>OW052238.1:14844629-17394462 GCA_932527175.1 Operophtera brumata | reverse complement strand
ATATTATTGTTCGTTCGTTTCGTATGAGGTACTGCTGGCCTCTGGTGTCGGAGTTTGTCAAGCCGCCCGAGGGCCTCTGACATGGCTAATATTATTAAATAACAAATGAATTCCAAACTTTTGCGGTTCAATCTAGAACCTGGGTCTCCTGCTACCTCAATTTCGCAACATTTTTGACCCAACATGTTCGTGTCGAATTCGCCAGCTCTAAGGTCACTGACTTGTGAAGTTTCAGATTATTTCTGTGAAATTGTATCATTGTATTCAGTGTGTTAATACTAGAAGAAAGCGTTAGCGGAGTCAGTCGTGGGATGCAATGGCGGCGATGAGCTCACCCCTTGTCACTTCTATATTCCACGATGGTGCAACCCACTGTTAAAAGGTCTCTTGCGACAGTAGAGAGGCACAACGAAAATGAGTTCAATCCGCCTCCAAGTAAAAAACGATAACCAATTAACAAAAATAATTTTATTACAAATACGGTCTAATACAAAATGGTTTATTTTCACTTAAAATCACAACAAAATTACTTAAATTAAAAACTTTGCTAGTAAATATCGAAGCTCATTATGCGATGGAATTAATGATAGTTTTTTTTATTTATAGACAGAAGTTCATGCTAGTTCAATCTTCCAATAAAAATCCGCAAATTCACAGCATATTTTTTTTACACACGTTTCAATATGCTGTGTTGTTTTTATCAGCCTTAATCAGCTCGATATTTACCAGCGAAACTTGAATATTTTGCTGTAACATGTTTATAAAAATATTATAACATTTTATTTAACTATTGAACATCTACCAACAATTTCTTGTCTGCTGAACATTGCTACATCACAACAAAATTAATAACAGTCATACAATATCTGATCAAATGTTTTAGAACGCAGAAAAGGAGATACAACACCATTATTTATTAAAGTATCAAAAATTGCGATTATTTAGAATAGCCATAGACTAACTAAACACAATAGACTGCCAATCTATATAACGACGATCAATCTATGTTGACGACCTCTGTGGCGCGGCGGGCGAAGCTCGGCCTGCGACGCAGAAGGTTGCGGGTTCGATTCCCGCACTCTGAACAAATATTTGTGCGATCGCAGATATTTGTTTAGGGTGTTCTGGGTATATTTTCTATGTATAATAAAAAATATCTATCTATGTAATATATTGTATTAAGTATATCAGTTATCTAGTACCCATAACACAAGCTCTGCTTAGCTTGGGGCTAGATAATGTTGTGTGAACTGTCCAGAATTATTTATTTATTTATTTATTTATTTAATCTCATACTAGAAAACGTGCATCGATATATGATTGCCTACAATGACGCTAGATGTCGCCGAGTGTTTTGAATCTGCTATAAACGATTGTAATGCTTTAAATTCGAATAGATCGACCATAGTTTCATAATTAAAAAATATAATATAAATTTAAATGTTTATTTTTAAAGAATTAAAAGAGATTAGGTAATTGGTTTAAAATGCTGGTTGAATGATTCCCAGGCTATTTGCCAGCGCCATCTAGAAATAGCCTGGAATTTGTAATTTTTTGAGTCACGTTTTCTTGTATGATATTGGCAGTCTATTGTGTTTAGTTAGTCTATGGAATAGCCAAGTTGAGCTAACCCACAACATAGTGCTAGCTTCGAATCCCTAAGGCCCCAACTTTATGGTTGAAGTGATTCGTAGATCCTTTTTTTAACACATTTTTAGCATATTATGCAATGAATTTTAGTGAGATCTCTAAAGCCCGATTCACATTCCTGTGTCGGGGTCTCGCGCAATGTGATACATAAACCCAGTTACATCTTACCATTTTTTTTTTATCTTTGATAGACCTTTGGTTGGCCACAATCTCACCAGTTGGTAAGTGACGATGTGGCCGAAGATGGAGCACAAAGGTCTAGAAGGCACCTAGACTCACTCTAGCCTTGAAGAGACCCAGATTATAGTTTTCACATAATCTGTTATGATGCACAGATAATTTATAACATCTGTGAAAAGCTTAGCTAACTAACGGCTGTTTAACAGACCGTTTTGTGATGGTAAACTCGGGCTTATTACGTTCACATGTGGTTGACGACACTCCAACACACAAATGTAGGTCTGCAGATCTAGCGAGAGGCTTGTCCAATAGTAGTCAGTTTCCGCCGCATGGTCTGTGCGCACGCGCCGCCAGGCGGGTCACTGGGGAGGCTTCATCTGTTTCTGCTGCTCCAGCAGTCGCTCGAGGGGCGAAGGGCCAGGGCCCGACCATAACGACTGTGGAACGTTAATATATACAGAACATAATATAAAAGCCAACAGTCACATACATAAATATAAATAAATAAAATAATGCTGGACAGTTCACACAACATTATCTAGCCCCAAGCTAAGCAGAGCCTGTGTCATGGGTACTAGACAACTGATATACTTAATTCAATATATAACATAGATAGATATTTTTTTATTATACATAGAAAATACCCAGAACACCCTGAACAAATATCTGCAGATCGCACAAATATTTGTTCCGAGGCGGGAATCGAACCCGCAACCTCCTGCGTCGCAAGCGAATGTTTGCCCGCCGCGCCACGTAGGTCGTCAAAACATAGTCCATAAGAGCGCTATTCTGAACGTTTTTGGTTAAGTTTTTGGTTAGCTGATGTAATAACGGTTTTTGACGACCTCTGTGGCTCGGCGGGCGAAGGTTCGCCTGCGACGCAAGAGGTTGCGGGTTCGATTCCCGTCTCGAAACAAATATTTGTAAAGGGTGTTCTGGGTATTTTTTATGTACGATAAAAAATATATATTTAATGTTTTGTATTAAGTATATCAGTTATCTAGTACCCGTAACACAAGCTCAGCTTAAATTGAGGCTAGATAATGTTGCGTGAACTGTCCAGCATTATTTATTTATTTTTATTATTATTAAAAGAAAGGTTATGATGAGCACATTCATCAAGACTTTTCTTTTGATACCAAACATGATATGAGTATCTCAATTAACATATACAGTTGTGGTCATATAATTAAGAACGATTTGAAGTTCTAGAAGTTTTTTATTTAAATCGTATCATACACAGAAATGTGTACCTTCTGAGAAGCAACTAGTAATGTTATATAATAGTCACATTAATAGAGCAACCTGACTTAAGAATAAGGTATGAAATCGCTAACTATTTTTTGCACATTTTATTGATTTTATCAAAGTAACACATTCAAATAGTACTGAAACTGGACAAATAATTAAGAACGATTTATTTAACTGCTCGGGAATTGTTTTGTATGACACTTAGATTTAAAAAATCACAATATTTTGTAGCACAGGAAAAATAAAAAGAAATTTAATAAATATTTAACTAAAATTAATAGTTAATAGCATATCCACGGCTTTTAATTACAGCTTTACACCGGCGAGGCATTGACTCTATTAATTTTTGACATTTCGCGAGAGAAATAGAGTTCCATTCTTCTAAAAAAACGTCATACAGCTCTCTTAAATTTCCACACTTTGTATTTGAAACCTTTTTCTTTACTTCAAACCACAGATTCTCTAAAGGGGTTTAGATCTGGACTGTTAGCAGGCCAGTCTAAGACAGAAACTAATTGCGCTGTAAGAAATTCCTTTACGGTGCGTGCAGTGTGCTTTGGATCATTGTCATGCTGGAATGTCCAAATGACCGGTAGAACGTCTTCAGCGTATGGTAACATTGTTTCTTCCAGTATATTTTTGTATTGGAACTGATCCATGTTACCTTCTATCAACTTTACAGGTCCTACACCATGTCCAGAAAAGCAACCCCATATTTTCACATTTCCACCACCGTGCTTTAATGTAACTTTCGTGTACTTTGGGTCGAATGCTGTATTCGGGGGACGTCGTACATATAGTTTTCCATCAGAAAATACTCTGTTTATTTTCGTCTCGTCAGAAAAAAGTACATTTTTCCACTGTTGCACAGTCCAGTTTTCATACTTTCTCGCAAATGCAAGCCGGGCTTGCCTGTGGCAAAGTTTTAACATGGGTACCTTTCTTGCTATCCTACCGTGCAATTTTTCTTCTACCAAACGTCTTCGAATAGTGCGTGCTGAGATTGCTGAAGGGTTTTTTTCACCAAAATATTCTTTTCTAAGCTCATTGGACCCTTTAAAAGGATTTTGTTTTGCCATACGAACGATGTTTCGGTCATCTCGAGGAGTTGTTTTTCTCTGTTTAGGTACACGTGGAAAATTCGAAGTAGTTTGATACGTAGCAAAATGCTTTACAGCGTGGAAAACCATCGTTTTTGAACATTGCAGATGGTCGGCTATCTTTTTATAAGACCAATTCTTCCGGCGAAGTTTTATTATTACTTCCCTTATAGATTTATCACAACTTTTATTTTTTCCCATTGTTTTTTCTAAAGAAGCAATCACCTTTAATCTTTTACAGCATGTAATGGCGCCAAAATTATACAAACAGTAACAAATCGACTGAGTGTTCTCTATTTAAATTTGAATAAAGGTATAAACTGCTTAGCGTTCTTAATTACGTGACCAGCCAGTAATAAGGAATACTTTGTTTAAAAGTAGTGTAAAAAGTTTGCCTATTGATTTTTAGCCAATCATGTGTATCAATGAATACAGTGGTAATATGGAAATGTTTTACGATACCGAGAGAAATAAAAACAAATGCATACAATTAGTTTTGCATCTTAGTTGGAAAAAATCTTCCCTTTATATCAGCGTTCTTAATTATATGGCCACCACTGTATACATACGTACTCCTTTTTCGTAGTTGGGTAAAATTTACCTTGGATGATCATACTTTTTTTTTTATACTACTGTGTGACGGAACAAGCAGATGACCCACCTGATGTTAAGCGGTAACCTCTGCCTATGAATAATGCATTACCTCATAGGTCACGTCCACCATACATTATCATACATCATACATACATTTTTGAAAGTCTTGACCGCAACTAGGCGTAGATAGACCCACGTATGTGTGCGGCCTACATTGACATGTTCCACCTACGCCTGGTTCTCTGGGCCCGGTTTGTGATGTGATATTACCTGATGCGGGTGACTCGGCGTGGATCCCCATTGCGGGGCGGTGGGCGCTCCACTGAACAGTGAGTAAGTATTGCTGGGTGCTTCGCAGCCCAGCCCTTCACCACCCTGCCAAATAAAATTGAGTCTTATTAATAAGGTTTTTAGGTTCTGACGCATATTGACCAATCACCCTTACGCTATGAATAATAACTTATAAGCTGGTCTGTTTGTCACACGCATTTTTGTTTCAGTGTCTGCTCTTGCATTTTCGCCACTAGATGGATGTGGAGTTTTTTTTTGTATACTACTTATATTGGCGGTTCAAGCAGGTGGGCCACCTGATGTTAAGCGGTACCCTATGCCTGTGAACAGTGTATTATCACATAGGCCACGTCCACCTAGGACGCACCCTATGTGGCATTG
This sequence comes from Operophtera brumata, assembly GCA_932527175.1. Taxonomy (NCBI): domain Eukaryota; kingdom Metazoa; phylum Arthropoda; class Insecta; order Lepidoptera; family Geometridae; genus Operophtera; species Operophtera brumata. Next base: position 17,389,015 of record OW052238.1, on the reverse strand, counting down.
CACTGCGCCTGCCACCCTGAGACATACCAAGAAAAGTCTCATGAAAATTCTCATGTGCCTGTAATTTCACCGGCACCCATACCCTTCAAACCGAAACACAGCAATGCGAGCACTGCTGATTTGCGGCAGAAATAGGTATGGTGGTAGTACTTCCCCGGACGAACCCTTTCACAAAAAAGCTCTACTACTAGTGGCCTCCTCTGACTATTACAACTACAATACCAATTGAATATGTGGAGCAAATCAAAATTTGCTATAAGTTGCTCAGGCTCAAGTTCACCAACACATAAACGGACAGTTACTTTAACCGCCGGTCATAAATTATCTGTAGCCAATGACAGATGTTTTGAGGCCTGTGTTCACCAGAACTATTTCGTAATCGGACATTTGTCGTGGAGCGATTTTTCCTGTTCATCATAGCATTTTTAGCGATAGTAAACGTAGAGTGGATTAATATTTGGTGCACACAGACCATTGACTAAACAGCCGTTCAACCGCATGTTTTTCATTTGTGAACTGTGATAAAGATCCTTAGCAAAGAATATAGATGGTACAAGAAAATACAGACCTTATTTTGTTCCATATCGCTCTTCTGCTCAAAGTTCATATTCCTCTGCATTTCAACTCCGTTATTCGCGAATCCCAGATCCATCATATTATCTTTCCCCTGATAGTTCGTCGGCTTCATCTGCATCGGTTGATACCCCAGCTTGTTACTGAACTGTGGGTACATCGCAGAGTCATACGTAACGGGAGGGTAGTTACTGAAGCTGTTTAGCGTCGAGTTGAAGTTGGGGGAAGCCACTAAGCTCTGTAGAGTCTGCATCGGTTGCCCGATAGTCGATGGGAGATACGGTTGATTCTCCGTTTTGTTCTGTGTTATTTGTGCGTTGTAAGGAATATTCTGGTAAGTAGGCACGTTGTTCACAGGAGTGAAGTAACTAGGTTGCACGTTCATGTTCGGTGTATAGTTGAAGTTGGGAGGGTTCTCAGGTTTCCACCACGGTGGTTGCTGGAAGTTTTCGGGCATCTGTCCCACCCACTGCGTGTTGGATCGCTGTTGGTTGAACATGGGGCTGCTGGCATTCGGTTTGAAGTTATCGTCTCTGAATTTGTTATCGTTGTATTGGTTCTCCTGTGCGTTTTGCCAGTAGCGGTATTGGTTAGCGAATCGTGGAGGTAAGTCGTTCAGGAAGTTCTTTTTATCGCCTGATATTTGGTAGTTAGGGTTGAATTTGTGTTCTTGGAACATGTCTTGGCGCGAGTTCTGTTTCTGCATAGCGGCCGTTCTGACATCGATCTCTTTGGGATTGACGACGGGGAGCCTGATGCCAGCGTTGTTGACGCCCGGCTGGTAGTTAGGGTTGTAGCTAATACCGGCGTTCTGGATGCCGTAGTGTTTCTGGAATGTCATTCTGGGAGGTTCGGAGAAGTTTTGAGAGGAGTTGGTCCAGTTGGGTGATTGCTCGTGTTTCGGTTGGAACGGCTGACTGGTTTGACTCGCTTTGGGTTCCTTCTTCACTTCCTCTTTCTCCTTCTTGGGTTCTGGGTCTGTATTGACGAGATGCGGGTATCCTGATTTGTCTTTTAGTGAGAGAATGCCGCCTGTTTTCTTGCCAATAGGGATGTTTGCGAGCGATTTCATGACCTTTGGTTGGATGATTTTCGTTTTTTCTTCCTTCGGTTCTGTGCTGTCAGTCGCGGAGTCGGGCGTTGGAGGTGGTGTTACGAACTTCACCTGAAATTTTATCATTATATTTGTTAGCAAGAATTTGTGGAAGACCTTGGCCCAGAAGAGAGACACAACAGGTTAATAAAATTAAAAACGATGTGAAGAAACCTGGGCCATGTGAAGAGTCCAGATGTAATAGATAGTTATGACCATTTTTACCAAGTTGTCACTTACAATTAGTTTTGTAGCAAATTATGAGTTTTTAATTTAAATCTATTTTAGGTTTTAGACATGCGCAAGTTGAACCTTAAGCTAAAAAAGTGAAATGGCGAATACCATTAACCTGTCAACTGCATCTCTTGGCTGAGTTACGTCAACCATAGCTCAGAGTAATGCACAGCGCAGTCAGTTTGTACCATCGCACGTGACGTTAAATCTTCACTTAGAGTTTATCTTAATCCTAGTTGGTGCAATTGCGCCTTATTGTTTCAAAGCGCGGTAGTTACCTGTTTATTAGTTTCCTCCTGCTTCCGCATGATGGCGGCCATCGCTATGTTGACTCGAGGTTTCCTAATCTCCTTTTTGTCGTCAAATTTACTATTATCTTCGCTAGTTTCATCGTCCTCCTGCGAAATATAACTTGTGTCAGAACATTACAGAATTTATTTATTTCAGGCATTGTCCATATTTTGGTAGAAGCTCTTGTAATAATGTTAGTAGGGAGGCACATTAAAATTAAATAATTAAATAAAAACATCTTTCGCAAACCCAACGTGCAGGCGCATCCAGTGGTTTGCTATAGGACAGTCCCACCTGTCCGACAACGCATTCACGATGCAGTTCAGGCTTCCACGGACCCTTCCCCTCATTGACGCACACCTCTTGCGCATGATGCTATGGGAGTCATCAACTCTGCTTTCCGCAAACATGCCAGAGGCGCTGCAGAAACGAGACAGCGCGTTGTGCAATTCGAGACCCTTTATTCCCCAACGGTGGTCGGTTCTGCGATATACTCCTCATCATAACCAGCAGCCTTTACTCGTCCACGAGATGAGACGGAGGGGTCTATTCTCAGGCGGGATATTCCACACCCGTTTGAATGGTAAGAAAGTAGAATGGGATGGAGGTCTACTATAATTCGACGAAAAACGTAGTTTCGATCGTAACTTCGCAAGTTTCCTACCACGGTTCCTCTTCGTTCCAAATCTTCATCCGCACGAAAGTAGTTTGACATTTCAATTCTCTAAACTTACTCTAATTCGTGAATGCTCCGCACGAACATTTGAATTTGACAGATGTTTTAACCTCAAATTGACGAAATCAAAAGTGTTACCTTTTGATTTTTGTAAGAGTGGATTTTGTTAGAAATTTAATTGGAATGGCTGCAAGAATGCTTTTAGTAGAGGCTGCTTTGCGTGAAGAACGCTTAGAGCGTAGAAGGAACCGACGCCGCTTGCGGAATCAACTTGATGTGGGTCTAATTCCCGACCTAGAGTTTGTAGGAAGCTACAGACTAACTAACAACTAACCTGTATGTCATCCTGCGTGGCCATCGCGCGCTCCTCCCGCGCGCGCTCCAGCGAGCCCTGCGGCTTCAGGATGCCGACGCGCTTCTCGCGAACTGCACAAAGAATGCATGATTTCAATGGATGACCAAATGGACTTTTATATTGCACACATTCTAGGGACTTTATTTTTATTCTAGTTTTTCTTCTTCGTAGAAGATCTATTACTTAACAAAAGGCAAAAGCAATAGGATATTGGTTTAGGGTACTGGTTGGGAAAAGCCAGTTGTGACACTTGTGACGTTACTAAAAGGGTCCCGGCAATTTATTTTTTATTGTGTGATGTTGTTTGAATGGTCTTTTAAAATCAAAATGAGGGTAATTTGGTATTTCTCAATTAAGAGAGGGGGTAGAGAAAAAAAACATAGATCCAGAAGCTCGTGCCGAGATCCCGCAGCGAAACGAACTCACGGCACCAGCTTGAAACCTAGTGAAAGTGGTGACTGATCCCCTGAGTGATGGTTGAGTGAGTGAGAGGAGCGAGCGAAGCGGTGGCGCGTCTCGAGCGCGCCGAGTATCGCGATTCTAAAAAAGTTATCGAACAGATTGCTTTCAAAATCTATATAAAAAATCATAAATAATAAATAATAATAATAATGCTGGACAGTTCACACAACATTATCTAGCCCCAAGCTAAGCAGAGCTTGTGTTATGGGTACTAGATAACTGATATATTTTATATGTCGTCGCGAGATCGATTCTAATTTAAGTTTATTTAGTTTGCTTTGTAAATTAACCACTATCCTTTGATTATTTGGTTAGTAAATTGATTAATGAACTAAGTTAGAGTAACATTTTTGGTTTCAATGTATGATAAATTCAACATAGATTAAAAATATGAGTGATCGTTTGTTTATGGTTCACATCAACAAGCGATAATCAATCATAGTTTTTGCATTGGTTTTCAAGCTTGTAAAGTTAGTTTTTAATTTAAATCTTGATTTTTAAATGACAAACAATAGGTTTTCTAGTTTTTGTTTTGTTGTTTTGCTAAATTACAATACACGCCTGAACATCGTTTTAGGAAAGCGGAAAGGTACGAACTTCATTGAAATGTTGTGAACTTCATTGCAATGTCTGAATAATGTTTTAGCCAAAACAAGTTAACTACTAAGGTTGAAAATAACTAAAAATTTATGCTTTAAATTAATTGTTAAAATTGGTAACTCTGCATAGTTTAAAATGTTGTGAATAATAAGTGTATTGACTTGGAAACGCACCCCGCTGCCATTGAGATTCGTGTAGATCCGCTCTTGTTCGGATTACTTCGGACCGATGGCGGACGGAGTGTCGATAAGATAGATTGGACTGGACCCTTGTCCAGGCCTCGGTGGAAGGCAGATCGTGTAAAAATCTTGTGAGTACCTACCTCTAATTTTGTACCTAGATAACACCTAGATGCAATAAGCTCAGCTAAATCTATTTAAGTTTAAAAATAAAGGTGTGTTTTTAAATGAAGTGTTTCGTTATTTGCAATGTGTGATCCAAGTGATAAAGATGGTGACGTCAGCCCTGCTGACGTCACTGTTTTAAAAAACCCTGTTGGTCCTAATCCTTCGTTATATATATATATGAAATCAGAGAACACGAATCTATTGTCATAATTGAACAAAGGGGGCTGCCATATTGAAAATTCTTGTTACTGGATTGATTGCTTTCAAAATTGATAGGCGAGGGGTGAGTTTGAGCTTCATTTTATGAAGCGATACTACGCACATTTTTATAAATGTCCAAATACGTCCACTGCTGGATGAGGCCACGGGTCTAGGCTTAGTAATAGGGTCCCGTTGGCACTCTGTGGCTGCGGGACATTCGCGTTGTTTGATAATGTGATTTTCATCAAAAAGCGATGGTAGCCTAACGGTTCAATAGTGCAATTCAGAATCCAACGATACCGGGTTCGATCCTAGGCTCCGCACCAATGACTTTTCTAAGTTATGTGCGGATTTCCATCGCTCTGTGCTTCGGAGGGCACGTTAAGCTGTCGGTCCCGGCTGTTATTGATTAATAGCAGTCGATAGGCCATGTCAGAGGCCCTCGGGCGGCTTGACAAACTCTGACACCAGAGGCCAGCACTACCTCATACGAAACGAAACAAAACGATCAACAATTACTCGGATATCCGGTATTCCGGTTTATGGAGGTGCTGTGAGTTGACTGCGGTACTCTGCACCATGCTTGGTTCGAGAGGAGAGACCTAATGTCTGGTTTATCTGTTATATAGTGATAATAAATAATAAATAATGCTGGACAGTTCACACAACATTATCTAGCCCCAAGCTAAGCAGAGCGTGTGTTATGGGTACTAGATAACTGGTATACTTAATACAATACATTTATTTTTATTAAATTTAACCTGTGTTGTTGCTTAAATAATTAAATGATTTGTTATGTCCAGCAGTGGACTTCCACAGGTGGATGATGATGATGTCATATTTTCAATGTTAGTTTGTAGTATTCAATTGTAATTATTCTTACTAACCGTAGTGTAGATAGACAATGTATTTTACTAACCCAATGATCCTTGTTGATTGAATAAATAAATTAAATATATGTATAATATTACATAGATATTACATAGATAGATATTTTTTATTATACATAGAAAATACCCAGAACAGCCTGTAGATCGTATAAATATTTGTTTCGAGGCGGTAATCGAGCCCTCAACCTCCTTCGCCCGCCGCGCCACAGAGGTCGTCAACAGACAGATGAACAGTTACCCTTCTCCCTGAAGTCAGCCTCGGAGATGACGACGGGCGCCCTCAGCCGCGGCGCCTCGTCGCCGCTCTCCTCGTCCGTGGAGTCGTCTGCGCCGGCGCCGCCCGCGCCGCGCGACAAGGACAGCTCCGCGATCGCGAGCGACAGCTGCTCGCCGCCGACCGACGCCGCCGTGAACCTCGTCTTGTCGTCTTCTACACTGCATATACACACATAGTAAGATCGAGTATAATCTTCAAACCATTATCATAAAAAAAAAAAAAGTTTTACTTTAAAAATAGGCCTCTGTTCTCAGAAACAAACATCAGAATAAGTTTTGAAAAATTGACAAACACATCTTTTTTTTTTGCTTTGCCACACAGCATAATCTAGCCCCAAGCCAAGCAGAGCTTGTGTTATAAGTAAGTAAGTAAGTAAAGCATTTATTGAATAAACCAATGTACATATTAAAATGAAGCTCTGACTCCTAAACTAGGGCTACCTGTATGTCAGGAGTCAGTTTCTTCCCAGTAGGTGTAACATAAAAATGGTTAATACATCAACAATAATGTTCATACTTATAATTATTATCTAGCCCCAAGCTAAGCAGAGCTTGTGTTATGGGTACTAGATAACTGATATACTTAATACAATATATTACATCTAGATAGATATTTTTTATTATACATTGAAAATACTCAGAACACCCTGAATAAATATCTGCGATCACACAAATATTTGTTCCGAGGCGGGAATCGAACCCGCAACATCCTGCGTCGCAGGCCAACCTTCACCCGCCGCGCCACAGAGGTCGTGCCATTAATTTTAAAGGATTTCCCTTGATTTCTCTGAGATTCCACCATCAGATCCTGACTTGGTGAATATGAGACCACCTCGGGAGAGTACACATTCAAACATAAAAGTATTATTCAAATTGGTTCACAATTGACAGAGATATCGGTGAACATACATAAAAAAATACATACAGACAAACATAGAACCTCCTTAGCTAAAGTCGGTTAAAAAGTGTCACCGACAATTGCTTGACGAAACTCCTTCTGGACATTTCCTCCCACAGAATCCTACGAGGAATGGTTTTGAGTCGCACCCATCCACCGACTCCCTGTGCTTGTCATCGGCCCATCGAGTGGGGGGAGGGGGGCGTCCAATACTCACGTATAGCTAAAATGGTCGGGCCTCAGCTCAGCGAGCCGCTTCCCGAGCCGCACTAGTCTCTGCGCGCGGACTCGCTTCTGTACCTCGGGCTCCTCTGACAGACACGTGCTTGGCACCTCTTGAGGTGACCTGGTACAACAGATACATTACAATCAGAGATTTAATAAGGTTTAAAGAAAAAACCGACTTCAAAGTTAGGTATTTATCCCCAATTAGGTATTTAGTAGTAGGAGAGCTTTTTTGTGAAAGAGTTCGTCCGGAGAAGTACTACCACCATACCTATTTCTGCCGCAAAGCAGTAGTGTTCGCATTGCTGTGTTCCGGTTGGAAGGGTAAGGGTGCCGGTGAAATTACAGGCACATGAGACTTTTCATCTTTATGTCTCAGGGTGGTGGGCGCAGTGCAATGCCACATAGGGCGCGTCCTAGGTGGACGTGACCTATGAGGTAATGCACTGTTCATAGGCAGAGGTTACCGCTTAACATCAGGTGGACCATCCGCTAGTTCCGTCATTTAAGAAGTAAAAAAATATAAAAAAAAATACAAGATTTTATAAAATTAGTAACCGGAACCATGTGCTGATGAAAATGAGCCTAAACACGGCCAGTCTACTATCATCCATCGTTCCGTTATCCATCTTCCATCTCCATAATCAGATCAGCTCGCTGTCACCATCATATTGTATTTTCATCGGAACTAGACAGGTATGTCAAATTTCAGCTCAATCGGCTTTCGGAAAGTTACTATAAGGGTGACTGTTAAAACCTTTTGGTGACCTTACCTAACCATACCTACGTGAAAATATCCCATTGTAAAATATGAATGACTAGCAGCGCCCCGCGGTTTCACCCGCGTAAGTCTCGATCCCGTGGGAATATCGGGATAAAAATGCCTATGTGTTATTCCGGGAGTCCAGTTATCTCCATTCGAAATTTCATCCAAATCCGTCCAGCCGTTTCAGCGTGAAGAAGTAACAAACACACACACAAACTTTCGCATTTATAATATTAGTGGGATATCATCATAAGCCTACAAAAGTGCACTGCTGGACATAGGCCTCCCCATAGAATGCTTCGACGAACGGTCTTGACCTGTTGATCCGACAGCATCCACCGATTTTTGCGACCTTTATAATAGAATTGAAATTACCGTGGCTTGGTATCCTTCTAGAAAAACTTTTAGAGAACCTCTAAATGGTCAACGAAACGTCAGCAGGAGAATAGTAAAGTACGTGGTATTTTTCTAAAATAAGACCTTTATAATGTCTTTGGTCCATCGAGAAGGAAATTATTTGAAATCTATTTTTAACCCCCGACGCAAAAACGACGGGGTGTTAGTTTGACGAGTCTGTGTGTGTGTGTGTCAGACACACACAGACTGTCTGTCACCTCATAGCTCCCGAACGGATGAACCAATATCGTTTTTTTTTGTTTGAAAGTTGAATTTGTCGGGCGTTTTCTTAGCTATGTTTGATCAAAATCGGTTTAGCCGTTTCATTGCGTTGAGTTTTTTTTTTTTTTTACAAAATTAATTACTTGTAGTAATATTTCCGAAATGTTAATTTGAGTAAACCTCCTTACTCGTGAATAGACTCCTGTATCGGAGACGGCACGCGGTCGCCGTACGTGTCCCAGGAGGCGTGGTTCAGGAACTTGAGGCTCTTCAACGAGCTCTCCAGCGGTAGGAACCCGTGCAGCTCTTCATCTTCAGGCAGCGGCACTGTGCCATCTGAATAACAATGAAATGTTAACGTCATAACATAACACCCATCAGTCCTGATCCCACACTAAGATCCCCGTGTCGTGAGTATAAATAGGCCACAGCGCAGGCTTGCTCCGTCACGCCGCACTCTCCAACACGCGAGGGTGCGCCATCCTATCACTATGAACACACACACACTACTTACAGCTGTCTCTATGGTCCGTGAGATATGCGAGGTGGTTAAGCGCGTATGCGAGGGCGGGCAACACGCGAGGGTGCGCCATCCTATCACTATGAACACACACACACTACTTACAGCTGTCTCTATGGTCCGTGAGATATGCGAGGTGGTTAAGCGCGTATGCGAGGGCGGGCAACACGCGAGGGTGCGCCATCCTATCACTATGAACACACACACACTACTTACAGCTGTCTCTATGGTCCGTGAGATATGCGAGGTGGTTAAGCGCGTATGCGAGGGCGGGCAACACGCGAGGGTGCGCCATCCTATCACTATGAACACACACACACTACTTACAGCTGTCTCTATGGTCCGTGCTATATGCGAGGTGGTTTAGCGCGTATGCGAGGGCGGGCAACACGCGAGGGTGCGCCATCCTATCACTATGAACACACACACACTACTTACAGCTGTCTCTATGGTCCGTGAGATATGCGAGGTGGTTAAGCGCGTATGCGAGGGCGGGCAACACGCGAGGGTGCGCCATCCTATCACTATGAACACACACACACTACTTACAGCTGTCTCTATGGTCCGTGCTATATGCGAGGTGGTTTAGCGCGTATGCGAGGGCGGGCAACACGCGAGGGTGCGCCATCCTATCACTATGAACACACACACACACACTACTTACAGCTGTCTCGATGGTCCGTGCTCTGTGCGAGGTGGTTGAGCGCGTGTGCGAGGGCGGGCCACAGCGCGGGCTTGCTCCGCCACGCCGCACTCTCCAATACGCGAGGGTGCGCCGTCTTATCACTATTAACACACACACACTACTTACAGCTGTCTCTATGGTCCGTGCTCTGTGCGAGGTGGTTGAGCGCGTGTGCGAGGGCGGGCCACAGCGCGGGCTTGCTCCGCCACGCCGCACTCTCCAATACGCGAGGGTGCGCCGTCTTATCACTATTAACACACACACACTACTTACAGCTGTCTCTATGGTCCGTGCTATATGCGAGGTGGTTTAGCGCGTATGCGAGGGCGGGCAACACGCGAGGGTGCGCCATCCTATCACTATGAACACACACACACACTACTTACAGCTGTCTCGATGGTCCGTGCTCTGTGCGAGGTGGTTGAGCGCGTGTGCGAGGGCGGGCCACAGCGCGGGCTTGCTCCGCCACGCCGCACTCTCCAACACGCGAGGGTGCGCTACCGTCCAGTCCAGCCATACCTTCACTACGAACACAAACAATGGATGTGTAATTTTGAAATTAGTAACATTAGTGTGATTTGATGAAAATGTAGGCTCATTTTACAACATGGCCAATCTACCATTATCTATTGAGGAGTTCCTTTGTCTACCTTCTGTCTCCATCATCAGATCAGCGTTCATCATAATATTATATTGTCACCCAAACTCGACACAGTAATAAGCAAAATACAAACTGCGGAACTGGTTCCCAATGTGCTTGCAAGTTTTGAACCGTACAGACAAACAAACAAACAAGGCAAGATAGATAAAAGTTTTAAAAATCGTAAACCTACAAATGTGCTCACAAATGAAATGCCTATCAGCGCGTCCATTACATTACGGAGTGTAAGGGGTTGAATAATAATGATGATAATACAATCACAGACTACCGAAGAGGTTATACGTATATGCCGCATACCACACAATAACACACAATAGTCACATACATAGTCCTGATCCCATACTAGGAAACCCTGTGTCGTGGGTATCAGGAACTTCGATATAGTACCACAACACACAGACCAGGAACTAGTATTTGCAGATCATGCAACTCGCATTTCGGAATCGAACCCGCACCTATTGCGTCTCAGCCGGCTGCTCGCCCGCTGCGCCACGCATGAAGATTGTCACTAGGCCAGGCTTGAACATTTTGCCTTAGCATATCGATACTATCAAATGAATGAAAGATATTTACAGAACGATTCTTCGATTATGTGTCGATTCGAACGCAGCAGCTTATGAACTCACGTGGAGCTAAGGTCCGCTCCGGCGGCGCGTCCGCTGTGTAGGTGGGCAGCAGGAGCGCCAGCAGTGCGCCGCATGCAAGAGATCCGCTTAGATGAGCCGCTACGGCCTCCGTGTCCGTCATAGCGTTCGGTTCTATAGTGAAGTCCTCTGTCGACGAGTGTACTAGCCAGATGAGAACACAGGCCATCTGCAAATAATGCGAATATTTCAAGAACAATGCTAGTTACGCCTTATGTACTATATACACACCATACATTCACTAAAACAGTATTATATAAAAAAAAAACATTTTCCAAAGGCATGATAGAGCCCAAAAAACGATTTCGATAATTTTTCTCGATAAAAATTATCGCTTATAACGTAAATATCTCTAACGTACATTGATAAAAGTAATAAGAGTAACAAGTCATGTTATTTTAGACGTATATTACATAGTATTTATTTATTTATTTATATTTTCTATTATGCAGCAAACATTTGCTTATTTTTTTATAGCATTGATTGACCTTTGTTTTGACCACTGTGTGGCTGAAGATACACAAAGGGCTAGAAGGCACTTATTCACTCTATACACTGTTTTTCGTGGTTTTCGTTCACTTTTTATTGCGCGAGCACTATTCAGTCACTTTCTAACTTACCTGAACTTCAGTGAGTTAGATAGTGATGTAATTTGACTGTGTCCTACCTTTTAATATTTACCTTGATAAGAGTCATTGATTCGAAGCTATCGGTAGCTATTAGCGTGGTCAGGGACGAATTCAGCGAATTCACTAACGTCTTTGCTTTTTCCAGTCTGTAAAACAAAAAAAATATTACACTCGCCTTTTTCCCCATGGGGTCGACAGGCCCTTGATGGACCTCTTCACTGAGAGACGGAAACGGGAATCGAACCCGCAACCTCTCGATTTCTGCGAGCTATATGAGTAAATTCAAGTTCAAATTCAAAATCTTTATTTCAGGCTTACTGAGAAATGCACTAAACCTAAACAGTAAGACCATATCAACATAAATACCTTAGAAACTAACATACACATAAAAAAAACACTTTATTTATAACTTAATCTAACACACGTGTGATCACCAACGTGTCGCGGCCGGGGGATCACGTGACAGGCGGCCCTTGAACCGCCGGAACTTCACCCCTTTCGGCCAGAAGTCAGGGCTCAAGTAAGTCTTCACATTTAAAGCTTATATATGACGACTTTTGCAGCGCGTCGGGGGAGTAACCGGCTGAGTTGCAAAAGGTTGCGGGTTCGATTCCAGCTGCTGGACAAATGTTTGTATGAAATGCGAATATTTGTTGCGGGCCTCGGCGTTATGGTACCGTAGTACTCATAGTTTCTGATACCCACGACACAGGGAATGCTAGTGTGGGATCAGGACTATGTATGTGACTGTTGGGTGTTATGTTATGTAACTAGCTCCGCGCGAAGTCCGCATCAGAATAACAAATAGCTACACTCAGGCCTACACCGGCACTCGGGGATAATATAAAGAAATAATTTTCAGAATAGGATCAGAGTAGTTTGAGAGATTACCGAAAACAAACTCACAAACTTTACCTCTTCATAATATTACTATAGAAATAGGAAGCTCGTAAAGCTGCCTGGAACACACGGGAAACACTTCTTGCCCAACCGTGTAGCAAACGCTTGGAACCGGCTACCAGAGACAGTGATTCGTGCTCCCTCAGTGAAATCGTTTAGAAACCGATTTAATAAACATTTTAAAGACACAGTGTACTGATAGGATACACACGCATCAGCTTATGCTGCTAGTGTACTAAACATATAGTTATCTCTTGTCAATGGTTCGAACTAATTTCGGACATTGAACAGAAGGTTACCAAATGAAACACCTGTAGATCGCTCCCATCGGCGCTATAGCCGAGTTGGTAGTGCCCACAAATTTCGTCTCCAGAGTCATAGATCGTTCTATGGCCAAATTGGTAAAGGCATCACCGATCACAGGCGAGGATGCGGGTTCGAGTCCCGCTGCAACGGAATTTTTGGGTTAAATTTAAATGTAATGTTATCCATAGAGCGTGGTTTATTATTATTAAGAGCCTGTGGTGTCCTACGGCAGGGCAAAGGCCTCCCTTCCCTCTCTCCAGTCCTCTCTATTTTGGGCCACTGTAGACCAATCCTTTAAATAGGTATCTATTTCGTCTCTCCATCTTCGCCGCGGTCTGCCACGCGATCGTTTTCCGTTCAGAGGCATCCACTCTGTTATGGCTTTAGCCCATAACCCGCAGACGTGGCCCGCCCAATGCCACTTCAATTTACCCGCTTTCTGCCCGACATCCGCGATTTGAGTTTTGGAGCGCAGTATACTGTATAGTGGTTTACACTTTAAAAATAATAAACATATAGTTACTCTTCATTGGTGTGTATGTAGTGTGCGGCGCGGATGAGCTCGGTGACGTATGAGTGCGCGTCGTAGCGCGGCGCGGCGCCCGGGGGCTGCGCAGGCACGGCGCCGCGCGGCCCCGGCAGCCCCGCCAGCACGGGGACGGCGACGACGTCTTGCCTGTCACATTGCAACACACAATATTTACAACATCATCTCTTTTTGAAATACATATACATAATTACTTTGTTTTACAAAACCAAACATAACCATGTTCTTAGGCTTCTAATATCAATAGCAGTATAATCCATGATTCTAAAGCCCGTCTCCCATTACGATACGCACAGGCGATTCAAGTATCTTGCAAGCCTCAGGGAGTCAGTTTCTCCAAGTTCCTATATTCCGAGATGTACCTGTAGCTATAGGGGATCACCTCGAGCTCTTGGGTGTTAAACTTACGCCTACTCTCAACTTTGGCTCCTACATCGAGTCTAAGGCAAAAGCAGCTGCCATGAGGTTAGGCATCCTGAATAAGGTAAAGCGTTACTTCACGCCAGGACAGCTTCTTAGTCTATATAAAGCTCAAGTCCGGGCTGGTATGGAGTACTGCTGCCATGTTTGGGATGGCTCTGCCAAGTGCCAGCTCGCTGCCTTGGACTCGATTGAACGCAGAGCTTTCAGGCTTATTGGTGAGCAACATATGGCGGAGACTAAGATCTAGATTCTCGAGCACCGCCGTAAAGTCGCATGCCTTTCGAACTTCTAGACAGGAGGTTGCGGGTTCGATTCCCGCCTCGGAACAAATATTTGTGCGATCGCAGATATTTGTTCAGGGTGTTCTGGGTATTTTCTATGCATAATAAAAATATCTATCTATGTATTATATTGTATTAAGTATATCAGTTATGTAGTACCCATAACACAAGCTCTGCTTAGCTTAGGGTGTTAATGTTGTGTGAACTGTGTCCAGCATTATTTATTTATTATTATTCTATAGGTTACATTTCGGGGAATGCTCCCAGGAACTTCACGATCTGATCCCACCATCTCCTTTTCATCATAGGACGAGCAGGCGTACGGCGCAGTACCATCCTTACCTCATTAGTATACCCTCTATTCGTACTAAAAGTTTCAGTTCTACCTTTATAATGCGAACTGCTAAGGAGTGGAATACCCTGCCGTCGTCTGTCTTTCCTGAAAACTATAATCTGGGTCTCTTCAAAACTAGAGTGAATAGGTACCTTCTAGACCTTTGTTCTTCATCTTCGGCCACATCGTCACTTACTTACAGGTGAGATCGTGGTCAAATAAAAGTCTATCAAGTATCTCGCATACATTTGAATGAAGGCTCGCACACTAGCCTGCATTCAAATGTATGCGAGATACTTGGCGGCGACTAGTCTCCGAGACTTGCAGGATACCTTCAGGATACTTGAATCGCCTATGCGTATCGTAATGGGAGAAGGGCCTTAGTTTAAACTATTTCTGGTGTCGATTCTGTGCAGCATTCTCTAATTTTAAACCGCATTAAAATTATCGCGGTCTCTTTTATTTCAGTCTATTAGAAAGGGCGCGCGATAACTTTAACGCGATTTAAAATTAGAGAATGCTGCACAGAATCGACACCTCCGTCAATGGACGGAAATAGTTTAAACAGACAATGATATATTAAATTGCGCTATTCATATTACGGGCCTTAGCCATCAAAGTTTAACTAGCTCTGTGAAAGAGTTCGTCCGGCACCATACATTCTATTTATGCTGTGTTCCGGTTTTAGGGTGCCGATGAAGTTACATGCACATAAGAATCTTTATTTCTCGCCCGCCACGCGCAGTTCAATGCCACGTAGAGCGCGTCCTAGGTGAACAAAAGGAGAAAAAAACAGATTGACTAACTGGAATGCCCGCAACTCGACCACGTGTAGTTTATCCATACAAACTTTGACACCACTGCACTCCCTTAGGAGGTGAATTTCGGAAATTAATTTATTAGTGCATCCCTAAACCACAAAGGTCAGATAGGAGCATATCCATCAACACAAAACGTAAACTGGTCGCCACCTTGGTTTTCTCCATCTTTCAGTACGGGGCGGAGACATGGACGTTGAAGAAGGCGGACCGATTGCGTATCGATGCATTTGAAATGTGGTGCTGGCGGAAAATGCTCCGAATCCCATGGACGGCATATCGCACCAACGTCTCAATTCTCCACGAACTCAACATTAAGACCAGACTTTCCACCACATGTCTCCGCGGGGTCCTCGAGTTTTTAGGCCACATTGCCAAGAAGGAAGGAGGCAATCTTGAGAAGCTGGTGGTCACTGGTAAATTGGAAGGAAAGAGGCCGCGGGGACGGAGCCCCATGCGGTGGAGCGATCAAATAAGCTCTGCGCTCGATTCCAGCGTGAGCGACGCCATCCGCTCCGCTGAGGATAGAAGCCGGTGGAGGCAAATCATCAAGTCCAAGGTCCTACATAAAGGTCACGACCCTCAGCAGTGAGGTTACCGACGCAAGGAGGAGGAGGAAACCACAAAGGGAATGTACCTTCCGAATTTCAGGTCTCTGGAACTGACGGTTTAGGCTGTGCGTCGATAGAGTCAGTCAGTCAGTCACGCAATGATCGGTTACACTTACGTGCATGCTGCGGCGTGCAGCGTGCGCGCAAGATTAGCACGCGCGGGCGGAAAGGGCGCTCGCACCAGCAGCGACCGCACGTGCCAGTAAATAGCGGCCAGTCGCCGGCCCCGCCGCCAAGCCACTAGCGCCAGTTGGTTGTACGGCTGTCCGCAAGCTACCGACACCACTAGCGCGTGTCTGGAACGATATATTAAAACATTAAGGTGAGGTATGCCGCAACATTCCTAATCTTCGATTTTATTTTTAACAGACTAAATCAAGTACAATATTCAAATACAAAATATGTATGGATACTACTTTATAATTCCGAGGGATCACTGTACCAGAAACACGATAGGACAATATTTTCTCGATAGAAAATAAAACAAAGTTACGTCTATTTTTGAACTAGATTCGATTATTTATTGAAATGGTGCCAATAATATGGGTAAAAAATTAGATAAATAAAATCGATAAAACAAAGCCGAGGGGTTACTGTAGGGGTTTTGTAAAGAGAGTACGAGATATTCAATAAAAACCGCTTTTTCTAGCGGCGCGAAACGTTTTTTTTTTTGTATGAAGATTTTTGCCAGGTGTTGTCGCAGTCAAAACAATTCTGTACAACAATTACCGGAGGCAACCAAGTTTTTTTTAGTTCTTTTGATGTTTTGTCCGTGATCACCAACACCAGGCAGGAATCTTCATACAAAAAACACCTCGCTCCGCTCGAAAAAGCGTTTTTATTTCACAAAAGACTCACCTGTAGAATGTATGCGCGACGCGCAGCTGCTGCCTGTAGCGCGCCAGGTCGCCGAGGTGCACGAGGCAGTGCTGACAGATGTAGCGCGCGGCGGCGGGCGCGGGGAGCCGCACCGCGCCGCCCGCCTCCCCCGCGCCCCACCCCTCCACCCAGCCCAGCAGGGAGGCGCGACGTCTGTACAACAATCACAAACTGGCGTCACAACTACTACTACTTCGTGTCACCGGCTAGCTTATTACGTATCTTGCAATAGCAAAGCGATAGCGAGAATTGCGCGATTATCGCATCCAAATTGCAAATTCGTATTACTTATCAGCGATCGTAATACGAATTTGCGATTTGGATGCGATGATCGCGCAATTCTCGCGCAATTATTGCTATCGCACTGCTATTGCAAAATACGTAATAAGCTAGCCGGTCCAACCCACATAGGATCGGCACTGATACGGCACGGGACACGCCGAATAGCGTGGCTTGGGCGGCCGCTTGCCCGTCGCTGTTTTATGTACGAAATTTAAATGAAAATACATAAAAGAAAAAGAAAAAAATGACCCCCGTGCCGTGTCAGCTCCCGCGCTAGATCCTATATGGATTGAACCAAGGTCCATTCAGTCACTAATAAAATACAATACTAAAATAACATAATTTAAAATCTTACTGTATAAATAAATAACATACAATAATATACTCGTCCAATTTAGGTTTCATGACCTATGGGTCAGAGCAGACGGGGTCCGGCAGACACTAAAAATTTAATAGCATACCTAAAAGGCAAATCCAAATGGAATGTTGTGCAGATCTGATGCAGCAGACATAGGTAGAAGCCGGCAGCCGTCTGCAGCACCCAAGACAGCATAGCCTGGCCCTCGCTCCTCAGGGGATTCTGTCAACAACAGCACTTATTACTCCACCTTATTGTCCCTCTGAAAGAAATCACCCCTAAGAAAATCCTTGCTCCTAGCAGCTGTAGGTCTTAGCGATGAACTGTAAACGCCCTCTCCAGGGGCGGTTTATAACAAGTGGCGATCACAATAGGCCTAATCGGTCGCAGTGATATCAAAGCAACAATTAGCTATTAAAAAAAAAAGTCCTTCTGTAAGGCACAGACCTCCGTTTCTTCTGTCCAGTTGTCCAGTGTCTGTTTTAACCCCCGACGCAAAAAGAGGAGTGTTATAAGTTTGACTGCTATGTGTGACTGTTTGTCTGTGTGTCTGTCTATCTGTGGCGCCGTAGCTCAAACGGGTGAACCACACTTCTGACAAATGAATACGACGAAAGAAAGAAAAAAAAAACAAGGTATGGTTCTTCCATATAGTCCTTTCCATCCTAAGGTTGTCTGGTTTTTTTTTTTTTTTTTTTGTTGTTTGTGTTTATCCGCAATCAGTTGGTGGATTATAGGCGGATGAGGTGGATGGTTTCTTGTCGTTTGGGATGCGGACTCATCAGACCTTCTTCCCTCATTATAGTAGGTTGTCCAGAATATGGCTTCTCTTCAACCTCTTTGTGTCACTTGGGTTTTCAACTAACGCTCTTGCCAGCGGATTAGAGTGTGTTTTTAGGCCGTCCAAATAACTGTTTCCTCGGAGTTTAATTTCCTGGTCAACTGTGCCTGGTGCCTGGTGCCCCCTCAGTGAATTCTTTCAAAAATAGACTTTACAAACATTTAAAGTGCACTGTTAAGGACTAAGATATACACCGAGACAGCTCCGAGAGCTGCCCGTGTATTATAAATAAATAAGTTATTATTTGTATTATTTGTGTACAATAAAGAGTTAATCTATCTATCTATCTATTGTGCGGCGGTGTGTATCACACAGGGTCTAGGGCCTAAATACGTTTATAATTTACATTTATTTTTATCATTTTCTGGGATGTTTACCTTTCTGTCCTTGGATATGGACTGCAGCGCCTCAATCTGCTGCTTGAAGCCGACATTCCAGAGATCCTGCTCCACCTTCTTGTCCAGGGCATAGTCCAGGTCCAGCACTAACACTTTCTGGTACACCTGCAATAGGTATAACAAATCAAGTAGTAATGTTTTGAAACAGCAGGACTCTAATCCACATTCACCTTGGTTTGAGAATGTAAAGGTGCAGCACTGTTAGTTTTCATAGAGGTCATGTGAAAGTATGCATGCATGGGGCATGTTATATTGCAATATAGGACTGTGCACAGCCAATAGCTGTCATGATAAGCCAGTCATCCTTACATATACGAGAAAAATTATGAGTACCTTGGTACATCCACAATCACCTTATGTTGACCATTGACAACATCTCTGGTGCGGCGGGCGAGTTGAGATGTGAGAGGTTGCAGGTTCGATTTCTGCTGCAGGACAAATGTTTGTATGATCTGCAAATATTTCATCCGGGGTCTAGATGTTCTGGTACCATGGCAATACAAAGGGAATCCTAGTGTGGGATCAGGGCTATGTATGTGACTGTTGGTTTATAATTTTTGGGCTAACTATGTTCTAACCTGTAAGTGTACCATCCAGTTCACTAAAGGTGAACGGCACACATATGCCACTGGATAATATCGAGCCATTCTTTATTTCAATTATATGGCATGTCACCAGGCTTGCCACAGGCATGTGTAAAAAAAAAAGTGATTGTACTCATACCTTCTGTAGTTGCTGTTGTGTGGTCCACAGACTGCGTTCTTGCAACATTGAAGTTCCACTTTTGAATTTAGATATCTTTTCCTTCAGCTCATCCGCTTCCCTATTAATTTATTTTATTATCAGGGACAAAGAAAAACAGCAAACAACATCAGTTACAAAGGTTCCTAGGTCTAATTTGTTCTACTATGGGCAACCACACCATTCAGCAGAAAACAGTAAATTATAAAAAAAAAAATAGAAAAGTATTTACATAATAGAGGGCATTGAATGTTTAATACGTTATGAAGAATTAAAAGGAGGAAATAAATAACAAACTATTTGACAAATAGGACATAAATGAGAATGCTAATGAAAGGATGCAAATTGGTTACTCTGATATAGTTTTGATATCTCAATCACTCTGTAGCGACTCATGCTTTATTGATTATTTATCAAATAAGGTAAAGACTAGTCGTCGTTATTCGGTGAACTAAATAAAGACAACAATCTATTTAAACAGCAGCATTTGGTAAGTGCTGAAATAGGTTACTGTACTAATCTTACCGTAGCATCTGCACAGCGGCGTTTAAAACCATATTGATAGAGGCTCAGAGCCTCAACAATCGTCATAGCATTAGGAAATAAATAAATATTTGTAGAAATAATCAAACTTGAATGTAATATGTTGTGTGATGAAAGCTAAATGGCTAAAATATGGCTAAAATTCTAAAAAAACAACAGCATGAATCAGTCAAATGATGTCTGTCAAAATCAGCTGAGCTGAGTGTTCGTCTGTGACCTGTGTCACTGTCACGGTCTATGGAGACCACAGAGTTCATCTTCTGACCCATGATAGAAGCCCATGGATTATATAAATTCAAATGTCTCGATGTCGCCCGTGATTCGGACGGTTGGATCCTTGTCATTGAATACTATGTGGCCAGACGATGGACTTAGTATACAAAAGGACTGAGCGCTCTAATAAAATATAATACCGAAACAAGACCTTATTCGATTAGGTTAAGACTCAATTTAGATTACCGTCATAGATAGAAGAAAAACGAGCCAAGAGAGATGGTTAGAATAGAGTTAGTTTGTCCTTTTCTAACACTTGAAATGATAGCATTATGATAGTAAGGGTGATCATGACCATTGTATAGGTAAATACTAAGAGGTCATCGATACTACAAATCTAAAAGTTGGCCGTCGCGGGACGCCCGGCAGACGAGAAACATCACGGCATGGCTGCGTCACACCGTTTGCCGACACTGAACACTCGGTAAGTCATCAGAGGGCCTACCACAAGTTTGTCTAAGCTTTGCATTCGGTATCCCGATTATCTAATTCTTAGTCGATATTTGTTTTTATGTA
The DNA here is from genome assembly GCA_932527175.1 of Operophtera brumata. Classification (NCBI taxonomy): domain Eukaryota; kingdom Metazoa; phylum Arthropoda; class Insecta; order Lepidoptera; family Geometridae; genus Operophtera; species Operophtera brumata. The sequence goes on along the minus strand of OW052238.1, from coordinate 17,368,320 downwards.
TGGTTTAAATGAGTTTATCAACTAGGCCGCTCATCATTTTCTCCATACAAAATCGACATTTCGACTCGCAATTCGGTTTTCGTTATTCCGAGTTATAACAAATTACAAACCTGTGGTAGGCCCTCAGTAACAAGGTTCGATAACACTTTTTGTGTTATTAGAAAAAAAAACCGGAATGAAGATTGCGTTTTCAATTTATCGGTTATTTAATAAAAATTGGGACTAGACCTCCCGTAAGTGTTTCCTACAAACGCAAGCTCAGTCCCGAGTCATCTACTATGGGAGGTCAACCTTTAATTTTACGAAATTAACAAAAAGTGTTATTGATTCGTGATACTGATCACTTACCAAGCCTCCAGTATGAATCTGGCTGCATAAATATCTGTGATAAATAATGTTTGTTCCACTCCACGTTCATAAATGTCTATGGAAAAAGTCTCCTTGACATGACATTATTTTATGGTCACCGTATTAGAAGAAGACACACTAACTCTGTAGTTCTTAACTTGCTCGGCTCGTTTTTCAGCTGCGACCGCTCAGTCCTTTTTGTATACCAAGGCCATCCATCTTTGGACCAGAAACGAAAAAGAGCTATCTACGTACGTATCTACGCAATGTCGCAATCGCATGTATTTATTCTTCCGAAATCGCATTACCGGACTTCCCCTTTTATTACTTTCCTCTATGGGACGGACCTACCAAACATTTATATACCTATAACTTCATGCTACCAAACCACAATGATAACATGCTCTACAGCTCGTTCACCGTAAGATGGCACCTGTAAATACTCCATGGCAGGTGCCAGGTGAACGGTCGTATCAATGACGATGAGGGTCGTATTGTAGTCTTGTAGTAGAGCTGTTCCATCTTCAAAATAATAAAGAAAAAAAAAAAAAAAAAAAAAGAGCTGTTCCATGGACTTATGAGCTGTTCTGTGCTAGAGAGTATTTTTGTTCTGTGCAGTGAAGTGAAATGAGTGAAACCTATAAACACAGACAGACAAACAGTGCATTTATTTATTTAGTTTTATACACAGTACACTCACTCAGTGTTTGTTAATCTTATTTCCTTTCCTTGGAACTTGTTCATTATCAGTCTTATTTATCTCTAAATCTGTGATTTAAATTATATCTAATGGAGAGAATGGACACTGGCGACGTACCATCACCACAGCCACTTAATAAATCTCCAACTGAGGTAAATAATTTGTCTGCTAACTTAGTCATCATTGTAAAACTATTATGACTCATACACATTGTATTACTTACAGGATAACGACGTTATTGAAGGTCACCGCGCATGTGAAACAAAAAATGGGAAATGGTTGTGCATAGGACAAATCTATGAGAAACTGCACCGGCCCAACGTATACGATATTGGCGGCACTTACATGGACAGGGTGCCAGATTTCTGGTTCACTTGCAAGATAGAAAGAATACATGGGATATGCCTCCTGCATGTGTTTGCTGGTAACCACGTAGAGGGCATTCATTCTGTTGGACTCGGTTCCGACATAGTATTCAATGATAAGGATCCAACCGTCCGAATCACGGGCGAAATCGAGACATTTGAATTTAATTGTAAGGTGGCTCACAACCAAAGCTACATCACCACCTACAATTTCAAAAATGCAGACGTGGAAGATTTTATGAAGGATAAGAAACTTTATATTGCAGTCCGATTAGCAGAAAGAGAGAAACGCCAGGATAATAGGTTAAACGAAGGCACAGATATGGTAAAGATGCTCCACGATAACGTTGCACTGCTGATGGAGCCTCTTGGATCTGACTTCATCATTGAAAGTGAGCTTGGAGAAGAATTCCCGGTTCACAGAAGCGTGCTCTCCCTCCAAAGTGAGGTTTTCAAAGCCATGCTTAAAGAAGACATGGCGGAGAGCAAAACTGGCCGCGTTAAATTAGTTGATGTTGACACTGAAGATTTGAAAATAATGATAGAATTTATGTACACCAACACAATAAAACAAATAGATGATATAAACATTCCTAAAGTAATAATGCTGGCTGATAGATTCAACCTTTTAGGACTGCGAAAACTCTGCGACTACATTCTTATTGACCAGCTGGCACCAGACACTGCTCTGGATATCTTAGTTTTAGCAGACCGGTTTGACTACACTAATGTGAAGAATATGGCTTTGCAATACATCAGGCGTAATAAGGAGCATTTTAAGAATGACAAATTTGATCAAATTGATAATTTGGCTCTGATGAGGGTCCTCTGTTCTGGTTTTATATCTTAACTTAAAAGCAGTTATTCCAGAATTAAACTAGTCAGAAATGAGACTCGATTTTTTTGACAGATTTAAAACCTATGCATGTGTTTTTTCAGATTCTGCAATTATTTATCTATTGTGACAAGTTCTAACAACATAATTATTGTGTCACACCAAATTACGTAGAATCTTTTGAGCCAAAGGTCAAACCTTAACACATTCTAGAATGTTTTGTGCCAAAGGTAACAATATTGTGTTATACCTAAACATTCTAGAATCTATCACAAAGTTTTGTTGTACATTTTTATGCCAAGTTTTAGTATTTAATAATTTTCACTAGAAACGGGATATTTACCATGATTTTTGAGTTTTATATGTTCCCGATATTTCAGTATATTTTAGTATTTAATTTAGGTGGGACCATCATGCGGGGAGTCATGGTTTGGGCGACAATTCGTATTGGCGCGCGTACCGAACTCATTTGGATAAGCAGCATGACTGCGCTAAAATACCTGGGAGAAGTCGCAGAGCCTGTGATCATCCTTCACAGAGTCAAAATTGGGCAGGAATTTCAGCTCATACATGATAATGCCCCTCCACTCACGGCGCGACTGGTATCAGCTGCCCTTCAGGAACATGAAGTCAAGGTTGGGCTGGCCTGTACAGTCACCCGACTTAAACACCATCGAACATGCTTGGGACATTTGGCAGGGCAGAGCTTTCAGCAATTTCCCATCAGATTTGACAACAGAAGACTTAACTTAAACTTAAACCATTAGAAAAGAACATGGGGATTGCATACCCCAGCCAGTGCCATTTGAAAAGAACATGGGGATTGCATACCCCAGCCAGACTTTTACACCCTAATTTTAAGCATGTGCAGATGTGTTAATAACGTCAGAGGTGGCAGCACCGATTATTATATTGTAAATTATGTTTAAATAATAAGTAAATTTTAATAATTTTATAACTAATTCTGCTTATATTGCAAGTTTTTGTTGCTCTATTTTTTATAAATTTTATATCGTATAGTTTAGATTCGCAGTATTAGTCGTAGATTTTATTATTATAATAAATAAAATAAGAATTCTTACCATACCTAGTCAGTTTTTCAAGGAAATTACTTAGTTTACCTAAAAATCAACAAAATGCTGCTTATCCTAGACAATTGACGCCAGTTCTAAATTATCTAAGCTAGACAGTGTAACTGTGTGTGTGTATGATCGTCAAATCAGAGAGATGGCCATTTCCCTAGTAGTTGTCTCGAGCAGTGTTTTGGATTTGGTTTCCATCTCCGGGGATAGTGTGGACGCCTCTATCGTCTTGTACGTCGTCACCAACAGGTGTGATCGTGGTCAAACAAAGGTTGAAAAAAAAACCTCCGTGTCGTGGCGGGCGAGTAGCCGGCTGAGTTGCAGGAGGTCCCGCACCTCAATGTAAACAAATGTTTACATAATCTGGATATATTAGTTCCGTATCTATGTGTTGTGGTAGGTAGCATGATAGTACCTGCTCTTAGTTCCTGATACTCGGTTCGTATCTCCCTAGGGAAACAGAAACTGAATAGAAAACGATGCTCGAGACGACTGTACTAGGGAAATGGCAATCTCCCTGATTTGGCTATCTTACTAGGACATATACATACAATACGAGACGGTATACTTAAGTATCCTACTGTTGCAGGCAGGCACGTACTTCTAGAACTAAGCAGTAATGCTTGCATGACCTACCAAATAGAAACTTGACATTGTAAACCAAATGAAAAACATAATACAGAAAACGTAAAAATAAACTTTATTTAAATTTAATTAAAACATAACTGCTCAGTTAAATAGGAGTGAGTTATTCTGAACTGAATAAATACTATAGGTAATATACTAGGTTGTTAGGTGCGGGGAGTCTGGCGCGGCGACGCGGCGGCGGGCGGGGCGCCGACCAACAAATAATCATTTTGGAATGTTACTGGACGTCTTCGTTTCTGCAGCAAACAAACATTTTACTCCATTAAAATGTTAGTTCACAACATCAAGCCTGCGACCTTGCCTCGTGTTTACAAGCTCAGGCGACACTAAAAAGCCTGCTATCTGCACTGCACGGCTTCGCCAGACGAACCCGGCATTGAACAATAGCATTCTACGACAACAGCGCTCGGTTTATTTACAGTTAAGGCCAGCTATTCTGATGTAAATCATGATACTACTTATTGGATCTGCCTGCGTTCCATCTGGGACATCTAGGATATTTTCCGTTCTAGATCTGCCTTCCGGTATGAACGAGTATAGCGTGGGAGTACGGTAATCATGCAGGATAAGCAAGAAAAAAGGCCCATATTTGTCTTATCATTTATTAGTGGAACCGATACAACCAATATGTCTAATCATCAGTGAAAAAGAAAATCGCGCAACTTGAAATGAGTGCCTATACCTAATGAATTACTAGGATATAAAAATAAAAACATACATGACCCTTATTTAAGTTGTAATGTGCTACAGAAATACATTTGCCTAGCATTGGAATACTACAATACTATGATAGGAGACACCAATGTTTTAAGTTTTAATCTAATAGCATGTGCGTTGGCTGTATCTATGAGAATATTAATATCTGTACTGTGTTATGTAGGCAACATTACTGTTACATTAACTGCTGTTGCTGAAATACTATTATAGTAGCTAATGCGCTACTCAAATACAAAAATATAGTTACTTTTAAGTTCTAAAATTACCAAGATGTATGTAATAGTTAAATTTAAAATGCACTTAGACTGGCAGCAATCGTTTCTATGTCTACACTTGAGCTTAACTCGGGACCTCTACACTGGCAACACTCGTCTACGTATAAAACAGCAACAGCCACTAACAAGATAAATTAAAACGTGTTCAGCCGGGACCTGAGTTCGACAACAGAATTGTAATGTGCATTTACACCGAAATGTTGTTTATATTTGATACAGATCCGCATCCGTTTAGTTACATCACAACCGATTGACAGACACATTGAACGACTTTGAATTCTTGCGACCGAAACGCGAGACCGATATACACTTGTCCTCTATAAATTTGTGTTTAATAATCAACCATAAACAGTACATTATTCGCATAACATGTCTCGCGTCTCGTGCGCTAGAATTACACTGAGGTCTCAAAAGCTGACAACTGAAGAATGGACGCGTGAATATCAGGGTTTAGAAAAAGGAATACATTTATAATGCAAGATAAATTTGGGATTTTAGTAACATTGCTCTCACACATAGCAGTGGGTGATATGAAAGATTCAGCGTTTGGTACATTAATTTCATGTTGGTGATGTTAAAAGCGACATGCCAAACAACTAGATTCATTCTCACAGAATGAAGGGACAAAAAGGATTAATAGGTAATTTTGGAAGAGCACTGGGTGTATATATTTTCGGTTAGGCGGAGTATTACATTCATGACAGGGAGTCATAGTCAAGTCGAAATTACTATTCAGGAGTTAGGCCTCACAAGGACACATTCATCAAGAGATCACACAAAAGAAAATAGTCATACTTAAACCATAAGAAAGCAGATATCTGTCTGTGAGGTCTAGACAAGCTTAATGCTATAACTGACTTTAAATAGGTACATTATTTTCAATACTTAGCTTGGGGCTAGATAATGTTGTGTGAACTGTCCAGCATTAATTTTTATTTTTTTATTTAATACAGTTGCTCGAAAAGTGTTCTTACAAGGCCAGTTGAAAATTAGGTTTACCGAACTGAACTAGTGCGTTTTTTTTAATTTTCTCTTTAGTTCAGTCTAATAAAAAGTTTACCATCAGAGTTTTTTTTTTATAAAAGTTAGAATCAAATGATGTCCACTTTATTCGAATTTATTTGTATTTAATTACTGCAGAATTTAAGTGTTTTTACATTTTATTAAATTCTTAAATGCTGAATTGTCGTGACTCTCTTTGCTAATTTTCTTACAATTAAAAACTCCATAGCAATCTATCAAAAAGTTTACAAGGAGTTTTTTAAAATGATAATAAATTGATGTCTTCTATAGATAAATAAAACTGAATCTCGAGATAGGTAGCTACTTGGCGGGTTATGATAGTGATTTTTCTGTTTTCTCACAACTTGTTTTGAAAAACGTCGTATGATACACGTAGGTACGTAAAGGTTATTGCAAACTCGTGACGATGGTAAACCCTCGCCATTGTCAACTCGTTTGCAATGACCTATTCACGAAACAAACTAGATCGGCGACTAGATGCTGCCAGAACCAATCAATAGGGTTCAAAATCCGTTGCAATTGGCCAAATGAAGCGCCATTTTGTTTTAGTTCATTTCACGATTTATGATTGGTTGAGCTTTGTGTTAGTGGCGCCAAAGTTTCCTCAGCATGCTACCCTGTTGTCTTGTATTTTAATATCATTGAAAACCGTGAAAACCACCTATATTCGAGCCTTGATTATGAGATTGGACCTACGGTCATACGCGATCTGCACGTGGTTTGCTTTTGAAGTAACATTTTGTAGTCTAGTCTAGACCTCAGCTGACTTCACCTGCCTTCCCACACGTGGCTGTGTGCGTGACGTGTATACGGGTCTGTATCAGTGTGCGTTGCCTAGCGTTTACCGTTGTTGTAGGTCAGCGTCCGCAGCGGCGCCTTGAAATTAGCAGCTGCCTGCTGCTGAATCTGGTAGGCGAGCGGGTGTATCTTGAACCCGTACAGTCTGGAAGGCCACAACTTCGTTTCAAACTTATAATTAACGTGCCTTGTAACTAAGTCTTCATCATCATCAGATGTCCACAGTTGGACGAGGCCACCCACATAGATTGCAATGTATTTTTTTTTTGAACATTGATAGGCCTTTCACGACGATCTCACCTGTTGGTAAGTGACGATGTGGCCGAAGATGGAGCACAAAGGTCTAGAAGGCACCTATTCACTCTAGACTTGAAGAGACCCAGATTATAGTTTTCAGGAAAGACAGACGACGGTAGTGTATTCCACTCCTTAGCAGTTCGCATTTGCCACAACCTCCACACTTAGCAGGCCAATTTGTGTTGCTGCTGCCCATCCTATGGTGTAATCCCTTAGTCGGCTTTTACGACATCCACGGAAGCAGATGGAGGGATCCATTCTTAGGCCGGACACACCATGGCCATGTAACAATGTACATGGAGAAAAATATTTGACAAATCTAGCAAGCCGATTTTGCCCAGTTTTAATTAGTTCTAATATACAACAAACTTACTAACTGTATCAGCTTGTATGGGAAACAAATCAAGTTTATACATACATTTGTAGATGCTTGTATGATGGCCTTTGCTTGTGTATGCAGATCACTATTGATAGATCTACATCTACCAATATTGCACTTTGAATTTAAAAAATGGTCAGAAATTACAGATAAATCAGAAAACATACTCTTAAGTCCTAACTGAATCTTCTATGAATCAGAGAGCGACTTTTGGTTCTGACATGGGTGCCATAAATAGCAACTGATAATGTAGAACCTAAGAACCTTATTTAAAATAAAGATTACTCTGCTAAAAAGAAAGGTATTCGTACGGTACGGATCCACTTAATCCGTTGTCGGCTGAAGTATGTTCGGGCGTCGTCGTCCGAACTCGGCCGATCGAATCAAACGTATGTAAAGGAACGAGAGCGCCTTCACTGCTACAACCGCGATCTTCCGATTATTCCTTATTAGTTTTTTCGGACGACAACGGCTTAGGTGGTTCCGAGCCGGTATGCCGAATGCGTATGTCTGTTGGATGAGCTAAGAGAGCCCGAGTATGAGGAGTAAAAGCTTGTTAAAACATAAATGAGCGAGTGTAAGAGTATAGAGCGCCTATAAAATAACAGAGGTAGACAAAGCGAGCCTCTTACAATTTAGAAGCATGTGTTGTGATAAGAGTTGTAAAAGCTAGCCTCGGTACTGCCTGCAAGATGGGCCTGTAGTACAGCTTACCGCGGTACAAACTGTGAGGCGGGCCTGTAGTACAACTTACCTCGGTACTGCTTGTGAGGCGGGCCTATAGCACAACAACCTCGGTACCGCTTGCGAGGCGGGCCTGTCCACATACCTCGGTACTGCATGCGAGGCGGGCATGTAGTATAGATTACCTCGGTACTGCCTGTAAGACGGGCCTGTAGTATAGCTTACCTCGGTACTGACTGCGATGCGAGGCGGGCCTGTAGTATAGATTACCTCGGTACTGCATGCGAGACGGGCCTGTAGTACAGCTTACCTCGGTACTGCATGCAAGACGGGCCTGTAGTATAGCTTACCTCGGTACTGCATGCAAGACGGGCCTGTAGTCCAGCTTACCTCGGTACTGCCTGCAAGACGGGCCTGTAGTACAGCTTACCTCGGTACTGCCTGCAAGACGGGCCTGTAGTACAGCTTACCTTGGTACTGCATGCAAGACGGGCCTGTAGTCCAGCTTACCTCGTTACTGACTGCGATGCGAGGCGGGCCTGTAGTATAGATTTACAGCTTACCTCGGTACAAACTGCGAGGCGGGCCTCTTGGGGCGGTACTCGGGGTGCACCATGAACACCATGTGCGGGAAGCCGGTGCCGAAGTAAGCTCCGTCCGTGTGGTGGTGCCGTGATGACTTGGGCGTGTACACGTCCATGCAGCGCGGACAGTACAGCTTCACCATTGCCTCGCCGGGCACGTCCGACAGACCTGACATATTCCAATCAATCTTACTTATAATATTATAAAGCAATAAAGTTGTAAGTTTGGATGTTGGGTCCGGAGGGGAATTGGATATATAGAAGTGAATATATATTGTACGTAGACAACGTGGAGACCTAATAGAGACCTACAAGATCCTAAACAACCACTACAGTTTACCAGATTTATCACAGACACTATATACCATGAACAATAATATAGGACTCAGAGGACACTCGCTGAAGCTGCAACGCGGGCCAAGTACCAGCAATCCGAGGATGCACATATTGCCTAATCACGTCGTGCGCACTTGGAACCGGCTACCAGATTCAGTGATCAGTGCCCAAAGATCCAGCTAATTATAGGCCGATTTCTATATTGCCCGCGTTAAGTAAAATCTTTGAAAAACTTATTCTTACTCAATTATTGTCACACTTTAACTTCCACAGACTACTTCATAGTCATCAATTTGGATTTACCAAGGGTCGATCAACAGCTGATGCTGGTACCTTGCTTTTGGAACACATATTTCAAGCATGGGAAAACTCGCAAGACGCGATCGGAGTATTCTGCGACCTATCCAAAGCATTCGACTGCGTGAGTCATGCTACTCTAATTTTGAAGTTAAAACATTATGGCATCCAAAATCAGGCAATTAACCTTGTAAATTCTTACTTATCCAATAGAGTACAAAAAGTTGACGTTGGTGGTGAAAGGTCTTCAGGATCGTCTATTGTTATGGGAGTGCCCCAGGGTTCAATACTAGGCCCATTTCTATTTTTAGTATACATTAACGATCTCCCTTTTTATGTAAAAGACATATGTGATATAGTTTTATTTGCTGACGATACGTCTTTAATTTTCAAAGTTGATAGGTCAAAAGCTAATTACGATGATCTAAATAAATCACTATCGCGAGTTCTTGATTGGTTCACAGTAAATAATCTGTTGCTTAATGCTAAAAAAACTAAATGCATTAAATTCACTTTGCCAAATGTAAAACATTACCCAACTAATATTAAAGTAAATGGCGAGACACTCAATCTTGTAAACTCTACTGTTTTCTTAGGACTTAATATTGATGCAAGTTTGCAGTGGGGACCACAAATTGAGGCACTTGCGGGTAGACTTAGTTCCGCTGCATATGCAGTTCGTAGGATAAGGCAGCTTACTGATGAAGCTACAGCTAGGCTAGTTTATTTTGGCTACTTCCATAGTGTTATGTCATATGGCATCATTCTGTGGGGGAAAGCAGCAGACATCCAAGCAATATTTGTTTTACAAAAACGGGCAATACGTGCCATTTATAAAATGAAGCCACGTGACTCCTTGAGGGAGCGTTTTAAGGAAATTAACATTCTCACCGTAATATCGCAATACATCTACGAAACCTTATTATATACACATAAACACTTAGATAGATTTATGAAAAAAAGTGACGTGCATTGTTTTAACACGAGAAATAAAAATAAACTGAGTATTCCCAAATTTAGATTAAAAAAAGTAAGTGGGTCTTTTATGGGGAATTCTGTTCGGTTCTATAATAAACTTCCAGAAAGTGCTTCTAAACTTTCGATTCGAAGATTTAAATCTTACATAAAGAATAATTTAATTAAGAAAGCGTATTACACACTACATGACTATGTTAATGATAAAGCCGCGTGGCCTGATGTCGCTCTGCCCCTCGACACCTAATTTGTCAATTTGCAATGTCTGTACCTGCATATAATTTATTACTGATGTGTTATTTATGTGTATATCAAGCGTAGTGTGTGCTGCCTTATGAACTTTTGCTGATTCTCTCTATCATCTTACTTTTGACTGCCTACCTAAGTAAGGCTTTTAATTTGGTTTTCCTTTTTTCCTTGAATCAGCTTCAACTTGTTCTCGAAGCACCACACAGGCGCTCTCCACCTAGTAGTAAGAAGGATCATCAAAAGAAAAACAGACCGTGTTTGTTGCCTAATTCTTCTAGGTCTGGTTGCGTTGGAACAGGAGTAACTGTAAATTTATTTTTTAAGACGATTCAAAATGATCCTTGTGATTTCAATGAATAAAATACTTTTGACTTTGACTTTGACTTTGCCCCCTCAGTGAATTCTTTCAAAAATAGACTTTACAAACATTTAAAGTGCACTGATAAGGACTAAGATATACACGCATCAGATCCGAGAGCTGCCTGTGTATTATAAATAAATAAATATAAAAAAATAGAGACTGATCAGATTCCGATAAATATTTCACTAATACATACATACATACATACATACATACATATAATACGAAGCTACATTATCTACATAAGCTATGTTTTATAAGGTTTATTAACGCTCTGCTCAGTGAACGATTAAGCACAAGCCTATTTAGTTTTTCTATTGATGCTGGGGGAGACGGGGTAGAGGTGAAGGAAATGCTTTGTATCTCGACATCACGCAGCCGATGCTGCGGGCAGAAGGCATCTATATGAAATATTTTTTTCTGAGCACAGGGAAATTATGACCTGGGTGGAGCTATAGGCTACTTTTTTATGGCTTATGTTTAAACACCACCCAAAAAACTACCTATATTACTACCAAAAAGTAAACAGTTACCAAAATGGATAAATGGTCACCAAATTACGTTTCCTAAAATATTATGAAAGAAATCCTTTTTTTCGTATTATTGACTGCCATAAAAGTATATGGACGCCTTTAATATACACTTTAGACTAAATATGATATATTGTCACTACTTCTAACCTAACCTAACAGAATTTGGTCAAGGAATCCATTTTAGGAACCAAAAATAATATTTGTGCAAGGCTTGCGATTTTTCTGATGTTATTTCATTTATTTTGGATCATTATATTATATACTTTAGGGCCCTTTTAATAAAGTCAATTGATTTTTTTTTGGTGACCGTCTAAATTATACCCCTTTTTTACCTGGTAAAACAAGAGCGAAGCCGCGGGCGGACACTAGACAGATATAAACTCACCCAGTGGCAGCATAGGTTGGCACTCGCAGTATACGCGAGGGCAGTGCCCGAAGTCACCTGCCTGGAATTTCTCTAACATTTGTCCAATACCACTGAAAATAATAAATTATTAATAAGAATTAGTGTGTGTGGGTTAATAGACCCCTCCCGCGGATGCCGTAAAAGCCGACTAAGGGATTACACCATGGGATGGGCAGGATTCTACCTTCATACTCAATACTAATACAACAACTCATTACAACCTTCCAAACTTTCATGATATTCTTATAAGAAAGGATGAGGGTTGGGTTTAGAATCGTGCCGCACGAATAAAGGGGGGAGAGTGGGAGGGAGGGGTGGAGTGGGGTAGGGGACGCCCCCCCCTAGAGTGGGGATGTGCGGAAACTTATAGTTTTGGAGAAAAAAAATAAAGAAGTTTTGAGGTTAAGTATGAATTTTTTCCCTAAGACCCTCCCCCCTTCCCCCCCACCCTCCCCCTTAATTCGTGCGGCACGATTCTAAACAATACCCCATTCAAAAATAAACTCGACATCTGGCTTCAAACAAATAAACCAGTGCTCAAAAAATTTTACCAAAACTACGAGACAATATTTTAATACTGTGTGACGTAGACACATCAGCAAAAGCTTCTCGTCTATAAATAAATAATAATAACAATAATAATACTGTGATCACCAATCTGATTGCTAAGCATGGTGATTATGGTAAATCACCTATGGCATTATATGAGGGAGGCTAGCACTAGACGTCTAACTAAAGGCTGCTGGTGAAATAAGAAATCATCATCATCAGCTCGTAGAAGTCAGCTCATGGACCTCACTCATATATAAAAAAACAGCAGTTTAAATATTTGTTCCAGGTCTGTGTGTCATGGTACCATAGTACTCATAGTTTCTGATAGCCACAACACAGGGAATCCTAGTGTGGGATCAGGACTATGTATGTGACCTCGTTATGCATGTGATCTCAGTTGGGTGTTATGTTATATACTGCCTGAACATGTAGATCAGACATAGGTAGTAATGCTATTTGGCTAGCCGACACATTCTAATAAAGGCAATCACATATGTAGATTGATAAACACATATCCCTTTTTTGTTTGGCAGTCAGCTAAAAAGTGACCCAATGGAGACTCTGCCTAAGCCGACAGCTAAGCAGTGGTGAATTAAAAAAGTCTAAAGGATGTATCAGAACTACTGGCTTGCATAAGGGGGCATTCATGAATTACGTGAGACAATTTTGGCGATTTTTAAGAATGCACATATATCACCCCTTTGATATGTTTTCTTGCAGGTAAAAACATATTTATAAACATTTTTATGCATTGTTAAAATGTATTTCAAGTATTTACTTGATTTATAGGTACAACAGTAGCATATTATGAATGGATGTGCGAGTAGATCTTACCGGTTGGTTAGAATGTAGCGAGCATGAATCAGGCCGTATAGTATCTCGGAGGCCTGCTCCACTAGATCTGATTGGTTTGGATTGTCATCCAAGTCGTCATCTAAAACAAGAATGCAAATAGAATGGATTACATACTACATAAATATGTTATATGTTAGTATATTGATGCAAGTATAACTTGGCGAGGCTGTGTCAAGCGTGTGTCACTGTGTGATCACAACTTACAGATTTAGTTCCTCAAAATGACACACCAACTTATAGTTAGTTGTGGCACTCTATTTTTGTATGCTTCAAGAACCTGCTTTGTTGAGTGTGGAGAGGCTACCCCTCGGTAACACTCCCCCGCACACATAGGACGTGTTTAGTTTTAGAGAAAAAAATGATTGTTTTGAGGGTAAGCATGAAATTTTAAAGTTGGAGCTGTTGCTGTTGAGATCAAGCTGCCGGGCCGAGGTGAAGCACCACTCAGGGGCAACATCGCGACAGTACTGGCGAGAGTCCGACACTTTTATTTACATACATACTTTTTGTATATAGGTGCTATAATAGTCATTGATATGATAACTGTAGGTACTTCTTACTCGGTTGGAGTGTACATAAGGGGGCGCTGAGGAAAAAAGACTTAGAAAAATTTCATCGAAAAACGACTTAGAAAAAATTCCCGTTCCGACTTCTGCCCCCTTATCTACACCCTAACGCCTCATGGTCATAGCAACAATAAGGGGCCAGATCAAAGCAAGATTTTTTTTTTTTTTTTTTTTTTTTTTTGCCTATCGTTTAGCATTTCTTTCAGCCTTCAATTAATATTCAATGCATTTTTTCCATACGACGCGAAAAAACGCGATGCGCATATAAAAACAAGTTTTTTTTTTGCGCCCCTTCATGTAAAATAGCACGGCGAAGAAAGACTTAGAAGATTTGTCAAAAAAAATTTTTTTTGTTTTTTTTTTTGCCTATCGTTTAGCATTTCTTTCAGCCTTCAATTAATATTCAATGCATTTTTTCCATACGACTTACCGTTTTTGAGATATGAACTCTGAAAAGTTTTCAAGTTGCCGTACGGAAAAAAGTCATAAGTGACATAATTACGACGAAAAGCAACTCTACGCGATGCGCATATAAAAACAAGTTTTTTTTTTGCGCCCCTTCATGTAAAATAGCACGGCGAAGAAAGACTTAGAAGATTTGTCAAAAAAAATTTTTTTTTGTTTTTTTTTTTGCCTATCGTTTAGCATTTCTTTCAGCCTTCAATTAATATTCAATGCATTTTTTCCATACGACTTACCGTTTTTGAGATATGAACTCTGAAAAGTTTTCAAGTTGCCGTACGGAAAAAAGTCATAAGTGACATAATTACGACGAAAAGCAACTCTACGCGATGCGCATATAAAAACAAGTTTTTTTTTTGCGCCCCTTCATGTAAAATAGCACGGCGAAGAAAGACTTAGAAGATTTGTCAAAAAAAATTTTTTTTTGTTTTTTTTTTTGCCTATCGTTTAGCATTTCTTTCAGCCTTCAATTAATATTCAATGCATTTTTTCCATACGACTTACCGTTTTTGAGATATGAACTCTGAAAATTTTTCAAGTTGCCGTACGGAAAAAAGTCATAAGTGACATAATTACGACGAAAAGCAACTCTACGCGATGCGCATATAAAAACAAGTTTTTTTTTTGCGCCCCTTCATGTAAAATAGCACGGCGAAGAAAGACTTAGAAGATTTGTCAAAAAAATTTTTTTTTTGTTTTTTTTTTTGCCTATCGTTTAGCATTTCTTTCAGCCTTCAATTAATATTCAATGCATTTTTTCCATACGACTTACCGTTTTTGAGATATGAACTCTGAAAATTTTTCAAGTTGCCGTACGGAAAAAAGTCATAAGTGACATAATTACGACGAAAAGCAACTCTACGCGATGCGCATATAAAAACAAGTTTTTTTTTTGCGCCCCTTCATGTAAAATAGCACGGCGAAGAAATACTTAGAAGATTTGTCAAAAAAAAAATTTTTTCTTTTTTTTTTTTTGCTTATCGTTTAGCATTTCTTTCAGTCGTCAATTAATGTTCAATGCATTTTTTCTATACGACTTACCGTTTTTGAGATATGAACTCTGAAAAGTTTTCAAGTTGCCGTACGGAAAAAAGTCAAAAGTGACATAATTACGACGAAAAGCAACTCTACACGATGCGCATATAAAAACAAGTTTTTTTTTGCGGCCCTTCATGTAAAATAGCACGGCGAAGGTCGACTTAGAAGATTTGTAAAAGGTATTAAAAAGGTGGAATTTAAAATAGTGATGAATTACATATATAGTGCCGATGCATCAACTCGAGCTACAAGGTATAATTCACGGAAATCGTGAACATCACATATTTTATTACGCAAATCGTCGATGAATGAAAACGAAGTGTGAAATTCATACACAACTATACCTAGAAAAAAACTAATTGTTTACACAGGTGCGCCATAAATCCCAAGCTCCTAGAAGCCCACCGGTTTTATTACCATGTTGACAGATTACTTTTGGCGAGACAGCAGGTGTTCTAATTCATAGTAAAATAAATAAACAATGCTAGATGTTACTACAAAATACGTAGGCCGCTCCCAACGGTTGCTTTTAAAAAAGATACATTAATCTTATCTGTATTTAATTATAAAAGACAAATTACAATTTAATTAACTCGTTCGAATTATGAACAAAGAATGCGAGCTTTTTCCATGAAACAACGAATGAAAGATTACACGTACTACATTACATTAGGTAGGGCTGAATGCAATAACATCTGAGACGTCGGGTACCAGAGTTGTGAGACAACTTTTGTGATTGCCACAAGGGGACTACAATGATACCTCGGTCGGCTTAAGCCATCATTGAAAATCATTTGATAAGGACGTCGCACGAAATAAAATAGCACCTCTAAGAATTGTGCTGGTGCAATCTCGAATCTGTACAAGCATTTAATAAAAAAGGGCTTTTATTATTAGACTGTACTAACAAATAAAGGATATAAGCATAAAAATAATATTTAGTCTAGTGTAAGAGAAAAGGTCGAGGGCTCAGCCACGCTGTTTTTCTGCCTCGCCTTAGAATGCTGCTGTCGTTACAGCAGCCATGATACTCGGTAGCTATCCGCTGTTCCCAAACAAAAGTAAAAACTACACTGACCTGCAAGAACAAGCATCACGAAACTACGAAAATACTTAGATTACCTACTTATTACAATATATTACTTGTATAATAAAGAATCAATCCATGGTAAAATAATAATAGGTAAAAAATCAGTAAAAGTATAAGCATGATTTTTAAGTTTCAAAGCCATTTTTTATAATTTTCACTAGCAACGGGATATTTACCATGATTTTTGAGTTTGAAATGTTCCCGATATTTCGTCACAAAAATCATGGTAAATATCCCGTTTCTAGTGAAAATTATGTACATAACCATGATAGTTTCAAAATTTATGCCATTTTTAATTTTTTAATATCATATTTTTGATAAATCGATCATAGCAAATCAATGGAGATATATCCATCTTTCCCTTCATACTCTTAACCCGGCTTAGGACGGTCAAAATTACGACAACATTTTCAAAAATTAACACAAAATTATTTGTTTTCCTTAAAGTAAATTTCTTCAAAATATTTGTGTTATTTTAATTTTAGCACACTGTCGTAATTTGGGCGTATTTAAAAAGGTGGTATCATCATTATGTACAGTGATTTATGGCTAACATCACTATGTACGATGATTTCTGTTACAAAATCAAATAAATATATACAACGATAAACAATCAAATAAACATTTACAACGATAAACAATCAAATAAATATTTACAACCATAAACAATCAAATAAATATTTACAACGATAAACAATCAAAATATTTATAACAATTTTGAAAATCAAATCATAATCATCATCAGTCTACAGAAGTTTACTGCTGGACATAGGCCTACCCTATAGAATACCATTTACCACATAACAATATGATAAGTATTGGCATGTGGTACACAGACTGTTAAAAACATAATGATAATTTTCTGAGGGAGGTGTGTTGTGTGCAGTAGTCCAATGCTAGACATAGGCCTCTCCCCTAGAATGCCACGACGAACGTTCCTGGCCCCCCTTAATAAAAAGCAAAAAAGCAAGTAAAGGCATCCATGGGTGAATTATTTAGCGTCTTTGACAATTTCGACTATGGCAATTGGTTTGTCTGATGCCGTGCTTTCCCAATCCGGGATAAACTCTACTAATATCCCGGAGAAAGCGACGAAAACGAGCGGCATCACTAGGTAAGTTTTTCAAAATGTTATTGCGATACATGAATTCACCCATGTACCACTTTAATTTTTGGTCACTGCGGCAGGTGCGACAGTGACGTTTCAACTCCAGCCACTGTCGCTCCATTGTATTGGTGTGAACGACCACTGATACATTAGGAGTGCCAGGAACTGGAACGCCTAGGGATGGGTGAACCGGGATTGAGACGGTACCTCCCACAAAACTCTGGCTGTGATTGACTGTTCTGTGTCCACGCATTCCTAGGCGTACATCAACGCCCAAATATGACCGGTGCATGTCCGACATTATAAAAGTGTCTCGACGCACGTTTGCTGCAATAATCCCATCTAAAGTGGAGCGAGTTTTGTCAGGGATTAGCTCAACGTGCAGTCTTTTAGTCAGTCGGCTCATGCACCCAAACGACCATGTCTGACGTTGTAGAA
This sequence comes from Operophtera brumata, assembly GCA_932527175.1. Taxonomy (NCBI): domain Eukaryota; kingdom Metazoa; phylum Arthropoda; class Insecta; order Lepidoptera; family Geometridae; genus Operophtera; species Operophtera brumata. Next base: position 17,350,319 of record OW052238.1, on the reverse strand, counting down.
GTCTACCACGGTGATATTTACGCGTGTAGAGATGCGTTTCGTCAACTTCTACGACGTCATTGTCACCGCCGATCATTTCACGGTCATGACTTTCTGCTACCTCACACACCTCCCTCAGAAAATGATACACCTGTATCGCCGTTTTTTTGGAAACTCTTGCGTCTATTGCGGCTTGTGTTACCTTGTCCCTGCGGAAAAAGTGTAGAACCAACTTCAAGGTTTCCAAAAAACCGACGCGACTACGTTCGAAAAAAGTCTTTTTCAACGGATTTAAAGTGACATTGCAAGCTCCCCTACGACAACGCCAGCGAAAGCCAAGCTTATAACTAGGCTTCAACTCTTGAGTCATAAGATTCCTACAATTCGGACACCTCTGTGTCCTACTAGGCACAAGCAACCAGTCTTTAGCAGCCTGTTTCGCATTAACCTCGTTAGAAATAACAGATGCATACTCCCAAAACCTGAAATTTCTATCTAAAATCAATTGCCTCGGATCCATTGGCGTCGTCGTAGGAATAAAGTTATATTTATCAGAAACAAAAAATACTCACAATTAGACTCACGACCACACTCGAAGGAAACACTTCACAGACTAATTGGCGACTCCGCAAGCAGTGAATTAGGGAAATTTGCCATTAGCTGTTATCTTTACGCACGCACACAGATATAATTATAATGAGTCTACGCGAGTGTACGACAAAGCTGCGCGCACGTTTGTGTGTGTAGATAGAATATGAACTACGTCCATGAGGTAAACACGCACACAGGTTGTAATCGTTTAAGGCTGCCCTGTTTCACGGGGTCCCATCCCAAAGAAAAAATATTTTGTTCTATTGAAATTGAATAGATGGCGTGACAGGTATAGATTTGTTATTGAAGTATGTGAAAAATTTATATTAACTCCTAAAAAATTTTTTTCTATTATAAAAAAATACCCAAAACACGGGAAAATTAAATAAATGCCTCTTCTTCTTTTAGAAAAATCGAATGATGTATTTTTCCTGGTGGTAATCATTTGAACTAGGTTGAGGTTTGACACAGTTTGTTTGTAGTACCACAGGTAGTACTGACTTGATAGATGGCGTTATTTAAAAAAAACCAGTAGCGCTAACCTCTTGTGCTGCTAGCGGCATCTAGCGCCCAGTTATCTGAGTGTTTACACAATACACCCGCACAATAGCCCGAGTTATGGCGGTCGCGTTTCTTTGTATGGCATGCATGAGGTATCTGTACTAGTATAGTATTATTTTATCTGTGCCTTTTTCTAATGTAGTGATTACAGGACGAAACTCTATCTAGTCTATAAATTTTCTAAGGTTTGGAAGTACTGATATTTCATAGAGGTCCAACGCACAGCCTAAACCGCTGGTCGTAAAGATTTGAAATTTGGAGGGTGTGTGTGTTCGTTTCAATGCGTAGGGTTGTACTAAGAAAAGGAATTTTGAAAATTCGCATGCTAAGGTGTTCAAAATAGTATTCTAACGTAAAACAAAACAGGTCTGTAATTCGGAAACCGTTAATAGTAGAACGTTGAAATGTAAGTGAAGATTCCTCTATTAAAAATGGGACCCCTAAAAAGAAAAACATGAGTATGGTGCCATTTCAAAGGTCGTTTCACAGTGTTGTTGTAGAGATTAAAATATTTTCAGGACCACAAGGTAAAATTAAAACTACTATCATAATCGCATCCTTATGAAAAAGCCGTCCGTTCTGTAGCGCGTCGAGCATGTTCGCTGATGCACGGGTTCCGGATTTCTTCTCCATCATAAGATCACGAATAGCGTCCTTCTGGAGTGGGTTGAGGAGTTCCAAAAACGGCATTCTACAGTGTATGGCTGAAGGCTTATATAGCCCCATGTACAGATTTTGGATCTCTGTGCACCAGAGCGGGAACAGGAAATAATAGGTATTTTTTATTGTATTCGTTTTTATTTTATTTTGTTTATGTATACCTATTTTAATTTTAATTTGACTGTAACTTTTTGTAATTTATGGGTTTTTTTGCCTGAAATAAAGAACATATATATACATATATATATATATATAATAATAACGTGATCAAAAAATATCATAAACAAAATAAAAGTGACAAACTTTTTTCTTATATTCAAATTAACACTTATCTTTTCAAAATAACTATATTTTTCTTTTAATTAAGCAAAACTTGCATTTAAAATCTGGCTAGCTAGGTCTCATTTCTGGTAAAACGTGGTTTTCCGAGTTTTCACGCATTTTGCAAACAACTAGGTAAGCTAGGTCCCCTAGGTACCTACTTTATGAATATGTGAAAAACATGTAAAAGAAAGGATCAGGGGATCGATTTTTGAGTTTCACCGAGTGACTAGAAATCACGAATGACAAAAAGCCATTCATGACTTCGAAATCACTTTTTACCAAATGTCGTATTTTTGAGAGTCATTCTCTGTCTACCAACTATTCGACTATTTTGATAGGTACTACGTGATCCTTTGAGAATTTGTGATCAATGCGTGTATTCGTGCGTGTACCAAAGCATTAGATAAAGAGTAAAATTGAGTAAAATGTTCATAAATTCCTTCAGGGTAGGCAGCGCATCGACAATACCCCGGGTGTTGCCGGTGTCTATAAGCGACGGTGACCACATCAGATCAGGTGGGCCGTATGCTAGTTTGCCTATTTATTTCATTAAAAAATAGGGCTTTTTTTGTACTACTTAGAATGATGGAACGAGCAGATAGCTCACCTGATGATAAGCGGTACCCTCTGCCTATGAACAGTGCATTATTACATAGGTCTAGTAGTAAGAAAATCTATTAGTAAGAAGGATCATCAAAAAAAACAGACCGTGTTTGTTGCCTGATTCTTCTAGGTCTGGCTGGTTGCGTTGGAACAGGAGTAAATGTAAATTTATTTTTAAAGACGATTCAAAATGATCCTTGTGATTTCAATGAATAAAATACTTTTGACTTTGACTTTGGTCACGTCCACATAGGACGCGCCCTATGTGGCATTTCACTGCACCCGCCACCCTGAGACATAAAGATGAAAAGTCTCATGTGCCTGTAATTTCACCAACATCCATACCCTTCAAACCGGAACACAGCAATGCGAGCACTACTGCTTTGCGGCAGAAATAGGTATGGTGGTAGTACTTCCCCTACTTAAAAAAGCTCTACTACTATTCATAATATGATTAAAATGTCAGTGCCGAAAATAGTCACGAAGTGATTTCAAATCGAGTGGGTAGAGGCACTCGTATTTATATCATACTATGACAATTTTAGTCACCGGTGACTTCCAAAAATACGAGCTTTTGGAAATCGGTGACTAATAGTCATTTAGTTGACTATTAGTCACTCAATGACACTCAAAAATCGATCCTCAGTATGTTCAATTTAGATTCTTATCGTAATTTCTTGATGAATTTCACTATCCGAAAAATGGATACGGATAACATAACAATACGAAAACCGCAGCAGTTATCAAATTCCCTGTCTGAAACATCAAACGACAGTTCGACTTTATTTGACACCACCGTTATGAGTCTTCCCAACACATCATTGGAGGAAAGCATCATTAAGAACGAGTTAAATGAAAAAATTCATAGTCTCTCAACCCAACTGCAAAGTGCGAACCATGAAATTGATAATTTAAATTCTGAGAATATCCGGATAAAATCTGAGTTAGAAAAATGTCACAAAATAATCGACCTCTACAAAAAGGTTGGCTCGTCGGAAATAAAGTGTATAACACCAGTATCAGGAAAAAGAAAGAAGCATAGGAGAACCAGTTCTGCCTTCACCCCGCCGGATAAAGCTTTACAGTTACACTACAGGAACATAGTCGATGCTAGTAATAATAGTTCAATGGTCAATGAGGATGTTTTCGAAGAAAGTATAGATGTTATTGGCCAGGAGGAGAGCAAACAAGAGACTAATATAAATACAAATGCAAATGACATTTTGACAAATCTTCTAAGTCTTTCTTCGCCGTGCTATTTTACATGAAGGGGCGCAAAAAAGAAACTTGTTTTTATATGCGCATCGCGTAGAGTTGCTTTCCGTCGTAATTATGTCACTTATGACTTTTTTCCGTACGGCAACTTGAAAAAATTTCAGAGTTCATATCTCAAAAACGGTAAGTCGTATAGAAAAAATGCATTGAACATTAATTGACGACTGAAAGAAATGCTAAAAGATAGGCAAAAAAAAAAGAAAAAAAATTTTTTTTTTTGACAAATCTTCTAAGTCTTTCTTCGCCGTGCTATTTTACATGAGGGTGCGGAAAAAAAAACTTGTTTTTATATGCGCATCGCGTAGAGTTGCTTTCCGTCGTAATTATGTCACTTATGACTTTTTTCCGTACGGCAACTTGAAAAAATTTCAGAGTTCATATCTCAAAAACGGTAAGTCGTATAGAAAAAATGCATTGAACATTAATTGACGACTGAAAGAAATGCTAAAAGATAGGCAAAAAAAAAAGAAAAAAAAATTTTTTTTTTGACAAATCTTCTAAGTCTTTCTTCGCCGTGCTATTTTACATGAGGGTGCGGAAAAAAAAACTTGTTTTTATATGCGCATCGCGTAGAGTTGCTTTCCGTCGTAATTATGTCACTTATGACTTTTTTCCGTACGGCAACTTGAAAAAATTTCAGAGTTCATATCTCAAAAACGGTAAGTCGTATAGAAAAAATGCATTGAACATTAATTGACGACTGAAAGAAATGCTAAAAGATAGGCAAAAAAAAAAGAAAAAAAAATTTTTTTTTTGACAAATCTAAGTCTTTCTTCGCCGTGCTATTTTACATGAGGGTGCGGAAAAAAAACTTGTTTTTATATGCGCATCGCGTAGAGTTGCTTTCCGTCGTAATTATGTCACTTATGACTTTTTTCCGTACGGCAACTTGAAAAAAATTCAGAGTTCATATCTCAAAAACGGTAAGTCGTATAGAAAAAATGCATTGAACATTAATTGACGACTGAAAGAAATGCTAAAAGATAGGCAAAAAAAAAAGAAAAAAAATTTTTTTTTTGACAAATCTTCCAAGTCTTTCTTCGCCGTGCTATTTTACATGAGGGTGCGGAAAAAAAAACTTGTTTTTATATGCGCATCGCGTAGAGTTGCTTTCCGTCGTAATTATGTCACTTATGACTTTTTTCCGTACGGCAACTTGAAAAAATTTCAGAGTTCATATCTCAAAAACGGTAAGTCGTATAGAAAAAATGCATTGAACATTAATTGACGACTGAAAGAAATGCTAAAAGATAGGCAAAAAAAAAAGAAAAAAAAATTTTTTTTTTGACAAATCTTCTAAGTCTTTCTTCGCCGTGCTATTTTACATGAGGGTGCGGAAAAAAAACTTGTTTTTATATGCGCATCGCGTAGAGTTGCTTTCCGTCGTAATTATGTCACTTATGACTTTTTTCCGTACGGCAACTTGAAAAAATTTCAGAGTTCATATCTCAAAAACGGTAAGTCGTATAGAAAAAATGCATTGAACATTAATTGACGACTGAAAGAAATACTAAAAGATAGGCAAAAAAAAAAGAAAAAAAATTTTTTTTTTGACAAATCTTCTAAGTCTTTCTTCGCCGTGCTATTTTACATGAGGGTGCGCAGGACAAATTTTGCAAAAAAAAAAAAAACTTGTTTTTTTATGCGCATCATATCGAGTTGCTTTTCGTCGTAATTATGTATCTTATGACTTTTTTCCGTACGGCAACTTGAAAACTTTTCAGAGTTCATATCTCAAAAACGGTAAGTCGTATGGAAAAAATGCATTGAACATTAATTGACGGCTGAAAGAAATGCTAGACGATAGGCATAAAAAAAAAAAAAAAAATTGTGAAAAAAATTCTAAGTCTTTTTTTTCCCTCAGCGCCCCCGTATGTCCACTCTGACCTCTTACTCACCAGGTTCTAGATCCAGTATCATATCCAAGGCTTGTCTGTAATGCGGCACCTGCTCATTCAGCCCAGTCAAGTTAAATTTATCATTTATATAATCCTCATCGACCTAAAACAGAACATTAGATGAGTCTAGGTGATTGATCATGCAATGCAATACACCAAAACACAAGATACGACAATAAGCAAATTACAACTTACTTCGCAGAAAAACTCGTTCCCCCTCAGGGTACAGAACCAAGAGATCCATGAAACCTCCTCTGAACTGCTCATTTTCCTGAAATAAACCAAACAAATAAGAAATTTCAGCCATTTAAAATCAACGCCTCTATGCCCACACTGCAACAATGAAAATCACAACAAAACATATGTTTCTGCAGGTTTTACCGATCCAATCGATACTTACGAGATAGGAAATACACAGCACTGCAATTTTTTCACAATAATGCTCTGATTAATAGCAAATTTAGTGAATAATCGACGGTTAAATTGTAATAAACCTCACCTTTTCGTGCCTTGATTAGCCACGCTTGACAGAATAAAAATCAGTGGTGAGGTGAGGTGAGACGTTGAGTGATGTGACTGACTGACAGAAAGGTTGCCAGCTACCATGGAATGGAAATAAAAACTAAAAACTAAAATACTTTCCAGCTACACATCGAGCCTAAAACATTGCTAGCCAGTTTGGAACAAAACAAACTAAAGTTTTAGCTACGAGAGTTTACATATTCCTCCAAGGAGGAGAGTGACTGTTGTGACGCTGATCACTATAATTCTGGTGTTAAAATAATTCTAAAATAAAATTCGTGATTGGTGTCGCGCAATAGCAATTTTAGATATTTTAAACTCGATATCGGTACTAAGTAGAATAATTTTATTATTTGAGCGACGTCATTGGAGAAAACACAAAACTTTTGGGCGGGATTGTTTGTCGGTCTATGCCTCGATGGTCTATGCCCGTGGAAACTTTACCATTCATTCAATTTTGAGTTCGATCGTGTGGAGGCTTCTATTAAGATCCACCAACTTGAAATGTCTGTACAATTATAAGTTGGTGGGTCTGTAACATTGTAAGTCCATGGTCTGTAACTTCTTTTTTTTTTTCTATTCTATTGTCGATGATTTTTCGCCAATAGACAAAAAAATACATGTGTGAAACCTCGTATTATAGTCAACGGGATACTTGCGCTGATTTCTACATTCATGCGCTGCTTGCGACTGCTACATTGAACACGTACCGATCGAAATAAAGCTGTTCTGTGACCTGCGTGTGCACTCACTTGACATTGGCCATGACGACCTCTGTGGCGCGGCGGGCGAAGGTTCACCTGCGACGCAGGAGGTTGCGGGTACGATTCCCGCCTCGGAACAAATATTTGTACGATCTACAGGGTGTCCTGGGTATTTTCTGTGTTATAAAAATATCTATCTATGTAATGTATTGTATTAAGTATATCAGTTATCTAGTACCCATAACACAAGCTCTGCTTAGCTTGGGGCTAGATAATGTTGTGTGAACTTTCTAGCATTATTTTCGTTTACCTACTGGCAAAAGTGAAGGAGAAGAAGCTATATAAGCAGATGAGTTGAAGAAAAACATGAAGAAATGTCAGTTGTCAGTGGCACCTGCCATCCTGGGTGTATGGCTCGAAGGAACGGGTGGTTGTGCATTGCAACGCGCAGCACATAGCGCACGCGCGAGCTGTTGAGAGTCTGGGGTTCGGGCCCGGGACCGCCTGGCACGGCTAGTGATGCTACTCGATACCCTGGAGTTATTCTACGATGGAAAGTATGTAAAAGCGGGTGTAAACGACACAAACTTAGTTTGCACAACATGTTTGTAAAAACATATGTTTGCGCAAACGGAACGTGTAGACGTCAAGTTTGAATTTCAAAGTACCTCAAACTTGACGTCTACACGTTCCGTTTGCGCAAACATATGTTAACGTGTAGACGTCAAGTTTGAGGTACTTTGAAATTCAAACTTGACGTCTACACGTTACTTTTGCGCAAACATATGTTCTTACAAACTAAGTTTGTGTCGTGTAGACTCGCTTTAATTAATTACAATTTGCTCGCACCTACGAGAAAAGCTGGTGGAATAACACATTTATAACTGACATAAAAAATATAAAAAACGTATGGGTAGGTACCTACCTATCTACTATTTACTACGAAATGAATGCGCCTTCGGAGGGCACGTTAAGCTGCCGGTCCCGGCTGTTATTGATTAATAGCAGTCGATAAGCCATGTCGGAGGCCCTCGGGCGGCTTGACAAACTCCGACACCAGAGGCCAGCACTACCTCATACGAAACGAAACGAAACGAATGCGCCTTTGTAATCTTCATCATTTCGAAAAAGAAATATGATTGCAATTCATTATTTGTAAACTCGTGGGTATGTAGCCCATTCAAAATCTCATATGCATGCGAGCTCATAAAATACATACTTAAGTTAAGAAAACGAAGACTAATGCGGGCGATCAGCTGCGTGACAATTTAGAAATGCATGTAGGGACCAATTTAACTTTTGCTTGATGGAACAAGAACCTAATTTTAAAAGAAATATTGATAAGTAGGTATCTATCACAATTTTATCACAGGCTATGTGTAAAGTAGATACCTACTTAAACGGAGCTCTGTCTGAACATGCTCTTCAAATACAAGTAATAAATTTTGTAAAAATTTAAAAAAGCCTCAACGCTATGAAACGGCTGAACCGATTTTGATCAAACATAGCTAAGAAAACACCCGACAAATTCACATTTAAAAAAAAAAAACTAAATTGTTTCATCCGTTCGGGAGCTACGAGGCGACAGACAGACACACACATACACACACCCAGACACGTCAAACTTATAACACACCGTCGTTTTTGCGTCGGGGGTTAAAAATAAAACATCGATACAATCTGATCGCATCCCTACATTGCAGCATTTTCAAGGGCACATCTCAGTGTGCTGCAGGCCGTCCGCCAGTCGACACGATGGCACTCGCGCTATGACCGCGCCACGCGACCGACGACGTCCCGACACAGTGGAACTGCTGCCCCTCAAGTCGGCGCTGGTGAACAACTACCGAGATGACGACTCCTATTACCCCCCGTCGCCGGTGTTCAGCCCACCTTCCACTTCCAATGAGTACACGCTGCTCTCAAAAAGAACACCGGCTTCTAAAAGGTACAAGAATTTAAATTTTGTTAGGATTATGAGTCCAAAAAATATAAATGACTTTTAAATACGGGGGTGTATATTTACAAACTACTATGCACATTATTATAGATTAAAGCTTGATTAAAGTATATTACTACCTACTCGCGAAGCTAGGCCTTCCAAGACATTTGAATAATTCGAACATACTGTAAATAACATAATAATACGAACTTAAAGTATACTAATTTTCACTAGAAACGAGATTTTTACCATGATTTTTGAGTTTTAAATGTATATTAAAGTATACTGTACAGTAATACGTCTTGTTCGCTTTATGAAAGATTCGCTTATACTGTCTCAAAAAAGGCATATTTTTTTGCCCTAAATGCCCGAATACATTATTGTAAGTGAGAATGTTGGATCTTTAATTATTTGTTTCTTTGTTACCTACTCAGTTACTCATCCGTAGCAGCTGAATGATTTTTACGAGGATAGATAAATAATAATTACGATTGATACATGGGTTATTTACTTTTCATCCCATCTATTCGTTGAGGACGACTGGGTTCGCCTTTAAGTGCACCCAACGGTGGTGTTTTCTATGAGAAACTTTTAGCGGGCAGTAATGAGTTTTGCGGCGCACTTATTAAGTTGTTAATTCAAAAAGTGCGCGGCAAAGATAATTGCGGCGCACTTATTGAATTTGGATCCAGCGCCAAATAATTCGAACGCAAATATTGTTTGAATAAATACTGGCTGGTACGACGGCCCAAAACCCAAAACAAAAAAACATAAAACACAAAAAAAAACACAAAAACAAAAACACAAAACTCAAAAACACAAAAAAATGGCACAATACACACAAAAAACACAAAACACAAAACACAAAAAAAAACACAAAAACACAAAAAACAAAAAACAAAAGAAACACAAAAACACAAAAAAAAACACAAAAAACATAAAACACCACACAAAAAACACAATACAAAAAAAACACAAAAAAGCACAAAACACAAAAATCACAAAACACAAAAAAGCACCCAAAAAAAACACAAAAACAAAAAAACAACCATTTGTTTTATTAAATAATAATATTACAATAACATATGAGGCGCCTTTTATTTTCTCATAGTGGGTGATGAAAAGCAGAGTGTATCACACGGGCGCAACATATATTTTTGGCTCGGGCGACGTACTTTGATCCCTCGCTACGTTCAGGATTCTACTAAAGAATCCTCGCTACGCTCGGGATTCTACTCTAGAATCCCTCACTTCGCTCTGGATTCAAAAAAGCGCCCTCGCCGTAAAAATATTATGTTGCTCCCTTATGATACAATCTACTATTTCATCTTCACATGCATAGACGAGCATAGACGCCGGCAGATGCTAGTTTACTTATGCTGTCAAAAATAACGTTTTGTTTTGTTTACCCCACAGATAAAATAATAGATAGATAGATAGAAAATACTTTATTGCACACCATAATATAAAAACAATTTACAAATGTTAAAAATAAAACTAACTATGTCGTACAATGGGCGGTCTTATAGCTTAGTAGCGATTTCTACCAGACAGCCTTTGGATGGATAGGTCTGTATAAAATAAATAAGGGGTATCAATACCCCTAATAATATTAATACTATACTAGGTTTACCCATAATATGTATGGTGCTATTATTTTTAAACCCCGACACAAAAACAACGGGGTGTTATAAATTTGACGTGTCTGTGTGTGTGTGTCTGGCTGTGGCATCGTAGCTTCCGAACGGATGAACAGATTTCTTATTTTTATTATTTGAAGGTGAATTTGTCGAGTGTTCTTAGCTATGCTTGATCAAAATCGGTTCAGCCGTTTCATTGCGTTGATGGTTTTTTAATTGTGTAGTTATGCATTTACGGATTCGTTGCAGGCGCTACGTTACTAGTAGACCATCTACGTCGAGGTACTGCTACATTACGTAGATATGCAGCTACGGTTTCTCGTAGCTCACGTATTCCGTTTCTACATAATTGCTACGCTCTGCACCTATATAATAATTATACATGTCTACGTACTGCTACGCGCCGTAGACCTGCAACTACGGTTCCGTAGCGGATGTTACGTGTTCTAAAAGCCCTCGTAGACTTGCGTCTACGAATTTCTACGTACTGCTTCGTCCCTTTAATCTGAATTCGTCCGCGTACCTGCAGGGCGTGGAATAAGCTCCCGTTGGATGTCTTCCCACAGGGCTACAATATGGGTAAATTCAAGAGAAATATCAATAGGGCTCTTAATGGTAGGCAGCGCGTTTGCAATACCGTGGGTTGTTGCAGATGTCCATAGGCGGCAGTCACTGCTTTACATCAGGCGGGCCGTCTGCTTGATTGTCACCTTATTACATTAAAAAAAAAAAAACAAGTTTACGATTTCGTAGCTCACTGTTATCATAAGGGGCGGAGCAAAACATACATATAGGTACGTACATACCTATGTATGTTTTGCTACGCCCCATAAGATCTGTAACTACGGTTACTTGTACTAATATTTATTCTGTGCTACGGTTTCGTAACGGAAGTCACGTTCATAGCCCTCGTATCGTAGACCTGCACCTACGAGTGTCTACTTCCTGCTACTTCTCGTAGACCTGCAGTTGTTTTCAACTTGCTTGATAAATGTTCAATGTTTGATTCGGATTTCATAAAAGAAACTTCAAAATCGATAAACGGTCTTGAGCCGGCTCCATCCTCTGACTTCCTGTGACCTTTAAAATGTAATCAGTCCATCAAGAACCTTTCCAATTCAATTCCTTTCATTCAATATCGTGCTTTGATTGACGGTTGATGATTCAACGATGGAGGCAACTATGTTTAAGCTTAGAGAATCGCAGTCCTGGGTCTACGGTTTCAATGACACTCCCGTAGCCCTGGGGCTGTCCATTAATCACGTGAAGTATTTTTAGCATTTTTTTATCTGCCCCCCTTGGTGATACGTGGTGAGGTTTAAGACTACCCGCCCCCCCCCACCCAAAATCTTGTGTATTTTTAGTACCTTAAGTAAAAAGTTTTTTTTTTTAGTTTCCTTTTTTAAATTCTAGTATAAAGTATTTTAATCTAATTTAATTCCGAAAAATAAATCGGCGAGTCAAGGTCACACTACACGCCGCTTTTCGGTTAAGAAATCGCGCGTTAGACGAAAAAATAATTACACGTGATATCTTACTAACCCCCCCCCCTGTGATATTTCGTGATTTTTGCCAACCCCCTCCCCCCCTTTCGAGCCTCACGTGATAATGGACGGCCCCCCTCGTAGACGTACTTACGCGTCTAGAGTGCTTTCCTTGGAAGCGGTGACCGTACGCCACGGGGTCTGTCTAACTAGTAACTGACTTGTCAAAGGTAATTGCTACGTTCCGTAGATACTGTAGGGCAAGCAGCAACAACTTGCGAAAAAGTATTCGTATGGTTAATGTAAGCATTCGTATGGTCAATGTTGTATGAGATTTGATCCAGCGCCCCTACACGTAGGTAAATCAAACTAAATTTGGGAGCACGAACGGTTTGACATAATATCGCGTCGCCTTCGTATCGTATGGGTATCGTTACGTAAAGACATTTGTATGAATACTGCGAGCACGAACCTTGCGTTAATGTAAGCTCGAAGGCTGGCTATCGTCTTAAAGTGATGATACGGTTTACTACGTTTGCTACGTAGCCGACACCGCGTTGCCAGTTAAGTGTCGCGAGAAGCGATCGCAATCGAGGCGATCCGAGCTAAATAAAATAAAAACCGGTGCGAGTCGGACTCGCGCACGAAGGGTTCCATACCATTATCTATAAAAACGACAAAAAAAACACATTTGTTGTATGGAACCCCCTTAAATATTTATTTTATTCTGTTTTTTAGTATTTGTTGTTATAGCGGCAATAGAAATACATCATCTGTGAAAATTTCAACTGTATAACTATCACGGTTCATGAGATATTATAGCCTGGTGACAGACGGACAGACAGACAGACGGACGGACAGCGGAGTCCCGTCCCGGTTTTACCCTTTGGGTACGGAACCCTAAAAATCCAGTCCAATTTGAAACATAATAAGATAATCGATAACTTTAAACTTTCATTTTGTCCGTCATGATAGTGGTTAAGATTTTCAATGGTCCGGTTGACCGGACAGCTGAAATGTTATTTCTTTCCTTGGTGCGGTTAACCGTATCACAGAAAAAATAATTTTTCCACAGTCCGGCTGGCCGGACTACACAACCGGACCACGGTTAAGAAGGGATCAAGAAGTGTAATTTTCAAACTTTCTCGAAAAATACAAAGATTTCAAGAAAAATACAGAAGGTCATTGGGAAAGTCAATGAGTATTTTTTCGATTCTCTCAGTTTTTTTTTTTAATTTTTTTTTGTGGCTTGTTGTGTAAATAAACGCTTTCATAACCTTTTTTTAACTTCACCTGTTTCCATGTAGCCATATCTTACAACGATTTTAAACCAGTTCCACCGAACCGATAAGGTTGAAATTTTGTATAGGTGCCTGTCATTTTCTGATGTCATGTCAATACAAAATTATGGTGACAGCTAGCTGATCTGACGATAGAGACGGAAGGTGGACAACTGAACTCCTCGATAACTAATGCCTGGCAGTGTTTGGGCTCACTTTGATCAGCTCACGGTTCCGATCACTAATTCCATAAAAGCTAGTTTTAACAAATATAATTTCACCAGGTTGTCAAAACCACAGCCAACTCCAACCCCAGTGCTGACGCTGTGCGGGGCGCCGGCCCCGTCCAGGAGACGAGAGGAGCTCACAGCAATGGCTAATCTGAGGAAGAAGGTATCTCCAGCGCAATTAGGTGACAAGTAAGTACTTGTATTTTTTTGACGACCTCTGTGGCGCGGCGGGCGAAGTTGGGCCTGCGACGCAGGAGGTTGCGGGTTCGATTCCCGCCTCGGAACAAATATTTGTGAGATCGCAAATATTTGTTTAGGGTGTTCTGGGTATTTTCTATGCATAATAAAAAATATCTATCTATGTAATACATTGTATTAAGTAGTAAAAAAAATATGCTAGCAGTGTCTAGCATATTTTTTTTTATTGCAATGTGGCCATTTGAGGCTTAACACACATTTTGTTTTTTTTTATAATGCTGGACATTTCACACAATATTATCTAGCCAGAGCTTGTAATTATTATTAGGTTATTATTATTATTTATTATTTACAATTATCTAGGTACTAGATAACTGATATACTACATTACATAGATAGATGTTTTTATTATACATAGAAAATACCCAGAACACCCTGAACAGATATCTGCAGATCGTAAAAATATTTGTTTCGAGGCGGGAATCGAACCCGCAACCTCCTGCGTCGCAGGGGAAACTTTGTCCACTGCACCACAAAAACCGTCCAGCTGAGTCCGAAAAAATATTTTTCATCAAGAGCGAAATAAGCTGCGTTAGGCCTACTGTCCACGCACGCGTCATTTGACGCATGCATGTAACCTACAAATGAAGATAGGCGTATTTTGTATATTTGTTATGTCCACGCTGCTTCATGTAATAGTCAGTCACGCTACAAAACGTCTCAGTTTTCTTGCAACTAGCATCAAGGAAGCCCGACCGAAAACTACAATATATACTGAGCACGACTTTTGTTGTGAAAATGTCAATTTTGTAACACAAAAGGCAAGCGTCCGTCTGACGAGTCGGTCGCGTAGTGACTTGTTGCCGCGCGCACCGCATGACGAACGCATGACGAGCGGCTGACGCGACGTTGCCGCTTCGTGGACACAGATTTCATTGTTTCTAAGCAAGATGCAAGCATTCGTCCTAAGGCCCATTGTCCACGTAACCGCACGTCATAGGTACGCACGCTTTCGTCAATTGACGATTGCAAGACGAATGCATCTTGCTTAGAAACAATGAAATCTGTGTCCACGAAGCGGCAACGTCGCGTCAGCCGCTCGTCATGCGTTCGTCATGCGGTGCGCGCGGCAACAAGTCACTACTCGACCGACTCGTCAGACGGGCGCTTGCTTTCTCGATGCTAGTTGAAAGAAAACTGAGACGTTTTGTAGCGTGACGGGCTATTACATGAAGCAGCGTGGACATAACAAATATGCAAAATACGCCTATCTTCATTTGTAGGTAATACTTACCCTTCCTTCGATCTATATACTTGAGGCGTGTCTATTTGTTGTCAATAACCCGGATTATTTCATTAGACTCACTTCCATGTCTACTCGCCTGTATAGACCAAATTTTAAGAATAAGATTTTTTTCTCTAAAGCTCGTTTAGCAACGGTTACTAGAAATTCATTTTATATGTGTATAAAGATTTATAATAAATTGCCTATGGAGTATCGAGACTTGTCACAAAGAGCACTGAAGCCAAGATTAGTCAAACTTCTCTTGTCTTGGTGTTTCTATAGTATTAATGAGTACCTAACATGTAAACAATTATAACTGTCATTTTTTGAATTTATTATTAGTACCTACTTTTATTATTGTTGAATTTGAATTGCGCTAATTAATTAATTGAATTGAATTGATTTATTTAAAGAGGATTGTGTTTTTCTGTCTTTTTCTGGTGTCCTGTGTTAACTGTTTAAATTGATTGATTGTGTACATAATTGTGAATTTCGTATGCCTGTATTGGTAGAATTTTAGTGTTACGCCTATAAAATAAGAACTGTCTTGTACCTACCTAAAATTCTGACGAAATAAATATATTTGTATTTGTATTTGTATTTGTGTTTGCATACGTCAAATGACGCGTGCGTGGACAGTAGGCCTTAGCCTTTGTACTCTGACTCTGACCTTTGTAACTTCCCAAACCACAGAATACATAATAATATACAAATTTGAAAAGTTTGTATACGTGAAAGAATAACACCGTGATAGAATAACAACCGCTAGTAGGTAGACATACATCTAGCTACGGCACGTTGTTCCGCATTGCCGTATTTTGTCTGGTAATATACAACCCCTATTTTGTCTCTACAATTTTGCGGCCGTCGGATTTTAAATTGGACGGGTTGGAGTGATTAACTGATTACATATTCTGAAAAGTTTTATTGTCCTTAATTTATTATCGTGTGTGGTATTATATTAAAATATAAAAAAATAAAAATATTATTTCATTGTTTCATATTTTCTGGGCAAAGATATGAGGATGTTTGATGAGAACCTAGGCATGGCAGTATCTAGTTCTTGTTAGTAGTAGAGCTATTCTGTGAAAGAGTTCGTCCGGGGAAGTACTACCACAATACCTGTTTGCCGCAAAGCAGTAGTGCTCGATTTGCTGTGTTCCGGTTTGCATGGTTCACCATTAATATACGGGTAGGTACCTACATGAAATCGTTGCGCTAACCCCAGGCATACAAAAAAACTTCATACAAAAAAAACGCCTCGCGCCGCACGAAAAAGCAGTTTTTATTGAATAACTCGTAAAATATAGATAATTTTACAGTAAACCCTCGGCGTTGTTGTATTGATTTTATCTATCTAATTTTTTACCCTATAAAATCCACGATGGTGCAAGGGATTGTGAAAGGTTTGACGGCGAATTCGCCATCAACCAATTGAAAAACTATTGCCATTTGCCGGACACCGTGCCCTCTGTGTTAGAGGATGCTGCAACATTGTTTAATATTTGTTTCAGACATGCCAACAGGACCAACAATAACGAAACAAACAAGAAGGAAGTGGAACTCGACAACCGCCCTAAACTCCTGCAGAGGGTGAGATACAATATCAAAGTTAACTCAAAGTTAATTGTTATTTTGTTTAGGAAATTTACAAGGCATTATTATACTAAACTACTATTAGTACTTCATTGTTATTATTTGTTCTTTAATTATGTATAATTATTTATCTACACTCAAATCGAAAAATTCGAATTACGAATTCAAAGACGGTTCTATACAGAAGCACTTTTTTTTTTCTTCTTTATAATTGGCGTCGCACGGCTTGTGCATTTGCCATTTTCAAATATCTGTATTTTCACTATATTGTATTTTCAATATATTTTGCAACGTTACACTCCTTCCAAGTCGTCAAAGTCACAGTCAAGTCATGTTATAGTAAAACGGTGGCCAATTTTACTAAAACTTTGGTAGACAATTTCCACCAATTTCAAAAGTCACGCAATTCACTTCCATTTCATTTCACTACACTTGTGCTTTTTATACGAGCTACATTAGTTAAAATGCCACCAAAATAACACAAAATAACTCAAGAAAACACTAGGAAAAGAAATAAAATAAAAGTAGACAACGTCTCTTTTCGAAAATGGCGGGAAGAGTCCAGACGCACTTTATAGACGCATATACATAAAATTAAGAATAAAACTCATTATAGTACTGCCAACTGTATCATAAAACCATGAATGTAGTAGTACATGGATTGAGTGCTAAAATAGCATAGGGTGTTCCTTCTTACTCCTATCCTAGAAGATAGCTTGCTATCCTATGTTAGAGAGAAACAAATATATTGTCACACGACAGTCGTTTTTCCGTTCCGTACCCTGAATATTGACACCATGCGTATACATCTTCCTAGATTGTTACCATGAATGTACTAGTAATTTGACATTTGGCCTGGTTCGACTTACACAAATAAGAACAGATAGATTTATGCTTGTCTCATTCCAACACATGAATACATTCATATAAAAGAATGAGACTGGTATAATCGATACCGTTTCGTTTTTAGCCTTAGTTCCATGCTTTAGTTCTTATTCCGAGCACAAAACTCATTATAGTACCGCTATCTTTTTTTAAATTAATTCATTATTTTAGTCTATGGTTATGGCCTGAATATGAAAAAAAAAGGCGCACGCATGCGCAGTTCGAACTGTGAAAAAATAGCGCACCCATGCGTAGTTTGAACTTAATTTCCCGCGCTTCCCATACATTTTTTTGCCGATCGTGTTTTTGTATTCTACTGTGTTTAATTTAAATTTTTCCTATGAGTGAAGATAAAGTAGTGTATGAAACTGCATATAACTTAGGTATTAAAACACTCGAGTCAACCTATTATCAGACTCTCGTGTTTTAATACCCCTTCTTATATGACAGTTGCATAAACTACTATTATTGTGAAGAAGACATCCGTGTTTTTCACTCAGATGGTTTCAGCGGAAGATCAGCGTTGTGTTGCTACAACACAACACCGACGCCAATTTGTGTCAGTGATGCGTGGCTGGTACTAAGAGGCACAAATTAGTTTTATTTTTCTTTGTTTCTGTGTGTGTGTGTGTGTGTGTCTTTTAGTGTGGAATATTGTTTGTTGAAACAAATAAATGTTTTTCTTTCTTTCTTTTATTTTCTTTAAACATAAAATAAATAAAAATAGCCTTTATTTCATAGCAAATAATATAGTTAAATAGATTTTCTGATAAAAAATATAATTGAGCTAAGTTTAAGGTTTAATAAGGATAGCAAAATACATTTATTTACAGAAAGTAATAATACAACTAATACAAGTAGGTATGTACAAAATTTAATAAGCTAGAAGGAGAGCTTTTTTGTGAAAGAGTTCGTCCGGGTAAGTACTACACCTCCATACCTATTTCTGCCGCAAAAGCAGTAGTGCTCGCATTGCTGTTTTCCGGTTTTAAGGGTATGGGTGCCGGTGAAATTACAGGCACATGAAACTTTTCATCTTTATGTCTCAGGGTGGCGGGCGCACTGCAATGCTACATAGGGTGCGTCCTAGATGGACGTGACCTATGAGGCAATGCATTGTTAATGGCAGAGGTTACCGCTTAACATCAGGTGAGCCATCTGCTTTTTCAGTCATTCACGTACTTAGTTACCCAGTTACGAGTATATGGTTTAAAAAGTAGGTACATATTATTTTTGCATGAAATATCATAAATGTCAAAGTTACGATGTTTGGATGTTTGTTACTGAATCACGCCGAAACGGCTGAACCGATTTCGATGAAATTTGGTACTCAGATAGATTACGAGCTAGATTGAGCTATAGGCTAATTTTACCCTGGTAAAATGCGAGAGAAGTCGCGAGCGGACACTAGTAAGCCATAAATACTTCAGATACGTACTTGCGGTGGTTCTATATTTGTAAAACCTATTTGTGTATCGGTCGGGAAAGGTATCTCCTTGAGCCAGAGTCAACAAGCAAGGGATGTGATCCAATGAAAGCTCAAAGCTCACGCGGTATGTAAATGAGCCACAAATAGACACTACCCACGCGGCTGGTTTTATTCATAAAGCCTTCTCAACTTCAGGGCATATAAATTGAGCGTCGGTTGTTTGTTAGGTTGTGAAATGCCAAAATACATTATGAAAAGGCCACACAATTTAGCTGTGTTTGCGACATTGCACGTAAGACGTTTTTTTTATTTTTATATAACTTGTTATGACGGATCAATTATATGGCCCACCTGATGTTAAGGTGGTTGCTTTTTCATACAAACGTATTTGCACAAATATGGGCGAACGGAGTATAAGTATAAGTAAGTATAAAGTTTATTTAGCTCTTCACAAAAGGTTTCATTGACATCAATTAACATAACTCGTGCATAATATTACATTGTAGGTAAGCGTGATGAACCAAGAAAACCTGTTTTGCGAGAGCCTGGTGCCTGAGATAGGTTTTAGAAAAAACCCGTATTACAGGTCACCAGTAGAAAAAACCCGTATTACAGGTCACCAGTTATAATTTTACACTGAAGTGACTGTTGTCGGCTTTTATATTGATCATTATTTGCGGCAACACATATTTGGTTGAAGAAAACAGTGGACTAATAACGAAAATAACATCGAAATTACTTGTATGAACTAAAATTTCGATGTTATTTTCGCTATTAATCCACTGTTTTCTTCAACCAAATATGTGTTGCCGCAAATAATGACCAATATAAAAGCCAACAACAGTCATTTCAGTGTAAAATTATGCTCTGTTTGCCCATATTTGTGCAAATACGTTTGAATGAAAAAGCAACCACCTTAAGCGGAACCTTCTGCCTATGAACAGTGCATTACCACTTAGTTCACGTCCACCTAGCACGCATCCTAATGTGGCATTGCACTGCGCCCGCCACCCTGAGACATAAAGATGAAAGTCTCATGTGCCTGTAATTTCACCGGCAACCATACCCTTTAAACCGGAAACCAGCAATGCAGCACTACTGCTTTGCGGGAGAAATAGGTATGGTGGTAGTACTACCCCGAACGAACACTTTCACAAAAAAACTCAGATTGGTTAGTAACCAGCTTAGTTAGCAGCTCAAGCTTATATTGGACAATAACTTTAAAATGGGACACTTCCCGCCATTTTCGAAAAGAGACGTTGTCTACTTTTATTTTGTGTTATTTTTGTGGCATTTTAACTAATGTAGCTCGTTTAAAAAGCACAAGTGTAGTGAAATGAAATGGAAGTGAATTGCGTGACTTTTGAAATTGGTGGAAATTGTCTACCAAATTTTTAGTAAAATTGGCCACTGTTTTACTAAAACATGACTCGACTGTGACTTTGACGACTTGGAAGGAGTGTAACGTTGCAAAATATATTGAAAATACAATGTAGTGAAAATACAGATACTTGAAAATGGCAAATGCAAAAGCCGTGCGGCGCCAATTTATTATAAATTATTTATAAAAAAAAAAAAAAAAAAATATGGTTGATTTCTGTTTTGCTAATGATTTTATGGAATTGACGGCAGACTTTTCAACCTTTACATTTATCATCATTAGCAAGCAGCAGCCTGCTTTAACGCCCATTGCTGGATGAGGCCTCCCCCATATAATACAATGAGGGGATTTGCCGCCGTCACCACGTTTGGCAGGCGGATTGGTGATTTTTAGTGCTGGTTCTTAGTATTTGGATGCTGTTATCCATCCCGTGGTAATCCTTTAGTAGGCTTTTACTACAGTCTCGTGAGGTGACGAGGGGACTCTTTTCAGGCCGGACACATTACAGTAAGTTTTTTTTAGTAAGTACTCGCGGCTTTGCACGCGTTGTGTCGGGGTAAAAAGCAGTTCCTCTCACCCCGTCCTGGCCCTCCAACACACACCAAATATCATCATAATCCGCTCTTTGTCCTGTGTTCTAGAGCTCATACAAAAATCCCATGGAAAAAGCACCTTCAGTTTTTACCGAATTTTCCAATTTCAGGATCAACTTTTAAAAATTGTATTTCTCTAAAAACCTTATTCGGTCTAACACGAACAATAAAAAAAAATAGTCCATCCGCTTTCAAGTGATCCAATTACCAACGAACAGCATTTCATTTCTATTTATATAAAGGAAGCTAAATTTTAAGCAAGTAGCTTTTTAAGTATCTAACTAAGGTCTAAGTCCCAAAAATTTGCGACTTTTTTAATTCCATATTCAACTTGTTGTAATGAAAATTATAAATGAACACTGTTACTGTTACTGGTGTCGATTCTGTGCAGCATTCTCTAATTTTAAACCGCGTTAAAGTTGTCGCGCGCCCTTTCTAATAGACTGAAATAAAAGAGACCGCGATAATTTTAGTGCGGTTTAAAATTAGAGAATGCTGCACAGAATCGACACCACTGTTAGCCTGAATCATCCCATTGTTGGGCAAAGGCCTCCTCCCATATCCTCCGGTCACTACGATCCTGTGCTATTAATTGCCTATCTGTGTTAAAAGTGTCTATTTCATCGCGCCATCTCCTGCGTGGTCTGCCGCGACGCCGTCTCGCTGTGTCAGGGCTCCACATAGTGGTTATTTTCGCCCACAGCTCATCAGGCATGCGACAGAGATGTCCAGCCCAATTCCACTTCAGCTGGGCGGCTTTTTCTACTACGTCGGCGATTTTAGTTTTAGAGCGCAGTATGGTGTTTCGAATCCGGTCGGTTAAATGGACACATTCATTTTTTCCTCACTCTTAACAGTACTCTTCTTACTTCTTGTCTTTATAATTTTTCTTACTTTCGTGTCAGGTCTTATTTCGTGATACGTAACTATCTACTTACCATAACAACTGTCATCTCACCTCTACACCATTAAAACAATGGTTAGGGGAAGGAAGAACCTTGACCCGTTTCCACGGAAATGTTTTCGCAACCTTCAATGTCTTGGGCCTGATGTTTCAGCTCTCTACCTACAGAGTTATTTGAAATAAGACGACCTTGTGCTTTGAAGCGGATAATCCAATCATGTTTTTTTTATAATTAAAATTTTCCAATATACCTCAGATACCTACGTGGATATTTGAGCCTGCGTCGTAGCTAGGGCTGCGGGGGTGGCTTCTAGGGGGTCTCTCTCTTTAAGTCTCAAGGGGGCGCAGTCGCCGACCTACAGCATGCGGGCCAGTAACTTCTATTGTAATTTGTAATGTAGGCAGCTCCGCTCCTAAAAACACAGAATTTACGCGGCTCGTTCCGCTCGCCAGAAGCTTCAGTTACATTATTGTCTGCGCTCGCTGCTAAAAGCACAGAAATTTCGCAAAGTTCTTATCTTGCGCTGCGCGCTCATCGACACTGATTCGAGCACTCAGAGTTACCGCTCTTCTGCTCGCTGTGTAGGCAGGCAGTTGCCTACAGAGTACGAACTACTCACTGCAAATATATGTATATTATGCAGGTGAATGCAATAAAGAGTTATCTATCTATCTATCTATCACTGCATTGAAGCGAGGAGCCTTTTAATTGCCAAAATGTTCAAGCCCGGTGGCAGATTTACACATTTCCCAAGTGTTAAATTTTTGCCGCCCTTACCTCTACAATTGTCGGTTCCTAGATTATTTTTACAATCCAACAATTAGGTTCAACATGCACAATAAATTATAGTTTTATAATGATATGATAATTATAAGTTTGTACTCATCGGTGCTATGAAAATACACTGCGCCGCAAAGCAAGCGGGTCAGCGCGAATCAGTTATAGAAAATGCTATAACTTTTAATATATTTGAGCAATCCTTTTAAAATAATGAAACTAAATTAATTTCATTAAAAATATTGGAAGAAGTAAAACCTTTTTATTTGTTTTTGGTGATTGTATAAAAAATAAGGTAAGTATATTTTTCAAATTTTAATAACTTTTTTTTAATTTGCTATATTAACAGCTCATGGTGCCAATACAAAATATTAAAATGTGTTAAAAATGCATATTTAATACCGTAGCACATTTTTCGAAATCTAGTGAAAAATGGTAATTGTTACTTATTAAAACTAATAAAAATACTACTACTAAAAAACTACCACTATTACTAATTAAAAATTAACTTAATAATCTTGAACTTTTATAACTTTGATTTAAGAACTAATACAATTTTCTATAATACAGTCTTTTTTTGATAACAAGCTCCAATAAGTATTTTGGAATTTGTTGAGGTTTCTGTCCGCTGTCTTTGCGGCCATTTATATTTTGTGTATTTAATATTTTAGTGTATTTAATATTTTTATTTCTTTATTTTTCCTTTATGTAATCCTCGAAATATTTTGAAAAATATGAAAAATGCCTGACGCCATATAGGCGTCTTATAAATTGCTTAAGTATAGAAAAAAATACCAAAGTGCTACAAAATAAACTATCACTCTAGCAATCAGCTCGCCCTCCTCCCATAGGAATATGGATTTTTTTCAGCTTGGGACATTGAAAAACACCGTTTGGAAACATTATATATAGACTCGCTAGTCGCGCGTAAAATGATTTCCCATAGAAACACTTTTAGAAGTACATTTGTGTCAAGCACGTTATAAGTCCTCCGCCTTTTCATTTCATTTCAAAATATATTGTGTGTGGAAATAATTAATTAATATTAAAGCTAAAAACCAAAATATTCATACTATTCATAAATTATAAATTAACCCTAGAAACACAAAAAATACTTTTTTTTTTTTTTTAAATAATTAACATGTCAATAAGTTTAAAATCTATAGTCAAATCCAATAATATTAAATTAAGAAAACAAAATAAAAACACAATGCAACACTGGAGACACAACAAAAATTTGATTGAATTCAAAAAAAATAACAATGATGTCCCTAATTTAATATTTACAATTCATCAATTAGAGTAAAGTAATGAGAAAGACTGTCCGCTAAAATTTCACTACTTGTGGGCCAGGTAGCCTTAGCTGAACGTGCCAACTGTGAGTAACAACAGTCTTGGCTTTCAGAACACGGAAACCGCGCCCTCATATTCACAACAGGGCTGGGCATAAACATTTTCCTGCTCTTTAGAACTTTTCCCATTATGTATTTTATTCGTTTTGTCCAAGTCATGTAACAAAACGAAAAGGGAAGGAAAACCTTTCCTGGAAAGGTCCGGGTGCTACATATGATAAAATGTAATATAGCATTAATTTGCTTCATATAATGGGGTGTAGGTCGGAATGTTGGGGGTCACAAGGTATATCCGCTCTTGGATTTCTTAGAAGCGCTTGTTACGAACGAGGTCATTAGATAGATATTTGTTCTGTGAGTTAGAGGTGGGGGAGTAAGGTTCTTTATCTTACCCCTTTACGTTAACCTGAAGGTAAACTGAGTATAAACTTCTATTAGTTATAGTACATTTGCTTGCTGTCAAGTAGATATTGAAGTTGCGCATGACTATAATACAAATCTCTTCACATTAGGTTGTGCACAACGATACAATTCTAATAATGGCATTGAGGTGGCTCAACGCATTGTTATTGCCATTCAGCGTGTCAATGCAGCCGTATGTTAGAGACGCTTCCGTCTGGTAGTGATTCGGATCAGTTGAGCTGATATCTAGATCGTTTGGAACGCTCTTCATTATACACTCGTGAGCAAAAAAATAGACTCAGGCGACACACCTGCAGTCGCAAGTCACTGGCAAAAAAACTGATCGCGCTAATAATAATTTTCTAAGTAAAATATTAAAGCTGCTAGTATTAGCTTCAAAAAGATATAAAATATTGTAATGTTTCTTACTCACACAACCCAACAATATGTTATGATCAGTAACCACCCTTTTTACGCTTGTATATACCTACCTAGCTCAACTGTTCCATTTGTATTTTTAACCAACTGCGGCAAAGTCGAAGTGTAAATATTTACGTATGTTCCACCGTAGCGCCTACAGAACTCATTCGATTTTGATGAATGAGGTGTCAATCGATTCGTTGTTACAGTCCGGTGACACAGGCTGCATATTATACGACCTTAATTGATATTACCTGGATATTACAGTCAAAAAAAGGTGTATGGGGGAGGGGGGTCTCTGAATTTTTGATATCTTATCGAGTGAGTTGTCCAATGAAAGAGGAGAAAATTCTGAGTTCATTAAGATTTTAATTTACATTTTGCATAAACTTTATAAAAAATATTGTGCTTACATAAGTACCTAATGTTGTGATTCAACGGAGTTGGGCTGTTTTTAAATATTTAACTTTTAAAAAAACTGTTTACTTGTATTATATTCTTTATATCAATAAAGTACCTACTATGCAATAAAATATTGAGTTTTATACGGCACTACTGTCTAGGTATTACCGAAAATACCTTATTCTACGGGCACCCCTCCGGCATACTTTGGGTGGTTTCTAGGTACAGAAACCTCATAAAATGTTGAATAATACACCTTCATCTTTGAAAACCTGGAAGTCTTCCAAGGCTCGCTTGGGTTCCAGCCAAAGTTTCACTGTTAGGAAGTTCGTTCAATGAAGTCGTAGAAAGTTAAATTGGATAGACAATATTATTAGGTACCTACCTAGGTGTATAAAGCGTCTTGAGGCTTTTACTTCTGGAACAACAAAATACCTACTTTATTTAATGTGTGCCACTTTTTTCGCTACTCTGGTTCTTTATACCGACGGTCACAATCAATGGCTTTGAGTACAAAAATAATCATAGCGTTACCAAGACAGAACAAATGACTGCAGGAGAAGAATGGAAGTAGGTACCCTATACTTTAATACAAGCGCTCCGACAGTCGCTTGTGATTCCCGCTGCTCCAAAATAATCAAGTGCAAATAATGAAAAGCACAGCATGCTAGCACAGATACTATTCAACCGTCTTTGATCATCTTCCCAATAAGTCACTGCACCCACACCCACACATACATCCACACACCCACGAACATACACATAGATTCATACACACATACACATACATACTCATGCACCCACACACTTTTATCATCGTGATCAATCTGTTTGTAGCCACTATTAAGTTTTGTTTGATATATCGTACTAAGTAGAATCTTTTGTTAATTGTAAGCTGTGTAGACCTTAATTTTGTAAATGTTTAACATCATTTATTGTATAAATCGCTGTTGGTTTACCGAAATAAATAAAATAAAATAAGACAATAACTTACTCGAAAGAAGCTAATACAGACCTCGGCCGCATAATATATATACTAATAGTATCCTCGGCCCCAATCACGCTAATTTTGAATCATTACTAAAACAAACCCACAACCAAAAACGTAACATACATACATACATAGACACACGCCTTCCTCTGCCCTCTCAAATGGGCCTCTTTCAACTGGGTTACACCATCATGGGAAATAGACGTGGCAAGTAGTGAGCTCATCGTCGCCATTGCTTCCCACGACTGACTCTGCTAACGCTTTCTTCCAGTAATAACACATACCTTAAAAAAGCGGCCAAGTGCGAGTCGGACTCGCCCATGAAGGGTTCCGTAGCAGCAAGTAACATAATATAAAAGTTCTTGGATGGATTACGATTAATGACGTATTAAAAAAAAACTACTAACTAGATCTCGTTCAAACCAATTTTGAGTGAAAGTTTACATGGTAATGTACATCATATATTTTTTTTAGTTTTATCATTCTCTTATTTTAGAAGTTATGGGGGGGGGGGGGGGGGGGGGACACACACTTTTTACCACTTTGGAAGTGTCTCTCGTGCAAACTATTCAGTTTAGAAAAAAATTACATAAGAAACCTCAAAATCATTTTTGAAGACCTATCCATAGATACCCCACACGTATGGGTATGATGTTTTTTTTTTGAGTTTCAGTTCTAAGTATGGGGAACCCCAAAAATAAAAAACTACTTACTAGATCTCGTTCAAACCAATTTTGAGTGAAAGTTTATACATATTACATCATATATTTTTTGTAGTTTTATCATTCTCTTATTTTAGAAGTTACGGGGGGGGGGGGGGGAGGGGCACACTTTTTACCACTTTGGAAGTGTCTCCCGCGCAAACTATTAAGTTTAGAAAAAAATTATAATAGAAATTTCAACATCATTTTTGAAGACCTATCCATAGATACCCCACACGTATAGGTTTAATGTTTTTTTTTTTTGAGTTTCAGTTCTAAGTATGGGGAACCCCAAAAATAATTGTTTTTTTTTTCAATTTTTGTGTAAAAATCTTAATGCGGTACACAGAATACATCTACCTACCAAGTTTCAACAGTATAGCTCTTATAGTTTCGGAAAAAAAAGGCTGTGACATACAGGACAGCCATACAGACAGACAGACAGATAGACATGACGAATCTGTAAGGGTTCCTTGTCTTTGACTACGGAACCCTAAAAAGCTAGCAGCCAGGACAAATGTTATACCAACGAATCTTACAAACAAGTCCGGATTTTCTTTATTCATATTTCGTATCGCGCTAATCATTTGAATGTAAACATTTCAGCTTTGTTCTGGAAGATACGTCGGAGTAGCGATCGATCGATCTTTACCACGTATAGATTCTTGCTTGAATTGGCCTAAAGTTATATTTTTTCTTAAATACAATACATTTATTTACAGAAAGAATAATACAAGGTATGTACAAAATACATATGAAACAGTTGTGCTACCTGAAGACCGTTGCAAGCGATCTAAGGTTTTTTCTTAAATATAGTTTTTGAGATATTGCAATAATTATTTCATTAATATTACTACTACAAACAAACAAACAAGCAAACTTATAAAGGACATGACAACAAAGCGTGCGTGCGTGTTTGCTTGCGTGGTTCCGATCACTGATCACATCATCACACTAATATACGACCTCTGTGGCGCGGTGGGTGAGGGTTCGCCTGTGACGCAGGAGGTTGCGGGTTCGATTCCCGCCTCGGAACAAATATTTGAACGATCTGCAGATATTTTTTCAGGGTGTTCTGGGTATTTTCTATGTATAATAAATATAACCATTTCAAGACTAAGCGGTTGAACCGATCTTGATGAAGTTTTACAGAGTTATAGGTTATAGGGTGTATCATGAGAAAGGTCATAGGATAATTTTTTCAGTAATATATAATATTTTAAAATAATAAAAAAAACACGCTTTTATAGCTAACCGAACTAAAAAATAGAAAATAATTTTCAATTTCAAAGAGTTTATATTACAGTAGTAGAAGATCGAACAATCAAAAAGTTTTTTTTTTTTTAAAAAGCGTGGGTGCTTGATAAAGTAAATATAACAATCATTCTGTTGGCAACTATCTATGAGAGGACAGTTATGAAAAGTAGTAAAAGGCATCCCACGCTTTTAAAAAAAAAAACAAAAAAAAAACTGATTGATTGTTTGATCTTTTACTACTGTAATATAAACTCTTTGAAATTGAAAATTATTTTCTATTTTTTAGTTCGGTTAGCTATAAAAGCGTGTTTTTTTATTTATTTTTTAATATTATTTATTTTTCATTTTTTAGTTCGATTTATCTCTTCTCTCTCTAACTCTAACTCTCTCTCTCTCTATGCAAAGTTTCAAATTAATCAGACTTCTGGAAATTGGTGAAAATTATGCTCAAAGATTCAGTTACATACATACATACATACATACATACATAGATACAACCCAAGCTAATAAAAGCGTGTTAAAAATAGGATGATAATAATAAGAATTAATTTTCTTCTGAAACCCTGCGTGCGAAGCCGCGGGCAATAAGCTAGTAATTTATAAATCTTAACCACTTTAGCTTATATATTTACTGCGTTTCGGCCGCATTTATTCCAGTCATTTATTTAGTAGTAGTAGAGCATTTTTGTGAAAGAGTTCGTCCGGGGAAGTACTACCACCGTACCTATTTCTGCCGCAAAGCAGTAATGCTCGCATTGCTGTGTTCCGGTTTGAAGGGTAAGGGTGCCGGTGAAATTACAGGCACATGAGACTTTTCATCTTTATGTCTCAGGGTGGCGGGCGCAGTGCAATGCCACATAGGGCGCGTCCTAGGTGGACGTGACCTATGAGGTAATGCACTGTTCATAGGCAGAAGTTACCGCTTAACATCAGGTGGGCTATCTGCTTGCTCCGCCATTCCAGTAGTATAAAAAAAAAAAAAAAAACATATAATACTCTAAATGAAAGCGGGGGTGGTGGTTATTTAGGAGTACCAAGTTCCCGTCTGTCCCCATTATAGAATGCTGCATAGAATTAGAGAATGCTGCATAGAAACACACCATCTTTAATTTCGTTCGACCAAGATCCACTTAGCATAATGTATTATTATTTATTCTGTGGCATAATGCCTTCCTAGTTCCTGCTATCAATAAAGAATGGGCCCAAATGAAGCTATTGTGCTCGTAATAGAGTGGAAATTGCAGTACAAAAACTCCAATTAACGCCTTAGCCTCACCTCGGGGTAAAGCCGCC
This sequence comes from Operophtera brumata, assembly GCA_932527175.1. Classification (NCBI taxonomy): domain Eukaryota; kingdom Metazoa; phylum Arthropoda; class Insecta; order Lepidoptera; family Geometridae; genus Operophtera; species Operophtera brumata. The sequence goes on along the minus strand of OW052238.1, from coordinate 17,320,759 downwards.
CTTTCAGTTTCCACCCCACCCAGAGTGTCTTTTCAAATCGCTACGTGACGGAAAGTACTGCTACGTGAAGGAAGGTACGGCTACGTGATACTGACGTCTAGAAAAAATGAGACGTTCGTTTTTACGATTCCGTACTTTAAAAGGTATCAACGGAACCTTATAGGATCACATTGTTTTCCGTCTGTCTGTGAAGACCCTTTTTCTCAGGAACAGCAGGAGGCAAGGACTTAAAATGTATACCAACAAAAAGGTTGTGAGCTTATAGTGCCCTAAAAATATTAAGCTTCTAACGATATGGCCATAAATGTCTAATTTTTGTATGGAAATCGCTAAAATGCAAAACCTCTAGGCTACTTCCAGTAACCTCACAATTCTGAATTTGGAATGCTAGGAGGCTACAACACAAATAAAGGAATTTCGTAATTCAATAAAGACATTTTCCTTTAAAATGGCTTGGTAGGTTGGAACCTTCGATCAGTTGATCAAAGGTTAGAACTTTAAAAAAAGCAGCCAAGTGCGAGTCGGACTCGCCCATCAAGGGTTCCGTAGCAGCAAGTAACATAATATAAAAGTTCTTAGACGGCTTACGACTTATGACGTATTAAAAAAAACTACTTACTAGATATCGTTCAAACCAACTTTCGGTGGAAGTTTACATGGTAATGTACATCATTTAGTTTTATCATTCTCTTATTTTAGAAGTTACGGGGGGGGACATGTTATCACTTTGGAAGTGTCTCTCGCGCTAACTCTCTTCTCGATATCATTTTTGAAGACCTATCCATAGATCCCACACGCATGGGTTTGATGTTTTCTTTTTTTGAGTTTCATTGGGGAACCCCAAAAATTTATTCGTTTATTTTTATTTTTATGTGATAATCTTAATGCGGTTCACAGAATACATCTAATTACCAAGTTTCAACAGCATAGCTCTTATAGTTTCGGAAAAAAGTGCTGTGACATACGGACGGACTGACAGACAGACAGACATGACAAATCCATAGGGTTCCGTTTTTTGCCATTTGGCTACGGAACCCTAAAATGCAACGTAAACTTCTTATGGTGCAATTACACGGCCCGTTTTCACACAGGCACAGACGCAAGGTCACAGGCAACACGCCGTGGGACCACCCCGTCGGCAGACGCCTGCCGATGTCTGGTAGTCATCGTCCAATCAGCATGAGTCCGCGCCCTCCCTCCCCGCACTCTTGTACCCGCCGGCACAGACCACGGGCCGTGGGACCACGCAAGCCTGTGCACGCCTGTGCCGGCGCGCCGAATCCATCGAGAGTCGGTAAACTTCAAAGGCGCGGACGGCGCGACGGACTCGCGCCGACGACGTGAAGTATTGAGTTTACCGACAGCCAAACAACACGTGCAGTGCTGCCACCTCAACGCTTTCGGAGTTAGATCTGGCGCTTTTTTGGGACACTTAGCGCTGAAATTTTAATATTAACTTGTAGCGCATTTTTTTGGCAGACCAATCTTGGTACCTAGTAATCATGTCGCAATCTCGGCAAAAAGTAGGAAATAAGCAGCAACGCCGCAATTCGTTTAGCTTCCGTTCCGTTCCATATGTTTAGGGTAGGGTATTCCCCGAATAATATAAATTGTTTCTGCTCGTTGGTTTACAATGTGCCTTTTTTATGTAGGTAGTAAGATTATAGTAGAATTTAGAAGATAAATACAATTTGTATTGAAATAAATAAAAACTTCTTATTTCGCAATGCCTTTTTTTGTTCATGCAAGCTAGCGGATTCTAGCGCTATTTTTTGTTTATGCAATCTAGCGGAATCTAGCGCTATTTTCAAGCGCTTTTAGGGCCGATCGGCCTCAGAGGTGGCAGCACTGAACACGAGTTTCGAAACGCGTGGCGGCAAAACCTCAAAGGAGCTATGCACAGTTATAGTATTATTTTATCTGTGGCACGATTCTGCAAAACTGCGGACTTAAACAATTGCTACCGATATAACATTTTATGTAAAGATATGTGAAGAGCTCTTCATTCTTTATAAAACTACTTCGAAAAAAGTTAATAAATAAGTAAATATTTATAGTGGGAAATGTTTGGAACACAATTTTTGACTTCTTAACTTTGTTTGGACTAGGTAGGTACGTAGTTAGGAGGTGAACATATCAAAAGTCCCTGACCGAAGCCTTTGAGCCGGGGGGAGGGGGAGGGGGGGCTCTGGGGGGGGGGGGGGGTTAATGATCACTCTATACAGAATTAAAGCTAATGTTAGCTATGAGGCTAATATATGAAACAAGTTTTACTTCGTAAATTTTTTCGATATCTTTTATAGTTTTCGTGATATCCGATCTTGAAAGTCTGCCATTTTTGGAAAAAAAAACTTTTATGCCGTTAAATTCTTTATACTCGTAAAACTTCAAGCAATAAGGTTTCAAATACGTGCTGTTTTTGCATGCCTTTACATCAGGATGCGTGCGACACAACATCTTCAGCATTTCAAAAAAGCATGGTCGCATTTGCTAAGTGGTTTCTGAAGTCGCCAGAGGTCCAGAGAGCAGCAGCGGTCTTTTCAGACCCTTCCTCTGAGGAGGTATCGGGCTCCAGTGAAAGAGGTCTCCCTCAATGCCTCCAGGTACATAGGCCTACAAGTCATTCTTGAAATCGGTGTCCACCGTCAAGCCTGATATCTCTTGTCTTCCTCCCACCCAAGAAGCTGCTTTTTAGGGTTCCGTAGCCGAATGGCAAAAAACGGAACCCTTATGGATTCGTCATGTCTGTCTGTCTGTCTGTCCGTCCGTATGTCACAGCCACTTTTTTCCGAAACTATGGGAACTATGTTGTGGAAACTTGGTAAGTAGATGCGTATTCTCTGAACCGCATTAAGATTTTCACACAAAAATAGAAAACAAAACAATACATTTTGGGGGTTCTGAAACTCAACATTTATTTTTTCATCAAACCCATACGTGTGGGGTTTCTATGGATAGGTTTTCAAAAATGCTTGGCTTATTATATATTTTTTTTCTAAACAGAATAGTTTGCGCGAGAGACACTTCCAAAGTGCTAAAATGTGTCCCCCCCCCCGTTACTTCTAAAATAAGAGAATGATAAAACTAAAAAAAATATATGATGTACATTTACCATGTAAACTTCCACCGAAAGTTGGTTTGAACGAGATCTAGTAAGTTTTTTTTAATACTTCATAAGTCGTAAACCGCAATTTACCTTTCATTCAAGAACGAATGAGGCCCAGGCCGCGTTCAATAGAGATAAAAAAAAGCGGACAAGTGCGAGTTGGACTCGCCCATGAAGGGTTCCGTAGCAGCAAGTAACATAATATAAAAGTTCTTGTAGTTCGTTGTAACTTTGATCGATGTTTTAATAATAGTGTATCTAATAAAAACTACTTGCTAGATCTCGTTCAAACCAATTTTGGGTATAAGTTTACATGGTAATGTACATCATATATTTTTTTTAGTTTTATCATTCTCTTATTTTAGAAGTTTCACACATTTTACCACTTTGTAAGTGTACCTTACCTCTAATTTTATTGTTTTTTTTCTATTTTTGTTTGAAAATCTTAATGCGGTTCACAAAATACATCTACTTACCAAGTTTCAACAACATAGTTCTTATAGTTTCGGAAAAAAGTGGCTGTGACATACGGACGAACAGACAGACAGACAAACAGATAGACAGACATGATGAATCCATAAAGGTTCCGTTCTTTGCCATTTGGCTACGGAACCCTAAAAAAATACACTATTATTAAAACATCGATCAAAGTTATAACGAACTACAAGAACTTTTATATTATGTTACTTGCTGCTACCTGTACTAATATTTATTCTGTGCTGCTAAGGAACCCTTCATGGGCGAGTCCGACTCGCACTTGGCCGCTTTTTTTCCATAATTACAGACTTTCAAGAGCGTATAATGCGAAAACTATTCAAGATTTCGAAAAACTTGGCAAAGTAAAACGTTTAGCAAATTTAATAAGCTTTTATTTTGTATTGTGGTAATTTCGCTAGGACGCATATTTTCCGAGATTTTTAAATGAAATACCTTCGTTCGTGCGTAGGTATAGGTAGGTAGGTACTTAGGTATCTAGATACAGTAGTCGCGAGAAGTAGAATTTATGTACCTACCTACAACCTACAACTCAACCTTTGATTGCCTTTCACTTTTTTATTCTGGAATATGGTGTGTAGCTGTGTCTTTTTTTTTTTTTTTTTTTTTATACTACTTGAATGACGGAACAAGCTGTTGGCCCACCTGATGTTAAGCGGTAACCTCTGCCTATGAACAGTGCATTACCTCACTGGTCACGTCCACCTAGGACGCGCCCTATGTGGCATTGCACTGCGCCCGCCATCCTGAGACATAAAGATGAATAGTCTCATGTGCCTGTAATTTCACCGGCACCCTTACCCTTCAAACCGGAACACAGCAATGCGAGCACTACTGCTTTGCGGCAGAAATAAGTATGGTGGTAGTACTTCCCCGGACGAACTCTTTCACAAAAAAGCTCTACTACTACTTTAGTGTCTGTCTGTATCCTATTTTTTTTAAACAACTTTCAGTGACATATCAAGCAGATGGCCATCAGTACCCTCTGCCTATGAACAGTGCATTATCACATAGGTCACATCCACCTAGGACGCACCCTATATGGCATTGCACTGCGCCCGCCACCTTGAGACATAAAGATGAAAAGTCTCATGTGCCTGTAATGTAGATAAAAGATAAAAAGATATTTATTTTGTAACCACATTTAACAAATTCTAATTTCACCGGCAACCATACCCTTCAATCCAGAACACAGCAATGCGAGCACTACTGCTATTCGGCAGAAGTAGGTATGATGGTAGTACTTCCCCGGACGAACTATTTCACAAAAAAGATCTACTAGTTGAACTACAATGTTTACCTACACGAAACAATGCGTCGCGAGGTGTTATGTTCCTTAGGTTGACCAGTTTGTACCAGTTATTAACCATGCATTGCACCAATGATTGACCAGGTAATAAAACTAGTGTTTTTATTGAAAAGAAGCTACTTTACGATTAGTGTTTTTTATTATCTTATTTTATTACGTGTCATCAATGAAGTATTAAATAATTATTACGAAATCAACATTTATAATTAATAACTCGGCACTTAGAAAGTTATTACTATAAGAGATTAATTTTAAATTTTAAGAGATCATACTTTCACAACAAACACTACACTTATAAAATAACAACAGAAAACTTTTCGGAAGGTTGATGAGTTTAAAAGAAAATGTAAATAGTCAACTACTGTAACAAATTGATAGTACTGATTTTACCAGAGTTAAACCACTGGACAACTATTGGAACAATGTAAGTTTCCGAAGTGTTTCCTATAAAAAAGTAATCAGTTAACTTAACCTTAAATTTGTATAAAGTTAAATAACAATTATCTTTAAAAAAGCTCGACCACCAGTAGTTTACCAGCGAAACTATCTCTTCACAAAGATATATTTTTCAAAAATAGTATGCAATACCATTAGTAAACACATTATATTAACGAATTAAAACAATAGGAGCTCATAACAATAGATACAACCCGAGATTTAAGTAGATTAAAAAACTTACCTTCATGCGCGTGCTTATTGTAATGGCCGCCAGAACCAAATGAACATAAGGAAAAGAACCCCAGTGTCTATCTTTGTTATAAAAAATAGGCGTGAAGTCAGAAATTGTAATAATCTCTCAGATAAACACAGGACAAGTGCGTGTCGTCCCTAAGGAAAGGACCCCAGTTTTTATGTTTGTTATAAAAAAATAGAGGTGGGTTCAGAAATTGTAATAACTTCTCAGATGAACAAACAGGACAAGCGCGTGTCGCCCCCTGTATGAAGGGACCTCAGTAGTTTTTTTTAGGGTCGAAGAAATAAGATAAGAATAAAGTCAATCCTACAGAAGAAAGACTCGTTTTAATTGTTAAAGCCTAAACACCTAGTCCACGTCTCATATCCACTTAATTCACACATCCTTAAATCGCAAGATAATAAAAAAAACATTTAGTAGCGAAACCGCTGAGCTAAGGGAGCTGCATCTGCGAGGTTTGTCCTCCCACCTCCCCAATTTACCCCGTTACAATATGGCAATAATGAACGAGTGATTGTTACATAAAAATCATTATAATTTCTGCAGATGGCGTCTCATTCTGTTTTAACAACAAAAAAAAAAAAGGTAAAAGTAAAAAAGTAGTGGGAAATTTAAAAGAACCTTATTATTTATGGTTGAAGTTTTAAATGGTGTACTACTGGTGCCTGGTGTGCGGCTGGTGCACCCACCCTAGTAGTTACTAGTGGTCCCTAGTTACCTAGAGTTTTTTTGTGAAAGAGTTCGTCTGGGGAAGTAGGTTCTACCTCCATACCTGTTTCTGTCACAATGCAGTAGTGCTCGCATTGCTGTGTTCCGGTTTGAAGGCTAGGTTCCGGTGAAATAGATAGATAGATAGATAGAAGAAAACTCTTTATTGTAATCACCTTAAAAAATAAAATAACAATATACTTATATTATCTTACAAACTAGTTCACGGTGATTTAATGGGCGGCCTTATCGCTAAGAGCGATCTCTTCCAGGCAACCTTTGGATGGACAGGATTGTAAATAACGTGAGAGGAGGTGAATTTACAACAAAAAAAAAAACAACGTGTAAATATATAAAAAACAAAATACAATATAGGTACCTAGTAGAATTACAAACACATGAGATTTTTCATCTTTATATGTCTCAGGGTGGCGGGCACAGTGCAATGCCACATAAGGCGCGTCCTAGGTGGACGCGACCTATGAAGTAGGTTACCGCTTAACATCAGGTGGGCCATCTACTAGATACGTCATTGACGTAGGTAGGTACCTAGTTAAAAAACCAAAACCAACCGGGCCATTTGCAAAAAAAGTGTATATGTTAATAAATGGAAACTAAATTGAACGTAACGAACTTATGACGAACTGGAAACATAAGGACTTGCTCATAATGAGAGGATTTTTTACTTCATCATCATCAGCTGATAGATGTTAATTTATGGATAACAGGCTTCTCCATAGAATGCCACAGAAATGTTTAAACTTTTTCCGCCTCCATCCATTGATTCGATACGCAGATGTTAAATCCCACTAATATTATAAATGTGAAAGTTTGTGTGTGTGTGTGTGTAGTGCGTTTGTTACTTCTTCACGCTGAAACTGCTGGACAGATTTGAATGAAATTTGGAAGGTATATAGATAGATCAAAACCTACTCAGAAGGAGAATAACGCGGGTGAAACCGCGGGCGACAGCTAGTTTATAAATAAAATAAATAAATAAATAATGCTGGACAGTTTAAATTACACAACATTATCTAGCCCCAAAGCTATGCAGAGCTTGTGTTATGGGTAGGTACTAGATAACTGATATACTTAATACAATATATTACATAGATAGATATTTTTGAACGACCTAAGCGAGTTCTCTGAATCAACTTGGAAAAGTCGGTGTTTGTTTGTATGTATGTATGTATGTTTGTCCGAGCATAACTTCCGAACCGTTAATCCGATCTTCATGTTTGATTGGGGGGAAGATAGTATTGGTATTTGTTGGTAAGGTTACGAGCTAGGTATATCGGTCGGGGGGTTGTTGAGACATTGGGGTCCAAGAGGGGGTAAAAAAAAAAGTGAGACTATAAGATCAAATGGGATGTCATATGAAAGTCCCTTGCTTCAACATTTCAAAACTATTTTTTATAATTTTTTAACTTATGTAGTTCGAAACTTGTAGGTACTCCATAAAAAATAACCAGTATTGCTGACCTACCGTTTCTAGGAATTTGAACGACGTTGTAGGTCTAACTCTTCAAACCGACAAGAACGTTCATTTTATGTGGATGTACTCACGTACTCTGTACGTACTAATGTACATTGACGACCTCTGTGGCGGCGGGCGAAGGTTCGCCTGCGGCGCAGGAGGTTGCGGGTTCGATTCCCGCCTCGGAACAAATATTTGTGCGATGTGCAGATATTTGTTCAGGGAGTTTCTGGATATTTTCTATGAATAATAAAAAATATCTATCTATTTAATGTATTGTATTAAGTATATCAGTTATCTAGTACCCATAACACAAGCCCTGCTTAGCTTGGGGTTAGATAATGTTGTGTGAACTGTCCAGTACTATTTATTAATTATTTATTTGCATAGATATTTTATCGAAATAAATGAGGTAACCTATCTGAATCGCGTGTATTCGCGAGGTCTCAGTTCGGGGTGAACCACTAGTTTATTATATATAGAAAATACCCAGAACACCCTGAACAAATATCTGCAGATCGCACAAATATTTGTTCCGAGGCGGGAATCGAACCAGCTACCTCCGGCGTCGCAGGCGAACGTACGCCTCGCCACATAGGTCTTCATAAAAATGAAATTAGATTGCTCAGATTATGTAGTTTCCAAAAATATTTCAGTAAGAATATCCCCAGAGTATTTCTTTGTTGCAATGACCTTGATGTGACATGCACAATTTGTATGGAGAGATTTTGTGGCATATTTTTTGAAGTTATCAAAGTACTACTTAGTTCATTATTTGCTTATTGTTTACAATTAAATGGATCAAACAATGATTAAACTAAGTAAAGTTGATAGTGAAATAATGAGGTTACCTACTGATAGTTTAGATTTAAAAAAAAAACCTTGTGACAGTAAGTACTTTGTGAAATGTAGGTACACTTTTTTTGCAAATGGCCCTTTTACACTTTCTTCAGTGCATCAAGTGCGGGCATTCCACACTACGTAGTACCTACCTACAACTAGCTAGGTACTTACCTCTAACTGGCTATAGGTAGGTACTTACCTACAAGCCTACAACTAGCTATAGCTAGGTAGGCAATGTATGTAGTAAGCTACACACCTACATACATAATACAACTATGAGTAGCAAGGTATGTACACCGTGTACAGGTGTCCCAGAATTGGTAGGTTCCCTACCTATAATATTCCAAAATGCATGTGCTGAATGCAGGACTGCATGCAGGAGCAATATGGCAACAGAATATCTGGAATTCCGGTGAAATGGGGGCGACAGCAATCCAGTATTTTCAAGGGTATTCCAGACATTCTGCAACTAGAAGACTCCTGCAGTCTGCTGCTTGCCTGGTATATGTACATGCTGCTGCAAGAGTAGTCGGCTTGTCGGATACCTACTGGATATCCTCAATACTGGAATTTATCCAATACAACACCAGGCAAGCAGCAGGCTGCTTGCGGAGTAGCTATGTTTATTAGTCTTGGTTTTGATGAAATTTGGTAGGTATATAGATAGATCAAAACCTACTCTAAAGGAGAATAACGCAGGTGAAACCGCGGGCGACAACATTATCTAGCCCCAAGCTAAGCAGAGCTTGTGTTAATGGTACTAGATAACTGATATAGTACTTAATACAATATATAACATAGATAGATATTTTTGAACGAGCGAAGCGAGTTCTCTGAGTCAACTTGGAAGAAGCGGCGTTTGTTTGTATGTATGTATGTTTGTCCGAGCATAACTTCCGAACCGTTAATCCGATTTTCATGTTTGATTGGGAGGTAGATAGTATTGGTACAATTTGTTGGTAAGGTTACGAGCTATATCGGTCGGGGGGTTGTTGAGATATTGGAGTCCAAGAGGGGGTAAAAAAAAAGTGAGAATATCAGATCAAATGGGATGTCATATGAAAGTCCCTTACTCGACATTTCAAAACTATTTTTTTGAATTTTGTAACTTACTTATGAAGTTTTTTAGATGTTAAGGTAAATCTAAAAACGTAAAAAACCAAAACCTCTAGGGTACTTCCACTAATCCTACAACGCAGAAATTTGGTATGTTTGTAGCTTTTATGATGCAAATACTGGGAAAAGTCTAAAATTTAAGAATTTCGAAACTTGTACCTACTCCATAAAACATTAACCAGTATAGTTGACCTCCCGTTTCTAAGAATTGTAACGACGTTGTAGGTCTAACTCATCGAACCGACAAGAACATTCATTTTATGTGGATGTACTCACGTAGGGACATTGACAACCTCTGTGGCGCGGCGGGCAACGGTTCGCCTGCGACGCAGGAGTTTACGGGTTCGATTCCCTCCTCGGAACAAATATTTGTGCGATCTGCAGATATTTGTTCAGGGTGTTCTGGATATTTTCTATGTATAATAAAAAAAAAGTATCTACTTGATGTATTGTGTTAAGTATATCAGTTATTAGTACCCATAACACAAGCTCTGCTTAGCTTGGAGCTAGATAATGTTGTGTGAACTGTCCAATATTATTTAATTATTTATTTACATAGATATTTTATCGAAAGAAATGAGGTAACCTACCTGAATCGCGTGTATTCGCTAGGTCTCAGTTCGGGGCGAACCACTAGTTTATTATGTATAGAAAATACCCAGAACAATCGAACCCAGCGGGAATCGAACCCGCAACCTCCGGCGTCGCAGGCAAAGGTTCGCCCGCCCCGCCACAGAGGTCTTCATAAAAATGAAATTAGATTGCTTAGATTATGTAGTTTCCAAAATTATTTTAGCTAGAAATTTCCCCAGAGTATTTTTTTGTTGCAATGACCTTGCTGTGACATGCATAATTTGTATGGAGAGATTTTGTGGCATATTTTTTGAAGTTATCAATAGTATTATAACTTCAAAAATCGCGGCGGGCGAAGCTTGGCCTGCGACGCAGGAGGTTGCGGGTTCGATTCCCGCCTCGGAACAAATATTTGTGCGATCGCAGATATTTGTTCAGGGTGTTCTGGGTATTTTCTATGTATAATAAAAAATATCTATCTATGTAATATATTGTATTAAGTATTTCAGTTATCTAGTACCCATAACACAAGCTCTGCTTAGCTTGGGGCTAGATAATGTTGTGTGAACTGTCCAGCATTATTTATTTATTTATTTATTATTATTTATTACTTATGTTCAATATTTAGTTATTGTTTACAATTAAATGGATCAAACAATGATTAAACTAAGTAAATTTGATAGTGAAATAATGAGGTTACCTACTGATAGTTTAGATTTTAAAAAAACCTTGTGACAGTAAGTACTTTGTGAAATGTAGGTACACTTTTTTTGCAAATGGCCCTTTTACACTCTCCTCAGTGCATCAAGTGCGGGCATTCCACACTACGTAGTACCTACCTACAACTAGCTAGGTACTTACCACTAACTGGCTATAGGTAGGTACTTACCTACAAGCCTACAACTAGCAATAGCTAGGTAGACAATGTATGTAGTAAGCTACATACTTACATAATACAACTATGAGTAGAAAGGTAGGTACACCGTGTAGGTACTTACAGTTATCCCAGAATTGGTAGGTTACTAGGTACCTATACCATTCCGAAAGGCATGTGCTGTTTCGCTTTGATTTTGCTAGTTCGTTACTTTAATATTGCAAATGTTTTTTTTGGGGACAAATAAATGAATTTTGTTTCGAAGAATTGTATTTGTTTAAACACTTGCTGAAACCAGACTTTGCCCAAGCACCAGAGAGCATCTACATATAAATAAATAAATAATAATAATGCTGGACAAGTTCACACAACATTATCTAGCCCCAAGCTAAGCAGAGCTTGTGTTATGGGTACTAGATATACAATACATTACATATCAAAAAAATCTAAATCGGTTCATCCGTTCGGGAGCTACGATGCCACAAACAGACACACACACAGCCACACACACAGATACACACATACACACACACACGCACACACACACACACACACACACATATACACACACAGAACACACACAGACACGTCAAACTTATAACACCCCGTCGTTTTTGCGTCGGGGGTTATATATACACATTTTTTATTACATTACCTATTTATTTTATAATATTTTTTTTTTTTTGTTTTTGACGACCTCTATGGCGCGGTGGGCATAGCTTGGTCTGCGATGCAGGAGGTTGCGGGTTCGATTCCCGCCTCGGAACAAATATTTGTGCGATCGCAAATATTTGTTCAGTGTGTTCTGGGTATTTTTTATGTATAATAAAAAATATATATCTTTGTAATATATCAGTTATCTATGGCCATAACACAAGCTCTGCTTAGCTTGGGGCAAGATAATTATTTTATTTTATTATTTATTTTATTTATTTTACATAGAAACTACCCAGAACAAATACAAAATCGCACAAAATATTTGTTCCGAGGCAGGATTCGAACTCGCAACCTCCTGCGTCGCAGGCGAACCTTCGCCCGCCGCGCCACAGAGGTCGTCAAATATCTAAGCAAATTTATACAATTTATAGGTTTTCATAATATTTTCAAAGTGATCGCAAACTTTTTAATGTGTACGTACACTACTTATTATAGACTATATACGAGTACCTACTTACAACACTCGCCTACATACCTAAAACTAGCTAGGTAATTACCTACATATTTCGATTTGAATACCTAATCCTATATAGTGGCGAACGATAGTGTCGTAGGCAGTAATGTATGCTCCCTGGAAATCCCGGACCCAGAGTACCGCGAAATCGTAGTATTTCGTGTCCATTAAAGAACCAGGAATTCCAAACTAAATACTGGTTCATTCGTTTCTTTTAGAATTTTATCGCATTTTGTTCTGCGTCTGAAACATAGTAGTTAAAACAATATATATATAAAATGCAGTGTCCTGACTGACTGACTGACAAGTGACAACGCACAGCCTAAATTGCTGGTCGTAGAGACTTGAAATTTAGAGGGTGTATTTGTATCAATGTGAAGGGTTGTACTAAAACAGGAATTTTGGAAATTCATATCCTAAAGGGTTCAAAATGGGGTTCTAACTTAAAATAAAAATACTCCGTATTTCGGAAACCGTTAGTAGTAGAACCTTGAAATTTTACAAGGAGATTTTTCCATTAAAATAAACAAACACATGTTTCAGCGGTATCTGAAATTTTCCTGAAAAACGGAACGGGAACGTTTTATTCGTAAAAATTAAAAAAAACTTTAGTTTTCACAACACACAGCCTAAGCCGCTGGTCGTTGAGACTTGAAATTTGGACAGTGTATTCCTTTTAGGGTGTAGAGGTGGATTAAGAAAGGAATTTGGAAAATTCGCCCTCTTAGGGGTCCAAAAAGGGCTTTTAACGTATACACTTTGCGTTTTGCAACGCGCAGCCTAAACCGCTGGACCTTGATACATGAAATTTAGAAGATGTATTCCTTTTTGGGTTTAAGAGTGTACTGAAAAAGGATTTTGGAAAATTCACCCTGTAGGGGGTCCAAAACGGCTTTTAATGTAAAACTAAAATGCTTCGTAGTAGAAACTTGAAAATTCACAGCTAGATTCCTTAAATAAAAATAGCAAACATATGTTTCAGCAGTACCTGAAAATTTAATAAAAAAAGCCATGGGAACGTTTTCTTTGTAAATAAATACACTTAACGTTTTAGCCAGATTTCAGCGTATTTAGATGATTTAAAAGTTAGTTTCACGGTTTAGTCATTGAGTATATTTTCAGGATATCAAGGTTAAAATGGGACCCCTAAAAAGAAAAACTTGTGTATGTTGTCGTTTCAAAGGTCGTTTCACGGTTTCGTTGTTGAGATTAAAATATTTTCAGGAACTCAAGGTTATAATGTGACCCCTTAATTAAAAAACTTGTGTGTGGTGGCGTTTCAAAGGTCGTTTCACGGCGTGGTGTTGTTCTCTGCACACCGCGCCGAGGAAGTTTTCTGACTACAAGCGGACGAAGTCGCGAGCGGGTCATCTAGTATATAGGTATATAGAATCTTTGCATGACTGACTGACTGACTGACTGACTGACTGACTGACTACACCTTTAACTCTAGAGAGCTGAAATTTGGAAGATACATTCCTTTTGTGGTCTAGGTGTGCACAATGAAAGGAATTTTTAAATTTATCCCCTAAGGGGGTGTAGCTAGGTGTTGAAGTGTTAAGGTGAATGCTCACGTTTGCGGCGCGAGATTCAAATTTTTTGGTGTTTTTTGCCCATTACAGGTCATCAACACTTCTTCAGATAACAAAAGTTGAGTTCGCGATAACTAGGAGACTTAACACACATGTTTTAATTGATGGTATCTAATAAATATCATCAGTTTAGCTATGATACCCCTAAACAAACAAAAACACTGGAAAAATGTGTGAACTCAACTTTCGTTATCTGAAGAAGTGTTGATGACCTGTAATGGGCAAAAAACACCAAAAAAATTGAATTTCGCGCCTCTAGCGTGCGCATCCACCTTAACACAATGTGGACGTTTTCGCTAGCGTGTTTTTCTTATAATAATAACCAAAGAACATGCTTAGTATGTCTTTATCGTGCGCCCAAGCCTAAGCACAGAGTACATTATACAGAATAAATAATAGTACAATATAGGGGTAGACCATATTCTATGAATAGGCATGATGACTGATGACTGTTTTAAAAACTATTTTATAATGTACTTATAGATCCACCAACTTATCTGTAGAACCATTTACCTAAATTTTTATATCATCTACATACTTTTCATTCTGCAGATAAGTTGATGGATCTCTACGTGTTTACTATTGTCAAAAATTCTCTTATTTCTGTATAAAACTATCATTTAGTTGCAACATTTTGCATTTTTTATACCAACTTTGAATTTTGCGTTAAAAGGCTCGCAATTATGTCATGCATAGCATGGCGTTTGCTTGTGAAGGCACAAGTTTTTCTCAGCGAGAAGCTATTAGGTAGTAACTATTTTTTAATGTGTGCCCGCATTACCAGTGCGGTACGTTTGCCTCACGTTTGTTACTACGATGACGTCACGCCTTGGACTGGGTTCTGATTACCAAAAATCATAAAAACCTCGCGAAGCAAAGGAAACGTTTTGGGATTAAATGGTTCGTTTTGTTTCGTTTCGTATGAGGTGGTGCTGGCCTCTGGTGTCAGAGTTTGTCAAGCCGCCCGAGGGATTAAATGGTAAGAATAAAAATAGGTAAGTAAATGTACTTACCTATTTTTATTTTGAAATATATAATGTCACTGGTTTTTTTGTTATTGTCATCATGCCTATTTGTTTTTTGTGTAAGTATTATTTTTTTATTATGCTTTTACGTTTGTAGACCATTCACCATGGTCTGATCAAGGAGGCATCGCCGTGCTGACTCCACTGGCCAAACAAAATTGTGTAAAACATTTTCTATTAGTTAAGTACCTATAGTACGCACCTACATCGTTTTAGTATATTTATGATTAATTCTCGTCTATCATTTTCGACTCTCAGTGTTATCAAAAACAAATCCCGGTTCCTAAGTACCGTAAATCCCGATTCTTTAGGACACCGTTGTTGCATTCCCTAGCGGGCAGACGCGCGCCGTGGGACCACAGTGGCCCGCGGCGCGTCGTCCTCATATATACTATTATTTATTCTATGCTCGGGTTTCAGACGCCTGTCTCTAGACGGGCCGTGGGAACGCGGCATTAGAACTACCGTACCTTCATAGAACTGACTACTGCCTGTAGCGCGCGGCTACGTGCGTTGTAGCACAGAATAAATATTAGTACAAGAATGTAGCAACACTACGCGATTTTGAATAGTGTCGCTACGCTGTAGCAGCCGCTACGCGTCAGTGTCATAGCTGGCAGTCAGCGCTACTTCGCGTGGCAATGGAAACAACCCAACTAACATAAACTTCCCTATACGCAAGTGAAGTGAAGTGTAGATTTTCACATTGAATTATTTTTGTTACGTGTCCGTCCCGGCTTTTCATGAGTGCACCCTGGGCCTGTGGTAATTATCACATAATCTGTGGCGGGGTCGCGTGCCGCCGCCCACTTGGAGCCAATTCATTTTGTCACGAACTGCATTTGCATTCAACATTTTAAGTAAGTTTTCTGTGAGCTACAAGAAACGCTTTTTAATAATTTCTGATTGGATGATTTCCAACTTCTTTTAATGGATTTTTGATGAACTTGTGTCATTTTGATTTTACATAGTATTTTCCCAAGCAGTTCTTTTAACCTTTCGAAGTTACACACAGCTTTGGTACAGTTATCAGAAAGTCTTTCATTGGTACCCACTAAATTTTACTACATTCATACATAGAAACACCCTTTTTGCCCGAAAGGGTATAAGGCACAGCCTCAATGGGCTTCATTTCAGCGTGGGTTGCACCATCGTGGAAAATTTGTAAATCTACACTAATATTATAAAGAGGAAAGATTTGTACCTATTTTTGTATGTTTGTATGTTTGTAATGAATAGGCTCAAAAAGTACTGGGCCGATTTAAAACATTATTTCACCATTGGAAAGCTACATTCACCCTGAGTGACATAGGCTACCAGGGGAGGGGATAGGAAAGGGGGGGGGGGGGCTGTTTTTCATCCTGAAACTACCCGTGCGACGCCGGGACGAGTCGCTAGTGTAATATATAAAAATAAGTCGGGTTTTCCTTCCTGACGCTATAACTCCAGAACGCACGAACCGATTTCCACGGTTTTGCATTCGTTGGAAAGGTCTCGGGCTCCGTGAGGTTTACACGTTTTTTTTTTTTTTCAAGTCGTGTTATTTACACCACTTATAACTCAAGAATGGGTGAACCGATTTGGCTGAAAATTGTTGGGAGGTAGCTTAGAACCAGGAGATAGGACAAAGTGGGAGGGGTAGGACGGGGGGGGGGGGGGTTCACCGGGGGCTACCCGTGCGAAGCTGGGGCGAGTCGCTAGTTGAGTATAAACACGTCAGTGAAAGATAACTATTCAAAGAAATTAATTAATAGACAAAAAAGTATAATTGAGAGATTAATCCTGAAATCCCTTGATTCTGTAATAATCTCTCATTTTTTTATGTATATTTAAAATTAAAATATCTAGGTAGGTACACCTATGCCCCTATAGTGCCCTACATCCCCTACGAACATATTGTATTTGCAGAAAAGGAAACGGGAGACGAAAAATTATTTTCTTTATTCAAAAATATGATGTTACTTTTAAACCCGTGAGGTCTCGTAACCGCACGGAGGTGGCTGGAATCCAGAATCCACAATTTCAATTTTGCATAAAGTTTGCATGTTATTGGCTGGCGCGGTGCCATATATGGTCCACGAATACTCGCGCAGACCTAGTACCTATATTTCAGTTTCAGTAAAATATATCACAAGGCAGATATACCTACACGCTCAGCGGCTACATGTAGTATGAATCAATTAATTGTGTCACTTGAATATCGCTTAGGTGTAGGTAGATACTTAGTAGATAGGCAGGTATAAGTACAGGCACTGCGAGCACGGATTGGTGCTGCCTGAATAAACCCATCATCATCAGCCGTAAGACGTCCCTTCATCGAATGAAACCACTCCCATATAATTAAATGAGGCGATTTGCTATAACCGCCACGCTTGGCAAGCGGATTGAAGATCACGTCTTGAGTAACCGAATTGGATGAATGAATTACCCATCCCCAGAAGCCCAATTCTCTTATTTATTGTATAACCACACTGCAAGTTGACCGAAACGAGATTGTATTGTAAATTGACTGAAAAATTGGTATTCTGCTCCCTCATAACAACAACATAATCTACTTTCGGTTCTTGCGACCATATATTAGAGTAGGATAGTACTATATAATAATTGTAAAGAGCGAAAGAGAGAATTCTCAGAACTTTGAAACATTAAGTTACAGTCACATTTCGATATAATCACATTCCGCGTTGTATTGTCAGGTGAGCAGAATAACATTTTGACGTTTGTGACATCGACACTAGATCGTAACATGATCCGAACTTTAATTTGACTATTTTTTATTACGAGAATTGGGCTTCAGGTGTAATCCCTTGGTCGGCTTTTACGACCTCCACGGGAGGAGATGGAGGGATCTATTCCTACGC
This sequence comes from Operophtera brumata, assembly GCA_932527175.1. Classification (NCBI taxonomy): domain Eukaryota; kingdom Metazoa; phylum Arthropoda; class Insecta; order Lepidoptera; family Geometridae; genus Operophtera; species Operophtera brumata. The sequence goes on along the minus strand of OW052238.1, from coordinate 17,302,915 downwards.
CGCACACACTGTAAACTAACATCGTTAATATATCGCCTAGGTACAGCTAGTGTCCTACGTGCCTAGTACGTTTCGATCACGTAGTTCTGTGATCGAAGCTAGTACGTGCAAGCACAATGTGCACGTTTAAGCCGTGCCGCCTAAATAATGTAGATTTAACATCCTATTAATATTATAAACGCGAAAGTTTGCAAGGATGTATATTTGTTACTCTTTCACGTAAAAACTACTGGATGGATTTGGATGAAATTTGGAATGGAGATAACTGGACTCCCGGAATAACACAGGCACATTTTTATCCCTATATTCGCACGGGATCGAGACTTACGCAGGTGAAACCGCGGGGCGCTGCTTGTTGTATATAAACATAAGTGGAATATGGTAGTATTGTCTGCGTAGGTAATTTTATTCAGAAGCAGTGCAGCTGTTTAGAATAAAGGTACGAGAGAGAATCGATATCTACTGAAAACCAACAACGAGATATTAAAATAGGAACTTCTAATTATCAATCCAATTATCACCAATATTAAAGTTGCATATTGGAATCAACTGAATTTCAACTACGCAGTTGAGATTTCACATAGGTACCTAATATGTATAGGTAGCTTAGTTATAATCAATATATAAAGTTGCGTAACAGACAGACTGACAGGCTGTAAGTCCTAGAGACCTGAAATTAGGCAGGTACATTCCTTTTGTGGTATAGGGATTCGGACTAAAGGAATTTCCGAAAGTCATCCCCAGGGGCTTCTACGTGTTGAAGTTTGTTTAAATAATCTCCACGAAGACGGAGTCGCGAGCGTTCCACTAGTGTAGAATACAATGTACTTAAGTATAGTGCGCGTCATGTAAAAAGAACGCTGGCGGTCAAGCTTCTTCAGGCGTTCCAGCGTTCTTTTTACATGACGCGTACTATACCTTGTTTAGTGGTTGTACTATTATTTATTCTGTGGTTTAGTTTGATCATACATAACAACAAAAATCATAACCATACAGAATAAATTTAGTGTTACTATGTTACCTACTCCAGTATCATGGTAACTAGTTTCATGGTATTTTTAAACATTTTACAAGGTTTTATCTATGTTTGTAGTAAGTATATATTTCGGGTAAAATCATGCAACTGAATTTTAAAGCAGTTATCCTGAACCGATTGAGATTAGATTTGGCTTACCTCTAACCTGTCAAGTTCCGATGAAGATACAATATTACGGTGACAGTGAGCTGATCTGGTGATGGAGACGGAAGGTGTACAACGGAACTCCTCGATGGATAATATGTAGTAGACTGCCCGTTTTTAGGACAATTTTGATCAGCACACGGTTCCGGTCACTAATTTCATAAAAGCTTGCATTTAAAAATATATATTTCAACAAAAAACTTATTACTCTATATTTATTTTATCAGGTTCTACTATCCCGCCCCGTGAGCATGGTGGTGCAGTGGAGCGAGGTGCGCACCGCGTGGCAGGACAGTGACTTCATCACCGAGTGTCTGTGCTGGCACAACGTCTACCGGCAGAGGCACGGGGCTCCACAACTTTATATGGCACCAGAGGTACGGAAAAAAGAGAGAAGAGTGGTGCAGTGGAGCGAGGTGCGCACCGCGTGGTAGGACAGTGACTTCATCACCGAGTGTCTGTGCTGGCACAACGTCTACCGGCAGAGGCACGGGGCTCCACAACTTTATATGGCACCAGAGGTACGGAAAAAAGAGAGAAGAGTGGTGCAGTGGAGCGAGGTGCGCACCGCGTGGTAGGACAGTGACTTCATCACCGAGTGTCTGTGCTGGCACAACGTCTACCGGCATAGGCACGGGTTAGGTTCATGTCACCCCAGGTTCAATTCACCCCGAAAACGGGGCTCCACAACTTTATATGGCTCCAGAGGTAAGGAAAACAAAATTAAGCCAAGAATGCCACAAGAGATGCAGCTTCCACAGCGATCTATACAATCAAATTGAAATAGTGGCTGTTTTAAAAGACATTCTACAGTGTAGAGACGAATTACCTGAACTGATAGAATGTCTTTTTTATCGTCGTCAAACTAGAAAATGTTAATGTCCAAAAAACTGTTATTTCTATTATAACTACGTGGACGTGACCTATGAGACGGAATGTATGTATGTCCGGGTGGAATCTTGCAACTGAATTTTAAAGCAGTTATCCTCCAACCGATTGAGATGATATTTTGCATACTGTCAAGTTCCGATGACAATGCAATATTATAGGGACAGGGAGCTGATCTGATGATGGAGTTGATCTGATGAGAGTGGACAACGGAACTCCTCGCTGGATAATACCTAGTAGACTGGCCGTGTTTAGGCTCATTTGATCAGCACACGGTTACGATCACTAATTTTATAAAAGCTAGTATTGAAAAAAAACACAACACTTATTTCTTCTTGTTCAGTTCAATTGACGCGTAAATCCTGGTTTGCAGTTTGCTTAGTGATTAGTGCGAGTGACACAACTGGCAATACACTTGTTGTATGCAATAATCACTAAACACTCGCACTCAGCAAAGTGCAAACGATGTACCACCGACGCAAAAACGACGTTGTGTTTTAAGTTTGACGTGTCTATGTGTGTGTCTGTCTGTCCCATCGTAGCTCCCGAACGGATTTCATTTTATTTTTGTTTGAAAGGTGATTTTGTCGGGAGTGTTCTTAGCTATGTTTGATCAAAATCGGTTCAGCCGTTTCATTGCGTAGAGGGTTTTTTTTTAATTTTTACAAAATTAATTACTTGTTATCGAAATTTATATTCTTTTATTTTTATTATTTACTTTCACTTAGTTATTTTTTTCCTTTTTTTAAATTAGCATAAGCATTTTTTTTAGTATCCTTAATTTTTTGGAATATTTGTGTAACCCTTTTTTGGCCTTATTGTTGTGTATTTTGTTGTTTGGACTATTCAATTTCAAATTCAAATTCAAAATCTTTATTTCAGGCTTACTGAGAAATGCACTAAACCTAAACAGTAAGCCCATATCAACATAAATACCTTAGAAACTAACATACACATAAAAAAAACACTTTATTTTATATATATTGTAACGCTGTTGGTTTACCCCAGTAAAATAAAATAAAAACGTTTATTGCCCGTGATACTACCAGTATTACTACCAGTAGTACCTATGGACCTACAAATTGTTGTTGAAAACATACAGGCGCCATCAGCTCTCTCTGCCTCCTTTTGAAAATGTATCCAGTTATTAATCAATTATTATAGTTATGCGACTATGCCCAGGCGTGGGCCAACCACCTCGCGCACACGAACAAGTTCCACTACAGGAACGACCGAGACGTGGGACAGAACCTTTACCTGCGGCCCGTGAGCGCCATCCAGCCTGACGTCACGGGGCAGGAGGTCTCCTCCTACTGGTACGCAGCCATCAGGCAGTACAACTTCTTCAAGGAAACCGATGTTCTTCACGCTAACGTCAATGCGGGTGAGTTTATCATCAACATCATCAGACTGTACAAGTCCACTGCTGGCCATTGACCTTCCATAGACACAACGAATCGTCTTGAGTCGTCTCCATCCACCGACTTCCTACACCCTCTATAATGTCCTAGGTCCTTATGTTGAGGTGTATATATATTGTACACCTCTGCAGAATAGGTATACATACTTACTAGTTATAAAATCCTGCATTATGTGTATAGTGCGCGTCATGTTAAAAGAACGCTGGAACGCCTGAAGAAACTTGAACGCCAGCGTTCTTTTTACATGACGCGTGTTATACCTTGGATGGATTGAAATTCAGTCCATTATCTAATTTCAGTCTAACTTATTGTGTCTACGTTGTTTTATTTATGCAGCATTTAGTTATGATATCAATATTTATATGCCTTAATTTATTTTATCAAATTATTATATATATTGGGAGATAAAAAAATTGGTTCAATTTATTTATTTTAGTTTTAGCTCTGTACACTGCCATTCGTTTGTTTACCTAGCGAATTCCTTCCATCAAAAGGTTGCCTGGGAGAAATTGCTTTCAGCGATAAGGCCTATTTGTACTGTGATAATTATGTATATTTTCCTTGTGTAGATACAATAAAGTGTATATTTTATCTTCGTTCGTACTAAGACTCAATTTCCTATACAAATCTTTCAGGGCACTTCACGCAAATGGTGTGGGCGGCCACGCGGTTCTTCGGCGTGGGCAAGGCGCGTTCTAGAGCCGGCAAAATTATAGTCGTGGCGAACTACTCTCCACCAGGAAACTTCTCGGGGCAGTTCGAGGCGAACGTTCTACCTCCACTGCCGGAGAGCTTCCCGGACGTGCCGCCTCCGCTGCAGCACTGACAGAGGTTCTCTATTCGTGGTCGCAGGCTGAGGTTCGACGCCACGTTTAGATATTAAGCTATGCTTGAATGTGTGGAAGAATATGGTTGTGCAGTGCAGTCTGTCTGGTCAGCCGTAGGTGACGAGAACGCCGCGACGCGAAACATTTATACCTACAGAGGCCCAAGTCGGAGTCATCGTAGCGATGATCGTAACTACGATCTTGAGTATATTGCGTAGTAACCAGACATTAATCTGTGGCGTTTCGCGCACAGATTAATAATAGTAGATTAATAGTGAATAGTAGTACAGTTTGAGTACTTAGTAGTAGAGATTTTTTAAGATTTTTTAAGAAAGAGTTCGTCCGGGGAAGTACTACCACCATACCTATTTCTGCCGCAAAGCAGTAGTGCTCGCATTGCTGTGTTCCGGTTTGAAGGGTAAGGGTGCCGGTGAAATTACAGGCACATGAGACTTTTCATCTTTATGTCTCAGGGTGGCGGGCGAAGGGCAATGCAACATAGGGTGCGTCCTAGGTGAACGTGACCTATGACGTAATGCACTGTTCATAGGCAGGGGTTACCGCTTAACACCAGGTGGGGCATCTGCTTGTTCCGTCATTCAGTAGAATAAAAATAAAAAAGTTATTACGTTATACACGGACGATCGTCGTTACGATGACGTTTGCAAAATTCCGACTTCGGCCTCAGGGCCATAATCGCGCTAATTTTTAACAATACCAAAATAAAACCACAACCAAACCCGTTACGTTACGCACACTCCCACAACCCCACATTTCCACCTGTTTGTATTTGACGACCTCTATAGCGCTTCGGGCGAGTAGCCGGCTGAGATGCGAAAGGTTGCGGGTTCGATTCCCGCTGCGGGATAAATGTTTGTATGATCTGCAAATATTTGTTCCGACTCTGGCTGTTATGGTACCATGGTACTAGTAGTTCCTGATACCCACGACACAGGGAATCATAGTGTGGGGTCAGGACTATGTGTGTGACTGTTGGGTAACGTCTTGAACTGTTTTTAACGTAAACGTTTTGGCTTTGGTTTGGAAGATACGTTGGTGCATGGTATACCTAATAACGTTGGTGTAGCGATCGATCGAACTTTACCTACGTTTGGATTCAGGGACCCTTGCTTGAATTGTGAGAATTTAAGAACTCCTAAGTTTGAAAAATCGGTATATATACAGTTTTTGAGATATAGCAATAATTGAAAAAACCTGAGTTATCGCCGGGAAGCCGTCGCGTATACTCCTTGAGGAAGGGGGTATTAAGTCCCAGAAACTCGAGTCGGGTGTTTGACTCGGAACAAGTGCCTACGTGAGTTATTACCGGTTTTTTCAATTATGAATATTACTCACGGAAGTTTTAATAGTATTATCGCAATAATTACTACACTAAATATATTTAGGATTTAAAGTTCGATTTTTCTACATGATGAAATAAATTTCTCCACCGATCTTCCTCAATCTGAAAATTTCAGGACAATTCAAACAAGGATCCCTTTCGAGTTTTACGGTTCAAGCATTCAGAAAATAGCGCGATATAATTTTTTTCATCCGCTAAACCAACTGTAAACCATTACCAAAACGTATCAACGTATGAAACGTTTCAAAATAGCGCGATCGGGAAGCTAAGTTCACTAACACGCGATTGGCCCCCACGTTACCAATGCGTGATGTAAGATACTTTAAGGTCGTATTCCAGTTAAATAACATTTATTTAACACTCAAAAAAAGGGGGGTCTTTCACGTTTTAATGGAAACGTTAACACTGGCATACGGGCCTTAGTAGTGACTATGATTTCGTTGTTGTCTGTTCACCTGAGGACAATACTGGTTTACACCTGGGTTTAATAAACAAATGTGAAGATAGTTATGTATCTTATTTGTTACCAAAGTCAACGTCAATTTAAGCGGCTTTTTGGAGTGCAATTAAATATTGCTCAGGTTGTAAGTGATCAAAAAAAGTGAAGTGAGTGAAGTGTCACAATTGCTGATCAGACGAATAGAATGGTTCGGTTGTGTTAGAAGACGTATCATTGGTGGAACTATTAGTTAAGTTACAAGGAAATAAAACATTAATTTCGCTGAAGCCACAGTTTTATCCTCAACGGCTGAAGACTAGTTTTTATTATGTGAGGAATCGCATTGTATTGTACCTATTCTGCAAGCGTCAATTACGTACAGAAATGTACGAAACCATCAGGCCTAGTTCTAGTGAGCAATACAATTCAGGAGGATGCTCACGCTTGCGGCGCGAAATTCAAATTTTTTGGTATTTTTGCCCATTACGGCTCATCAACACTTCTTCAAATAGCGAAAGTTGAGTTCGCGAGAACTAGGAAACTTAACACACATGTTTTAATTGATAGTATCTCAAATATATCATCAGTTTAGCTGTGATACCCCTAACACATTTTTAGTGTTTTATTTTGTTTAGGGGTATCCTAGCTAAAATGATGATATTTATGAGATAAGTACTATCAATTAAAACATATGTGTTACGTCTCCTAGTTCTCGCGAACTCAACTTTCGCTATCTGAAGAAGTGTTGATGAGCTGTAATGGAAAAAAAAAACACAAAAAAAAAAACTCGCGCCGCAAGCGTGAACGTTCACCTTAAGTACATTTTCCGGGGTTTAATCAGCTTCGTTCTAACTAGTAGTGACATATCATTGATATGCCTTATAATTGTTTGGGCTCAGTTTGGCTATAGGTAGTTTAGTGATTGCTTACATATTTTTATCTCTGATTATGGAAGTTAGTAAAATATTTTTGCAAAACATTTATGCAAGCACTGTTTTATCCAATAAACATTTAATACGTAAGTATAAGAATTACATAAATTAAGACACCAAAACGTAAGAAATTGTCCACGAATATGTCCAATTTAGCTTTGAGCATAGTCTAGTTATAAATAAAAAGGTTGTTTTGCCCGAGCTTCTATTTTATAGCATTTTTAGAGTATAGCCAGCAATACAGTAACGCACATTGAGGTTTTAGAAATATTTAAAGTTTAAATATACATAAGTGAGCTACCTATTGTGCTATTCTCATCCTTCTTCATGTAATAGTTGGTGCTTTGCTAAGTCATAGAAGGACGTTGGTACAAAATTTGATAAAATGTTACCACATTATTGCACTGAATGATTCACACTTTGATTAGTGCGAGTGTTTAGTGATTAGTACGTACATTAAACTATCACAAATCGCTAAACAGTCGCACTAATCAAAGTGTGAACCGGGCTTTATTAGTTGAGTGGTAAAGAAAAATTATTATTAGCTAGGTATTATTAATTTTGTGTGATTTTATCTCTTTTAGTTTCAGAAATGAGTAAATTCTGATTAGAATCGAATTATTGTATATCATTTAGCTACAAGAATTTACAGGAATTTAATAATTGAGTCGCCTGAAAGCATAACCGGTAATATCCACTTTAGTCAAATTATGGAAAAACGGAAACGACATATAGGGCTAATACAAATGATTTTGCTATGCAGTTTCAATTATACTATATTCAAAACACGGCAATGGATAAAAAAAAAAGTAGTAGTTATGTTTGCAAACAGTGTTTTTGAAGCTGTTTTACTAGATATTGATACTTTTGGAGCGGTATGATTTTTTTGAACGGCGCGGCGCAAAAAGGTCAGTTTGAGAAAAATTTGGATATTGCTGGTTATGTTTTTGGACGATTCAATTGTACAAATATATTGCATTGTTTAAAACACACTTTGAAATCAAAACAGTATTTTTAGATCTCGAGCTTTCCCAATTGGCGAATATGTCGCTCTGTAGAGTAAGTAGCTTCCTCTGATAGTTTCAAACCCTGTCTTCCTGAAGGTTAATGATTAAATGTACAACTTAATAGTTAAATTTAATAAATACATAAGTTAGTTAAACAGCAGAATTGTTATTTCGTAATATTGTGCCAAACTTGCAAATGCCTTTAAAATGTCTGTCAGAAAAATAAACAGAAGTACAACAAAGTTTTAAAATTAAACCAATGCCTCTAGCAGCCTTTTGCTTTTGCACTAACTAGATCTGTTTTCTGTGTAGGTACATAGTATTTCTTAGCTTATATTGTATCTTTGCCTAAATCAATTATAGAGTTTTTCTGATTAGGTACCTAGTCTTAATGTTTAGCACTCTACTTGACTGTACACTCTTGTCTCTAGTCTTTAGATGGAATTCATATTTTATAGAACAATTACTATTATGTAAGTATCTAAATTTGATATGTATATGTATATCTAAATATACATATTATGTACTTCCACTAATACTTCCACTTACACTTCCATGTTAGCACTCATAATATAAACAGGATGAAAATTATATTTTTTGGCCTCTGTGGCATGGCCGTAGCCAGCTGAGATGCGAGAACATGCGAGTTTGATTCCCGCTGCGGGAAAAATAATTGTATGATCTGCAAATATTTATTCCGGGTCTGGGTGTTCCTGATACCCATGACACAGTGGATCCTATTGTGGGATCAGGACCTACCTACCTTTACAATAGGTTCCTATCTTGTTAGATTTAATTTTATTCTCACTAATTCACACATTAACACTTTAATTATCCGGAAACTCCAAAATGTTGTATGAACAGCATAGCGTAGAGCATTTATAGCATAAACATTCACTGCACATGATGCCGTTTCCGTTATAAACCTTATCTTTGTTTTTATTTTGCAGCATATACCTAATGTAGTTAAATGTATTTTTGATATTTTCTTGTTATTACATACAAGAAGTAAGGTTTTATAGGTATTTTTGGAATAAAAACATGGAATTTCTGCGGATAATCATATTATAATGAACAATCAATAAAGCTATAAATTGTTAAAATTTTTAAGTTTGTATTAAACTTATGATTGTTGGTATATAAAAGAAAATTAAAAAAACACGTAAAATAATTGTTATATCCTCAGTAGAAAAAAATGTTTTTATATTCATTATTAACATGTTTTGTAACATGGCAAGACGAGGTGACGATAGGTGGAGTAAGGCGCTAACTGAATGGCGTCCATGAACTGGGTACAGAAACATTGGTCGTCCAGCAGCTAGATGGGCAGACGATATCGCATGCGTCGCGGGCCGAACCTGGATGAGATGGCACGGGACCGTGAGGAATGGCACAGGCAAAGAGAGGCCTATACTCAGCAGTGGGTGAAGTCAGGCTGTGGATGATGATGATTGTAACGTACTGTTATGTTGTTGAAAATAGTACTCATACAAATGTAACTTAAGATGTTCTTAGGTTGTGTAGAAGTAGGTACCTACATGTTCACAATGTTAATATATATTGAGAGCTGTGAATTGTTACTGTTAATTAGATCAAATATGGCTTTGCAATATTTTATGTTATTAAATTATTTTAAAATGTTAACTTTGGTTTTACTTTCCTATAAGACACACATAAATACCGGAATAAGTTTTTTGATTATATTTTTCAATACAAGCTTCTATAAAATTTGTCATCAGAACTGTGTGCTGATCAAAATGAGCCTAAACAAGGCCAAGTCTGCTATTATCCACGGAGAAGTTCCATTGGCCACCTCCCGTCTCCATCATCAGATCAGCTCGCTGTCACCATAATATTGTATTCTCATCGGAGCTTGACAGGTTTGCAAAATTTTAGATCAATCAGTTGGAGGATAACTGTTTCAAAATTCAGTTTCAAGATTCAACAAGAAGTTTCAAGAAGAACATACTAACAGGTCTAGGTTCGGACTGGTCAGGTTAAATAAAAGCTTTTAAAAAGACCCTGTTGAGTTTTGCTGTTCAATATCTCAATGGAAAGCCATGCAAAATAAAAACGAAAATGATAATGATAATCTTTAATTCCCTTTTGACACCCTACATGTACCTAGGTACGTCATTAAACAATTTATATAATAAATAAATAAATAAATAATGCTGGACAAGTTCACACAACATTATCTAGCCCCAAGCTAAGCCAGAGCTTGTGTTTGGGTACTAGATAACTGATATACTTAATATAATACAATACATAGATAGATATTTTTTATTATACATAGAAAACACCCAGAATACCCTGAACAAATATCTGCAGAACGCACAAATATTTGTTCCGAGGCGGGAATCAAACCCGCAACCTCCTGCGTCGCAGGCGAACCATCGCCAGCTGTGCCATAGAGGTCGTCGTAATCATATCTGTTAATTGATACAAAATTAAATTAAATATGTAATAATAAATAAATTACATTTATAACATTAATTAAATTAATTAATTAATAATAAATTCTAAAAACATAAAAGATTTTTTAATGAAAATAACAGTATTCATTACGAAATAGTAATTTCCTTAAATCTTAAGAACATCACAAAATATGGATTTATCAGCCAAGGCTTCGTCAATTTTATAATAACTTTTAAATAATAATGATTTTTTTACGTAATTAAAAAACTCAATGTCACTTTTATTTCTTATATCAATTGGAATACTATTATACAATGTAATAGATACAAAAATGAAACTTTATTTAGTTTTTGCTAGTCGTAAACAGGGCGCTAAAATGTTTTTGCTGTGCCTCGTGTTGTAGCAATGACAGTCCTGTTTAGAGTCATGTGACTTAAGTTTTCTCGTACATATACCATGTCTTGGTAAATAAATTCACATGTCATAGTCATTATACCTAACTCTCTAAATCTATCTCTACAAGAATCTAATCTTTTCATACCTAAAATATATGTGATAATGTGATGTGTCAAGTGTAAATCTAGACTCTACCAACCATTGTTCTTTAGTAGTTAGACATCAAAGCCTGTGTGTAACAGTAGGTAGGGTGGGTAGTTGGTTCATTTATGTAGGCATTTAAAAGGTAAACTACAGTGTTAAGGATATAAATCAATTTATTGTTCTTACCAAGTAATCTTACAAAACAGCATCGTATTCACTCAGTCCACCTGTGTTTGCAGCTAGTACACACGTAATACAATCTCATCTCCTCTTCAGCGCGTCTGGTTTGTCCCTGAAAGAACACGGCCTCCCTGTGGTTACATTTAGGACACATGTGATCCTTCGTGCGAGGCAGTGTGGGGTCGCTCACTACATCCGGGTTTATATGAGTTAACTCATCGACTTCGTGCATAATTTTGTTCACGTAAACGCAGTTGGAGTCTGCCAGTTGCTTGTAATCGCAATTTCTACACGCATACAGAAGAACTTTGTTGTTTTTATCCTCCCGCGGGTAAAGCATGTTGTTGCATTCTTGACAGAACTGTATACCGACGTACCCAGGCCCGCCGTCTTTTCGTGCGAGGTTGACAGTCATTTTAACAGTATTATTGATAATAATTGATAAAAGTACACAGCAATACACCAGTGTTCAAAAAAAATGTAGTTCTAGAAAATTCAACTAACAACGAATGAATGAAACGAAACTGTAAACAAAATTCATAGACAAACATAGAACTTTGACAATCTTCAACTTTCGAAATGACATTCAGCTGAACGAATTATTTCAATTATGCTCCCTATACACGATCAGTCAACCCATGTTTTTGAATCACGTAAAGGTTTATTACAGTGGTAACCCTAAAATTGAGTTTTTGTTGTTGGTATAAATGACATTATTTGAAGCCCGTGGTTTGGTTGGCCAGTTGCTCACTTCATGAATTTCTTTTCCTATCCGTAGCCGATTCGTGTTGTGCTATCAAAATGGGTAAGGAATAGTTTTCGCCCGAAATTGCTTTGTTTTATCATCAATTTGGTGTTCGAAGTGTGTTTTAGTGCAACGAACGTGCCAATTATGTAGGAGTGCCACAGTTTCATCCAAAAATCCCGTAAAAACTCAACATGTATGTGCGTGCATGCATAGGTGTCGGCCATGGCGGAGACATGTTTTTCTCGTGGTGTAAAATGAATCTGTTTCCATCTCATTACGGCCGCGTCGGTTACGAGGTGAAACAAAAGTTTCCCCATTCATATTAGCTAGTGTCGACTATGGAGTGTCGATTTCAGTGTCTTGTAAACATTCCTGGTAGGTAACCGGCGACTTGGTCGTTTCAGGTAAACCCCGAGGTATTCGCACGGCGCGCAAGCACGTGAACCACCGCAGAGAGCAGAGATGGGCAGACAAGGAGTTCAAGAAAGCTCACATGGGAACAAGATGGAAGGCCAACCCCTTCGGAGGAGCATCTCACGCTAAGGGCATCGTCTTGGAGAAAGTGTAAGTAAGTTTCTCCAATTTCATTTAGTTGTGCAGGCATCACTGAAGCTTGGCCTACTAACTGATGTTACTCTAGTGAACTAGCTGTAGGTGATCTAGTATACTTATCGCCGACATTTGTGACTTGGAAGAATTGTGGCGGGAGTCCGTAATATTGAATTGAAGAAGCATCAAGCCAGGAGATAGCGTCCCTTCCGCGCGTGGTATTGTACCTGTGAATGTGTGCCTACTACAATCACAGGATAATACTGCGAGCGGAGGCGCCGCCCCTTCAAGAACTCGGAACATTCAGATATGACGCAGAACAAGAGCTTACGAATTGCGCATCAAACCAGTGAAACCCTAAACTTCGGTAGTGTAATCGATAAATACGTGCTTTGAAAAATAACACACGGGTCAGTGACCTTTGTTGAGGTTATACGCATGTATGGTGTTTACATTAGAAACATGTTATTTGTGAAAGAAAGCTGTGTGTTTGTTCTGTTACTTGTGCTGATTAACTGCATTCTTGTATAATGCAGTTAGACCTAAGTTGCATGAGTAATTCATAAACAGTAACAAGTGATAATGGTTTACACTGGTGTGTAGCATTCCTAATGTAACAAGTGATAAAACAGTGTAGCATTCCTAATATATATTCTGGGACTTCCAAATTTAGATTCTATGTGAATTTTTACTTTGTGTTATTCAATCAATAATTTCAATTCAAACCCTTCATTCAACTTAAACATCACACAAGCATCCAATATCCACACAAATGTTCATGGTATTTGAATTCCACAGTGGTGTTGAAGCTAAGCAGCCCAACTCTGCTATCCGCAAGTGTGTCCGTGTGCAACTGATCAAGAACGGAAAGAAGGTGACAGCGTTCGTGCCCCGTGACGGTTGTCTCAACCACATTGAAGAGAACGACGAAGTTTTAGTAGCAGGATTCGGTCGTAAGGGTCACGCTGTCGGTGATATTCCTGGAGTCAGATTCAAGGTAACTACTTCAAGCTATTTTAAAATAAAATAAAAATAACATATTTAGTCTAGTGTAAGAGAAAAGCTCAAGGGCTCAGCCACGCTGTTTTTCAGCCTCGCCTTAGAATGCTATTGTCGTCACAGCAGCCATGATACTTGGTAGCTATCCGCTGTACCCAAATAAAAGTGAAAACTATGTTACAATAATTGAAAAAAAAGGAACAGCAGGACAACCGTCAAGCAAAACTGTCATAAGTCCTTCCTGTACAGAACTATTATTTTTAAATCTGCTGTAATGGTATCTGAAGTGCTAGTTTGTAGTTAGATTGGTTCCATAAGACCATTGAAACGTATCTCCAAATGTATCTTAAATGAAATATGCTCTTTCTGTGGGTTCCCATTCAGTTTACTTCAGACTACATTTTGATAACTTCTATTGAATCATTTCTAGTGTCTGTGTGTGTGTGTACAGTCTATATAACTAGCTTATTTGAGAAAAAAGGACAATTTAGTTCCTAAAAATATCTGTTGTGCAGCCAAACAACTTCAAGGTGTCCTAGACTTTTATACTGCAGCCAGCTGTACTACTGAATATTTGTAGCAACTTATTCAGACTTCAATTAAAATACTGTTGTTGTTTTTTTTCAGGTTGTCAAGGTAGCCAACGTGTCTCTTCTAGCCCTGTACAAAGAGAAGAAGGAGAGGCCACGATCATAGGCAACCAACACGTGATATAAGGTGATTAGCAAATTGATTACCTGAATCTTTTTAATTCCTTCCTCCAAATGGCAGCTGCCTGGATAAAACTCGCCAATGTGTTATCTTTATTTGTTAATAGCTTCTGTGGATTATTTCCAACAATTTAGCCAATGTAAAGTATTAATAATTCAATTTTGAATGAATATCAAATAGTAATAAATTCCATCAAAACTAAGTCAGGTTGTCAAGATCTCCAACAGTCATAACCCAGGTTATGACTGTTGAGATCTTATATCATATGACTGGTTGGAGACTCACCCACAGAATCCCCAGAACCCAGGCAGAATGGTGTCAGAAAAACCAAAGTTCTGGAAGACTAAATCCACCATTCTGAAAACACTCAAATCACCTATGTTAATTCAATACCTAGTAGTTTATTCATCAATGAAACTAATGAAGGCAGACTCCTAATTAAAAGTTTCTCGGTACTGAATTTATAGCAATTTTTTTATAAATTTTCTCCTTAATGATGTTTATTTATTTGCTACTGCTGAATGCCATGACGTCATGTAATAAACTGCTGATAAAACTAACTAATTCATCCCACTATAATACGTAAATAAAAAAAGCTCTAACTTATCTTTTTGTTTCAGTGACCTGTTGCTGGGGAGCTTTTGTTTATAAGTGTACATTTATAAAATGTAAAATCTCGTACATAATAAACATTGTGTACCACCAAAATCGGTTTCTTGCTTCATTTCCCTAAATTCAAGAAAACTCACTTAGGCTAGCTCAGCAAATTGATAGCCAATATTTAGGCAACTAACTACACAGGATCTTGGCCGCCGTGAAGCGAGTTGATTGGCGTGCAATAGTGTTCCAAAAAAACATCTAAGCCAAACTGCTAATTTCACTGGCCATGATTCGTCATCTAATATTTTGTCCAAACAGCTTGATTGGTTCAACAAACATCACGTAGGTGAGCTTTTTTATTACTAAAGTTAGGTATGTAAGGTGATATATTATTATAGGTAGGTACCCATTACGATACGCACAGGCGATTTAAGTATCCTGCAAGTCTCGGAGACTAGTCGCCGCCAAGTATCTCACATACATTGGAATGCAGGCTAGTGTGAGTTTGCATTCAAATGTATGTGAGATACTTGGCGGCGACTAGAGAGACTTGCAGGATACCTTCAGGATACTTTAATCGCCTGTGCGTATCGTAATGGGAGAAGGGCCTTAGTGCGGCGTGGTTTCCACGTGCGGGTTGCTGCAGCGTCTCGGTCGAGTACCCACGCGGGCTTTGACACCACGTGGTTGCGGCGCTACGTGACTGCGCGCATGCCCAGGAACCGCTCTATGGCTGTAGCATGCAAGATTCAACCTTATGTCGACGTGATTGGCTCTTATTCCCAATAGACAGGGGTAGACAAACATTACTAGCGTGGGTGTCCGGAATAACGAACCGAACTGCAATACTGTATGGATAAGATGTATGTTCCATGCGCCATGGGCACAGATAAAATAATACTATCCTAGTAGCCATGGGCAAAAACCGGTTTCGTTTAATTCTATATTAATGAGCTTCTGTGTTTATAATAATAATATTGCTGGACAGTTCACACAACATTATCTAGCCCCAAGCTAAGCAGAGCTTGTGTTATGGGTACTAGACAACTGATATACTTAATACAATATATTACATAGATTGATATTTTTATTATATTTTATATATAAAATACCCAGAACACCCTGAACAAATACCTGCGATCGCACAAATATTTGTTGTTTTGTTGTTTATTACTTCGATTTTTGAGCAGAATATATAATCGGATATTTTACTTGTGTACAGGGTGGCGTCTATTCAAATACTAGTGTCCACCCGCGGTTCGCTCGCGTTTTACCGGGATAAATGTTTGCTTAGTTATAATCCATCTGTATACTAAATTTAATCGGAATCGGTTAAGCGGTTGGCGTGATTGAAATTGTTTTTCATCTTGAAACTACCCGTGCGAAGCCGGGACGAGTCGTTAGTACCTATATTATATTTTGTGATGATGGCTTCCTGCATTTCGTGAAAGAATGAACTGTCAATAGTTCCTTCTAGGATAACCTTACTGATTCTATGGAATTTCGTAGTTTTTTTTAGAAAAATATGTAATACCGATCTTAAATATTATAGTTACGAGGTTTGTTACTCAATCACGCCGACACGGCGGAACCGATTTCGATGAAATTTAGTAGGTGGGGGAGGGGAAGATGATGAATGATTGTTTGAGATGGCGGCTAAGGCCGTCCAGAATGAGAGGGATTAATATAGTAAGTCGGATTTCGGAAGGATTTCGTTCCCTTGGTCTGGCAAACATGGCGCGAGAGGAATCAAATAAAATAAAATAAACAGTGCAATGCCACATAGAGCGCGTTCTAGGTGGACGTGACCTGAGGTAATGCACTGTTCATAGGCAGAGGTTACAGCTTAACATCAGGTGGGCCATCTGCTTGTTCCGTCAATCAAGTAGTATAAAAAAAACACCGGTGTGGTTTTAGTGGGTATTCTGCCCTTCTCAGGGCGGCGAGTCCCACATGCTCCCGCCGGACCAGTTTATTCGTAAAAGAATTTCCACTCTGAAGACAAAAAAAAAAGCTGCCTACGCAGATAGAATCCTGCTAAAATGCGAGCATAGCCCAATAAGATCAAAATGGCATTATGACTCAACAGACTTTCCTGACCTAATGTAGTTGACAGTGGCAGTTGAAGCATTCCTCTCAGAGCACCGATCCTGTTCCACGAAGTATTCAATATTGTCTGGAACATTAAAAATTAGGAGACTATCCTTGGTAGCCATAATTTGTTACCGCTATACTGATAAGCCACCCTTGCAACTGAGCTTGCAATAAAAATTAAAAAAAACCCTCAACGCAATGAAACGGCTGAACCGATTTTGATCAAACATAGCTAAGACGACCTCTGTGGCGGGGCGGGCGAACGTTCGCCTGCGACGCCGGAGGTTGCGGATTCGATTCCTGCCTCGGAACAAACATTTGTGCGATCTGCAGATATTTGTTCAGGGTGTTCTTGGTGTTTTCTATGTATAATAAAAAAATATCTATCTATGTTATATATTGTATTAAGTATATCAGTTATCTGTTATGTAGTACCCATAACACAAGCTCTGCTTAGCTTGGGGCTAGATAATGTTGTGTAAACTGTCCAGCATTATTTATTTTTTATTTTAAGAACACTCCTGACAAATTCTAATTTCAAACATTAAAAAAAAACGAAGTCGGTTCATCCGTTCGTGAGCTACGATGCCACAGACAAACAGACACGTCAAACTTATAACACGTTTTTGCGTCGGGGGTTAATAAAAATGTAAGTACACAAAGTCGCGCACATCAGAACATAACAGTCCAAAGGATTCCTGCATAGGAGCAATATTGAAAAGGAGATCTAAACGAAAAAGGAACAGGTGGGCAAAACAAAAATAAATCAAAATTATAACCATGATTTATTGCTAAATATAATTTAATTGCTCTGATTACATTAGGTACCTACATTTGAATTACACTAATTTCAACAGTGGTAGAATATGCTCTACACATGCAGTCTACGTAGCTACAGGCAAGAGAAACATTACGGAATATTTCTTACAAGCAACGAGTGTTACAAGTGTTTTCCTTTTACTAAATTTCAATAGATTCACTCGTAGTTTGTAGTAAGCCTCGATAACTAGGCCCGGGGTCCTAGTCAGTCTTGCATCACTGTTTACACCACACTGGATCTAACATCCTGGGTCACAAGATCTTAGCCTGGTCGGGGACCAAGACCGGGTGTTTAGGATAACCTATGAATTATGATCAAATACATTTTAGTTTGAAAATAGTGTGTTAACGATTGTACAGTAAGTGCGAAATAAACTGGTGCTTATTTTAAATTAAAAGCTATATTCTTATTTATATCCAGAATATATTATTTATAGATAGAGCATTATTCATAGATAAACAAAATAGGTACAGGTTTTTTATTTCTTAAAGCTTATAATAGCTTCGTATGTTTACATTCTCTAGTCTAGGCATAAGCAGACATTCCTTACTCTCTGGCTGGTACCCTACGCTGGTACAGGATAATGTATCAAAAAATCTGACAAAAACAAAAAAAAAAAAAAAACTACTGCAGCTCCCTGTAGTGATTTGTAGCGAAAAACCAATTGAAGAAAAATAGCAGTTTTACCCAAAATATAAGTCCGATCGACTGTTTTCGTTTGCGCAGAAAAGCGCAGACTGATATCCGACAGTAGCCGAACGTATAGTATAGCTCTGTCCCGCTTACATCGAAGAATATACTGATAAACAAGATGGCGCACGACCGGCCGCGATTTTGCAGCGAAATCGATTAACCAATAACAGCGCAAGATTTTAGCGCGCGATTGCTATTGGTAGAAAGAAGATTGCCGCGCTATATAAATTGGTCTACGGCGCAGGTACATCGGGGCGACTTATATTTTGGATAAAACGAAAAACCGCACAATCAGTTCAGCTGTTTGGTGGTAGGTTTACAGACAAACAACCCCAAACATACACAGACTTTGTTCTGTCGACGTGGGTAAAAAGCGTAGGATACCAGCGTTTCTGAGACCAGACCAGAAGTGCTGGACCAGTGGTCGAAGCACGAATATTAAACATTAGCGAGAAAATAGCAAATGTAAAATATTAACCAATCAAATGATTAAGATTTATATTCACCCCGATGTCATTGGCCTATATTTGATATTTAATATCGTCTCGCTAACTCATTATTCGTGGTTACCACTGACTTGTCCGAGTTACAGGATAATGCTGTTCCGTACGTACAACTCGATCCAACCCCGACTCGAATGATAACAGATACTAAGCGCAAACAAACACAAATTTAGCTACGATTTATAAATGGCATACAGTACATTATTCCTTACACTTTCATAAGAAGACCACTCACAAACTTTAGGCCAATTACCACTGAGGCGACAAGCTTCGATGCGGGTGAGAAAGAATAAAGACAGACGCACAGACTACGGTAACGATGGCATTAGACAAACTTATACACCCTAGCGAAGCGTAATGCACTCACTAGCAATAACGCTTAGAAATTGCACGGAAAAGAAAGGGATGACGCAGTCAGCTCCAAACTTTAGTTAGCTAGGCGATAGCTGTTTCGTAAGGACCGTTCACCGTAAGTTGGCACCTGCCATGGAGTATTTACAGCAGCCATCTTACGGTGAACGACTTTCGGACCGTTCGCCGTAAATTGGCACCTTCCATGTAGTATTTACAGGTCCCATCTTACGGTGAACGAGCGTTCTATGACGTAACAGTCCTATAGAACAAATGGGAGTTACCGGGGACGATCTAGGAATTGAAAGATAGAAGTCACACAGTGGTGTGGTTCTGCTGCCGTTTTCATGTATCCGTGGCGTGTCCTTTGTCGCTTTTATGCCCGCTTTAGTGGATAGTGGCCTTACTAAAACTATACTCGAAAAACCCATCCAAATATCAATTCTGTATCACAAACATTACGAGCCAATATCATTCCAAAAATACACATCGAGTATCCAATTCTAACATCACAGTTAAGTGCAATAATTTAGAGACTTACGGCTTAAAAATATACCGGAACTAGTTAAATACATCATAAAGAAAACGTGCTTTAAGGAGGCGTCCACACCAGAATACGAACTGCGTCTTTTATACGTACGGCCGCGTTCATACAATGAGTGTTGATTGCTGTAAGACCTTTTAAAATTAAACACAAATAAATATCTGTGTGTGTAGTCACATACATAGTTCTGATCCCACTATGATTCGGTATATGGTATCAGAAACCACGAGTACTATGGAATCACTTCACAAAGACCCGGAACTAATACTTGCGGATCAGACATTTGTCCTGCAGCGGGAAACGAATCAGCACCTCTCGCGTCTCAACCGGCTACTCTCCCAATGTATGCTAGCCAAGCAGAAGACAGTTTTGATCCGAGAGGTGTGACTGCAATTATGTTTGTGACTGTACATAGGTATGACTGCAATTATGTTCGTGACCGTACAGTCAGGGTGTGTACTAATATGGACGCATTCCATTGGCATATTCGAAACAGGGACAGGCAAGTGAAAAAAAAACTATAATTTTTAAACAGTATCAATATCGAGTAAAAAAAATATATCATAATTTTTCCAAAGCGTGATTATTAGTACATATTCCCAATACATTCAAAATTCAGAAAAAATAATACATATAGGTACAATATTTCGGTATTTTTATTTATGATGGTAATTAGAAAAACCAGAGTTTTTAACGTGAAAGACTTCCTTCAAAAAAAAAACATACCAATTCGATACTCTAAAATAAATATTGATATATTCAAAATATCGACTAAATATATCGATAATTTTATGAAAAATTTCGATAGTTTTTGCCCATCCCTAATTCGAAATTCAGTCAGCCCCAACAAGTGGCAAACGTACAAAACTTTCAGAAAATGTATGGGAATGGCATTCAACTTGACAGCGTTTACCATCCTCATACATTTGCTTTACACTTTCGTTTTCGATAGCCATATGTCTGGGGCAGAATCCAGACACGAGATTTGCACGCTATTTGATTGGAATACATAATTCAACTCCATACGGATAAAATATTATTTTTAACTTTAAAATTGTGAGTGATAAAAATTGTTATGGCATTTAAAGTTAGTTATAACTACCTATAATACGTAAATATTAAATTAATCTTATTCTAGTGTTAGTATACGTTTATAAAATTTATCTTTGATGTGCAAAATATATTCTTCTGATCAACTACGGAAGAGTTTTTGTCTTCAAACTATATTCTAATACATTTGCTAGACTTCAGAGGCCGCTATAAAGAACATGGGCAACTCCCCATACATTGTATGACCCAACTTTTTTGACTAATGTAACGTGCAGTTGAGATACTTTTGGTTATTGTTAATATATGTTAAGATAATGAAAAAGCTAATTTAATTTCTTGCGTAAAAGTTGTGGGAAAGTAATGAAGCTTGTTGCGTTTTTTCACGCAAATGCAATGAGTTGATTTATCGAATTATTTAGAAATGCTACTTCCCAACTTCTAAAAATATACAAGTTCTTTAGAAAAATTAGACAAAAAAACAACATTTAGAACCGTACTAATTACTTCCATGAAGGGGCCCTGGTTCATATATTTTTGACCTGGGTCAACGGTTGCCCGCCTCCTTTCAAGGCATAATAAGTGGCTGTTAGCCTAAGCAAGCTTTTTTGGACTCTTCCCGCCATTTTGGAAAAGAGATGTTGTCTACTTTCATTTTATTTCTTTTCCTAGTGTTTTCTTGAGTTGTTTTGTGTTATTTTGGTGGAATTTTAACTAATGTAGCTCGTTTAAAAAGCACAAGTGTAGTGAAATTAAATGGAAGTGAATTGCGTGACTTTTGAAATTGGTGGGAATTGTCTACCAAAGTTTCAGTAAAATTGGCCACCGTTTTACTAAATCATGACTCGACTGTGACTTTGACTACTTAGAAGGAGTGTAACGTTGCAAAATATATTGAAAATACAATATAGTGAAAATACAGATACTTACTTGATAATGGCAAATGCAATAGACGTGCGGCGCCAATTATAAACAAAATTAAAAAACTGACAGCTGATGTTTTCATAGATTACTGGCATATACGGGCTCGCGACTTTAATTTAATTGAGGATATCATACTAAGGGGTACTCAGAGGCTAGTCCAAACATTGTATTTGGCCCTCACTTTTTATAAGTTTTATTATTGTATCCATTAATTAAACTGCTTATAATATTACAATTGGTATAACGAAATAAGATTGACTTTTTTTTTCTTCTTTTTTTATTATGACTATTCCTTGGCCTATTCAATATGTTTTGATTGTTAGATGTAAACACTACATTGGTTTATTTGTAATGAATATTGTTAATTTTAATTTAATTTATTTTTTTACAATATGACGATGTTTCAGGATGAAAAATAGCCCCCCCCCCCCCCCTCCTATCCCCCCCTGTCAGCCTATGCCACTCAGGGTGAATGTAGCTTTCCAATGGTGAAAGACTTTTTGAAATCGGCACAGTAGTTTATGAGGTTATTCATTACAAACATACACACACACACAAAAATACAAAACTTTCCTCTTTATAATATTAGTGTAGCTAGTGTAGAAAAGCAATGGACCGAGATTCTATTTTTAGCTTTAAGTTTAGAGAATACAATCTAAAATAGCTACGTTTATTAGATTTGCTAACTTGCATGTTTTATCCGACGTGAAGTGTCACACAAAAACAAAACATGCGGTTGCAAGCCCATTGCTGTTTTCGTACAATCATCTATCCAGCCAAGTCATTAACAGAGCCATCGGCCAGTTATCAGACCCTACTGTCTCTATAACTCTGAAAATTCAAAGATTAAGGCTGCGTATCCACTGAAGATGTGCGAGGTACATGAGCGGTGCGAGGATGCGTAGCGAGGCTGTGAGATGAGAGATGCGCAGATGAGAGGTGCGAGGATCCGTCTAGTGACTGCTAGTAGTTTCTCGCTCGCGTCCATCTTTTTTATTTTTTTTACGCTGGTTAGTTCACACAATCTAAGCAGAGCTTGTGCTATGGTAAGGTACTTAATACAATATATTACATAGACAGATATTTTTTATTATACATAGAAAATACCCAGAACAGCCTGAACAAATATCTGCCGATCGCACAAATATTTGTTCCGAGGCGGGAATTGAACCCGCAACCTCCTGCATCGCAGGCGAACGTTCGCCCGCCGCGCCACAGAGGTCGTATTTTGCACACATCCCTCGCACACATCCTTCGCTTGTTTTGTTCGTATAAAAACCTCGCTCTGCTAAGCCGTTTCCACCAGAGCTTCGCAGAGCGAGGCTAGGTTAATGAAGTGTTTTTTTTTTTTTTTATACTACTAGAATGACGGAACAAGCAAATTGCCCACCTGATGTTAACCGGTAACCTCTGCCTTTGAACAGTGCATTAAAAAGTATAGACCTCATAGGTCACGTCCACCTAGGACGCACCCTATGTGGCATTGCACCGCGCCCGCCACCCTGAGACATAAAGATGAAAAGTCTCATAAGCCTGTAATTTCACCGGCATCCTTACCCTTAAAACCGGAACACAGCAATGCGAGCACTACTGCTTTGCGGCAGAAATAGGTGTGGTGGTAGTACTTCCCCGGACGAACTCTTTCACAAAAAAGCTCTACTACTACTTCTATTTATTCTATTGGTTCTTAACATACACATGCCTCGCTACGCATCCTCGCTCATCTCTGGTGGAAACGCAGCCTAACCGTGTTACTTTAAAAACTTGGATTATCTTCAGAACAGTCACAGCGAGTCTTTTGCATTTCTTTTTTAATGTATTGGCTCGACATACTGGCTTACTGCCCACCTGATGGTAAGCGGTTACCGTCATTTGTGTTTTTTATAATGGCTCGACAAACTGGCTTACGGCCCACCTGATGGTAAGCGGTTACCGTCATTGGCAAGCCTTTAAAAATACGATCGAAAGAGACGGAACACTGCAACTATTTTAAGGATATTATTTTTATTAGTGCACTAAAAATGAACTCTACTATCAGCTAGTAACTCAAAATGAACTCTACTATCAGCTAGTAACTCAAAATGAACTCTACTATCAGCTAGTAACTCAAAATGAACTCTACTATCAGCTAGTAACTCAAAATGAACTCTACTATCAGCTAGTAACTCAAAATGCCCTGGAGGCCAATTCTCGGATTGTAGAGATTGATTGAGATTGAGAGAGACTAAATTAGAGATAATGTCGAAGCATGAATGTCTACAAATAATGTCACGAAAATGTCACAATAACCATCAAATCGTATTCGATTTAAATGATTTTGGTTGACTTATGTCTATTTGTGACATCACGAGAATAGCAAATTAAGATTTGATTCAACATTCGCAATCTTTTTTCGACATATGTCGAATTCGACTTAATCTCTAAAGCACGAGAATTGTCCTCCAGAGTCTTTACAACCCAAGAAAAGTATTAACAAACCAGTGTTTATTTATGTTATGATGATTTAAAAATAGATTTGAAAATCTTGGGATAGTTGCACTATGTTTTGTCTCTTTTGATCTAATCTGAAATCGCTTATCAATGCAAGAGACGAAACACTGTAACTGTTCCAACATAGTTCAAATTGTATAGTAACAAGGATATCACTAATTTGACTAACACTATGTTGATATTTGAATAGTCTACTAATTAGTAAGCATTTTCTAGAAGATTCGAGTGATACGTCTTTGACCAAACAGCGGTCTTATTGTATAACAGACTGAATTGAAATTTTGATAACCAGTTTGCTGTTCATTGAGCTGCGTGTATCAAATATTTTCGTTCTTGTAAAAAAGCTAAAACACGCAACGCAATGAACAGCAAACTGGTAATCGGCATCGATTAGACAATAACCGTGCAGGTCCCAACTTTTCACATAATAATGACGTTAATGCGATAAGTTTTACAGACCTGATATTTAGCTAATACTATAGTTTAGATTGAAATGTGACCAATATGAACTTTTCTATAATATCGGGCCTTTAATAAGTGAAATATAACGAATGCAATCCTAGGCTAAAGTTCACCAACACTTAACGGACTGTTTAGTATAACGAACAGCAAGGTTTGTGTTCCTGAATTTAAAAGTATCGGTTAAAGTGTTGGTGGAATGTAATAAATTGTATTATCTTACAGAGTTTGATTAACTTTTTAATTTCATATGAGTTTTGACTACAGGCTACAATAGTGTTAACAATGCTGTATCATTTTTGAGTATGTTTTTATATTGTGTGGCGCCGGGCGCGAGAGAAGAGCGTCCACTGGTTTATTTCCAATTGAGTTCCGTAGACACGCGCTGAAATCTAGAAAAAGGTGGTTTTGTTAATAAGGCTGAGACTTAAGAGGAAACACAAAGGCCGTTTTCCCATACAAACGTAGTCCCCTGTTTTCTCACTGGATAATGCTAGTAGAGCAATATTTTTTTCTTCCAAAAAATCTATGGCCACCATTTGCATGTCCCTATGTTTTCCTTTTTTTAAATAAATTAATTATTAAAAGAGATATGAAAATTCAAGAACCTAAAAAAATGGTCAGATTTTCCGCTGTGTTCAAACATCCTAAAAACAAATTTGACTAGATTATACTTCGATCAATTATGTTATTTCATCAAAGAGATTATATAAAAAAATTAAATCATAGGAACAAGGCTAAAACTTTCTTTTATTTTTAATTAAAAAAAAATTTGCATTGGTTAAGTTTTGGAGAAGTAATCAGGGGACTACGAATCGTTGATTTTATGTACTTTTAATAGGTATTGTCGATCCAAGCTGCAGTTGTCTCTATCACGCTCTGCGGGGGAGGTTTGAGGTCTGCGCGACAGCAATAGATTTTACAAATACCTATTTTTTATTCTCTAGCCCTTGGTGTTTCCTCTTAACGACGTCTGTTGTGCGGCGGGCGAGCAGCCGGCTGAGACGCGAGAGTTGCAGGTTCGATTCCAGTGGCGGAACAAATACTTGTATATTCTGCAAATCTTTGTTAAGTGCCTGTGTGATTTGGCACCATGGCAAATTGACTACAGGAACTTTAATTCTTATGCGGAATGTAAACTACAGTAATTGTATTTTTTACAAGCTTTATAATAACTTGCAATGTATGTCCGGGTGGAATCTTGCAACTAAATTTTAAAGCTGTTATCCTCAACCGATTGAGCTGAAATTTGGCATACCTGTCAAGTTCCGATGACAATGCAATATTATGGTGACAGGTCCGGGTGGAATCTTGCAACTAAATTTTAAAGCTGTTATCCTCAACCGATTGAGCTGAAATTTGGCATACCTGTCAAGTTCCGATGACAATGCAATATTATGGTGACAGGTCCTGGTGGAATCTTGCAACTAAATTTTAAAGCTGTTATCCTGAACCGATTGAGCTGAAATTTGGCATACCTGTCAAGTTCCGGACAAGGACAAAGCAAAATTATGGTGACAGGTCCTCAGGTGAAAGCAGTTATGTGAAAGCAGTTATCCTCAACCGATTAGGATGATATTTTGCATATCTGTCAAGTTCCGATGACAATGCAATATGATGGTGACAGCGAGCTGATCTGATGATGTAGACGACGGAAGGTGGACAACGGAACTCCTCGATGGATAATAGTAGACTGGCCGTGTTTAGGCTTATTTTGATCAGCACACGGTTACGATCACTAATTTTATAATAGCTTGTATTGAAAAATATATTTTATACAAAAACACAAAGACTATGATTTTTGAAGTAATTAAGTTACACCTAGCCTAATTAAGTTCAATGGGGAGACACACTGCTTATTTATCACGCTAGGTGGCGCATTATCGCTGGTGTTGTTTGGTAGCCAAACTAAGGTCTATCAATGTTAAAAAAAAAACTGTCAAAAGTGGACAGTTTTAGTGATATCAAAAATGGATAATTTTAGTATGAGAAAAATCACCAGCGATGGTGGCGCCATCTGAGATTTGTTTTGCCTGTGGCTCCCCATTAATGTATTTTTCAACAAATAATGTTGTATGTATACTGTGCTGCAGCGGATAGTTACCAGGCGCGTGGTGTGTCGCTAGGAGTGCGGCGGGTAGTCCATCGTCTTGATGTACGCGACGGCGGCGCTGAACTGCGTCCACCAGTAGAGCGCCTCGCCCTGCAGGCTGGCGCCGCCCAGCGCGTTCACCAGCTCGAGCGTCGACAGCAGCGACGGCGGGTTCACCTGCGCACACGCCGACGGGCATAGTGTTACTAGTACAGCTTTATGAGGACCCGCCACCTCTCGCATCTCAGCCGGCTACCCACCCGCCGTGCCACAGAGATCATCAACCATCACCAATGCGCCTGCCAAGCGTGGTGATTATGGCAAATCCCTCATTGCATGGTGGTAGTACTTCCCCGGACGAACGCTTTTACAAAAAAGGTCTACTGCTACTAAAGTACCATAGATAAATTTATGTACTGTATTTTTTTTCGGAACTTCAGACTGTATGACTATCATTGGTTTCTCTCCCAAATCACTCATCATATTGAATCAGTCCATATATGGACCGGTAGAGCATGATGGCTGCGGCTGATGTTTACGCAGACAACATGCTGTGAAACAGACCGACATCGAGCTGTATAACATTTATAAACTGGTAAATTTGCGCTCTCATAGCTGCACTCCCAAGACAATTCACTAAAAGGTAGTACACATCTTCTTTTCATCTTCATCAGCCCACACTAGTCCACTGCTGGACATAGGCCTCTCCCAATACGCGCCACTGAGCCCGGTGTTCGGCTCTTCTCATCCACTTTCTGCAGCCGCCTTTCGTAGTTCATCGCTCCACCTAGCCAGAGGGCGCCCCACGCTACGTTTGCCAAGACGCGGCCTCCACTCAAGAACTCGCTTACCCCAACGGTTCTCGGTTCTTCGGCATATATGACCAGCCCATTGCCACTTCAGCTTACTAATCCGGTGGGCTATGTCAATGACTTTAGTTCTCTGTCGGATAATCTCATTTCCGATTTTATCTTTCAGAGAAACTCCGAGCACAGCCCTTTCCATAGCTCGCTGTGTTACCTTGAACTGGTGCAATATCATTAGTTTAGGCTTCTTTTACTTTTATCTTTTTAACCCCCGAAGCAAAAACGACGGGATGTTATAAGTTTGACGTGTGTGTGTGTGTGTGCGTGTCCGTCTGTCTGTCCCATCGTAGCTCTGGAATGGATGAAGCTTTTTTTTTTTTTTTTTGAAAGTTGTATTTGTCGGGAGTGTTCGTAGCTTTATTTGATCAAAATCGGTTCAGCCGTTTCATTGCGCTGGGGTTTTTTTAATTTTTACAAAATTAATTACTTGTAATTGTTGTACTTACTTTGAGTATAACGTATATGAGGACCGGCGTCAGGTCGTCGGCGGAGGGCGCGGCGCCGTCGCTCAGGTTCAGCACCGCCATGATGGAAGTCACACAACGCATTATGCACGACAACTGTGAACCACACAATATTGTGCTATTAGCTGAAGGGTTTTTTTAACGTTGATAGACCTTTGTTTGACCACGATCTCACCTGTAGGTAAGTGACGATGTGGCCGAAGATAGAGCACAAAGGTCTAGAAGGCACCTATTCACTCTAGCCTTGAAGAGACCCAGATTATAGTTTTCAGGGAAGACAAACGCCGACTTATTATTGCCGATATGTCAAAAGTGGCGTCTCGTTCGCATACTTACAGGTAAAAACCATAAAATTACAACAAATAGGAACGTACGACTTCAAAAAAAGGAGGAAGATCTCAATTCGTAGTATGTTGTTTTATGTTTGTTACCTCATATCTCCGTTATTTTATGACCCCATTTGTTTTTTATTTATTTAAACACAACACACCCAACAGTCACATACATAGTCCTGATCCCACACTAGGATTCCCTGTGTCATGGGTATCAGGAACTACGAGTACCATGGTGCCACAGCACCCAGACCCGGAAGAAATATTTGCAGATCATACAAACATTTGCTCCGCAGCGGGAATCGAACCCGCAACCTCTCACATCTCAGCCGGTTACTCGCCCGCCGCGTCATAGAGGTCGTTCAAAGGTTATATTCCCAGTTTGGTTGTTTTTTTCGCAAAGAATTATAAAGTAGCACGGTGGTTTAGTTGAATGTGTGTACCTTATCACGCGGAGTGCGGTACACTGGTAGATGCCTTAGATGCAGCTGGGCGCGTGGGAATGGCGCCGCCCACAGGTGGGCCGCGGGCACGCCCAGCCGCACCGCGCTGGCCGCGCCCGACAGGCGACGGATATGCTCACTAATGTTGGGTGATGTAGTTGAATGTGTGTACCTTATCACGCGGAGTGCGGTACACAGGTAGATGCCTCAGATGCAGCTGGGCGCGTGGGAATGGGGCCGCCCACAAGTGGGCCGCGGGCACGCCCAGCCGCACCGCGCTGGCCGCGCCCGACAGGCGACGGATATGCTCACTCAACACTCTGCAATACAAGTTTAATGTTCACATCAATTATTAACAACATTTGTGTATCAAAGGAGCGTCGACGCACTGAATACATTCACCACAGATATTTTTATACAACTTCGAATGCCGGATCAAGCAGTAGCCCGCCTTGATGTTAAGTGGTACCGTCTGCCTATGAACAGTGCATTATCAAATAGGTCACGTCCACCTAGGACGCACCCTATGTGGCATTGCACTGCGCCCGCCACCCTGAGCCTGTAATTTCGCCAGCAGCCATACTCTTCAAACCGGAACACAGCATTGTGAGCACTACTGATTTGCGGAAGAAATAGGCCAAAAAGCAGCCAAGTGCGAGTCGGACTCGCCCATGAAGGGTTCCGTAGCAGCAAGTAACATAATATAAAAGTTCTTGTAGTTCGTTGCAACTTTGATCGATGTATTAATAATAGTGTATTAAAAAAAAAAAAAACTAGATCTCGTTTAAACCAATTTTCGGTGGAAGTTTACGTTTACATGTACATCATATTTTACTTTTAACATTCTCTTATTTTAGAAGTTACAGCGGGGGGGGGGGGGGGGCACACATTTTACCACTTTGGAAGGGTCTCTTGCGCAAACTATTCAGTTAAAAAAAATTAACATTAGAAACATAGTACAAGTTTGATGAAAAAAAAATGTTGTGTTTCAGTTCTGGGAACCCCCAAAATTTATTGTTTTTTTCTTCTATTTTTGTGTGAAAATCTTAATGCGTTTCACAGAATACATGTACTTACCAAGATTCAACAGCATAGTTCTTATAGTTTCGGAAAAAAGTGTCTGTGACATACGGACGGACAGACAGACAGACAGACATTACGAATCCATAACGGTTCCGTTTGTTGCCATTTGGCTATGGAACACTAAAAAGCTCTACTACTACTAAAATGGTTTGTTCACCATTGGGCACTAGGTAGTAGACGGGTACTCACTGGTCTCTCGCGATGTCTCCGTCTCCGTTGGGAAACAGCACGTGCAGGTAGAGACGCGCGAACGCGGCGCGTTCCACCGTCATCTCGGCCATCTCTATGGCGCCCGACGACGCGCCTGCAACACAATAATCATGAAGACCTCTGTGGCGCGGCGGGCGAAGGTGCGCCTGCGATGCAGGAGGTTGCAGATTCGATTCCCGCCTCGGAACAAATATTTGTACGATCTGCAGATGTTTTTTCTGGGTATTTTCTATCCCACTAATATTATAAATGCGAAAGTTTGTGTGTGTTTGTTACTTCTTCACGCTAAAACGGCTGGACGGATTTGCATGAAATTTGGAATGGAGATAACTGGACTCCCGGAATAATACATAGGCACATATTTATCACGATATTCCCACGGGATCGAGACTTACGCGGGTGAAACCGCGGGGCGCTGCTAGTGTACAATAAAAGTTTTTTGTGAAAAATATCGTTTTCAATACAAGCTTTTATAAAATTCGTGAGCGTAACCGTGTGCTAATCAAAATGAGCCTAAACACGGCCAGTCTACTATTATCCATCGAGGAGTTCCGTTGTCCACCTTCTGTCTACATCATCAGATCTGCTGGCTGTCACCAAACCCGGCCACATGACATCAGCCAGCTACTCCCCCACCGCGCCACAGAGGTCATCAAATAGATATAGTGTATAGCAGGGGCTCCCAAACTTATTTTGTCTACTGCCTTACTGCACTTTGAGAATAAATTATTTTTTAGTGCCCCCATTATTTGAGCGCCGCCATTTTTTTTGTGATGCACAAATCGGGTTATTTAACAAAAACTTGTTATAACATGATTGCCCGCGCCCGATCTACAAAAATTACCTATCTAGGAATAGGTACTAATAACTATTAAAATGCGAAAGTGTGTCTGATTTGACGCCACCATTTTTTTTTAGGTCTCTTACCGCCTCCCTTTAGGCCTGCAGCGCCCACAAGGGGGCGTTATCGCCCACTTTGGGAACACCTGGTGTATAGTATTATAACTTTTACATATCACAATTTGCTTAATTTACTACTACAGAATAGTATTATTTTATCTGTGCTACTACTAATGCATAATGTAGGGAGAAAATAATAGAATACCTTCCCAGGATGGATCAGCCTTCACTTCGGCCGTGATGGCCTTTATGCTAGCTGTCAGTCTCGTGGCCTTCTCGTCCATCAGCTCGCCCCCTGAAAACAGAGGCCCTATTCAACAGAGTGGACATATATTAGAAACAAACAAACAAACAAAAATTACACAAAATTTAAAATAAATGGGGTTTCGAATCGGCATAATGCCTCACTGAAGTAGGTGTAGTTTCTCTGTAAAACCATATACGGATGGTTTTGTTTTTATGTTACGAAGATGAGTGGGGAAAGGTAACCTCTAGCCGTATGCAGAATCAGACTAATATAGTTTTTTGTATACTACCAAGGTCTCAAACAAGCTTACGGCCCACCATATTAACCGCGTTCCCTCGCTCCAGCTGCACCCGCGCCGCGGCGGAGCTCTACCGTTGTTGATGGCGTGGTTGTTGTGCGCGTGATGGTGCCTGCACAGCGCGTTCCCTCGCTCCAGCTGAACCCGCGCCGCGGCTGAGCTCGTACTGATGCTTACCGTTGTTGATGGCGTGGTTGTTGTGTGCCTGATGGTGCCTGCGCAGCGCGTTCCCTCGCTCCAGCTGAACCCGCGCCGCGGCTGAGCTCGTACTGATGCTTACCGTTGTTGATGGCGTGGTTGTTGTGTGCCTGATGGTGCCTGCGCAGCGCGTTCCCTCGCTCCAGCTGAACCCGCGCCGCGGCTGAGCTCGTACTGATGCTTACCGTTGTTGATGGCGTGGTTGTTGTGTGCCTGATGGTGCCTGCGCAGCGCGTTCCCTCGCTCCAGCTGAACCCGCGCCGCGGCTGAGCTCGTACTGATGCTTACCGTTGTTGATGGCGTGGTTGTTGTGTGCCTGATGGTGCCTGCGCAGCGCGTTCCCTCGCTCCAGCTGAACCCGCGCCGCGGCTGAGCTCGTACTGATTCTTACCGTTGTTGATGGCGTGGTTGTTGTGTGCCTGATGGTGCCTGCGCAGCGCGTTCCCTCGCTCCAGCTGAACCCGCGCCGCGGCTGAGCTCGTACTGATGCTTACCGTTGTTGATGGCGTGGTTGTTGTGTGCCTGATGGTGCCTGCGCAGCGCGTTCCCTCGCTCCAGCTGAACCCGCGCCGCGGCTGAGCTCGTACTGATGCTTACCGTTGTTGATGGCGTGGTTGTTGTGTGCCTGATGGTGCCTGCGCAGCGCGTTCCCTCGCTCCAGCTGAACCCGCGCCGCGGCTGAGCTCGTACTGATGCTTACCGTTGTTGATGGCGTGGTTGTTGCGCGCGTGATGGTGCCTGCGCAGCGCGTTCCCTCGCTCCAGCTGAACCCGCGCCGCGGCTGAGCTCGTACTGATGCTTACCGTTGTTGATGGCGTGGTTGTTGTGTGCCTGATGGTGCCTGCGCAGCGCGTTCCCTCGCTCCAGCTGCACCCCCGCCGCGGCTGAGCTCGTACTGATGCTTACCGTTGTTGATGGCGTGGTTGTTGCGCGCGTGATGGTGCCTGCGCAGCGCGTTCCCTCGCTCCAGCTGAACCCGCGCCGCGGCTGAGCTCGTACTGATGCTTACCGTTGTTGATGGCGTGGTTGTTGTGTGCCTGATGGTGCCTGCGCAGCGCGTTCCCTCGCTCCAGCTGAACCCGCGCCGCGGCTGAGCTCGTACTGATGCTTACCGTTGTTGATGGCGTGGTTGTTGTGTGCCTGATGGTGCCTGCGCAGCGCGTTCCCTCGCTCCAGCTGAACCCGCGCCGCGGCTGAGCTCGTACTGATGCTTACCGTTGTTGATGGCGTGGTTGTTGTGTGCCTGATGGTGCCTGCGCAGCGCGTTCCCTCGCTCCAGCTGAACCCGCGCCGCGGCTGAGCTCGTACTGATGCTTACCGTTGTTGATGGCGTGGTTGTTGCGCGCGTGATGGTGCCTGCGCAGCGCGTTCCCTCGCTCCAGCTGAACCCGCGCCGCGGCTGAGCTCGTACTGATGCTTACCGTTGTTGATGGCGTGGTTGTTGCGCGCGTGATGGTGCCTGCGCAGCGCGTTCCCTCGCTCCAGCTGAACCCGCGCCGCGGCTGAGCTCGTACTGATGCTTACCGTTGTTGATGGCGTGGTTGTTGTGTGCCTGATGGTGCCTGCGCAGCGCGTTCCCTCGCTCCAGCTGCACCCCCGCCGCGGCGGACCTCGTACTGATGCTTACCGTTGTTGATGGCGTGGTTGTTGTGCGCGTGATGGTGCCGCGCCAGCCTGCGCAGCGCGTTCCCTCGCTCCAGCTGCTCGAGCACTCGCGCCGCGGCGGCCGCGCGCGCGCAGCTCGTACACTCGGACCGAACTTGCACTATTTGCCTGAACAAAAAAAAAGAAAGTTAAATAGTGTATTTAATAAAGGTTCTTAGATTAGATTCGAGAGATTATTGAGTTTTTATATATATCAAAAATAATAAAACCGGAAATCGCAGTTTATTCGACCGCGCCGCTCGCTTGCAGCGCGCGCGCGCCACGCACGCCGCGAGTGACGCTACACTAACAGTAATACTCACGCTCTGAGCGCGTGGTCTGTGTGCGCCAGCGCCGCGCGGCACGACGCGAGGTAGGCGGCGTACGGACGGCGCGCGGCCAGGTCGGCGCGCAGCGCGGCGGCCAGGCGGGCCCCGAGCGCGCCGCTCGCGTGCAGCGCGCGCGCTACGCACGCCGCGTGCGCCGCGCCCGCCTCGTTGCCCGCGCTCGCGCCCGCCGCCACCACCCACTCCGCGAGTGACGTGCTCGTGCAACGCTACAGAAACAACACCCTCAATAATAATAAAAAACAAAAAAGCACAAACAAAATAATATTCTAGCACACATAATAAAAAACTAATCAAATTTAAATTATTAGTTTTTAGTGGTGTACCATCACCATACCTATTTCTGCCGCAAAACAGTAGTGCTCGCATTACGATGTTCCGATTTGGAATGTATGGTGCCGGTAAAATCACAGGCACATGAGACTGTTCACCTTTATGTCTCAGTGTGACGGGCGCAGTGCAATGCCACATAGGGCGCTCACAACACGCATCAATGTAACTTACGTTGGGAACATACTCGACGCAATGTCACTTACGTTGGGAACATACTCGAAGCAATGTCACTTACGTTGGGAACATACTCGACGCAATGTCACTTACGTTGGGAACATACTCGACGCAATGTCACTTACGTTGGGAACATACTCGACGCAATGTCACTTACGTTGGGAACATACTCGACGCAATGTCACTTACGTTGGGAACATACTCGACGCAATGTCACTTACGTTGGGAACATACTCGACGCAATGTCACTTACGTTGGGAACATACTCGACGCAATGCAGGTCTGGATTGGACAGCACCATGCGCAGTTTGCGCTTCATGCTGTTGAAAACCTCAGGGTCGTTCAAATCCACTACTCCCTCGCATCTAAAACAGAAAGAACCCATATCAGTTCTTAGAAAAATTAAGTTTGCTCTAACAACCGATAGAGATAGCAATCCTACGCTACTCGTATGCAGATGGAAATGAAAATGAAATGAAATGAAATTGTTTATTGTCCAAAGTATGAGCTACACAACATTTTTAGTTAGTTTAAACTAAAAGAGCGCCACAAATACAACGACTCGTCAAACACTCGTTTACATATATATCGTGATTTATGTCATAATATGTATAATTAGCCTTGAATATGCTATTAATTTTAACCATTTAAGATAATTCTAATCTAAAATAATTTAATAAATTTTAACAAATTATAGGCTGTAAAAGGGCCACGTCGTAAAGTATATAAATAAAGTCAAGTTAAAGCAAACAAGTTTACAAACTAAAGATATAATTGACAAAAATAAGTAGGTATTTAGAATTAAAACATAATATTTTGACAATAATTAGTATTGTCTACAGTCAATTTAAAATCTTTGTAATTATTATTCATAAATTCTTTTACATTATAAATTGTTTTACTGACCAGTAATGATTTCACTTGGGTACAGAAAATTGGGTAACTATCAATTGATTTAATATTTTCTGGCAATTTGTTATACAGTTTTTGTCCGATAAATCTGGGTAATTTCTCAGACATGTTTAACCTGTGACTTAAAGTATTCAGATTATTTTTATTCCTAAGATTACAGTTTGTGTTATCTCCCCTTGTTTTAAATTCCCTTTAATGACTTCTAACGAATTTTACTATTTCAAATATGTACACAGCTACTGAAGTTAATATTATTATTATATTATTATATTATATAAGTTAATGTTAAGTTATATAATATCTATATGTTCCTTCCAAGAAAGGACTGGATCTAAGTAAAACCCTAATAGTTTTACAGAGTTACTGGTGACAATGCTGCTCCCGTCCTGTAATTGTATACATTGTGTTTCTTGTTTCGGAGAGACAGAATTAAAAAACATGATGCTTAACTACTACTACATGATTACTAAACCAGTCTCCCAAAATAGCAACGGTTTCTTGTATTTGCTGCACAAGATTACAGTTTGAGTCAGCCGCTAGTAGAATAGTGGTGTCATCAGCGTATTGTATCAAATTACCGTTTATAGGCAATTGTGCAATATCATTTATAAATATTAGAAACATAGTGTTGCCCAATGCTGAACCCTGCGGGACACCGATGTTCACGTTTTGAGGCTTTGATTTAAAAGGTTTTCCACCAATTTTTACACTGACAGTTAGTTCTCTATCTTTAAGGAATGATTTAATAAGCTCCTCCGGTTGTCCTTTAATACCATATGCTTCTAATTTTTTTAGAAGTTTATGGTCAACTGAATCGAATGCTTTCGACAAATCCAAGAAAATACCTGCAACTTTTCTTTTACTTTCTATGTTTGAAACAGTTTTTTCGATAAAGGTTTGCGTGGCGGATGTGGTTGAGCGCCCTGGTCTATAGGCAAATTGACAATCAGACAAAACATTATTTCTATCAAGATGTTTCATTAAATTTTCTGATATCAAGGACTCAATTAGCTTTGATATTGTTGGGACGATTGTTATTGGCCTATAGTTCCTTACATCAGATGTATCTCCCTTTCTTTTATATAGGGGCGTAATTCTGGATTTTTTTAAAATGTCAGGGTATGATGTGGATTCTAAAATACAGTTGACCAAATACGTCATATGCTCACATAGATAATCCATGATTTGATAAATAAAAGTACCAGACATGTCGAATAGGTCTTTTGTGTTACTATTATTTAATTTAGTTTTGGCTAATTTAAGAAGGGCTGGCGGATGAATGGTTTAAAAGTAAAATTGTGGCTGATCACTCAAATGATCCTTTAAAGAATCTATTGCTGCATCTCTATTCGGTGCATTATTGTCTCTTAGTTCGTTGCCTATTGATATAAAGTGATCCATAATATGATCAGCATATTTTTCGTTTTGTATCAGTTGGTGTGTATCATTATCCATTAAATCCCATGTCCAATCTTTCATACCTTTGTTTGAAAATTCCTTTATTACATTCCAAGTTTCTTTTTTAGGGTTTTTTGATTTTATTATTCTATTTTGCATATATTCTGTCCTATTATTTTTAATATGTTGGTTTCTTATCAAAAAATTTTTGTCAATTGTTTCAATGTTTAATATATTTGGATACTGCCTTTGAATTTGATACAGATCGTGGATGTCATGTTGCATTTTTATAATTTCATCACTTATCCATGGGGCCTTACGGTAAACCTTTCTCTTATAAATCTTACTAGGAAAATGAACATCCATGTTCCACAAAAACCCTATTCATGAAATTATTGAAAATGTTATCATTTGACCCACTGAAAATTTTATCCCAATCATAGCATAGCATAGCCTGTCCAAAATTATCAATTTTTTCAGTGTTAATTAATCGTGTTTGGTTGTATGTAAACTTGGATGGATTTGCACTGTTTTTCATCTTTATAGTCACCATTTGCGCATCATGATCCGATAATCCCGAATCTATTGATTCTATTTCAACGTTATTACAGTAAAAATTTGTAACAAGGCAGTCAATCGACGTTTTACTTGTATCCTTAATTCGTGTGGCAAAATTGACAATATTTCTGTACCCATTTGGTCGCATGATATCTTCTAAAGCAGTTCGGTTAGAGGAGGGTATTGAAAAATTTACATTCCAGTCACCAGCCAATATAAAATGTATATTGGGCTTCTTAAAGAGAAACTCAAATAGTCTTGACAGTGTGTTTATCAGCACTTCAAAACAACCCTTGCCAGTTCTGTACATTCCTATCACTATTATTTTTTGATCATTGCCTATACCAACTTCAATAGCGGTTAATTCGCAATGGTATTCAACTAAAAGGGAGTCAATGTAAGAGCATTTCTTAATTTTTAAATTGTCATGTGTAAAAATAGAGACGCCTCCATGTATATATTTATTGCGAATATATTGACTGGCATGGGTATAGCCATGAATAGCAATCCAATCCATGTCGCTGGGAGCAAGAAAAGTTTCTGAGAATATTAGGATGTTTGGCCTTTACGAGTCGGCAATAACTTGTACTTGACCTAATTTATTTCTAATGCTTCAGACAGTTTTGGTGTAGCACCGTAATAGATTCATTTGTAGCTATATAGTTGTTATATCTATCACCTCCTGGTCTAAAAAAGCATCATTTGCATTGGTCAGGGGACATATTACATGTTGTTTTGCATCACACTGACGTGTTGAGTATTTTGTTAAAATAATTACATTGTTAAAAAGATGCGTATATTCAAACATAGAATTCAAAATTATTTTATTATACAGAAAGCTTTTAAACTTATTAGTCAATTCCTCTCTAGTTTTAAATATGCTTCTATTGTTATACTCATTAATGTCGATTATTGACATGCCAGGAGATCGATCAATAAGGTTACTTAGACTATTATTTATGCCATCAACCATGATATTGTAGTTGTCATTAATACAAAAGTTTATGTCGTAGGGCAGTGTCATAACTTGCAATTTTAGCTTTTTTTCTTTACATAATTCCCTTATGTATTTAATATACCCTAAGCTAAAGTTGTACGGATTAGAGTAAATAATTATGATGTCATCTTCTTCTCTCAGGTCTCTCTTTATGATGCCAGCGCTTTTTGTAATTTCCTGTAGCGTGGCTCCAGGTTTACACATAGAGAGAATAGAATTATATTCTGTGGCTCTATTTTTTATATATTCTGCTATTCCTTTGCCGTAATGATCGCATAGAATCAACATTTGTTTTTTATTTTGTGTTTTCTTGTTATTTGTTTTCTCATCCTCTTTTCGTTCTGTTTGGTCTGTCTTGTTCATATCCACAGTAATTTTGTCCTTTTCTATGTTTTTTTGGTCTTTTTCCATTGTCACATCTATTTTTTGTTGTACTTGTTCAGCTTTCAACTCTTTTCTATTCGAGTTGTTTTTATTTATGGTATCATATTTTGTACTCGTTTTCCTTTCACTTATTTTCTTCTTACACTTTTTATCTTTCTTGTTATCTCTCTGGACGTCTATTGAATTTTTGTTTGTTGCTGTACTTTTAACAGTTTTGGTACTGGCATTATTATTATGTAAACTATTTCTCAGTTGTAAGTTTTCACTCTGCGCGGCTGTCAATTCATTTCTTAAGCAGATCAAATCATCATTTAGTACTTTTATATTCAGTTCGGCACCGGATTGAATAGTTTTTTCAAGTTCTTTAAATAGAGACGCATTTTTATCATGCATTCGTATTACATTTAGTGCTTCCTCGTATTCACACAATTCTCCCAATCTTA
Source organism: Operophtera brumata (assembly GCA_932527175.1). Lineage (NCBI taxonomy): Eukaryota > Metazoa > Arthropoda > Insecta > Lepidoptera > Geometridae > Operophtera > Operophtera brumata. The sequence continues at coordinate 17,263,865 of OW052238.1, read as the reverse complement.
GTTCTAGCTGTTGTTTTAGTTCATTTATTTCTTGTATTAAATCCAGATGATTCTTGTCTTTTTCCGCTAGTGCTGTTTTTAAAACCGAGTTTTGAGTCAGAAGGTTTTTAAATTCCTCTGAACTCTCGTCCAGTTCCCTTAGTAGGTTCTTATTTACTGCTTGAGTATTTTGCAACTCTATAGACAGAGTACGTATCTGGTTCTCAGCATTGAGCTTTGCTGTTTGGGATCGTGTCTGCGCCATTTCGTCGAGTGAACGCCAGGTGGCGCTCTTCCCGATAGTAGTTTGATGTAAGAAAGTAAAAAATGCTCAATATTTCTCGATCCGCCAAGTACCGTGAAACGATCCCGTCACTGCCTAATACACAGACGGAAAGCAAAACCCTACACTCTGCCACTACGTGGTCATTAAGCAGATGGTTGAAATTTGACATAGGATAAAACGGATTCTGGTCTAAAGTTTGTTGCCACACATATTAGTAATTCAACCAGCAAGTTTCATTTATTAAGTCTAAGTGAGTCGTATGTTTATCGTAATGTTTATCACTTTTTTCACTGATTTACCTCAATGATTCATATTGTCGTGGATTTGGAAAAGGCCTACGATAAAGTGATGAGGAATGAACTATGGTCGGTACTGTCGATGTATGGGGTAGACAGGAACCTCATTCGAGCTCTGAAATCTCTCTACGAGGATTCCAGTGCTTGCGTAAGAATACACGGGTCATACACTGAATGGTTTAGCATCGAAAAGGGTGTTAGACAGGGATGTGTAGCGTCACCGTGGCTGTTTAACCTATTCATGGACAGTTGTTTGCAAGATTTGAAAGATAGTGAATGTGGGTTAAGAATGAATGAGTTACTCGTCAAATGTATTCTCTACGCCGACGACCAAGTAATACTTGCGCCGTCCGCGGATGAGTTACAAGAGATGGTTACAATTGCGCATGAATGTTTTGAGAGGAAAGGAATTAAAGTAAACGTAAGTAAGACGAAAGTAATGGTTTTTGAAAGAGACGAACTAATGACAATATGTGATGTTTTGATTGGTGGAGAAAGAGTGGAACAAGTAGAGAAGTTTGTATATTTGGGAACTTTGTTTACAAGAGACGGCAAGCATGAAGATGATATTGAAAGGAGAGTGAATGCTGGAAACCAAGTGAATGGGGCACTTCACGCCTTTATGAGCAGTCGGAATGTGTCCAAAAAGGCACGACTGGCCGTGCATAGAGGGGTGTTAGTACCTACACTAATGTTTTTTTTTTTTTTTTTTTTGTAGCGAAAGTTGGGTATGGCAGAAGAAACATGAAAGTAGAATAAATGCAGTGGAGATGAGAGCTTTGAGAAGTATGTGTGGTGTGACTTTGAGAGATAGAATAAGGAATAGGGTGATAAGAGAGCGTTGTGAAATTAAAGAAGACGTAGTGACTAGGATTGAGAAAGGTATGCTTAGATGGTTTGGGCATTTAGAAAGGATGGACGACAGTAGATTGACGAAACGGGTACATAAGACGAGCGTGAATGGGACAGTGGGAAGGGGAAGACCTCGGCGAACATATTCAGACCAGATCGGAGACGTTCTGGAAAAAGGCCAGGTCAAGAGTACCCTTAACCGACGAGCATGTATGAAGAATGTGATGAGAGTGAATGAAGCAAAAGAGGTGTGTCAGGATCGTAGCAAGTGGAAATCCGTGGACTCTGCCTACCCCTCCGGGAAACAGGCGTGAGTTTATGTATGTATGTATGTATTCATATTGTCGCATCCTTTTTATAGTTTTTTCCGCTATGTAGGTAGGTAGGTATATAATTGTTCGTACCTATCAATTCCGATTGTTTACTTTTTGTGTTCACAATTCAATAAAAACAATCAAACTATGGAATAAATTGTTATAATGTCCAGCTTGTTGTGCAGTGTAGGAAGTGTTTGTAAATAACTCACAGTTTGTATGCACTTAGGTCCAAGCGTCACAATCACAATCTTCCTTACAATAACAAAGTTTGGTCAGTAACTTTGTTTGTCTTCAATTCATAATAAATTTATATTTTGTGCACTGCAATCACTATCACATGTTAGTCACTTGGTTTTACACGTATATATGTGTTTATAACGTTTAAATACATAATTTAGACATTTTAACGAATTAAATTATGCGGAGCTGATTGACAACACAAACTAACACTTGACATTAAGCTAGCTTTATGTGGCCATATAACATAAAGACTCTTTCCGTTTCAGGTGTCGTACAGCAGGGTATGGATGGCGTTAGTAACTCTACATTTACATCTATAGAAAGAAACAAAGAAAAATTCTTTATTTGGAACGGCACACATGGATAGAAGAAATGACACTCAACAAATAAAATAAAAATAAGTAACCACCAGTGTAAGCTCAGCCCGTCAGCGGCTCAGCAGAGTCTTTTTCGTAGTTTAGTTTATTTTGTAACCGTACCTTAGTTAATTATGTATTTATGTATCTTCGTTACTGTTGACTAGTTTCTATTATGCTATCTACACGTGAAAACCTGTAATTGGCTTTTTGTTTTTTAACTCTGTTTTTTATGTTTTATATATAGCTGTTGGTTTTCCTACTAAATAAATAAATAAGAAAGATAAAACATAAAAGGTAATACCTACAAAAGGTAAAAACATAAGTACTTATAACTAACTTAACTACAATTAATTGAGTGTCTCTCAGTGCCATCCACGCAGTGACGTCACAAATTGGAGTCCGACTCAGCATGATGTTGCGTATGGTTACACAACGCTGATCTTCCGCCGGATCCAGGTGGTTGCATCACGGATTCACAAGTCAAAACATAATACAAAATAATAATAATACAATAAGCCTTAAAAAAAACATAGAAGTATAAAGTAAAGTAAGTGTGCCATGAAAATAGGTGCTTGAAGGACATAAAGTTTAAATTAATACATAAAAGAAAGAGAGATAACTTCATGATCTGATCCCACCATCTCCTTTTCATCATAGGACGAGCAGGCGCACGGCTCGGTACCACCCTTACCTCATTAGTATACCCTCTATTTGTACTAAACGTTTCAGTTCTACCTTTATAATGCGAACTGCTAAGGAGTGGAATACCCTGCCGTCGTCTGTCTTTCCTGAATACTATAATCTGGGTCTCTTCAAGTCTAGAGTGAATAGGTGCCTTCTAGACCTTTGTGCTCCATCTTGGGCCTCATCGTCACTTACCAACAGGTGAGATCGTGGTCAAATAAAGGTCTATCATTGTTAAAAAAATAAAAAAGAAGATAAAAGAGGGAAACAGACAAGCGAACAAAGTAACAAGTGAATTGAGTATGAAAGTTAAAAAAAAACCGTAGATATGAGATAGAACCTATAAATAATTGAGATAATAAATTGATAAATTACAATAACAGTTAAAAATGTTAGAACCGGGAGGAACTTTACAAGCTACTCTACCAGTAGTACCTATAAGATTGATACCTCATTTCTGAGGTTACCATGCGCCTTTTGATGTTCAATGAGATTCAGTTTTAATTATAAACGGAAGGTTTGACCGCATAGTAATTCTCTTATAGGCGGTGGAATATTGTTCCAGCATTGTAATATTGTTGATGCAGCTTACCGAAAACTGCCTCTAAAAGCTGCAGAATGATGCTGATGGATGATGGATAGCTGCTTCGAGCATTTACGCAAAGACTTAGTTTTAAAGACCCATGACAGTTTCTCAAACAGATACGCTGGCGTGCTATACCTAATCACTCTAAAAAGTAGATAGATAGATAGATAGATAACACTTTATTGCACACCACAAAAATAAAAATAACATTAAAAACAATCAGAAAAATAAGTACCTATGGAAGTACAATGGGCGGTCTTATCGCTGAGAGCGATCTCTTCCAGACAACCTTGGGATGGACTGGAATTGACGAGAACGATAAAGGACGGTGGTGTAGATCAAATAAATAAATAAATAAAAGTATACGTATACATACAATCTAACATATAATAACATAAATATATAATATAACTACACAAAATATACTAAATAAATAAATAAAAATATCTGAACATATTACTAGAATTAGTAGGCATGCGAGATGAACTTTCTGCCGTGCTCTCATTTTCAAAATAGAGTGTTGGTTTATAAATGGCGTGACATGAATTCTAGGCGGTATTTTAAAACAGAAACGGGCGCAAGCATTCTGTACTCTCTGTATTAAGCGCTGAGTCCGTTTTAGCAGACGAGGACCAGTCACTGTATCTACATAGTTTAGTCTAGAGAGTATAAGAGATTCAGCAAGCTGGATACGTAGGTCCTCACTTAGAAACGGTCGAATGTTGTACAGAACTTTATGTTTATAGAAACATGTTTTTACAGATGCTATAATATGTTTTCCAAATCTTAGATTAGCGTCCATATAGAGTCCCAGATTACGTGCCTCGTATACTCGCTCAATAGTTTCTCCCATAATCAAAAAGTCTATCGGCAATTTCGGGTTATCTAGTTTATGTTTAGTTCCAATAGCCATATATTTAGTATTAATTAGATTAAGGACTAAACTATAATTGTGCGACCAGTTAACTATACTATTTAAGTCCTCGTTAAGCCTTTGGATCGCCGAGAGAGCGTCTTCAGGTTTAAAAGAGATGTAAAGTTGGACATCGTCTGCATAAATATGATAGTTACAGTGTTTAATGCTATGCGCTATATCGCCTGTGTAGATGATGAATAATATAGGGCCCAGAATGAAACCTTGAGGCACACCTCTCTCTACCGACACTTCATCTGATAGTGAATACGTCCCATCAGCATTTTCCAACTTCACATGTCAATATAGTCGCTATATAGCGCATCTATTCGTCAAAAGATGGCGCTACTAGCTGCATCACAGAACTACAGGCTCTAAACGCGTTTACGCCAGTCAGCGGCGTAACAGCTGCAAAAGCCACAAAATTATCAACTTCTATGTAGGTTTTTTATTTCAGAATTTCAACCTCTATGATTTACGAAATAGAATTGGTTTTCAGCGTTAATGACATACCGTTCGAGTTCTGTAAGTGGCAGCTCGGCTCGCGGCGTTCGTCGCGGCTTAGTGCCGTTGTCGGCGGAACACTTGCGTCGATATTTGGCCAAGATTTCCTCGGAGCTCTCAGTGCTGGCGACTTCGGCTCGGTCTTCGGTCCGAACCTCTTCTTCGGGGAGTTTCACATCTATAGAAAAGTAATTAATTTTGTAAAAAATAAAAAAAACCCAACGCAATGAAACGGCTGAACCGATTTTGATCAAACATAGCTAAGAATACTTCCGACAAAATCACCTTTCAAACAAAAAAAAAACTAAATCGGTTCATCCGTTCGAGGGTTACGATGACACACACACACACACACACACACACACACACATACACACACACACACACACACACACACAGACACGTCAAACTTATAACACCCCTTCGTTTTTACGTCGGGGGTTAAAAATAAACCAATGAAGAGTCAACACTAGGTGCATAATAGCTCAGCGCTGGCACTCCCATTAAACCACTACATGCGCACACGTTACGTTCTACGCTGTGACACAGAATACATAATAGTACAGGTACAGAAGGTTGACTCCACAAAATCATTGAAATTTAAGTTTTTCGTGAAAAATATATTTTTCGATACAAGCTTTTATAAAATTAGTGATCGTAACAGTGTGCTGATCAAAATGAGACTAAACACGGCCAGTCTACTATTATCCATCGAGGAGTTCCGTTGTCCACCTTTCGTCTCCATAATCAGATCAGCTTGCTGTCACCATATTGTATTGTCATTGGAACTTGACAGGTATGCCAAATTTCAGCTCAATCGGTTGAGGATAACTGCTTTAAAATTCAGTAGCAAGATGCCACCCGGATTCCACCCAGACAGACATATACACAATAAGTTACATTGCAAGTTAAATAAAAGCTTGTACAACTAACTAGTTTTGTAAAAATTAAAAAAAAACCCTCTGCGCAATGAAACAGCTGAACCAATTTTGATCAAACATAGCTAAGAATACTCCCGACTAATTAAACTTTAAAACAAAAAACAAAAAAACAAAGAAAATCGGTTCATCCGTTCGGGATCTACGATGCCACAGACAGACACACACACAGACACGTCAAATATAACATATAGTTATAACACCCCGTCGTTTTTACGTCGGGGATTAAAAATTGCGACTCTACACACAATAACGTGCAATTCAGGTCGCACAGCGCTAATTACCTACAACTAAAGTCACCTAGAAGTTACCGCATAACTCTTATCTTGTCTGACTACTGAATTGAATTGACTCAACAAGTCGAGCCCGCCAGGTACTTGTAGCTTCACACCTAAAGTGCGGAGTGCGCCACGCCTGGTTGTGATCTAGGATATCAAGGCCTTCCCCCAACTATTATTTTTATCAGGGACTACGAGTGCCATGGTATACCACACACAGACCCGGAACAACTGTCCCGCAGCAAGGATCGAACCCGTTTTATTGTACTCATTTTATTGTTACACATGTGAAAATTTGCATGCCTAGTAATAAGGTGGAACATAAGTGGACTTCATCTAGTTTAAGAATTTGGTACAATGTTCTTTTTTTGAATTTTTTCCTTATTGTACTCTTTAAAATTTTATTTTTCAATGTTTGCCCCGCATATTATTTTTTCTGCATAAATAAACTTTCTTGTTAATCTTAGTTTTTTTTTTTTTTTTTTTATACTACTTGGATGACGGGTCAAGCAAGAGGCCCACCTGATGTTAAGCGGTAACCTCTGCCTATGAACAGTGCATTACCTCATAGGGCACGTCCACCTAGGACGCAACCTATGTGGCATTGCACTGCGCCCGCCACCCTGAGACATAAAGATGAAAAGTCTCATGTGCCTGTAATTTCACCGGCACCCTTACCCTTCAAACCGGAACACAGCAATGCGAACACTTCTGCTTTGCGGCAGAAATAGGTATGGTGGTAGTACTTCCCCGGACGAACTCTTTCACAAAAAAGCTCTACTACTACTAGTCCGGGCACAGATCAAATAATACTATACTAGGTCCGGGTATCCGCGATACAGGCTTGTCCTAGTGCGGTACCCATTGTAAATTATCAATAGCCACTATTATTTGTAAATAAAACATTTGTATTTGTATTTTTTCTGACAAATAACAATTATCTTGTCTTATCTTATCGTACCTCTCTCGTCTTAGCCGGTTACTCGGTGTTATGTTCTGGAGTTGCGTAATTATTGAGTTATGTTACCGTTCTGGTGCTGGTGGTGACGGCCCTTCTGCCGGAACATCTTGATCCGGTTGAGCAGGTTGCCTCCCTGACGCCGCACGTTGTTCTTCAGCTCATCCAGGTTGCCCACGAATCCGTCCTCCCCTACTATGAGTAATTTTGTGTTACCGTTCTGGTGCTGGTGGTGACGGCCCTTCTGCCGGAACATCTTAATCCGGTTGAGCAGGTTGCCTCCCTGACGCCACACGTTGTTTTTCAACTCGTCCAGGTTGCCCACGAGTCCGTCCTCCCCTACTATGAGTAATGTTATGTTACCGTTCTGGTGCTGGTGGTGACGGCCTTTCTGCCGGAACATCTTGATCCGGTTGAGCAGGTTGCCTCCCTGACGCCGCACGTTGTTTTTCAACTCGTCCAGGTTGCCCACGAGTCCGTCCTCCCCTACTATGAGTAATGTTATGTTACCGTTCTGGTGCTGGTGGTGACGGCCCTTCTGCCGGAACATCTTGATCCGGTTGAGCAGGTTGCCTCCCTGACGCCGCACGTTGTTTTTCAACTCGTCCAGGTTGCCCACGAGTCCGTCCTCCCCTACTATGAGTAATGTTATGTTACCGTTCTGGAGCTGGTGGTGACGGCCCTTCTGCTGGAACATCTTGATCCGGTTGAGCAGGTTGCCTCCCTGACGCCGCACGTTGTTTTTCAACTCGTCCAGGTTGCCCACGAGTCCGTCCTCCCCTACTATGAGTAACGTTATGTTACCGTTCTGGTGCTGGTGGTGACGGCCCTTCTGCCGGAACATCTTGATTCGGTTGAGCAGGTTGCCTCCCTGATGCCGCACGTTGTTCTTCAACTCGTCCAGTTTGCCCACAAGTCCGTCCTCCCCTACTATGAGTAACGTTATGTTACCGTTCTGGTGCTGGTGGTGACGGCCCTTCTGCCGGAACATCTTGATCCGATTGAGCAGGTTGCCTCCCTGACGCCGCACGTTGTTCTTCAGCTCGTCCAGGTTGCCCACGAGTCCGTCCTCCCCTACTATTCGTCTCCTGACAAAGATAACACAAATCACATAAGTGGGTAAACCTCAGGCTGTAACAGTCATGCAACAAGTATTTTTTTTAAAACCCCCGTCGCAATGAAACGGCAGAACCGATTTTGGTAAAACATGTCTAAGAACCATCGCTAGAAAATCTGCTTTCAAATTTAAAAAATGCATTCAGATCGGTTCATCCGTTTAAGAGCTACGGTGGCACAGACACACACACATAGCGGTCAGACTTATAACACCCCTCTTTTTGCGTCCATACCTACGTTGAGACAATTTAGATTTTTTGTGATAGATGCTGGGGGGGGGTCGGCCTACTTTTTATCCCGATACCACGTGTACGAAGCCGCAGGCAATAGGCTAGTATAAAGTAAAGGTATCGCGGCGAAGTGTGGTTATAAGCATCACATTACAAACCTCTGAGACTTCTCAGCGGTAGCGTCGAAGCTGATGCTCTTGGGGATGGCGCCGGTGTTCGGCTTCACCGGCGGCGGGCTCACCCGCCTCTCTGTCACGTTCTCAGAGTTCACATCCTGAAATCACATCACATCACACTAATATTATAAAGGCGAAAGTTTGTTTGAGTGTAGTGTGTTTGTTACTTCTTCACGCTGAAACGGCTGGACGGATTTGGAATAGAGATAGCTGGACTCCTGGAATAACACATAGGCTATTTTTAATCCAGAAATTCCCACGGGTTCGAGACTTATGCAGGTAACACCGCGGGGCTCAGCTAGTAATATTATAAAGGCGAAAGTTTGTGTGTTTGTTACCTCTTCACGCTGAAACGGCTGGACGGATTAGGATGAAATTTGGAATAGAGATACCTGGACTACCGGAATAGCACATAGGTACATTTTTATCCCGATATTCCCACGGGATCGAGACTTACGCGGGAGAAGCCGCGGGGCGCTGCTAGTCAAAGATAATTGTTATTTATCATCTGCAGCGCTAGGTATCATCAGGATCATGGCCTTTACACGTCCACTGCTGAACGAGGTCTTACCATAATCACCACGTTTGACAGGCGGATTGCAGTATTGTGTTGAGTACTCAGGTGGATGTTAAGGAAATAAATGGTACGGATATTACAATCTCACCGTCTCGCTTCAGGTCGACACGAGACGATGAGATGCTCAATGTCTCCTGTTGACTCACCTGACTGGAGCTCTTGTCGGAGACAGACGTGTCTGCGCTGTTCACGGAGAGCGTGCTGAGAGACATGACACTAGCGCCGTCTCGCTTCAGGTCGACACGAGACGATGAGATGCTCAATGTCTCCTGTTGACTCACCTGACTGGAGCTCTTGTCTGAGACAGACGTGTCTGCGCTGTTCACGGAGAGCGTGCTGAGATACATGACACTAGCGCCGTCTCGCTTCAGGTCGACACGACACGATGAGATGCTCAATGTCTCCTGTTGGCTCACCTGACTAGAGCTCTTGTCGGAGACAGACGTGTCTGCGCTGTTCACGGAGAGCGTGCTGAGAGAAATGACACTAGCGCCGTCTCGCTTCAGGTCAACACGAGACGATGAGATGCTCAATGTCTCCTGTTGACTCACCTGTCTGGAGCTCTTGTCTGAGACAGACGTGTCTGCGCTGTTCACGGAGAGCATGCTGAGAGACATGACACTAGCGCCGTCTCGCTTCAGGTCGACACGAGACGATGAGATGCTCAATGTCTCCTGTTGGCTCACCTGACTGGAGCTCTTGTCGGAGACAGACGTGTCTGCGCTGTTCACGGAGAGCATGCTGAGAGACATGACACTAGCGCCGTCTCGCTTCAGGTCGACACGAGACGATGAGATGCTCAATGTCTCCTGTTGACTCACCTGACTGGAGCTCTTGTCTGAGACAGACGTGTCTGCGCTGTTCACGGAGAGCGTGCTGAGAGACATGACACTAGCGCCGTCTCGCTTCAGGTTGACACGAGACGATGAGATGCTCAATGTCTTCTGTTGACTCACCTGACTGGAGCTCTTGTCGGAGACTGACGTGTCTGCGCTGTTCACGGAGAGCGTGCTGAGAGACATGACACTAGCGCCGTCTCGCTTCAGGTCGACACGAGACGATGAGATGCTGACTATCGACGTCCTTATCTCAGATTTCACAATGCGCGATGTGATGTTGTTCACTAAGTTCGAGGTGGATATGGTAGCTGGGTGGAACAAATTATTAATTATATATTTTTCTGTCAAATGATACACTTTTAACAACATATCAATATCTGGTTTAACTTTTGTCATTTTCTTTAGCACTATATAGATAACTAATATAACAGTTACAGTCTAATAAAGGTTTGACTAGGCTGTTGATCAAAACCTATTGAATAGCTTTTTAGGGTTTCGTAGCCAAATGGCAAAAAACGGAACCCTTATGGATTCGTCATGACTGTCTGTCTGTCCGTCCGTATGCCACAGCCATTTTTTTCCGAAACTACAAGAGCTATGCTGTTGAAACTTGGTAAGTAGATATATTCTGTGAACCGCATTAAGATTTTCACACAAAAATAGAAAAAAAACAATAAATTATGGGGTTCCCCATACTTTTTTATTTTTTTCATCAAATCCATACGTGTCTATGGTATCTATGGATAGGTCTTCAAAAATGATATTGAGGTTTCTAATATATTTTTTTTCTAGACTGAATAGTTTGCGCGAGATACACTTCCAAAGTGGTAAAATGTGTCCCCCCGCACACACGTAACTTCTAAAATAAGAGAATGACAAAACTAATAAAAAAAAATATGATGTACATTCCCATGTAAACTTCCACCAAAAATTGGTTTTAAAGAGATCTATTAAGTAGTTTTTTTTTATTACGTCTTAAATCGTAAACAATCCAAGAACTTTTATATTATGTTACTTGCTGCTACGGAACCCTTCATAGGCGGTTCCGACAAGCACTTGGCCTCTTTTTTAATTTAAAATTTGTGATAGTGCTTCTTCTTCTTTCTTGTAGACGTTTTATCTATGTAAAAAAAAAACAAGATGTCTCAAAGCAATTTTGATCAATATGTCGGAACCTGCATTGTCGGAGCCGGCTGCATATTTCCATCTCGGGCTTCATTAGTGAGTAATTTTAAGAACAGCTTTTCATTAGATTGAAAACAACACCCTATTCAAACCTTTATTGTCAGGGCTCAAATGTGATCAAATTGTAAATCATATTCAACCAGGACGTTATTCAGTGCCGGCTATGAATACTGAATAGTCTAGTCATTGATAATCATCATCAACCTACTGCAGTCCACAGCTGGACATAGGTCTCTCCCATGGCACGCCACTGAGCCCGGTTTTCGGCTCTCCTCATCCAGTTTCTGCCAGGCACCCCGCGCATGTCATCGCTCCACCTAGCCAGAGGGTGTCCTACACTACGTTTGCCAAGACGTGGTCTCCACTCAAGAACTCGCTTACTCCACCGATTATCGGTTCTTCTGCAGACATGACCGGCCCACTGCCACTACAGCTTGCTTATCCTCTGGGCTATGTCTAGAACTTTGGTTCTCTGTCGGATAGCCTCGTTTCGTTGATAATGATACTAACAAATAGTAGAGACTGGGAATAGAAAGAGAATCTCACTAATTACGAGGCCGTTGGAGGAGTTGAGTTACCAATCAATATAAATATCGTCGTATTTCTTAGAGGTTCATTGGTTTTAGGTAGCAAGAGAATCTCACTAATGACGAGGCCGCCGGAGGAGTTGAGTTACCAATCAATATAAATATCTTCGTATTTCTTAGAGGTTCATTGGTTTTAGGTAGCAAGAGAATCTCACTAATGACGAGGCCGCCGGAGGAGTTGAGTTACCAATCAATATAAATATCTTCGTATTTCTTAGAGGTTCATTGGTTTTAGGTAGCAAGAGAATCTCACTATTGACGAGGCCGCCGGAGGAGTTGAGTTACCAATCAATATAAATATCTTCGTATTTCTTAGAGGTTCATTGGTTTTAGGTAGCAAGAGAATCTCACTATTGACGAGGCCGCCGGAGGAGTTGAGTTACCAATCAATATAAATATCTTCGTATTTCTTAGAGGTTCATTGGTTTTAGGTAGCAAGAGAATCTCACTATTGACGAGGCCGCCGGAGGAGTTGAGTTACCAATCAATATAAATATCTTCGTATTTCTTAGAGGTTCATTGGTTTTAGGTAGCAAGAGAATCTCACTATTGACGAGGCCGCCGGAGGAGTTGAGTTACCAATCAATATAAATATCTTCGTATTTCTTAGAGGTTCATTGGTTTTAGGTAGCAAGAGAATCTCACTATTGACGAGGCCGCCGGAGGAGTTGAGTTACCAATCAATATAAATATCTTCGTATTTCTTAGAGGTTCATTGGTTTTAGGTAGCAAGAGAATCTCACTATTGACGAGGCCGCCGGAGGAGTTGAGTTACCAATCAATATAAATATCTTCGTATTTCTTAGAGGTTCATTGGTTTTAGGTAGCAAGAGAATCTCACTATTGACGAGGCCGCCGGAGGAGTTGAGTTACCAATCAATATAAATATCTTCGTATTTCTTAGAGGTTCATTGGTTTTAGGTAGCAAGAGAATCTCACTATTGACGAGGCCGCCGGAGGAGTTGAGTTACCAATCAATATAAATATCTTCGTATTTCTTAGAGGTTCATTGGTTTTAGGTAGCAAGAGAATCTCACTATTGACGAGGCCGCCGGAGGAGTTGCGTTACCAATCAATATAAATATCTTCGTATTTCTTAGAGGTTCATTGGTTTTAGGTAGCAAGAGAATCTCACTATTGACGAGGCCGCCGGAGGAGTTGAGTTACCAATCAATATAAATATCTTCGTATTTCTTAGAGGTTCATTGGTTTTAGGTAGCAAGAGAATCTCACTATTGACGAGGCCGCCGGAGGAGTTGAGTTACCAATCAATATAAATATCATCGTATTTCTTAGAGGTTCATTGGTTTTAGGTAGCAAGAGAATCTCACTAATGACGAGGCCGCCGGAGGAGTTGAGTTACCAATCAATATAAATATCTTCGTATTTCTTAGAGGTTCATTGGTTTTAGGTAGCAAGAGAATCTCACTATTGACGAGGCCGCCGGAGGAGTTGATTTACCAATCAATATAAATATCTTCGTATTTCTTAGAGGTTCATTGGTTTTAGGTAGCAAGAGAATCTCACTATTGACGAGGCCGCCGGAGGAGTTGAGTTACCAATCAATATAAATATCTTCGTATTTCTTAGAGGTTCATTGGTTTTAGGTAGCAAGAGAATCTCACTAATGACGAGGCCGCCGGAGGAGTTGAGTTACCAATCAATATAAATATCTTCGTATTTCTTAGAGGTTCATTGGTTTTAGGTAGCAAGAGAATCTCACTATTGACGAGGCCGCCGGAGGAGTTGAGTTACCAATCAATATAAATATCTTCGTATTTCTTAGAGGTTCATTGGTTTTAGGTAGCAAGAGAATCTCACTATTGACGAGGCCGCCGGAGGAGTTGGGAGACCGATCCATATAAATATCTTCATAGTTCTTAGAGGTTCATTGGTTTTAGGAAGTTGACTCGTAGTAGGTTGAGGTTCGTGGAATAAAATTATTTTAAACATTATTTTATTCACAAGTGAGTTTAGAGACAGTTGAACATTTACACAGAGTGTGTATTTCTGTTTTACACCTGTAATCAAACTGTGACTTTTTAATTGCTATTATTCACTAGTGAGTTATAGAGACAGTTGAACATTTACACAGAGTGTGTATTTCTGTTTTATTATTATTTTCTTCACAAGTCTGTTGAAAAACGTCGTATGATACACGTGTGTATTGATGATTACCGTCCTCGGCTCTCTTAAGACCCGAGCCGTTAATCACCAACATTACACACTAGTACCGTAATGTACATAATGTGTAATGTACACTACATACCTGAGCTCATTCGCGTCATCAGATCATTGATTGTAGAGTTGGCTGAGCGTGATTCCTCAGGCCGTTCCGTGTCGATTCCCGAATCGAATCTCCTATCGTACTGTGAGACGGAAAGCGCATTGAAAGAACTCTCACTCGAGTTGAGAGACCGATCCATGTCATTATCATCGTAGTTCTTGGAGGCTGTCTCGTAGTTCTTGGACGTTGAGGGTAGGTCGTACTTGGAGGTGGAGGGGTAGGCTCGGTTGGAGTGGTGGGGAGGGGGGAAGGAGTCGTCAACCCATTGGCTGGTCGCGTCGCTGTTCGCGTCCAGTGTGGATTCAGTTTGGACGCTCTCGGTGGTCACTTCTCGTCTGTGAACAACAAGAATAAAGTTATTGGAGACCTCTGCTTGTTGATAACATAACACCCAACCGTTTCATATCCTGATCCCACACCAGGATCCCCTTAGTCGTGATGACCTCAGTGGCGCGGCGGGCGAAGGTTGGCCTGCGACGCAGGAGGTTGCGGGTTCGATTCCCGCCTCGGAAGAAATATTTGTGCGTTCGCAGATATTTGTTCAGGGTGTTCTGGGTATTTTCTATGTATAATAAAAAATATCTATCTATGTAATATATTGTATTAAGTATAACTGTTATCTAGTACCCATAACACAAGCTCTGCTTAGCTTGGGGCTAGATAATGCTGTGTCCGGCATTATTTATATTATACCGGTCTAATCATCATCATCAGCAGCATTTAGACGACCACTGCAGGACGAAGCCTTCCCAATAGAATGCAAGGGGGGATTTAAGTGTTTTTCCATAACACAAGCTAAGCAGAGCTTGTGTTATGGCACAGATAAAATAATACTATACTAGTAGTTATGGGTACTAGATAACTGATATACTTACCAACTTAATATTAAAAAAAAAAAACATATATAGTCTTGATCCCACACCAGGACCGTCGTATCTAAGTCGTGTGTATCAGGAACGAGTACCATGGTACCACAACACCCAGACCCGGAACAAATATTTGCAGTTCATACAAACATTTGTCCCGCAGCGGAAATCAAACCCGCAACCTGTCGCATCTCAGCCGGCTACCCATCCGCCGCGCCACAGAGGTCATCACCCATCAACGTAATATCACTATAGCGATCACCAATCCGCCTGCCAAGCGTGGTGGTTATGGCAAATCCCCCCATTGCATTCTATTGGGAAGGCTACGTCCGGTAGTGGACGGCTAAAGGCTACTGATGAAGATGATTAGACCGGTATGTAGAGATCCACATCAGAAATGATTTCGTTAGTTCATCCGGGAAAGTACGACATACCTATTTCTACCGCAAAGCAGTAGTGCTGGCAATTGGCAATGCTGTGTTTCGGTATAAGTGCTAGTGAAATTACAGGCACATAAGATCGTTGTCTCAGGGTGGCGGGCGCAGTGCAATGCCGCATAGAGCGCGACCTGAGAGCTAAAACAAAAAATAAAAAACGGTCTGTTAGAAAAATGTCTTACCTATCCTCACGAGGCACGTAATCAAACACGTCGTTAGGCAATGGCGTCGGGGCTGACGTGCTAGGACTCTCAGGAGCTGACGTCGCGTAGCAAGTCATCACCTACAACAAATATGAATGATGAACCCAGAGAAAACTGCCTTGAAAACTGCGGGACTGCCTCCGATCACACTCGTGAGCGTGCTACACGTGTTTGCATGTAAGCTGGAACAGTGAGCTCACCGTACGGAGTAGGAAGTCACCGGATAGCCATTGACAAGAATGCTCTTTCTGTTCTCCATGGGATAGCGGAGCGCGGTGGAGGGCGCCGCGTGCGCTGACAGGTCGACCTCACCGTACGGAGTAGGAACTCACCGGATAGCCATTGACCAGAATGCTCTTTCTGTTCTCCATGGGATAGCGGAGCACGGTGGAGGGCGCCGCGTGCGCCGACAGGTCGAGCTCACCGTACGGAGTAGGAACTCACCGGATAGCCATTGACCAGAATGCTCTTTCTGTTCTCCATGGGATAGCGGAGCGCGGTGGAGGGCGCCGCGTGCGCTGACAGGTCGACCTCACCGTACGGAGTAGGAACTCACCGGATAGCCATTGACCAGAATGCTCTTTCTGTTCTCCATGGGATAGCGGAGCACGGTGGAGGGCACCGCGTGCGCCGACAGGTCGAGCTCACCGTACGGAGTAGGAACTCACCGGATAGCCATTGACCAGAATGCTCTTTCTGTTCTCCATGGGATAGCGGAGCGCGGTGGAGGGCGCCGCGTGCGCTGACAGGTCGACCTCACCGTATGGAGTAGGAACTCACCGGATAGCCATTGACCAGAATGCTCTTTCTGTTCTCCATGGGATAGCGGAGCACGGTGGAGGGCACCGCGTGCGCCGACAGGTCGAGCTCACCGTACGGAGTAGGAACTCACCGGATAGCCATTGACCAGAATGCTCTTTCTGTTCTCCATGGGATAGCGGAGCGCGGTGGAGGGCGCCGCGTGCGCCGACAAGTCGAGCTCGCCGCCGCGGTGTAGGGCAGCCGTTGCACTCAGATAACCACTACCGGACCTGAACACAATTTAAAGTTTTTTATAGAAAGCGCGAAATCTGACTTCCGTTAATTGTTTACGCCTAAAATCAAGCAGCCCATTTTTGAACCAGACCTCACCTTCAAAACACAACCCAATGGTCCTAAAAAAATATACAGAACTGTGCCTTCAAAGGTCTCTTTGTCATCTATGAATTGTTTTCGTAAAGGTTTATTTAATTTAACTGCCACATTTCTACAGAGCATGACATTGTTCTTACCTGTTTGGCAAATTAGGCCGCGACGTATGCCGCGGGCTTCCCACATCTGGTCTTCGCATGTTGCCGTTCTTTAAAACAATAATATATTTAATCCAAGTCACTAAACAAGTTTGAACTGTATGGCAGTGAGAATATGGTATAATTTACCTGTGTAGGATGTCTGATAGGTTGGAACTCCTCTTGCTGCGACGGTCGCCGCGGCCACGACGTGTCAGAGCGAGCCGCTACCGACACACAATCATCAGTGTCCACCTTAAAACACAAGTTAGTTTAGTTGTTTGTAGCCTGTACTGACCTACTTATCAAGTTTAGTAATTCAGTAAAATTATACTAGGCATTTTGGTTTTGATGACACTACAAATTAGCTTGAGCCTACGTCAGAGATAGTTCTATCCCGAATACTTTAGTGAGGCATAGCGAAGCCGACGGGTGGTTTTAAGATTCCAATATTTTCAAATAGATACAAAATAGCGGCCTTGGCGTTACCTTAAACTATCACCGGTCGAGTATTTTAAACTGTTTTCTTGTAACTTTAAATGAGCGAGCGTGAGGTAAGTATCTACAGCTCGTTCACCGTAATCCGCCATCTTATGGTGAACGAGCTGTAACTGCGTTCCATCCGGCCCATTTTATCAAGTGAAAGCGTTTTATCTTTCGATTATGATTTCGCAGTACATTGCATCGCGTGTTTTAGCTTCTTTTCAAAAGCATAAACATTAAGAACATACAGCGCAATGAATTTTCATATTTGAAAGCGATTAGAGTTTGTTCAGAAAGAGACCCGACGTGAAATTTGAGGGCGCAGCTGTGCTTATTTACCATTTTTGTTTAGCGGACAATACAAAAGCGCGTCTGTTCCGTATTGATCCTTTTACAACTGTAACTATTTCTTTAGTTTATGATTCAAAATGCCGACAGTTAGAATCATAAACCAAAGAAATAGTTAAATAAACTAAAGAAAACGTTAGCTTACAATTTGGCCACGACGGCTCTCTTTCTCGACGACCTCTGTGGCGCGGCGGGCGAAGCTTGGCCGGCGACGCAGGAGGTTGCGGGTTCGATTCCCGCCTCGGAACAAATATTTGTGCGATCGCAGATATTTGTTCAGGGTGTTCTGGGTATTTTCTATGTATAATAAAAATATCTATCTATGTAATATGTTGTATTAAGTATATCAGTTATCTAGTACCCATAACACAAGCTCTGCTTAGCTTGGGGCTAGATAATGTTGTGTGAATTGTCCAGCATTATTTATTTATTTATATTTATTTATTTATTTCTGAACAGACCTCTACCAGTTTGTTTAGCAACAAGGCTTTTTTTTTAATGTTCTGGCTTGACCAACTGGCTTACGGCCCGCCTGATGGTAAGCGGTTACCGTCGCCTGTTGACATCTGCAACACCAGAGGTATTCCCAATGATTCAAGATAATTAAGATTAATTGTATCTGAGCTATACTATATTATCTTTCTTTTGTAATTAGTTTAGAGCTCGCCAACCTTTATGTATCATCCTCATGGATGACTGGCAGAAAATGCTGCTTAGCATTAAGTACTCCGTTTGTACAATTTACTAGTATTATAATTAAAATTAAAATTAAATTAATAATTTGACGAGGCTGTACTTACCTCAGTGTTTCGGTCGCTGTCCGACGCGAGCACGTCCATACTCCAGGCGGATTCACTCGCCGTCTCGGACACGTCAGGTACTACCTGGTTGTTGTTCACATTCGAACCTGACAAACAAACAAAATAAATTAATAAAACCGGCCAAGTGCGAGTCGGACTCGCGCACGAAGGGTTCCGTACCATTATCTAGAAAAACGGCAAAAATCACGTTTGTTGTATGGGAGCCCCCTTAAATATTTATTTTATTCTGTTTTTTAGTATTTGTTGTTATAGAGGCAGCAGAAATACATCAGCTGTGAAAATTTCAACTGTCTAACTATCACGGTTCTTGAGATACAGCCTGGTGACAGACGGACGGACAGACATACAGACAGACAGCCGAGCCTTAGTAATAGGGTCCCGTTTTACCCTTTGGGTACGGAACCTTAAAAACGGAAGAATTAGGTCCTTGATATACCACCATTACTTAAGTTAGACCATTTTGATGAACAATTAAAGAGTTTGTCCGGGAAAGTATTACCATCATACTAATTTCTGTCGCAAAGCAGTTGTGCTCGCATTGCTGTGTTCCAGTTTGAAGGGTATGGTACATGATACTTTTAATTTGTATGTCTCAGGGTGGCGGGCGCAGTGCAATGCCACATAGGCCGCGTTCTATGCCATAAGTTCATAGGCAGATGGTACCGCTTAATATCAGGTCCATCTGCATCTTTCGTAATTTCAAGTTGTATATAAAAACTTCAGATAGACCACTTTGGCGAATACCAAGTCGGTATTGCTTTAGACCACTTTCATGAATCCCAAGTCGGTATTCACCAACACCACCATCAGATTAGACCACTTTGTTAAACATACCGAGACGGTATTCACAAGTTACAAGCTAACCATTTTTTTTTTTTTATCATTGATAGACCTTTGTTTGTCCACGTTCTCACCTGTTGGTAAGTGATGATGTGGCCGAAGATGGAGCACAAAGGTCTAGAAGGCACCTATTCACTCTAGCCTTGAAGAGACCCAGATTATAGTTTTCAGGAAAGACAGACGACGGTAGTGTATTCCACTCTTAGCAGTTCTCATTATAAAGGTGGAACTGAAACGTTTAGTACGAAAAGAGGGTATACTAATGAGGTTAGGATGGTACCGAGCCGTGCGCCTGCTCGTCCTATGATGAAAAGGAGATGGTGGGATCAGATCAGGTGGGAAGTTCCTGGGAACATTCCTCGAAATGTAACCTATAGAAGATTGAAAGGCAAGCGACCTTACGGCGGTGCTCGAGACTATGGATGACGATATTTTTGATAACGCTATTTCATTGGTTGTTTTTATCTGCTAATCGGGCTTTGGGCTGAAGAAAATCAAAAGTTGTTTTGTACCTTGATTGTTCTGCTGAGCTTGATCGTTATATTCTCCGATGGTCTCCGAATCCGACGCCAGAACGTCTGTGCTCCACGTATCTGACATGATGCTGATGGTCTCATCACCTTCCAGCAATTTCTGCAATATATATAAAGGTGAACTTGCGGTCAAGCGCTAGGCTAAATGTACCAAAGAATTTGAACTAATATAAAATTAGTTTGTTTGGATGTATGGGGTAATCTTCGGAACTACTGATCCGAATCCGAAAATGATTTCACTTTTATGAAGCTACATTATTTATAAGTGCTATAGGGTATGTTTTATTAGCTATATATATGTAGTTCCACTCAAGGTAAAGGTTGAGCAGATTTTGATGATATTAGCAGTGTGTGTGTCTGCGAAGCCGCGGGCAACAAGCGTGTTTCTCTAATACGAAAGCTTGAACTGTAGATATTTTCTTCGCCCAACTCCTCCAACTCTGGGGTGATGCTCAAGTGGTAGTTGTATAGTGGTATTGTATGGTGTGGTAGTTGTGGTGTTGTTGTTTTTGTGTGTGTGTGTGTTGTTGTTGTATTAGTTGTGTACATTTTTTTAATTTAATTAGAGATTAATTATTTGATATTTGTATGAATATAGTTGAGGGGAGAGCTTTACTACGGTAAAACTATCTCCTTCCGACGCATTCGCATAATGATTCATAAGACGCAGCAGAATTGGGACTAACATAGAAATATGACACATGAGGTCTCCACCATAGAATATTGGGATTCCCATAAACACCACGCTTGGCAGGCGGTTGGTGGTCGCAGTATTGATGTCCTCGGATGGATGCTACTGCCCATCACCTGGTGTAATCCGATACTTACCGCTTATGACATCCACGGGAGGAGTTGGAGGATTCCTACTCTTAGGCCGAGACCGCTACAAACCCAAATGACAAATGCGCTACGTGAAATGACCCATCCGCATAATGACCAATACAACAGAATACAATATAGTAAGTCCAGGTACAGAAGGTTGACTCCTCATTTAAAATCATTTAAATAAATCGCGACTGTTGCCCCCACTCAATAAAGTGAAATTCAGGTCGCACATCGTTAATTACCTACAGCTAAAGCCACCTAGAAGATACCTCTCTTTCTATCGCGTAAATCTTATCTTGTCTGACTCACTGAATTGACACTACAAGTCGAGCCCACCGGATACTTGTAGCTTCATTCAAGAGGTTGCGGGTTCGATTCCCGCCTCGGAACAAATATTTGTGCGATCGCAGATATTTGTTCAGGGTGTTCTGGGTATTTTCTATGTATAATAAAAAATATCTATCTATGTATTATATTGTATTAAGTATATCAGTTATCTAGTACCCATAACACAAGCTCTGCTTAGCTTGGGGCTAGATAATGTTGTGTAAAACTGTCCAGCATTATTTATTTATTTTATTTATACCTAAAAAAGTGCGGAGTGCGCCAAGCCTGCTAATAAGCACGTGCATTGGCGAAACGACACATCTGTAGTGGCATATCTCAGCCATAAAATACGTACCTTGATCTCAAACTTGCAGAATTTGTCTTCGATTTCGTTGCGCGTTTGTTTCAGAAGCTTTGCCTGAGCGCTGCCGGCTTGGACCGCTGGCACGTTCTGAGGTAACCTGAGGGAATATACAATCGCTATCAATTTGCAACTGTACCGTGAATAACCATAAGGTTCTAAGATTTATTAGCTTTATAACATCATGCTGCTAATTTCTGACTTTATTGCAGGTGTAGTTTTAGTAGTAGTAGAGCTTTTTTCTGAAAGAGTTCGTCCGGGGAAGTACTACCGCCATACCTATTTCTGCCGCAACGCAGTAGTGCTCGCATTGCTGTGTTCCGGTTGGAAGGGTATGGTTGCCGGTGAAATTACAGGCACATGAGACTTTTCATCTTTATGTCTCAGGGTGGCGGGCGCAGTGCAATGCCACATAGGGCGCGTCCTAGGTGGACGTGACCTATGAGGTTATGCACTGTTCATAGGCAGAGGTTACCGCTTAACATCAGGTGGGCCATCTGCTTGTTCCGTTATTAAGGAAGTATTAAAAATAAATAACAAAAAGTGTGTAAGGTTCTAGTAATGTCTGATTGTTACCGTCTGGGCGGCGCATCGCCAGCGGGGTCTCCGTCAGTCACTTGTGAGGATGGAGTCTCTCGACCGGAGATGTTAGGGCTGCCTCGTCCGCTTACATTCGCTGAGACCTGCAAATAGATTAAACATGCAATTCAATTATCTAGTACCCGTAACACTGCATACCTTGGGGCTAGGTAATGTTGTGTGAACTGTCCAGCATTATTTATTTATTTATTATTATTATTATTATTATTTTTTATATTTGGCGCCGCACGTCTTTTGCATTTGCCATTTTCAAGTATCTGTATTTTCACTATATTGTATTTTCAATATATTTTGCAACGTTACACTCCTTCCAAGTCGTCAAAGTCACAGTCAAGTCATGTTTTAGTAAAACGGTGGCCAATTTTACTAAAACTTTGGTAGACAATTTCCACCAATTTCAAAAGTCACGCAATTCACTTCCATTTCATTTCACTACACTTGTGCTTTTTAAACGAGCTACATTAGTTAAAATGCCACCAAAATAACACAAAATAACTCAAGAAAACACTAGGAAAAGAAATAAAATAAAAGTAGACAACGTCTCTTTTCGAAAATGGCGGGAAGAGTCTTTATTTATTATTATTTAATTATTTAAAATATTTTTTTCTTTTAAATTACAATGACCACTTGGAATTTTTATAAAGAAGGTGGATTTATTCCTGTACCAATGCAACCAAACCTAGAAGAATCCGGGAAACGAAAACGTCGCGCGATTTGATGCTCCTTCCTACAACTAGGTGGGAAGCGTCTGAGTGGTGCCTCCAGAACAAGAAGCTGATTCGAAGAAAAAGAGCACCGTAAGTACTACTAAGGAATGTATCTCAGTAACATTTGTTTCTGACTTACTGCCTCTTTTTCACTCACTTGCACCAGCGGAATCCGCATACTCGACACAAATATACGATCACAAATCTGCCTGCCAAACATGGCGAAGGCAAATGATTCTATTTTATGGGGAGGCCTCGTCGTCTACCAGACGGAAGCGTCAATTCTCGTGCTTTAGAGATTAAGTCGAATTCGACATATGTCGAAAAAAGATGGCGAATGTCGAATAAAATCTTAATTTGCTATTCTCGTTATGTCACAAATAGACATAAGTCGACCAAAATTATTCAAATCGAATACGATTTGATGGTTGTTGTGACATTTTCGTGAAAGGAGAAGTCAAAAGTGGTATAATATTCCGAGAAAATTCCATCAGTACGAAATATATCTCAAAAAAAAGCTTATTTATTGGGCTTCTCGAATGTATTAATTTTATATTTTTTAGAACCTCCGTTTCCGAGAAAATAATAAAAACAATCTTGAAGGGAAAACATAATGAAACAAAGATGCCCCAACCACACGTGTGTAATTGTGTAGT
Organism: Operophtera brumata; assembly: GCA_932527175.1. Taxonomy (NCBI): domain Eukaryota; kingdom Metazoa; phylum Arthropoda; class Insecta; order Lepidoptera; family Geometridae; genus Operophtera; species Operophtera brumata. Next base: position 17,240,403 of record OW052238.1, on the reverse strand, counting down.
CTATGCAATACTTCCAACATACCTACTTTGAGGTTTTACTAAAACGAAGTAGGTACGGAAAAATCACTCAAATCAAGCGCGGGAAGATATTTAATAATAACGCGACAACACGGTACGAAGGTAGGATCATAGAGGAAAGTAATATATGGGGAGTAGGATAGCCGTATGAAAAGTTATCTGTGATCTTCTGTCTGCCGCCAAATTCAAGCATCTTGCTGCCGCCTGCATGGACGTAGTATGCCGCCTGCATACTACGCCTGGGCGTATGAATACCTCGGAATAAAAACTAAAGCAACATTCATGATGAATACTAACTAAGTCCATGGCCGCCTTTCTCGCTAGCTAGAGAGTATTAAAATTCAATAGTCTGCCTGCCAAAGAGAATCAAGTTCACCTTTTGGGAGTGTTGCAAGTTCTAAACTTTTGTTTGCACAACACAACAATTAAATCAGGTTTTAAAAAAAACGGAGGTACCTTTATTATTTTTCATAAGCTTAAAAATAGCCAAATAATATGCCCTTTTTCCGTAAATAGCTATTATGTTGATAAGAATTTCGAGTTATTTTTATACCGGCCTACATATATTTTTTGGACATCTCCTTTTTTGTAGACATTCATGCTTCGACATTATCTCTAATTTAGAGATAATCTCTACAATCCGAGAATTAGCCTCCAGCTCTCGGGTTTCACGTCGCTTCGACCAGATGCCCTGAAAGAATTTTAGGGCATATCATATACCTTACCATATCAGACAGGTTGTCGTTCTGGTCTTCAGTCTCCAGCTCGAGGCTAGAAGTGACGCTGTGGTTGGATGCCGCTTCCGACACCGCTTCCAAGTTATCTGATGTATTGCCAAGTGACACCTCGTCGTGTGACACTGAGAATCTAAAAACAAACTATTCTTACCAGGGTACACTGAAAAAAAAATACAGTTCGAGTAACCCGAAAACCGATAAAAGTTACCGTTCTGCGAGGTTAAAATGGAGCCAACACATTAAACACGTTAGCATAACTGAAAAAAAAACAGTTAAAGTAAAACAGTTCATTTTACTGTCTTATCCGGACTGATGTTTAACCATTGAAATTTAAATTACTGCCAGGATACGTTGTTATTATTGACCAAAAAGTTCCTGTAACTGTTTATACATATTTATTTACTGTTTGTTTCCTAACTGTTTTTTTGCAGTTGGCCCAACGGTGTAAATTAATTAGATCTCAATGAAAAATATGTTGTAGCAACTGCGTAAATTTTAACTGTGCACTTTTTGCACACAGTTGGATATTTTTTTTTTCAGTGTATTTATTTTACTACATAAGCTATTTAATAAGTTTTAGGGTTCCCTACCTACAAACGGAACGGAACCAATATACAATCATTCTTGTGGCTGTCTGTCGCAGCCTATTTTTCCGAATTTACTGCACGAAAAATATTGATAACTTGTACGTATACGTAGATAGGTTCAGGCTCAAAAACTATTCAGTACACAAGTAATTAATTTTGTAAAATTTAAAAAACCCTCAAAGCAATGAAACGGCTGAACCGATTTTGATCAAACATAGCCAAAAACACACACGACTAACACCTAAAAAAAAAACAAAAAAAAAAACAAATAGGTTCATCCGTTCGGGAGCTACGATGCCACAGACAGACACACACACAGACACTTCAAACTTATTACACCCCGTCGTTTTTGCGCAGGGGGTAAAAATAAAGATTTAAAAAAAAATAAAAAAAAAATATGACAGATAACGTTTGTAAACATCTGTCAAAAAGTGTTGTTCAAGCTAAACAGTCGTTTAACCATCCGTTAATGTGTTGGTGAAAACCTACCTAAATATAGTCGCGTACATCACGGAATCGATATTTTGTACTGAATAGTTATGAACTGAATGGCTATAAGAAACTTTGTAAATGTTGCAGCACAGAAATGCCCACTTTCGGGAGGTAGCCCGCATAGTTAGCTAGCGGGTACTGTACCTGGTTCTCTTCTGAACGGGCGCCGCGCCTGCCACGGCCAGGGCTGAGCCGGTCTCGTCCGCGTCCCCCGCCTCCGACCCGCCGTAGTAGCACTCCAGCACTTTGGATTCAGCAACCAGACCTGACACGACATTATATACATTTACTAGTATTACATTTGTATTTGCTGGCAATGATCTCTGCTAGGGTGGATTGTCCTTATACTAGGCACTGCTGCGAGCGACACCTGCCCAGCAATCCAACTTGTTTTTAAGATACTTACAGTTTAAAAGCAAACCTAAAAATAAAACTTGATCGGATTGTGGCGCCACTCGAGAACCTTGTTTCCCCAAAGTTAATCATTTCTGTATAATCTAATCAATATTTTTTTTTTGGAGCGAAACTCTTAAATGACCCTTAAAAGGACCCTTTATGAGTTTCGCTCGAAATAAATTTAATTGGTTTGATTATACAGAATTTATTATAACTTTGGGGAATCAAGGTTCTCGAGTGGCAACCACAAACCAGATCAAGTTTTCTTTTTAGCTGCTTGAATGATTGAACAAGCAGATGTCAGATGTAACTTTGGTTATAACAATGCATTACCTCATAGGTCACGTCCACCTGGGACGCAGCCATAAAGATGAAAAGTCTTATGTGCCTGTAATTTCACCGGCACCTGAAACTAAATGAACTTCGGGTCAGTACTTGCTGCTTGATTATTGAACACATTTAAAGGACTATGGAGTGTGAACCAGCAGTGTATCGAAATCATTTTTCAACGGTGCCATATTTTAGCGTTCATTGTTTATGGAACATCATTCTACAACCTGAGAATTGGTCCCTTGTGATAATATTGATCTCTATCCGTGCTACTATAAACCGAGGATCATCCTTGGTATCCTCTGCTGATAGCTCGAGCGAGGAGTTGGAGCTCTCCCAAGGATATATTATATACATAGACTGTATGCGTTGAGAGGGACAAACATCAAGCAGTGAAATTAGACTTTGTACCCACGCAATAGGGTCCAAATACACTTACAAACATAATCATGCTCCTCTGCATTAGCCAACTTTATGATGAGTACTTCAATATGCTCCAGACAACTATCGTCCTTATCGACGCCACCGTTGAGTGGTTTATCCTCTGCAGATAGCGCGAACGAGGAGTTGGATCTCTCCCAAGGATATATTACATACATAGACATAATGCGTTGAGAGGGACAAACATCCAGTAGTGAAATGACACTTTGTACCCATGCAATAGAGTCTAAATTCACTTACCAACATAATCATGCTCCTCTGCATTAGCCAACTTTATGATGAGTACTTCAATATGCTCCAGACAACTATCATCCTTATCCACGCCTCCGTTGAGTGGCTTATCCTCTGCTGATAGCGCGAGCGAGGAGTTGGAGCTGGCGGAGCGAGGCAAGCGCGGTTTGGGAACTTTAGCCAGGATGCTCTTCTTGGGGACGAGACCGTTCTCTATGGCGTTGTCTTTGGTTTCCAGTGGAGGGGTTGGTCTGCGATAAAACACTAATGGTTATTTCAAATTGATAAGTTTTTATGAAAAATTGCCAGTTGGTCTCTCGTAAGCGTTAGGTGGACATAAGTGGCTGTTGAAAGTGAGTATGACTGTTTTAAGACCTAGTTCTAATTGGCCAGTTATATAACCTCTTCTTAATTGGCCCGTTTTAAGACCTAGTTTTAATTGGCCAGTTCTAAGACCTCACCCTAATTAGCCAGTTAAGACCTCGTTAACCAATTCTAAGATCTCATCTTAATGGACCAGTTTTGTTTTTCGTTACTGATCGTCTTTTTAACCCCCGACGCAAAAACGACGGGGTGTTATAAGTTTGACGTGTCTGTGTGTGTGTCTGTCTGTCCCATCGTAGCTCCCAGACGGATGAGCCGATTTCGTTTTTTTTTTGTTTTGTTTGAAAGGTGAATTTGTCGCGAGTGTTCTTAGCTATGTTTGATCAAAATCGGTTCAGCCGTTTCATTGCGTTGAGGGTTTTTTTAATTTTTACAAAATTAATTACTTGTCTAATATGAATGTCAAACGTTACAACTTGTGATCACAATATTCCTATAGGAAATTTCATCAAGATTCTATTGATAGTAACAGTTTTATAATTGCTTTAGTAGTAAGTTCAAATTTTATTATTTATTGAAGAGACCACCCGCCGCACCTCGCCATTTTTTGCATGCGAAAAAAGGGGAAGGTTTTTTTTTAAAGAACCAGCAGATTACATATATTAGAACACACATTATGATAGCATTAGAGAGCCAATTAAAGGTTCTCACGAATTTCGCAAAGGATAAATTGTCCAGTACGCGCTTGTTTAAGATATTTACTGTTTGACCGGTTAAGATCCATCAATCTTTGCCAATTTAAGCCTTCACCCTCCGTTTCGTTTCGTTTCGTATGAGGTAGTGCTGGCCTCTGGTGTCAGAGTTTGTCAAGCCGCCCGAGGGCCTCTGACATGGCTTATCGACTGCTATTAATCAATAACAGCCGGGACCGACAGCTTAACGTGCCCTCCGAAGCACAGAGAGATGGAAATCCGCACATAACTTAGAAAAGTCATTGGTGCGGAGCCTAGGATCGAACCCGGTATCGTTGGATTCTGAGTTGCACTATTGAACCGTTAGGCTACCATCGCTCTATCTACCCTAACTAGCCAGTTAAGACCTCGTCCTAAATAACCAATTCTAAGATCTCATCTTAATTTACCAGCTATCAGATCTCATCAAACTTGGCCAGTTTAAGACTTCATCCTAAATGGCCAGTTCTAAGAGAAATTTAAATCAAATAGTTACCTGTATTTGCTCAAATCCGGCATTTTCTTGAGTAGATCGTGCAATCGGCTCCTGTAATTAGGTTCCATGGTTTGCAGTAAGGCGGCCAGTCGCGCCGCGCACGCCTCGCCACTTGAAGAATCTTCGCTGCTCGATTCACTACAAAGATTACACACGAGTTTTGAGCTGACACGCTAGCAACTTATTTTGATAGTTCAAAATTATATAATACTTACATACATATATAGACACACGCTTTTTTCCCCGAAAGGGTAGGCGGAGCCTCAAATGGTCACGTAAAACCAGCGCTGCAAAGCGTTTGCGCTGTCGCAGCATACGCTGAGTGAGAGTAGTAGTAGTAGAGTTTTTTTTTTGTGAAAGAGTTCGTCCGGGGAAGTACTACCACCATGCCTATTTCTGCCGCAAAGCAGTAGTGCTTGCATTGCTGTGTTCCGGTTTGAAGGGTAAGGGTGCCGGTGAAATTACAGGCACATGAGACTTTTCATCTTTATGTCTCAGGGTGGCGGGCGCAGTGCAATGCCACATAGGGCGCGTCGTAGGTGGACGTGACCTATGAGTAATGCACTGTTCATAGGCAGAGGTTACCGCTTAACATCAGGTTGGCCATCTGCTTGTTCCGTCATTCCAGTAGTATAAAAAAAAAAAAAAAGTGACGACCATTTTTGCTAATTTAATTAATTGGATAATGTTTTCGTTGTAAGTTTTTGTGTCATTGGCAAAATAAATATATTTGTATTCGTATTTGTATAAATATGGGTCTCTTTTCACTGTGGGCTGCATCCATCGAGGAAAATAGACGTGACAAGTGGCGAGCTCATCGCCGCCATTGCTTCCCGCGACTGACTTCCAGTATTAACACATTTCTTAAATAAGCTAGCAGCCAGGGCATATTTTATACCAACGAATCTTACAAACAAGTTCGGGTAATCCCTTACTAGGCTTTTACGACATCCACAGGAGATGGAGGGGTCTATTCTTGGGCCGGATACACAACTTATAATATAATATTTTGCGTTTTATAGTAGCACGGTAGAACGTTTAATAGCAACATTATTCATTTTTTTTAATCAACTTTTATTTTTTCTTCAAAATGTATGTAGGTAAAATTATGAAGAGGTTTTGTTTGTGAGAGTCTCCGGAAGTCCTGATCTGATTCTGAAAATTCTTTAACTAATAATAAGCCCCATTATCCCTGAGTACTACAGGCAATTTTTAGGGTTCTGTATCCAAAGGGTAAAACAAGGCCCTATTATTAAGACTCGGCTGTCCGATGTCTGTCTGTCCGTCCGTCTTTCATCAGGCTGTATCTCATGAACTGTGATAGACAGTTGAAATTTTCACAGATGATGTATTTCTGTTGCCGCTATAACAACAAATACTAAAAAATATAATAAAATAAATATTTAAGGGGCTTCCTAACAACAAACGTGATTTTTTTGCCCTTTTTTATATACCAGCCTGAATCTCATGAACCGTGATAGTTAGACAGTCGAAATTTTCAGATGATGTATTTCTGTTGCCGCTATAACAACAAATACAAAAATAAACAGAATAATATAAATATTTATGGGAGCCGTACAAAAAACCTGTTTTTTTGCCGTTTTTATAGATAATGGAACGGAACCCTTCGTGCGTGAGTCCGACTCGCACTTGGCCGGTTTTTATTCTGATGCAAACTAGGAGCAGACGGAGTCACAGGCAGCACAGCTATTTACCTATATATTTTTGAGACTATACCAAAAATTAAAAAGTCTACGCCAAAAATTAATTGCTAGCATAGTTTTTTAAAGAATTGTTCAGACACAGAAGGTAGATAACTTGTAGATAGATTACTGGTAGATGTCTGTTACCTCAGAGCGTTATCAGGAACGGGTGCTGAGGAGCTGGCTTGTTCATCAGAAGCGAGGCTTGGAGTGTTGTTGTTCAACTTTGACGAGATACGCCTCAAGAAGTTAATTGTTCTGACACAGAAGGTAGATAACTTGTAGATAGATTACTGGTAGATGTCTGTTACCTCAGAGCGTTATCAGGAACGGGTGCTGAGGAGCTGGCTTGTTCATCAGAAGCGAGGCTTGGAGTGTTGTTGTTCAACTTTGACGAGATACGCCTCAAGAAGTTAATTGTTCTGACACAGAAGGTAGATAACTTGTAGATAGATTACTGGTAGATGTCTGTTACCTCAGAGCGTTATCAGGAACGGGTGCTGAGGAGCTGGCTTGTTCATCAGAAGCGAGGCTTGGAGTGTTGTTGTTCAACTTTGACGAGATACGCCTCAAGAAGTTAATTGTTCTGACACAGAAGGTAGGTAACTTGTAGATAGATTACTGGTAGATGTCTGTTACCTCAGAGCGTTATCAGGAACGGGTGCTGAGGAGCTGGCTTGTTCATCAGAAGCGAGGCTCGGAGTGTTGTTGTTCAGCTTTGACGAGATACGCCTTAAGAAGTTAATCTGCCATACAAATTTATTGGTAAAGTTAGCTGGTGAAGGAAGTAAGATAAATATTCTTGTCATACAACAACAACCACTACAGTATACCAGATTTATCACAGACACTATATACCATGAACAATAATATAGGACTCAGAGGTCACTCGCTGAAGCTGCAACACGGGCCAAGTACCAGCAATCCGAGGATGCACATATTGCCTAATCGCGTCGTACGCACTTGGAACCGGCTACCAGACTCAGTGATCAGTGCCCCCTCAGTGAATTATTTCAAAAATAGACTTGACAAACATTTAAAGTGCACTGATAAGGACTAAGATATACACGCATCAGCTCCGAGAGCTGCCTGTGTATTATAAATAAATAAATAAAATACCTACCCTTTAGAACATAATTATAATGGTTAATAGAACTTTTTTTTTCTTGAGAATAATACATACATAGACAAACGGACCCCAAATGGGCCTCTTTTCACAGTGGGTTGCACAAACATGGAATATAGACGTGACGAGTGGTGAGATCATCGCCGCCATTGCCTCCCACGACTGACTCGGCTAACGCTTTCATCCAGTAATAACACATTCCATAGTAAGCTAGCTGCCAGGACAAGTCTCATACCAACGAATATTATCAACAAATATTACTATTGATAAAACTGTACATAAAATGTACATTGTGCTGTTAATCTTTTGAATAACATAACACCCAACAGTCACATAGATAATCCTGATACCACACTAGGATCCCGTGTCGTGGGTATCAAGAACTAGTACCAACTATGAGTACCATGCTAACACACAGATCCGGTAGAACTACTTGCATTTGTCCCGCAATGGGATTTAAATCCGCACCTCTCGCATCTCAGCCGGCTACTCGCCCAACGCGCCTTAGAGGTCGTCATTGACTGACAATAGTATTGATAATCTTCATCATACGATGAAGATCTATGATCTTATGATCTATGTATGATTTTGATCATACGGACATCGTTACCGGCCTCAGCCCATATGTGTTACCGTCAGTTGGGTGACGACGGAGGCGCGGGAGCGTGCGTTTCCACCGTAAGGCAACTGATGAGTGACCACACATCATCTTACTTTCTTCTCTGCCCCTGGGTAGGGATGGGGATAGGGCCTACAGGGCTAAGCCCCTTGTGCCTGGCATGTCTCCGCCCACTGCTGTGGCCGTGTCAATTTGATTGTGAGACTTCAGTCACTCGTGGGAGGTGCTTCCCCCCGGCGCCACCTTAGTGTCGGTGCGATTCAGACCGTGCCGGGTGAGATCCTTGGTTTCCCAGGGAACGCCCAGCAAGCCACCACTAACACTAAGGCCATTGTAGCACTAACCACCAGTTACTAACCCATATATCGCAATAAATTAATTTGAATTTGAATTTGAAGCCGATCGGCAACCGACGCGGCGGGCACCGGAATTAGCGTCCCCACGTGTTTTGATGATGTTCTTATTTCGGCTCTTATTCTGTTGTTATTTCGGCTTCTTTGTCAATTGTTACATAATCTCTTGTAGTAAGAGTGACCACACACAGGCGCGTTCAAAATTAATATAGCACAAACCAGTAATTGGACTTCTTGTGCTGTGTACAACGCGACGGTAGTGTGCAGCTGTGCGTCGGTTCGCAATGGAGCGTCGTTCGGAGGCGGCGGCGGCGCGGGAGCGTGCGTTTCCATCGTAACGCGTTCTACGAGCGACCACACACACGAGCGTTCGAACTTGGTGTAGAGGTCGCGGACCTTAGGCTCCATCTGCAGAAGAAAATTACCCTGATTAATGATAAGCTTTCATATTGTCATTTGAAAACCTCTGTAGCGCGGTGGGCGAAGGTGCGCCTGCGATGCAGAAGGTTGCGGGTTCGAATCCCACCTCAGAACAAATATTTGTACGATCTGCAGATATTTGTTCTGGGTGTTCTGGGTATTTTCTATGTATAATAAAAACATATCTATCTATGTAATGTATTGTATTAAGTATATCAGTTATCTAGTACCCATAACACAAGCTCTGCTTAGATTGGGGCTAGATAATGTTGTGTGAACTGTCCAGCATTTTTTTATTATTATTATTGTGGCCATCTAAAGTTAATCATGATAAATAATAATAATAAAATCTATACTTCTTACGGCCCTTATTAATTACTAGCGGCTCCCCGCGGTGTAACCCGCATAAGTTTCGAACCCGTGGGAATATCGGGATATAAATAGCCTATGTGTTATTCCAGGAGTCAATCTATCTCTAGTCCAAATTCCATCCTAATCCGTCTAGCCGTTTCAGCGTGAAGAAGTAACCAACACACTCGTAAACTTTCGCATTTATAATGTTAGTGTGATACGGCCCATATTCCACTCAATCATTGATTTATTTATTTGTTTAAAACGGCTGCAACCACTTACACTAAATAACATTAATTGAACGGTTCACATTAAAAACATTCAAATAAATACCCGGAATTGAATCCTTAGGGGGAGCAAGCGTTGAAGGTTGTATGAAAAAAACTCACGCGAACGAAGTCGCGGGAATTCCACTTGTGTAACATAAATGAGGTATATTCTATTCTATTCAATTGTCTGCTTGTAGCTAGCTTGTTACATCTCTTATCTGTTTTTTTGTCGCTTCGATCAATCTGTATAAAAATATACTTGTATTCCCCATAATGAACCCTTTTAATTTTTTAATTAACAATAGTTTTTTTATTCAATTTCTAGTTTGCCCCCCATAATCTGAATTCGTTTATTTACGCTACACTCAAATCACGCAATCATCTTTATTTTCGGTCACCGGACTCTGTTTAATGTACCAAGTTTACCAACTTTTTTGGACAGTATTTTCGGATAAAATAGGACAGACGGACACGAGAGTGATCGTACAATGGTTCCGCTGGTACCTTCTGAGGTACAGAACCCTAAAAACATGAGATCAATTGACCATGTTAACTCACCTCTTGGATCTTGGCCAGACACAGCATTTGCACGATCTGTGCGATCTGTATGAGGTTGAACCTGGCGATGTACGAGACGGGCACTTCCACCACGCCGTGCGCCTCCGGGTTCACGATGGCGGGGCATATGAAGTAGTTGGTACCTTGGTCAATTGTCCATGTTTACTCACCTCTTGGAACTTGGCCAGACACAGCATTTGCACGATCTGTGCGATCTGTATGAGGTTGAACCTGGCGATGTACGAGACGGGCACTTCCACCACGCCGTGCGCCTCCGGGTTCACGATGGCGGGGCATATGAAGCAGTTCAGCACTAGGTCGGTGCAGATGGCGTGGATCTCGCGTTCACTTGTCCTGAAACACGGTAAAGTAGTCACATATATAATGAAACTCAGGGAAAGGTTTAACAACACTATAAAAGGATGCATTGGAAATTTGGGTGGCAGGGATCCTAGATATATCTCTCCTGGCAGCCATCACTTCATCATATAATCTCTCACGCAATCCATCCATCTTTTCTTAGGTTTTCCTCTTCCCTTCTATTCACTAACACAATTATGATACACCCTGTATATTCTGACAACTTTAATCGATATGCGATAGATATTGATTAGATTTTTGTGAAATACCTGGAGTGTTGCTTCAGCAGGTGTACCATCTGCTGTACGATCCAGGCTATAGTAGAGGGGAAGTTGTACCAGTGGTCGCGCAGTGACGCAATCAGTTTGTGAAGTACTTGGAGTGTTGCTTCAGCAGGTGTACCATCTGCTGTACGATCCAGGCTATAGTAGAGGGGAAGTTGTACCAGTGGTCGCGCAGTGACGCAATCAGTTTGTGAAGTACTTGGAGTGTTGCTTCAGCAGGTGTACCATCTGCTGTACGATCCAGGCTATAGTAGAGGGGAAGTTGTACCAGTGGTCGCGCAGTGACGCAATCAGTTTGTGATGTACTTGGAGTGTTGTTTCAGCAGGTGTACCATCTGCTGTACGATCCAGGCTATAGTAGAGGGGAAGTTGTACCAGTGGTCGCGCAGTGACGCAATCAGTTTGTGAAGTACTTGGAGTGTTGCTTCAGCAGGTGTACCATCTGCTGTACGATCCAGGCTATAGTAGAGGGGAAGTTGTACCAGTGGTCGCGCAGTGACGCAATCACTTTGTGAAGTACTTGGAGTGTTGCTTCAGCAGGTGTACCATCTGCTGTACGATCCAGGCTATAGTAGAGGGGAAGTTGTACCAGTGGTCGCGCAGTGACGCAATCAGTTTGTGAAGTACTAGGAGTGTTGCTTCAGCAGGTGTACCATCTGCTGTACGATCCAGGCTATAGTTGAGGGGAAGTTGTACCAGTGGTCGCGCAGTGTCGCAATCAGTTTGTGAAGTACTTGGAGTGTTGCTTCAGCAGGTGTACCATCTGCTGTACGATCCAGGCTATAGTAGAGGGGAAGTTGGCCCAGTGGTCGCGCAGTGACGCAATCAGTTTGTGAAGTACCTGGAGTGTTGCTTCAGCAGGTGTACCATCTGCTGTACGATCCAGGCTATAGTAGAGGGGAAGTTGGCCCAGTGGTCGCGCAGTGACGCAATCAGTTTGTGAAGTACCTGGAGTGTTGCTTCAGCAGGTGTACCATCTGCTGTACGATCCAGGCTATAGTAGAGGGGAAGTTGGCCCAGTGGTCGCTCAGTGACGCGATCAGTTTGTGAAGTACCTGGAGTGTTGCTTCAGCAGGTGTACCATCTGCTGTACGATCCAGGCTATAGTAGAGGGGAAGTCGGCCCAGTGGTCGCGCAGTGACGCAATCAGTTTGTGAAGTACCTGGAGTGTTGCTTCAGCAGGTGTACCATCTGCTGTACGATCCAGGCTATAGTAGAGGGGAAGTTGGCCCAGTGGTCGCGCAGTGATGCGATCAGTTTGCTCGTCAGGTTGTACAGGGACTGCACCGTCCACTTGCGGTACCTTCCCACTTTAGCCGCGTATTCGGCGCTGTTCGGCTGACCGAACTTCTTTATACGGTCTGATGATGAGAACCTGGTAAGGAATGAGAATGTTAGTATGACGAAATGACGTTGTGTTGACGACATCTCGTGGCGGGCGAGTAGCTGGCTGAGACGCGAGAGGTGCGGGTTCGATTCCCGCTATGGAACAAATAACATAACATACATATACATAACATAACACCTAACAGTCACACACATAGTACTGACCCCACACTAAGAGTCCCTGATGTGTCGTGGGTATCAGAAACTACGAGTACCATGGTACCATAGCACCCAGACCCGGCACTTGGTTTTTACAGGCAGGCAAAATGTCAGCCCACAAGACATTTATTATCAGGCGCAAGCTTGCCAAGAAGCTGAAACAAAATCGGTCCATTTTCGCAATGGGTTAGAATGCGTACAGCGTACAGGAAACACTATCCTGTACAATGCTAAGAGGCGTCACTGGAGGAGGACAAAGCTCAAGCTGTAAGCTGTGAGCTTCATCATCTTATAATAAGTAATAAATAATAATATTAAAATATTTGCAAATATTTGATTTAATTTTTGCATGATCTCCCGAAAATTTGAAAATTCTCCGATGTGAAAATTTCCCGTTTTTATAAAATAATTGTTATATATATATTTCATTTATTTATTCAATCAACAAGGATCATTGGGTTCGTAAAATACATTGTCTATCTACACTACGGTTAGTAAGAATAATTACAATTGAATACTACAAACTAACATTGAAAATATGACAACATCATCATCCACCTGTGGAAGTCCACTGCTGGACATAACAAATCATTTAATTATTTAAGCAACAACATAGGTTAAATTTAATAAAAACAAATTACAAAAAAAAAAAAAAAATGTCATGTCACAAGTTTTTTAAAATTATTTGTAAAAGTCATATTTAAAGTGATTGTCATTAGTGAGAGCATGCATCATAGTGCAGTGATACACGTATACGCAGTCAAACCTATTTGCGAATATGCTCAGAATACCATTGGAGCACGAAAAGTTTTACGAAAGTTTCTATAGTAAAATTTGCATGATCTGAAAATATTAGTTTTTTTTGCATGATCTACAAATTTTTGATCCGGGTCTCGATGTTGTGGTGCCATAATACTTGTAGGTCCTGATACCCACGGCACAGGGAATCCTAGTGTGGTATCAGACTATGCATGAGACTGTTGGGTGTTATGTTATGTAGGACGCCTTACTCTACCGTTATAGAGTTGAGTGGAGCTACATATAACGCGAGCGTAGCCGCGGACGGGAGCTAATAAAACATAGCCAAAGCCAATTTGGGGATAATGTAATGTGGGTGTTCTGGGTATTTTCTATATATAATAAAAAATATCTATCTATGTAATATATTGTATTAAGTATATCAGTTGTCTAGTACCCATAACACAAGCACTGCTTAGCTTGGGGCTAGATAATGTAGTATGAACTGTCCAGCAATTTTTTTTTATTTTTTTTTTTTTTAATGCATCTTCCGGTTTGTGTATTAATTTTTGGAATTAGATCAGAAGTTCTGGAGAAACTCTTTATCCAATACTATTAAACAAGCAATATTTGTTACAATAATACATATAGGACAAATAAACTGAAAAAAAATCAAATAAATATAAATGAATTAAATAAACTGTTACTTTCTAACTCAGCCGTGGCATGAGTGCATATCGGCTGTGGAATGTTATGCAAAATAATTTGTTACATTACCTACCTTGTTTGTTTATATCAATAATGAATGTGTATGTGCGCGGTGTGCGCCTACTTTTTGGTGATTGTACCTAGTCAAACCTTTGAAGGTTTTTAAGGTACTATATTATAATTATAACTGTGTAATATTGTGTATGAAATAAAATTAAAAAAAAAAAAAAATGGGGGTTTTGGGGGACGAAAAATCACAATAAAAAAAAAAAAACTCTGGGAAAACGAAATTTTCCACAAAAAATATAACGAAAAATATATCAAGATACATAGTAAAAATTATTATGAAAAAAACTGAACGATGCTCTGCGGCATTTGGAGAATTGGTTGGGTGGGCTTGGTCTTGGTCACTCACCGGTCCATAGCCTTGTCGGGGTTGATGTCGAGGAAGAACTCGTCCTCGAGTAGGACCGCCATGACGGGCGCCTGCAGGGCCGCCACGAGGAACTGCCGCGCCGGCGTGTGCCCGTCGCGCACCACGGCATACAGGGACGAAAGCGCACATTGGTCACTCACCGGTCCATAGCCTTGTCGGGGTCGATGTCGAGGAAGAACTCGTCCTCGAGTAGGACCGCCATGACGGGCGCCTGCAGGGCCGCCACGAGGGACTGCCGCGCCGGCGTGTGCCCGTCGCGCACCACGGCATACAGGGACGAAAGCGCACATTGGTCACTCACCGGTCCATAGCCTTGTCGGGGTCGATGTCGAGGAAGAACTCGTCCTCGAGTAGGACCGCCATGACGGGCGCCTGCAGGGCCGCCACGAGGGACTGCCGCGCCGGCGTGTGCCCGTCGCGCACCACGGCATACAGGGACGATAGCGCACATTGGTCACTCACCGGTCCATAGCCTTGTCGGGGTCGATGTCGAGGAAGAACTCGTCCTCAAGTAGGACCGCCATGACGGGCGCCTGCAGTGCCGCCACGAGGAACTGCCGCGCCGGCGTGTGCCCGTCGCGCACCACGGCATACAGGGACGATAGCGCACACTTCCCTGTGCGCAGTAATCTGTTGACAACATTATTATTTTAACCCAACTGCGGTAGCAACTATAAATTTGAGAATCATCTAAAAGATTCAGAATATCCTGCAATACAACGTAAATTCACAGATTTTTGCATAAAATTCTGTTGGGTTTTAATATAGCTCCGAAACGAGATCCGTATCCTAAAAAGAACTAATATTACAAACATAGCTCTCAGAATTAGCAAGTTGAAGTGGAAATGGGCAGGTCATATAGCTCACAGAACTGATAACCGTTGGTGACAAGAGGATCTCCTGTGGCGATCACAAACTGGACGAGGCAAGAGAGGAATGCCCCCATTTTTGATGAACGAAAGACATTATAGAGGTTGCAGGAAGTCGGGGGATGGAGGCGGCTCAAGACCAACCGTCGTGGCATTCTATGGAGGCCTTTGTCTAGCAGTGGACTTATGTAAGGAAACTCACTTTCTAGGATCACTGGAATTCACCAGCTGATGCTTGATCAGCGACCGTATGACTGCCAAAAGCCTTGTTCTGTCGTTCATAGACCTGCAGCTTCCATACAAGCCTGCCACCAGAGCTGAAGGCAGCGACGGGGGCATGTGATCCTCGCCGAGCAGCAGGCATAGCGACACAAGATGTGGGGAGTCGCGCAGCCATCCTAGGAGCTCGCCCAGGGCATTTGCTTCCTGTAAGGCAAAAAAAAACGAATAAAAAGTTTTTTCTAGGTTTTATCTTATTTTAATAGAACCCTCCATCTCTTCCCGTGGATGTGTAAAAGCCGACTTAGGGATTACTCGGACTTGTTTGTAAGAATTGTTGGTATAAGATTTGTCCTGACTGCTAGCTTATTTATGGAATGTGATAATACTGGAAGAAAGCGTTAGCTGAATCAGTCGTGGAAAGCAATGGCGGCGATGATCTCACCACTCGTCACGTCTATATTCCACGATGGTGCAACCCACTGTGAAAAGAGGCCCATTGAGGCTCTGCCTACCCCTACGGGGAAAAAGGCGTGTGTCTATGTATGTCTGTATGTATTTTACCACTTTGCCAGCGTTATTAATATATAAGTGCGAGCTGCAACTAAAATTATGTTTCCTGATTACATTTTCGATAAATGAAAATTGGGGATTGGGTTCAAACAGGAACCTGCAAATCACTTCGGATTGAGACTGATAATAAAGGTGTGTACATAGTTTGCCGTATATTTCATCTCTCCCCCTACCCAGTATTGACCTTGTTAAGCCATATCTACATACATAACTCAGAACCAGATGTGTATGAGTCAAATGAAACAATTTACCATTGCTTACGTGTATTTGACGACCTCTATAGCGCGGCGGGCGTAGGTTCACTTGCGACGCAAGAGGTTGCGGGTTCGATTCCCGCCTCGGAACAAACATTTATGCGATTTGCAGATATCTTCTTTGTATAATAAAAATATATATCTATGTAATGTATTATATTAAGTATAGCATATCAGTTATCTAGTACCCATAACACAAGCTCTGCTTAGCTTGGGGCTAGTTAATGTTGTGTGAACTGTCCAGCATTATTTGTTATTATTTATTTATATTGTGCAACAACCTACCTCCCCCCTGGAGTTTTAAGGTATTCCATCGCATCCTAATGCACATTCATTGCAATAACTTCCATCATATTTTTTTAACTCCGAAAAGTGGGCGGAAACATCATGATGTGGCTGAATGTTTTTATAAATAAATAAATGTAGGTAGGTACTACTTAGTTAACATACATACCCACATAGAACAAAACGACTTATGGCTGATCATTCTAAATAATTAAGCGTTTCATAAAGAAAACTACTTGGTTTAATTAATTTAAGGGATTTTAAAGTTTTGTATGACTTCAAGCAAGTTTTTTAAAATTCCCAACTATGAATCACAGTCAAATGAGTAGCTATGATAAAAGGAAAACTTAAGGAGTCTCACCTTGAATTTCAAGACCTTGTACACATCTATAAATGTAGATCTCTCGAGTAGGCTAGCTCTCTGGCAAGCCGCTATAGAATCAGCTTCACATCTCGAAGTTATTAGATTGGTGAGATTCTGTCGCTGCATGGAACATATCCATGACGACTGCAGAAGCTCCAAAGCTCTCTTTTCCACCTCTTCATTGAGTTTCTGCAACAGCTGCCTTTCCGAGTTTATGAAAATCTTTTCCCGTCGAAGTTGGTTCGCCAACTCCGCTATATTCATACATCCTTCGGATGTTGACTGCATCATGTTTGTTTCCAATTATTTAAACACTTTTTGAGGTCATTTCTTGCACAAATGATTAATGAAACATTATTTTCACGTCATTTCCTAATGCAGGTACAGAAACAAGTTTTGGTCCCTTTTTACCTCAATGTCTGTTATTTGTTTAGCAAAAAAATGTCTCAATTAATTTTCAGATAACTCGTACGTACAATTAAATACAGTCGATGGTTAAAAAACTTCTATTTCGCCAATTTTCGTGTTATTTTTACTTTCCTTGAATCTGTGAAAAGTGCGAAACCCAAAAACTAAACGAGAAGAAGAGAGACAGAGAAACGCAAAAGCAAAATTATGAATGAATTGAACACAGACTACTAATTACGATTTTGTTGTTCGTGATGCTGACTGAAAATCAGAAACACAGAGTACCTTTATATATCAGAAAATGGAAAATCAAAGATAAGAAACTAAATTGATTGTTTTAAGTTCTCAGAAATAAAGTCTTTAGTTCAAACTGAAAGTACCGTACTTCTTCACCGTACGTGTCTAAAAAGATATATTAAATCCAGATTATTTCCTTCAAAGTACATAACTAAACATTCCACCAACCAAAAAAAAAATTTACCTAGAGAATGAATGGATATTAGTGACAGAATATATTATAGATTATAAATGACTGAATGAATGACAATGAAATGGCTGCCTGCTGGCTGGCTGGCTGGCGCTGGTGAAGGAAAAAATAAATCAAAGGATATCCTTGGATTATTTGCTGTTCATTTTCCATTTTAATTTTATTGTATTGGTATGGTTGTTTTATTTGTTCTAACTATTTCAATGTTAGCAGTGGTTCGCTCAAGTTGATATAATGTCAAACAGTTCTATTGAAGGAAGGTTGAAAGGTTTACAAGAACGTTTCGAAAATGAAATGCGTATTCGGAGTGGTTTCAGCAGTCCTGGCAGTGGAACTGGAGCTCCCAGACCTGGGGGCGGCCAAAGGCGAAGACCTCGTAAGTATTTTGCATCACAAGTTACAGATCTAGTGGAACTAAATATTGTAAATTGTGTTACCAATCTAGTTTCCTTGCACCATTCCTGCTGACTTTTGTATGGTCTTCTATCATCTTCAGCGAGCCTATTCGAGTGATCCTCCAGATTCAATAGTTCGATTTCTGAAGAATTATTAGTTTTATGGTGCTGATAAGTCCTTGTGCAATCGTGGCTGTGAAATTTTCTGTGGCAATGTTTAGACATTCATTATCAGCAACCCCAAAGGTGGTTGAGTAATCATAATCAGAGTTCACAGACAAGCCGTGATTGTAATGCATGGTGGCAGCTTCCCTTGGAGTGTTTCAGAACATTTTGTTCAATTTATTTGATAGTGAATTGAATAGTGCTGGCTAAATGAGACATTGTTTTAGGTATTTGTACTAATTTGTTTTATTTGTAGAAACGATTGTGTTGGAATTCATAAATTGTTATGCTAAACGTGTATTTCTTTAAATTTCTTTGAAAAATACCTTTAAAAAAACCTGTACTGTCTAATGATGAGACTAAGGTTGAGACAAGTAGATGTTACTTAGTTCGTGCCACGCTTAGCAATGTCACTGTTGCACAAATGTTCAAAAATATGTGACAGGGACAATCCATACAAAGTAATTTTGATTTATCATAGACTTTTCTGTTTTGTCCATTTTATTTAGTTCAAATTTCAAGAGTTTGTTTGAGTAATAACAAATTAGATAACTGGTTGCGAACGAACAAACTGTTAACAATTAAAGACATTAAAGTGTAATCAGTGCAGCGAGTGAAACTAAGACATTTCAACACTCTGAAATAGGCACATCAGCGAAAGCTGCTCGTCTATAATTTTAAATAGTTATAATACTGTGTAATTTTAGTGGCATTTTAATCGGTGTAAGAACCCATGTCCTGGATAAGCTGCTATAGTTAGGGAAGAAGGACTGATGAGTCTGGATCACAAACATCAAGAATCTATCCACCTATAAGTCTATATAGTCCACCAACTGATAGCGGATATTATAGATAAATAATTTGTGTATCTTGTCTGTAGAGCACAGGTGTCGTGAAATTAAATCTAAGTAGTACTATTGGGTGTGTTTTCAAATGGATGGAATTTGTTCACCATAATCTTTGCCACCACTTTACTAAGGCATGACTTGGCCAAAATTAAAATAAAAAACTTGAAGCAGGACAATATCACATCACACTAAATCACACTAATCACACTATATTTATTTATATATTTATATATAATATTATAAAGGCGAAAGTTTGTGTGTGTGTGTGTAGTGTGTTTGTTACTTCTTCACGCTCAAACGGCTGGACGGATTTGCATGAAATTTGGAATGGTGATAACTGGACTCCCGGAATAACACATAGGCACATTTTTATCCCGATATTCCCACGGGATCGAGACTTACGCGGGTGAAACCGCGGGGCGCTGCTAGTAAAATATACAACACCAAAAAAAAAACTGATATTTAAATATCAGTTAATATGGTATGATATGTAAATTTCCTATCTCTCGAGATTTCTACAAAAATACATACAGAGAAATACACTAGAAATATGTCCAAAAATGTATATTATCCAAAAAGGCCCGTTTGTAAAGTTAACCCTTACTTCTTTTACTTGTAGAGTAACAACCAGTTAGGTTGATGAAATAATTAACTTAAGAGTTTTTGTTGCAGCTGCTATGTTCAACACCAGTATACAAGCGTTCCCACCGAGGTCTCCACAGGCAACTGAAACTGAGTATAGGATGCGGGAAGTCTATAAGGTACAGTGCTTACAACACAGTAACTTCTAGAGTATTGATTAGTCCTTAGCTCTACTGAGCTTGCCATACTTGTCTAGAGACTAAGGCTGCGTTTACACCTAAGTTGTGCGAGGAGGCAGCAGTGCACAAGGAAAATCCATCATTAGGATAATTTCATTTTACTAGCCTAGTAATCGTATTTGTGGATTTTTTCCTAGAGTACTGATCAACTTGCTCGCACAGCTGTGGTGGAAATGCAGCCTAATGCTCTCATCAGGCAAAAAAAGCAGGGTTTTGCAAAGCAACAATTTTTTAATATAAAATATCTGTGAAATTTTTTACTGCTTATTTTTTTAGATGTGTAAGATTTTCGTTATGTTCATATGTACGTTAAACAAATTGAATAGTCCTTATAACGTCATGGCACTTTTTTTCTTTTTTCTTTTATACTACTTGAATGACGGAACAAGCAGATGGCCCACGTGATGTTAAGCGGTAACCTCTGCCTATGAACAGTGCATTACCTCATCGGTCAAGTCCAACTAGGACGAGCCCTATGTGGCATTGCACTGCGCCCGCCACCCTGAGACAAAGATGAAAAGTCTCATGTGCCTGTAATTTCACCGACACCCTTACCCTTCAAACCGGAACACAGCAATGCGAGGACTACTGCTTTGCGCCAGAAATAGGTATGGTGGTAGTACTTCCCCGGACGAACTCTTTCACAAAAAAGCTCTACTACTACTAAACTTATAACTTATTAACTTTTTATAACTTATAGACTTAATTTAAAAAGAGTCCATTAGGGCAGCAGGCAACGCATTGGCAATACCTCTGGTGTTGCAGATGTCAATAGGCGATGGTAACCGTTTACCATCAGGCAGGCCATAAGCAAGTTTGTCGAGCCACAACATAAAAAAAAAAAAAAACGTGATTAGTACACAGTGATATTATACAATGACAATAATGTCAGTAATCTATTTAATAATTCTATTTTCAAGTAACCTATGTACTTTATTTCCCCAAAGAATAACTTACAAGTATAAATACACTGTGACAGTTGAGCTATCTAAAGACTAGTAAACAATCTGAAGATAGCTCAACTGACTACAGACACAGCACTACCAGACGGAAGCAAGATGCTGGCATTTTTATTGTTTTTTATTTGTTTCATTATACCTTGTATTGTTTGGTAAATTAATATGTTACCGTGAACATGACTTTCTGTTAATGTTCTATTTGTCAATAGGTGAGCGGCAAGCTGAATGTGGAAGGCATAGAGTACCGGTCCCACATAGACGAGCTGCAACAACTCGGTGAACTCGGCAGCGGAACCTGCGGTCATGTGGTCAAGATGTTGCACAGACCCTCTGCAGCTGTCATAGCTGTCAAAGTAAGAAATAAAAGATTATAAGCCAAAAGCTTAATGTGTGCAAACATTTGTCTTATGTTAGAAAGACCAATATTCTGATCCTATTTAAATAATAATTAGAACACAACTATGAGAAACTGAATTTGTCAAAATTAGTTGACCTTTTTTTTTATACTTCTTGAATGACGGAACAGGCAGATGGCCCACCTGATGTTAAGCGGTAACCTCTGCCTATGAACAGTGCATTACCTCATAGGTCACGTCCACCTAGGACGCGCCCTATGTGGCATTGTTCTGGGCCCGACACCCTGAGACATAAAGATGAAAAGTCTCATGTCCCTGTAATTTCACCGGCACCCTTACCCTTCAAACTAGAACACAGCAATGCGAGCACTACTTGACTTCTTTGATGAGCATGCATGGGGTGGACAACCTTAACTGATGTCTCACATTGGTTATGTGTTATTCTCCCCCTACCAACCCTCCCCCAGTCAGCACAGCAGTCTCATCATTTCCTCAAGCTTACATTTATTGTTATGAAACTTGTTTATTTGTAAAAAATAATTAAAGTTATTTCTGTGAGATTAAGTTGAACCATGCTGATAACTGTAGACATAAGTACAATATTTGAATACCACAGTTCAACAACAGTATTTTCCTTAATAGTAAAGTAATCCTAATAGTAGTTCCGTAATAGTAAACTTCCTTAATAGTACATATACTATTAAAATTTATAATTATTTACTCCTAGACATCAAAATATTAGAAGTTTTACAAAAAGAAGCTGAATCAATGGCTAATTTCTAAAGTATACAAAAACAAATACAAATATTTAATTGACTTGTAAATTTTACAAGTCAAGTCAAGTCATAATGAAGATGCGATAAAATTCTTACAAATAATTAAATTTTGCGAAATAATTAAACATTACGACACGAAACATGCATTATATGTATGTTTTTTTATTATTATATGTCATTACAATAGACATATACAATTCCTAGTGACGATAAAGAAGACATTCTACCGTTCAGGTAATTCGTGGAATTCTTCTACACTGTAGAATGTCTTCTCCAACAGACACTATTAGTTTAGTAAATCGCTATATTATATTACTTAGCTGTTAAGGCTGTGCGTTGTCACTCGTTCAATCAGTCAGTCAGTCAGTCAGTCAAGACATTGCCTTTTATATATGAGATGAGGAATCTATAACAAGTTTAAGATAATAACTTACCTAATAATTGTTTTGTTTGAACTTCGCACTATTATTTTAAGCTCGAAATGAGCAGGCTTTGGAATGTACACAGCTGAGCAATAAAGATTTTCTTATTCTTATTCTATTCAGCTCCTTAAAAAGTACAGCAAGACCTTATTGACGTATCAATTCCCTTCTCTTGCAGCAAATGCGTCGATCCGGCAATTGCGAAGAAACCAAACGCATCCTAATGGACCTCGACGTAGTGGTTCGTTCGCACGACTGTCCTTACATAGTGCGGTGTCTCGGTTGCTTCGTGACGGATGCCGATGTGTGGATTTGTATGGAGCTGATGGCCTCATGCTTCGACAAACTCCTCAAGCGGCTTAGGGCACCAATTCCAGAGGAAATATTGGGGAAAGTCACTGTGGCGGTGAGTATTTAAAATCATTTATTTAATCCTTTAACAAAATATATTGTGTGCGGAAATAATTAATTAATCTTAAATCTAAAAACCAAAATATTCATACTACTATTAATAAGTTATAAATTCAACCCTACACTACAAACACAAATAATTTCCTACATAATACAAAAATTACAAATAATTAACATGTCAATAAGTCTAAAATCCATAGTCAAATCCAATAAAATTAAATTAAGAAAACACAATAAAAAAAACCACAATTAAATACTGGAGACACAACAAAAAAAATATTTTAAAAATTATAATAATGTTATTTTTTTTAATACTACTTGAATGACGGAACAAGCAAATGGCCCACCTGATGTTAAGCGGTAACCTCTGCCTATGATGTTCCTAATTTAATATTTACAATTCATCAATAGAATAGAGGCACTTGTCCAGAGTATAAATCTAAAATAGCCATGCACAGTACCACGACTGGTTTGATAAATCTGGAAGTTCTGATTGATTTACAGTTCATATAATGGACGAGTCATCTTGTGGCCTAGGCACTTAGGTTAATCAAATGGCAAATGCAAAGAAATGTTATGACAGCTTTGTTTTACCATAAATGTACTTACTAATTCTACTTATATGTTCAAAGACTGAAATTTAATAGTATCATCATCATCAACTGTAGATATCCACTACTAGAAATAGGCCTCCCGATATAATGCCACGACACGGTGTTGAGCCTCCATCCACCGAATTCCTGCGACGGTTACACTAATATTGGTGTGTCGAGTGGCGGGCTGTCCTATGCTGTGCTGTGTCCTGTCCACCTAGGATGCGTCCTATGCGGCTTTGCACTGCGCCCGCCACCCTGAGACATAAAGATGAAAGGCTTATGTGCCTGTAATTTCACCGGCACCCATACCCATCAAACCGGAACACAGCAATGTAAGCACTACTGATTTGCAGCAGAATTGGGTATGGTGGTAGTACTTCCCCGGACTAACTCTTTCACAAAAAAGCTCTACTACAACTAAAGTTATAGTAATTTATAATTGTTTCCTAGAGAAGTCTTAGAACTGGGGCACCAATATATCAGGTAGAAGAATTTAAAAGTCTCTTTTTTAAGGATATAATTTAGACGGTCACCAAAAATATTTTTAAGACTCTAAGCCTAGGCACCAAATAAAATAAACACCGCCCAAAAAAAGTACTAAACGGTTACCAAAATGGATAAATGATCACCAAATTACGATGGATTAACGGTCACCAAATTCTGTTAGGTTAGGTTAAATATATAATATTTAGTCTAAAGTGTATTTTAAAGGCGTCCATACATTTTTATGGCAGTCAATAATACGAAAAAAAGGATTTATTTCATAATATTTTAGGAAACGTAATTTGGTGACCATTTATCCATTTTGGTAACTGTTTAGTACTTTTTTGGGCGGTGTTTAAACACAAGCCCTTCTTTAATTCGACAGACGGTGAACGCACTATCGTACCTGAAAGACACACACGGTGTGATCCATCGAGACGTGAAACCTAGCAATATCTTACTGGACGAACGCGGCAACGTTAAGTTGTGCGACTTTGGCATTAGCGGGCGACTCGTGGACTCCAAGGCGAAGACGAGAAGCGCCGGTTGCGCTGCGTATATGGCGGTAAGTTATTTGCTCATCTCATTCTCCAGAGCACCAAGAACAGGTTTTTTTTAAAAAAAAAAATTTAACATTGATAGACCTTTTTTTAACCTCAATCTCACCTGTTGGTAAGTGACGATGTGGCCGCAGATGGAGCACAAAGGTCTAGAAGGCACCTATTCACTCTAGACTTGAAGAGACCCAGATTATAGTTTTCAGGAAAAACAGACGACGGTAGTGTATTCCACCCCTTAGCAGTTCGCATTATAAAGGTAGAACTGAAACGTTTTGTGCGAATAGAAGGTATACTAATGAGGTAAGGATGGTACTGAGCCGTACGCCAGCTCGTCCTCTGATGAAAAGGAGATAGTGGGATCAGATCGTGCAGTTCCTGGGAGCATTCCCCGAAATGTAACCTATAGAAGATCGAAAGGCATGCAACCTTACGGCGGTGCTCGAGACTCTGGATCTTAGTCTCCGCCATATGTTTGTTGAAGTTTTGCATTCGGTAATCCGACTATCGAATTGCCAGTCGATATTTGTTTTTATGTATGGTTTTAATAAGTTTCTCAACAAGTCCGCTAGGGGTGCTTATCATTTTCTGCATACAAAACAGACTTTCGGACTCGCAATTCGGTTTTGGTTATTCCGAGTGGTTCCATATTTACATACCTTTACTAAGCCCTGAACAGAATAGAAGTCGAGAAAACCTAGAGTAAACAATCAATGTGTCAGCACAGAATAAATAATAGTAGTAAAAACGTAGCCGTAAAAATGTAGCTTCACCTTTCAAACAGGTCCGGCTAAGAGTGATCTTGAGATGTTATTTTTAACCCCCGACGCAAAAACGACGGGGTTTTATAAGTTTGACGTGTTTCTCTGTGTGTGTGCGTGTGTGTGTCTGTCTGTCTGTGGCATCGTAGCTCCCGAAAGGATGAACCGATTTTTTTTTTTTTTTGTTTGAAAGTTGAATTTGTCGGGAGAGTGTTCTTAGCTATGTTTGATCAAAATCGGTACAGCCGTTTCATTGCGTTGCGGGTTTATTAATTTTTGCAAAATTAATTACTTGTATAATAAACTAGCGATCCGCCCCGGCTTCTTACGAAAATGTATTATACTCCTAGGATGGTGCAACCCACAGTGAAAAGAGGCCTTAGGCACAGAATAAATATGAGTACAGGTACAGAAGACACACTTAGCGAAAAAATTTATATAAATAGCGACTCTTGCTGGGACGCAACAAAGTGCAATTCAGCTCGCATTAGCGCTCAATGCCTATCGCGATATTCACCTAAACATTTGCTCTCTCTTCTAACGCGTAACTCTGTCGCTGTCTGGCGCTGAGTGATGCGCATCGAAAGGGTTGTCGACATATCTAATAAAAAATTAAATAAACCTTCCGTTATATAGGTAGGTAGTCAACATTGTAGCATAGATTATGTATTAGTTACTTCGGAACGCGCAAGACAGCTAAAAGAGGCCGAACATAGGGTCGGAGCTTTATGTCTCAGGGTGGCGGGCGCAGTGCAATGCCACATAGGGCGCGTCCTAGATGGACGTGACCTATGAGGTAATGCACTGTTCATAGGCAGAGGTTACCGCTTAACATCAGGTGGACCATCGGCTTGTTCCGTCATTCAAGTAGTATAACAAAAAAAAGATCGAAAGCAGGTAGGTATTTTTAACCCCCGGCGGAAAAACGACGGGGTGTTATAAGTTTGAGGTGTCTCTTCGCGCGCGTGTGTGTGTGTGTGTGTGTATTTGTGTGTGTGTATGTGTCTGTGTGTGTGTCTGTCTGTGGCATCGTAGCTCCCGAACGGATGAATCGAATTAGATTTTTTTTTGTTTGAAATGTGAATTTGTCGGGAGATATCAAAATCGATTCAGAAGTTTCATTGCGTTGAGGGTTTTTATTAATTTTTACAAAATTAATTACTTGTAGGTACTTGTAAATTAAATAGTTACAAAGTTATATGGATATCATAACGATGAGATATTAAGTTGGTAGGTAAGTATAGTTTTTCTCTGCTTATGAAGTTAACAAGCTACGATTTAATTTAAAAACATCAGTAGGTTTACCAAAACCATCGATGACCAAAACATATATTATTATTATGAACTGAACTCGCTCTAAATAACCTAACCTACATAAAGTACCTTGCGAGTACCTATTTTCATTTTGAAATAGGTACATATTATGTACCTACGAATTACGTAAGTACCACATGTTATTATCAATATTGTTTTTATGTAGAAATGAAGACTTATTTATGTTTTTTTATTTTTATAAGAACTGAGAATGACGGAACAAGCAGGTAGCCCACTTGATGATAAGCGGTAAGCTCTGCCTATGAACAGTGCATTATCACATAGGTCACGTCCACCTAGGACGCGCCTTATGTGGCATTGCACTGCACCCGCCACCCTGAGACATAAAGATGAAAAGTCTATGTGCCTGTGATTTCACCGGCAACCACTTCCAACCGGAACACAGCAATGCGAGCACTACTGCTTTCCGGCAGAAATAGGTATGGTGGTAGTAGGTACTTCCCCGGACGAACTCTTTCACAAAAAAGCTCTTCTACTGCTAATTTAGAGCGATTCAGAAGTAAAGTCTAATTAAGCACGTAAGCAGATCGGTAAGTAGGTAGGTACCTAAATTTAAGTAATTACTTAAACCTATATTACAACCTTGATCTTTGAAATCTATTCTGTATGCACAAGAAATCACACCTATGAAAGGCATTACTTCGATATGTACCTACAGAAAATAACTAATGTACCTACATCAATCAAATAACTTAAATTTCTTCGTCCTGCGGCAATGCAAAAAATGATAATTCTTTATTTGTTTTTGACTATTGCATCCATATACAGCACAATGTGTACGCGTCGGCATATTTGCGCGGGAAACGTGTTGCGCGAGCGCTCAGGCGTCCGTCCGACAACCGACTGTCACTTGTGATGTCTGAGGAACGGCCGGGCTGTAGGTATATATCGCGCGACCTAGAGCGAGTGATGATGCCCTGCCTTAGGCCACGGCTTCGGGCTTTTGGGTGAAAAGATTTATGTTTCAGAATAAAAGATCTAAATGATAATGAAAACCGCATCAAAATCCCGTTGTGTAGTTTCGAAGAACTAAGCTGACAAACAGACACGCAGATAGCTACTTTTTAATACTATGTATTGTTTTGAACAATTTATCTCACATGAGTAGTGAATGAAACACAAACAGCGCTCTAGAGTTGTATTGAGATGTCGAACTTAAGTGCAGTCAAGTCTGCACTTGAGCTGACTAGAGAGCGATTTTGATGATTAACTTTGAAAAAAAAACTATGGTTTTACGCTTTGTTTTTAATCTCTGTAAGTCTATTTTTAGATATTGAGTTTTCGAGCGGGTCCCGATATTTTCAATACAGCTCACAATTCCATTTACTTCTTATCATTATCATCCGCCAGAAAACTTATTTCATAAAAGCTTATTTTACATATAATAATAATTTAATAATGACTAATAAAACTTGTTTATTAATCTTAACCTAATTGTAGTCACATCTGAAACAAACAATCATAACAATTTTGAAAGTATACTTGCTCAACTTGCCATTACAAATTTTTATATAGTTTACCTGCCCATTAACTGTAATTAAATCGAGACTGAAGTATTTAAAAAAAAAAAACTTTTGCTTGAATATCGATTCAGTTTGTTTTTAGTTCTGGAATGATTATCTGCTCATCTTGAATCTTGACTAATGTTTGTGGTCAACTTGCTGACTAAGAAGCAACTCAGCCAGGTCTGCCTTTGCTTTAGCCTCTCTAATCTTTTCTCGAAGAAGCATTATTTCTAATTCATGGATCTCATTGGCTCGGTGCTGTCTGTCTTTATACTCTCTTTCGAAAATTGTCTGCATTTGTTGTGAGTCAACGTCGCCGATTTCGTTTTGAATGGTCGAGGGTTGTTCAGTAATCCAGCAATGTTGTCGATGGTCTATGGCCTGTGAGAGAGCTTTTTTACGCTGCTTTAGATTCATCCACAGCCTTCGAAGTTGTTTGCTTGTTGCCTGAAAGTCGTTGCGTATTATTCGAAATAAATTGCGTGCTAGTCTGACGCATGAAACAAGGGTTTCGTTATCTTAAAAAACAATAAAATTTATTTTGTTT
The DNA here is from genome assembly GCA_932527175.1 of Operophtera brumata. NCBI lineage: Eukaryota > Metazoa > Arthropoda > Insecta > Lepidoptera > Geometridae > Operophtera > Operophtera brumata. Next base: position 17,211,754 of record OW052238.1, on the reverse strand, counting down.
ATCGAAATAATAGGGGCCTTCTTTTAGAGACATTATGTTAATATGTTTTTGAAAACGATTGAAGTCAGTAGTGTTTTGTGTTTCCTTTTTTTTATATTTTGGTATTGCAAAAATTTCGTCTTAAAATGCAGAGAAACCGTGTTAAATAAAAAAAGAACTAAATCAAATTTAGTCCTTTCATATGACACTCCACTTGACCTGGTTGAGATGTTTTGCAACTTTCCAAACCCCCTTTTTGAACCCATTATTGGTGTTATTTTTGTGCTTGGAAAATGTGAGCAAACGAATAATACAACTGTGCCAAATTACAAATTTATGGTAATTAGTTGCTTAGTATCTCCGGCTGGGCAGACAGACAAATTCGCACATTAAAGGGTGTTTCTAGGGTAAAGCGTCTTCATAAATACCAACAGAACCATTTTTGATTGGAGAACATATTGTGTCTGTCACACAAACACAGTTTTTTTTTCCAAGTCTACTGGAGGCTAAAGTTGAATTTTGTTGCATAGGTGTACAAAATTAGGTGACCCAAATAGGGATGTATAGCGTAAATAATGCTTTTTTTTGGGGGTTATTTTCGGCAAACTTGAAAAAGAAAATGCCAAGTGCACCGTGTGGCCTATCAAATAAAAGGGCTCGTTATGAGGAATACTTTAAAAAATATGATTAAATTGCATAATTTAAAATATATTAAGGAAAATACACGAAAATCGAGTAATCCCTCAAAAAAACTGAACCTACAATAAAAAAACTGTATATTCTATACAATTACTAAAAATTATTTCATAGTGTACAGGAACAAATTAACGAAAATTCTAGTATTAAAATTCCCACGGGAAACAGTAAATGTACGAAAAGAGAAAATGCGTATACAATTTGTTGCTTAATTTCACCGCGGGCTAAATGTTCAAATTGTTCTAGTGCTATGGTAGCCTACTTGGTCCCCACACGAGTCCGTAAAAAAGTAGCTTGGTGTATAAACACATAAGGGTCTCCGAAGTTTACATACCTGCACTGTTGCATTGGGACTATTATTAAATTCTTTCATAATTGTATCCCACGCAAGGTTCTTTGACTGTAAAGTTGCGCTATCGGTGTCCTTACTTTCTATTATTCGAGAATATTGTTTTGAAATGTCCACGAAAGTTTTCCTCTCCAAAGGTGTAAAAATATGCTTCTTATTTTCCATTGTAAGGTAAATAATTGAATTCAATTGTACTATTCAACAATTTCGTCGAAATCGAATTGAAAACAATAAAACACGAGACGTATCATGCATGGACGACAAAAATAAACAAAATGCCGTGTGACAGTGACAGCTTTTCAGACCGATGTTTGATCGAACCTCCCATAGACTGTAAATCATTCACTCCTTCTGACATCGAGATCTTGAGTTGCGGCGCGCCTAGCCGCACTTGAGATCGAAATCAGCAGCTGTAAACTCTATCTTTTCAAATAACGCCATCTATCTTTCTAACAGATAAATGTAATGCTTTTTTAATAAAAAAAAAAAAATTACAATAAAGCTTTTGGCTGATGTTAATGATGACGAAATTAGTATTCAGCACCGTGAGCTGATTAAAATGAGACCAAACACGGCCTATCTACTATTATCCGTCGAGGAGTTCCGTTGTTCACCTTCCATTAAATATTAATTTTCATACTATTAAACTGTAGGCTAGAGACTAACATTATTATTAAAATTGCATGCTAACTCATGGCGAAATATGCTGGTCTTAAGATTATATATCTTATTTTTTTCATCCTGTTGTACCATATTTCATGCGAATAATTATTATTTCATTTCATTTCATTTCATTAGATCAGCTCGCCGTTACCTTATTATTCTATTACCATTGGAACTTAGGTATGAAAAATTTCAACGGAAAGTGGGTGAAAAATCGATTTTATTTTTAGATAAACGAACCAGAGAATTAGCAAAGGTGGTTAAGGTGGTCGCTTTTCCGCACAAATATGGGCGAACAGGGTATAATTGTATACTGAAATGACTCTTGTTGGCTTTTATATTGGTCATTATTCGCGTCAACACATATTTTGTTGAAGAAAACAGTGGATTAATAGCGAAAATAACATCGAAATTTTAGTTAAATAATAAATATTTTTCTAAAGAAACACGTGGCCGTGCCGGTGTCGTGCCGTGGTGTGTTTGTTTGCCGTAAGAATAGGCCCTTCCGCCTGCTCCCGTAATGTGATAATAGGCGACTAAGGGATTACACCAGGCGATATTTAGTAGTATCCATCCATAGAACTTAACACCAATCCGTCTGCCAATGGTAAGTCCCATCATCATCATCAGCCTGTATCAGTCCACTGCTGGATAGATAAAGATAAAGATAAAGATAAAGATAAAAAGATATTTATTTCGTAACCAAATACAACAAATTCGAATATTTAAAGTAGGCGTTCAAATCAAAGTTACAAAAAAGGCAACCACTCAGCATGTGCTATGGCAGAGTTAGTGCCATAGCGCTGGTCTTCCGTGGCCGCACATACGAGCGCATAGTGGCTGCTGCGGTACACAATGCCATCAACTATTAAATATACTGGACATAGGCCTCTCCCAATGCTCGCCATTTAGACCGATTTCCAGCCCCTCCCATCCACTTTCTACCAGCCGCCTTACGCAGATCGTCGCTCCACCTAGCCAGGGTGCGCCCCACACTACGTTTACAAAGACGTGGTCTCCACTCTAGAACACGTTTACCCCAGCGGTTGTCGGTTCTTCGGCATATATGCCCAGCCCATAACCATTTCAGCTTGCTAATTCTCTGAGCTATGTCGATGACCTTAGTTCTCCCAGTGGAACAATAATGGAGTAATGGTAAGTCCCAATTGCACTCAATTGGGAGCCCTCTTTCAGCAATGGATGTCAAATGGCTGATTATGATGAACGTTAGGAGAGCCAGAGAAATACCTGGCCCATCATAACATAACATACAACAGCTTTACATGCATAAAAAAAATGCTGGACAGTTCACACAAGATAATCTAGCCCCAAGCTAAGCAGAGCTTATGTTATGGGTACTATTATAACTGATATACACATTACATAGGTATTTTTTTTAAATTATACTTACATAGAAAATACCCAGAACACCCTGAACAAATATCTGCACATCATACAAATATTTGTTCCGAGGCGGGAATCGAACCCGCAACCTCCTACGTCGCAGGTCATCGCCCTGATCACACACTAGGATCTCCTGGGCCATGGGTATCAGGAACTATAAGTACCATGGCACCATAACACGCAGACAGGGAACGAATATTTGCAGATTATGCAAACATTTGTCCCGCAGCGGGAATTTAACCCGGGACCGCTCGTAACTCAGCCGGCTATTCGCTCGACATTTGCATCCTTTTGTGTGTTCTAGTCAAATTCAAAGTCAAAAAGTATTTTATTCATTGAAATCACACGGATCACTTCTACTCAAAGTCTTCAAAAAATAATTTACATTTACTCTTTTTCCAACGCAACCAGACCTAGAAGAATCAGGCAACAAACAACGGTCTGTTTTTTTTTATGATTTTATTATTTACCAAAATAAATAAAATAAAAATAATGATCCTTCTTACTACTATGTGGTGAGCGCCTGTGTGGTGCCTCGAGAACAAGTGGAAGCTGATTCAAAGAAAAAAGAAAAACCAACTTAAAAACCTTAGGTAGGCAGTCAAAAGTAAGATGCTAGAGAGAATCAGCAAAAGTTCATAAGGCAGCACACTCTACGCTTGATATACTCATAAATAACACATAATTAATAAATTAAATGTTGGTACAGACGTTGCAAATTGTCAAATTAGGTGTCGAGTAGCAGTGCGACATCAAGCCACGCGGCTTTATCATTAACATAGTCATGTGGAGTGTAATACTTATGTAATACGTAATACTTACTTATATGTTGTTTTTATTTCCAGCCGGAGCGAATAGACCCCCCGGACCCGACGCGGCCCGACTACGATATCCGCGCTGATGTGTGGTCTCTCGGCATTTCACTCGTCGAGCTTGCTACAGGCGTTTTCCCATACAGAGACTGTACCAATGACTTCGAAGTGCTTACTAGGGTAAGGGTCTGCTTGTCCACTTACTGCCCAAATAACTTGCTAATGAATGTAAATCATACTTGTGATCAACTACTAGGGGTAAGTCAAGAGGCAAGTTCAAATGATTGATTTGTTACATACTTACAACAATACAAAAATTAACTAATTTTAATATATGTGTTTTTTTTTGCTGTGTTCCGGTTTGAAGGGTAAGTGTGCCGGTGAAATTACAGGCACATGAGACTTTTCACCTTTATGTCTCAGGGTGGCGGGCGCAGTGCAATGCCACATATGGCGCGTCCTACGTGGACGTGACCTATGTGATAATGCTCTGTTCATAGGCAGAGGTTACCGCTTAACATCAGGTGGGCCATCTGCTTGTTCCGTCATTCCAGTAGTATAAAATAAAAAATAAATAAAAAAAGTGACGACCGGCACACTTACCCTTCAAACCGGAACACAGCAATGCGAGCACTACTGCTTTGCGGCAGAAATAGGTATGGTGGTAGTACTTCCCCGGACGAACTCTTTCACAAAAAAGCTCTACTACTACTAACTGTTATTTACTGTTATTTTAGGTAATAGCAGACGATCCACCTCAGTTGCCTGAGGATTGTAACTTCACACCGGAATTCAAGTCATTTGTTACACAGTGGTAAGTCACCATACAAACTTACACTTATTTTCTGGTCTTATTTATGACGGAAATATGATTAAACTTCTCTTAAATTTCAGCCTAAAAAAGAACTACAGACAGCGACCAAAGTACGCAAAACTCCTAGAACATCCATTCGTAGTGAAATCAACGCAAAACTTGGTATCAGTGGAGGATTGGTACGCACAACTGCCGGGCTCATCGCCGAGTGTCGTGACCAAGCCTGGTCTAGTTAGCACCGTGGCGACGCACATCGTGCATCCAGCCAGCAATGGGATCGAACCAGTGCGGAACTTCGTCACGAGCTCTCAGCATTTTGAACCGGTGCGGAACTTCGTTACGAGCTCGCAGCATTGGTTGCCGGAGCAAGTCACCCCTACGCCCGGCAGGTTAGAAATAAGAATTGTATAATAACCAATTATTGTTTATTAAGGTGGTTGCATTCGCTTGTGGCGCGAAATTAATTTTTTTTCGTGTTTTTTGCTCGTCATAGCGCATCAACACTTCTTCAGATAGCGAAAACTAATTTGCCGGTCATATAATTACCGGCAACATAGTTTTGGCTATCTGAAGAAGTGTTGATGAGCTGTGATGAACAAAAACACGAAAAAATTTGAATTTCGCACCACAAGCGAAGGCAACCACCTTAATCACTGCGATGACGCATATCATGTATCGAGCCAGGAATAGAGCAGATACAGTAGGGATGTGATCAGTTCTCTGCATTTCGAACCATTTTAGACCATTTCACTCGGTCTTGTATGAGAGCGCACCGATAGTATTAATAGTAGTTTATTATTTTTCAAGTGTAACCCACACTTTAGTTTACATAATAAACTATAATGAAATAGCAGTGGTGTCATCTCTTGTCAATGTTTCGAACTAATTTCGGACTTGGAACAGAAGGTTTCTAATGAAACACCTGTAGATGGCTCCCATCGGCGCAATAGCCGAGTTGATAGCGCCCACAAATTTCGTATTCAGCGTCATAGCTCGTTCTATGGCCGAATTGGTAAAGGCATCGCAGATCCCAGGCGAGGTTGCAGGTTCGAGTCCCGCTGGAACGAAATATTTGGGTTACATTTAAAAATGATAGTATTAATGTTTGTTTGTATGTTCAGAGCGAGATGGGCGTCTGGTAGCAGTGCGGGCGGCAGCAACTCGCAGCCGACGAGTCTCGAAATGGACTTCGCTAACCATTCACCGTACCCCAGGAGAAGGTAAATTCATTTTGGTAACTAAGGTAGCAGTAGGCGAGAAAATAAAACTCAGATGAAACAGACAGGACGCCCTAAAAGACAAGCAAACCTGCTAACAAGAGCACTAATCTATTCGTACTAAGCGATTCAGTTCTACCTTTATAATGCGAACTGCTAAGGAGAGGAATACCCTACCGTCGTCTGTCTTTCCTGAAAACTATAATCTGGGTCTCTTCAAGGTTAGAGTGAGTAGGTGCCTTCTAGACCTTTGTGCTCCATCTTCGGCCACATCGTCACTTACCAACAGGTGAGATCGTGGTCAACTCTAGTGATACAAAGTGATGATGAAATGGACTGTGATGGAGATGGATGAGTCTGTGATCGCAAACGCTAAGAGACCATCCACCTACAGTCCAACAACTGATAAAAACAACAACAACAAGTTATTGTGGGACGGTACATCTGCGGCGCGACATTTAATTTTTATTATTTTTTGCTCATCACTGCTCTTATAACTTTTCTACACTCTTCTTTCACTCTATAGTGAAAGTTTTGCGGGAACTAGGAGACCTAACACCCATGTTTTAATTGTTAGTATCACAATAGTATCTTAAATATCTAGTTTACCTACAAACGTCCTTAATGATTTGTTAGTGTTTTTTTTTGTTTAGTGACCTTCGTAGCTAAACTTTATATCTATGTAATACTATTTTAAAGCATGTCCTAGTTTTCGCAAAATCAATTTTCGGTATCTCGAAAAGTGTTCATAACCTGTCGTGAGCAAAAGACAATATTTTAATTTCTCGACGCGTGCGAAATGTTTAATTTCTTCCCCAAAATCATATGTCCTAAATGCTTTTTTGTTTCCCCAGAACAGAGTCCCAAAAAACTCAAAGGCCCTTATTGGCTATGATCATAGGAGATTCCTTGCCAATAACGTGTGACTGACGTCATAACGTGTTCTAAACGATGATTCCACGCAGATATCGTAACGAGCCCAGGGCTTCGCTATGACCATAGGAGATTCCTTGCCAATAACGTGTGACTGACGTCATAATGTGTTCTAAACGATGATTCCACGCAGATATCGTAACGAGCCCAGGGCTCCGCTATGACCATAGGAGATTCCTTGCCAATAACGTGTGACTGACGTCATAACGTGTTCTAAACGATGATTCCACGCAGATGTCGTAACGAGCCTAGGGCTTCGCTATGACCATAGGAGATTCCTTGCCAATAACGTGTGACTGACGTCATAATGTGTTCTAAACGATGATTCCGCGCAGATATCGTAACGAGCCCAGGGCTTCGCTATGACCATAGGAGATTCCTTGCCAATAACGTGTGACTGACGTCATAACGTGTTCTAAACGATGATTCCACGCAGATATCGTAACGATCCCAGGGCTTCGCTATGACCATAGGAGATTCCTTGCCAATAACGTGTGTTTGACGTTATAACGTGTTCTAAACGATGATTCCACGCAGATATCGTAACGAGCCCAGGGCTTCGCTATGACCATAGGAGATTCCTTGCCAATAACATGTGACTGACGTCATAACGTGTTCTAAATGATGGCTCCAAGCAGATATCGTAACGAGCCCAGAGCTTCGCTGTGACCATAGGAGATTCCTTGCCAATAACGTGTGACTGACTTCATAACGTGTTCTAAATGATGATTCCTCGCGGATATCGTAACGAGCCCGCGTTATGTTACGTTTGGTCGTATCGAATAAGGCTGGTGTGGTATCAAGAACTGTAGATAGCGTGTTTATAAGTATTGTTTATGTTCTTAGGACGATAGACGCGTGTGCGTCCCCCCCGCCGCCCCCCGTGCGGCGCGTCTCGGCAGATAATAGGTGGAGAGCATCGCCTGCGGTGAGTTTCTATTTCAATGCATAAAGTATTCTACCCACATTTATGAGGCATTTTTTTTACATAGCATCCAACAGTCACATGCATAGTCCGCACGAATATTTAGCGTGAGCGAGACTTGAGCGAGACGATAGTTATTGTCAAATATTGGCCAACTATTTGACATTGGGCTGACTAGATTTTTTTATAATTTGATTGGTTAAGGTGAAACGTTTCCGGTTTAACGCGAAATTCAAACTTTACTGTGGTATTTGCTGATCACAGCTCATCAACACATAGCGAAACCTGATTTTGCGGAAACTATGAGAACTAACTAACACACATGTTTAGATTGGTGTCTCATAAATACCAATAGTTTATCAGCGAATGACATTCATTGATTTTAACAGAGTTTTTTTCTGGTTTCGCTGTTTCAAGATCTGTTAATGGCTGTGATTAGAAAAAAACACAATAAAATTTGAATTTCGCGCCAAACCCGAAACGTTGCACCTTAATATTTTACATTTGCTATCGTCTCGCTCGCTCCGTTTCAAATTGTCAAATGTACGATGGAAATATGGAATTTTGCAGAGTTCCGGCAACACTAGTCCCATAGTCCTGCAGAGGTTCTACCACCAGAACCAGCAGCGGAGGTCCAGGGTCGACCTGCACGCGACGCCCAGGCATAGGAGGTTAGTTCCTACTCATCATCATCATTGTAACACAGTGTGTACACATTGTGTTTGACGACCTCTGTGACGCGGCGGGCGAACGTTCGCCTGCGACGCAGGAGGTTGCGGGTTCGATTCCCGCCTCGGAACAAATATTTGTGCGATCTGCAGATATTTGTTTAGGGTGTTCTGGGTATTTTCTATATATAATAAAAAATATCTATCTATGTAATATATTGTATTAAGTATATCAGTTGTCTAGTACCCATAACACAAGCTCTGCTTAGCTTGGGGCTAGACAATGTTGTGTGAACTGTCCAGCATTATTTATTTATTATTTATTATTTTATTGTCTTGCCTTTCTCCTAATTTATTTGGGGTCGGCGCAGTACGGCGTTTTCTTCCACTCTCCCCTGTCAGCCGTCACCTCATCATTCTCACCCTTCTCTTTCATATCAATCCATCTATCTTTTCTAAGGTCTTCCTCTTCCTTTCCTTATTAGCTAACTGCTCCACTACTACGTGTCACTGGTTCTTTCTCGGTCACCCTGCATTAAGTCAGAGACCTGCTTAAGGTATGGTCGTCTGAAAAGGGCTTTGTGACCAACCAGAAAAAAACATTGTGGTAACAGGATTCCGTGCGCCTCTTTCATGTACATGTTTCATGACTTCGACTTGAGGTTGGAGATGGAAGGTGGACAATGTTTTTTTTTTACATTTATAGACCTTTTTTTGACCACGATCTCACCTGATGGCAAGTGACGATGTGGCCGAAGATGGAGCATAAAGGTCTAGGCACCTATTTACTCTAGCCTTGAAGAGACCCAGGTTATAGTTTTCAGGAAAGACAGACGACGGTAGTATGTTCCACTCCTTATCAGGAGTTTATAGTAGTAGACTGATGACTGTGTTTAGGCTTTTTTTTTAACCCCCGGCTAAAAAGAGAGTTTTGAGGCCATAGTGTCTGTCTGTCTGTATTGCACGTTTCTTTGTTGCCATGTAGCAACAGTTTTAGTAGCAGTAGAGCTTTTTTGTGAAATAATTCGTCCGGGGAAGTTCTACCAACAAAACTTCACCACTATTTCTGCCGCAAAGCAGTAGTGCTCACATTGCTGTATTCCGGCTTGATCTGCAAATGTTTGTTCCATGCCTGTGTATTGTGGTAACAGGGTACTCGTAGTTCCTGATTCTCACGACGCAGGGGATCCTATTGTGGGATCAGGACTATGTATGTGACTGTCGGATGTTATGTTATTAATGTAAACACTCGTATGTTTTACAGTTTAAGTAGAGAGCACAGCGCCGGCCGGTCTCCCGATCCGCCGCCGAGGATGCATAGACAACACCATATGCTAGGACATGAAGGTATGTACACTATTATCAATCTACACGAATATTATAAAGAGGAAAGATTAGTATTTTTGTGTGTGTGTGTATGTTTGTAATTAATAAACTCAAAAACTGCAGTGCCGATTTAAAAAAAAAAACACCATTGGAAAGCTACATTCACCCTGAGTGACATAGGCCACCAGGTTTGGGCTGTTTTTCATCCTGAAACTACCCGTGCGAAGCCGGGACGAGTCGCTAGTATTATATAAAATCGTTGTGTGACTGACTCACTGACTCACGTCTAACTATCAACGCACAGTCTAGACCGTTAAAGCGGTTTCGCAGTATGTCCGATCCGAATCCGTGAAAATACTTATCTAGAGAGAAGTCGAGAGAAATCGGATGACGGAAATCGGATCTAGTGCATAAACTACCATACAAATAGTTCTTCGACAACTCCGGACTCTAGTAGTCGAACTCTGAAGTTTGGAGGGTACCATCCTTTAGTTCTATAGGGGTGCGCTGATGTATTTCTTAAATTCACCCCCTAAGTTGAGGTGCTGAAGTTTATATGGTAAAAAGTTATTTATGATAAATCAATAATATATTTATTCATTTCAAGCACACCCATTATAACAATTACAAATGACAGATCTTAAGATGGAAGTATGTCAGGCAGAACCTACACTAAGTCGAGACTTGTGTTGTAGGTTCTGCTTTCTTCCAGGGACTTGTACCCTTTTATAGCCATAACTATTTAAGTGCCTACTTAGATTAAACGATGATTAAACAAGTTTTTTTTTTTTTACGTTGATAGACCTTTGTTTGACCACGATCTCACCTGTTGGTAAGTGACGATGTGGCCGAAGATGGAGCACAAAGGTCTAGAAGGCACCTATTCACTCTAGCCTTGAAGAGACCCAGATTATAGTTTTCAGGAAAGACAGACGACGGTAGTGTATTCCACTCCTTAGCAGTTCGCATTATAAAGGTAGAACTGAAACGTTTAGTACGAATAGAAGGTATACTAAGGGTGGTACCGAGCCGTGCGCCTGCTCGTCCTATGATGAAAAGGAGATGGAGGGAACAGATCGTGCAGTCAAATAAATCAAATTCATTATTTTATACATTAAATGGAGTGACAAATATGCAGACGAAGTCGCGTTATTCCACTAGTACCCGATAAATTCACTATTTTATTTGAATGAATGACGGAACAAGCTCATGACCCACCTGATGGTAAGCGGTAACCTCCGCCTATAACAATGTTTTACCTCATACGTCACGTCCACCTAGGACGCGCCCTATGCGGCATTGCACTGCGCCCGCCACCCTGAGACAAAGATGAAAGCCTCATGTGCCTGTAATTTCACCGTTACCCATACCCTTCAAACTGGAACTATGCGAGCACTAACGCTTGGCGGCAGAGGTATGGTGGTTGTACTTCCCTGAACTCTAGTAGTAGTAGAGCTTTTTTGTGAAAGAGTTCGTCCGGGGAAGTACTACCACCATACCTATTTCTGCTGCAAAGCAGTAATGCTCGCATTGCTGTGTTCCGGTTTGAAGGGTAAGGGTGCCGGTGAAATTACAGGCACATGAGACTTTTCATCTTTATGTCTCAGGGTGGCGGGCGTAGTGCAATGCCACATAGGGTGCGTCCTAGGTGGACGTGTCCTATGAGGTAATGCACTGTTCATAGGCAGAGGTTACCGCTTAACATCAGGTGGGCCATCTGCTTGTTCCGTCATACAGTAAAATAAAAAAAAATAAAAAACTACTAACAAGATGTATATTTGTTGCAGCGAATGGCAGTATGGAGTTCGAGCCGCTTCCCTCGTTACACGACAGATTGCACCCCCACCCGCCCTCCCCGCTATTACTCAACGATAGGTATGTTTTCTTGACAACGTTTTTTAACCGATTTAAAAAACGAGGAGGTTCTCAATTCGTCGGAATCTTTTATTTTGTATGTATGTTCCCCGATTACTCGAAGACGACTGGACCGATTTGGAAAATTCCTTTGTTTTTTTTTTTTCTTTATAATTGGCGCCGCACGGCTTGTGCATTTGCCATTTTCAAGTATCTGTATTTTCATTATATTGTATTTTCAATATATTTTGCAACGTTCCAAGTCGTCAAAGTCACAGACGAGTCATGTTTTAGTAAAACGGTGGCCAATTTTACTAAAACTTTGGTAGACAATTTCCACCAATTTCAAAAGTCACGCAATTCTCTTCCATTTCATTTCACTACACTTGTGCTTTTTAAACGAGCTACATTCGTTAAAATGCCACCAAAATAACACAAAATAACTCAAGGAAACACTAGGAAAAGAAATAAAATAAAAGTAGACAACGTCTCTTTTCGAAAGTGGCGGGAAGAGTCCCTTTTTTTGTTTGTAATTGTATCCCAGGCATGGGTGGGCTTCCCAGGTGGTCTCATGGCCATCAGGTCAGGATCTGATGGTGGGATCCTGGAGAAATCGAGGGAACTCTTCAAATTTGATAGGCACATGTGAAGTGATTTGGGTGTTTTTTCCATAACTTACTCAGTTGTTTGCGCCTAGGAGTCATCCTCCCATGCTCGTGAGCTGATGATGAAAGCCGCAGCACTCCTTGTCGATTAGTAGTTAGGAGGTAATACTTGAATTGACTGACTCAATATTTAAACAGACAAAAATGCGAATAATACTTTTTATCCTCTTTTTTTGGACGACCTCTGTAGCGCGTCGGGCGAGTAGTCGGCTGAGATGCGAAAGGTTAAGTTCAACTCATTCTTAAGACTGCGCTCCCGGCAGGCACAAATCTTCATAAAAAAAAAAAACGCCACGCACCGCTCGTAAAAGCGGTTTTTATTGAATATCTCGTGAAATATAGATAATTTCAAAAAACCCCGTGGGTGAGCCCTTTGGTTTTATTGTATTGATCTTATTTATTCAATTTTTGACCCAATAATCTGTACCATATTGACAAGCAATCGAATCTAGCCAAAAGTAACTTTGTGATTTTTTTATCGAGTTTTTGTTTCCTGTAGTGTTTCTGTGTGGGTGATCCCTCGGTGTTATAATGTAATATCCATACATATTTTTAATTTGAATATTGTACTTGATTTAGGCAGTTAAAAATCTAATCTAAGATTGGTAATTTTGCGTTATACCCTAGGAAGATGGACTAAAGCATGGAACTAAGGCTAAAAACGAAACGGTATCGATTATACCAGTCTCATTCTTTTATATGAATGTATAATATGTGTAATGTGTATGTGTGTGTAATGTATGTGTTGGAATGAGACAAGCATTTATCTATCTGTTCTTATTTGTGTAAGTCGTACCAGGCCAAATGTCAAACTCCTAGTACATTCATGGTAACAATCTAGGAAGATGTATATGCATGGTGCCAATATTCAGGGTGTGGAACGGAAAAACGACTGTCGTGTGACAATATATTTGTTTCTCTCTAACATAGGATAGCAAGCTATCTTCTAGGATAGGAGTAAGAAGGAACACTCTTTGCTATTTTAGCACTCACTCCATACTATTATACCTCCATGGTTATACCCCAAGAACTAGCACCAACACAAGAGCGTGTATGCTGAGAGTGCTGTGTTTTAAATTTCAGGTTATCAGAAGGGCGCAGTCAAAGCCTCACGCGCGCTGAGCTCCGCAACGGATACCGGGCCGAGCTGCCCGCGCCCGCGCCCGCGCCCGCCCCCCTCCCGCACAAGCACCGCCACGAGGACCAAGGTACTTACATTACACCAGAGCCACGAGTCTGCAAATTTGACAAGCAAACTACACGGGCGTGTTGTGTACACTACACGGATTTTAGTATAGAGAATTCGAATAGCGCCCCTAGCGGGCACCTTGAGAACCTCAAATTCCATACAAAAATCCGTGTAGTGTACACCTCACGCCCGTGTAAGTTGCTTGTCAAATTTGCAGACTAGCCCCTCTGGTATATCGGTGAGGGGTACCGCTTACATCTTAGCAAGTATTTGAACATTGTATAAAAAGGTGCGTCTGAATTCGAACGCGAATCCCTTTCTTGATGCAAGTATTATGAAGTAGCCCGCGATGTCCGCTGCCAGTAATTCTTGAAAATCCCGTACAGTTTTTCATATTTCAATTCCGTTATATCGTATGTATTATACATAAATATGCTCGCAACTTTTCAAAGTTACATCGGCTTTCAAATCGAATTAAAAGTGAAATATGCTATAGCGCGTTGTAGTAAGATTCACTTTGGCTTAGATGAGGGATCATTCAAGTATTACGTAAGCAGATTTTTTACAATTATTTACCCCCCCTTCCCCTTGTCAGCAAAAGTAAGCAAACCACTCCCCCCCCCCCCCTCCCATGCTTACGTAATCATTAGTACCTACCTATATGCATTTTTCTTTTAATTTATTCTGTTTTTTTTATTGATTCGTGAGCAACAGTTAGCAAATAGGCTTAAGATAGAGGAATTTAAAAACACGTAGTATTATTTTAAACAAACTTTTGTAAATAAAAATTTGTTTTCAAGCATAGACAATTTGTGGGTTGCCATTTCGTTGCGATATCGACCCCCCCCCCCCCCACTCCCCCCGCCACCCTCAAGCGCTTGCGTAATACTTGAACGCCCCCTGAGCACAGAATAACTTTTATTCATACTAATTTTAAACACCCCTATTTTTCCCTTTAAGGGAAATTCTTAGAGAGCACCTAAAAGTCGTACATTCATTATTAATTTTAAGTTTGTCGGCTTTTTACTGTCGGAGACCTGAGGATGACTCACCCCATTTTCGTTTCCCTTATATTTCGATAAAGACAGTGTACCAAAATTGATATTAAAATTGATCAAAATTAGATTGAATTCAGATGCACTTTTGATGTGATGAAAAAAGAAACTATGACATAAATAAGGAAGAAGAACACAGCTGAATACAGTAACTTACAAACTGACTATTAGCTATAAATAGGTTGTTAGTTTATCAGCTGTCAGTAATGATCTTAACACGTTGTGAGTTGTGGGTTCATTCATTTAGCAAAAGGGGGAATTTTCTTAGCCGAGTTGATACTGTCCACAAATTTCGTCTCCAGCGCCATAGCTCGTTCCATGGCCAAACTGGTCAAGGCTTCGCCGATTATAGGCGAAGATCCGAGTTCGAGTCCAGCTGGAACGGAATTTTTGGGTCACATTTAAATTTTATGTTATCCATAAGTGTGGTTTACACTTAACAAATATTTGAGTATAATTTCATTAAATATAAAATACAATTTATACAGATATACTTAGGGTTTAATATTAATTGTTGCGTAAGGTAGGTAGGTTGCGTCCTAAGTGGACGTGACCTATGAGGTAATTCACTGTTCATAGGCAGAGGTTACCGCTTAACATCAGGTGGGCCATCTGCTGGTACAGTCATTCAGTAGTATAAAAAAAAAAAAAAGTTTTGTTTACAATAATTTCTTATTATACGTTTATTTCCAACAGACACAAGAGAAATAATAAAACACCACAGACACACCAATTAGTGCTTACACTGTGTTCATAGGCGGACTATTACGTACGTACTCATTCTAGTAGTCGCTACGGGGTGGATGAAATCACTTGGTGTTAGTCGCGCTTAGTAAAATTGCAGATTCAAATCATCATTGTCGTAGGGGCTTTGGTGGTTGGGCTAGAATTTTTGTAAAGGTATCACGGCTTCCACGCTACATACATAAAAACGCCTTTCTAGTGTGCGGAATATGTTCATAAAACATAAAAATACATTGACGGGTTGAGAACTATTTTAATTCTTCTTTTTGGGAAGACGGTTAAAAAGTGATTGACTTTGAATTTTTAGATTTCTACTTACAATCGCAAGCAATAAAAGTTTTTTAAAGATAGACAGTTGTTTTTGTTTCAATAGTGTCATACAACATTCATACGACATTATGAACGTGTTAGATTGTGATTGTATTTCAACATGATTAAATGTGAAATGTCATATTTAAAAGTACCACCACGTTGGATGTCTGTCAAGTAAGATACTCTTACATTAAATTATACCTACCAATAAATGTATTTTGAAGTTGTAAGAATCATCTCTGAAATGTACATGTTGGTATGTACATTTCAATCATGTTTTATAATTGAAAACAGTTTGTTTACAAGTAACACGTGGTCGGGCGTCTGCTCGTTTACTTGTAGGTATAAATAATTGAAGACCGGTTTAGATATTATGATAATAATTGATGATTTAATTTATAATTTATACCTACAATATTAGATCGTATAGTTTCCATTGCAATTAAGCAGAGGACGTGATTTGATTATTGTTTAAACTTGAACTTGAATAATCTTAATCTCTAAAATCATACGTAAATTCAATAGTAATTATTTGAAACGTATATCACTATAGTAATTAGTTTTCCAACGATCGATTACCAGAATTGTACATAATTAAAGACGGAACATTGATTCCCGTACTTGTCCGACTGTGGGCTTTATAAAGAGCTGCTATTCGTTGCAATGGGCAGTCTTGTATCGACAGCGCTGGCCGTAACACGTGAAACTGGTATGTTGTTATTTCATATTATTTGTGTAACAATGTAGGTAACTTGATGTGTGTACCTACCTATGTATATTATATTGACCAGTAAATACGAACCAAGCAGTGTTTCTATTTAAATATGATCAATGGTAAGTAAAATGGAAAATACAAAGCCAAAACGAATTCTTATCTTTTATTTGATTTGACCAACCCATTAATTGATTGGATCCGGTACCGTGATACTCCTGCCAAGAGTCTCTTGTTCATTTACCTGGTGTTTATGCTGTTATCAGAAGTGGGATACAACTCATGTACCTGTTCTAATACATTTTTGTTTTTCATGATGAATCTGGATACACGTGGAGCGTTTCATCGAAATAAAATGTGCTGATGACCCGATTCAACGCCACTGCGTCAACGATCTACAACGGAGCATCTTATCGAAGCGATCCCTACTGAAAACTCTGTTCACCGTCGTAGAAACAACAACGTGGTATCTAACCTACAAATGCCCCTCAATACAGCGACGAGTGACCACAAACGAAAACAAAGTTAAGTAATATTGATTTTATTTACTGAGTAATGAAATATGTTTTAAAAGATGTTTTGTCCTCTCAAAGAACAAAGTTCACATCTAAATATAAAGAGACCTGACTGACCTGAGAGAGTAGAGACTTGGGATCTGGAGGTCCTGTCGTCTCAATGCGAGGGGTTGCACTGGGAAGTCAATTATGAGGTGGTTTTCCAAACTGGTTCAAAATGGGGTACTAGTATTGTCTGAAGCCGTTGGTAGTGGATACTTGACATTTTAAATGGGGATTCCTCAATAAATTTGACACTTATCCTGAAAAATTATTTAAAAAATTAATTTCTTTATGACAGTTAGGTATTCTGAAATATTTACGTACATTCAAGAAACAATGTACCTAGTATATTTATTCACATTTTGTGTAATCAATAGATAAACAAAACCTCGAATCAACAACACCTGATATCATTAGTATAATGAGCGCCGAGTCACCCGACTCGCCTTTCGATCAACAACAGGTGACACTGCTGTATAAATAGCGTCGAGCCGACCGACTCGGACACTCCTCGTTTGTCGTTTGTTGTTGCTAAAGACGGCTGATTGTTTTATGTGAAAACTAAGTCACATGCCCTGTTTATATACCGCTGTCAGAAACATCTTTATTTCAGTGCATTTACTGGATGTACATATATTTGGTGTATAAAAAAATTAAGTATTGGTCATGAAGTCCTTTTTTTTCTCTCATTACATGCCCATCTCATATATCTAGTGACAAATAAATAGTTATAGCACTATGTGGCTATAACCTGTTATATACCAACCAAATGTCACAAGCCACTTCTCTTATTTTGAGTAACGTACAACTATAGTTTAATTTATAGTCATAAATTATAAATAGTTTGCTACCTGGTAGTAAGAGGGATCATCAAATAAGTAAGCCATGTTTGTTACCTATTCTTCTAGGCTTGGTCGCGAGTCACGTTGGAACCGGAGTAGATTTGATTTATGGGAATATCCAAAATGATTCTTGCGACTTCCATGGATAAAATACTTTAGATCATGACCAAGCTTGACGTAAATATTCTTACTTACTCCTTGTAAAATGGATCAATTAAACATATTCTAATGCATATTTTGTTTCTGGTTTTCATATTGATCCTGAGGTTATGGAACTCCGTGTTAAGGTCTTGTCTTTGTGACCGCTCTAGACGACAACGTGGCATTAACGGTCTTCGATCCTATGAAACATAGCTACAAAGGTCATGTGATGAGAAGACCTAACAATCATGACGTGAAAACGTACCTTCCTATGGCTACGCAGAGACGAGGGAGAAAACTGCATACCCATGGCTACGCAGAGACGAGGGAGAAAACTGCCACAAACAACGTGGATGACAAATGTCCAAAAGGATATGAAGAACCCAGGGCTTTCAACAGACGCAGCTCAATAGTGGAACGTATGGCGCCTCAAGGTTATGAAAGCCCACCCTGCACAACAGGAACTGTCGAGGATCAGCAAGACACAGGAAGTTGGTGTATAAGCAAGACACAGGAAGTTCGTGACAAAGCAAAAAGGTACTCGCAAAGACTGTTTCTAAAATTAGTGCTGTAATAAGGACAACTTACTGAAAATTATTATATCAAAAGATTATTTGTTCGACAATGTGGGTAAACGCAAAAAAAAAAAACATAGACGTTTCTTGCTTGTTGTTTTACTAGAGATAGGCCGGATAGGGTCGGATAGGAACAAGCCATAACATTTTACAAAAAACATTTTATCAAAATCATTTTCAAGAGACATTTTATCAAAAGTATACAAATACCTATAAATAAAACCTGGGATCAGCTATCCACTTTCGATAAATGATATTTTTCAAAGGAAAATAACTATTTTAAAAAATAACAATATGTTTAAAGAAATAAAATAAAAAAATAAAAAAAACCACGTTACAAAAATTAAATGAATACCTACTATTGTTCAATGTTAAACGTTGTCAATATCTTTTGGGTCAGTATGACCGAAGCAGATTATGATAATAACCCAAGTCGGATATTTTATTGAAAACAAATTAATAAATCAGTCCTTTAAATTGGTATGAAAATATACACATATGAATTTCCACTAGTTGGCTTCTGAATCCGATATTTGTTTGAATGTTACTAGCAGCGGGTAACAGAAATAATATTTCACTTTAAAAAAAAAAAAAAAATATTATGTCTATGTATTTATCTGCTACTCTGTCCTGATCCTTCACTGAGACTCACGTGTAGCAGGTGATAGGTGTTTGGATTAGTAAGGAACAGAGGTACTTTTATGTCTATGTATTTATCTGCTAGTCGGTCTCTGTCCTGATCCTTCACTGAGACTCACGAGTAGCAGGTGATAGGTGTTGGATTGGTAGAGGACAGAGAAACTTTAAAAAACTATTATGTCTATGTATTTATCTGCTAGTCGGTCTCTGTCCTGATCCTTCACTGAGACTCACGAGTAGCAGGTGATAGGTGTTGGATTGGTAGAGGACAGAGAAACTTTAAAAAACTATTATGTCTATGTATTTATCTGCTAGTCGGTCTCTGTCCTGATCCTTCACTGAGACTCACGAGTAGCAGGTGATAGGTGTTTGGATTGGTAAGGGACAGAGAAACTTTATCTGCTGGTCGATCTCCGTCCTGATCCTTCACTGAGACTCACGTGTAGCAGGTGATAGGTGTTTGGATTGGTAAGGGACGGAGATACTTTAAAAAAACTATTATTTCTATGTATTTATCTGCTAGTCGGTCTCTGTCCTGATCCTTCACTGAGACTCACGAGTAGCAGGTGATAGGTGTTGGATTGGTAGAGGACAGAGAAACTTTAAAAAACTATTATGTCTATGTATTTATCTGCTAGTCGGTCTCTGTCCTGATCCTTCACTGAGACTCACGAGTAGCAGGTGATAGGTGTTGGATTGGTAGAGGACAGAGAAACTTTAAAAAACTATTATGTCTATGTATTTATCTGCTAGTCGGTCTCTGTCCTGATCCTTCACTGAGACTCACGAGTAGCAGGTGATAGGTGTTGGATTGGTAGAGGACAGAGAAACTTTAAAAAAACTATTATTTCTATGTATTTAAAAAAAAAAAAAAAATGTGAGAGTATTTCGAGAACGAAATACTGGTCAGTTTGGCCGTGAAAGTGAAAAGATAAAACAGAAAGTGAAATATAATTATGAAGAAAAGAAAACAGAAAATATAATATGTGTATGGTTTCATTGCGGAACGATTCTATTCCATTAAACAAAAACAGAAAGAAAAAGAAAAAAAAAAAAAAAAAAAAAAAACCAGCAAAATGATGGAAGATGAAAATTAAGAACGAAATTCAACAATTTAAATAAAACACATCGGTAGGCAACTATACCAACAATAATAATAATGAATAGATAGATAGATAAACACTTTATTGTACACCAATCAGAAAAGTAAAAAGATAAAAGAACAAAACACAATAACAGTGACGTACATTGGCCTTATCGCTAAAAACGATGTCTTCCAGACAACCTTTGGAAAGTCATGATAAAACAAAATCAAAAGACAGCGGTGCTCGAGTAAAGCATACCTACATAAATATATATTAATCTTGTTTATTAATAAAATATAACAGTATTATTTTTTTTAAAAAGGCTTAGGAGAAATCTTTATATTTCGATATTGGTATATACAGAATAAAATATTTTGTTAACAACAAAGTACACTTGCTAGTTGTTTTCGAATTATCTAAAATGTAAATTTAAGCTGTAAGCTATACTGTTCAATAGAAATACAGGTAATTGTAAATTTAAATTTACATAAAGTTTTATTTAAATCAATATAATATCAATATTATAGTGTTTGAAATGTATAGAGAAAAATGTATTATTGTACTGATGATTATCAACGAAAACTAAATTTTATGAAAGTCAGAAAAGATCAATGAGAAAGATTCAATACGAAGATCACTTTGAGATTATTTTGATTAGTGTACTTCGAGAGCGAAGTCCTGTCAGTATGGCCGTGTTAGATTGTGATTGTATTTCAACATGATTAAATGTGAAATGTCATATTTAAAAGTACCACCACGTTGGATGTCTGTCAAGTAAGATACTCTTACATTAAATTATACCTACCAATAAATGTATTTTGAAGTTGTAAGAATCATCTCTGAAATGTACATGTTGGTATGTACATTTCAATCATGTTTTATAATTGAAAACAGTTTGTTTACAAGTAACACGTGGTCGGGCGTCTGCTCGTTTACTTGTAGGTATAAATAATTGAAGACCGGTTTAGATATTATGATAATAATTGATGATTTAATTTATAATTTATACCTACAATATTAGATCGTATAGTTTCCATTGCAATTAAGCAGAGGACGTGATTTGATTATTGTTTAAACTTGAACTTGAATAATCTTAATCTCTAAAATCATACGTAAATTCAATAGTAATTATTTGAAACGTATATCACTATAGTAATTAGTTTTCCAACGATCGATTACCAGAATTGTACATAATTAAAGACGGAACATTGATTCCCGTACTTGTCCGACTGTGGGCTTTATAAAGAGCTGCTATTCGTTGCAATGGGCAGTCTTGTATCGACAGCGCTGGCCGTAACACGTGAAACTGGTATGTTGTTATTTCATATTATTTGTGTAACAATGTAGGTAACTTGATGTGTGTACCTACCTATGTATATTATATTGACCAGTAAATACGAACCAAGCAGTGTTTCTATTTAAATATGATCAATGGTAAGTAAAATGGAAAATACAAAGCCAAAACGAATTCTTATCTTTTATTTGATTTGACCAACCCATTAATTGATTGGATCCGGTACCGTGATACTCCTGCCAAGAGTCTCTTGTTCATTTACCTGGTGTTTATGCTGTTAAACGCATAACCTCAACCGGAAGTCCTAGAGACCGGAAATGTAGGAGGGTAAGGTAAGGAAATTGCAAAAATTGTACTAAGAAAGGAATTTCCGAAATTCCCTAAATCATTCATTCAGTTGACATATTACAAGTAATCAGCTTTTTGTGTAAAAAAAACAATAAAAGCTTTCATAAAATTAGTGATTGTAACCGTGTGCTGATCAAAATGAGCCTAAACACGGCCAGTCTACTATTATCCCTCGAGGAGTTCCGCTGTTCACCTTCCGTCTCCATCATCAGATCAGCTCGCTGTCACCATCATATTGCATTGTCATTGGAACTTGACAGGTATGCAAAATATCTCAATCGGTTGAGGATAAAGCAGTTGCTCAGTTGCAAGATTCCACCCGGATTCCACCCAGACAAGCATACATACATTGCAAGTTAAAAAAAAACTTAACTTAAACTTATACTTAATAACTATCGGTTGTTTTAAAAATATACGTAAGTACTTAATACTATAATATTATAGTTTAGGCTCATTTTGATCAACACGGTTACAATCATTAATTTTATGAAAGCTTATATTTTATTGTTTTTTTTACACAAAAAGCTTATTACTTGCACGGGGTCTCATCCCAAAGAAAATATATATTGTTCTATTTAAATTCAATAGATGGCGTAACAGGTATAGATTTGTTATTGAAGTATGTGAAAAATGAATATTAGGCCCAAAAAAAATTCTTTTGTTATATCAAAAAATACCCATAACACGGGAAAATTAAATAAATGCCTCTTCAATCAAGTTTAATTATTTTTAGAAAAATCTAATCATGTCGTTTTCCTAGTGGTAATCATTTGAACTAGGTTGAGGTTTGACACAGTTTTTTTGTAGTACCACATGTGGTACTAACATGATAGATGGCGTTATTTAAAAAAAAAATAGATGACCCGCCAATGACGTCATGCCCGAAATGAAAGAGAAAACTAGTATTTCCGTTCTATTCTAAAATTTTCAAATAAAATGTCAGACCTGTATACATATCATTGTGACCAAAGACGAACTAGTTATATATAAAAGGCACTGACTGACTGACTGACCGAGTGACAACGCACAGCCTAAACCGCTGGTCGTTGAGACTTGAAATTTAGAGGGTGTACCTATTCCTTTTAGGGTGTAAAGGTCTACTTAGAAAGGAATATGAAGAATTCGTATGCAAAGGGTTTCAAAATGGGGCTCACACGTAAAAACAAAAATGCTGTGTATTGCGGAAAGCGTTGGCAGTAGATACCTACTTGAAATTTCCGCTTCGGCCGTCAAGGAAACTGGGGTTTCGTAACTGGTTCATAGGTAGTTTCCTCAAATAAAATTAACAAACAGCAATATATGAAAATTGGCACGGGAACGTTGTGTTTGTAAAAAAATACTTTACGATTTAGCCATATTTCAGCGTAATTTCGATGTTGGAGAATATCGTTTCACGATATAGGTAGTTGTTGGGTTTCAAATATTTTCAGGAATGGACTCCTAAATTGGAAAACTTGAGTGTTCGTTCGTTTCAAAGATTGTGTCACGGCGTGGTTATTTGTTGTCTGCACGCCGGGAAAGTTTTCGGACTAGGCGCGGACAAAGTCGCGAGCGGGTCATCTAGGTGGTTAATGTGGGGTACCGCGAAATTCCTAATCTTAGATTTGATTTTTAACAGGCTAAATCAAGTACAGTATTTAAATTAAAAATATGCACGGAAACTACATTATAATTCTGAGGGGTCGCTGTAGATACCAGAAACACATTAGGACAATATTTTCTCGATATAAAAAAACCCAAAGTTACATCTATTTTTTGCCTAGATTCGATTGTTTATTAAAATAGTACATATTATTGGGTAAAAATTAGATAGATAAAATCAATTCAACAACGCAGAGGGTTCACTGAAGGAGTTTTGTAAAATTATCTAAATTTACGAGATATTCAATAAAAACCGCTTTTTCGAGCGGCGGGCGAGGGGTATTGTGTATGAAGATTTGTGCCTGGGGTTGACGCAGTCATAATAAAGATGTTGAGTTAAAAAACCATGATCGTCATAAAGGCCCGTCGCACATGGAGCTACCAAAAATTACGGAACTAATCAGTAGGTAATTACAATTACAAACCACTTAGAAACTGTACCTCGCACACGATGACACGACGCTATATAGATGCTCATGTTGTAAAGTTTCAGTCAATTCTTTACTATCGTCAGCTTCAGCTTATAATTTCAGAGATTATTAGGCAAACTATTTTATAACACCACATGCAGCATTACCGTGGCAATAGAATCATAATGAGGTAAAGCATTGTTAAAGGCAGAGGTTACCGCTTAACATCAGGTGGGCCATTTGATCTCGTTAGTATTTGAGTTTGTGACTAGTTCTTTTTGAGTAGCTCTATGTACGACGGGCCTAAGTTTTTTAACACGCCATCTGTTGAGTGTGTGCGCGTTTTACGCGCTAATTACAGTTGCAGGTGCTAGGTGGCTCTAGCTATCAATTGCGCTGCTAGCGGCATCTAGCGTCCAGGTAAGGCAACCAAAATAGCCCGCACAATAGCCCGAGTTATGGCGGTCACGTTTCGTTGTATGGCATGAGGTATCTGTACTAGTATAGTATTATTTTATCTATGTTACTTGTAATATGTCAACTGAATGAATGATTTAGGGAATTTCGGAAATTCCTTTCTGAGTGTTTCTTAGTATATATATACTACATACATACATACCATAGACACATAATAAAATATAATAGATACAGATGCATAAATTATACCATCATATTTATACTGAAATGAAGGGAAAGGGAAATAAAGCGATTACTAAGACATTTTTGACGTGTAAACGACAAGGGTTTAAGCTCTTTACGTAAATACGTAATTTTGCCAGTAGCAAACGTTAGCTTTATGATACTTATATATATACAGGGTGTAACATAATATCTCTATAAGCCCGGGATGGGGATATTCTACACATCACGGCGAATAACTTTAGTTCTACGACTTTTTTAATTTTAAGTTTTGAATTCTTGAAATGCCTTGTAAAAATTCTGAAATTTTATACTTATATATATATATTTATATAATATGTCTAATTACTAGAACGCCCGCTTCTGCGTCCGCGTGGAGTTTTCCATACAAACTTAACACCTCGCTGCACCCCCTTAAGGGGTAAATTTCGAAAATTCCTTTCTTAGTTCATACCTAGACCACAAAAAGAATGTACCCTCCAAATTTGAGGTCTCTAGGACATAAGGTTGTCTGTGCGTTCATAGTCAGTAAGCCAGTCAGTTATATACGCAATGATTTTGTATATGTGTGGTTCTTACGTCCACCCTGTTGCTATTACTAGAATGTGCTAGTAATCGTCGCCATATAAATACAGCATTTCTTGTATATATTTATTGATATGTTTTGCGTACGAAGGCAGCCAGCCTGTGACCGCGAGACGAGTAGTAAACGCTGCGCTTGCCACTCTGTGTCACGGCCATGTGTATCATGTGAAATGATTGTATTGTGACATCATATTATTGTGATATATTATATAACTAAACAAGTAATATATCAGCGACGGGCTTAGTACGAGAATTTGATAGTATTCGAAACAATATCAAGTTTCGTTTCCTTCTATAAATTTACTGACAGCGTCCATAGTTTTCTCCTCGCTAGGGGCGCTGCAAGTAAATGTATGGGAGGAAACGAAACTTCATATAGTTTCGAATACTATCAAATTCTCGTACTAAGTCCCCTGGCATCACCCTAATCTAACTATATTACTACGTGAGTAATATAGTTATTTGTGACCTGATCCTATAGAGATCAAACTATATAACTACGCGAGTAATATAGTTATTTGTGACCTTATCTATATAACTACGCGAGTAATATAGTTATATGTGACCTTATCCTATAGTATCAAATTATATAACTACACGAGTAATATAGTTATTTGTGACCTTATCCTAAAGTATCAGACTATATTACTATGCGAGTAATATAGTTATTTGTGACCTTATCCTAAAGTATCAGACTATATTACTATGCGAGTAATATAGTTATTTGTGACCTTATCCTATAGTATCACACTATATTACTACGCGAGTGATATATCTGTGACCTCATCCTATAGTATCAAACTACATTACTAAGCTATTAGTTTGTGTTATCTATGTAACTTGAAATATAGCGTGCCGACCGATTGATTCAGAGATAAATAGAGCAATAGTCCTTACAAACATTCATGATGCAACCGTACACACCATAGTCGTGGTGTGTCTAGCCTGAGAATAGACCCATCCATCACCTCCCGTGGATGTTAAGGGATTACACCAGGGGATGGGCGGTAGCATTCACTTGAGTACTCAACACACATACTGCGATCACCAATCCGCCTGCCAAGCGTGGTGATTATGGCAAAGCGTCCATTGCATTCTATGGTGGGGAGCCTCGTCTAGCAGTGGAGGTCTAAAGGCATGCAACAGAACTGTTATCTATTTTCATAATATGCAGCGTTGTATTTGAAGATTATTTATCTCAAATCTTTGACCCTAATTTTACTACAAACAGGTACAGTTTTACGCAAAATATAAGTCCGTTCGACTGTTTTCGTTTGCGCAGAAAAGCGCAGACTGATATCCGACAGTAGCCGAACGTACAGTATAGCTCTGTCCCGCTGTCTAGCTCTGTTCCGCTCACATCTAAGAGACGACTGATGAACAAGATGGCGTACGACCGGCCGTGATTTTGCCGTGAAATCGATTAATAGCGCAAGATTTTAGCGCGCCATTGCTATTGGTAGAAAGAAGGTCGTCCCACAGAAATTGTTCTACAGCGCATAAGGTTACCATATCTCAGGATTTGTCCTGAGATTTCAGGATTTTTCGACTCATCTCAGGATTCCGGCCGGATTTAGCAAATCTAGTGATAGCTCAGGATTTTCAATAAAACACAGACACATTTAAAACACATTTTAAAGATCTCTCTTATTAAACTACTAAAAATAATTTTCTTTTGGTAACGATTTAACAGTTCAAATCAATACTTATTTATCAAAGTAAAACAAACTAAAAACAATCTTCTTTTGCTAACAATTGCAGTTAAAATCAATACCCTCCACCCCGCTGTTTTGAGTGCGATGTAGGTACATAGAAGCTTGCAACGCGTCGCGTAAAACGCGTGCGCAAGATAATAATACGTTTTTGAGAGAAAATTCTCAAGCTGTAGAAAATCTCAGGACTTTTCCATGGAAATCAGGCCTTTTCTCCGGACTTTTGATTTTTTCATCTGGTAACCCTAACGGCGCAGGTACATCGGGGCGACTTATGTTTTGTTAAAACTGTAACATCGAATCCATTATATTACTAAATCCTGTGTATTCAACTCATTCATCAACCAATCAATGTTCTTAATGATTCAGGCCTTATTTCGGCAACCACGAGTCTGCGGGCCGTAATCCAGGTCCATCACACGCAGACGAAACTGTACATGGGGATAAAAACTGATATACCGCGCTCACGCTTCGCGCAGTCGGGCAAAACCGCCTTTAAGTTACGAAGAAACGTTATTTAGCGTGGCTCTATTCATGTTCTAGTCAGATTTCTAGTTAGTAGTTGTAGTAGAAATTGGCATGTTTATTAAGATGCTGACAAGAGTCAAATAGTCGCATATCTATATTCTACGATGGTGCAACCCACAACCCACTGTGAAAAGAGGCCCATGAGGCTCTGCCTAGCCTTTCGGGGAAAAAGGCGTGTGTCTATGTATGTATGTATTGTCATAATACACATAAGGTGGTTGCTTTTTCATACAAACGTATTTGCACAAATATGGGCGAACAGAGTATAATGTTACACTGAAATGACTGTTGTTAGCTTTTATATTGGTCATTATTTGCGGCAGGCAAATCATATTTGGTTGAAGAAAACAGTGGATTAATAGCTAAAATAACATCAAAATTACTTTTATGGACTAAAATTTCGATGTTATTTTCGCTATAAGTCCACTGTTTTCTTCAACCAAATATGATTTGCCGCAAATAATTACCAATATAAAAGCCAACAACAGTCATTTCAGTGTAACATTATACTCTGTTCGCCTATATTTGTGCAAATACGTTTGTATGGAAAAGCAACCACCACATATTTTTAGCAAAATATACACAAATATGGCAGCGAAAAAAATATACATAAATGTTAATCTTCATCATATTTCTATTACATTTCAATAAATTATATCGATAAAATTAAATCGTGAACTTTAAAATGATTAATTATGTTAATATTTTAATTACTTTTTTTATTTTTTTTTTTTGTTGGTAAAATTAACAAGAGTAACAAATAATATTACGATAAAGAGCCAAGTTGATTTATATTTTCGTTTACGCAGCAAATATTTGTTTAAATATTCTTTGTCGTGATAATCGCTCACGTTTTGTTTCGCGAACGCTATTCTGTAATTTTTCAACTTACCTGAACTTAGTGACAGAATTTGGTTTTTGTCAGCATTTCTAGATGATACTCTATTTGTAGTAAAATACGTATAGCAACGTCATCTCTAGTTTTACGATGTTCCTTATGAAAAGGAAACTTAAAATTATGTGAAAATCAAGTAAAAACAATACAATCATTTCTCACAATTTCCCTTCCATAGACCATTATCTACTGTTTCTTCGTCCTTCATGTAAATACCCAGTGAAAGAACCACAAGGGACGCTTACTACGCAACTCCAGAACGCTTCGCGTGAAATACAAACTACATATCAATACACATATAGTGCGCACGAAGGATATTGGTCGGCGCGACGCAATAGTTTAAGGTGGATGCTCACGTTTGAGGCGTGATATTCAATTTTGTTGGTGTTTTTTGCCCATTACAGCTCATCAACACTTCTTCTGATAGCGAAAGTTGAGTTCGCGAGAACTAGGAGACTTAACATACATGTTTTAATTGATAATATTTCATAAATATCATCAGTTTAGCTACGATACACCTAAATAAAAAAAACGCTGTAAAAATGTGTTTAGGGGTATCATAGCTAAACTGATGATAATTATGAGATACTGTCAATTAAAACACGTGTGTTAAGTCTCCTAGTTTTCGCGAAATCAACTTTCGCTATCTGAAGAAGTGTTGATGAGCTGTAATGGGCAAAAAACACCAAAAAAATTGAATTTCGCGCCGCAAGCGTGAGCATTCACCTTAATGCGCCTATCATTTCTGCGGCCAAGATCCAATGTGCGCACTTTTTTTCCCGTAACATTTCGAAAAAGATTTCGATGAAATTGAAAGAGATTGACAACATTTTTGACAACGATCGAAGGTTATTTCAATGTGATTTCAATCATCTGTCATTTTTGTCGAGTTCACGGGAATAGATCTGTCCTTGCAATCCATAACGCGTCCCGTTCTTGTATTTTACGAAGGGCTCCGTGGAAAGCATAGTCTATATTGTATCTGCATAGAGTTGCACGCTCCTTTATCGACATCGATGTTTTTATCGATAAATTGTATAATAATCGCAATTTGGATAAAGGTCCCGCGTCAGCGCTTCACTAGCGATGTATCAAAAACCTAACAACGTCCGTGTTTGCATTAAAATTATTTCTTCTATGCATTTCAGACTGTTCAATTGTGTACATTTTATTGATGTTTACTTTGATTGAAATTCAAACTTTAGGCCCTCCACATACACTCGGAATACCATAACGGAATTCCTTTTCGAAATTCCTTCGCGGGATTCCGTACAGACGCCACACACTTGGGTTTTTTTTCATTCCGAACGCACAGGCCATCATGCGGCATTACGAATGGAAAAAAAACCTTACGGAAAATTACCTAGTGTGTGTGGTAGGTCCATAGATTTGTATGAACTTCCTGCGTTCGATATTTCATTTCGAAATTCGTGGCCGGCCTTATGGACCTGGAATCGCGGAGTTTTAGTAGTTTTTAGCGATTGTGTAGTATGAAATTCAATCAATGTTACATCCTTGTGCTTGCCGCTCTCCTTACGCCCACACATCGCCTGCCCATTGTCGCTCTGTCACATGCCTCGCTACACTAAACACGACCTTAACACCTGGCTACTAAGGTCTATTTTTAGCTGTTTGGGTAGCTGCTTTCTAAGATACTGAAATAATGCAAAATCTATGAGTAAAAGGCTGTCAGTTTTCTTCCGTTATTAGTCAGTATTTAAAATCAAATATAAAAGTACGCTATAACTTTCTATGCATTTGTATTTAACGAAAGTACGTCGTAAATAACTATAGTACTTTTACATCAATACAATGTATACTATTCTTATAGTAAGATAATTTCTAATAAGTTCTTATTCATAAAACCGTATAAAGAAATGCCTGCCTACTTTTCGAGACCTGCATTGCTCTGCGAAATAAAACCGTAGACAAACTTTATTTCTAGTAGTTGTGTAGTTGGTAGATAATATATATTAAATAAATAAATAATAAATAAATAATGCTGGACAGTTCACACAACATTATCTAGCCCCAAGCTAAGCAAAGCTTGTGTTATGGGTTCTAGTTAACTGATATACTTAATACAATACATTACGTAGATAGATATTTTTTATTATACATAGAAAATACCGAGAACACCCTGAACAAATATCTGCAGATCGTACAAATATTTGTTCCGATGCGGGAATCGAACCCGCAACCTCCTGCGTCGCAGGCGAACCTTCGCCCGCCGCGCCACAGAGGTCGTCAATATTAATATTTACTTGTAATAATAGAGTCAAGTTCAGAAGAATGCTGCCACAAAAGCACAATAAAAAAATATGAATTCCAAACTGACAGTCTTGCATATTAAAAAATAGCGTAAAACCTAAATGTAGCTTAGTAGCAAGGTGCGAGGCCAAAGTGTCATCATGACCATCCGCATCATCACCCGGAGTCGGCTTCGCTCAATAACGCGCCAGGCGTGACGATCTGTGTGCTTTTTGGTCACCGCTACGCCATATTGTTAACTAGTGCACTCACTGTTCAATCACAACATAGATAAACTATCTATAATTTTAGATGTTAATTTCTGTATGAAGAAATGGCCAGTTCAATAAACTTTTATTTGTAAGTTTGAGAGAAAAAAGTTTTTCTTGTGGAAGCTAACGATTGAGTGTTTCGCTCTACTAAAGTTGATAGAGGAATTAGTATGTTTTATGTGACCATATTGAGTAATTTACTTACATAGAGGGTCTCATGTTGATCTCAGGTGATCGATTACGAATGAATTGAACAACTCAAGTGTAAGACCGTGGTCGTTCTTTACTTTTCAGTGCCATGAAATAGAACGGGACCGAATGTTACTATTGCTTGATTTAGTTCACTAGATAATGTAATATGAACAAGAAAATTCAGTTAGTAAAATCCTTATTGCTTACGATTTTGTTAACAAAACTATGTGAACAGTTTGAGTAGCCCTTATCGTAATGCTAAGACCAGAAAGCACGCAGCGGCATAGAGGGCAGAGCTCGGGCTAGCAGTGTAGTGGGGTATAAGGGCGCGCGCACACCCGTGTGTGCAGGCTGGCTGCACTCGCTCGCCGGGCTGGTGAAGCGCCGGCTCAGCGGGTACGTCAAGTGGCATCACGTTGCAGCGCACAGCCCGCGGCACGGCGCGCAGCTGCCGAGGCACAGGTGTGTACCACGCTTATGTTTACTCACAAGGTTCGTTGAAGCGTACTAGATGGCGCTTAACGCAACAACTCGCAGAAGGCACAGGTGTGTTCCCCGCCTCATGTGTTTACTCGGTTTTCTATAGTTAATTGAGACGCAAAAGATAGCGCTTAGACACCAACTCGCAGAAGGCACAGGTGTGTTCCCCGCCTCATGTGTTTACTCGATTTGCTATAGTTAATTGAGACGCAAAAGGTAGCGCTTAGGCACCAACTCGCAGAAGGCACAGGTGTGTTCCCCGCCTCATGTGTTTACTCGGTTTACTATAGTTAATTGAGACGCAAAAGGTAGCGCTTTGCCACAAACTAGCAGAAGACAGGTGTGTACCCGGATTCATTTGTTTCCTCACTTGGTTTACTTTTGTTAATTGAGACGCAAAAGGTAGCGCTTCGCCACCAACTCGCAGAAGGCACAGGTGTGTACCCCGCTTTATATGTGCCACTTGGTTCATTGAGGCGCACAAGATGGCGCTTATAGTATTTCGTGTATCTCCACCAACTCGCAGAAGGCACAGGTGTGTGTGGACCTGCTTTATATTTACTCCCTAGGTCCTTAGTTCATTGAGACGCAATAATGTTGGCGCACAAAGTATTATGTGTATCTCGCCACTGACCCGCAGCTCGCAGTCGCCAGGGCCGGTACACGCGTCCTGTGCCCTGGGGCGAACTAACGGTGTACTAGATGGCGCTTAAGGTGGTTGCATTTTCATACTAACGTGTTTGACAAAATATGGGCAAAGAGCGTAAAATTTTACACTGAAATTACTGTTGTTGGCTTTTATATTGGTCATTATTTGCGGCAAATCATATTTGGTTGAAGAAAACACTGGATTAATAGCGAAAATAACATCGAAATGACTTGTATGGACTAAAATTTCGATGTTATTTTCGCTATTAATCCACTGTTTCCTTCAATCAAATATCATTTGCCGCAAATTATAATCAATATAAAAGCCAACAACAGTAATTTCAGTGTGAAATTACACTGTTTGCCCATATTGGTAAAATACGTTAGTATGAAAAAGCAACCACCAAAGTATTTTGTTTATCTCGCCACCAGTTCGCAGGTGTGTGTGTGCGTGTGTGTGTGTGTGTACACTGCTTTATATTTACTAACTTGGTATTAGTTCCTTGAGGCGCAAGAGACTGTCTAAGTGCGCGTATCTCGCCACTGACTGCCAGTTGCCAAGGCACAGTGTGTCCGACTCGTCGTGGCCACTATTTCCATACAAATGAGGTATATATTAGGACCACGAGTTTTGTTGGATGGTATAAAACCCAATACAGCATCTCATGCAAAACTGAGAAAACAAATGTTAGTGATAGAATAGATTTAAGTAAAAATCAATTAAAAAATAGTTTCCCAGTTTTATTATTAAAGAAAAACACATTTGAATACAATTTGTTTTAAGACTTCCTCAAAGTTATGTATGGGAAACAGTTTTGGACCATCCACCTTAAGGCTGCGTCCCCAATAGGCAAACGGTTCGCCGCCGACTTTGTAAGCGGTGTATCGATTTAGTACGCCCTTCCATATATTTGAAACAAGCAGCGCCCCGCCCCGCGGTTTCATCCGCGTTAGTCTCGACCCCGTGGGAATATCGGGACAAAAATGTGCCTATGTGTTATTTCGGGAGTCCAGTTACCTCCATTCCAAATTTCATCCAAATCCATCCAGTAGTTTTTACGTGAAAGAGTAACAAACATCCATCCATCCATACTAACAAACTTTCGCGTTTATAATATTAGTAGGATAGGATAGGATGGACTGTTTACAGTTTGTTAGTTTTGCGCGTAACGCTGCAAACTGCGTAGAGTGAGAGCAAAACTAGCAAACTGTGAACACTCCATTTCAAATATATGGAAGGGCGTACTAAACCGATATGCCTCTAGCTCAGTCGGCGGCGTACAGTTTGCCTACTGCGGACGCAGCCTAAGATTTAAGTTAGTTTTTATGGAAATTGTGATCACTTGCGCCCATGAAGATGCTCTTTTGGCTTTTTATAATGTTAACATTGTTACTATGTGTAGATGGGGCACCGCGGAAAGTTGGAGCATGCCCGCCTCGCCCCTGCCCCCGCGCGCGCCCCCGCAGCGACCCGCCCCCTCCGACTAGCGGCGCGCTGCAGCCGTAGCGAGATCACCTTCAATAATTATAACTAATTTCAAGTTCAACCTGTACAATGACGTCAACACCTCAGACAAATAGAGAAGGTGAAGACATTGCCCTATAGAAAAGAGACGCCAGTTTTCTATACGTGTGTACGTGTTACAAAGATAACACACCGATACATAGCATTACCGCGTGATACCGGTGTTACTAAAAAAAAAAAA
The DNA here is from genome assembly GCA_932527175.1 of Operophtera brumata. Classification (NCBI taxonomy): domain Eukaryota; kingdom Metazoa; phylum Arthropoda; class Insecta; order Lepidoptera; family Geometridae; genus Operophtera; species Operophtera brumata. Next base: position 17,177,998 of record OW052238.1, on the reverse strand, counting down.
AAAACGATGTAATATATTGTATTAAGTATATCAGTTATCTAGTACCCATAACACAAGCTCTCCTTAGCTTGGGGCTAGATGATGTTGTGTGAACTGTCCAGCATTATTTAATTATTTACTACAGGTCTAGCGCTTAACTGAGTCAGTCCCTGAGGTATGGGAGCGGTACGGAAGGGCTGTTTTCGTCTCTCAAATTATCAGATGACATGAAGCCACGCTTCATTTTGACGTAACTAAAACACCCCTCCCGTACCGCTCCCATACCTCATGGACTGACTCAGTTAAGCGCTAGACCTGTAAGTTATTATTGCATATATCTAATATTGTACTCAGTAATGTTCAGCATGGACCATTCTATTTGGGGTGAGAAGCGTTACCACACAGAACACAGTTTTTTAATTAGCACGGAAGGTAAAGTTCTCTTATTTTCATATACTTACGACCTTCGACCAAAGTAACTCAATCGAGTCACCAAAGTCGATAATCTTTGTAATTCCTGTAACACATTTTTAACCCACGAAGCAAAAACGACGGGGTGTTATAAGTTTGTCGTGTCTGTCTGTGGCATCGTAGCTCCCGAACGGATGAACCTATTTTGTTTTTTTTTTGTTTGAAAGTGAATTAGTCGGGAGTTTTGTTAGCTATGTTTGATCAAAATCTGTTCTTCCGTTTCATTGCGTTGAGGTTTTTTTTTTTTAATTTTTACAATATTCATTACTTGTTATCCTTCTAATAATAAGTGCATCTGTTTTGTAAATTATTATATGGTTGTACCTATTAAAAGTGAAATAAAATTATCTTATTTTATTCTGACACAGGAGTAATAAGCTTAGTTTGGACGCACTGTCTGTGTGAGTGTGTTATTCTGTGTTTATGGGCGTAGTTTTCGGCTTCACTTGTTTCGTACGCCGTGTGCTGTCTGAACTTTCTCTATTTGTCAGAGGGCTACACATTAACTTATGTGTGTTCAAAGTATAACTGTGTGTATAAAAAAAGGCATAAAACTGTGTTTTTACCTCAGTAAGCTAACATGATCGTTACACCGTAATTACCCCAGATAAAAACACACTTTTTTTGTTAAAAATCGGAATAAAAGTTTATGTAGTCTTGCTATCTTGTTCTGTAGACTTGCTTACCGACTGAATAATACAGCAATAAAAATGAATTGGTTGAAAAGTCTGTACATTGTCCAAAAACCGGTCTTCTAGCGGATTACTTAACTCTGTTGCTATCAGTTTCAATGCTGTTTCTATCAGAAAGGACGCTCTTGCGATTACCCAACTTACACAGTTTACCTATAAAGCTTGATTGCAACTAGACTGTATAAATTAGGAAATCGCAAGAACTTTTTTTTTATACTTATTGAAATGACGGGTCAAGCAGATGGCCCACCTGATGTTAAGTAGTACCCTCTGCCTATGAACAGTGCATTACCTCATAGGTCACGTCAACCTAGGACGCAACCTATGATACGTCTTTTCAAATATAAACTAATCAAAATGAATGATTCAAATCGATTGACACCGAAAGCAACAGAGTTACGTAGTCGCGCCACAGGGATACTTGAAATATTAACAAAACAGAAATCGACCAATTGAATTCTTGTCTGCCTCGCATCATGCAAAAACTACTGAACCGATTTTGATGCGACTTTCACTGTCTGTAAGCTTGTTTTACATAAATACAGCTTTTTACTGTATTGCCTTTGTGTTGTATATACGGTACAACCTTGTGTACTGTAGTATGTTAGCTAAGTGCGATGCTTGTGTAAATAGTTCAGCACCGCAATATTACGTAGATTTTTGTACAAGTGATAATGAATGCCATGCTTTTAGAATTAAGGTTCATATTGGAATAAATGCTCGATGTAATTTGTGAGCGCACAATCATTTTGGTAACTGTGAGCTTCAAACGTAATAAGAGCTTTTATATTCGAATAAATAAATAAAAAGTAGTTCGATTTGGCTCGATAGATGGCGCTGACACAACTGTGGTTGTCAAATGTAACAAATGCATTATCTGTGCGGTGTACGATTTTACTTCGTAGTGATCCTATGTTAGGTAGTATATTCTTTGTTCTTGTTTTGTGTAACAGTAACAAAATACCACGAAAATCTAGGAAGATGTATAAGGCTATGAACAAACCGGATTCGATTATACCAGTCTTATTCTTTTATATGAATGTATTCATGTGTTGGAATGAGACAAGCATATATCTATCTGTTCTTATTTGTGTAACTTGTACCAGGCCAAATGTCACACTTGGTACCAATTACTACTACATTCATGGTACCAATCTAGGGAGATGTACATTCATGTTACCAATATTCAGGGTACGGAACGGAAAAACGACTGTCGTGTGACAATATATTTGTTTCTCTCTAACATAGGATAGCAAGCCATCTTCTAGGATAGGAGTAAGAAAAAAAACACTATAAAATTAGTGGCTATTTTAGCGCTCAATCCATGTACTACTATATTCATGACGAAAATATATCTCTATGTTGTTGACGTTGACATTTCACTTTATTTTGACAGTTAAGCACACAGCAGCGCCATCTATTTTCAAGGCTGTATGCATGAATTGAAACGGCCGTGAAAACCCCTCATTAAATACCGTCGTCTGCCTTTCCTGAACACTACAATCAGGCAAGAGTGAATAGGTGCCTTGTAGACCTTCGAGCTCCATCGTCGGCCGCATCTTTACTTACCAACAGGTGAGATCGCGATCAGACAAAGGTCTTATCATAAATAACAAATAAAAATATGTCGAAAACGGTAATCGATTCCTAATGTTATTTGAAATTAATCCAGAATCATGACTTTCCTATAATACTATGAAACTGATTATCTGTCCCTATTGACTATGTAACTGGTAATCGCTTTCGAATATGATTGTAGTTCATTTAAGCTGGGTTTTGAAATGTCTGCTCTTGAAAAAAAGCTTAAATTTGACGCTGTTTACCTACTGCAATATCGGAAACGAAAGCGATTACCAGGGGCCTATTTCTCAGCCATGATGTTAAAGCGTGAAAAAATAACAACATTACCATAGCAACAACACAGTAGTAATTTGTTGCTTGTAAGCGTCGATAAAGAGACCACAGTTGGTTTAGCTGTAAAGTTATGTACAGTGGGGTAAGCACGAATAATAAACGTTAGCGAGACGATAGTCAAAGTCAAATATTGACCAATGACATCGGGGCGAATAGAAATCTTATTAAATTGATTGTTTAATATTAAAAACTTACTATCGCCACATTAGCGTCTCGCTAACGTAAATTATTCCTGCTTGGACCACAGTATCATTCTAGTGAACGGTTACACATCAACGTTATCTAGGGATTCTTAATAAATATTACTTACATTTATGATTCGTCTACAAACCTATTGCCTACATCTTATGAAACAACAGTTCAAGCTGCGAATAATATTAAATTAAACTTAAAACCTTCGTTTTGACTGAAGTTTTAGTAAAAATAAAACAGAAATAGAATAATCTATTCAAAACCAAATTGTCTTTTTTCATCAGTTTCAAAAAGCCCTAAAACGCTTGTAAGAATAAATGTTGAGATTGAGTTTTGGCGTGTGTTTAACGGTTTTGGTTCGAATGTGTATACTCCCTATATAAAGTTGATGTGTGTAGTGTATCGCCTATGGACGTGACTGGCGATAATTCCTATATGAATTGTTAACAAGATCGTTCAAATATTGTAAAAATAAAGCAGAAATTATATGACACCAATTTTCTGCAAATTGTAATTTAGTGCATTGTAGATTCGCTTTTAATTTAATTCGTATTTTATAATTGAGGAGACGAATGCAGTAAGATCCCGCGCCATTTCGTCGACTGAATAGTGTGTGGGATTCAAGGATTTGAATCCTCTAATGTATATTTTATTTTTGACCAAATAATGAACTGTTACGCTTGTGTGATGCGGGTGTTAGTAACGGGAAGTAAATTTTAGCTGTGAAATTTAACAGAATTTCTATAAATTCGGTTTAATTCAAGCCACCATGAAACCAAATAAAACGAATGAAAAACCGCATAGAAATTGGTTCATTCATTCTAGAACGGATGTCAGCTGATGAAGCCCAATTCTCGTAATAAAAAATAGTAAAAATAAAGTTCACATCATATTTCGATCTAGTGTTGATGTCAAAGCTCAATTGACGATACAACACGGCTAGCTTATTACATATCTTGCAATAGCAATGCGATAGCAAGATTTGCGCGATTATCGCTTCCAAATTGCAAATTAATATTACCTAATACGAATTTGCAATTTGGATGCGATAATCGCGCAATTCTTGCTATCGCATTGCTATTGCAAGATATGTATGATCAAAATCTGTTCTGTAATAAGCTAGCCGTATACGAATTTGCAATTTGGATGCGATAATCGCGCAATTCTTGCTATCGCATTGCTATTGCAAAATACGTAATAAGCTAGCGGATATGTAAATTATGTCGAAATGTGACCGTAACATAAACGCTTCCAGTTTTTTCGAGAATTTTGGCTAGTTTTTTAGCATAATACTCGTTTTTCTTCACTCTTTCCAATTATATATAATACTATCCTGCTCTGATCTACGGTCACCATTTGAAAGAAGACTAAATTGTTATAAAGGAACGTTCAGTGTAATTACGAGAAATGGGCTTCGGAATATCTTTTTAAACTTATAACTACCCTCTTTCTGAGTTAAAAGCAATCTCGTTACCACATCAACTGCAAGAGTCGCGACATCCAAATCGGGCAGTTTTTATACGAATTTATTTTTTGTTTAATTATTTTTTAGCTGTCTTTGAAAACTGCCCGGTTGGATCTGTAAATAGTAAGGGAATGTAAAGTGAAGTGTCGCTGTAACACGCTGGGCGTGAGGAATCGACGCTACATACCAGAACAATATTTAGCCTAAACCTATCTGTTCTATTCGGAGTCTAGAAAATACCAGTACTCTTACCACAAGTTTCTGACGTTATCGAATCGCTAGCGAGACGATAGTCAACTTCAAATATTCAGCCAGAAACTTGTAGTAAGCTGTAAGTAAGAGTACTGTACCCTTACAGTACTCTTACCACAAGTTTATGACGTTATCGAATCGCTAGCGAAACGATAGTGTGTCAAATATTGGCCAATGATATCGGGGTGACTAGAAATCTTAATAACTTGATTGGTTAATATTTGAAGTTGACTATCGTCTCGCTAGCGATTCGATGACGTCAGAAACTTGTGGTAAGGTACAGGTGGTACAGAACTTACGATTCCGACAAGAAAAGCGCCCTCTAGTCCGTGCGCTACGCTTCATGCACACATTTAGGTTAAGATGAGAATTTAAACAAAATCTATTTAATAAAACAATTAACTTGATTTTTATTATTATTGCAATAGTTTTATGAGTACTGTAATAAATGCGGAACAAATTATATTTATTGTTTCATTTAACATTTTAGGTTATACGAGTTGGTTAGGTTGGTCGTTGGTTAGATCAAAATTACACTTTTAAATAAATAACTTTATTTCAAAATAAATTAGATAACATTTGTATTGACTTACAAAAAATATATAAAGTATACAAAAATAACACAGGGTGCACATAATAAGCATTTTAAGTTGCAGATAAAATATGCTATACTAAAGGCATATTGTCGTCGTAGGGTTTGTTTAATTATTAGCAAAAGCGAACCAAATACTAAGAACAAGTTAATTTTATAAATATGTATCAACCCCCGACAATGTTCAGTTTTCTACCACCAGTTTTCATACAAATAAAACCGCTTTGAAATAGATTCATCATGCGCTGGTCATAATCAGACCAGACCCTGGAATCTGCGGGAGGAAGACATACCATGTCATCTTAATTTGAAGTTTAAACTCAAGAAGATTCAGCCTCAGTAGTACCCTAGATTCTGTTCATCCTGTGCGGGTCATCATAAGACCCTGGAGACTGATTTCTTCAAAAATTTACATTTTTAGCTCAAACTGAAAGTTCTGGAACCAAAAATATCAGAGTTTTCCTCAAATAAATAGTTGCGATCCGATGAGCCTGGACCACCAAACCACGGAGTAGATGGAATATCACTAAACATAGCTAAGAAACACCATCTTTGATACAAAAAAACTGCATTAAAATCAGACCACCCGTTCCGGAGCTATGTGGCAACAAACAAACATTTATCCATACAGACGAGACAGATTATGGGCCTCTAATAAACCTCTCTTCAAGATAAGGCCGCCATTGTACTACAATTTGATTTAGTTAATCCTTTTTTGTGTTTTATTTTTTTGGAGTATACAATAAAATGTTAATGTATCTATCTCTTTTTTAACCCCCGACGCAAAAACGACGGGGTGTGTGTGATTGTGTGTGTCTGTCTGTGGCATCGTAGCTCCCGAACAGATTAACCGATTTCGTTTTTTTTTGTTTGAAAGTTGAATTTGTCGGGAGTGTTCTTAGCTATGTTTGATCAAAATCGGTTCAGCTGTTTCATTGCGTTTAGGGATTTTTTAATTTTTACAATATTAATTACTTGTTATTTGGCAGCATTATAGGTGTAAACGCTACGACGACAAAGGACTATCTACTTACTACTACTACTTACTTAATTCTGATCAATAGTTGATCTAAGAGTTTATCACACATCTCAGCACTGGCCCACTTGCAGACCTAAATTACAAATTAGATATCTAGATTTAAAGTCAGAATTCGTGCTAGTGGACCTAGCTGCTTTTACCATTCTTTTCATAGCCGTTTTAGTAATTTTGGAAGCAAAATACATCGTGAATAAGCTTACAAGAAGCTTACAAGCGTTATTTTTGGTAGCCATCGCAAACTTGAACCATGTTTCACAAAAAGTACAAGTTACTAGCTACGAGTGTACCCCATAGTAATTAATAACGAATATTTTACCTTTACATAACAAAATGACTAAATAACAAGCATATATCTACACACTCGTTAGTAGCTTGTAAGTTACGTGAAACCGACCCAAAGTTTACTGAACTTATCGTGTGTCTTTATAAAATGCACACGTTTGGGTGAAACTAGATACAATTTTACCGACGGTTTTTATTAAATAATTTAAAATAATAAATATCAAGGGTAAATGGGCGTTTTTTTATTTGACAGATATTGTAAAAAAACAATATGCTTTTGACTGATGGTGATTTTTAACCCCCGACGCAAAAACGACGGGGTGTTATAAGTTTGACGTGTCTGTGTGTGTGTGTGTGTGTGTGTGTATGTCTGACTTTCGCCTCGTAGCTCCCGAACAGATGAACCGTTTTTGTTATATTTTTTAATTTAAATTTTCGGGATTGTTTGCTATGTTTGATCAAAATCGGTTCAGCCGTTTCATTGCGTTGAGGTTTTTTTTTCATTTTTACAAAATTAATTACTTGATATTTGATGTTTTTTTTGGTTTTATCTGCACCGCCTGCTATTTGTTATAATTTCTGTTTTTGTATTGACTACTTTGTTCAAAAGTTAATTTTTTTTTTACAAGGGGTCAGTTAAACATTAAAAAAACAATAATAAACTAAGTTTTTATCCGTCGATAAAGTTTCTAGTTTCACCCCCTTTTATACGTGCTCTTTATAAAAACTCACGCTGTATAAAAAAACAATTACCTAAGTATTTTTCTATTGCTAAATTAACTACATATGATGTGGGAATATAATGTATGTATGTATAATTATATGTACATCTGTCACAGAAAGATGGACTTCTTTTGGAACAGAATAGCTCATCTTATGATCTCTTGAAGATCTTAAGGTACAAGTTGGTAGCGGAGGACATGAAGCTGCAGCAAACGACGTCGCAGCGACACTACTGGTTTCTATGTATTTCTATGAAATTCCCTCCGTAGTTAGCGACATGAAGCTAGCGACGCGTCGTCGAGCGGCAGACGGCAGTGTCGCCCGCCGACAGCAGATCAGTACTAGTGCCGCTGACGCCGGAGCAACGACACGTCGAGCGAGTTTCAACCAACTGGATTCAAATCTGCTGTTGCCGTCTGCAGACGGGTTCAAAATCATGACTGCAACGACACAACTGCTTAGCTTGGGGCTAGATAATGTTGTGTGAACTGTCCAGCATTATTTATTTATTTATTTTATTTACGTGGTCTGCTGCTGCGCAGTCTGCTACCAACTTGTACCTTTACTGAGATCTACCTATATCTTCCTGCGACATAGCGGCGATAAGAGGTTTAAAATTACAGAAGAGCATATGTCAAAAATTACTTTTATTCATAAACAGTATTACCTACCTATCTGATAGATATACTGAGTCAAGCTTAGTTTAGACAAGCAGAGTGCTACTATCGCAAGTGGCTAAAATAAAGTCCCAGTTTCTAGATAGTTAAGTAAAAATTACGTTCGAGTGCGTGTAGGACTTGCGCCCTGAGGCTTCCGTACCGTTGTTTTAGCATAACATGTTCTACCATGTCGAATTATAATGATTTTGTAGAACTTTTTCCTACAAACTTCACCGTCCCATGCTTAGGGGTGAATTACTCAACTTTAGACTTTTTCCTTTATTATGTGTCACAAAGCCTCTTAGCATCAGAATTATGAGCTTGCTGGAAGCATCCATTTATTAAAGCATCTTTTTGTTACATTATTTTATGTGCAATGAAGTATGAATTATCCTTGAGGTTTTTCATTTTCGCGTTGTTTTTTTACGCCGCTATAAGCTCACATTACTTTTATTTGGTATTCAAGTTGATACCTTTATAAGAGTCTTGAAAGACAGACAGACGGACAGCAATGTGATCCTATAAGGGTCCCGTTTTTTCACGGGAGGAGACTGAGGGGTCTATTCTAAAGCCGAACACATCACAAATATAACTATTTTAATAAAAATAGTAGGTACAATCTTTGGTTTATTTTTATATAGGCTTTATATAATTTATATAATATTATAGTACCTAGGTACTGCGATAAACAAATATAAATTTTTAATTTTAATAGTACATAAGAATACATCTGGCTGTTTTACAATAATCCAGAATGCATTTTCTTGCAATCGATGTTTTAATAAATTCTATTTATTACAACCAATATTTTAATTAAATTTAACAAATTTAATTGAAAACAAAATGAAAATTTACTCTAACATTTAAATATTGCCATTGTTGCCATTCAAATATAAATTTAATTTTATATTTGAATGGCAAGAAAATACATTTTCCATTTCGCCAAATAAATTACAAATAATTAATAAATAACACTTACTAATAAATAAAACAGAGACATTAAACCGAAAAACTTGTCTCTCCTATACCTATCTACTAATCTAAAATAAATACCTTAGCTAAACGATTAACAACACTAAAATGAACATCTATAAATTATATAGTCGAACTAACAGCCTCAAAATCCTCATCTAATTATCTCATATTACTTACATCTGACGTGAACATCGCCCGCAGGTATTTTTACATTACGAATATTTCTAAAACGAAAGGTAGGTGCTTGCTGACAATTTTTAAAATTACGTATAAATTTCAACCGCCCAAGTTCAAGTAAGCGGCAGTCAAATAGAGACCTGGGGCATGTTGCCGCAAGCCACAAGCAACATTTCAAAAACTAAGTGGGTAACTACCTATCCTGCGCTACAAAATTAAGTAACTTGCAACAAGAATACTGTTGCCGAGTAGGTTTTTCGTACGAAGCTTTTCGGCTCTCAGTGAAGCAATGTTCAGGCTACATGTCGAAAATTTTCGCAGGCATAGATTTTTGTATCAGACACTCCTATGCGTAAGCCAGGTGTTACGTGGCAAGGGGCTTATCTCACGAAGCTTACAAGCTACAAATTACGAATGTGTTGCTATGGTGTGCATCTATGTCTCGGGGTGGCGGGCGCAGTGCAATGCCACATAGGGTCCGTCCTAGGTGGACGTGGCCTATGGAGGTAATGCACTGTTCATAGGCAGAGGTTACCGCTTATCATCAGGTGGGCCTCTTGCTTGTTCCGCCATCAAAGTAGTATAAAAAAAAAATGGTAACGTTGTTATTTTGTTATTATTTTAAAACACGCGTAACCATGGCTTCTCTCACTCGTAGCTTGTATCTTCTGAGAAATAGGCCCGAGGTCTCAACTTGACTGCCTTCTAATAAGCCTATAATTAGCCTTTTGAGCATGTCATAATTATTCCGATTGACTAGTTAGGTACTAGAGAAGTTTTAATAAGGTACACGAAACGTAGATATGTTGGTTCTATGAAAAATATAAATGTCGGGGCGTGGCGGAGTGGCGTCGAAATGGCGTGTGCGATGCAGTTTGATCCATTTCTAGGCGGCTCTAAGTATCAAAATTTATCAAGAATTCAGTGTAGAATTAAAGATAATTAAAAAGAACTACCTATGCATGTTACTTAAACAACTAAAGTCTTATAAACTATTGCTTAGTGGTAACATTCTTACTTTACTATAGAGCTTTAGATTATATTATTTGACTGCTAAGTGTAAGTGAATAAATCTAATTATTTCGCCACTCTGCCACGGCCCGCCCTTCACTCGTGGAGACCGATCTTAACTTCAGAACATTTGTTTCATACGAAGATGTTATACCTACACTCTCACCGATGGTGTACGCCGATGCATCCTAAGCAATTATTGCTGCTTCACAATCACCTCAGTCCACGCCAGGATCTGAAAAGGATAATATTTATAAATGAAAAGGCGAGCCGTCCGCTGCGCTCGCACAAATGTTCGACGGGATATAGCATCGCCAAAATCTACGATAAAATCCCTAGTAAAATATTCGTATAACCAAAATCTGCGATATTGAGTCGCGAGTTTGTGCGAGCAGCCGTACCAAGAACTGAATATGTGACGTGTCTTGCCAATGTGTATTGTAATTTTAGGTATGTTAGCGAAGCCAGCTGTTCCCATCCACCACAAAAATTGCATACAAACGCAAAGGCGAGCAAAACTTTCGGAAGCTTTATTCCGCGTGTAGGTACTATTAGGTATTTATCCAGTGATTCCGCGTCCGAACGTTCCTATCCGTACCTACACATATGTCCAGTCGCGGCGATTGGAAGCGACTGACCACTACCCCTCACTTCACTTCCACCAGCCGATGAAGCTTTAGTGGCTTCGCTCGATTTCGATACAGCAAGCGCGCCTTGTCAGCCAGCACGCTCCGCTTCAGGTAGTCACATACATACATTTATTAGTGCGGCCGGCCGCCCTTGCCGGCGCGCGCGGAGGCGAGCGCGCGCGCCTTGTCAGCCAGCACGCTCCGCTTCAGGTAGTCACATACATACAGTTATTAGTGCGGCCGGCCGCCCTTGCCGGCGCGCTGCGGGCTGCCCGGTGCGGAGGCGAGCGCGCGCGCCTTGTCAGCCAGCACGCTCCGCTTCAGGTAGTCACATACATACAGTTATTAGTGCGGCCGGCCGCCCTTGCCGGCGCGCTGCGGGCTGCCCGGCGCGGAGGCGAGCGCGCGCGCCTTGTCAGCCAGCACGCTCCGCTTCAGGTAGTCACATACATACAGTTATTAGTGCGGCCGGCCGCCCTTGCCGGTGCGCTGCGGGCTGCCCGGCGCGGAGGCGAGCGCGCGCGCCTTGTCAGCCAGCACGCTCCGCTTCAGGTAGTCTGATATGTGCTGCACGATCAGATCTATTGCGACTGGAATCAAACATAATTTGGTTAAAGCTAGAAAAAGAGTATTCAATCTGAAAATGTTGATATCGGGTATTACTGGTAGATATTACCGCGGCCACCGCGCCAGTTTGGTGCAGCGCGAATATATGCCGAAAAGTGGAGCGAACCATGTCCGATACCTGCACGCCAATACCCAATAGCCTATGTAATATTGATACATGATTTGACGAGCGTTTTTAACAAGACGAATCATATAAATTGCCTTCGACATATACCTACACCATACATACATACGGGTCTAACTACAAGAGATTTTTTTTGAAAACATACATTTTGGCGCCGGGTTCGCCATTTTGAATTTTTGTAATTTTAATACGCCCAGTGGCACTTGCGCAATAAAGACAAATCTAACGACATATCATTCATCAAAATCGGTTCAGCCGTTTAGTAGTTACGAGAGTACATAAGGACGAACATACATAAAAAAAAGTAACGGAGAACAGCGTAACTTTCCGTAACTTAGAGGCCTCCGTAGCAAGTGGACAGATTCGCAACTGGACAGATTCTCAACTGGACAGATTCTCAGGTGGACAGATTAGCAACTGGACAGGACATGTACAGTCCATAACATAACATAACATAACCGACGACGCTGTAGAAGGCTGGCACCGTCGAATTAATGCCAAAATAGCAAAAAAAAACATCCCTTTTTTTGTTCATAACTGTTTCTAGTTATTAAAAAATGAATCGAAAATCGTTGATACTAAAATAAGTAGAAATTCTTATCACTGTGAAAAAACAAAACATCGGTCAAAGCAAATTCTGATTAATAAGCAGATACAAAATATATTATCGGATTAAATAAATAAAAAGCATACCTCAAAAAATTATTGTTTTTTTTCTATATTTGTGTGAAAATCTTAATGCGGTTAATAGAATACATCTACTTACCAAGTTTCAACAGCAATAGCTCTTATAGTTTCGGAAAAAGTGGCTGTGTCATACACGGACAGACAAACAGACAGACAGACAGACATGACGAAACCATAAGGGTTCCGTAATTTTGTTACGGAACCCTAAAAATGGCTTATTACCACTGTATTTCGTCGCTTTGCCGTAATTTATTTATTTAATATTATTCCCAACCACGATAGTTTCAATTCTATATTATCGGATTGCGTTAATGTCTAAATTTCAGTTATGACGTGCTTATAGCGCCTAAGTTCTCGAAAATAAATCTCTTAAATAAAGTCTTTCAATGTATTAACTACATTTCATTCGCCTGTACTCTGTCCAGTTGCTAATCCGTCCACCTGAGAATCTGTCCAGTTGAGAATCTGTCCAGTTGCGAATCTGTCCTCTTGCTACGGAGGCACTTAGAGTAGCTTTTCGTAACTTGTAGGTAGCTTGTTCAAGAGAACAAACCACGTCACGCACACAGGGACTGGACTGTACGTACAGGGACTGTTTCACGCATCGTATAAGAGTACTATGACTGAAACAGTCCCTGTACATAGTAGGTACCTACTTCTATAAGTGCTATATACGTACTGTAAGTACTATGAGGTAAATAAAACTAGGTAGGTATCGGGATGCAAACACTTTATTAATCATTATATTTTTACACCTATAACTAGGTTTCATACATTTGTAATGAAAACTAGGAAACGCTAAGGAATAATACAATTATTATATACCTACTTATATATTATATATTTGTGCAGGGCGTGATCTACATAGGTATAGGATTGGGGCCATTTCTTTAACCTAAATCAGTACAATCTTTTTGGAATTTTTATTAAAACTCACATTAATATAAAATACCTTGTACAGAATTGGTACAATTTTCATAATCAATTCTATTCTAGTGAAGACAAATTATAAATTCAATTGATGCTTCGCTGTACCGCGACTTGTCATTCTGCTACACAATAGGTATCACATAAGTAGTCATTGTACGCACGCGCTTCGAGCAGTATTACATTTTCAAAAAAAGAAACTTATAAAAAAAAACACTAGTATAGGTATATTAACAAAAAATTGTGTGTGTCAGCACCGACGCGCGACTGGAGTTTAGTCCAGTTCAGTATTAGATGCACGAATATGTTACGCAGAGGGAAAACATCGCACTTAACTTTTTGTTAACGCTCTATTTTACTCCGCATCTATTTGCGTACCGCGGGCTATATATAATAATCGATTCAAAGTAAAGTCTAAAAAAAGTTGTAGCATTTTGTAGTCGGTAGGTATATTGTGCTCGATATATCGGTAATTAATAATATATATATATATAAATACATCAGTAGAACCAAATGTGTGCAGTAGTAAATGCATAGAGTTTAACAATACAAGTCAGTTATTTGATTACTGCCAGTATTCATAGTATTATCCTACCATGTCCCATTAGGGCAAAATTAAAGAACCCTTTTTAACCCCCGACGCAAAAACGAAGGGGAGTTATAAGTTTGACGTGTCTGTGTATGTGTCTGTCTGTCCCAACGTAGCTCCCGAAAGGATGAACAGATTTAGTTTTGTTGTTTTTTGTTTGAAAGGTGAATTTGTCGGGAGTGTTCTTAGCTGTTTGATCAAAATCGGTTCAGCCGTTCAGCGTTGGGGGTTTTTTAAATTTTTACAAAAATAATTACTTGTTAACCACTTAGTTTTAAATAGGAGGCGATATCATTTCGTAAGTTATATCCTGTTTACACGTATGCAGTAATCGTGGATACCAAAGGGTATCAGTACGTCCTACCTGTAAGTATTTGTAACCGGCCCTTAAAGAAATAAAATACAACAAACCATGAGCCTAAGAAATAACCTTAACTTATAAGTCAAAAATAACTAGGAAAACCGCTAAAATAATACATTTTACTTACTTTTTAAGTTTAACAACGCAGGCTTTGAACCAGACGCAAGTTTAATATGCTTTCTATCACAGGAACTTATTTTTAGGTATTTTTTATGAACTTAAATACACTGGGTATACTTTTTGTAAACTTAAATACACTTGAGTATATTTTTATAAACTTAAATACACTGGGTATACTTTTTGTAAACTTAAATACACTTGAGTATATTTTTATAAACTTAAATACACTGGGTATACTTTTTGTAAACTTAAATACACTTCAGTGTATTTTTTATAAACTTAAATACACTGGGTATACTTTTTGTAAACTTAAATACACTTGAGTATATTTTTTATAAACTTAAATACACTGGGTATTCTTTTTGTAAACTTAAATACACTTGAGTATATTTTTTATAAACTTAAATACACTGGGTATACTTTTTCATTGTCCTACTCGACTAAATCACAAAATTCAATTTCGTATTCACTCTGTAAAATATGGGTCTGATTCAAATACTGCATACTATTGGACTACTTTACTTACATCTATACCAGAAAGTGTAATGTAATTTTTAACTTACTACGTATTGGTTTAGGCGTTGTCTCCACGAGCGAGAGAATCGCGACGAGTCCGCGCTCGCCCATAGAAATTATCGCCGCGAAAACATCGCCGTGTGGAGACGCGTTCATAGAAATACATGGCACGACGTTAATATCGCCGCGATTTTCACGCTCGTGGAGACAGCGCCTTAGGTTACAAATTACATGACACTATTTTTTTTTCCTTAAAGTTTAATAATTTGTTTATTCTTATACCATTTACCAATTACATTAAAGACGACGAGTAATAGCACTTCTCACTGTTTCGAAGAGACAAGAAATATTAAAGACGACGAGTAATAGCACTTCTCACTGTTTCGAAGAGACAAGAAATATTAAAGACGACGAGTAATAGCACTTCTCACTGTTTCGAAGAGACAAGAAATATTAAAGACGACGAGTAATAGCACTTCTCACTGTTTCGAAGAGACAAGAAATATTAAAGACGACGAGTAATAGCACTTCTCACTGTTTCGAAGAGACAAGAAATATTAAAGACGACGAGTAATAGCACTTCTCACTGTTTCGAAGAGACAAGAAATATTAAAGACGACGAGTAATAGCACTTCTCACTGTTTCGAAGAGACAAGAAATATTAAAGACGACGAGTAATAGCACTTCTCACTGTTTCGAAGAGACAAGAAATATTAAAGACATTATGTGCTTTTTAACCCCCGACGTAAAAACGAAGGGGTGTTATAAGTTTGACGTGTCTGTGTGTGTGTGTGTGTGTGTCTTTCTGTCCCATCGTAGCTCCCGAACGGATGAACCGATTTAGTTTTTTTTGTTTTGTTTGAAATGTGTATTTTTCGGAGTGTTCTTAGCTATGTTTGATCAAAATAGGTTCAGCCGTTTGCCGTTGTGGGTTTTTTAATTTTGACAAAATTGATTTCTTGTTTATTGTTAACTAGAATTTAGCCCCGGCTTCGCACGGGTGGTGTCGGGATCACCCCTTCCTCCCGCCCCCCCTTCCCAACCCCCTATCTACCCACACGCGATGTAAATAATATTTTAGGTAATTTTTTTACACCTTGTGTTGCATTATTGGAGTTTTAGTAAGGATCCCTATTTTTTTTTAAATGTTATATATTCTATGTCATCCGGGGATAGTGTACCTTCCAAACAGTAAAATATTTTTTCAAATCGGTTCAGTAGTTTCGGAGCCTGTTCAATGCAAAAAAACTATCAAATGTTTCCTCTTTATAATTAGTATATTGTATGTATGTTGTTCTATGTATTTTGTACATGCCTTGTATAATTATTTCTGTAAATAAATGTATTAGTATATAGATACGTTAATCATCTTAGGATAGTGAACCCACAGGACGCGAGTCTCACTCGCACTTGTCCGTTCTATTGCACTTTGTAAGTACATAAATACATAGTAATGTTTGTAGGTCAGTTTTTTGGTGAAACACGCTCTAAACGCGTTTACAACCATTTATGCTTACTGTAAATAAACCACGTCTGATGTAAATATATTCTCCTCCAAGTAAAATGTGCCAAAAGTCGACGGCCTTAATGTAATACTTAATCTAGTCTTCAGCCTTATTATAAAGTACGATAACATAAAATTGGAACTTAAAATTAACAGGAAATACATTGATATTCAATATATTGGAGGTTGTTTCAATTCGCGCACGAAAATAGAAGTAAAAAAAAAAGCTAGTCCTTGTTTTAAAAAGTTCTTAATACATAAAACTTAAATTGGTTTTTGATAAGTAGGACTTTTGTAGAGATTTCCTTACTAAGCTGCCTACCTTTAATATGAATAGATTTTATTAAGTAATGGATTTGTATGTTGTGTGTGTCGTAAGAAAAATAACGTGGACGGCGGGAAGGAAATTAGTGACTTCCCTCTGTCCACGTTAACAGCTGACGTGGACAACGGGAAGGCAATTAGTGATTTCCCTCTGCCCACGTTAACGGGAACAGCTAACGTGGACAACGGGAAGGCAATTAGTGACTTCCCCCTATCCACGTTAACGTGGACAAAATAACGTGGGCATCGGGAATAGACCTTGATAAATGAGATTTTTGTTGATAACTATATTTTGCATTACAAGCTTTTATTAAATTAGTGATCGGAACCGTGTGCTGATCAAAATGAGCCTAAAAACGGTCAGTCCACTATTATCCATCGTTCCATTGTCCATTGTCTCCATCATCAGATCAGCTCGCTGTCACCATCACATTGAATTGTCATCGGAACAGGTATACAAAATGTAATCTCAATCGGTTGAGGAAAACTGCTTTAAAATTCAGTTGCAAGATTTGACCCGAACACACATACTTACATACTAACATTGCAAGTTAAATAAAAGCTTGTAAAGTAACTGAAAATCATGGTATTAATATACTACGATTATCAGATATTTTTATAAGGTTCTTTTTAAACTTTATACATAGTAATTTTCACTAGAAACGGGATATTTACCATGAGTTTTGAGTTTAAAATGTTCCCGATATTTATCGATGGTAGTGGTATCGATCGTAATAAAAGAGTGAGAAAGAGGGTAGATCGATATATCTGCCAATAAATAAATAAATAAATAAAGAATACTCGACAGTTCACACAACATTATCTAGCCCCAAGCTAAGCAGAGCTTGTGTTATGGGTACTAGATAACTGATATACTTAATACAATATATTACATAGATAGATATTTTTTATTATACATAGAAAATACCCAGAACACCCTGAACAAATATCTGCGATCGCACAAATATTTGTTCCAAGGCGGGAATCGAACCCGCAACCTCCTGCGTCGCAGGCCAAGCTTCTAGACCAATAACATCTACTCGCAAAGACTTAAGTTATTTAGTTCTCCCGTGATCATGGCCGCATGCAACTGTGCCGAAATATCGGGAACATTTAAAACTCAAGAATCATGGTAAATATCCCGTTTCTAGTGAAAATTATGTACATAACCATGATAGTTTCAAAAGTTTATGCATAGTTATTATATGCATTCATAAAAAAAGAATTGAACCTTATACCTATATATTATTTTCGTACCCTTAAAGTGTACTTAAGTGAAACATATTAATTATAATCTTGTTGAGTACAAAAACAAACAAAATTCCACAATCTTAGTTAAAATAAAGTCCTATTATACAAACTAAATATTAATACAACAATATACTTATATGTACGTATACATAGTATGCGCGAACGTTAACTGGGCAGACATACAAAACACAGTTTTTTTTTTAAATCCTGCTATACGATCTTTTTTTGTTTTTAAATAATATTATCTGTGACTTTCGTGGCAATTCCGTATTACTCCTCAGGCTCTTAAGATGATAATAAGACTCGCAGTCTTATTTACCATTAAATATGGGCACCTGCTATTTAGTGGTAGTTACTTTTCGTCGATGGGCAATCTTACAGTTACGAGTACTATCTTGTTCAATGGTATTAAGTCTAAATTCGTTCATTCCTCCTTCATTACTTAGGTACTCCTAACTTATTACATTGTTATTTTTTTTTCTAAATTCGTTCATTCCTCTTTCATTACTTAGGAGTACCTAAGTAATAAGGGGTAAAAACGAATTTAGAAAAAAAATAACAATGTAGTAAGTTCTAGGGAACCTACTACTAGGTTCTAGGGAACCTACTACTAGGTTCTAGGGAACCTACTACTAGGTTCTAGGGAACCTACTACTAGGTTCTAGGGAACCTACTACTAGGTTCTAGGGAACCTACTACTAGTTTCTAGGGAACCTACTACGTTGTTAGTTTTTTTAAATACTGCCCCGCTGAATGTTTTTTTTTTGTTAATTTGAATATATCGTCATTGAATGTGATAGGTACTGTACGAATTATCCGAGAATCGTTCTAAGAGAATCACGACCTCGTCTTGAAGTAATAGCAACCCTTGGTTCTTTTACTTTGGTCTATATTCTAGAATAAACCTAACACCCAATAGATAATTTAATTAAAAACGATTCGAACTCGTTTCACTGTTTTTCCTAAATGCCATAGGTAGCCCAAGTGTCGTCGTTAATAAATGGCATCGGGTGTTACATTGGTAATTGCTATTATACTAGAGTGCGCGCCAAATAAGACTGCGCGCGACTGCTGGCGTACTGAAGTCACACAAAAATTTCCCGTGCGTGCTTTAAGATCTTTGTACGATTGATTTGTGTCTGATTATAGACAGCCACGAACCCAAAAGCTATCAGAGTTATTTGGCGCGCACTCAAAAACCAGTTAAGGCGGTTGCTTTAGCTAATGGCGAGAAATTATTTTTTTTTCGTGTTTTTTGCTCGTCTCAACGCATCAATACTTCTTCAGATAGTGAAAACTATGTTGCCGGTAATTATATGACCTAACACACAAGTTTTAATTTATAGTATCACATACATATAATTAGTTTAGCTACGACTGTGCTTCAATGGTTTTTACATTGTTTTTTTTTGTTTCAAGCACATTCATAGCCAAACTAATGATATTTATGTGATACTATAAATTAAAACTTGTGTGTTAGGTCATATAATTACCGGCAACATAGTTTTCGCTATCTGAAGAAGTATTGATGAGATGAGACGAGCAAAAAACACGAAAAAAAAATCATTTCGCGCCACTAGCTAAAGCAACCACCTTAAGGAAACATCACAAAAGTCACAGATGATAATAAATTGGCACTTAACCCCCCACTATCGACTGAGCGTGTCCTCGGAACTGCCGGACAGCCGCCGGCCAGTCTCGTCCATTTCGTGGTGTGTTCCATTGCACCCGTTCACAATCTTCGGCGTCGCCTGACGCTTCTTGTACATGATATCCCAAATGTGGTGTACGATTAGGTCAATAGCCACTGCAACAAGGGAAAACGGACTTTAAGAACGCGAGACTAGAGTCGCGTTTAGCAGCTAGGTAGGTTATAGCCGCTGCAAGAGGGGGGTGTGGGGGGGCTCGTTGCAGTGGCTATGACCTTGTGGCTTACCTTGGGGTAACACTGAAATGTGGCTGGGATTTTGACGCGCAAAACTGTATTTAAATATAATGCAATTCCGTAATCAATACATATAATAAAACAGTAGAACCCAGTGTGTCTGTACGTTGAAGAAAAGTAACAAAAATATAAAAAAATTACATTGCTAAAAAAATTACATTGCTAAAAAAAAGAAACATCGATTTTGGAATTATTTTCTGTTTGTTCGCGCACATCTCCGAAACTACTGAACGGATTTTCATGTACTTTTCCCAGGTGGACAAAGCTTATTTTGGAGCAGAATCTAGGCTTTATTTCATTAAAAACATATGTCGGAAAAAAGTTATCGTTATTTTGTAATTTACTTTTTAACCCCCGACGCAAAAACGACGGGGTGTTATAATTTTGACGTGTCTCTGTGTGTGTGTATGTGTGTGTGTGTGTCTGTCTGTGGCATCGTAGCTCCCGAACGGATGAACCGATTTCGTTTTTTTTTTTGTTTGAAAGGTAAATATGTCGTGTGTGTTCTTAGCTATGTTTGATCAAAATCTGTTCAGCCGTTTCATTGCGTTGAGGTTTAATTTTTACAAAATTAATTACTTGTTCTATCAATTCAGTCAACTCTCAGTGTGGTTTAAAACAAATATAAGAATTTGCCTTCTGATCTGTATTAATGCTAGTTCCGTTTCTCGTCGTGCCTGTTCTCTTTGCGCACGACTCTACTTAAATAAATATATAATGCTGGACAGTTCTCACAACATTATCTAGCCCCAAGCTAAGCAGAGCTTGTGTTATGGGTACTTGAACTGATATACTTATTACAATATTTTTTATTTTAAATACCCAGAACACCTGGAACAAATATCTGCGATCGCACAAATATATGTTCCGAGGCGGGAATCGAACCCGCAACCTCCTGCGGCGCAGGCCAAGCTTCACCCGCTGCGCCACAGAGGTCGTCAAATAACTTAGATGTATAAATGTTCTAAACTCACCCAAATTGTCTGCGCCTCTCGGTATGATGACGTCAGCAAACTTCTTTGTCTGCAACAGAACCACAGCTGTAAGAAACGCCATCAGAACATAAACTTATCATATTATGATTAATATATACTAGCGGTCGCCTGCCGTTTCACCCGCGTTATTCTCCTGAAGAAACTGTATTTCGAGTCCTAAGCTTTAATCCAGATTGGAATCTACTTGTGTAGAAAATTTCATCAAAATTGGCCCGCCATTTAGGCGTGAAAACACGACAAACATTCAACCATCGACAATATATAAGTAGGGGCTAGCATCTACCAGCGTTCCGCCCGCGTGGAACGTACTTGCAAAGATGGTTTCATACACTAAAACAGGGGTTCCCAAACTTATTTTGTCTACTGCCCACTTTGAGAATAAATTATTTTTTAGCGCCCCCAGAATTATTTTTAGCGCCCCCATTTTTTCATCTACTTAAAAACCAGTATAACTTCAAATTAAATTAATTATTGTGAGCTATATTAGCGGAGATTAAACATGCACAAATCGGGTTATTTAACAAAAACTTGTGAAAACATGATTGCCCGCGATCTATTATCTACGAAAATGACCTATCTAGGAATACTATACTATTAAAATGCGAAAGTGTGTCTGATTTGACGCCCCCATTTTTGTTCTGGGTCTCATACCGCACCCTTATCGCCCACTTTGAGAACCCCTGCACTAAAAACATCCTCGATAATTAGATGATAGTGAAAACCGTATTTGATCAGTCTTTGAACAAGAGTAATGTGTAAGGGAAATGTATGTTTGTTTCTTACTGAATAAACACAAAACGGCTGAACCGATTCCGATAAAATTTGGTAGCATAATTTGCATCTTCATTATCAGCCTACAGAAGTCCACTTCTGGGCATGGCCTCCCCATAGATTGCCACGACGAACGGTCTTTTGCCGCCTCCATCCATCGCCTTCCTGCGAGCTCTATAATGTTTTCGGTATCGAAAAGGAGGCATTCCTCTTTTGCGTTGTCCGGTTTGTGGTTGCCATACGACCTAGTTTTATTAAAATTAAAATAAGTTTTTTGTGAAAATATATTTTTCAATACAATGTAACATTACAAAATTATTATAAAAACTTCTAGAACATTCGATACTCACACATAGAAAGTTGTTGACAAAAAACTAACGGACAAGCATTACTCACACATGCACACAGCCATGTTGGTTACATCTCACGCACACATACACGTTGTTGACAACTAGGCTCACCTATAAAATGGCAGGCGCCCTTACGCCCGGCCCTTTTCAAACTCAGACAGAGCAATCAATAACACATCTATATTCTTCCACTACGCCCAATTTTGGTGAGTTTATTTAAATATACTACACTCTAACTAGCACTGTTTAATCTAATGTACTTCTTATCTTTCCTAAATGTTGTAAACTCTAGCATCTAAGACACCTACTATGTTTGTCCTTCTGACTAACTAGTTCTTAATCTCTGTTGTAAACCCTACGGTGTAATAAGGTTGAAAGCCACGTACTGCCTACCCCTGCGAGCCACGTCTGCGGCACCTAGAGGCGACTTTCAACCAAGTTACACCAGGGGGAAGAATCAAGCCTGTCACTACAACTACGTGATCTTTACAGGGTCCAACTCTACGGGTCGAACCTTACGGTTGGTGGCTTCACAGCCACCAACCGGACTCACCAGCTACCTGCTGTCTACCAGCTGTCTCCAGCCCTACCTGCTGCTACCAGCCTGCCACGAGCCACCTCGCAGACAAGGGGCGCGCTCTTCACCATGACGTCTAGACCACGTGCTTCCGATCTACAGCTCACAGGACAGTACCGTGGAGAGTCCACACCTGTTCTTGGGTTCCGTACTACGCGTGTGTCCAAGTGTTCTTTTCTACAAGCGTGACCTTTTGAGACCTATTCTACTGCTGAGATTGAGACCCTTGATCATACCCCGGCCCATAGCCGTCTGGCCTTCTGCCTGCTACTCTGGCCCTCTGCCTGCACTTCTGCCTTCAGCATAACACTAAAGACTCTAAGTTTAACAATCTATTCAGTGATCTTATTGTTAGCATTTTAAGTTTAATATATGTATAAAAATGTCCTAATCGTTTTTCTACCTACCCTAGCTCTTCTATCAGGTAGGATAGGAACCTAAAACCTAGACTACCTACCTGTCCACGGCTGCACCGTGACAGTGGCGCCCAACTCTCTTTAAAACTCTCTTTCCAACTCTCTTTACAATTCTCTCTTTACTACCATAAGAGATATATTCACTATACCTATTCCGGCCCATATCAACATGATAATGGTGCCCTATTCATTCTCAATCTCAGTCTCAAACTTATGTCTCATACCAATTTTTGTCATTTACAAACGCTTGGTAAAAACTCGGAACAACATACCTACAAGAACAGAGGTGTAAGCTCGCCTTTATTGCATCGTGGCGGTATCATAATAATAGCTACTAGAAATTATTATTGTACCAAAGCTAATAATCTATTGTCTAATTGTGTATAATTCTTTACAGCTATATCTATCTGTGTATACCTATCTGTGTGTTACTGTGTAATTCTAATCATTTCTGTGTACCTACCTACATTATTGCGTAAACAGTGCTAGTTCGTCGTAACAATGGAAACTAAATATGTAAAATGTAGAATCTCACTCAAACGTTCATCTGGTCTACAAACTAGTAGATATGAACGGAAACTATCATAAAGGATATTAAACTCATTCACTATAAAGAATAATATTTGCCTACTTATCTACCTAACTAACAATCTATATATCTATGTATCTATCATGCAATTTCATTGATTCACTAAGCTTGACTTACAACTGACCTTGACACTAGAATGTTGGAAATAGTAAACAACACTAGAACAATCTACCTACTTATAGAATACTAATACTATCAACGCATGTGCGTGTGTGTGTGTGTGAGAAACACTGACCTTAAATACTTCTTTTACATACTTATAATAAACATGATAACTTAAAATCTAAATCGTACCTACTTACGAGTTCCCTAAAAACTAAACTAAACTAAACGTAAACTTAAAGGTTAACTTAAAATCTATACTATTCCTTTTTCTAAAACTAAACTTGAAACTAGAAACGTAAAATCTACATCGTAGCTACCTACGTAAACACTAAAATCTTAAAATCATAACTAAACTAAACGTAACTTTAATCTACACTAATCGTAATTCGTAATCTATACAAATGCTTTTACCTAAACTAGCTATAAAACTGTAAACTACTTTGAACGTACCTACCAACGAATCATCTAGAAACTAAACTACCTACTATCTACTTGATAAAACTAATCCTACGTGTGAGTGTGGGTCGACTAAAGACTTATTACCTATAACCTAGTTAACTTTGAACTAGAAAATAACTTTACCTACATTCTAAAGACTAAACTATAACCAAATAAAACTATACTACCTACTTAATAAATGCTTATTCAATCTATGTGCGAGGCGGTCTTGAGTATGTTATTCATAAAAACTTTCCAACGCAACAGAGGTCAACAAACCTAAAATGTTGAGAAATATACTTTCTTGCCGAGACCCTACATCTCTGGCGGGATATCTGCATTTTTCTCCCAAGGGACTAAACCTTTGGTGGAACAAACGGAGCGGGTCGTGACTCCGATATAAAAAAAGCCATCACTAAATGCTAGCTTACTATTGCCTATAGTAATCTATTTTATAACATACTCATTTCAAACCTCACGCAGGAATTAAATCTAAGAAAAACAACTAACTAGATAACTAACTATGTATCTATATCTATATTAAGTATGTATGAGTATCTATATCTAAAATCTATAATTCTGAAAGCTCATTAAAAACCAGCAAACTATGTACTACTATATAAATACTAATAACCTGTAAACCAACAAAACTGCTATAAAGCTAGCTACTAGAAAAACAAAATACAATATGTTGATGGCTACAACATCACATTACGTCACAGGCATCGTCACTGTTGACCGGTAGAATCTTCCAGAAAACTACCTACTATAAACTGTTTGTCAAAACAACACGCTGTCTACATACCTACCTACCAACATTCCTTGGCTAAAACTCTCTGAAATGAATTTCTTATCTAACCTAAACGATCAAATGACCAATTAACCTACCTACTTACATTTGCAAAAGTAGCTATTCGCTAAATTATGAATGATTTAGTCTGATAATCATTTACTATTGCCTAATTCTAAAACCTAAGCGAATAGAAATAATATGTTAAAAAAACTCGCTAATGAATAAAGCCTTACCTACACTAAACTTTTACTAAGTACAACACTTTAATCTACGTATTTTATGTACCTAATCAATTATGTATAATACCATTTAACTAACTTATGTAAAACATATAAGGACACCTAGTCCCCTAAAAATTGCAAAGGAGATCATAAAATATAATTAAATACCTTGCTTTACTATCAAACACTTATTTATCGTTGAGGTACTTAAAAATACAATACTTACTAAAGACCTCAAACACTTTATCAAATAACGGTAAATTCTCACTTAGGTATATCTTATTAAATACTATCCTAAAATAAAACATTATCAGAGTTTGATTAAGCCATAATTCTTAACATCTTTCCTATTCATTACAAACACATTCAAATAGGTACTTGAGCGAACATGCCTGACCTACTTACCTTATTTTCTGCCAGGAATGCATAGTTCGTAAACAACTCATGCGTGTCTTATTTAACAGAAACAAAATTGTTAGAATATTAATTAAAATATTTATGAGAAATCTAACTTAAACAAATTAATTAATGCTATTTATTTAAATATTTAATCATTACTTAAAATCACAAATTATTATCTACTTATTCATCTACATTCAAACCCTATTAGTACTAATACAAACAGATAACTAAAATATTCCTGCCTACCCCTATGATATCTTGTTGCAGTGATCTACAGCTACTAAAAGTGACTATTCGATACTATTACTGCCATCTATGATTTCCAACAGGAAACTAAAGACATTAATACTAAACCTCCCCAACAGATGGCGGTTAAACAATATTGCTATGGCCTTCTATATTAGTAATAATGAACTAGAGATAACTTAAAAACTTTCTCAACAGATGTCACCATAAGTTCAGTACAAACAATAACTTCGTAAAAATATTTTTTTAATCCCATTGATAAAAGTAATAAACATAAACAATTAGAATAAATTCAATAAATAATATGAAGACAAGTAAACACAAAATAAAATAAACTTGACTTAATAATAGAAAACACTTACCTATTTAAGAACTTGCATTTACTTAATACTTTTTTTTGGATGACTTTAAACTTCCTTAATTTTTTTTTTTTTCTCGATTAGCCTTTAAACTGAAACTCCAACACATAGAGCGACATACAGTATCATAAACAACAGTCACTATTACAAACACTCACTCACTTACTCAATCACTAAAAATTTTTATAGAGCTAACACTACATTTTTTTTTATAGAGCAAACACTTATAATTTTTAGTAACGTAGATCTTACACTTAAATTTTTTTTACATAGAGCAGACACTTCAAATTTTTTTTTTCCTTTTCACTTCTCATAGAGACATAGAGTCAACACTTACAAAAAAAAAAAAAAAAAAATTTTTTTTGCTACTTCATCTACAAATAGAAACATAGAATCAACTCTTAATATATCTTATACTCATACAACTTTAACTACAAATAGAACTATAGAGTTAACACTAAATATTTTCTTATCATAACTGTTATATTTAATAATTAACTTTAACTAATAATTACTTAAACTAAACCTATTGGAACACTCTAAGAAGCAATATGAGCGGTGAAAACTCATTTAAAAATAAGCCTCTAACAACAGAGCGGATTGCTTCAAAACTCTTTAAACAAGCCAATTCTGACTAGGATGCGGATTATGGCAAACATCTAAAATAAGCCAAAAATGCCAGCTTCATAAAATTAGTGATCGTAAGCGTGTGCTAATGAAAATGAGCCTGAACACGGCCAGTCTACTATTAGCCCTCGAGGAGTTCCGTTGTTCACCTTCCGTCTCCATCATCAGATCAGCTCGCTGTCACCATAATATTGCATTGTCATCGGAACTTGACAGGTATGCAAAATATCATCTCAATCGGATGAGGACAACTGCTTTAAAATTCAGTTGCACGATGCCACCCGGATAAACAAACATTTCGCTATCCCCCTTCTGTCTCCATCATCAGATCAGCTTGCTGTCACCCATAATATTGCATTGTCATCGGAACTTGACAGCTATGCAAAATATCATCTCAATCGATTGAGGATAACTGCTTTGAAATTCAGTTGCAAGATTCCACAAAGACATACATTGCAAGTTAATATAAAGCTTGTAAAAAGATGAAGTGAGTTAAATATTCGTTGTGGCAGCTCCGCAGGGTGTTGTGAATGCTTACCGGAAGGCAGAACTCTTCGAAGGCCGGCTTCACGAAGTTCATGTACTGGTTGAGGACTTGCTCCAGGTCCCTGCCGCGGTCCATGATGTCGCGCGGCACTGCACAATAACATTAACTGATCAAACACGAACAAACAAGTGATATAGTAGTAGTAGAGCTTTTTTGTGAAAGAGTTCGTCAGGGGAAGTACTACCACCATACCTATTTCTGCTGCAAAGCAGTAGTGCTCGCATTGCTGTGTTCCGGTTTGAAGGGTAAGGGTGCCGGTGAAATTACAGGCACATGAGACTTTTCATCTTTATGTCTCAGGGTGGCGGGCGCGGTGCAATGCCACATAGGGTGCGTCCTAGGTGGACGTGTCCTATGAACTGTTCATAGGCAGTGGTTACCGCTTAACATCAGGTGTTAAGCGGTTAAGTCATTCTGCTTGATCCGTCATTCAGTAGTATAAAAAAATAAAAAAAAATAAAAACGCTGGTATACAGCGTTGTAGTTCACTGCAGCATTATTCTGAGCACGGACCTTTTTTGACGGCACTATACACAGAGCAACAAATCTTTTTTTTTTGGCGGTGTAGATATTGTATTTGTGTACCCAAGCTGTGTGTATCTGCTGTTCAAAATAAATTATTTCTATTCTATTCTATTCTATTCTATAGGTCGCGCAACAAGTAATGAGCGCTCGGCGAAAGTGGTGGGGTTGACTGCGCATGTTTACATTAGCGCATTCGCTATACACATCCAAAAAATGACTGCTGCGCATTGAAGGTCAGCGCTCATTACTCGTTGCGCGACCTGTACACATTTCAATGAAAGACATGAGGGATTCCGGAAGTCATTTAGTTGTAGCTGCTCTGTTTCATCAACAATTTCACTGCGATTTGTAAAAATATTTAGCACTAGCAACTCGCCCCTGCTTCGCACGGATACCGTCGGCATGAAATGCAGTCATACAGCCATCAAAGTCAGCTAAAGCAGTTTTCCCAAAATCAAAATATAAGCTGAGCAATTTGCCTGAGATATTTGCTTAAATATGCGCTGAAGAAATTTTACTCAAACAACAAACAACTTCAGACAAATTTCTCAGCCTGTACTTACAGGCTGAGAAATTTGTCTGAAAACAAGCTATGAACAATTTACCAAATACGAGCTGAGAAATTTGACCAAATACAGGCTGCAAGATTTGACCAAATACGGGGTAACAAATTAGAACTTACACGTGTTGACAAATTTGTTTAAATATGAGCTGAGAAATTTGACCAAAAAGAGCCTGATACCTAGTCTTTACCAGGGTTGGCATAGTAAATTAATATTGATCAATTACAGAAAAGACCCTTTAAAATTAATAAATTCAAGCAGGTAACGAACCTCTCCTTGCAAGCCTGGTGTCGGAGTCCGTGTCAACAAACAGCTTCATGTGGAACAGCTCTCTGACTTCAGGGAAGTAGAAAACTAAGATGCCTTCGATCAGGACCACGTCAGCTGGGTAGATTGTGTGCGAACGGTGAGGGCTGGTTGTAACAGAAAATAAATTCTGCGTTCATTTAACATAATAATAGTTACATTATGGTACAAGTGTGTAATGTTGGTGATTACCGCTGAGGCGCCATTGCTCTCTTAAGACCTTCACCTCGACATCCAGACATAACGGCTCGGGTCCGTTAGGTGAAGGTCTTAAGAGAGCTGAGGACGGTAGTCATCAATACACACGTGTATTATACGACGTTTTTCAACACACTTGTGAAGAAAATAATAATAAATCGGTTCAACTGTCTCTATAACTCACTACTGAATGAAAAAGTCACAGTTTGATTACGGGTGTCATTGTGTACCTAATTGCGGCGAAATTAGAGCCACTTTATGAGCAAGTGTGTTGAAAAACATATAACAACATCTTTAGACATCTTATGGGCCTGAAGCGCTATTGTAGCGCTTCAGAAATGTATGTACGCCCGAGTAGATTCGTTTAATGCCATCGAAAGGAAGAAGATCGCGTCATTTATGTCTAGAATTCTAAATGGGGAAGATAAGATCTGCACTGACTGACGTCCCGCATTGGGCTGACAGATTTGACTCGTGCAATCATCAACAGACTGGCAGATAGACTGATGCAGACGAGGATGTACCGGCGCTGGATGGAAATTGCCATTTGAGTAACTTCTAGGATATAGTTTTTTTATTGTTTTTAACTTGTTAGGGTTCCGTAGTCAAAGACAAGGAACCCTTATGGATTCGTCATGTCTGTCTGTCTGTCTGTCTGTCTGTCTGTCTGTCTGTCCGTGTATGTCACAGCCTTTTTTTTCCGAAACTATAAGAGCTATACTGTTGAAACATGGTAGGTAGATGTATTCTGTGAACCGCATTAAGATTTTTACACAAAAATTGAAAAAAAAAAAAAAAAAACTGGGGTTCCCTATAGTTAGAACTGATCCTCAACAAATTTTTTTTCATCATACCTACATACGTGTGGGGTATCTATGGATAGGTCTTCAAAAATGATATTGAGGTTTCTAATATCATTTTTGTCTGACTTTTTTACTGAATAGTTTGCGCGAGAGACGCTTCCAAAGTGGTAAAAAGTGTGTGCATAACTTCTAAAATAAGAGAATGATAAAACTAAATAAAATATATAATGTACATTACCATGTAAACTTTCACTCAAAATTGGTTTGAACGAGATCTAGTAAGTAGTTTTTTTTAATACGTTATTAATCGTATTCCATCCAAGAACTTTTATATTATGTTACTTGCTGCTACGGAACCCTTCATGGGCGAGTCCGACACGCACTTGGCCGCTTTTTTTTTAATGTACTTTCGTACATAATACATACATAGACACACGCCTTTTCCCCCGAAGGGGTTTCTTCTTATAAACGGGGAAGGGTCCGTGGAAGCCCGAACAGCATCGTGAACACGTTGTCGGACAGGTGGGACTGTTCTATAGCAAACCACTGGATGCGCCTACACGTAGGGTTTGCTAAAAATATTATTATTTAATTATTTATATAATTTTCACTAGAAACGGGATATTTACCATGACCTATTTGTCCTAATGACTTTAGTCAGTTCTCCCGTGATCATGGCGCATGCAACTGTGCCGAAATATCGGGAACATATAAAACTCAAAAATCATGGTAAATATCCCGTTTCTAGTGAAAATTATGTACATAACCATGATAGTTTCAAAAGTTAATTATTTATAGTATTTTTTTTTACAAATTATTTACAATATAATTATTTATTGTATTTTCTTTTTCAAATATTTGTGCGATCGCAGATATTTGTTCAGGGTGTTATATCTATCTATTTAATGTATTATATTAAGTATATGAGTTATCTAGTACCCATAACACAAGCTCTGCTTAGCTTGGGGCTAGATAATGTTGTGTGAACTGTCCAGCATAAAAAAAAAAAAACCCTACTTACATTAATATTATAAGAGCAAGTAACAAAATATGGTTAATTTCTGAAATAAATAAAATGTTTGAAATTGAATTGAATAAACTGTAAGGGTGCACTAGGTAAGGATTTTTTACAAATCCATACAGGTGTAAGGGGAGTTTGAAGTCTGTATGGAAAATTACTCTTATAGTTAGTTATAATACTAGGTTAAGAACACAACCTGTAAAAACAGCACTAATGCAGAAAAGTATTATTGGTGTTGCTACCAAAATCTATAATAAATTACCTAGACTATATAGAGATATGAATTTACAAATGTTTAAATTAAATCTTAAAAAAATGTTAAATACAGTGTTATTATAGTCTTGACGAATTTTTAAATGATAAATTATAATTAATTGTTAAATTTTTGCATGTTTATATTATACGCATGCCATCTCTCTACCTAATTTGCATACCGTAACCGGCCAAGCATGTTGTTTTACTATTATACTTTTGTCATCTTTTTTACACATGTTTTCTGCAAATAAATATCTTTGAATCTTTGAATCTTTGAGTTAGCGTCGACTTCTACTCTAGTCACGGGCGTGCCACTAGTCTTATAGACAACCACATCCTAAGAACTAAATAGATTTCATAGGCCTTCTTCAATTTGTGTATACTATCTTATCTCGATTCATATTTTATTCATTTTATTTAGGGTCTGCCTACACTTTTCGGGAAAAAGGCGTGTACATAATAATTACCTACATCTTTTTATTAACAACCAGATTCAGATTTGTATTTTATTGGTTTTGTATGAGATTAGTATACAATATTACTGTCCAAACTGAATCTGCTTTTGGAACTCCACTCATCTCATTTGTACAAATCTTATACATATTTTTTCATGCTACTTGTTTTTTTTTAATATCTTAAAAAATTAACACAAACATTGTATTATACACTCAAAAGACCCTTATGGGTTTGTTCAGAGTGTATACAAACCTCCTTAGGTGTAAATACATAGGTAATCTTACTCTGAAAATCTGTAATCTGTGTTAATTGATAGCTGTTTATAGCTGCTTCACGGAATCTGACTATTTACCTATTTACGTTCATAATTTTTTTTTTCTTTTTTTTCATTATTATTTATTTATTTATTTTGTATTTTTTTTTGTGGGGGATTTGATTTAATTTAATTTAATTTGGTCTAATTTACGTAGCGCTATTTTTATTATATTTCGTTCTAGATGTGTTTGTTTCTTCTTTTGTTTTTATATTTTGTTTTGGTATTTATTATTTTATTTACTTACATATTGTTTTTATTTATTTGTGGGTAGGGATGTATGTACGTTGTTTAATACAGTTTTTAGTTCATTATGTTCGTGCGTCACCCTGAAGCCCAATACTAGATCATAACATGATCCGAACTTTAATTTGACTATTTTTTATTACGAGAATTGGGCTTCTGAGACTTGTGCTGAAAATCAGCGTTGTGAACTTGTTCACAGCACATGCTGAGCTCAGGGCTTTTTGTACAGCAATGTATATGGCAGCGTTCCTCATACGCTTGTTTTTCTTAATGTATTTTTTATGTGCATATTTTTAACTAGTCTATGTGTTTTTATGTTGCTGTGTACAGGTTGTATGAATAAATGTAATTGTTGTTGTTGTTGTTGTTGTTGTAAATCAGTATCCTCTTCACCGCTTAAAATAGGTTAATACATAAATAAGTTAGGTAATTTAGGTATTTTACTTAAGGTATCTATTCATTATTTAAATGTTTTCAAATTAAAATGTAAACTTACTTGATAGAATTTGTGATGTAATCATACTCTGGAACTTCCACCTTCTTCCCTGCTAGGATATCCTTCAATACCGTCAGCAGATTCTTATCATCAAACGCATCGGGATGGTCGAAGTTGAACTGCCCACGCTCAGCGCGGAGCCGCTCTGAGGGCGTCAATGTGCGGTAGAACGAGTCCTGGCTGATGCAGACCACTCGCCTTTCAATCTGTTCTTTGTGCTGCTGCCCTAGCTTCTCCATTATCCGCTGGCATACTGTCGACTGTGTGGGACATCACAAGATGTTAGGAATTCAAAAAAATTACTCCAGAAATAAAGTTATCACTAGTTCGGGAGCTTATGGAATCTTGAGCAATTGTGGTCAGTAAAGATTTTTGAACCCCCAATCGATAAGAGGGTTGTTGTAAGTTTGAGGCCACAGGGTGTTTGTACAGTGGCATATTTGCGTATGGGTCGATTGGGCCATTGCCTACTATTAATTATCTGTGCTATTGCCCAGGGTGGCCAAATTGTAGGGGAGGCCCGGCACAGTATGGCAAAAAAACACAGGATCAAAAAAAAACGGCGGTTGCGGGCGGTGCTCATGATGAAGAGGCTTCTGAACTCAGTCTCGAAACGTCAGCAAAGTGACGAAAAATAGTGGTACCTAATTAGCCGTTTATGTTTTAATATGATTTCCAACCACGATAGTTTCAATTCTAATATTCCATTTGTTTATTTTTTGATGTACATATGACTATTTACCATTAATACATTACCATTAGTATTTTCAAAGAATTACCTACCCTAAATACATTTATAAAAAAACTTGAATCAGCTCAAGTTGTATGTAACCAAGAGGGAAAACCTCAGATTGTTATTGTTTTTCTAACTATGATAGTTTCACTATACATAAATAGTGTTGGTTACACTGTACTTTGTCATTATTTAATGCTTCATTCTAACTTTTATATCACCCAGGAATATTTGAGTTATATTATTTGTATCTGATCACAAACACTATTTTAGTCTATTTAACTCAACAGCAGACTTGACAGTGTATCAAGAGAATCAGTCTTTGTAGCACAAGCTTGTATTTAATCTATCCATATTTTAAATCCTAATGAGAAAGGGCTGAATAAATTAATAGAGAAAAGGCTGAAAGAAATGTTCATTCATCCGTTCCTCAGTCATATTGCTTTGTTTTGAATTGTATGCAAGATGATGACAGAGGTTAGGATTGCATGACTGTTCACCAGTCAGTTAAACTCAGCTTTGTGGATATTTTTCTGCAGCCTTGACCTTCGGAAATTCAATATAAGAGAGTTTAGAACAAATCTGTTACGTAATTTGATTCGGAACCCGAAAAATCAATAAAATTCGGATGCACTAAACATGCCTCATGGCTCATGCCTACCTTTCCGCTAGCAGTGCCGCCTGCCACGCCGATCAAAAATGGAGTTTTACTCTCGAATCCATTGGTAGAAGAGTAGTCTGATGATTTCTCTGCCATTTTCTGCGTAAATATAGATCTACACGAATTTCTTACACCTAAAACTCCACAACAAAAACCCGCACGGCCACTTCGCAAAACAGCTGACATTGACATTACGAAATTACTGATTGGGTCCGTAGTCCGTTCCATTCGCTGATTGAGCCATTGAGCTGACATTTGTATTCAGTGTTGCTATTTTATAAGTATTTGGAGTCTATAGTTTAAGGTCATATTGCGTAGTAGACTGACGTTCGATTTCGATGTCCAGTTTGCTATTCATTACGCAGCGTGTTTTAAATAAATCTATTCTTGTAAAAAAGCTAAAACACGCTGCGCAATGAACATCAAACGTCAGTCTACTACGCAATTCCTGTGATTTGGAGCTTAGAGCAACACGGCCACCGCGCGACTAGTTCGATGCGTAGCATCATATTACAGTAGTCTGTGCTAGTACGTATCTTGCAATAGCAATGCGATAGCAAGAATTGCGCGAGAATTGCGCGATTCTTGCTATCGCATTGCTTTTGCAAGATACGTAATAAGCTAGCCGATTAGGGAGCATGAGCAGCCACTCATCATGCTAGAGAACTCCGGTACGGTTGGTCTCTACAAACAATTTCTACTTCCATGGGTAGTGTGGATGCAATGCAGGGCTTCCTAAACTTTAAAGATAACGGAACACCAGCCAAATAACTTTTATTTTATGGAACCCCATATCAAATGATCAACACTGATATATAATGAACAATTTATTTTAAGAAATATGTACACAACTGAAACATATTTAATCTTGACCTGTTCTTGTACTTGATAAGTAATGAGTTTTTCTCATTACATATTTTGCGCTATTTCAAAATAATGTGTGGAACCCTGATGAGTAGGTATTCTACGGAACCCCTAGGTTCCGCGGAACCCACTTTGGGAATCCCTGCTCTAAGGTATAGAATGAAGTGTCTAGCACAGACGGTCAATCTCTGACTTGGGCATGGAAGAAGAAATGATTTGGATTTACCCAGGGACTTAGAGCGGCAGGCCTCCGTACCAGGGACGTAATCAGTTAATTTTGGAATGAGTCATATGAGGGTATATTTTTGTACTGGCTGAACACGGACTTTAGAGATTGTAAGGGTAGGCACGATACTAAACACGATAAGGGTAACATTACACTTAGTAAACGGATTTAAAAAAATAAAACGCCCCAATATTACGAAATTATTTTCGTTAAATTTACATTTTACATACCTACATAGGTACATATTATTTTTTACCTATTTACACGCCGTTTTCCCCGAAAGGGTAGGCCCCTTTTCATTGTGGGTTGCACCATCGTGGGAATATAGAAGTAACAAGTGGTGAGCTTTCTCATGACTGACTCGGCTAACTCTTTCTTCCAGTAGGTACATTAACTCGATGGGCCACTTTTCACGTACATTTTATTTTGCTTAGGGCACTAATTTAATAATGCTCAAAAATTTCTGCTGAACTTAAAGTTCCTATATCAATTCGTTTTTTAACGCTCAAATGCTAATAAGCTAATAATAAATCATTACAGCTCATTTACTACATTGCACACATTCTAATTTCTAGAAGGAACAGATTTTTTGAGAATAAACTTGTCTGGCCGATTCCAAGCAATGGATTTGGGACTTCAGTTTTTGAATTAGTAGATTGATTGACCCATGTCCATCATTACTCACTGGGTGTCGAGTATTTACTTCTACCCCAGATAAAATAATAATATACTAGTACTTCGAGAATACCTTTTTTTATACTAAGTACTTGAATGACGGATCAAGCAGATGGTCCACCGTATGTTAAGCGGTAACGTCTGCCTATGAACAGTGCATTACCTCATAAGTCACGTCCACCTAGGACGCGCCCTATGTGGCATTGCACTGCGCCCGCCACCCTGAGACATAAAGATGAAAAGTCTCATGTGCCTGTAATTTTACCGGCACCCTTACCCTTCAAACCGGAACACAGCAATGCGAGCACTACTGCTTTGCGGCAGAAATAGGTATGGTGGTAGTACTTCCTCGGACGAACTCTTTCACAAAAAAGCTCTACTACTACTCTAATAATATACTAGTACTTCGAGAATAACTTTTTTTATACTAAGTACTTGAATGACGGATCAAGCAGATGGTCCACCGTATGTTAAGCACACTACACTACTGCTTTGTGGCAGAAATAGTACTGTGGCAGGCAGTACTTCCCCGGACGAACTCTTTCACAAAAAAGCTCTACTACTACTAAAAAGTAGTACCTACCTACAGGAAGGACGAGTTAGAATAAAACAAACTACTGTTTTATAATATTTAACAGTTTTTATTGTTTAACGGAATGTAGATTACATGTAGATTACAGTATACTCATACAAAAACTTGGTTGCATACAGTGCAAATATCTAAAGGGCCACGCTAATCGAACAGCCCAACTATTGGGCCAGTGGCTGGGCCAAACGTTGGCACACCTGCACCGTCGAAGCACGGCCAGCTTGGCCTTGGCCAAAGCGTGAACGCACCAAGACTCTTTGGTGAGTCGATGAAAAAACCGACATGGTATGACTGGTGTGCTAACGTTGGTAACGCTAAAACTATGCCAAGCACTCTTGTGCAGACTGGACCAGGTAGTTGGGCCAGCGTGTAGATGGCCCATAATAAATCTGCAATATGTTTGTAAACAGATTGCAGTTAAAAATGTAACTTAAAGTAGCTTAACAATTTTATTCGAGTAGGTATGTTTTAGACGTTCTTCACACATCACACGAATACTGCATTCACTCTTTTTATAGGCACTTGTGAAAATCATACAATTATTGCGATTCTGTGCAGTATTCTATAAATTTAAACCGCGTCATAGTTGTAGCGCGCCCTTTCTAATAGACTGAAATAAAAGAGACCGCGATAATTTTAACGCAGTTTAAAATTAGAGAATTCTGCAAAGAAACGCCACCATAGATTGTTAGTTCTAGTTCCTCAGTTTCTTGTCAGCCTGCCTCAAGGCCGCGGCCATGTCGAGCTGCTTGACGCGCAGGCGCGCCCACACGATGTAGTCTTGGAGGCCTATGATCTGGGCCGCCATGAGTGCCGCGCTGTCGGGGTATACGACGGTGGCGCAGCCGAGCCCGGACGGCACTGAGAGGGACGACCAGATATCCTGCAAATTAAAAGTAATAAGGCAAAATTAAAAACCAGCCAAGTGCGAGTCGGAGTTCCGTACTATTATTTATAAAAATGGCAAAAAAATATATATTTTAAATAAATTAAAATTAAAATTAC
Source organism: Operophtera brumata (assembly GCA_932527175.1). Classification (NCBI taxonomy): domain Eukaryota; kingdom Metazoa; phylum Arthropoda; class Insecta; order Lepidoptera; family Geometridae; genus Operophtera; species Operophtera brumata. The sequence goes on along the minus strand of OW052238.1, from coordinate 17,140,600 downwards.
ACGCAAATAGTGGCCACCCATCCAAAAACTGACCTCGCGGAGCATTGCTTAACCTACATTTGGAAAAATCACGTTTGTTGTATGGGAGCCCTCTTAAATATTTATTGTATTCTATTTTTTAGTATTTCTTGTTAAAGCGGCAACAGAAATACATCAAATCTGAAAATTTCAATTATCTAACTATCACGGTTCATGAGATACAGCCTGGTGAAGGCGGACAGACAGACAGACAGACCGACAGACGGACAACCGAGCCTTAGTAATAGGGTCCCGTTTTACCCTTCGGGTGCGGAATCCTAAAAATGGTCAACTTGACTAACACCGGGATAAAAAGTAGCCTATAGCTCATTATGACCTGGACATAATCAGTATGTGTAAGAAATTTTATCGAAATCGGTTAAACAGTTTCAGCGTGGTTGAGTAACAAACATCCAAATAAAAAATTAATTGTATTTTCAATATTTTCATTTAATATGATATATTTTTTAATAACATTATATTAAACGTAACCCAAAAATTCCGTTCCAGCTGGAACGGAATTTTTGGGTTACATACTAGCATACGGCCCACCTGATGTGAAGTGGTCACCGTCGCTTATATAGACACCGGCAACACCCAAGGTATTGTCGATGCGTTGGCTACCATGAAGGAATTTATGAATTTTTTTCTTGAAGCGACACATGTTGTAACCAAGCGGGAAAAACTCGGATGGAAGCTCCATAGTTTGTACGTATGGGGAAGAAATGATCTCGAGAAAAGAGTCGTTCGAGACACCCAGGGATCTATGATGTGCGGATGAGCCTTGTCACGGTGTCGGGAAGAGCGATGGTAAAATCTCTATAAACATAAACAGTATTCTACGTGTGGCCTAACTTGTGCTTTGTAAAGCAATAGCCGTTGATTCGGCGTAAAAAACTGTTTAGCACGGTTTAGCACACCAAGCTTTTGCTTCGAGATGACTCCCATATTGGACCTCATTAGATATCTCGACCCCGAGATTTTATTTACATTGAAATTTTATGATATTAGTGGGATTTAAGTGCCACTCAACATTTTCGGGTCTACTGGAATGTGATACTGACCGATCAGAGATTTGTCGTCGCCAGCTTTATTTCACACTATAGCGAAATCTAGGCCCAGTGAGGTAAAAGGTTTAAATGTATTGCTGTGCTGGTGCATCCGGCCTAAGAACAGACTCCTATGTTTCCTCCCACGGGTGTTGTAAAAGCCAACTGAGGAATTAGACCAGCAGCATCCACCTGAGTACTCAACACCAATACCGCAATCACCAATCTACCTCCTAGGCGTGGTGACTTCCATTGCATTCTATCGGGAAGGCTTCGTCCAAATGACTTATTAGGGCTCCTTTCACGGACCTCACTGTCGCTAGTCAAGCGGTTTGAGAATTCTGTTGATAGTGAGTTTTTATTTATTTATTCTACCATATAAAATCTTTTTACATAATATTTGCCATCGAATAGCACCTAAAAACCACAAAGGTTTGAGCTGGTGCTACCTTGGTGGTCTATACATCAATTAGGTATATAAAGTAGGTACTTAATATAATTATTATTTTAATTTTTGACTATTGTTGGAATGTTCATACGAGTACGTGATGGAGTTACCAAAAACCTCCAAGCAACCAAAAAACAAGTTGAGGACAAGTCTTCAATCAAATGAAAAGTACCTGAACAAGCTTGTCCGATGGAGGCGGGCAGTTGATCACTGGATATGAGGTGTTGCCGGACAGCACTGGGCCCAGTCCATTGGAGCGGCCAGCAACGGCGATGAAGACCAGGGCTCCATGCGTGTCCTCGTACTGTTGCATAATGCGCAGGGTCTCTTCGGTGGCCTTGTGTGCTGAGGTCACGCGGAGGTCTACCTCGAGGCCGAGCTCGCGAGCAGCTGTGGAGATAAGCATGGCATTTGGTTGAATGGTAGGGTTACGACTGACGTGGTAACATTTTTTTTTTGTATACTACTTGAATGACGGAACAAGCAGATGGCCCACCTGATGTTAAGCGGTAACCTCTGCCTATGAACAGTGCATTACCTCATTGGTCACGTCCACCTAGGACGCGCCCTATGTGGCATTGCACTGCGCCCGCCACCCTGAGACATAAAGATGAAAAGTCTCAAGCGCCTGTAATTTCACGCAAGTATGCAAGTTGTATAGCCGCACCGGGCGACGTAAATGGCTCAAAAAACTGGCTTACGGCCCACCTAATGGTAAGCGGTTACCGTCGCCTATTGACATCTGCAACACCAGGGCCATTGCCAATACGTTGCCTGCCCTGAAGGACTCTTTCTAATCATGTTTGGAATGGTTAATATTGTAGTTTTGCGGAAAAGCCTCGGAAGCTCATTCTACATCTGAGCATACATACAGCTCCCTTCGGTGCCGAGAGGTGCGATGGTAGAACCTGGATGCGGGTATGAGATCGAACAGTCAGAGCTTTCCCCCTTATAGAGTCGATAGAACCCACTGAGCGAGCCGATGTCTCGCCGCAAGCTCTGAGGTTCTGGTGTACTGGCACAGAATAAATAACAGTACAAAGGAGCTTGCGGGGTTGTTGACGATTCTAACTGCTCTTCTCAGTAGGGAGTCAAAGCGAAGCAGCTGCTAGGTACTTGAGAGCCCTGTGCCTTATGTGAGAACAGTATTCCAATTATGGCAAAACAAACTTTGTTTGTGCTAAATGACGGAACTAGCCCACCTCTGCATATAAACAGTCCATTATCTCATAGGTCACGTCCTTCTAGGACGCCACTTATGCGATATTGCACTCCGCTCACCACCCTGAGACATAAAGATGAAAAGTCTCATGTGCCTATAATTTCACCGGCAGCACCCTTCAAACTGGAACACAGCAATACGAGCATTACTACTTTGCGGCAGAAAAAGGTGTGGTGGTAGTCCCCAGACAAACTCATTCAAAAAAAAGCTCTACTTAAGCTTACTTCTTTCTCTCTTTTCTTTAGAGAATGCTTTCTAGCATTAAGTTCGCCTGTGTACTTCTTTGTTTTATGTCGTCATCATTTATCAGCATCTTTCCGTCCAATATTGGATATATGCCTCCCCTAATTTCTTCCAGTCGGCTCTGTTTCCCAGTATCACGACTCCACTGGCGGCCAGCTACGTTTTTAATGTCATCGGTCCATCGTGCCTTCGGCCTGCCTGGTCTCCGGCCTCCTACCCAAGGTCTCCAATCGGTTATCCTGCGGCTCCATCTGTTATCCGTGCAGCGCATGAGGTGTCCTGCCCATTGCCACTTCAACTGTGGCAACTGTGCTTCGTTTCCCAATGTCCGTAACTTTGGACCGCCTGCGAATCTCCTGATTTCACACTTCATCTCGCAGGGATAGCCGTGGCATCGACCTCTCTATTGCTCTCTGCGCTACCTTTAACCTATACATGTTCGTGTCAGTAATCGCCCACGTTTCGCAACCGTACGTTAACTTTGGCAGTATGCACTGGTCAAAAGTTCGCTGTTTTAGGTGTTGTGGCATACTTGATTTAAATATGTGTTTCATACTGCCAAAACTAGCCCACCCAAGCTTCACTCGTCGCTCAATCTCAGTTTTTATGTCATAGTTTTATGTGCAATAAAGAATTTTCTATCTATCTATTTACTACTACTTCTAACATGCGCACATTATACATGCAGATAGGAAGATTCAAATATTAGCAGAAAAACTTGTTCAAGGAGACGTGGTCGAGAGATAATATGTTACAGCATAAAAAAGGGGGTTATCTTAATTTGTAACCTTTAGCGATCTTCTGGCAATGCTCCTGGTCCGCAGGCGAGCCCATGAAGATGACCACTTTGTGGTGAACAGTGGGCTTCAAGAAATCGAGCTGATCCTTGATCCAGGAGAAGTTGCGCTTAACGGTATCCAAGTCAGCTGCCGTTACTGTGGTCAAGTTTCTGTACACCTAGAAAAAATTAAAATGTTATAATTCAGGGGTTCCCAAAGTGGGCGATACCGCCCCCTTGTGGGCACTGCAGGCCTAAAGGGGGACAGTAAGAGACCCAGAAAAAAATGGAGGCGTCAAATCAGACATACTTTCGCATTTATAGTTATTACTATTCCTAGATGGGTCATTTTCGTAGATAATACAGATAATTTCTGTGTACATAATGTGGATTTAAATTGGTTTCAGAATAGCATATAGTGTATAGCTTATAAGTAACTATAAGATAACTGTAAATCCTGGATTAATAAAATAAAATAAATAAAATAAATAAATAAATAATAGACCGCGGGCAATCATACATACATACATACATAGACACACGCCTTTTTCCCCGAAGGGGTAGGCAGAGCCTCAAGAGGCCGCTTTTCACAGTGGGTCGCACCATCGTGGAATATAGACGTGACAAGTGGTGAGCTCATCGCCGCCATTGCTTCCCACGACTGACTCAACTAACGCTTTCTTCCAGTAATAACACATTCCTTAATAAGCTAGCAGCCAGGACAAATCTTATACCAACAAATCTTACTAACAAGTCCGGGCAATCATGTTTTATTTTTTTGTAAATAACCCGATTTGTGCATGTTTAATCTCCGCTAACATAGCTCACAATAATTAATTTAATTTGTAGTTATAGTGGTTTGAAAAATGGGGGCGCTAAAAAATAATTTATTCTCAAAGTGGGCAGTAGACAAAATAAGTTTGGGAACCCCTGTTATAATTAGTCAAGGCATATCTTAATCGCACCAATTGCATCATACAGACAACGATAAAGACCCTGAGTAAAAGTTTCAGATAACCTTAAGCATCCGCTAGATATCAGAGGGGCAAGTCCGAGTTTACACACACCATCGTAACGATGATCGTAACGGCGAGTGTACGTGTATTGCGTAGTAACTAGCCATTAATCTGTGACGTTTTTGGCACAGATTAATAGCTAGTTATTATGTTATACACGTACGATCGTGTTACGTTCACCGTTACGATGGTGTTTGCAAAACTCAGACTCACCCCTCAGCACAAGAAATGCCCTCAGTCATTGGGGTAGCCAATAGATAGGCACAAAGTTCAGTCTTATTACAACATTTCGATTATCAATTCAATTTGACAACCTCTGTGGCGCGGCTGGCGATGGTTCGCCTGCGACGCAGGAGGTTGCGGGTTCGATTCCCGCCTCGAAACAAATATTTGTGCGTTCTGCAGATATTTGTTCAGGGTGTTCTGGGTGTTTTCTATGCATAATAAAAATATCTATCTATGTATTGTATTATATTAAGTATATCAGTTATACACAACAACCCATAACACAAGCTCTGGCTTAGCTTGGGGCTAGATAATGTTGTGTGAACGTGCCCAGCATTATTTATTTATTTTATTTTTAATTCATTTATTTCAGGCGACAGTGAAAAATGTACATTGCACCTAGACAAAGGCACATAGTAATATATACCTTACAACTAACATACATATAAAGATATTTATAACTTAATCTAACACACGTGTGATCGCCGACGCGTAACGGCCCGGGGGATCACGTGACAGACGGCCCTTGAACAGCCGGAACTTCACCCCTTTCGGCCAGAAGTCAGGGCTCAAGTAGATCTTCAGATCCTCCGTAGGGACCCTCACCATAAATGAGCTTAAGCCCACATTATGCCCTCAATCCCACTCCGACTTCCCTCTTGAAGATAATCTTACCTGTTTGTCAACCATCAATCTCTTATCACCAGAAGGCCACAACCTCCACGAGTCCGAGTCAATTACGTCAGCCAGCAGAATGTTGCCTGAAGAAAACAAAACCATTATGAGATAGGGTTCATCTATGACGTAAATAACGCGAAGATAAAGACTGTTGTCAACTAGCGTTACCTTCAAGATCGACTCCGAATTCAATCTTCATGTCGATGAGAGCGCAGTCGCGGAGGGCCCAAGCCTTCTCCAGGATTTCGAACACGAGGATTGTGGCCCTCCTCATGTAGTCTACTTCATCTTGACCTGTGTGGCACATACAAATGGGATTAGTCTAACAGCAAATGTCGTGTGGAAACGTAGAACAGAAAATTCTAAAATACACAAAACCACATTGGGCCTAGTTACCTATTTTTTTTTTATGCCCCTTGAATGACGGAACAAGCACATGGCCCACCTGATGTTAAGCGGTAACCTCTGCCTATGAACAGTGCATTACCTCATAGGTCACGTCCACCTAGGACGCACCCTATGTGGCATTGCACTGCGCCCGCCACCCTGAGACATAAAGAAGAAAAGTCTCATGTGCCTGTAATTTCACCGGCACCCTTACCCTTCAAACCGGAACACAGCAATGCGAGCACTACTGCTTTGCGGCAGAAATAGGTATGGTGGTAGTACTTCCCCGGACGAAGTGTTTCACATAAAAGCTCTACTACTACTATAGAACATTATTACATTATTTGCCGAGAGTTTATCCCTGCAGTGGGACAAATTAAATAAAAATGAATCAAGGTTAATATTTGTTGGTATAAGATTTGTCCTGGCTGCTAGCTTATTATGGAATGTTTTATTACTGGAAGAAAGCGTTTGTTGAGTTAGTCGTGGGAAGCAATAGCGGCGATGAGCTCACCACATGTCACATCTATATTCCACGATGGTGCAACCCACCATAGACTAACTAAACACAATAGACTGCTAATCTCATACAAGAAAACGTGCATCGATGAATGATTGCCTACAATGACGCTAGATGTCGCTGTTTTGAATCTGCTATAAACGATTGAAATCATTTTTACATGTATTTCGAATAGATCGATAAAACATGTTTTGCGACCATAGTTTCATAATTAAAAAATTAATAAGAAATTTAAATGTTTATTTTTAAAGAGATTAGGTAATTGGTTTAAAATGCTGAGTGAATGAATTTGCCAGCGCCATCTAGAAATAGCCTGGAATTGACCTTTTTTGAGTCACGTTTTCTTGTATGAGATTAGCAGTCTATTGTGTTTAGTTAGTCTATGAACCCACTGTGAAAAGCGGCCCATTGAGGCTCTGCCTACCCCTTCGCGGAAAAAGGCGTGTGTTAATGTATGTATGTATGAAGCAAGGAGCTTACCAATAGTCAGACCATTGATAGTCCACTTGGCCGATACGATCTGCTCCTCAGACCACTGCGGGTCGTGGTTGGCGTCGTCTTTGAAGAAGGTCTCTTGCTTGGGTGGCGTGAAGCGGAACCCTTCCGGGACTCCTGGGTTCCTCTTGAGGAACGAGCCGGTGGCGAGACGGCGCGTCACCCACTCGATGGGGATCATGTCGCATTTCTTAGAGATGAATGCGGTTGATGATGCGAGTTTCGCAAAGGCTGTTTTGATGCCTGTAAACAAAATGTCTCATGTTCAGAATTTGACGACCTCTCTGGCGCGCTCTCTCTCTCGCATCGCAGCGGGTTGCTGTGCAGCCTGAGGTCGAGGGTTCGATTCCCACTCCGGGACAAATATTTGTAAGATCTGTAAATATTTGTTCCGGGTCCGTAGTTTCTGATAGGAAAACAACAACAACACAACACATGCCACTCTAGGATTCCCTGTGTCGTGAATCCTAGTGTAGCATGTGATGTTTAAAAAAAAAAGTTTTCCTTTGTAATCTTTGTGGAATCGTCCACCTTGGTAAAAGATTTTGGAATTCCAAAATTGGTAAATCAGATGCTGATTAGCAACTCTGAAAAGCCACTCAGTGTAGATATTATTGGCGTGTCCGACCAGAGAATATTAGTCAGATCCTTTTTAAAGTGACAACTGCTGACCACCCAAGTTAACTGATTAGGACACCAGATAAAGGGATAACGTGACCTCTTGTTATCAAATTCAAAGGCTGATAAGTAAGTTACGTAAGTTCGTACCTAGTTAATTGTATTATGGGTACAAAATACATTTATTTACAGAAAGAATAATACAATAGGTATGTACAAAATACATATGAAACAGTTGTGCTACCTGCAGACTGCTGCTAGCGATCTAAAGTTAGCTCAACTGATCCAAATCACTACCAGACGGAAGCGTCCCTAAGATGCTGGCTGCATTGCCACGCTGAATGGCAATACTAATGCGTTGAGCCAGATAAGAGCCAGCTCTCGGGTCACGCGTCGCTTCGACCAGATGCCCTGAAGAATTTTGAAAACGCGAAGGGCCCCGGATCCCCACGGACCCAGAGTCTCGACCCCGAAAGGCTCAAATAAGTAAGCTCTGTCGAGACTTGCATATTTGCGTCTTTTATAGGTACATGTATTGTATTTAATTGTAAATCACAGGGATCGTCATCGTAGATATATCCTTTACCTAATATTAGACAAGCAGTAAAACCTACAAATAATAGTAATAAGGTAGGTATATACACATATTTGTAATCACGTTCTCGAAAACGGCTCTAACGATTTCGATTGGGTTTTTGGGCGCGAAAAATCGATCGATCAAGCTTGGTGAAAACGCGTTTTTGGCAAATGATCTGCAAGGTCAGTTTTTGGATTGGTAACCAGACATAGGGTTTTTTTTTTTGTTTTTTTTTTTTTTCGAAAAATCGTTTGAACCTTCTCTTCAGCACAGAATATATAACAGTACAAGTATCTTCAGATAGGTTACCTACCTAGTACTGATGAATAGGTATGAGCCGATTCCTTGCCTCGCTACCAATCCTAGAGTGATTATGTTACAAACTAATAAATAACACAACGTATACCTACCTAGTGAATGAAGCAAAAGAGGTGTGTCAGGATCGTAGCAAGTGGAAATCCGTGGTCTCTGCCTACCCCTCCGGGAAACAGGCGTGAGTTTATGTATGTATGTATACCTACCTAAGTACCTAGGTAGGTAACATAGTTATTAAAGAAAAAATACCTACTGCAAATGGGTAAACGATCTCTGTTTTAAAAAACATGGTAATTAATAAGACTATCGGTTGCAAATAAAAATGTCATCTTTACGTTATGTTCCTGAGTCGATGCGATATGACCTTATAAATGGCCGATATTTCATAATTATTATGTCATTATTATTACGTCACAATTATCTATACGTTGTTTGTCGCTGCTGAGGTCGGGCGGGATCAAGAAAATAGTTAACATGAAACAACTGAACAAATTTAACATTGAACCCTCCTAGTTCAAAGTCAAAGTCTAGTATTAATAATGATTTATTTGCAATCTTAGCCGAATCAGCCGTTGCCTTAGCCTCGCCGTTGCTAGTAGTGGAAACATGCAAAGCCTAGATATTTCATAAAATGTAATCTTCCGAAACTACCTTCAATTTATATGTAGGTACCAGATATTTGCATTTTCGTTTATAAAAATAATACCTAACCATTTCACTAAAATAAACGAAACACAATAAGTACCTACACAAAGACAGACTTTTTCTACCATATTCTAGAATAATTACCTATGCTTAACAAAAGCCCTTATTAATGGCAGTAAATAATTGTAATAAGTTACCAATTATCTACATATAACTAACTAGCGGCTCGCCCCGGCTTCGCACGGGTAGCCCCCGGTGAAAAACAGCCCGTCCGCGATATTTTATTACTTATAATTTCTCCCGTTTTTTACACATTTACCACTATATCTTTGCTCCTATTGGTCGTAGCGTGATGTTATATAGCCTATAGCCTTCCTCGATAACTGGACTATCCAACACCAAAAGAATTATTCATATCGAACTTGATGATGAAACTTAAATTACGTTTTATGTAATTATAATTGTTAATGAAATCAATAACTGAAACTGAAACTGTAAGTATACCTACCCACCGGAAAGCTAAAGACATTCCTTCTCCAAAGGTGTGTTTAAACTTACTGGTCCCCTTGTAGCAACAAATTTTTAGCTTAGTTGGTATTTTTAACCCTCGACGTAAAAACGAAGGGTAAGTTTGACGTGTCTGTGTGTGTGTGTGTTTGTGTGTCTGTCTGTCCCATCGTAGCTCCCGAACGGATGAACCGATTTCGATTATTATTTTTTGTTTGAAAGTTGAATTTGTCGGGAGTGTTCCAAAGTTTTGTGGATTGGATCAGATGGACCATGATAAGAAGTTCTCGTAATTCATGTAGGTAGCTGATAAATATAATCTTACCATCCATCAAGGAAAAGAGTGAATTTACGGTAAAGAAACTAAGCATGGGTGCAAACCAGACAAAGATCGCATAGCACCTCTACTTGAAATGCCGGTGCCACATGAATCAGCTTCGCTCAGACTTACTATTTGGTCCCCTCTCTCATTATTTGAAAAGGATTTAGCTATTTGGTTCAGCCGTTTCATTGCGTTGGGTTTTTTTTTAATTTTTACTAAATTAATTGGGTACTTGTTATAAATGGTTTAGTTTCCCAACTTTTATTTGTAGTAGTTGTCTTTGTTGTTTTTGATGTAGTAGGTACCTACCTAAGTAGGTAAGAAACTAAGTCAAAGCAAGTTACAGTTTGCGCCCTCAAAATTTGCGATGTCTGCAAAGGGTAGTTATGTAATAAGTGTAAGTGCTCAAATTTATACACCATAAGACCAAATTGTTACACTACAATTAAATATCTTGAATCTTGGTTGGCAGCTGCATGTCAACCCAAATATTTGAGGAATTTAGGACATCCACCATTGGCCCCGCGCGTAATTTCCCTATAACTCGCTGGCAGCGGCAGGCCTCAATCCCACACTCCCAGCAAAATGATTTTGTTTTTTTTTGTTGGCGTCTGAAAAATTCTTAGATGTTGGTATGTATAGGGTTGATCCATTGGCGAGCCGGCGCGAGTTAACTGTTGGCTCGGTTAAACTGGTTAAACTGTTGGCTCGTTGGGTTGCCGACTCAGTTTATTATACTTACCGGTTATTATAGCGCAGTCTCAGGATTTCAAGCATGCACGAAGTGCCAACGAGCCAAACCACGGTATTTTAAAACAGCGGTTTTATAGGTGCTCCATTGACGGCCTATTATACCTCTGGCTCGCTGGCTCACTGGCGTTCCAGCGGTTTTACTCGCCTATGGATCCTATGAATATTTTCAAAGCAATTCTCACCAGCAGACTTCAAGATCTCGAACACTTTGGCGTTTGTCTGGTTTGAGATGGCGGCTTTCCCCTCCAGGTCGTGCGCCTTGACTCCGTCCCCGGCGGTGATCCGGTCCTTGTTGAGCAGGAGGCATTGCTCCTTATCGTCGGCGAGGTCGAACACCTGCTTCGTTTTACCCTCGATGATGAGCTTACCGAGTTTGTAACCGCCAACTGAAAAATTTAATGATAACTCTATGTAAGCCGGTTTGTAGGGTAAGGGTGCCGGTGAAATTACAGGCATATGAGACTTTTCATCTTTATGTCTCAGGGTGGCGGGCGCAGTGCAATGCCACACACAATACAATGCGTCCTAGGTGGACGTGACCTGAGTATCTTTAGTTTGTAGGTTCAGCCTAAACTCTATTTTAACAGAGAAGGTTTTATGTTTTATTTCGAATCGTAGGTAAGCATTTTGTCAAAATGTTTTATCTCCACATGTTGTTCATCCTTGATTTCACTCTGGTGAATCTGAAATTCAAGTCTCTAAATTCTAGACTACCTAGTAGGTATAGGTAGGTACCTATTTCATAACTTAGGGAACGGAGTAGAATTAACATTGGGTGGTGCGACGCAAAAAAAAACCCTAGGGTAGGTAGGTAAACGAGTGATTCTGTGGCAATTACCGTAGAAATCGGGAAGGAACTGACTCCTGACACACAGCTAACGCTAGTTCGGGAGCCAGGGCTTCAACCTGACTGAACTGTAATACCTAGGTGAATAATTACAATAAACATTATGATTTAATTATTTATCTGTGCCGGTGGCACGTGTACCTACGAGCACGGATTTAATAAAATAGTACATACTTACGAACTGAAGCAGGTAGGTAGCTACTAGCTGCTTAATGTGTACCTAGTTCATGCTACTTCGTGCCACGGTCACCGTGGTGCGCCGCCACCAATGATTTCAATATCGGAAATCTTTGGCCGCCACGGATCGTTCGGACCTACCTAGGTAGGTATTTCAAAATGCTCGTAGGTACTGTTTTGAATCTGTGCATCGTACTTGCCGGCCCGGACCCTGCCCGGCACGCGGCACGGCCTAGCATAAACAGCCTTTAAATTACCAAGCCAAGGCCAAAGTTGGGCCTTTTGTTTTGAGCTATAAACATAATCCTACCAAAATTAATGTAGTTAACACTCTATTACCAGCCAACCAAAGAAACACTTTTTAATTTGACAGCGTGATAATGAACTGACAGGTTTAGTAAAAGTAAATAAAAAAAAGTTACCTTCTTTGGGATGAGACATTTTTGGAGATTTTGTGGCACAAAATGTAGCAAGCAGGCAGGTTTTCAACACCAAGAGGATCGCGCGATGACTCTTCAAGACGACTAGGGCCTTTTATAAGTTTTGATAACCAGCATCTGAGTGATATACCCACGTGTTCACGCTTGCCACTAAATAAATGAGCCGCAAGTTGATAACAGTGCCTATAGTGCGATCGTATTAATTTGATACTTTACTAATATACAGTGTGTCTGACAGGCAGAGTTAATTCTCAGACATCAACAATGTCTCCTTTCTCTTGTTTATTCATCTTTAGTAAATATTTTATGTGAATATATAGATCAGTTTAAAATTAATATTTAAGCTTCGTAATAACTTGTGTTAAATATAACTAATTATGCAATTAGTTTCAATTTGTAATAAACAATTATAGTTGTATGTTTTGTAGATCAACTTGATACTTTTGCTTGGTATTTTTTTAAATTGGCACACCGTCCGCTCTCCATACACCTGAATATCCTTCGTGCAAAAGCTGAACTTGTTTTAAAACGTGTCATTGCCGAAATTGTGGGCTACTCCGCAAAGGAGTGGCCTTGGTAGAATAACTGAACTGAACTGGGTATGATGTTTTTTTTTTTTCGAGTTTCAGTTCTAATAAAAAACTACATACTAGATCTCGTTCAAACCAATTTTAAGTGGAAGTTTACATGGTAATGTACATCATATATTTTTTTTAGTTTTATCATTCTTTTATTTTAGAAGTTACGGGGGGGGGGACACTTTTTACCACTTTGGAAGTGTCCCTCGCGCAAACTATTCAGTTTAAAAAAAAATGATACTAGAAACCTCAATATCATTTTTAAAGACCTATCCATAGATACCCCACACGAATGGGAAATTTCTTGTTTTTTTTATATTTTTGTTTGAAAATCTTATTGCGGTTCACAGAATACATCTACTTAGTTTCAACAGCATAGCTCTTATAGTTTCGGAAAAAAGTGGCTGTGACATACACGGACAGACAGACAGTCAGACATGATGAATCTATAAGAGTTCCGTAATTTTTGTTACGGAACCCTAAAAATCGCCCCACATTGCGAGAAAAAGCAGTTTATATTGAATATATTGTGAAATGTAGATAATTTTACAAATCCCCTACAGTAAACTCTCGGCTGTGTTGTATTGATTTTATTTATCTAATTTTTTGCCCAATCATATGCACCATTTCAATAAGCAATTGAATCTAGCCCAAAGATAGAGGTAACTTTGTTTTTTTTCCTATTGGGAAAATATTGATTTATTGTTTTTTGATTTTTTAAATAATGATAATAATTGCTATGTTATATTCTAAAAACAAAAACGAATTTGAATTTGTAGTAAAATAAATGAGCATTCTTCTAATACTATTATAGCCTCGGAAGATGAACTAAAGCATGGAAGTAAGGCTAAAAACAAACCGGTATCGATTAAAGCAGTCTCATTCTTTTATATGAATGTAAAAATGAATGAATGATGTGTATTCATGTGTTTGAATGAGACAAGCATATATCTATCTGTTTTTATTTGTGTAACTCGTACCAGGCCAAATGTCAAACTAGGTACCAATTACTACTACATTCATGGTACCAATATAGGGAGATGTACATTCATGTTACCAATATTCACGGTACGGAACGGAAAAACGACTGTCGTGTGACAATATATTTGTTTCTCTCTAACATAGGATAGCAAGCTATCTTCTAGGATAGGAGTAAGAAGGAACACTCTATGCTATTATAGCACTCAATCCATACTATTATACATCCATGATTATAGTCTAAAGTATCAAAAGTTTTTATCCTGTCTTGTCTTCGTATCCTCGTTATCTGTCTCACTCGCACAAACGTCAAACAATCAAACGTCAATTCAATCAAATTTTAATACGGCATGGCCGCCTTCATAATTTAAATAATTTTCTTGCTTTATTTATCTTTTGCTCCGTTACGAGGACTACGCGAAGTTACAGCTTATTTATAAAATAAGCTATCTTTAAAAGAACATCTTATACGTTCTCAGCCAGGTGAGTACTTGTTTTATTCCTGTATTATTAAGAGAAATTGTTATAAAACAGGTGTTCCAAATTTTGTTAGCGGTTTTCGCTGCAAAATTACTTTGCCATGGTTACTTTTGAGATTGAAACGCCCGGAGTTGCATTTTGTTTTGGCATGGTTATTATAGTGAAACAGAACAGCACATGGTTTTTATTTTTGTTTCCCTAGTTCTTTATAACTTTATTGCCATTAATTTATTGTATTTAATTGTTTGAGATCAATGTGTATTTAATAAACAGGTGATTTTTTTAATTTGACCCAATTTAGCCTTTTGTTTATGACAGAAATAGTAGGTTAGATTCATTTAATTTCATAAAACTTCACTAACAAATACACAGCCGAGAGTTGAAAATAATTCACATACTTATATAAAAAGACCTGCTGGTTATTGGGTCCTCTCTCGTTACAACTTTCTGGTTTATTCAAAGGCGTATTGTAGATTTTAATGTGTTACAACTATTAGGGTCAACTCAGAAAATAAACTTTGCCTGGCAAACAAAAAAGTTACTTTCGATACTTCACTAATAAGTAATTATAAAATATGAATAGCTATAATTATGTACTTATCTATTGTTTTTACAGTTGTTTCTCTATCTTCAAGTTTATGACAAACAAAATGAAATTTAAAAGAACCCCAACTCAATGAAACGGCAGTATCGATTTTGATAAAAAATTACTAAGAACCATCGGTAGATAACCTGCTTTCAAATTAAAGAAAACTGCATTCAATTTGGTTCAACCGTTTAAAAACTACAGTGCCACAGACAGACTGACAGACACACACACAGCGGTCAAACTTATAACAACCCTCATTTTGCGTCGGGGGTTAACAAAACTTGCTCGTCTACCTAGCTAGAACGTTCTTAGCATAAACTCTACGGAGAATAATTGTTGGGTATATGTTGGTATGTATTTAAAAGGTAAGATCTTCCAGCAGGTTGATCCACTTGCCCGGGCTATGCAACCCCTGCAGATGCCATATTATTGTATTAAATAAACTTGAGCGAGGTACTAAGGTACTTGTAAAAACCTAAATAAAATAAAATTACCTTTCAAAATGGATGTTACATAGCTGATGTTTCTGACCACTCATAATAAAGCACGCATAATGGACCGCCCATAGAGTTCGAATGCGGAAAAGGGAGTTCCTTTAACATTTAACACCCATAATAAAGTTGTGGACATTTTCTTTTTCCTATATTTTTGAACAAGTAGTATCTACAATATTATAGTCATAAGTTATTTGAAACGTATGTGGGAAATGAGTGTATGAAGAAAATATCTTTTTCAATACAGTTACTCGAAAAGTGTAGGTACTTACAAAGGCCAATATATATATATATATATACAGTGGTGGCCATATAATTAAGAACGCTGATATAAAGGGAAGATTTTTTCCAACTAAGATGCAAAACTAATTGTATGCATTTGTTTTTATTTCTCTCGGTATCGTAAAACATTTCCATATTACCACTGTATTCATTGATACACATGATTGGCTAAAAATCAATAGGCAAACTTTTTACACTACTTTTAAACAAAGTATTCCTTATTACTGGCTGGTCACGTAATTAAGAACGCTAAGTAGTTTATACCTTTATTCAAATTTAAATAGAGAACACTCAGTCGATTTGTTACTGTTTGTATAATTTTGGCGCCATTACGTGCTGTCAAAGATTAAAGGTGATTGCTTCTTTAGAAAAAACAATGGGAAAAAATAAAAGTTGTGATAAATCTACAAGGGAAGTAATAATAAAACTTCGCCGGAAGAATTGGTCTTATAAAAAGATAGCCGACCATCTGCAATGTTCAAAAACGATGGTTTTCCACGCTGTAAAGCATTTTGCTACGTATCAAACTACTTCGAATGTTCCACGTGTACCTAAACAGAGAAAAACAACTCCTCGAGATGACCGAAACATCGTTCGTATGGCAAAACAAAATCCTTTTAAAGGGTCCAATGAGCTTAGAAAAGAATATTTTGGTGAAAACAACCCTTCAGCAATCTCAGCACGCACTATTCGAAGACGTTTGGTAGAAGAAAAATTGCACGGTAGGATAGCAAGAAAGGTACCCATGTTAAAACTTTTCCACAGGCAAGCCCGGCTTGCATTTGCGAGAAAGTATGAAAACTGGACTGTGCAACACTGGAAAAATGTACTTTTTTCTGACGAGACGAAAATAAACAGAGTATGTTCTGATGGAAAACGATATGTACGACGTCCCCCGAATACAGCATTCGACCCAAAGTACACGAAAGTTACATTAAAGCACGGTGGTGGAAATGTGAAAATTTGGGGTTGCTTTTCTGGACATGGTGTAGGACCTGTAAAGTTGATAGAAGGTAACATGGATCAGTCCCAATACAAAAATATACTGGAAGAAACAATGTTACCATACGCTGAAGACGTTCTACCGGTCATTTGGACATTCCAGCATGACAATGATCCAAAGCACACTGCACGCACCGTAAAGGAATTTCTTACAGCGCAATTAGTTTCTGTCTTAGACTGGCCTGCTAACAGTCCAGATCTAAACCCAATAGAGAATCTGTGGTTTGAAGTAAAGAAAAAGGTTTCAAATACAAAGTGTGGAAATTTAAGAGAGCTGTATGAAGTTTTTTTAGAAGGATGGAACTCTATTTCTCTTGCGAAATGTCAAAAATTAATAGAGTCAATGCCTCGCCGGTGTAAAGCTGTAATTAAAAGCCGTGGATATGCTATTAACTATTAATTTTAGTTAAATATTTATTAAATTTCTTTTTATGTTTCCTGTGCTACATAATATTGTGATTTTTTAAATCTAAGTGTCATACAAAACAATTCCCGAGCAGTTAAATAAATCGTTCTTAATTATTTGTCCAGTTTCAGTACTATTTGAATGTGTTACTTTGATAAAATAAATAAAATGTGCAAATAATAGTTAGCGATTTCATACTTTATTCTTAAGTCAGGTTGCTCTATTAATGTGACTATTATATAACATAACTAGTTGCTTCTCAGAAGGTACACATCTCTGTGTATGATACGATTTAAATAAAAAACTTCTAGAACTTCAAATCGTTCTTAATTATATGACCACAACTGTATATAGCTTGAAAGTTTAATTTCACTGAATTAGGGTGATTTCTTTAAAGTATTTTCTTTATGCCAGTCCAATAAAAAGTTCACTAGCAAAGAGTTTTATAAGTAAATGAGAATAAAATGATGTTGACTTTATATGAAGAAAAAATAATTTATAGATAAAAAAAAGGCTAAAACTTAGCAATTAAATTATAATCTGTATAATTACCGCATAATTCAGGTGATTTAACGTTTTATTTATTTAAAAAAAATTGTAAATGATTAATGTTCGGGACATTCTTAGTCAATTTTCATACAATTAAAAACTTCTTAATAATTTCTTAGGCAGTATATTTTTTCAGTCCAACAAAAAGGTTTTAGTATACCTTCAACCACATAATAATTTGTAATTTGTGTGTTTTTAAAATTTATGTGTGTAATTATGAGCTATCAGTTAATGAGGCTCATAATTACATGTAAATGTAAATTAATTAGAATTTACGGCGAGGCTTTACAAAACGGCAACTCTTTTACGACCCTTGTATCACAATGTACTTCTACTCGATAATTTAGTGTAGTTATTCTAAGCTTCTACTAGTGTCCGGCCGCGGCAACGTTCGCATTTTACCAGCCTATACCTCAATCCGGGTCAGCCATAATCTATCTGTATACCAAATTACAACGCAATAGGTTCAGCCGTTTCGGCGTGATTAAGTAAATAACATACTAACATCCAAACTTTGGCATATGATTTGGATTCTAGTTTATTATTTCCCACTAAACAAAATTAATTCCCCCAATCCTGTTTAAAAAATATATTAGGTAAGTGTTTCTTAGTATGTAGATAGAAGATAGAAAATACTTTATTGCACACCATAAATATAAAAACAATTTACAAATATTAAAACTAAAACTAACTATGTCGTACAATGTGTGGTCTTATCTTAGCGATTTCTTCCAGACAACCTTTGGATAGAGGACTGTATAAAATAAACAAGGGATATTAATGATCTACTAATTTAAATATAAATACGTTAATGTGCAACATACATACTTACTAATAATAATAATAAACAAATACCTACTAGAATATACTATGTACGTATTATAAATTGAATACTATGTATATACTATATATTTAATATATTATTCAAATTCACATTCATTTATTGCTTTTTATGCAGGGTGTACTTAACATAATATCCCTATAAGCCCGGGGAGGGGGTATTCTACACATCAATTCATGGCCTATAACTTTAGTTCTATGACTTTTTAAATTTCGAAGTTTTTCATTCATGAAATGCTTTGTAAAAATCCTGGAATTGCTCCAAAAATGTACGTAGCACTACATGAGGACATTACGATACGTTAAGGTACGTTACGTGGGACTGCCTCATGCTTTGTTAGGTACTATTCTGGAAGTATTTCAGGAATTTCTGGCAGAACTTCAGTATTTTTACGTGGCATTTCATGAATGAAAAACTTCAAAATTTAAAAAGTCGTATGACTAAATGTATTCATCATGATGTGTAGAGCTTATATCTACACATCATGGGCTTATATGGATATTATGTTACACCCTGTATAATATGTACATTAATGTTAGTATTGTTCTTAATTATACTTTTTGTTAGTTAGACCATGTACATAGTACATACACATAAACCCCGTTAGGGCGCTGAAATATTATCACATTGTTTGCATGCATTACGATTTGTTCGTATTAATTTATATCTAAAACATCAAGCTTGTGAATAAAATAAAATCGAGACAATAATAATAATTAAACAAAATTTCAAAACATTTATTATACATACTATATGATTAAATTGTATAAATACCATCCTACCTATACTATATTATATCTAATATTATAAACGCGAAAGTTTGTAATATATGGATGGATGGATGGATGTTTGTTACTCTTTCACGTAAAAACTACTGGATGGATTTGGATGAAATTTGGAATGTAGATAACTGGACTCCCGAAATAACACATAGGCACATTTTTATCCCACGGGATCGAGACTTACGCGGTTGAAACCGCGGGGCGCTGCTTGTACTTTATAAATATGAAAATCAAAAATCAGCGAGAACAGGACGAGTAGTGTTCCTTGAACAGGTAGTACTTATGTAGGTATCTACTACGTTTTTATTATTTGCTATCTATGTATCTTGTTAAAACTAGTCCTTACAATGTACCTAATTATAGAGCTGCAATTAGGATTATTACATCACAAGCACAACCTCAACATAGATTCTTCGCGTAGCACCTTCGGTACCAAATAAGTACATACCTACATAAGCTTGACGCCAGAGTACTAATAATGCCTATATTACAAAATAAACTTAAGACTGCGCCAACACCAGGCAGAAAGCTACATACAAAAAAAAAACGCCTCGCGCCGCTTGAATAACCGGTTTTTATTGAAATTATCTCGTAAAAATAGATAATTTTACAGAACCCTCGGCTTTGTTGTATTGACTTTATTTCTCTAATTGTTTAACCAATAATATGGTCCATTTTAATAAACAATCGTGTTCAATCTTTGCTCATAGAAAATGGAGGGTAGATAAATTTCGTTTGCGCCTGTTTTTTTGGCAACTACCTTCGCTTCAAAAATGAGTGGATGGAAGCTTATGGAACTGCCGCTGCCCGCCAGTTGTCTTGTGCGATAGTTACTACACGGTCGCGTCCAAACGTTTTGGACAAAAGCTGTTCCGTGAACAGCCAAGATTAACTCTTTTTCGTGTGAAGACGTTCTTCTCCTGTGCTGTGCAATTTTTGATTGTGTTTTGAAACTTTTGAACAATAGAAGGAGATATACATGCTCGAAAACACCGGTGCTGAGTGAATCCACTAGAAGAGAGGCACGAGTAGGTGTGGAAGAGGTAGGTACAGACCTAATTTATCTGCCTTTTTCATGAGCAAAGATCTTCCTCCAAATTCAGATTATTTGTTATGTTTTCTATATATTTATAAATTAAAAGGTCCTTCGATATTTCATAAAACTAAATAACCAGCGCCATACACCCCACATTTTGGCCTACGAGCCGGATTTAAATTCTTTAATTTAATCATTTTTCTACTGTCCTAACCAGTAAAACTTTCCACGTTGGTTAGTGGTTAGGACCATAGGACGCCATTTTGAAGAAATTACGTTGCCGTGCAACTTATTTATTCAAAGTGTGCATGCAAGCCGTGCTTGTTTCTCATTGAATTTCGTAAATTCAATCATACTTATACATATTTCGGTTATTAAATAACCTTCCCGTCAACATGTCTAATTCAGACGACAAAGCTCCATCCAAAAAGGAGTTACAAACTGAGCGAAATATAACCAAATGCCTTGCTAAAAAGCAACGTATTTATTCGCAACTGCAACAAATATTTGATCTTTCGAATATAATAGATCCCTCAGTAAAAGATATGTTCCTTTTGCGTGCCTCAGAGATAACCACACTACGTGAATCATTCGAATGTATTTGCATGGAAATCTTCGAATTGCAATTAACGTTAGATGCCGATACGCAGTTCTCAGATAACGATCTCAAAAGCTTCGATGAATTATTCTTTCGCGTGAAGTTATGTGCTTCAAAATACATTTCCAACATGGCGGACGTTCCTCCATGCACAAAAGATAAAAATCCTAGCTTTGATAGTCGACCGCGATTACCTAAACTCGAGTTGTTCACATTTGATGGGAATATTGAGAATTTCACAACGTTTTACGAAACATTTTGCTCTTTGGTGCACAATCATACGGGTATCTCAAACATAGACAAATTTCATTATTTGTTGTCATGCACAAAAGGTTCCGCACTCAGTATTATTAAAAGTGTGCCCATAACTTCAAGTAACTACGAAGTAGTGTGGCAGTCATTGCTTGATAAATATCAAGACAATAGAATGCTTGTAGGTAAATACCTAGATAGGATGCTTAACTTTCCCGCGCTCAAATCGGAGTCTTCTGCCAATTTAAATCAATTTATTGAGACTTTCGATCATTCATATCGCGCAATAAACGCGTTAAATATCGAGCACCTATCTAGCTATGTAATGTGTCATATAGCATTGCGGGGACTAGACCCCAACACAAGAAAGTCGTTCGAACAAGGTGTCGATCAAACTACCATACCTACCTATGATCAGTTAATGTCCCACGTACATAATCAAATAAAGATTCTGGAACATTCGCAGTCACAAGCTAGTTCTACCGTTTCGCAAGTAAGGAATCCTACACCTTACAACTCTAACAAAAAGACGAATGAAAATAAAAATAGGAAGGCATTTTCCTCACAGACACAATCGAAGAGTCATAGTAATTCTTCTAGCAACTTTACTTGTTTACATTGTGCTAAAAACCATATGATTTTTCGTTGTGTACAATTCCGTGAATTGACTCCTGCACAACGAGTCAGCCGTGCTGACCATTTGAAATTATGTCACAACTGTCTCAAACAAAATCACTCAACTGTCGATTGTCGAAGTGAATTTAAATGCTTTACATGTAATCAGCGACATCATGCGTTATTGCACCTAGACTCTGAAATAAAACCTGCTACGCGAGCCGTGCCCGCGCACAATAGCAGTGCAGAGCCGACAGCTATAGGTGTCACTACGCACGCTAATACGTCACATTCGTCGAGCGTAAACAACTTTAAGACCCATGTCGTTTTAATAGGTACGGCTATAGTCAATGTAATTGACTCGTTCGGTAATTCGCAAGCTTGCCGTGTTCTCATCGACTCAGGCGCTCAATCTAACTTCATAACTTTGAATTGTTTAGAACGTCTAGGGTTGTCGCGTCGAAAATGTCCTTTCAATATTTTCGGTTTAGCCGGAAATAGTGTAAAGAACTTTGGCATGACGTCATGCACTATTACACCAAGACATTGCGATAATCCAACATTCAAAATAGATGCTATTATTTTGCAAAAGATTACTTCCGATTTACCTACTGTAGAAATTCCCGTAGAAGTTGCCATGCAGTATAAAAACCTATTATTAGCGGATCCTTACTTTTATAAAAAATCGCCTGTGGACATCATTCTTGCAGGTGACATATTCCCTGATATTTACGACGGGAATAAAATGATTGTGAGCCCCACACTACCCGCTGCGCTCAGTAGTGTTTTCGGGTTCGTATTGTGTGGGAAGATAGAAGTACCGTGTACTTCCGATGATGTCACTAACATTGCAACGTCTTGCAATTTGGTGTCGTACACCAATGATAGTGACACCATCAACACTTACCTCAAATCATTTTGGGAAATAGAGGAGTCGCCGTGCGACAACCCTAACCTCAGCCCACATGATAAGCTTGCCGAGGAGATTTATTCCGAGCAGCACTATAGGGACGATAGCGGTAGGTATGTATCACCTATCTTACTGGACCCTAATCGCGCCGCCCTCGGCCAGTCTTATAGCCACGCCGTGCGTAGGTTACATCACCTGTTATGGTCTACACAGGACCTAGCAGAAGCCTGTACGTTACAGGACGAGCTCGTAGCTCTATTGAAACTTGGCGGCTTTGATCTCCGTAAATGGGCGAGTAATTCCCCTGAGTTACTCTCCAGGATCGGTGCCGACCAAGCAGTCGCTATAAATTTCAGTGATGACACCGTGTGTTCATCACTGAAGGTTTTAGGTTTAAAGTGGCTGCCCACTGACGATTGTTTTTCGTTTGATTACAACATGACGGACAATACCTACACTAAACGGTCAGTGCTAAAACTGCTTGCTAGCATTTTTGATCCCGTTGGATTCCTATCTCCGTGCACATTTCTTGCAAGGTGTATAATGCAGGACCTGTGGAAGCTCAGTCTCGGCTGGGACGAGCCAATTCCAGCTGATTTGCGTGACAAATGGTCAACATTCATCACGTCATTGTCGAGTCTGTCGTCAATTAAAATTGACCGGCACTTGCTTATACCTAAATTCTGCGGGATACATTTAATTGCATTTTGCGACGCATCAACCCGTGGTTATGCGGCATGCATTTATGCCCGCAGTGTCGACTCAAACAATGACGTGAAGACCCGGCTGCTTATCAGTAAAAGCAAAGTCGCACCAATCAAGCCTCTTTCGATCCCGAGACTCGAGCTTATGGCCGCCGTGTTGTTATCTAAACTGGTTGATTTTATTCAAAAATCTATAAACCTAAAATTTCAACTAACTGCCCTGACGGATTCCAGTGTCGCGCTCGCCTGGTTGCAAACCCCTCCATACAAACTTAAAACCTTTGTATCGTGTCGAGTCGCTCAGGTAGTAGAAGTGGTTCCGTCAAATAGCTGGTACCACGTGAGAAGCGAAAACAACGCCGCCGATGTGTGTTCGCGCGGCGCCCTGCCTACTCAGCTCGTAGCAGAGTATGAGCGCTGGCTTCACGGGCCAGTTTGGTTATCTGATGACGTTCATCAGTGGCCAATTAGTACGTTTTACGTAAACGATAAGACGGATATCCTGGAATTAAAAACAATTGTAGATACATTTTCCTTTCCGTCTCAACATATAAAGGACGATTTTTCAGAAACGTTTTTTGAAAAATACTCTTCGTTTAAGAAACTGCAGCGCATTATCGCATGGTGTCTGCAATTTTCAAAAAACTGTAGGCTTCCGAAACACGAGCGTTCGATTGGTCCGATCTCAACTCACGAATTAAACACGTCCCATGACGTTGTACTTAAGAGTACACAAAATACCTACTTTGGTAGTGAAATAGGTCAGATTAAAACTAATAAATTTGTCCCGTCATTACGGAAACTGTCACCCTTCGTAGACCCCCAAGGTTTCCTCAGGGTGGGGGGTAGAATCTCCCAAACGTTTTGGAAGAAGTGGTCTGATGACTACCTGCATACCCTGCAGCAAAGAGCAAAATGGTTCACATCACCACCTAATATTAAGGTCGGTGACTTAGTTCTCATCAAGTCTGAGCTAACTCGTTCACTTAACTGGGTCCGGGCCAAGGTGGAACGTCTTCATGAAGGCCCCGATAAAATTGTTCGTGTGGTTACCTTGAGGACGCAAAGAGGAACAGTAAAGAGGCCAGTGAATAAGCTGAGCCCTCTTCCTTTTACTATTTAAATAATCGCTCTAGTTATCATAAATTAAACTTCCTTGTAACTTAACTTATTATTAAACTTAGTATATCTATTAGGTATACCTAATTTTCTTGCATTATGCATTATTTTTCTAATGACTTTACTTGAAATTATCATAATAATTTCGGTGGGCGGTATGTTCAATCTTTGCTCATAGAAAATGGAGGGTAGATAAATTTCGTTTGCGCCTGTTTTTTTGGCAACTACCTTCGCTTCAAAAATGAGTGGATGGAAGCTTATGGAACTGCCGCTGCCCGCCAGTTGTCTTGTGCGATAGTTACTACACGGTCGCGTCCAAACGTTTTGGACAAAAGCTGTTCCGTGAACAGCCAAGATTAACTCTTTTTCGTGTGAAGACGTTCTTCTCCTGTGCTGTGCAATTTTTGATTGTGTTTTGAAACTTTTGAACAATAGAAGGAGATATACATGCTCGAAAACACCGGTGCTGAGTGAATCCACTAGAAGAGAGGCACGAGTAGGTGTGGAAGAGGTAGGTACAGACCTAATTTATCTGCCTTTTTCATGAGCAAAGATCTTCCTCCAAATTCAGATTATTTGTTATGTTTTCTATATATTTATAAATTAAAAGGTCCTTCGATATTTCATAAAACTAAATAACCAGCGCCATACACCCCACAAATCGAATAAAAAAAATTAGACTTAACTTTGTTTTTTTTTCTAGCTACAAAATATTGTTCTATCGTGTTTCTGTCTGGATGATCTCTCGGTATTATAATATGTTTTTAATTTGAATATTGTACTTGATTTAGTCAGTTAAAAATCGAATCGGTAATTTTGCGTTATACCCCACCTTAATTGACTACCGTATGTACCAGTGTAGGTAGTGAACCTGTACCTACTAGGTGCTTACAATTACATCAAATTAATCTATTTATTGCGTCAATGGGTAGAAGAATAGATGTCACAATCACATCCAACATAACCAGATTCACAGCATTATTATCCACGAAGACTTTCTAATAAGGTCAGTGGGGGGGGGGGGGGGGGGGGGGGGGGGGGTAAGGGGGGGGGGGACCCCTCTTCCCGCTATTTTCGAAGAGACGTCGTCTACTTTTATTTCATTTATTTTCCTAGTGTTTTTCTGAGTTATTTTGACTTCGTTTTTTTTTTAATACTACTTGAATGACAGAACAAGCTGATGGCCGTTAAGCGGTAACCTCTGCCTATGAACAGTGCATTACCTCATAGGTCACGTCCACCTAGGACGCGCCCTATGTGGCATTGCACTGCGCCCGCCACCCTGAGACATAAAGATGAAAAGTCTCATGTGCCTGTAATTTCACCGGCACCCTTACCTTTCAAACAGTTTGGTGGCATTTTAAACAATGTCGCTCGTTTAAAGAGCACAGTGTAGTGAAATGAAATGGAAGTGTATTGCGTGACTTTTCTAATTGGTGGAAATTGTCTTCCAAGTTTTAGTAAAACGGCCACTGTTTTACTGAAACATGACTTGACTTTGACTTTGATGACTCGGAAGGAGTGTGACGTTGCAAATTATATTGAAAATACACTAATGAAAATTAAAAATAACTTGAAAATGGCAAGAACTCAAGCGGGCAATTATAAAGAAAAAATAATAATAAGGTCAGTGCTAATCCCACTATACATAAATGACAAAGTTACGATGTTTGGATGTTTGTATGTTTGTTACTCAATCACGCCGAAACGGCTGAACCGATTTCGGTTAAATGTAATACACACATAGATTATGACCAGGATTGGGCTGTAGGATACTTTTTAACCTTGTAAAACGCGAGTGAAGCCGCGGGCGGACACTAGTACTTAATAATTGAAGGTGCAAATTCTTGTCGTCTCATTTTTTTGCGATTGATTGCTGTGACGCTTACCACGTCAAAGCGGAGGCCATACCTATTCCGATGATCAGAATAAATATTTGCGATGTGGTCTGACGCGTGCCCTTGACTATTATTTATCGCCATAATCATGCCGATTGGCCCCCATTGAGTTAGTTTAGTAATTTAGCAACTGTGTTGGCCCCTATCAACCTGTTTCAGAGCTAGTTGCTCTCGGCATCAGACAAAGTTGTAGGGGACATTGTGTTCAACCCTTCTGATAGAGTATTTTATTCATTGAAATCGATGGTAGCCTAACGGTTCAATAGTGCAACTCAGAATCCAACGATACCGGGTTCGATCCTAGGCTCCGCACCAATGACTTTTCTAAGTTATGTGTGGATTTCCATCGCTCTGTGCTTCGGAGGGCACGTTAAGCTGTCGGTCCCGGCTGTTATTGATTAATAGCAGTCGATAAGCCATGTCAGAGGCCCTCGGGCGGCTTGACAAACTCTGACACCAGAGGCCAGCAGTACCTCATATACGAAACGACGATAAGGATAATTTAGAATAGAATAGAAAATGTTTTATTGTACACATTAATAAATAAAATAAAAAAAAAGAAACAAAAACTTAACTACTTAATTAAAAGTACAATGGGCGGTCTTATCGCTTAGAAGTGATTTCTTCCAGACAACCTTTGGATGGAGATAAATTTATAAGTTAGGAAGAATGGCCGGGGGAGTGTATGTTAAAATATTATAGATACAAAAGAAGTGAAAAAATAAATAATTAAACCTACCTATTAACTATCAACAAACTTGCAAAATCCCATTGATTTAGAATCATACTGTGAATTTGTCATGACGTGTCCGGCTAAGAATAGAGCTCTCCGTCTCCTCCTGTAGATGACGTAAAAGTGACATATAGAGATATGGGATATTTTCTCTATGAAGCCTACCAAAGGATTACACCAGGGGATGGGCAGCAGCATTCACTTAAGGCTGTTGCTTTCGCTTGTGGCGCGAAATTATAATTTTTTCGTGTTTGTTACTCATCACAGCTCATCAACACTTCTTCAGATAGCGAAAACGAATTTGCCGGTAATTATATGACCTAACACACAAGTTTTAATTTATAATATCAAATAAATATCATTAGTTTGGCTATGAAAGTGCTTCAAACAAAAAAAAAACTAAATACCATTGGAGCACAATCGTAGCTAAACTAATGATATTTATGTGATACTTTAAATTAAAACTTGTGTGTTAGGTCATATAATTACCGGCAAATTGGTTTTCGCTATCTGAAGAAGTGTTGATGAGCTGTGATGACCAAAAAACACGAACAAATTTGAATTTCGCGCCACAAGCGAAAGCAACCACCTTAACACCAATACGACAACCAATCCGCCTAAGCGAGGTGATTATGGCAAGTCCCCCATTGCATTCTATGGGGTTGACCTAGTCCTACAGTCGACGCCTAACGGCAGATGATGAATGCAATATTTTATTGTAATTTTAACCTATTTTTAGGGTTCCGTAGTCAAAGAAGAAGGAAGAAGAAGGATTCGTCATGTCTGTCTGTCTGTCTGTCCGTGTATGTCACAGCCTTTTTTTCCGAAACTATAAGAGCTATACTGTTGAAACTTGGTAGGTAGATGTATTCTGTGAACCGCATTAAGATTTTTACAGAAAAATTAAAAAAAAACAATTATTTTTGGGGTTCCCCATACTTAGAACTGAAACCACATTTTTTTTTTCATCAAACCTATACGTGTGGGATATCTATAGATAGGTCTTCAAAAATGTAACTTATAAAATAAGAGAATGATAAAACTAAAAAAAATATATAATGTACATTACCATATAAACTTTCACTCAAAATTGGTTTGAACGAGATCTAGTAAGTAGTTTTTTATTTTTGGGGTTCCCCATACTTAGAACTGAAACTCTTTTTTTTTTTTTCATCAAACCTATACGTGTGGGGTATCTATGGATAGGTCTTCAAAAATGATATTGAGGTTTCTACTATAATTTTTTTCTAAACTTAATAGTTTGCGCGAGAGACACTTCCAAAGTGGTAAAAAGTGTGTCGCCCCCCCCCCCCCCATAACTTCTAAAATAAGTGAATGATAAAACTAAAAAAAAAATATAATGTACATTACCATATAAACTTCCACTCAAAATTGGTTTGAACGAGATCTAGTAAGTAGTTTTTTATTTTTGGGGTTCCCCATACTTAGAACTGAAACTCAAAAATTCTCATGGGCGAGTCCGACACGCACTTGGCCGCTTTTTTACATTCTTGTTTGTTATACATAAATTATAAAGTTACTCAGGAATAATTAATCTCGGTGAATAGTTTACGTTATCACAGAATAACAATGGATAATTGCTAGAACGTTATTGGCCCAGTTAGCTGCCCCGTCTATCAATAGGTTGCTAGATATTGTGCAGAAAATAAAAAACATTATGGCTATCTTTCTTTCTCCGTGTCATTGGTGTAAACAGGGCTTTGCCCGCGGCACTGCTTACTTGCGTGCAAGCCCGTTGAACTCACGATAGAGGGTCACATCACAGCACCTGGTAGAATCATTGTGCTCTCATTAAGGTGGATGCTCAAGCTTGCGGCGCGAAATTCAAATTTTTTGGTGTTTTTTGCCCATTACTGCTCATCAACACTTCTTCTGATAGCGAAAGTTGAGTTCGCGAGAACTAGGAGACTTAACACACATGTTTTAATTGATGGTATCTCATAATTATCATCATGATACTCCCAAACACATTTTTAAAGTGTTTTTGTTGGTTTAGGGGTATCATAGCTAAACTGACGATATTTATGAGATACTATCAATTAAAACATGTGTGTTAAGTCTCCCAGTTCTCGCGAACTCAACTTTAGCTATCTGTTGAAGTGTTGATAAGCTGTAATGGGCAAAAAACACAAAAAAATGAATTTCGCTCCGTAAGCGTGAGCATTCACCTAACGCTCTTGCAGGCTTGCTTAGTGCTACCACCAATCCAAAGTTCAAGCCGTCCGCTAGTAAAGTATCTTTGTCATAGTGCAGTAATTTCTTGACCAAACTGGGCTAAGAGGATAGGTTAACGGACAAAAATACAATTTTAATATTCGTGGGATGAATACGGCCTACATTTTGGTATGAATCCAGAAATAAATATTCGTAGGATGAATCCATGGGATCAATACGGATGCATCCGGTTATGTGACTGTTGGGTGTTATTTATGTTATTAAACGTCTATACTAGGATGTAATAAAGTATTTTAGTAATATTACTAAAACACTTTAAAAACCCAACAGTCACATATATCTGATCCCCTGTGTCGTAGGTATCAACAACTACGAGAACCATGGTACCACAACACATAGACCCGGAACAAATATTTCCATCAGTTCGTTTCGTTTCGTATGAGGTAGTGCTGGCCTCTGGTGTCGGAGTTTGTCAAGCCGTCCGAGGGCCTCTGACATGGCTTATCGACTGCTATTAATCAATAACAGCCGGGACCGACAGCTTAACGTGCCCTCCGAAGCACAGAGCGATGGAAATCCGCACATAACTTAGAAAAGTCATTGATGCGGAGCCTAGGATCGAAACCGGTATCGTTGGATTCTGGGTTGCACTATTGAACCGTTAGGCTACCATCGCTACATTTTTACATTTCAATCAGTCAATCAATATATGTATTTCAGGCTTATTGGGAACTGTACAAAACCTAAACAATAAGCTCATAGCAACATAAATACCTTAAAACTAACATTCATATAAAAAACACTTTATTCTACTTTAATAAACACGTGTAGACGGCGACGTATGCCGCAACTGCGCGGTGTCTCGTGTCAGTATTTGCAGATCATACAAATATTTGTCCCGCAGCTTGAATCGAACCCGCAACCTCTCGCATCTCAGCCGGCTACTCGCCCGCCGCGCCGCAGATGTCGTCGATTCCTAGTTTCATTGTCAACTTATCTTTCCTTGGTGCCAAGATTTAGATACATTCTGAACGATCTGGAAACCACCATCTCTTTGGCTCCCTCAATATCTGGTTATACTTTTTGACTAAGCCTTAGTAGGTACGAGTTTTGATTGTATTCGAAACTATAATAATATGAAGTTTCGTTTCCTTCCATACATTTACTTGCAGCGCCCCTAGCGAAAATGAGGAGAAAACTAAGGACGCTGTCAGTAAATGTATGCCAGGAAACGAAACTTGTGCTTGGAGAAGTAGGAGCGCGGGTTTAGATATGTCGGTGTTGTGACGTGTAGGATAGTTCTGTTTGGGATGTTTCGGTCCGAGATTCATTTAGTTTCAAATACAATCAAAACTCGTACTAAGCCCCCAGTTTTCGGTCTCTATTTTTACTTCCTTGACTAGTTGACTATCAATTTTAACCCTCAGTACAATTCCCGTCATTTTATCGGCATTTTCGGACCTTTGACACCCTTTAAATGATTAGCTAAGCGCGATCTATATTTCGTCATTCATTACTTATGTAATGTAACACCGGCCTTGCTTCATTGACTGTTTTGAAGGAACCTAATATTGGGTTTTGTAATCAGAGAAAGTTACTCGCAAAGTCGCAACAATCTTTGTCATTCACTGTCTGCGCAATGCTCGGAAGTAGATCTGGCATTCATGTCATGTCTGGAACAGAAGACCTAGTAGTGGAACCTATAGGAGTTTTCTTTTATGGGTCAAAACGTGCCTATGCTACGGTATCCCACTAATATAGATGTCAAAGTTCTGTTGTTTGTATGTTTGTTACTCAATCACGACGAAACGGCTGAATCGATTTCGATCAAAATGTGGTACACGGATGGATTGTGATCTGGATTGCGCTATAGGCTACTTTTTATCCTGATAAAACACGAGGGAAGCCGCGGGCGGACTCTAGTAAAGAATATTTTATCGTCAAGTCATTCGATAAAAAGTTCTGCTGACTGTCTTTTGTGGTAGGTACCTAAAGCAACAGTGTCCATCTCCTTGTACGTCATAAACCACCCAGTGCCTGGCTTTCTACTTTGCCTTCTATTCGTTTTCTGGAACTTGGTCTCAAGGGGCTGGGTTGTAGTGTATGTAGCAATAACCCGTATGAAGCTATGATATTGTAAGTTTATCACTTGTTACAAGGAAGTGGAAATCAGCATGACCTAGAACCAATATCCCGAAGATAAGATTACGGTATTTCTCGCTGACCCAGTCCCAATCAGGGATCACGCGCGTATAATAATTTAATCTAGGATAGCTTAGGTATGGCCGTATTCAAACCATGGCTGTTGGATTGAAACATGGGCACTATCAGCTCCACAGTTTGAGAATACGGCTCTTATCACGGCATAGGGTGTGCCTAACGACATGAGACCTGAGCAAGCCCCAGTGGTGAGATCCATGTAGGTCACGCGTTTTATAATCTCAGATAACTTAACATTGATAACCTTTCCATAACCGTTTGAGAAAATAGTCTAGCCGAGAAATGTTCCAAGTAACGTGATCAATCGTTAATTATTTTGCAACACAAAAATAGAAACTCGTAAGTAGGTAGTTATCCCTCGATTACAGTTATTATTAACATCTCCTTATCAAGTTACTGCGCTGCGAGCCTCTCGTGGAAATGTACTCGTGTCAGTAGATAATTGACCCCCTACGGCTCTGGGATATGACGACACATTGGAACTCGATTGCTATGTTTACATTTTACTATCGATTCAACAAAACAATAAGTTGTTATTCTCTCGTATTTATTTATTCGCGTTGTTTCGTCAGATGGTCTGTTTTTGAGAATCTGATTGATAAGTATTGTTGTCGTTGCAATAATAATATGTTTTGTCACACAACAATATCATCGACGCAAAGTGCTGAGTGCTGACTCTTTCCAGTAATTCAATCTTTTGTAAAACTAACTCCAAGTTCCATTCTAAAATAAAAAATAGTAAGTGGATGCACTCATTCATTTGGCATCATAAGTAGTCCATTATTTGCATTGGTCTTGCGTGTGTGTACTAGGTCTAGGTACCTACATCTCAGGAGTTCTCAATGAAATCATCTGTACCATTCATTGAGAAAAAGTGGTTGCGATGTCACTAGCGAAAATAATGTTTGGAGGGAATGCTTATTGGAAATACTCCATATAGGGGCAATCAATAATACCAAAATTACCAAACAATCTATTAGATAAGCAAGTAGGGACCTCGACATATGTAAAAATTTGTTTACGGTTTGTCATCAGCCGGTTCTCGTTGACTGCTGGACATATGCCTCCCACATAGAAGCCACGACGAAAGCTCTTTAGCCGACTCTACCCACCGACTTCCTGTGACCGTTATGATGTCGAGAGTATGTCGTGACGAGGTAGGCTATACTTAATCTAAAGGTTCGTGATCGCCATTTGAGAACCTTTTTTCCCGAGCGGAAAGTTCTTATTGATTCTCCGGAACGACGGATTCCGAATAGTCTTTAATACCCTATCCACACGCTCCTGCAAATTATACAGAATACCAGAGTATAATCGGCTGCTGTGTCTAGCTTTTGTTGACTACGAGAAAGCCTTCGATTCAGTCGAGAGATGGGCAGTGTTTACGGTCACTAATAGTGGTGCCAGATCGACTATTGGTGTATTGAAGTGTTGTATAAAAATTTAGTACAGCAAGGCCATTTTAAGCCACCTTGTCTATCCGACTTCAGGAACAGAGTAGGAATCCAATCTAATTTCAAAAAGGGATGAGACAGGGAGGGAGGCTTTACTTCTCCGAAACTGTTCACGTCTTCATTATATGATTGCAAGCTTTTGCAATGCTGTTGTATGGATTGAAGTGTGAAGTCTGATAATCCTCGAATACGTCTCATTTCGACTCTCTTCGAATAAAATGAACTACAGTAAAGGCACACTTACAATTCCATTCCGACATAATAAGTTACAATGTATGCGTTTCCGTAGAGAAAGACGTTCATATTATGTCAAAAAGGAATTGATTGGCGCCTCTCGTGATCTTTGTAAAGTTTAACAAAATAAACTCAAGTACTTAGCGATATACATTTATATCCTTATTAAATGGATTAAATGGGATTTCCAACTGACTCGTCTCAACTGAATCTGATATCTTACAAATAATTGCCTTATTGACGTTCAGTAATATCAATATGACGTCAAATATACACTTCTTCTATTTGTCTAAACGTATATATAGGTACCTACTGTATATTGTAGTAAATCTGTAACTGAGGGGCAAGTCCGAGTTAACACACACCATCGTAACGATGAACGTAACGACGATCGTACGTGTATTGCGTTGTAACTAGCCATTAATCTGTGACTTTTTGGAACAGATTAATAGCTAGTTATTATGTTTTGTGCACGTACGATCGTCGTTAACTCGTTACGATCATCGCTACGATGGTGTTTGCAAAACTCCGACTAGGGCCTCTGGGCCGAATATTTACAGTTTTGAAAATTCTAATTGACCTAAACATCTTTACCGATATAGAGGCCAAAACAGCATTTTTTTTTCAGAATCATCAATCTGAACCTTCCTGATGGATTTTGATGAAACTTTGTATAGTTATACCGGTATGAATTAACATCATGTCGCGCATGTTGCAACCCAACTGCTTTGTGAGATTAGGGTACTTCCAAAGTTGGGAAGGTAAACGATCTGAAACAAAACGAAAATTTTGAAATTAAATTTGTCTGCCATTCGTGAAGAATCGGACGACCTACGAGGTCCTTTTAGACTTGCAGCGTCTGGACTAGCTATACGCAGACAGCATACAATTCCTTACGTGTACCGTGTACAGTAGAACTATGTGTGTTGGTTGCCTCGGTTTCTGTGGCATGTTTGCGGAAAGTAGAGTTGATTGATGGCTTCAATAGCATCATGCTCAAGAGGTTTGCGTCAATGAAGAAGGGTCCGTAATGCTTCTAACAAAATTGTGGACAGTTTCTGAAATAAATATCTTCTAATTTATAAAAGGCATAGTCCTCACTGACTGACTGACTGACCGAGTGACAACGCACAGGCTAAACCGCTAACCGCTGTATTTGTCTTGATGCGAAGGGTTGTACTAAGAACAGACTTTTGAAAATTCTCACCCTAAGAGGTTAAAAATTGGGTTCCAATGTAAAACAAAAAAAACACCGTACTTCGGAAACCGTTGGTAAGTAGTAGAGCCGTGGAATTTTGCACGGGGATTCCACAAATAAAATTAACAAACATATGTTTCAGCGGTACCTTTACTGTTAATGGAAAAAGGTAACGACACGTTTTCTTTGTAAAAAAATACACCTTACAATTTTGGCCAGTTTCAGTGTACTTCGTTTCACAGTGTAGTTGTTGAGATTAAAATATTTTCAGGATCTTAAGGCGACGCATTGATAAACTATTATAGTACCTATAGGATTAAAAAGGTCATTAAATTAAAAAATAATTTAAAAAAATCCTACGATAATATTGAAGTGTGCGTTTGGATAAATCTAACTAGAAAATTTAGAGCCTTAACTTGGTCCCGTTTGCCTGTAAAATGCAGATCTCTGGTTTATTAGAGGTGTCTTTTATAATTTATTCTCTGCTATAAAAGATAACCGTGTAAAGCTACTACAAAAAAAAGTCAGTGATATGAAGAATCAGGTCACCAAATATAACTTTCATATGTTTTTTTTTTTTTTTTTTTCACCTGATGTTAAGCGGTAACCTCTGCCTATGAACAGTGCATTACCTCAAAGGTCACGTCCACCTAGGACGCACCCTATGTGGCATTGCACTGCGCCCGCCACCCTGAGACATAAAGATGAAAAGTCTCATGTGCCTGTAATTTCACCGGCACCCTTACCCTTCAAACCGGAAAACAGCAATGCGAGCACTACTGCTTTGCGGCAGAAATAGGTATGGTTTTTGTAAAGAATGAGAAAAATGTAAATTCCAAAAATGCCACAAAAATTTCCAATGCGTGAAAATATCCAATGAAGAGGTGAACAGTTTCGGAGAAGTAAAGGCTCCCTGTCTCATCCCTTTTTGAAATTGCATTGGATTCGTTCTTGGTTCCTGAAGTCAGATGATTAAAAAACATTAAAAAACTGAGGGTGCTGTCATTTCAAAGGTCGTCAAAGATGTTTAGTAGGAGTTAGTGGGAGTTAGAGGGAAATTAGTGGTAGTGCACGTAGGGGAAAGTTTCTGACTACGCGCGGACGAAGTACATAGACCAGGGGTCCCCAAAGTGGGCGCTGCAGGCATAAGGGGGGCGGTAAGAGACCCAGAAAAAAACGGGGGCGCCAAATCAGACACACTTTCTCATTTTAATAGTTATTAGTATTCCTAGATAGGTCATTTTCGTAGATGCGACCGCGGGGCAATCATGTTTTAACAAGTTTTTGTTAAAAAAAAACGATTTGTGCATGTTTAATCTCCGCTCACAATAATTAATTTAATTTGAAGTTATAGTGGTTTTTATGTAGGTGAAAAAATGGGGGCGCTAAAACATAATTTATTCTCAAAGTGGGCAGCAGACAAAATATGTTTGGGAACCCCTGACATAGATGGATACGTTTATTAATAAAAAGGTTCATTGCATAGGTATTTCATTGTTTTGTTGTAACCACATAAAACAAGGTAGATGTAAGTCGCGAGCGGGCCGCTAGTATTAATACATCTTGCTACAAATCCTTTGACGTCAATCCGATTAAATTATCAGAACCAAAGGGTCGGAAATAGAAAATAATATTTTTTACAGAGAATCTAGTTCATGTTTTGCTCTCTACTATCAGCATAATAATAAAGGTTATTGATTGTAGAGTACATATAATGTTAACCCTGCGGGGACGGCGTTAGTCGTCAATCGTCATCTTACGCTTCTGTTTGTCAGGCTGTTGACCTAGTGGCTCAGTCCTATTTTGTTTATTTTAATATCGAGCAAGAGTTCAACAGTTGATGATATAATTAGTGGTGTTGCATAATATTGTGAATATTTTCGGTGAGTTACTACGGAGACAATCGCGTGCTGTCATTATTGATGATATGCAAAGGTCATCGTTGTGCATTGAAACATCGTGATAGAAGTGTATTTCGGACCCCAACATTCACGTGTCCGGAAAACTTAATGTCTGCATAATATCACTATGAGACCTCATTGTTGCGCTGGTTATGGTTCTTCGAAACTATAGCATTAGGATTAGAACCATTTGTTATGCTTAGCCATAGAGATCTCTATGTGCTTAGCCAAGCCGTGTTTGTTGCCCTGATTCTTCTAGGTTTAATCGCGTTGGAACAGGAGTAAAAGTCGGTAATCAAAATTATATTTGTGATTTCAATGAATAATAAGTTTTAGTTGTTAAGATTTATTTTTCAAAGCAAGCTTTTATGATAATACTAGTAGCGACTCGCCCCGTCTTCGCACGGGTAGCCCCCGGTGAACCCCCCCCCCTCCTACCCCTCCCCTCTATGTCAATCTCCTGGTTCTAAGCTACCTCCCCACCAATTTTCTCTTGTTCTTGAGTTTTAAGTGGTGTATTTAACACGACTTTGTTTTATATATATACATAGATTGGTTGTACCATAAAATGTACTCCCATTTATATCTTGTCAAAGTTTCGATGTTTTTGTGTTTGTTACTCAATCACGCCGAAACTGCTGAACCGATTGCGATGAAATTTAGTACACCGATAGATTATGACCTAGATTGAGCTCTATGCTACCTACTTCTGATCGGGCAGACACTAGTATAATCTATTGTATTGGTGTGTAAGGTGTGTGCAAAATTTCAGTATGATCGGATATAGGGAAGTGGTTGAAAAATCGATCGCCAGATTTTTCAGACAGATAGACAATAATATACCTACTTTTGAATTTGATGATCTTCACTGTCAGCTTCTAGCGAAACGTATGCTGTGTCGACACCCAATCTCCTAGGTTATCACCTACGAAGAGAAACTCAACGTACCAGAATCTGATCTGGTTCTTCTTGTCTTGTCTCTCTAAGTCACAAAGATCAAATTAACCTTAGTCCACCATCTTATCTTTCACTTTATCCACTTAACCATCGCTCTTCCCGGCACCGTGACAAAGCTCATCCACACATCATAGATCCCTGGGTTTCTCGAACGACTCGTTTCTCGAGATCATTTCTTCCCCATACCTACAAACTATGGAATGAGCTTCCATCTGAGGTTTTACCGCAGGGTTACGACATGTGTCGCTTCAAGAAAAATTATAATAAATTCATTCATGGTAGGCAGCGCATCGACAATACCCCCCCCCCGGTGTTGCCGGTGTCTATAAGCGACGGTGACCACTTTACATCAGGTTGGCCGTAAGCTAGTTTGCCTATTCATTTCATTCAAAAGAAAAAGCATTAGATCTGGGGGCACGGGAGTGCCCCCGCCAAGTCGAGCAAAAGGATCTGGGGACACGGGAGTGCCCTCGCCAAGTCGAGCAAAAGTTACAGCCGTTACTAACATTTCTCGAAGCCAAGTGGATGAAGCTAGAAGCCTGAATTTATTGCCAAGCCATTCTATTTATTAAAGTAATAAAGATGTCTAATTTTGATACGGTCACTATAAAATGTTGTTAGTTAAAATTGACAATTCCTGTCTGTCCCTGAATGGGGACAGATTCGGGGTCAAACAGGAACTACTCAACTAATCAGGTAACAATTTATGACAAAGTCGTTGGGTAGACGCCTAGATAAATTAACCAACTTGGTTTTACATAAGATCTCACTACTTTTTGCGGTACTGAAAAACTGGTGAAGAACTGCGTTGTTTTTTTTGTGTTCATTTTATGTTTTTATGGGATTGTGTTTCTTCGTTGAAAGAAAAAAAAGGCCAAAATAGGGAGAACCACGCAGTGAGATCTTGTTCAACACACAACATCTTGTAACTGAAGTTATAGTTCGACTTTCATTTGTTTTCAGATAACACATTCAAGATGGATGGTCCCACCGGGCCGAGTTCGAACGAGAGAGTCGGCAACACAGAGGAGGCTATGGAGAGGCTACGGGACACAACTGACAGCTGCCAGTCCAACTGTCAGTGCGACAGTGGAGAAGTCAAAGTGAGGAGTCGGAGGCATGGCAGAGGGGCCGTACAGTCAGGTAAAGAACACGTGATTTTTTCATGTACCTTCATTATCGGAGAAAGCACCGACAGGGTTCGACTCAAATTCCGAGAGCCTTTTTCAAGGAGAGTGAATGCGATGCACTACCTTCGCGTTTTGTTTAGCACTAGTCCGCACAGACTGGTAATTTGTCATTTTTAGTCGAAACTTGTCGGTGCCTACAAAATTCCCGTTTTAATAAAATGAATGGTTTCACGAAGGTTTTTACAACAAAATTTCATAAAACAGTATCATACAAATATCATACAGTTGAAACCATCGAGCAACACGGAATGGAGACGCCATCAAAGGCATTCCCCGCTGTAGTTCCCCTCTAAATTTAATGCCCTCGAGGGCATACAGCTTATAAAAAACTAGCTGTCGCCGATCGCTCTGTCAGACTGAATCGACTCGCGTGGGAGATAGTGCTCTAAGAAAAATGCCGAATTGTTCAGTTTTATGCTGTAAAAAAATGATTGGATCATCAAATTTACAAAAAGATAGTGTTTCCTTTCACATGTACCTGAATTTCAATTAAATTATTATAACTTATTGCATAAAAAATTGACC
Organism: Operophtera brumata; assembly: GCA_932527175.1. Classification (NCBI taxonomy): domain Eukaryota; kingdom Metazoa; phylum Arthropoda; class Insecta; order Lepidoptera; family Geometridae; genus Operophtera; species Operophtera brumata. Next base: position 17,101,599 of record OW052238.1, on the reverse strand, counting down.
AAGTAAAATTAAGCCGCATAAAAACAAAAGTGGCCATCTCAGATTTTGTAATTTTTGAGTTCGTGTTCGGGGTAAACTAATAAAACTGAACGGTTTAACAAAACAAACCGTGAATATTTTATTCAATAACACTGGTTCACGCTTCACTGTGACTGCACTTCAGTACACTGGTCATTCATTACTCTAAAATCACTGCCAAGTTACGTGATTTATTCGCAATGAAAGCCAATTCCCTTACGACTGCCCTGCTCGCTCTTCAATCGAGCTCCACTTAATCGTGTGACACAGGGGCGACATAAAAGTGACCAAAAGCGTAGATATAAATGTGTATATTACATTAATGTGCATTTCAGGATTTATTCTGCTGACGTAAACATGTACATAACGTGTAATGTCAGTAAGCCAAGATGTGGATGATTACTTAATATCCTTGATTACTAAATACTATTCATTAAACACGTTCGACATCATGTGACATGTGGAATAACGTGTATTTATATTTGATGGCTATGTAACCACTAACTAACCGGTAACTACTAACTACTACTACTTCGTGTCACGGGCTCTTTCTTGGTTGACTGACCAGCTTGAGATATAGTGTCCCTGAAAGGGGCCTAGTGACCAATGGTGAAAGAACCAGTATGGTAAAAGGATTAATTGTGCCTCGCAGAGGTTTATGATGATATGTCAACTTAAATGTCATGTGCAACTATATTTAAAGAAATATAATTAAATCACACTACTATTAACAACAAGTGTAACATGAAAAAATTTGCATATTTGGGAACTTTGATTACAAGAGATGGCAAGCATGAAGATGATATTCAAATGAGAGTAAATTCTGGAAACCAGGTGAACTTAACGCCTTATTATCAGCCGGAACGTATCCAAAAAGGCACGACTGGATGTGCATAGAAGAGTGTTAGTGCCAAAACTAATGTATGGTGGTAGCGAAAGTTGCTAAGGCAGAATAAACATGAAAGTAAAATAAATGCACTGAAGATGAGAGGGTTGAGAAGTATGTATGGTGGACTTTGAGAGATAGAATAAGAAACTGTGTGTTAAGAAAGCATTGTAAAATAAAAGAGCACGTGTATAATGACAAGGATTGAGAAAGATATGCTTGGATGGTTTGGGTTATTGGTTAAAGGATGAATGATAGTAGATTGACGAAACTAGTTCATAAGATGAGCATGAATGGGACAGTTGGAAGGGGGAGACCTGGGTAAAGGTATTCAGACTAGATCAGGGTCGATCTGGAGCATGGCCAGGCCAAGAGCGCCCTTAACCAATGAGCATATATGAAGAATGTGATGTGAGTGAATCAAGCAAAACAGGTATGCCAGGATCATAGCAAGTGGAAATACATGGTCTCTGCCTACTTCTCTGGGAAACAGGCGTGAGTTTACGTATGTGTGTTTGTATGTAATATTATAAATGCAAAATTTTCTAAGGGTTGGATGAAATTTAAGAACGGCGATAGCTGGACCACTGGAATAGTTTTAAATTTTATTTAGATGTTCCCACAGGATCAAAACTTATGCGAGTGAAACCGCGGGTTGCTTCTAGTTTATAATAAGAATAAAACTGCGTGGTCAATTTGATCAAAATCGGTTATATTGATCATACTTAAATAACTTTACTCTTTTCAGTTAAAAGTAAATAAACAAGCTTTAAAAAAGTCGTTGATCGCTAATTGTTAGGTTACTATACAATCTTCGCACGTTGTGTTTGCCTATAATGAGGGGTTTTCACGGCCATATCAAATCATCTATAAACCCTTGAAAATAGATGTCGCTGCTGTGTACTTAACTGTATAAATAAAGTGACATGTAAAAGTCAACAACGTAGTGATATATTTTTGTGGTATTTTGTTACTATCACACAAAATAACAGACGATGCATTTGTTAATTTTGACAACCACAGTTGAGTCAGGGCCATCAATTGACCCAAATCAAACTACATTTTTTTTATTTGAAAATGAAAGGCCCTTATTGGTTTCTCTTGTAGCTAAAGATAGGTATATAGTTTGTACCTCATATATACATGTGTAGACTGTTGGTAACCATAATAAAAAATAATTAAATAAGCAACTGCTAACAATAACAATAACGTTAGCTGAGTCAGTCGTGGGAAGCAATGGCAGGGATGAGCTCACTATTTGTCACGTCTATCTCCCACGATGGTGCAACCCACTGTGAAAAGAGGCCCATTAAGGCTCTGCCTACCCCTTCGGGGAAAGAGGCGTGTGTCTATGTATGTATGTATGTAACAATAACAGCCTCAATGCACACTGAAATAGCTTTGTGCTAATTTAACAGTTTTTTTTTATTTCTCAAAAATTCCTGAAAGTAAGTTGCCCGTGTTTTCTTATATACTACTAAATTAGTGATGTGCCTCAATAATAAAGTAGATTTTTTATCGATAAAATAAATGCTCGTTTATTATGTTTTACAAACTATTGAAATTTGATTTATATTCGGGAGACGCCATAGCCTAACCTAACCTAACTTTCTAACCGTTAATCCAATCACCATGAAGGTATTGGTATATAACAAGGTAGGTAACTGTTATGATTTTAATTTGAAATTATTCATTTTATGCCATAAATTGACGCCCTCTGTGGCGCGGTGGACGAAGGTTCGCCTGTAACGCAGGATGTTGCGGGTTCGATTCCCACCTCAGAACAAATATTTGTACGATCTGCAGATATTTGTTCAGGGTGTGCTGGATATTTTCTATGTTAATACAAAAGAAATATATATGTAATGTACTGTATTAGGGATATCAGTTATCTAGTCCATAACACAAGCTCTGCTTGGCTTGGGGCTAGATAATAATGTGTAAACTGTGTCCAACATCAAAAAATAAAATAAAAATAAATATATATTATTCAGAACTGGTGAAAACCAAGGTGAAAAGAAGCCCATTTAAGGCTCTGTCTACCCTTTCGGGGAAAAAGGCGTGTGTCTATGTATGTATGTATGTAAATATATATATATATATATATATGTCGCAGATTCAGACGGATTTTTTATCCACGTGCTCATCATTTGTGTCCGCCATGTTGAATTTCTAACTCTCAGTGCGCACGTCCGGCGCAGGCGCTGTCTCGATAGCAAGTGAAGTATCGATCGATCGCACTACTGACAGATACCACATGACGTTCACAACTGACATTGACAGTTGACGCTGATAAGTGACGTTGACAGCTTCGACCGTACACCGATTGAATGAGCGGCCAAATAAACGACTGCCCGGTCACCTGGCTTACAATCTCCGACATATATATAATGAAAATCACTTAGGTACAATGTGAAAGAAAGCACCATCTTTTCGTAAATTCGATGTTCCAGACCTTGATTTACAGCAGAAAATGTAACGATTCGGCATTTTAGTATTTGTAGCACTGTCACACTTTTTACTCTATGCGTCACACGATCGATTCAGTCTGACAGAGCAATCGGCCCATCAATTTTATTACTAGCAAAAGCAAAACATGCTTGGTGAGGGCTAGCAAGCTTCTTTTCCTTGATTTTTTAGTTTTAAACACAGACATGAATTTAAATTACTATGTGATATTAAAAATCTAGAGGTGTGGTAGTTTTTCGTTAAAAGTTGCATGCCTACCTAGGTTGTGGGATACGTGATCACGATAAATTAACAAAAGCATTTCCCAGTTTGAACTCGTTTACTCCTTTTCAAGAAAAGTCGTGTTATGAGTGTCCGTCCTGTGTCGTGTCGTGAAAAAAAAAAAATATAGCTAGGTATAATTTTTTCAACGCGATATTCTGTTCACTATATATAGCGCTAAGTATTACTTTATCTACCATCGTTTAGCATCAACATAACTTAACACACCCAACACATACCTACATAGTTCTGATCCCACACTAGGATCCCATGTGTCGTGGGATAATCATGCCTGAAATAAAAAAAAAACTATTTATAAATTTTAATGACTAATCTAGTTTTTTGGCACTTAGGATCATGATTTTTGGTTTTTGACAATAAAAGTGAATGACAGATATATATAATACATTGCATATTTCGAGGCCAGAACCGTCATGGATTATGTAGGTTAGTAGGAAGACGGGAGCTAAGTAAAGCGTTTTTTCCTTTTCTTTCCTTTCGTCTCTTTTGACTTGCCAGCCCATAGTTTTATGAAATTATTGTAAGCTTTGAACAAAATTCTAATTCAATTTTCCCAAGAACTAATCATCTCATGAGTTGTTGTGAAGTAAGGTTGTACCTGGGATACTCAAAATTTTCTTGATTTTTCTCTATACTCTAAGTTTCCGCGTTTACCCCCTCTCTCTTCAGCCTACTACTACCTTTTACTAATCTAAAATATCATAGTTATCCACAAAATGATCTCTATGCTATCCTCGAAAAGTGGGGCGGTTCCGCAACTCCCCCTTCACAGAGAGCGTTCACCCCTCCCCTCATCCCTAGCCGCCCTTAAATCCTTTAAATGACCCTTGGTGGTAGGCAAAGTAAGTTCTTACCCAAAAGTTATCGATACTATTCATTTATCGACTTGAGTGCTGGAAGTCCCTAGAACGGATGTTACTGTCAATTTTGTGACATAACATGATGTTTGTACACAGAAAGCATCTAAGTGTGTATAAAGAAAGATTTTTGATGTATTGCTGTTTATAGATGTGTGCGTTTATAGCGATAGAACGACTGGTTACAAAAGTGTGCATTAAAGTGTAAGTGAGTGCGTGAAGCCCCCCCCAAATATTTCTGAATAAATATGTATCGGTTGACAGCTCTATGGCGTCTCCCCTCCGGTACGGAGGCCTGCGTTGCTCGATGGTTGAAACTATCGAGTTTAATTTTGTAGAATTACTTTTGAATAGCTCTTTATTTTATTTTATTTTATTTTGTCCTTTTAGGAAAACTTTCAGCTAGGTACACAAATAAACAAGTAGGAAAATATAAAATGTAGAGCCAATTACAAGTTTCCACACATAGTTACAGGAAGTAGCAAAAAATAAAAAATAATAAGTAGACAGTCAAATTACTATTATAACTTTTACAAGACATATATCAGTTTTAAAAATCAAAGAGTTATTTTACAAGTCACCTAGTGCTTTTACAAATCATGTGCAACTTTTATTCAGTTCTGGTTCAGGGACAGTTAAGGCCCACAAATTTCGCCGCCAGCTCGATCCATGGGCGAATTGGTCAAAGCTTGCCGATTAGACGCTTCCTGCTGGCTCGGAAGTTTTAATCTTCTATTATTATAAAACAAAGTCGGGTTACAGGCCTAGCGCTTAACTCAGTAGCCTCGTGAGGTGTGGGAGCGGCACGGGAGGGGTGACATGTGACGTAAAGAACTGTCGGGCTACACACGTGATGAAAATTAGTGAAGATAGATCTTACGATATTTACAAATAAGTACCTGAGTCATTGCGAAAGAGAATAAAATACTTATTCAAATAATTATTATATTTAATACTAATATCAATATTTTCAACTGAACTTTCAATTTATTAGCTTATGTCCATATCGCTACTCGAATCACTGTCAGTATGACTGGAATCACTTTCGTTATCTGAGTCGTCGTATACCGTTTTCATGCTCCGCAGAATCTGGATCAGATTTCCTAACCTTGAAAAAATTATATACTTTATAAACAACATCTTTAGTTTGAGCTCTAATCCGAGGACCCATCTTCGGTTGCTAATCTCGTGTGCGTCTTGTCTAAACATTTGACATAAGAAAATCACCACCTTCCCGTGCCGCTACCACATACCTGAGGAGGCTACTAAGTTAAACGCTATACCTATAGTTACGCTATTTATAACTCAAGAACGGCTGGACCGATTTTCATGATCTTTGATTTGAAAGAAAAGAAAGAAAGATCATTTATTTATTTCTCTCAAGACATAACACACACATAACACATAATTCACCTAAAAACAAAAAATAAAAATCTACTACTAAGCAACTAGGTAGTATACAAAAATAAAATAAAAACTAATACAAACTGGTTGGTAATTTGTTATGAAGAAAGGCATCGATTTGATGGATTTGTCTCCTCCCCGAGTAGCAGAATAACTATTAAAAAATTAACTTATTGATTTTCCCATACATTTGGTATGGAACGGCTTTTTTGATGATGTGCTTTCATCAAAAATTAACGTTTTACATACAAGTCGTACAAGCATCTTTATTCAACTAATGTGGTCCAATTTACTTGATTTGCGTTCGATAAATTAACGTTTTCAATACAAGTCGTACAAGCATCTTTATTCAACTAATGTGGTCCAATTTACTTGATTTGTGTTCGATAAATTAACGTTTTCAATACAAGTCGTACAAGCATCTTTATTCAACTAATTTTGTTCAATTTACTTGATTTGTGTTCGATAAATTAACGTTTTCAATACAAGTCGTACAAGCATCTTTATTCAACTAATGTGGTCCAATTTACTTGATTTGCGTTCGATAAATTAACGTTTTCAATACAAGTCGTACAAGCATCTTTATTCAACTAATGTGGTCCAATTTACTTGATTTGTGTTCGATAAATTAACGTTTTCAATACAAGTCGTACAAGCATCTTTATTCAACTAATGTGGTCCAATTTACTTGATTTGTGTTCGATAAATTAACGTTTTCAATACAAGTCGTACAAGCATCTTTATTCAACTAATGTGGTCTAATTTACTTGATTTGCGTTCGATAAATTAACGTTTTCAATACAAGTCGTACAAGCATCTTTATTCAACTAATGTGATCCAATTTACTTGATTTGCGTTCGATAAATTATAATTTTACACCAAGATAAGGTTAATATTTTAATTAATTACGTAACAAAACAGTTTATTGCTAATACGATTAAGAATCGAACCTTGCAGTTATCTAGCATTGAGCGCTAATCTCAAGCCAAGTATAAGAATCCTATAGATGATTCTTACACATTAATAGGAGTAAATCAGTAATTGGCATAATTGTTTGGTCCAGCTGAGCTTATCGATGGTTTATAACTCAGTTGCTGATTCGTTTCGTTTCGTTTCGTATGAGGTAGTGCTGGTCTCTGGTGTCGGAGTTTCTCAAGCCGCCCGAGGGCCTCTGACATGGCTTATCGACTGCTATTAAATCAGAGGTCATCGGGAATATCATAATTTGGTATAAATTACTACAGTAAAGTTTCAATATAATTTACTAGCGACTCGTCCCGGCTTTGCACGGGTAGTTTCAGGATGAAAAACAGCCCCGCCCCCCCCTCCTACCCTCCCCCCTGGTAGCCTATGTCACTCAGGGTGAATGTAGCTTTCCAATGGTGAAAGAGTTTTTGAAATCGGCGCAGTAGTTTTTGAGTTTATCATTACATACATACACACTAAAATACAAATCTTTCCTCTTTGTAATATTATTAGTAATAATTTATAAGCCCCAATTTGTGTATTTAGAAAACACATACATAGCTTTGACATTATCCTATTTTATATCTACCCGGACTTGTTGATAAGATTCGTTGGTATTAGATTTGTCCTGGCTGCTAGCTTATTTAAGGATTGTGTTATTACTGGAAGAAAGCGTTAGCAGAGTCAGTCGTGGGAAGCAATGGCGGCGATGAGCTCACTACTTGCCACGTCTATTTTCCACGATGGTTGGTGCACATTGAAAAGATGCCCATTTGAGGCTCTGCCTACCCATTCGGGGAAAAAGGCGTGTGTCTGTGTATGTATGCAGACACACACATCATGCCGTAGACAAAGTAACATTCTATTAGCGATGTCGCTAGTAGAAAAGCCAACAGTGTATGAGATTGACGTAAGCTATCGAAATATCACGTGGTCTATTGTATTGTATTGAGCTGAGTATACATTGGAGCAGTTTCCCGAGCATTTCCATGTAATGTAACGTTCCTGCGAATGCTCGACGCTGTGTTCGACGTAATGCTCAAGGCGAGTGAGCATTTTCCTGTAACATTCTTTTCTATTTTACGTCTCGTTCGCGCACTTCATAGCGCGTAGCAAGTTGTCTTTGCTCGATGAAATTTTACACAAATTCGCTCTTTAGTTTGTAAAATCAAGTTGTAACAAAGCAACGAAATGTTCGTTTCGTGAGAGGGTGACACATAGAGCGGCTCGATGTTCTGTTACAAGCAAATTCTCAAGTGTATACTCACCTTTACGACTGTGGAAATGGAATCGCTTCGAAGCGAATGCCATTTGCCTAACCCGGCTGATCAGAAAAACACAAATCTGAGAGCTACTTTTGGGATTGCAAGTCAAAGGAGCGTTTTTTACAATTTTGTTGGTTGTTTTTCAGGTTTAACGCACGAGTGCGGAGTGTTCGGCGCTATCGGCACGGGCGAGTGGCCCACGCAAGTGGACGTGGGGCAGGTTATATGCTTAGGACTAGTCGCGCTACAGCACAGGTAACATTATATGTGTAGTGTACGAATGACGTGTTAGACCTTATGACCTTAGACCTTATGACCTTAGAGCATTGCAGACCTCCGTGCTCGATGGTTTTGACAACGGGGGAATTTCTGACAGCCAATTTAAGAAAGTTTTAAGAATGGCCCAATCATGGCCCAAGATACAAGATACAAGATATTTATTTGCATAAATAAGTGTTACAATTTGGTCTTATAAAGTAGTGAGCACTTATGACTTATTTGCCCTCTGCAGGCATCGCAAATTTTTCGAGGGCGTAAACTGCTACTTAGTTTACTAAGTTATTACAAAGTATATCTAGTTTACCTTTGTTTTACCTATAGGTAAAACAACTAAAATTTTAACTAATACAACAACAAAAAAAACATCCAAAGTTACTAACATTACAGAGTTACATTACATTACCCAATAGATGGTTGTTGGAAAACAATGAAGTGATAAAAAGTGAGTAGCCAACTGCCATCAATTTAAGCCGGTCACTGTCACCATCCTCTTTGACTGTCACAGAGAACTATCGGTATCCACTCTGCTCGACGAGTTTCAGTTTTAAGCGGCTGTTACACAAGGAGAGTTTCTCGCACCCGAGCGGCGAAAAACGTATTATTTCCTATAAGAATCGCCCATCGCGTGCGAGAAACTCTCCTTGTGTAACAGCCGCTTTATTAGGGAAAATAAGCGTTCCTATTTTGGACAGTAACACATGGAAGTGGAGCCATTTCCTAACTGTTTATTTATTTTATTTACTTTAAAGAGGGGGCAATAAGCAAATCCAAAAATTATAATGAATGACATTTGTTGTGGATATTTTATTTTGACTGTGACATTAGACCATGATGTCTAATGTAGCAAAAAGTTATTTGTAAACGTCACTCACGGGAAAAAGATAGGTACCGAATAGATTAAATTAAATGCTCGAAGGGTCACACTGACTTCATTATTTGTCAATGTCATCTATTTTACACATCGAGCAACCGGAGGCCTGCCATGCTCTAAGATTTTACAATCTTTAAGTAATGTTTATTTTGTTTTTTTTTGGGCTTTCAGGAATTCTCCCATACTTCATTATAACTTTGGCCAAGTGATGGTAATTTTACTTGGCAAATATTGGTCACCGATTTTCTTTCAATTGAAAGGGGGGCTTGAACCGTTAACGTTATTTCGTACGTCTGGATTGAGAGATCCTTGACTTGAGTTGTAATATCCCCAATCCGCTGCTATGGGCTGGTGTGGAATGCCTGTGTTTACCCTAAGCTAGCTTGGGGTAGGAGTAGGATCATAATGAACTTAATATTGGTCATTGAACTCATTTAATGAAAGTCAACGATGTTGACACTAAATGTTGGCTGAACTTACAATACAATATATCAAAAATATATAAACAAGAAAGACGATTAAATAAAGATTATTTTTCGGTGGCAAAGGTCAAGAATCAGCTGGTCTAGTGATGTCCAGTCCAGGGGCAAGATATCACGTGTGCCAATTACTCAACAAAAAAACGAGTAAGATAAAAATCGTGGATAAATTGTCATTCACAGATGTCATGGTTATATTTGAATAGACATGATGTCTCGCTGACGAAGAAGAATTTTTGAATTGGCGGGCGAAGGTTGGCCTGCGACGCAGGAGGTTGCGGGTTCGATTTCCGTGTGTTCCCGATATTTGTGCGATCGCAGATGTTTGTTCAGGGTGTTCTGGGTATTTTCTATGTATAATAATAAATATCTATCTATGTAATATATTGTATTAAGTATATCAGTTATCTAGTACCCATAACACAAGCTCTGCTTAGCTTGGGGCTGGATAATGTTGGGGGGGGGGGGGGGGGGAGACTTGCTACCTGGGATACCGGATGCACTAACTGTGCCACCGCGCACCGGCCCGTACCACATCTGGGATACTTCATGGTTTGGGATACACATTCCCAGCATAGAGGTGAACCCCACATTGTGATGAAAATTAATAAAAGCTTGTAATAAGACTATATTTATCTATTTTGTTGCAGAGGTCAAGAATCTGCCGGCATAGTGACGTCAGAGGGCAAGAGCGCGCGCACGTTCAACGCACACAAGGGCATGGGGCTCATCAACAATATATTCAACGACGAGGCTATGAAGAAACTCAAGGGGAACCTGGGCATCGGACACACCAGGTAAATACAATTAACTGTGTCAAACAGCTTGCATATACGGCATGTGTGACGCTGGAGTAGAATCAGCCGGGATACTGACGTCGGAGAATGAGTAGAATCAGCTAGCATAGTGACGTCAGAGACTGAGTAGAATCAGCCGGGATACTGACGTCGGACACTGAGTAGAATCAGCTAGCAAAGTGACGTCAGAGACTGAGTAGAATCAGCCGGAATACTGACGTCGGAGACTGAGCAGAATCAGCCGGGATACTGACGTCGGAGACTGAGTAGAATCAGCCGGGATACTGACGTCGGTGACAGCAGAATCAGCCGGGATACTGACGTCGGAGGCTGAGCAGAATCAGCCGGCATAGTGTCGTCGGAGGCTGAGTAGAATCAGCCGGCATACTGACGTCGGAGACTGAGCAGAATCAGCCGGCATAGTGTCGTCGGAGGCTGAGTAGAATCAGCCGGCATAGTGACGTTGGAGACTGAGTAGAATCAGTTGGCATAGTGATGCCAGTGTAGAACGGGCGTGGTGACGTCAGAGTGTCAAATTCACAGATCACGTCCACTTAGGACGCGCCCTACGAGGCATCGCATTGCGTCCGCCACTCTAAGAAATAAAGATGAAAGTTTGATGTGGCTGAAATGTTACCGGCTCCCTTCAAACTGGAACATAGTATGATACGGTACTCCGCCGGAGAACTTTTCTACGTATCTTGTTACGTAGAGGAAATTTTCTACCTAACCATCACACCAGTGTGACAGAGCACGCTCTGTGAGTCAGAGTCGCGACCGACTCACGTTCACACCGCGGTGTGAAGGTGAGTCGGTCGTGACTACTTTCTCGTATTCGCGTGGGTTATGCCAACTAGCTAACGAGCACATTGTTCCTTAGGTACTCTACGTCGGCGGCGTCCGAGGAGGTGAACTGCCAGCCGTTCGTGGTGCACACGGCGCACGGCGCGCTCGCCGTCGCGCACAACGGAGAGCTCGTCAACTGCAGCAGCCTCAGGAAGATGGTACGGCTTATTTGAACCCAACTTTAAGACCAGACTTTCTTCCCCATGTCTCCGCAGGGTCCTCGAGTTTTTCGGCCACATTGCCAGGAAGGAAGGTGGCAATCTTGAAAAGCTGGTGGTAACTGGTGTTGTGGACCAAAACAAAACTACATTACCACTCTCTTTCAAAATTTATACAACAACAAAACAAAATAATTTTTCAAAACATCGCAAATAAAAGAACCAATTTTAAAATATCTACTACATTCAGTACTCAACACTAATACTGCGGTCAACAGTCCACCTTCCAAGCGTGGTGATTATAGCTTCATACACAGCGTGGCCTGGTTGAATAAAAACTAGATTTTTCATCAGACTTTACTTCAGCCGTGGTGGTTTCGGCCTAAGACTAAGACTAGGCCTAAGACTAGGGCTCTGTAGAATTGGTCGTAAAAGGTGACTAAGGGATTACGCCAGGGGATGGGCAGCGGCATCCGTCTGTGTACTCAACAATACTGCGATCCGCCTGTAGCGTGGCAACTATCGAAATTTCTCCCTCATCTATGGGGAGGTCTCCAGCAGTGGACGTTTGCTGGCTGACGAACAGGCATCTCAAGTAATGATTTTAATAACAAATTTTTGTATGTAGGTTTTAGGGCGAGGCGTGGGGCTTTCTACCCACTCAGACTCTGAACTGATCACGCAAGCGCTGTGCCTCAACCCGCCCGAAGGGGAGACCAACGGCCCCGACTGGCCAGCCAGGATCAACCATCTCATGAGGTCAGTACTATTTAGAAAAGCTTTTAAAACTATCATGGTTATGTACATAACCGTCCCGTTCCCCGTTTCTAGTGAAACGTAATTTAGAATAGAATAGAAAATAAAGCGTCAGCAGGAGAATAGTTAAGTACGTGGTGTATCGTTGTAATTTTTATAAAATGGTACCAAGCCACGGTAATTTCAATTCTATAATAGATTATACTTTATTTATTCCAGTCAAGTTAAACATGAAAAGGGGGTGGTGCTTGCAAAAGTTCGGGTCACGCTGATTTTTTTATATGTCGTTAGGACCCAATATAAAAAAACCAGATTTGCAATTTTCCCCCATATAGAGCCACAAAGCACTTGATGCCTGCTTCTCTCAGGGCTTGTGGGGTGCTTTGTGACTCTATATGGGGTGACATCGCGAGGGATACTTTGGTTTTCCTGATGTATAAGGCATTTGTCTCTTCAACGAGCATAAACCTCGCCCGTTTGCCACCGACGGAAGATGCCGCAGGCCACCATGCAGCAAGATGCTACCTCCAAGTGCAGAAGTGGCGGGGAGTCAACTTTAATCCCACTGATTGGGGGTGGAAGCTGTCTTCTCAGGGACTCACCCCCATCCCCACCACCACGGATCCCGCACCTCCTGCCCTTCTGCGAAAAATTTCATGTAAATGCAAATCTGTTTTTTTAATATTGGTTAAGGTCCTAACAACATATAAAAAAAATCAGCGTGACCCGAACTTTTGCAAGCACGGATGTATGTACATCTTAACTGGGCTATTTATTCAGATAGAGAATGCATAGTAATTTGTCTATAAATTCATTTTTTTTTTCAAATAAAATCGACATTTTTCTTTCATGTTTGATAATACTCTTTGCTAGTAAACTTTTGATTGGAATGGAATAAAGAAAAAAATAAAAGAAATCGCACTAGTGCTGTAAAATTAACTTTCAAGATATGTTTACCGGCCTTGTAAGTGCAGTTTTTGAGCAACTTTTTGTACAAATTGTACTGAAAAATGAATGGTGTTGTGTTCCAGGCTAGCCCCTCTGAGCTACTCGCTGGTGATAATGCTGAAGGACAAGATATACGCGGTGCGCGACCCGTACGGCAACCGACCGCTCTGCCTCGGGAAGATCCTGCCCATGGGCTCCTCGTGTGAGTACCGAGGGCGAACCAGCAAGAGAGCTTAGGCTAAGGACCAACGCGTTCAGAGGCGCTAGTCTGCAAATTTCACAAGCAACTTACACGGCCGTGTGGTGTACACTACACGGATTGTAGTATGGAGTAATCGAAGAGCGCTCCTGGCGGGCACCTTGAGAACCTCAAATCCCGTACAAAAATCCATGAAATCCATGAAGTGTACACCACATGGCCGTGTAAGTTGCTTGTCAAATTTGCAGACTAGACCCTCTGAACGCGTCCGCGGTGGCGTGCACGGTGGCTATCCATTGTCAAAGTCAAAGGAAAAAGTATTTTATTCATTGAAATAACAAGGATCATCATGAATCGTCTTAAAAAATAAATTTACTACTGTTCCAATGCGATCAGACCTACAAGAATCAGGCAACAAACACGGTTGTTTTTTTTAATGATCCTTCTTACTACTAGGTTGTCTTACCCCTGATCGCCACCGTGCACGCCACTGAGGACGCGGGCTGAACGCGTTGGTCTGGCCTTAGCTTTACTGAAGTAACTCTCAAAAGCTGCACAAAACCTTGATATATAGTTAGATAGATAGATAACACTATAGTACAACACAGAAAATAAGCTATTAAAAAAAAACATGGAAGTTCAATGGTATCGCTATAAGCGATCACTGCCAGACAACTTTTGGATAGACAGGAATTATTTGCACAACATAGAGTAGTTTTTCATGTTGCAAGTACTTGTATCGGGGCGGATGTTGTACCATAGTTCGTCCTCGTAGTTCCTGATACTTCACAGGGTACCTAGTGTGGTCTTGTGACTGTGTTAAATGCGACCTGTGATGTACCCACCGTGGTATTGCATTGTTTTGTCACCGGTGGCCTACTTGTACACAGACTTCAGACTAAAACAGCCAGTTGATTAATGATAAGGGCCTAGTCTAAGTTTTGCATTCGTTACTCTTGCGAAATGTCGTTTTTGTATGGTGAAAATGATGAGCGTCCCTAGCGGACTTGTTTTGAAACTCAGTAGTACCATACATAAAAAAATATCGAATGCAATTCAGTAGTCGAGAGAACAAATGCCAAACTTAGACTAGGCTTTAGAATTAGGTACGACAGATCAACTGAGAATGAACATATGATTCTACATAACCTCGCAATCTCAACTTACAGCCATTTGAGACCTAAAGTTAACGTCATAAAGCTCATTTCAAATTGAAATCTGATGTTATGTTGAATTCTGGTCACGACACAGATGTGTACAGATGTAGTTTAATATCAAATGAGCTTTATGTTGTTATCATTAGGTTTAAAATGGGTTAGGTATGTGGGCAGTATACGTCCTTATGTGCAATCAAAGCATGTATCAAACATGGGTTGAATACCGGAAAACTTAGAGCATGTCCAAAGGATCCATATCAATTTTGCGGTCTAAAAATGGTAAGTAGTACATCTTCAGCGCAATTTTCTCAATGTCGGGTAATTTTTGAATGCACATATCACCTATTTATCTAGCTAATTCTACAATATTTGATTTTGATGACATCATCATCATCATCCACAGCCTGACTTCACCCACTGCTGAGTATAGGTCTCTCTTTGCCTGTGCCATTCCTCACGGTCCCGTGCCAGTCTCATCCAGGTTCATTCAGATTTTGATGACAACTTAATGTAAATTGGGTGAACAAAAACAACGGCGGCAATGAGCTCACCACTTATCACGTCTATTTCACACAATGGTGCAACCCACGGTGAAAGGAGGCACATTTAAGACTGCCTACCCTTTCGGGGAAATAGACGTGGGTCTATGTATGTATGTATTTAATATATTATATTCATGTGCGTTATGGTATTGGTAAAAGTACGAGACATCTTATTAGGTCTGGAGGTTTGCGCTGGGAAAAGTACTGCTTTCTGTTTTTGGACCGCGAATTTTAGAGGGCCTTTGAACATTTTAATTTGATTTCAATTTCCATTTGAATTCACACACACAATCTTGGCTCTACCACAGCATAAACATAGCACTTCACACTCATAAACAGTGTCTATCAATATCTTAACGGGATGTTACTAACTGTTGCATTATTTCCAGATGTCTACAAAAAGTCTTCGTCGCGGCATGCCACGGGTAATCCACCATCATGCATTACTTACTAATAACTACACCAACCACTCTCACCATCATGCATTACTTACTAATAACTACACCAACCACTCTCACCATCATGTATTACTTACTAATAACTACACCAACGACTCTCACCATCATGCATTACTTACTAATAACTACACCAACCACTCTTACCATCACGCATTACTTACTAATAACTACACCACCCTCACTCTCATCATCATATCATCATCGAAGTTACATTTTAAAGTGACGACCAGAATTTGCGGTGCTACTCCTCCGTTTGTATGGAAACGGTGGCCAAGTGGTTTTAATGTTTTTGCCTATGTCCCAATGCTAGACAAAGGTCTCCCCATTTTCTCTCCATATTTTCATTGGTACCTCTAACATTGCGAAGCATTTTGGAAATCCACCTCATGCATGAATAAAGACATGATTTTGCCTCGTCCAGGGTCTGCTTACCATTAGAAAGTTTTCACTTAAGGTGGATGCACACGCTTGCGGCGCGAGATTCAATTTTTTTTGTGTTTTTTGCCCATTACAGCTCATCAACACTTCTTCAGATAGCGAAAGTTGATTTCGCGAGAACTAGGAGACTTAACACACATGTTTTAATTGATAGTATCTCATAAAAATCATCAGTTTAGCTACGATACCTAGTCTCCTAGTCCACGCGAACTCAACTTTCGCTATCTGAAGAAGTATTGATGAGATGTAATGGGCAAAAAACACCAAAAAAAAAAAAACGTGCTGCCTAGCGTGAGCATCCACCTTAAAGCAACAAACCAACAACACACAAAACAAACTATCTGACTAACAAATCTTATAATCAAATGATCATTAACTTCCCGTTGACTGGTTGAGCAGATCTTTTATTTGTTTTGAATGTACGTGTGTGATTGGAGATGCAAATAAACGTTTTATCTATCTATCTATCAGAAGAAGAATTTAATAAAAGCTTTGTATTAAAATTATATTTTTTCATTTTAAATTCGAGTTCGTATCATATCTGCATGATCAGTAGTGAGACAAGGGTCGTAACCAGATGATTTCAAATGAGTTCGCGTTTTGTAAACTCTGGCTGAAAGCGGGGAATTAACATTCGTCATGAGTTTTCTGAGTTTGTGACCTTTACGCCCGTGTATCATACGATTTTCAATAAATTTGTGACAAAACACATGAATAATATCGTAAGCCGCCTATCTCGAGCGAGATTCATTTTTCTTTGTATAAAGTTGACATCATATTACCGCACTAGTGCGGTAAAGTGTAAAGAAATCGCAGGGCGGTAAAATTAACCTTCAAGGTGTGTTTACTGTCCTTGTAGGTAAATACACTTTTCGAGCAACTTTATTGAAATAATAATTAAATAATTGTCTGTCCACAGCCACACAAAAAAATTTAATAAATTATGTTTTCAAGCTACGTGACCTATGTTTTTAAAATAACTGCGAAATATGATTTATTATTATCGATGGACGTATTTACCTGTCTCTCCTCTCTACTAAGTATTGTTGTTCTATCCAGTTCTGACGAACGGCTGCGCCAAAAACGGCGTGGATGAGAAAGCGGAGGGCTGGGTCGTCTCCTCGGAGTCCTGCGGATTTCTCTCTATTGGTGAGATACTTTGTAATTTTATT
The DNA here is from genome assembly GCA_932527175.1 of Operophtera brumata. Taxonomy (NCBI): domain Eukaryota; kingdom Metazoa; phylum Arthropoda; class Insecta; order Lepidoptera; family Geometridae; genus Operophtera; species Operophtera brumata. The sequence continues at coordinate 17,084,352 of OW052238.1, read as the reverse complement.
AATCGTCGCCCAAAAAGCTGCTAAACTTAGTGGGACTGGGCTGGACATGTATGCCGTATGTGAGAAGAACTGTGAGCGAATACCACGACAGATTGGATCCCAAACAGACGACGGCCACGTGGAAGGCCCAGACGGAGATGGCGGGATGAGCTAGGCTCCTAGTTGAAGGATTGCTCCCAAATAGCCAACAATAGAGACGAATGGAAGGAAGGATGGGAGGCCTTTGCCCTGTGGGACACCACAGGCTCATAATAACAACTAAAAAGTATCTAACAATGATGTTTAAGAGGCCGTAATATGTAATGTTGTCCACCAAACTCGTCCTAAAACTCACTATCTACAAGTTCTATGAGTGAAATGTTTTTATTTTTTTTTCTTAACCTATATTGTCCCACTGCTGGGCAAAGGTCTCCCCCAAGTGGAGGAAATGTTTTGGAAGATGAAAATTTCTTTATAAATCTTCGAATAGAGAAAATATTGATGGTTAATTTTTATACTATTCAGTAGATAATCACATTACTTCCCGTGCGTAATTTCATACAATTACACGTGTGGGTCCCTTCATTGCCATTCAGATGTATGGTAATGGATTTACAGCAGTTTCAGATCATTCATACGATTATTGTAAATGGTGATTATTAGAAAAGGATTTATTATATTATATTTGCTACTTTTTAAGCAAAACAATATTATTTTATCTGTGGCCAAACTATGTTTTACCATTGGTCGCTTACGTCAGTTTCTTCTGAACGGCACAAATCTATACCTATCTCTTCCCGGGTTTAAGTGAGTAATAGCGGTATCACTTTCTTGATGTTATTGTTTTCTTGCTAGATCCATTCGATATTTTTACATATCGCCTTATGCTTATTGTAATATTTTTTATAAAATGATACACATATTCAATTTCACGAGGTTCGTTTGTCCATGGTTGTGCACGTGCATTTTGTTTTAGTGTGCGTAAGCTCAGGAGCAATTAGTCCCTACCGTGACGTGGTTTGCCCGTCTTATTTCCTAATAGGCTGTTCGATTTCAAAGTCCAATTTGCTATTCATTGCGCTGTGTATTTTAAATATTAATACTCTTGAAAAGAAGCTAAAACACGCAGCGCAATGAACAGCAAAATGGTAATCGACACTGAAAAGATATGCGGGTTATTGTGTTTTATTTATTTATTTAATTCCTTATTGCACAAAAAACACAAGGAAATTGTACAAACGGAGGACTTAATGCTACGCAGCATTTTCTGCCAGTCATCCATGAGGATGATACATAAAGGTTGGCGTGCTAAAACTAATTACAAAAGAAAGATAGAACTAATTTGCCTTAAAATAAATACGCACCTAGTATAGTAGTAGAGCTTGTTTGTGAAAGAGTTCGTCCGGGGAAGTACTACTACCATACCTATTTCTGCCGCAAAGCAGTAGCACTCGCATTGCTGTGTTCCGGTTTGAAGAGTAAGGGTGCCGCTGAAATTACTGGCATATGAGACTTTTCATCTTTATGTCTCAGGGTGCCGGGCGCAGGGCAATACCACCTAGGGTGCGTCCTAGATGGACGTGACCTATGAGGTAATGCACTGTTCGTAGGCAGAGGTTACCGCTTAACATCAAGTGGGCCATCTGCTTGTTCCGTCATTCAGTAGTATAAAAGAAAAAAACTATAACATACATAACTATAGCTATGCGAGTCAGTAGGGTTATAGTGTTCACGTCAGATTTTATCAGCGAGTACCGTTAGCATGACAACTAACCGCAAAGAAAGCAAACAAAAAACAATTACCAAATAACGATAATTTCAAATCTATGAACCTTATTTTGTGTGACTAAATTTGTACGTATACCTTGTAGGTGCCCGCTACGTGCGAGAGGTCCTCCCGGGCGAGATTATAGAGATGTCTCGCACTGGCATTCGGACCGTGGATGTCGTCGAACGGCCCGCTACCCGTCACCAGGCCTTCTGCATCTTCGAGTACGTGTACTTCGCACGCGCAGACAGCATCTTTGAAGGTAAATTGTCTATTCAATAGTGTAAACCACTTGCCGTTGTGTGTCCGGCCCAAGAATAGACCCCACCATCTCCTCCCGTGGATGTCGTAAAAGCCGACTTAGGTATTACCCGGACTTGTTTGTAAGATTCGATGGTATAAGATTTGTCCTGGCTGCTAGCTTATTTATGGAATGTGATAATACTGGAAGCTCACCACTCGTCACGACTATATTCCACGATGGTGAAACCCACTGTGAAAAGAGGCCCATTGAGTTATTTTATAAAAACGGGAAATTTTCACGTACCGTTAAAATTGTCGGTAAGCACCGACATTGTTTCGACCCGTTTCGAGAGTCTTTTTCAAGGTGAGTGAACGCGACGCACTCCCTCCGCGTCCCGTTTAGCACTAATCCGCTCAATGCGAGCCACCGCCCCTCTCGAGGCCCATTGAGGCCCTGCGTGTTTCTATGCATGTATGTATGTATGTAAACCACTTGCAAATCCCTTCAACAGTTACTTAGTTGACAAACGGAGTGGGACTATGCCGTCTAAACGTGAGCATTAAGGTGGAAGCTCACGCATAAATAATGATAAATATAATGCTGAACAAGTTCACACAACATTATCTAGCCCCAAGCTAAGCCAGTGCTTGTGTTTTGGGTACTAGTTAACTGATATACCTACTTAATACAATATATTACATACATAGATATTTTTTTATTATAAATAGAAAACACCCAGAACACCCTGAACAAATATCTGCAGATCGCACAAATATTTGTTCCGAGGCGGGAATCGAACCCGCAACCTCCTGAGTCGCAGGCGAACCATCGCCAGCCGCGCCACAGAGGTCGTCAAAAGGCGTCGAGGCATGAGGCGCGAAGTCCAAATTGTTTGGTGTTTTTTGCCCATTACAGCTCATCAACACTTCTTCAGATAGCAAAAGTTAATTTCGCGAGAACTAAGAGACTTAACATACATGTTTTAATTGATAGTATCTCATAAATATCATCAGATTAGCTACGATACTCCTCCCATAAACAAAAAAAAAACTGCAAAAATGTGTTTCTGTGTAGTTAAAATTATGATATTTATGAGATACTATCAATTAAAACATGTGTCGTTACTGGGGCCGGAAGAACTCCGTAGCAAGGGGCCCCAACCCGGAACTGCCAACGGCTTCGCTGGTGTGTGTGAGATGAAGAATCGAACAAACCATATTTGGATTGGCGGCATGCTAAATGCATTACCTACATAGTAATCGTTTTGTGTGTGCTTTAACTCTTACTAAAGTAGCAGTTTTTATGAATCCTAACATTTTGGCAGCTTTTGCCACAACGTATTTAGTTTGAGGCACAATTTAAATGATAGTCGACTGTCAATTTGAATGCCTAGATCGCGAATTTCATCAACCTCATTTAGAAGTACCTACGCGCCGCCAAGTCTGCATATCCTTCTAGATGGAAGTCCTTTGTTTTAGCATTAGTTACTCCGGTCGGAAGAACCTGAAAAAAAAACCATGCTTAGTTAACCTTGTAACTTAGAATCTACTAAGAACCACGGTTCAAACAATCATGACAATTCATCGTCATAATTCATCAGCCGGAAGAAGTTTCACTGCCGGGCTCCCCTGAAGAATGATACAACATCTGACACGCATATGATAAACTGGTTTGGACTAGGACAAACTAGTTGGGCGTGAAATCGGGTTTGGCCGGCAGGCACTCCGGTAAACCGGACTTTTTTTTTTCTATACTACCAAGGTACATAGCACACGGCCCATCTGTTGGTAAGCGGTTACCGCAGCCTGTGGACGCCTGCAATACCAGAGGCATCACACTCGCGTTGCCGACCCTTTAAACATTTCCAAACACCCCTCTTGAAGAACCCCATACTGTAGTCCCTTGGGAAAACCTCGGCAGGGAGATCATTCCACAACCTGAGCGTTCGCGGGAGGATGTTTCTCTGAAACCGCACAGTCCGGGACCACTCTGGCTCTAAGGTGTGCGTATGAATCCTCTGCCGATGGCGAGCGCTGCGGTGAAAATAGGTTGCTGTAGGCATCATGTCAAACAATTCCTCGGAACAAACCCCATTATACAAACGGTAGAACACGCAGAGGCAAAGTCTCTCCTCAGACTTAAGGGCTCAATACCATTTGTGAGCTTGGGATTGAGCAAGAGTAGGTTAGGTCCATAATTAATGACAGAACTGACATGAAGCACACCGACTCCACATAGACATGTGCGTCACGCCCTTAGAGTGTATATAATAAATAAATAAATACATAAATAATGCTGGACACAGTTCACACAACATTATCTAGCCCCAAGCTAAGCAAAATATAAATAGCGCGGTGCCAGTAGCTCGCGTGGGAGGTCCTGATTGGGTGAAGCGACACTCAGGGGCGACCTTGCGAGAGTAATGGCGAGACCCATAACTTCTACTTCCAATTCTAAAATTTCATGCTTGGCCTCTTACTTTTCTGCTTGATCGAAATCAGTTGGTAAAAAATCTATGCTTAACAGCAATTTTTTCTTCGCGAACACTTTAACCTTTTATGTTTTCCCACCTATAAGGGAGGGGTATCTCCTCCCCCCTCTAGTGGTCAATATTGTAACACATTTTTTTTTTTTTTTTTTTCTAGAAAACTAACTGTGTTACCACAAAAAACATAGACACGCCTTAGACACGTGTTTAACAGTTGTTTAGAAAAATTAAACTACAAAACCATATTTAACAGTTGTTTAAAGTTAGACATGGCTTAGACGTTGTTTAACTTTAAACAACAACGACCCCCTGTTTAGCACGCGTTTAACCTTCGCCATATTGTTTTCTCAGTACGTAAATTGCAATGGATATCTTCGATTATTTTATGGATAACCATCGTGATCAAGTGTACCGAGTGCGACTCAGTGCGAGTGAACCCTTTCGAATATTACAATGAATTTCACATTAATGAATGAACATGAATGAATAGTACAAAATCGGTACAGGTTCAGTAAAGCTTTCGGAAACAAAATTGTTGACATAATAAAAGATGAAATTCCGCAAGATTTTCGTGGTACGTGCTTAGATCCTCAAATTCAAGTTGCCTGTGCCTTACGGGACTGGGCCCGCCATCAGGTAGGCGCCCTTTCGTTATTGCATTTAGTTTTTGTTGTGATTGTTCAGCTTATTTACTGCTAGGTATTTTACTCCATAAAGATCTCCTAAAATCCCAGTATTCCTTAGTCCAAACGATGTTTCGTATCCTTTTTCACTTATTTTTCCGTTTATCTGCTACCGGCTTGGTAAAAACATTTTAGAACTATTTTCCCAATCAACTTCAATAAAAACTAACCTCGCCAGACACAGCTGACTGTCATTGAAAAGTACGTTCCGTTCCGTTGTTAAAGTAGGTACAAAAAACTTTTTACATTTATGTCTACACCAGCCGTATGGTGGCGTACCAATGGCGAACCTCTTCATTTAATGAAATAGTACTTATTTTCAATTTTGTAACTTAGTTATTCCGTATTTACAACTGTTACAAATAAATTTCGATAGAAAAGAGAAACTCTCAACAAATGAAATCTGCTAGAAATGAAACGATTCTCAGGGTTACCAAGTTAAAAAAAGGATACGTCAATTTAAACAGTGTTTAGCTAACTAGATGATAAACATGTATTTGTGGTAAGAAATTTTAAACACTTGTTTAAGCAGTGTTTATCCCTTAGACACTGTTTAACTAAACACGTGTTAAAACAGTTATTTATTTATTTTTTGTGGTAACAGGGTAAAAGTTTTGGTTGAAAGACCAAAAAAAAGACTTAAAAAAAATACCTTTTTTCCTTCAGCGCCCCCTTATGTACAGTGGCGGAATGAAAACGTTCGTCAGTTTTCAAAGGAATCCCCTTAGCTTGTCGCGAGCACATATTACCTTTTCCAACTATTCTACGTAGCAGACTGCTGTATAGAAAACCATAATTTAAATGTTTATTATAAAGATCAAATTCGCATACCTTTGATCAGTTGCTTGTTTAAGTTTGGAACGACTTTTTTAGGGTCCCGTACCCAAAGAGGCCAAACGAAGCCCTATTGCCCTCGCTCATCCGTCTGTTCGTCTCTCTATCACACGGGTCTATAGCGGCTAAACCATTGAAGTATTCATATTTGTAAAGTGGGGAGGGAAAAATAAATCTGTCGTACCCTAGCATGTGGAGTATAATTTTAGAGCCTATTAAGTAGAATAATACTGTATTTTTGTTACTAAGTTCAATTTAATTTCTATTTAACCCACGAACTAGTTTTTTTTTTAATATTCTGCATACTCAGTATGAATATTTTACCAAAAAATCATAATATTTTAGAAAATAGAAACATTTTGAGAATTTTCTCATATTTCTATTACAAACAGATTTAATTTTGCGTGTGGATTAACTAAACTTAGGCAATTTATAACTTTTACATTTGTTACGGAACCACAAATTATATAATAGTTTCTACGACGGAAACCTGAATGCGCGAGGTCCGATGCGCACTTGGCCAGTTTTATAATGAGTTAGCCAGAAGTTTTGTCATTTTATTCGTAGACTATCTGTTATTCAATCGCTGCTATTATCCGTTGTCATGGTAACTGAAGGTTATTTTCGTAATATTGACAATACTGTGTCGGTAAAACAGTACCATTGCAATACTATGTCGGTAAAGCAGTACCTATGCTTTTTGCATTGAACAACCAAAAATAGGCCCTAAGGTGACGAACATTTTCATTCCACCACTGTACACTCTGACCAAAGTTTTCGCTTTTCCCACCCATACTCTCCTCTCCCCTTCCCCACTCTTTCGAGCCTTAAATTAGTGATCGATGTTGGAAAATTCCATACTTAACCTCAAAATTTTCACAAAAACTGAGTTTCCGCGTTTCCCCATCCATAGTAGTATTCCCTCACCCCCAATTTCCGGCCTTATACTAATGCTCGATATTGGGAAATCCTTCCCTCTGACGATACTAAGCACTAAGCATTATACTACGCATGTTGTATCGCATACGCATGGTAGTCCATGTTCAGTGAACTTCAGTGCCCCAATTCCGAGTATTGCAGCAACAAAACAATCGTAACGACGACGGTCGTCATGTATAACGTAGTGACCACAGATTAATGACTAATTACTACGTATGTCACGGACGATCATCGCTCCGATGGTCGATGAAGTTTACAAAACTCTGACTAGGTTTATTTCGTTAGCAATGAGGAGTTTTCACGGACGGTTCAAACCATGCGCTAATAGATGGCGCTGCTTTGAACCTAGCTTTCAAAATAAAGTGAAATGTTAAAGTCAACAACGTAATATTTTCGTGGAAAGCACAGGCTGTGCATTTTTTAATTTTGACAAGCATACTTGAGTCACTGCCATCTATCGAGCCAAATTGAACTACTTTTTAGGGTTCCGTAGTCAAAGACAAGGAACCCTTATGGATTCGTCATGTCTGTCTGTCTGTCTGTCTGTCCGTGTATGTCACAGCCTTTTTTTTCCGAAACTATAAGAGCTATACTGTTGAAACTTGGTAGGTAGATGTACTCTGTAAACCGCATTAAGATTTTTACACAAAAATTAAAAAAAAAACCAATTATTTTTGGGGAACTGAACTGACTTAGAACTGAAACTCAATTTTTTTTTCATCAAACCTATACGTGTGGGTTTCTATGTATAGGTCTTCAAAAATGATGTTGAGGTTTCTAATATAATTTTTTTCTAAACTAAATAGTTTGCGCGAGAGACACTTCCAAAGTGGTAAAAAGTGTGTCCCCCCCCCCCATAACTTCTAAAATAAGAGAATGATAAAACTACAATAAATATATGATGTACATTACCATGTAAACTTTCACTCAAAATTGGTTTGAACGAGATCTAGTAAGTAGTTTTTTTTGAATACGTCATTAATCGTAATCCATCCAAGATCTTTTATATTATGTTACTTGCTGCTACGGAACCCTTCATGGGCAAGTCCGACACGCACTTAACCGCTTTTTATTTTTATTCGAATATGAAAAGCCCTCTTTCGTTGGCCGGAGTTCTACACAGAGCATTAAATGCTAAAAGCACTTATATTTTCATTTTTTTTTTCGCCGCACGGCTTGTGCATTTGCCAAACACGCACTTGACCAATTTATTTTTTATTTTTCGGTCAGTAAACACGCGGCTCAACCAATAGACACGAGTAAAAAAAGTAAAAAACCGCGTCTATGGTCAGTCGTACAGAGTGTTTTATTTTTAATTCGTGGGGAAGTACCGAAACTCTTCTCGCTTGACGGTAGTAGTTTACGGTGCTGCCAACTTCGCCACCTTACAGCTAGATCTAGCCACATTTCGAGGCATTACTAATTAAATATTTATACCTTTGCGTTTTTTTTTTGAGCCTGTTGTATAAAATATCATAAGCAATACAATTACAGTAAAAAAAATCGATACGTTGAAAATGTTACAAAATGAGAAAAATCACAAAAAAGGGGTAATATACTAATAGTAAGCAAACAAATCTAGCGTTCCTTTAATGTTAGTGTTTTCAAGGGATTTACCTTGAAAACAATTCAAGCTATTTTCAAAGACCTATAGGTACTTAGTTTACGAGACTTGTTAGAGGCATTTCAAATTGACAGGTTATTATGAAAAAATGTCTGTTAAGTTATCTTGAGAGGCATGAGTAATTATTTCTTAGGTATTTTGGTTAGATGTCCCGTAATTAGTTGGTGAAATAGAGAAACTAGGAGATTAGCGACGATGACGTGGCAAAATTCACAAATCTTGCCACTTATTAAGGTAAAGTCAAGACAAGACACAATTCAGATAAGACCCAGTTGGCAGCACTGTTTTATTGACTTTCGTTCGTCCATGCATTTAATTGTATTTAATAAGTATCCTCTTTGGCTCTTTTATTGGCCAGAATTTTTTATATAAATAAATAATAAATAAATAATGCTGGACTGTTCACATTATCAGCCCCAACCTAAGCAAACCTTGTGTTATGGTTACTAGACAACTGATATACTTAATACAATTAATAACATAGATAGATATTTTTTATTATGTATCGAAAATACCCAGAACACCCTGAACAAATATTTGTTCCGAGGTGGGAATCGAACCCGCAACCTCCTGTGTCGCAGGCGAACGTTCGGCTGCCGCACCACAGAGGTCGTCGTTTATTATATGAATGAAAGAATCACCCAGAAAAATATTTTTTGTTGTAAAGAGAAAATCATTATCAGCGTTAGCAACATAACGGATTCACTATCATATCTATTAGGATACGAAGAAACGGAAGAAATCGTATTTTGACGGACTTTTAAGCGGAATTTAGTAGCAAAAGATTTTATTAAAATAAGCCTTGCCAGCCATCAACTTCTACTGCATCCTGAATCATTGAGACCCCAAAAAGTGACGATGATTTAGATAATATAGATTCTTTTAAAAAATAAGAGTATTTTTGTACCTAATTTTCAACTTATTTCTAATATAAAAAAAAATGTATAGGAAAATTCGAGTTTTGACGGATTTCTAACGGAATTTAGTAATGAAGTCGGCGGAATTTCAAAAGTATTATTGGCAGCACTGATCATTAATTTTTCCGTTCCGTTCCGTCCGTCGTCCGTAGTCAGTTTCTACTAGGTATTTATTTCTTTGTTATGAATAATTGTTGAACAAACGAAACGAACTATTTAACGAAACTGTTGTGTCAAACAAATAGAAGAAAGTTACAAACTGTTTCTGCGATCAGGATTCCTTCCTGCAAACGAGTTTCTCCCAGTTTTATTGACGGTGGACCTATGACTAAGCTATCTGTTAATTGTGAAAAGACTGCATAATGGAAGACAACCCCAATAAGTACACAATAAAGCTAGACAAGTCTACAGATACCACGGACGGAATAGATACCTACAACATAACGTGGATAATTCCGATAATCAATCAGCTTTTGCAAACCAAAGCCATGGATGACGAGTTTCGTAAATTTAGACGTACCGTCGTTGAAGTACCGGACACTCCATTTAAACTGAGGGTTAGCTTTTATGGAAAGGCAGGTTTAATAATATATTTGTTATCATCTACTTCTTCTTTTATGAAATGGAGTTTAGAGTTTAGGCTAGCAGATTTTTCAGACTTTGTCCCCATGAAAAACTATAAGACACTCCAAGCAAACAAATGGCAGTATTGTCGGAGAATAAGCCTAGATCATGACCTAAGCAGAGATAGAACTGCACCTCTTTACATTTCCTTCAAATTGATTGTGTCTCATGCAGTAAAAGCTGGCATCTGCAGAAATATACTTTTGCCATATATTCAACTGAGTGAGGACTTTGGAAACCTCCTGACTGACGATAGCTTTTCTGATGTCACCATTAAATCTGCTGAAGGAATAGAATTCAAAGCACATAAGAGCGTACTAGCTGTACGCAGTAAGGTGTTAAGAGACCATTTTGAACACAGTACTAAAGAAAACATTACAAATGTTGTGGAGACTCAGTGGGACACTGAGGTGCTAAGAGATGTGCTGACGTTTGTGTACACAGACAAGGTTCCACGGGTTGATGATGCTCCTGAGAAGTTGTTGGTCGCCGCAGACTATTATCAACTGGACAGATTGACGAGTGTCTGTGAAGAAGCACTGAACAATAGGTTGACTGTTGAAAATGCCATTGATACTCTGCAACTAGCTGAACTGTACTCATTAAATGCCTTGATACAATCTACACTTAATTTTATAAAAAATGAACCATTCAAACTCATCAAAGAAACCCAAGGCTGGAAAAATATCCAATCTGTTGAATTTATTCACAGGATCTACGATTTCATTGTTGCTGATGGGATCATACTCAATTATAATGATCATACTGACATTTTAGCTGCTGCACTTAATGAAGTATCTTTATAATAATAGATGAGATGATTCACCATTGCTACTATGGGAAGCTCAAAGCTGCTTAAATCATGTGATTACTTTGTTTATAAAATAATAATTGTAATAATACCACTTACCTATTCCATTAGTCTGATGTAAGAATTTAATTTTACTTAACAGTTTAATATTATGTATAGTAAGCTACAAATAAATTCACTTCTGTTTTAATATTGTTTCATTATAAGATTGAATATGATACATATAACACGCCTTGTCCCCTGAAAAAGTAGGCATAGCTTCAATGGGCCTCTTTTCACCGTGGGTTGCACCGTCGTGGTAACATACACTTGACAAGTGGTGCTCTCATCGCCGCCATTGCTTCCCACGATTGACTCTGCTAACGCTTTCATCCAGTAATAACACATTCCTTAAATAAGCTGGCAGCCCGGACAAATCTTATACCTACCAACATATCTTAAAAACAAGTCCGGGTAAGATATACCTCGTTAACTTTGCTTTTCATCATTTATCCTACACTCTATTTAAACATGTTTAGGAACTTGTAAATAGGCTGTATAATCATGTACCTAATAAATATTGAATATGCCAAAATCACCTTGCAGCGGATAGGGGTGACCATAAAGCAACACGGAACGGAGGCCTGAAATGCCGTAAGGGGGTGAAAGACATTAAAAAAAGTGGCTGTGACATACACGGACAGACAGACAGACAGACATGACGAAACTATAAGGGTTCCGTAGTTTGGTTACGGAACCCTAAAAATGGCTTTGCATTATTTCTAACAATTTAACTAATGTCAAGTACATTTTTTAATGAATATCAAGTACCTAATTCCTTTAAAAATCAAGTTGTCAATTGTCAAGTCATAACCCAGGTTAAAATGGTGTCAGAAAAACCAAGGTGTTGAAGACAAAATCCGAAAAGACACTATACTCTTTTTTTCTATCTACACTACAAAAGTGCTCTTTATTTACGTTTTTTAAATACAACCAAAAGTACGCAAAGTGTTTTTTAAGGTTATTACCTTAAAAAACACAATAAAATTCTAAAAAATTAAGATGTTTCTTTAAAAATTTAAGCATTGAAGGATCAAAGATCACACATTATTTTTTTGTCGTTCCTCAAAACTTTTCTTAAATACATTTTTTTGCTGGTAATAATAATAGTAAGTACTATAATGACTGATAGTATAAATAATAGTACAAGTACCCTAACCATAGATGTATAATAGTAAGGATTGAGTGCTAAAATAGCATAGAGTGTTCCTTCTTACTCCTATCCTAGAAGATAGCTTGCTATCCTATGTTAGAGAGAAACAAATGTATTGTCACACGACAGTCGTTTTTCCGTTCCGTATCCTGAATATTGGTAACATGCATATATACATCTTCCTAGATTGTTACCATGAATGTAGTAGTAATTTGACATTTGGCCTGGTACGAGTTACACAAATAAAAACAGGTAGATATATGCTTGTCTCATTCCAACACATGAATACATTCATCTTATATATAAAAGGCTTTGTCCTGACTGACTGAACGAGGTCCAACGCACAGCCTAAACCGCAGGACGTAGAGACTTGAAATTTGGAGGGTGTGTTCGTCTCGATGCGTAGGGTTGTACTAAGAAAGGAATTTTGAAAATTCGCATGCTAAGGGGTTCAAAATGCGGTTCTAACTTAAAACAAAAATGCTCTGTATTTCGGAAACCGTTAGTAGTAGAACCATGAAATTTTACATGGAGATACCTCAAATAAAATTAACAAACACTATTTCAGCGATACCTGAAATTTTCCTGAAAAATGGCAGGGGAACGTTTTCTTTGAAAAAAAAATAAAAAAACTTTAGTTTTTACAACGCACAGCCTAAACCGCTGGTCGTAGAGACTTGAAATTTGGAGAGTGTAGTCCTTTTTGGGTGTAAAAGTGTACTTAAAAAGGAATTTGGAAAATTCGCTCCCTTAGGGGTCCATAAAGGGCTTTTAATGTATACACTTTGCGTTTTGCAGCGCACAGCCTAAACCGCTGGACCTAGATACATGAAATTTGGAGGATGTACTCATTTTTGGGTGTAGGGGTGTACTAAGAAAGGATTTTGGAAAATTCACCCTGTAAGGGGTCCAAAACGGCTTTTAACGTAAAACTAAAATGCTTCGTATTTCGGAAACCGTTGGTAGTAGATACTTGAAAATTCACAGGTAGATTTCTTATATAAAAATAGCTAAAATTAGTTTCAGCAGTACCTGAAAGTTTCGCTGAAAAAAGCCACGGGAACGTTTTGTATGTAAATAAATACACCTTACGTTTTAGCCAGATTTCAGCGTATTTTGACGATTTAAAAGTTAGTTTCACAGTGTTGTCATTGAGATCAAAATATTTTCAGGACCTCAAGGTTCAAATGGGACCCCTAAATTGAAAAACTTGAGTAGGGTGTCGTTTCAAAGGTCGTTTCACGGTGTCGTTGTTGAAATCAAAATATTTTCAGGACCTCAAGGTTCAAATGGGACCCCTAAATTTAAAAACTTGAGTATGGTGTCGTTTAAAAGGTCGTTTCACTGTGTCGTTGTTGAAATAAAAATATTTTCAGGACATCAAGGGTTAAATCGGACCCCCAAATTGAAAAACTTTAGTGTGGTGTTGTTTCAAAAGTCGTTTCACGGGGTAGTTGTTGATTTTTAAATTATTGTATGCACGCCGCGCCGGGGGTTTTTCCAATCTATGCGCGGACGAAGTCGCGCGCGGGTCATCTAGTATAAAATAATGAGACTGGTATAATCGATACCGGTTTGTTTTTAAACTTAGTTCCATGCTTTAGTTCTTCTTCTGAGACCCTAACATGACGAGACGGAGGAGTGAGATTATAATAAGACGGCTTTTACAATATCCCTGCAACACAGTCACAAGTACCTAATAGAGAAATTATAAACTATCGAATTTATTATAAACTTTCGATGTTTACAATTGAACAAATAAGCACAGAAATATTTAGTTCGGTCAGTTGCGTTTATTGTTGGTTAATTTGTTAATTACTTGTTTGTGAAAGAGTTGGTCCGGCAAAGTAGGTAGTACCTACCTACTATACCTACTTCTGCCGCTAATCAGTGCCTAGGTAGTGCTCGCGTTGCTGTGTTTAAAGGGACTAAAGACACATAAGACTTTCACCGTTGTCTCAGGGTGGCGGGGTCAGTGCAATGTCACGTAGGGCACGTTCTAGGTGGACGTAACAAGGTAACGCATTGTTATAGACAGAGGCAATCTCAACCGGCTTGTTCCGTCATTCCAATCAAATTACAGTACCTGTTTAAAAGAAACATTGTTAACTCATCATTACTTATGTAGTTTACCTACCTACATAGATCAAGCGTTTTGCACTCGAATTTACTGATAAAAATAAAATCGCCAAGTTTGAGTAAACGATTATAAAAAATTGGCTCCAGGTCTCTCGTATTGTGCAACAAACGAACTATCAACATAACTATCAAAATTAGTTATAACTATCAAAATTACCTTAATTAGGTTATAACCGTCAAAACTCAGAGTCGACCGAGGTGTAGACGGCCCTTGTATTGTAAACAAGGGTTGTCATCGTCATCTTCGAGTTCCACACACTGATATTTTTGACTTAGGTATGGCTAGTTATAGTTGCGGCGGGTTACGATCTTTAGGCTGCATTTCGTGCTATACGGATGGTCCGTACGGACGTCTGATGTCCGGAGCTATCGTATAGAAATATTTTTTTGCGTTTAGTAGTGCTCGGCCCGCGGAGCGTCCGTCCATCCGGTCGAGGGCCCTCCGTACGCCCGTATCCGGACGCGCGAGGCATCTAATCCACGCGTTTAGTGCTGCGCGGACAGAACTTGTCCGTTGTCCGGACGTGTGTGCGTACTGCCGCAAACAAACAACAATGTAGCCGAGCCGTATGATGGTCCGTGGGGCACTAAATGGTCGACCGTATGGACAATCCGTACGGTAGACCATACGCACCATCCGTATAGCACTAAAAACAGCCTAAAGACTTGGTTTTAGTTTCCAAAATGACGTAATTTAATCTTTTTTTGTACCACGGGCGAAAGTACTAAATGTGTAGGTATGTGAATAGGCTCTGTGTTTGTTTGCAGGTCAGATGGTGTACTCGGCTCGTATGCAGTGCGGACGCATGCTGGCGCGCGAGTCGCCCGTCGACGCCGACATCGTGTCGTCCGTGCCCGAGTCCGGCACGGCGGCCGCGCACGGATACGCACGACAGGTACACTCACAATAGGTCTAGTATGCTCTACACAACGATCTGGGGTTGGTTTTTAGGGTTCCGTACCCAAAGGGTAAAACGGGACCCTATTACTAAGTCTCCGCGGTGGAATCCAATCGGGACCCCGTGACCCTGTCAAGTGTTAGTGCATCTCTAAACCACTCGTCAGATGGTGAGTGGTTTGATGATGCACTAGCATTAAGGTGAAGGAAGGAATATCGGCGGTATGCCGTTGGGTGCTAGCCAACGGAGAGCCCGACAGACCCCCTCAGCTCTCCCCGAGCTGATGGACATGCGTGATGTATTTTCCCACCGTAATAAAAAAAAGGTCTCGTGCTTGGCGCACGTTAATCGGGCTCACTCAGTTATTACTCGACTATAGCAAAACAAAGAAGGGTTATGATTATAGCAATCTAGATATGCAAGTTTGTCCCTCGCAGCTCCTAAACTACTTGACAGATTTTGACAAGTGAGGTGTCGTATGAAGCGTCTTGACGTTCTACGTGTCATAGTCTATAATGACGTCATACTAAATTTAATATGGCGGAGATTAAAAGCCATTTTAGTTTGAATAAAAATGCATAACTAGACTAGATAGAGACTGTAATATGTTGTTGTAAGTAAAATAAATACCGACTAAGCAAAAGCTGAAAACAAGTATGACAATGTTGTAATGTCGAGGAAGGCTAGATCCACGATTCTAATTGAAAAGGCCTATAACATATTTCGTCTAAAAAAAGATTATTGGGGTATGCACACAAATTATTTCTAGCTAAGCGGGATAGCTGATATATGCACAGATTAATTATTTTTACAATATATATTTTTCATACATCAGGAACTAAGTGTTTTACTAATTACAGATACTAGTTTAAGCATCTGCTTCGGTATCTGTATCTGTATTCGTCATCTGCCGAATATTAATGTGCCCCTAATTTTTATACTATTCGCCTATTGCGAAGAAACCTTACTTATTATCAAGTTATAGCTTAGAAAATTTCCTCCACAGTCCGGGATTCCGTTCATGGAGGTTCTTTGCAAGAATCGGTACGTGGGGCGCACGTTCATCCAGCCATCCACCCGGCTGCGCCAACTCGGCGTCGCGAAGAAATTCGGAGCTCTGTCGGAGAACGTGAAGGGGAAGAGGATAGTCCTCATTGACGACTCCATCGTCAGGGGCAATACCATCGGCCCGATTATCAAGCTATTGAGAGACGCGGGCGCGGCTGAGGTAAGGAACTACCTTCAAAGAGGTGTGTCAGGATCGTAGCAAGGAGTTTATGTATGTATGCATGTATTTATTTTTTTATTTTTATTTTTTATACTACTTGAATGACGGAACAAGCAGATGGCCCACCTGATGTTAAGCGGTAACCTCTGCCTATGAACAGTGCATTACCTCATAGGTCACGTCCACGTAGGACGCGTCCTATGTGGCATTGCACTGCGCCCGCCACCCTGAGACATAAAGATGAGAAGTCTCATGTGCCTGTAATTTCACCGGCACCCTTACCCTTCAAACCGGAACACAGCAATGCGAGCACTACTGCTTTGCGGCAGAAATAGGTATGGTGATAGTACTTCCCCGGACGAACTCTTTCACAAAAAAGCTCTACTACTACTAAAAAAAAAAAAAAAAGTAAAAGTGAAAAAAAGCAAGTAAGTATAAAGTAAGTAGTAAGTATGTAAAAGTAGTGCTATATCTATGTAACTAAATGCATTAAAAATATGTGACAATTATTGACCAATTTTTATAAGCTCTGTTATAAATTGCAATGTATGTCCAGGTGGAATATGTTTGTCCGGGTGGAATCTTGCAACTGAATTTTAAAGCAGTTATCCTCAACCGATTGTGCTCAAATTTGTCATACCTGTCAAGTTCCGATGATAATACAATATGATGATGACAGCGAGCTGATCTGATGATGGAGGCGGAAGGTGGACAACGGAACTCCTCGATGGATGGTAGACTGGCCGTGTTTAGGCTCATTTTGATCAGAACACGGCTACGATCAATAATTTTATAAAAGCTTGTATTGAAAAATATATTTTTCACAAAAACCTTATTTATAAACGCGAAAATAAAAACCTTTATTGTATTTCCAGTAATCTCACAATTCTAAAATTTGGAATGTTTGGCAAATAAGGGAAGTCTAAAACTGAAGAATTTCGATTTTTGTACGCTAAAATAGGATGAAGTTTTTTTTCACTCTATGTGACATTGCACTGCGCCCGCCACCCTGAGACATAAAGATGAAAAGTCCCATGTGCCTGTAATTTCAGCGGCACCCTTACTCTTCAAACCGGAACACAGCAATGCGAGCACTACTGCTTTGCGGCAGAAATAGATATGGTAGTTAGTAGGAATAGTTCCAGTGTGCTTCTACAGTACAACCCTCAGGGCGTGAGTCACTTGTACGTGGAATGTGAAGGCAGAACGCGGCTCTCGGTTTCCACAAGTACACAAGACTGTATTTGTTATTTGCAGGTGCACATCAGGATAGCGTCTCCGCCCCTCAAGTACCCGTGCTACATGGGCATCAACATACCCACCAAGGAAGAGCTGATTGCCAACAAGCTGGACTCGTTCCAGCTCGCCGAGCTTGTTGGTAAGGAGGACCCTTCAACGCCATAATCATAACGGTGAAGGAACACATCGTGCGGAAACCGGCATGTCCTTGAACCTAAAATTCGGAGATATGTGTCATGAAAGGAACCTCTGCGAGACGCCCTGACTCTTCGCCACACTGGTTCTTTCACCATTGATCAATTGGCCCTTTTATTAACACTCGACGCAAAAACGACGGAGTGTTATAAGTTAGACGTGTCTGTGTGTGTGTGTGTGTATGTGTCTGTCTGTGCCATCGTAGCTCCCGAACGGATGAACCGATTTATTTATTTTTTGTATAAAATGAGAATTTGCCGGAAGTGTTCTTAGCTATGTTTGATCAAAATCGGTTCCGCCGTTTCATGGCGTTGAGGTTTTTTTTTAATTTTTATATAATTAATTACTTGTTGTCAACAAACCTAACGCAGGGTGACCAAGATAGAACTGGTGACACGAAGTATGGTCATCATCAGTATGAAGTGTTTCTACTGTTGTTGTATTCCGGAGTAGAAGACTAGACTAGAGCTGTATTTCGTCATGTCACTGGTTCTTTCATGGTTACCATCTCATGGACGACCTCCGTGGAGCGGCGGGCGAGAAGCCGGATGAGACGCGAGAGGTGTGGGTTCGATTCCCACTGCGTGAAAACTGTAGTTTTGATCTTCAAATATTTGTTCCGGATCTGTGTGTTGTGGTACTCGTAGTGTGGGATCAGGGCTATGTATGTGACTGTTGTGTGTTATGTATGCACGATATTTAGGCCCAAGTTCACGAACAAATAAAACGGTGGTTACCGTAACCAATCGTCAAAGTGACAGATAACGTACGAAAACATCTGTCAAAAAGAGTTGTTTAAGCTAAACAGACGTTTAAATCTCCGTTAATGTGTTGGTGAAAATGCGTCTTAGTTCTGAGACATGCTAGTTTCCTCATTATCCTTCGCTGTATTCAAATCTCGGTCACAAAAAACCGATCTTTAAACGTTTTTCCCCCTACAGGCGCCGACACCCTGGAATACCTGAGTGTGGAAGGTCTAGTGAGCGCCATCCACTACAACATGAAGACGACGCCGAGTGACGGTGTGGGCGGGCACTGCACCGCGTGCCTCACGGGCGAGTACCCCGGCGGGCTACCCGAGGACGACTGGTGAAAGGACGCGGGCGCGCTATTTATACAGGTGCCGCCACGAGGCGTGAGCTCGGAGTGGGGGGCGCGAGTAGCCAATGGCTGACGACGTTCAACTGTCACGCACTAATCACGCGTCGCTACGTCACGTGACATCGAGCTCACGGCTCGTGGCGCACTGCGAGCGGTCTGTCGCGCTCTGCGGGCTCGGATCGCGATCGGATCGTTACATGACAGTTTCATTTCATACTTGCTGCGCCATTCAAAACAAGATTCAAACACGCTTTTTGCGATTGCGACTGACTGCCGTTTTTATCAACTGACACCCAACTTAGGGGTCTCCTTAGTAAGTAGTACTTACGCAAGTCAAAGTCACAGTTTGGTGAAGAAAACACGAAAAATTTGAACCGATTGGTGTAAATTTGGTAAGATAGAGTATGACTAAAACTGACATATAGGCTCTGTAGTGTATCCCAATCTAACTAGTGTAACTAGAACTAACCAGTGTAACTAGAACCCACCCGCGGCTTCGCTCTCGTAGTACTGCGCTAAAAGTAGCCAGTGTCAGTTTAGGTCATAACCTCTACAAAATTTGTACCAAAATCGGTTCAACATTGACCTCAAAAAAACAAACATAACAAAAAAAAAAATTTAACCCATTTTGAGATATGATAACAGACAAACACACACACAATTTCATCTTACCCAAAACACACCCCTACCATCTCCGTTCCTTCGCGCATGGTGAAGCATTCAGCGTAGTATACTTAATTCACCTGAGTTCCCTTGTCTATGAAAGTAATGTGGCAAGAATCGCAGTCTCAAAAAGTATGTACAGTTGTGGTCATATAATTAAGAACGATTTGAAGTTCTAGAAGTTTTTTATTTAAATCGTATCATACACAGAGATGTGTACCTTCTGAGAAGCAACTAGTTATGTTATATAATAGTCACATTAATAGAGCAACCTGACTTAAGAATAAAGTATGAAATCGCTAACTATTTTTTGCACATTTTATTGATTTTATCAAAGTAACACATTCAAATAGTACTGAAACTGGACAAATAATTAAGAACGATTTATTTAACTGCTCGGGAATTGTTTTTTTATGACACTTAGATTTAAAAAATCACAATATTATGTAGCACAGGAAACATAAAAAGAAATTTAATAAATATTTAACTAAAATTAATAGTTAATAGCATATCCACGGCTTTTAATTACAGATTTACACCGGCGAGGCATTGACTCTATTAATTTTTGACATTTCGCAAGAGAAATAGAGTTCCATTCTTCTAAAAAAACGACATACAGCTCTCTTAAATTTCCACACTTTGTATTTGAAACCTTTTTCTTTACTTCAAACCACAGATTCTCTATTGGGTTTAGATCTGGACTGTTAGCAGGCCAGTCTAAGACAGAAACTAATTGCGCTGTAAGAAATTCCTTTACGGTGCGTGCAGTGTGCTTTGGATCATTGTCATGCTGGAATGTCCAAATGACCGGTAGAACGTCTTCAGCGTATGGTAACATTGTTTCTTCCAGTATATTTTTGTATTGGAACTGATCCATGTTACCTTCTATCAACTTTACAGGTCCTACACCATGTCCAGAAAAGCAACCCCAAATTTTCACATTTTCACCACCGTGCTTTAATGTAACTTTCGTGTACTTTGGGTCAAATGCTGTATTCGGGGGACGTCGTACATATCGTTTTCCATCAGAACATACTCTGTTTATTTTCGTCTCGTCAGAAAAAAGTTCATTTTTCCACTGTTGCACAGTCCAGTTTTCATACTTTCTCGCAAATGCAAGCCGGGCTTGCCTGTGGCAAAGTTTTAACATGGGTACCTTTCTTGCTATCCTACCGTGCAATTTTTCTTCTACCAAACGTCTTCGAATAGTGCGTGCTGAGATTGCTGATGGGTTGTTTTCACCAAAATATTCTGTTCTAAGCTCATTGGACCCTTTAAAAGGATTTTGTTTTGCCATACGAACGATGTTTCGGTCATCTCGAGGAGTTGTTTTTCTCTGTTTAGGTACACGTGGAACATTCGAAGTAGTTTGATACGTAGCAAAATGCTTTACAGCGTGGAAAACCATCGTTTTTGAACATTGCAGATGGTCGGCTATCTTTTTATAAGACCAATTCTTCCGGCGAAGTTTTATTATTACTTCCCTTGTAGATTTATCACAACTTTTATTTTTTCCCATTGTTTTTTCTAAAGAAGCAATCACCTTTAATCTTTTACAGCACGTAATGGCGCCAAAATTATACAAACAGTAACAAATCGACTGAGTGTTCTCTATTTAAATTTGAATAAAGGTATAAACTACTTAGCGTTCTTAATTACGTGACCAGCCAGTAATAAGGAATACTTTGTTTAAAAGTAGTGTAAAAAGTTTGCCTATTGATTTTTAGCCAATCATGTGTATCAATGAATACAGTGGTAATATGGAAATGTTTTACGATACCGAGAGAAATAAAAACAAATGCATACAATTAGTTTTGCATCTTAGTTGGAAAAAATCTTCCCTTTATACCAGCGTTCTTAATTATATGGCCACCACTGTATGTATCATATCTTCACTCACATAAGTTACTGCCCATAGACGCTCGCGACAGATCGCTCAATGTAGTGAGTGACCGTCGGGCCCCAATATACCTTAGGGTGCTAACAGACGGACTTCAATGGCACGTTCAGACAGACCGCACGTTTGCAGTTTACAAGCTCGACTGCGCGCATTTGTACTGTCAGGCCGACGACATTCGAGCGCAGTTGTACCACGAGCTGTAGAATTAGTTGCTTCTAAAGTCGAAGCTGGGGCGGATAGCGAAAGCCAGAGGCCCAGAGCTGCTCTGAGGAGCTTGCAGGTGAGCTGATTGATGAGTACAGTGAGCGTTCGACTGCATACGTGAATTCCGTCTGTTAGTACCCTTAGCAAAATAGTAATATAAAGGGACCAAATGTACATATTATATTTGTAGGATAAACATGTATTCCTAAACGACAATATTTAAATTTTATGAAATTAATTTATGTCGCAGCCAACTGGTTGAATTCAGCCGTTTAATTAAAATTCCTGAGACCTCGAGATAGTATCTATAATGTTATCATCGTGAGATTATAGTCCCCAGGTAGGTTAGGGTTTTACAAGATTTTATTTAACTTTCAATGTTAGTATGTGCGGGTCAAATCTTGCAACTGAATTTTAAAGCAGTTATCCTCAACCGATTGAGATGAAATGTTGCATACCTGTCAAGTTCTGATGACAATACAATATTATGGTGACAGCGAGCTGATCTGATGATGGAGACACAGTGGACAACGGAACTCCTCGATGGATAATAGTAGACTGGCCGTGTTTAGGCTCATTTCGATCAGCACACGGTTCTGTTCACTAATATTATAAAAGCTAATTTTGAAAAGTTTTTTTTCACTATAACGTATTTTAAAACTATTTGATTAGCCTTTCTACATAATTTATTTAAGGATTGATATCCCTCCTCGCGTCGTATTCCTCAATGCTGAGGGTCGTGACCCACTCCATGGGTCACTTTCTGCTAAATGATGTTGCGCCAATGAGATCTGTTACCAGCGAGCTGCACGGCTTCGTGGGTAGGATTGATATACCGTTGTTCAATAAAAGGGCTAGCCGTCCAATTAAACGGCTGATTCAACCAGTTGGCTGCGACGCTTATAAGTTTAAACGTATAGATGATTCTGAATGTCAATCGCCTTAATACATTCCTCGAATATGTATACTAGATGTAATATTTTATTAAGGAGCTGGTTGTATGAAAGCGTCTGCGTAATACCGCCATTACTAGTAACGTAGTAAAGATTTGTGAATATATTGAAAATTCGCCTTCTTTCAATCCGCATCTTAAGTGTCGTGCTGGTTACGACTTGATCAACATATTAGGGACCAATAAACGTAGGTATAGTTTAAGGTTAGGTTTTAAATGAAGGGGTTCTACCACCATTTAAGTGGCCTTAAGTGGCCGGTAGCCTACGAGAGTTAAGATAGCAGATAATGTATGAGAGCTTCGCAAAGCCAAGGGGAGAGAAGCGTGAATTACATATAATTACAAAAATTGTATCTCAAATAAGTGCCTTAAATGTTTTACTTCGAATATTAAATAATCTATTTAAGTTGTAATCCATAGTTTACGTTTTTAGAGTGATTTTGTTAAATTTTAGTTTAGTGGGTAATATAATGTATTTTAAATATCATTTATTAATAACTAGCGACCCGCCCCGGCTTCGCACTACGGTAACTTTTGATTTTTCTTAAAATCATACGAATCTGTTTAACAACTAACTTTTTAAACTACAACAGAAAAGGTACTCACCTGAGAGTCCCATTATCTTGCCACATCCTGTACAGTGTGTCTACATTAACAGCTGGACCTCACTACGTATAGGACGGAGTCAGTTTTTTATTCGGACATCACGCGTGCGAAGCCTGGGGCAAAAGACTAGTTTGAAGTTTTAGAGGTCCTTTTGCGTAAGCCCACACATCCTTACGATGTTATACAATATTAGCCTTTGATGTCTAGATTACTAGAGCTGTTATTTAAGGTGAATGCTCACGCTTGCGGCGCGAGATTAATTTTTTTAGTGTTTTTTGCCGATTACAGCTCATCAACACTTCTTCAGATAGCGAAAGTTGAGTTCGCGAGAACTAAGAGACTTAACACACGTGTTTTAATTGATAGTATCTCATAAATAACATCAGTTTAGCTACGATACCCATAAACAAAAAAAAACACTGTAAAAATGTGTTTAGGGGATCAGAGCTAAACTGATGATATTTATGAGATACTATCGATTAAAACATGTGTGTTAAGTCTCCTAGTTCTCGCGAAATCAACTTTCGCTATCTGACGAAGTGTTGATGAGCTGTAATGGGCAAAACACACCAAAAAATTTGAATTTGGCGCCGCAAGCGTGCGCATCCACCTTTAATTATAACACATAGTACTATCACTGTACTATGGTTACGGTTGTAATAAGTAAAACTTCACGTTTCCTATCTATAACATTTGTTTCGTTATTTAAGCAACTTGAATCTTCGTAGTACACTACAGAACATAATTAAGTAACTCGATGTCTCGAATGTTTTCATGTTTATTTTATGTTTAAAAACAAGAGTTGTAAGTGCCAATATTATACAGACTTTACTATGAAATAAAATCGGTTTATTTACAGTTTTGTGTATTATTTACATGATCATCATCAGACGGTAGGCGTTCATTGCTGGACAAGGACTAGTAGTAGTACAGCTTTTTAGTGAAAGAGTTCGTCCGGGGAAGGTACTACCACCATATCTATTTCTGCCGCAAAGCAGTAGTGCTCGCATTGCTGTGTTCCGGTTTGAAGGGTAAGGGTGCTGGTGAAATTACAGGCACATGAGACTTTTCATCTTTATGTGTTTCAGTTGGTCAGTTTAGTTGGTCAGAGTGGAAGAACAGGTCTCAGGGTGGCGGGCGCAGTGCAATGCCACATATGGCGCGTCCTAGGTGGACGTGACCTATGAGGTAATGCACTGTTCATAGGCAGAGGTTACCCCTTAACATCAGGTGGGCCATCTGATTGTTTCGTCATTCAAGTAGCCTAAAAAAAAAGGTCTCCCCCCCCATTAATAATAGTTTATTTGGATATAAATAACATATTTACAAATTCAATGGGAAACGATGAAGTCTGCAGAAGTATAAAAACCCTGTCTTGACGCCTATAAAAATCCCTTATTGTTATATATATTATAATTATACATTTCAGTAAATAATTTGTAAGTGTACAGTAATCCATTAATCGATCCGGAGTACTGTGTATTCTGTCTGAACTCGCTCATACAACTACATACGCTAATCACACTTTTATTATAAAAGCGAAAGTTTGTGTGTGTAGTGTGTTTGTTACTTCTTCACGCTGAAACGGCTGGACGGATTTGCATGAAATTTGTAATGGAGATAACTGGACTCCCGGAATGACACATAGGCACATTTTTATCCCGATATTCCCACGGGATCGAGACTTACGCGGGTGAAAGCGCGGGGCACTGCTAGAAACATATACCTACGTTTAGACGGACCTGTAAAAAGGACGCTCTATGTGAACGCGCCCTAAAATGCATCTAAAATACGAAATGCTTTTAACAAAAGTTAAATAGCTGACAACACTTCTGTCATGAAATCGGGCCGTTTTTTTAATAACAAATACCAGAGAACGTAATGGCTGATTTTTTTCTTAATGACTATCACTATATTTATATTTATATTTATTTATTAGAGTCACCAACATAGTATACACCGAAAAAAGTAAATACACACAAGATAGATAAGTTATACATGCCAAGTGCTACCACAATTATAGTTGACTAACAACATGCTATTAATAATAAAAAGCGAAATATAGATAGATATATATATAGATATACTATAGATTTACTTGTGGCCTAATTCCTCAGAAACATAATATAAGTATTTGTTGCTAAAAGAATTTGCTATAACCTAGCCAGGTATACGTGCAGTACTACGAAAGTACCTCGGTAATATCGTAGTACTAACTGATACCTAGTAGTAATAATCTGTGGCAGTATTAAGTTTCACTATTTCACAACTAGATGTCGCTAGTAAAATGTACCAAATCCTGAATCGCGCTGACGAAAACGCACGGCTCCGAACGACTTGCCTCCATACATATTTTAATGGTATCGCTTCTCGGCCTTTTGGCTAAGATCAAAGTGTAGTATCTGTTCTTTTCAGCTTAATATCTGAAAGTTCCCTCACTGAGGGACCAGTATATTAAACTGATTTTTGTAAAGCGACGGGATGTTCGGAGCTCGCTCCACTCCCGTCACGGGTCGGCCCGGCATTGCAGTGCCGCCGGGATCGGCCCACAGAAACTATTAAAATTATTCCTCAATCCTCGCTATCGCGACGGTGAAATTGACGGTGTATCTTTCTTTCATTCAGACGTTTTGAAGTTCTTGTACCTCGCAATAATGTGACAATCTTATACAATACAATACAACGAATGGGTGGGTGGAACTTAGTAATTATGTGTCCTACCTTCCCCTACTCCTTTGTCAAAGTCCTGACTGACTTGACTATACACAGCCTAAACCAAAGTGCTAGAGACCTATAATTTAGAGGACCTATGATCCTTTGTGGTCTAGGTGTGCACTAAGAAATTAATTCCCAAAATTCAACCCCTAAAGGGGTGCAGCAGTTTGAAAATACTTCACACAGACGAAGTTCAAAAAGGAGAACGCCGTTTTGAATATGGCGGCTCTTACCACACCGAAAATAATTGCGTCAAAATAATAAGTGTATTTACAAGATTATATTAGACCGTTATTTTCTTTACCATAAAATCATTTTTGGATTCATATCCACAATTCATAGTTTTTGGGTATAGTTCATAGTTAGTAAGGTCTAGGTCCTAGGTCTTTGTTATCCCGTATACCTATTATCTCCAAAACGAAAACCTGTTGTAATGCAGTTTCTGCATTTTGTGTATTTTCATGTTATATTTTGTTTATATCTGTGTTGTTACAAATAAAAAATATTCTATTCTATTCTTGCAATTACTTTTTACGACTTCAAGGAAGGTTCAAATAGGTCGCACCGCCACACTTTTTGAGGCGCTGCAATGGAGAGGGCTTGGAGAGAAAAAGACGTAAATGTTTAAAAAACAACAGTTTATTTACAACGAATATTACAGAAACAAAGTTGTAATGACTTTTAAACTTACAATCTAAGTATACCATTTTTTTTACAAATAATTGTATTTATTTCTCAAAGCTTAGATAGAACATACAATTGTGGGTGAATTCGAGTGATCTCCCGAGGGTTTGTATGGAAAGTATAGCTGGCCGCTCTTAAACTCTAGATTGAGGGATCCTATTTACGGAACATAATTTAGAAAACTGAGTTTTTTTGTATAAATGCTACTTTTTACAATTCAGAAATATTTTCCATAAATTACACCCCAATGACAATATGGATCCCTCAATCCGGATGGATGTCGTTGTGCAGGAGTGTTGAGACTGCTGTGTACTTGTTTTTAATTTGATATCTACTAATTTATGCCTGAATGTTATCTATAAACGAGGTTTAACCTTGGTGTAGTTTAACTTCGGTTAAGCTATGCTACTAATAAAATAACGCACGCCGTGTTTTTTGCCTGATTCATCTAGGTTTGATACACAGATAACACTTTATTGACACCACATCAAAATTAACACATTAAAAACAATCAAAATATAGGTTGAATTGAAGAAATTGAATACTTTTAAATTTAAGTCATAAAATGATCAAGCAGGTCTTGGTTTGTTCAGAATGGTATTCGGCTTCCACTGCAAGAATATAAAAATAAATTTAAAGCTAAAATAATACTGAGCCTATCTCAGTGTTGGAGAGTTCAACATTTCAGTATATTGGGGTGGGATGGCATTATCTTAGTGTTGGAGAGTTCAACATTTCAGTATATTGGGGTGGGATGGCATTATCTTAGTGTTGGAGAGTTAAACATTTCAGTATATTGGGGTGGGATGGCATTATCTTAGTGTTGGAGAGTTCAACATTTCAGTATATTGGGGTGGGATGGCATTATCTTAGTGTTGGAGAGTTAAACATTTCAGTATATTGGGGTGGGATGGCACTCGCCCTGGTTCGTGGCTAAAGATTCATCCTCAAATACAAAAATACTTATTTCGCGTAATTTCTAACATGCCACATGACTTCACACAGCGAGTATAAGGAAGGGTTACACAACAAATTTCTAGCAACGGAATGACTGCTATGCTGAACATAAAAACGGAATGACTGCTATGCTGAACATAAAAACTCCCTAAAACTCTAACGCGTTATGCAAGTTTGCTCCATCAAATATAATCTTCACACACGAATATTACAGACAATACCACCGAGCAACGCAGGCCTCCCGTGTTGCTCGATGGACAATACTAACTGATCCAAATTGGGCAACCCCGATGTAATTGGGCAATTTTTGACATTTGCAACGTCTCGTTAGCGTCTCGGAAACGTAAAATATTCGCGCAAACCCATCGGGTACGGAGGCCTGCGTTGCTCGATGCGCAAACCCCACTGGTAAAGATACCTCGCCGTTATATTCCCCACTCCGTATTATCCCTTTTACCGTCAAATAGTATAAGCCCAGAAAATGCTCATCAAGGCAACACAACAGCTACTTTACTACTTTACTAGCTACTGCATAACATGACTGGATGGGGCATTACAGCGTGTATTTTCACAAGCTACACTAATTAATATGACAGGAGGGGACATAACAGCGTGTGTTTTCACTAGCTGCACTACATAACACGACAGGAGGGGACATTACAGCGTGTGTTTTCACTAGCTACTGCATAACATGACTGGAGGGGACATTACAGCGTGTGTTTTCACTAGCTACTGCATAACATGACTGGAGGGGACATTACAGCGTGTATTTTCACAAGCTACACTAATTAATATGACAGGACGGGACATAACAGCGTGTGTTTTCACTAGCTGCACTACATAACACGACAGGAGGGGACATTACAGCGTGTGTTTTTACTAGCTAATGCATAACATGACTGGAGGGGACATATAAGCGTGTAATTTCACTAGCTACACTGCATAACATGACTGGAGGGGACATTACAGTGTGTGTTTTCACTAGCTACTGCATAACATGACTGGAGGGGACATCACATCAAGTGTTTTCAGTAGCTACATTGTTTAAAATGACTGAAGGATATATTTCTAATTAATGTAGATGTAAGAACCTATTTTGTTAGTTTGTAAGTAGTACGCCAACCACCAGCTGTCACAACCAGGTTTGGCTGGTTGTTTTTTTTTATCTATTTAATGACGGAACAATCAGATGGCCCACCTGATGTTAAGCGGTAACCTCTGCCTATGAACAGTGCATTACCTCATAGGTCACGTCCACCTAGGACGCGCCCTATGTGGCATTGCACTGCGCCCGACAACCTGAGACATAAAGATGAAAAGTCTCATGTGCCTGTAATTTCACCGGCACCCGTACCCTTCAAACCGGAACACAGCAATGCGAGCACTACTGTTTTGTGGCAAGAAATAGGTATGGAGGTAGTATTTAGCCCGGACGAACTCTTTCACAAAAAAGCTCTACTACTACCTACTACTAGCTGTTAGCATTAATCCCACCTTTTGTTACATTATTTATTTATGTGCAATAAAGTATAAATAAATTATAAATCTAGCTGCCCTAACAAATAAATTAAAAAATGCACCACAGAATAAATAATAGTACAACTGCACTGAAACCTTACAAGTAGGTTACAATTCTAACAAGATTTTTGTTGAAAAATATATTTTATAATATATTTAGAACCGTGTGCTGAGAGTCTAAACACCGCCAGTATACATCGTCCATCGAGGAGTTCCGCTGTCCACCTTCCGTCTCCATCATCAGATCAGCTCGTTGTCACTATAATATTGTATTGTCATCGTAACTTGACAGGTATGATAAAATTCAGCTCAATCGGATGTCAAGAAGTGGCTCTAATTCAGCTGAACAAGATTTTACCTAAACAAACAATCTAACAGTAACGGTTTGTAACTTTGTGCAAACAAACATTGCAAGCAAGTAAATTAAATGCTTGTAAAATATTGGTAACTAGTGTCCGCCCGCGGCTTCGCTCGCGTTTTATCAGGATAAAAAGTAGCCTATAGCTCAATCCAGATCATAATCTGTAAACCAAATTTCTTTGAAATCGGTTCAGCCGTTTCGGCGTCATTGAGTAATACGTCCAAACATGGTAACTTTTACAATTAATTTATTTATTTATTTATTCGAGACTTTTTAGTATCATTATTGCAATGTTATAATTTGATTGAACTGGCACTCAAAAAGTTCAGTAGTTCAATAAGATTGAACAGGTATATTATATACTAGCGACTCGCCCCGGCTTCGCACGGGTAGCCCCCGGTGAACTCCCCCTATGTTAATCTCCTGGTTCTAAGAACCAGGAGATTAGATTGACTTTTGGTCTAATTCCTCAGAAACTAGATAATTAGGTATTTGTCGCAGTAAAATTATTTTCGTAATATAGACCCAAACCTTAATATTAAACCTAAATACCTAGTAGCATTAATCAGAAGTTTTACCATTTTACAACTAGATGTCGCTAGTAAAATGTACCCAATCCTGAATCGCGCTGACGAAAACGCACGGCTCCGAACGACCTTCTTCCATACAATTTATAATGGGTTCTCGGCCTATAGCATCTATTATTTTCACCTTAAGCAAAGTACATCTATAATTAATAATTAATACGATGGACGATAGCATCCAAGAGGGCTACTAACAGATAATGGCATCCCGGTCTTCTGAATCTGGTGATATGATGACTCAATACGCCAGCACCAGCACGGCCGCCTTCAATGAAGAATACGAGCAAAACGCAACGGAATCGGACACTTATGACGAACAGCCGGAACCAGTTCCAGGTGAGGAACTGTCATGGGATAAGCGGTGGTCGCACATGATGGCAACTCCCAGACCAAACCACAGCGAGATACTTCGCGATCCGTTCCGTTGTAACAAAAATGAGCTCTCATTGTTGTACCGAAATGTTTTCAATGGCGAAAAAGAGATTCAGCAGACCGAATCGTTTGCCGCCATGCACGAATTCGATGTTTTATGTTTCACCGAAACTTGGATAACACCTGAAATTTTGGGTTATGAAACCGCAAGTACCTCACCTAACAGGACATGTGCTCAAGGAGGTGGTAATGCAATATTGATGAGAAAAAGTTTGGCAGATTTTGCTAAGAATCGCTCGGATATAGTCTGCTGCTCCGACGAGCGAGTGTGTGAAGTTGCGTGCGTTGAATTAAGGAAACTAGTAATTCTTTGTCTCTACAGCCCCCCTGGAAGCAACGATAATGGTTTTAAGAACATTTTAGACAACATTTTACAAAAGATTTCAACCCGCAATGGCAGGGAAATAATAGTTTGCAGTGCCAATAACAGCGACGTTTTAGTCAAGCTGTTTGGTTCACATGGTTTGACCAATGTGTCCCATCCTAGTACTTCGACCACTTGTATTGATAACATGTTCACGAATTGTAAAGTCATATACCAAAATCCCCTTCTAGGAGTCGAACCCGCTTATAATGCTTTGGCAACCAAACTCAAACTGAAGCTGAGAAATAATCATAAATATATTGTATTAGTTGTATTACACTTTCTGTAAATAAATGTACCTATGTAAGCTCAAATTAATGGCGATGTTTTAGTTTATAATTATCCGGGTTGTTTTAACCAATTTTTGTACAATGAGGGAGAGCCTGAAAATGACACTGGAATGTCCCACGCTTAAAGCTATTACTTTATTATTAACAGGGCCCAAGCTAGGAAGCCGGTTGCAGCGACAAGCAGTGAACTCTAGAAGTCTTGGATAAAGAATTCACATATATTTTAAAAACCACGAAGAAAAGATTGCTCAAGGTGACAAAATGTTTCAGACGCTTAGAGATATGCATACGAATCAAATTAATGATAGGAGGTGAATACATTCCAGCGTATTAAAGCTTATCATTGAATGACGATAATTTGCATCAGCGGTTGCCTGATGAGAACGATAACACACTTGTAGAACGTGTCATGAACGTACACGAATAACGAGGTACTGAAACTATCCTACTTACCGAATTAAAATACATACATACATACATAGACACACGCCTTTTTCCCCGAAGGGGGGTACGCAGAGCCTCAATGGGCCTCTTTCCACAGTGGGTTGCACCATCGTGGAATATAGACGTGACAAGTGGTGAGCTCATCGCCGCCATTGCTTCCCACGACTGACTTGGCTAACGCTTTCTTCCAGTAATAACACATTCCATAATAAGCTAGCAGCCAGGACAAATCTTATCAGCAAGTCCGGGTAAGGTATCAATTAAAATAAAATTATTAAAATAATGTTACTTGCGAACGCCGCGCCGTTTAAGAGTACATATGTATACTTAGCCTACTACTGCCTCAAATTGTAAACGGATCCTCTGCTATATCAAAAATACTGCACCATTACTGACTTGTAATTTTTTTTTTTTTTTTTTTTTATACTACTAAATGGCGGAACAAGCAGATGGCCCACCTGATGTTAAGCGGTAACCTCTGCCTATGAACAGTGCATTACCTCATAGGTCACGTCCACCTAGGACGCGCCCTATGTGGCATTGCACTGCGCCCGCCACCCTGAGACATAAAGATGAAAAGTCTCATGTGCCTGTAATTTCACCGGCACCCTTACCCTTCAAACCGGAACACAGCAATGCGAGCACTACTGCTTTGCGGCAGGAATAGGTATGGTGGTATAAGCGATATTGAATAAATATATAAAAAAACGAAGCCTAAACATTCAATACCTAAACGGGATTCATCCGCTAATTAAACACCCTTTAGAGGTGGAATATTATATTCAAAAAATGGGACCACAGTCGATATTCAATAAAATCAGTCAGACAGAGGTTATCTTGTAACATACAACCAAAAAAATACAGTAGAAATGAGAACCTCCTTAATTTTTTGAAGTCCGTTAAAAAAAAAGTCTTATAGAAGTGTTTTATTTATGTATGTTAGTTTTTAAGGTATTTATGTTGCTATGGGCTTATTGTTTAAGTTTTTTTGTACATTTTCCAATAAGCCTGAAATAAATATATTTGATTTCATTTGATTTGATAAAACCGACGCCATAAAAAAATATCTATTGAAAAAAAAAATAAGTCGCCTCCATATTGTAGGTACAATAAATAGCTAGTATTCAATAAAATCTTAGTTATAAAAAAGAAATAAAAAAGAAATAAAAAACTTAATATTTGGTTATCGCTATCGCGAGCGAGTAGATATGTAGGTGCAATACGAGTGCAGTACTTACACATAATTCCGAGGGTACAATATTTTCTCTGTATAAATAGACACAAAGTTACTTCTAACTTTTGACTAGATTCAAATGTTTCTCGATATGGTGCATATTATTGAGTTAAAACAATAATAATTATATTTTTTGTGAAAAATATTTTTCAATACTTACAACCTATTATAAAGTTATTGATCGTAGTGACCGTGTGCTGACCAAAATAAGCCTAAACACGGCCAGTCTACTATTATCCATCGCGGAGTTCCATTGTCCACCTTCCGTCTCTCCATCATCAGATCGGTCGCTGTCACCATCATATTGTATTGTCATCGGAACTTGACAGGTATGCAAAATTTTAGCTCAATCGGTTGAGGATAACTGCTTTAAAATTCAGTTCCGGATTCCACTCACACAAAGATACATACGTTAAATAAAAGCTTTTAAAAAACTTTGTTCTTGTTCCAAAAAATAACAGGCGGAATAATTACCTGTTTGGTAATTCTACCTTTGTGTAACAATAGTCCTGGTTGTTCGGCGTTTACAGGTACAAGACTAATGATATTGGCGTGACTAAAAAATCCTCTAAGTTGTGTGAAAACGGCATAGCCGTGTCCTCAGCACGTCGGTGTTGCTTGACACCTCGTGCATTGAGAATACGGCTAGCCGGAGATAAGCCTCGGTGAGTTTCTTGTTGTTTCTTCTCACACGAGTTGTAATCGAAATAACGGATTTAGACTAAGAAAATATATAATGCCTAAGATCAAAAACATCTTAAGATTACTGAAGTAAGGATAATTGGTAAGGAGACGCGGTAAGTGTCGCCAGTGTATGAGCAAATTGCTCATACCCTTCCACTCGCAGTCTAGTGGGTTTATTGTCAAGTATTTACAACGATTTGATAATAAAATGTCAAAGATATGCGGTGACGTTTCAGTTATTTTCCACTTCTTTTATTAAACAAAATCGAAAAAAAAAACAGTTTGGTATACATGATACCTTGCCACAGAATGCATAACATGACCTTGCAGATAACATACAGGACACGTTGAATCACATAACACACGTGGATGAATTCATTTTGTAAAAAAGTATAAAAAAGTTGCGGCGACATTAATTTCTCGATCGGATAACAGCTCTCCTTACTTCCTCTTACTTCAGAAGGCACCAACTACAGGTGTATCCACTACGGTGTCTATTCTGTACGTTAGTTTCAGCTAGGATAAGGCTGCGTTTCCATTGACGCGGAGCTGGGCGGAGCGGAGCTTAGCGGTGCATGAATTGACCAATCACTATGGAATTCACCACTGGAAACGCAGCCTGATTGGTCAATTCATGCACCGCTAAGCTCCGCTCCGCCCAGCTCCGCGTCAATGGAAACGCAGCCTAATAAAGAATTTATATATATTCAAGTACAACATATAAGTACTTATCTAGATGTAAATGTTTAATAAATGTAAAAATAATAAATGTAAGCAGGTACATAATTATGAACCGAATAAATATTATGTACCTAGAATCAAAATAATTTGTTTTATTTCAAAGTTAGATTAGAATAGAAAATGCTTTATTGTACAACTTAATAAACTAGTGGTTCGCCCCGAACTGAGACTTCGCGAATACACGCGATTTAGGTAGGTTACCTTATTTCTTTCGAAAAAATATCTATGTTATGTACAGTGGCGGAACGAAAATGTTCGTCAGTTTTCAAAGAAATCCCCTTAGCGTGTCGCGAGCACATATTACCTTTTCCAATTATACTACTGAGCAGACTGCTGTATGTAAAATCATAATTTAATAGTTTATTAACAAAGATCAAAATTGCAAACCTTTAATCAGTTGCTTGTTTATGTTTTGATACGAAACCTTTGTTATTGAGTTGGCCAGAAGTTTTGAAATTTAATTCCACAGAGAATTTTTTTAGTATTATTCATTGACAGTGTCTGTCATTTGTCTCCATTGTTATTTTCAATAATAACATGATTGGAGAGGACATTACAGCGCATGTTTTCACTAGCTACACTACATAATATGATTGGAGGGGACATTACAGCGCATGTTTTCACTAGCTACACTACATAATATGATTGGAGGGGACATTACAGCGCATGTTTTCACTAGCTACACTACATAATATGATTGGAGGGGACATTACAGCGCATGTTTTCACTAGCTACACTACATAATATGATTGGAGGGGACATTACAGCGCATGTTTTCACTAGCTACACTACATAATATGATTGGAGGGGACATTACAGCGCATGTTTTCACTAGCTACACTACATAATATGATTGGAGGGGACATTACATCGTGTATTTTCACTAGTTACACTACATAACAAGTGGAGGGGACATAACAGTGTGTATTTTCACTAGCTACACTACATAACATGATTGGAGGGGACACTACAGCGTGTATTTTCACTAGCTACACTACATAACATGACTGGAGAGGACATTACAGCGCGTGTTTCCCGACGATGGCCTCTATATCGGCGACGTCCTTCACGCAGGAGTCAGTGAGCACGAGCGGGTCTGAGTCCGTGATGAGTACATCGTCTTCTATCCGGATGCCGATCCCGCGGAACTCCGCAGGGACCGACTGGTCGTCAGGACGGATATAGATACCTGACGAACAAATTATTATTTTTATTTTTTAAATTCATTAATAACCTTCGTTTACCAAGAACTAATATCTTATTATTATAGTTTATTATTTTTCAAGTGTAAACCACACTTTATGGATAACATTAAATTTAAATGTAACCCAAAAATTTCGTTCCAGCGGGACTCGAACCCGCAACCTCGCCTGTGATCGGCGATGCCTTTACCAATTCGGCCATAGAACGAGCTATGACACTAAAGACGAAATTTGTGGGCACTATCAACTCGGCTATAGCGCCGATGGGAGCCATCTACAGGTGTTTCATTAGAAACCTTCTGTTCAAAGTTCGAAATTGGTTCGAAACATTGACAAGAGATGACACCACTGCTATATCATCATAGTTTCTTATTTTTCAAGTAACAAAAAAAAGTAAGTAACTTTTAAATTTAACTTATTATTGTTACTATTTATTTATAATACACAGGAAGCTCTCGGAGCTGATGCGTGTATATCTCAGCCCTTGTCAGTGCATGTTTGTCAAGTCTATTTTTGAAAGAATTCACTGAGGGGGCACTTATCACTGAGTCTGGCAGCCGGTTCCAAGAGCGCACGACGCGATTGGGCAATATGTGCATCCTCGGATTGCTGGTACTTGGCCCGCGCTGCAGCTTCAGCGAGTGTCCTCTGAGTCCTATATTATTGTTTATGGTATATAGTGTCTGTGATAAATACTGTACTGTAGTGGTTGTTTAGGATTTTGTAGGTCTCTATTAGGTCTCCACACACTCTACGTTGCTGAAGGGTAGTTAATCCAAGTTCGTGTAACTTCAACTAACTTTACTAACTAAACATACACTATTTTTTCCCAAAGCAGTAGTGCCCGCATTGCCGGCGTTCCGGTTTGAAGGGTTTGAAGGTTGCCGGTAAAATTACAGGCGCAGTGCAATATCAAACAGGTTGCGTCCTAGGTGGACGTGACCTATTGTTAAAGGCAGAGTTTACCGCTTAATATCAGGCGGGAAAAACGAAGTTAAAAAGTAATTAATTTTGTAAAAATTAAAAACCCTCAACGCAATGAAACAGCTGCAACGATTTTGATCAAACATAGCTAAGAACACTCCCGACAAATTCACCTTTCAAACAAAAAACAAAAAACAAAATCGGTTCATCCGTTCAGGAGCTACGATGCGACAGACAGACAGACACACACACACACAGACACGTCAAACTTATAAAACCCCTTGGTTATTGCGTCGGGGGTTAAAAAAAAAAAAAAAATACATCTGTTGGGCGTTCTCACATTGGATGCTAACGACACGACACGTTATCATCGACGATATCGTGCGACGAGTAATCAAAACATTTATAACTCTCGCAACGAGTCATGAGCGCTCGGCGAAAGTGGTGGGATTGACTGCGCATGTTTACATTAGCGCATTTCCTATACAGACCCAAAACATTACTACTGCGCATTGAAGGTCAGCGCTCATTACGCGTTGCGCGACCTATACTACACAACGCCTTCATACTGTCAACGATATCATCGACGACCGCAAACGATACGGCAGTGACCTGGTTCGACGGTGATCACCATGTTGGTGCGGAGCGGCGTCGCGCGGCGCACGAGCGGCGCTTCGTGCACGTCGAGCCCGAGCTAGTAATAGTATGTGACCTGGTTCGACTGTGATCAACATGTTGGTGCGGAGCGGCGTCGCGCGGCGCACGAGCGGCGCGTCGTGCACGTCGAGCCCGAGCTAGTAATAGTATGTAACCTGGTTCGACGGTGATCACCATGTTGGTGCGGAGCGGCGTCGCGCGGCGCACGAGCGGCGCGTCGTGCACGTCGAGCCCGAGCTAGTAATAATTAGTGACCTGGTTCGACGGTGATCACCATGTTGGTGCGGAGCGGCGTCGCGCGGCGCACGAGCGGCGCGTCGTGCACGTCGAGCCCGAGGTAGTGCGACACGTGGTGCGGACACAGCCTGTACGCCGCCTGGGGACAACAATACGCCATAAGTAGACCATACCTCTCCTTCTCATCATAGGACGAACAGGCGCACGGCTCGGTACCACCCTTACCTCATTAGTATATATACCTTCTATTCGTACTAAACGTTTCAGTTCTACCTTTATAATACGAACTGCTAAGGAGTGGAATACGCTACCGTCGTCTGTCTCTCCTGAAAACTATAATCTGGGTCTCTTCAAGGCTAGAGTGAATAGGTGCCTTCTATTCACTTGCTCATTGCTCACCTTGCACGCCGCGCCAGAGGTCAACAAAATAAATAAGAAAATAAATATTTTCGTCTCTTTCCATACAAGAGTTTTCAGACGTCAGTCTCTGGCGCTGTGGCTCAGCGGGTGTAGCTGATCCGCGAGAGGTGCGGGTTCGATTCTCGTTGCGGGACAAATGTCTGAATTATCTGAAAATATTTGTTCTGGGTCTGGGATGTATGAGTGTAGATCCTGATACCGACTACACAGGAAATAAATATTAAGTGACTGTAGGGAGATAAACTCACTCCAATAAGTTGATCTCTGTCGATATCTTTGGACAGGATGCCCTCGGCTTGCAGCCGCGCGCCCAGCAGCCAGCACATGCTGTCGAACAGCTGGCCCAGCGGCGGACAGTGCGAGCCTACCAGCTCTATGTATGTATGTATGTATGTATGTAGGGAGATAAACTCACTCCAATAAGTTGATATCTGTCGATATCTTTGGACAGGATGCCCTCGGCTTGCAGCCGCGCGCCCAGCAGCCAGCACATGCTGTCGAACAGCTGGCCCAGCGGCGGACAGTGCGAGCCTACCAGCTCTATGTATGTATGTATGTATGTAGGGAGATAAACTCACTCCAATAAGTTGATATCTGTCGATATCTTTGGACAGGATGCCCTCGGCTTGCAGCCGCGCGCCCAGCAGCCAGCACATGCTGTCGAACAGCTGGTCCAGCGGCGGACGGTGCGAGCCTACCAGCTCTATGTATGTATGTATGTATGTAGGGAGATAAACTCACTCCAATAAGTTGATCTCTGTCGATATCTTTGGACAGGATGCCCTCGGCTTGCAGCCGCGCGCCCAGCAGCCAGCACATGCTGTCGAACAGCTGGTCCAGCGGCGGACGGTGCGAGCCTACCAGCTCTATCAGCTGTTTCTGAAATGTACAAATATACATTTAAAAAAAACTGACGTCAAAGCTTTCTATAAAAAGTCTTACGCGTTGCTGGTTCGATTCCCGCCTCGGAACAAATATTTGTGCGATCCACAGATATTTGTTCAGGGTGTTCTGGGTATTTTCTAGATATAATAAAATATATCTATCTATGTAAAGTATTGTATTAAGTATATCAATTGTCTAATAACACAAGCTCTGCTTAGCTTGGGGCTAGATAATGTTGTGTGAACTGTCCAACAATATTTATTATTTATTATTTAGTCTGTTTAAAGTCTGAAATTCAGTATTATCTCCTAACTCCTAATCGACAAGGAGTGCTGTAGCTTTCATCATCAGCTGAAGAGCATCAGATGGTGACTCCCAGACGAAAACATCTGAATAAGTTATGAAAAATTAACAAACACACTGTACATCACAATACATTTTAGAGGATTTCCTTCGATTTCTCTGAGAATCCATCATCAGATCTTCGGTGAATATGGTGCCATCCATATATGATAGATATCCCACCATTGGAGTCTGTCAAGAGTCAATAGGCTTCTCTTAAACGTATTTTTTAACCCCGACGCATAAAGAGGGATAAGTTAAGGAGGGAGGAGATAAGTTTGACCGCTATGGGTGCGTGTCTGTCATTCTGTGGCACCGTGAACCGATTTGAATGCGTTTTTAGGGTTCCGTACTCAAAGGGTAAAACGGGACCCTATTACTAAGGCTCGGCTGTCCGTCTGTCTGTCTGTCTGTATGTCTGTCTGTCTGTATGTCTGTCCGCCTGTCACCAGGCTGTATCTCATGAACCGTGATAGTTAGACAGTTTAAATTTTCACAGATAATGTATTTCTGTTGTCGCTATAACAACAAATACAAAAAAATAGAATAGAATAAATATTTAGGGGGCTTCCATACAAAGAAAGTGATTTTTCCAAATGTAGGTTAAGCAATGATCTGCGAGGTCAGTTTTTGGATGGATGACCACTTTTTGCGTGCAATTTTTATTTTTATTTGCTTACAAACTTGTTTTTTTATGCCGTTTTTATAGATAATGGTACGGAACCCTTCGTGCGCGAGTCCGACTCGCACTTGGCCGGTTTTTATTTATTTGAAAGCAGGTTTTCTAGCGATGTTTCTTCACAATCGGTTCAGAAGTTGCATTGCGTTAGGGGTTTTTTTACTCCTTTTATTTACTGTTCCTTGGACGGAGATATCCATAAAGATAAGTAGATAGATAACCTATTAACAAAATGAGGTAGTTACCTGCACTGATAAGATGAGCTCGTACAGTATCCTGTGGTACTTGGAGAAACGTCCGGACACCGGCCAAGTGCGCGATATGTCCGAATTGTACATCCATCGCTGACAGCCTGCGAACAGACAGATATCACATCCCACAATGTGGTCGCAGCTATGTAGTCGTACCATGACGGGAACTCACGGTGAAGTGAGGCCCTTTGAGACTCAGCTGTCAGCTTGCAACTGTACTCCAGCACGGCGTTTCTCTTACCAGAAAC
Source organism: Operophtera brumata (assembly GCA_932527175.1). Taxonomy (NCBI): domain Eukaryota; kingdom Metazoa; phylum Arthropoda; class Insecta; order Lepidoptera; family Geometridae; genus Operophtera; species Operophtera brumata. Next base: position 17,044,270 of record OW052238.1, on the reverse strand, counting down.
CACTAGTAGCATCTCGCTCTCGTCCAGCAGTTGGTTGTTGGCGACGTAGTGTATGTGCGCGCCGCCCCCCGCCACGGGGGGGGGGGGGGGGCATGCTCCGCGCCCGCCAGCTTGCAACTGTACTCCAGCACGGCGTTTATCTTACCAGAGTCCACTAGCAGCATCTCGCTCTCGTCCAGCAGTTGGTTGTTGGCGACGTAGTGTATGTGCGTGGCGCGCGCGCCGCCCCCCACCACGGGGGGGAACGCGGCGTGCTCCGCGCCCGCCAGCTTACAACTGTACTCCAGCACGGCGTTTATGGCGTGCTCTGATACACCTGTGGACCAAAATTAATAAACCATAACAATTAATTTAAAGGCGCTATAGGTTCAACCAGTTTCAACGAACATTGTTGATGACTTCACTAACTCAAATAATAATTAATAAGTTACCAAAAATTTCAAAAATTAAAAAGGGTAAGAAGTAAGACTAAAATGGTACTTCAATTAAAAAAAAAATGGATTTCCATCGCTCTGTGCTTCGGAGGGCACGTTAAGCTGTCGGTCCCGGCTGTTATTGATTAATAGCAGTCGATAAGCCATGTCAGAGGCCCTCGGGCGGCTTGACAAACTCCGACACCAGAAACAACGAAGAAACGAAAAAAACGAATTTAAAAAAGTTATAACCATATATTTTTATCTTCTTGAAAACTGTAAGAACTCTTATCAAAAACTTAAATATTCTAGAGCTCATTATAGACATGCTGTGAACCTATTGGGCCTTAATCCCTTTTCTTACCTACATAGTATTCAAAGTCAAAGTCAAAAAGTATTTTATTCATTGAAATCACAAGGATCATTTTTAATCATCTTAAAAAATAAATTTAAATTTACTCCTGTTCCAACGCAACCAGACCTAGAAGAATCAGGCAACAAACACGGACTGTTTTTATTTTGATGAACCTTCTTACTACTAGGTGGAGAGCGCCTGTGTGGTGCCTCGAGAACAAGTGGAAGCTGATTCAAAGAAAAAAGGAAAACCAACTTAAAAGCCTTACTTAGGTAGGCAGTCAAAAGTAAGATGATAGAGAGAATCAGCAAAAGTTCATAAGGCAGCACACACTACGCTTAGACTAGACTGCAAATTTTATTAGAGTATTAGAGTAGACAGCACAGTGGCACTTTGGTTTCGTGTCGCAGCGCAAAGCAGACTATAGAGTTAGTAGTATATACTGCAGACTGGTAGCTTAGTGCACGCCATGGCCATATTGACGGACTGGGCGCCGGTGTAGCAAGCATCCTTCATGAGCTGCACCTCGGCCGGTGATTTGATGACGCGCATAAAGTGCAGTGCGCGCTGAGGGTGGGAGAGAGACACTTGGCTGTCGTGCCGCAGCGTAAAGCATACTATAGAGTTAGTGATATACTGCAGACTGGCAGCATAGTGCACTTACCGGGCTTAGTGCAAGCCATGGCCATATTGACGGACTGGGCGCCGGTGTAGCACGCATCCTTCATGAGCTGCACCTCGGCCGGTGATTTGATGACGCGCATAAAGTGCAGCGCGCGCTGTGGGTCGGAGAGAGACACTTGGCTGTCGTGCCGCAGCACGGCGCGCACGGTCGTGTGGATGTCCGGGTTGGAGGGGCTCTGGTTGTGGTACCAGAGGACTGAGGGCTTCGATGATGCTGTCATGCTGTTGAAGGTACGATAACTTTAGAAGTCTGGGGCTCGACTGATCAGGACAGAGCGATGTGATGAGAGATGCCTGTTCTCAACAATGACCGGTAATACCTGATTGAATAACAAGATGACCAGTTAATTTAAAAGCTACTATTTTTAGTGTTCCATTCAAATACAAGTAATTACCCTCAACGCAATGAAACGGCTGAACCGATTTTGATCAAACATAGCTTAGAACACTCCCGACTAATTCACATTTCAAACAAAACAAAAAAACAAAATCGGTTCATTCTTTCGGGAGCTACGATGCCACAGACAGACACACACACACACACATATACGTCAAACTTATAACACAACGTCGTTTTTGCGTCGGGGGTTAAAAATAAAAAGGAACACTTATGAAAGCACATTGGTGTCTAGCATGCATAATGCGAAGCTTATTACTCTATTCACGACTAGATGTCACCACAGGAAAAAATTGAACGCAATATTTACTGTCATTCTTCAAAAAATTACTAATGATCCAAGAAATGGCTGCACCAACTTCATTAAAATACCGCATTGAAATCAGAGCACCCATTCCGTTAGCTGCGTAGTGTGTCTGTCTGTCTGTTTCTATTTGTCTCTATTTATTTAGTTGGTGGTTAAAAAGACAGAAATGAAATAGGCCAGAACTAAAAATGTGAAGCTTTTAGAAATGGGTAAATTACTAATAAAATTACAAAATATATTTGACCATGGTTATGTTCAAAGTTTTCGTAAGGTGCTTCGCTAGTTTAATTATAATGCTTGTCTATACATACTTGTTTAGATACCCGCCGAAGGTGTCCACCGGACGCGCCTCGTAGACGGTGAAGAGTCGCACCGCGTCGGCACAGCCCGTCCTGGGGCCCTCCCACAGCTCTGCGTGACTGTCCTTCTCGTAATGCTTGTCTATACATACTTGTTTAGATACCCGCCGAAGGTGTCCACCGGACGCGCCTCGTAGACGGTGAAGAGTCGCACCGCGTCGGCGCAGCCCGTCCTGGGGCCCTCCCACAGCTCTGCGTGACTGTCCTTCTCGTAATGCTTGTCTATACATACTTGTTTAGATACCCGCCGAAGGTGTCCACCGGACGCGCCTCGTAGACGGTGAAGAGTCGCACCGCGTCGGCGCAGCCCGTCCTGGGGCCCTCCCACAGCTCTGCGTGACTGTCCTTCTCATAATGCTTGTCTATACATACTTGTTTAGATACCCGCCGAAGGTGTCCACCGGAGGCGCCTCGTCGACGGTGAAGAGTCGTACCGCCTCGGCGCAGCCCGTTCTGGGGCCCTCCCACAGCTCTGCGTGACTGTCCTTCTCATAATGCTTGTCTATACATACTTGTTTAGATACCCGCCGAAGGTGTCAACCGGACGCGCCTCGTCGACGGTGAAGAGTCGCACCGCGTCGGCGCAGCCCGTCCTGGGGCCCTCCCACATCTCTGCGTGACTGTCCTTCTCATAATGCTTGTCTATACATACTTGTTCAGATACCCGCCGAAGGTGTCAACCGGACGCGCCTCGTCGACGGTGAAGAGTCGCACCGCGTCGGCGCAGCCCGTCCTGGGGCCCTCCCACAGCTCTGCGTGACTGTCCTTCTCATGGACAAACAGGACGCTCTGAAACACCATTTGAGATCCTCAATGTTGAGGAAGGGCAGTCTAAACGAACATAACTAGATTATGAACAGTAATTTTCTTTTTAAATAATTAAACGGCTTATTACCACTGTATTTCGTCGCTTGCTGACGTTTCGAGACTGAATTCAGAAGCCTCTTCATCATGAGCACCGCCCGCGACCGCGTTCGACAGTTGCGGGCGGAGCGAGCGGCCGCACGCAGAATTCAGTCTCGAAACGTCAGCAAAGCGACGAAATACACTGGTAATAAGCCGTTTATTTATTTAAAATGATTCCCAACCACGATAGTTTCAATTCTAGTAATTTTCTTGCAAAATATCTTCACTTTCTAAGGGTTTATTCCAGATAGTTAACTTTTTACAAGCTTTTTTTTTACTTGCAATGTATGTATGTTCGGGTCAAATCTTGCAAAAGATTTTTAAAGCATTTATCTTCAACCTATGAGTATTGAGTGCATTTTTCCCAGTTGTTTGAATAACAATTTAACTGTTACTGTAGGAATTAATTATATTTTTTCATAAGTGCTGTATTTTTGTGTACTAACCAAATTATGGATCTGTGTGTCTGAAATAAAGTTTTTTTTATTTTTTATTTTTTATTGCAGGCCTCCGAGTCTTCGCTGTTCGAGATGAAATTTGGCATACCTGTCAAGTTCCAATGATAATATAATATTATGGACCATAACGGAGACGGAAGGTGGACAACGGAACTCCGCGATGGTTAATAGTAGTCTGGCCGTGTTTGGGCTCATTTTGATCAGCACACAATTCTAATCACTAATGTAATTAAAGCTTGTATTGAAAAATATATTTTTTATAGAAAACTCACAACCAAGTCAATGTGAAGGCTTTGTTCATTTCATCATCATCATCAGCCTATATAAGTCCACTGCTAGACATAGGTCTCCCCTGTAGAATGCCACGAGAGCCGCTTCCTGCTACCTTTATAATGACTTTGGTATATTGAGGGGTCCTTCCTACACTGTGTTCTGGTTTGTGGCTGCTTCGAGAACCTTTATTTCCCAACAGCTCTCAATTCTGCGTGATATATGGCCTGCCCATCGCAATGGCAACTTGCTAATTCTGAGGGCTATGTCACTCATCCTGGTGTGGTCTCGTGCTTGTGATACTCCGACCATAGCCATCTGCGAGACTGACTCATTAGTAATTTTCCCATTTGGTTGTAAAATATTGCTCACCTTAAAATTATCAGTCTGTGCCGGCTTCACCATCACGAGGATGGCCGAGGGTTCCAAGCATCCAGTCAGATAGAAGAAGTCAGAGTTCTGTCTGAACACAAACGGGATTTGATCTGACATAAACTGCTTTCTAGCTGCTGGTATCACAATCTGAAAATTAGTAGTTTAAAATTCTTAATGAAATGAAATTATTTTAAAGATTGTAGTTTAATGTCGTTTTTTTATTTTTCTTTCTGTTTCTTATTAATTTTAATTTGTATATATTGTATTGCATTAAGCAAGTAACCTTATTTTATTTATTTATTTAAAAACTTTCACACAAGACAATAGTGCAAGGAGGACTTAATGCTAACAGCATTATCTGCCAGTCATCCTGGACGTGCAGAAAGATGGTGAGGCGTGCCTTACAAACAAGTACCACAGAAAATAATAATAACAATACAAGTTAAAATATTAAACTAAAAGGATACCTAAATATAATATACTAATAAATACAAATACCCAAACAAAAACATAAACAAAAATAAAAACAGTTTCACAAAATAATAATAATATACATAAAATTACCGTGACTATAAAACACATACTTAGTAGGGAAAGTACAAGGTATATACCTAACACAGGCTGCAGTAACATAGATTGTGAAACACTGACACTGAATTGGAAACTAATAATTTAGCCTCTTATTATACAGTTCACGAACCTTAGACTCAATATGCGGAACATCTCAATAGTCAGAAGCAGAATACTTTAAACAGTTATTAATTTTTAAGTACTGTTTGTTTTTCTTCGATAAATAATATTGATCGAAGTTGTTTTTAGAAAATAAAATAATTATAAGGTTTTTTTGTGAAGAAGCAGATGGCCCACCTGATGTTAAGTGGTAACCTCTTTCTTAAACAATGCATTACCACATCGGTCTCATCCGTCTAGGGCGGACCCTATCTACACTATCTACACTATCTACACTAATATTATAAAGAGGAAAGATTTGCATTTTTTCCGGGTGTGTATGTTTGTAATGAATAAACTCAAAAACTACTGTGCCGATTTCAAAAATTATTTCACCATTGGAAAGCTACATTCACCCTGAGTGACATAGCCTACCAGGGAGAGGGGGGAGGGGGGTTGGGGCTGTTTTTCATCCTGAAACTACCCGTGCGAAGCCGGGACGAGTCGCTAGTGCACAATAAAGATAAATCAATTAACTCTGCGTATAGGTTACAAAAAAGTAATCGTTTTGTAGCAAATTCAATGCGTTTCTACAACAAACTACCAAAACATAGTAGATTATAACAGAAAAGGGACTTCAGAAATGTATAAAGGAAAAAGGCATATTACACAATTACAGGTGATTACTTGACACAGAAACTAATAGTTTTGTCTAAGCCCCAGTACTGCTGCTACCAATTGATTTTATTTAATAAGTTTTATTGAAAAGGCCTTTATACAGCTGCTTAAAATTTGACATTGCTCGCCTGCGACGCACGTGGTTGTGGGTTCGATTCCCGCCTCGGAACAAATATTTGAGCAATCTGCAGTTCAGGGTGTTCTGGGTATTTTCTATGTATAATAAAAAAAAAACTATGTAATGTATATTGTATTAAGTATATCTGTTATCTAGTAACCATAACACAAGCTCTGCTTAGCTTGGGGCTAGATAATGTTGTGTGAACTGTCCAGCATTATTTATTTATTTATTTTTCCTTGTGATAATATGACAAAGCTGCATCTATTTTCCATTTTTTTTCCATTTTGCTATACCGAAAATTTATTGTTGTAACTAAGTGTTCCCTGTGATCCTACAGCTTGAATAAATATATGAATATGAATAAATGGTATTGCAAAAATGCAATATGGTGAAAATTATAAGGATACTTAAGCTTATTTATTGTAGGTACAATATATTAAACTTTATAGTCTAATGTGCATTGTAAGAATATCACGCGGATGTAGTTGCAGGGTTCAGCATAGTTAAATTTAAAGTATACAAAATAAATGTACCTAAAATGAACCTCCACGTAGCATTATAATATATTCGAAAATAACTTGTCTGTCATTTTTTTTTTTTTTTTGTTTTTTTTGTTAACCTTTTGTGTCCCACTGCTGGGCAAAGGTCTCCCCCAAAATTTTCCAGTCATCTCGGCCTTTGGCAGTTTCCCACCACTCCTCGTAAGCCTCGAGATCGTCCCGCCAACGCCTTTTCGGCATTTTATTTTATTTTATTTTATTTTATTTTATTTTATTCTCTTAGGAAAACTAACAGCTAGTTACTTAAAAAACAGAGTTATAAGGTATCGAAGGCCAATTAAAAGTTTTCACAAATATTAACTACTACTATTATTATTATATACTCAAACCCCTGATGGTAATAATATAGCAATGTTACTTAAAGTATTTTTAAGATCCTATTTTTTTATTTCAGGCATTTCACGTGATCTTTCTAAGGGCTCCCATACTTCAAGCTGGTCACTGTAATGTATACCCACAACACAACACACATCAAATTGACAGTTCTATATTAAAACCTCTCAGATTTGACATGTATAAGTGTCTACTAAGTGTTAGTCCCTTCTCCCATTACGATACTCACAGGCGATTCATGTATCCTGAAGGTATTCTGCAAGTCTCGGAGACTAGTCGCCGCCAAGTATCTCGCACACTAGCCTGCATTCAAATGTATGTGAGATACTAGTCTCAGAGACTTGCAGGATACTTGAATCGCCTGTGTGTATCGTAGGGAGAGGGCTTTAGGTGTTTGTGATTAGTTGGAATGGTAACGAGTCTCAGTATAATAGTTGTTTTTATATGTGTAACTGTTGTTGGGTATTCGTAAAAAAAACTCACAATATGTGTTTTGTGCATGTTGTCCACATTAGCAACTAGTTTCCCGACCAAGGTCTCTCTCCTCTCTCTAAACTCCGCCTGAGTTATTCCACGAGTCAGGTTGTCCTTTGGGACCAAGTGCGGATGTGTGTGGCATGTAGGCTGGCCGAGGATTCCTTTTGGAATCGCGAACTGGGCCACAGGCGTCTCACTGGGCGGATTCCCCACTGAAGATTTACATCTTGCCGTTCTCTGAATGAAACTCTGCCTGCAAACCCTCCGTAGTTCCCTTGAAACTGAAAGTTTAGGCATTTAAAACAAATATAAACAAAAGGCGTATGATCAATAAAAGTAAGACTTACCGAAGCTTAGACTTATTCGTGAGTTGTGCATGTTAACAAATTTTCTATTGCTTTTTGTTTGCTTTGGCCGAAACGTGGAAAAAGGTAAGAAATTTAATTTTATTTTATGTAAACCAAATAAACCAATGTAAACACGAAATTTGACAACCGAATTTATGTTATTGGATTGACATTGACATTTTAGATGTAATGATAATGACAGCCAGGCTGAAAAGTGCTGCACGAGAATAAATATGCAATGCATTACCTAACATAAGCAGAAGAAGAAGAAGAAAACATATTAAAAAAACTCGCAGACTGTTTCATTACTTTTATTGTTTTTAATTTTTTATAGATAAATGTTGATGTTCAGATAGATATTCAGATAAAAGATTGTTCAGTAGATAAATGTAAGTAATAATAATATATGATTACTCTCGTTGCACGAAATTCGGTAGTATTGTCACAAAAAAGGGCTGCATTTATTTAGGCAGCACATAAACGTTCCGTTTCAACCAGTTATTTTTTCACTCCACATTCTAAAAGGCGGGTTATTTGAAAATTCAGAAAAAATATATTGTGGATAATAAAATATGAACCCCTAATCAAATATTTAATTCGTAACGTAATAACCGTGTAAACTATTTTAATTTGTGTGTATCATTTTGAAATAGTCAATCACAGCCACAAAGGGGTAGACCAGGTAGATCATGTATAAAATGTAAAGACAGTTTTGTCTGCAATGTAAACGTTTCGCAAAAGGTAAATTTTTAGAACATCTGCAAAAGGAAAAGAGGCTCTATTGCTAGGCTTCGTGGGCAGGAAGGTCATGCTACGCTACGTTCACCGTGGTACAGCAGCCAGCAGTTAGTGCGGAACGGCCGGCGCTAGCGCACGTCGCTGCATCACACCCGCCACTTCGATCCCGAAACCGATTTGTGTCGTAAAAAGTGCCCGTTACAATAGTGTTTCATAACAGTGCTTGTTTATTTTACTAATTTCCAAGTTCCGACGACGCTCCGCTTGCAGACAACGACTCTTCAGAGAGGTTTGTTTAAGTTCTCGTATTCTATGCTCTAGCGCTCTCTAGCCCTGTCTTCAATATTGTTGTTGGTAGCTAGCCGATAGTTTACTTGCATCGATAAATTGCTGGACCCGTTGGCTGCTTCATTTGCATCGTTTTGTAAGCCATTCATTAGTTGTTACGGTTGGTTGCAAGGATTACGATGTACGACCTCGCGATAGTAGGTATGCTAGCTCTACAATCTAATATAATTTTAAGTTCTGCTACATCACTTGGAGTTATAGGTATAATTATCTAACAAGTCATTAAATTATACAATGTGAGGTTTTATTGTTGACCTTATTTATATTTTGAGTGAGGTATTTTGGCAGTGAGCGCAATATTATGAGGTAAGTACAACACTAAGGTACATACCTACTACATACAAAAGATAGTTCCGTTTTCTAAAACGTCACAATTTTTCCCATGCAAAATGTAGGTGTGCCACCTAGAATAGTAGTTAAGTAACTTGTGTGCCACAGTGCGCGTTCTCTGTAAAGATGATGGATTGATGTATGATCTAAACACAAATTAGGTACATAACATATTAAACCTTAACCACAGAATATACCTACAGGGTGTGGCAGAACAATGAGTCTCTCAGAGTAAGTAGGTACCTTCTCTGTTGTAGTTAGAAAGGTTTGTTCTAAGAAACAACTAACAGCACAATGGACAGGCTGACTCTTAAACAGAGAGCTGACAGTACAATTCATAAAAAAAAAACAGATTTTTTTTTCAAAATTCTCCTAATGTTCCTTAAGAACAAACCTCTAACTACAACAGATAAGGTTCCTACCCAGAGAATATAATTATCTTGCCGCACCTGATATCCCTAAAATTTTAAATTTCTTTTCTTAGAAGAAAATCTCTAAAATTACGACTATACACCACGTACTTCACTATTCTCCTGCTGACGTTTCGTTGATCATTTCGAGGTCCTTCTTCATGAGCACCGACCGCGACCACGCTCGAAGGCCGTGAGACGGGAACGTCAGAAGGAGAACGTGGTGTACCGTCGTAATTTTTATAAAATGATACCAAGCCACGGTAATTTCAACTCTATAAACTGTTTTAAACATCCGGATTTTATAAAAGCTCGTTTCTTATGTTTATTTCCTAAGCTTCCAATTTAAAAATAACTCCTTGCGTTCCCTTAACTCAGGGCAATAAAGCTCTAACAACATTAGAATGTAAAGCCATAACTTACAGCTTAGTATGAACCCTTTCTATCTATTTATTTTACTAAAGTGAAGAGTTATGTTTTTTATTAACTAGTATGTACCTACCTAGTAGTAGTAAACACATTGATTTACGAATCAGTATAAACTATTATTAATTTGTATTTTATGAATTCAGGATGAATAAATTGTAGAATGATATAAACGATCTGCCGCAAAGTACCATTTATGAGATACTATGTTTGTTTATTTTTCATTTATAAATAGCTCATTTAGCTCAAATAGTTTATTTTTCATTTTTAAATATTGTTAATTAGCTTTTTCGATATTCGGGATAAATAAAATGGAGAATGCTTTCTCATATACCTATACCAATGGTCCTTCGAGCCAGATCATTGTACTGTTCTAACTACTCCTATTTATATTGATAAGCCATCCGGGGCCTCAGTCGCACTAATTTTGAACGATACCTATTACCAAAACAAAAACCGTTCACGTTATTTCGTATAAGTCTCTGGATTGAGGAATCCTTGCTTGAAACGGCCTGAAGCTTAGCGGAGTAAGGAAATGTCAGCTCAATTCAAGCAAGGATCCCTCAATCCAGACGTAGGAAATAACGTGAACGGACCTAGTTTTGTTTTGATTATAGCGTTCAAAATTAGCGCGTTTGGGGTTCAGCCCCCTTATTCCCTAACTGAAAGTCACTCGGTGACTAACATTTGTCTTCTTCTTATCTTAGGTAATGGCTTCTGTGCGATATTTGCAACAAATTAGCCAATGTCAAGTGATATAATAATATATTTTTATAGTCATGTCGTCAAGTCTCCGTCAAGTCATAACCCAGTTTAAATAGTGGCTGAAAAACTGAGTTTTTACGGGAAAAAATCCACCATTTCCAAAAGACACGCAATATTCTTAAATTTAACTACATCACACATGTGCCATTTATCGAAGTTACACCGGTTAAAAACTATAACATTGCTCAAAATTATCATTAAGAATTGTCAATTGATGGTAATTTTACTTGTCAAACGTTATTCACCGAGTGACTTTCAGTTAGGGAATACGGGGTCTGGTGTAGGTACTGTACCTACCTAAAGTGTTCATCTTTCTATCTAGGTACCTTTATATATTTATATCATCATAGGGCGAGCAGGCGTACGGCTCAGTACCATCCTTACCTCATTAGTACAACTTCTATTCGCAAAAAACGTTTCAGTTCTACCTTTATATAAGCGAACTGCTAAGGAGTGGAATACACTACAGTCGTCTGTCTTTCCTGAAAACTATAATCTGGGTCTTTTCAAGTCTAGAGTGAATAGGTGCCTTCTAGACCTTTGTGCTCCATCTTCGGCCACATCGTCACTTACCAACAGGTGAGATCAAACAAAGGTCTACAATGTTAAAAAAAAAGTATCTGTCATTGATGTAACTTAACCTAAGTACTTATCTTTATCGTGCTAGGCTGCTAACATTGTTTATTAGGCTCTTATTTATTTATTTTATTTTATTTTATTTATTTATTTTATTTTTTCTTCTTTTGGTTGTGGCTTTTGTTTCTACAGTTTATTAGGCTCAAATTCTCCTCTATTGTGGGGACGGGGTCAATTCCCATACTCAAAAATTATAATATGGCGGCCGGCGGCTCATTATCAAAGACCTCAAATTCAATTAGGCATAACACTCCCAACTCCCAATCTCATCGGCATAACGATAAACAAAGGCCTATGGCTGCGCATTAAGCACGGAACAGCCGTGTCGTTAATAGTTTCTTAATCCACAGCTTCTCAAACTGCGTCTGAATAAGCCGATCTTTCGGGAACTAAAGTTGTTAACATTGTCTAGTATAGTGCATTCTAGAAGCAGCTCAGTTTATTGAAGAGCAATAGAGTTTATTTACTGACCTATATCGAATTTGTGTAATAATAGTTTTTTCTAGAGTCTAGAGTTTTTGGTGACACAAGGGAATCAATAGGTCTTCCTAATCTTTCAGAGTCTACTTGTAAGAACTTTTTACCGTGTTTCTAGCAAATACTTAAAACCAGGCATTACATTTCACTTATTTCTGTAATTATCATCTCAGGCTAGAAAATCCAAAATTTATCCAGGCTAATTATCCAAAAGACAAATTCTATTATCTAGTACCCATAACACAAGCTCTGCTTAGCATGGAGCTAGATAGCGTGGGTTGTAAGAACGGTTATTTTTTTTATAAATTGTTGAACGAGAATCGCTATGTAGGTAGATATTAGGCACTTACTTACTTTATTTCAATGCTTTCTGCCATTAGATAGGTTGTATAAGTCATTTACAGTATTATCCAGAAATCAAGTTGTTGTAATCAGTAATGGCTGTTAGAAAACATTGAAAACCACTTTCCTAAGCCATTCAAAGGTTCTAGTACATCGCATTCACAGGCTCGCCAGCGGAATGCGCTATTACTTGAGTTCCGCCTCTCAGATGTTGTGGCTTGGGAATGGCGGGAATCTACACCTAGGACTCGATTATATCGAAAAACTCGCAGGTTCGTACTAAAAAATCCCACAACTTTGTATAGGTACTTATCAATATCTACAACTTTATTTACCACTTTGGAAGAGTCTCTCGCGCAAACTATTCAGTTTAGAAAAAAATGAAATTAGAAACTTCAATATCATTTTTGAAGACCTATCCATAGATAACCCACACGTATGGGTTTGAAGAAAAAAAAAATTGAGTTTCAGTTCCAAGTATGGGGAACCCCAAAAAGTTCTTGATTTTTTTCTATTTTTGTGTGAAAATCTTAATGCGGTTCACAGAATACATCTTCTTACCAAGTTTCAACAGCATAGCTCTTATAGTTTCGGAAAAAAGTGGCTGTGACATACACGGACAGACAGACAGACATGACGAATCTATAAGGGTTCCATAGTTTGGTTACGGAACCCTAAAAATGAAGGATCAACGAAAGAATTTGGGGGAGAGCCGTTTATTTTCAGACAGAGTTCCAGTCATGTTTTTGCTAATAGTTAACTCTTTTGAATTCCAAACTTAATTGTCGACTTGAACCACAAGCAGCATCATAAAACGTCTGCCATTACCACCGAACTAACCCAGAGAGTAAGCCATTAACGTGTGAGGATAATGACTTTACCTATTCGGTCGTCTTTTTAAAGTTGAATTACGAAGCAGCTTCAACTTTTACGACTTTCGAAGTCAGGTCTAATTGTTTTTTTGGATGCGACTGGTCTTCCATCGCATTTTCTGCTTTACTTTTATGATCCAATGTACTTTACCTGTTTAGTTTTTTCTAAAGAATTATTCTTAGGTCTCGATGCGATGATGGCTCGAAGTCAAGATAGAGGTATCCCGTAGTGCAAATGATTTTTTTTTATCAAGCTGTCTGTCAGCTTTGCCAAACCACAAACACACCGCACGTGCAGTAGAGCTGTGTTGTAGTTGGTGTATGGTCAACAATATGTAACCACTGTGCAGCATTCACGGCTCTTGAAAAATAAGTAAAATACTGTATCACCTGTTCTGATAGCCATTACGATGGTACAAAGTGCATGGTCAGTTTTTATAACATTGACTCTATATATTTAGGGAAACATTTGGTTATTTTTGTATGGTCTAGTGAGCACCCTTTTTATACACCCCAACATTATTATTACGAAGTCATAGCTCGTGTTTTACTCAGCATATTTACATGTTTTAAGTTATCACATTTTAGAATTTAGCCTCAGGTCCTAAATACAGCTTACTCGTGTTGAGGAATCCGTGGATTTATTAATTAAAATCCCATTGTAATTAACTGTCTTTTATTTATTATCCCATTATAATCATTTCACAATTTATAGCAACGCCATCAGCTTATCATTTTTTACGGAGAGTCCAACTTAGTGCCACCACAGACTACATTATACTAGGGATGTGCTTTACTTGTAGGGATGTGCATTGTACATTCAACACTCTCCCTCAATGCACATGCCTAACTCACTAACTAATTTCACAAATTGGTTCCTTGGTAAAGGCTTAGTTAACAGATCAGCTAATTGAAACTTTGTATTAATATATTCAACATTAATCAAACCTTCCTCTACTTTTTGTTTCACAAAATTATATTTAATATCCATATGTTTAAGTCTCCGTTGATCAGGATTTTTTACAGTTTTCATCGTGCTTTGGTTGTCTTCATAAATTAATACATTTTGAAATTCTATATTTAAGTCAGCCAATATTTTAACAATCCAGCATGCCTCCACTACAGATTCACATAAAGATACTAATTCGGCTTCTGTGGTACTAAGTGCTACTGTTGTTTGCTTTTTAGACCTCCATACAATAGTATTACCAAACAGTTTGAATAAATAACCACTTGTGGATTTTCTGTCATTATCTCTAGCCCAGTCGGCATCAGCATAACCTATAAGAGGTGTTACAGTACTACAATTACTTTTAGAATATATCAGCGAATAGTTTATAGTCTGTTTTACATATCTTAATACTCTTTTTAAAGCTCTCCATAAGTTTTCGCTTGGTTTAGATTGGAATCTACTCAAATAACATACAGCTGTAGCTAAATCAGGTCTTGAACCTACGGTTGCATACATCAGTGACCCTATCAGAGATCTACACTGTAGCTCATAGGTCATATTGATAACAGAATTTTCGTCATATTTATAGTTCAGGTCCATTGGTGTGTCATTACCTTTACAATTTTCCATGTTATACTTTATAAGGATGTTTTCTAAATATTTTGATTGATTTACATTTATCTGTCCTGTGGATGTTACTTTAATTTCTATGCCTAAATAGTTTAAATTGTTCGAGCCCATGTCTTTCATTCTAAATTTTGTGTCAAGAAAACCTTTTAATTTCTCTATTTTAATCTCATTACTTCCCATAATTAACAGATCGTCAACGTACAGAGTTATATAAATATCGTCCATACTATACAAGCAATAGTCATTTTCTGATCTTTTAAACCCATATCCTGTTATAGTGTCATGAAATTTTTCATACCAGTATTTTGGTGATTTCTTTAATCCGTATAATGACTTTGTCAATTTCAGTACATGTTCTTCTGGTATTTGTAATCCTTCAGGTGGTTTAAGGTATACATCTTCTTTTATGTCTCCGTACAAAAATGCTCCCTTTACATCCATTTGATGAATTTGGTATTCTCTACAAGCCGCAACTGACAGCAAAATTCTCAAAGTTTGCAACTTCAAAACAGGTGAGTAAATTTCTCCAACATCATCTTTCTGTTGAAAACCACGTACAACAAGTCTAGCTTTGTGTATTTCCTGCTCTCCAACATTTTTCCTTGTAAAAACCCATTTTGTATCCAATAACTTTTCTTTCTCTGGTTTAGGTATAATTTTCCAAGTTTCACTTTCTTCTAATACTTTAAATTCTTCTTTTATTGCTTTTTTCCAATCTTGTTTATCTCTTCTTCCCTCAATTTCTTGAAAACTTGATGGTACATCTTCTTGATTTGATGACAGTAGTGCATATAATGCTTTATCATTTTCATCGTTCAAATTTATAACATAATCTTTGTACCATACAGGTTTCTGTCTTTTTCTTTCAGCTCTCCCTTTTTCTGATTCCTCTGGTCCCTGGCTCAAGTTTTGAATGCTATCCTTATCCTCAATATTCTCATTTGGTATCTGTTTTCTTTCTACATTATTTTGATTTCTCTCTTTAGAATTTTCTTTTTCAAAGCTACTCTCCTCTTCAGTAAAATCTGTTTTTCTTTCTGTCGGTAAGTATGCAGTTTTATTTTCCTTAAGGTTTTCATCAAACACCACGTTTCTTGCATTGACTACTCGGTTTTCATCCATATCATAAAGTTTATATCCCGATGTTGTATATCCGATCATTATCATCTTCTTTCCTGTATTATCCAGCTTCCTTCTTAGTTCTTTAGGTACATGATTATAGGCAACACACCCAAATACTCTCATATTTGACACGTCCGGTTTTCTACCGGTCCACATTTCTCTGGCAGTGAGGTTTCTCCCTACTGATGGACTTCTGTTTGTTACATATGCAGAATATAGTATAGCATCTCCCCAAAATGTTCTGTCTAAGCCTGAATCTAGTAAGATTGTCCTCGATTTCTCCATTAATGTTCGATTCATTCGTTCTGCCATTCCGTTCATTTCAGGATTATATGGCACAGTGTAAAGCATTCTTATTCCTTCACACTTACAGAAACTTTTGAACTCATTTGAGATATACTCCCCACCATTATCAGAGCGTAACGTCAGCAAATTTGTGTTAAAATATTTTGTGACATAGTAATAATAATCTTTAAATTTTTCAAACACCTCGGATTTTTCTTTGATCAAGTACACTATAACAAAATGTGTGAAATCGTCAATAAATGTTACAAAGTATTTATTACCCTCTCTATCTGTTGGTGTGATTGCACCGCAAACATCTGTATGAACAATCTCTAATGGCTTTGTAGCCCTATACCCCGACTTGTTAAAAGGTTGTCTTGTCATTTTTCCTAAAAGACATGGTTCACATAATGTATGTTCAAGTTTGTTATTTTTTAGATCACACAGCCCGTGTACTAAATTTTGTTTTGCCAATATATTAATATTTTGAACACCTAAATGGCCAAAACGTCTATGCCATAAGTTTATGTTACAATCATTGGTAGGTGAATAATTACAGTTTGATAGAACAAGTTCCATTTCGACATTATACAAGCTGTCTTCTCCATTTCCTATTAAAATCATACAGGTTTTATTGTACACTCTAACTTTACCCTTGTAAAATGACACTTCTAAACCACTAGACTCCATTTTGGACACAGACAATAGGTTCTTTCGCAATTCTGGTACATAGTATACATTTTTTATGGTAGTCAAAATTTCTCTTTTTCCAACAAAGCATTTTGTTTGTATATTACCTATCCCTACAGCTTCTATCATAACACCATTTTTAGCAGCAGCAATATTTTTGGGCACTTTTAGTTCAATATAGTCTGTGAAATAGTCCCTACTTTTCACCAAATGATCAGAACACCCCGAGTCCACACACCAAGATATAATTTTGCCATTACAGTTATTCACTTCACTATTTGCACTTGCACACTGTAACGCAACGTCACTTACTTGATTCTCTGCTCCAAAAGCCTGGTGATCTCTCCGGTCAGGATAACCTCGTCCTTGACCTGGATTAAAGCCTCTCCCTGAATTATAAACTGTTCCTCGTCCTGAGTTGTAACCTTGTCTTCCTGAATTATAGCCTAGTCCTCGTCCAGCATTGTAGCCTAGTCCTCGTCCTATATTGTACCCTCGACCTTGTCCTTGATGATTAATGGTCCTGTTTTGGACATAAGTACTATGGCCCTGGCTGTGGCCCCGCCCCTGAGTATGGCCCTGTACCTGACTGCACTGATATTTTTTATGTCCTGCTTTTCCACAGTTAAAACATAGGAAAGAGTTACTATATGTCTGATTTTTGAATTGCTTATGTTTATTTTTCTTCTCTTCTTCTCCGAGCAATCTATTCTTTACAAAATCAACTTTGAGATCAGACATTGTTTCAAGAGCGGTTATAATTCCTTCATAGGACTCTGGCATTGACAATAATATATAGTTTACCTTTTCTTCTTCGCATAATTCTGTTTCGGCCTCTTGTAATTCGGAAAACATTTGCTCCATCTTGACAAAATGTTGTGACAGTGATTCAGCCTCGAAATATTTTGACTCTGACAATTTTCTTCTAATAAACAACTTACTTCTTGTTCCCTTCTTTTGGAAATTTTCTTTTAGATTTTCAAACATTAAATAAGCTGTCTGCTTTCTGATGTATTCAATATGGCTATCTGCCACACCGGCTATTAAAATGGCCTGTGCTTTCGCCTCTTTCTGGGCATTATCCGCTTTGCTATTATACTCGGCATCTTCGACTGCGGCCAAAACTCCGTTTTCCTTTAATATGCTTTTTATCCTGAATGACCAGGTACTGAAATTTTCACCGGCGAACTGCGTTACCGGGAAACGATCTTTGGAAGACGCTGACATCTTTCCACACGGCGAACTCTCACAAAAGTCACAAAACCACGGAATAACGGTCTGCTACCACTGTTGAGGAATCCGTGGATTTATTAATTAAAATCCCATTGTAATTAACTGTCTTTTATTTATTATCCCATTATAATCATTTCACAATTTATAGCAACGCCATCAGCTTATCATTTTTTACAGAGAGTCCAACTTAGTGCCACCACAGACTACATTATACTAGGGATGTGCTTTACTTGTAGGGATGTGCATTGTACATTCAACAACTCGTAGAGTCCAGACAAAGGGGACTATGGCCCAGGGCTCTTCTTCCAACTTGTTATCCTACGCCGAACCACTTAGGCAAATAACACCGTCCAACGTAATGGGCGTCGATTCCTTGATTTGTGTACATAGATAGCCGCGAGGCTCTTCTCTTCTCAGTATAGCATGTATCCTATTAAAAGTGGAACAAAACCTCTTTGTCCGCACAGAAAGAACGATCCAAATTAGGCAATATACCATTATATGAGACAGACACTTGTGTACACATCGAAACGGCCCAACATGGAACTTGTCTTTCCCGTAAGCGTCTAGCTAGCACCAGCTATAAAAATAAAATATATTTTTAAGATCTAGAGAGCGATGACCGTCGATTAGCCGTGTAGTTTTTATGGAGAACGACGCATCGCGCAGGATGTTTGTACGTGACTTATTTATTAGCTTGAACCCCATTCTTCATGATTCGATATGAGACGACGAAAAAATTAATTGACTCTTTTCTTGAGTGTCGCGAGAAAAAACACATCAGGACCGATCGATCGCTTTTTTAAGGCACTTGCATTATCTCAGTGTCACATTTTAATGGCTAAAAAGTTGATCAGCCAGTGCCATTAGTGTGAGAAGCGCGAGACATTATTCTTGGCAGTTTGGAATAATAAATTTTTGGAATTTGGGAAATAGAGATATAACTGTGCTAAACTGACACACCTTGCGTAACTCAAGGCATTGATTTGATACAATACAAGGCTGCGGTAAGTGCGGGCGCACCCACTCATTGCTGCCTCCACAATTTATTGTGGGTATTGACAGAAAATTAAATTATTTCGCCTGGGAAAATATTGTCAATACGGTTTTACGACCCTTGTGTGTTGTAAGTATACTTATTGAGGTTTTATTTGTGTTTCATACCGGTAAAATTAAGTTGTCCAACCGAGCTCGTAAAGTGTGAAATCTTGCGCTTGTTTTCGAGTTTGTTATGTAGTTTTACTGCAACATTGGCCTCACGCTTCGTTTTTTACAAGTTGTAGAGTTTAAAGAAATGTAACTCATAGTTTATACCGAAGTTAAAACAATTTAAAGTTCGATTTGAGAAACTTCATTTGTTTTAGTTGATACCTAGGTTTATTTATTTGTAGTTAAAAAATTTGAAACATTTTATATACCTAAGTACTTAGCTAAAACGTCTTCTTTTTTTATGAAAAAACTGGTAGAGTTGATACTAAAACTAGTGGTAAAAACTCGTCTCCGCAAAAGCCTTGTAAATAACAATAAGTTCACGAACATCCTGGTTGTTAGCGAGTAGAGTTTTCATAGATTTGCCATTCGTATTGTCGTATATACATAATAATTATAATTTAATCTGTGGTGGTGTAGGTAGACTGTCGCAACTACATAGTCGCAAGGTCTCCACCCGTCCAGCCAGTTGGCATCATGTTGGCATTTGCAAGCATGACGTCATGTTATTCGGGTGACTCAAGAAACATGCCTTTACTTTATTTATTTAAATATTTAAGTAAACTAAACACAGTCATCGAAGTAAGTGGGGAGACTTTTGACCAGCTGTCAGAGAGTAGGTATAGATTAAAAAGCAATAAATATATATTTAAAGATATCATTAAGATAATATACAAATGATATAATTCATATTATAAATTATTATTTTCATAATAACTGGTGTTAAAGTTTAAAACTTTTGAAACTATCATGGTTATGTACATAATTTTCACTAGAAACGGGATATTTACCATGATTTTTGAGTTTTATATGTTCTCGATATTTCGGCACAGTAGTAGTAGTAGTTTGGTAGTGGTATCGTTCGTAATAAAAGAGTGAGAAAGAGGGTAGATCGATATATCTGCCAATAACATATACCTACTCGCAAAGACTTTAGTTAGTTCTCCCGTGATCATGGCGCATGCAACTGTGCCGAAATATCGGGAACATATAAAACTCAAAAATCATGGTAAATATCCCGTTTCTAGTGAAAATTAAAGTTTAAAGTTTTTAAATACCTAATTAATATTCGTTAAACTTTATTAATTCACCATATTAAAAAACAGAAGCTGATTACTACAACAGAACCTCTTTTCTTTAATAATACCTACCTAATTAAACTCGAAAATGCTGCAGCAGATAAAAACAGCAGCGTATTTTCTTTGATCTTTATGACATTAATAAATTAGTTTTATAATAGCTTTAGCATCTGATAAGCGATTCTTATAGGCTGAGATGACGATGCTTATTCGCACAAAGCATCAGCAGCATCTCGATCTCGAAGCAAGATAGTCAAAGTACCGTCTACAATGACTACAACGGAGGCTCGCAGTGACAAAATGATTTTCTCTGAAGATGGGCCTGATGGTTTTCTTATCATTTCATCAGGACTTGAAAACCTGTAGGTTCAGATTACGTTTGCTCTTTGAAGTAGTGTTCTGGATAGTGTTATTTTTAAAGAGGTTTTGATCTTTATCAATTAACTTTATCAATCACAACTTGTACTTGCTTCAATATCTCAACAGCCTTAATTTGGATTCTCACAGATATTTCGAGTTACTTTGGTATTTTTGTTTACTTTCGTATGACGAGGTATAGACATCGTATCCAATACATCATCAGACGAGCTTGGTATATAAACATATAAGCCTGGCTTCATTGTTTTTTATCCTTTGCGGTGTGAATTGCGTGCGATAAAATACTACTCCATTATTTCAACCATGCAGATTGCAGATACTGATCAAAATATTCTTTATATTCTTTACCATCTGCTGTGCGACTATGTTTTATAAAGGAAAAAGAGTAAAAGTGTCGGTCATGTAGATAAATGAAATGAAATGAAATGTTTTTTTTTTTTTTTTTTTTTGATAGGTACTATTGTATTGGTGAGATAAACTTTTATAAAAAAAAATGGTCTGAGATGCAAAGATCAAGGTGCATAACCCCAAGCTCTTTCAATCAGGGCACATTTTAAGTTATTTTAAAAAAAATTCTGAATGAATATTTCAGGTAATATGTACATAAAATTATAAAATACATAGGTAATCTTCATTGTTGCGCGTGTGAGCCGTCTCAGACACGGATGACTACAAACAATTGTTTCTACGAATACCACTTTTAAGTAGTGTGCTTATGTAATGTAACACTTACCCCAGTAAATGTTCACAGTCTGTCGTTTTGTCACCTGAGAGCTAAGTTTGCAACAATTCTGGAGGAAACGTCTCAGCCGAGGTGAAAGCAGGAAGCCTATTATGCAAGTATCATTGCCAGTGTGCCGTAATTACGTAGGTACATACCTACTCATGTGTTTGACGAATCATGTACATACTTAAAGTAGGTACGTAACTAGGTATTCTATAGTTTTAGGATCCAATGGGTGCCATTTGTATCTTAGGTACGAAAACGAAACCAAGCGAAAACTAGCTAGTCCGGTCTTTTCATGGTTTGCTATGCAATTGTTTACCTACACAAATAGTAATGTATATATTGAATGATATATAATAAAATATTAATACAGTGTTTCCTGTAAGCGCTTTTAACAGATTCATGTTCGTCATCTTCAACATCATCAGCTGTCTTAAGACGTCTTACGAGGCCTCCCCATATAGGTACATATACCTAATAATAGGTACAATGATTATTATTATTTGCCATATAATCACTACACTTGGCAGACGGATTGGTGATCGCAGTTTTGGTGTTAAATAGGCAATCAAGTGGATACTGCTACCAAACATTGTGGAAATCAACTTAAAAAATAACACTAGTCAAAATTATTCGGATTTTAAATAGGTAGTCACCGATTGAAGCATAAATACATATTATATACCTACACAGAACAATTACCAAGACTGAGCATTATGTATGATAAACATTGACCTCAAAAGGATTGGAAAAATTTAAAGGCAGCGAATTCATTGCAAAATAACAGGTCAAAGGCAAGAACATCCCACCATCTCTCAGCCAGTAACGTAGGTAATACTAATAACCACGTAGGTGTTTATGTAGCAAGAAATTATTTGAAGGACATTTTATTGGAATAAGTGATCAATCTCCTTTTTAATTTTGTCGGATTTTTAGTAAGTTCGTGAACTACGTAGATCCACGGTAGAACGGAACGCTAAATGGCGCTCGATATTACGTCACATGTCTCACGAATGAAGTCCAACGAAACGCAACTAACAGCTGAGTTTGGCGTAACGAAACGTCAGATTTTCTGCGCGAGTGAGAATGGACCACGTCAGTTTTGTTTCTAATTTATTTAGGAAAAGCTTAGTTTTTAATGATAATTGCATTTAATATTCAGTTAAATTAGGGTGTTACGAATTTGTGAATTGTGTGTCCCATTTATGATAAATATTGTGAGACATTTTTGAGATCGATAAAGGTATTTCGAACCGCACTTTTGTTCAATATTATGTTTATTAGCAGTTTTCTGAATGAAAAGGTAAGTTAAATTACTCAATTCGATTAAATTTGCAGGACTCAACTATGGGAAACTATAAAACTGGATTATTGAAATTGGTTTTCGTCTTCTTAACTCTGCCAGCGGTTTTTTGCGTGCAGCCCGGAAATATCATCAATCCTGGGGTCCTGACGCAGTCGAAGTCCTTGGGAGATTGTCAAGCTTGTAAACTATTCATAGAGTCCTTTAAAAATGGACTGGAACGTACTTCAAGAGGGAAATACGAGGGTGGAGATGCTGCATGGGAGGAGGAAAAGCTAAAAAAGTCATACAAACGCAGTGAAATGAGACTAATTGACATCCAAGAAGGCATTTGCAAAGAAAAGAGTAAGTACTCCATCCAGTGCCACCACATGGCTGAAAAATCGGAAGAATTCATTGAAGAGTGGTGGGCACAAAACCCGGATGAATCTGACGACTTGTTCTCATACATTTGCATTGAAAAACTACAGGTTTGCTGTCCTGCTCATCACTACGGCAAAGACTGCCATCCTTGTCCAGGAGACCACAGCAATCTGTGCTCCGGGAATGGTAAATGTCGAGGTGATGGAACTCGCAAAGGAAATGGCACTTGCCTCTGTGATCCTGGCTATGGAGGAGAATACTGCGACAAATGCTCGCTAGGCCATTATCAATCTTACGCTGACGAGAATAAACTTCTATGTTCTCCGTGTCACATGTCCTGTATGGGCGGCTGCCGGGCAGGCACTTTGAAAGACTGTGCAGCTTGTAAGCCTGGTTTTATTTTCGACTCTGATGAAGGCTGCCTGGATGTCAATGAGTGTGATGAGCCAAAGAGATGTAAACAGGAGCAGTTCTGTATGAACTCTATTGGATCATTCGCATGCTTTAACTGCCATAGCGCATGCAATGGCTGTCATGGAGATGGTCCGGATATGTGCAGAAAATGCGCTAACGGCTACTCCAAGAAAGGAGAGTTTTGTGTCCCTGAACGGGAAGGAGACTTTATTGAGTCATCGGAGAAACTCACTATGACCAGGTAAGTTCAACTTGTATACTTTCTTAGGCTATCTAATGAAGCTTTGCTTATACCTGGTGGTTTTAAACAGAGCGGCAACAGTTTCTGTGCATTAACTATTGTACCTGATACGTTTTCAAGCGTCTACAATGTAGATACTATCTACTGAAGACAGGGGCCACGGACAGACGATTGTGTCGCAGCTGTGTTCAAGACGATGAGACAGTGGAGCATGTGATATTTCACTGTACAGCCACAACCAAAGCCAGGGAAACAACAGGACTCTAGTATCTTGTAAAGTCCTGTTTCACTTCATCTACAGCTCCTCGGGGACAATGGAACAGCATTTCCACCAACCCAAAGCCCTTCTCCTTTATTTTAAGGAGTTGTGTTTGCTGGGGTTAGCAGGGTGATGACACAATACACATATATTTTGTGATGTCAGTGCAGATCTTATCTCCCCCACTTTGAATTAGAATTTAGATACTAAATTAACTCTAAATTAACTCTTAAATTAAATTAACTTAAGTTTTTTAGTATCTAGTAAGTATTTGCTATTAGCAAATACCTTAAATATGTCTAATATTAATCATTTTTTACAGAAATGAGGAGCTCTAATCTCTAGTGTGGGAAAAATAGATCCTTGTTTAATGCAAATAGGTAATTTTCAGTTTTTATGTGGTGGTGGGGCCTCATCATTTATTTGTTCTCATATTTATTTTGTAAAAAATGTGCTACCCATTACTTGCATAAGTATATTTAATTTTATTTTATTTAATTGGGAAGATACACAATCATTCTTTTTTGATATTAAGGGTTGGATTACCTACTGTTAGTGTAGATAAACCATCAACATATTATATAATCCACAGATTATTGATGATGATAAAAAATATATTTTAATTTTTGATGTATTTATTTTGTGCTGCCGTAAAACATACAATTTAGTTTACTTTATAACAATTTAAACAGTAATTATATACTCATTTACTAACAATATATTCGTCTGGCTTATTGTGATGGGAACATTGTAAAGACTTCTCCACACTAAGGGCACATGACCTTTTTTAAGCGCGCTACAAGAAAGCATCTCTGTATCACATTACTAAGAGCCGAGTTCACCAACAGATGGCTATGTTTTAAACCATAAACGTCTGTTTTACAATATTTTGCTGTTCACCAACCATTGAGTACTGTAATTTAATTTAATTTTGTTCTTTTTGGAAAACTTACGCTAATCAACTGATTAGCGTTTTCGTTTCCGTTTATGTTATTTACTGAAAACATGAAACTGCGATACAAATAATACATACATACATACATACATAGACACACGACTTTTTCACCGAAAGGCAGAGCCTCAATGGGCCTCTTGACAGTGGGTTGCACCATCGTGGAATATAGAATTTGAAAAATCACCTAATAATATAACTATTTAATCATTTTCGACTTATTCATTCAAAAACGTTAAATGAACTAACCGTTGGTAAGAAATAAATGATAAAATCGAATAAACGCTTGTTTTTCTATTGTTGTAACGCTATTTTCTTCTGTTAAATTTTAACAGAGCGCTTTCGTAATCAGTAATTATGTTGTAGTTGGCGAACTCGGGTCTAAGTTGTTAAAACTAAATGAAAAAAAAAACCGACGCACGTTAATATCTCTGTTAAAAAACGTCATAGGCTCTAAGGATCAGGATAGTAGTACCTTGCAGTGTGGTGATACCTTTATTATTGCCTACCAGTAATAACTTTTAAGGTACAACGTCTCGCAAGTGGCGCGACGTTCAAATTTAATTGTGTTTTTTGCTCATCACAGCTCATCAACAGTTCTTGAGATGATTTTGCGGCAACTTTTAGTAGTAGTAGAGCTTTTTTGTGAAAGAGTTCGTCCGGGGAAGTACTACCACTATACCTATTTCTGCCGCAAAGCAGTAGTGTTCGCATTGCTGTGTTCCGGTTTGAAGGGTAAGGGTGCCGGTGAAATTACAGGCACATGAGACTTTTCATCTTTATGTCTCAGGGTGGCGGGCGCAGTGCAATGCCACATAGGTTGCGTCCTAGGTGGACGTGCCCTATGAGGTAATGCACTGTTCATAGGCAGAGGTTACCGCTTAACATCAGGTGGGCCTCTTGCTTGACCCGTCATCCAAGTAGTATAAAAAAAAAAAAAAAAAACTAGGATACCTAACATACAAGTTTGAATTGATAGTGTCTCATAAATATCATTAGTATAGCTACAAATGTTAATGTTTAAAAACACTGTAAAAATCATTGAAGGACATTCGTAGCTAAACTTATGATATTTATGAGCCATTACCAAACAAAACATGTATGTTAGGTCTGTTAGTTTCAGCAAACTAAAAGCAAAGTTTGAGTAGTAGTAGAGCTTTTTTGTGATAATGTTCATCCGGGGAAGTACTATAACATACCTATTTCTGTCGCAAAGCAGTATTGCTCGCATTGCTGTGTTCCGGTTTTAAGGGTATGGGTGCCGGTGAAATTACAGGCACATGAGACTTTTCATCTTTATGTCTCAGGGTGGCGGGCGCAGTGCAATGCCACATAGGGCGCGTCCTAGGTGCACGTGACCTATGAGGTAATGCACTGTTCATAGGCAGAGGGTACCACTTAACAGCAGGTGGGCCATCTGCTTGATCCGCCATTCAAAGTTGTATACAAAAAAAAACCTTCAAACCGGAACACAGCAATGCAAGCACTACTGCTGTACCAGAAATAAGTATGATGGTAGTACTTCCCCTGACGAACTTGTTAGCTGTGGATTCCTTTACAGAGTAAGTACAGGGAACGCATGCAATTAGTTTATTATATTTTTAAGTTATCGTCTAGACCAGGGGTCACCGATTAGTTTCGCTCGGGGTCCGTTTAAAGTAATGAAATGACCATCGAGGTCCGCACAGATTTAATAGAAAAATATTTATTAAAAACATGTAATTAGACAAATTACAATTGTACAATCCACGCATTCTCAATCTGCGAACTCTCTCTCGCTTGTAAGGTCGACTCCGCCCGGCCGTTTTCGAAATGACATCAACATAGGTAAAGCGGGGTAAATATTTTTATTAAATTACGTGTGTGTGTAGTGGAGTGCAGTTTCTGTTTTCTCGCGGTCCGCACGAGATGGGTCGGCGGTCCGCCATTCGGTGACCCCTGGTCTAGACTGTCCAAACACCTACTTAGGACTATTTTTAATTTATCCTCGTAACTGTCCAACATCCTAAATAGGACGATTTTGGCATACGATTAGCTAGGCTGGACAGTTGGGCGGGTGTTCGGCCCGGGCCCGGGCGGACAGTCTTATAGTTATGTGTATTACTCATTGGAAATCCTAATAAATAAATAAAATAAACTTATTAACTACTACTCCACTACTACTTACTTATTTATTTACTTTACTTACTACTTTGCTCTACTACTACTTAAAAAGTGTGTTAGGTCTACTAGTTTCCGCAATATCAGTTATCGTTGTCTCATAAAGTGTTGATGAGCTGTGATGAGCAAAAACACAATAAAAATCGAAATTCTCGCCACTTGCGTAACACCTTGCACCTTACACTAATCTTCCCTTCTAGGTACATGACCTACATAGGCCTGCTCATAGCGGCCGGTGTTCTCCTCCCCAAGTCTACGACGCTGGCGGGATTGGTCGGGGCCATGGTGCTGTCCTACATAGTGGGAGCGGAATACTATTGCATGATCAATGGACACACTGGACTTGTTAATATGCAGGACTTTGATATAGCTCAGCTGTTCCGTTCGCTATAAAGGAGGCCGGCAACCACTGACCCAGGTCAAAAATAAATGAACCATAGCACACCCATAGCAGTTCATAGCACCCATAGCATAGCCTTCATGGAAGTAATTAGTACGGTTATAAGTGTTGTTTTTTGTCCAATTTTGCTGAAGAACTCGTATATTTTTAGAAGTTGGGAAGCAAAAGTTATTTTTATTACTTACAAATATCTTATCTTGTGTCAGATATTAGTACTCTACATTAGTTATCCAAATTTTTATATTTTTAAGTTTTGGAATGTATCCTAATCTTACGTAACTAGTATCCATTTGGCACGTCCTTTAAAAAGTTATCAAATTTGTGCCGAATATAAACAACAGCTATGCTTATGACACCTGAATGGGCGCTGAGGACGGACACTGCCTCCCGAGATACAGTTTACACTAGTTCGGGGGACGGTGAATGTCTTAAGCATGCACCAAGCACTGTGCTCAAAAGCATAGCTTTTGTCTTCCCTTAGCATAGTCAGGTCGTCTGGAAGAAATAGTTTCATCGATAAGACCGCCTTTTGTAACATATTATATTGTAATTGTTTTTCACACTGTGTTGCAATAAAGAACTTTGAATTGATTTCTAAATAATTCGCTAAATCAACTCATTGCATTTGCGTGAAACAAAACGCAACAAGCTTCGTTACTTTCCCACAATTTCTACGCAATAAATTAAATTCCCTTCTTCATTATCTTAACATATATTATCAATAACCAAAAGTAACTCAACAGCACGTTAGGTCAAGTAATGTATGGGGAGTTGCCCATGTTCTTTGTATACTCTACTTGCACGGAATAATGTAGGACAGTACTGAAAGCTTAGTTAAAAAAATATAAGGTAAGTTTCTAGGAGAAAGCGAGCAAGCGATTTTATTAGTAAAGTCAGTGTGATACAGCTGATATTCCATTGCGGAATCAGGGCCTGATGTAAGATAGTTTTTTGTAACCCCAGTATAGTTAATAAGTTATACTTTGTAGTAAGTGTTATACATTGTTTTTCTGAAAGTATAATACAAATAATACAAGTAAGTATACTTATACAAAATTAAAAAAATACATATTCTGTAATTTGTAATTCTAGTAATATTTGATCACGATTTCGCGGTACATTGCGTAGCGTACTTCAGCATCTTTTCTAGAGCAGAAATATTTAAAGCATACACCGCAATGTACTGTAAAATCGTAATCGAAACCGATTACCGGTTCGTTAGGAAATAGCCCTCTTGCTCTGAAAAGCAAGCTTTGTTATGTTGGTGGTTGTTATAGATTAAATTTAATTATGTTGTATTTTGTGTTATTTATGAACAACTAGTGTCTGCCGGCGGATTCGCTCGCGTTTTACCAGGATTAAAAGTAGCCTCTAGCTTAATGCAGGTCAGAATCTATCTGTGTACCAAATTTCATTGAAATCGGTTCAGCTATTTCGGCGTGATTAAGTAATAAAACATACAAACATCGTAACTTTGACATGTATGATATTAGTGGGATAATTAAATGGTCAGATCTGCGCAGCATTTCTCTAAATCGTTTTTTTGTTATTTATTTATTATTATTTTATTTTATTTGGAAAAATATTATATATCTAGTAAACCACAATTAAGTACGTATACTTGCAAAATAATGTAATTCAATTCAAATTTATTTATTGCAGTACATTAGATTTTATCTGTAATTGCAAGGTTTGTTAGTAGGTACATAGTTGCACATAATTTTTATATTTTTATATTTGTCGTGCGTGACAAGGTACTTATTGTGTGTTTGAGATACTGTTCATAAACCGTTTAAGTACTTTGTCACAGTGAAATTTCCACCATTTGATTGCTCAATACACGTGACCATTCGATCTCGGAGTAACATACCTGGCGTGGTGATTTATATTGTTAATACCTACACCACTATTCCAAATATACTTACAACCATAAAAAAAAATACTGGGCAGTAAGTATTCGGTACAAATTTAATCTGCGCAATGTTTATTTTTTTCGAATGGTATTAACATTTGTTTTCATGACAAAATCCGAATAAATGTATGGACATAATAATAACTTGGCAGTAATCTATGGCGCATGCACTATTAAATAGTTTTGACCAATTGAACCAAAGTTCAACCAAAGTTGAGCCACAGGCGAAACTAATCTCAGATGGCGCCACCATCGCTGGTGCTTGTCATTTAGTGGTCTTGTCTTTTTCTCATCTGAAGGGAAACTGTGTGTACCTTTATTTTTACACTGAAATGTACTATACAGAGGCATGTTTTATACCAGACTATTATTTAATGTTTATTTACTAAAATTATCAATTGATATTTGACACTTTTGACAGTTTTTTTTTAACATTGATAGACCTTTGTTTTGCTACGAAACGACACCAGCGATTATGCGCCACCTAGCGTGATAAATAAGCAGTGTGTCTCCCCATTGTGCCCATTTTTTATGGATATTCCTGGAAATTGTTATTTGGTAACTTTTTTGCGTAGATTCAATCTTTATCTGATTATCCAGGTTTTTTTAATGGTATATTTGGAATAGTGATGTATACACCGTGTTTTTTCTGATTTCCCGAAAGTTATTCTGTCAGAACATGGTGTTCAACAGTATCATTTCATCAAATTAATATTAGACAAAAAACACGATGTGTATATTATGTAGAAAATGTTATTTTAATTTTATATTTTATCCTTGACTGAAAAGCCAAATATAAGTCTAATTTAGAATGCTTAAAGTAAATGTTGTCACAAACACCTACCATACTAGTCACGCTTGTCAATAGGCATGCGAGTGACCGTGACATGCTTTTTGTACCACACCTACCTACTACACGGTGTATTGGGATGAAAATGATTGGCACATGCATGAGAGATGAGCGATTAGACGACCCCTGTGCGCGGCGGGCGAAGCTTGGCCTTCGACGCAGGAGGTTGCGGGTTCGATTCCCGCCTCGGAACAAATATATGTGCAATCGCAGATATTTGTTCAGACAGTTCTGGGTATTTTCTATGTGTAATAAAAAATATCTATCTATGTATAATATTGTATTAAGTAGATATATCAGTTATCTAGTACCCATAACACAAGCTCTGCTTAGCTTGGGGCTAGATAATGTTGTGTGAATTGTCCAGCATTATTTATTTATTTATTTATTTGATGATCCAGCCGGTATAGCCAAGTGGCATTCGCTTCGAAGCGATTCTATTTCTACAGTCGTAGTACAATACAATAGACCACGTGATATTTCGATAGCTTACGTCAATCTCATACTTTGTTGGCTTTTCTACTAGCGACATCGCTAATAGAATGTTACTTGTCTACGGCCTTCGGTTTCTGTCATCATCAACCAGTACAAGTCCACTGCTAGACACAGGGCTCCCTAAACAAACAAACATAACTAGTTCCTACCTAAATTACCTAACTTATTTATGTATTTACCTATTTTAAGCGGTGAAGAGGATACTGTATTACAGAGTAAGATTATGTATTTATACCTAAGGAGGTTTGTATACACTCTGAACAAACCCATAAGGGTCTTTTGAGTGTATAATACTTTGTCTGTGTTAATTTTTTAAGATATAATAAAAAAAAAAAAAAAAAAAAAAAAAAAAATATAATCCCATGACGACTCTCTTGAGCCGCCTCCATCCACTCTATTTTGGTAGAGCTTAAAAAACTTCCCCTAAAATATTATAAAGTGTGCAGCTTGGCCTCGTTCATGTTTAAACTGACATTATTAAAGCATTACGTGGCATTATTTAGCTACCTCAGTTATGTCAGTATGTGATTAGTTCCCGTCTGTCCCCGAATCTGTCCCCATTCGGGGACAAACGGGAATGGTCGATTCCCGTCTGTCGCGAATTTGCGTAGTACTCTTGATGCAGCTTTTGGGTGTATTTCGGAGCAATTTTTGGTTGTTTATGGATAGTGAAACCAATGTTGTATTTAGTGTAATTGATTTAGTAAACAAACAAAATAGCGGCATCTTATAACCCATACCCTCTTCACCATGTTGGCTCACCAGTTGGAAGCCTCACCATAAATTTGGTGGTTTCAACTAGATATGCCAAAAATCTGTGACGAATTTGAGTGATAAATAGTGACACAAAGCAGGGAAGTGACACTAGTTTAGGAGATATGAGTTTTATTGTAATGTAAAGCTTAGAGCAACTAATCTTTAGTTGCATGAAACTCAATGAATAGGAACAAGTTATAATAATAATAACAAGTTGCAATAAGTTATATCAATGAATAGGTACCATTAGTTACTCGTTAGTGGATCGTAAAGCATTATCCACCCACATCAGTTATGTAATGAGCTGTAATAAAAAAATTAGCTGTAATGTAATGAGCTGTAATGAAAAGCTAAGAATGTTGTCTATGGAGAGTGGAACCAAGTTACAAAATCGCTAGAGTTTATAACTCGTACCTTTGAACTGTGAATCGTAAAGCATTATCCACCCACTTCAGTTATGTAATGAGTTGTAATGTAAAGCTAAGATTGTTGTCTATGGAGAGTGGAACCAAGTTACAAAATCGCTAGAGTTTATAACTCGTAGCTTTGAAAGCAGACAAAAATAATGCTTTAATCGTAAAGCATTATCCACCCACTTCAGTTATGTAATGAGCTGTAATGTAAAGCTAAGATTGTTGTCTATGGAGAGTGGAACAAAGTTACAAATCGCTAGAGTTTATAACTCGTAGCTTTGAACCGTGAATCGTAAAGCATTATCCACCCACTTCAGTTATGTAATGAGCTGTAATGTAAAGCTAAGATTGTTGTCTATGGAGAGTGGAACAAAGTTTCAAAATCGCTAGAGTTTATAACTCGTACCTTTGAACTGTGGATCGTAAAGCATTATCCACCCACTTCAGTTATGTAATGAGCTGTAATGTAAAGCTAAGAATGTTGTCTATGGAGAGTGGAACCAATTTTCTTACAAAATGTCTGTTGTGTCTGTGTAGTTACAATATCTAGACCTTTTGTTTGTGAGATATTATTCAGGCAGCGCCAGTGTTAGTATGTAGTATGAACTATACCTACGTAGGTTATGTTTATTTCGTTAGAACCTCGTCTGCACCTAGTATTGAATAATGATGATTGTGATTTCTCCATAATTACGTAATAACTTAACCATTAATTAACTTATTTGTTTGTGAATAAACTGAAATAGTGGAATGTGATATTTTGTTTAATTCACGGCTTTCATCAAATCATTGAGTAGGTACCTACTAACATATTTATCTGTGGATTTCGTGAGGTGAACTTAATGGAAACATATTTGCAATGCTTGCTTGCTACATATTTTGACGACCTCTGTGGTGCGGCTAGGGTTACCATATGACAGGAGTTTGCCGCATTTGACAGTCATTTTAAGGTTTAGACAGGCGTGCGGCTGGCATTGGTCTGAGACTTTAATTATATATCGACAAAAAAAAAACTCTAACGTCTGAGACAGGCTTTTTTAAATTTCGCGCCCGCGCGCTCATCGCGCTTGCATTTGAATGACACCAGCGGCTGTGGTTAAAATCATTTTATGAAGCTGTTGAAATACAATACCAGCAACTGCTAAGCCACAGCAAAACACGATGGCCGAGTTTATTTCCAGCAATAAAAAGGATCCTGAAATTATTTCCAGCATTAAAAGAGTATTTTTTTATCTGTCGAAGGAACTCCAACAGTGATCAAACGATTTTTTGAGAACCCGTCTCAGAGATTTATATATGGCATATTCACTCATTAATGCCCCTGTTTCAATCCAAAATTCAAGCTACTGAGAAAGAAGATGTTAATGTTGACGACCTCTGTGGCGGGGCGGGCGAACGTTCGCCTGCGACGCAGGAGGTTGCGGGTTTGATTCCCGCCTCGGAACAAATATTTGTACGATCTGCAGATATTTGTTCAGGGTGTTCTGGGAATTTTCTATGTATAATACAAAATATCTATCTATGTAATTCGTTTTTCGTTTCGTATGAGGTAGTGCTGGCCTCTGGTGTCGGAGTTTGTCAAGCCGCCCGAGGGCCTCTGACATGGCTTATCGACTGCTATTAATCAATAACAGCCGGGACCGACAGCTTAACGTGCCCTCCGAAGCACAGAGCGATGGAAAATCCGCACATAACTTAGAAAAGTCATTGGAAAAGCCTAGGATCGAACCCGGTATCGTTGGATTCTGAGTTGCACTATTGAACCGTTAGGCTACCATCGCTATGTAATGTATTGTATTAAGTATACCAGTTATCTAGTAGCCGTAACACAAGCTCCGGCTAGCTTGGGGGCTAGATAATGTCGTGTGAACTGATTCCCGCTGTCCAGCATTATTTATTTATTTATTTATTTATATTTGTCTGTAATAACACTGTAAAAGGCAAAAAGGTTTTTTGTTGGTTTGGTTACGAATATTTAGCGATTGTTTCTAAGTAATTCAAATACTTAAAGGAATGGTATAAATGTAGTACCTAGTGGATTGTAGAATATGCGTGTGTTTGCTTGCGTGCGCGCACTCGTGTGAATGGCTTGAATGGCTAGCGGTCGTACGACGTATTTCCGTCCAGTCTAATTGTTTACTAGGAACTATGATGCACATGATTGTATTAACTTATCTGGTTTCTTTCTAGCCTAAAACTATATATTATGTACCTACAGCGTCTTCAAAGATCAATGATGTAGAGATGCCATGATTTCTAATCGAAAACATTAAGTATAGGTCGCGCAACGAGTAATGAGCGCTGACCTTCAATGCGCAGTTTTTTTTTTTTTTTTTTTTTTTTTTTTTTTTTTTTTATACTACTTAAATGGCGTAACAAGCAGATGGCCCACCAGATATTAAGCGGTACCCTCTGCCTATAAACAGTTAATTATCTCATTGCTGACGTCCACCTAGGACGCGCACTATGCAGCATTGCTCTGCGCCCGCCACCCAAGGGCATATCTGATGAGATGAAAAGTCTCATGTGCCTGTAATTTCACCGCCACCTAAATACCCTTCAAACCGAATCACACCATGTGAGCACTAGGCCTACTGCCAACCTACTGCTTTGCGGCAGAAAAGGGCATCGTGGTAGAACTTTCCCGGACGAACTCCAAAAAAACTACTACTATAAAAATATGTAAATAAATAATGCTGGACAAGTTCACACAACATTATCTAGCCCCAAGCTAAGCAGAGCTTGTGTTAGGGTACTAGTTAACTGATAATACTTAAAACAATACATTACATAGATAGTTTTTTTTTATTATACATAGAATACACTCAGAACACCCTGAACAAATATCTGCAGATCGCACAAATATTTGTTCCGAGGCGGGAATCGAACCAGCATCCTCCTGCGTCGCAGGCGAACCTTCGCCCGCCGCGCCACAGAGGTCGTCAAAATGTACCTACTATGTACGTACTAAACACAAGTAACTAATTTTGCAAAAATTATAAAAACCCTCAGCGCAATGAAACGGCTGAACCGATTTTGATCAAACATAGCTAAGAACACTCCCGAAAAATTCACATTTAAAAAAAAAAACAGTTCATCCGTTCGGGAGCTACGAGGCGACAGACAGACACACATACACACAAACACACACACATACACACACACACACATACACGTCCAACTTATAACACCCCGTCGTTTTTGCGTCGGGGGTTAAAAATAAATGCGCTCAGATGCTCCTTTCATCGACATCAGGTATTATGAAACCAGTGTTCAATTTACGAGCTTAGAATACCTACCTACCTACCTAGGCACATTCCTAGCTACACAGACTAGATTGAGAACTAGTCTGACTAGTCTCGCTTCCTGATCCCTCACTAAGTGGACATTTAGAAACCATCTTCTTTGTATTCACATTGCTACCTTTTCTAGACTGTTTTAAAGTCCAGCTACAATCTACTTCACTTCGAAATGATGGTCACGATTTGGCTTTTGACTGCAGTTATTATACTTAGATGTAGGAAGGAATAAATAATAGGCTTGTTCCCTTCAAAAAGCACTTTCCGTTTTTACGATTATTCAAATTTTCTGAGCAGTTTTTCAATCTTACTCTAAAAACAAATGACAAAACGAACTTTAAAAAAAATTGTTCAGCCTTTTTCAAGTGAAAAACGACCACCAACGAACCAACGTACAGTCCGACCATAAAGAGTAGAAATTAATTATCAAGGAACTAAAATTTACTATAAACTGGCAACTCTTTATGATAAGCCAGTGTGGCCGCTGTAGTGAATTTGTCGCCAGATTCAGCTTTTATATGCAAAATTAAATTATGCACATATTGGTATTTATATAGGTAGGTATGATGTGATTTATGTATGTTGATTTATTTTCATAACAATAGAATATACAGAATTTTAAAAAATAGACATGTAAAGGTAATTTCTTGAAATCATATTTAAATATTTGTTGGACTAACCATAATAATTTTCCGCTAGCGGAAACACTGCAACTTCAGTCGAGCGCGTGTATTCGAATTGTTTGTTTTGATTTGTTGTTGCTGTTTTTATTTCTCTAAACAAAAGCAAATAAATCGCATAAATCGTAAAATATTAGCAATATGAATAAAACTATACGCAGTGGGGCTCGTGACATTATTTACAAAGTGTATAAGAGATGTTTGGCTGAGTATCAAGCCTGGACGCTGCTGGCTGAATTAGTAGACGGTTATAAACGAACAGCTTATTTGACCGGTAAGTAGCTGGTAAAAAGAATAAAACTGGACGTAAACTGTTATAATTTACTAAAAGAATCGTGTAAATCCATCCAAAATCCTTGTGAATCATACTAATTAGTCTTTGTTGATCTTTGTCCCATTTAATCGTATTTTGTAGTGCAATTCTTTATTTTTGATACTTTACCTGCTTATGTTTTTGCAGGAAAATCGGAAAGCACTTTATGGAGGATTGTTAATGAGAATAATAACTATGGATAACTGAAAATAATATTCCTTTTGATGAAAATTTAAGGAAACTAATGTTGCTTGCTTTGGCTGAGAAACAAAGATACCTGTCTATGAAATAGATGAGTTGCTCCCGGAGTATGGACATACAGTGGTCAGGCTGCCCCCCTACCACTGCGAACTAAACCCCATAGAGCTTATATGGGCTCAAGAAAAATCTAAAGTAGCCTCACGCAATGTAGGAGCTTCATATATCAAAGAATTGACTGAGGAGTCATTCAACACCATTACTCAAACTGACTGGAAGCGATGCTGTGAACATGTGAAACAAATCGAAAAGGAATACCATGAGCGAAGTCGAACAATGTACCAACACATTGAGCAGCTGGTATAATACAACTCTGTGATGAAAGCTCTAGCGAGGAATCTGAGAGTGAAGATGAAAATCATGGTATGGCAGGAACTTCTTATTATATTCTACCACAAGAAGAATCGATGTCGGGCACTGAGTATCTTAATTTTGAGTCATTAGAGTGATTTATGTATTATTTAGTGGTGGTAAAGGTGGTAAAGGTGGTCTCAACTACGGATATTTCATGTTACATTAAGTAACAGAAATAAATATTATCTTATCTTATTTAGTATTATATTATTATTTAACAAAATTGTCTACTGTGGTTTTTTCCCCTCTGAGTATACAAAATATTTTTACTTTCTTTCTAGGTAGGGACCTAGTGTCATAGGACTGGTTTGGATACCAATAATGCATTATATATTAAAACTAAATTTTACTTTAGTTTACTCTAAGATAGTGGTTTGATTCTTATTCCTTAATGTGATAAGCATAAATATTTGTTGTAAAATTTATTAAAATGAGAACTGCAATGTGTTTTATATATTCAAAAATATCAAGTATCAAAACATTTCGCCATAGTATATGGTGATACCATGTAAACGATAGTGGCGCCCTCATTTATTTTCTACTCTTTCTGGTCGGACTGTACAGTATTTAATTTATATTTTCAACACACTTGCTCATAAAGTGGCTCTAATTTCTCCGCAATTAGGCACATAATGACAACTGTAATCAAACTGTGACTTTTTCATTGCTATTATTCACTAGTGAGTTATAGAGACAGTTGAACATTTACACGGAGTGTGTATTTCTGTTGTATTATTATTTTCTTCACAAGTCTGTTGAAAAACGTTGTATGATACACGTGTGTATTGATGATTACCGTCCTCGGCTCTCTTAAGACCCTCACCTCGGCTCGGCTCGGGTCTCAATGGCGCCCCGAGCCATAATCACCATCATTACACACTAGTAAAATAATGTACTATTATAAAGAGCACCGGCCGATTCCAAACATCTACAGCTCTAGAGTAATTTTTAGGGTTCCGTAACCAAATTACGGAACCCTTATAGATTCGTTATGTCTGTCTGCCTGTCTATCTGTCTGTATGTCTGTCTGTCTGTCCGTGTATGTCACATCCACTTTTTTCCGAAACTATAAGAGCTATGCTGTTGAAAATTGGTAAGTAGATGTATTCTGTGAACCGCATTAAGATTTTCAAACAAAAATAGAAAAAAACAATACATTTTTGGAGTTCCGCATACTTAGAACTGAAACATTTTTTTTTTCATCTAACCCGTTCGTTTGGTGTAGTTTTCTATTGATATTAAGGTTTCTAATATGATTTTTTTCTGAAATGAATAGTTTGCGCGAGAGACACTTATCCAAAGTGTTAAAATGTGTCCCCCCCCCCCCCCCCGGAACTTCTAAAATAAGACAATGATAAAACTAAAACAAATATAATATGTAGGTACATTACTATGTAAACTTCCAACGAAAATTGATTTGAACGAGATCTAGTAAGTAGTTTTTTTTAATACTGTACGTTATAAATCGTAATCCATCCAAGAACTTTCGTGGCGCGGCGGGCGAACGTTCGGGTTCGATTCCCGCCTCGGAACTAATATTTGTGCGATCCGCAGATATTTGTTCAGGGTGTTCTGGGTATTTTCTATATATAAGTAATAAAAATATCTATCTATGTAATATATTGTATTAAGTATATCAGTTGTCTAGTACCCATAACACAAGCTCTGCTTAGCTTGGGGCTAGATAATGCGGTGTGAATTGTCCAGCAATATTTATTTATTTATATTATGTTACTTGCTGCTACGGAACCCTTCATGGGCGAGTCTGACTCGCACTTGGCCGCTTTTTACTTTCTTGAATGTAATCAGAAACAAAAGAAAGCGTTCTTATAAAGTTATGAAATGTTTTCCCATGCGCATAACTCACGGTGAAACGTCTGCGCGTAACATCTCAGCAGTTATTGTCTCGTTTTTTTCATTATGAAAGCACCTATGAGAAAATCGATGGCTTTCACCGCTTTTCAATAACTTTATAATCGTGGCTGTAATGGGAATGGAGTAAGTAGAATATAAAACTTTCTCAAATTACATGAAATCATTGATAACGACAACAAGTATTGAATGTTATAGAGTTATTAATTTTGAATGACCTTTTTTTTTTTCTTTTTTTTTTTTTTATAATTGGTGCCGCACGGCTTGTGCATTTGCCATTTTCAAGTATCTGTATTTTCACTATATTGTATTTTCAATATATTTTTAACGTTACACTCCTTCCAAGTCGTCAAAGTCACAATCGAGTCATGTTTTAGTAAAACGGTGGCCAATTTTACTAAAATTTTGGTAGACAATTTCCACCAATTTCAAAAGTCACGCAATTCACTTCCATTTCATTTCACTACACTTGTGCTTTTTAAACGAGCTACATTAGTTAAAATGCCACCAAAATAACACAAAATAACTCAAGAAAACACTAGGAAAAGAAATAAAATAAAAGTAGTCAACGTCTCTTTTCGAAAATGGCGGGAAGAGTCTGAATGATCTTTACCATAATGAGGGGTTTTCACGGCCGTTTCGCAACCCTTGAAAATAGATGGCGCCAGCTCTGTACTTATCTGTCAAAATAAAGTGAGATGTCAAAGGCAACAACGTAGTGATATATTTTCGTGGTATTTTGTTACTATCACACATAATCACAGACAATGCATTTGATAATTTTGGCAACCACATTTGAGTCAGCGCCATCTATCGAGCCAAATCGAACTTCTTTTTTTATTCGAAAAAGAAAAGCCCTCTTTGAGGGAGGGAGTCAGCTTGGCGTGTAGATATTAGAAGTAGCTAGTATTTGTCGAAGTAGCTTTTCCAAGCAGCTCTACAGAACTAAATAGCACTATACTAACTAGCAGCTCTACTTGACGACCTCAGTGGCGAGGCGGGTGAAGGTTCGCCTGATACTATCTATCTAAAGATCAACATACAACGAAGCCCCTCACTCAAGCAATTTACGCTCTAAAAGGCTCTAAAAAACCTCTAGGTAAGCCTCAAAAGCTCTACCGAACGAAAGGGTGTGTTGAATGAACCAATTATACCTACGAGTACACACGACCTGACTGCAATGGCAACGGCAGGCTAGGCACGACCGTGCTGTACCGTTCCCGTCCACACAACGAACGGTACTTGCAACTTTTATATAAGACGACACGATGTCGAGCGACTAGGAGCGTGAAGCACTCGAAAAAAATATCGCATACCTTTATATTGGCTGTATAGTTGACCGAGCGAAGCGAAGTCTCAGATTCTAAATGTTAGGATGCGGTGTTTGTCCAATGATAACTGCAGAACCGTTGATCCAATCTTGATGAACCTTGGTAGGTGGTAGGTTAAGTTTTTTTTTTTTTTTTAGTACGAACATGTTCTTGATCGGTGTATGGATTTTTAAGCTACGGGGGTCTAAGTGATCTCCAAAATAATACTCAACTCATACTATTTTATCGATAATTTATCGTGAGGGTACGTTCGGGGCGAACTACTAGTATTGTGGACTAAAGATATGATAATACATTACCGTGTCTAGCAAGCATATTCAAATGTTTAACTCGAATTATTTTACTTAAGTGTGTTATTTGTGATTCAATGTATCCTGTATCTTTTGACTTTGAGTTTTGCCAGTTACCAAGATAAATCGTGATGCCAAGCGGTTTTTTACAGTTTTTAGCTGCTTTCCCTCTTGCCATTAAAGGAAAAAGAAAATAACTGAAAAGTCACTACGTATCTTTGACATTTTACCACCAAGTTCTATTCTTCTTTTTAGCTTAGGTAATGGTTTCTGTGCATTATTTGCAACAATTTAGCCAATGTCAAGTGATATAATTATTATAGTTTTATAGTCAAGTCGCCAAGAGTCTCCGTCAAGTCCTAACCCAGTTTAAATGGTGGCAGAAAAACTGAGATTTTACAGGGAAAAATCCACCATTTCGAAAAGACTCGCAATACACTTAAATTTCACTACATCACACATGTGCCATTTATCCAAGTTACACCGGTTAAAATGCCACTAAAATTACACGAAATAACTCGAAAAAACAAAATAAAATGTAATAAAATAAAAATGACGACGTTTCTTTCAAAAATGGCAGGATTCAACCCCCCTATTTAATGTCAACAATCATCAAGTTCTATGTTTAATTGAATGATTGAACATCGTAAATACTTGACAATAAACCCACTTTCCCACTAGTGAAAGAGTGCTCATACTCCGGCACACGCGCCACGCCTAAAGAATATACTACAGGCAAATACGTAGATAAGGGTTTAAAGTTACATACATACATACATACATAGACACACGCCTTTTTCCCCGAAGGGGTAGGCAGAGCCTCAATGGGCCTCTTTTCACAGTGGGTTGCACCATCGTGGAATATAGACGTGACGAGTGGTGAGCTCATCGCCGCCATTGCTTTCCACGACTGTCTCGGCTAACGCTTTCTTCCAGTATTATCTATCACATTCCATAAATAAGCTAACAGCCAGGACAAATCTTATACCAACGAATCTTACA
Source organism: Operophtera brumata (assembly GCA_932527175.1). NCBI lineage: Eukaryota > Metazoa > Arthropoda > Insecta > Lepidoptera > Geometridae > Operophtera > Operophtera brumata. Next base: position 17,002,995 of record OW052238.1, on the reverse strand, counting down.
AACAAGTCCAAGTAATCCCTAAGTCAGCTTTTACGACATCCACGGGAGGAGATGGAGGGGTCTATTCTTGGGCCGGACACACCCTAGTTTGTGGTCTTATATAGTGTACCTACGGGTTCACATTGGGTAAGCATCATGGCTCATGCATCTCCGGTACGGAGGCCTGCGTTGCTCGATGTCATGCATGATAAACGTCAATCCTGAGTTCTCCACTTTGTTTCAGCAGGTACATCATAAAGTCTTGCATTGTAAACGCCCCTCACACGCTCTTGACACTTCAGATTCCCATAACACGGACTATTAGCAACTTTGTAGGGTTCCTCGGAGGTATTAGCAGTGGTTTCTGGTAAAAGGTCTATTAACGGATACATTTAACGTATTGGAAATTATTAGAGAGTATTTAAGACTCTTGCAGTCACGGTTTTAAAAGTTATAGAGGTGTTGGGAAACGAGAAATTGTAGAGTCAACTACAGTATAAATTTATGCGTTGCTGCTTGGGAAGGCACATTCACCATGCAGTCAAAAGACTGTGTGTGTTAGATTAAGTTTTAAATAAAGTGTAAATAAATAACGGCTGTATTACCACTGTATTTCGTCACTTTGCTGACGTTTCGAGACTGAATTCAGAAGCCTCTTCATCATAAGCACCGCCCGCGACCGCGTTCGACAGTGGACCGATGCCGGTGGTAGTAAGCTGTTATTTATTTATTTAATATGATTCCCAACCATAATAGTTTTAATTCTAAATAGTGTTTTTATATATACTGTTAGTTTCTGAGGTATAATATGTTTCTATGGGCTTATTGTTTAGGTTTAAAACAATTCTCAATAAGCCTGAAATAAAGATTTTGAATTTGAATTTGAAAAGCCTATATGTACCTACATAAAAAATCCTCTATGCCTAAAATAGGATATATACATGGTTCTATATAAGTACCTAACATCATTTTAAACCGAGAGCGAAAATCAGTTATTGACCCTAAGGTTTATGAGCGCCGAAAGAAAACGATAATATCGCTTTCCATACATTAATGTTATATATTCCTATCCCAGGGAGGAGTCTATTCTAGCCCAGACTCACTACAGCACAGAATAGGTATATAAACGAGGAATGCCCTCCTTTCATTGGATCAAAGTAATTACAAAGGTTTAAGAAAATCGGAAATCGGTGAAAGGAGGCGGCTCAAGATCTTTCATCGTGGCTATTCTATGGGGTAGGCCTATGTCCAGCAGTGGACTTCTGTAGGCTGATAATGATCCCTACCGCTGTTTATTATCCGTATGATGGTACGAAAGTTCGTTGACCGCTTTTCGCTTTCGTTTTGAAATTAGGTATATTACGAAGGTTAGGTATTGGTTGTAGTGACGATTGTAAATTATGTACTGTTTTTTTGGCATGGAGTCATTATTTTTCATTGTTAATAAGTTTTTTGTGAAAAACATATTTTTCTATACAAGCTTTTATAAAATCAGTGATCGTAGCCGAGTGCTGATCAAAATAAGCCTAAACACGGCCAGTCTACTATTATCCATCGAGGAGTTCCGTTGTCCACCTTCCGTCTCCATCATCAGATCAGCTCGCTGTCACCATCATATTGTATTGTCATCGGAACTTGACAGGTATGCCAAATTTCAGCTCAATCGGTTGAGGATAACTGCTTTAAAATTCAGTTGCAAGATTCCACCCGGAGAAATTACATTGCAAGTTAAATAAAAGCTTGAAAAATAGACCATAAATCACTAAAAATAAATAACACCATCCCTCAAAAATACTAAGAACATAAAAGTACAAGGCAACAATTTAATTTCATGACAAGTAATTAAATTGTAGAAATAAAAAAATCACGCAATGAAACGACTGAACCGATTTTGATCAAACATAGCTATAAGAATACTCCCAACAAACTCACATTCCAAAAAAAAAAAAAACTTCTTCCGTTCGGGAGCTACGATGGGACAGACAGACACACACACACACACACACACACACAGACACGTCAAGTTTATAACACTCCGTCGTTTTTGCGTCGGGGGTTAAAAATGAGGTTCCGCATTGTTAACGTTTGCAAGCTCCTACGCAGCCTGCTCCATACTAGCTCTACATCATACTGTGGCCTAACAAACATACTAACTAATCAATATTCTATGACTTAATAGACCATTATGGTTCCTAGCAACTGTTTCTGATTCTGTGGTGACTAACTAATGTTGGACTTGTATGGTAGGACCGGTGCCGTATTTGGGACAAATGTTGCGTAATTACAACCAGACTGTTTTAGTCATATTGATTGCTTAAGTTGGCTGTTTTAGTTTAAACAGATATTTTATTGAGTAATTTGGTTGAGAGTATTGAAATTTTATAATATTCCTCTTCCTCATAGTTACTAATAATCGCTGCATATACATATTGATTGAAACATTTCTCTAGTATCAGTTTATTGTACCGTGGTGAGTCCGGCCTTTAAATAGACCCCTCCTTCTCCTCCAGTGGATGTCGTAAAAGCGATTAAGGGATTACACAAGGGGATGATCAGCATCCACCTGAGTATTACAGGTACAGTATTATAGAATTAGTAGTAGTAGAGCTTTTTTGTGAAAGAGTTCGTCCGGGGTAGTACTACCACCATACCTATTTCTGCCGCAAAGCAGTAGTGCTCGCATTGCTGTGTTCCGGTTTGAAGGGTAAGGGTGCCGGTGAAATTTCAGGCAAATGAGACTTTTCATCTTTATGTCTCAGGGTGGCGGGCGCAGTGCAATGCCACATAGGACGCGTCCTAGGTGGACGTGACCTATGATATAATGCACTGTTCATAGGCAGAGGTTACCGCTTAACATAAGGTGGGCCATCCGCTTGTTCCGTCATTCAAGTAGTATAAAAAAATAAAAAAAAGTAAGTATAGTACCTAAGTTAAGTAAGTACAATAAGTACCTACCTAGGTACTTAATCGTAAAGCATAAAACAAACTTTCGTTTACCGAGCTCCTCCGTATAAAATTACCTTAAATTATTACTCATCCATCCACACACAAAGTTCATGAAAAACAAAGAACTTTTCAAGGTTACCGATCACTTTCCTTCTCAAACAAGAACCCAGCACACAAATATGAACCTTCTTCTTAATAGAATAAGTTGGATAATTGTGGAAGATCGATATACTCGTTGAAAGGTTCGAAACCGGCCTTTGAGTGTCAAAGGAGTCACATTCATAAGACCTCTGGTCTGAAACTGGAAGTTTTGGGACTAACAATTACAAGAAAGAATGCATCTCTGAATAACAAGAGGACTACACTAGCACAGTCGTTTGCTATAATTATAATAGGTATGTTACTATGTATAGTACCGTAGTTCGTGGTGACTATGTGATAGGCAGGTGACAATGTGCCGTGGGGGTCATGACCAAGATTTTTATCGATTTATTTTTCAACTTTGTGTCAGCCTTTTTTCATACTACTTAGGTACCGATTTTATGATGAATTTTACAATTTTATTCCGTTTCGCGAAACAGTCACCTGGCAACATTTCGTGTCATTCTGTGGGATGGAACTTGGAAGTTAACAGCGCGGCTCTTTGAATTAGAGGTTGTAAACTTTTAGTTTGTCAGAGATATTTACAAAAGTTGTCGCAATAAAGGTATGTTAAGCTTATTGTATTATTTATTGTTAATTGAATTAATATAACTCATAGTTTTGACTAAATTACGGGATTTCTAACAAAATGGTGAAACTTCGCTGGTGAAAATGATGTGGCACATAGTGACCACGAACTACGGAGGTATATATGTTTCTAGTTATAACAATCACTACAGTGAACCTGAAGTCACAATATTTTACACCAAGTAAAAGAACTTTCAATAACTAAGTATCAAGAATAGAATACAGAAGTAAAGTTCATTCACGGCGTGATTGACTATTCATGCCATGCGACCATACACAAAGTACTTAGGTACCTAAATATGCGTTGAATGAAACCCAGTTCTGGTAAAAGAAACATGTTGAAATCATCTAAACGATTACCCTGCCTTAGTAAAGTAGTTCAGCCAGTTCAGCGGGCAGACATCATTATGGTCTGTCGTGTCTGTTTGTTGGAAACTGGTGTTTTAATAAGAACTTTGTTTTTCAAGCACAAACAAATGCATCTTACATCCTAATGTAATAAAAAACACAATTTTAATGATTCTTTTGTTTTTGTTTCAGATTTCGAACGTCTGTCTTCAATGCAGATTTTATTCAAAGTCTGTAACAGAGGAGACGTTAAAATAAACGAGGTTAGTTTAGAATTATAATTTTATTTGATGTAGGTACGAATAACGTAAATTTTAAAAATGTATCTGAAGCGGATCGTGTTTGTAATCAATGTGTAGACTTGGGGAGTAGATTCTAAAAATGGTTTGTTTACCTACTAGTCCAACTTTACATAATCAATAATAAAAATCCCTTTATTGGTCATAAACTTGCGCGTTGTGCTCAATAAAACCGCAGGAGATCAGCAGCGATTGTCATCACTATGACCAGAGAATACAAACTTCATAAACTCAAAACTATAGCATAATCAACCGTATTTTCAAATAAATAAAGTCAGAGTTAAAGTAAAACTGTAGGCTTGTAAGCGAAAGAGGATTGAATATGTGGGCCAGAGACAATATAGAATGGGCGGCCATGTTGGTTGTCTATGGTGGCGAATTTATAGCACAAGTGTTTTGTTCACGCGGTATATTTTTCAACTGTGTAATGTTTTGTGTTATCATCACATCGTCTTGATTTAACGTTTACTGATGGCAGTCGTATGTGGTTTTCCTTTCTTTTTTCATTTTTTTTTATTCTACTGATTGATGGAATAAGCAGATGGCCCTCCTGATGTTAAGCGGTAACCTATGCCTATATTTGTGGTTCCCTTGCTTAAAAAACTGTAAGAATGTCGGTCTAAGAAACATTAGCTAAGATCAATTTCAGGCGTCAATAGAAAAAGCCCTGAAAAAAAGGTGCTAATATGCACCTACTGTGCTATGCACTCGACGCCTATCCTACGAATTCTTTAAAACATTTTCTTCAGTTATTCGTCTAGTCAGAGCCCTTTATCTTTATGAATACCCAGTTTTAATAGTTTTTGTGGGAAAGCTCAAGCGTGCCGACTGCGCACAAAAACATAATATGCACGTGTAATTGTGCTACGGCGCATGTGTACAGTTTTTTGGATCTATTTCTGTACTTACTCGAGGTTTCGTTCAAAGGATATTATTATTATACTACTATCTAAAGATAGCTTTTGTTTTACCCGACTACGGCAAAGCCAAGATAAAGGGTTATGTTTTTAGCAGTCTATGTACCTAAGTATGTTTATATTTACGTATGTTCCACCCATAGACGTAGAATTTTTTCGCTGATCTATGGTTCCACCGTATCGCCTAGACTACTCATCCGATTTTGATGAGTGAAGTGACAATAGATTCGTTATTATGTTCATGTCATACTATAAAATCAATATGGCGGATGTTACAGCCTAACATGTGAGGGTTTCGGATTTCTATTTGCTATCGTATCTCTGAAGAAGAAATACATCGTATCGAGTGGGATGTCAAATACAAGAGGAGAACAGTCAGAGTCCCTAGAGATATTTATTTAAAATTTTCAATAAGATATAGGTAAAAAAAGTATCTAGGAACTGTTTTTTTTTTTTTTAACATTGGTAGACCTTTGTTTGACCACGATCTCACCTGTTGGTAAGTGACGGTGTGGCCGAAGATGAAGCACAAAGGTCTAGAAGGCACCTATTCACTCTTGACTTGAAGATACCCAGATTATAGTTTTCAGGAAAGACAGACGACGGTAGTGTATTCCACTCCTTAGCAGTTCGCATTATAAAGGTAGAACTGAAACGTTTTGTGCGAATAGAAGGTATACCAATGAGGTAAGGATGGTACTGAGCCGTACGCCTGCTCGTCCTATGATGAAAAGGAGATGGTGGGATCAGATCGTGCAGTTCCTGGGAGCATTCACCGAAATGTAACCTATAGAAGATCGCAAGGCATGCAACCTTACGGCGGTGCTCGAGACTCTGGATCTTAGTCTTGGATGTTGTGGTTCACCGAAGTCGGGCCATAGTTTTTTTAACTTTTTACTTGTTGGCTCTTTGTCGGAGAGTCCACATTGGATGGGGGATGAACCCAACGCATGAGTATAATACAACACACAGTCAAAATTGCATTCGGCCTGGCACCCAAATTACACCAACGAGGTGGCATCGCGTGTTTCCACATCGTGCTTACAAGTGCAACCTTAAACATACGATAATTTGACAAAACAGCGGCGTAATACCTCATAATACTGTAATTACAGCGCAATTTCTGTAATAACAATCCTGTAATCATCCCTGGTAACTAAGGTTGCCACATCGGAAAACCGAAATATCTGGACAAAATTCCGAAATATCGGAAAGGGAAAATAAAAATATATTGTCTGGAAATATAAATAGATGTTACGAATATTAAAATATACATAACTTATAATGGCCATTTAGATGATATTTAAGTAAGTAAGTAAATAAAACTTTTATTTTGACAAAAAACTATACAAAACACAAATAAGTAACATAATAAGCACAAATAATAAACAGATAACATAGGCTTTGACAGCGTTTGAGCTGTGTATAAGTAGTGCTGTCAAAAAAGGACCGTGCTCAGCATAATGCTGCAGTAAACTAAAGCGCTGATTTATATATAGTTTATTCCAAAAATCACAAAATGTTCATTTTAAAAGTGTTTTTCATTATATTTCTTTATCTTCTGTTGCATTAGTCACTAGTAATTAGTGCATACTGAAGTTACCGAAATTACTGAATTTTCAGTACAAATACAGTATTCAAAACATTGTGATCAGACAGAACTTAACAATAGGTTGTTCGTCGGGCGGGAGCTTTAGTGTTTTGTCGAGAGCCATATTAAATGTCGGGAAAATCCAGATGAATCCCGACCATCTGGCAACCCTCGTAACAGACAGTAGGGTTTGACAGTGATTGAGAAAAATATAATTCTCTGTGATTGTAATTGTTGAACAGTCACGATTACTCCGACGAATGTGGTTGAATGTGGTTCGTATAATTGTAAATGATAATTATTGCCCGGTACCTACTTAATATGTTATTATTAACTCTTATTTCTTAAGGATAAATATAGGTAGTTGCAACGCAATGGGTCGGAGATTTGAACTTTATTTCAACGAGATTAAATTGGACCACGACTGAAATGACGTAATGTTGGCTTGGTATCATAAACATGGTCAAAGACATTCACAGACGTAAACATAACGGGACCTAAGCTCAACTTCTTGTTTACATAACTGAGCTTGGATACATAATATAATACATAATATAATACATAATAACTAGATACCTATCTTTGGTTGTATAAAACCCAGGGTTTTTTTGTAGGGCCAGGAACATGAGGCGTGGCATTTCTTAATTACCGATTTTGTACAGAAAGACTTTCTTGCTGTTATAGCGCTGTACGCGATCCTTTTTTTTTCTTTATGTTTGGCGTCGCACTGCTTGTGCATTTGCCATTTTCAAGTATATTTACAGATATTTACACTCCTTAAAAGTCGTCAAAGTCACAGTCAAGTCATGTTTTATTAAATCGGTGGCTGTTTTACTAACACTTTGGTAGACAATTTCCACCAATTTTAAATATCACGCAATTAACTTCCATTTCATTTCACTACACTTGTGGTCTTTAAATGCATTGGTTAAACTTAAAATGCTACCAAAATAATACAAAGTAACCCAAAAAAACACTAGGAAAAGAAATAAAATAAAAGTAGAGAATACGGAGGCTTGCAATGCTCTAAGGTAGAGAACATCTCTTTTTGAAAATGTTGAAAAGAGTCCTACGCGATCTTTTGGTCAAGTTGGTTATTATTCGTCACTATTATAGGTACGTTACGTCACCAACGCGTCTTCGGTATATCACCATATAACATAGGCGCCATATTATAGAAAAATTGGCGGCCATATTATCACAAATAAAATCAATCTCTTAAATGGCTGGGTTAGTTGTCATTATGCAAATGAATAGAACATACGCCTGCACATAAGCTTTTGTAACTTTATTCCAAGTAATATCAAAACCAGTATTAAATAAATGCACGCTAGAGTACTATAAAATATAACACATAGATTTTATCATTCCACCCATCTCTAAGAAAATATCTAAATTTCTTTGGTAGCATTCTTTCTGCCGAAGTGTTATTTCCAAGAGTTTACAGGTTTTTATGTTATCTGTGGGATCGTCGCGTTTCGAGAGACAATTAGCAATAGCGGTGTAAAGTTTAATGCTCCTATCGCGTTTAGAGTTCTACACATAAATAGGAATTTAAAAACCATATTGACAGTGGTATTAGGTATAGACAGATGACCGTTTATTCATCTAGTAGGTACCCTTGTAATTTTCCTCTATTTTGTATGTTTGACAAGTTTTGAAAATACCAACATAACCAGATTTGGTGCCAATATCAAAACCATACAGAAATATGGGGCCAGTTTGTCCTAGCTATAGATTTTTTCCTTGAATCCGTTGCATCAAAAATGTTGGCCTGGCTCAAAATTAAACTGAATCACAGAATAGGTAACAGTGTCTATACGACAATACGATGACGTGCTGTCTTCACTTACCAACAGGTGAGATCGAGGTCAAACAAAAGATAAAGATAATATTTATTTGCTTGAACATAATGTCATATGAAAGGTCTTAAAAATAAGTAGGTAAGTTACAATTATGTTCTACCTTATCTAGCATGCAAATTTCGAAAATACAAAAGAATGTCAAAATTAAATAGGTACTTACATCAAATTAAAATTAAAGTCATAAGTAGCTCTAAAATCACAAAGTGTCCTCCATAAATTCACGAATATTATAATAACATTTACTTATTAATAATTGTTTCAAAGGGCTATCAATGTAAAAAAAAAGTTTTATTTTATTTTACATACAGTTAGATATAATAATAATTATTTAACATTTTTGCACCGCTTGGTCTAGAGACTTTGGGACCATAGGACCCTAGTACTAAGACCTTTTTAAAAAAACATGACGGTTGCTCATCGACGCCGCTGCGCTGGTGACAAGAGGGCTGGCTCCTTCCTGGCGCAAATAATTTATTTGGCCATTCAACGTGGGAATGCAGCCAGTGCTCTTGCCACCTTGCCCTATGAACCAAATTTATTGTGTACTTAGTTTTTTTTTTTTTCTATATTTAAGTATTTTTGTACATACCTTGTATTAGTTCTATTATTCTTTCTCGCTTTGTTTAGTTAGTAGACGTAATTGTAAGTACTAAAATAGATGTATGTAATAAATTTATTTAAATCTTGTACACATACAAAATTTTCGCAAGTGTTATATAATTAATTTAGTTAACAGTTAGATATAACTCCATTAATATGCACGCTTTAGTAATACCATCCATTTCCAATTACATTAATAGCCATACAAAAAAGAAGATAACTATTTAAAATTCGGCAAAAAATACGTTCCAACATACATACTCCATACAGTCTTAGGTTAGGCGGGCGAACGTTCGCCTGCGACGCCGGAGGTTGCGGGTTCGATTCCCGCCTCAGAACAAATATTTGTGCGATATGCAGATATTTGTTCAGGGTGTTCTGGGTATTTTCTATGTATAATAAAAAATATCTATCTATGTTATATATTGTATTAAGTATATCAGTTATCTAGTACCCATAACACAAGCTCTGCTTAGCTTGGGGCTAGATAATGTTGTGTAAACTGTCCAGCATTTTTTTTTTTTTTTTTTTATTTAAACTTAATTGCTTTGGTACATCCCAGCTAAAAATTAAAATCTACCTACGGAACCACTTTCCACGTTCATTCTAGTTTTTTGTAGTTTCAACGGCGAAGCAAATGTTTGCCTTCGATTTGTAGATACTGTGATTCTACATTCCAATACTAGTTTCGAAAAAGAAAAATAAGGCGGAGGGCCCACGTATGCAAATACCTCGACTAAAATAGAGACGGCACAGGAATTTTCATAAGAATATTTTTTTACGTCTTGTTTGAACAATCGATATGAAAATAAAAGGTTTGTTCAATGCACTTGTAATGTACAGAACGTATAGTACGCGTCATGTAAAAAGAACGCTGGAACGCCTGAAGAAGCTTGACTGCCAGCGTTCTTTTTACATGACGCGTTCTATACTTTGTTTTTGATGTTACACATCTTTCCTCTCGCTTTCTTGCAATCTTATGGATTGATAATGTAATCACTACGTTTTAATCTTATGAGAAATGGACGTTTTGCGACTGAGCCATCTGTGGGAGCATAGACGTAGAATTTTTGCTACGCTGAATAGATCTATGTGTGGGAGTGATTTCGTGAAAAGGGACTGAAGCGTGTCAGTAAGCGTGCATTTTTCCGAGAGGTTGGTACTATCAGCCATGTTGCTTATTACCAAGGAGGTTAGATGTCAAATGGTACTATCAGCCATGTTGCATACCAAGGAGGTGAGATGTCAGATGTTACACATCATATACGAATACTGTAAAGCTCACGCATTTTTTTTATTAATATAATTTAGCTAGATAAGAATACAATCCTCCATCTCCTCCCATGGATGTCAAAAAGCCGACTGAAGCATGTAGTAAAGGGACTCCAGGGGATGGGCAGCAGCATCCACCTGAGTACTCAACAACAATACTACGATCACCAATCTGCCTGGCAAGCGTGGATACAATGGCAAATCACCCTCGTCTAGCAGTGGACGTCTACCTACTGATGATGATTTAGCCAGCTTACTTACATACGCCTTTTTCCCCGAAAGGGTAGACAGAGCCTCAAATGGGCCTCTTTTCACTGTGGGTTGCACCATCGTGGAAAATACACGTGACAAGTGTTGCGCACATCCCCGCCATTGCTTCCCACGACTGACTCTGCTAACGCTTTCTTCCAGTAATAACACATTCCTTAATTAAGCTAGCATCCAGGACAAATCTTATACCAACGAATCTTACAAACAAACAACAAACAAACAAGTCCGGGTAATCCCTTAGTCGGCTTTTATGATATCCACGGGAGGAGATGGAGGGATCTATTCTTAGGCTGGACACACCACGACTGACTAAAAATCAATCCACAGCATAAACTGTAAGTTACAGAAACACGTAGAAAGGTAGTGTAGTGATGTAGGTACTAAGAAAGGAATTCTAAGAATTCAATTCATACTTGCAGTGAGGTTTTGAAGTTTGTATGGAAATCTCCAGGCGGATGAACTCACGGGCACTTCACTAGTTACGTGGTTTTGAAATACAATTTAATTAAAACGAGATGTTGCCTGGAAGGTACACCAATCCCTACTAGAATAAGTCGTAGAACCCTGTAGCATTGAGCGCGTTGAAGTCTTTTCAATGGCAGAACAGAATTTTATTTGTATTTTTTAATTTATCGATAATACGTACCACAGTAGTAACTTTTAAACCACATTTTAAACATATATGACCCTAATGATCATACTCAGAGACGTTACCTATATTTAATGGCCATTAAGCCAATTTTAGGTGGCTTGGAAGTTTCCAAAATTGAATGAACTAGCTTTGGCTAAGTATACCTAATATACACAAGCAAGCAAAAAGCACTTTGTAAGGGCTCGCAAGTTTTTTTTACTTGTTTTTTGTTGTATAATATCATACCTGTTGCTTTCCTGCAATCTGTGGGACGATTTCGTGACAAGGAACGGAAGTGTTATACCATAAAGCGCGCATTTTTCCGAGAGGTTGGTACTATCAGCCATGATGCTTACTACCAAGGAGGTGAGATGCCAGATGTTATACATCATATGAGAATACATTCAGGCTCGCTCTTTTTAAAAATTTAGATATGAATTGACTCTGTTATATTACAAATCTATGGGTGTGATAGTTTTTTCATAAAGTGTAACCACAAAATGCAAACGTTGTGGGGATAGTAGAGGACTCGCTTCGCTCGCCCTAATAAGCCTTTATCAGCAGCGATCGAAAAGTCTAAAATTAATCATGACATAATCCTAATCAAAATGAAATGTTTGCGTCTGCAAAGTTGAAATCATTATCACAAAATATGTGACCTTACACTTCTGTCCATTTTATTTGTATGCACCGGCTGACCCGAAGGTCTAAACAAGGTCACGTTTGTACAGCAAGCCTCAAATTAGTGTTATACTCTGTGGTTGTCTGTGCTTTGAATTTAGAATGAACGCCTTTGTGCGGCGTTTTGATTGGATTTTTTGTGAAGTTTAGAGCCTCGGGCTGTGTTCGAAATTCGAAATTAATTTCTTGTTGAATGTTTACTTCTTGATGATAGCACTTTTATTTGTTTTAATTACAGCACAGAACAGCTCTATCTATATACGATTACAGTCTAGTAACTAAGTACTACTTGTACTCTTAGAGTAGGTATTGCAGGCTTCCGTACCGACCTGTACTAGTAGGTACATTTGGGACTAAGCACGCGTGATGTCAGGATAAAAAGTTTTCATTAAAATCCGCTCAAATCCGGAGTTGAGTAGTGAAAGGATTCAATGCAGTTTGCAGACTCGTCATGCATATAGATGAGATTATAGTTGTTTCCTCAAGCGAAGTTCTGAGAGTATTAGACATAATCACAGATAAAATAATATATTTTAACTTCACTTTTTAGTATGTGATCAAATCGTACCTACCTGTTAGTGTTAGTATATATATGTGGTCAAATCTTGCAAATGAATTTTAAACCGAGCCCACGCAACCGATTGAGCTTTTTTTATGCCTGTCAAGTTCCAATGACAATAAGTACCTACAATATTATGGGTTCCACGCAACCGATTGAGCTGTTTTTTTATACCTGTCAAGTTCTAATGACAATACATTATTATGGTTACAGCGAGCTGATGTGATGATGAAGACGGAAGGTGGACAACTGAACACTGATCTTCTTTAAGATTAATAGTGGCGTGTCAGTGTTTGTGCTTATTTTGATCAGCTCACGGATACAATCACTTATATTTCATAAAAGATTTAAAAAAAAAAAAAATTGCCTAATTTATTTTTTTCTTCTATCTGCGTAGGAGCAGTTCTCCGTTGAAAATTGCGTTTCTCAGAATGCCAAACTAAGTATAGAAGCTATTTACTTAAGTTGCCACAAGTTTTTCTCGCAAAATGGCGTCACTATAATGAGTCAGTTTCCGTTCGGGGATACGAATTGTAAATTTTTATCGTTAGCCTTGAGAAAATTATGGATAGGTGAGTTTTTTTTGCCGCAGACAAGATTGCTGTGACTTGTGACATGACAGATGAATAAAATAAAAATGCCGTGTTTTATCATACTAATAGGTACTCGTATTATAAAATAAATAGTCCTGATGCCACACTAGGATCCCCTTTGTTGTGGGTATCAGGAACTACGAGTACCATTATTTGAGGTTTGTATAGTTTTTTGTCAAAATAAAAAAAAACTTACTTGCTTACTTACCATGCTACCACAACACACAAACCCGAAACTAATATTTGAAGATCATTCAAACCGGAATCGAACCTGCAACGTCTTGCAATGTCAGTAGGCTACTCGCTTGCCGCGCCACAGATGTAAGCAATGATCTGCAGATGGTATTCTCTGCCTATAAAAGTGCACTATATCATAGGTCACGTCACGCCTACCTAGGACGCGCCCTATGCGGCATTGCACTGCGCACGCCACACCCTGAGACGAAGATGAAAAATTTCAGTGCCTGTAATATCACCGGCACCCATATCCTTCAAACCGGAACACTTTATACTACCGCAACGCGAGCATTACTGCTTTTCGGCAGTAAAAGGTATTCACAAAAAATCTAAGCTACTACTACTACTGAACGTTCCGATGACAATACAATATAATGTTGAAAGCGAGCTGATCTGACGATGGAGACGGAAGGTAGAAAACGGAACGTACTTCAAAAATTATTAATAACCTGGCAGTCAGTGTTTCAACAAAAGTGATCAGCCGGTTCCGATCACTAGGTTCATAAAATATTGGTTTGAAAAAGATATTTTTGAATCTAAACCTTATTGTGTAATCGATCGGCAAATCAAATCACTACTTAGCACCTGAGGCGTACTCGTATACCTACAGCAGCTGATTGGTCTTATTTGGAGGCATTCTCTCATAGAGGAGTCAATGTTACTGAAAAAACCGGCCAAGTGCGAGTCGGACTCGCCCATGAAGGGTTCCGTAGCAGCAAGTAACATAATAAAGTTCTAGGATGGTTTACGATTTATTTAGAAGTTACGACACACACACACACACACACACACATTTTACCACTTTGAGTTTCAGTTCTAAGTATGGGGAACCCCAAAAATTTACTGTTTTTTTTCTATTTTAGTGTTAAATTCTTAATGCAGTTTACAGAATACATCTACTTACCAAGTTTCAACAGCCTAGCTCGTATAGTTTCGGAAAAAAGTGGCTGTGACATACACGGACAGACAGACAGACAGACAGACATGACGAATGTATAAGGGTTCCGTAATTTTTGGTTACGGAACCCTAAAAAGTATGTAATTCATTGACCTTTTGACCATTGTAAAGTGAACGTACAAAAATGTTCTACCTGTTCAATAACCATGTGAAAAAAAATAACAAAGTGCAGCTGTTTTCGACTGAAAAATTTAATCAGTTTCTAAACGATTTAGAATTTTGTTTTTTTCTTTCACCTAAATGTCGGCAAAGACATTATCTTCAAGTTGAACGTATGTTTTTTTTTTAATAATTTATTTTTTCACTAACATTTCCTTTATATAACTAAAACGTCTATAAAACCTTAGAGGCTTGTCTAAGACGCAAAAAAGATTCCACATACTTAAACTAGACACACAATTACATCCTTAATTACATAGGTTATGCGATTCTGTTATGCGACGGTTTTGCACGTGGCAAATAATTGTTTTTCTTCTTTTTTTTTTTTTTTTTTAATTTATTAAAAGGTCTTTGTCGCTTAGCGACAACATCGTCCCGTGAATGCAACATAAAATCAAACTACAAAAAACAAAAAACTAAAATTATTCTAACGCTAAATCAGCCAGTTTATACAATAATTTTGCTTCCTATGAAGAAGGACACGCTAAAAAACTATTGAGGAGGCCAATGTGTTCCAACCTGTTCCTACCAAAACATGATATTCTAAATGTTTCATTCCGAACACACTCCATCAAGATATGGTGAACATCCTCAATTACTCCGCATTCGTCACAAAATTGTTTTTCTTGATTTTCACTTACTTTTCGTTCTGCGAGCGCTATTCTGCTACTTTCTAACTTACCTGAACTTTAATAAGTTATAAAATAACGAAATTTGGCTCCGGTATGCGCAGGTAGAGCAGAGCTATAAAATAGGTTATTAAGGTTAGCTATGTCGATTAGCTGTAATTTGCACTGAAATAAAACTAACCACCCAATCAATCGTCCATCAAACCCCGGCGGTATCATTAAAAGTCCCGGACTCGTCGTCGTTTCGTCGTTTCGTATGAGGTAGTGCTGGCCTCTGGTGTCAGAGTTTGTCAAGCCGCCCGAGGGCCTCTGACATGGCTTATCGACTGCTATTAATCAATAACAGCCGGGACCGACAGCTTAACGTGCCCTCCGAAGCACGGAGCGATGGAAATACGCACATAACTTAGAAAAGTCATTGGTGCGGAGCCTAGGTTCGAACCCGGTATCGTTGGATTCTGAGTTGCACTATTGAACCGTTAGGCTACCATCGCCGGACTAATAAATCTATTTCACTCTAAAGCACTCGAATTCGAAGTGTTCGAAAATGAATTCTATCCTAGTTCAATTAATTGAATGGCGCTGTAAATTCCATTAGCTATTTTGATGGATGTTTTACTACGGTGTTGCATCGATCGCACTAGGCCCATAAAATTCAACAACAACAGCTTTTTAATTAACTTGCAGAATATACTATTGTCTTGTGTTGTAATTCCTTAAAACTTGGTAATAAATAAAGATAAATTCAAATTCAAAATCTTTATTTCAGGCTATTGAGAAATGCACTAAACC
The DNA here is from genome assembly GCA_932527175.1 of Operophtera brumata. Classification (NCBI taxonomy): domain Eukaryota; kingdom Metazoa; phylum Arthropoda; class Insecta; order Lepidoptera; family Geometridae; genus Operophtera; species Operophtera brumata. Next base: position 16,986,940 of record OW052238.1, on the reverse strand, counting down.
TAAACAATACGACCTTTGTGACCTTTGGCGACCTCTGTGGCGCGGCGGGCGAAGCTTGGCCTGCGACGCAATAGGTTGCGGGTTTGATTCCTGCCTCGGAACAAATATTTGTGCGATCGCAGATATTTGTTCAGGGTGTTCTGGGTATTTTCTATGTATAATAAAAAATATCTATCTATGTAATATATTGTATTAAGTATATCAGTTATCTAGTACCCATAACACAAGCTCTGCTTAGCTTGGGGCTAGATAATGTTGTGTGAACTGTCCAGTATTATTTATTTATTTATTTAATAAGCCCATAGCACCCCATAGCATCATAATTACCTTAGAAACTAACTAACTTAATCTAACACACGTGTGAACGCCGTCCGACGCGTCGCGGCCCGGGGGATCAACGTGACAGGCGGCCCTTGAACTGCCGTGACTTCACCCCTTTCGGCCAGAAGACAGGTCTTAAGTAGGTTTTCACACTTTCCGTAGGAACCCTCACCATAAATGAGCTACAAAATTCACGATAATATAGTTAAATAAATATGTCTAAAACAGACCTTAAATCCATAGATTGTATAAATTCTTGGCAATGAGGGGTTTTCACGGCCGTTTCACATCATGCTTAATTTATTTTATTTATTTATTTTATTTTATTCTCTTAGGAAAACTAACAGCTAGTTACTTAAAAAACAAAGTTATAAGGTATCGAAGGCCAATTAAAAGTTTTAACAAATATTTTACAAATAGGATAATAAAAAAGAAGTAGTAGACGATGAAACATATTATGACAATTAGAGATATTAACTAGAAAAGAAAAGATCATTTAACACACGTTTTAAACCAAGGAAGATGGACTAAATGCATGGAACTAAGGCTAAAAACGAAACGTTAGCGATTATACCAGTCTCATTCTTTTATATGAATGTATTCATGTGTTGGAATGAGACAAGTATAAATCTATCTGTTCTTATTTGTGTAAGTCGTACCAGGCCAAATGTCAAATTACTAGTACATTCATGGTAACAATCTAGGGAGATGTATATGCATGATACCAAAATTCAGGGTACGGAACGGAAAGACGACTGTCGTGTGACAATATATTTGTTTCTCTCTAACATAGGACATCTTCTAGGATAGGAGTAAGAAGGAACACTCTATGCTATTTTTAGCACTCACTCCATTACTATTATACCTCCATGGCTTAAACCCTTGAAAATAGATGGCTTCAGCTCTGTACTTAACTGTCAAAATAAAGTAAGATGTCAAAGTCAACAACGTAGTGATATATTTTCGTGGTATTTTGTTACAATCACACAAAAGCACAGACAACGAATTTGTTAATTTTGGCAACCACATTTGAGTCTGCGCCATCTATCGAGCCAAATCGAACTACTTTTTATTGATTTATCCGAAAATGAAAAGCCCTCATTTGATGCATAACGCCGTCCGCGTGTCATCATGTATGACAGCACGAATAATGCGCCCGCGTCGTTCCTAGAATATGTCAACAGCTTTGGCTTTATCTGTTCTGGAAACTTGTTAGAAACACATGACCGATATGACATGAGGATTGGTTCTTTTTTACAAGTTTTTATTTACCAGTCCCGGTGTATGTAATGAAATAGTTAAATTTGACCCACTTCCCGGTGTTCTATTTGATCTGAAATTTGGCATACCTGTCAAGTTACGATGACAATACAATATTATGGTAACAGCGAGCTGATCTGATGATGATGGAGATGGAAGGAGGTCAACGGCAGTCCTCGATGAATAATAGTAGTAGACTAGCATTGTTACGGCTCATTTTGATCAGCACACTATTACGACCACTAAATTCATAAAAGCTTGTTGTAAAAAAAAAAAAAATACGACTCGACAAACAGGCTTCCGGCTCATGCACCCGCCTGATGGTAAGCGGTCACCGTCACCTATTGACATCTCCAACATCAGACGCATGGCCAATGCGTTGTCTGCCCTGAACGGACTCTATTTTATTTTTGAAGTGGTTCATATCGAAGTTTTATTTTTTATGAAACGAATAGGCTGATGTCAAGTTGTCACCGTCGCTTATAGACACCGGCAACACCCGGGGTATTGTCGATGCGCTGCCCACCCTGAAGGAATTTATGAACATTTTTCTTGAAGCGACACATTTCGTAACCAAGCGGGAAAACCTCAGATTTTAGAAAAATAGTTTTGTTTCATAGTTACGGTTGCAGGAAGGCAGTGGATGGAGGTGGCTCGAGACCGGTCATCCTGGTATTCTATGGGGAGACATTTACAGCATTGGACCTCTGTAGGCTGATGATAACGTGGTTTATAGCATTACCTATAATTTTAGTACTAAAATACATCAGGCTTGCAAAAACAGATAATTGAAATTACCTACTATAATATTTCCTATAGCAACAATTTAAAAAACCTAATCAGAAGAATAATCTCGAGAAATAAAGGAGCATCGATCATTTTATGGGTGTTCATGCTAAGAGTACTCAGGGTGGTCCCATGTGTCCCATCCCATGGTAATGTCCCATAGCACACCGAGTTATTATAGCTTTTTTATGGAGAGCCGTGTCTATGAATTGAGGAGGTTGTGGTATTTATAATTACTCTCTATAGTATAAAGTACATTATGGTAGTCGTATGTAATGTTGGTTATTACCGCTGAGGCGCCATTGAGACCCGAGCCGTGAGGTGAGGGTCTTAAGAGAGCCGAATACGGTAATCATTAATACACACGTGTATAATACGTTTTTCAACACACTTGGAAGAAAATAATAATAAAACAGAAATACACACTCTGTGAATGTTCAACGGTCTCTATAACTCACTAGTGAATAAAAGCAATGAAAAGTCACAATTTGATTACAGGTTGTAAAACAGAAATACACACTCTGTGTAAATGTTCAACTGTCTCTATAACTCACTAGTGAATAAAAGCAATGAAAAAGTCACAGTTTGATTACAGGTTGTAAAACAGAAATACACACTCTGTGTAAATGTTCAACTGTCTATATAACTCACTAGTGAATAAAAGCAATGAAAAAGTCACAGTTTGATTACAGGTTGTAAAACAGAAATACACACTCTGTGTAAATGTTCAACTGTCTCTATAACTCACTAGTGAATAAAAGCAATGAAAAAGTCACAGTTTGATTACAGGTTGTAAAACAGAAATACACACTCTGTGTAAATGTTCAACTGTCTCTATAACTCACTAGTGAATAAAAGCAATGAAAAAGTCATAGTTTGATTAGGTACAGGTTGTAAAACAGAAATACACACTGTGTAAATGTTCAACTGTCTCTAGAACTCAACAGTGAATAATAATAATAATAATAATAATAATAGCAATGAAAAAGTCATAGTTTGATTAGGTACAGGTTGTAAAACAGAAATACACACTGTGTAAATGTTCAACTGTCTCTAGAACTCAACAGTGAATAATAATAATAATAATAATAATAATAGCAATGAAAAAGTCACAGATTGATTACAGGTATCATTATGTGCGTAATTGCGGTGAAATTAGAGCCACTTTATGAGCAAGTGTGTTGAAAAATATATTATGCTTAAAAAAAGATCTGTTATATTTCCTATAGCAGCAATTTAAAAAACCTAATCCGAAGAATAATCTCGAGAAATAAAGGGGCATCGATTATTTTATGGGTGTGCATGCTAAGAGAACTCACGGTGGTCCCATGTGTCCCATCCCATGGTAATGTCCCATAGCACCCCGAGTTATTATAGCTTTTTTATGGGGAGCCGTGTCTATGAATTGAGGAGGTTGTGATATATATAATTACTCTCTATAGTATAAATTAAGTTATGTATGTCGTGTTGTTTGGTTTTCATACCTATTTGTGAGAACAATTATTTGTGAGATCTGCAGATATTTGTTCAGGGTGTTCTGGGTATATTCTATGTATAATAAAAAATATCTATCTATGTTATATATTGTATTAAGTATATAATTTTTCTAGTACCCATAACACAAGCTCTGCTTAGCTTGGGGCTAGATAATGTTGTGTAAACTGTCCAGCATTATTTATTTATTTATTTATTTGTGCCGCAAAGTAATGTTCGCATTGCTGTATCCCGGTTTGAAGATGCCGGTGAAATTACAGGCAGACATTTCATCTTTAGGGCGCAGTGCAATGCCGCATAGGGCGCATCCTAGGTGGACGTGAACTGTGAGGTAATGCATTGTTGCAGGCAGAGGTTACCGCTTAATCGATAAATAGGCCATCTACATAAAAAAACCGGTCAAGTGCGAGTCGGACTCGCGCACGAAAGGTTCCGCAAATTTATTCCGCAGAGCATCGCTTAACCTACATTTGGAGAAATCACGTTTTTTGTATGGGGCTCCCTTAAGTATTTATTTTATAGCGTCAACAGAAATACATCATCTGTGAAAATTTCAACTGTCTTACTACCTATCACGGTTCATGGTACAGCCTGGTGATAGACGGACGGACAGACAGACAGACGGACAACCGAACCTTAGTAATAGGGTTCCGTTTTACCTTCTGGGCACGGAACCCTAAAAATTACTTATTTAAGTTAAATTGCAATTATTGCATTTTATTTGAACAAGTAAGAGCGATCCTTGTATGCGATCGTGGTATGGATACATCTATATAACAAAGTCGTTTTAGTTACACCACTTATAACTCAAGAACGGGTGAACCGATTTGGCTGAAAATTGGTCGGGAGGTAGCTTAGAACCAGGAGATTGACATAGGAGGGGGGGGGGGGGGGGGGGGGGGGGGGGGGGGGGGTTACCGGGGGCTACCCGTGCGAAGCCGGGGCGAGTCGCTAGTATACACATATTTTCAGTATTACCTTGTACTGGCTACATAAAATCCGTGTATTACAATCATGTCGTTACCACGAAGCGAGGCTGTACCCCGTTCAACGCGCAGGCGCGCGTATGACGAACATACATTATAAGTCACTGATGACGGCCGCGCACCTACGTGGAATTCGAATGACTTGATGTGAATGACTTATAGCTCAGCTATTTTACCATGAAGCATATTTTCTGATGCCTTATGAGGTGCCAGCAAAACTGTCTTTAGCCATTTTTCTCGTCGGAGCGTTTTTAAACCATGGTAGACATTTTCCCAGCTCCTACAACAAACCAAGCCCACCGGAAACACATAATGTATCCAGTATGTAGTAGTAGTAGAGCTTTTTCGTGAAAGAGTTCGTCCGGGGAAGTACTACCACCATACCTATTTCTGCCGCAAAGCAGTAGTGCTCGCATTGCTGTGTTCCGGTTTGAAGGGTAAGGGTGCCGGTGAAATTACAGGCACATGAGACTTTTCATCTATGTCTCAGTGTGGCGGGCGCAGTGCAATGTGACATAGGGTGCGTCCTAGGTGGACGTGACCTATGAGGTAATGCACTGTTCATAGGCAGAGGTTACCGCTTAACATCAGGTGGGATCAGGTGGGCCTCTTGCATGTTCCGTCATCCAAGTAGAATAAAAAAAAAAAAATATGTTCTAGCTTTTGCCCGAGGCTTCGCAAGTCTTGTGTCGGGATAAACAGCAGTCCCCCTCCCCTCCTTCCCCAGTATCCATCCGCACACCAAATATTATCAAAATCCGCTCAACCGTTACGGAGTTGTGTGGAACTACAATCTTTTCCTTGGAGGGACACACTAAATACGAAAAGCAGAATTACCTAGCAGATCATACATTAATAAATTGATCCGTTGGTAACTGATGATCCGTTAACTATATAATTATTAGTGCTGTGGTGTGTCCGGCCTAACAATAGACCCCTCCGTCTCCTCCCGTGGATGTCGTAAAAGCGATTACCCGGATTTGTTGATAAGATTCGTTGGTATAAGATTTGTCCTGGTTGCTAGCTTATTATTACTGGAAGAAAGCGTTAGCAGAGTCAGTCGTGCTCACCACTTGTCACGTCTATATCCCACGATGGTGCAACTCACTGTGAAAAGAGGCCCATTGAGGCTCTGCCTACTCTAAAAAGGCGTGTGTCTATGTATGTATGTGTATGTATGTATTATTTACTTAGACATCATCGTTTCCCATTGTTTTTGTAAATATGTTTGTATACTCTTTTGTAAACTTTACTTTTATATTATAGGCATACAGGATCTTATAGAACAACGGATCATAGCCACGGGATTCTTCAGTGACTAAACAAAGCGATTTATTTATCCTCAGTCATCAGCATGACATATAACTTGGTATGAAGAGATTACGTGTGTGAGTAAGTAAGCTATTGACCACATTTCAAGTATGCAGACGTATCAATGTAGGTATAGGTAATGCGCATTGAATTGTAATGATTATATCATGAATCATGGCTATTTCAAGCTGAGAAGTCATTTTTTTATTTTTTTTTATACTTCTTGAATGACGGATCAAGCAGATGGCCCACCTGATGTTAAGCAGTAACCTCTGCCTATGAACAGTGCATTACCCCATAGGTCACGTCCACCTAGGACGCGCCCTATGTGGCATTGCTCTGCGCCCGCCTCTCTGAGACATAAAGATGGAAAGTCTCATGTGCCTGTAATTTCACCGGCACCCTTACCCTTCATACCGGAACACAGCAATGCGAGCACTACTGCTTTGCGGCAGAAATAGGTATGGTGGTAGTACTTCCCCGGACGAACTCTTTCACAAAAAAAGCTCTACTACTACTAAAGTTATCAAGATATTGGAATGGAGAGTCGGTTAAGTTGTAAAAGACTTGGTACGATAGTGAATTCCTTTGAAGAAGATTACTAAGAAATTGCTTAAGGTGGATGCTCTCGCTTAAAGCGCGAAATTATAATTTTTTGGTGTTTTTTGCCCATTACAGCTCATGAACACTTCTTCAGATAGCGAAAGTTGATTTCGCGAGAACTAAGAGACTTAACACACATGTTTTAATTGATAGTATCTCATAAATATCATCAGTAAGCTACGACACCCCTAAACAAAAAAAAAACACTGTAAAATGTAGCTAAACTGATGATATTTTATGAGATACTATATCAATTAAAACATGTGTGTTAAGTCTCTTAGTTCTCGCGAAATCAACTTTTTCTATCTGAAGAAGTGTTCATGAAATGTAATGGGCAAAAAACACAAAAATTAATGCGAGAGCATCCAGCTTAACTTGAGGATTGTCCCTCGATAAATTTAATAGGTATTAATACCTCAGCGCTCGATAAAAAAAAAAAACTACATCTACACTAATATCATAAAGAGGAAAGATTTGTATTTTTGTGTGTGTATGTTTGTAATGAATAATCACAAAAACTACTGTGTCGATTTCAAAAATTGTTTCACCATTGGAAATCTACTTTCACCCTGAGTGACATAGGCTACCAGGGGGGGGATAGGAGGGGGGGAGGGGCTGTTTTTCATCCAGAAACAACCCGTGCGAAGCCGGGATGAGTCGCTGGTTATCAATATAAATAATATCATGACTCACTGACTGACTATCAACGTACGTACATTAGAGGCCTGAAAGGCCGTCCTTTCTGGCCTCTAAGACCTAGGAAGTGCGTTGATAGTTCAGTACTACACTCCATTTATAGTCTCAGCCGAGACAATGGAGGCGAATTGAGAAACTCCTCCTATTTTTTGGAAGTCGGTTCAAGACATACTCTGCTCTACATATACAAACTGATGGAGATTATCCTCACAAAAAGTAGGTTCTAGTAAAAAGTGGCCCCATAACACCTTTTGTACGCAGATGTGATGACAGGTACACAATCGTATCATCTCACGCCTGTCACATTGAACGCCTACCTGTCTTTATATTCAGGGCATTTTTTTATCAAGAAGAAAGATCTGTACCTGATGTCGATAAGATGTTATTTTTTTGTACCTTGTGTCTTCTGTCGTTTCATGTGAAAAATTGTTTTTTTTTGTAAGGATTTGTTTGATAAAATTCTCGTAGCCGCTCTAAATAGCTTGTTTTTTTGTGATGAAACAGATAGACAATTTCTTGCTCCGTTTTTTGTTCGAATGACAGCTTTACAATATTTGTCCATTGTTGAATATTATACAATATTATACATTATATAGTTTTGTAATGTTTTCTAGTGTATCCTTCTGTTTTCTGCATAAACATACCTACATATACATAAATACATAAACACGCCTTTTCCCCCGAAAGTGTAGGCAGAGCCTCAATGAACCTCTTTTCTCAGTGGATTGCACCATTTGTAGAATATAGACGTGACGACTGATGAACTCATCGCCGCCATTGCTTCCCTGATTCGGCTAGCGCTTTCTTTCAGTAATAACACATTCCATATTATGCAAGCAGCCAGGACAAATCTTATACCAACGAATCTTATCAACAAGTCCGGGTAATCCCTTAGTCGGCTTTTATGACATCCACGGGAGGAGACGGAGGGGTCTATTCTAAGGCCGGACTCACCATTAGTACATAAAACGGTTTAAAATAAATTAAATCATTTAGGCGGACAATGTCCCGTTCGCAAAATGTACCTTCACCATTTCGCCAAAGGTCTCTTTTGCAAAACATCCCTTTCGCAAAAGGTCCTTTTAAATGAACGTTGTTTTCATGTTTTTTTTTAATGTAAGCGGCTTGTATCAAGTTGCAAGGATAGTGAGTAACTCATGCAGTACTACATACTCGTTCCACATTACTGCTTGTAAAGGACGCGAATTAATTAACGTACAGTCAGGGACTGAAGTCAAATCAAAATCAAATCATTTAATTTGCAAACCTGTACACATAATGTTGGTAAAAACAACAGCTAAAGAATGGAGTTACAGTCTGTTTAAATATAATTGGGCGTGCAAATGCGTTTAGGAACCATTGATGTAATTTTAGTTTTAATTCAAAGCAATTTTAGTACTATTTAGAGCTACGTGCGTTACATAAAATATGCATAAATAGGATGTTTCTGCCCATCCTCTGCTGGGATTACTATTAGTCGCCTTTTACGGCATCCACGGGAGGAGATGGAGGAGTCTATTCTTAGCCAGACACACCACGGTAAATAATAATATTTAGGTATATCCAATCAATAATGACGAGCTGACACTTTGACCGCTGATTGAGTCGAAACCATGGGCCACAGTCAACATTCCGATTTTAGCAGTAATACATATCTGTCTGTAATTTATGTATTTTAATGTAGGTTTGTATATATTTAGTTATATGTGTATTTGTCAAGGCGATAACACTACTGTCCCATTCTTCCATATAGTCCTCTCCATCCTAAGGTTGTCTGGAAGAAATCGTTATAAGCGATAAGACCGCCCATTCTTTCTGTTATTTTTTGTTACTATGTTATGTTTTGCATTTCTGTGTGTTATTTGTGTAAAATAAAGAGTTAATCTATCTGTCTATCCATCTATCGCAGGCGACTCACTGACGTCCAAGTTAGTGCATGTGATGGCTCCCGCGGTCTACAACGCACTGCCTGAAAGTGTCAGAAGCTCGAGTTCGATGCTATCTTTCAAAAATAAAACATGGCTTGTAGCGCTCACGATCTATCAATATCAAGATTTATTTAAAATTAATATTAAAATTAATATTTTATTATTTTTCTGACATTAATTAATATTTACACTAATTATAATTTTTATGAGATTATTAATTGTAAAGGTATTGACATATTAAACTCAAATTGTTATAATTTATTGTGATGTAAATTTTGTGATGTACAACGAGTTATGGATTTATGTATTATTGTATTTTTTTACTTGTAACCGTTTTCGTTATTAATAAATTACTATGACTATGACTATGACAATGACTATCTATCTGTACACAAAGACAAACGAACAAATCACAGTATATGTTTTGAACGCGACTGTCTCCTTTGTTCCAGTAACGAGCCGCGATGTGACGAAGTGGCGACGCATTACTAATTGTCAGCCATCTTTATCGTAAAGCGCTCAGAGGTAAGTAATATGCATATAGCTTTTAGATTATAAATACGGGCAAGCGTGAATAGACCCCTCCATCTCCTCCCGTGGATGTCGTAAAAGCCGACTAAGGGATTACCCGGACTTGTTGATAAGATTCGTTGGTATAAGATTTGTCCTGGCTGCTAGCTTATTATGGACTGTGTACTCGCACTTGCTCGTGCCCTGGTGATTCTGTATATATATTCTGTATTTTCGATTATATCTAGAATATGTAGATAGAGGTTTTTTTTTCTTCAAATATTAACATTTTTGACAAGGCTATTTTACAGCCGCAATTTTATTTTAAATTGTAATTTACATATGTGTATTGGTTAATCTACGACATGGCAATATTATTTTCTGACCACTGAAAATTCGGATAATTATTTATTTATGTTATGACTACAACAATAGTGTCTTTCAAACTTTTGATTCAAGTTGATTGCTTATTTTATTTGTATTTTTAAATAATAAATAAAATAAATAAATAAATAATTCACACAACATTGTCTAGCCCCAAGCTAAGCAGAGCTTGTGTTATGGGTACTAGACAACTGATATACTTAATACAATATATTACATAGATAGATATTTTTTATTATATATATAAAATACCCAGAACACCCTGAACAAATATCTGCAGAATAATATATCTAATATTTTTGTTTGTTTATTGTGATATATTGTTTACTGTAAGTAATTTGATTGATTTTGAATATGTACCTAGGGCAAGCGCGAGTTAGTAGGTACTCGCACTTGCTCGTGCCCCGATGATTCTGTACTTTGAAACTCATTTTAATGAAATAGATAGATAAACCTGCTGATGTAAAGTGGTCACTGTCGCTAATAGACACCGCCAACGTTGCCTACCATTATTTATCATTATGAGCCTGTGGTGTCCCACAGAGCAAAGGCTCTTCCTTCCTTCCAATCGTCTTTATTGTTGGCTATTTGGGACCAGTCCTTCAAGTAGGAGTCTAGCTCATCCCGCCATCTGCGTCTGGACCTTCCACGTGGCCGTCGTCTGTTTGGGATCCAATCTGTCGTGCTCTTTGCCCATAGTTCTTCTGACATACGGCACACAATATGTGCAGCCCAGTCCCACTTTTTGAGCGACGTCAGCTATCTAAGTTTGGGAACGTATTCTCGAGTTCCTTATTCGGTCCGTGAGTTTCACTCCTGGGATACTAAGCTCCATATAGCTCGTTGGCATACCCCGAGAGAGGACTTTTGAATATTCGTTAGCGACTAGGTTTGCAGGTGAGGATGGGGAGAATGCATATGTCCATGAGTTTCCTACCTACTATGAGTTTGCCTATCATGAAGTTTTTTCCTTATAATGTTTCTTGTAACGGCAAATTTTGTATGTAACCAGGCGGGAAAACCTGAGATGATAGCTCATTGCACAGCTTGATTGTAGGTATGTAGAAATGATCTCAAGATACGAGTAAATAAATAAATAAATAATAAATAATGCTGGACAAGTTCACACAATATTATCTAGCCCCAAGCTAAGCCAGAGCTTGTGTTATGGGTACTAGGTAACTGATATACATAATACAATACATTACATAGATAGATATTTTTTATTATACATAGAAAACACCCAGGACACCCTGGACAAATATCTGCAGATCGCACAAATTATTTGTTCCAAGGCGGGAATTGAACCCGCAACCTCCTGCGACGCAGGCGAACCATCGCCAGCCGCGCCACAGAGGTCGTCAAATAAAATATTATTTAAAAAGTAAGTAAATTTAATGGAATTGGGTTCCATTAGTGTAAGCTGGCTAGGCGATGAACACACATCGTTTACACAAGCAGCTGTAATGATGTATTACGCTCGGTGTCGGATTCACAGTGACAGCTGACAGGTACTAGGTATGTACGAACACTTTACTATGGGATCGCTCCCTTGACTTCGATTTGCTCTTAGCTTGAGGTAGTATTCATGTAACTCGATCTGATTTCGATTTCACTCACAAACATTTATTTAATAAATTTAAAAAGATGCTGTAACAAGGCCCACTGTAAAAAGAGGCCCATTTGATGCCCTGCCTACCCTTTTGGGAGAAAAGGCGTGTGTCTATGTATGCATGTATGAAAAAGGAACGCCGTGTTAGTGTTTTTTTTTAGTTATTTATAGTAATTTTGGTGCGTAATTTCGCTTATGAAAAAGCACATGTGCGGTGAAAATAAATAGTGTATTGCGTGATTTTACAAATGGGTATAAATATGGATTCGGACGGGAACGTCCCTTTCGCAAAATGTCCCGCATGCTCAAAACGGCCCGTTCTACATTACAACCAAAATTTAGTAAAACTGCCACCACCCTTTCTAAAATATTACTTGACTGAGACTGAAGACTTGTATCAAGTGTAACTTTGCAACTTTGCACAAGCCGTGCGACGCCAAATAAAGACTTCTTCTTTCGTGTCAGTGGCTAAAGATGACTAAATTTTATTGGACCAATAGGAAGCAATCGCTAAGCCCCTTTCCGTTGCCGTCCAAATAAAGACAAAAAACTAAAATACTTAAAAATTATTGACTATAAAGTCAACTCAAAGTCGTCATGTAATAATAATATTAAGTAACATACACTTTATTTACGTTGTGCCTTTGATACGAATCATTTTCGAGATCCTTTCGTATTTCCGAAGTACCAACCCATGAACCGTGAATCGAGACTAGCTCTTACCTTTATTGTAATAAGCTTGTTTTCTTATGGCTTAGGCATGCCAAACCAATACGAATAGAGTAAGGAATAGATGCCTGAAAAGTCGGAAAATCTTGGCAATTTTTAAGAAGCCGGCTAGTTTTTTTCACAATAATGCTGTCATAGTCAATATGTGTATGGTCCTGGCACTAGGATTCCCTGTGTCGTGGATATCATCAGAATCACAACACCCAGAGCGGGGCAGCGAGAATTGAACCAGTACCTCTTGTGTCTTAGCCGGGTACGCGTCTACGTGCCAATGATGTTGAATATGCCAACAACACAAGGGGCCGCTGCGTTTGCAAATGGCAAGGTAAAATAAAAACGAGTCAAAATAATAATGATGGTGGGTTTAAAATGGTTATTTGATTATGGAAGGCTACAAAGTTGTTTTTTGGCCCGAGAACTTGTAAGTGACGCAGAATAACTTTGCTGCCGAGCGAATCATATAATTTTTCATCTGACTACAGTGAGGAAAATGCTAGTACAAGAAAAACAGCTGAAATAAGTAAATGAGGGGTTTTCACGGACGTTTCAAATCATGCGCTAATAGATGGCACTGCTTTGAACCTAGCTTTCAAAATAAAGTGAAATGTCAAAGTCAACAACGTAGTGATATATTTTCGTAGTATTTTGTTACTATTACACAAAAGCACAGACAATGCATTTGTTAATTTTGACAAGCATACTTGAGTCAGCGCCATCTATCGAGCCAAATTGAACTACTTTTTTTTTATTGGAAAATGATAAGCCCTTATTATTGCAATCACAATCGTCGTGCTGGCCAGTGCGATACTTTTAAAAATAAGGCAGGCGGTATTTTTTTAATAGAAAGGTTCGAATTTTAAAAACCTTTTCCACGCTAGCGGATTAAAAGCACTTTTGCACGCAGATTTCAGATAATAAACAAACATTACCAAGCTTGGGACGTGAAAAAAATATTACCTTCTTGTAATAGTTTAAGTGTATTTTTGACCGGACAGAGACCTTACGTCGGACAGGTCTTGCAAGTACAGTGAAGGTTTTATCTGCGATCGGCTCGTTACCTAGCAGACACTTCAATAGTGCAGAAACTGGTATTTGATAAGGATACATAAGTTAAGCGTCCGCACAAAAAGAATGGACGTTTATCTCAAGAATAAATAAAAATAATGCTATTGGTTGTTAAAATACTGCTGCGGCTGTATAAGTGACAAGCCGGGATCGAAAAAAAATAGTACTAGCGGAATAACTTTGAAAATAAAATTTTAATGATATATAAAATGTTTCCAGTTCTGTAACTCAGGCTAAGATAAAACGAGATGTAGATCTCATCATCATCATCACCAGCCTGTGGAGGTTCACTGCTGGACATAGGTATCTCCCATAGAATGCCAAAACAAGCGCTCTTGAGCCGCATCCATCCATCGCCTTCCTTGACTTTAGCCCATTGAGAGGCCTTCATCTTTTGCGTCGTCCTTTTTTTTTTTTTTTTTTTGAAATTAATAGGCAAACTAGCATACGGCCCACCTGATGTGAAGTGGTCACCGTCGATTATAGTTATAGACACCTGCAACACCCAAGGTATTATAGAATTGAAACTATCGTGGTTGGGAATCATATTAAAAGATAAACGGCTAATTACCACTATTATTCGTCACTTTGCTGACGTTTCGAGACTGAGTTCAGAAGCCTCTTCATCATGAGCACCGCCCGCAAGGTATTGTCGATGCGCTGCCTACCCTGAAGGAATTTATGAACATTTTTCTTGAAGCGACACATGTTGTAACCAAGCGGGAAAAAAATCGGATGGAAGCTCATTCCATAGTTTGTACGTATGGGGAAGAAATGGTCTCGAGAAACGAGTCGTTCGAGAAACCCAGGGATCTATGATGTGCGGATGAGCCTTGTCACGGTGTCGGGAAGAGCGATGGTAAAATCTCGATGCCGGGATGAGATCGAAAAGCTCGTCGGAACATTCCCCGTTGTAAAGGCGGTAGAACACGCAAAGAGATTCGATGGCTCTGCGTTGGCTAAGCGGTTCTAGAGTATCAGAGAGTTTTGGGTCGCCGATGATTCTAATGGCTCTTCTCTGTAGGGAATCAAAACTAAGCAGCTGGTACTTGGATGCCCCATGCCATAGATGGGAACAGTATTCTACGTGCGGCCTAACTTGTGCTTTGTAAAGCAATAGCCGTTGATTCGGCGTTAAAAACTGTTTAGCACGGTTAAGCACACCAAGCTTTTTGGAAGTCAGTGCAGCTTTTGCTTTGAGATGACTCCCATATTGGACCTCATTAGATATCTCGACCCCGATATCCGACCGAGATATCTGGATCTGTTTTTGCCACTCGAGAACCTTTATTGCCTGCGAGCTATAAGGCCATTGTCACTTCACTAATTCTGAGAGATATGTCCTTTTAACACGTATCGAAATAAAAATGTTACCACTTCTGTAACTCTGGCTGAGAGAAAACAAGATGTACGTACGTAACTTTTATGTAAACCTCTACGCGTGCTGAATACGCCCGATTTTCTTTCACAATCTATTTTGGGACAACGTTCGTACGATATCGCTTACTATCCTTTGTAATTAAGCTATACTTATATATTTTAAGGACACATTCAATACAAAACAGTTAAAGATCCAATTTAGCCTGAACATGGACCAATAAATGAACGTGTCAAAACTTACCAGTGTTTCAGTGTTTGTGTTAACTAACCATCCTCCTTTTGATAAGAAACCAATAACAATCTGTCAATTCGACACCACTCTGATTTCAAATCTGACAGTTCGATTAAAAATATTTGTTCTCAATTTTCTTTCCTTTTTCGAAACCGAACCGGCCAGCATTTTTCAACGAAGCCCAAATGAGATTTCACTAATGAACTCAAGTAGCTTTCGGGGTCGAGACTCTGGGTCCGTGGGGTTCCGGGGCCCTTCGCGTTTTCAAAATTGTTTCAGGGCATCTGGTCGAAGCGACGCGTGACCCGAGAGCTGGCTCTTATCTGGCTCAACGCATTAGTATTGCCATTCAGCGTGGCAATGCAGCCAGCATCTTAGGGACGCTTCCGTCTGGTAGTGATTTGGATCAGTTGAGCTACCTTTAGATCGCTTGCAGCGGTCTTCAGGTGGCACAACTGTTTCATATGTATTTTGTACATACCTTGTATTATTCTTTCTGTAAATAAATGTAATAGTAGCTTGTCAGTTGAGATCGGCGCCTATACCTGAGAGGTTGACCTTGGGACTTGTGGTCCAAATATATACAGGTGATGTCATTTTAAAGCTTTTCTTATTGGGTTTTGAGACTTTATTTATCTCATTAAAGTTTATGAGCGTTTTGTGATCTTTTTGTGTCGGATGGTCGTTTGCAGAATGTCAACGACTTTTGAAAGACGACTTTGTAAATGTTTAACTGGAGAAAGATGTTCCGAGACATGGCTAACAGTAGGTATAGTCAGCACGCTATCAGAATGGGATGGGACCTTGTCAAAGTAAATCGAATCGTATCTGCTAAGGAGTGGAAAACACTACCGTCGTCTGTCTTTCCTGAAATCTATAATCTGGGCCTCTTCAAGGCTAGAGTGAATAGGTGCCTTCTAGACCTTTGTGCTCCATCTTCGGCCACATCGTCACTTACCAACAGGTGAGATCGTGTGTAGCGTTACGGTTCGTTTAGAGGGATATTCTAAGACAAACCGCAAGCCACAAGTGAATTTAAGAGAATAGAGGTATTTTTACCTCGAAAAGCCAATAAAAGGTAATAATAAGACCTATAGGTAGGTACGCCTATAGGCCAATCGTAGATATAAAAATAACGTAGCATTCCCAAAAGCAAATGTGGTCAAACAAAGGTCTATCATGTTAAAAAAAAAGTATCGTCTAGTAGATGCTCGCGAGCTTTTGACAAGGTTCTATTCCATTCTGATAGGGCGCGAAGTTTTACTTTTGTTTGGCAGAATCAAATAAAAGCCAAAGCACACTATATAGGTACTTTTTGGCAATCAGCGATTTTGCGCCATCATCGATGCTACATGACGTTTTGGCGACTCTGCGTTCGATTGCTGTATTGAAATCGCGAGACACATCACGCACACACAACCGCGTTGCGCAACGCCGAAATCGGCGGGGCTCGCCTATATTTAAGCCCTAAGAGTGCCGCCTCAACGCGGTTATGTGCGGGCCCTTAGCGATTGTGCAACGCGTTTTGGCGACTAGCCGCGTTTGAACGTGGCGTCTCGATAGAGCTGTTTTGCGGTGGCGTCCAAAAAGCGTACCAGTTTGCAGTACATTACGCTGTATGCTCCCCTGTCTCAAAAATCCAACCTGTTTAATTACATGTAAAACGTGTAAACAGAGAACCCTTCACCTCAAATATGCGGTAGTAACCAAATAATGAGTAGTGACTGGCGGATACTGAATGTGGGCCAATGAGCACGGCAAGGCTGTGATGTGGGCGATACCGCCTTATTGGTGGGTTGCTTTGTCTAACTGCTTATAGATAACTTCATTATGTAATGCAGTTCATTATGTAGGTATTACTGTGTTTCGATGATACGTAGTTCTAGCCTTAAACTTTACTTAGTTATCTATAATCCCTTATTGAATCAGCCTTACCCGAGAGATGGCTCTTACCTGACTCATCATCATCTTCAACCTACTGCAGTCCATGCACTGCTGGACATAGGTCTCACCCATGGCACGCCACTGAGCCCAGTTTTCGGCTCTCCTCATCCAGTTTCTGCCAGCCACCCCGCGCTAGTCGTCGCTCCACCTAGCCAGAGGGTGCCCTACACTACGTTATCTGACTCAACGCATTAGTCAGCATCTTTGAACCTTCCGTCTGGTAGTGAATTGGATCAGTTGGATCGTTTACAACATCTTTAAGTAGCTCTACAGTTTTATTTGTTTAACCTGTAACCTGGTTGTCTTAGATAATTTATAGATTATCTAAGCTGGTTGTATGTTTAATACATTTATTTACAGAAAGAATAATACAAGATATGTACAAAATACATATGAAACAGTTGTGCTACCTGAAGACCGCTGCAAGCGATCTAAAGGTAGCTCAACTGATGCAAATCACTACCAGACGGAAGCGTCCCTAATGTTGTATGTTTTTTTTATATACTACTTGGAATGACGGATCAAGCATAGGGCCCACCTGATGTTAAGCTGCACCCTCTGCCTATGAACAGTGCATTAACACATAGGTCACGTCCACCTAGGAAGCGCCCTATGTGGCATTGCACTGCGCCCGCCACCCTGAGACATAAAGATGAAAGTCTCATGTGCCTCTAATTTCACCGGCACCCATACCCTTCAAACCGGAACACAGCAATGCGATCACTACTGCTTTGCGGCAGAAATAGGTATGGTGGAAGTACTACCCCGGGCGAACTCTTTCAAAAAAAAGCTCTACTACTGCTAGTGTGGGATAAATATTTAAAGTTAATTTTGAACCAGTTAACCTCGACCGATTGAGCTGAAATTTTGAATACCTGTGAAATTCCAATGACAAAACAATAATATGGTGACAGCGAGCTGATCTGATGATGGAGATGGAAGGTGGAGAACGGAACTCCTCGATGGATACTGGATACCTCCTAGTAGACTGGCCATGTTTAGGCTCATTTTGATCAGCATATGGTTCCGATCACGAATTTTATCAAAGTTTGTAAGGAATAAAAAAAAAAAACACAAAAATGTACTTTCTTGTATTCGTTGTATTATTATGTTGTAGATATGGATAGGTAAGCCATACTTTTGTGACTGGTTTAACCTTTCTTAAACACCTACAGATACCTACCTAATGTCAAGATCATCTTAAAAATGTCAAGGCTTCTGAAACGAAAATACGGAGACGAGACTTATCTCTGAGAACATTAATGCATTCCAATTGTATTCTGAGCATATTTGCAAATAGGTTTAACTGTGTCATGTACCACTGCACTCTGATGCATGACCTCACTAATGACATATATTTATATTATATTACAAAATCCAGTCAATCTGGAACTCTACAGTTCTACAATAAACTTCCAGAAAGTGCATCTAAACTTCCTATTCGAAGGTTTAAATCCTACGTAATGGATAATCTCTAAGCGACTACTCTGCCGCCTATAAAACGCGTATTATCATCGGAACAGTTACACAGTATTGTTTTTTGCAAGCAATTTAAAATTCGATCGAATGAGACAAAACACAAGGAGTTAATTAAGAAAAGGATGTATTCTGATGTCACTTTGCCGCCTTCTTTATTATGTTGTTATTTATTTATAAGTACATCAAGCGTAGCGTGTGCTTTCTTATAAACTTTGCTGATTCTCTTTACATCTTATTCTTGAATAGTTAAGGTTTTTAAGTTGGTTCTCTTTTTCTTTGAATCAGCTCTCCTTGTTCTTGAGGCACCACACAGGAGCTTCCCACCTAGTAGTAAGAAGGATCATCAACTAAAGCCAAGCAGTGTTTGTTGCCTGATTCTTCTAGGCTTGGTCGCGTTAGAACAGGAGTCAAAATTATCCTTGTGATTTCAATGAATAAAAAAGATTATTTACAAAAAGAATAATAAAAGTAGGTACGTACACAATTAAAAAAATACATATGAAACAGCTATGCTACTTGAAGACCGCTGCTAACGATCTAAGGGTAGCCCAACTGATCCAAATCACTACCAGACGGAAGAGAATAATATACCTTAAATTAAAGAATTTTAAATTTTAGAAATACGGCTTTATGATAGATATATAGATAGATAGAAAATTATTTATTGCACAGGACAAAAAAGCAGTACATAGGCGAACTTAATGCTAATTAGAATTTTCTTCCAGCTAACCTCTGTGTAATGTAGAGTGGACGGTGGTACTTCAAAATAATTGATAAGTAATGCAAACTAACTAACTAAGTATATCGAATACAGATTCACCCAGGAAACAATAATACCATACCCCTCCCCTCCTACTTATAGCATAACCATAACCAGGTTCAGTCCAATAAGCGATCTGCAAGCCGAGAAGTGAGCCAACCTGAATATGTACATACTACAAGTGCCTTGCAAAAACCACTTGCAGTCTTATACAGACCGGACCAACTTATCTCAAACATATCAAGCTGAAACCAATCCTAATTATAGGGGTAATAAAGTTGGGATTGATTGAGGTTCTTCGTGACGTAAGAGCAGGCGACCTCATCCATTCATTTTTGGTTGTGGTAACTTTCACTTTTGGCAGTGCGAGTGTGTATGTACTCGCCTTATTATTTACATACGATAGGTAGGTACAGGTAGGATGTTTACGTAATGGACAGGTAGATCACAAGACAATAGCATAATGTCACAACAGGCTGCATGTCGTAGTCGTAACAAAATCAGGTGTTGAACATCTTGATATACGACGAGACAGAAAAACATCCTAACTGCTGGTAGAAGGAAGCATATTAGGCCAAGCGAAGAGAGTACTTCTACTATCCCCACAATTTTCCCTATATTGGTACACTTTACGAAAATAACACACCTCTAGATTTGTAAACTATAGGTACCTAATCTGGGTCTCTTCAAGGCTAGAGTGAACAGGTGCCTTCTAGACCGCTGTACTCCATCTTCGGCCACATCGTCACTTACCAACGGGTGAGATCGTCGTCAAACAAAGGTCTATCAATGTAAAAAATAATAATAATAATATAGTAATTTAAATTCATGTCTAGATGTAAATTAACAAATAAATAAATAGAGCTTGTGTTATGATAACTGGTACTAAATAACTGATATACTTAATACATTACATTACATAGATAGATATTTTTTATTATGCATAGAAAATACCCAGAACACCCTGAACAAATATCTGCAGATCGTTGGCGAACCTTCGCCCGCCGCGCTACAGAGGTCGTCAAATCTTGCGAGCCCTTACAAGCTGTGCTTGTTGCTAGTATATCTCCAAACTGCAACACACAAGACGGACGGTTCCCGCCAGGATATTATCATAAAATCACAATACGCATTAATAAAGGACAAACAGACGAACAGAATGAATATGTAACTGATGTATTATCATTGTGGGAACAATGCACCTGTGTAGGAGCGCCACCCACAGGAGCGAGTGTCATGTTAAGAGTGACTGTGACTCGAGTTTTACAACCGAGGTAGAAGAAATATGTTTAAACCACAGATAAAAGAATACTATACATTTAAACTAAAGATGTGTCACAGTTTATTTAGAGTTTTACTTACAAACCGAAGTTGAAGTGGCAATGGACCGATAGTTTTTTTAAATTAGCTTTTTTTCTTTCTTTCTTACTACTTGAATGACCCATTAAGCAGATGTCAAAACTAATGTTAAGCGGTAACCTCTGCCTTTAACAATGCATTATTGTCTCATAGATCAGTAGGATGCACCCTATGTCACATTGCACTGCGCCCGCCACCCTGAGACAGATGAAAAGTCTCATGTGCCTGTAATTTCACCGGCACCCTTCAAACCGGAACACATTACGAGCACTACTGCTTTGCGGCAGAAATTGGTATGGAGCAGGTAGGACTTCCCCGGACAAACTCTTTCACAAAAAAGCTGTACTACTACTAAAATACTACTACTAAATACAGTTCCATCTAGAGAATAACGTGTGTGAAACCGCAGGCGACTGCTAGTGTATATCATCAATATATATAAAATCGTTGCGTGACTGACTGACTGACTGACTGACTATCAACGCACAGCCTGAACCATAAGTCCTAGAGACCTGAAAATTGGAGGGTACATTCCTTTTGTAGTCTAGGGGTGCACTATGAAAAGAAGTCCAGAAATTCAACCCCTAAGGGGGTACAGCGGGGTGTTGAGGTTTGTATGGAAAAGTACACGCGGACGAAGTCGCGGGCGGTCCGCTAGTTAGTTATACTATTATTTATTCTGTGATATTAGTAGGATAAGATTTGAATACTCGCTTATCGGGTTGGTTATATAACTGTAGATAGATCATATACAGAGTCGTAGAACGCCCTCTGTGGGCGTTGTTGTGAACACTTTTATTGAAGTGTTAATTAAAACATTTTACCTGTATTTGAGTGCATTCACATGTGATGTGTGTTAATGGAGGTTGGAGATGCAGCTTGGGTTTGAATCTGGCATTTTTGAAAGAAACGTCGTCATTTTTATTTTATTACATTTTTATGTGTTTTTTCGAGTTATTTCGTGTAATTTTAGTGGCATTTTAACCGGTGTAACTTGGATAAATGGCACATGTGTGATTTAGTGAAATTTAAGTGTATTGCGTGTCTTTTGGAAATGGTGGATTTTTTCCTGTAAAAACTTAGTTTTTCTGCCACTATTTAAACTGGGTTATGACTTGACGGAGACTCTTGACGACTTGACTATAAAAATATATTATTATATCAATTGAAATTGGCTAAATTGTTGCAAATAACGCACATAAGCCATTACCTAAGATAAGAAGAAGAAGCAGCTTGGTGCGTGTGGTATTTTTTTGACAGTTTTTTTGGTTGTTGCCATGAAGTTATAGGGTTGTTGTCAGTTGTTGCTGACTGTATCACCATAGAATATATATAATGTACTATGGTATCACCACGTACCTACTCTACGAAATATTGTTTATCATCAGCCTATAGAAGTCCACTGCTGGACATAGACCTCCCTCATGGAATGCCACGAAGGGGGGAAGTTGCAGAAGACTGCTGGGGCTCGGGCAATAAAAAGGCTGGGGGGGGGGGGGGGGGCAGGGGACTGCTTTTCATCCCGACACAACGCGTGCAAAGCCGGTGGCATAAGACAAGTTTTTCAATAAAAAAATATTTTCACAGTTCTTAGGTAGGTATACTAACATAGCCGGTTATATGAACCGGACACCGGACGACGTAATCTAGGAAGCCCCCCCCTCCCCTCTCGATAAGCCGACAAGATTTTCGTGAACAGAACATATATTTATCCTATCCTATCCTACTAATATTATAAACGTGAAAGTTTGTAAGTATGGATGTTTGTTACTCTTTCACGTAAAAACTACTGGATGGATTTGGATGAAATTTGGAATGGAGATAACCGGATTCCCGGAATAATACATAGGCATATTTTTATCCCAATATTCCCACGGGATCGAGACTAACGCGGGTGAAACAGCGGGGCGCTGCTTGTTGATAATATCACGAGTAATAAATAATGAGGTAACACGCCGATAAACATACGACTTTTTCCCCGAAGGGGTAGGCAGAGCCTCAATGGGCCTCTTTTCATAGTGTGTAGACGTGACGAGTGGTGAGCTCATCGCCGCCATTGCTTCCCACGACTGACTCAACTAACGCTTTCTTCCAGTATAACACCCGTAATAATATCAATACCTACATAAATAATAATAATAAATAATAAATAAATAATGCTGGACAGTTCACACAACATTATCTAGCCCCAAGCTAAGCAGAGCTTGTGTTATGGGTACTAGATAACTGGTATACTTAATACAATGTAATACATAGATAGATATTTTTTATTATACATAGGAAATACCCAGAACACCCTGAACAAGTATCTGCGATCGCACAAATATTTGTTCCGAGGCGGGAATCGAACCCTGCGTCGCAGGCCAAGCTTTGCCCGCCGCGCCACAGAGGTCGTCTATTTTAAAGGTAGCAGGAAGTCCGTGGATGGAGGCAGCTCAAGACCAGGCATTCTATGGGAGGCCTATGTCCAACAGTGGACGTCTACCACGCTGATGATGATGATGTAATTATTAAATTCAAGTTGTTTAAAAGTAATTTTGAATTTAATTTAAATAAAACAATAAATTACGTCTCAGATGCATAACACCGTATGCGGCACATGAACATGCGAATTTCAAATAAATTCGATCCGAATTTTGCACGCTATATAATAACCGAAAATAAAATCAGGTGGTATAAGTATGTATTACAAGCATAATCTCGAATAAAATATTTTATTTGCATAAAAAAGCAGGTTCGATGCCCGGGGCCTCACTGTGTTTTATTCATGCATAAATTTGGGAGTTCATGTGTTTGTAAGACGTCATTTTGACAAGATTTTGTGGAATTAATACGATTTAAAAAAGAATCGGGCGTGTAGCTGTTTTGAGAAATGCAAAAGGCGGTCTTTATTTTCGCAAATGACCTAATCGAGACTCGAGACCTTTTACTGCGAACCATTTTGGCATCCAAAAATATAAATGTGGCTTATGACGTAATGTAAGGCTGTGCATAAGGTTCATCATTCCATTAGAACACATTGAAACTGGTTCGAACCACTATCTTGTGAAAGCCGGAAAATTCTGTCTAAATAAACATCATTTAATAAAAAAAGAAATTGAAAAAAAAAAATGGGAAAGAAATGGGGAAGAAATTGGGAAAGGCCTACGTCCAAAAATGGACATTTAATGGCTCGTGATGATGATGATGACGATGACTAACTTTACATTTGACTCTTCGTTCATAGTCAAGAGAGTTATTATAAGTTTGAGGCCATGTTGTGTCTTTTTGTCTGTACGGCATGTTTATTTGTTACCACGCAGCTCTGGAACGCTCCGAAGCCAAATTCTCTTATTTCTTAGGCACACTGCAAGTTGACCTAATCGAGACTTTACTGTGAATTGACTGAAAAATTGGTATTCTGCTTCCTCCTAACAACAACACCTATAATATACTTTCGACAATTGCGACTATAAATTAGAGCAGGCTAGTGCTATAAAATAATTGTAAAGAGTGAAAGAGAGAATTCTCCGAACTTAGAAACATTCAAGTTACAGTCACATTTTGATATAATCATATTCCGCGTTGTATTATTATTATCTATCTATCTATCTATCTATTATGAGGTTAGCAGGATACAATTTTTGACGTTTGTCACTAACACACAAAATTGTCTTTTACACTAGATCGTAACATGATCCAAACTTTAATTTGACTATTTTTTATCACGAGAATTTGGCTTCACATATCAATTCATGAGGTATTTTTATGGATGACTTTCATGGTGTATGCTAGATAGTTCTTAGCTTTGTTTGGTGCAAATTGGTGCAGCCGTTGCCAGGATAATCGAAATAAATTTTAACCGTAAATAGTCAGCGGATTTTAATTTTTTTTAAGTTTTTTTTGTTTGATAAGATATTGCGATCAAGTTGAGACCTGGATTTGCGCAATAGCTCTTTCTAATACTATCTGACGTTGAACGCGCCGCGACTCAACTTATGTGCTTATTGTGTACTTAAAATTCAAGCACACATAAGTATGAGCTAAGTGAATACAACCTTGCAAGAACAAGCTCTGCCATCCCACCACACTGGTTGAAGGCGTCGAGATTGAAGATACGACACATCTTGCATTATGAAACGTACGACTATAAAATATTGATTATTATTTCATAAGTTATGATACCGTGTATTACCGTTGAGGAAGTAGCATTTAACATTTGTATGCCTCAAACGAGTTAACGATGCCATTGATGGTATCAGAGAACGAAAAAGTTATGGAAATAATAAATTAAGGCCGTCATATTTTAGATGATATCAACAGCAGTATTTTTTTATCAAGGTATCTCTTCTTCTTCTTCTTCATATAATGGCTTCTGATGAGTTCAGTGTTCCAAACAATTTCGCCAATGTCAAATGATATAAAAATGATAAAATGATAAATGATTTATTGCTGTTAGATCTAGGTGGTAACATGTGCATCTATAGTCTGCCATCTCTGGCCTACAACATTTTATACAAGTAAAAAACAAAATTAAATAATAAATGTCAAACAATAATAATAAAAAGCACAAACAAATAATATGAAACATAAATGACATTCGTTTCGTTTCGTTTCGTATGAGGTAGTGCTGGCCTCTGGTGTCGGAGTTTGTCAAGCCGCCCGAGGGCCTCTGACATTGAAATTGGTGGAAATAAATTAGATTGTTTAACATTAAAATTTGTCAATTAGAAATTCATTAATCGAGTAATAAACCTTTTCTTCTAAAAGCTTCGTTAGTTTATTTTTAAAAGCATCAAATCTGTTATCTGTGCGTACAAAGGAATCTTGTTGTAAAGGATAGGCGCCATGCCAAACACATTGTGCCGTAATAAGGCTGTTTTACCTTCATGATTACGCAGGCGACCCTCCAGGCGACTGCCAACCGGGTACCGGTCAAACCGTTGATGATTCGTCCGGGCAAAGATATTAATTCGTAATAAAATTAGTGTTAAGTTAAGTCAGTAAGTGGCAGAAAAACAGAGTTTTTTCAGGGAAAAATCCACCATTTCGAAAAGACACGCAACACACTTCAATTTCACTACATCACATATGTGCTATTTATCCAAGTTACACCGGTTACACCAAAATGTCACGAAATAACTCGAAAAAACACATTAAACTGTAGTTTAATAAAATTGACGACGTTTCTTTCAAAAATGGCTGAGTGAATCCCTCAAGGTATCTCTTTGTTTTCCCTTACGTGCTTTTCCCAGTTGACATCAGTCAAACAAGAAAATATATAGTTTATTAAAGATTTTTTGCAGTCCCCAACGTTCGTTGTGGTATCCCCAAGCTAAGCAGAGCTTGTGTTATGGGTACTAGATAACTAGTACATTACATAGATAGATATTTTTTATTAGGTATACATTTTATTTTACTTTGGTCGAAGGTATACATAGAAAATACCTAGACCACCCTGAACAAATATCTGCAGATCGTTCAAATATTTGTTCCGAGGCGGGAATCGAACCCGCAACCTCCTGCGTCGCAGGCGAACCATCGCCAGCCGCGCCACAGAGGTCGTCAATGACGTCGGGGTGACCAGAAATCTTAATTATTATGGTTGGCGATTGCATTGTAGGTATATCTCGCTTATTTCAAATATTTGTGCGATCTGCAGATATTTGTTCAGGGTGTTCTGGGTGTTTTCTATGTATACCTTCCACCAAAGTAAAATAAAATTTATACCTAATAAAAAATATCTATCTATGTAATGTACTAGTTATCTAGTACCCATAACACAAGCTTTGCTTAGCTTGGGGATACCACAACGAACGTTGGGGACTGCTAACAATCTTTAATAAACTATATATTTTCTGGTATGACTGGTGTCCACTGGAAAAGCACGTAAGTGAAAACAAAGAGATACCTTAAGGGATTCACTCTGCCATTTTTGAAAGAAACGTCAACGACACGACGTCGTCTATGTAATGTATTGTATTAAGTATATCAGTTATCTAGTACCTACCCATAACACAAGCTCTGCATTGCTTGGGGCTAGATAATGTAGTGTGAATTTGTCTAGCATTATTTATTATTATTATATATTTATTTCGCCGGGATCCATACAATCCACAGTTTTTATTCAACTCGCGTCACAAACGGTCGGAGGGACCCTGGGAATCATATCTACTGTTACAGATAACTGTTGCTTCCGTCGATGGGGCTATATAAGTGATCTATGTGTGAAATGTCTTGGGACTAACTGTACAGCATGGCAAAAACTCATTCTTCTACCAAGGTATACCCGTAGGTACGTACTAGGTAGTAAAGTGTATGCTATTTCTAAAGGTTCCTTCGAAATCTATACAATAATCTAATACAACCTAGACGCTCCCGTCTGGTAGTGATTTGGATCAGTTGAGCTACCTCGAGGTCGTCTTCGGATAGATCATCTGATTCATTTGTATTTATAAATTTTGTACGTACCTAAAATCGCGAAAGTATTAATAGTTTTTTTTTTTGTTTTATGTTGGACAGTTCACTCTACTTTTTCTAGCCCCAAGCTAAGTAGAACTTGTGTTATGGGTACTAGATAACTGATATACTTAATAAAATATATTACATAGATAGATATTTTTGATTATACATAGAAAATACTCAGAACACCCTGAACAAATACAGTGTAAACTCTATATAGCGACACTGAAGGGACTGTGCATTTTATGGCGTTATAGAGAGTTGTCGTTAAATGGAGAGAAGAAACATCAGAATTAGAAAAAGAAAAAGTTTATTTCCGACTATTGTTAGTAGTTATGTGCATAAAAAAGAATGTTATTTGAACGCTATTGCGTATAGTCTGTTATTTTTGTCTGACGTCTTTTGCTGCACCAGTAATTTTGTTGTATTTTTTTACTTATTTTATTCATATCTAGCAATATTGAGGCATCTTGGTTATAAAGGAAGTATTTTTCCAAAAATTTAGCTGCTTCCAGAGCTTCTTTAATGCTCGGCGGAGGCTCAGGCTTATCCGTCTCATCTTCTTCATCGCCTTGTTCTTGATCCTCAGTTTTTCTCACTGAATCCAAAATTTCTTCGTCTGTGAGTGAAGCCGTACAAGCAATCCCAATTTGTAAACAACAGAACGAATTTCTTAGAAAGTTCGGTATGCATGATGCCGACAGTCGAGTTTATTGCGGGCTAGGATAATAAAGCGACAATAGATCGTACACAGCTGCGCAGTTTTTACTAATTTTAGCAACTTAAAAGGTACTTTTTATTACTCAATTGTTGTCGTTATTGAGAGTGGGTGTAATTCTATGTAGAGTGAAACATTGTATGAAAGACAAGCTAAACCAACCAAAGCCAATTGATTTTGTCGTTAAATAGAGTGACGTTACATGGAGTTTACACTGTATCTGCGATTGCACAAATATTTGTTCCGAAGCGGGAATCGAACCCGTAACCTCCTGCGTCAAACACACATCACACAAGAAGACACATTATGACGTTTCACGAAAATAAGACAAGCCTTGTATCTTATGAGATTTATAAAAAATCACTAAGTACTCTGCTCGTGTGTACGGGACACCAAGCACAATTTCAGAGCCCCAAAGGCACGGAACCCTAAACAATTTGTACCGCCACCCGCCGTTGATGAATATTGGCTCGCATATGAAATTTCGATAATTGTACGGAACCGCACGCAGTGCGCAAGTCCGACTCGCACTTGGCCGGTTTTATTTACATCCTGTACAGTTTTGCACTCGATATTTTGGAACTTTCGAATTCGTTATATGTACCTACGTTCTTTATAATTCAGGAGTCAGAAGACTAACCGGTATTTTCCTTGTTACAGAACAGAGATGGCGCTGATTTGGTGTGTGATAGCGTGCGCGCTGGCCGCAGCGCAGGCGCAGTCGAACTACGGCTCTCAAGCCAACGACATTGAATACCAGGGGGAAGGACTGCCGGAGCAGACTGTGCTTGATGGAAAGGTAGGATATTATATATATATATATTTATATATATTTATGTATATATATTTATTTGTATATCTCATACCTTTGTGCCTTCTTTAGTGTGGCAGCGACGCTGTGCCCCAGTTTACTCAGGACATCAAACTTGAATAAAACATTCTGTCCAGTCGGTGAACAAAAATAAAATGGTGCGTGTCCGACGCGCGACTGAAGTTTTCTCCAGTACAGTTTGGTATGAGATGCGCGAATATGTTGCGCAGAGGGAAGACACAACCGACTTCACAAGGCCGAAATTTTCATTCAAAAAAAAACGCCGCACCGCTTAAAAAAGGGGTTAAAATTCAATATCTCGTAAAATATAGATAATTTTACAAAATCCCTACAGTAAACCCTCGGCTTTGTTGTTCATTTTATTTATCTAATTTTAACCCAATAATATGCACTATTTTCATTAAAAAACGAGTCTAGGCAAAAAATAGACGTAGGGTGACTAACTTTGTTGTTTTTTTAAATAGAGAAAATATTTGCCTGCCTATTGTGTTTCTGCTACAGTGATATTTCGGAATTATAATGTTGTATCCAAGCATATGTTTGTTTTGAATATTGTACTTGATTTAGTCTGCTAAAAATCAAATCTAAGATTAGGAATTTTGCGGTATACCCCACCTTAACGCTCGATTTTAGAAAATAAATCTACGCTAATATTATAAAGAGGAAAGATTTGTACCTATTTTTGTATGTTTGTAATGAATAGGCTCAAAAAGTACTGGGCCGATTTAAAAAATTCTTTCACCATTGGAAAGCTACGTTCACCCTGAGTGACATAGGCTACCAGGGGGGGGGGGGTACGAGGGGGGGGGGGGCTGTTTTTCATCTGAAACTACCCGTGCGAAGCCGGGACGAGTCGCTAGTACAATATATATTTATTTGTATACAAGAGCTACACAGAAACACAGAACACACTAAGAAGAAACAGTTAGGAAAGGTACTAGGTGTAACTCAAGTAACAAAATGGCTCTGCCTCAGCATGAGTTGGTTGACAGCAAGCTAGCAACCAACGCTGGTCTTCCGGCAGAACCACTTGTTGGCGTTACGGCTAACGTTATTTACATATACTTTGTTTAGGTTTTTTTTTATTTGCGTTGTTTGCGTACCGCGTGCCCTATATGTGTTAAATACTGTATATTTCCAATGTGATAACTCGTCCATTTGGTACATATTAAATTCGGGCGAGTCGGCGAACTACTCACAAAAAAGGTATAGTAGCTTTTGTATACCTACTCGTAATACGTGTTGTAGGTCAAACCACAACGTTGAAATAAAATGATGGGGTTATTTGAACGTGACTGAAAATATAGCTTGTGTTCTCGATAACGCCGAATCACTTGACCCGCCTCGGGCCACTTCGAAGAAAAACGTACGAGAAACGTACATTACAGAGGAAACTGAAAGTGATTGGAGAGTTGGAGATTTTCATCGAATCAGATTTTATTTCAATTGTGTAGTTGTGTGGAATAAGTTTTATGCGCATGGCTCAACACGCACTTGGCCGTTTTTTATTTGGTTCCTAAAACTGTGACTGTATTTATGAAAAACTACAGTGTCCATATTTTGACAGCCAGATCGGAAATCGGATATCTAACATAATTAGTTTTTAGCTAATTACGAACCTAACCAATTTCAACATATAACGAGTAAATGTCACTTACATGGTACGTCACTAACATATTATGGCACATCTACTATCTATTTCGTGATGAACGGCCCATTTCGTCTCTATAATTTCCCAACAATGTAAGTGCAATTATCTGGTATCATGTATCATACACACGCCAGTATAAAAAAATTAAAACAAAGCGTTTAAATGCTATTAATGCAATGTATATAAGTACCTACGTAATGGATTAATCTGTAGCGCCGAGAGAATGTGGTCCGATTGTTGACGGATAGCGATCGTGCTACGAATAAACTCAGATCGTCCAGAGTTACAAAATGTTTTGTCTCTTTCGATCAAATTTAAACTGTAAGTCTGTAAAAGACAAAACACTGTGTATTTCTAAGATAATTTGAATTTTATGGTAGCACGGTACAACTTAGTAACATGTGACCGATTAGTAGATGTAGTTAACGATTTAGTTTGTGGTAGGTATTTGACTAACATTATTTTATCTGTGGCCTAAAAAGGCAATAGGTAGGTACAAAACATTTCCCCTATACCACAGTTTTACAACCTATAGTAAATCTGTACCTATACAATTCAGAGATTCCGTAGCAGGCCTACGAACCAGAGGGAACCGTCAAACCGTACAAACTTTTTTTTTTTTTAGAATCAAATAGGCAATCTAACATACGGCCCACATGATGTAAAGTGGTCACCGTCGCTTATAGATACCGGCAACACCAGGGGTATTGTCGATGCGCTGTCTACCAAGGTCTTTTTTTTCTTTTTCTTGAAACAACACATGTCGTAACCAAGAGGGAAAACCTCAGATGGAAGCTCATTCCATAGTTTGTAGGTATAGGGGAAGAAATTATCTCGAGAAACGAGTCGTACGAGAAACCCAGGGATCTATGATGTGAGGATGAGCTTTATCACGGTGCCGGGAAAAGCGATGGTAAAATCTCGATTGCGGGGATAAGATCGAAAAGCTCGTCGGAGCATTCCCCGTTGTAGAGGCGGTAGAACACGCAAAGCGATCCAATGACTATGCTTTGGCTAAAGCGGTATCGGAGAGCTTAGGATCGCCGATGATTCTAATGACTCTTCTCTGTAGGGAGTCAAAGCGAAGCAGCTGGTACTTGGGTGCTCCGTGCCATTTAGCAAACAATTTGCAAGGACACGTATGGCGTATGGCGTAAGTAGTGCAGTAACACGAACTTAATGCCATGGTGTGTCCTCCGTGTCCTCCCCGGTTTTTGATACCCTTTTACGGTGGGTCATAAACTAGGCTAAGCCTGTATCTTGCTTGACATTAATGCTTCCTCTAGTGTTACAAAACCATGCGCCTGTACCCAGTCTTTGACCAAATTAAGATATAAATAGAGTCTGTTCAGAAAGAGAAACGTCGTGGTCATATTGTGAACTAACGTTTTCTTAGTTTTTATGACTATTTATTTAGTTTAAGATTCAAACTGTCGGCGTTTTGAATCATAAACTAAAGAAATAGTTACAGTTGTAAATAGATCAAAACGGAACAGACGCGCTATGTATTGCTCGCTAAACAAAATAAATTAATTTTGAAAAAATAAAAAAAACCCAACGCAATGAAACGGCTGAACCGATTTTGATCAAACAAAGCTAAGAACACTCTCGAAAAATACACCTTTCAAACAAAACAAAAAAAACTAAATTGGTTCATCCGCTCAGGAGCTACGATGGGACAGACAGACAGACACACACACACACACACACACACACACACACACACACACAGACACGTCAAACTTATAACGCCCTTTCGTTTTTCGTCGGGTGTAAAAAATAGGTAAATAAGCACAGCTGCGCCTTCAAATCCCACGACGGTTCTCTTTTTGAATACACTCTATACATGGCATGCAGTCAGGTGGGAACTCTAGAGTGTACAGATCGCTGGAAGCTGTCAGTGCGATGCGGGGGCGCATGAGATATTGTAGCAAGAACACTGCAGCGGTTATGTAGCCTGTGGACAGGGCGCTGGTCCATTGAATAGACTCTATACATGGCATGTAGTCAGGTGGGAACTCTAGAGTGTACAGATCGCTGGAAGCTGTCAGTGCGATGCGGGGGCGCATGAGATATTGTAGCAAGAACACTGCAGCGGTTATGTAGCCTGTGGACAGGGCGCTGGTCCATTGAATAGACTCTATACATGGCATGCAGTCAGGTGGGAACTCTAGAGTGTACAGATCGCTGGAAGCTGTCAGTGCGATGCGGGGGCGCATGAGATATTGTAGCAAGAACACTGCAGCGGTTATGTAGCCTGTGGACAGGGCGCTGGTCCATTGAATAGACTCTATACATGGCATGTAGTCAGGTGGGAACTCTAGAGTGTACAGATCGCTGGAAGCTGTCAGTGCGATGCGGGGGCGCATGAGATATTGTAGCAAGAACACTGCAGCGGTTATGTAGCCTGTGGACAGGGCGCTGGTCCATTGAATAGACTCTATACATGGCATGCAGTCAGGTGGGAACTCTAGAGTGTACAGATCGCTGGAAGCTGTCAGTGCGATGCGGGGGCGCATGAGATATTGTAGCAAGAACACTGCAGCGGTTATGTAGCCTGTGGACAGGGCGCTGGTCCATTGAATAGACTCTATACATGGCATGTAGTCAGGTGGGAACTCTAGAGTGTACAGATCGCTGGAAGCTGTCAGTGCGATGCGGGGGCGCATGAGATATTGTAGCAAGAACACTGCAGCGGTTATGTAGCCTGTGGACAGGGCGCTGGTCCATTGAATAGACTCTATACATGGCATGCAGTCAGGTGGGAACTCTAGAGTGTACAGATCGCTGGAAGCTGTCAGTGCGATGCGGGGGCGCATGAGATATTGTAGCAAGAACACTGCAGCGGTTATGTAGCCTGTGGACAGGGCGCTGGTCCATTGAATAGACTCTATACATGGCATGTAGTCAGGTGGGAACTCTAGAGTGTACAGATCGCTGGAAGCTGTCAGTGCGATGCGGGGGCGCATGAGATATTGTAGCAAGAACACTGCAGCGGTTATGTAGCCTGTGGACAGGGCGCTGGTCCATTGAATATACACTATACATGGCATGTAGTCAGGTGGGAACTCTAGAGTGTACAGATCGCTGGAAGCTGTCAGTGCGATGCGGGGGCGCATGAGATATTGTAGCAAGAACACTGCAGCGGTTATGTAGCCTGTAGACAGGGCGCTGGTCCATTGAATAGACTCTATACATGGCATGTAGTCAGGTGGGAACTCTAGAGTGTACAGATCGCTGGACGCTGTCAGTGCGATGCGGGGGCGCATGAGATATTGTAGCAAGAACACTGCAGCGGTTATGTAGCCTGTAGACAGGGCGCTGGTCCATTGAATAGACTCTATACATGGCATGCAGTCAGGTGGGAACTCTAGAGTGTACAGATCGCTGGACGCTGTCAGTGCCATGCGGGGGCGCATGAGATATTGTAGCAAGAACACTGCAGCGGTTATGTAGCCTGTAGACAGGGCGCTGGTCCATTGAATAGACTCTATACATGGCATGTAGTCAGGTGGGAACTCTAGAGTGTACAGATCGCTGGACGCTGTCAGTGCGATGCGGGGGCGCATGAGATATTGTAGCAAGAACACTGTAGCGGTTATGTAGCCTGTAGACAGGGCGCTGGTCCATTGAATAGACTCTATACATGGCATGCAGTCAGGTGGGAACTCTAGAGTGTACAGATCGCTGGACGCTGTCAGTGCGATGCGGGGGCGCATGAGATATTGTAGCAAGAACACTGCAGCGGTTATGTAGCCTGTAGACAGGGCGCTGGTCCATTGAATAGACTCTATACATGGCATGCAGTCAGGTGGGAACTCTAGAGTGTACAGATCGCTGGACGCTGTCAGTGCGATGCGGGGGCGCATGAGATATTGTAGCAAGAACACTGCAGCGGTTATGTAGCCTGTAGACAGGGCGCTGGTCCATTGCCACTCTCGAATAGTACGTACGACATTATTTTACGAACTCAACACAACACTCATTGTTCTTGCTGCCGATTACACTTTAAAAAGCGTCATCAAGATTTAGTGGAAATGTGTAAGACCACTCAATTGTTTTTGCTCGCGGGTGTTTCTTAGTTACTTGATTGATGTAATGTGGGGGGAGGGGGGGAGGGGGGGTTAGTAACTAAACTACTTACTTATTTTGTACTTTTTTTTTCTTTTTTTTTCCCCATGATCGGGGGTTTATCTTCGCGCTTATTGACATTATACTCATAGGGACGATCGAGGTTGTACTTTTTTATACGAGGTCCCGACATACGTGCTGCGAAAAATCTCGTCAGACAATGAAACCGCGCAGCAAGAATGCAGATAGATACTGCCCACGGCTGATAATTAGCGATATAGATTTATGTCGACGTCTGCCTGAAACTTATCTAAATATAGCGCTGTTATTTCGCCATTTCGGCCTACGGCGCAGGGTTCTTTACGATTATTATATTTTGTACGATATCACAGAATAAATGAAAGTACCGATGTGTAGTATCAGTATCAACAGGCTGTCCACAAACAGAAGTAGATAGATTGTTTTAAAAAGCATTTATATGTTATTTTGATACAAATAAAATAAGGCATTTTTTTCAAAATTTAATACTAATATTAGTGTGTGTAATATCATGGTACCTACTCGTAGTTCCTGATATCCACGTCACATCAGATCCTAGTGTGGGTCACTATGTATGTGTCTGTTATGTTATGTCGACTACTGTGGCGCGGCGGGCGAAGTTTCGCCTGCGACCCAGGAGGTTGCGGTTCGATTCCCGCCTCGAAACAAATGTACGATCTGCAGATATTTGTTCAGGGTGTTCTGGGTATAATAAAAATATATATCTATGTAATGTATAGTATTAAGTATATCAGTTATCTAGTACCCATAACACAAGCTCTGCTTAGCTTGGGGCTAGACAATTTTGTGTGAACTGTCCAGTATTATCTATTCATAAAAATATATATTTAAAAGAACAGGTTCAGGTATCATTCACTCTAAATATTTATAAATCGTTTTTTTTTATCATTTGTGTTTTTTATTTTATATTTCAGGTGACGAAACTAGACGACTTAAGTCCGTTCATCTCCTTGAACAGAACCAAGGCGTCTCTCAACTGCGCCGCTGGATCTATGCAGGTAAAACTAAGCTTCAGACAAAAATAAGATGTATGTCGTTAACTTAAGGCATACTTTAAAATGTTGTATCATGCTTAGGTTTTTTTTTACAACTTGGTATGACAGGTCAAGCAGATGGCCCACCTGATGTTAAGCGGTAACCTCTGCCTATGAACAGTGCATTATCACATAGGTCACGTCCACCTAGTTCGCGCCCTATGTGGCATTGCACTACGCCCGTCACCCTGAGACATAAAGATGAAAAGTCTCATGTGCCTGTAATTTTACCGGCACCCATACCCTTCAAACTGGAACACAGCAGTGCGAGCACTACTGCTTTGTGGCAGAAATAGGTATGATGGTGGTATAGGTATAGGCTCTACTACTACTTAATTCATAATTTGCTATAATCTTATAGCAAAATACATATTATAGTAATTTTACATGAGTCCGGCCTGAGAATAGATACGTCTATCTCCTCCCGTGGATGTCGCCCTTGTGGCAATCGGGATTACCTACACTAGGGGATGGTCAGCAGCATCCTCCGAAGTACTTAACACCAACACTGCGATCACCAATCTACCAGCCAAGCATGGTGTTTATGGCGAATCCACTTGTATGCTGCATTGACAGTCTACCACCTGATGATGATGATGATGATATGCGATGTCATAAGAAACTTCTGCAGATATAAATTCTAAAGTTTCATAGCGTTATCATATTCCATGCGTGACTATTTAATACTAACTTTTGAACACACTTGCTCAAAAAGTGGCCCTTATTGCAGTGAAATGAAATGGAATGGTTTATTCGCTTCAAACATGGCTAAAAAGTTCTTACAAGTAATTATGTTCACAAGTTACACCAAAAACATCGGCATGCAAATTTTAACCTTCTTAAATACGTAATTTTTTTAAATTCTAATTTCATCAATTGAAAATTATTTCAGTGTTTTAGGGTCATAATGCAGCATATATCGCAACCGTATTTTTTATTTTTACATTTTCACACTATATCGGTAAAGTTATTTATTTTTTCTAGTCCAAAAAAAAACTAGCAAAGAGTTCAGAATAAAATGACTTTTTAATGAAGAAAAAAGAATCTTGAGATAGGTATTTGGCGAAATATTATTTCCCATTTTTTTCGCAAGTGTTTTGAATAACGTCTTACAAATCGCGTGAGCATTGATCATTACACTCTCGGCTCCATTACGTCCATCCCGCCTCGACTGTAATGACCAACTTAGCTCACTTGTATCTTAATGTACTAGTTGCTCACATTCACTGCACTTTACATAATCACATCACACTAATATTATAAAGGCGAAAGTTTGTGTGTGTGTGTAGTGTGTTTGTTACTTCTTCACGCTGAAACAGCTGGACGGAATTGCATAAAAATTGGAATAGAGATAACTGGACTCCCGGAATAACACATAGGCATATTTTATCCCGATATTCCCACGGGATCGAAACATACGCGGGTGAAACCGCGGGGCGCTGCTTGTCTTAAATAATAAACATTATATTATTTCTTATTGTTGTAATGGTTGGCACACTCGCTATGGACCGATGAAATTTTAAAGGTAGCAGAAAGTCGGTGGATGGAGATGGCTCAAGAGTTCGTTGTGGCATTATATGTCCAGCAGTGGACTTCTACACGCTGAGGATGATGCAGTATTATAACCAACTATCTGTGTTACTTGCATAGGTAGGTACAGGTTGTAGTTGGTGCTTTAAACTTCGATAACTTCACCAAAACATTAAACTTTTGATTTCAGATCGATCTAAAATTCAACGAGAAATTCTACGGCGTCGCTTACGCTGACTTCGACAGACATTCAGCATGCCAGGTGGCCGGCAAGGGAGCCCTGTCCTACAAGCTGGAGCTGCCTCTCAAGGGATGCGGCACCAAGCAGGTACATAAACTGCCTCTGGCTTGAGGCTTAGCAAGCGTGGTGTTGGGATAAAAAGCAGTCCCCTCTCCTCTCCTGGCACCCTAGCATCTCTCTTCTTTGTCGTTTTTTTTTTTATACTACCTACTTGAATGGCGGAACTAGCAGATGGCCCACCTGATGTAAAGCGGTAACCTCTGCCTATGAACATGCATTACCTCATAGGTCACATCCACCTAGGACGCGCCCTATGTGGCATTGCATTGCGCCCGCCACCCTGAGACATAAAGATGAAAAGTCTCATGTGCCTGTAATTTCACCGGTACCCTTACCCTTTAAACCGGAACACAGCAAAGCGAGCACTACTGCTTTGCGGTAAAAATAGGTATGGTGGTAATACTTCCCCGGACGAACTATTTCACAAAAAAGCTCTACTACTACTAAAAGAAAAGTTTTCTTCATTACTGAAGGTCGTGCCCGTCTTGAAATGCTCTGGTAGAGGAATTGACGAGCTGCTTCCATGCCAGCCTGTCTTCGGCTCGTCTAAGGGCGGTAGTGACAGGGAGGCCTGTTAATGCCTTGACTTGGTCAGACCAGCGGCTAGGTGATCGGCCACGAGTTTTTTTCCCCTCTATCTCCCCAACCACCACTAGTTTGTCTAGGTTTTCTGGTTGCCTCCGAGCGATGTGACCAAAGTAGCTCAACACTCACTGGTAACAAATAGTAGAGAGCCCAGTTTTGATCTGCAGTTGGTCGAGAATGGACTTCTTAGTTCTTTTTGCATCTATAACATACCAAATACCATCGAAATCCGCTTAACTTGAGTGGAACTAACTATACGTAACGCGAGCGTAGCCGCGGGCGGAAGCTACTAAAATGGCCTAAAGCACTCGAGAATAATGTAGCTTCCTGTTAGTAAAATTATTTTCGGAATCGGATCAGTAGTTTCGTAGATTACTCCCCCCATCCTACACAACGAATGCTCAGGGGTGGAATTTGGTATGCCCCAGGGTGGTGTCCTAGATCCGACATTATTCCTGGTGTATATTAATGACTTTTTAACCCTCGATGAAAAACGAAGAGGTGTTATAAGTTTAACGTGTCTGTGTGTGTGTGTGTGTGTGTGTGTGTGTGTGTGTCTGTCCCATCGTAGCCCCCGAACGGATGAACCGATTTCGTTTTTTTGTGTTGTTTGAAAGGTATATTTGTCGTGAGTGTTCTTAGCTTTGTTTGATCAAAATTGTTCAGCCGTTCAGAGATGCCGTTTTTTTAAATTTTATCAAAATTAATTACTTGTTAGAAAAATTATGACTATACAGATACACCACGTACTTTAGTATTCTCCCGCTGACGTTTCGTTGTCCTTCTTAATGAGCACCGACCGCGACCACGCTCGAGGTCGAGACACGGGAACTTAACTTCCCGTCACCACCGCCAATACCAAGCCACGGTAATTTCAATTCTATATCACACATGGTAAGTACATGTATGGCGCTAATCTCGACTTGTCACCTCGAGGGTACTAGCTGTAAATCAGTGTTTGCTCTTTGAGCAAGTTAATTCGCTGAGCTATGACCCATTTGTGATGCTGCAACACACACGTACTTTTAGTTATACTTTTTATATGGTTTTTAATTTTAGTGCACTGCTTTGTTTTTGTGTAACGATGGTTGTATTATCTAGATTTTAGTGCACTGTCTTTTATTTGTTTAGAATATACGTGTGTGATTGGAGATGCAAATAAACGTTTTATCTATCTATCTATCTATCTATCTATCAATGACCTCTGTTCTCTAAGCATTACCCAAAGACAAGTCTTCACCTTTGCAGACGATATTGCAATCATCTTTCATGGTGATAGTTGGGAATCTGTCTTTTTTTTCTTTTTTTTATGTAATGGCTCGACAAACTGGCTTAAGGCCCCGCCTAATGGTAAGCGGCTACTGTCGCCTATTGACATCTGCAACACCAGAGGTATTGCCAATGCGTTGCCTGCCCTGAAGGACTATTTTTACTTTTTTTTGATTCGACTCTTTTTGTTTAGCGGAATCGATCTGCCAATAGGATTTGAACCCAGTTGGAACGTGGCTACAGATGAGCTGGTTTACCTAAATGCAGCCAAAACTAATATTATACCTTTTAGTATCTCGTAACGGATTATTTGTAAATATGTATAATACATAAATACATACAAAGACACACACCTTTTTCTTCGAAGGGGTAGGCAGAGCCTCCATGGGCCTCTTTTCACAGTGGGTTGCACCATTATAGTGGAGTATAGACGTGACAGGACTCGGCTAACACATTCCATAATAAGCTGCAGCCAGGACAAATGTTATATTATTTTATTATATTCTATAAAATGGATCGATTATTTCAGGATCCTCTCCGAGTGTTCACCAACAACATCGTGGTGCGGTTCCACCCGGGACTGGAGATGGATGGAGACGAGGTGATCACGATCGTGTGCCGGTACCCACCGCCCATTGTGCCAATTCCTGTCTTCAATCCTCTCATTGCTACGTAAGCATCAACTTTGTTATATCTCCAGGAAGAAATCTTCATACAACAACACCGCCTCGCGCTACTCGAATATCTCGTAAAATATATTCGATTTTACAAAACCTTACAGTAAGCCCTCGGCTTTGTTGTAAGTATTGTTTTTTTTTTATTTAATTGTTGAACCAATTTTTTTTTTATGCTACTTGAATGACTGAACAAGCAGATGGCCCACCTGATGTTAAGCGGTAACGTCTGCCTATGAACAGTGCATTACCTCATAGGTCACGTCCACCTAGGACGCACCCTATGTGGCATTTCACTGCGCCCGCCACCCTGAGACATAAAGATGAAAGTCTCATGTGACTGTAATTTCACCGGCACCCTTACCCTTCAAACTGGAACACAGCAATGCGAGCACTACTGCTTTGCGGCAGAAATAGGTATGGTGGTAGTACTTCCCCGGACGAACTCTTTCACAAAAAAGCTCTGTTACTACTAACACCAAATAATCACCAAAGGTATTGAGAAACAATCAAATCTAGGCAAAAGTTAGAGGGTCTGTGCGACGCAGAAGAGGAAGCCCCTCCTCTCGACTCGAAACTATTCGATATGGCTTTCAGTGGCAAGGCCTATGACAACTATGCCCAGTAGTGAACTTCTATAGCCTGATGCTGATGATGTGGATGCTGATGATGATGATCATGATGATGATGACACCCTGAATTTAAACAGACAGTCACAGCCAATGACCTCAAAATAAATGGACTTCGGGTCAGCGCTCAAAAAGTGTCCGAACCGAAAGAGAAACAAACCGCATCAAAACTCAAAAGAAAAAATTCTGATAAGTTTTGTCCGTCCATTGCTGCTTGATTACTGAACACATTTGAAGGACTGGGTGTGAACTGGCAGTATATCAAATTCAAATTCA
Organism: Operophtera brumata; assembly: GCA_932527175.1. Taxonomy (NCBI): domain Eukaryota; kingdom Metazoa; phylum Arthropoda; class Insecta; order Lepidoptera; family Geometridae; genus Operophtera; species Operophtera brumata. The sequence goes on along the minus strand of OW052238.1, from coordinate 16,946,030 downwards.
AATTCTTGATTTCTTTCTTATGGAGAATTGCACTAAACCTAAACATTAAGCCCATAGCAACATAAATATCTTAGAAACTAACAGACATATAAAAACACTTTATTTTATAACTTAATCTAACACAAAAAGAAAAGAGGAACAGTGAAAAGAGGCCCATTGAGGCTCTGCCTACCCCTTCGGGGAAAAAGGCGTGTGTCTATGTATGTATGTAATCTAACACACGTGTGATTGCCGACGCGTCGCGGCCCGAAGGATCACGTGACAGACGGCCCTTGAACCGTCGGAACTTCATAAATTTCGGTCAGAAGTCAGGGCTCAAGTTGGTCTTCACACGTTCCGAAGTCACTCACTCATTGAAGATCGAACTCATTTGAAATCGTTAGAATTTTCAAAGATGCCATATTTTGGCGTTGATTGTGTATGGAATGCTAAGTCTATCGTAGAGTTATTAGAAAGTCATAAAAAATATTTTTCTTTTTAGCCCCGAGAAAGGTCCGCTGCCCGTGACGGCTCCCCTGGCCGGTACTCACATCCTGATGATCATCTGCGCGATCCTGTTCCTCACGCTGCTACTCCTGGGGTTGGGAGTCTCGTACCTGTGCCTGCGGAGACGCGCTCTGCCACCGCCTAGGAGGCTCATCGATGACTCCTCTGCTTCCATCATCAGCAGAGAGAGTATACAAGGTAGAACCATCATTAAGAACTGTTTTGTTACTTTTAATAATAAATAATTATCTGTGAAAAAAAGCCCATTGTGGCTCTGCCTACCCCTTCGGGGGTAAAGGCGTGTGTTTATGTTTTTTTTTTTTTTTTATACTACTTGGATGACGTAACAAGCAAGGGGCCCACCTGATGTTAAGCGGTAACCTCTGCCTATGAACAGTGCCTTACCTCATAGGTCACGTCCACCTAGGACGCACCCTATGTGGCATTGCACTGCGCCCGCCACCCTGAGACATAGATGAAAAGTCTCATGTGCCTGTAATTTCACCGGCACCCTTATCCTTCAAACCGGAACACATCAATGCGAGCACTACTGCTTTGCGGCAGAAATAGGTATGGTGGTAGTACTTCCCCGGACGAACTCTTTCACAAAAAAGCTCTACTACTACTAAAATATGTATGTATGCATAATTATCCATAGCGTTTTTAAAGTTCCCACACTTATGGAAGAATTCTAAGCTATGGCGCTGTGAGCCGATCATAATATCTCACAAATTCGGCCAGTCGAGGATTATCAAGGAGGCGATCGCGGGTTCAAATCCCGCAAGGTTGGCTAATTTTGGTATATTAACTAATATAGTATGTAATAAAAAAAAAAACGTATTATAACATTTTTAAACACCATGGTCCGAAAAAAGTAGCATTCAGAAAATCAGCGACAAAACTTTCACGATGTTGATAAAAGATGTTGTATAGTTGAAGAAAGTTGAATTAAGATTTATATAGGTACCAACCAATCTTCCATACAGGTCACTACCCTCTACATCTAAAGGTAGTCTGGAATAGATAGCTTTTTAGTGACAAGACCGCCCAGCATGTTACTTTTATTATATTCATGTAATGCTTTACTATATTGTAATAAGTTTACATTATTTTATTTTATTATTTACATGATATTACATTCAATTTTGTAGATACTTTGTATTCTTCTTTCTGTAATTATTTACCCGCTTACATAAAAACGTCATTTCTTGAAGTTAGTCACTGTTTGATACTAAAGAACTGCTTAACATTGGACATATTTTTATAAGTAAGACCATTAATTTTATAATTAAAGTATTTTCATGTATGTATGTATGTATAGACACACGCCTTTTTCTCCAAAAGGGTAGGCAGAGCCTCAATAGGCCTCTTTACTGTGGGTTGCACCGTCGCGGGAATATAGACGTGACAAGTGGTGAGCTCATCGCCGCCATTGCTTCCCACTTCAATTAAATAAATCAAATGTTTGCCTTACAATCTAAAATAAATAAATAATAAATAAATAATGCTGGACAGTTCACGCAACATTATCCAGCCCCAAGCTAAGCAGAGCTTGTGTTATGGGTACTAGATAACTGATATACTACAATATATTACATCGATAGATATTTTTTATTATACATATAAAATACCCAGAACACCTTGAACACAAATAATCAAAACAAAGGTCTATCAATGTTAAAAAAAAAAAAAAAAAAAAAAAAACATCTGCGATCGCACAAATATTTGTACCGAGGCGGGAATCGAACCCGCAACCTCCTGCGTCGTAGGCCAAGCTTCGCCCGCCGCGCCACGGAGGTCGTCAATAACCCTATGTTTCTGTCCACAGAGGTGAAAATCCCCCGAGCCCACCCCGTGTATCCGTTGGCCGCCGAGGTCGCCAGCGTGGCCTCGGACACCATTCCGTCGGACTACCCGTCGGAGACGCCGAGCGAGGCAGAGCATGCGCAGGTCAACCAGGCCTTCATGATGGACGAGTCTTACCAAAGCGAGGGTATGTACGGAACCAGGGTCCCTCCTTGAGCTGGTAACCTCACTGCTGAGGGTTCTGACCTAAAGGCACCACACAGGCGCTCCCCACCTAGTAGTAAGAAGGATCATAAAAAAAAAACAGACCGTGTTTGTTGCCTGATTCTTCTAGGTCTGGTTGCGTTGGAACAGGAGTAAATGTAAATTTATTTTTTAAGACGATTCAAAATGATCCGATAAGACACGTGATTTTTACAATAAAAAAAAAAACTTTCTTTTATTCAATTGATACGAAGGATTATCACAGATCATGAGAACATATTTTATCGAAATCGATACAGCCGTTTCGGCGTGATTCACGTACTAACACCAGAATATCATAACTTTGAAATTTGTTATATTTTTTTGTTATATCATTTTTTTTATGCTACTTGGTATGGCGGATCAAGCTGATGGCCCACCTGATGTTAAGCGGTACCCTCTGCCTATGAACAGTGCATTATCACATAGGTCACGTGCACCTAGGACGCACCCTAAGTGGCATTGCACTGCGCCCGCCACACTGAGACTTCAGATGAAATGTCTCATGTGCCTGTAATTTCACCGGCACCAATATCTTCAAAATAAATAAATAATGCAGGACAGTTCACACAACATTATCTAGCCCCAAGCTAAGCAGAGCTTGTGTTATGGGTACTAGATAACTGATATACTTAATACAATATAATACAAAGATAGATATTTTTTATTATGCATAGAAAACACCCTGAACAAATATCTGCGATCGCACAAATATTTGTTCCGAGGCGGGAATCGAACCCGCAACACAATATTATATATATTCAAACCATCGATATTTGTTAAAGAATGTTGTTATAACAACTCTAATAACTAACATAACTCATATTTTAAAAGGTTACGGTGAATCGCACGAGGCACACGCGTCTAACGGCCGCCTGCGCGCGGGCGCGGCGCCGGCATTCGACGTGCGAGTGCGGGTTCAGCGCCCGCCCGCGCCGCCTTCGCCGCTCTCCACCATCACGGCCACAGAGACCGATGGAGGAAGCGTTCGGTGAGATACAGCACCCAATATTTTTAAACTACGATAAACAGCAAAAAAGATTCATGGCAAAACTGAGAACATTGAAAATTGAACTGGGGAATGCTCCCAGGAACTGCACGATCTGATCCCACCATCTCCTTTTCATCATAGGACGAGCAGGCGTACGGCTCAGTACCACCCTTACCTCATTAGTATACCTTCTATTCGCACAAATCGTTTCAGTTCTACCTTTATAATGCGAACTGCTAAGGAGTGGAATACACTACCGTCGTCTGTCTTTCCTGAAAACTATAATCTGGGTATCTTCAAGGCAGAGTGAATAGGTGCCTTCTAGACCTTTGTGCTCCATCCACTTACCAACAGGTGAGATAGTGGTCAAACAAAAAGGTCTATCAATGTTTAAAAAAAAAAAGAAAAAAAGTGTACCCAAAATTTGAAATAGGGTACTTCAGTGGTCGTCAGGTTCTTTTAGATTATGTTTATAGTTGTCAATCATCAGTTTGTTTACAAAACTACGGGAAAACATCAAACTCAAACATAATTAATGGGCCCGATCAATATTTTCAAAAAACAATTCGATTTTTCCTTTAGTTTTATAGAAATTGCATTGATGGGATTTTTCCAAATTACATCACTATCTAACTCGTTAAAGTTTAGGTAAGTTCGAAAGAACGAAAAATGTGTTTAAAAGAATATTTGCTACGTAATCGAAAATATAAATCTAATATGCCCTCTAAAATATTTTTATTTTTTACTCTTATTAGTTTGATCAATGTAGGCTGATAGGTATAGAGAATTAACGTTATTAGCGCACGAGGTTTGTTTAAGATTTTTTTACCGAAAAATTTCTTGAAATCATGTTTTTGTCCCGTATTTGGAAATATGATAAAAATTAACATATTTTTGTTGTAGTTATAAACTGTGTAGATTTTGCTAAAACGACTAAAACAGAAGTCTATTTGACACTTGACAGCCTCTTAAGCTATTCTCGTACTATCCCAGGATATTAATTTTATGTAGTCACAAGCGGGTTTACGCTTTCGCCATGACTCTTTACTTGTATAGCCACAGATCAGATAATAGTTATTGCGTAAGTATAGCATCGAAATTATATAACGATTTTAATTAACAATCGAATAAAGGCAAGAAATAAACGTAACTTTGGGACTTTTTTACTATAGAGAAAATATTGTCCTATAGTGTTTCTATCTGGGTGATCCCTCGGTATTTTAATGTTGTATCCATGCATATTTTTATAAATCCACTTCTCTTGTTTATGCTGTCTGCTAACTGCTGAAACTGTGAAAGTGGCATGATTAAAGTCCATATTAAGGTGGGGTATAACGCAAAATTACCATTTTTAACTGATTAAATCAAGTACAGTATTTAAATTAAAAATATGCATGGATACTACATTATAATACCGAGGGATCACCCAGATAGAAACACGATAGGACAATATTTTCTCCATAGTAAAAAAGTCCCAAAGTTACGTTTATTTATTGCCTTTATTCGATTGTTAATTAAAATCGTCCATATTATTGGGTAAAACATTAGAGAAATAAAATCAATACAACAAAGCCAAAGGTTTACTGTATAGGGGTTTTGTAAAATTATCTATATTTTACGAGATATTCAATAAAAACAGCTTTTTCAAGTGCGAGACGTTTTTTTTTGTATGAAGATTTCCGCCTGGTTGGTGTTGGCGCAGTCTTAATACATCGTATTTGTTTCTGAGAACGATCTTTAGTGTGTTCCAATTTGTGTAATCCCATGACATTTATTTTGAAATCACAGACATCTTTATTTTATTATATTGATATAGATTAAAAACCCTCTAGAAAAAGCTACATTGAACGGATGTAGAGTTGAAGTTATTAATGAATTACTGCCGTTTCTCGAATTGCTTTTCGGCGAGACTGGCTAAAGAAACAGTGTTTAGTCTTGTGTTTTATTCGTAAAAAACAAGAGTTTAAATTCAGAAAAAAATATATGTTATTTTGCACTCTTTGATGTTAAAAAACGGACTTTCAATTCCTACACGATTACTAACATTAACTATTAAATAGACACGTCGCGCGCTCATAGCGTGGGGGCTGAGCTAGCGCAAAATTGCTGTGTTCCGGTTTTAAGGGTAAGGGTGCCGGTGAAATTACAGGCACATGTGACTTTCATCTATGTCTCAGGGTGGCGGGCGCAGTGCAATGCCACATAGGGCGCGTCCTAGGTGGACGTGCCCTATGAGGTAATGCACTGTTCATAGGCAGAGGTTACCTCTTAACATCAGGTGGGCCTCTTGCTTGCTCCGTCATCCAAGTAGTATAAATAAATAAAATAAAAAATACTAAAGTTCTTGAATAGGATCGCCTTAGGATGTTGTGGCAATTCTAGCATAATCATCCAGTAATTATACCACAGACACATGATGCAAGAGGAACACGAGCGCCAAGAGTCGGTCCGCACGGTGTCGCCGGTGGCGCTGCCGCTGCCGGCGCGCGCCGCCCGCCTGTCCCCGCCGGAGAGACCGCCGCGCCCCGCGCTCTACTCGCAGGTCAACAGGGAGAGACAGGTAACAACCCCTGAGTGTCCTAACATAGCCCCTATAGCCCTACCAACATGTAAACAGTGTCATTTATATAATAACCTTCACTGACTTGCACTAATACTAATAATTGCATAGTGATTAGGGCCTCCAGCACTTCACAGCAAGTGGATACATAGCTGAAAATACTGTAAAAGCTTGATTGGCTACTTCAGCTATTTTTGTAATAACATTGGTATCCCGTATTTTAAAGATTGGATTATTGTCATACTTATATCAAACAAAACTAACCTATTTTGTGTAAACGTTTTTTTTTGGGCCCACTTTATTTTTGGAACGTTCTTTATCATACTATACAATAATATTATATTGATTTGAACACGTGCCATTTTTTGCGGAGGTTACTTAGGTAGGTACCTCATTAGCTGATACTGTTTTTAATTAGTTAAAAAATCATAACCGGATGTTTTGTTGATAGCTAACATTTTACAATGAAAAAATATCCAACCAAGTTTACATTGCCGCACAAAATCAACTCGTGTGGTGCGACGCGCGCGGCGTTTGCAGCTCTTCCCACTTGTGCCGCAGGCGCCGCCCGCACGGCGGGGCCGCTTTCCCTCTCTCTCTATTCAGGGGTCAACAACCAGCTATTGATAAGCGCTGGCGCGGCGCGGCAGTGGCGGCGTCGTTGAGACACCGCACGCCTTGTTACCTTCTTACGTTCTTTAGGGGTGTTTTCTCAAGGAGTTTATCAATAGTATGACCACAAAATGTTTTATGAAATAAACAGTTACCTAGGAATGATCTGTAGGATTTTTATTTGTTTTTTTGACGATTACTTATACTTTATATCACACGCTCTTCAAGTATGGCAATTGTACAAATCAACATTGTTGTATATGCGTCTTTATACGCCACAAAATCTGGGTGGGACTATTGTCCAAACAAAAAAAAAACCTATTACGACCATATTTTGTGTTTTTTTTGTTATTAACTATTACTCGCCAGTTAACCTTTCGGTAGTATCTAACTTCAAGGACCCTCGCTTATCACCGATGCTCATGAAAGCACCAAAAGTAAAAAAAAAAGTAATTTAATAGTAAAGCAGTAGTGAGTCACCGAAAGTTAACTGTCGAGTTTTGCACCTCTCACTGTGCCTAATATTTAATACCATTGTTCACGCCATGTCACCACTAACCAGGAATGGTCTCGGCGGCCGCGGTCCATCGTGTCTCTGAACACGGAGATGACGGACACCCACTCCGTCACGGAGGTCACCGACATGTCGCACGCCAGGATGTTCCACCTAAAGGTAAGCTAAGCACGCTGTTTTCACCTACCACTACTAACTAAGGTTACCAGACGTCAGGACTTGTCCTGACATGTCAGGATTTTCAGGGCATTGAGGAGTTTTGGTTAATTAGTGTAGCAGTAGTGCTCGCATTGCTGTGTTCCGGTTTGAAGGGTAAGGTTGCCGGTGAAATTACAGGCACATGAGACTTTTCATCTTTATGTCTTAGGGTGGCGGGCACAGTGCAATGGGCGCGTCCTTGGTGGACGTGACCTATGAGGTAATGCACTGTTCATAGGCAGAGGTTACCGCTTAACATCAGGTGGGCCATCTGCTTGTTCCGTCATTCAAGTAGTATAAAAAAAAACGAGTATTCTTTTATTTGTTGGAAATTCTTATAATTTACATAACTGTGCAACTGTGTGCAAAATTGAATCGAATATCATGTGCGATTTGCACATTGTACTTATTTTATGTGCGATTTGCACATTGTACTTATTTTATGTGCGATTGGCACATTGTACTTATTTTATGTGCGATTGGCACATTGTACTTATTTTATGTGCGATTTGCACATTGTACTTATTTTATGTGCGATTTGCACATTGTACTTATTTTATGTGCGATTTGCACATTGTACTTATTTTATGTGCGATTGGCACATTGTACTTATTTTATGTGCGATTGGCACATTGTACTTATTTTATGTGCGATTTGCACATTGTACTTATTTTATGTGCTATTTGCACATTGTACTTATTTTATGTGCGATTTGCACATTGTACTTATTTTATGTGCTATTTGCACATTGTAATTATTTTATGTGCTATTTGCATATTGTACTTATTTTATGTGCGATTTGCACATTGTACTTATTTTATGTGCGATTTGCACATTGTACTTATTTTATGTGCGATTTGCACATTGTACTTATTTTATGTGCGATTGGCACATTGTACTTATTTTATGTGCGATTGGCACATTGTACTTATTTTATGTGCGATTTGCACATTGTACTTATTTTGTGTGCTATTTGCACATTGTACTTATTTTATGTGCGATTTGCACATTGTACTTATTTTATGTGCTATTTGCACATTGTACTTATTGTATGTGCTATTTGCATATTGTACTTATTTTATGTGCGATTTGCACATTGTACTTATTTTATGTGCTATTTGCACATTGTACTTATTTTATGTGCGATTTGTTCATTGTACTTATTTTATGTGCGATTGGCACATTGTACTTATTTTATGTGCGATTGGCACATTGTACTTATTTTATGTGCGATTTGCACATTGTACTTATTTTATGTGCGATTTGCACATTGTACTTATATTATGTGCGATTTGCACATTGTACTTATTTTATGTGCGAGTTGCACATTGTACTTATTTTATGTGCGATTTGCACATTGTACTTATTTTATGTGCGATTTGCACATTGTACTTATTTTGTTGTGCGATTTGCACATTGTACTTATTTTGTTGTGCGATTTGCACATTGTACTTATTTTATGTGCGATTTGCACATTGTACTTATTTTATGTGCGATTTGCACATTGTACTTATTTTATGTGCGATTTGCACATTTTACTTATTTTATGTGCTATTTGCACATTGTACTTATTTTATGTGCTATTTGCACATTGTACTTATTTTATGTGCGATTTGCACATTGTACTTATTTTATGTGCTATTTGCACATTGTACTTATTTTATGTGCGATTTGTTCATTGTACTTATTTTATGTGCGATTGGCACATTGTACTTATTTTATGTGCGATTGGCACATTGTACTTATTTTATGTGCGATTTGCACATTGTACTTATTTTATGTGCGATTTGCACATTGTACTTATATTATGTGCGATTTGCACATTGTACTTATTTTATGTGCGATTTGCACATTGTACTTATTTTATGTGCGATTTGCACATTGTACTTATTTTGTTGTGCGATTTGCACATTGTACTTATTTTATGTGCGATTTGCACATTGTACTTATTTTATGTGCGATTTGCACATTGTACTTATTTTATGTGCGATTTGCACATTGTACTTATTTTATGTGCGATTTGCACATTGTACTTATTTTATGTGCGATTGGCACATTGTACTTATTTTATGTGCGATTGGCACATTGTACTTATTTTATGTGCGATTTGCACATTGTACTTATTTTATGTGCGATTTGCACATTGTACTTATTTTATGTGCGATTTGCACATTGTACTTATTTTATGTGCGATTTGCACATTGTACTTATTTTATGTGCGATTTGCACATTGTACTTATTTTATGTGCGATTTGCACATTGTACTTATTTTATGTGCGATTTGCACATTGTACTTATTTTATGTGCGATTTGCACATTGTACTTATTTTATGTGCGATTTGCACATTGTACTTATTTTATGTGCGATTTGCACATTGTACTTATTTTATGTGCGATTTGCACATTGTACTTATTTTATGTGCGATTTGCACATTGTACTTATTTTATGTGCGATTTGCACATTGTACTTATTACACAGAATATATAATAGTACAAAAACTTATTAAGTATGAAACTACATCGCGCGCGCTTCCAGCAATCACAGCTCAGCGTTCTTTTAGCAGTGATAAATAACCTATAATCTGGGTCTCTTCAAGGCTAGAGTGAATAGGTACCTTCTAGACCTTTGTGGTGAGATTGTGGTCAAACAAAGATCTAACAATGTCAAAAATAAAAAAAAAACACTAGTTAGCGCACGAGATTTGTGTCTTACTTCGACCCGTATCGATTCTCGGCATCTATCCTGCTCACCACCATCTCAATCCATCTGTCAAGCGTGTTGATTATGGAAAATCCCTACATTCTATGGGAGAGGCCTTTTCTAGCAGTGGACGCCTAAAGGCTGTTTATGGTGATGATATATAATTAGATAAAAATAAATGCTGGACGATTCACACAACATTATCTAGCCTCAAGCTAAGCAGAGCTTGTGTTATGGGTACTAGATAACTGATATACTTAATACAATACATAACACAAATCGATATTTTTATTATACATAGAAAATACCCAGAACACCCTGAACAATTATCTGCAGATCGAACAAATATTTGTTCCGAGGCGGGAATCGAACCCGCTACCTCCTGCGTCGCAGGCGAACCTTCGCCCGCCGCGCCAGATGAATTGTAGCTAGATGAGCTAGTGTAAGCCAGTGCTTAATTTAATATCTTCTTCCGTGCATAGTTTTTTCGTGTGATTTGATCATAAACTGTGTTCCAGAAACCTCCTCCACCGCCTCCAGTGATGACGGAGCGTCTCCAAACTGAGGAGTCAGAGATGCTTATGGAGAGCCTCGAGCCCTTGCCGGAGACATCCATCATGCCTGCCAGGTATTTATCATCATCATCATCTGCATCTAGATATCGTTTCCATAGCTGGACGACTTCTCACAGCCAGAAATAAAAGCATCAAAATAAAAAATAAATATGCTGAACAGTTCACGCAACATTATCTAGCCCCAAGCTAAGCAGAGCTTGTATTATGGGTACTAGATAACTGATATACTTAATACAATAATTTAGTAGTAGTAGAGCTTTTTTGTGAAAGAGTTTGCCCGGGGAAATACTACCACCATACCTATTTCTGCTGCAAAGCAGTAGTGCTCGCATTGCTGTGTTCCGGTTTGAAGGGTAAGGGTGCCGATGGAATTACAGGCATATGAGACTATAGACGTGACCTATGAAGTAATTCACTTTTCATAGGCAGAGGTTACCGCTTAACATCAGGTGGGCCATCTGCTAGTTCCGTCATTCAAGTAGTATATAAAAAAAAACATACATTACATAGATAGATATTTTTTATTATACATAGAACATACCCAGAACACCCTGAACAAAATCTGAAAATCGCACAAATATTTGTTCCGAGGCGGGAATCGAACCCACAGAGGTCGTCTAGAAAGCATCAAAGGATTTTCTGCGAGGTGTACTGTCACCACACTGGTTCTGTTATAATCAGCCATACAATCAGGGACAACACAGTGTCAAGCATAGCTCTCTCCGTAGCCCGTTGCACATCTTTGAGCTGTATTTGTATTTAGACTTTGTGTCGCTCGCACATTTTAATGTAGCAATAATTTTCAGGAAACCTGAGATAACCTCTCACGTTGTCGACGACGTGTTCCTTCGAACCATCACCGAGAAGAAGACCATCGAGGACATCGAGCGTCACAAGCGACTGGTGACGGAGTACAAACAGGTGCCGGCCCCGCCGCCGCGCTTCGACGTCACCATCAGGAACCACACCATGCCCGACGCGCAGTGGGAGAACTTCTCTGATATTAGCAGCGCTTCTGGCATGACGTTGACGCCCAAGATGGAGAGGGTTCCACTGTCTCTTCCACCGCAGAAGTTTATTGGTAAGTGAACCGCTCCTTTTTTTATTATACTACCAATAAATAAACAAATAAATAAATAATGCTGGACAGTTCACACAACATTATCTAGCCCCAAGCTAAGCAGAGCTTGTGTTATGGGTACAAGATAACTGATATACTTAATACAATATATTACATAGATAGATATTTTTTATTATACATAGAAAAATACCCAGAACACCCTGAACAAATATCTGCGATCGCACAAATATTTGTTCCGAGGAGAAATCGAACCCGCAACCTCCTGCGTCGCAGGCCAACCTTCGCCCGCCGCGCCACAGAGGTCGTCAATGTAGCAAACAAGCATACGGCCCACCTGTTGGTAAGCGGGTACCGTAGCCTATGAACGCCTGCAATACCAGAGGCATCAAACGAGCGTTGCCTACCCTTTAAAAAATTCCAAACACCCCTTTTAAAGAACCCCATACTGTAGTCGCTCGGGAAAACCTCAGCAGGGAGATCATTCCATAACTTGAGCGTTCGCGGGAGGAAGTTTCTCTGAAACCGTACAGTCCGGGACCACCCTGGCTCTAAGGTGTGCGGATGAATCCTCTGCCGATGGCGAGCGGTGCGGTGGAAAAAGGTTGCTGCTGACATCATGTCAAACAATTCCTCGGAACAAAACCCATTATATAAACGGTAGAACACGCAGAGAGAGGCAAAGTCCCGAACCCGCAACCTCGCCTGTGATCGGCGATGCCTTTACCAATTTGGCCATAGAACGAGTTATGATGCTGAAGACGACATTTGTGGGCGCTATCAACTCGGCTATAGCGCCGATGGGAGCCATCTACAGGTGTTTCATTAGAAACCTTCTGTTCAAAGTTCGAGATTAGTTCGAAACATTGAAAAGAGATGTCACCACTGCTATTTCATCATAGTTTATTATTTTTCAACTGTAAACCACACATTATGGATAACATTAAATTTAAATGTAACCCAAAAATATATAGTAACTATATAGTAGTTTTTTATTTGTGTTCCAGGTAAAGGCGGGCCAGACCTCTTCTCCCCCGAGCTGATCAAGCAGACCGCCTCGAGCAGCGTGTACCACCCCGTATCTCCTGGAGAGCTGCCCCTACTCCCGGAGCTGCCCCCCGCGCGCAACCCCCTCTACAGGGAGGAGGACGACGAGGATGTCCCGGAGCCGACCCCCGCGCCGCCCATGCCCGGCAACTGGAGCGTTCTCACCAGGGTGCTGCGCACAGAGGCACAGGATGAGGTATGTACTGCTCATCATGACGCCATACTGATGCTTCACCACTGTTCTTTCCTGATCAGTCTGTGCTAGGTCAGTGACCAGGTTGAGATTGTGGTGCTAATAAGGGTCCTATGGTGAAAGATCCGATGTGGTCTAAGGACTTACTGTGAGATGTTTTTTTGTGTGGAAGCATACGTTGCATTGCTGATAGTTAATTTACATTCAAGACACATATCACTTATAAATATTTTACTGGTTTTTTTTTGTTTTTTTTTTTATACTACTTGGATGACGGATCAAGCAAGAGGCCCACCTAATGTTAAGCGGTAACCTCTGCCTATGAACAGTGCATTACCTCATAGGTCACGTCCACCAAGGACGCACCCTATGTGGCATTGCACTGCGCCCGCCACCCTGAGACATAAAGATGAAAAGTCTCATGTGCCTGTAATTTCACCGGCACCCTTCAAATCGGAACAGAGCAATGCGAGCACTACTGCTTTGCGGCAGAAATAGGTATGGTGGTAGTACTTCCCCGGACGAACTCTTTCACAAAAAAGCTCTACTACTACTAAACTCTGGTTCTTTTCACATGGGTATAAAGTTCTGGTTTTCTTTGAATCAGCTTCTCCATGTCCTCGAGGCACCACCACCTAGTAGTAAGAAGGATCATCAAAAAAAAGCGCGCGCCGTGTTTGTTGCCTGATTCTTGTAGGTTTGGTCGCGTTGGAACACGAGTAGTTTTAGTTTATACATAAGACAATCCAAAATGATGCTTGTGATTTCAATTAATAAAATACTTATTTTTAGGGCTCCTTAGGGTTTCAATAGGACCCTATTACTAAGCCTCCGCTGTCCGTCCGTCCGTTTGTCAGCGGGCTGTATCTAATGAACCGTAATAGGTAGACAGTTTAAATTTTCACAGAGTGAATTTATATTGCCGATATAACAAAAAATAGGTAAACATTTAAAAAAAACGGTTCGCCCATCTGGGTAACTTGATTTTTTATGTTAAATCTAGGACGATGGTTCGGAACCCTTCGTGTGCGAGTCCGGTCTCGGTCTTGACCGCTTTTTTTTTTAAAACATTTATAGACCTTTGTTTGACCTTTGTTTTACTACTAACTCGGCGTACAGCATATAAATATCGTACATTGTTGAAGGTGTTGTCTGAAGCTGAGCGCGCGTACCGGCTGACGCGCGAGGAGCGACTGCGCTGGCGCGAGGTGATCGCGCACGAGAGCACGCTGCGGCGCGAGCTGGCGCGCTCCTCCACGCGCGAGGAGTTCACGCGCGTCGCGCACGACCACCGCTTCGCGCCGCTCTACGCGCCCCCCAAGTGGGAGGTCATCATCAGGATCCTGGCGCCGCCGCTAGATAAGAACAAGGTACCTACTTAAAGCGACGCTAGTTAGTTAGTTAGTAACGAGACGAGAGCCTTCATAAAAAGGATCCTTTGATTACAAACTTAAGGTGAAAGCTCACCCTTGAGGCGCGAAATTCAAATTTTTTGCTGTTTTTTGCCCAATACAGCTCATCAACACTTCTTCTGATAGCGAAAGTTGAGTTCGCGAGATCTAGGAGACTTAACACACATGTTGTCATTGATAGTATCTCGTAAATATCATCAGTTTAGCTACGACACCCCTAAACAAAATAAAACACGGTAAAAATTTAAATAAAAAAATAAAAAAATAATGCTGGACAGTTCACACAACATTGTCTAGCCCCAAGCTAAGCAGAGCTTGTGTTATGGGTACTAGACAACTGATATACTTAATACAATATATTACATAGATAGTTTTTTTTTTTTAATTATATATAGAAAATACCCAGAACACCCGGAACAAATATTTGCAGATTGCACAAATATTTGTTCCGAGGCGGGAATCGAACCCGCAACCTCCTGCGTCGCAGGCGAACGTTCGCCCGCCGCACCACAGAGGTCGTCATGTGTTTATCACAGGGGTATCATAGCTAAACTGATGATATTTATGAGATAGCATCAATTAAAACATGTGTGTTAAGTCTCCTAGTTCTCGCGAACTCAACTTTCGCTATCTGAAGAAGTGTTGATGAGCTGTAAATTGTCAAAAAACACCAAAAAAAATTAATTTCGCGCCGCAAGCGTGAGCGTCCACCTTAAGCGGGTATTCACTACAGACTGCCCGCGACGGACCGCCCGTGACGCGCAAGTCCGTCCCATGTCTGCTCGTGAATGCCTCCGCCTGCCCGGAGAATCGCATTTTGTCTGCGCGGGCACAGACAAGTCTGAACGTGAATGGTCGCGCCGGGCGGCCCGCCTGCAATCACGCGTCAGAGTGCGATTAGAGCGCATGTTTGTTTACAATTATTGTAATCGTTCATTTCCATTTACCAATCGCATCCTTGTTTGTGGAAAATGAAAAACAAGGAATATTTGAAAAGCGAGCTAAGAAATGTCACTTTCAGCGAATTAATTGATCATGAATTTCCCTCGCCTTTTCTGGCGTTCGTTAAAAAGAAGATGAGGAATTGTCTCAGTCTTCTTTCTGCCATCGTGTTGTACAGTTGACTGAAATGCAGCTCTCCGAAAGACTAAATGATGGCCCGTTCTGTGTGTGTTCACTACGGGCAAGCGACAGACTTGCGCCGGGCCGGGCGGCCCGCGGGCAGTCTGCTAGTGAATTCCCCGCTTTTGGCAAACTTCGATCGATCGCTACACCAACATATTTTCCAGAACAAAGCTAATCATCATCATCATCAGCCTGTATAAGTCCACTGCTGGACATAGGCCTCTCCCAATGCTCGCCATTTAGACCGATTTCCTGCTCTTCCCATCCACTTTCTACCAGCCGCCTTACTCAGATCGTCGCTCCACCTGGCCAGGGGGCGCCCCACACTACGTTTACCAAGACGTGGTCTCCACTCTAGAACACGTTTACCCCAGCGGTTTCTGTGAGCTGTGTCGATGACTTTAGTTCTCTGTCGGATAACTTCGTTGCGGATTTTATCCCTCAGAGAAACTCCGAGCATAGATCGTTCCATAGCACGCTGAGCGACCTTGAACTGATGGACCAGGCGCACCGCGAGTGTCCGCGTCTCGGCACCGTAGGTCATTACGGTCAAACAAAGCTAATCTTTACGTTCAAATGACTAGCGCGATACGAAATGTGCATAACGTAAAGGTTTTGGTTGGTTCAATTAATTAGCTCGACGTGGTCCTGACCAAAGGGGTGAAATAAGGGATGTTTCGGGTTGCTGCTTCAGTAAGACTACATAGTTATGGCCAATGATAGATTGCTTTATTTCGCCTTTACAAGCTCCATATATCCATAACATTACGCGTCCTTTACTACTACGTGACTATCTTTAGGATCTCTAACGGTACACACTTATCACGTATAGCAATGTAACCTAATTTAGATGCTCCCTTATCACAGGGGTCTTCACAAGACGTGGTCTTATTTAACTAGTCCAATCCCTTCCAAACTTAATTATATACGGGTTTTTTTCAGAATCGTTACCGCAAGAAGTCCGAGTGGGACTCCCGGTCAAGGCGCAGCTCGCTGCCTACACTCTACGAGTACGACAGCGACGCCACCTCCCTGCGGGACCCTCAGCGGTCTCGCCGGTCCTCATACCGCAGCGACCATGTTGATATGAGGTAAGTCCGAGTGGGACTCCCGCTCAAGGCGCAGCTCGCTGCGTACCCTCTATGAGTACGACAGCGACGCCACCTCCCTGCGGGACCCTCAGCGGTCTCGCCGGTCCTCATACCGCAGCGACCATGTTGATATGAGGTAAGTCCGAGTGGGACTCCCGCTCAAGGCGCAGCTAGCTGCCTACCCTCTACGAGTACGACAGCGACGCCACCTCCCTGCGGGACCATCAGCGGTCTCGCTGGGAGTGACCAAGAGTGACTCAGTGACCATGTTGATATGAGGTAGGTGGATATACTACAGATGCGTCTAACAGGCTCAAGAACATTTATCGCGGCTTTTATGGGGCAGGCTTATGTCCAGCAGTTGGTGACAACTGGCTGATCTTTAAACATTCAATAACATAACACCCAACAGTCACATACATAGTCCTGAGGTCGTAGACAAAGTAACATTCTAATAGCGATGACGCTTGTAGAAAAGCCAACTATGTATGAAATTGACGTAAGCTATCGAAATGTCACGTGGTCTATATTGTATTGCATAACGACTGTAGAAATGGAATCGCTTCAAAGCGAATGCCATTTGGCTAGGCCGGCAGATCACACACTAGGAACTCCTGTGCCGTGTGTATCAACACTAGTACCATGGTGCCATAACCTACAGACGCGGAACAGCTATTTTCATCATCGTGGTGTGCGCAGCCTAAGAATAGACCCGTCTCCTCACGTGGATGTCGTAACAGCCGACTAAGGGAGTGCATCCACAGTACTAAATACCAAAACTGCGATCACCAACTGCCTGCCAAGCATGGTGATTATGGCAAAGGTGATTATTGTTGAGACCTCGTCCAGCGGTGGACTTCTAATACTGCTGTTGCTGCTGATGATGGTAATGATGATGCAAGAATTTATCCTGCAGCGGGAATTGAACCAGCACTTCTTGCAGGCAGGCGAAGGTCATCGAAGATTTTTGTCTTCTGGGTCAAAGGTTTGAATAAGTAATGAAGGGTATGGGTGCCGGTGAAATTAAAGGCACATGAGACTTTTCATCTCATGTCTCAGGGTGGCGGACGCAGTGCAATGCCACATAGGGTTAGTTAGTTAGTTATTCATTTATTCGCTTAAAAATATGGTAATTAAAATGTTCTTTATAGATATTTAGTTTCACATATTTTTACTAGTTACTGCTAGCGTGCAAATATTTAATAGGTATACAAATTTAAAAATGAAAAAAATATAATTATGTCAATAGGTACTATCAAATTAATCAATTATTTATTACATTTATGTGACATTCATGTTTTATAATTGTAAAAACGACACGAACCCTTTTTCAGAAAGTCGGATATTAAGTAAAAGCTTTCCGTGAACAGCCACTTTTCCAACTCCACACAAAAAAATTGTACGGTAGATCGACAATCGGTTTTGGAAAGGAGTTAAAAATAAGAGGTGCCATATATACGCAATTTTTCCTAAAGGTTTCAAGCTTAGGCACTGGCATTTTAAGATTTATGTTAGTTGCTAGCCTTCTATTTAAATTACAGTGTTTTTCAAAGGTCGTTTCATTATTTTTTATAAATTTAGCATCCTCATAAATATAAAGGCACGGGACTGTCAAGAGTTTTTGTTCCTTAAATATAGGTTTACAAGAGTCAGTCCATGGGTGCGTCTTAGGTGGACGTGACCTATGAGTAAGTGCACTGTTCATAGGCAGAGGTTACCGCTTAACATCAGGTGGGCCATCAGCTTGACCAGTCATTCCAAGAAGTATATAAAAAAAATGACCGTCTCCTCACATGGATGTCGTAACAGCCGACTAAGGGATTGCATCCATCGTACTAAATACCAATACTGCGATCACCAAACTACTTGCCAAACTGCTGATAATGGCAAAGCTGATTATGGTAGAGACCTCGTCCAGCAGTGGACGTCTAATACTGCTGTTGCTGCTGATGATGGTAATGATGATGCAAGAATTTATCCTGCAGCGGGACTTGAACCAGCACCACTTGCAGCCCAGCCAGGTCATAAAGGTCATCGAAGATTTTTGTCTTCTGGGTCATTCTGCAACTTTCAGTCATGTGATGTCGGTGTTCCTGGGTGTGTTCCAGGTCCATGTCCGAGATGATGGTGGACTACGCGCGGGAACAGGCGGACACGCACTCGGAGGTGTCGGCCGGCACGCAGCTCGGGAGGTACTACGACGATGACAGCGACTACGAGCATCCCTTCCAACACAACCAGTGAGTACATTACGAGCATCCATCCATTGCATTATTCATGCGTTCAGAGTGCTGATGGGGCTGCCTCGGTTCTGTAGCGCTTCGGGGATGTTTGCTGAAGGGCGCGTGGACTGTTTCTACAGCATCATGCGCAAGCGGGGAACATCTCTGGTGCGCCGGGTCCGGGCCAGCTCCAATGGTATTCTAAGCATATTCGCAAATAGGTTTGACTGCGTATACATGTAATGAATGGAAACAAGAATGGATAAAATAAGGAATGAGTATATAAGAGGAAGTTTGAAAATTGCACCAGTGACAGAAAAATTGAAAGGAAATCGTTTAGCTTGGTATGGGCATGTTATGAGGAGGGATGAAACGCACGTAACTAAGAGAGTTATGAATATGAATGTTAGTGGATGGAAAGGAAGAGGAAGACCTAAGAAAAGATGGATGGAATGCGTGAGAGATGATATGAATGAGAAGGGAGTGAATGACAAGGTGACGGCTGACAGAGGAGAGTGGAAGAAAAAGACGTACTGCGCCGACCACAAATAATTTGGGAAAAGGGCAAGACAATGATGATGATATATACCACTGCACTATGATGCATGCCCTCACTAATTCTATGACATTTATAAATAATTTTAATAATTTTGTGAGATGACATGTTGACATTTTGAATTTTTTGTAATTTGTTTTTATTTTAAACCTGTGTTGTTATGTTTGATATGTCCAGCAGTGGACTTCCACAGGCGGATGATGATGATGTCATATTTTTCAATGTTAGTTAGTTTGTAGTATTCAATTGTGATTATTCTAACTACCCATAGTGTAGATAGACAACGTATATTACTAACCCAATGATCCTTGTTGATTGAATAAATTAATGATATATATATTACGAGCATCCATTACAGATCTGATGATAGAATCCATTACATGATAGAATCGGAAATTATAGTTCTACCTTTATAATGCGAACTGCTTAGGAGAGGAATACACTACAATCGTTTGTTTTTCCTGAAAACTGTAATCTGGTTCTCATCAAGGCTAGAGTGAATACTTCTAGAGATATCCTTATAGAGCCTTCTAGACCTTTGTGCTCCATCTTCGGCCCCATCGCCACTTACCAACATGAGATCATGGTCAAACAAAGATATACATGTAAAAAAAAAGTGGAGATCCGTAGAAGAACCAATATTTATATAAGATATATTTATTGAGGAATAACAAACCAACACCGACCTGTCTCTCAGAATTAGCAGGTTGTAATGAAGTGTAGTAATGAGTAGGTCATATAGCTCGCGAAACTGATAACTGGTATGGCATAGGGCATCGTCCATCAGTGGAAATCTAAAGCCTGCTAATAATTCGCGAGTGTGTTGCATGTAATAACTTTTGAAACTATCAACATACTTACACTATGTACTTATGTATGTACTTATGTATTATGCACATACTTTTCACTAGAACCCATGGTAAAATCATGAATATACCATTTTAGTGAAAAGTATAGACCATTAGTTGTCGAAACAGTCCGCTGGAGCAGATGGCACGATTTCGATGCAAGCGTACGGGTGTAAGCAACGGTACAAAGCATAGAACAGAGCCTCCGTTTGGAAACTGTAACCAGTTTTAATTTAAATTTAAATGTAACCCAAAAATTTCGTTCCAGCGGGACTCGAACCCGCAACCTCGCCTGTGATCGGCGATGCCTTTACCAATTCGGCCATAGAACGAGCTATGACGCTGAAGACGAAATTTGTGGGCACTATCAAAATAAAAATAAAAAAAAGTTTTTTATTTTTTAAATTTTTGGTTATATTAAAATTTAATATTATCCATAAAGTGTGGTTAACACTTGAAAAATAATTAACCAGTTTTAATTTGTTCTTGTGTTAGATCCTGGTCTCGTCACTCGCTGCACCGCTCGGCCAGTCAGCCGTCTCTGGCGCGCTCCGCCGGCGAGGTCATGGAGCAGTGGACAGCCCCCGAGGGTGACGTCACACCTACTCCTGGACGACGAGTGAGAGGTAACAGAACAACGAATACTATAGCTATTTTATAATTAGACTAGCAACTCGCCCGGCTTCGCAAGGGTAGTGTCGGAATACCCCCTCCCCCTCTTCCCAACCATACTCATACTCATTTATTCACCGTAGGAACTTTACAGAACACTTGGTTATGTCAAATTTAAAACATTTAAGTACATTATGTATCCATCCACCAAATGCCATCAAAATCTGCTACAACAGTCCCCCCCCCCCCCCCTCCCCTATAGTACTCGCTGATAATTTAGCTTTATATAAGTGAAATAATTTTTAAAATCGTTTCAGTAGTTTTTCAGTTTGTCCATCACATATTTTTTTACACCTTGGGAGTATTAGTTAATGGGAGTATTATTGGAGTATTAGTAATTTAAAAAAAAATATAATATAGCCTATGTCATCCGGGGATAGCGAAATAATTATTCAAATCGGTTCAGTAATTTTGGAACCTATTCAATGCAAACAAACAAACAAACAATCAAATCTTTCCTCTTTATAATATTATAGTAGTATAGATTATAAGGGAGTCTACGTTTTTTGATTAGATTTGGTTGCTGTGGTGTGTCCGGCCTAAGAATAGACCCCTCCATCTCCTCCCGTGGATGTCGTAAAAGCCGACTAAGGGATTACCCGGACTTGTTGATAAGATTCGTTGGTATAAGATTTGTCCTGGCTGCTAGCTTATTATGAAATGTGTTATTACTGGAAGAAAGCGTTAGCCGAGTCAGTCGCGGGAAGCAATGGCGGCGATGAGCTCACCACTTGTCATGTTTATATTCCACGATGGTGCCCACGGCGAAAAGAGGCCTATTGAGGCTCTGCCTGCCCTTTCGGGGAAGAAGGCATGTGTCTTTGTATGTATGTATGTATGTATATACTCTAATAAAGACGGCAATACCCTGTATAATACTGAAAATGAAGATTTGTATATGCATAACCTCGTAGCAGAGTGCTACGAGCGAGTCGTAGCCAGGTGCTACGAGCTTCAATATGAACATCTTCAAAACTTTTTTATATTGTTCCAGGTCCTCAAGGTCTGTCTACTTTCTCGTCATCTGAAGTCAGGACATTCCAGACTTCATCGAGGGGATGGAGGGACTAGGGATCAAATACACCAGTGAATGTATTCTAGCAAAGATTGGTTATTACTATTGTTAGTAATTTAAACTTATACTCTTGGCAATTATTTGTCCTTTTGGACACAATCAATATCAGCCCGTTTTGGGCTGATATGTAATTGGTTATTTGTAAATCGTACTGCATGTATGAATTTATGCTCAAACTGAAAATTAAAAGTGATATTTTTCACTGCCTTTAAGATTTTAGCACATTCCATGAGTATTTCCGTCCATTTGTGACTTATTTGTAACATCTGTCCATTTGTGACTTATTTATAACATATCTGTCCATTTGTGTCTTGTTTGTAACATATATGTCGATTTGTGACTTTTTTGTTACATATCTGTCCATTTATGACTTGTTTGTAACATATCTGTCCATTTGTGACTTATTTGTAACATTTCCGTCCATATATGACTTATAACATTTCCGTCCATTTGTGACTTATCTGTAACATATCTGTCCATTTGTGACTTGTCTGTAACATATATGTCGATTTGAGACTTTTTTGTAACATATCTGTCCATTTATGACTTGTTTGTAACATATCTGTCCATTTGTGACTCATTTGTAACATTTCCGTCCATTTATGACTTAGCATTTCCGTCCATTTGTGACTTATTAGTAACATTGTCCATTTGTGACTTATACCTGATAGAGTGACATACTAATTTTAGTTTTTAGTCTATTGAATCTCCGCTTTTAAAATATATTACAACAGTTTTTGTAGCATAGTTTTAAAACAAACTAAACTCGGATATTGTGTGGGTAGTAGGTTATTTTTCAATTGTATTTTCTCGTAAACCAATAGTAACATTTACGTGGTTTTCAATGCAGATTTTTTTAATTAACTCGTGCCAAAATAACAAATGCTTCTTCAAATTCATATTGTACATTATCTATTTTAATTATTTGCTTAATTTAGTTTGTAAATATTATAATTTTACGGCGAGAGAACCTAGCGGCTAAGGCAAGACTGCTATCTCCCGAGTGCGCAGCGACGGCGAGCGGTGATCGCCCATTGTCTTGCCTTGGTTGCTATGTGCGTGTGGGGTATTAGGGCAACGGTAACACAAGATGTGCTCAACGAAATGGTTGTAATGTATGTTTTCTAACTGGGAATATATATTTATTCCAAGTTCGCGTATTTTTTTTTCAAGTCACTTTTTCTTTTCTTAGTTACTTTCTACATCTAATGTATTCTAAGAGTATAACTAAACTAAAGTTTACTAAAGTATAGTAAAGTATACTAAAGTTATGTTTATTTGCAAAGTAATATTTTCAGTTAGAAAAATAATTTGGTGCTAAGAGAAGATAAAACTAATATTTTTGTATCATTTAAAATGATTAATTTTACACCCTAGATTTATATTTACAGATTCGATTAAATATTGTACCTATTTTGATAATTTTAGATCAATATAAGTGCCTTAACATTTAAACTGTGTTTTATTATTTAAGGTCTATCCATACTACTCACCTTTAAGCTAAGGAGATAATTTGTTGTGTCAAGTGTATCAATGAATTTATTTATTTAAATATTTGTATGGTTGATCAAATACCCTTTTAGATTCAGTAAATAGTTAATCTATATATATAAAAGAGAAGTCCACTCACTCATCACTGACCACTCATCACGAAATCTCGGAAACTACTGGGCCGAGAGGGCTGAAATTTGGCACAAGTATTTATTAAGGGGTGAAGGCGCGCACTAAGAAACAGTTTTTGAAAATTCGAACCCTAAGGGGTTGAAAAAGGGTGTTAAAGTTTGTAAGAAAGTCTACGCGTCGACGAAGTCGCGAGCGGGTCAGCTAGTTACCTTATACATGAGTTAAACCTGCGATCTTAGCTGCGAAGTAATATCTAAAATCACACAATTTGCTAGTTTGAATTTTATTCTTTATTTTTAAACAAACAAGTAAAACTCGTAGGTGCTACTTATTATTCTAAAATTACTTGTTACGACACAAATGCTATAATTTACGTCGGTCAGTTATAACTGACAAATAATTTATATATTATACAACATACACGGCTTAGGCTACTTGTCAGTAACCATAAAAAAAAATGTAATAATAAAAGATCAAATTTCTAAATTACATTAATTTCACACGAAGTAAATTACAAATAAATAAAACAATTTTTAACCCCCGATGAAAAACGAAGGGGTGTTATAAGTTTGACGTGTCTGTGTGTGTGTGTCTGTCTGTCCCATCGTAGCTCCCGAACGGATGAACCGATTTCTTTTTTGTTTGAAAGGTGTATTTGTCAGGAGTGTTCTTACCTTTGTTTGATCAAAATCGGTTCAGCCGTTTCATTGGGTTTGGGGTTTTTTAATTTTTACAAAATTAATTACTTGTCTATCAAGTGAGTGCTATTTACGAGTACCTAGGTACGTGTTCTGAACGCATTCTGAACGGCACGTCATGCACTGTGTCGCGACAAGGCGCAATCCTCTGAGAGGGGTCGGATGGACAACTTACAAGTTGCTCGGGTGGTATACATACCACCCGAGCAACTTGAAAGTAGTTTTTTTTTTTTTTTTTTTTTTTTTTTTTTTTTTTTTTTTTTTTTTTTTAACATTAATAGACCTTTGTTTGACCACGATCTCACCTGTTGGTAAGTGACCATGTGGCCGAAGATGGAGCACAAAGGTCTAGAAGGCACCTATTCACTCTTGACTTGAAGAGACCCAGATTATAGTTTTCAGGAAAGACAGACGACGGCAGTGTGTTCCACTCCTTAGCAGTTCGCATTATAAAGGTAGAACCGAAACGTTTTGTGCGAATAGAAGGTATACCAATGAGGTAAGGATGGTACTGAGCCGTACGCCTGCTCGTCCTATGATGAAAAGGAGATGGTGGGATCAGATCGTGCAGTTCCTGGGAGCATTCCCCGAAATGTAACCTATAGAAGATTGAAAGGCATGCAACCTTACGGCGGTGCTCGAGACTCTGGATCTTAGTCTCCGCCATATGTTGCACACCTATGAGCCTGAAAGCTCTACGTTCGATCGAGTCCAAGGCAGCAAGCTGGTATTTGGCCGAACCATCCCAAACATGGCAGCAGTACTCCATACCAGCCCGGACTTGTGCTTTATATAAACTAAGAAGCTGTCCTGGTGTGAAGTAACGCTTTACCTTATTCAGGATGCCTAGCTTCATGGCAGCTGTTTTTGCCTTAGACTCGATGTAAGAGCCAAAGTTGAGAGTAGGCGTGAGCGAAACACCTAAGAGCTCGAGGTGATCTCCTATAGCTACAGGTACATCACGGAATACAGGAACTTGGAGAAACGGACTTTTTTTCGCCGAGAAGAGACAAGCCTGCGTTTTAGAGGCATTGAACTTGACTAGATTGGCATCACCCCAGTCGGATACAGCCTTGAGAGTCAAATTCAGACGCTGCAGCATCTCATCTCTTAACCCCTGAATTTCATTCTGCCTAGCTCGCGCTGTAGAAACATATCTCTCCACAACTGTGCTGTCGTCTGCATACCCAATGATACCGGGCAGTAGCAGATCGTTAATGTGCAACAGAAACAGTGTGGCAGATAGCACTGACCCCTGAGGTACCCCGGCGTTAATAGCCAATTGATCCGACGAGCAGCCGTCAATAACTACTCGAATGGATCTTTCCCTCAGAAAGTCTGCGAGCCAGGAGCAGAGTTGAACTGGCAGTCCGTAGGCAGGAAGCTTGCCAATTAGGCTAGCGTGCCAAACCCTATCAAAGGCCTTCGAGACGTCTAATAAAACAGCTAGTGCTTCACCGTATTTCTCGATGGCCTCACTCCAAATGTGCGTGGCATACACAAGAAGGTCCCCAGTAGACCGGTTTCGGCGAAATCCGTATTGGCGATCACTGAGGAACATAGACAACAACAGACAACATAGACTTAATTATTCGATTATTATATTTTATGACTACCGACAAGTAGCTCTACCGGTGTGTTCATTTACTGTCGCCATAGTGACTCCATGTTGTATAACTTTAAAATGTTTCAATGATGGTTTAACATTATTAATTTAATATTAAAGTGAACAAGATGACATCCAAAAATAATTAACATTTTCTATAAATTCATAAAATGACACTTCAAAACAATGAAATGTTAATTTTTTCACATTGATTGTAAGAGATGTTTTCCAAAAACTCCTAGCTTACTCTAAAATAGTGCCCACTAAACCAAGCAATCGAGCTATCCAGAACAAGGAGACAAAATGGTATAGCTACAACAGTCCAAAATAAGAAAACATTTATGTACACACTTTTTAAACAACGAATTAACGAATCTACCTGATACAATGCACCCTACATATAAGGACTAATCTTTGATACATTGTTCGGTTTCGTAAAATTTCCTTTTTACACTTTGGCCTTTATACATAGAGTCCATCAATATCATATAAGATCTCTATCAATACTAAACAAACTCTGTAAAAGAATAAGTACATAAGTAAGTACTTCAAGAAATGTAAGACCGCTCTTGTCATAACTAGATCGATAACAAAGTAAACTTTACTCCTGTACCATATAAACAATAGTATCTAAAATACGAAAAAAGTTGACAGGTCCCTCTCAGTTTGGCTTTAACTTTTCTGGCACCGTTGGCTTCCTTTTTGGATTATCCTTGGACCTCAACTTAATAATATTATTTGTATTCTTTACTGTGTGTCCTTAGTAGATTCTAAAATCTAAGCAGTCCGAAGTATCTGCACTATCGGTAATACGAGTATGTACACCAATGACTTCACAGTCATTAACACTTTTATTAGAAACTTTGTCTATAATTTATTCCACTTTATATTTGGCTGATGGAGCCAAATGACTGGCGTCTCCTCGTCACCTGTTTCCAAAATCTTTTCTCGAATTGTTTTTCCTGGAAAAATGGTCATCATTACCTACCATGCAACATATTTTAGTTTGTGGATTTAGTTTTAGCAACATGTGTTTTGTGTAGCTTAATGCAACACGTGATCTTTTTAAACTAATAATACAATTTCACTACATATGTAAATAATAATAATAGTAATATTTAAAATGAAAAGGAAAAAAAACTAAAAATGAGTCATTAAGAACTATTAAAGTTAAAATAAAAAAAAACAGTGATATTATATTATCAACAGCTAAAGAAAAGATAAACTAAAGGAAGGACCAGCTAAGCTGCGGGATGAAGAATGAAAAGCGCAACGATATTTTAATAAAATATATTTTCAAGAATTTTCGTTCCAATTGCAATGGACAGATCGTTAACATTAACACAACAGAAACAGCATCGTCGAAAGCTGGATTTAAACATTACTTAGTGATAGTTAGAATTGACATGAGATTAGTGCCAAGACATTTATAAAAGTAGAAGTTAACGTATAACAATTATATGCGACTGTCTCAAGCAAAGATAAATAGTATAAACAAGAGTAGTACTAATATCTAAATGGTAACTAACCTATTTATTATTAACAAAGTAAATTTTAAAATTTTAAAGGCATTTTATTGGCAATATTGACTAAAAATTTTACATACATTCTCACTATATTTCTCAATTTACTAATTTTCATCAAAAAATTTCAACACTCGCTATTTCAATATGTTAAGTAGATAATAATCAATTTAATTTTATATATTTATTAAGATTAAAACGATTTTAATAACAGCTTCGATCAATTTATTTCAGTTATTATTATCCTTACATTTATTTATTTCGTTTTCTCTTACTACTAAGTATCATTGAAATGAACATAGAATTCGGATTTCTTTCAATTCCCAACTTTTATTTAATTGGTTTCTATGTTTCGCTTTTCATTTTTGTAAAAGTTAAAGTATATTATTTATTTACACGGTAAGTATATTTAAAATTCTCGAAATAATTCACTGGATAGAAATAAATTTCATTCTTATTTGAGTTTAAATAGAGGTAGCTGAAACACTAATAAAGAAGTCTAAAATCTCCAGGAATCTATAAATTCTGCGTTGAATAGTAGGTATAAATATAAATATTTATACGTTTCGTAATCTATGCGTAACTACCAACTAGACAACATTAAAAAGTAGAATGACAAACAGTTACTGTGTACCTAAAACTATAAACAAAATGATCTGCAAATCTATTTGGAGATTTTATAATAATAAGGTCCGTGTTTACTATCACCATCCAAAATTTGAATCTCTTCAAAGAGTTAATGAACGCCTACAGTTAATCTTTACAAATATTTCCACCACCACCAAAAGACATCTAAAAGACTATTAATCCAATTAAATTTCACAAAATTTAAAATAACCGACACAAACTCACAGGCATTGGAAACGAATAAATCGATTACCAATAACCCAGTTTTAAAAATCCATTCTTAATTTATGATGCGCAAGACAGATGGATAGACTGGTTTCGAACACCTTTTTTGCGTCGGAGATTGAAAACGTTTAAATCCAGCTGGTTGTTGGCACAAGCGGTGCGTTCACACAGAGCCATTGACAAAGCAAATCTTGTAATAGCCGTTCTCAAGATTGTTGCTCACGGTCGTCCTGCGAGGAGAGAAGGGCTTGGCACTGAGCGAGCTGATGATGAAAGGCTCCCGGCGGGGGCTATCGGAAGAAGCGCGGCGCCGGAGGAAGCCCATTCTGAAAATGGTATCATAAAAATTAAAAAAACACCAAACAATTATTATCGGTGAAATTACAGGCACATGAGACTTTTCATCTTTATGTCTCAGGGTGGCGGGCGCAGTGCAATGCCACATAGGGCGCGTCCTAAGTGGACGTGACCTATGAGGTAATGCACTGTTCATAAGCAGAGGTTACCGCTTAACATCAGGTGGGACATCTGCATGACCCGTCATTAAAGTAGCATTAAAAAAAAACAAGATAAATAAAACGAAATGGAGTAAAAGATTGAAGAGCCTTTCTCATTAAGTGCAAATACGTGGAGTCATATCGGCTTAGATACATTACAACGTAGATATCTACATACAACCGTCTAAGCTTTGGCTAAGTTATCCACCGCTCAACTGGTGATTGACTTACATCTTCCCGTTCTGGCATAGAGAGCGCGTCCGCGAACGCATCGTCTGAACTTCCGCTCGTGCCAGTTGCTCCATCTCCATAGGTTTCTCGCTTTCTGGAACTAATGTTGCAAATTTGACTGACTGTTTCGACTGTAAAGGAGTTATTAAATTATGATCACCAAAATTACTAGTTATCTCAATTGTAGTGTGAAAACAAGATTGAATAAAACATTAATTAGTAGGTATGTGAGAGTCAGTCAACGACAAAAAAACAATGTTAAGAACGAAGATCAAAATTAAACAAACGAAGAAGAAATCGAGGAGCTAAATGAACTGAAGTATGGTAATGTGGATGAACATCTTAATAGTCAGTAGTCTAATTACTTATCTTAAATTTTAGATAAGTAATTAGTTATTAAGTACTGTTTGTTTTCCTAAGAAAATAAATTAAATAAATGTGAATAAATTATGATTAAGTTAATAATGGAGAATCAAAACAATCTTAAAACAAAGAATAACATGATGACAGACTCGTAACTGAAATTGAAAGAAATAGCTTAGAACGTGACATGAACAAGGAGATGGCGATTGTACTCGTAGAACATACGTTTCCAGGCATATACAGAACTGCGCGAAGTAGTACGAGGGGCGGTGCGGCGGGGGGGCAGCGCGCGGCAGAGCGTCACCGCGTCGGCGCTCGCCACGCGCCCCAGCAGCGAGCGCTGACAGGCTGCGCGAAACGACCAGGGGTCGGACCCGCCAGCCTGCTGCGGAAATAAACAAAAGTACATTCATTAACAAGTAATTAATTTTATAAAAATTAAAAAAACCCTCAACGAAATGAAACGGCTGAACCGATTTTGATCAAACATAGCTAAGAACACTCCCGACAAATTAAACTAGCAAACAAAAACAAAATGTTTTATCTGTTCGGGAGCTACGATGCCACAGCAGACACACACACACACACACAGACATGTCAAACTTATAACACCCCGTCGTTTCTGCGTCGGGGGTTATTTTTTTTTAAAACAGTCAATCGGTCAACTTCGGTGTTTTTTCCTGTGACCTACGTGCACCTAAGTGTTATATATTTTTAGAACCTACTCCCCAACTAGTGTACATCATAAAGAGAAAATGCGTGCCAATGCCATTACACCAAACACGTTCAAAATACTTCACTTCGATCAGTAAATTATTTAATTACTGATTATAGTGCTATTATACTGTTACTTAGTTTCAATACCAGTAGTATAATCTCTAGTTGAAACGCCCTTGATATCCCGTGAGTAGGTTTATTTTAGAAAGAGATTAGCTCACCCAGGACACCTCCTGGTCTGCCAGCATATCCCTGCCCTGGTCGAGCGCCAGCCTCATCTCCGCTCGAGGACTCAGTCGTTCTTCCGGCATCGCTGGTCTCGGTACCGCCGGTAGTGTAGATTCTTCCACTGCTTGTACTTGCTCCGAGGCTGTTGACAATAGTTTACTCAAATCAGTTCTTCAGTTGTGGTGGCAACGAAGGCTGCATAATTATAACAACATAATTTTAACAAAACTATAAAAAATATGAAGGGACACGTCAAATTACATGTTTTTTTAGTAGTAGCAGAGCTTTTTTTGTGGAAGAGTTCGTCCAGGGAGGTACTACCACCATACCTATTTCTGCCGCAAAGCAGAAGTGCTCGCATTGCTGTGTTCCAGTTAAGGGTGCTGGTGAAATTACGGGCACATCATACTTTTCATCTTTATGTCTCAGGGTGGCGGGCGCAGTGCAATGCCACATAGGGTGCGTCCAAGGTGGACGTGACCTATGTGATAAGGCACTATTCATAGGCAGAGGGTACCGCTTAACATCAGGTGGGCCATCTGCTTGATCCATCATACCAAGTAGAATAAAAAAAAACTACATTGGTAAATATACAGATAAATTTGAGAAGCAGGAAATTAATCGTAGCTGCTGTAAAGGGGCATTGTCAAATTAGTTAGGTACCTACCTACCTACCTAATGATCCTATTTGCCTTGGGCATTGTCCTAACAGCTGCCATGAAGCTAGGCATCCAGAATAAGGTAAAGCGTTACTTCACGCCGTGCTGGTATGGAGTACTGCTGCCATGTTTGGGATGGCTCTGCCAAATGCCAGCTTGCTGCCTTGGACTCGATTGAACGCAGAGCTTTCAGGCTTTCAACATATGGCGGAGACTAAAATCCAGAGTCTCGAGCACCGCCGTAAAGTCGCATGCCTTTCGATCTTCTATAGGTTACATTTCGGGGAATGCTCCCAGGAACTTCACTGATCCCACCATCTCCTTTTCACCATAGGACGAGCAGACGCACGGCTCGGTACCATCCTTACCTCATTAGTATACCCTCTATTCGTACTAAACGATTCAGTTCTACCTTTATAATGCGAACTGCTAAGGAGTGAAATACCCTGCCGTCGTCTGTCTTTCCTGAAAACTATAATCTGGGTCTCTTCAAGGCTAGAGTGAATAGGTGCCTTCTAGACCTTTGTGCTTCATCTTCGGCCACATCGTCACTTACCAACAAGTGAGATCGTGGTCAAACAAAGATCTATCCTAGTTTTTAAAAAAACATACAACAACAACAAAAGTACCTAGGTAAAAGTACATAGAATTTTACAAACATTTATCGTATACAATCGAAACATGATTGAGTCAGCGTGTCCTTACTTGATTCTTGTGGCAGCACGCTCGTTGTCGAGATATGGATAGCGGTGCGCTCGAGTGTTGAGGGCGTGCTTGCCGAGCTCGCTGAGCCCCGACGTGGCGCAGCACTGGCCGTAGCGACACGAGCCTCCGCAAACTCTCTTGAAACTGCAAAGAAAAGAGAGCTTTATTATCAAGAAGTCGATGCACCAAATCTCGCCAAATGCTTAATTACACACGAAATTCGATGACACATTTTGCACATCCTTTAAATATACATTGCTTGATATCAGACTGAAAAGGGTGATAAAGAAAAAGGTAAAACAGAAGTTTTTAAAAGAAGGGGTGAAAAAGTGCTCTTTTCACAGTTTCGCTTCGTTTCGTTTTGTATGAGGTACCGCTGGCCTCTGGTTTCGGAGTTTGTCAAGCCACCCGAGGGCCTCTGACATGTAAAAAGTAAAAAGGTAGAAGTACCTACAAGAAAGATCATATATTATATACATATTTATCTGTGTCACGTTATAAGCATATAGTTTTGAATTGTTACCAGATAGTAAGGGCATCAAAGGTGCTTCGTTGGTGGGTGTCCGATCGGGGCTCAGATCGGACGCGACGACACCATCGTCCTCCTCTCCAACAATTTGTGCGGCGCCCGCACCCCCGTCCCCTGCTTCTGTAGAACGAACAATCTTTATTGCAACAATCTAAAGCTCTTATTTGAACAACAATCTACTTATTTTATCTTTTACATCATATTTCACCTTTCACATAGTTTGAATTCTTCAGATTCAAAGAATTCGTAGTTAATTATTATTTGAGTTCTGAATTTACTTATCCCTGTTCCACTCAATTTTTAAATTATTATAAAATTATAAGGACATGAAAGTATGAAATATAGAGCGATCAAATTATAATAAGTAAAGAGTAAAATAATCCAGAAAAGAGTGTAGTGCAATTTCTACAAACATTGTATAAATAATGGGTAGGTAAGTAGCTATTGTGCTAGGGTACAAAACATACGGGGACAATAAAATCTACAAGTACAATAACAAGAAGAAGAACTACATTGATATAGAAAATAGAAGAAGCTGAATTGATTTGTTGATTAAATATTGTTCCCTGATACATGCATGCATTGCGCTACATATTTCTTGAATAATATTTTTCAGCTGTGATGGTAAACTGCCACCTCACCTTTGATTAAAAGTCAAGTGGTCCACTTTTCTGTCAAAATGTATGTTACTTTGTTAGAGCTGTAATAAATTGGTGTATCGTTGGTCGTGAGACGTTAGATTAAGTAATAAATAAAGTGTTTTTTTATGTGTATGTTAGTTTCTAAGGTATTTATGTTGATATGGGCTTACTGTTTAGGTTTAGTGCATTTCTCAGTAAGCCTGAAATAAAGATTTTGAATTTTTGTTACTAAAAGCTTTGTTTTGTATAACGGTAGTGTGTTAAAGTTTTGTAGTCAGTGCATGCATCACTATACCAAATCATGATTTTCTTTTATTTGGGTATCACAAATTCATCCTTTAGAAATCTTCTTCTTTCGAACTATCACCACTTATTTCAAAAGTTCGTTTTCCATACGTACTATATCATCCATATACATGTTTATGAAACTCACCTAATTCTGAAGCAGAGGGCGGCCGGTGCGGCACGTCGCAGCAGTCGTCAGCATCGGGGCCACGCTCGCTGTCCTGCGCCAATCGCCGCACCAGCGGACCAGTCACAATGTGAGATTACACCTAGCTACTGTCTACGCGACTACTACGGGTATTTGCCAGAAGACCCGAATTGAATCCAAAGTAGATATTTGAATTTTGTGTGTGATCGCCAATATTTTATTCCAATTGTTTGGTATGGAAATAGCTTTTACTAGTGATGATTTCTAAAGCGATTTCACATTCTAGTATTTCTTTAGTTTAAATGGCAAAATTTCATGCAATATGCATGCATTATCTCCGAGCTATTTTAAAGTTACATTTGCATGCTTTGACATTATTATTGTTATTGTATTCTATCTAAGTTCTAAAGCATTCATCAAACGTTTTACGATGTATATTTCTAAACAAATCAGATTAATGTTATTCTCAAATGTCTAAAACAGTTTCACATATACGAATAAATATTTTAAATATATCAATGCACAATTATGTAAATGTTGATGACAAAATATAGACACACAGATAAGTTGGATATTTTAGCATTACTGGAAGTGGTTTTCAACAAAACACATTAGAAGTAAGTACGTAGTTTCTTTAAGTATTTGATTATCTGTCTTGATCAAAACATAATAGATATTCACCTGATCGTCAGAGTTGGTGGGAGTAGCCTTGTTGTCTTCACTTTCACTATCCGAACCGTCTTCCTCAAGGAGTGGTTCCAGTCTTCGCCTGAAAACATCCCTACGTTACAACGTAACATTAGTATGTGTTCGAAATAGTGTGGTATTGTGATAAAAGCCAAATACTACCAAAGCAATAAGAAAAACACAACGACCAGTGAATGTGGAAGCAATACAAAAGCCAAGGTAAGTAAGTGCATCACTAAATAACAATCTGTACGGTTGAGAATGGTATTTTAATTTACCTGGGTAATAGTGGCCTCAAAGTCGTAGGTCCAGTGATAGTGGGTGCCATTAGAAGCTCGTCCATCATCAGTTCTGTGTCATCATCACCAGCGTACGATGACGATGACTTTGTAGGGGACTGAAACAGTGAAAGATTCTCCATTCAAACTCTTTAAACTATTGTTTAATCTCCTTAAGGTCGGCATAGGAAAAATAAAGAAAAAAAAAAAAAAAAAAAAAAGAATCACTTCCAATCACATACGCAACACATACATACAAACATACCAGCAAAAACCCTCTCCGCTACATACCTACATTAGTATAGCTCAGATAAATGTCACAATGTGTTTGTAGTAACTATAATATTCATAAATGTCACCAATGTATATTATTATTTTGAGATTAGTAAATTTCACATATATTTTGTTCTTACTATACGAGTAAAATTACTAAATATCACAAATGTAGTGCCTACCTACTTACTATAAAATTATTCAATGTCGCAAATGTATTTAGTTAGTATTGGATTTAATAATGTTCTGGATGATATCCAGCATTCAATCTGTATTATCTGGATAAAACTAGTTAAAATTATTAATCAAGTAGGTATATACATCATAATAATTCAAATGCAAGTTGATTTAATTTAATTTATAATTGCAAAAATGTTCATTACAAAGATGATTACGATCTAAAGTTCAGTTAATTTCATTCATTTATACGTAAATATGTATCTGTTTATGATGAAATTTGTAGGTATTTGTTATAATTTGTTAACCAATTTTGTTAATTTAAATATTATTGTAACCAGGTACTTACTAGACAGTACTTGGGTTTAAATAGTGAAACCTCATAATGGCTACCCAATAGTACCTAATATGGAAGGTTACGCAGTGTCTACAACACAAGTCTAGCACTTAGTGTAGATACTGTAACTAATATCTACGTAGTACAAGCCATTATAATGTGAGTCTTATTATAATTAGAATATATTTTGTATTGCTTGTTTATTTTTGGGAATAAATAAATTTTAAATTTTAAATAGGTACTTTAATATTGCGCTGATAATTAACTGATCATCAAAATATTCTTGGTTGAGTTAGTTGTACTTTTATCTGTCGTAAGTTTTATGGGTCTTTCTTACCGATAGAGTACCATGCTCTGAGTCAGGTAGGTTGTCCGACAGGTCTCCTGATGATGGAGTTCCCCAGGCATCTTCTCCGCTGGCACCACTACCTTCACCAGTCTCGCCGGTGCCATCTTCTGTGCCGATTGTAGTTTTCCAATCACTTACGCCAAGGCATCTGTTTTCAAAAGGAGCTGTTTAAAAACTATGCGTCGGATTTATTTTTGTTGATAATATCTATAGATTCGATTAGATAAATTGTTTTACGACACAATAATAATATCAACTTTGATTTTTAAAAACTATCTAAGGTTACTACAAAACTATTTATAATCTGTAAAACTACGACATTAATGATAATATGCTATATAATATAGATAATAGACTTTGACTAGTTTTAACTATATTTTACAGTTATTACAATTCATAAATTTCTAATTCGTAAAAGTATTATAAAAATAGCATTTAAAAATCACACTTTTACATAACTTCTGATTGGTAATTCTAAAGTCACTAGATTAAACATAAGTTACTGCTAAATACCATTTTAAAACTTCGTGTCATCTAATTTATTTGAAAAGATCGATCCCAAAAAAAATATTATTTAGAACTAATTATGAGCTAATAACTTTTTAACTCTTCTTTCTATGCTTATAAAAAACTAGCATCTGAAAAAGTGTAGCTGACCACTAGGTATATTAAGATTATTAAGTTTAAGACCACAAAGTAGACAAAACGAGCTACGCATGAAATCCTCAAACTCATACTTATCGCTGTTTTGTCCATCGGGGTAGTTGCCATCTATCACGTAAAAACAAAACTTAATATTATGGTAAAAAACATGGCGAAGAAGAGAAAAATTCATATAAACAGTAAAAAAGTAATAGTAAAGATGGGAATAAAATATGGGGAAATTAAACGTGGGCAATATTAGCAGGTTAATTCAACAAGTCAATTCCCGATATTAATTGAACAAGAAGGAAATTAAAAGAATATATTGTTCTGTAAGTTAGATTTTCAGTTAAATGTAGACTTGTAGACAGAGTAAAAGCAAACACAGTTTAAAAAAAAAAGGTCTCACCTTTCCAAAAATGAAGGTTGTTTATGTGCTATAGCTGTACTAGGTACGCTTTCTGTATAGCTGAATATATTCATCTTTTCCACGACAAATGAGCCTGCTCTCGCGGTCCACCCCATTATTCCACCGGCAGCTCCAGCCACTGTACCAAAGCAAACATTCCAGATTATCATTTTAATTTCATCTCCCGTTACTTTCATAGAATGAATTATGTTATCTGTTTTTTTTTGAGAATGATTAAATACTCTTCTCTTCTCCAGATTTTAATTAACTTCCCTTTTTTTGTACTTTTGTTTAACTTTGTGAATGACGGAACAAGCAGATGGCCTACCTGATGTGAAGCGGTACTCTCTGCCTTTAACAATGCATTACCTCATAGGTCAGGTCAACCTAGGAAGCACCCTATGTGGCATTGCACTGCGCCCTGAGACATAAAGATGAAATGTCTCATGTCCCTCTAATTTCACCGGCAACCACAGTTTGAAACTGTAGTTTCAAAATAGAACACAGCAATGCGAGCACGACTACCTTGCGGCAGAAATAGTATTTTTTTATTTATTTTTATTTATTCTACCATTTAAAATCTTTTTACATAATGTTTGCCATCAATAGCACCTAAAAACCACAAAGGTTTGAGCTGGTGCTACCTTGAGTCTATACATCAATTAGGTATATAAAGTAGGTACTACTACTTAATATAACCCTCAGAAGTAGATATTGAACTTGTGTATGAACTGGTAAAACATCACAATGATGGAAAAGGCCACTTTCGAAGTCGTGAAATTGATTTTTAATTTTAGGTGAAACTATATTTTATAGAATTTTTAATTGTAACTTATAAATATCGTCTATGTAAGTTTTGTACGCTCGACCATAGCTGCTGAGACCATATTATATGTAAGATTCCGCCAATGTGTTGTACAGCATTAGCTTCACATTTAAGGAATGCGATTATTGAGAATCGTGATATGGTGGTACTACTTCCTTGGACGAACTCTTCCACAAAAAAGCGGCCAAGTGCGAGTCGGACTCGCCCATGAAGGGTTCCATAGCAGCAAGTAACATAATAAAAAAGTTCTTAGATGGTTTACGATATATGACATATTAAAAAAAAACTACTTACTAGATCTCGTTCCAACCCATTTTCAGTGGAAGTTTACATGTTAATGTACATCACATTTTTTTTTAGTTTTATCATTCTCTTTTTTTTGAAATTACAGGGGGGGGGGGACACATATTTTACCACTTTGGAAGTGTCTCTCGCGCAAACTATTCAGGTTAGAAAAAAATCATATTGGAAACCTCAATATAATTTTTGAAGACCTATCCATAGATAACCCACACGTATGGCTTTGACGAAAAAAAATATATAGTTTTTTTTTTTAAATTGTGAAAATCGTAATGCGGTTCACAGAATACATCTTCTTACCAAGTTTCAACAACATAGCTCTTATATTTTCGGAAAAAAGTGGCTGTGACATACACGGACAGACACACAGACGGACAGACCGACAGACATGACGAATCTATAAGGGTTCCGTATTTTGCCATTTGGCTACGGAACACTAAAAAGCTCTACTACTACTACTACTAAAAAAAAAAACTACTAATAAACTTCAATTCACTGCTTAGTTTATGGCAACTGTGATTCAATAAAATTAGAGTAGAGCCGTTTCGGATGACCATTCTGATGTTTTCATCAAGTTTGGCTGTGCGGTAGACTATTAAAAGCCTTTTGCAATGACACAAAGTCAATTTTGCGTTCCCACGGCTAACTTCATAATATTCATCTGAAAACGGCCAAACTGTGCGTAGTTCAACACAGTTTTTCTCTTTCGACATGTTTTCTACACTGATATTATGAAGTCACTAATTGAGTGCTTTTCATCCCGATACCATCCGTGCGAAGTCGGAGCGAGTTGCTAGTTTGATAATAAAACATTGTAAATTCTTACCGGCATTACAGTTTTTAGTAATATCCGGCTCAGTCAGTCTTACGTTCCCATCGTCAGTCTCATCGGACGGTAATCTTTCGAGGCTTGACATTGTGCCATACCTATAACAGTTAAAATTTGTCACTGAACAGAAAATTATCCACATTATTCATATTTACGTTTTATACCTTTTGAGCGATACGTAAGGGAGGTCTTCAGGGACGTCTGGGGAATCGGGAGAATCATCTATGAGGTCATCCTAAAATAAAGCAATAAATAAGTTTTTACAGTGAAAACCTGATCATCTGATGAAACATTTGAAACTTCACTTACAGTCTTATTAGTGGCATTGTAGTCTGGAGTAGGGGGTACTACAGATATATTAGGAACAGGCGATTCTGATTTTACAGATCCTAAGCTAGCAGGTCTAGAGTTTTGATTATTCAAACTAGAAGGTGACGATCTCTTAAAAGGCTCTACTCTCATTAAATGAGCTGCTGGGTTAATAGCAGATAAGCCCATCAACATCAGTGGTCCTAATTCTAAATCATCATCGGAAACATCATTAGCATTATGATCTTCTGTTTTCTCAGTCTTTTTACTTATGTCTCCATTCATTTTACTGACAGCGGAAATACCCATCCTGGGAGACCTTCTCATTCCTCTTTCAATTCTAAAGTCAGGTTCATCTTCGTGTATTGAGTTTTCTTCTAAGAAAACTGATGACGTTTTCAAGCAAGCGCCCACATTTTCCCTTTTCGTTATTATGTTCATGCCTAAAACTTTGTTAAGGACATTTTCTGCTTTTTGTCTCGTGATCTGTTCTTTCCTAGCTGACGCTGGCGAATAACTTGACGTCACAGTCTTAGTTTTTGAGAGGGTAATATTTTCAACACACTTTACCTCGTTAAGATATTTTTCTTGAGCTATCACACATTGCACCTGGTTAGCAATGTTGGAATTGGACATTCTAAGGTCGTTGGAGCTAGAGTTAAAAATCATTGAGCTACAGGTTGTATGGCTCGTGGAAAGTGGACTATTTCTACTACTAGATGAAGGGCTCGGTGATCTGATTGAGTTGTCTTTCCTCAGTTCCAGTTGACTCTTTGTGTGACTCCTTGACATACTCCTGGTAAGGATTGGTGATTCTGTTTTTAGTTCGTACGACGTTGATTTGAGCATCTTTTGACTTTGTTCAATCAGATCTATGACTTTTGCAGCCGCTTTTGGCGCATCTTCTGGACGAAGCTTCAAGGCATTCTTACGTTCTAAATGGCAGAAAAACTTAGGTTTCCTGTTGTCACAGTTTGCACTACAACTACTTGGCGAACTCTTGTTGGAGTTGGAGTTTTGAGGTGATGCTTCTGGTTTAGGCTTGGCAGGAATAACAGGAGGTTCTTTCTGTGATATAAGTGGACTATTTGGTTTGGACAGACATTTCTTGTGACATTGTCTGCAGACGGGTATCGTGTCAACTACAACTGGACTCGTGCGGACGGTTATCTGTTAATAATATTTTTTATCAGCATCAACAATGACTACTTTAACACTAGACTGCTCGAAAGTATCACTTACTTGGCTTCCAGAGTTACTACTTTTGGATGGACTTCGTTCACTTTCTTTCTTTTCATGAGCTAATGCGTTTTTATGCTCGTGGTTTAGTACAAGTTCAGCCACCTCTAAAAGATTCAGTTCTCTGGACCTTTTTCTTAACTCTTCAATACTCCACATCTGTGGACAATAATGATTTTTAAAGAAACCTAGTTATTTCATTTTTTTTGTACTCTTTTTGCTCAAGTTTTTTATGCCGTTTCAAACTATTTCAAAGTAACATTTAATATAAGTGACATTATTAGTCAAATGAAGTTGTAAAGGCAATTTTACCTCCATATCAGGTTCAGGCGGATCCATCTCCTCAGCTTCAGGCAGCTGCGTCATCCACCTTTGAAGGTGCATGGTGGAGCCTCTACTTTTAGTACTTCGACCACCTTCCGTTGCACTGCCTCCAGCCCCTGTTTGGGTTTCCTGTGAACTTCTTCTTGTCTAGAAATTCAATAAAACGGTGTTATTCCTTTGTTTTTTATCCTATTTTACTTTTAGGCCATGTGGATATCTGTGATATAAAATTGACTCACCATTTTGTAGACTGGTGTTTGTGACTGTGTATGTTTTATTTGCCAAAATTTCTTTATATTACGTTTGTGTAAATTGGCAAGGTGTTAAGTCTTAAAAATAACATATAGTACATATTTAAAAAGAAAAATGGTAGAATTTTTCATTTTCGTTAGC
The DNA here is from genome assembly GCA_932527175.1 of Operophtera brumata. Lineage (NCBI taxonomy): Eukaryota > Metazoa > Arthropoda > Insecta > Lepidoptera > Geometridae > Operophtera > Operophtera brumata. Next base: position 16,905,348 of record OW052238.1, on the reverse strand, counting down.
GTCGCAAAACTGGACCTAAATGAAACGAAAACATTGATCGTCATTGACAAAATCACTTTATTTAGGGATATTGGAAATGTACTGTTCCGATCTAAACATAAAACCAAAACATTATTACAACCATTGAATGTAGGTCACAAAGAATCCAGAACTATTAGTAAAATGCTGTCTCAAAATTATGGTTTTCCCTCATACAATAATTACGACTATATTAAAATTTACACACAGCCAAAGACATCAAAAATTACTGATTCTAACTACGAATTTGTTTTTGTAAAAAATAGGTCATACACATACAAATAACCCCGATAAATAGGTTATGTGAACATTTTGCGATGCTAGCGACTATGAAAACACGACTATTCAGAACATCGGATGTAACAATAACAATATCAATAATGAAATATACTTCTAGGTATACATCGATAACAAGCGGTTAATGAACAATTTCACATTCGTATTCAAAATCTACCATTTTTCTTGTAAATACATTTTTATACTAACGACGACAGGTGCTTTTAATTTGTAAAACATACAAGCTTTAAATCAAAATGCTCTAAGTCTACAATGAACTACATGATTGATCTCGCGAAGCTGATCGCCAAATATCCACATGACCTGTACAAGTAAGGGTATGTACAGATTTACAACAACATCGTTCTGTACATTATCTATTAAAACATTCATATCATGGGTATTCTTTAAATAAATAACACTAATTGTTCCATTAAACAGTTAAGTTAAAGAGTTAGTAATAGTAGCAAAAAGAGCGTAAAAATTATTTGTATCGAAATACGTACCAAATATAAAGGAAGCTTTTTGAATTTCGTCTTATTTTAGGACGGAAGAATAAAGCAAATCGTAACGATGCATAAAGGATAAAGATGGTTGCATATATTCTTCCTATTGGTACCCTATAGTTACGTTTTGACACTGAATTTATTATCATATAATAATTGTACAATTTGGCATATTGGAATACACGTTTCAGTAAATAAGCATGTTGGTTACCCCTTTCGAATCAGTTCTGTTTATAGTCAGTTAAAATATTCAGAATATCAGATTTTTTATTCTCTATACTCATCTTTCATAAGTGGGTATCAGACTTATAAATTAGATTTTCTATCATAATCAAAATACGAAGTTTTTAATACTGCTAATGTTCGAAAATATGTCTCTCAAAATTTTGTTACCACAACCTTAACTTCGACTATAAGCGAATTTCATAACAATCCAACAACTTTGCCAGTGCCGTGGCCGGCCATGTCTACACAACGAAAGCTTTGTCAATCTGGACATCGAGGCTACTATACATGCTACATGTATAGCACTACGGGAACACACTATTCGTGGTTCACTGTTCGTTGAACTTCAAAGAGCTTCAACGCCAAGTCCGACCCGGTCGAGGGAAGCAGGAATTTGCCAGCTCGGGGTCGGACTCTGCGGATCAGAGTTCTAGATACGCCGGTGGTGTCGGCCTTTCCGGCAGAGCCACCCTGGGCATCAAAGGATCATCAGCAGGTAGGAATATGCGCTCTTCAACAGCGTGCTTGTAAGACGGATCCACGTCTAAATCTGCCAACGCTAGGTCCGCTTCGAACGATTCCCAACGACAGGGAGATGTTTCTGAATACTGTTCCGCACCGTCTGGGGTTAACAGCGCACTTGGGGAGGTCGGACGCTCATCGTTTTTCTCGATGCTGGAGGATGACACAAAATGGGAGGAGAACGTTTGAGACCCTGCTGGGGAGAGGTTAGCTGAAGGCGTGTCAGGAGTCGGAGCTGTTCTCCAGACAGTGCTAAGTGGGCCTCTAACTGGCTGAGGAATAGAACTCGCTGAGCTGGTCCTCATATCGAAGCTGACCCTAACTTCCTTCTCTGGCCGTTCTTCCACCAGCATATTGAGGTGGGACCTGTAAGAGCTGGCTGGTAGGAGAGCTAGGCTGGAGTGTCGTGGGATGCTGGACGCGGATACCTGGCGCTGCTGAGAGTCGAGTGTTGCCAGCGAGAACGTCAGTTGTGGATCTGGAGAATCAAGTGGTGAGCCTAGCGGGGTGCCAGACATCGTGTGTGCTCGATATCTGAAAGAGAGGAAAAACCATGTAACATTTTCATAGATCAATTTGTTGTTTTTTGAGTTAATCAATATAATCCGATTTTATTAGTCGGATTATATTGAAAAACGTAATAATAACGTATTCATAAACGTCAAAGTTAGGGTTTTCATTTGTTTGTTACTGAATCTCGATGAAATGGCTGAACCAATTTTAATAAAATTTGGTACACAGATTGGCAACTTTTTACCCTGGTAAATTCGAGGAAAGCCGCGGGCGGACACTGGTAGGTATATAATTGTTGCGTGACTGACTGACTATCAACGAACGCTCACGCTAAGCCGTAAGTCATAGAGACTCCAGGGGCTAGTCAGCAAATGTACAAGTAACTCACACGGACGTGTGGTGTACACTACACGGATTTTTGTATGGAATTTTAAGTTCCCAAGGTGCCCGCTAGAGGAGCTATTTAGTTTCTCCATACTACCATCTGTGTAGTGTACACAACACGCTCGTGTAATTTGCTTGGCAAATTTGCAGACTCGAGGTTCTGAAATTAGGAGGGAACATTCCCTTTGTGATTTAGGGTTTCACTAAGAAATATAATTCTAATTAATTCCCCTGAGGGGATGCAGTGGAGTATTGAAGTCTGTATAGTTCAAAACTCCACGCAAACGGAGCCGTGGGCTAGAATTGAACATGATTGTTATTGAACTAGGCATAGTGAAAAAAGCACATTTCATATCTGTACAATGGTTACCGTTAATAATACCCCTATTATTAACGCTAACCATTGTACAGATATGAAATGTGGATCGTCATCATCATCCACAGCCATAAGACGTCCACTGCTGGATGAGGCCTCCCCCATAGAACGCAATGGGGGCCATTGCCATACTCACCACGCTTGGCAGGCGAATTGGTGATAGCAGTGCTCGTATTCGTAATCGTATTCGTGGATGCTGCCCATCATTTTGACGAACTCTGTGGCGCGGCGGGAAAACGTTCGCCTGCGACGCAGGAGGTTGCGGGTGTGAAACCCGCCTCTGAACAAATATTTGTGCGATCTGCAGATATTTGTTCAGAATTTTCTGGGTTTTTTTCTATATATTATAAAAATATTTATCTATGTAATATATTGTATTAAGTATATCAGTTGTCTATAGTACCCCTAACACAAGCTCTGCTTAGCTTGGGGCTAGATAATGTTGTGTAAACTGACCAGCAATATTTATTTATTAATTATTTGGCTGGGCTATTGATAGGGCTGGATATTACTCCCTAGATAACCTCCTCCTCAGCTTGTGACAAGGAATACCCACATCTGCCTCTGCAGTAGACTCTGCCACACCGCCTTCAGGTCCATTGAGGGAGCTCTAAGCGCCACGGTGCGCGTCCGGCCTGGCGTCCGGGGTGAGCAGGAGACCAGGGGTGACTCTCCCCCATTTCTGCCCAGGATCAGTCGGAATTCTGTGGCTGAAAGGGTTTAAAAAAAACATAAATTGTGTTTGTTTTAGAGTACCTATCTTCGTGGTCTGTAATCGTAAGGAAGATATTGGAGTTTATCAGGGTGTGGTTGTAGGGTGATATAGTCCCTAAGCAGTACATTAATTGGGGGTTTATTCGAGGCTCACCCTTAAAAAGGTACTAATCATCATCAGCTTACAGAAGTCCACTGCTGGACATAGATCTCCCCTAAAGAAAGCCACGGCGAACGGTCTTGAGCCGCCTCCATCCACCTACTTCCTGCGAGCTCTATCAGTACCAGGAATAGCGGAGCCGCCGGGGACTGGGGGCCATCTTTGAAAAGTAGGTAGTCTTTTATAAGTAGGCACCTACTATCTATTATATATCTATAGGTACTTATAATAAAGAGGAAAATTTTATTTGTTTGTTTGTAATGGATAAAACTCAAAAAGTGGTATTTGTTGGGTTTTCATAGTACCGATGTGGATGGATGAGGTGTATGGACTGCTTATAAACCATGCCCTATGTTACTCGTTTATAATGTAGCTTACTATAGGTAAAAATATTTTTAAAATATCGTGTAAGTTGTTTTTGAGTTTATTCATTACAAACAATCAAACAAACTAAGTTTACCTCTTTATAATATAACTAGCGACTCGTCCCGGCTTCGCACGGGTAGTTTTAGGATGAAAAACAGCCCCCCCTTCTATCCCCACCTGGGAGCCTATGTCACTCAGGGTGAATGTAGCTTTCCAATGGTGAAATATTTTATGAAATCGGCACTGTAGTTTTTGAGTTTATTCATTACAAACATAAACACAAACAAAAAAAAAACTTTTTCTTTATAATATTAGTGTACCTAGATGTAATTTTTTTATTTTTTTGGAATGGATTTTAATTCAGTTTACCGCCTGGGGCCATGACTGCGTTACCGGGCTTTTAGGTATATAAAATAAGTATATAAGTATAAATATATGCATATAAATATGTACCTATACTCGTAGTCTTTAATAAGTAGGTGTATACACAAAATGTTACCTTTCTTCCTAACGTTGAATTGTGCCTCCGAAATGGTCCCCAGCGCTACCGGCTCTTCAGTAACGAAGAGCACTCGGTCCCTGGAGACCGTAGCGAACAGCAGCAAGTCGCTGAAGAGCAGCGCCCAGTACGGCCGGACTGCGCGCCCTTCCACTCTCGAGAGCTCCCCACCGAAGATCCATTGGCGACCAGCTGTGCTTAGGACAAATGGCTGAAACAACACACTTGGAATTATTATACAAGTTTATAGTTCATATATTTATTAATACCATAAGATCACAGGGAACACGTAGTCACGTCAATTTACAAGCATTCAATAAAAAAATAAACAGTTTGGTACACTAGAGAGATGCAGCTGTATAGAGGCTTTGTCAAATTATAAGGTAAGTCATTTAGAATATCACTTTAGCGGCTGTACATAGGCCTTGTCAGTTTGTTAGTACATTTAATAGCTCCTATGTAATAGGTCCTAAATATAATATGTTCATAAATTTAAAATACATATGAAACAGTTGAACAGTTGATCGTTGCAAAAAATCTAAAAGTAGCTCAACTGATCCAAATCTCTACTAGACGGAAGCGTCCCTAAGATGCTGGCTGCATTGCCTCGCTGAATGGCAATGCGTTGATTCAGAATTCAGATAATATACTTAATTAAATAAATAAACAATAAACAATGCTGGACAGTTCACACAACATTTTCTAGCCCCAAGCTAAGCAGAGCTTGTGTTATGGGTACTAGATAACTACCTACTACATTACATAGATAGATATTTTTTATTATACATAGAAAATACCCTGAAACCCCTGAACAAATATCTGCAGATCGTACAAACATTTGTTCCGAGGCGGGAATCCAGCCCGCAACCTCCTGCATCGCAGGCGAACCTTCGCCCGCCGGGCCGCAGATGTCGTCAAACATAGTTTTAATCAAAGACTTTCTAATAATGTTTTAAATGCATCATTTGAAATATTATAATACCTACCTTCTATGTCCGGCATGTCTCCATATTAGCTTGAGCAATTTTTTTTTTTTATTTTGTTTATTGAACAAAATCCACAGCCCTTATTGTTTGACAATGTTTTGACTCGTATGGATTCATGTATGCCTTTGCGTTGATTTCATATTTAAGGTGGTTGTTATTTACCTTACATCTAGTGAACACGAGTCGACTCTCCAAATCAGAGACGGAAAGCAACGGTTTACCGTCACCAGCCAAGCCCATTAGCCCCGAGCCAGCGGTCACATCTTGGTAGGAAACCTGTAAAAATACATCGTTCGTAATTAAAGCGCGACAGGTTCTCAAATGTCTCTAGAATTTTAAAGTTTTTGATAAGAATTTTCATAGTTATCTGTGAAGAAAAAAATATTTGATATTTTTGAGCTTTTTATCTAGTGAAATCAATAATTCAATACAATATTTGAATTACTTCACTCGATAAAAAAAATAACAAAGATACCTCCTTTTTAAAGTTTAAATGCTATTTTTCACTCACTTCTCTCACGTTTTAATTTTTGAAACATTTGGTTTCATGTTAGTTATTATTTGAGTTAGTGAATTCATCAACAAAATTAAACAAAACTTTGATCGACATTTTTATATAATTTTTTTATACATAAAAACACGGTATCAGAGCGTGCGCTCGCCTTCTTCGCCTCTTAGAAAAATGTTCGTTGAACCTATAGCGCCTTAAAGAGTTAGAAAGAGGGTAGATCGATATATCTGCCAATAACATCAACTCGCAAAGACTTCCCGTGATCAATAGCGCATGCAACTGTGCCGACATAAGGCAACAATCAAAACTCAAATAAAAAAGCGGCCAAGTGCGAGTCGGACTCGCCCATGAAGGGTTCCGTAGCAGCAAGTAACATAATATAAAAGTTCTTGGATGGATTACGATTAATGACGTATTAAAAAAAAACTACTTACTAGATCTCGTTCAAACCAATTTTAAATGAAAGTTTACATGGTAATATACATCATATTTTTTTTTTGTTGTATCATTCTCTTATTTTAGAAGTTACGGGGGGGGACACACTTTTTACCACTTTGGAAGTATCTCTCGCGCAAACTATTCAGTTTAGAAAAAAATTATATTAGAAACCTCAATATCATTTTTGAAGGCCTATCCATAGATACACCACACGTATAGGCATGATGAAAAAAAGTTTTTTTAGTTTCAGTTCTAAGTATGGGGAACCCCATAAATAAAAAACTACTTACTAGATCTCGTTCAAACCAATTTTGAGTGAAAGTTTACATGGTAATGTACATCATATATTTTTTTAGTCTTATCATTCTCTTATTTTAGAAGTTATGGGGGGGGACACACTTTTTACCACTTTGGAAGTGTCTCTCGCGCAAACTATTCAGTTTAGAAAAAAATTATATTAGAAACCTCAACATCATTTTTGAAGACCTATCCATAAATAACCCACACGTATAGGTTTGATGAAAAAAAAAAATTTGAGTTTCAGTTCTAAGTATGGGGAACCCCAAAAATAATTGTTTTTTTTTTAATTTTTGTGTAAAAATCATTATGCTGTTCACAGAATATATCTGCCTACCAAGTTTCAACAGTATAGCGCTTATAGCTTTGGAAAAAAAGGCTGTGACATACAAGGACAGACAGACAGACAGACAGACAGACAGACAGACAGACATGACGAATCCATAAGGGTTCCTTGTCTTTGACTACGGAACCCTAAAAACATGGTAAATATACCGTTTCCAGTGAAAAGTTCAAAGAAAAAATACCTATACATCAGTTTATTCTTCAGGATTCTCTTATCGATAGAATAGTAGATAAGGTTCGGTAAGGCTAGACTATTCCGTCTCCTACCGTGGATGTAGTAAAGCCTTACAAAGGGATTACATCTGGGGATGGGCTGCAGCATCGGCCTGAGTACTTTAATACTTAGCTGCGATCACCAATCCGCCTACCAAACGTGGTGGTTGTGGCAAACCCCCCATTGTATTAAGTGGGGGAGACCACGTCCAGTAGTGGTATACAGTATACAGGCTGGGGGTGATGTAGATACATAGCAACCTTTTTAAGTTTTCAGAACACCAATAATATACTTACCAGTTTTTATATGTTGTAGTAGAGCTTTTTGTTGAAAGAGTTCGTGTGGGGAAGTACTACCACCATACCTATTTCTACTGCAAAGCAGTAGTGCTCGAATTGCTGTGTTCCAGTTTGAAGGGTATAGCTGCCGATGAAATCACAGGCACATGAGAATTTCCATCTTTAAGTCTCAGTCGTGGGAAGCCATGGCAGCGATGAGCTCACCACTTGTCACGTCTATACTCCACGATGGTGCAACCCACTGTGAAAAGAGGCCTATTGAGGCTCTGCCTACCCCGCTTCGGGGAAAAGCAGTGTTTTTTTTTTATACTTCTTGAATTACGGAACAAGCAGATGGCCCACCTGCTGTTAAGCGGTAACCTCTGCCTATGAACAGTGCATTACTCATAGGTCACTTCCACCTAGGACGCACCCTATGTGGCATTACAGTGCGCCCGCCACTCTGAGACATAAAGATGAAAAGTCTCATGTGCCTGTAATTTCACCAGCAATGAAAAGCACCAGCTGTAATTACCCTTCAAACCGGTACAAAGCAATGCGAGCACTACTGTTTTGTTGCAGAAATAGGTATGGTGGTAGTACTTTCCCGGACGAACTATTTCACAAAAAAGCTCTACTACTACTAATGCGAGAACTAATACTGCTTTGCGGCAGAAATAGGTATGCTGGTAGTACTTCCCCGGACGAACTCCTTCACAAAAAAGCTCTACTACTACTACTGTCTATGTATGTATGTAATAAATGTTTATAGTCTATGGATACTTACTTGTAACTGCTCAACAATAACTTGCAGCTGTTTCTTCTCCAGCTGGTCGTATGGCCCAGCGCCGGTAGCGGCCGCAGCCGTCCTCATCAGCCTCAGCAGCTCCCGGAACTGCTCCAAGGGTTTGTGCACGAGAGACGTGATGTCCGGCCTCCGCCGGGGGATGGGTGGACTCGTGCAGAATCTGGAGAACGCGCCGCTTGGGTCTTTTGATTTTTTCACCTGGAATATTACTCTTGGTTATCATCGCAGTTCTGTCTGTGGCTTCTCCGTCCAAAAAATATCTCCCTCCGTCTCCTCCCATTGGTACATGTCGTAAAAGCCGGATAAGGAAATAAACCATAATATAGGTATCCACCTGAACACCTTACATCGACTCTGCTATCACTAATCCGCAAGTGTGATGACTGGAAAATTCCCCCATTGCATTCTATAGGGGAGGGCACGTCCAGTAGTGGACGGGTACCAGTTGATGATGATGAAGTTGATGAACAAAGCAAACTTGACAAACTGGCTTACGGCTCCGCCTGATGGTAAGCGGTTACCTTCGCCTATTGACATCTGCAACATTAGAGGTATTGCCAATGCGTTGCCTGCCCTGAAGGACTCTTTTTACATTTTTTTTGAAGCGGCTCTTAGATAGTTATGGAATCGTGTTAGTTGGATGAAAACCTTTTTGTGCGGTTGGCGACTGACAACATTATTTGCAAGGCAACCATGGCATAGGTAACCCACGCATGTTATGGCAAGCATAGCCAACAAAGCGAAACAGTACAGCATCTTTAACACATCTATGACTTTCACGCTGTAATGCGCAACAAGATTGCGTCTGTCAAAAGCAGAATGGTGGGTAGCCCCAACAGTATACTCGGGGCACTGGCAGGCAGGTACGACAGTCCTCTGCTGAGGTACTGGGTGTCAGCCCTTATAAACCCCAACTCTGAACAGGTATATTGTATTAATTAGTTAATATATAAATAATTAATACAATAATAAAATAAATATAATGTATCATATAATAATAATATTAATGATATAATGATAATAATTAATATATGTATGTGGGTATTTAGTTTTAAGTATTGTTTATTAACCATAAATTGGATCATGTTGTCTGAATAAACAATTATAATTAAAAAAAAAATATGAGGGTCATTTTGAGTTTTATGCCCATTTTCATCAAACAGTTACTATTTTACGGGACACTTTACGCATGTTAAATTACCAGTTTTCTATGTAAAACTTTCTGGCTCCCATAGTTGGTGAAAGAAATGGAGAATTAGCGCTGTCCAAAACTTCAGTATCAAGGAAGGTTTAGGTCAAGAGGTTTGCAAGTTTCATAGGTTATGGCTTATCAAAATGATCCCATGGCTGCTTATATGCTAAGTACAATACGGAAAGTCTGTCGAAGAAGCGATTTTCATTAAAAAGGATCAAATTGATCTAGATAAGTACCAGTTAGCCTAGCCAAGTGGCATTCGCTTCGAAGCGATTCCATTTCTACAGTCGTAATACAATACGATAGACCACGTGATATTTCGATAGCTTACGTCAATCTCATACTTTGTTGGATTTTCTAGAAGCGACATCGCTAAAAGAATGTTACTTTGTCTACGGCCTCAGATCACAGTCAACTCTCTTCACTCTGCAGAAACACGGCGATGACTGTCGAGGTTATCACACTATAGTCGGGCCATTTTAATGGGTAACATTTAACAATTCATCAAAATTCAACAACGTAACCTTGTAACGGCAACCTTGTAACCTTGAAACACCCATCAGTACTGCTAAAATGATGACTCTGCTACAAACTGCGTGTGCAGTCACTACAGAAGACTGGAGAAAAGTCGTAGAGAAAACAAAGAAAATAATTTTACAAGATTTTGTACGAGATTTTTAAGCAGGTCACCTCACTATGAAGATAAAACTGACAGACGTCAAATGTTACCTATTAAAATGGCCTGACTAAAATCACACTAATATTATAAATGCGAATGTTTGTGAGTGTGTTAGTGTGTGTGTTTGTTACTTCTTCACGCTGAAACGGCTGGACGGATTTAGATGAAATTTGGAATGGAGATAACTGGACTCCCGGAATAACACATAGGCGCATTTTTATCTCGATATTCCCATGGGATCGAGACTTACGCGGGTGAAACCGCGGGGCGCTGCTAGTATATAATACGTACCAACACGCAGTCAGCCCTCTTCAGTCCCAGACAGTACTTCTTGTAGAGACTGAGGAACAGTTGGGCCTTCTGCAGGTACACGGCGATGACTGTCGATGTCTGGATCTCAACGTCTTCCTGCACTATCTGCTCCAGGATCTCTTCTGATAGCCTGAATATCTGCCAGAGTAGGAATGCTTCGATTCGAGTTTAAAACAATTTATATCTTACTATTTTTTTTAAGTAGGTACGTTAGGTTTGGTGTCTAAGCCCACCCAGAATGAGAGGGATTACTAATATCGCCAGTTGGATCGCGGAAGGATTTTGTTCCCGTGGTCTGGCAAACATGGCGCGAGAGGAACACCGGAGTATTTATAGTGGGTATTCTGCCCTTTTCAGGGCGGTGAGTCCCACATAATTCCGGTCCTCCCCGGCCGGTTTTTACGTAAACGAAGTTTCTACTCTTTTTTTGTCTTCAGCCAAAAAAAAGGTACCTTAGGTTAGAGAGGAGTTTTGCAATTTAATATTTTTTAGAACTGATAACGTTGGGAAGTAAATGTTATCGAGTGACTTCAAACCGGATGACGCAGAAGAGGAAGGACATCCTCGATGGACCAATGACATTATAGAGGTAGCAGGAAGTCGGTGTATGGAGCTGGCTCAAGACTTTTCATCGTGTCGTACTATGGGGGATGCCAATGTCCAGCAGTAGACTTCTGTAGGCTGATTATGATGTGTGGGATGAAGACCACCTCCGAAATTAATTTGGAAATTTTGGTATTAGTCATTTTAGAAAAATTATGACAATTTACTTTACTTTTCTCCTGCTGACGTTTTGTTGACCATTTAGAGATCCTTCTTCAAGAGCACTGACCTCGACCACGCGCGAATATCTTTAGACGGGAACTGAAGAACTAAGAACAGTTCCCGTCTCACGACCTTCGACCGTGGTCGCGATCGATGTATACGAAGGAGCTCTAAATGGTCAACGAAACACCACGGGAATAGTAAAGTACGTGGTGTATAGTCGTAGTTTTTATAAAATGGTACCAATAGTAGTAGTAGTAGAGATTTTTTGTGAAAGAGTTCGTCCGGGGAAGTACTACCACCTATTTCTGCCACAAAGCAGTAGTACTCGCATTGCTGTGTTCCGGATCGAAGGGTGCCGGTGCCGGTGAAATTACAGGCACATGAGACTTCATCTTTATGTCTCAGGGTGGCGGGCGCGGTGCAATGCCACATAGGGTGCGTCCTAGGTGGACGTGACCTCTGTGATAATGCACTGTTCATAGGCAGAGGGTACCGCTTAACATCAGATGGGCCATCTACTTGATCCGTCATTCCAAGTAGTAAAAAAAAAGCGGCCAAGTGCGAGTCGGACTCGCCCATGAAGGGTTCCGTAGCAGCAAGTAACATAATATAAAAGTTATTGGATGGATTACGATTTATGACGTATTAAAAAAAAACTACTTGCTAGATCTCGTTAAAACCAATTTTGGTTGGAAGTTTACATGGTAATGTACATCATTTTTTTTTTAGTTTTATAATTCTCTTATTTTAGAAGTTACACACTCTTTTTACCACTTTGGAAGTGTCTCTCGCGCAAACTATTCAGTTTAGAAAAAAATGATAATAGAAACTTCAATATCATTTTTGAAGAGCTATCCATAGATACCCCACCCGTATGGGTTTGATGTTTTTTTTTTTGAGTTTCAGTTCTAAGTATGGGGAACCCCAAAAATAATTGTTTTTTTCAATTTTTGTGTAAAAATCTTAATGCGGTTCACATAATACATCTACCTACCAAGTTTCAACAGTATAGCTCTTATAGTTTCGGGAAAAAAAAGGCTGTGACATACACGGACAGACAGACAGACAGACAGATATGACGAATCTATAAGGGTTCCTTGTCTTTGACTACGGAACCCTAAAAACCAATGCACGATAATTTCAATGCTATTATAATTTATTAGACATGTCGATCAATACTTACTTCTTCAATATTCTGGAACAGCAGCTGATGGTCGCTGGGAGCTATCAAGTCGGCCCTCTCCGCCAGCGGCGAGACGAATCTCACCAAGCCGAACTGAAGGCAGGTGGTGTAGTGCTGCTCTCTGGCCACTACGGCGAGGAGCGCCCGCCTGCGGCCGTCTGTGGCTAGACCTGGCGTCTGGTAGATGATCACAAATCAGACGTCATCCTAGATACTTGGCTTTGATGGGTCATTTGACACAAATCAATAACACAAACTAATATATTCATAGTATTATTTAATCTAAGTAATTATTTCCATATCACTTAATCTAAGTTTAAGTGATATGAAAAGAAAGGAAAAAGAAAAACATGTCTCTTGGTTATAAGTCGACAAGTTATTCTACTTGTCGATTTAAGCGGCCCATAGAAACTCATGCAATTTCCATCATTCTTTGTTATAATTAACTGTTGAATGGTATCGACTAAGACAAAAATAACGGCCATTAGACACTCGCTTTTGCTTTCAATTTTACCAGTCACTGCTATGCTATGACTGACAGACAACCTACCGTCTAATGCAATGTCTAATGTATGCTGAAATTTAATGATAAATGTCTGGATAATATGATTTGAACCATCAGTGAGTTTATTTTGTCTGTGTTTCATTCCATTCCATGATGTTCAACGCTCCTAGTCCTAAGGCGCTGGAAATTGCGACACAGTTTTTACTTTTGCAATTTTCAGCTTTCATTTTTGTATAATGCTCTCGTGTAACAATTTGTTCCAAACACTTAAATAAATTGTAACAATTTGTTCCAAATACTTAAATAGATTGTAACAATTTGTTCCAAATACTTAAATAAATTTCAATTTCAAATTTCCGTTTCATTTCCAACTTCCAGGCATTGCAGGCCTCCGATTTCAACAGTAATTTATAATTCATGAATGATGGAAATGATTGACGCTTACAGAGTGTCCCAGGGCTACCTGAGGCAGCCTTACATACTCTCGAGTATGAAAAAGCAGAAGTGCATAAAGTTAATGATGCTAATTAAACTGAAAATAATAATTAATGGAGATGAAAATGGATGAATGTTAAAGAAAAATAAATCAACTAAATATTAAAAGCAAAAAATTTATTTGCACTTAAACTCACTAAACATATATTAGAAACGAAATAAAAACAACAGGAACCAATTTTAGATCGAATACAGAAAATAAATTAAACACAATCATGTCGGCTACGAAAACAAAATTATAATAAAAACTAAGGTAATTACTACAACTTATGATAATGATACAAAATAAAAAGTCAACACACAAAATCTAGAAGGAAATAAATCGAAAAGAAAACATTGTAACAAAATAAATAATAACGAAAACAGTAAGCTTAAACGTAACGATTCCCCAATAATGAATTTGACTTACACCTCAACTTCCATAACTACCGTTATCAATGTCCTAAGCCTAACTAAAGTAAACACACATCTTACATCAGTTAAGTACATCTAAATGGAATGTATAGTGAAGTCTATTTACAAATGAACAACACAAAAATAATTATGTACAAACACAAAGACCGCACATTTTCTAAGCCCATTCTGTTAGATTCAAAATTTTTCAGAATTGTGCTTACTAACAAACAAAATAAAAGCTACCTAATCAATAAAATTTATAAAAATCTAATTATACCTACATTTACGTTTCATATGTTACGTACAAATATTAGTCTAAAACCAAAAAACTAAATGTATAAAGTCAAGCAATGTTTTCCATTGAAGTAATCTCAATATCAAATATTATGTTCAATTTAGCAAATCCAAAAAATCTAAACTATGTAATTTAGGGAGTACCACTAGGTCTAAAGCTAGCACCACTTTTTTACCTAAAAAAGTTTGTAAATTCGAACGACGCGTGACTAGGAGTAGAGTGTTCAGACTATGATGCCGTTACCGACCTCTTTGGAGAACGTGACTTGGGGCAGATGCAGCTTGCGTCGGTCGAGGGACTGGCTGGTGGAGGAGCATGCTGTGGGCGGGCGCGCCACCGCCGCGGGCGAAGCAAGCGCCGCGCCACGCGGGGAGCGGGGCGCGGGCGGCGGGGTGGACTCTTGGGGAATGGAGCTAATGGTCACTTGAGATAGGCGAGGTCTGACCGAGGGCACCCCGCTGGGAGCTCCGTTACCAGATATCCGTCTGAATGTCTCGAGTGTGAGTATTTGGCCTGCTGATCTGGAAAGAGATGAAAAAGGTCAGTAACCAGAAGCTGAAAATAGTGTGGGAACTAGTAGTAGTAGAGCTTTTTTGTGAAAGAGTTCGTCTGGGGAAGTACTACCACCAAGTAGAAGCAGTAGTGCTCGCATTGTTGTGTTCCGGTTTGAAGGATAAGGGTGCCGGTGAAATTACAGGTACGTGAGAATTTTCATCTTTATGTCTCAGGGTGGCGGGCGCAGTGCAAAGCCACATAGGGTGCGTCCTAGGTGGACGTGACCTATGAGGTAATGCACTGTTCATAGTCAGAGCACCGCTTAACATCAGGAGGGCTTGATTCGTAATTCCAAGTAGTATTAAAAAAAAACTGCGTCTGCGGTGTGGTTCCATCTACACACTTGAAATCATAAATTTTTAGGGTCTTTTATGCCCGGTTGTTACTCTTGCTTATGCCATACATACAAAATTTGCAACAAAGCCATGTCGGTCATGTACCAGACCCAGGAGCAGTTAGATGTACTTTGCAAAATGGTGGAATAGCGTAATACAAACTAACTTGACAAGGCTTCTGACTTCCTCTTCAGAAACGGTGACCACATTCTTATTGCCAACGAAGACTATGTAATCCCCGGCGCGAAGCCCTGCTCTCTCAGCCGAGCCCCCTTGTGCGACTCTCTCGACCCTCGGAGGACGGGTCCAGACCACAGTGAAGCCGAAACCACCGCCGGTGCCGCGGACCAGTCTGTGAAAGAAAAATGAGAAGTAAGAGTGCTGTCAGCAGTTGTTATTCGGAATGAGATGAATTTCCACCTGCTGATATATTCGTAGAAGTGGTAGGTTATTTTCCAATTCTTAACAATTAGTGAGCTTAAATATGAGTGCGTACTGAAGCCACAGTGCATCCTCCTACTATTATAAACGCGAAAGTTTGTAAGTATGGATAGATGGATGTATGTTTGTTACTCTTTCACGAAAAAACTACTGGATGGATTTGGATGAAATTTGGAATGGAGATAACTGGACTCCAGGAATAACATATAGGCACATTTTTATCCCGATATTCCTACGAGATCGAGACTTACGAGGGTGAAACCACGGGGCACTGCTTGTTATACATATTCTAGATGTGAGTCAGCATGAAACTTTGGGTAATCTTTGTAGATTTCGCACCATTTTCGTATCCTGTTAATAACGAGGTTTACTCACTTTCTGGAACTAGTGAAGGGTCATCATCATCATCATCAACCTACTGCAGTCCACTGCTGGACATAGGTCTCTCCTATGGCACGCCACTGAGCCCAGTTTTCGGCTCTCCTCATCCAGTTTCTGCTAGCCACCCCGCGCAAGTCGTCGCTCCACCTAGCCAGAGGGTGTCCTACACTACGTTTGCCTAGTTAATAACGAGGTCTACTCACTTTCTGGTACTAGTGAAGGGTGTCCGTCCACTTCTTTGAGTTTTCTTCGGCGCGTTGGGGTCATCAGGTGGGTCCAGCTCCAAGTAACGCAGGAACAGGTGCTCGTCTGCCTCGCGCTGTAATGCGGCGGCAATTGCTGCGGCATTGTTGCCTGAGGTTGTAGATGGGCCATTGGTTGCTACGCCTGGAAATGGTTGAAAAATTATGACAACAATTTCTCGTCCTGCAGCTATGACATTACAAATTTGTATTTAACTTGCTTTACATCTATGTCTGTGTGGGATAAATATAGTAATTGAATTTTAAACCAAAATATACCTAGTTGACAAATGTCCAGAACAACATGAAAATAACATAACGTTGACGATACGAACCAGCGAAATACATGGCACCGCATGATTAGGAAAGCCAACCCCGAGTAACGGGCAAGAGCGAGAATAAAGAACAAGTGATTTTGTCTAATGATTGAGACGGAAGGTGGAAAATAGAACTGAACGTCTGTTGGGGACAAATCTGGTGACTTTTTGACTACTTTCCGATATCCGATTGAGCTGAAATTTGGCATAGCGCTCAAGTTCGGATGACAATTGATAATACAATATTATGGTGACAGCGAGCTGATGATGGAGGTGGAAGGTGGACAATGGAACTCCTCGTTGATGCATAGAAGCCTAGCAATGTATGGGATAAAACAAATAAATAAAAACAGTAAAAAACGTTTGAAAGAGTATATTTTTTAACATCAACTTATTTATCACTTTTAAATTGTTGACAGTCGCTGAAGACTACTCAAGATGTTGAATTTCCAGTTAGTTAACCCATTATTGTTGTTGTACCTATCTAACTTGTTCCTGTTTGATTGTGATGTGGGTCAGATTTGGAGTGACATTTAGGTAGACCTATTACGCTATTAACTCATAATTAAAGGGATATGAGATGTCTTTGTCATAATAAAGTGTCAGATCTTGTTGGACAAATGACTCCGATTAAGGTGAGTTGCTTGCGGCGCGTTTTTTTTTTTAGTGTTTTATGCCGATTACAGCTCATCAACACTTCTTCAGATAGCGAAAGTTGAGTTCGCGAGTACTAAGAGACTTAACACACATGTTTTAATTGATAGTATCTCATAATACTACTCATAGTTACCACTTGGGCGGGCCCACACGGCAGAAGATCTAGAGGTAGACCCAAAGAAAGATGGACTGATGAGATCCGGAAAGTGGCAGGCGAGGACTGGAAAGAAAGCGCTCAACAAAGGGACAAGTGGAGACAGTTGGAGGAGGCCTATACCCAAAATGGGGCCTGACTTTTAGTGTACCTAATTTGTGTGTTTTAATTATGTATAAAAAAATAAGTATTAAGTTATGGAAATAAAGGCTAAATAATAATAATCTCATAAATATCATCAGTTTAGCTACGATACCCATTAACAAAAAAAAAACAATTTAAGAATGTGTTTAGGGGATCATTTTAAAAATAATAATTTGGCGCGGCAAGCGTGCGCTTCCACCTTAAGTACCTTTATCGTTGTTCTCTTTAGTGCCATCATTGGTGCTGGTCTCGGTGTTGTCCGTGGCCATCTTACGGTCGCTCACTCTGGCCTTCTCATGGGCCGGCCGTCCGCTCGACTGCAGGAAGTAGGTGCCAGTGATGTCAGCCTTAGTCGCATCTTTTAGCGGGAACGAGACGCATCCTAGGAACTCGCTCCGCCTGGAAGAAAGAGAATGGGACTTGAGAAATTAAGGTTGCATCAGAGTGCGTGGTCCGTAATCAAGGGCCTAAAGCCAGACATGGACATTGATACATCAATAGTCACGGACGATAGAAGAGGATTGCAATACTTAGGTACCTACAATATTGTAGATACATTAGACACGCCTTATTCCTCGAAAGGGGAAGGCAGAGCCTCGACGGGCCTCTTTTAAACGTGGGTCATCGTGGGAATATAGACGTGACAAGTGGTGAGCTCATCGCTGGCATTGCTTCCCACGAATGACTTGGCTAACGTAGTGATAATATTTTACCATGAAAGCTAACGTTTGGATCCATTTGAACTTTCTGTATCAAAGTAAAGTCAACATATTTTTTATAAGCGGACCTGGAGACCCGGCTACTTAAGGCGTATACAGCAGCTGATTGTTATTATTTTGAGGCTTTGTATTTGGAGGCTATGAGAATAGAGGAGTCAAATAATGTGCTGCAAAAAATATATGTAATTCATTGACCATGAAAAACCTGTAAAATTAACGTACAAAAATGTTCTACCTGTTCATTAACCATGTTAAAAAAAATAACAGAGTGCAGCAGATTCAACTTCGAACTTCAAAAATTTTGTAGTTTTTCTTTCAGTTATGTCGGAAAAGACTTCAAGTTGAACGTATGATTATAATGATGCGACGGTTTTTCACGTGGCAATTGTTTATCTTGATTTTTCAATTACTTTTTGTTCCGCGAGCGCTATTCAGTCACTTTATAACTTACCTGAACTTTAATGAGTTATAAAGTGAAGGAATTCAGCTCTGGTATGCACCAAGTAATCAATAAATGGCAGCAACACGTATCTTTGTGGTGTAAGATAGGACGATACTGAACACAGCCATCGTGTGATGCCGGCACAATGATGGCCGCTAAGAAACTCAAAATCGGCTCGAGCTAAAATGTTTTTTAATTGAAATTCCTAAATGTAAACTTTTTTATAGCAAGCTCTGGCGCTACAGTCGAGAGTATAAGTAATTTAGCCAAAGCTGGCCTTATGTACCTATATATTTTGTGCCATCCATTAATTTATTATCCAAACAGTAGATTGCTTGTCCGATCATCAGGGTGTGACCTTATAGCATCATGACATGGGGGTTTGTGGCCCATATACTTAATGTGTTTGCTCATGTGTTGAATGTGATAGGTAATTTTGGAAGGTTTTTGGTGATTCTAACGGAGTGACCAGACACTTATTAAAGAGGCCGTATATTCAAATATTTTGGAATACCTATGAAAATTTTATAATTTTTCATTGGTTCTGTATGAATGAAAACACGATATGAAAAAACCTCGATTAATAATAAATATGAAAAATCCTTGTTTCGTACACGTTTTGAATGAGATCTCAGGAATCCTAAGATATTTCCAGATAATTTTTACTACAATAAGTACTAGTAATAACTAGTTCTTTGTTCTTTTGATAAGTTGCATAGCTAGTTTTCTTGTAATCTGCTACTTATCAACCGGCGGTTTTGCTTGCGTATTACCAGAATAAAAAGGTGATTCTTTCTATGTCTTCGCTGATAGCGAAATCCGGACATTAAAGTTTAGTAGAGCCAGATAGCGAAATCCAAGCCAACTTTATATCCTTATAACTCCCACATTAGTTTGAATAACTGACTGTAGTTCAGCTGCGAAACTTTATAAAACTAGGTCAAAACGTTTGACCTAGTTTGTATGAGCAGTTAGTGAATTATGGTACTCATCCACAAAATCTAAGGCCTGTTGTTGAGCTTCCATCAGCTTTTAAAAAGTACCTAGTATACGGAGCGTTTTTAAGAAAGAAAGCACTAAGTATGTAAATGTATGGAGGTGACAAGCAAGGGGTCAACAAACACTGTGTCCATTTTGTTTTATGTAGCTTCCAGACGTGTTCTCTGCCCAACCGATCTTGTATGGGTTTATGACGTAAGTACCCGATTTTATATGCAGTATAACTTTCGAAACTATCATGGTTATCTTCATACATTTCATTAGTAACGTGATATTTACTATGATTTTTGATTTTCAATACTGTTCCTGATTTTTCGGCACAGTTGCATGCGCCATGATCACGGGAGAACTAACTAAAGTCTTTGCGAGTAGATGTTATTGGTAGATATATCGATCTACCCTCTTTCTCACTCTTTTATTACGAACGATACTACTACCAAAAATCAAAAATCACAAGTAAACAATACTCCGTTTCTAGTGAAAAGTAGAATGCAGTGTTTGACGGTTGGCAACATTGGAAGTTCTAAGCGCTTTCGATGGTAATTATCACTGGTTGGTACTTTCCTATCTAAGGGCCTGTTTAAAGTTGTTTACGACTAGGTTTCCGCTATTTGCGCTTATCTGATGTTCCACGCAAGCGAAGGTGAATGCAGTATACGCTCATTCGTATGTACTTAGTCTACTGCTCGCGTGTTACCATAAGTTGAAGGGGAAAGTTCGCACGGCCTTGATCTAGGGTCAGACAAGTGGGGTTGCCAAGTCTTTGTGTCAGTCCTATGAGACACTTTTCACTTTTCTTGTCTGGTGACATTTTTGTTTTATCTGCAATGTTTTGTCTCTGCTCTGGGATCAGGCTTTTCTTTATTTTATGCTGTCTAGAGGGTTCCTCTTTCTCTGCAGTGGCTGATAAGACAAAGCAATTTTGCTTTATCTTTTAATACGATGTTGTAAACGTTTTCGACTTTTCTGTGTGTACGCTGTGTACTTGGTTCGAGGAGAATTCAACCTCTAACATGTTTTAGATCTTATATAGTAAGAAATAAAGTAATCTTCAGGAAAAATGTGTAGTTATAGTTCAAACCTTTTTATGCCTACAATTGACGGTGTTGCAACTTTATTTCTTACAACGTAGCTAGGCTCGGCTATAGTTTTTCCGCCGTACACGATATTTTGTTTAACTAGACAGGTCTAATAGGACATAGCTCACAATCCACACCATATCGGCTATTTAATAAGGCACACTTATTAGAAGCTTGTTCTAGTACAAGTCGACACCTTCCTTCAATCAAGTATTTAGTGATCGATTGCACAATTACCTCTTGATTGCTTGCTACCATACTATTTTATGTTCCTCATGCGTAGTGTCCTAGTATTAGTTTGTGGTGTCCTGGTATCGGTTCATTTGATATAACTACCTATATACATAGGTAGTTATTATAGTTTTTTTTTTTTTTTTTTTTTTTTTTTTTATTAGTAAGTAGGTAAAGTAACGTTTATTAAATTGGTACAAAAAATATGAAACAAGTGTTTTACAAATATTGTCTAAAACTAATTAAGTACTATGTACGTACTAAATAAGCTGTAACAGTAAGTTGTAAGTTGACAAACATTTGTAAGTGCACTAGCTCCCACTTTAGGAAAACCTGTGTTGTGGGTAGCTAGCAGTTAGTTAGTTTAGTTTTTAGTTTAGTTGGTTAGTTTTAATTTTTTATTTATGGTATTTACAAAACAGATTACAATCAACTTAGCGTACACTTACATGCATATTTAGTTCTGTTCTAGATTTGTAATCAAATATGTAAACACGACTAAGTCACAGTGTTGCATGGTTATATTATATGTTGCATATTGTCGATATCTCTACGGAATAGTATAGAGAACTTTATTGTTTATCGATACTATCGGTAAATTGAATTACTATGTCGGTAAAAGATCCTAATCTTTACTTACTGGAATAAATGATAGCGGAGGTACTTATTTAGATGAATTTTTGTGTAGTAACAATACTAATTCGGTGTAAAAATGATGTTCTATTTGAATAGCACCTTGACATATTGAAATATCGATTGCAGCTACAGAGACATCATAAATCATTGATTAGAACAAGTTGCAAGACTCCAATACAAGTTTTATATGTTCCCTTGCTAGACATAGCTGCCTTATTGACTACAAATTGACAAATTTCCTTGCCAAAAGGATGTCGACTAGATTGACTTTTAATTTAATTGGTTCTGATTAATGTAACTTTATCTGATTGCTTTCATTAAGGTTGTTGCGACTTTGCGAGGCTATTTGCCAATACTTGTTTTTACGGTTCCGTACCCAAAAGGTCCGAACGGAACGGAGCCTTAATGCTTTCGCTCATAAGCCCGTCCGTTCGTCTGTCACAAGGGTCTAGCTACATTTGGTTGAAGCTACAGTCTTTATATTTGCACTATATGTATCTTACTGACTCAAAGCCAAATATATAACAAAAAAATATTTTTATCACAGCATTTGGCATATAATATTTTTCGAGCGTATTAATTCTCCTTAATGAGTTCTAAAAAATTACATGCACATGGTAACACTGTATTTTTTATTTTCAAAAGTAATGGAAAACTTAGTTATGAGTGGCCGTCAAGTCAGCTTACCAAGTTTTTTAACTTCCATTTGAAGAAAATTTGAAAATATGGTAGGTATATTTTCCCAAAATATAATAAAATTTTAGAAAACATGAAACTTGTGAATTTAAAAAAAAAATATTACCATCAAACTTAATTTTGCATATGGATGGATTACCTATCTAAACTTATAACTACAATTTATAACTTCTATATTAGGTACAGAACCCTGAGTGCGCGAGGTCCGATACACATTTGGCCGGTTTTTTAAATTCTCTGATTTAGATTTTTGCACATCGCAATCCTATTTGTATTCTTTTAAAATCTCATCTGTAGTCAAATCAGATCTTTTCGTGGCTTCTTTCTTCTTTTTGGATTCCAGGACAAAGACATATCTTGCACCAGTTTTTTTTTTCGTTCTTCGTATGTTGAAAATGTTTTGCAAAAGTAATACCCCCACCGTGGTTCGCATAAGGAGATCCTTGAATTATAATAACGAAGTTCCTTGCTTCTTGTTCTGTTTTTTTTTTGTCAATTTGACCTTGAACTTGACATGTCTTGGAAGCTCATCTTGGGAATCTTAATACAAACATTCTTCTCTTAGGGGTTAGGACGGACCAAGGACAACATTTATCTTTTCCAAAAGTAGGTAATCTTAATATAACATCGATACAAACATCTATAGGATTCGTGCAAGGTCCGCCCACGGTCTCACATAAGCCTCTAAGCATGCAAGGGGGCCTGATCCAAGAAGCCTGTCCTGTCCTGGTGCTATGTGCGTCCATGCGACTAGAGTGACTGGGGACACCAAGCAGACTTACGAGGGTGATTGTCACTCTTCTAGAATCGGTGATGGTTTGGCTTCAGTAATGATATCGACGGGGAGGCTGTTTTTGCGGGCACGCGGTTCAGGGGGGTCCCATTCTGGGAGACTGTTCTTCCGTCGAAGCTGGAAGCGGTGCGCGTGTTGGTGTGAGCAGTGCTGGCGAGGGGGTATCGTTGGGTCCTCGCGGCGGGTCTGGCTGAGACCGGCAACCGTTTGCGATACGAACGACATCTTTACTTTAGTACTGGAAAATTTAGACATGATTACACCATGTGCAGTGTTAATGTAGGTAGGTCATTCAAATGTGTAAACATTTGCGTCATTTTTGCCAGAAGGTTTTCGCGAATGTTGTCCTAACATTGTCAGCCATTACGAAACAGTTTAGGTGGTAGTTAAGATCGACTTTAATAATAAAAGCAGCACTCCTAACCATTGTTGAACTAACAATACAACACTATTAAAACTTTGCATATCAAATCATAGGAGCAGAAAGGAAATGGAACTTGGAGTATTGGCAACTTTCCAGTCACGCGAGATTGGTAAACGAATAACATGTCGTAGTGATTTTTGGGGTGAATGTGTTTAATTTGGAGGAAATCACTGCCACAGGGAAGTGTCCCTTACATGCTGGCTGCAATAGATTTATAGGCTAGTAATATATATGTCTATGCTGGCTGCATTGCCACGCTGAATGGCAATAGGTACTAATGCGATGAGCCAGATGAGAGCAAGCTCTCGGGTCACGCCCTGAAATAATTTTGAAAATACGAAGGCCCCGGTACCTCGCAGTCCCTAAGTCTGGACCCAGAAATGCTTTTCTTTTCTTTTTTTTGTATACTTCTTTGATGACGGATCTAGCAAGAGGCCCACCTGATGTTAAGCGGATCAATGGATTGGTTAGTTGACCTATCTGTAGATCGTTTGCAACGGTTTTTATGTAGCTCAACGGTTTCATTTGTATTTTAATAATGTTGTATAAACGTACTTGTATTTAGTTGTATTATTATTTCTGTGAATAAAGTTTATTCAGGAGAAAGTGTTAAGTAAAAATATTTTAAGTAAGTACGCACAAAATATATGCAGAATAACTAGTCAACCTGCTTTATCTAAGGTACACTGACATTCTGGTAATGTTACCTCAGGGTTTCAGAACTAGACATCGAAGCACCACATCCGATATATCTCCCTAAAACACATCGACGGGCCTCTATGGCCTCAAAGTTCTCGATATAGCCCAGAGAATTAGCAAGCTCAAGTGAAGTGGTCCGGTCAGTCTGCAGAAGAACCGATAAAATAGAAAATAGAAAATTATTTATTTCTGTAACAGGTTTACACTTGTTTTAAATATGGTTGGAACCTTCTTATAAGTAGAAAAATACTTGTGTTAGAAGGTCCCGCTCTTCCATAGCGTAGGTATGGTTACAGATTAGTATAGGTACAATGATATACCTACTACTAGAAACTAAGAGATACTATTATATAATTTTAACATGTTACTACCATAATTGCGTAGAAACATGCAAGCTAGGTAAAAACTAAACTAAACTAAACTTATTAACATTGTGAAATATAAAAGTACAGTGCAACTAGATAAACTAATTATTATCTAAATCTAATAATCAGAGTAGGTAGGTAATAGGTAATACAAATTAATAATTATTATTATGTAGGTAGGTATCTTTTTTACTGCTACTGTATATTATTGTGTTTATAGTATTGTGTGGGATTGTGTATGAGCAAATTTAGAAGTGTTTATGGTGTGCAAGTTGTGCCTATGTGCTATGATGTGCATGGGTGTGAGAGGTAGTTCATAGAGGGGTAGGATTGGATTGGACTAAGGAGCTTCCAGACTATTACTATATTTGATATGTATTAAATAATTAAGGACTTAAATTTGAAAAAAACAGAAAAATATACGAAGTAGGAGTGATATTAGTCAATAAATAATAATATACTATTAGGACATAAAGTGCAGAAATGCTTCAGTCTCATCATAGCTTTTTGTCTGTATCCATTCAGTGAACACTTTTTTACAGTCATGATACTTCATGGGGTATATATTAAGACTCTTATTTATTAGATTATATAGGTGAGCTGATTGTTTTTCATACTGCCTACCGGCAAATGTAGTTTTGGTGGCAACAACTTTAGCGACCTTGCCTTGCCTTCTGCGATTTACAATACTAGTATCATATTTTAGCATTTTATGCTTTTTAAGAACAATTAGCGAGATATATATTTGTCTGACAGTCAGTAATTGGCTCATAGAGTAAAGCATGTTCGTGGAAAAACTATACGATTTAAAATACATAACCTTAACCAATAATCGTTGTGCTCTTTCTATTTCTATAAATTTCGTTTTAGCTGCACCACCCCATACGGTGATACAGTATCCGAGGACCGATTGAGCTAGGGCAATATAAATTTTCTTTAATAAAGGTTCTTGAGCAACATGTCTTAATGTTTTAAAAATCCAAATTAATTTTCTTACTCTATTGCTAAGTACTTCGATGTGTGGATACCATGATAAATTTTGATCTAACATGACTCCCAAGTACTTTGTTGAGGAGACTTTATTAATTAAAGGACAGTTACATTTGTCGTCATGCATGTTTTCATAATTATGTATCCGTATGTTGAAATCTCTTCCAGGTTGGGTTCTATTATATATTGTATAGCACATATAGTTAGTTTTTTGAGCATTGAGTGTGAGTAAGTTTGACTTAAGCCAAAGAGCAATCTTAGCAAGTCCCAACTCAGCATCTGACCGGACACTGTCCCACGTTTGATTACTAAAAATCACAGCAGTATCATCAGCGTATGCGATAATCTTCGCACCGCCAATTTTAAGATTGCATAAACCATTAATATACACTAAGAACAAGGTAGGTCCTAAGACACTTCCTTGTGGGACGCCATAGTTAATATTTGAATAACTACTGATATGATTGCCAATTTTTACCCGTTGTTTCCGTTCACACAAATAGTCTCTAAAAAGTGCCAGTGGCGTGTCTCTGACACCAATGTTTTCCAGCTTATTAATCAGAATAGGGATAAAGACAGTGTCAAAAGCCTTCTTTAGATATAAGTATACTGCCAGACACTTTTTCCCATGATCAACTTCATTTACAATAAAAGTGCTTAATTCTGTTACAGCGTCTTCAGTTGACCTTCCATTTCTAAAACCATATTGCGAGTCTGAAAGTAAGTGAAATTTATTAAGGTAGTTGATTAGTCTTTTATTAATAAGTTTTTCAAGTATTTTGGAAATGGAAGGTAGAACTGAGATCGGCCTATAGTTGTTGACATCATGTATATCACCAGTTTTGTGTACCGGCGTAATAATAGATTGTTTTAAAATATTTGGAAATATACCATTATTGAAGCAAAGATTGACTAAGTGCGAGATTAATGGACACACCTCATTTCTTGCAAGTTTCAAGAAGCTTGTAGGGATGTTATCCCAGCCAGGGGCACTATCAGATGAGGCTCATAAGTACATCATGTACTTCTTTAGGATCTGTTTCCAAAAGAACAAAAGAGTTGATCTGCGGGTTATGTACGTCATGAGTTTGGGTTTGTAAGATAGGATTTATTGCAATGTCTTCAGCCACATTTTTTCCTATATTAGCAAAATATTCATTAACGTAATTTACTGATTCAGCAGTTGAGGTTTTTATATTTAATAATTTAGTGTTGTCGGATTTAGTATGTTTATTCGTATAAGTTATGGACTTAATGCTTTTCCAAAGACTTTTAGAATTTTTTGTTGATTTTGCCAATTGATCTCTTTCATAATTACGTTTACATTTCTTTATTAAATTATTACAAAAGTTTCGATAACGTTTATAGCTAATTTTTAAAATTTCGTTATGAGGATCTGATCTTACTTTTTTATGCAGTTTATTTCTATTTCTAATACATCGTAATATGCCACTAGATATCCAAGGTTTAATGACACGCTTAGCGCTTGGTATATGAACTGAGTTAGTGTTTTCTTTTAAAGACTCAACTATTGCATTAGTTAACCGTTCAATCATAATATTTGGATTATCGCAATATAATAATTCCGAAAGGTTCTTTTCTGTTAAACTAATAAGAGCTTTGTTAAAGTCAGTAACTGTTTGAATTTTAATACTCTTATAACAAGAGTTTTGGTAACATAAGTTAAGAAATATCATAGAGTGATCAGTAATAGTAGTGTTTAAGACAGCAACTTGGGCAGATGATTTGTCTTTTTCAAGTCTTATCATAAAATGGTCTAAACAGTTGTTTTCTCTGGTCGGAAATGTATGACTTGGCATCAAGCTATGCATAGACAACATATTAAGATAGTTTATTCTGTTATTACGTTCATAAGCTCTCTCAGTATCACGCGCAATCAAGTTAATATTTATATCGCCGGATAAAATTAAATTTTTATGTAATTTTAGGGATTCCAAGTGAGAATTTAGAGAGCCTATGAATACGTCAGCGTTGGTGTTAGAGGGTGAGCGGTAAATACCCAAGATACAACTGTTAAATGTATCTATTTGCAAGCATGATGCATGATCTAGCTTAACCTCTTTGACATTTATCACGATAATATCATTTCTTACGTACACTATAACTCCATCATTCTGATTAAGTTTATTGGTTGTATTATATGAAGTGTAATTTGCAAGAGTTGGGGTAGGTTTATCAGAGTTAAGCCGGCACTCAGTTAATACTAATATATCCGGAATTATATTAATTGTACTTAAATTAGCATTCAGACTATCTATATTTGCATATATGCTTCTAATATTTTGTGAGAAAATTTTTAGATCATTATCTTTAACAGGTATATTTCGAGCAAGATCCTCAATATCACATTGGATAGCGCGAGCAATCTCAATTTCGTCTATCTCATTCAAAGTAGAAAGCGAGCTATCCATTACAAGGGGATGAAGGGCTGCAGGTGTGCTTACTTACATGGTGAAGACGGGTAATCATTGACTGGCATAGTAAAAATATATTGATGAAGTCTAAAAGACTTAAAGTTTTCTGGATTTTCTGGTTGTTCTCAGATATGATGATATGGTATAGCTGAAGTGAGAGATGCACAAGAGGGAGTGGATATGTGTATGGAATGTTAGTTGCATGTAAGTACATGTAGTTCATTTGTGTAGAATGCACATATATTATCAAATTATTATACACTGATAGACAAAAAACTATAAAGAATGTAGCTACGTAGCTAAATACGAGAAACCGCAAAGAGTCTAGTCATTGCTCTAGAAGTAATTGTTGAACCTGAGCTTCAGTTTTAATAGCGATAATAGGAGTGTTTTCCGCCTTTCTCACATACACTTTACCGTACGCCGTCCAACAGAATTTGTACTGCTTTAGCTGCTGATAACAGGTGGAGTAAACGAGTTCTTGAGTGGAGACCGCGTCTTGGTAAACGTAGTGTAGGGCATAGGTGGAGCGACGACTTGCGCGGGGTGGCTGCCAGAAACTGGATGAGGAGAGCCAAAGACCGGGCTCAGGGGCGCGCCATGGGAGATACCTATGTTCAGCAGTGGACTGCAGTAGGTTGATGATGATAGGCCTCTATTGTGGTTTCCCAGATCAAGAATTAGACCTACATTTAGTTATAATCTAGGTACCATGGGTTCGCACAAGAAGCTTTAGATAAAAAAATGCTTTCTTGTTCAACCGTCTAGCGTGTTTAATTAAATATCTATTTTTACAACACAACTCTTATATGAGGGACACTATATATCCAGAAATAAGTGGACAAATTGTTGATAGACACGCGAACGTCTGCACCTACTGTCCAGACGATTGACGTGCGTAATGGATTGGGAGTTGAACAAATTGCTGAGCCTTTGGCGATTCACAAGGACAAGGGAAAGTCATGGAATTAAACAATAATCGATAGAAAGTAGTTCATCTTCATCATCACAGGCATCCCCCATATAATGCAATGGAAGGTTTTGGCAAAACCACGCTTGGCAGGCGGATTGGTCATCGCAGTATTGATGCACGTGGTTGCTGCTGCCAATCCTTTAACTTGCTTTTACGACATCCACGGGAGGAGACGGAAGGGTATATTCTAAGGTCGGACACGCCACGGTCAAGTAGGATAAAAAGTAGTTATTACCTTATAAATGTAGGTACGTAGGTACAAAAGGACCGTTTACATAATATTATTCCATTTGAGTATGCTGAAATGGTACTCGTATACCTATAGGTAAGAACATACGCCTTAGTTAGTTTGACGACCTCTGTGGCGCGGCGGGCGAAGCTTGGCCTGCAACGCAGGAGGTTGCGGGTTCGATTCCCGCCTCGGAACAAATTTTTGTGCGATCGCAGATATTTGTTCAGGGTGTTCTGGGTATTTTCTATGTATCATAAAAAATATCTATCAATGTAATATATTGTATTAAGTATATATCAGTTATCTGGTACCCATAACACAAGCTCTGCTTAGCTTGGGGCTAGATAATGTTGTGTGAACTGTCCAGCATTATTTATTTATTTATAGTTATAGTAATTTCAGCATAATCTATCAGGAATTTGAAAGTTGCCTAATTTGTTAAGGGATCGAACAGGACGATCAAAGTCCACAGGATCATAGCCAAGGGATCGAACAGGAACTACTCATTCCTTTACCTGAGGTAGGTACATAACTTATGACCTTTCGACGTCAAGTCTAAATACACAAAAAGCGCTTCTTGAACGACCATATTTGCTTGGGAATAAGGAATGTTTACAGTGGGACGAACCTGGCAGCGAGCCAACTCAAACACTTTGTCAATAGTCACGATTGCAGTTATATAGACGGTCTACTGGAGTAACCAAGCCGGAAAATCGGGATATACGAGTTTTTTTTCATATTGGACATAGTAGAGTCAGAAAGAGAGTCATCGTGGCCAAATTGTGAACTAACGGTTTCTTTAATTTATGATTGTGACTGTCGGCATTTTGAATCATAAACTAAAGACATAGTTACAGTTGTAAAAGGATAAAAATGGAACAGACGCGCTATTGTATTGTATTATAAACTAGCGACTCG
The DNA here is from genome assembly GCA_932527175.1 of Operophtera brumata. NCBI lineage: Eukaryota > Metazoa > Arthropoda > Insecta > Lepidoptera > Geometridae > Operophtera > Operophtera brumata. Next base: position 16,875,227 of record OW052238.1, on the reverse strand, counting down.
CTCCGGCTTCGCACGGGTAGCCCCCGGTGACCCCCCCTCCTACCCCTATGTCAATCTCCTGGTTCTAAGCTACCTCCCCACCAATTTTCAGCCAAATCGGTTCACCCGTTCTTGAGTTATATTCGTTTGCACACACTAAAACACAACCTCTCACACTAAACGCACACTCGCTCCGTTCCGTACGGGGTAAAAACATGAACAAAAGTAACGAAACATCGTTGGTTCATGCAGCTCATACAGCTTAGCAGTTCATACTGTTATGAAATGCTAAGTCATTCAGTCTCAAGTATACAGTGTTAATTGTCTCGATAGCACAACGATGAAAAACTCATCAAAATGCCATAACTTACAATAGTAAAAAGCGGCCAAGTGCGAGTCAGACTCGCCCATGAAGGGTTCCGTAGCAGCAAGTAACATAAAATAAAAGTTCTTAGATGGTTTACGATTTATAACGTATTCAAAAAAACTTCTTACTAGATCTCGTTCGTTTTAGTTTTATTATTAGAAGTTACCATTTTACCACTTTGGAAGAGCCTCTCGCGCAAACTATTCAGTTTTTTTTTAAATTAGGAACCTTAATATCATTTTTGAAGACCTATCCATAGACAAGTTTGAGTTTGATGGGAAAAAAATGAGTTTCAGTTCTAAGTCTTTTTTTCTATATTTGTGTGAAAATCTTAATGCGGTTCACAGAATACATCTACTTACTAAGTTTCAACAGCATAGCTCTTATAGTTTCAGAAAAAGTGGCTGTGACATACACGGACAGACAGACAGACATGACGAATCCATAAGGGTGCCGTTTTTTGCCATTTGGCTACGGAACCCTAAAAAGTAGTCGGTGGCTGCCTGCCAACTCGTCACTGCAAACTGTTCTCTGGATAATGAACTATCACTTAAAGTGTAGTTTAATTAAAGAACAAGTAACCTTTAGAATGTGAATGAAGCGTAACAGCTTAGGGGTAAAACGGACTGGATTAACGGGAAATGTTGAGTTAAGGTCAAAGTCATGAAAGTCAAAGGAAAAAGACCTAACGTCTTTTTGTTAGCCGTATCACGGTGGTGTATAAGGGAGTTGTCTGCTTAAGGTTCAGTCTTTTTGGCTTGAACTTTCTGGTTTATTGTGTCAAAAATTAAGATGACCTTGTTATGTCCTATCAGATTATATCGACAACATTGTATGACGATCAGGAGGGCAATTCTCGGATTGTAGAGATTATCTCTAATTAGAGATAATGTCGAAGCATGAATGTCTACAAAAAATGTCACAAAAATGTCACAATAACCATCAAATCGTATTCGATTTGAATGATTTTGGTCGACTTGTGTCTATTTATTCGACATTCGCCATCTTTTTTCGACATATGTCGAATTCGACTAATCTCTAAGAGTTTTTACCATACATATTTCAACGCCTCGCTGGACCACCCCAAACTTTAGGTCTCTATAGGTGCGTTGAAACTCAGTCAGTCAGAGAGTTACTCACGCAACGATTTTGTATTGTATACGGTCCGTCTAGAAAGATATTCTAAGACGAACCGCAAGCCACAAGTGAATTTATTAGGTTTAATCTCTAAAAGGTAATAAAATCTTGGCATGCCTCGTCGAGGTCTTGTTACCTTTTCGAGGTCACACCTAATAATCAATTTCAAATCTCTTAAATTCACTTGTGGCTCTAGACGAACCGTCCACAGTATGTCGTAAGGCCAATACAATAAATCATGGATCTATTTTGACGTATATCCAACACTACTAAAATTAAGTAGGCAATGAATTGATATTAGTGATCAGTAATTTTGAAAGCGCAATATTTACAAATATAAAATTTTATAGCCGGATCAGAACCTGCCCTTTCATAAAGGCGAATGATCACGCGGAGAACATTACAACGTAGCAAGCAGAGACTATAAAAATAATTTGGAAAGGAAACGGCGAAAATGCGGCTACTCCCCTGTTTGCGTAAGGGGCTGCGGACCGAAACTCGGTAGGGTTGTCAGTTTTAATCGTACACTATAATTTTTAATGAGTTTTGTTATTATCATTTATTTAACTGGAGTTTACTCCTTAAGAATCTATTTTCATATAAGGCTAAATAGATGGGGAGCAAAATTGTTAACTATATGTGAAATCCGTTATGTTTTTACTGTGAGCAATATATTCGCACATCTTATACTTAACTGGACTGGAGCAAACTTCAGTCGCGCGCCGGAGCCGGCACCCTTTTTAAATTATTATTTTGAATTAAATTATGATTTCTAATAAATTTGTAATTAATTGCGAATTGATTGTTGTTAAGCAGGTACTATTAGTACCCAATAGTAGACTGCTGCTATTTGTATTACTAGATTTTGTATTTACTAGAACTAGCTTCTTCTTAAATTGACTCTTAATGCCTATTATCAATAAATAAATATAATGACTACTATTACTATTTCTCACCATTATTAGTATTATTTTATCTGTGCCATCACTAATGTCACAAAAACGAGATTTTCCTTGATAATTTAGAATAACCTGTTTGTATATCTTTGGGGCTAATTTTAGGATTGTAAGGACATTATTTCGAACTCGACATATTCTTATAAGATCATTTTTGACAGAACTTTGACACTTTATGTAGGGAAATGGTTCGACATGTCTACAATGCGAAAATTCATTCCCTGGTCATTCCAAATGGATAGTTCAACAACCGCATGAATTCCCTCACGAAAGGGAGAGAATGAGTTACTAGTTTGGTCTGTTGCACCAACGTCAGTTGCTATAATATAGCAATGGAAAAGACCTAACAAAATTATCACTAACGTAAAAAACACTTAAGAAGAGCTCGCAAGGTTTTATTACTTTTTTAATAGGTAACACAACTAGACATTACTTTTAATTACTATTTTAATAGTAGAAGATAGTAGAGGACTCAGCAAAATAACAGTCTTTCTCAAATATGTCTGCATTTCTGTTAAAAGTTTCGCAATAATTGCTGTTAAAAAATTCATTTCTAACCTATTTGAGAAGAAAATGTTCTTTCTGTGTTTTTAGGGCAACCTTATTAATAATTTATGTGCCCAGAAATGATTTATCGTATCATCTCATAAACGAACACAAAGATGGATGTGGCAGCCCTATGCGAGTACCTGAGCGTAAAGGGCTTCAGTGGCATTAGTTACAACTTTTCATGGAGTTATGAATTTGCTTTTTGGAGATATTGTTTACTTTTTGGAGTGAGCGGTAATAAGGTCACATTGTCACGTGTTAATGTTCTACCTTTATATAACTAACTAGGTCGCCCAGAAGTTAGCCGTTTGCCTGCTCAATAGGTTTTTTAGTGTTAACCTTAAAATATTTCCACGCCTATAAAGGAGAAAAGGAGATTTTTTATAAAACATGTTGTATCTGGGGTATTAGACTCAATATTAGGTATATAATACATAAAAATGCATTATATACCTACATTTTCAAATCACCCAGCGGATAGTATTGGTACACCATAACACAGGTAATTCTAGTTTGGGTACCAAAGCAGTTAAACTATGAATTACCTACTATAAGATAATTTTCATATAACTTTAAGTTTGTATCCTCATTTTTGTAATATTAGTTGAATTAAAAAAAAAAAAAAAAAAACAATTTCATTTTAAATTTCAAATATTATTGAAAACTTGGTTGCGTGTAGCACTGAACCGTTCAGAGTGACGTTGTAGGCTTATTTGAGCTGCCAATGATGAAGATGATGGGAAGATAGACCTGCTAAAAACAGTGATGGAAGACGACTAAGATGTAGTGATGTTAGTGTTGGTATACTAAAGCTAAGCTTTTTTTTTAGTAGTAGTAGAGCTTTTTTGTGAAAGAGTTCGTCCGGGGAAGTACTACCACTATACCTATTTCTGCCGCAAAGCAGTAGTGCTCGCATTGCTGTGTTCCGGTTTGAAGGGTAAGGGTGCCGGTGAAATTACAGGCACATGAGACTTTTCATCTTTATGTCTCAGGGTGGCGGGCGCAGTGCAATGCCACGTAGGTTGCGTCCTAGGTGGACGTGATCTATGAGGTAATGCACTGTTCATAGGCAGAGGTTACCGCTTAACATCAGGTGGGCCCCTTGCTTGACACGTCATCCAAGTAGTATAAAAAAAAAAAAAAAAAAAAAAAACTAGATGGTCAAATGACATCATTGGCGTGCATGGTGCATTACAATACCTAGGTATAGCTATTTGGGATATGATCGCAAAATACAAATAAACAGGACAAGTATAAAGAATAAATATAAATAAGAGAATAAATATAAATAAAAAGGAAAATAATCCCGTTTCCTCCACTGTCCTACGCAGTGATGGATGAAAGCTTTATGCTCCAACATCTAGATAAGATAAATTGGATATTAAGATACATCTCTATCTTCAATTCTGGCATAGCAAGAGTTTAGTCAAATGAAATTCGGTGTTTCCTTACAAACATGAATAAAACACTATGATGCAAATGGAATGGCATAAATTAGCTTTGAAAATGATAAACAGAATAACACTAAATAATTCAAATGAGATGAGGCTTGGAGCGTACTGCGTAGTCGGAAACGTACCTACTAAAGTAGTTAGTGAGGTATGCAAAAGGTACAAAACGTGTGGTGATATTAACAAATCTAGAGAAAAATGTAAGGCGCTAATAGACCCCAAAATGCAATAAAGACATCGATTTGTAACCTACTTCTCACAAATGAATTATCCAAATACCTAAAATAAAAAAATACATAATGGACCTCTAATATAGTCCAAACTATTTCTTTATGGTCAATATTTTTATTAATGTTTTTATAACTTAGTAGTTATGTCACGAAAAAATAAAAAAACCTATGGTTTAAGCAAAAAACCTACAGCTTTCAAACGCTGGTGATCATTATGATTCAATTTATAGGTTAATAAAAATGTACGTTTAGGAAATAATCACTAGAGATAGTTGCGGTTTTTCGTGAATTTCGCTCACTTTTTGTTTTGCGCCCCTTTCTTACTTAGTACCTACTAGAGGGGCTAGTCTGCAAATTTGACAAGCAACTTACACGGCCGTGTGGTGTACACTACACGGATTTTTGTACGGGATTTGAGGTTCTCAAGGTGCCCGCCAGGGGCGCTCTTCGATTACTCCATACTAAAATCCGTGTAGTGTACACCACACGGCCGTGTAAGTTGCTTGTCAAATTTGCAGACTAGCCCCTCTGGCCACCAAAGTGGTGTAATGGCACTCCAATTTCCCAACTGACAACGATTGACCAAATCTGGTATAAGAAGCAGGAACCACGATGGAGTATCACATAGCGGTGTATAAATAATCAATAATAAGTAATCACCCAGGCAAAACTCCTTTACAAAAAAACACCATCTATTTAACTTCACCAATAAAATCATATCAATTTGCGGCTCACTCTACGATCCATAACCATTACACTAAACCGTCACATTGAAAAACATGGACGATACGATTCATCACTAATCCAAGCATTTTTCATCCAGTTAGGGGTCCAATAAACCCGAACGGGGGTTTATGCGACCCCCTTGATGGCCGCTCGTAAAACGCCTAATGAGGCCCGGAGGCTACCGCTCTGTCCTACGCGTTGTTTGTGCGACCGTTATCGGCCGCGGGATTACTTCTAATACCATATAGCTCACAGTATACGGAACTTTTTAGATTTTTCATTGTTTATCTACGTAGGTACCCATTTTCTCTCACACATCCTAATTTTATTTCCAGAGTAGGTATTAGGTAGACAAAGAACCCAGGAACATTTCACCACAACTAAAATATCATAATGATATTTTAGCATCAAATAATGTAAAAAGAAATTATATACATACATAGACACACGCCTTTTTCCCCGAAGTTGGTAGGCAGAGCCTTAATGGGCCTCCTTTCATAGTAGGTTGCACCATCGTGGAATATAGACGTGACAAATAGTGAGCTCATCGCCGCCATTGCTTCCCACACTGACTTGGCTAATGCTTTCTTCCAATAATAATAAATTCCATAATAAGCTAGAAGCCAGGACAAATCTTATACCAACGAATCTTATCAACAAGTCCGGGTAATCCTTAATCGGCTTTTACGACATCCATGGAAGGAGATGGAGGGGTCTATTCTTAGGCCGGATATACCACGGCAGTCATAAATAAATAATAATAAATAAATAAATAATAATGCTGGACAGTTCACACAACATTATCTAGCCCCAAGCTAAGCAGAGCTTGTGTTATGGGTACTAGATAACTGATATACTTAATACAATATATTACATAGATAGATATTTTTTATTATACATAGAAAATACCCAGAACACCCTGAACAAATATCTGCGATCACACAAATATTTGTTCCGAGGCGGGAATCGAACCCGCAACCTCCTGTGTCGCAGGCCAACCGTCGCCCGCCGCGCCACAGAGGTCGACACCAAACAAACAATACACAAAGGTTAGCTGGTAGAGAATACTTGTTAGCATTAAGTTCGCCTGTGTACATTGTTTGTTTTGTGCAATAAAGAATATTCTATTCTATTTCTATTCTACGTAGGTACCCATTTTCTCACATACATCTTGTTATTTCCAGCGTAGGTAAAGAAAGAAAGAGACAGACAAAGGACAAAGAACCCAGGAACATTTCACCACAACTAAAACATAAGTAGAAGATATTTAAGCATCAAATAATATAAAAAAAATAAAATATTTAGGCCTAATATGGCATATTAGGCAATAATAGGCCATATAATAATAATTATGGCCTCGAGGCAGACCACCTGCCCGATGGTCAGACGATATTGTGCAGGCAGTAGGAGAGCAGTGGATCCGGCTGGCACAAGATCGCCAGGAGTGGCGTTCTAGAGAAGAGGCCTTTACTCAGCAGTGGGTGTTACCGGCTGAATAGATAGATAGATAGAAATATTTAGGGCATATAAATTTCTCACTTAGACCTTAGGAAGGAGATTTAGTGGAAAACCAAAGTAGAGCAAGTATAAATTATGTGACTGTTACACATTGAGTTCATGATAGACACGTATGGCCTTGTCGATTCAAAGCAATACAGAATAAATTAAATTTAAAATACAGAATACTAGGTATATGTATTCGTTCGCAAAAGAATGAGGAGATCCGCAGAATAACCAGGATCACTGACTACCAAGTTAAATTGTGCGCAAATTAAAGCGCAATTGATGGTGGATGGCGAACATACAAATCCTACTTATATTATAAATGCGAAAGTTCGTGTGTGTGTGAGTGTGTTTGTTACTTCTTCACGCTGAAACGACTGGACAGATATGCATGAAATTTGGAATGGAGATAACTGGACTCCCGGAATAACACATAGGCACATTTTTATCCAGATATTCCCACGGGATCGAGACTTACGCGGGTGAAACCGCGGGGCACTGCTAGTAGACCATTTTTTGATGTTTAGTTGAATGCTATAATCTGCCCAAAACTACAACTACATATATTTATGTACCTACTGCGAACGAAGTCAGCATAGATTGTAAACATCAAACCGTCACACATAAATAAGGTAGCATATTCTGTTATGAGCTATTCGGCAAAGGATAACGGGTAATTAATTACCCCTAAATATGACGTTACACTTTTTTAACTCAACTTTCTTCATTCCTCAATAGGCCTCTTTTCACTCTGCCTACCCTTCGGGGAAAAAGGCGTGTGTATATGTATGTATTTTTCTTCATTACTAGTCCTGAGCCCACACAAACATCGCCTGTGTTATGGGTATCAAGAACAACGAGTACTATGGCACCACAATAGGTACATAGAACAAATATTTGCTGAGTATACAAGCATTTTTTCCGCAGCAGGAATTGAACTGGCACAACTCACGTCTCAGCTAGATACTCGCCCACCGTGCCATAGAGGTTATCTAAATGTATTTAAATACTAGGCTAGCTAATTGACCTAGCAGTTTTGACATGCATTTAATAAGACAGACCGACAAACAAGATAAGAGTGCATGTGATATAAGTATCAATTGATAGACTAGTTTCAGAACTAGGTCAAGACCCACAAGCTCCAGATATGCCATTACGGCCCAATGTTGTCATGTATGACAGGTCGAGGCCTAACGTAACCTAGAACACTACCTACAGTGACGTGAATTCGAAATGGAAAACAAGTCGCGATGGAAAACTATGGAAAAGAGATTGTTTTTAGTTGAGTAAAATACTCTTACTATTCGTTTAATAAATGAATAATTTTGCTTTAGATAGGTAGTATTTAAGATAAAGATAAGATAAGATAAATTTATTACGAAACAAACACAGGTTAATATTTAGTATTAAACAGTGATCTTTTCAAAAATAACAATGAAAAGTAAAAACATGCAAATTTGAGACATTATACAGTGGGTCCCAAACTAGGCTAGGCCTGTATCTTGGTGATTTACTTTGAGAATAGGTATTTCTAGTATTTATGAATACTCTGTAGTGTGGCTGCCTCTTTAGAAAAGCCATAAGCAACCCATACAATATTTTATTTCAACCAAAGTTTTATTATAACTTCCGCTAAGATTTCATAATAGCTGCTACTGGGATTTCATAGTAGCTGCTACTAGGATTTCATAATAGCTGCTACTGGGATTTCATAATAGCTACTGGAATTTCATATAAGCCGCTACTGGGATTTCATAATAGCTGCTACTGCGATTTCATAATAGCTGCTACTGGGATTTCATAATAGCTGCTACTGCGATTTCATAATAGCTGCTACTGGGATTTCATAGTAGCTGCTACTAGGATTTCATAATAGCTGCTACTGGGATTTCATAATAGCTACTGGAATTTCATATAAGCCGCTACTGGGATTTCATAATAGCTGCTACTGCGATTTCATAATAGCTGCTACTGGGATTTCATAATAGCTGCTACTGCGATTTCATAATAGCTGCTACTGGGATTTCATTATAGCTGCTAATGGGATTTCATAACAGCTGTTACCGGGATTTCATAATAGCTGCTACTGTGATTTAATAACAGCTGATACTGTGATTTCATAATAGCTGCTACTGGGATTTCATAATAGCTGCTACTGGGATTTCATAATAGCTACTGGAATTTCATATTAGCTGCTATTGGGATTTCATAATAGCTGCTACTGGGATTTCATAATAGCTACTGGAATTTCATATTAGCTGCTATTGGGATTTCATAATAGCTGCTACTGGGATTTCATAATGGCTACCATTAGGATATTTTATAAGCTACAGCTTAGTTTTTATTATAGCTACGGCTAGGCTTTTTTATGGTAACCTCAATATATTATAGCGATTACTATTATAAAGTCCTAGCAATAGCTATTAATAGTTACAGCTAAATTGTAATATCACCAATAGTATAAATAATAATATGATATATTTACTGGGATTTTATAAAAGTTAACATTGGGATGTTATAAAAACTACCGCTATGATTTTAAATTAGCTACAGCTACGGTTTTATAATAACCGCTAGGGTTTTATAATTGCTACTATTAGGATTTTGTATTAGCGACCGCTTGGATTTTATAATAGCTTAGCTACCGCGTGTTTAAACTCATGCTGATTATGTAAATTTTGTCGTTAATGAGCGTGATAGCCATAGTTTATAGTGCAACCTGTAGTAGATATCTTACAGGAAAAATGGTCAATTTCAGCTTTTATCGCGGTTATGAAATTTCTCATAACCGCACTATATTCAATGTAGATGTAGAAGTCGACCATTTTAAACAAAATGTGAGATAACTGGTATCTAGAACATTTTCAGCTTCGTCGTTAACGCATCAAAAGCAGGTGTCTTCTCCAACCTTACCTAAGCCAACACACAAGGCTGCACTTTTGTTACAGCACAACACAGCACAGTAGCACAAGTTTTCTTTTGAATTTTTATGGAAATTCAATGCGTATTTTGTTCAGGGTGAGCTGGGGAAAAACGGCGGCGGTCCCCTTAGAATCTACCGCGCAACTGCCCGGGTATGGCGCTCTGCGTAATCGATGGCTCTGCGCGTGCGTGGTGGTACCCGCGTCATGCCGACCCCGAATATCTTATGTATGAGTGGGATACAGACGAAAAAGTGAAAAACGACTCTCTTTGCCGATGTTCCGCCAACTATGATGTGTGCTTCGATGAGATCCTTACGTTTCGCAATAGCTTTTCATGCTCCTTTTAGGGTTGAATTTGATTTAATTGTTTTGTAGGAAAAAACTAACCTCTGTTCAATCATTTACTTAAAATTCTGAATTTAAATAGATTATTACAGGAAACCTTGCTAAAACTACGGTAAAAAATATCTCATCAAGATCAATAGCAAACAGTAGCTAGCAATATTCTGACTTTGACCATGGGCTTCAAAATAATCTGCGATTTTTGATTAGTATCGTCAATATCTTTTGTTATGTGTTTATCGTTAATTTCTCTCCATCCTAAAGTTATCTGTTATCTGGAAGTAATAACTTCTGAGAGATAAGACCACCCATTGTACATTCAAAAATTATGTAAAAAGAAAAATTGCTACAGATAAAGTATTTTCTATTCTAATCTATAATATCATAAGAAGGTAGAAGAAGAATGAACAGTATGCTGCTGTGTGTTGTTGTCATTATAAAATACAGATTTATTATTAAAACAGCTAAGTAAGTACTTACCCTGAAAAGCTTTAAAGATAAAAGGTAAGCGCAAAAAAGTTATGAAAATTTAATATTTCTGTAACTCGCCAAGTCTCTAGGGCACCTCCATTAACCTAAAACTGCTTCATTTGGATGATGCATAATTCAAAGGCGCCATTTTCCCCGCATTCACTCTCATATGACTTTCAGTTTAGGTAATAGGGCAGGACTGTGTTATGAATTAGGTTAAAAAAGATTGCCAGTTCAAGTATTTTGTTAGGTGTAGGTATTTTCATTAAAATTTATCAAAAATTTTTAACGATCCCTGTCTAACCATTGGTAATGTATGGTACTGTATGAAATAGCTTTTGGCGATAAATATCATTAATGTTTTGTTACCAGGTCGTCAATATAATACAGTAGGATCGTTGTTTATAGTTTTTAGATACTTACTACAGATTGATACGGATGATGATGATGATATTTTTTTTTTTAATTTATTTATTCTGGGCTCTCGATCATGCGTTCAAATCCTGGTAGCACCTATTGATATTTCCATTCGAAAATACTAAATGTGCAAAAATGCTTTCTCAAACAGCGAAAGAAAACATTGAGAGGAAATCATGCACAAGAAATTAAAATTTGAAGACATGTGAAATGTGTATTAAAGGAGCCTCTGTGAGGCACACTGAATCCTTTCACCACACTGGTTCTTTCAACATCGTTCACTAGGTCCCTTTCAGGCCACCATATCATAGGCTGGTATTTGACCCAACGCAGGTTACGCAGGATAGTATCAAAGACAAATTAATCTTTGATTTAGGATGATAGGTTACGTTAATTCCGAATGCTATGTTCTAAATTATATTTTCCAAATAGACTCCATCAAATATCTGAGCCGATAATAATGTTTTTCGTTATGTCTACCTACGTTATGCCTATTACGTACGGAACAGTAAAAGCCTTTAAATTCAAACTCCATTACGCATTAATGGAATCGGTTACCGATACCTCCACAAATAGCCTTTGACGAAATTATATTTAGTAATCACGTAAGAGGTATGTACGGTTCTGAAAAAGAAAGGTGTGGGCTTAGCACCAACATGGACTATATTTCTTACAATACTACTTACCGACATCCAATGTCAGCAATCATTCACTGTTGTTGGAGGTCATCATCTTCAGGCCAAGAGCGGTGATGACGATGGCAAATTACTTCTTTTTTTTTGCAATGATAGACCGTTGTTTGACCAGATCTCACCTATTGGTAAGTGACGATGTGGCCGAAGATGGAGCTCAAAGGTCCAGAAGACACCTATTCACTCTAGCCTTGAAGAGAACCAGATTATAGTTTTCAGGAAAGACAGACGACGGTAGTGTATTCCTCTCCTTAGCAGTTCGCATAATAAAGGTAGAACTGAAACGTTTAGTACGAATAGAGGGTATACTAATGAGGTAAGGATGGAAGGTCACATACCTGTATTTCTTATCCCGGTGCCACACAGATATGTGGATGACCTGATGGTCATACATGGCAGTTGGTAGAGGCAGCCTCAGATGTCTCTGAAATTCTGGCTCCCGTTTCCCGTACAGCACCGATGTTCTTTGGAAGATGGATCTTTGGGAGGGCAGCGATTGAGTCTCGGGCATTCCACTTATGACGACCTGCGATTTGGAAACAGAGGTCAGAAATGTATTAATCTATTAAGGGTTTAACATAGAAAAAATCTGAAAAACTATCGTATTGCATTCATATAAATCAAGTTTAGCTAAAACGACTTTTAGTGTTCCTATGCCATTCCATTTCCTAGCCATGTCAGAGGCCCTCGGGCGGCTTGATAAACTCTGACACCAGATGCCAGCACTACCTCATACGAAACGACGACGAGTGTTCCTATAGGATCTCGTGCAGTCCACTTTTGTTAATTGTTAATTTTATTAAAAATACAGATTCTAATTAGGAAGATATATGAAATAAGTTTTTTGTGAAAAAAATATGTTTTTCAATACAAGCTTTTACAAAATTAGTGATAGTAACCGTGTGCTGATCAAAATGAGCCTAAACACGGTCAGTCTACTTTTATCTCTCGAGGCGTTCCATTTTCCACCTTCCGTCTCCATCATCAGATGAGCTCGCTGTTACCATAATATTGCATTGTCATCGGAACTTGACAGGTATGCAAAATATCATCCCAATCGGTTGAGGATAAGTGCTTTAAAATTCAGTTGCAAGATTCCACCCGACCTGTCACCATAATATTGCATTGTCATCGGAGCTTGACAGGTATGCCTTTCAGCTCAATCGTTTGAGGATAACTGCTTTAAAATTTAGTTGCAAGATTCCACCCGACCTGTCGCCATAATATTGCATTGTCATGGGAGCTTGACAGGTATGCCTTTCAGCTCAATCGGTGGAGGATAACTGCTTTAAAATTCAGTTGCAAGATTCCACCCGACTTGTCACCATAATATTGCATTGTCATCGGAACTTGACAGGTATGCCTTTCAGCTCAATCGGTTGAGGATAACTGCTTTAAAATTTAGTTGCAAGATTCCACCCGGACATTATATTGCAAGTTTATATAAAGCTTGTAAAATAGACGCCTTCACCAGATTATATTCGTGTCTCTATGTTAGTTAAATCTAGATACAATTAGGGACTTACTTTAGCATAGGCATTGATATCATCTATCTTTCCATTGCCAGTAGACCGTAGCAAATCTCTGCACCGAATCACTGAAAGATAAACAGTAAGTAAAATAAATTCCGTACACAAATTATTATAATAAAATAAGAAGTAAATGTAGTTCGATAGTCACCACTCACCGTGAACGTCTATGACGTCATTCCTCGTCATGATTTCCAAATCGATAGTTCCTTTGAGCGCTTGAAAGCGATCGGCACTTCTATCCAAAGCATCCAACCGATTGCTAGCAACACTGCTTCGTTTCTCCTCACTGCTCGTTATACTGGTCTCTTCTGGAGAATACGTCAGACATCTTCTTATCGATTTATGTTCAATCACGGGAGTGTACCCGTCAGTCAGAAGCTCTTCATCCAGCTTGCTGGTCTTATGTGCTCGCTCCTCACTCATAACTTTCCCAGGCCGTTTGAGATTCGGCAAAGGAGTAATCGGACTTGGTATTCCATTTAAAAGGGTCAAACCAAAGTGTTCTCCTGTTCCTGGTTCCATGTTTGGCATTAAGCTGCTGTGCGATACGTTTGACCTCATTGAGTTATTCGGGAATTGCAAAAAGTCTTCATCGTTTGCTAGTGGATAGCATAGAGGTGAGGTCAAAGGTTCACATAGAGAAGTATTTGGCAGCTCTGACGCTGGACTAGGTAGCCCAATTTCCAAGGTAAGGATAGAAGTTTTTGGATCTGCTACCTTTGGCTTCCATTGGCTTTCGTTGCTTAAAGTAGATTTCTTTCTACGGATGCATCTTTGTCGTTTTAACCTTAGACTTACGTGGTTGTTTGCTGCCGAGTAAAGATCTGGTGTTGACTCAGAAAGGTCTTCTAAGCTGCTTTTGTCTATTGAAGAACACATAGATCTCGACCTGACAAGTGATATACTTTTCGGTAATTCAGGAACTACTCTAGACTTGACTGAGATAACATTTTCTGGAGTACATACTTCTCTTTCATTGTAACCGTCTCCATCATCTAATATGAAACATCCTATAGGAAGATTCTTTAGCAACCTGTCATTTACTCTGTGAACAGGTTTTATCTTTTTAATTGGAGAGTTTTTGGGCGAGACGGAGTTTTCTCTAGATAAGTTGACGTACTTAGCTTCTTTGATTAAATTAGCTTTGTTCTCAGCTTGAGGATTCACAAATAAATCTTTGACTGCTGCAAGAGTAGGGATCTCTTCTTCAATAGCTATTCTGTTGGCTGGAAGTCCATTTAATACCCTACGTTTTGCTTTGACTATCTTTGTACTTTTAATTATATCCTCAATCATTCTCTCAAGAGTGACATCACCCATTTCAGTCGTAGAAACTGTGGATTCTGTATCATGGGCTATAGAATCTTTCCCTAGTATGAATTTATTTTCCATCTCATTAGAAACCTCTTCATCTCGTACAGGAACCGTGAAAGGGATCTCTATTTTGGGGAAATACTCCGATATATCATTGGTAAAAGGCACTCTTTGTGATTTGGTATGGGCGCTCATCGTGCTAAATCTTAATTCTGCTAACTTGAGAGATAACGGAGTAATAGATATAGGTGAGCAGGCATCTCTTACCAACGTGTGTGTATCTCTTTTGTCTACAGAAGGTGACTTGAACGAACTTTGAAATTCGTTGGATTTCTTTCTTGTACGTTTCAAAGGCCTTATATCGCTGACTCTATTCTCATTTTTATTGAAATACAGAGGATTCTCCATAAAAATATGATGACCGAAAATCGGCAAAGTCTTCCCCTCACTCGATTTATCGATGTCTACAGGGTTTTCTATACAGTTTATTACTATATCTTTGTCGTATTCAATTTCCACTAGACCTTCACTCATCGTTTTGGTAGTGCATACTGGCTTACTTTTTTGGATTTGCTTACTCATAGCAATAGAGTGCCTATTATTAGTTGTTACTACACTAAGTCTGTCTGATAGATCATTTAATGATGGTTCAGACGTGCTATGACTAAGTCTAGGCGAGCTTAATGAGTTTCTATCTACACTTATTCTTCGCTCTGATCTATAAATACAATTATCTCTGCTAAATATATCATTATTATTTACACTAGTCATTTCTAATTTTCTCTTTTTTGCTTCTCTAACTCTTCTGCTATAGGTGGGAGGTGTTGCAGGCAAATCTGGGGGAATATCATCCATTGGGCTGTTGAAATAAAACTTTCTTCTTTCATAGCCTTTGACCGGAGTGTCTGAAGTCGGTGTAATATTGCTTACATCTTTAAGAGCAAGCCCTTCAGTCTTCTTGATAAAGCCCTCTTTGAAATAATTTGGCGTACAGCCAATATAATTTAAATTCTCTTTATCCGCAGTCAAAACGTTGTTTTTCCTAGCGTTAGCACCAAGAGATCTTCTCTGATATCTGCTAGGTTTTTTGCTCTTCTTGACTGTTTCAGCATCGAGTGATCTTCTTGCAGTATTATCAAAGGCCGCTTTTCTGCAGTCTTCATACTCATCATTTTCAAAATTATTCGCCAGTTGATTGTCTTGGTTCTTTTTGCCGTATACTGCCCACTTCAACATTTTGTACCTGGAACAGAGAATAAGACAAAACGTAAGCAAACTGATAATATTAGATTTTCGCCCTACATTTGAAGTTCTGTACATTTGTTTATTTGGAACAACTACGACCACTACCTTCGATCGAGCAAGTAAATTGCAAAAATGGAATTACCAAAAAGATTGACACCAGAATTACTCGCGCTTATAATAGTGATAGGCAATGTTAAAGCAATCAGTTATGACGTTAAAACAGCTATACAATTATGATACTAGTATGTCAACGTGTGATGACAAATTACTGTTAATCTATCACTGTTCTGCCATTCTCACGGCCTCTATACATCCTGATCACCATGATTTTTACACCTATAATCTCTCCAATCAAACTCCAACTGTATGTCTGCAAGATACCGTTTATATTAGCATCTGTCTACAAAACCTCGTAACGCAAATATTGATTTGACAAGGAGACGGAAAGCTGAGCTTTTCGTGGGATAAACTAGGAGTAGGCTATTGAGTATAACTAATCTGTTTGAAGATAAGATCTTTCATTATGTTAGTCTTTTCGAAGGAGGGTAAACGGTTAATCCAATTCGTCTGTTTTCGATGAAACAATTATCCGTCACGCTTCAACGAATTAAATTGAATTAATTGAACGTTCCACTAGTAATATTATCAGGGCCAAATGAGATATTCCTATTGATCAGGGGCCCATTCCATAAAATATAACGTGCCTCACCAATTACTCAAAGAAACAAATCAGCAGTGTGACTAAATCGTTTTTGATTGAACGGAACCATTATCTGCTCCCATTTTTTAATTTATTTTTATACAACTTGAAATGACGGAACAAGATGGCCCACCTGATGCTAAGCGGTTACCCTCTGCCTATGAACAGTGAGGCACTGCACTGAGCCCGCTACCCTGAGACAAAAATATGAAAGTATCATGTGCTTGTAATTTCATAGGCACTCCAAACCGGAACACAGCAATGCGAGAACTACTGATTTGCGACAGAAGTAGGTATGGTGGTAGTACTTCCACGGACGAACTAAAAAATGCTCTGGTACGGCGCATCCATTAGACTCCCCTAGATCACTCCCCTAGGGGACTATGCAGCACTCATTGTTGCACTACGACCCCCTGGGGGATTCCTATGCACTCGTTATTAGTACTACTAAATTCATGATATTCTATTAAATTTTTCTCTTTTTCAAGCCGTTCTTTATTGCAGAATGTGTATCGACTCTGAAGGCCATTGATTCAGTACCGTGGTCCATGTAATCACCAAATAGACCATCTCAAAAGTGGCATACTGCTGGAATGTCCAAACTAACGGTAGCGGGTCGTGCGTGATTCGACACGACAAAGCAGATCTAATCTATAACATGGGCATTACAGATTCTACATTCATCTCTACCTCTCGTCATCATCATTGTTGTCAGCCTACAGAAGTCCACTGCTGGACTTAGGCCCCTCCGGACTATCTGATGACCAAATCTCACGACTAGTAACCAGGCAACACATACGATTGTTCCCACCATTGGTGTTTTTTTTAATTTCACCACTTTTGATGAAATTAACCAGAATGAGTTCGCTAAATTGCAGCAAATATGACTGAAGAGGTAGAGTCCAGCAGTGGGGTCAAATTAAGGTAGAGAATTTTCACTAAAAACGGGATATTAACCATGATTTTTGAGTTTGAATTGTTGCCGATATTTCGGCACAGTTGCATGCGCCATGATCACGGGAGAACTAACTAAAGTCTTTGAGAGTAGTATGTACATGACCATGATAGCTTCAAAAGTTAAAGGTGATAGTCGAGGATGGACAGGTCCATTCATCACCAGCCGGAAGAAATCCACAGCTTAAATGAGGCCTTCTGAATAAAATGTAATGAGGGATTTGCCATAATCATAATTGGCAGACATATTGATGACTGCAGTATTGTTGAATGAGGGATTTGTCATAATCATAATTGGCAGACATATTGATGACTGCAGTATTGTTGAATGAGGGATTTGTCATAATCATAATTGGCAGACATATTGATGACTGCAGTATTGTTGAATGAGGGATTTGTCATAATCATAATTGGCAGATGTATTGATGACCGCAGTATTGTTGTTGAGCTGGACACTGTTGCGCATCGCATGGTATAATCCCTTAGTCAGATTTTACGACACCAGGAGGTGGAGGGGTATATAGGCCGGACACACCACGACCAATCAGGCGCATATTCATGTTACCTGCATTAATATATTGTAGTAGAAGTAGAGCTTTTTTTGTGAAAGAGTTCGTCCGGGGAAGTACTACCACCATACCTATTTCTGCCGCAAAGCAGTAATGCTCACATTCCTGTGTTCCGGTTTGAAGGGTATGGTTGCCGGTGAAATTACAGGCACATGAGACTTATTATCTTTGTCTCAGGGTGGCGGGTGCAGTGTAATGCCACATAGGGCGCGTCCTAGGTGGACGTGACCTATGTGATAATGCACTATAGGCAGAGGGTACCGCTTATCATCAGGTGGGCCATCTGCTTATTCCGTCATTCTAAGTAGTATACAAAATTTAAAAAAAGAAAAGTGGTTACTCAATTTGAAGCCATGTTTGTCTGGTATTATCTGTAAACAGACGTTATACGGAAACAATATTCTACGTTTTATTTCCTGATAATATCGTAGTGGTAATTTAAAAAACGGTAATCCTATTTCTATATTTGTAACAATTTTGTAAAATGCCAAGTCATTCTTAATTGGTCACAGTTGAAAACTGTGAACATTTAAAAAGTCAAGACCGTTAGCTCGTGCGGTATAGTGAATGTGTTTATGGTGTTCAGAATGTGGAGTACTAGGCTTCACAGTTTACTGGTATATGGGTTTATTGCCAAGTGCTCAGTTTTCACCATTCATCGTCTCACATTCAAGTTTCTACACTTTAATGACGATACGTTAACTCTCGAAGACTTACTTAGTATTGGGTTATATACTGTTTGAATTTCTTAAGAGTTCATTATGCATGCGTCAATACGCATATTATTAATGATACCTACGTTGAAATTCCATGTCACTGTATATATTTTGGCCGTCATTGATGTTACGCTGAAGATCTTGAGGATAGCTTCGCTTACACTTCTTGAAATAGCAATAACAGAGTCCAATCTTTGCCAAATAAAAGTTACCTACAGAAAATTAAGTTTGAATACCACCCGCAGTCTCAATGCATATGTAACGATAAAAACCCTTGTAAAACCTTATTATATCCTAATTACATTAGCTAATCACTTGTAAATTATAATCGGAAATATCTTTTGTAATGCTAAGTCGCGCAAGTTCTGCCTTTGTTGCTAGGTTAAAAATGGCCGATTTCATCTCGGTTACGGTCAGGGCAATAACTCATATTTCTCGCTTTACCTACCAAATTGAGTGTGTAATTAGAAACTTGGAGCGTATTCATACACGCCATAGCAGACTGACTCACGCTGTGCACAGGAACCAGTATAGCACAATACTACCCGCGAGAATTCGCAAGCATACAACACCGCAGAAACAGGGCGTACGACTATTCTCTATATACTCTCTCCCTATTTAAACCAAATTACTATTGAATTTAAGATTTCTTCTGGAGCATTTTTAATATCGAATGCAAGTCTCGCCTCGCAAAATAGGGTCGCGAACAAAAAAGTTTCTTATTGAATACATGGGTAAAATACCGTTCCGTTTTCAAAACGTTCCCGAAAGGTGTCAAGAATAAGGTCTAGATTCATTCGCGATCTATCTTCCTGTGTTGTATGGATCGTGCTAAACGTCAAATAGAACGAAACACGTTAGCCTGATTTTAGAGTTCGAATTTTAGTCGTTTTATAAAAGAGTTTTTGATTATTTTTCAAGGGGTAGCCAGCTTTTTGTTTAGTTGAATCGAGATACATGATACATACAAACAACATGATAAATAGTGGACAGACAAAAGTTGTCAACCGTTACTCTCTGGTCAAGATCAGATCGCACTTTGCAGCGATATTGTGCCCGCGAACCGAGACAGATTTGAATTCGTAACACATGAACTGTTTTTAATGATAAAGTTTAAAAAAATACGCATTAGTTTTTTCTGTGTAGGTAGATATGCGTTATGTAAAACTGCGTTAGTAAATAAATTTGCCGAAATAAATATGTTTTTATAAATACCATGACTTATGGTCATTATAAAAACTAAGTTTATTTATTAGCCGTTTTATTTGAATTTTTCTTGTAATTATTTAGCTAGACAAGGGTTATGTCCTACAGCCGCATTAGACGGCTAGCTAAAATATTTATTAGATTGTTATTTACGATGCCAAATGGTAGTTTGTCGGTTAAACGGCAGGTGGCGCTGTACTCATGAATAATTCAGTCAGTTTCGGCACTGCGTATGTTTGGGCCCGTAACTACGGAACCTCGTGGCTTTATGGTAAATTAATGGTATACCGATTGGTGACATTTCACGGCGACGGACATAGCTGCATAATATCGATAAAATATGGAATAACTTATTTTTATAGAGTTATGGGCTTATGGTGTTGGTCACGGTGGCGGAGCTGGGTATTTTGAACCTATTTATTGAATCACCAGGTGTTCATCCCATTGTTATCATAAATTACAAAGTTACGATGTAATGTTTGTTACTCAATCACAACGAAACGGCTGAACCAATTTCGATTAAATTTGGTGTACAGAGAGATTATGACCTGGATTGAGCAAGGCTATTTTTATCTTGCTGAAATGCAAGCGAAGCTGCGGGTGGACATCAGTATTTTATAAAAAGAGACTCTTGGTTTGACTCACGAAAAATTGCGCCGCCAAAGATGTGACTAAATTATAAAAGTTAATTATTTATCTGATAAATAAAAAGTCGACTCTACACTCTAGAACTGTTGGGAGCTAACTGAACATTTTACGATAGAATACGGATTCAGATGCTTGGGTTAATTTTGATATAAGTATAGAAAAAAAACTAAGTGCATCAGTGACATATCAAATGAAAGAGCTCGTCATGACGAAGATTTGTATTTTAATAATTTGAAATAAGTAACATAGTTTAAGATATTAAATAACTTATACGAAAATCGACTCTATATTAACCTTATATTAATTTTCTGTAGTAGTAGAGCTTTGTTCGTCCGGGGAAGTACTATCACCATACCTATTTCTGCCGCAAAGCAGTAGTGCTCGCATTGCTGTGTTTCGGTTGGAAGGGTAAGGGTGCCGGTGAAATTACAGGCACATGATACTTTTCATCTATGTCTCAAGGTGGCGGGCGCAGTGCAATGCCACATAGGGTGCATCCTAGGTGAACGTGACCTATGAGATAATGCACTGTTCATAGACAGGGGTTACCGCTTAATATCAGGTGGGCCTCTTGCTTGTTCCGACATCCAAGTAGTAAAAAAAAAAAAAAAAAAACCTTATTTCCGAAACGACTAAGGCATTTTTTTTTTCAAAAATTTTGTGTAGTGCCTCAGTCATAGTTTACAGGAAAACCTAAACGAAAACCCTAAGCCTTTAATTTCCCACGGGAAACGGAACGTATTCGTGAAGAGAAAGTGCGTGTATAATTAGTTTCTTAGCTGCAAAGAGGATTAGTGAGTATAATTGGTCTAGTTGTTAAGAACAGCCTCCTTGCACTGAAGCCTGTCCACGCGAGTCCGATACACACTTGACCGACTTTTTTAATATAATATAGACAATTTCGGCTATTTAAAAAACGATAGAAGACGGCTGCGGCCGAGACGCGAGAGGTGCGGGTTCGATTCTTTTGAAATGGTATAATACGGGCAAAAGCTGAAGAAATATTTACGCATGGCGCCACAGACAACAGCTAGTTACAAATAAAGTAGAAATTAGTGGGTGATCAAATATAACGACATAAATATGTGACGACCTCTGTGGCGCGGCGGGCGATGGTTCGCCTGCGCCGCAGGAGGTTACGGGTTCGATTCCCGCCTCGGAACAAATATTTGTGCGATCGCAGATATTTGTTCAGGGTGTTCTGGGTATTTTCTATGTATAATAAAAAATATCTATCTATGTTATATATTGTATTAAGTATATCAGTTATCTAGTACCCATAACACAAGCTCTGCTTAGCTTGGGGCTAGATAATGTTGTGTGAACTGTCCAGCATTATTTATTTATTTTATTTTTATAATATGAAAGCGTTTAACCCTACGCTGCAGCTGTCACCCCCGCACCAAAGGTTACTTAGTTACTTTTGTATATTCTGTAAAAGGGCTATAATTTGTATTACAATTTGATTATGCACGATAATTGTGTTAGAATTAGGTACTGCTGATTGAACTCTGATATCTGAATGATTGGACACGAGTAGACTCTAGACTGGTTTCATTGAGCATTGGCATTTTGCGCGCGTGTGATGTCTCTGGTATTGCAGGCGTCCACAGGCTACGGTTACCGCTTACCAACAAGTGGGCCATAAGCTTTTTTGCTAACATGGTAGTATAAAATAAAAAAAAGTTTTGTTGATCTGAGCCTTGAGTGTACCTGGAGATGTCATAAGTTTTTGTAACAATAAATAAAATTCGTGACCAAACGAACTTGCCAAGTGAAGTTTGGTCACAATTTGGTACTGTTGATTGAAGTTTGCTCCTATATCTGTTTGATTGGAAACAATAGACCTGAGGCCCCGGAAAGGTTTAATTGTGAAACGGCATATATATTGTTTTTTTTTTATATCAGAGCCTTAAGTATAACTGGAGATGACATAACTTCGTATGGGTTCAGTAAATAAAATTTGTGACCAAACGAACTTACCAAGTGAAGTTTGGTCACAATTATTACGTAAATTAACGTTTCTTTTCGCGATATTTTTTATGAGGAGCTAGGTACAATAAGTAACAATTCAATCAGCCATGAAACATGCATCATCGTCATCATCATCATCAGCCTGTGGAATCCACCGGCTTCCTTCGACTTTCAAAATGTCGTCGATCCATCGTAAAGCATTATTTATAAAAGCAAATGCTATTTTTCATTTCGTGTGCGCACATAAATATCGTCTGACCTTTGGTTAGGTATTTCTCTGTGGTGTTTCGTAGTTAAATATTTATTTTAACGTGGAGGTGTAATTAGGTTTTCTAGGCACAGGTTTACTTATTCAAAGGCGGCGACCTTATTCTGTTTCGATGTAGGTTATTTGTTTAGACATTTTGATGTAATTTCTGAAGTCTCTATGACTATTTGAGAATACTTAACATAAGAGATTTATTTAAAAATAAATCATTACATCTCAAAGACTTTCTAATAACTCTACTCCGTACACTATCAACGCCAAAATATGGCACCTTTGAAAATTCGAACGATGACAAATGCCAACAATACACTGCGGATTCACACTCTTGTCCTTCAAATATGTTCAATAATTAAGCAGCAATGGACGGATAAAACTTATTAGAATTGTTTATTTGTATACGTTTTGTTTTTCTTTTGGTTCGGACACTTTTTTAGCCGCCGTAGCCGTAGTGCGACTTTTTGCTACAAGTTTACGCGCTCTACCAAAACCGCGTTTTCCGCGCAGTTTGTATGAAGAAATGTAAAGAGCCCCTAGCGGCGAGTTAAGGTGGAAGCGCACGCTTGCGGCGCGAAATTCAAATTTTTTGGTGTTTTTTGCCCATTACAGCTCATCAACACTTCTTCAGATGACGAAAGTTGAGTTCGCGACAACTAGGAGACCTAACACACATGTTTTAATTGATAGTATCTCATAAATATCATCAGTTTAGCTATGATACCCCCTAAACACATTTTTACAGTGTTTTTGTTTGTTTAGGGGTATCGTAGCTAAACTGATGATATTTATGAGATACAATCAATTAAAACATGTGTGTTAGGTCTCCTAGTTGTCGCGAACTCAACTTTCGTCATCTGAAGAAGTGTTGATGACCTGTAAAGGGCAAAAAACACCAAAAAATTTGAATCTCGCGCCGCAAACGTGAGCATTCACCTTAATGAATCATTTTGTGTGAGTGTAAGTTTCTAACGTCAATTTTGGCGTCGCGTAAATTAAACGCTTATTCCAAGTCGCGCGTTTACTCTAGGGTTTCCCCAGTTTTGCGAGTGTAAGTGACATTTTTGACAGTTCACGTCATGTATTGTTGTAAAGTATACTTTAATTTTTCCGTTTAACGCGGTGGTCGCGTAAACGCATTTTAACTGCGATGCCCACACTAGACCTACGGGAAGTCCATTTACTTTGAGGTCAATGTTACACCCATTACAAATGTATTAAAGTTAAACTTTGTCTATTTATTTGTTTGTTTGTTTGACGTGCTTTTAAGCCGAAACGGGTAGACCAATATTGATGACATTTGGTACATAGAAAGACCTTGATTGAAACGTTGTTGTTGATTATTGTTGACGTTGTTTTACCACGATACCTGCAATTTAAGAATTACGTACTAGATTTAAGATTACTTCATAGTGTTATATAGTGTTACTGTTTGAGGTACCAAATAAATAAAATAAAATGAATAAAATACCACGCCAGCACACTGCGGGCAGATATTGGGTTACTAATAACTTAGGTATTTAGTTTTCTTACCATTTTAAGGGTTCCTTACTTGGGTGCCAACGGGGCTCTGTTTCTAAGCCTAAGCCGTCCGTCCGTCTGCCCGTCTGTCCGTCTGGATTGCAATACAAGAGCCGTGAAATAGCAAGCTGATTTTTTTTCTATTATATGTATTGTTGGGGCATAAACCCTAAGCAGATAATAATGGTATCCAGTAATGGTAAACTTTAGAGTTACGTAGTGAAAACTGTGACATGAAAACGGAACTCTACACTAACGCATACGCATTTGGCCGGTTTAGTTAAACACTCAAATTATAAGCGTTTTAAGGAGAAGCATCAAAATGCATTTTTAAAAAAACTTTTTTTGACTACCTTACTTCAGAAATCATTTTATAAACTCTGTCTTACAAAAAACTGTTTAAGAGTTTAAAAAACTGAGCTGTCTAGTCAACGTCATAACAGTATGTTACGCTAAGCTATTATGTTATCTTCAATCTCTGCCCATATGGCGCAGGCTAGCGGGCTCAATTGGGGTGGCGTTCATTTAATTAGTACCTACCTATTCCGGATTGATTTCTAAATTAGGAGTCCAGCTGGGATTCACACTGTTTGATAGTTTGTTACTGTGAGACAGCTTTTTGTTTATTGATAGTTCAATTAAGGTATATTAAGGTTAAGGAGAAAAAATTGGTTCGAACATTTGTAGAGCTGTGAACTTTTTTTAAACCATGACACCAAAAGTCTCACCCTTGATTTGTTTACGAAAATTTAATTAGGATATATTCAGGGGATCCTAGTGTGGGATCAGGAATATGTGTGACTATTGGGTGTTTTTTTTTTTTTCTTTGTAGTTGGCGCCGCACGGCTTGTGCATTTGCCATTTTCAAGTAGGTATCTGTATTTTCACTATATTGTATTTTCAATATATTTTGCAACGTTACACTCCTTCCAAGTTGTCAAAGTCATGATTTAGTAAAACGGTGGCCAATTTTACTAAAACTGTGGTAGACAATTTCCACCAATTTCAAAAGTCACGCAATTCACTTCCATTTCATTTCACTACACTTGTGCTTTTTAAACGAGCTACATTAGTTAAAATGCCACCAAAATAACACAAAATGACTCAAATAAACACTAGGAAAAGAAATAAAATAAAAGTAGACAACGTCTCTTTTCGAAAATGGCGGGAAGAGTCCCTATTGGGTGTTGTAATGTTCTACAGACCGTTTGCTTACCCAAAAAGGATATCATCAAGGAGATTCCATCAGATTGTTTCTTTGTAATGGAACGCATATGCAGGACGCGTCTTTTTTATAGCATTACAAAAAAAAATTGACAATGTTTTTTATGCGGGCAGCGCCCTCTTTAGCGCAAGCGCGGTGATTTGCTGGGTTTTGGCGCCATTTCATTTGAGTTTGTAATTCACAGTAGAATGAAAGATATCTATTGTACAGACCATTCACCGTAAGTTGGCAGGTGCCATGGAGTATTTACAGGTGCCATCTTATCTTACGGTGAACGAGCTGGACCGTTCACTGTAAGTTGGCACCTGCCATGGAGTAGAGTATTTACAGGTGCTATCTTACGGTGAATGAGCTGTAGTGACAAATGTAAAATAAAAAATAATAAGTTTGATGGAAAGGAGTCAAAGGAGTATTCTCAAAAAGGAGTTTTTACAGTCAGTAGGTACAAAGGTTCCTACTGACTTTTCATTCTGTCTTTTGCTTAATATGTTTATTTCTTAGATAATCGATTATCTAAGGTTTATTTGTGTAACATACATCAAAACTCATCCGCACATCATTGGGTTTCTCGTACGACTCGTTTCTCGAGATCATTTTTTCCCCATACATACAAACTATGAGCTTCCATCTGAGGTTTTTCCGCTTGGTTAAGACATGTGTCGCTTCAAGAAAAAAAAAAAAATTTATTCAGGGTAGGCAGCGTATCGACAATACCCCCGGTGTTGTCGGTGTCTATAAGCGACGGTAACCACTTTACATCAGGTGGGCCGTAAGCTAGTTTGTCTACGAAGTGGCCGGCCTGGAATTCCCCGTGGAATCCCTCTCCTCCGTAAAAGCCGACTAAAGGATTACACCGGGGGATGGGCTACAGCCCATCCCCCGGTGTAATCCTTTAACCACACACTTAACCTTTAGCTACAGCATCCATCACCAATACTGCTATCACCAATCCGCCTGTCAAGCGTGGTGTATAAGGTAAACTCCGCAATATGGTAAACAAGATTACTGTCGTTGTGGCATTATACAGGACGTCCCAAGACTATGCGACATGAAGGTAAAGTACCTTAAATATTGTAGATAGGATATTTTGCTAAAAGGAGACTTCATTTTATTTTTAAAACTTAGTAATACTTCATTCGGGTTAGGTTCATGTCACCCCAGGTTCAATTCACCCCGAAAAAGATTACAAAATAGTTCATAGTTTTTTTTTTAATTACTTGCTTCGTGTGAGAATCGAATCGACTTAAATGTGAAAAACAACACACCGTATTTTTATGACGCCAATCGAAAGGATGCAATGGATAAAAGATAATTGTTCCTCTTAAGTAACGTAGTATATTATAACAAAAGAATAACGAAAAATGTTTGATTCCATTAAATGTTCGGTTCGATTCCCAGAAGAAATAAGATTGTTTTAGAAAATAAATAATTGACGTATTACCAAGTTTTAAAAATAAAATAAAGTCTTTTTCATCAAAACATCCTATCTACAATATTTAAGGTACCTTCCCTTCATGTCGCATAGTCATGGGACGTCCTGTATATGAACTATGTCCAGCAGTGGACTTCTATAGGCTGATGATGGTGATGATGATGATGAATACGAAGAAATAACTAGTCATACATACCCATGGACTTAGTATACAAAAGGACTGAGCGCTCGCAGCTGAAAAACGAGCCGAGCAAGATATGAACTACAGAGTTAGTGTGTCTAGTTCTAATACGGTGACCATAAAATAAAGTCATGTCCAGGAGACTTTTTCCATAGACACTTATGAACGTGGAGTGGAACAAAAATTATTTAAGGTGGTTGCTTTCGCTCGTGGCGTGAAATTCAAATTTTTTCGTGTTTTTTGCTCATCACAGCTCATCAACACTTCTTCAGATAGCTAAAACTATGTTGCCGCAAATTATGTGACCTACCACACAAGTTTTAATTTATAGTATCACATAAATATCATTAGTTTAGCTAAGATTGTGCTTCTACGATATTTACAGTGTTTTTTTGTTTATAGCACATTCATAGCCAAACTAATGATATTTATGTGATACTATAAATTAAAACTTGTGTGTTAGGTCACATAATTTCCGGCAACATAGTTTTAGCTATCTGAAGAAGTGTTGATGAGCTGTGATGAGCAAAAAACACAAAACAATTTGAATTTCGCGCCACGAGCGAAAGCAACCACCTTAAATCAAATTATTTATCACAGTTATTTATGTAGCCAGTTGGGTTTGTCAACATTAAGACAGTTCCCAATTTAATTCTCATAAATTTGAAGTAATGGCCAAAGACCACAAGACGAAGGAGGTCAGTCATCAAAATACGAGTAATAAGGGTATATACCCCTAAATATTTACAAACAGAACCGTACACCATGAAATTACCGCTCTTGGTGAACTTTTAATTAACAGGAAGATCCTGAATCCTGGGAAAAAGTTTGAAATAGATATGTTTGTGGTAGCTACACGAAAATAATGGGGTGAATTTTACCCCAAACGGCTACCGGGGTTACTAGGTCATGACTAGTTATAGTGTAAACTTATATTAATTTGTGGAAGTATCAATTTAGAAGTTAATATAATTGGAGATTTTGGTTGGTTGTGATGTGGTGGTATGATTATCTACGACTCTATAATTATTCAAGTTGAAATTTATTTAATTTTGTAAAAAATATATTTTTTTATAGGTAAAGACATTAAATGTAATATTAAATTAAATCTAAAACTAAGCCACTAAAGCAAAACTAAAATAAAATAAAAACCTACCTATCAGATCAGCAAGCCGTCACCTGATGGCAGCGTGAAAGCTTTTATTTTCAAAAAAACAAGTCCGGCCTAGTATGGAGTACTGCTGCCACTTTTTTTTGATGACGGAACAAGCATAATGGCACACCTGATTTTAAGCGGTACCCTCTGCCTATAAACATTGCATTGTCACATAGGTCACGTCCACTTAGGACGCACCCTATGTGGCATTGCACCGCACCCACCACCCTGAGACATAAATATGAAAAGTTTCATGTGCCTGTAATTTCAGCGGCACCCATACTCGTCAAACTGGAACTCAGTAATGCGAGCACTACTGCCTTGCGGCAGAAATAGGTATGGTGGTAGTACTTCCCCGGACGAACTCTTTCACAAAAAAGCTCTACTACTACTAAAAGATTATTACCTACTTTATTTGAGTATGATCTTTAAACACTTGCCATAGACTAAAAAGAAAACCTCTCAACAAAGCACATCGTCTAAAAAGTAGATATATCTTTGGGCTAATAGTATAATAGCAATTTCAGGTAAAAAATTGTATCAATTTTATTTTAAAATTAATATTGGTTCTTATAAAAAAATGCTCGTTTTATTCAAAAAACAGACGCTAAAAATAAGGCAGATGTTATGTCAAAGGTAGGTAGGTAACTGAACCCTTACGAAATTGGAAGTATTGTCAGAGCAACAATTGCGTACCTTCGCCTTAAAAACTAGAGTAAAATAATAATAATTCAATTTTGATTGTTATCCAATCTAGAGCAGAAAGCGATTCTGCATCTTCTATCCTATTGTCGTACTCTGATCCTTGCGCTTGCTATAGGAAGTGTGCAAAATGGGACAATGAGGACGAACCCTTACGGAACTTTATTTTACAGCTGTGCCATTCGATTTTAACTCTAATTCCATGGAAGTTAGAGCCTAGTCTAAATTACAAGGTGAAACTACTGGAAGAAAGTGATAATCTACTTTTTTTTGTATCAAAGGACTTATTCGTGATTTATTCGTGACAACAATCGTTCCTTGAAGTCGACTTGTGGGAAATTTACGATCCAGTTTTAAGGGGCGTACTTATTGAGTATTTGATTATGGCATTCAGTTGTAATTTATATAGCAGATGGTTGGGGATCTTTTAAATTAATAAGTCATGAGAAAATATAGTAAGTATTAAGGAAAGAAGAAGTAGTAAGAAAATACTTACTAATCAGGGATATGTTAGAAGAAAAGTTTAACACAGAAATAAAAATCTGTGATGTGTCCGGCTCAAGAATAGACCATTCCATCTCGTCTCCTCCCGTGGATGTCGTAGAAGTAGAATAAGGGATTACAGCCAGGGGCGGTCAGCAGCATCCACCTGAGTTCTCAACACCAACACGAAATCACCAATCCGCCTGCCAAACGGGGTTATTTTTTATAATTCTAGCATAACGGAACAAGCAAATGGCCCACCTGATGTTAAGCGGTAACCTCTGCCTATGAACAGTGCATTACCTTGTAGGTCACGTCCACCTAGGACGCGCCCTATGTGGCATTGCACTGCGCCCGCCACCCTGAGACATAAAGATGAAAAGTCTTATGTGCCTGTAATTTCACCGGCACCCTTACCTTCAAACCGGAACACAGCAATGGAGCACTACTGCTTTGCGGCAGAAATAGGTATGGTGGTAGTACTTCCCCGGACGAACTCTTTCACAAAAAAGCTCTACTTCTACTAATTATGGCAAATCCCCCCATTGCATTCTATAGGGGAGGCCACGTCCACCAGTGGACGTCTAAAGGCATCTATTATGATACTAAACGGTTATGTGAAAATCAGTAATCAGATTTAATAATCACATATAACATAGAAACAATAAAATTTAATAGTCTGATGGTTATTAAAATGTTTCCAAACTTTGACTACTGACTAAAATGTCTATAATAATGACTATAAAAACTACCATCAAACTCTCGTTAGTATTACGAAATCAAACAATTTTATTACTTGTACTCAATAAAACATTATTGCACTTAAAAGTAGAATTACGATGTAACACACATCTACTGATAATCCGAGTCTATGATAGAGCCGTAAAACCATTTTATGGCCTGTTTCTAACGCAGCTGTCACTGTCAAGAAAGCGAGATCTTACTTGAACTTGAATTTACGAACTTTTTCCCCTAGGC
Source organism: Operophtera brumata (assembly GCA_932527175.1). Lineage (NCBI taxonomy): Eukaryota > Metazoa > Arthropoda > Insecta > Lepidoptera > Geometridae > Operophtera > Operophtera brumata. The sequence continues at coordinate 16,844,685 of OW052238.1, read as the reverse complement.
CCCTAACCAATATTTTATTGTTAACCCGACTTAGCTTGCCCTTGTTCAGCAGCCATTATTTGCGAAAAAAAAGATTCTATTGTAGATTTGTAATTCGAACTTCTTGAATGGTGAATTTTCAACATGGCGGTTTGGTTTTCTTTTTCTATAAACTGGTTTGATTTTCAACGGTGACGTATAAAATACCAGTCTTTCAACTTTTCCCCTCGATAAAATGTCACACATGTTATTTTCACACATTGAAATAAAAAAAAAAACAATTTAGAACATGCAAACTTTCTTGATTACTATTTGATTTTTAAAGGAAGCGTAGTTACCGCTTGCCCTCTCCATACAAAACGAAGTTGGTACTCATTTGGGTATTATTGAATTCTAGGCAATAAAATATTGTAGATACAATCTAGACTAGAGACTAATATAGACTCGACCAGTTATCAGTTTCCCTCTAAATTGTATAGAAACAAACTAGCATGATTAGATTTCCATATAAATCTGTAAATCAGTCGATTTGAAAACTATATTATATTTAGAAAAAACTGTCAAATCACGGGTCTAAAGTTCTAACCATGTGCATGTGCCATGGGCTAAGTTCAATCATGTATCCAGTCACCACACTAGTTCCTATACCATCGGTCATAAGGGCATCTTACGTAATCACTGGTGTTTTGTAGTAATCAAAAAAGATGACTCACAGTGCTTCCGTCTGGTAGTGATTTGGATCAGTTGAGCTACCTTTAGATCGCTAGCAGCGGTCTTCAGGTAGCACAACTGTTTCATATGTATTTTGTACATACCTTGTATTAGTTGTATTATTCTTTCTGTAAATGTAGTTTTTTTTTTATGTATTACATAGATATCGATAGCCCGTTTGTATGTTGTCTATTCAGTTCTAAAACTCGTAAAGAAGCTTCCAGTCAAGATATATCGGGCCCAGGTGTCCAAGCTTATCTATATAAATCAACCCTATTGCCCCCTTGACCTCTGGTTTCGAGGATTAGGGTATACCGTGTTCCCAGGACTTAACTGTTATGTCAACCGTTGTGGGGTTATTTACGATATGAGTAGCCGTTTTTGAAACATTGATGTTAACAGAATATTAGATGACAGGTTTGAAGTTTGACAGGTGACAAATCACTGTCCTATTATGTCACATAAAAATGACAGAACTACTCGGATATTTTTGGTCAATACTGTTACCTATGTATTCTTTTGGATTTTGAATAATGTGTCGCAATTAAAAAAAATTCTTGACTAATTTTGAATTTTTGGTGATTTTTTTGATGTGTAACATCTTCTCTCTCGTGTTCCTGCAATCTGCGGGAGTGATTCCGTGAGAGGGGTCGGATGTGTGTAATAGGAAGTGCGCATTTTTCCGAGAAGTTTGTACTATCAGCCATGTCGCTTGTTACCAAAGAGGTGATATATGTCATATTTTACATCATAATGCGAATACTGAACCTAAGGCTCGCTCGTTTTTTAATTTTTCGACTACTTATATTATATGAAAATATACAAAAATTATTGTTTTTTTAACATTGATAGACTGTTGTTTGACCACGTTCTTACCACGATGTGGCCGAATATGGAGCACAAAGGTCTAGAAGGCACCTATTCACTCCAAACCTTGAAGAAACCTAGATTATAGTTTTCAGGAGAGACAGACGACCGTACTATATTCCACGTTCTGAACTGAACTGTCATCAGTTATACAAAAAAACTTTTCTTATAATTGTGCGATCGCGATTCAACCCTTTGCTTTTAATTTCGTTACACTTTTTTACTTGTTTGCGCCGCCTGGTATTTCCGTGAGAAAAGAAATGTATACCTTAACTTTGTGTTTTTTTGTTATTCGGCGTCACATGGCTTGTGTTGCCAGTTTCAAGTGTTTAATAAAACTAATATTAAGTTATTTATGGGTAACATAAAAACAGGTTACCTACATGCCGGTACATTGTGCATTAACTTATTCACAGATACAAATGTCAAAGTAAGATAATTATGAATTATATATAAATTCAATTGATTAAATTAAAACATTAAAATAAAACATGGTATTACACGATATAGGTAGAGTCTGGCCAACGAAAGCAGTCCAAGAAAAATGGCGGGAATTTAAAAAAATCAAGCGCTGTTAACCCTGTCTGTACACGGCTTAAACGGAGTTGATACTTTTTACTGTCCCCAAGATGTATTATGAATGGTTCAAGTTCGTTTTATCAAGTACGAAACATCAATGTGTCAATTTTGATAGTCTTAAATTATTGCCATATCAAAACTTCTGAAAATAATGCGTGGACAGACTCTAAGTAAACTCAAAAAAAAAGTATACAACCTCTCTTTTCGAAAAAGGCGGGAAGTCTTAACTTTGTGTTCGTTATTTTATTTTCTGCAATAATGATCAGAACTGACAACTGATTCCAAATATTTTTTTCATAAAAAATGTGGACATACTAATATAGGTACAATAAGATACTACGTAGGGTTAAGTTTTTTACATTTCCCCAACGGTTGATTTAGTTACTACTTCGTATGGTTCATTTTTATCTGATCTTTATTAATTTGTGTGTATGAGAGTTTGTTGGTAATAGAAAGTAATTTCAGTGTAATTTTAGTAGAGATACTACTCTAATATATACTATACTATATTATACGAGTCTTTTATTATATTAGAGTTGGCAAAAGTTCACCCAGGTGGTCTCAGGGAGGTGGACAGTGGGTAAGAATCGAAAAAATATATGAACGTTTTTAAATGAAAACATAATGCCGAATCTTGAAGAGAATCATCACAGAGGACCCCTGTTGATTTAATAATTAAATGCACACTCCACTGTTTGAGCAAACAAATAAATTATAATGACAATAAAGTTATTTTATACTCTGTAACGGAACTACCACAGGACGATTCCTTTGTTTTTTTATTTCAACAAACCCAACGATTTGTTTTCTTATTGTTTGAAAAGGGTTAACTTTATTCAATCAAAAGTGAATTTCTGATTTTTAAATTATATTCTCCACAGGTGTGTCACGCGTTAGAATAGAACGCAACTCCTACATACATATATAAACACGCGCCTTTTTCCCGAAAGGGTAGGCAGAGCCTCAATGGGCCTCTTGTCACTGTGGGTTACACCATCGTGGGCATAGACGTGACAAGTGGTGAGCCCATCGCCGCCATTGCTTCCCACGACTGACTCGGCTAACGCTTGCCTCCAGTAATAACACATTCCTTAAGAAGCTAGCAGTCAGGACAAATCTTATACCAACAAATCTTTCTAACAGTCCGGGTAATCCCTTAGTCGGCTTTTGTGACATCCACGGGAGGAGACGGAAGGGTCTATTCTTAGGCCGGACACACCACAGCTCAATCTCAGCAAATCACAGCACATCACAACAACTCCTACCGTGGATGTCGTAAAAGCTGAAAAATAGATTACCCGGACTTGTTAGTAAGGATTTGTTGGTATAAAATTTGTCCTGGCTGCTAGCTTATATTACTGGAAGAAAGCATTAGCCGAGTCGGTCGTGGGATCCAATGGCGGCGATGAGCTCACCGCTTGTCATGTCTATATTCCCATCGGGTAATTGAAAAACATAAAACATTGGTAGTGTTGGCGCTATCCGCGAATATGGTGGCGCTATCCGAAAAGATGGTGGCGCTATCCGCGAAGATAGTGGCGCTATCCGAAAAGATGGTGGCGCTATCCGAAAAGATGGTGGCGCTATGCGCGGAAATGGTGGCGCTATCCGCGAAGATGGTGACGCTATCCGCGAAGATGGCGGTGCTATCCGCGAAGATGGTGGCGCTATCCGCAAAGGTGGTGACGATAAGCGCAGGTAGTTATTTGATTGCTGAAAAATGTTTGGAACCGAAAATAGTGGTTTGTCCTACGTATTTTCCCGTAATTAATTACCCACTTATGCACTTCTTTCACTGAAGTACTTATTCGATTTTATTACAATTACAGAAACAAAACAAAAAATAACAAATTCAAACGACAAAGGATGTTACGTTATCAATTACCATAGCGTGCTGGGTGACCATTCATTCAGAACCTAGGTCCCGAAGCAGGCACACTGAATGCTTTCACACAATGTAACAAATAAAAGGTTAAGATAGAGTCGATTTGTCTGATCAGTGTTAATTAAAAGATATAGTAGGTACTTACTAGTAATACATATCTGGATTATTATTATTAACAAGTATAAGTAGGTTTAAATTATGAAATGTTGTAAGATTAGCAAATAAAGAAGAAAATTAAAAAAAGGAGCTTTAATTCTACACAAAAAATATACAAAATAACAAATACAATTTTTTTAACTACTTTTTAAGTATAGACCGCCCTTGGTGGTATAAGCCTCCTCCAAGGCTCGCCAGTCTTCCCTAACTCTTGCTCTTCTCGACTAGAGTTTTCCAGCTACCTGAATGATGTCATCATTCCACCACCTTGTGAATGGATTGTAAAATTCACAAGGTGGAATGATAAAAGTGTGTTATTTAAAAGATAATTTACGTACTTACTAGTAATACATTTTTGGATTATTATTATTAACAAGTACAAGTAGGTTTAAATTATGAAATGTTGTTTAAAGATTAGCGAATAAAGAAGAAAATTACAAAAATCAAAATGAAACTATATAAGTGTGTTTGAGCCGGTACGGAGGCCTGCAATGCTCTAAAGTTTGAGCTGCATATTTCTCATAGAATTGAAATTACCGTGGCTTGGTATCATTTTAGAAAAACCTCTAAATGTTCAACGAAACGTAAGCAGGAGAATAGTAAAGTAGGTACGTGGTGTAAGTATAGTCGTAATTTTTCTAATATGCATATTTCCCGTTTAAAACGTAACTTCCTTGCATAAGTTGTATCAAAAATGTTGCCTTGGCTACTACCAACCCGAAATTACAAACGTTTTCATCAAAAAACAACACATTATTATAGTGAGTTATATGTAACACTGAAGAACCCACGCTTTAATTTATCATAAACATTTGTCGTTATATTTTTATGGTGTTTCATGCATTTTCCTATTTGAAACCGGATCCTACTCTCTAAATTATCTTCACCACATCAATACGGAACCCCAAAGGTCCAAAGAGGTAAAAAAAATCGCAAAATAATTTGCACACGGTTGGCTGAGCGCTAAGGGTGTTTTATTATAACCTATAACCTAGCTTCTCCCTCACACCTGGTCACGATGAATACCTCTGTCTCCCTCTGTCAATAATTCAGGGCATAACTTGAAGGTGAGCTCTCGAGGGAGATATTCTCTAAGTGCAGTGAAGAGGTTGTTGTGGTTCATTGTTTTATTGTTGCGTGGATGGAGAGCGTGTGAGGGCCCTTAGAACGTTTTTAGGTTGCGATATCGTTTGACTTTATTTCTGACTGCTTTGACGGATTGGCAGTGCGATTTTGTAGAGTAGGCATAATAAGTTTATTGTGAAGAATATTTTTTTCAATACAAGCTTTTATAAGATTACTAGCGACTCGACCCGGCTTTGCACGGGTAGCCCCGGTGACCCCCCCCCCCCTTCCTACCTCTCCCCTCTATGTCAATCTCCTGGTTCTAAGCTACCTCCCCACCAATTTTCAGACAAATGAGTTCACCCGTTCTTGAGTTATAATTGGTGTAACTAACACGACTTTGTTTTATATATATTATTCGTAACCGTGTTGATTAAAATGAGCCTAAACACGGCCAGTCTACTATTACCCCTCGAGGAGTTCCGTTGTCCACTTTCCGTCTCCGTCATCAGATCAGCTCGCTGTCACCATAATATTGCATTGTCATTGGACTTGAGAGGTATGCAAAATCGCAATCGGTTGAGGATAACTGCTTTAAAATTCAGTTGCAAGATTCCACTTAATTCTTTTGCTTATTCATTTGATCCCGTTTGCTACGTTATTATTTTTGATGTGGTTTGTTGGTCAAATAACAGTTGCATTGCATGAGTGTACATAAAGTAGTGTACTGCACATAACTAGGTAGTCAAACACTCGTGTGATACTAATAAAAACCTCGCCACTCGTGTTTTAATGAGGGCTTTTTATTTTTGAATGAAAAAAAATTAGTTCAATTTGGCTCGATAGATGGCGCTGACTCAAATGTGGTTGCCAAAATTAACAAATGTCTGTCTTTGCTGTGGTGTCTGTGCTTGTGTGATAGTAACAAAATACTACGAAAATATATCACTACGTTGTTGACTTTGACCTCGAAATAAGAACTAAAGCATGGAAGTAAGGCTAAAAACGAAACGGTATCGATTATACCAGTCTCATTCTTTTATATGAATGTATTCATGTGTTGGAATGAGACAAGCATATATCTATCTGCTTTTATTTGTGTAACTCGTACCAGGCCAAATGTCAAATTACTACTACATTCATGGTAACAATCTAGGAAGATATGCATGGTGCCAATATTCAGGGTACGGAACGGAAAAACGACTGTAGTGTGACAATATATTTGTTTCTCTCTAACATAGGATAGCAAGCTATCTTCTAGGATAGGAGTAAGAAGGAACACTCTATGCTATTTAAGCACTCACTCCATACTATTATACCTCCATGACTTTGACATCTCACTTTATTTTGACAGTTAAGTACACAGCTGGCCTATCTATTTTCAAGGGTTTAAGCATAACATGTGAAACGGCCGTAAAAACCCCTAATTACTTGTACCACTGTTATGTGACAATTTCATTAACTATTTTTTTTAATACTCAACTTTTTTGCCGTCACTACTTTCAACTTCAATTATACAAAGTAGTTATGGTTAAATAGTAATAAAAGTCAACAATAAATTATAAAAATAATACAACTTGGACGTTAGAGTATTCTATAGTTAGAATACTTCTTACATATAAAAGTAGGGGTTGGTGAAGTTTACATAAAAATGCCTTTGAATTAGTTACTGATCAATATTTATGTATGTATGTATGGTCGGTACACTATTAATAATGTATGAATCGAATAATGGTTGCGGTTGAATGGTAAAATGGCGTAGAGGTAACATGACATCATAATTCTCTAGGTGCACGGAGCGAGTTCAAAAATTCTTGAAAAAAAAGTACTCATAGATTGAGAACATCCGCCATTTTTTTTTCCGCGGTCATACAGCTGTTTATATATTGGTTTTTGCTGGCTGACAGAAGTCAGCCTGGATATGTGTTTCGCGATTATCTATGAATGTGGCAAAAAAAACGCGTTGTACCCAAACGGCTGGATGGATTTTGATGTATGAGGTATCATTAGAATCGTCTTGAATTGGACGGTGCTAAAGGTAAAACAAATGTTGATAAATCTATTATAGTGGCTGACAAATAAAAAAAAAATGACTAATAACAATTTATCTATGACATCAACATGGATATGAAAATCAAGAAATTGTTAGGTTCAAAATTTGTTTAGGTACATTTTAGGTACTACTTTTACCTAAAAATTAATAGATATTAGAAATATTTAGAAATATTTAGAAAAAAACCCTAGTTTCCCTTCTAAGAACGTTCTTGAGGTTTAATAAAAAACTGCATTCAAATCAGTTAAGCACTTAGAGATATACCAATAAACACAGAATTAATTCACTAATTTTTAGTTCTGTCAGTTTTTGTTTTTATTAACCCCCGACGCAAAAACGACGTGGTGTTATACGTTTGACGTGTCTCTGTGTGTGTGTGTGTGTCTGTGTGTGTGTCTGTCTGTGGCATCGTAGCTCCCGAACGGATGAACCAATTTAATTATTTTTTTGTTTGAAAGGTGAATTTGATTATTCAAAGCTATGTTTGATCAAAATCAGTTCAGCCGTTTCATTGAGATGAGGGTGTTATTAATTTTTACGAACTAATTACTTGTTAATTAATTACATGTTATTAGGTTTCCGTACCCAAAGGGTAAAACGGGACCCTATTACTAAGACTCCGCTTTCCGTCCATCTGTCTGTCTGTCTGTCAGTCTGTAACCATGCTGTATCTCATGAAGCGTGATAGTTAGACAGTTGGAATTTTCACAGATGATTTATTTCTGTTATAACAAAAAATACTACAAAACAGAATAAAACAAATATTTAAGGTGTAATAAGCGTGATGTACCCGGTGGGATCATGGAATAAGCCGTTACAAAAAAGTCAATGTTATCAGAAAAAAATGCCACCTTTCGATTTGCCTATCTACTAGTAGATTCTAAGTCTATTTCAAATTAACGACATCTGTGTCGCGGCGGGCGAAAATTCGCCTGCGACGCAGTTGGTTCGATTGATAAATAAACAAGGCATTAGGCATGGTTGCTGGTTCGATTCCCGCCTCGGAACAAATATTTGTACAATCTGCAGATATTTGTTCAGGGTGTTCTGGGTATTTTGTATGTATAATAATAAAAAACTATCTATGTAATGTATTGTATTGAGTATATCAGTTATCTAGTACCCATAACACAAGCTCTGCTTAGCTTGGGGATAGATAATGTTATGTTGAACTGACAGCATTATTTATTTATTATTAACTATAGCCTACATCAGTATCGATATATTAATAACTAGGTATAAATAGTCTAGTCAGTCTTGGCGGAGATCTATGTCCAGCAGTGGGCTTCTATAGACTGATGATGATGTTACTCGTAGTCTACATTGGTTATCTTCGGGTGAATGCTAGATTGGTATACTATCGTTTTCACGTTAGCACAAATATTTGTTCCGAGGCGGGAATCGAACCCGCAACCTCTTGCGTCGCAGGCCAACCTTCGCCCGCCGCAACACAGAGGTTGTCAAACAAAAAAACAGGTAAAGTTGGATATCGAATAACACAGTTGATTGTGTTATTCGATATCCAACTTTACCTGCGTTTTACACTGTATAATTTATATATCAACCTATTACCTATTGATGTCTATTACAGTGTGTGTGCCGTGTCCGTGCGTCAACCGAGGTCCGTGCTGAAAATCAGCGCTGCAGTTTACTGCAGCATTATGCTGAGCACGGACCTTTTTGGACGGCACTATATACACGCAGCAAAATATATGTGTTCTGTCCGTGTTATAATTGTATTGTGTTCCCAAGCTGTGTGTATTTGCTGTTTTTTTGTTCGACCTCTGTGTTGCGGCGGGCGAAGGTTGGCCTGCGACGCAGGAGGTTGCGGGTTCGATTCCCGCCTCGGAACAAATATTTGTGCTATCGCAGATATTTTTGTTCAGGGTGTTCTGGGTATTTTCTATGTATAATAAAAAATATCTATCTATGTTATATATTATATTAAGTATATCAATTATCTAGTAACACAAGCTCTGCTTAGCTTGGGGCTTGATAATGTTGTATGAACTGTCCAGCATTTTTTTTTTTTTTTTTTTTAAACTATTTCTATTCTTTCTGTTTTCGTTATAAACGTAGAGGAAAAGCCCGCTCTTTCAAGATTACAAGCCAATAAAAGACATAAACGCGCTTCTAGTAGAGCTTCGTAGCACATTTAATGAGTTAATGAGTACTATCAGATTAATGTCATAGTAACTTAAGCCAACTTAATATAAATAGATAATTTGGATTAAAAAAAAACAATAAAAAATACATAGTAAAAAATAAAATAATAATTTTCAGAAATATTTTGGGGCATAATTAGTTTTGAGATTGTTTATATGCGTAGATTTTTTGAAAGAGTTCGTCCGGGGAAGTACTACCACCGCACCTATTTCTGCCGCAAAGCAGTAGTGCTCGCATTGCTGTGTTCCGGTTTGAAGGGTGCCGGTGAAATTACAGGCACTTGAGACTTTTCATCTTTATGTCTCAGGGTGGCGGCGCAATGCAATGCCACATAGGGCGCGTTCTAGGTGGACGTGACCTATGCGGTATGCATTGTTATAGGCAGAGATTACCGCTTAACATCAGGTGGGCTATCTGCTTGTACCGTCATTCATGCAGTCACAAAACAAGATAAAAGAAAAGAACGCCAGGATCATTTAAAAAAAAAAAGTAAAGTACTGTTTATTGGATCTACGTACATTTCTAAATCATCTTAGATAAAATATCAGTGTAAATAAATTTAAGTCCCTACCGTATCTTCACAATAAAACATTTCTACAGTAGATATATATCATGCTATAGCTATAGGTAGGTAGATATAATACTGTTGCAACTTAAATTCTGAATTGAATAGGGACCCCGACTCACCGTATCCTTTGCCTTGAGAAGAAAAGAAATCCTTATTGCACAAAAAGATGTCCATCACATCCAACTGTCATTTGCTCACTTATTTGGTACAAAACAATCCAAAATGGCGCAGATTAAAAAGTTTACACAAAAGTTTCAGAACGTCTCAAACTATTTTCAGTTTGAAAATCGAATAGTTTCGAATAAAACCGCCGGAATGAAGAGCGCACGCGCAACGAACGTACTTTCCCGCGGAACGTCAACGAATGAATAAAGCGGAACTTTAATCCACCTGGGGACGGTGTCACAGTCGCCACATGGTTTTTCTATCTCGGTCTAACATCATAGTTTTCTTCACCCACGAGGGAGAAGGACATAGTTGTATTGAAGGAACGGTCGCGAGACGATATTTTTTCATTGTCTTATCTTTTGTGGTCGGCTGATAAACGCATGTTTGATAAGGTCCATTGATAAAAGAACCATTAAATTTTGAATAGGCTCTTTTGGTGCGGGCTTTTAGATAACTACATAAATTATCACCTTAGTTTGAACATGGGCTTAAAAGTAGGTTTTACTGTAAAAAATAGGACAAGGGTGGACTTTTAGCTTCTTACCTGTCCTGTTTGGCATTCCAGGGATTTCTGGACGCAGAATCGAATCATGACGAAAGAGTTTTGATTTCGTATCCTTTGATTCGGGTTCTTGCCATCAATGGTAAGACAATGGATCGCCACCGTGCACGCCACCGCGGACGGCTGAACGCGTTGGTTTGGCCTAGCTTAAGTCGGCTTTTACGACATCCACGAGGGGAGACGGAGGGGTCTATTTTTATGCCGGACACACCACGGCACGATGAGATAATATCTAAAATGGGAGCAAACTTCCTTTGCTTAGGAACAAAGCTGTAATTCAATTTTTAACTAAGTCTTGGTTGTATGCAGCCGAAATATTTTTAGACAAGCCAAATTGGTACTTTGCTAAAGTTGCGTTTTTTCAGTGTTGCAGAGGTTTGTTTTTAGTAGTAGTAGAGCTTTTTTGTGAAAGAGTTCGTCCGGGGAAGTACTATCACCATACCTATATCTGCCGCAAAACATTAGTGCTTGCATTGCTGAGTTCCAGTTTGAAGAGTATGGGTGCCGGTGAAATTACAGGCACATGAGACTTTAATCTTTATGTCTCAGGGTGGCGGGCGCAGTGCAATGCCACATAGGGCGCGTCCTAGGTGGTCGTGACCTATGTGAGAATGCACATAGTTAATGTTCATAGGCAGAGGTTACCGCTTAACATTTAAGGTGGGCCATCCGCTTGTACCGTCAATTAAGTAGTATAAAAAAAAGGTCTCGTGCGCCCTAGCGGGACACGCGGTACTGCATTATGTTCGGAGGTGGTCTCAGAGTTTTGAAGTTGCCATCGACACCATCGAGCTAACTAACCATCGTTAACTGCAAGTCATCACTAACCTAAGTACACAATCTTAAGCATTGATTGCACCTAACGAGTACAGTGGCGAGTGGCGAACAGCGGGTACTCGGCCTAGTAAACAGATTGGGATTCTGGACACTGACTCGCCACTGTACTCGTTAGGTGTGCGCCGGCCATTACGGCTTCTCACGCGCTTGTCGACATACTGCACCAGATAAGTGGTCAACATTATTGAATTACCACAAACGGGATTGAACCCACTGACCAAGATACTGACCGTTTACCACCGGTACTGTACTAACGGAGCCTGCTTCATTTGGTAATGAATGCGATTAAAATGGGTGTAATTATTGTGATTAACTTTTTAGAATGGCTGCAGCAGGATATTATCGGTAACAAAGTACCTACTTAGTATATTATTTTTCAAGTGTAAACCACACTTTATGGATAACATTAAATTGAAATGTATCCCAAAAATTCCGTTCCAGCGGGACTCGAACCCGCAACCTTGCCTGTGATCGGCAATGCCTTTACCAGTTCGGCCATAGAACACTATGACGCTGAAGACGAAATTTGTGGGCACTATCAACTCGGCTATAGCGCCGATGGGAGCCATCTACAGTTGTTTCATTAGAAACCTTCTGTTCAAAGTGTCTGTGTGTGTATTTTTGGGATACATTTCAATTTAAGTACCTACTTATTTGCCGTCTTTTTTAAACGACTTTATATATAGCGGTCTGCTTGTCCGGCCTCATTCGCGTGGCGACTAATAAGTAATTAAGTTAAGACAAGTACCTGAGGTAAAGAAAAATAGTATTTTAATATCGCACTAATAAAAACAATATCTATACAGTTAAATAAATAAATAATGCTGGACAGTTCACACAACAAGATTATAAGGGAGTCTTCGTTTTTTGGTTAGATTTGGTTGTTGTGTTGTGTCCAGCCTAAGAATAGACCCCCTCCATCTAGGACGAAGCTGTTGCGTGTAAGTGTGTTCTGTATGGCGCTGATTATCTATAGTAAAATTCCGTCGTCTATACGAAACATTAATAATTTAAATATATTTAAAAACTCCCTGCCGAAACTACTGGTGGAAAAGGCTTACTACTCTGTGGACGCATTTCTAGACGACCGTATTTAACGTAGACAGAGTAGGTAGGTATGTATTTCTCGCTCTACGGTATTTAATAAATTGTTTGACTTTTACAACATTTACAACTCTGAAATGATATTGCATGAATTAAATTAATTACTTTGTTACTACCTGACCTATATTAATTATGTGAAAATTAATTGTTGTGTTTTTTTATATTTTTTTAAATTTGTATGCCTAGACAAGGCGAAACATGGTGATACTCTTATCATTTATGACATCTTTATGTAAAACTGTGTTTCGAACAAATAAATTATCTTATCTTATCTTATCTTATCTTATCTTATCCATCTCTTCCCGTGGATGTTGTAAAAGCCAACTAAGGGATTACCCGGACTTGTTGATAAGATTCGTTGATAAGATTTGTCCTGGCTGCTAGCTTATTATGGAATGTGTTATTACTGGAAGAAAGCGTTAGCTGAGTTAGCCATGGAAAGCAATTGCGGCGATGAGCTCACCACTCGTCACGTCTATATTCCACGATGGTGCAACCCACTGTGAAAAGGGGCCCATTGAGGCTCTGCCTATCCTTTTGGGGAAAAAGGCGTGTGTCTATGTATGTATGTATGTAGTTCACGCAACATTATCTAGCCCCAAGCTAAGTAGAGTTTATGTTATGGGTACTAGATAACTGATATACTTAAATACAATACATTATAAAGATAAATATTTTTTTATTATGCATAGTAACTACCCACAACACCCTGAAAAAATATCTGCATATCGTACAAATATTTGTTCCAAGGCTGGAATCAAACCCGCAACCTCCTGCGTCGCAGGCAAACCTTCGCCCACCACGCCACAGAGGTTGTAAGAATTCATAGTTAAATTAAAACTATGAATTAAGATCGATTGTTTATTTTATATCGACATGGACGATCCAACACGTGGACCGAACAGCAATTTGTTGAAGGATGTTTACTGTCAAAGCGAAGTGAAACTCGAACGCATGTTGTGCACCTGCCTTTAGTCCAGTGGCTCTCAAACTGTGCTCAACGAAATGGGAATGACAGCGATCTGAAAGCCTACTTTGAAATAACTGAAGAACTGTGTTTTGACGTGAATGCAATGAAAACATGTACTTTTATTTTATTTATTGTATTTACAAAACAGATTACAATCACCTTAGCTTACACTTACATGCATATTTAGTTCTATTCTAGATTCGTAATCAAATATGTAAACACGACTAAGTCACAGTGTTGCATAGTTATAAATTAAACTACCCTAAAAACCTTTGAGAGCTTTGATCTCCTAAGTGATAGTTATATCGTTGCAAAGATCCATCTAGCATCAGTATAAAAATAAATACTAAATCCCCCACTGACCCTCTCTTTAGAAGTGACTCCCTTTGGGTATAGAACCCTAAAGCCAAGTTAAAAATTGACTTGTTTGATTGGTTGAAATTGAATTTCATTGATTGATTGGTCTTGGGTATTATTTTATCTGTGGTCTTGGTAAGATAAGGTGTCTTCAACAACCATTTCTGTCACAAGCCTTGAAAAAAATAGGTTATTTTTTTATTTGGTAGAATTCTACCAATATAATAAAAATTCTAATATTATATAAATATTATATTTATATATAATATACACAGTAACAATTATAAGTAAAGTTCTTGGGGATACAGTATTTGTCAATCGGGGGGGATCAAATAGAAATGAGGAGTCTGAGCAACCTTTTCCCTGAGGGTCTCGGGGCGGGTGCTTGGAAACACCGAGTCTTAAAGAAGACTAGAGAAGAAAAAGTTTTTCAAAAAATAAATTATATTTATTATCTATTATATTATTATATTTACATTACCTATAATACTAATGAAATAATAAATAAATAATAACTAGTATAGTATTATTTTATCTGTGGTAGTATATACTTTTAAAGTTTCTGATAAGGGTGGTAAAATTTATTTAATACAGATCCAGCTATAATGGAACATGCTTCATCGCCTCTTTGTTATGGCAAAATGTTGAGGGTGTTAAAAAGTTTGAGAAGCTGTTTATTTGATTCTACAACATTCACGCTGTTTTCCAAAATGTTTTTACAAATTCCTTATTATAGAGCAAGAGACAGGTGTAAATGTTTCGCCTCATTAATATAAATATTCGGGTGTCAAATACAAAAAACTTGTCGAAACACCATTCGGAATACATTAAAACTACAATAGAATTATGAATATTACATATTGAAGTGCTCAAATAAAAAATCCTAGTCTTACAAAAAACTTGATATTTATTTTGCATAAATAATAAAGGCTTAATTTTAAAGAGTATGTTTCGAAAATAGTGAATTTTAGCCTGGAGACAAAACCTTTCAACTTTGCTTACAGGATCGATGGTCACCAGAATTGATGATCGATGGACTGTAACGCTTTTAAAAGTGTCGCGGCCTTATAGGCAGAGGATGAAGTTCACGGGCACCTTCCCCATGTAGCCCCTCCACAGGGACAGACTCCACCAATCGTGTCCTGACCCGAGAAGCAGACATCCCGGGCCAGGAGGACTGGCTTGTCTCCGAGCAGTGAAGGGGGGGTGCCTCTGACTAATTTCCAGTGCACGTTACAATTATTCTAACATAAATTTCTGATAATGTGCATCCAGCCTATAAGTAGCACGTACATACCATTCACCGTAAGATGGCACCTGCCATGGAGTATTTATTTTTCTGTGGTTGAAATTATTCCCAAAGCACATACTAACACACAGACTAAGAGACACACAATCTTATGCAGGGGACATCTTACGGTGAACGGTCTGTACAATAATCTTATACAGCTCGTTCACCGTAACATGGCACCTGTAAATACTCCATGGCAGGTGCCAACTTACGGTGAACGGTCCGGCTCGTTCACTGTAAGATGGCACCTGTACATATTCCATGGCAGTTACCAACTTACGGTGAACGGTCTGTAGTTTTAAACATACCAGCCTTCTATCAGGCAGTGACACTGCCGTGTCAACCGCCGGTCACGCTGCGTAGGCGCAGGTGTCCCCTAATTAGTGCACGTGAGAATAGCACCAATTTACAACACTACGCACTCTAATTACAACAAATAATATGTGTTCCTGTAGTCAAACTACAGTTCCGGATATTTAATTGATAGATATTGATTGAGAATTTATGCAATTATACATACTTTATTTACACAAATAAGATACCACAACGAATACAAAATGGTATACAAAAAACATTTTAAAAATTAAGATGAAACAGATATTGACCTTGATCTACACTAATATTATAAAGAGGTAATTGTTTGATTGATTGTTTGTTTGTAACTGATTGTTTGTTTGTTACTGAACCGGACTCTTCCCGCCATTTTCGACGCCGTTTTCGTCGTCTACTTTTATTTGATTTCATTTCCAAGTGTTTTTTGAGTTATTTTGTGTAATTTTGGTGGCATTTTAACCAATGTAGCTCGTCTATAGAGCACAATAATAATTAGTGTAGGTAGTGAAATGAAATGGAAGTGTATTGCGTGACTTTTCAAATTGGTGGAAATTGTCTACCAAAGTTTATGTAAAACGGCTTCCGTTTTACTAAAACATGACTTGACTGTGACTGTCAAAGTCAAAATCAATCTTTATAATTGGCAACGACGCCAATGGCTTGTGCATTTGCCATTATCAAGTATAAGTATAATTATAAGTATAGAAGGAATGTAACGTTGCAAATTATATTGAAATTACAATAACTTTACTTGAAAATGGAAAATGGACAAGCCGTGCGACGCCTTTGATAAAGAAAAAAAACTTCCGAGCTGGGTAAATTCCCAGACCACCGAGTTACTGACCTGACATAATGACTGACAACTAACCGAGAAAAGTTAATTGAGTGTCAAGTTATATATATGCGTTGCGTGCAGTATGCCCCAAAATTTAATTAAGAGATAAGATCTACCTGATTAACATGACAATAGACACCTGTCACTCATTATGGAGAAAAAATCGTTTAAAACGGTTCAATCAAGTAATCTGTTAGACGGTAAAAACACAAGTTTTCTAAAAGGCTACACAAAATTATTGAAAGAGACACATTTTATATACTTACTACATATTATATATTAAATATTATTTAGAAATATAAATAGGTACTTATTAAAAAAAAAACCTAGGTACTTGTATTAGTTGTTACTAAATGATGTTCTCCTAATAAAGATGTTATTTAAATATAATAAAATGCGTTAAGCTAAATGACTAGCTCCGCAATTTTTTTTGTCGTTTTTGATAATTCTTGTTTTTTTTTTTTTATATATAATTGGCGCCGCACGGCTTGTGCATTTGCCATTTTCAAGTATCTGTATTTTCAATATATTGTATTTTCAATATATTTTGCAACGTTACACTCCTTCCAAGTCGTCAAAGTCACAGTCCAGTCATGTTTTAGTAAAACGGTGGCCAATTCTACTAAAACTTTGGTAGACAATTTCCACCAATTTGAAAAGTCACGCAATTCACTTCCATTTCATTTCACTACACTTGTGCTTTTTAAACGAGCTACATTAGTTAAAATGCCACCAAAATAACACAAAATAACTCAAGGAAACACTAGGAAAAGAAATAAAATAAAAGTAAACAACATCTCTTTTCGAAAATGGCGGGAAGAGTCCTAATTCTTGTATACTATGTGAATCGCTACCCTTATCGTGGAATCTCTAATGTCCGTCTTCAGCCAGTGTTGTCATTTCAATTTTCAATATTTAAAATTGTTGAAGTATTTATTGGGATTTTAAATGTTGTATTTTAAATGTGGTAGGTTTGCACCGATACATCACTACAATACCAAACAATACATCCACGGAGACTATCATAACACTCTATGAGATGTAGTGAGTTGACGATTTTTGAAAACCAATTCTATTTTCTGTTCTCCGGTTTAATTTTTAATCGTATTTTATTTGCAATAAGGTCCATAGTAGATTAAACTATTTCACATGTTTCAAGTTTATCCTAGGCTTCAAAGGTCACAGAGGCCTGTGTGATTTTGATAGATGAACCTACAATTCAATTTAGTGTGGCTAATTTCTATTTGGTATCGATTTCACGCGTCACGTCTTTGGTGGTAAAATCTACCAGTCAGCAAGCAACTGGTGGTACCAATACCAACACAGGACAGTTCGTCAGTTCAGGGTATACTATTATTTATTCTGTGGTTCAGGCCAGGACAATCAGCTGTTCTGATGATCACTATCTTTAATTTTCACTAGAAACGGGATATTTACCATGATTTTTGAGTTTTATATCATCATGGTAAATATCCCGTTTCTAGTGAAAATTATGTACATAACCATGATAGTTTCAAAAGTTATATCACTATCTTTGTCTATCGTGTCATCCTGTCATGAGAGCTATATGGTCGGAGTTTCAACAAGGTGTCATGTAGGTGAAATTCTTTTAAATAGTTAAATAGTTTGCGCGAGAGACAATTCCAAAGTGGTAAAATGTGTCCCCCCCCCCAACTTCTAAAATAAGAGAATTATAAAACTAAAGAAAAAAACATTAGTAAACTTCCAACGAAAATTAAATAAATAAATAAATAAATAATGCTGGACACTTTACACAACATTATCTAGCCCCAAGCTAAGCAGAGCTTGTGTTATGGGTACTAGATAACTGATATACTTAATACAATATATAACAAAGATAGATATTTTTATTATACATAGAAAATACCCAGAACACCCTGAACAAATATCTGCATATCGCACAAATATTTGTTCCGAGGCGGGAATCGAACCCGCAACCTCCGGCGTTGCAGGCGAACGTTCGCCCGCCCCGCCACAGAGGTCGTCGTCGTCGTTCAAATTGGTTTGAACGAGATCTAGTAAGTAGTTTTTTTTTAATACTTCAAATCGTAATCCATCCAAGAACTTTTATATTATGTTACTTGCTGCCACGGAACCCTTCATGGGCGAGTCCGACTCGCACTTGGCCGCTTTTTTGATAAAACGGTAGATATGTACAGATTATTACAATTAAGATACCACATACAAAGATAGAAGGCTGTCTATTCTTATAATTACCTACTTCATTGTTGGACTATAATAAGCTTTCTACCTCTCCACAGGTAATCTAAAAACGAATCTACTTAGAATGTATGTCAAGTTAAATTACCGCAATTCTTATTCAAACATTAAAATAACAAAATGTACTTTCACAGCTATAAAAATCTTGTAAACCGTATTTCGCACATTACTTGCAAAATAATACACCATAATGTTTTGGAATAGAAAGTCTTGTATCTATACGATTAAGGTACGGATTGTGTTGAACTTATCGGCAGAATCACGCGCAAACACTCTAACTTATTTCTGGTTCATTATTTTAAAACTAAAGTTTCGTACATAAATCGTAAAAGATAATGTCTACTAAATTTTATGGACCATTATATGATTACTCGTGTCTGTCTTTCTGTCTGTTATATATTTTTTTTATTTTTTTTAATACTTTTATACTTTTTGATTTTTTTATACTTGGATGACGGAACAAGCAAGAGGCCCACCTGATGTTAAGCGGTAACCTCTGCCTATTAACAGTGCATTACCTCATAGGTCACGTCCACCTAGTACGCACCCTATATGGCATTGCACTGCACCCGCCACCCTGAGACATAAAGATGAAAAGTCTCATGTGTGCCTGTAATTTCATAGCGTCTGTTTCGTCATAGCGTATTTTCGCCCAGTCTAAATATTTTCTCCTGACTATTGGACAAAAAAGTTGTGGTAGGTATGTGCACAGAGTAAGGTAATCCAATCAGTAGTAAACAGTTACACAATATATTTAACAATAGTCTTAAATTACGAAAAATTGACACCGTTTACCACAGATTACACATAAATAAAAAATCATAATACGGTGAAAAAAAAAAAAAAAACACATGGTGTGCGTCCTAGGTGGACGTGACCTATATGATAATGCACTGTTCATAGGCGGAGGGTACCACCATCAGCTTGATCCGTCATTCGAAGATGTAAAAAAGAAAACAATGCGTCATCTTAAGGTGGATGCTCACGCTTGTGGCGCGAAATTCTTTTTTTTTTTGGTGTTTTTTGTCCATTACAGCTCATCAACACTTCTTCAGATAACGAAAGTTGATTTCGCGAGAACTAGGAGACTTAACACTTGACTTTGTCAATAAATAAACAAATAAAATAAATAAAATACCAAAAAAAATTAATTTCGCGCATCCTTTGAAAAAGACAACACGCAACTTTGAAAAAGACCTAAAACATGGAATTTGGGCTCGAAAATTTCAGAAATTTCTTGCTCACACTGGAATATATATTTACTAGAAATAGGTATCTACTCTCGTGGCTTCCAAAGAACGGAAATCACCAATCATTTATCCAACAGTGTAATTACATTGTTTACAACTGCTAACGCTGTTACGGTAATCCTTTGAGTTTTTTCTATCGATAAACCTATCGGGCAGTTGAATCCACTTTATTTTTATTGGTTTACGGACGATTTGGACAAATTAGATTATCGTTGAGCAACAGATGTCGTTGCACAGTTGTTTAAATTAAACAGATGTTAATAGACGAAGTTGTTTAATATTATGATAGGAAAAGAGCCATGTGGAAGATATGGAAAAGAGCCATGTGGAAGATATGGAAAAGAGCCATGTGGAAGATATGGAAAAGAGCCATGTGGAAGATATGGAAAAGAGCCATGTGGAAGATATGGAAAAGAGCCATGTGGAAGATATGGAAAAGAGCCATGTGGAAGATATGGAAAAGAGCCATGTGGAAGATATGGAAAAGAGCCATGTGGAAGATAAGGAAAAGAGCCATGTGGAAGATATGGAAAAGAGCCATGTGGAAGATATGGAAAAGAGCCATGTGGAAGATATGGAAAAGAGCCATGTGGAAGATATGGAAAAGAGCCATGTGGAAGATAAGGAAAAGAGCCATGTGGAAGATATGGAAAAGAGCCATGTGGAAGATATGGAAAAGAGCCATGTGGAAGATATGGAAAAGAGCCATGTGGAAGATATGGAAAAGACCTATGTGGAAGATATGGTATTTTCTAATCTTTTGATATTATTACAAGTTTTTATTTAACTTGTGTTCCAGACGACCTCTGTGGCGCGGCGGGTGAAGGTTTGCCTATGGCGCAGGAGGTTGCGGGTTCGATTCCCGCCTTTGTACAAATATTTGTACGATCTGCAGATATTTGGTTAGGGTGTTCTGGGTATTTTATATGTATAGTAAAAAATAACTATCTATGTAACATATTGCATTATAAGTGTATCAGTTATCTAGTACCCATAACACAAGCTCTGCTAAGTTTGGGGCCAGATATTGTGTGAACTGTCCAGCATCTTTTATTTATTTAAATTTATATTTATATTTATTTTAGTCTTTTCTGTCTGAGAGGGACAAATCTTGCGATCGAATTTTCGACCACCTTAGAATAATTATTAAATTCTTTTTCGACAACTTCCCGATATCCGATTGAGCTAAAATTTAATATACTTACGTTACTAAAGAAGTGGTTCTAATTCAGCTTCTTAAGGTGGTTGTTTTCGCTTGTGGCGCAAAATTCATTTTTTTTTCGGGTTTTTGCTCATCACAGCTCGTCAACACTTATTCATATAGCGAAAAATGATTTGCTGGTAATAATATGACCTAACACACAAGTTTTAATTTATAGTATCACATAAATATCATTAGTTTGGCTATGAATGTGCCAAATCAAAAAATCACTGTAAAACCAATGAAGCACAATCGTAGCTAAACTAATGATATTTATGTTAAAATACTATAAATTAAAACTTGTGTGTTAGGTCATATAATTACTGGCGAATCATTTTTCGCTATCTGAATAAGTGTTGATGAGCTGTGATGAGCAAAAAACACGAAAAAATTTGAATTTCACGCCCCAAACGAAAGCAACCACCTTAACCATTTTATTGTCGCTAAATGATTATAAGTATCTCCATAGAAAACAGGGTCGACATGACACAACGATGCGGTTATCAGGCTAGATGGAAAGCCAGCTGGATTTAAATATCATATAAGTAAAAACTCTTATTTTACGGACTTCAATCCGACACTTTTATAAGAAACGTCTTCATTTTTTATCTAATTTCACTTTATTGTGTTTATATCGTGTAATTTTGGTGGCATTTTTTTACTGGTGTAACATATAAAAAGCACATGTGTGGTAGATAGATAGAAGTGTATTGCGTTTATTTTCGGAATGGTGGATTTTGTCCACTTCTTATTTTAGGTAATGCTTCTGTACGTTATTTGCAACAATTTAGCCAATGTCAAGTGATATATTATTATATTTTTATAGTCAAGTCGTCAAGGGTCTCCGTCAAGTCATAATCCAGTTTAAATAGTAGCAGAAAAACTGAGTTTTTACGGGGGAAAATTCACCATTTCCAAAAGACACGCAATACACTCAAATTTCACTACATCACACATGTGCCATTTATCCAAGTTACATCGGTTAAAATGCCACTAAAATTACACGAAATAACTCGAAAAAACACATAAAAATGTAATAAAATGAAAATGTCGACGTTTCTTTCAAAAATGGCGATTCAAAAAACCCGATTTTGTCCTCTAAAACCTTGGTTTGTCTGCCACCATTTTAACGTGAATATCAGAACTTGAATATGCCAATGTCATCACGTGAAATTGGCTAAATTGTTGGGAATATTCCACAGAAGCCATTAAAAAAAAACTCTTATTTTATTTAAAGTCTAAACCCAACCAGGGTTGGTATAATGCAAAAATAGCCCCCAGCGTCAACACAGCCCGAGGGCAGACAACATGTAACAATACACGCGTGTCAAGAATTTGACGATAACGTAGCTACCACTCATTACACGTTGATTCATTTAGCCCTATTATAATGGTCGATGGCCCTACCACGGTTTCACGAATCGATTACTTAAATGAAAAAATGAAAAAATATTTATTACAGCAAAGACAAAGTATCAGGTTTTAAATTGAACATCTTTTTCCTAGCTATACATTTATTTACAGAAAGAATAATACAAGGTATGTACAAAATACATACGAAACAGTTGTGCTATCTGAAGACCGCTACAAGCCATCTAAAGGTAGCTCAACTGATCAAATTCACTACCAGACGGAAGCGTCCCTAAGATGCTGGCTGCATTGCCACGCTGAATGGCAATACTAATACATCTTAAGCTAATTATAAGGATACACATTGTTATGCTGAAAACTTAATAAAAGAGTTATTGATGGCTTCCTCACTAGGACAAGCCTGTATCGCGGGAGCCTGAATACGAGAGAAAGAAAATTTACATTTTGTGCTCAGCTGACAGTTTGAGGTTTAAGCATAGATTTTTGTACAGAACGATGCGATCAAATGATAAAAATAACGTTTATGTAAACTCTTCCCGCCATTTTCGAAATGAGACGTTGTCTACTTTTATTTTATTTATTTTCCTAGTGTTTACTTGAGTTATTTTGTGTTATTTTGGTGGCATTTTAACTAATGTAGCTCGTTTAAAAAGCACAAGTGTAGTGAAATGAAATGGAAGTGAATTGCGTGACTTGAAATTGGTGGAAATTGTTTACCAAAGTTTTAGTAAAATTGGCCACCGTTTTACTAAAACATGACTCGACTGTGACTTTGACGACTTGGAAGGAGTGTAACGTTGCAAAATATATTGAAAATACAATATAGTGAAAATACAGATACTTACTTGAAAATGGCAAATGCAGAAGCCGTGCGGCGCCAAATATAAAGAAAAAAAAATACGTTTAGGTATAATGAGAATATAGAATACCCACAAGCATTCACTAAACTAAAAGATTTTAAAGTATTTATATCTATAAATCTTAAAAAAATATTTAACTAAAGTTCATTTGGTTACAAATATACAGTGGTGGCCATATAATTAAGAACGCTGATATAAAGGGAAGATTTTTTCCAACTAAGATGCAAAACTAATTGTATGCATTTGTTTTTATTTCTCTCGGTATCGTAAAACATTTCCATATTACCACTGTATTCATTGATACACATGATTGGCTAAAAATCAATAGGAAAACTTTTTACACTACTTTTAAACAAAGTATTCCTTATTACTGGCTGGTCACGTAATTAAGAACGCTAAGTAGTTTATACCTTTATTCAAATTTAAATAGAGAACACTCAGTCGATTTGTTACTGTTTGTATAATTTTGGCGCCATTACGTGCTGTAAAAGATTAAAGGTGATTGCTTCTTTAGAAAAAACAATGGGAAAAAATAAAAGTTGTGATAAATCTACAAGGGAAGTAATAATAAAATTTCGCCGGAAGAATTGGTCTTATAAAAAGATAGCCGACCATCTGCAATGTTCAAAAACGATGGTTTTCCACGCTGTAAAGCATTTTGCTACGTATCAAACTACTTCGAATGTTCCACGTGTACCTAAACAGAGAAAAACAACTCCTCGAGATGACCGAAACATCGTTCGTATGGCAAAACAAAATCCTTTTAAAGGGTCCAATGAGCTTAGAAAAGAATATTTTGGTGAAAACAACCCTTCAGCAATCTCAGCACGCACTATTCGAAGACGTTTGGTAGAAGAAAAATTGCACGGTAGGATAGCAAGAAAGGTACCCATGTTAAAACTTTGCCACAGGCAAGCCCGGCTTGCATTTGCGAGAAAGTATGAAAACTGGACTGTGCAACAGTGGAAAAATGAACTTTTTTCTGACGAGACGAAAATAAACACAGTATGTTCTGATGGAAAACGATATGTACGACGTCCCCCGAATACAGCATTCGACCCAAAGTACACGAAAGTTACATTAAAGCACGGTGGTGGAAATGTGAAAATTTGGGGTTGCTTTTCTGGACATGGTGTAGGACCTGTAAAGTTGATAGAAGGTAACATGGATCAGTTTCAATACAAAAATATACTGGAAGAAACAATGTTACCATACGCTGAAGACGTTCTACCGGTCATTTGGACATTCCAGCATGACAATGATCCAAAGCACACTGCACGCACCGTAAAGGAATTTCTTACAGCGCAATTAGTTTCTGTCTTAGACTGGCCTGCTAACAGTCCAGATCTAAACCCAATAGAGAATCTGTGGTTTGAAGTAAAGAAAAAGGTTTCAAATACAAAGTGTGGAAATTTAAGAGAGCTGTATGACGTTTTTTTAGAAGAATGGAACTCTATTTCTCTTGCGAAATGTCAAAAATTAATAGAGTCAATGCCTCGCCGGTGTAAAGCTGTAATTAAAAGCCGTGGATATGCTATTAACTATTAATTTTAGTTAAATATTTATTAAATTTCTTTTTATGTTTCCTGTGCTACATAATATTGTGATTTTTTAAATCTAAGTGTCATACAAAACAATTCCCGAGCAGTTAAATAAATCGTTCTTAATTATTTGTCCAGTTTCAGTACTATTTGAATGTGTTACTTTGATAAAATCAATAAAATGTGCAAAAAATAGTTAGCGATTTCATACTTTATTCTTAAGTCAGGTTGCTCTATTAATGTGACTATTATATAACATAACTAGTTGCTTCTCAGAAGGTACACATCTCTGTGTATGATACGATTTAAATAAAAAACTTCTAGAACTTCAAATCGTTCTTAATTATATGACCACAACTGTATATAACAAAAACAGACAATTTGGTGATTTAAATGAAGTAAAAAAAAAAACACTAAATTATAAGATTATTTACTAAATTATTTAACTGGGGTTTAATTTAGAAATAATTAGGCTTCATATGGAATCGTTAGATGACAAGAATAGGAGCTTATCCCAGGTTTGCACCGTTTATGGCGCATACGGAAGGCTTTTAAATATTAGGTACAAACTTTGAAGAATTGAAAATGTAGTCTGGCCTTTCTGGAAAATTCATCTAGTTTATCTTCTTCTTCGTCGAATTCTTCATTACAGATAGTCGTGCCCGTCTTGAAAGGATTAAGTAGAGATGCAGATTCTTCCACGCTGATCTATCCTCGGCTTGTCTTAGGGCAGCGGTGATGCATGGCCAGCGAGTGCCTTGACTTGATCAGACCAGCGACTAAGTGATCGGCCGCGCGGTCTTTTTCTATCCACTTTTCCCACTACAATTAGTTTTTCAAGGTTATCTGGCTGTCTTCGGGCTATGTGTCCAAAATAACTAAGACCAAGCTCTCCACAATCACCAGCGAAGCTCTAGTTTAATTTTAGGGTATGGTTGCCGGTGAAATTACAGGCATATGAGACTTTTCATCTTTTTCTCAGGGTGGCGGGTGCAGTGCAATGCCACATAGGACGCGCCCTATGTGGCATTGGACGTGACCTATGTGATAATGCAATGTTCATAGGCAGATTGTACGGCTTAACATCAGGTGGGCTACCTGGTTGATCCGTTATTACAAGTAACTAGTATAAAAAAAAGCCCTATTCAAAATGATGCTTTTAAAACTGATTAAAATTAACATCGATCGATTTACATCTTGTTGTAGAGTCGTTTTCACTGTAAAGTGTTTTTTTTTTAATTCTTCTTGTATGACTGAACAAACTTATAGCCCACCTACCTCTGCCTATGAACAGTGTATTACCTCATAGGTCACGTCCACCTAGGACGCGCTCTATGTGGCATTGCACTGCGCCCGCCACCCTGATACATAAAGATGAAAAGTCTCATGTGCCTGTAATTTCACCGGCATCCTTACCCTTCAAACCAGAACATAGCAATGCGAACACTACAGCTTTGCGGCAGAAATAGGTATGGTGAAAGTACTTCCCCGGACGAACTCTTTCACAAAAAAACTCTACTACTAAAATGAAGTAAATATGAGTTTCCTTCGAACAAAAACGAATAGTAGAGGGTCCAAGGACCACCTTTGTCCAGTATCGAGTGGGACAAAAGGCCCCACACGCTGGGCCCGCAGTGTGTCCCACCCCCGACGTACAAAGGGTTACATAGCACGTGAAGTGGTGTGAATGGACCACGCGCTACTTTTAATTATGTAGAGACCATAATGAGATTGATTAATTTTGATACAATGATGGAGCAAAATAATATTTTTAGGGCAATAATGAATGACTTTGTAAATGATTAACCTGTCAAAATATGAAAAATATTTATTACATTTATTTACAGAAAGAATAATACAACTAATACAAGGTATGCTCAAAATAAATAAATGAAACATATGAAACAGTTGTGCTACCTGAAGACCCCTGCTAGCGATATAGAGGTAGCTCAACTGATCCAAATCACTGCCAAACGGAAGCGTCTTAAAAATATAAAAATAATGAAAAAAATATTATATATATATATATATATATATATATATATAAAGTCGGGTTAGCAGATCAACACCACTTATAACTCAAGATCGGCTGGACCGGTGTTAGTTATCTCTTTTATGGGGATTCTTCTCCGCTCCGAATAGCAGATTATGTAATAAAATATCGTGGGGGGCTGTTTTCACCGGGGGCTACCCGTGCGAAGACGGGGCGAGTCGCTAGTTTATTTATATAAAAAGATTATACTAAGTAAATAAATAACATATAGGTATACATACGCCTTTTAACGCAAATGGGTAGGCAGAGCCTCAATGGGCCTGTTTTCACAGTGGGTTGCACCATCGTGGAATATAGACGTGACAAGTGGTGAGCTCATCGCCGCCATTGCTTCCCACGACTGATACGGCTAACGCTTTCCTCTAGTAATAACAAATTCCTTAATAAGCTAGCAGCCAGGACAAATTTTATACCAACGAATCTTACTAACAGTCCGGGTAATCCCTTAGTTGGCTTTTACGACATCCACGGGAAGAGACGGAGGGGTCTATTCTTAGGCCGGACACACCACGGACATTATCGCCAAATTAGTTTTAGCTATATCTGAAGGAGTGTTGATGAGCTGTGATGACCAAAAAACACAAAAAAATAGAATTTCGCGCCACATGCGAAAGTAACCACCCTTACAATCTCTTAATTAATCTTATTAATCTCTTAACTAGTTGAAAACAAACTCATTATATACATACTTTTTTTTTCTTTTTTAGATTTTTAAATTACGGAACAAGCAGATGGCCCACCTGATGTTAAGCGGTTACCTCTGCCTTTAACAATGTATTACCTCATAGGTCACGTCCACCTAGGACGCGCCCTATGTGGCATTGCACTGCGCCCGCCACCCTGAGACATAAAGATGAAAAGTATCATGTACCTGTAATTTCACCCTTCCAACCGGAACACACCAATGCGAGCATTACTGCTTTGCGGCAAAAATAGGTATGGTGGTAGTACTTCCCCGGACGAACTGTTTCACAAAAAAGCTCTACTACTACTAAAATATAAATACTTTTATATCAATTATAAGTAATTAAGCTCGATATCCCTCCCTGCATTATTTTCTAATTAATTTCGCAGTCATGCGCGTGCGCAAAGGTCTATTTATACGTTACATTCCTCTAGTGACCTTTGGTTTTTGCTTGAATTGTTAATATGAGTTTCCGTTTTATTGATTTCGAAACAAACGACGTGCTCGTGGTTATTTATTTAAAACATGCTAAGTCATGGGAATTCTGAATTAAATTCAAACGTAACGTATACATAATAAAGTGTACTTATGTAGGTAAACATAAATAAAATATATGGTAGCTTGGTGTACAAGCTAAAAAGAAGACAATAAATTCCTAAATCAATTTGTTCTGATCCTTTTTGGTAAAGATTTAAGAGATTTGCTCAATTCTTGCGTCAAAAAATATATTTTTTCCGAATCCGTTCCACCGTTCACTTTTTTATTCATTTCTAAACTAAATCATTCTCAAACTGTTACTGACAATAAGTTTTTTCGCTTCTCACCCAAAGTTCCATATTTTTACCCACGTTTTTTATTCATTGAAACATTAAAAAAAAAATACTTAGAGGGGTGATGCATTTTTTGTACGCACCCTGCCAAAATGAATAATTTGACAGTTATCTATATGGAGCAAAGATCTTCCGTCTATTGTGTCTGTCTTGAAAACGCCCTTGCAATAAACGAAATAAAAGAGTTAAGAACCTATACAAAGTTATTTAAATCCCCACATTATGCTAAACGGTCTTTATGCCAAAGCAATAAAACCCAAATTACTCCAAAGCGGTAGTTTAGTAACTTTGCCGAATTAAATGATTACAAGCATTTTATTAATACGATAATTCGGTATTTAATATAATTGGGATAAATATTTAATGCAATAGTGTGATAATTGGTTTGGTATAATTTACGGCATAACAACCAATGGGTCGACATACAAAATACCATAAAACCGAGCGTGTTAAATCTTGGAATTCGATTTTTGAATAATTATAAATTGGAGAAGTCAAACGTGGTATAATATTCCAAGAAGATTCCAGCAGCAATGAAATATATCTCAAAAAAAGCTTATTTATTGGGCTACTCGATTATTTTAATTTTAAATTTTATAAAACCTCCGTTTCCGAGAAAAATGACAGAAATGTTTTTGGAGGAAAAAAATAATGAAACAAACACGGCCCCATAAACACTCAATAAATTCCAATATATTTTGAGTTTTTACTCTAACTAGCTAGTAAAAAACAAAAAATAGAGCAAATCCTTTGCGAACTGTAACAAAATAACTTTACGATCATCCAACTGTCACTGTCAGAGTTAGAGTCAGATCTTCTGTATTGATATTTGATACTTGATACTATGTTATACGTATTATTTTATATTATAAAATCTTATCATGGTAAATACCCCGTTTCTAGTGAAAACTCGATATTTTTTTTTTCACTTGCCCATCCCTAAGTAGAAAAGTTCTCTGTGGTTGGTTGTCCTGTCATGGTCCTGCCTGCCTGTCTCACATCAGAGAGTATTATGTTCCTTGGTCTATCTACGAAAGAGTGTCAAGTTCGCGTTCTGGGAGTGTTGCAAGTTCTAAACTTTTTTTGCACAACTCAACAGTTGAATCTGGTTTTAGAAAAAACGGAGGTACTTTTATTATTTTTCACAAGCTTCAAAATAGCCAAATAACATGCCCTTTCTCCGTAAATAGCTATTATGTTGCTTAGAATTCCAAGTTATTTTTATATATTTTTTGAACATCTCCTTTCGAATACATACAGCAGCATATCCGATTACTACTACTACTTCGTGTCAGCGGTTCTTTCTTGGTTAGGTTAGGCCTGCGTTAGGTCAGTGACGAGCTTGAGGTATTGTGACCAATGCTGAAAGAACCAGTGTGGTGAATGGATTTAGTGCGCCCGCAGAGGCTCCTTGTTTTTTTTTAATTTGTGGATAAGCAGGTCTATTTCTCTGATCGACCACATTGAATAATCAAGGCAGGTGCCATCTTACGGTGAACGGTCTGTACATTGGGTTTGCTTATGTAATACCTATGTAGATCTTATTGTTTCGTTTTAATGTTGTCCGTTTACGTCTCCAATAACTTTAAATAACGAACCTAGTTAGAATATCGAGTTGACATTTAGTAAAGGTTATAACAGGCGCGTGCTAAACCATCTGCCAACGGCTGTTGCAATTACGCCATTTATAGCTCAACGTTTAGATGAATAGATGAAATGACACGTGGAATAGCACGTTAGCGGTATAATGATCATTTACTTTTGGTAGCCTAACGGTTCAATAGTGCAACTCAGAATCCAACGATACCGGGTTCGATCCTAGGCTCCGCACCAATTACTTTTCTTAGTTATGTGCGGATTTCCATCGCTCTGTGCTTCGGAGGGCACGTTAAGCTGTCGGTCCAGGCTGTTATTGATTAATAGCAGTCGATAAGCCATGTCAGAGGCCCTCGGGCGGCTTGACAAACTCTGACACCAGAGGCCAGCACTACCTCATACGAAACGAAACGAAACGATTATGCTAAGCTATATATGCTCGGCACTTTATACCTAGTCCGCAACACTGGGATACCTACATCATCATCAGCTCACACAGTCCACTGCTGGACATAGGCCTCTCCCAATACGCGCCACTGAGCCCGGTGTTCAGCTCTTTTCATCCACTTTCTGCCCGACGCCTTTCGTAGGTCATCGCTCCACCTAGCCAGAGGGCGCACCACGCTACGTTTGCAAAGACGCGGATAAGATACCTAGATTTGGTAGATAAAAGTTGGTAAAAAATAAACTGAACAGCTGCGTGGATGACGAGTCAAGCAGATGGCCCACCTGATGGCATTACCTCATAGGTCACGTCCACCTAGGATGCACCTAGGACGCACCCTATGTGGCATTGCACTGCGCCCGCCACCCTGAGACATAAAGATGGAATGTCTCATGTGCCTGTAATTTCACCGGCACCCTTCAAACTGGAACACAGCAATGCGAGCACTACACTGCTTTGCAGCAGAAATAGGTATGGAGGTAGTACTTCCCCGGACGAACTCTTTCACAAAAAAGCTCTACTACTAATGCACAACAGAAATGCACAACGGCAGGAATGCAGGCGGTCTTATCACTCATAGCGATTTCTTCCAGACAACCTTAGGATGGAGAGGACTATATGGAAGAATGGGTTATTGGTAGTGGTATTCATGTGTTCATTTAAACCACGATCTCTGGATTATTTCTACCTTGAAACCGGAACACAGCGTAAGTATTTCACGTTTTCCCATATATTTAAATATCAAGATACGATCGATCAACAAGATTTGCATTTTGTCATAGCACGAAACACAACCGTTCGCGAGCGATATAAGTCTTCTTCTTAGCTTAGGTAATGGCTTCTGTGCATTATTTGCAACAATTTAGCCAATGTCAAGTGATTTATTTATTATAGCTTTATAGTCAAGTCGTCAAGAGTCTCCGTCTAGTCCTAACCCAGTTTAAATTGTGGCAGAAAAACTGAGTTTTTACAGGAAAAATCCACCATTTCGAAAAGACTCGCAATACACTTAAATTTCACTACCATGTGCCATTTATCGAAGTTACACCGGTTAAAATGCCACTAAAATTACACGAAATAACTCGAAAAAACACATTAAAATGTAATAAAATAAAAATGACGACATTTCTTTCAAAAATGGCAGATTTCAACCCATAGATTGATTCACAAAGTACCTTTTTAACGGATTGATTATCGTTGATGTCTATCATCGGATAGACACCGAAAAATTGGCTGTCATTTTGCACGTCCCGAGAGTCCCGACCACGGAACTTACTCCCGCGAACGCTCAGGTTGTGGAATGATCTCCCTGCTGAGGTTTTCCCAAGCGACTACAGTATGGGGTTCTTCAAAAGGGGTGTATGGAATTTTTTAACGGGTCGGCAACGCGCGTGTGATGCCTCTGGTATTGCAGGCGTCCATAGGCTACGGTAACCGCTTACCAACAGGTGGGCCCGTATGCTTGTTTGCTACCTGTGTAGAATAAATAAAAATAAAAAAGTGTTCGGCCCCGTCATTTCTCTAGTATTATATTATGCCTATAGATGCGTTTGATCTTCTAGTTGATTGTGTCCCAACAGTGGGAACAAAGTTACTGCTAATGATGTGAGTAAAGTGTCGAATCCCTATCTAAAGATCAAATAATAACTGTCCGTGTGCATATTTTCACTAATCCGACCTCAAACGAACACAGCATGACTTTCTTGGTCCACTTCCCGCAAAAGATAAAAGACATAATACGAAATACTAGGCACGGCGACGGCACACTTACTTTACCACAGTTTTTAGAGTTCCACACCCCTAAAGGCACCAACGGTACCATTATATAGCATCACTTTGTTGTCTGTCTGTCTGTTTGTCAAGACCTATTTTCTTAGGAACGGTTAAGGTAGGTAAGGGCACAGCTCATAAATCTTTACACTTTGTATTGATTGATATATTTTAATTATAAGTATTTGTGTTATAATGGCAAAATAAATATTTTTGTATTTGTTTGAATTTGCATAAATTTCAAGTTGATACTTTTAACCGTTCCTAAGAAAATAGGTCTTGACGGACAGACAGACAGAAAACAAAATTATCCTATAATGCTACTCAATGTATTAAAAATTTATGTCAAAAACTATAAATTTTTGCGTAGAAATTGAGATTTTAAACCACCAGTAATCTCAAAATTCTGAAATTTGAAGTCATTCCAAATACTCTACTTAGCATTCCTTAAACTATCAAGGCCAAAATATGAAACCTTGAAAACTCGAACGATGACAAATGAGTTCGATACACTGCCGGATCACACTCTTTTCCTTCAAATCAATCACATAATCAATGAACAGATAAAACTTGTCAGAATTGTCCCACTTTATGAGTTTTGTCTCTCTTTTGATTCGCACACTTTTTGAGTACTGACCCGAAGTGCATTTCCATTGAGGTCTTTGTTTGGAATGCTAGGAATATTTTTGACGAAAATAAATTAAAAAGACTAAAACTGAGGAATTTAGAGTTTGTTGCCCCTAAAATGGCTTTACTTGTTGAAGTTTGTAGGAAAAAGTGGCACAAACTAGAAAACGGGTCTGAAGATTTTGAAATATTCTAAGGATCGGAACCCCCAGGGCGCAAGTCTCTCCCGCACTTGTCCGTTTTAATGTTCTATTTTATTAATACAGAAATAACAAAACAACCTAACCTAACAGCCACATACATAGTCCTGATCCTAAACTAGGATTCCCTGTGTCGTGGGTATCAGGAACTACGAGTACTATGATACCATAAAACCCAGACCCGGAACAAATATTTGCAGATCATACAAACATTTGTCCCGCAGCGGGAATCGAACCCGCAACCTCCCGCATCTCAGCCAGCTACTCGCCCGACGCGCTACAGATGTCGTCAATGGGGAGCCACAGGCAAAACTAATCTTAGATGGCGCCACCATCGCTAGTGCTGTTTATTGACTAAAATTATCCATTGATATTTGTCATTTAAAAAAAAACATTTTTAGACCTTTGTTTGGCTACGAAACAACACCGGCGATTATGCGCCACCTAGCGTGATAAATAAGTAGGAATATCTCCCCGTTACAAACACTTTCATTCCCCGTACATTTTTGAAAAAAACTTGCTTCTAACTGTGAAACCAGTGTGTCTAAAGTCGTTAGGGTACAGCGCTTTCAAATAAATCAACTCTGTTTGACCTACAACCTCATAGGTTTAGGGGATTAGTCCCCGGTCCCACGTTAACGACAGTCGAATGACACTTATATTTTTTATTATATTATTTTATAAATTATAGCCCATAAACGTCATGTCTCAAGGACCTAGCCCATAAATTGGAATAATAAATAGGGATAGTTCGATTTCGAACAATCTTAATTTTACTATTCATAAAGATACTAGTTATTATTTATATACTTATTAATCAAAACCAAAACAATTTACAGGCCGTCCCAGGACTATGCGACATGAAGGGATAGTACCTTAAATATTGTAGATAGGATGTTTTGCAGAAAGGAGACTTCTTTTTTTTTAAAGTTAGATATATTTCAATTTAAGATTTTTAAAAATTACTTGCTTCGTCTGAGAACTTAAATGTGAAAATAAAACACCCCTTTTTTTTGATGCCAATCGAAAGAATGGACAAAAATAATAATTACCTATTCTTCAAAGGTAATTGACATTCCTGATAGATATGTCCAGCCATACCACAGTTAAAACACTTAGGGTGAGGTCTTTGGTTTTGATTCCTATCGTTATTTGGTCGAGTTTCATTTTTGTCATGAGATCTAGATGGTAAACGTACGCTTCTCAAGTAACTTAGTAATTTGTCGGAGTCTGTGTATTGCCCTGCCTCTGCACCCATTCGAATAGTTCTGTCCTCTATCCCTAACACAATGCAGTCAACTGCGCGTTTCCCAAAAATATGGCATCTATTTAATAAAGCAACTTTTTCATAAAAGTATTCTTCAAGAGACTCCCCAAATCTACCCCTTTAGCTTAACTTGGGCTTAGCTTGGGTGATAATAATAATAATGTTGTGTGAACTGTCCAGCATTATTTATTTTTATTTATTTATTTTTTATTTTTTATTTAGCATATCTGTAAGCATAACCCCGTAATTCTCTTCACCGGGAAATGCACTCAATAATTTAGGTTGCCACTCATCCCAAGAGAACCGAATAGTTGAGAGGCCTTGGTACCACTTTTGTGCCAGGCCAGTTAGTTTTGGTAAAGCGTAATGAATTGTTTCTCGTTCTGCCCAGCCATATAAACTGGCGATTTCGTTAACTTTTACCAACCACATAACCATAGTTTGCTTACGTTTAGTCGGATCCAATTCGGGTATTGTGTTGTGTATCATGTTTATTTTGGGACTATTTTTGCTGAAGGCAGATTTAAGAGCTTCTAAAAAACTCGTGAATTGGTTTCTGTTACATTTTTCAGTTTCGTTTAAGCTACTGGCCTCATTTTGAGCCGGTGTGTTCTGACTCACAGACCTATTATAGTCTGCAGTTATAAATTCAACTGGCTCACCGGTTTCTTGAAGTTGAGCTGTGTCGTGTTGATGCTCGCAGCAGCGTTGCATCAAGCTACTTGGTTCTTCCACCGACCGATGTTGGTCGCGGTGTCGAGTGGGTGTCACGCTATGCCGTCGTTTCCGGTGAAGACGCACAGTGCTTCGTGATTTGCTGCGCGAGCGTCGTTTGTCTTGTCCCGGGTGCCTACGATTTCGTTGCTGAGCAGAGGAGTCCCGGTGGCGCCTTGACCGCCGTGTAGAACCGCTGCTGCGCGGTGCTGACTGGTATGACGATGACCTGCGTCGGCAGCTACGGCCCGCTTTCTCCTTAAATGGCCTTTGTCGACAGGACGACGTGTTTACATCCCACTTCTGAGCTAAAAGCTCAAGAAGTAAAAGGCTGATATATATTGAACACTTGGTTTATTATAGTACAACTTCTCCTCGTCCAGTATTATAACCTTCCTCCTTGAGAGTTGTTACTCGAATGCCCCAGTTTTTTTTTTTTCGGAAGGATTTATTTGCAGTTGACCGCCTGGGGCCATGACTGCTTTACCGGGCTTTTGGTGAGCGCAGATGGCGCTCAACCTGCAAAGTTAGGTTTTGGGCAACGAGCACAAGGGCACCACTTAGGTACGAACCTCGGCTTGGGCTGTTGCCAGGTTGGGAGGATCGGACAGAACGCCCCGGAACATGCTTGTACCGGTTTAGGCGAAGGTACAGAAGGTACTTAGAAGGTTCTTCGACCTCGCCGGCGAGGTCGGTGTAAGGGTGTAGTGTTTTCTCTGTCTTGACTGGATGACGTCACTACCGCATTAGCGGCAGTGATAGGGTCATCGGGATCACCAAGAACGTGTCTTGGTCTACGGAGGGGCTGGTCTGGGGGGGGGCTCTGTGGGGTAGTCGGGGATGGAGGATATCAGAGGGTTCGTATGGTTTGCAGCCAAGTCATAATGCCGCTGGGAAGCGTGCTTTATGAAAAGGGCAATTGACTCGAGATCAAGATCGCGGTGGAGGTCTACGTTGCGTACGTACCAAGGCGAACCAGTGGCAACCCTATTTTTTGATGCCAATCGAAAGAATGGACAAAAATAATAATTACCTATTCTTGAGTAACATAGTATCTTAAAACAAAGGAATAACGTAAAATTAATCATTTTAATTTTTAATTTAAGTCGGTTTGATTCCCGGACAAAGCAAGTAATTTTTAGAAAATACTAGAATGCAGTATTTCAAACTTTTAAAAATAAAATAAAGCCTCCTCCTTAAATGTCAATCGAGGGTCTATCAATGTAAAAAAATGATTTCCATCTGAGGTTTCATGTCTACTTGTACACCAGATTTTTAAAAGAAACACCCCTTGGTATTTTAATTTTATTTTAAACCTATCGCCGGCCATCCGCTTTAGGTAAATTGGTACCTATAAAAGTTTTATTTTAGCTTTATAGCGAGCACCTCCAAATGTTTACAAACTCGCCAGTCAGAGTACCTTCGACAAGGCTTTTTGCATGGTAATATAGTCTAAAGCTCGCCACCTTAAAGAGCGCTTGTGTTTGTCGGGAACCACGATATGTAACTAGCCTAAAATAATCAATAAAAGATTATGTCTGATAGAGTATTTAAATTCAGACCCTATAGCTTACAATATTGTTCAGTTTTTACCCGATCACTACTTCCCAAGCCAGGATTATGACAAGACTGCGTAAATCATAATATTTCTCAGGAGAGGTCATCTTTGTGAATATTCTGCACGGGGCAGATGCGACCTAGCTAAAGGTGGGCATAAGTACACATAACTTAACAAAAATTGGAGCAAAAATAAAACAAATTGGAAAAATTTAAACAACCGTTACTTGTCCCTTCAAAAGAATGCGCAATCTTAGAGATCAGCTGCTTCTCAAACAATAGATTGCTCTCGTTCGAAGCGCCTATTGTCAGTGTTGCCATTGTAGCTATTGTTGCCTCAAACTGGCAGCTTATTCCAAATTCAAACAGGAACTTCCGTGTGCGAAAACGCACCGAGACGATGACAATAGACATTCGCCCTTCTTAATTTTTTCATGGTGTCCGCGAAACTAGTTTTTTTTTTCATGTAAATTTTGATTTATTTTCGTCAACAATGCATCGTCGGTGGGAATTTACGGGTAGTACTTGAGCTAGGTTGCCACTAAGGGCGATGTAACCCGATTTGTATGAAGGCATTATTTAAATAAATTTCATAGATAATAGACGACAACAAGTCGAAATGAAGTGGGAAATATTATCAAAAAACTTGATTTGATTTGAGAAGTTATTGTTGCAAGAAAATATTTTGCAAAAAGGATCAAGGGTCAATGATAAGGTTGCGCGAACTTGTTTTGCACTTTTTTTTTTTTTGCGTCATAGTATAACGTTCGGCAAAATTTACAATGGTATGTGCCTATTTGAGTCAAATGACCGAAATACCCTTTTTGATAACCCTATGAAAACACTATCTTGATATTTAACCTTTTTACGAATGCCTTCAAAAACGTATTAAAACGTAGGTACGTATTTGTATCTAACCGTGCCCAATGCAAATGAAGGCACATATACAGTCTTTTCTACAAGGAGCTTACTGTAGGAATAGACTGTATTTTTTAAACATTGATCGTAAAAGGATGTAGCGTCAAGAATGATCGTTACGATGATCCTCAGATAAAAATCTTATTTCCTTTCCTTTGAAGAAAGCAACTGATACTTTAAGAGCTTTTGAATACTGAGCACTTTTAAAAGAAACTTCACACTTATTACTAGAGAACGAAGATTTCAAATTCTAAGGATTGTTTGCAACGGGTGAATTTCTGAAGATAATAAAAAAATAAAGGATATTTTTCTAGGATTTCCACTGTCTCTGTGTTTATTATTGGTAATTCAATGACCTTGAGTTTCAATTCATTTTCAATCTGTACTAATCAATTACATCTACCAAATGAAAATTATTTATGTTTTAATGGCATTGTTTACCGACGCTAAAACGCTTTAAGCGTTATCGAAACCAAATCCCTCTATTGACGTTAAGTGATAGTTTTAAGTATAGCTTTATCTTTATAATAGCAAGGGTGCCGGTGAAATTATAGGCACATGAGACTTTCATCTTTATGTCTCAGGGTGGCGGGCGCAGTGCAATGCCACATAGAGAGCGTCCTAGGTGGACGTGACCTATGAGGTAATGCACTGTTCTTAGGCAGAGGTTACCGCTTAACATCAGGTGAGCCATCTGCTTGTACCGTCATTCAAGAAGTATAAAAAAAACTGACTATCATTTTGTGTATTTGCATGTTGTTTTTTTTATATCTGTGTTGTTACAAATAAAAATAATTATATTCTATTCTATTCTATTCTATTCTATTCTATGTATGTTAGTTGTAAGGTATATTATATTACTATGGGCATTTGTCTATAATGTAAATTTTTCACTGCTGCCTGAAATAAATAAATGAATTTAATCGAATTGAATTAAGTAACCTAGCGATTTTGGGTTAAAATTATTTAACCAAGCATCGACAAAAAAAACATTTAAAACACGATAAAGGCGTCAACACACTATCAGTAGCTGTCATAAATGTCAAACTAGTGTCAGGGATTGTCATTCATCATCATGACTCGGCGAGTGCATTTATTGTGTCAAAAACGTTGTCGGTTCATCGGTGCGCATGAGTTTTTATAATGCGCTAAAAATTACTATTGAATGCCGTCAGTGACTTTTTATTTTAAGTAGGGTGTGAAAATGAACTAACTAGTTTTTTAATTTGTTTTGTAAAGGTACCTAAGTACTTAACTATGACAAAAACTCCATGCTACATGATATTACATGATTTAGTAGTAGTAGAGCATTTTTGTGAAAGAGTTCGTCCGGGGAAGTACTACCTACCTATTTCTGCCACAAAGCAGTAGGTAGTGCTCGCATTGTTGTGTTCCGGTTTGAAGGGTATAGTTGCCGGTGAAATTACGTAGACTTGAGACATTCATCTTTCTCAGTGTGGCGGGCGCAGTGCAATGCCACGTAGGTTGCGTCCTAGGTGGACATGACCTATGTGATAATGCACTGTTCATAGGCAGAGGGTACTGCTTAACATCAGGTGGGTTATCTGCTTGATCCGTCATTCCAAGTAGTATATAACAAGTAATTAATTTTGTAAAAATTAAAAAAAACCCTCAACGCATGAAACGGCTAAACCGATTTTGATCAAACATAGCTAAGAAAACTCCAGAC
The DNA here is from genome assembly GCA_932527175.1 of Operophtera brumata. Lineage (NCBI taxonomy): Eukaryota > Metazoa > Arthropoda > Insecta > Lepidoptera > Geometridae > Operophtera > Operophtera brumata. The sequence goes on along the minus strand of OW052238.1, from coordinate 16,805,383 downwards.
AAATCCACCTTTTAAACAAAAAAAAAAACAAATTTGTTCATTCGTTCGGGAGCTACGATGCCACAGACAGACAGACAGACACACACACACACACACACAAACACTTCAAACTTATAACACCCCGTCGTTTTTGCGTCGGGGGTTAAAAAATATAAAAGAGATTTTTTAATATTTGTTTTGTAAAGTTACCTACTTAAATATGACAAAAAACTCCGTGTTACATGATATATTACGCCTATTCTTCTAGTCATATTTTATTAGACTTATTAGAAATTAACACCTTTAATTAAACAGAGAATTAACTCGATACAACCACCCACATTTCTATAGACATTTACACTATTTTTAATTATATTGTTTATACCACAAATAAAGTTTACCCCTTCGAAACCCGAGCTCGGATTTTCAAGTACAAGTCAAGTAATTTGAGTACTAATTCTGAATTAATGTTCTTGAGTATTTCACAACTCTACCAAAAACGTTAAAATTACAGAAGAAATTCTTATGTCGAACAAATAAGGTTGAGATTCGAGTTCGTAACTAAAACCGACCGTTGGAATTAATGTGGTATTTCTAACACAAAAAGCGGAATCAGCTGCCATACCTTTTATTTGTTGGAGAATAAAATGTCTTGAAGAGAATTTGCAAGAAGAAACGCGGTTAAATTCTTGTTAGAAATTATTTAGAGATGTGTTTAAGTCGATATAAATTTTCGATGAAATGTTTTTGGAAACCTTTTTTTATTTTGTTCGTGTCATGCTCTCAGCTTTGAGAACCGAGCTATGTGCATGAAAGGACCCTGAATCCTTTCACCTCACTGTTTAAGAACTATCGCATTCAAAAGCTTTTTCAAAGCTGCTTACAAATAACCAAGAAACAATCAGTGACTCGAGAGAAGTAAACTAAAGCCGAGATTTCAAATGAGCTACTAATCTATTATACCTATTATAATAAAAAATATCTTGTAACATTACAAAATTATTATAAAAACTTCTAGAAGCTTCCATACTCACACAAGTAGCTTGTTGACAAAAAACTAACGGACAACCCACACAGACATCAGCCATCAGTTACATCTCACGCACACATAGGAACTATTTACGCTAGATGCACCTATAAATTGACATGCGTCCTACGCACAGGACATTCCACACTTAGACGGAGCAATCAATAATACCTCTCTATATACTCCCACTACGCCCAATTTTGGTGAGTTTGTTTAAATATACTACACTCTAACTAGCACTGTTTAATCTGATGTACTTCTTATCTTTCTTAATGTAGTAAAACTAGCATCAAACTTGAGGCACGTTCACTTAGGGACGTCTGCGTTCGTCTTAAATGTACTCTAAGACACCTACTATGTCTATCCTTCTGACTAACTAGTTCTTAATCTCTGTTGTAAACCCTACGGTGTAATAAGGTTGAAAGCCACGTACTGCCTACCCCTGCGAGCCACGTCTGCGGCACCTAGAGGCGACTTTCAACCAAGTTACACCAGGGGGAAGAATCAAGCCTGTCACTACAACTACGTGATCTTTACAGGGTCCAACTCTACGGGTCGAACCTTACGGTTGGTGGCTTCCCAGCCACCAACCGGACTCACCAGCTACCTGCTGTCTACCAGCTGTCTCCAGCCCTACCTGCTGCTACCAGCCTGCCACGAGCCACCTCGCAGACAAGGGGCGCGCTCTTCACCATGACGCCTAGACCACGTGCTTCCGATCTGCAGCTCACAGGACAGTACCGTGGAGAGTCCACACCTGTTCTTGGGTTCCGTACTACGCGTGTCCAAGTGTTCTTTTCTACAAGCGTGACCTTTTGAGACCTATTCTACTGCTGAGATTGAGACCCTTGATCATACCCCGGCCCATAGCCGTCTGGCCTTCTGCCTGCTACTCTGGCCCTCTGCCTGCACTTCTGCCTTCAGCATAATACTAAAGACTCTAAGTTTAACAATCCATTCAGTGACCTTATTGTTAGCATTTTAAGTTTAATATTGTAATATGGTACTTTGACTAATGGGTGTCAATCGTTATAATACAAGTTTTTATGTTTGAAAATTGGATAAATATCAATTGGTTGAAGGTGCCAATTGTAATAAAGAAATTGAATATTTGATTACTTACTTCTGTGAGGAACTATAAAGCAAAATTTAAAAAGAATTAATCGGACGCCAGCTTTATTCCTCTATAAAAATCAGAAAAGCCATCAAAAATAACCATATGTTTAGATTAGAAAAGAATGCACACCGGAACAACATTAATATGAGAGCGTTGGACCTCTAATCTCAAGTCAGCGGGGCTAGAGTAATGAAACAATGTCAAAAACAGTAAGACAATTTGGATTTAATTTTTAGAACGCCGTGTAATTATACTATTGTGATAAATGTATTAAAATAATTTAGAGTAGGATAACTAATTTACCTAAAATTAAACGCTACTAATGTGGAAGCTTTGTGGTTGATGAAGTTGCTTGTTTTTTTTAATGTCTGAAGGACTGAAAAAGTTAATATTAGACTTGGTACCTCGCCGGTTCTTCAAACCCTTCTGTGGATGTGATCCTGGAGCTCCTCCGTGGCACCTCTACGTTGGCTGGTGAAGGCAGTCAGCAGGACAACACGTTCCCCGCACACAGTTAAAGATTGGGTTTAAACGTTTATTCCTAATTTCCTGACTTACAAAGCTGGCAGTTATATAATTTCAACAACAGAATGTGGGTTTGGTTTTATTAAACCCGGCTAAGGAACCCTAATCAGCCTAGTGAAGAAAAACTAGAGAAAATAAAAAAAACGAAAACTAAAAAACGCCTGTTTATTTCACAAGCTGGAACAATAGAAATTAACCATTAATACCATTGTTTCTGGAATACGAAGGTACTGCTGAACAATGAAAATCTTATCTCACCGTTTTCTGGTATAAATGAGAGGTCGATCTTCCTGGGACCAATGTTCTTTCCTTTTGTAGGTATCCCATAATTAGTGTAGATCCTATAAACCAATATATCAGGTTAACATCTGAGAATGACCAGACAAAGGAATTTGATCAAAATTTCACCAGACAAAAAATACTTACCCAAATCCATTTGAAGCAAAAATTTAATATCCCATAGTTATAAAACTAATTCAGGGATCTGCCAGAGGCATTAAACTATAAAATCCATATGGGATTATCTTAATAAACCGCGATTAAAAAAATCAAACGCCTGTTCAGTGATGTAGGAACGAAAAGTGATTCCACTATCCCTCTAAAAGTCTGACATTAGCAGAACGTCAAAACGTCAGCTGTCAATTGACCATAGATGGAAAATGTTCTTGTTTGTAAGCGGAAAAAACTGTAACACGTAGTAACACTGTTACAATACATCCCTCCCCAAAAAAAATAAAAGAAAGGACACTTTCTTTTATGACCTATAGCCAAACGAAATCCAAAACCATTTTAAATCCAAAAAGAAAAACGGTTTACTAAACAATAACTCCTAAAATAGAAGCTCTACCCAAGTACTCTACCTTATGGTAATGGGTATAAAAGATTTAAAGAACATTTAAAAAGTTAAACAAAGTCTCTACTTCGACTCTACCAAAAAAAACATATGACTCTACCGTTCAAAGAAAATAAACTTTTAGAATAAAAGTCAAAACAACTATCAAAATTTATTAAGGAGATTTACCCAAATTCTAACGAGAGAGAACTATCAGAATAGTATGTCTCTACGTGACCTAGAATAAGGAAATCTATTCCGAAAGGATCAAAAAGACTATCCAAAACTTTGAAGAATAAGTTTACTCTTCTAAAGGAAATTTCAAAAAAAACTAACATCTTGTAGATGGGTCAGAAAATACTAGAACTCTTAAACAAGAAATTTAAAAAAAACTAATCAACCTGTAGATAATCCTAAAACCAACTATAAAATAAATCCGAAAAGTGCGGCTAGACTCTATCGTCGCCGACTCTATCTTTCAAAACAAAGCCAAAAAAAAAACTACAAAACTAAGTTGCTATTAAGTTCGGTTAGACACTATCGTCGCCGACTCAAAACGCATCTAAAATAAAACTAATCCACTTATGCCTTGGAAGTGCGGCTAGACACCATCGTCGCCGACTCTAAAATGCATCAAAAGTGTAACAAAATCTAAATTGCTAAGAAGTGCGGTTGGACACCAACGTCGCCGACTCAAATCGCAATAATTTCAAAACAAACTACAAACTAAGAGGGCTAGAAACTATCTCTAGTATAATAGATAAACAAACGAAGCTAAGAACTTGTTCGGTTAGACCAAAATAGTCGCCGACTCTATAGTCCACAAAAAAACAAATACTCTAAGAGTATTCTAAAAACTCCCACTAAAGTGCGGTTAGACACTATCGTCACCGACTCTGTGCTCCCTCAAAAATTAGCAAAAGCCAAAAAGGTGAAAACGCAAAACATAAAGCAAGCGGGTTCAAAAAGTTTGTGTATGTGATCGGTCCAACACCACCGAACTTCCGGGCACAATACAACAAAAACGAACAATATTCGACACAGCAAGGCGGTGCGAATATGCCCAAAAAAAAACTTTTGTGAGATGTGGTTGGCTCAACTCCACTAACTTTCCACACACACTCAACAAAAGGGCGAACCATATTCGACACAACTACCAGGTGCGAATAGGCTCTAAAAAAAAACTTTTGTGCAATGCGATTGGCTCAACTCCACCAACTTACCAGGCGCAACACAACAAAAGGAAAACAAACTGGATGGAAAGTCCAGGTTAGGAATTCCACACTCCATTTTGGTAGAAAACCCAAAAAAATGTTGTGGTTCCCTTAAAATAAGGTTACCAACAAACAAAAATTGTTGCGGATCCCTAAAATAATTTCACCAGCAACTAAGTCAAGTCCAAGAAGTCAAATCAAAGAAGTATGAAATACTAAAAATGTCTTGTCCGAGAAGCTTAAATTTAAATATAAACTATAAACTCAAACAATCACAAAAAATCGACATTCAAAAACCAACATACAAACAAACAAATCAGCTTTTAAGAAGACTGAACTAATAGTACTAAAATAAAGCATTAAGAAACAAAATTTTGTACAGAGCGTTCTAGTTCATACTAAGAGGTATGAACAGAAACAAAACTTTGTGGCAAAACAAAAATACCACAAAAATATACAAAATATACAATAATAAGATCTTTTGCTGCAGGTTTCATTTGTTAAAAAGAAAAAGATAACTGATCCAAAACGTCCCAAGAAATTTTTGAACAAATAGAACTCAATGTTTAATGTTTCTCATGAATTTTCCTTTCATACATCCCTTTACAAACCGCTATAACCAACATACCTCCCCTTATTCCTCGCCTAACAAAGCGGTTCACTAAAACCATCAACACCAAGCCTAAAAGTAGAAATCTAAAAATTCAATATTTTATAATATCCTTAACATGGTAGCGACCAGAAGTTTTCTTGTTAAGGTCCTTTAAGACATAAACGTTATTACTAATTTTTTCTATAATTTCACATTTAATAAACTTAGGAGCAAGCTTAGCCGAGAAATAAGCTGGCGCATTTGACTGCACAAAACTCCTTCTCCAAACTATGTCACCCACAACAAAAGAAATGACTTTCCTTCCTACATTATAATAACGTGCATTACGTTTATAAGCTTTCAAAAGATAAGCTGAAACTTTAACAAAAATATCACTAAGAGACTTGAGAGAATACGCAAAGGAATTCCTTTCACCAAGCTCTAGTTCATTTAAGTTATCAAAAGAGTTACTAAAGTGATGTAAAGAAGCATCAAAAATTAATTCCCTTCCAAACATTAAGAAATTGGGGGTAAAATCAGTAGCTAGACTTATACTATTATTCATAGCTAACTGAATATGAGGCAAAAACTTAGACCATGTGCGTTGATCATCTCTGACAAAACATGAAAGGCATGTTTCTATAGTCTTATTGTATCTCTCAACAGGGTTATGAACTCACGAACACAAGAAGTTCCTTCAAAAACAATGCGACTTCTTTTTAGGTCAGGTAAACGTATGCTACCTGAAGGCAAGCTCTTTTTAATCTGATTGTTCAAAACGTTGTAAGAAGGCACACCAGCTGCACTAGAATTATGCAGTAATCCGCAATCCATTGTAAAAGGCAAGACCGGATCAGAAACATCAGCAGTAACCTCTACTACATCCTCCGGAGGGGACGTACCAACCGTAGTACGGCTATCCTCCGCTAAATCCGGGCACTGAGTCTCTTTATTCACCATTGTAAACGCTGAACTCAAACCGTTGAGAAATCTCAATAACAAAACCGAACAAAACGATTGAAAAATGTAAATTAATTTGTTTTAGTACCAAGTATCAATATTAATAAGCTTGTTTACAAGTTGTTTATGCTTCTAATATGTTATTTTGATATGTAAAGTTGTCAAAAGCAAAATCCACAGCAACCACTTACAATTTTTGAAATTCTAGGTTATGTCTTATAAAAACTAAGTTTTTAACAATTGTTTTTCACTGAAAAGCTTCAAAACAAACGTTTGAAAGTCACCAATGATGTTCACATACACTTTATAAGATTTAGTCAAAAAGTTTTCAAAATAAAAGTTTCACCGATGAAAATATTCATCTATATGTTAAATACACTGTTTTTGTTATTTGAAATCTTATTTTTCTGCTTGAGAATACTCAAGACATAGAAAACACTTAGTATTGTTGTTTGTCAGAGTAAAAAAACAACCATTGTTGGAAAAAACAACAATTTTGAGAAAAAACAATTATGTCTTATAAATAAACATAGAAAAATGCACTAAAAATATTGGATTTTGGGATCCACACCTAACAAAATACAGGTAGCACTGTGTACTAAATAATAAAAGGTACACTATGATACACAATATCAAAAAGCAACAACATCAAACCACTAAAAAAGAATTACACTTCTGTCCCTGCTCTAGGGCGTCAATTGTAATATGGTACTTTGACTAATGGGTGTCAATCGTTATAATACAAGTTTTTATGTTTGAAAATTGGATAAATATCAATTGGTTGAAGGTGCCAATTGTAATAAAGAAATTGAATATTTGATTACTTACTTCTGTGAGGAACTATAAAGCAAAATTTAAAAAGAATTAATCGGACGCCAGCTTTATTCCTCTATAAAAATCAGAAAAGCCATCAAAAATAACCATATGTTTAGATTAGAAAAGAATGCACACCGGAACAACATTAATATGAGAGCGTTGGACCTCTAATCTCAAGTCAGCGGGGCTAGAGTAATGAAACAATGTCAAAAACAGTAAGACAATTTGGATTTAATTTTTAGAACGCCGTGTAATTATACTATTGTGATAAATGTATTAAAATAATTTAGAGTAGGATAACTAATTTACCTAAAATTAAACGCTACTAATGTGGAAGCTTTGTGGTTGATGAAGTTGCTTGTTTTTTTTAATGTCTGAAGGACTGAAAAAGTTAATATTAGACTTGGTACCTCGCCGGTTCTTCAAACCCTTCTGTGGATGTGATCCTGGAGCTCCTCCGTGGCACCTCTACGTTGGCTGGTGAAGGCAGTCAGCAGGACAACACGTTCCCCGCACACAGTTAAAGATTGGGTTTAAACGTTTATTCCTAATTTCCTGACTTACAAAGCTGGCAGTTATATAATTTCAACAACAGAATGTGGGTTTGGTTTTATTAAACCCGGCTAAGGAACCCTAATCAGCCTAGTGAAGAAAAACTAGAGAAAATAAAAAAAACGAAAACTAAAAAACGCCTGTTTATTTCACAAGCTGGAACAATAGAAATTAACCATTAATACCATTGTTTCTGGAATACGAAGGTACTGCTGAACAATGAAAATCTTATCTCACCGTTTTCTGGTATAAATGAGAGGTCGATCTTCCTGGGACCAATGTTCTTTCCTTTTGTAGGTATCCCATAATTAGTGTAGATCCTATAAACCAATATATCAGGTTAACATCTGAGAATGACCAGACAAAGGAATTTGATCAAAATTTCACCAGACAAAAAATACTTACCCAAATCCATTTGAAGCAAAAATTTAATATCCCATAGTTATAAAACTAATTCAGGGATCTGCCAGAGGCATTAAACTATAAAATCCATATGGGATTATCTTAATAAACCGCGATTAAAAAAATCAAACGCCTGTTCAGTGATGTAGGAACGAAAAGTGATTCCACTATCCCTCTAAAAGTCTGACATTAGCAGAACGTCAAAACGTCAGCTGTCAATTGACCATAGATGGAAAATGTTCTTGTTTGTAAGCGGAAAAAACTGTAACACGTAGTAACACTGTTACAATATATGTATAAAAATGTCCTAATCGTTTTTTTACCTACTCCTAGCTCTTCTATCAGGTAGGATAGGAACCTAAAACCTAGACTACCTACCTGTCCACGGCTGCACCGTGACAGTGGCGCCCAACTCTCTTTAAAACTCTCTTTCCAACTCTCTTTACAATTCTCTCTTTACTACCATAAGAGATATATTCACTATACCTATTCCGGCCCATATCAACATGATAATGGTGCCCTATTCATTCTCAATCTCAGTCTCAAACTTATGTCTCATACCAATTTTTGTCATTTACAAACGCTTGGTAAAAACTCGGAACAACATACCTACAAGAACAGAGGTGTAAGCTCGCCTTTATTGCATCGTGGCGGTATCATAATAATAGCTACTAGAAATTATTATTGTACCAAAGCTAATAATCTATTGTCTAATCGTGTATACTACTATCTATTGTCTAATTGTGTATAATTCTTTACAGCTATATCTATCTGTGTATACCTATCTGTGTGTTACTGTGTAATTCTAACCATTTCTGTGTACCTACCTACATTATTGCGTAAACAGTGCTAGTTCGTCGTAACAATGGAAACTAAATATCTAAAATGTAGAATCTCACTCAAACGTTCATCTGGTCTACAAACTAGTAGATATGAACGGAAACTATCATAAAGGATATTAAACTCATTCACTATAAAGAATAATATTTGCCTACTTATCTACCTAACTAACAATCTATATATCTATGTATCTATCATGCAATTTCATTGATTCACTAAGCTTGACTTACAACTGACCTTGACACTAGAATGTTGGAAATAGTAAACAACACTAGAACAATCTACCTACTTATAGAATACTAATACTATCAACGCGTGTGCGTGTGTGTGTGTGTGAGAAACACTGACCTTAAATACTTCTTTTACATACTTATAATAAACATGATAACTTAAAATCTAAATCGTACCTACTTACGAGTTCCCTAAAAACTAAACTAAACTAAACGTAAACTTAAAGGTTAACTTAAACTCTATACTATTCCTTTTTCTAAAACTAAACTTGAAACTAGAAACGTAAAATCTACATCGTAGCTACCTACGTAAACACTAAAATCTTAAAATCATAACTAAACTAAACGTAACTTTAATCTACACTAATCGTAATTCGTAATCTATACAAATACTTTTACCTAAACTAGCTATAAAACTGTAAACTACTTTGAACGTACCTACCAACGAATCATCTAGAAACTAAACTACCTACTATCTACTTGATAAAACTAATCCTACGTGTGAGTGTGGGTCGACTAAAGACTTATTACCTATAACCTAGTTAACTTTGAACTAGAAAATAACTTTACCTACATTCTAAAGACTAAACTATAACCAAATAAAACTATACTACCTACTTAATAAATGCTTATTCAATCTATGTGCGAGGCGGTCTTGAGTATGTTATTCATAAAAATACTTTCTTGCCGAGACCCTACATCTCTGGCGGGATATCTGCATTTTTCTCCCAAGGGACTAAACCTTTGGTGGAACAAACGGAGCGGGTCGTGACTCCGATATAAAAAAAGCCATCACTAAATGCTAGCTTACTATTACCTATAGTAATCTATTTTATAACATACTCATTTCAAACCTCACGCAGGAATTAAATCTAAGAAAAACAACTAACTAGATAACTAACTATGTATCTATATCTATATTAAGTATGTATGAGTATCTATATCTAAAATCTATAATTCTGAAAGCTCACTATAAACCTACAAAACTGCTATAAAGCTAGCTACTAGAAAAACAAAATACAATATGTTGATGGCTACAACATCACATTACGTCACAGGCATCGTCACTGTTGACCGGTAGAATCTTCCAGAAAACTACCTACTATAAACTGTTTGTCAAAACAACACGCTGTCTACATACCTACCTACCAACATTCCTTGGCTAAAACTCTCTGAAATGAATTTCTTATCTAACCTAAACGATCAAATGACCAATTAACCTACCTACTTACATTTGCAAAAGTAGCTATTCGCTAAATTATGAATGATTTAGTCTGATAATCATTTACTATTGCCTAATTCTAAAACCTAAGCGAATAGAAATAATATGTTAGAAAAACTCGCTAAAGAATAAAGCCTTACCTACACTAAACTTTTACTAAGTACAACACTTTAATCTACGTATTTTATGTACCTAATCAATTATGTATAATACCATTTAACTAACTTATGTAAAACATATAAGGACACCTAGTCCCCTAAAAATTGCAAAGGAGATCATAAAATATAATTAAATACCTTGCCGTACTATCAAACACTTATTTATCGTTGAGGTACTTAAAAATACAATACTTACTAAAGACCTCAACTACTTTATCAAATAACGGTAAATTCTCACTTAGGTATATCTTATTAAATACTATCCTAAAAAAAAAAACATTATCAGAGTTTGATTAAGCCATAATTCTTAACATCTTTCCTATTCATTACAAACACATTAAAATAGGTACTTGAGCGAACATGCCTGACCTACTTACCTTATTTTCTGTCAGGAATGCATAGTTCGTAAACAACTCACGCGTGTCTTATTTAACAGAAACAAAATTGTTAGAATATTAATTAAAATATTTATGAGAAATCAAACTTAAACAAATTAATTAATGCTATTTATTTAAATCTTTAATCATTACTTAAAATCACAAATTATTATCTACCTATTCATCTACATTCAAACCCTATTAGTATTAATACAAACAGATAACTAAAATATTCCTGCCTACCCCTATGATATCTTGTTGCAGTGATCTACAGCTACTAAAAGTGACTATTCGATACTATTACTGCCATCTATGATTTCCAACAGGAAACTAAAGACATTAATACTAAACCTTCCCAACAGATGGCGGTTAAACAATATTGCTATGGCCATCTATATTAGTAATAATGAACTAGAGATAACTTAGAAACTTTCTCAACAGATGTCACCATAAGTTCAGTACAAAAAAAAATAACTTTGTAAAAATATTTTTTTAATCCCATTGATAAAAATAATAAACATAAACAATTAGGATAAATTCAATAAATAATATGAAGACAAGTAAACACAAAATAAAATAAACTTGACTTAATAATAGAAAACACTTACCTATTTAAGAACTTGCATTTGCTTAATACTTTTTTTTTTTGGATGACTTTAAACTTCCTTAATTTTTTTTTTCTCGATTAGCCTTTAAACTGAAACTCCAACACATAGAGCGACATACAGTATCATAAACAACAGTCACTATTACAAACACTCACTCACTTACTCAATCACTACAATTTTTTTATAGAGCTAACACTACATTTTTTTTTATAGAGCAAACACTTATAATTTTAGTAACGTAGATCTTACACTTTATTTATTTTTTTACATAGAGCAGACACTTCAAAAATTTTTTTTTCCTTTTCACTTCTCATAGAGACATAGAGTCAACACTTACAAAAAAAAAAAAAATTTTTTTTTGCTACTTCATCTACAAATAGAGACATAGAATCAACTCTTAATTTATCTTATACTCATACAACTTTAACTACAAATAGAACTATAGAGTTAACACTAAATATTTTCTTATCATAACTGTTATATTTAATAATTAACTTTAACTAATAATTACTTAAACTAAACCTATTGGAACACTCTAAGAAGCAATATGAGCGGTGAAAACTCATTTAAAAATAAGCCTCTAACAACAGAGCGGATTGCTTCAAAACTCTTTAAACAAGCCAATTCTGACTAGGATGCGGATTATGGCAAACATCTAAAATAAGCCAAAAATGCCAGCTTCTCTAAATTAATACTAATCTACACTTAACAACTTAAACTTAAACAACTCTACAATGATAGAGACACTTAGAATTTATATTAGAACATTAACTTACAGACAGACTAGTACTAAATAACACTTGCCCTTCTAAATGATAAAGCCTCTACTACACTAACAACTAAAACTCTTGTTTATATGAGTATATTTACACACTAAAGTAAATATATTCTAGTTGTAGCTTCTTAAGCCTTCTATGACTTGAGGCTAATGCGGGATGAATAAAAGATTGAAGTATGAAAGACAGTATGAATGTAGAGTCATCAAGAGATAGGTTGCAGTTCTAGCGGGTTTTATCAGGAAAAACCCTTTCTCTGGGAGGGGCGATACTGTAACATTACAAAATTATTATAAAAACTTCTAGAAGCTTCCATACTCACACAAGTAGCTTGTTGACAAAAAACTAACGGACAACCCACACAGACATCAGCCATCAGTTACATCTCACGCACACATAGGAACTATTTACGCTAGATGCACCTATAAATTGACATGCGTCCTACGCACAGGACATTCCACACTTAGACGGAGCAATCAATAATACCTCTCTATATACTCCCACTACGCCCAATTTTGGTGAGTTTGTTTAAATATACTACACTCTAACTAGCACTGTTTAATCTGATGTACTTCTTATCTTTCTTAATGTAGTAAAACTAGCATCAAACTTGAGGCACGTTCACTTAGGGACGTCTGCGTTCGTCTTAAATGTACTCTAAGACACCTACTATGTCTATCCTTCTGACTAACTAGTTCTTAATCTCTGTTGTAAACCCTACGGTGTAATAAGGTTGAAAGCCACGTACTGCCTACCCCTGCGAGCCACGTCTGCGGCACCTAGAGGCGACTTTCAACCAAGTTACACCAGGGGGAAGAATCAAGCCTGTCACTACAACTACGTGATCTTTACAGGGTCCAACTCTACGGGTCGAACCTTACGGTTGGTGGCTTCCCAGCCACCAACCGGACTCACCAGCTACCTGCTGTCTACCAGCTGTCTCCAGCCCTACCTGCTGCTACCAGCCTGCCACGAGCCACCTCGCAGACAAGGGGCGCGCTCTTCACCATGACGCCTAGACCACGTGCTTCCGATCTGCAGCTCACAGGACAGTACCGTGGAGAGTCCACACCTGTTCTTGGGTTCCGTACTACGCGTGTCCAAGTGTTCTTTTCTACAAGCGTGACCTTTTGAGACCTATTCTACTGCTGAGATTGAGACCCTTGATCATACCCCGGCCCATAGCCGTCTGGCCTTCTGCCTGCTACTCTGGCCCTCTGCCTGCACTTCTGCCTTCAGCATAATACTAAAGACTCTAAGTTTAACAATCCATTCAGTGACCTTATTGTTAGCATTTTAAGTTTAATATATGTATAAAAATGTCCTAATCGTTTTTTTACCTACTCCTAGCTCTTCTATCAGGTAGGATAGGAACCTAAAACCTAGACTACCTACCTGTCCACGGCTGCACCGTGACAATCTATCTATGTAATATATTTTATTAAGTATATCAGTTATCTAGTACCCATGACAAAAGCTCTGCTTGGCTTGGGGCTAGATAATGTTGTGTGAACTGTCCAGCATTATTTGTTTATTACTTTTTAACAATATTTTATTAAGGTTCTGAGAAATTCCATCAATATCACAATATGCAATTACTTGCACACCTACCATGATACCTACCTATGACTTTGAGTTTTGAGCAGATATATTTCTTCGATATGTTTATTTTTTAATATGTAAGTATGATAACTATATTGTATATATTGTAATTGTAATTGTAGCTGCATGAACTTATTCAATAGTTAGATTTACTTGCATGCTAATATATAATTACATATTTATTTATACTGTACAAGAGTTCCTTACCGATCACAGAAAAGAGGGGACTCTTCTAACACAGTTTCATAACGTACCAGAAGAGATCCCAACCAGATTCATTGTCAAGTAGCGGATATTGTCTTCTTGAGTAAGATTGCACAGAGTAGAATTGATTCTCCTCAACTCTTGGCTAATATTAAATTAAAAATCCCGAATAAGTCAGTAAGACATCCAATTCGTTTAGCTGTTCCATTTACTGCAACCAATTACCGTAAAAATTCTTATTTCTGTAGAGCGCCTATCACTTTCAATAACCTGGTTGACATCCCCGAACTAGACCTTTTCAATACAAAGACACATAAAATTAAAAAAAAAATTGCAGACCGCTGGTTCGATGCGTTTCCATAGCTGTTTGTTTTTTATTATGTTTTCCTTATTTTTCCTTTTTTTATATATTTATTTCAGCAATAAGCAAGTATCCTTAGACGCAATATGCGGAAACATCTCAATGGTCAGTAGTTTAATTTTTAGATAAGTAAATAGTTTTTAAGTACTGTTTGTTTTCCGAAGATAATAAAATAAAATTAAATAACTTGTAAGCACAATAAAAATAAATTGTACTTAAACTAATCATAAAAGAATCCAATTTGCTAAATAGATCTAAAAAAAACAAATAAAGCTGCACGTACTCATAAATGACAGCACTGTCCAATTAAACTGACCAATTAATTAATGATGCGAATGCACACTTGGGAATTAAAACTTGAAAGTGACTTTAAGTTTATTTATTTTCATAGAAATTGTATTAAATGTTTAAATTTTTATTAAATTAGTCTCATCACTTCACCTAGTACTAGTAGGTAAACCTACCTATACCTTTTTTATTATAGTACTACCAACTCACCCCGGCTTTGGATGGGTAGTGTCGGGATGAAAAGTAGTCACCCTCCCCCCCTCACCCCAATTTATCCATACACCAAATACCACCAATTTGTGCTTATGTCGAGGGCCTACGGTAGGCAAATTTATAGCATCTATGTTTGATAATATTGTTATCTCTAGACAGTATTTGTTGTCTCAAACAAATATTGACATCTCAAATCGATAACAGATTTATCGCTGTGACATCCCTAGTTCCAGGTGCGGCACGCGTTGGAAGGACATGCTTGCTCTTTGTCGGCCACCGACTGGCGAGCATGAGCGAAATGAATAATGAGAGAAATACCCGGTGGGTGTTCCGTATACGTATTTTGTATATTTTTGACGATATTTTTAATGTCGCAGGATGGCCTGGATGGTCTGTGGATTGGCCCAAGACATTTCTTAGCATTTTATAGTGGACTTATACAGGCTGATTGTGATTATGACAAAGTACTACTATTGCTTCTACTACTACTACTACTACTACTACTACTAAAAAGTGTTATAGTAGATTTTACTAAGTATATGTACCGAGTTATATAACCATTCGATTTTGACCTTTAATTTTTCACTATGCCTATCACATATAAACTATATTCTACCTTTTAGAAAGGTCAGCTGGAAGAAAGTTCTAATAAGAAATAACTTACGCCTTAATAGCGTTAAAAGCTTGTTAAAAGAACAAGTCCGCTTATTACTTGTTTTTATCTTGATCAATAAAGTATTTTCTATCTATCTACCTACTTCGTGTCACTGGTTGTTTGTCCTTGACCCGTGGTGAGTTGGATCAGTTGAGCTAGGTGAGTAGTTCCTCCACGGACCTGCTGGGGTGTCCCAGTGGGTGGAGAGGTGAACTCCAACGTGGCGCGTCCCCGGGTTGCGGATAGGGGAACGGCTTCCAGATATGGGAGCTACCGGTATACCGGCGCGGACAAAACAGCAAAAAGGCCTCTCCGCGTGTCTCTATGAAGGTAGCATAGAGCACAGTGGATGAGGCAGGAGCCCTAGGGACTCAGAGGACCTCCGAGTCGTGGGATGGCGGGTCTGCAAGACCAGCGGCGTAGCAAGGATCGGTCAACTCGGCCACCCTGAGAGGCGAGATACGGCAAGATGCCTATTAAAGGTATCTTTGTCTGGATGTTGGTGTAGCCAAATCCCAATATATGGTTCTGGCGCCTGCCGAGGGGAGTATTGAGTGTGTGAGTCCGGATCTGAGCTGCTGTATCTCATGTGCAGCTTCCATGGAGGTTGCGGGTGGGAGGTTGCGGACCGGATCCGGCCTCACACACGCAATATGGTCGGGGGGAACCCGGCCGTTAGGGCGCCAACAAGGGGACCACACCCCTCCAGAAAAGGACTCTATGAAATGGCGCACTGTAATATACAACTACCCCAGGGAGGTACTGATCTCACAGAGATCGGAGAATCCTCCGGTGCTTCCGCATCCTGCCCCACGTATTCTGGGGGGGGCAACAGCCGCCATAAGGGTGAAAGCCCTCTGTTAGGAAATGTAGAAGCATCTACAAACGAGTTCGATTCGGACGCAAGCGTTAGGACGACTGCATCGACACGCTCGAAGGAGTCGATTCGGTTCCATCGGAAAGGAGCCAAGAGACTTCGTCGAGATGACTCACTGTCATCTGATATGACTGACGCAGAAGGCGTGTCATCTGCGTCATTTAAGGAACCTACAAGTAAAAACCGAAGGAAAGAATTCCTAAAGAAGAAGGAGGAACAACCTGCCAAGGCAGAGGAACTATTGAAGAAGCAAATGCATGATGCTGAAGTTGAGAGGGCAGCCTTAGAAATAGAGGCAACAGACGAGGCGGAGGTTCAAACAGCCAGTGCCCTTAATGCGAGAGTTTTGGGCGATGTCGCTATTATTATTAGTGTGGCGACAAAGTCAAAAAACCTTAAAGGCACGTATGTGCGGGCCTTGAAGGATTCTGCGGCCTCAATAAAGATGGCTGTAGATATGCTCCATAAACGGTCCTCCACGGACGTGACCAAAGAGCTGCAGGCAGACAACACCCGCTTGCAGGGAGAGATTGCGGATCTTCGACGGGAGATGGCTGAGCTCAGAGAAGAGGTATCTCAGGCTCAAAGAAATCCACCCCCTCCGTCCCCTCGGCGACCATCGCCTGAAAGAATGGAGGTTCCGGAGACTTTATTAACACAGGGAGGTGGTCCACTGGAAGAACTGACTCGCTCGATAATGCTGCAGGTTGGTAGCATGGTGAGCGCGCGTCTGGAGACTCTTGAAGAGCGCCTTCTTCCCGAGAAGCGCATCCGGCCACCTCTAGCTGCAGACCGGAAAATTAGGCAAGAGACTTCTGAGCCTACAACTTCAGATAGGATAGTGGAGAGGCTAATGCCAGAAAAGCGTATTCGTCCTGTTTTGCTTGATGACAAACGCGAAACAGTTCAAGCTGTGGAAACTGCAGCACTGAATCCAAGCGAAAAGGTTGAACAAATAGCCTCTCAATCAAAAAAGAGGAAAAATAAAATGAAACAAGGAGGCACGGGAAAACCAATGGCCTCGCAGAGTGATCTTAATGATCTGCCAAGAGCCCCCGCAAACACAAGTGAAGGCTGGACCACAGTTGTGAAGCGAAGCAATAATAAGATGAAGATAGGCTCTCAAACAACGACAGTGAAATCTGGAAGTGACAAGCCTAAAAGCCGACCTTCGGCAAAAACAATTAAATTACGAACACCTCGGACTGCAGCAGTAGTTATTACTCTGCAACCGGATGCTGAGATGAAGGGTACAACGTATGCCGACGTACTAACGCAGGCTAAAGAAAAAATAGACCTCAATAGCTGTGGCATTACCAGTCTGCGTTTCCGCAAGGCTGCTACTGGTGCTCGCATTCTTGAGGTGGTAGCAGGAGATGCAAGTGATGAAAAGGCAGATTTCTTAGCTTTGAAACTAAAAGAAGCCTTGAATGAGGAATTAGCAAGGGTCTCCAGGCCCACAAAGTGTGCAGGGCTCCGAATTCTTGGCCTAGATGACTCAGTGTCTAAAGAGGATGTAGTCGCTGCCATTGCGCTGCACGGGTGTTGCTCAAAGGAGACAATTTAGGTGGGGGAAATAAAGTGCTCCTATCAGGGCACTGGTATAACTACAGTAAGTTGCCCGGTGGGGGCTGCTAAGAAATTGGTAGATGAGGGACACTTATTGGTGGGTTGGGTTTCGGCTCGAGTGGAAATGTTACAGCCCAGGCCATTAAGATGTTATCGGTGTCTTCAAAATGGGCATGTTCGTGCCCAATGCACTGAGGAGAAGGACCGTAGCGACGAGTGCTACCGGTGTGGCCAAATTGGTCATAAGTCAGACACATGTTCAGCTAAGGCAAAGTGCTCAATCTGCGCGGCAGCAAACAGGCCATCTGCGCATAGACTTGGTAGTAAGGGTTGTGCCCCTCCTAAATCGAGGAATAGGTGGGCTCACAAGGCTGCCTCAGCCATAACAGGGGCAGATACGAGCTGCACCCCCGCACAAACGGGGACAGAAGAGGTGAGAATGGACACAAATTAGGATGGCTTTACGATTTCTACAGGCGAATCTCAACCACTGTGCCAGGGCTCAGGATCTTATGATCCAGACCATGGCGGAGTGGTTGACTGACATAGCAGCCATTTCTGAGCCTTATTTTGTTCCACCTAGAGACAACTGGGTGGGAGATACCGAAGGGCTCGTGTCTATTGTTTCCAGGAGTTCAGCTCTATACAATACCATCAAGGGTAGGGTATGCGTTGCTGCTCTCGTAAAGGGGGTCATGGTTGTGGCGGTATACTTCTCACCAAACAGAGTCCTTGCTGATTTTGAGACTTATCTTGTTGAATTGGGGGCTCTTATTGATCGCTGCCAGCCATATCCAGTACTTGTTCTTGGTGACCTGAACGCTAAGTCAATGGCATGGGGTGCTCCAAGAACAGATGCACGCGGAGAAACTCTAGAAGAGTGGATCCTGAATACTGATCTTTCAGTTGTAAATCAAGGATCTGTGCACACCTGCGTTCGGCAACAGGGTTCGTCCATTGAGGACGTAACTTTTGCCAGCCCGAACCTATTAAGCCGAATCCACGGCTGGGAGGTAGTCACAGAAGTGGAGACGCTATCAGACCATAGGTATATCCGGTTCGAGGTCACCCCAGTATCACTGACCTCTAGCCAGCCAGCCAGAACCAGAACCAATACTCAAGCAGGCAATCCGCGATGGGCACTAAAGCGTCTTGATCGGGATACACTGGTACAGGCTTCTCTGGTTAAGGCTTGGGTATCCGGACTAGTGGAAACCGAGGTGGATCAAGAAGCCGAATGGTTTCGGGAGGCATTGACCCAAATTTGTGATTCGGCTATGCCTAGAGTGGGGCTTTACCCTGACAAACGCCAAGTGCATTGGTGGTCAGCCGAGATTAGGGAGAAACGTGAAGCGTGCGCCTTGGTTAGACGAGAATACACCAGGCAACGTCGAAGACGACACCGCGACGAAGAACTAGAAGTTCGATTGTACAATTCATACAAGGAGGCCAAAGAAGTCTTGAAACTTGCAATTAAGCAAGCAAAGAGACAAGCACATGAAGAAATGCTGGAAACATTAAACCAGGATCCATGGGGGCGACCCTATATAATGGTAAGAGGAAAGCTTCGGTCGCGGGCTCCACCGCTGACACAAAGCCTGGAACCTCAGCTTCTTGAGAGAGTGATAACGGCTCTTTTCCCCACCAGAGAAGAATATACGCCACCAACCATGGTCTTACCTGGTGACTCAGACGAATCGGAAGATGTAATACCAGAGGTCAATGAAGTAGAGCTAAGGGTAGCGGTACTGCGTCTCAAGGCTAAGAATGTGGCTCCGGGCCCTGACGGTATACCGGGTCGGGCTTGGGTGCTTGCCTTAAAGGCTCTTGGACCTCGTCTTCGAGTCTTTTTGGACGCATGTCTGGAGCAAGGTCGTTTTCCAGCTCAGTGGAAAACGGGACGACTGGTGTTGCTGAAGAAAGATGGGCGCCCAGCAGAATCTCCTTCTGCATACCGACCAATTGTTCTTCTTGATGAGATCGGTAAGCTGTTTGAACGCATAATTGCCAGTCGCCTAATTGAACACATGAACTGTGTTGGTCCAGACCTGAGCGACAACCAGTACGGTTTCCGAAGAGGGCGATCGACGATTGGTGCGATTCTACAAGTTGAGACAGACGTGGAAGAAGCAGTGTTCCAGGGTGAGGTTATTCTGGCGGTGTCTCTTGACATTGCCAATGCCTTCAATAGCTTACCCTGGAGCTGCATAAGGGAAGCCTTGAGATATCACCAAGTGCCCCACTATCTCCGTAACATAATTGCGGACTACTTGAGCATCAGATTTGTGTCATTCCAGGGACAAGATGGAATCCACAGTCAGCACAGGATGACATGTGGTGTTCCACAGGGGTCAGTTCTTGGACCGCTCCTGTGGAACATTGGCTACGATTGGGTGTTGCGGGGTGCAACTCTCCGAGGAATTAAAGTGAGGTGTTATGCGGATGATACACTTGTTACAGCGAGAGCAAAAACCCACCGAGAAGCTGCCATACTCGCCACCGCAGGTGTGGCTCAGATTGTTGACCGTATAAAACATCTAGGACTTGAGGTAGCTCTGAATAAGTCTGAAGCTATATGCTTTCACGGACCTCATAAAAAGCCCCCTCCCATGGGGTCTCATATTGTGGTTGGTGGTGTGCGCATCGCTGTCGAGTCAACGATAAAGTACCTGGGACTCGTTCTCGACAGCCGATGGAACTTTAACTCACACTTTGAGCGATTAGCGCCTAAATTGGTGAGAACAGCGGCTGCCCTGGGAGGGCTGCTGCCTAACTTAAAGGGTGCAGGAGCTAGCTGCCGTCGGCTGTATATGGGAGTGGTGCGCTCCATGGCTATGTATGGGGCTCCAGTATGGGCTAACAAACTGAATAGGAGAAATGTCGCTGCTCTGTGCAAACCACAAAGAGCTATGGCGATCCGAATAATAAGAGGCTACCGCACGATCTCATACGAGGCAGCGTGCGTATTAGCTGGATCTCTACCCTGGGATCTTGATGCAATAGGGCTTGCTTCGATCTATTTTTGGCGAGAAACACAGATAGAGCGGGCCCAACGTCCAGCGCTAAGAGAGGTTGAGCATCAAATGCTTCAGTTCAACGACATTTGGGTAGAGGAGTGGCAGAGTAGGTTGCAGCAACCAAATGCTGGCCTTAGAACGGTTGAGGCGGTTCGTCCAGTACTAAAAGAGTGGCTTACCAGAGAGCATGGCTCTTTATCGTTCCGATTGACGCAGGTACTTACGGGACACGGCTGTTTCTCGAAGTACTTGTGTAGAATAAAAAGGGAACCGACCAGTGTTTGTCACCACTGTGACAATGCTGAAGACACAGTGGAACATACGTTGAAAGAATGTCCTGCCTGGGCAATCCCACGACAGGAGCTCATAAATAAAGTGGGACATGACCTCTCACTTCCGGCTCTAGTCAAGGCCATGGTCGAAAGTGAAGAGTCTTGGAAGGCCAGTACTTCCTTTTGCGAGTCAGTAATATCACAAAAGGAAGCTGCGGAAAGAGAACGGGAGATCTCGAGTGACAACCCAATCCGACAAAGGAGAGTGGGGCGTCGTAGAAGAAATCTCTAAGCACTGCAACCTCCATAACAATGGCTCAGACGGTGGCACCAGGGGAGGTGCCAACCGCCCACAAGACCAGAGGTGGAGCGCGCGGAGGTTCCGCGTGCCTCTCGATCCACCGAGAGAAAGGTGAAACTTGAATGCTTGAGAGAGCCTGCGCTGTCGTGGTATTGGAAGAATGCGAAAGCGTACCCAAAGCCACGACAAATAGCGTCAAGATGGAACCCCGTGAGGTTTTAGTCAGTAGGAGTCTGACATAACCTTCCGTCCTCCCCAGGCGGTAGGTATCCATGAAGGATTTCCTCACGTTAAAAAAAAAAAAAAAAAAAGAAAAGGTGAGTAGTTCCTAAGATGGTGAATGCTAGCGCGACCCCATTTTGCCCCAACTCGGCGGAGGACTGCTCACCGAAGGGTTTTTTAGTGGGTTCAAGATTACCCCCAAAATGCGAAGGCATTTTTCCCTCCTCAAAAAAATTAGGTAAGAAGTTCCTGGGGCCTAGGCAGCGGACACGGAGGCGTCCGTTACCGATATTCCTGCGTGCCCCTCATGGAGATAGGGTGGAGTATCGTGCTCCACCCCACCGGGAAGAGGTCCCCTCCGTAGGGGACCAACGCTGTCGGGACGGCGCCGCGGCGGAAGAGTGTGAAAGCCCCGTACCCGATGTCCCGACTAAAGGCGTCCGGATGAACACAGTGGTGGTATTAGCCGGTTCAAGTCCGGCATAACCCTCCTGTCACCCCCGTGTATCACTGACGGATATACATACTTAAAAAAAAAGTGAGTAGTTCCTAATCCCTTGGCTATGATCGTCTGGCCATTGATCAGTAGTGTACGTATCTATAGATTGTTTGTAACGGTCTTTAGATAGCTCAACTGTTGTATGTTGTATTACTTAATACTTACCTGTTTAAACATCCATAAGCAACGTATATAATGATGTTATGGAGACCCGTTTTCCAAGTATCCTACGGAACTCTAAGCAACGACTTTGTCAAATATGCATTTTTTTGTTTAATTTGGCCAGACATCCTGCTTTATGTTTGCTTTTTTAAATAACGTGACTATTCATTTTGAGCCGTTGTGTGTTCGGCCTTAGAATAGACCCCTCCATCTCCTTCCGTGGATGCCGTAAAAGCTTGACTAAGATTTATTTAGATTTTGATTTATTTATTTTCAGAAAGATAGCATGCCTGCGAAATCATCTGTCTGGATTTTATTTCATACATAGGTAATTCAACATCCCCCTGCATCCCTTATAGGGGGGCAAATTTTGAAAATTCCTTTCTTAGTGCACCCTTAGACCACAAAAGATAACAAATTTATTTACAGAAAGAATAATACAACAAGTATGTATGTACAAAATTACCACAAAAAATTTACACTCTAAATTTTTGGTCTGTAGGACCTAATGTTTAGGTTGTGCGTTGATAGTCCAGTCAGTGAATAAGTCACGGCGCAAAGATTTTATAAGGCATAATATAAGATCTACAACAATTCGTCATACATTTTGCACAATGCCTTCATTTTATTGTACAAATCCGTTCCAATATATCAATACTTTGATGACAAATAACACAAATGGTGCCATTAGTAAAACTTTGACACACGTCTGTCTAAATCTTATGGTCCACCATCTTTTGCACGCACCAAATCATACAAAGAGCATTTTCGGTATGATGTTAGGGTTAAAATCGCGTGACTGTTGGCAAATGGAACTTTGCAAAAGAAGTGTATGAAATGTCAATTCACGCACGGTTTTATGCCATTTGAAAAGCAAAGTTAACTTTGCTGTTCGTTGTGTGATTCTGCCAAGCCACTCACTGAGGTCTCTAGCGGGTTGGGTTCTTGTAGTGAGCTTGGTTCATGATTCAAACAACACTTTTTATAAAACCTTAGGTATTCTTTTTTTTTTTTAATACCATTTTGAATTATTTTTATTACTGTGGTAGTTATTATTTTTATGAATTTATTGTAAACAAGTAATTAATTTAAAAATCATAAATCTCGACTGACTGATCTAACTTGTGTATTTATTCGTCTGTCAAAATGGCTCAATCAATTTGTATTGTGTTAACTGGTTTTAAATACCAAATCGGTTAAACACGGTTAGAGATAAATACATACACACGCAAATTTTATTTATCTAAAAAAACTATTTGCATGCAGTTTTTTGTAAACCATTACCAGTACGACCTAAAAAAATATATTATACCCTTCGACCAAAGTATATTTGGTCGAAGTATATACCTAACAGTCACATATTGTGCAGGAAACCAAAACTTTAAAAACTACCTAGTGTCTTTCTGATTATTTACCTAAATTACCGTCCAACAGGAACTACTCAAACTATGCATATATTTGAAATCTCGCTAATCTTTTGATTTTCATTACCGTTATTTTTGCATTTGGTAACCACTGTAGTAGAGATTTTTCAACATTTGTCATCAGTCAGTATCAGTAGTCAGTTGCCATCTTATTATTCTCCGTTCTCCGTATCTTTACTATTTTCGGCATCTTATATCTATCTAGGCCATCCAAATATTTTGAAGAACGCCTGAATTTTATATCGTTTACAATATACATACAATACAATACACCATAGTGTCGAGTCTGGGGTCACTGAAGTGACTGAAGAAATAATTTCATAGTTTCTGTGGGCCGATCCCGGCGGCACTGCAATGCCGGGCCGACCCGTGACGGGAGTGGAGCGAGCTCCGAACATCCCGTCGCTTTACAAAAATCAGTTTAATATACTGGTCCCTCAGTGAGGGAACTTTCAGATATTAAGCTGAAAAGAACAGATACTACACTTTGATCTTAGCCAAAAGGCCGAGAAGCGATACCAATGCAAAATGTATGGAGGCAAGTCGTTCGGAGCGGTGCGTTTTCGTCAGCGCGATTCAGGATTTGGTACATTTTACTAGCGACATCTAGTTGCGTAATGGTTAAACTTAAAACTGCCACAGATTAATAGTACTAAGTAATAGTTAGTACTACGTTCTACGAGACTGTCGAGGAACTTTCGATTTACTTTCGTAGTAATACTGCACGTATACCTATGAACTATGAACTACAATAGGTCTTTATATGTAATACGAAAATTATTTTACTGCAAAAAATAGTTAATACCATATTTATTATAACCATATTATCATATAAATAACCCATATTAAGTCTCTGAGGAATTCGTTCTAAATTCAATCTATATAGTGAAACCCATAGACGTAGAATTTTTTCGCTACGCTAAATAGACAAACGAAGCGTGGGAGAGAGAAGTCATTTTTAAATGTACCCCGTGCAAGAAGAAAAGTGACAGCAACAATGTATTGAATTTGACATGTTTTGCTTGAGTACATGCGCATACCGGACGGTCTCTTGTGCAGTTTAACTAATTTTGTAATTATTTTAGTAATCTTACTATTAAATAATAAATATTACTTTGTATGACAATGGTGTCGTGTTCAGTTTGTGACTGTGAAGATACAAGACGTAATTATCCGGGAAAATACACGTTTCACAGGTAAATAAGAGATTATTGGTAGTTCGATTGTATTGCTTATTTTATCAATTCTGCTTTAGTAAATGGCCTAAAAACCAGTTTCATTCGTAGATTAGGACTTTCCCTTATATTTTTTAATAATATTTCGTTGCTGCACCTAGAAATAAACAATATTTTATGTAAAATATAAAAATGTTTGATTACGATAGGGCTTGACCAAGTGATGACGTCAGAAATATCGATAGTCCTGTTGCAGTCTATATCGTTGTATAATGCGCATCATGTAAAAAGAACGCTGGCGGTCAAGCTTCTTCAGGCGTTCCAGCGTTCTTTTTAAGAGATTACTTATTTTTCTACTTATTTGAGAGATGTATAACTATGCATTGAATGAGTGCCTATCTAGTTTACTACAAATAATGTACAATTATAGTACGCGTCATGTAAAAAGAACGCTGGAACGCCTGTAGAAGCTTGACCACCAGCGTTCTTTTTACATGACGCGCACTATACCTACCTATAAATTAAATTTTTATCCATCCTAGAATGGAGGTTTACTTTGTTTGGAGTAAATTTGTGTGCTCTATTAACATTTTACCGTTTTTTTTAAATCTATAATAACCAGGTGGACATTGAGGTGTGTGTTTTTGTATTGACTATTGAAAAGGTAACTTTAAAGCACCACGGGTGTTTTTATTGCAGTTTGTGTAGTAGATATTTTGGAGTAAATATTTACGTTGTTGATTATTACACACGCCTTTTTCCCCGAAAGGGTATATTTATTTTGAATTTTTTATAAATAAATATTGTTTATTTCTGCTTAATAAAATAATAGGTAACAAATTAAATTTAAATATACCCCAAAAATTCTGTTCCAGCGGTACTCGAACCTGCACCCTCGCCTGTGATCAGCGATGCCTTTACTTTCGAACTTTGAATAGAAGGTTTCCAATGAAACACCTGTAGATACAGCACTATCAACTTGGCGCTATAGCCGAGTTGATAGTGGCCACAAATTTCGTCTCCAGCGTCATAGCTCGATCTATGGCTAAATTTTTTAAGGCATCGCCGATGACAGGCGAGGGTGCGGGTTCGAGTCCCGCTAGAACGGAATTTTTGGGTTACATTTAAATTTAATGTTATCCATAAAGCGTGGTTTACACTTGAAAAATAATAAACTTTGGGGTAACAAATTGTCTATAGATAAAGTAACAGAGTGAAAAATTATATGGGCGTAGCACGGCTGATATAAAATGTTTTTGTGCTTTCAGATTTCCAAGTAATCCTTTGCTACGAGAAAAATGGTTATCGGTTATAAGAAGAGTGGGATGGACTAAAATAAGAACTCCACTAGGTATATGCAGCAAACATTTTAAGTTTAAATTTAAAAGGGAAACTCTAAGATCCCACCTATAAATAAAACCGTAATATTTAGGGGTCAATAAATAATAAAGGTTTATTTATTAACTGTATTCAAAATTGGAATAAGAACCTTATTCTCTTTATGACGTCAAATCTGCCAAGCTGTGTTCTTCATGAAAGACTTAATCTGCATTAAGATATATTTATCTACCATACACATCACGGACGGATGACGAATTCTATCGACAATGTAAAAGTGTTGGTCGAGGACAACACTATTTTTAACTCAGACATAGACTTTCACCAACACGTGCACATATTTTTTTTGGTTCCATCTTCGATCTCTGATTGTAGATCTAGTACATATACTAAATCTATGGTGAAACCATACCCTCCGAAAATAAAAATCCCATCATGGGAACAGAATTTTCCTGCTTAATAGTTTTTTTTTTACTGTAGTCTTCGTAGGATTTGCCATTTTCAAGTATATTTATTGTATTCTCAATATAATTTGCAAAGTTATTCCTTACATAAGTCGTCAAAAAAATGTTTTAATAAAAAAGTGGCCGTTTTACTAAAACTTTGGTAGAAAAAAAAAGAGCGCAAGTGTAGTAAAATGAAATGGAAAATAACTTTTCAAATTGGTGGAAAGTGCACCAATTTGAAAAGTTATTTTCCTTTTAATTTTACTACACTTGCGCTCTTTAAACCCAATATATAGGTACCAACGAATCTTACTAACAAGTCACAATCTATAATAGTAGTTTATGCAACTGTCATATAAGAAGGGGTATTAAAACACGAGAGTCGGTTGCGTCTGCGATAATAGGTTGACTCGAGTGTTCTAATACCTAAGTTATATGCAGTTTCATACACTACTTTATCTTCACTAATAGGAAAAATTTAAATTAAACAAAGTAGGTAGGTTACAAGGAAGTAATTTATTTGGTATAGTACCTAATATGGGAAGTGCGGGAAATTAAGTTCAAACTACGCATGCGTGCGCCATTTTTTCACAGTTCGAACTGCGCATGCGTGCGCCTTTTTTTTCATATTCAAGCCATAACCATAGACTAGTTTAATGAATTAATAAAAAAAAAGATAGCGGTACTATAATGAGTTTTATGATACAGTTGGCGGTACTATAATGAGTTTTATTCTTAATTTTATCTATATGCGTCTACAAAGTGCGTCTGTACAGAACCATCTTTGAATTCGTAATTCGAATTTTTCGATTTGAGTGTAGATAAAAGTTTTTTCAACACACTTGCTCATAAAGTGGCTCTAATATCACCGCAATTAGGCACATAATGATACCTATAATCAAACTGTGACATTTTCATTGCTATTATTCAATAGTGAGTTATAGAGACAGTTGAAAATTTACACAGTGTGTATTTCTGTTTTACACCTGTTATCAAACAATGACTTTTTCATTGCTATTATTCACTAGTGAGTTATAGAGACAGTTGAACATTTACACAGAGTGTGTATTTCTGTTTTATTATTATTTTCTTCACAAGTGTGTTGAAAAACGTCGTATGATACACGTGTGTATGCGCCTCAGCGGTAATCACCAACATTACACACTTGTACCATAATGTACTATAAAGAGAAACAAAAGACTAAACACTGTTCAACTACATTCTATGGATACTAGGGTGGAGCGATTTCTTTTTTTTAAATTTTTGCTTCGGCGTACCTGTCTAAAGTTGCTATTTTAGGTCATTACTAAATACAAGAAAACTGCGACTGGTAAGTGAAATTTTGTACAGTTGTTTTAAATATTATAAGACAACTTTTCACCCCTATTCCGTTGAGATAAAACGATATTTTTTTTGCTCTATGCGTTTTCGCTCCACCCTAATGGATACCTACCTATATCGCGTTTTATAGCACGTTTATACTCTGTAAAAGTTTGCAGGATTGTTCTGGCAACAGCAAAACTAACTTTGTTCATTGTTTCTTTGTACTAGTTTATGGTCCTGATAAAATAGTGGGTGTGTTAACAACAGTCGGTACTTATATTTGTGACAATAGAATCTGGAGCGGATTGTTCGATTTGCGAGGCACGTGGCACAGCTGTTATTTCTTTTATTATAAGAAGTTGTGTTTTTTCTTAGAAATCGAGAATTCGTTGATACAAATTATAGACGTATTGTGAAAAGCTCTGTATAAATTGTACAAAAACAAAGTTTGAAATACAAATTCATATTAAAAGCTTTTATTTAACTTGCAATGTATCTCCTTCAAATCTGGCAACTGAATTTTGAACCAGTTAGCCTCGTTGCATACCTGTCAAATCCCGATGACAATACAATACTATGGTGAAAGCGAGCTGATCTGATGATAGAGACGGAAGGTTGACAACGGAACTCCTCGATGGATAATAGTAGACTGGCCGTGTTTAGGCTCATTTCGATCAGTACACGGTTCCGATCACTAATTTTATAAAAGCGTGTGCTTATAGAAAAATATATTTTCTCTGAAAACTTATTTTAGGTTTCGTAACAAAAATTATAAATTCAAGAGATTTTTTTCCCAGGACCGCTTACGGTGTCTATGTTATAAATAGATTGAACTTAATTTAACTGTCATCACTTTAACTTCTCACACTTTAAGGAACTATAAACTCTATATTATAAGACTTAGAGTCTGTTTAAAAGAATGCAGAAACATTATAAACCTGTCGATTATTTATCGTACTTTTATAGCCAAAGCCTGCTGAAGAGGAAACGAACATCAAATAATTAACGTACTGAAGTTAGGATATTTGTATTGAGAAAGATCCTTATTTTAATGGGTATAAAGTTCCAAATGAATTGATTGTTATAAAAATATGGTGTTAATTTTATTGTATTTGTTGATCTGAATAAAATATTCAAGATCTAGATAAGTAGAGAAGTAATTTGTAGAACAAAATGATACGCTTGCAGGTGTTTTGTTATTTTACAACTCATTTATTGAAACACATTTAGATTCGGTATATCTAATAAGAACTTTAGAAGCTACATTACATCCTAGTTCACTGTGTAATTCACGTGATGTCGAAAAATCTGTTAGTCATAATGTATAAGTTATATTTCGTACTTATCATATAAGTTATCATGTCTATAAACCAGGGAACTCGCAATACCTACTACGGGCAAAACAAATGTTTTTTTGGAATAAGACAATGTAATATTATTTTCAATACACTTGCTCATAAAGTGCCTCTAATTTCACCGCAATTAGGCACATAATGACACCTGTGATCAAACTGTGACTTTTTCATTGCTATTATTCACTAGTGAGTTATAGAGACAGTTTAACATTTACACAGAATGTGTATTTCTGTTTTATTATTATTTTCTTCACAAGTGTGTTGAAAACCGTCGTATGATACACGTGTGTATTGATGATTACCGTCCTCGGCTCTGGGTCTCAATGACGCCTCAGCGGTAATCACCACCTATGGTAGGTACAAGTGTGTAATGTTGTAATCACAAACATTACACACTTGTACCATAATGTACTATTATTTTGTGGCGGCGGTATAGGAAATGTTTGGTTTAAGTCCATTAGAAATGTAGAATTGCCAGCGCTATCTGTTGATGAGTGTACGCACTGCCACAGAATATATACAGTAGTGAAGAATGATAGTGTGAGTGAATGAGACGCTAGTTAATAAAAAAACCCTTTTCAATTTTAAAAATGGCAAATGCACAAGCACTAGTTCGCCAATTATAAATAAAAAATAAAATAAAATATAGTTTTATTTGCTAGCAGTCCAAGCTGGTTGCCTCTATGTGTTGATGATCGTAGTAGCAGCCAGCAGCCTTCGACAGCTCGCCGGCGCCGCGATCTAAGGCAGCTAAGCTAAGGGTAGGCAGGCAGTAGATCCTCAGCGGGATATCAATTTGCACACACTTAGTTTATATAATAAAATAAAATAAATAAATATTTAAATTCGAAGCATTCGCCACGCGCGAACCAACGAGAACTCACGAGAATTAGAACTTACGAGAACTTAAAATTCAGATATTATGGAATTTTGAGCAGATATTTTGGCTTTCCGATCTGACAACCCTACCTGTTACGAAAGCCTCGCATCTGCCGCCCCTATCTCCAATCTATAATGACGTAGTACAATAAGTGAAATTACATAGTTCAATGAGGGTTCACTTGTTGGAATGTATTTAAACAAACAATTTGATGTAGCTAATGTTAATTTTAAAAAACTCCCTTTTCCGAATTAGAACTCTATGGGCAGTCCATTATGCGTGAGAGTTGTCTGACAAGGTTAGTTATCCAGCCTAACTCCGTCCAGAAGCGCAGAAGGTTTGGTACCTAGCATGGATGTTGTTAGATTTTCAACTATTATGCAGAGTGCACGCGAGTAACAACAGCATCCTGAAAGAAATAGCAAACAATTACGCATGTCCTCTGTTGTGGAACCCTCCCAGAGGACGAAATCTGTCTAACAGTGTTTTTTGTGTTGGTACTACCAAGGTAGCAAACAAACTTACCTGTTGGTAAGCGGTTAACGTAGCCTATGGACGCCTGCAATACCAGAGGCATCACGCGCGGGTTGCCGACCATTTAAAAATTACCAACCACCCCTTTTGAAGAACCCCATACTGTAGTCGCTCGGGAAAACCTCAGCAGGGAGATCATTCCACAACCTGAGCGTTCGTGGGAGGAAGTTCATTTTTTTTCTTTTTTTTTTTAACATTGATAGACCTTTGTTTGACCACGATCTCACCTGTTGGTAAGTGACGATGCGGCCGAAGATGGAGCACAAAGGTCTAGAAGGCACCTATTCACTCTAGACTTGAAGAAGTTCCTCTGAAACTGCACAGTCCGGGAACACCCTGTCTCTAATACTATACTATGCTATACTACTATACTATACTCTGTACCATAGAATAAGAATTATCTTTGGAATAGTTACAGAGTTTTGTCTTTTGCATTGACAAGCAGTCTCAAATTCGACCGAAAGAGACAAAACACGGCGTTACCACGTCTAGTATAGGTAACACGGTTAATTATTAAGAAGTAACGCTTCAACTGAAGCTTACTTACACTGTGGACTACAATAATATGTTGTCTGAATAAAAACTTTATTATCTAACGTAGTATTTATATCTGAATAAAAAACGTTAATACCTATCTTATGCATTATATCTATAGCTCATAATGATTCCGAAAAGGGGGCGAAAATATACAATTTGTATGAAATTAATAATTTGTAGACAAAATCAGAAAGGGCTATTAGCGAACAGACCATATTAGTTTACAAATCAATCATTTTTAATTCAGATTTCAGACAAAAGCCAATTGTGATTTTAGACAAATGACAATTGTGTCTGATTGGGTGCGTTACTACGTTTAGGGAAACGTGTATATCTATGTATAGGTATCTATAATAATCAAAGATATATATATAGGCAAATAAGGTTTTCTGAGCCGAATACTTTTATTTTTAAGAAATTTAATTTCTGTAGCCTTTGCAAAAAACCTAAAATTCGTATTTCATTAAATATTTTTTTAACTTTAAGGTAAACTTCCTGGTTGTGATTTGGATCTATTTAATTTTCACTAGAAACGGGATATTTACCATGATTTTTGAGTTTTATATGTTCCCGATATTTCGGCACAGTTGCATGCGCCATGATCACGGGGGACCGTTTCTAGTGAAAATTATGTACACAACCATGATAGTTTCAAAAGTTGGATCTATTTAATCTTAATTTCGCTTAATTTTCTTAATTTTGCTATTTAGCAATTTTATCTGAAGACCGTTGCATAAAATAATTAGACCAGAAGGTGCGGGCTGGTCCACCTGGGAACAACAGATAGCAGCTCATCAAATACTAGCTCATCTTTCCCTTATTAAATTACCCCTTCAAAAGCCCAACAGTATAGCACACGTCGCCATATGTCCAATTGTCCGTAATTTAATGACAACGCACCGTTTTGATGCATTTTTAAACGCTGCCACATGTATCTGTAATTACAATTAGAGTCAATTTGTTTTGGCCCGTGCCAGATGAGTAAAATTATATTGTTTTATAGTGACATTATTTTTGAAATTAGTTTTGTGATTGAGAAGCAAGGGAAAATAGTGCAAACGGCTCTTTGTAAATATTGACGTGGTAATAACATTTTATATCGTAAAATCCTGATTAAGTAAGCTCACACTCAAAACTAGTGTTAGTACGACATAATTTATATTACCTTCGGCTGTAATAACAAAAAAATACTTAAAGCTTTGTTTTCATAACAAAATAATGCTTTAAAATAACCTTTTTAGTATTGAAAATACACTACGGGCAGACCAAAGAGGTTTCATTAAATGTTTACTCATTTTCGTGACACAGTCTATGGTCTATGGCTACGGGCTACGCCTAGGAAGATCAACATTGATGGGCTACGGGCTACGCCTAGGAAGATCAACATTGATGGGCTAAGGGCTACGCCTAGGAAGATCAATATTGATGGGCTACGGGCTACGCCTAGGAAGATCAACATTGATGGGCTACGAGCGCTGCATGGCACGCGCTGTAGAATGGTGTTTGTTTTTTACGCTTATTCATTTGACGCCATTTGCGTAATTTTTTGTCAAGCGCTTATTTTTTATTTTAAATAATAAATAAACAAATAATTCTAGACAGTTCACACAACATTATCTAGCCCCAAGCTAAGCAGAGCTTGTGTTATGGGTACTAGATAGCTATTACGTAGATAGATATTTTTTATTATACATAGAAAATACCCAGAACACCCTGAACAAATATCTGCGATCGCACAAATATTTGTTCCGAGGGGGGAATCGAACCCGCAACCTCCTTCGTCGCAGTCCAACCTTAGCTCGCCGCGCCACAAAGGTCGTCAAGAGGCTTTGTTGGTCAAACAAAAGTTTTGTTGCATGAGTTTAGTAAAGTAGAGTATGCAACTGCACATAACTAGGTATTAAAACACTCGTGTGAAACTAATAAAAAATTAATTGGCGAAAATTTGCAAATAATCACGATTTTGGTCACGCAAACCTTACACCTGGGTTTGATGCAGATTGGCGATAAATTACTTCCTATTGTTGGGGAAATTATGATAAATTATCATGGATTTCACACAGAATATCAATAGTAAGTGCAGTATGTTTCAGATAAGCAATCTTATCTGATCTATCTCGCACACGCCAATAATTGCACATGTGACAAATTATAGGTGTGAATGGTAGCCATGGCAACTTATTATGCAACAGTTTTGCCTACTCTATCTACACGAATAGGTATTATAGAGCCTAAAGATTGTAACTTTGTTTGTAGGAGGTACCTAATCACCGAAACGACTTCAGTAGATACGAGTACCTAAGTACCTAAGTTTTGAATTTCTATACTATTGCTGCTATAGCAAATGCATTAGAAAAAAAATGGTTTAAATGGGTCAAATTAATCCCACCTAGAGGGGCCCAAACAAGTTCCTCGCAAATTTATCCAATTGTTCACAACAAGTAATTGACAATGAAATTAGTTAGATCCGTGAATTCCAGTGAATTATATTACCTGACACTTGACAGTGATGTGAGTGACAGTGACAAATACAATTTATAATGATTTACTAGAAACTACCTTCAAGAGGTTGAAATCTGCCATTTTTGAAAGAAACGTCGTCATTTTTATTTTATTACATTTTTATGTGTTTTTTCGAGTTATTTCGTGTAATTTTAGTGGCATTTTAACCGGTGTAACTTGGATAAATGGCACATGCGTGATGTAGTGAAATTTGAGTGTATTGCGAGTCTTTTCGAAATGGTGGATTTTTTCCTGTAAAAACTCAGTTTTTCTGCCACAATTTAAACTGGGTTAGGACTTGACGGAGACTCTTGACGACTTGACTATAAAACTATAACAATTATATCACTTGACATTGGCTAAATTGTTGCAAATAATGAACAGAAGCCATTACCTAAGATAAGAAGAAGAACTACCTTCAATGCTATTTCAGCCACTTTTGAAAATAAACTTCATCTCGTAAGCATTATTTTACACGTCCACTGTTGGGCAAGGCCTCCCATAGAATGTAATGGGGGGGATTTGCCATAATCACTTTTGACAGACGGATAGCGATCGCAGTATTTGTGTTGATTGCTTAGGTGGACGGTGCTGGTGTAATCCCTTAGTTAGCTTTTACGACATCCACGGGAAGAGACGGAGGGGTATATTCTTAGGCCGTTCACGCCTCCGCAAATAAATCATAAATCATAATATAATAATAATCATAATCGTTCATATTTTCATATTTTTTAATTTGAATTATATAAATAACTAGCGACTCGCCCCGGCTTCGCACGGGTAGCCCCCAGTGAAAAACAGCTTCCCCCCCCCGATATTTTTTTATTACTTGTTCCCGACTTGTTCTGCTATTCGGAGCGGAGAAGAATCCACCAAAAAAGAAATAACTAACATCGATCCAGCCGATCTTGAGTTATAAGTGGTGTAACTAACACGACTTTGTTTTATATACATAGATAACGCAATTTTATTAAATATTGTTTGTTATAAATGAGTACTAATATATTATACCAAAGTGTATAATTTTATTTTAGGTATATATCTTATTGACATGTAAAATAATATTTTATGAATTCAATCTTGTAGGTATCTTGTATCTTGTAGGTATCTTTGTATAGTTAATCGCCACCACTATGTTGGTCTATTTTCAGTTAAAATTAACAGCTATAAAAATGTGTAGGACTTCTAACCCTCAAGAGCATTAATACTTTTCCAAAAATCGTTGAAAACCGCAAAAAGTTACTAGTACATCTGCTGCCCGCATCGCACCTATTAAGTACAGTGGTGGAATTAAAATGTTCGTCACCTTATGGCCTATTTTTGGTTGTTCAATGCAAAAAGCATAGGTACTGTTTTACCGACATAGTATTTCATTGGTACTGTTTTACCGACACAGGAACTTATTCTCGCGCTACGTATCGGAACTGTCAAATGTGTCAATATTGCAATATTACGAAAATAACCTTCAGTTACCATGACAACGGATATTAGCAGCGTTTGAATGACAGATAGTCTACGAATAAAATGACAAAACTTCTGGCTAACTCAATAAAAAACTGGCCAAGTGCGCATCGGACCTCGCGCATTCAGGTTTCCGTCGTAGAAACTATTATATAATTTGTGGTTCCGTAACAAATGTAGAAGTTATAAATTGCCTAAGTTTAGTTAATCCACACGCAAAATTAAATCTATTTGCAATAGAAATATGAGAAAATTCTCCAAAAAATTATATTTTCTAAAATATTATATTTTTTTGGTAAAATATTCATAATAAATATGTTGAATATTTAAAAAAAACTAGTTCCTGGGTTAAATGGAAATTAAATTGAACTTAGTAACAAAAATACATTCTTATTCTACTTAATAAGCTCTAAAATTATACTCCACATGCTAGGGCACGACAGATTTATTTTTCCCACTCCAGTTTAACTTGTACGAGAGCCATACTTAAAAAAAATTTTTGGTTATTATTTTTGGGTTTGGGTCAGTAAGTTACATAAATAGCACAAATATTAATACTACTATGGTTTAGCCGCTATAGACCCGTGTGATATAAAGACGGACAGACAGATGAGCGAGGGCAATAGGGCTTCGTTTGGCCTCTTTGAAATGTCCATCTCCCCACATCTTGTATTGTATTGTTTTAATTTGATTTATATAATTGTAAATGTGTTTGTTTTTTTTAAGTTTTGTAATTTTTTATTCAATTATTAATTATTATTGACACTATGATTTTATGCATGATAATAATAACTACCTACTTTCCTACTTTATATGTGAACTTCCCACCACAATGTTTTTTTGTATTTCTGGAAATAAATGAATTTAAATTGAATTGAATTGAATTGAATTTGAAATTGAATTGGGTACGGGACCCTAAAAAAGTCGTTCCAAAATTAAACAAGCGACTTATCAAAGGTGTGCGATTTTGATCTTTATAATAAACATTTAAATTATGGTGTTCTTTACAGCAGTCTGCTACGTAGAATAGTTGGAAAAGGTAATATGTGTTCGCGACAAGCTAAGGGGATTCCTTTGAAAACTGACGAACGTTTTCATTCCGCCACTGTACATACCTACCTACTCAATTAAATACAAATACAATACTCAGCGAAGTGAGAAAATGCTTTTGGATGGTTTATATTGCTGGTTAACTTCACTGAAAGTTTTGAAAAGACTTCGTGATTTCAGGAATGAGCACGTTTAACAAATTATTGGTAATTTTTAACCCACAACTAAAGTTATTAAGTATAAGACCAGAGTGTGCGTCTTCATGACATGTATGCATGGTTCTTAGGGGTGCTCTGATATAAGTGCAGTTTTTGAAAATTATTACTGCACTTTAGCCTGGCAAGAGTTTTTTTTTGTCTAACTGGGATTACTGCGTTTTA
Source organism: Operophtera brumata (assembly GCA_932527175.1). Lineage (NCBI taxonomy): Eukaryota > Metazoa > Arthropoda > Insecta > Lepidoptera > Geometridae > Operophtera > Operophtera brumata. Next base: position 16,768,509 of record OW052238.1, on the reverse strand, counting down.
GTACAGTTTTGGTAAACTATGTTTTTTGACTGTACTCGCATATTTTCATCGCTTGTAGTATCCTAATGAAAAACCGATAAGACAGCGTGTGCGCTATTGTGTGTACGTTATGGATCAATATTCAACAGCAAAACGAGAAACCCCATCTGTTTTAGGGCCTGTATACGGTAGAACTGGACATTGGCCTTCCACTTCGGTTAGGCTATTAGGTATGTACGAATAAAATAAACAAACGCCTCAGATTGAAGGCAATAAAGAGTCTTTCATGGGCCCTGATTTTAAAAGTTGTATTTATGAAACCAGCAATGTACAATACACACTGCAATATACTCGCTACGTCCGTGTACGTCACGCCGCATCATTACTGTCACTCGATCGTATATTGGTCCGTCTATGCATTCGATCAACATCAATAGATGGGGTACACTCATGTTCAATGGGGTACCATGTACCTACTGTTTGCTGTTTCGATTCGCTGTGGTCACCAGTAATGAGTTGTTATTTTTATTTGTTTATTACATTTATTAATTTTAACTAGTTGTTGGATGCAGTTTTGTACCAGTTGCGCGGCACATAATTGATCAGTAGGTAATTATATAGTGGTAACCATTGCATTGTGGTACCACAATGCCTGAAGACTTAAGTCTTCAGTCAGTGCGTCCTACCAGTAATGACCTCTGGTCCCGAGACGTGGACACTCACGGTAGGGCTAATCCAAGATTGCACAGCGAGCTATGGAACGGGCAATGCTCGGAGTTTCTCTGAAAGATAAAATCTGAAATGAGATTATCCGACAGAGAACTAAAGTCATTGACATAGCCCACCGGATTAGTAAGCTGAAGTGGCAATGGGCTGGTCATATAATGCCGAAGAACCGACAACCGTTGGGGTAAGCGAGTTCTTGAATCAGTGGAGACCGCGTCTTGGCAAACGTAGCGTGGGGCGCCCTCTGGCTAGGTGGAGCGATGACCTACGTAAGGCGGCGGGCAGAAGGTGGATGAGAAGAGCCGAACACCGGCCTCAGTGGCGCGTATTGGGAGAGGCCTATGTCCAGCAGTGGACTAGTGTGGGCTGTGGATGAATTATATCGACTAAATTTAATTGATAAGTAAATATCAGTGAAAATGGGCAAGTTCATGTGGAACTACTTACCAATTTTCCGCAAGTTGACTTTTACCATGGAACTCCATGACGCACCTACCTGGATCCGGCAGATGATCAGCGTTGTGTAACCATACGCAACATCATGATGAGTAGGACTCCAATTTGTGACGTCACTGCGTGGATGGCACTGAGACTTCACTGAGAGACACTCAATTAATTGTAGTTAAGTTACACATACAGTGCAGCTTTCGACTCAGCAACACAGATCAGCAGTCTTTAGAGGCAGTTTCCGTTACGCTGCATCGAAGTGTTGAAATAACATCCCTCCGCCGATAAGGAACCTGCATAGTGTTCAAGGGTTTCGTATAAAGCTTAGGAAATACCTAATCGATTGGCAGAAGACGCAGGAATGTCTCAAACACGATACAAGTGCTATATAGTTATTATCATTATTAATACTTTTATTTCTTATTATTATACCTATTTATATAATTATTATTTTATTATAACACCTGCGTTAATTGTTAATTATTTTCTTGTAATTCTTATCCTATTAGTTTTGTTTTTCTTCATTACCATTTTTTGCCAATAAGTACTATTTTTTATATTGTATTTTTTTTTTTTTTTTTTTCAAACTTCTGCTAAATTAATATATTGTTATTGTTAATTGTTATTGTTTGTATCATTCATCGTATCATGTACACGTCTGCTATTTTTTATGTTTCTCTTGGTTAGAAAAAGGCTCTAACGGAAGACCAGCGCAGGTTGTTTACAGCCTGCATATGCTGAGTTAGAGACCTTTTTGTAACAGCAAATGTAACTATAATTTTGTGTATTTTCATGTTTTATTTTGTTTATATCTGTGTTGTTACAAATAAAAAAATATTCTATTCTATTCTATTCTATTACCTTTTGTATTACCGATCATGATTTCTCTTTCTTGTTTTTATATGTCGAGTGTCATTTTTATATCCATGTGTGCCGTTACAAATAAAGGTTTTATATCCATGTGTGCCGTTACAAATAAAGGTTTTATATCCATGTGTGCCGTTACAAATAAAGGTTTTTATATCCATGTGTGCCGTTACAAATAAAGGTTTTTATATCCATGTGTGCCGTTACAAATAAAGGTTTTTATATCCATGTGTGCCGTTACAAATAAAGGTTTTTATATCCATGTGTGCCGTTACAAATAAAGGTTTTTATATCCATGTGTGCCGTTACAAATAAAGGTTTTTATATCCATGTGTGCCGTTACAAATAAAGGTTTTTATATCCATGTGTGCCGTTACAAATAAAGGTTTTTATATCCATGTGTGCCGTTACAAATAAAGGTTTTTATATCCATGTGTGCCGTTACAAATAAAGGTTTTTATATCCATGTGTGCCGTTACAAATAAAGGTTTTTATATCCATGTGTGCCGTTACAAATAAAGGTTTTTATATCCATGTGTGCCGTTACAAATAAAGGTTTTTATATCCATGTGTGCCGTTACAAATAAAGGTTTTTATATCCATGTGTGCCGTTACAAATAAAGGTTTTTATATCCATGTGTGCCGTTACAAATAAAGGTTTTTATATCCATGTGTGCCGTTACAAATAAAGGTTTTTATATCCATGTGTGCCGTTACAAATAAAGGTTTTTATATCCATGTGTGCCGTTACAAATAAAGGTTTTTATATCCATGTGTGCCGTTACAAATAAAGGTTTTTATATCCATGTGTGCCGTTACAAATAAAGGTTTTTATATCCATGTGTGCCGTTACAAATAAAGGTTTTTATATCCATGTGTGCCGTTACAAATAAAGGTTTTTTCTTTCTTTATTTTCTTTCTACCTATGTATCCATACATTTTACATCACAAACAGGAAAACCTTACTGTATTTCTCGTCCATTATATAAACATAGCGTCCGAATTGCGAAGCTCTTGAACTGATCAAATATGTACTACCTGAGGAACTTTTTATATTTATGATCTAAACCACAGAATATGTACAGTGTCTCAACTTGCTCTAGCAAGTTGATGCAGCGTTAGTTATTTATTATTTTATTTTATTTTGTTTTATTTTATTTTCAAAATTTTGGAGAAACTTACAGCTAGGTTTACTAAAACTCAGATAAAATATAAAGAACATGCCTGGATGGACAAGTGCATGTTTATTGACGGCTAATTAAAAGTTTCCGCAGATAGAATTATTATTGAATTATATTGTAAGAATAAATACTATTAAACCTAGCCTATCTGGTTAACCTATTTTAGGTTGTCTGGAAGAGATCGCTTTTAGCGATAAGACCGCCCATTGTACATTACTGTTATTGTTTTGGTTATTTTATCTTTTTTATTTTTTATATTTGGTGTGCAATAAAGTGTTAATCTATCTATCTATCTATCTATCTATCTATCTAAACCGTAGGCTAGAGACTAACATTATTATTAAAATTGCATGCTAACTAATGGCGAAATATGCTGGTCCTAAGATTAAATAATCTTATATATATTTTTTCATCCTCTTGTACCATATTTCATGCAATAAATTATTATTTATTATTGTTAGAGCCAGTGGCGGATTTGCAGTCTTGGCCGCCCTAGGCCCCAGGCCATGTAGTAAGTACCAGCCGCCCCTTTCTCAGCACCCATCATAATAGACTCTATAATGAATTTACTTTATTGCCAACTTTTATCGAAATGCCTTTATAATATTTAGGTGTTTCGAGTATTTTTTAAAATATTTATTTATTAAGTTTTAATCACTAGATTATGACACTCTCGGAATGGCACTATTTTTTGCATCAGTGAACTTTTTGTTAAGATTGGCTGCCCCTAATATCTGGCCGCCCTAGGCCCGGGCCTACTGGGCCTTAGGGCAAATCCGCCACTGGGTAGAGCAAGGTTAGAGCAACACAAAAAAAACAATAAAAAAAAACATACATACATACGTAGACACACGCCTTTTTCCCCAAAAGGGTAGGCAGAGTCTCGAATGGGCCTCTTTTCACTATGGGTTGCAACATCGTGAGAAATAAACGTGACAAGTAAGCTGTATGTATAGAGCTGATCTGATGGTGGACAGGAACTCCTCGATGATACGTGCTGATGATTACTGGCCGTGTTTGGACTCATTTTGATCAGCTCTCGGTTCTGCTTACTAATTTCATCATCATCATTACCACTGGCATATATACAAGTTTGTTTTGAAAAATACTTTTCAAATCTGGGAAGCTCGATTTCTGAAACTTTCTGACACTTCGCATCCCGGACTTTGAGTGCAATTTAAGAGTTTCTTTTTAGAAACGCAAGTTTTTTTAAATACTATATAAAAATATATAAAAAACCCTCAACGTAATGAAACGGCTGAACCGATTTTGATCAAACATAGCTTAGAACACTCCCGACAAAAAAACTTTCAAACGAAAAAAAAACAAATCGGTTTATACTTATGGGAGCTACGATGCCACAGACAGACACACACAGACACACACACACACATACACGTCGTTTTTGTGTCGGGGGTTAAGAAATAACTCTCCTCTTTTTTTAGATCATGTAGTTATTAGGGAGTAGGTACTTACAGACCTTCTTTTGGATCAATAAAGACTCCTCAAGGATTCGATCATAAATAATTCACATTTGGATCTTGGCATTGAAACAATTTAGTTCTAAAAAGAGCCGAGTCCTAAAGAAAATATCGTAGCATTTTAGGCCTCAGAGGATAAATAATTCACTGTTCAGTATGTCGACTCAAGTTCAAGATATAAGGGGTATGGAAGCTAGCTAACACATCGGAAAATATTTTAGATTTTACTCCATAAGAATCGATTTTCATACAAGTAATTATTTTATAAAAAAAATAAAAAAACCCTCTTCGCTGAACGGCAGAACCGATTTTGATCAACCAAAGCTAAGAACAGTCCCGACAAATACACCTTTTAAACAAAACAAAAAAAACTAAATCGTTTCATCCGTTCGGGAGCCACGATGGGACAGACAGACACACACACACACACACACACACACACACACACACACACAGACACGTCAAAGTTATAACACCCTTCGTTTTTCGTCGGGGGTTAAGTACGTAAATAGATGTGAGTAAAATGGTAAAATAAACCCCTAATGGACCCCTCCGTCTCCTCCCGTGGATGTCGTAAAAGCCGACTTAGGGATTACCCGGACTTATCGATAAGATTCGTTGGTATAAGATTTGTCCAGGCTGCCGAGTCAGTCGTGGGAAGCAATGGCGGCGATGAGCTCACCACTTGTTACGTCTATATTCCACGATGGTACAACCTACAGTGAAAAGAGGCCCATTGAGGCTCTGCCTCGGGAAAAACTCTCTCTCAGTCTCTCTGCCTCTGCTTTTTCGGGGAAAAAGGCATATGTGTAGGTAATAAAAAAAAAAAAACCTTTTCAATTCCCTTTGTGCAACATATTGCATCTTATACTGAACTGGCCTGGAGTAAAATCCAGTTACGACGACCTCTGTGGCGCGGCTGGCGATGGTTCGCCTGCGACGCAGGAGGTTGCGGGTTCGATTCCCGCCTCGGAACAAATATTTGTGCGTTCTGCAGATATTTGTTCAGGGTGTTCTGGGTGTTTTCTATGCATAATAAAAAATATCTATCTATGTAATGTATTATATTAAGTATATCAGTTATCTAGTACCCATAATACAAGCTCTGGCTTAGCTTGGGGCTAGATAATGTTGTGTGAATTTGTCCAGCATTATTTATTTTTATTTTTATTTTTAGTTACGCGTTGGTTCTGAAACACACAATTTTTTTGTTTAGCATCGGTTGAGATGCTAGACTGAGACAGCCGTGGTAGATATGCCCAGCCTTAGAATAGCCGTCGTAATGTACGGCCTTAGAATAGACCCATCTCCTCCCATGGATGTCGTAAAAGCCAAATAAAGAATTAAACTACGGAATGGGTAGCAGCATCATTTACCTACGTAAGTACCTACTCAACACGAATTCTACCATCTGGTGAATGATTTTTTGTTACTTGAAATCTTAGATACAAGCTTGAAATGGTATTTTTAACCCCCGACGCAAAAACGACGGGGTGTTATAAGTTTAACGTGTCTGTGTGTGTTTGTGTGCGTGTGTGTCTGTCTGTTGCCTCGTAGCTCCCGAACGGAAGAACCGATATAGTTTTTTTTTGTTTGGAAGGTGAATTTGTCAGGCGTGTTCTTAGCTATGTTTGATCAAAATCGGTTCAGCCGTTTCATTGCGTAAAGGGTTTTTTAATTTTTACAAAATTAATTACTTGTAGCCGTATTTGATGAAAATCCTTACTCAATTTTATTTTTATTTTGTTGAAAACATATCTGTCTCCCAAGAAAGTTTGCCAACATCGACACCCGTGTGTCAGTCCCACATTAGAAGACAAATTCATTGCCGTCGGTTGTGAGCCCAACCCCTGGGACAACCCTTAGGGTGACCGCCACCGTGCCCTAGATAGTCATTGATGCTTCTATTATTTGGTGTGGCTTGGTGGTCTCGAACCTGTCATTTAGTTTTAAGCGTTTGTGAACGGGATTTTTTGTCGATTTAACAAAACGCCGAAAAATTCCCGCTACATTACAGCTATCGAAGAACTAATGTTACTTGTTTTTTTTTTTTTTTTTTTTTATACTACTTGAATGTTGGAACAAGCAGATGGCCCACCTGATGTTAAGCGGTAACCTCTGCCTATGAACAGTGCATTACCTCATAGGTCACGTCTACATAGGACGCGCCCTATGTGGCATTGCACTGCGCCCGCCACCCTGAGACATAAAGATGAAAAGTCTCATGTGCCTGTAATTTCACCGGCACCATAGCCTTCAAACCGGAACACAGCAATGCAAGCACTATTGCTTTGCGGCAGAAATAGGCATGGTGGTAGTACTTTTCCGGACGAACTCTTTCACAAAAAAGCTCTACTACTTGTACCCTTGTACCTAGACCGGGGGCAATAGTAACTCACTAAATCAAGTACAATATTCAAATTAAACGTAAGCATGGACACTACTTTATAATAAAATTCAGAGGGATCACTGTACCAGAAAAACTATAGGACAATATTTTCTCGATAGAAAAAAAAAAACAAAGTTACCTGTAACTTTGGGCTAGATTCGAAACCCGAGGGTTTAATATAGGAGTTTTGTTAAATTATCTAAATTTTGATTGATGCTTGTCTGATAATTTCCATCGCTCTGTGCTTCGGAGGGCACGTTAAGCTCGGTCCCGGCTGTTATTGATTAATGGCAGTCGATAAGCCATGTCAGAGGCCCTCGGGCGGCTTGACAAACTCTGACACCAGAGGCCAGCACTACCTCATACGAAACGAACCAACGATCTAAATTTTACGATGGATAAAAACTGCTTTTTCGTGCGGCGCGAGGCGTTTTTTGGATGAAGATTTTTGCCTGGTGTTGGGGTATTTCCAAAAGTAGACAGCATACGCATGTGCCGAACGTCAGGCTATATTTTACGAGCGTGACGTAGCATATCCTGCCTAAGAATAGCTTCTCCGTCTCTTCCCGTGGATGCTTAAAAGCTGACTAAGGGGTAACTGCCAAGCGTTATGGTAAATCCTACGACTACGCTACGGCTCGGTACCATCCTTACCTCATTAGTATACCCTCTATTCGTACTAAACGTTTCAGTTCTACCTTTATAATGCGAACTGCTATAGAGTGGAACTGACTTTCCTGAAAACTAGGCATAGGTAATCTTGGTATCTGGGTGTTGCCTGGGTGTTGCCGATGTCTATAAGTGACGGTGACCACTTCACATCAGGTGGGCCGTATGCTAGTTTGCCTAATTATTCAATACAAAAAAACAACTGTAGACAAGAGTGAAAAGGTGCCTTGTAGGCCTTCGTCCTCCATCGTTGGCCACATCGTCACTAAACAACAGATGAGAACGCAGTCAAACCCTAGGAATATGGACTAAAGGCATGGAACTAAGGCTAAAAACGAAACGTTAGCGATTATACCAGTCTCATTCTTTTATATGAATGAATTCATGTGTTGGAATGAGACAAGCATAAATCTAACTGTTCTTATTTGTGGTAGTCGTACCAGGCCAAATGTCAAATTACTAGTACATTAATGGTAACAATCTAGGGAGATGTATATGCATGATACCAAAATGCAGGGTACGGAACGGAAAGACGACTGCCGTGTGACAATATATTTGATTCTCTCTAACATAGGATAGCAAGCTATCTTCTAGGATAGGAGTAAGAAGGAACACTCTATGCTATTTTTAGCACTCACTCCATTACTATTATACCTCCATGGTCAAACCTAACCCTATCTTTCACAGTAAAAAAAAACCTCCATTATAATAGATTCTCATTGGTCGACTTTATAATCCATCCACTGATCTCTAATATTCAAAACAAGCAGATGTTAACCCTTCATCGCCGCGGCCTGTTTCATCCTAATCACACATTTTTATGACACGCGCCAATTGTCAACCATTTAAATTTATTTTTCAACAACAATGGACTACAAGCGCTTGACCATTCATATATTAAGTACAACCTAATTATTTCGTTAAAATAATGATATAATGCAACATGGATGACAATGGGAACCGTGTTATAGAATTTTTGGGGTATAATTATGGCTAAATTATTGCTACGTTATTGTTAGAATGCAGAGGGTTTAAAAATGGACCAGTTGTAACCAGTGTGTTTTTTTTTAATAATATTTACTAGGTCATTACCCGGACTTGTTCGTAAGATTCGTTGATATAAGATTTGTCCTGGATGCTAGCTTATTTAAGGAATGTATACTGGAAGAAAGCGTTAGCAGAGTCAGTCGTGGGAAGCAATGGCGGCGATGAGCTCACCACGTGTCGCGTCTATATCCCACGATGGTGCAACCCAAGGTGAAAAGAGGCATATTTGAGGTTCTGCTTACCCTTTCGGGGAAAAAGGCGTGTGTCTATGTATGTATGTATTTTTTATAACAGATTGGGAATATAACGTTAGCAATAACATCACTATTTAGTTTTATGATACATTTTAGCATATTATTATATAATATGTTAATATAACTATGCAATGACCTCCATCAGGGTAAAGCTTGAAGCATAGTATCGGACACGACCGACAGATGCGAAAGAAAGTCGCAACTTATGCTGTAAGGTCAATAATTACAGCTACGCGCGCGTCCTATCAAGTGCGCGGACGTCTGATGAATATTTGACTCGTCAGACAACGTAAGGTACGCGTCATGTAAAAAGAACGCTGGAACGTATGAAGAAGTATGACCGCCAGCGTTCTTTTTAGATGACGCGCATTATACAGACCGTATAGGTCGCGTCCGATGGTTTATTTCTAGCTAGGAGGACGACTAGCCTAAGATCTAGGGTGACTTTGTCAGGCTGAGGGTGACTACCTAGGCTTAGTCCTAGGCTAAGTAAAGAGAAATAGCTTTTTCGTTTCTCACATCAGAGCTTATGTAAGAATATCTAGTGCAAATATCATCGAATCAAATGAATTAGCGTATCGCCGGTCAGTTTCCTTATTCGTCAATTTTGCTTATTCAACAGTTTACCTTCTGGTAATTTTCACTAGGTTGACAATTTCGTTAGTGGGTAATTTTCCTAAACCTTCAGTTTACTCCTTCGCCAGTTTTGCTAGGCTTCAGTTTCGTAAATTTGCTAGTTTCCGTATGTGCTAATTTAACTATTCGTCAGTTTGGTCAAATGGTCATTTTCCCTAGATAATCAGTTTCTATATTCGCCAGTTTTACTAGTTGCCAGGGTCTTATAGTCGTGTTTCGGTGTATCAAATATACAAGGTGATTTGAATGGAAAAAAAATTAAAAAAAAAAAAAAAAATGGGAATACTGACAAACTAAACTATCGGACTCTTCCCGCCATTTTTGAAAAGAGACGTTGCCTACTTTTTTTTATTTCTTTTCCTAGTGTTTTCTTGAGTTATTTTGTGTTATTTTGGTGGCATTTTAACTAATGTCGCTCGTTTAAAAAGCACAAGTGTAGTGAAATGAAATGGAAGTGAATTGCGTGACTTTTGAAATTGGTGGAAAGTGTCTACCAAAGTTTTAGTAAAATTGGCCACCATTTTACTAAAACATGACTTGACTGTGACTTTGACGACTTGGAAGGAGTGTAACGTTGCAAAATATATTGAAAATACAATATAGTGAAAATACCGAAAATACAGATACTTGAAAATGGCAAATGAACAAGCCGTGCGGCGCCAACTATAAAGAAAAAAAAAAAAAAACTATCAGATGAACAAGGAAAGTAACGCATTAGGAAAATGACGAAATAGCAAAACTGACAACTTAAGATAATTGAGGAATAAGGAAGTATGCGAGTCAAGAAACTGCCTTAATAGAGGCTCTGACCATTTAGTGAAACTGGCAAAAAAGGAAATTGGCGAATTAAGAAACAGTCTAATCATTAAACTGTTGAATCAGCAAAATTTACGAATAAGGAAACTGACCGGCGATACGCTAATTCAATCAAATTAATCCAAAGATTAATTTACCAATCAAAAGATTTCAAGTTACACCGCTGTCTCTCGCTAGTACATCGCTGTTTTTGACGACCTCTGTAAGTAGCGCGGCGGGCGTAGGTTTGCCTGCGACGCAGGAGGTTGCGGGTTCGATTCCCGCCTCGGAACAAATATTTGTGCGATCCTCAGATATTTGTTCAGGGTGTTCTGGGTATTTTCTATGCATAATAAAAAATATGTATGTAGGTATGTAATATATTGTATATGTATATCAGTTATCTAGTACCCATAACACAAGCTCTGCTTAGCTTGGGGCTAGTTAAGTTGTGTGAACTGTCCAGCATTATTTATTTATTTAATTACTGACAAATATTTGACATTTGCAATCGTCTCCCCGAGCGTTTACATAAATTATATTCAGTATTCTTGCGTACCCTACAGTTCGCATGGACTGCATACTTTCAGTCCAAGCTTGTAAGAAAATAGTCAAATTATTTAGACAACACTGAACTCTGAACTTTATGTTGCTCTATGTCTACAGAAATCAATGAAATATGGAAATAGTTTTTTTTTTATACTACTTGAATGACGGAACAAGCAGATGGCCCACCTGATGTTAAGCGGTAACCTCTGCCTATGAACAGTGCATTCTCACATAGGTCACGTCCACCTAGGACACGCTCTATGTGAGATTGCACTGCGCCCGCCCCCCTGAGACAAAAAGATGAAAAGTCTCATGTGCCTGTAATTTTTCATCCATACCCTTCAAACCGAAAAAAAAGTTACACATCAGACTTTTTAGATTTTTCGTATCTTTTAGAAGAACAGATAGGATAAGCCTTGCGCTTATAAGAAATAGAACAAAAATAGCAGACATAACACACACAATCAAGACACTGAAATGGAAGTGGGTAGGCCATATATTGAGGAGTAAAAAAGATAAATGGGCCAAGGACGTGATTTAATGGTACCCGAGATAAGGAAAGAGAGCGAGAGGTCTACCGTTGCAACGGTGGGAGGACGACATCAAAGTAGCTGCAGGAGGGCTTTGGAGAAGGAAAGAGAGCGAGAGGTCGACCGTTCCAACGGTGGGAGGACGACATCAGAGTAGCTGCAGGAGGGCTTTGGAGAAGGAAAGAGAGCTAGAGGTCGACCGTTCCATCGGTGGGAGGACGACATCAGAGTAGCTGCAGGAGGGCTTTGGAGAAGGAAAGAGAGCTAGAGGTCGACCGTTCCAACGGTGGGAGGATGACATCAGAGTAGCTGCAGGAGGGCTTTGGAGAAGGAAAGAGAGCTAGAGGTCGACCGTTCCAACAGTGGGAAGACGACATCAGAGTAGCTGCAGGAGGGCTTTGGAGAAGGAAAGAGACCTAGAGGTCGACCGTTAAAAGGTGGGAGGACTACATCAGAGTAGCTGCAGGAGGGCTTTGGAGAAGGAAAGAGACCTAGAGGTCGACCGTTCAAAGGTGGGAGGACGACATCAGAGTAGCTGCAGGAGGGCTTTGGAGAAGGAAAGAGAGCTAGAGGTCGACCGTTCAAAGGTGGGAGGACAACATCAGAGTAGCTGCAGGAGGGCTTTCGAGAAGGAAAAAGACCTAGAGGTCGACCGTTCCAACGGTGGGAGGACGACATCAAAGTAGCTGCAGGAGGGCTTTGGAGAAGGAAAGAGAGCGAGAGGTCGACCGTTCCAACGGTGGGAGGACGACATCAGAGTAGCTGCAGGAGGGCTTTGGAGAAGGAAAGAGAGCTAGAGGTCGACCGTTCCATCGGTGGGAGGACGACATCAGAGTAGCTGCAGGAGGGCTTTGGAGAAGGAAAGAGAGCTAGAGGTCGACCGTTCCAACGGTGGGAGGACGACATCAGAGTAGCTGCAGGAGGGCTTTGGAGAAGGAAAGAGACCTAGAGGTCGACCGTTAAAAGGTGGGAGGACTACATCAGAGTAGCTGCAGGAGGGCTTTGGAGAAGGAAAGAGACCTAGAGGTCGACCGTTCAAAGGTGGGAGGACGACATCAGAGTAGCTGCAGGAGGGCTTTGGAGAAGGAAAGAGAGCTAGAGGTCGACCGTTCAAAGGTGGGAGGACAACATCAGAGTAGCTGCAGGAGGGCTTTCGAGAAGGAAAGAGACCTAGAGGTCGACCGTTCCAACGGTGGGAGGACGACATCAGAGTAGCTGCAGGAGGGCTTTGGAGAAGGAAAGAGAGCTAGAGGTCGACCGTTCAAAGGTGGGAGGACAACATCAGAGTAGCTGCAGGAGGGCTTTGGAGAAGGAAAGAGACCTAGAGGTCGACCGTTCCAACGGTGGGAGGACGACATCAGAGTAGCTGCAGGAGGGCTTTGGAGAAGGAAAGAGACCTAGAGGTCGACCGTTCAAAGGTGGGAGGACGACATCAGAGTAGCTGCAGGAGGGCTTTCGAGAAGGAAAGAGACCTAGAGGTCAACCGTTCCAACGGTGGGAGGACGACATCAGAGTAGCTGCAGGAGGGCTTTCGAGAAGGAAAGAGACCTAGAGGTCGACCGTTCCAACGGTGGGAGGACGACATCAGAGTAGCTGCAGGAGGGCTTTGGAGAAGGAAAGAGAGCTAGAGGTCGACCGTTCAAAGGTGGGAGGACGACATCAGAGTAGCTGCAGGAGGGCTTTGGAGAAGGAAAGAGACCTAGAGGTCGACCGTTCCAACGGTGGGAGGACGACATCAGAGTAGCTGGCAGGAGGGCTTTGGAGAAGGAAAGAGAGCTAGAGGTCGACCGTTCCAACGGTGGGAGGACGACATCAGAGTAGCTGCAGGAGGGTTTTGGAGAAGGAAAGAGAGCTAGAGGTCGACCGTTCAAAGGTGGGAAGACGACATCAGAGTAGCTGCAGGAGGGCTTTGAAGAAGGAAAGCTCACGATCGAGAACTTTGGAAAAGGCTGGGGGAGGCCTATGCTGAAAAGCAAAACACATTACCGATGTCTAATGATAAGATTTTTATAAAGTAGAATTCAGATTTGTTTAATAAAGGCTATTGAAATTAAAATTGAAATTGATGTCTACAGAAATCAATAATATATGTAAATAGTGATTTACAAATCACATTTTTTCTATTTATAGGCTTCACTAGCTCTAACAAATGATATTCACCCGAAAACACTCGTAAACTTAATCGACCAGTCAAACGGAATCTAACAACAACCACAAACTAATACCGTTGAATGCGTGACAGACAGACAGACGTGCGTATGGTAAAACGATAATTTTGTATGCAAATAATGAATATCTTAAGTGGGATCGAAATACCCGCCGCGCTGTTGCAGGGTTACGGGCAGTTGCTGACAAAAGTGCTTAGAAATTTAATAAAATTGATGGTTATTTACAGAATAATTAGTAGTATAAAATGTAGTAAAAACGCGTAACTACATATTTTAATATCATTTTAGTGTAAAAAAAAACTCTTGTATGATCACAAAAAACATAATTTCTGATTTTTAACCCCCGGCTAAAAAGAGCATGTTATAAGTTTGATGCCATTATATGCTTTCTGTCTGAAATATTTTCTACCCAGAAAAAAGGTGAAAAGGGACACATAGAGGTTCTGGCTTAAACGTTCGGGGAAAAAGACGTGTGTCTATGTATACATGTATTTTTTACTATTCCACAAGTAGCACCAAGCTTAAATGACGATGACGAATTTCTGTATGATTTTTAACCCCCGACGCAAAAACGACGGGGTGTTATAAGTTTAACGTGTCTTGTGTGTGTGTGTGTGTTTGTGTGTGTCTGTCTGTGGCATCGTAGCTCCCGAACGGATGAACCGATTTCAATTATAATTTTTTGTTTGAAAGGTGAATTTGTCGGGATTGTTCTTAGTTATGTTTGATCAAAATCGGTTAAGCCGTTTCATTGCGTTGAGTTTTTTATTTTTTATTTTTACAAAATTAATTACTTGTTTCTTGAACATTTTTAAAGTAGGTACTTTCACGGTTACCGCTTAACACGCTCGCTGCTGATCAAATTTTCAATACAAAACGTATCATTTAAAACACCTCGGGTGTGTTTCTCAGCACTGAACGTGTTAACATCAGGTGGACAATTTGATAGTACAGTCAATCACGAAGTTAAAAAAAAATATAACTAGCCACTTCTCTCCTCGCCTGTACACTTCGAGAACAGATGCAAGTAGCGCACCGGCTAATTTGAATTCAGTGGGGTTGCACTATACAGTCCATCACCATTACACACAAAACTCCTTAGCCCACTCGTAATAAGATTCCAAATGACTTGGCTCTACCGAACTTGGTTTACTGTACGCGTTTGGTCAAATAGTCAAGGCAAGGCTATTTGCCATTGAATAACTAGAAGTGTTTTATTAGTTTGGAATAAGGTTGAAATTGCAATATTTGTATAGAAACATGTCTAACAAGCCTATAGTTAGGATGATGGTTTAAATCAAAGCCGACGAAATTGACTAATGGTGAAAGAACCAGTGTGGTGTAAGGATTCCTTGCTCCATGTCAATATGTCTTCAAATTTTTGGATCTAGCTAGACCATGCCGGATTCCTCACGATGTTTTTCCTCACTGTTTGAGAGCACAATATATTCCTCACGATGTTTTCCCTCACTGTTTGAGAGCACGTATATATTGCGTACAAGTTTTGCGAGTATCAAAACCCCTTGGTGACCGGGATTTGAACCCACGACCTTAGAATTGGAAGTTGAGGTCCCTCTTAACCATCGGCCACACCGTCACTTAGGTACCTACCAACAGGTGAGATCGCGGTCAAACGAAGGACTATAAAAATATATGTATTTCAACACAAGCTTTTATAAAATTAGTGATCGGAACCGTGTTCTGATCGATATGAACCTAAACACGAACACTCTACTATTATCAATCTAGGAGCTACGTTGTACACCGTCTGTCTCCATCATCAGACCAGCCCCTTTATTGCGTAATTCCAAGCCTACTGTCAGAGTACCTACTCAAATCGAACACCAGTGTTCATGCCAGAGGGGTGAGTCTGAGTTTTGCAAACATAATCGTAACGGTGAACGTAACACGATCGTACGTGTATAACATAATAACTAGCTATTAATCTGTGCCAAAAACGTCACAGATTAATGGCTAGTTACTACGCAATACACGTACACTCGCCGTTACGATCATCGTTACGATGGTGTGTGTAAACTCGGACTTGCCCCTCTGACTACCATCTCGAGGAATGATGTCCAGTGACGTCAGACTGAGCTTTGGTTTTGGTACGAATGACAGTAATCACTGGGCTTGAAACTGGCTCATAGTGGGACGTCACAAAGCCGCTGTCAAGTAGTTAGACAATACGAAACTGACAGAAAAGTGTCTAGACTGGGCTATAAATGACAAATTTGAAGTTTCACCGATGTTCAGTGGAGTTCAATGGAATTGCGCAATTACCTACCCCACTGCTTGCTGTCACCATAATATTGTATTGTCATCGGAACATGACAGGTATCCCAGGTATGCAACATTTCAACTCAATCGGATGAGGATAACTGCTTTAAAATTCAGTTACAAGATTCCACCCAGACAAACATACTTTGCAAAACACGTTCGCTGCTAGAAAACACACACGTTTGTGTTTAAAATTATACGTTTTGTATTGATAATAAAATCCGCAAACAGTGGCGTAACAATAGGGTGGCAGGGCTGGCAAAATGCCACGGGCCCCCGACCCAAGAGGGCCCCGGCCCAAGAGGCCGCAAGCATTTTTTTTTTTTTACCTTGATCCAGGTTTTTTTTTTTTTTTTGACAAGTATATTTTTATAAGTTCTGCTTAAAATTCAAAGAGAGACAACAATTTTTTTTTAAATTTTCGTATTTGCCACTGGCCCACAACATGTTTTTTTTAATTTTCGGATTTGCCACTGGCCCAGATGGTATAGTTACGCCACTGTCCGCAGATAAATGCTTGTAAAAAGCTTGTAAACAAACGCGTCTCATTCAATTTAAGGGCACTCTGTATAGTGTTATTTGCCGTAGGTACCTACTTTTCAATAAGTCCTTTAACAATGCCGTTAATGCTGATAGGACAATACGCCCCCTTGAGGGTCCATCGGTCACGCCGACGCAGTACATTCCTATCACAATGGACCCACATTTATAACTATTTAATTCGCTATTTCGTTGTGTTTACCCCAATATTAGAGATTTTTGGAAAATAGTCTGTTTTTTTAGTTTTTAGGACAATGCAAAACTATCAAGAAATATTATTAAAAAACTGTTTTATTCAATAAAAGCACAAGGATAATAAATTTTGAATCGTTTTATAAAATAAAACTCCTGCTCGTATCACAATATGCCTACTATTGAACGCATACAATAATGCCTTACATCCACGAGTCCTGAGACACTCGGGAACATTATCTGCTTGTAGCCCCGAAATGGGACAGGACATTCTGGAAAGCAGAATTGAGGCAGAGAACTCTATGTCGCCCATTTAAGATTCCTAACCTACGAAGCTGATCGATCTCAGAACCGAAAGGCCACCTCCAGCGATAAAATAAATGTGTTTGCAGTAGCGAAAAGTCTATGATTAAACGCAACTCAGGCATTTGCTTGGAATTTGGAATGACAGCGAGTTCTTTTTTCTCCAGCAGCGACATCTACTTGTGAAGAGTGTCAAGTTCGGGGCCCTTCATAATGCGTGCGAGACACGGCGAGACATCTTGGTGTTTCCATAATGTGTTCAATTTTTACAATTTTAATGGATCACTGTTTTAAATGATGTTGTATTTTAATGTGTATGAAGAAACGTTATTAATGTAACCCCATCTATCTGCAGGTCCATCAAGCAACACGTGCATATGCCACAAAACCATTATTAGATAGCGAAGACACCGTAGGTCATAGATAAGAATAGTCGTCGATGTAGCGATAGGCGATAGCCCCTAATTACACTGTGGTCGGTCACCGTAGGGTGTTCTATGAACTTAATTGGTTTTGGCTGTAATTACACATTAAAGAAGGGTGAAGAAATTTAAGACATTATAGCAAGAAAGTTCATAGCACCGATAGTGTAATTATTTGTATGGTGATACAATAGTGTTGATAGTGTTATTACGCGACCTAGGGGCGTAAGCGCATTTAGAGCCTCTTAGTTAGAGCCATCGAGTGCAATGGACGCACTGCATAAAATAGAACCATCTGTTGACGAAAGGACGCACTATACACAAGTAATTAATTTTGTAAAAAATAAAAAACCCTCAACACAATGAAACGGCTGAACCGATTTTGATCAAACATAGCTAAGAACACCGCCGACAAATTCACCTTTCGAACAAAAAAAAAAACTAAATCGGTTCAGAATCCGTTCGGGAGATACAATGCAACAGACAGACACACACACACACACACATAAAGGTACGTGAAACTTATAACACTCGAAACTAATAACGTCGTTTTTGCGTCAATTAAAAAAAATGCCATCTGTTATTGTTGAGTGAACTTTCTAGAGGTGTAATCCAGTGTAATCATAGATCTAGAAGTAGCGAAAATGTCTATGGGTATAGTTCGACCAAGAACATTAAGATTGAGAAAACAAGAAGATTGGAATAATCTAAGGTTATTCAGAACATTCCACAAACGATCTCTTCCAGACAACCTTTGGATGGAGAGGAGCTAAACTTAATTGGAAGATTGGTTGGGCTGTATATGTATGGGTAGTATTATTTTATCTGTGGTATGGGGTAGGTAGGTACCCATATTTAAAATAGAAGAAAAATTTATAACAAATAATATTACACATGTTACGAGGAAAATGAGGTTGGCGCGGAGAAAATATCTGACTCCGCCCATATCGTCAAGGCCGTTGTTAGATACCACCTGTCAAGAGTCAAAAAGGCTTCTTTGGTTTGTTTTTGACTTGGTAATAGTTCATACTTGCATTCTAGTACAGGCAAATTAGGTGATTAATAGCAAAAGTGTGGAAGTAATTACATGTAGTCACAAAATCTTTTCTAATTGTTTTGTTTGGCTTGAAAATCACCTCTAATATAACTTTCAGCAAATTCACCTCCCCGGAACAAGGGTGAAAACCTTATATAATACCCGTAACTTGATGGGGAAAATAGATGTAGTCGGTGCAATTTGGCATACACTTAAGACCGTTATGATCTACATTTGCACCAAGTATTTTTTTAGTCCGACTTACGGAACATACGGAAAAAAAATCATTTCTAAAAAAAACTTTTTTTTGTATTGCGGCTCGGGGGAAATTGAAGTAGTCGGTGCAAATTGACAGAATTACCAGAAAAATGGGCCAAATTAATTACCAGGTTTGCACCTGGGTACGGAAGTCACTTTTTCCATATTTTACTGTCGCTCTATTACTGTACTATTCTTCATAGCCTGCTAAGCGGTTACCTACTACCAGCCCTTTTTAACTACCAAACAGCCAATAATAACAAAAATGTACAGTTTTGTTCATCTTTACCACACCATAAAGCACCATAAGTAGCTATAATATCCGTTTTATGGTTCCATAAAGTGTCTTATGGTATGCCAATGACCGCGGGGTGCGCCTTTGGACCCCTCTAATGGCATAATGACTATGAAATTCACTTGATATTATGCTCGGCTGGTGATGGTAAAGGGTGTGAGATTATAATCGTAGAGCCAGCCCGTAAGGCTTAGACCAATTATGTATTGGTAATTATGGTTTCGATTGGAATAAGTACCGCATATTCTCATAGAAATCTAAGAAGTGAAGAGGAATGAGGTGTGGCGTCGCCAGAGTATGAGCAAATTGCTCATACTCTTTCACTCGCGGTCCAATTGGTTAATTGTCAAGTATTTACGACGCTTAGACCCAAGTTCACGAACAAACAAATCGGTGGTTACCTTAACTAATCGTCAAAGTGACAGATAACGTATCAAAACATCTGTCAAAAAGAGTTGGTTAAGCTAAACAGTCGTTTAAACGTCCGTTAATGTGTTAGTGAAAACCTACCTTAATCATCTCAATAGCAGT
Organism: Operophtera brumata; assembly: GCA_932527175.1. Classification (NCBI taxonomy): domain Eukaryota; kingdom Metazoa; phylum Arthropoda; class Insecta; order Lepidoptera; family Geometridae; genus Operophtera; species Operophtera brumata. The sequence continues at coordinate 16,748,934 of OW052238.1, read as the reverse complement.
ACAATCTATACCTAGCTGTTAGTTTAAACCATTTCCATAAATAGTTTAAACTGAGAATTAAACTGCTAATGCCTTTATAATAATAATGCCATTAAGTAATACTTAGCAGTACCTATAACCTTCTGATTCTAAGTTGAAACTATTTATGTCAATGGATGGAAATGGTTTAGACTGACAGTTGATATTTTGGTATTATCGACAACTTTCCGATATCCGATTTAACTAAAATTTGGGCCTACGTAGGTACCTACCCTTAACCTTACCAGTCAAGTTCCGATGACAATATAAATGTGAAAGCGAGCTGATCTGACGATGGAGACGGTGGAGCGGACTGCAGTTTTTAAGCTCATTTTCATCAGCTCGGTTCCGATTACTAATTTCAGAAAGGCTGGTTTTTAAAAATGTATTTATCAACAAAGAAACTTGTTTTCAAAGCTAATCTATTAGGCCAGAACTGTTGAAATGTATTTTGTATTCTTAACTTATTATCTGTAGTCTTGTAATAGTACTCTATGGTTGTAGTTTGATGTTTGTTCTCTATCTACGGATGTAATATATACTGCTTGCCTATCTCTCGCTTCTCTCTACGTGTGTGATTTAATTAATAGCTGATCTTATCATAATTCATCGTTGTATTTAATTCCCAAAAAGGGATTTGTGTTCTGTATTGTGAATATACAGTTAATGCCAATTCAAACCAGTGCCGTATTTATTTCACGTTATCTTTCCACTGCATCTGCTGAGATGGCCCCCCCCTGTGTGCGCTGCTCTATGCGCATGGACTCCGCTCTCTGGCTGGACTCTGCTCTCTATATGGGCTTATCTTGGACTAGGTCTGCGTGGCTAGGTCTGGGTCTATGTGGCGCTGACACGCTATATGGCAAGCTGTGGCAAGCTCGCTCGCTCGCGAGTCCTTCCTTCCTTGCTCTGCGTATGTGTGTTAATAGCACCCAACAATATATGTCAAGTCTGCTTATCCAATGCTAAAATGCATGACATGTATATCTGTCTGCATTGTCCAACACCATGTATAATGTACTCAGGCCGATGAAAACCTGGAGCCTCAGGTATTCAACCTAGACTTAAGAACTGCGTATAGCAACTCTGAAGCGGCAACATGAACGCTGTATAACAGGGACCATATGTTATGGATTCGCCTTGCGTTGTCTCCCCCACTCCTCGCTTCGTCCCGCTCTTTATAGCATAGATTGATAATATTTTAATTAGATCGATTGTGCTTTATAGCCTTGTGAGGGCCGCACTAATCTCATACACTTCTATGTATGTTTAAAAGTATAGCAAGTAGTAATACATGTGCCAACCAACTGTATTGATTTAATCAGTGTGCAATAAATATTTATATGCCAACTTGTTTCAATTCTAATCAAGAGTTAGGTATCTCAGATTATCAACTTCTCAACATCACTGCTGCTGACTCCATTCAAGTTTCAGGTATAGCCTGTCTTATAGGGTACAGGTATCTTATATCTTTCAGGGATCAAAGTTTTTTAGCGGAACGCCTTAGGGCCAATTCCGCAAACTTAACAAGCGAGTTAAATTCATCAACAATTAAAGGTACTTAGTCCTGGGTTAGTCTAGAAACAAGGTGTGTTCTGGCTTAAGCCTAGTTGAGATAAATCTGTATTTAATGTTGGCTGGTAAAGTATTACTGATTTACCTACCTATGAGTTAATGGGACGATGTAGGAAGGTTTCAATAAATTTCTGTTAGCGAATTCATGTGGTTTTGTATTTTTAGAACTCGCAAAAAAGTCTAACGAAACACTCGATTAATTAGATTAAGTCTTACTGATAAGCAAGATCTTAAACCCTTGATTTAGTTCCTAACCCATCCTATGAGGAGGTTAAAATGAATCAAGGACAAATAAAAAATCCCCCTCGGGTTGATTAAAGCTAGCTTAGTCTAGGTACATACAACTAACACCTTAATGTATTAGAAATTCCGCTTCAAACAATTGGTAAGTCCAAATCAATTGTCGTCTCTCCTCTGTACCATAGCTAGTACATAATTGCACGTTGTAATTATGTGCTTTTGGCTAGAACAGTATCGTTGAATTAGTCAGATGCTATTTACCCATAATGCATATTTCAATCCTGTATATTTATATACAGAGCGTCACGTCGTCTGGTCAGCGAGCTAGATTAATCTGCGAGTTATCAAAATGCGATGCATTTAGATACCTTTATGCTGATTTTTAGGCTCCGAGTCAGGTCACCTGTAGGGTCTAGAAATCTATATCGATATCTAGGTTATAGAAGACACATTATTTAATTATAGATAAGACTTAACTTAAGTATTCCAGTATCTGCACTCGTTCTGAATTTAAAACCATACTTTTGTATGTATTAAGAACTGCTTGTGTTATTAACTTTGAACTTGGATAATGTTTATTCACAAGGCTTATTTTAAACGGATTGGCGTTTTTGCTAAAATCGTCCAATCAGTGTTTCTTTATGTACAATTTATCAATTAATTGTAGAGTTTATTTTTTAATGCAAGCTTCCAATGCATCGACCATTCGGTCTCGTACCCAAAATTCGAGTGAGTTAAAAATCTCTAATAATTACATATTTTAACACAATACTATCGCTTATTATATAATCGCTCTTAATATCTATGCCATAAGGTTCCGTTTTCATCGTGTACGTGGTGTCTATCTTCGCGGAAATATTCAGTTGTCTTGTAATCGAGCCGCCTCCGCGGGTGCGAGCGAGGTAGTTTCCATTGTAGTTCTGCCTTGTTAGACAGAGACGAGACATCGCCTCTTTTCACCAATACTGAAATCAACAAATTTACCAAGTAGTTTCTATTTTGAACCTTATATGCTCAGCACAAGATTCCTCTTAGTTTTTAGTAGTTTCTGTGGAATTTAGTAAGTTTATGAGCAATTCTTTCAGTGCTTAAGTTTTTTTTCGATATTCCGAGAACCCTCGCTCTCAGAATAAATACAGAATAGGTACTTCAAAAGTATTGCCAGATGATGCAACATACATGGGAACCAGGATTCCATCACATTCCTCTCCCTGAAGACATTTAAAGTTGTAAGCAACTATATATTTCTTCAATATCTGATATGACTCCTTTAGGAAATTTCTATTCCATCAGCTCCCTTATGCCTATGTTTAAAAGATTCCAACAAGAAAAAATTTATTCAACTTTTCATCTTAAAGTAAATGTCCAATACGAAAACTTTCGTTTTTCAACAGTAGATTCCATTATCAACTTCATCATCATCATCATCACCATCAAGTCACGTCTGGTTTTGTAGAGGCCCTCGATTCTTATGTAATTGCTAACGCTTATTAGCTTGCATTATCACAATCATCATCATCAAAATGTAGAGGTCCTCGATTTTTCGTAATAACTTATCAGTCATCGTTCAGGATACCATTTCACCTATAATCATCATCATCAAAATGTAGAGGTCCTCGATTTTTTTCGTAATTGCTTACGCTTATTCACACTACTGACGGTGTGAAGATAAATGTGTCTCCTTCATACATTTAAACATACTATTACCATAGCTGAAAACACTATATTTGCAAGCAAATACATTTTTAAATTTGTAGAACATTTAAAACCAACCAATCCATTGTTGCTTCTTTATTCCGTCCGAATAAACACCCCCTTTATCTATCAACCTTGGAATAAATAATTACACGTTATTCATATGAGTAAAATATACATCATTTTAAAATTCGTTAACAGCAGGCTCGAAGCTTCACCTAAAAAAACTTGAGTTCGCAGGTATCCGCCCTCGCGACGCATTGCAAACCTTTTTTTTCGTCTGTGGAATGTGTGTCTCTGTGTTAGTTCTTACAATTTTATATTCGACTTTTATTTAATGTTATATTGGCTTCCTCCTCGTAACCTTATGAATAGTGTAGGTTTTACATGAATCAATCAATCATGTCACTGGTTCTTTCGTGGTAAACTGCATTATAACTCTCACTATCGTCGAAATGGTAACTTTTATCCATTGAAAGTGAAACTATTGTCCCTCTTTTATGAGTCGACCCGCATACCTCGGTTTTTATTACTTATTTGGTATTATTATAAGTTTAGGTCCCATTTCGGAATGCGGTGCATTTAAACCGTTGTTTGTCAGAGAGTAAGTTACGAATTTATTAATTTTAATTTAGATTCGTTGGTACATCAAGTCTTATTATATTGACTTTTTAGAAATTGCCTTATAGCGACCTTGTCTCCTCATTGCTCTACGACTCATTTTAGAAACTGCCTTGAGTTTAGACTGCGTTGTTGGACTTTCGTATGCATTCAGATTATTCAGAATTCCGTGATGTTCACTCCTTACATTCTGTTCTATATTTCTAAGGAACGTAGCTGCCTTAAATATAGTGACCTCTCCCAAACCAGTAAACCAAAGTCGTTGAATATCAACAGAAAAGTGTCTCATAACACAATTCACTTTTTCACGCTCAGTCATAGCTATCGTTAGTAAATATACTTTATCAATTTGATCCGCAAAATGTTCACTCATAGACATTTCTTTACTTTCATCATAAATGCCATTTATTAATTTATTTCTAGCAATTTCCTGGTGTGATTCCGCCCAGTAATTTAAACGGAAATCAACTTCAAAGTCATCAAACGATTTCCAAGAATCACTAAATAACTCCAATATTGTAAGTGCAGGCCCAGTTAAACAACTTAAAGCAACCTGTACTGTGTCTTGTGCGTTCAAACAATTAATATAATTTTTCAATCGTTTTAAAAATCTCATCGGAGTGACCTGTCCTTTACCGTTAAACATCGGCTTAGCATTCGTTGGTCGTATGACACATACGTTGTTTGTCCTATTTAAGGTTTCTCCTTCAAGTAACTCCATACGTTTTAATATCTCATCAAACTTTTCTTTCAATAACAAAATACTTGCATTCACGTCTTGCTGTGTATTTTGACCCTTATTGTTAATAGTGCGTATTGATTTCGCGTGGTCTTTAAGTGTCTCTCGACTTTCTACCTGCTTCTTATCTCTCGGTTCGGCCCCAGCCATTAAACTATTCGCCTGCCTTCGCATCTGCCTACTCGCAACCCGTCCTGACATCATTATTCTAAAATTAACACGCAATAACTAAATAATCTACTAGATACCTATCCAATACCTACTTATAACTAATTTAGTAATATTCTTAATAATAAAATATCCTAACACTCTTAGTAACTAAAATTTACCTAACTGTAACCCCTAAAAACCCCTAATATATTTTAGCCTGTGGAATTACACAATCACACAATAAATACAATTTATATTACTGCCCGCTTTGCATCCGGTTGTAAAGATATTCGCCTCTCCCAGATTTCTAAACGAAGCATGTGGCTGTAGTTTTTTTTTCCTTTCTATTTGTAAGAAACAATCCCTTTTGTTTTTATTGCCTTTTAAAATAACATGGTATTCGGAATTTATTTGGAACTTGCAATAAAAGTATTGTCGGCTTATTTGTCCGACAAACCTTACCAACAAAATATATGAACAATACAATCTTTGGACAATGGGTTTTGCCAAAAGGTTTTGCCTTTGTTACTTCTTTGGTAAACTTATTTAAATGATCGTCTGTGTTGGTTCATTTTAAAATTACATGTGTTTAAAATGATTATGAATTCTACGTTGTGTTTTGAATTTGAATGAATTAACTTTAAGTAACTCAGATATTTTTTCTAGTGGTTAAAGCCTTATGCAATAACCTATTGACTAGATCCTCGGTCAAGGCAACACATGTGATGGCCCCCCCCTGTGTGCGCTGCTCTATGCGCATGGACTCCGCTCTCTGGCTGGACTCTGCTCTCTATATGGGCTTATCTTGGACTAGGTCTGCGTGGCTAGGTCTGGGTCTATGTGGCGCTGACACGCTATATGGCAAGCTGTGGCAAGCTCGCTCGCTCGCGAGTCCTTCCTTCCTTGCTCTGCGTATGTGTGTTAATAGCACCCAACAATATATGTCAAGTCTGCTTATCCAATGCTAAAATGCATGACATGTATATCTGTCTGCATTGTCCAACACCATGTATAATGTACTCAGGCCGATGAAAACCTGGAGCCTCAGGTATTCAACCTAGACTTAAGAACTGCGTATAGCAACTCTGAAGCGGCAACATGAACGCTGTATAACAGGGACCATATGTTATGGATTCGCCTTGCGTTGTCTCCCCCACTCCTCGCTTCGTCCCGCTCTTTATAGCATAGATTGATAATATTTTAATTAGATCGATTGTGCTTTATAGCCTTGTGAGGGCCGCACTAATCTCATACACTTCTATGTATGTTTAAAAGTATAGCAAGTAGTAATACATGTGCCAACCAACTGTATTGATTTAATCAGTGTGCAATAAATATTTATATGCCAACTTGTTTCAATTCTAATCAAGAGTTAGGTATCTCAGATTATCAACTTCTCAACATCACTGCTGCTGACTCCATTCAAGTTTCAGGTATAGCCTGTCTTATAGGGTACAGGTATCTTATATCTTTCAGGGATCAAAGTTTTTTAGCGGAACGCCTTAGGGCCAATTCCGCAAACTTAACAAGCGAGTTAAATTCATCAACAATTAAAGGTACTTAGTCCTGGGTTAGTCTAGAAACAAGGTGTGTTCTGGCTTAAGCCTAGTTGAGATAAATCTGTATTTAATGTTGGCTGGTAAAGTATTACTGATTTACCTACCTATGAGTTAATGGGACGATGTAGGAAGATTTCAATAAATTTCTGTTAGCGAATTCATGTGGTTTTGTATTTTTAGAACTCGCAAAAAAGTCTAACGAAACACTCGATTAATTAGATTAAGTCTTACTGATAAGCAAGATCTTAAACCCTTGATTTAGTTCCTAACCCATCCTATGAGGAGGTTAAAATGAATCAAGGACAAATAAAAAATCCCCCTCGGGTTGATTAAAGCTAGCTTAGTCTAGGTACATACAACTAACACCTTAATGTATTAGAAATTCCGCTTCAAACAATTGGTAAGTCCAAATCAATTGTCGTCTCTCCTCTGTACCATAGCTAGTACATAATTGCACGTTGTAATTATGTGCTTTTGGCTAGAACAGTATCGTTGAATTAGTCAGATGCTATTTACCCATAATGCATATTTCAATCCTGTATATTTATATACAGAGCGTCACGTCGTCTGGTCAGCGAGCTAGATTAATCTGCGAGTTATCAAAATGCGATGCATTTAGATACCTTTATGCTGATTTTTAGGCTCCGAGTCAGGTCACCTGTAGGGTCTAGAAATCTATATCGATATCTAGGTTATAGAAGACACATTATTTAATTATAGATAAGACTTAACTTAAGTATTCCAGTATCTGCACTCGTTCTGAATTTAAAACCATACTTTTGTATGTATTAAGAACTGCTTGTGTTATTAACTTTGAACTTGGATAATGTTTATTCACAAGGCTTATTTTAAACGGATTGGCGTTTTTGCTAAAATCGTCCAATCAGTGTTTCTTTATGTACAATTTATCAATTAATTGTAGAGTTTATTTTTTAATGCAAGCTTCCAATGCATCGACCATTCGGTCTCGTACCCAAAATTCGAGTGAGTTAAAAATCTCTAATAATTACATATTTTAACACAATACTATCGCTTATTATATAATCGCTCTTAATATCTATGCCATAAGGTTCCGTTTTCATCGTGTACGTGGTGTCTATCTTCGCGGAAATATTCAGTTGTCTTGTAATCGAGCCGCCTCCGCGGGTGCGAGCGAGGTAGTTTCCATTGTAGTTCTGCCTTGTTAGACAGAGACGAGACATCGCCTCTTTTCACCAATACTGAAATCAACAAATTTACCAAGTAGTTTCTATTTTGAACCTTATATGCTCAGCACAAGATTCCTCTTAGTTTTTAGTAGTTTCTGTGGAATTTAGTAAGTTTATGAGCAATTCTTTCAGTGCTTAAGTTTTTTTTCGATATTCCGAGAACCCTCGCTCTCAGAATAAATACAGAATAGGTACTTCAAAAGTATTGCCAGATGATGCAACATACATGGGAACCAGGATTCCATCACACTGCCATTAGGACTCTGCAACAGGTTACGAGCCCAGCATAACCAAACCAGGTATTTACTTAGAAAGTCCTAGAATTGGATTTAGTGTTGGCATGGCATTTGATTATTGGTTTGAAGAAACACAACCTCACATTTGAGCACGATGGCGACTGATTCGGCGCCGTCTATGGCGGGCGCTGCAGCTGCCACGCCTGGCGGCATGTCGACGTCCACAGGAGGATACATGATTGGTGGATTTGATAAACTAGAAGGCATCTCCAATTTCCAGACATGGAAATTTGCTATGAAAAATTATTTGATACTCGAGGGCTTGTGGGCTTCTGTTTCCGGCGATGATTCCGATCCAGCTAGATCACAGCGGGCATTGGCCCGAATATCATTATGCCTAAAACCGAATTTATTCCAATTGCTGTATGGGATTGATACAGCAAAGGATGCATGGAATAAGCTGTCTACTGTTTATGAAGATAAAGGACTATTCAGGCGTGTGAGTTTGTTACGCCAGCTGCATCGGGTCGAATTTGCAGCATTTGCGAATATGACAGCGTACATTGATTATGTGTTTACGCTGGTGCAGCAGTTAGCCAATATCGGTAAACTAGTGGAAGATCCTGAGATTGCGGAAATACTTTTAAGTGGGCTCCCTCAAGAATTTGATACATTAGTATCAGCTTTGGAGACGGCATCAATCACGAGTGGATTATCTTCGGAACTGGTTCGTGCAAGGCTTCTTCAGGAAGAGTATCGGAAGACAAACACCGAAAGCAATGGTACTGGAAGCAGCTTGAACAATGCTTTTGCAGCAAACAGTTTTAAGGCCAAGAAAATAATATGTCACTATTGTAAGAAGCAAGGCCATATAAAGTCCAAATGTTTCAAGTGGAAACGTCTGAAGAAGCAAGAAAATGCCAAGGAAGAGCAGACAATGACGGCATCAACATTCTATGCTTCAGCGAAGACAGACTTTATAGTGGATAGTGGATCAACGTCACATATGTGTAACAATGATAACTTGTTTGTAGACTTTAAAAGTAACAAAGTAATTATAAACTGTGCTGACAAAACGGCAAAATTACAAAGTTCCGGGATGGGTTCAGTTCAAGTTGCCATAAATGGTGTAACTAAGATTTTAAAAGATGTAATGTATATTCCGCAACTATCAGAAAATTTATTGTCGGTGAGCAAAATGTGTGAGAGAGGCTTGGTAGTAGTATTTAAAAAGGATGGCTGTTTTATATACGATGAATGTACTATTAATGGTAAATATGTGATGTCTGCGGAGTTACACAAGGGAGTCTATAGGATGAATGGTACTTGCACACAGGAGCAGTCGTTGGCTACCCTACATCAAGTGCAGGGATCACAGACTGCAAAGTTGGCTGCATCAAATTTGAATGCTGAGTTATGGCATAGAAGGTTAGGTCATCTGAGTATGAAAGGGATGGATGCTTTAATGAAAAGAACTACACTACATTTTTCTTTTCAGACTGATAAGGATCACCTTAAGCAGTGCACCGCTTGCCTTGAGGGGAAGCCTGTGGCCAAGGCTTATCCCAAGGGTGAAGTTAGTCGTGCTAGTCAGTTACTTGAGCTCATCCATTCAGATGTCCTGGGCCCGATGAGTGATGACAGCTGGGGAGGTGCAAGATACCTATTGACCTTGACAGATGACTACTCGAGGAAGTCCTTTGGATATTTCATGAAGAAGAAATCTGAGGTATTCTCTAATTTTGTCATTTTTAAGACCTTGGTGGAAAAGCAGACTGGTTATCATATAAAATGCCTGCGTTCTGACAATGGTGGTGAGTATTGTAGTAAGGAATTTAAAACTTATCTACAGGGGGAAGGTGTACTTCATCAGTTGACGGTACCCTATTCTGCTCCTCAGAATGGCGTTGCTGAACGCCTTAATAGGATTATCATGGAGAAGGCTAGATGTATGCTGTTGCAGGCAGGTCTCTGCAGGCGATTTTGGGGCGAGGCAATCATGACTGCAATTTATTTAAAGAATCGTAGCCCCACAGTTGCTTTGGCAGGACAGTTGCCTGAGGAGATGTGGTCGGGACACAAAGTGAGCCTGGACCATCTTCGTGTTTTTGGTTGCATAGCCTATTCTCTGATTCCGGAGCCTACTCGTACAAGCAAGTTGAACGCTAGGTCAGAAGTGTGTATATTTGTTGGTTATTCAGAAACTATAAAAGGATACCGACTTTTAAAGCCATCCAATCCAAGAAGAGTATTTTATTCAAGGAATGTGGATTTTATTGAAAACAAATTTTATAAGGATTTTAAATGTATTGACATTAAGAGTAATAATTTTATAAATGAGGAATTAATAGTATGTAGTACATATAATAATGAATTGAATTCTGACAATATAGTTTCGGAAAATTCATGTCATGAAATGAATATTAATGAATCAAATTGTAATGAAAAATCTACTTGTGATATTAATAATTCGATGAATGAAAAGAATCATACTTATGATTTTTCGTATGAATTTACAGATGCGGAAAGTGGCAGCAGCGAGCCTGATGGAGAACTCTCTGTAGAGGAGCAGGAGGCACTGCCGGCCTCTTCCAGAGAGACTTCCCGAGAGGAGGGCGCGACTAGTACAGAGGACGTTTCTGTGACTGTCAGCGGCCGCTCCCTGCGTAATAATCGTGGTAAACCGCCAATCAGGTATGGTGATTATGAAATGAGTATGTTTGCCAGCTCTATATTTAATGAACCGCAGTCTTATGAACAGGCTATGTCATCTTCAGATAGTAATGAATGGATGAATGCTATGAGGAGTGAATACGAGTCATTTTTGAAAAACAATGTTTGGAAGTTAGTTGATAGGCCTAAAAACACCAATGTTGTTAAATGTAAATGGGTGTACAGGGTGAAACACGATACGTCGGGGAACTTTGATAGATTTAAGGCCCGCTTAGTCGCTCGCGGCTTTAGTCAGAGGGAGGGTGTAGATTTTTCTGACACTTTTTCTCCTGTCGTACGTCATTCTACTATGCGTATTTTGTTTTCCCTTGCACACTGTTACGATATGTCCATAGAACATATAGATGTCACTACGGCATTTTTGCATGGTGATTTGAATGAAATAATATATATGGAGCAACCTCCGGGTTTTGGTTCTGATGACAATAAGGTATGTCTTTTATGTAAATGTATATATGGTTTAAAACAAGCAAGTCGAATGTGGAATTTGAAAGTGCACCAACTGTTGACCAAAAATGGATACATACAGAATAAGTGTGAACCATGTGTATATGTAAAAAGGAATTTTAAGGATCTCACAATAATAGCTTTGTATGTTGATGATTTTTATATATTAAGTACATGTGATACCAATAACTTGTATAAATTGTTAGAAAGTAATTTTTCAGTTAAGCATCTAGGTCCACTAAGAAGTTGTTTAGGTATGCGACTTTCTAGAGATAAGAATATTTTAAAATTGGACCAAACGGAGTATGTAAGGAGATTATTGAAACGATTTAATATGTTTGAATGTAAAAAGATTTCGACACCTATGATTAAAAATAGTAAATTGTGTAAATCAGAATCTGAGCCTTTGGATGATAACATTTATCAATTTAGACAGTTGGTCGGCTGTTTAATGTACCTTTCAGTGTGTACAAGGCCAGACATAACATTTAGCTGTAGTCAGCTTAGTCAATATTTAACTAATTTCAATAAGAGTCATTGGGTGGCTGCTAAACGAGTACTACGATATTTAGCGGGTACTATTGATCATGGTCTTTGCTTTTACAAACATGCAAATTTAAATATTGAAGCTTATGCTGACGCTGACTGGGCGAATGATATGACAGATAGAAAATCTTACACAGGTTTTGTTATAAAATTGGGCAAAGATGTCATTAGCTGGGAGTCTAGAAAACAGCGTTGTGTCGCATTATCCAGTACTGAGGCAGAGTATGTAGCCATATGTGATGTTGCGAAGGAATTGTGTTTTATTAGGAATTTCTTGTATGAAATTATTGATAAACGCATTAGCATAATTATCTTTAATGATAATCAAAGCGCACAGAAATTGTTATTGGCTAAAGAATATGCTCACAAACGTACAAAACATATAGACCTAAGATATCATTTTATTAAAGATGTAATACAAAAATATGATATTGTTATAAGATATGTACCTACGGATAATATGACAGCTGATATTTTTACTAAAGCTCTTTGTTTTGTTAAGCATAACAATTTTGTAAGTGACTTAAATTTAAGGTGATATTTGTTTTAATTATTATTTTTTGCCTACTGGTTTTATGCAATGATATTATTATTGTTTGTATAGTATAATCAGAATAGATGTGCATGGAAATAGCATGTAGAGCTTGTCACTTGTATAATTTAAATGAGATTGTAGCGTCTACATGTAGAGTCATAGTTATTGTTATATAACTCTATTATAAGATGTTGTATGGTATCATAGTTAAGAATAAGGGGAAGTGTTGAAATGTATTTTGTATTCTTAACTTATTATCTGTAGTCTTGTAATAGTACTCTATGGTTGTAGTTTGATGTTTGTTCTCTATCTACGGATGTAATATATACTGCTTGCCTATCTCTCGCTTCTCTCTACGTGTGTGATTTAATTAATAGCTGATCTTATCATAATTCATCGTTGTATTTAATTCCCAAAAAGGGATTTGTGTTCTGTATTGTGAATATACAGTTAATGCCAATTCAAACCAGTGCCGTATTTATTTCACGTTATCTTTCCACTGCATCTGCCATTAGGACTCTGCAACAAGAACATCGAAACAACGAGAACCACCCAGGACGGTTATTCGCTATGACATAGGAAATTCCTAGCCAATAGCGTGTGACGTCATAACATATTTATCTTTTTTTATGAAAAAAATAAACAACGTTTAATCCATGTTTTACGAAACGCGGAAGATAGAAACACGTTATTTTGGCAGTTCGTAACAAGCTTGTAACGAACATCATTGCTTTTATGAAATCTGACATTGGCATACAGAATACGATTAGACAATGATTCCACGCTAATATCGGAACGAGCCCGCGTCATGTTACATTTTTTCATAGCAAATAACCCTCCTGTCCAATGACACCGCCCGACGCGTTTACTCATTTTCGTTTTCGAAAATATATTAATTTTGATGTAAATACAATAATCATTTATGTGAATTAAAACCTCACAGAGTCCCTACTCCCTATTGTTAACAAAGTGCCGTATGATAGGTTTTATTTTGTATTCTGTGCATATAGGGTTTAAGAGCCCTGAGGCGAGGCTTTGTTGTCAAACAAACTTAACTAGGTAGGTACGTATGTACTTATTTATTTAATTTATTTATAAATATAACATTACCCACTTTATTTGTTTATTTGCGTCCTTTTAATTTTAGACCAGCCATAGAAAGGAATTATCTTCTAAGGTAACTGTGGACACATTCCTGGTTCCATTATTATCATATATATGTATAAGGCCACCTACTGGCATGACATCCCCCCCCCCCCCCTCCCCCCACCCTCTTATAGAACGCCACGACGAATGGTCTTGAGCCGCCTCCATCCATCGACTTCCCGCGTCCTCTATCAATGACTCACCGACATAGCCCTCAGAATTAGTAGGTAGGTACTTAGGTTGAAGTGGCAATGACAGGTCATACAGCTCCTCGGGTTCTCGAGTGGCGACCACAAATCGGACTAAATAGTGGTAAGGCCCCTTCTCGATGATCCAAGGACATTATTACCTACCTATTGCTAAATTGATTTGCAAACAAGAGGCGGCAGTCTGTGAGATTGTAGGTACCTAGGTACCTACCTAGTACCTACTGTACCTATTATTAGATGATTGTGCCTTCGATAAAACCGTAGCGAAAAAATTCTACGTCTATGGAAAAAACTATAAATTATCTAAGGATTGTGCATATCATCCCAAACGGTGATCTATATTTATATTATCATGTCATCCCATAACAATCCCACGACCGGTAGTGACGTAACTCAAATAATCCTGCGCACCCCATGCAAGTCACGCACGATTAAAAATAATACTCTGGGGGCAGAAAATCGGTCATTACTCTGTATAATGCTGTTGCATTGTCTTGTGTTTTTTGTTGCAAATCCCAATAAACAAAGATTATGTTTTTCTCGTAACATAAATTGGGAGCTCTATTGATACTACCCACCTATGTAACATTGAGCGAGTGACGGAGATCTGCCTTAGCCCCAAATTCAGCCCCCAAGTTGTCCAGCTGAGGTAGGTTTTGAGGGCTATTTATTTATTATTTATTGTTTTGAGGGAGCAGAATACCAATTTTTCAGTCAATTCACGAGTCTCGATACGGTCAACTTGCAGTGTGTCTTTAAAATAAATAAAGGATACCGAGTTGGCATGGCAACACTGGTTTGTCGCACGGCTTGTGCATCATTTCCATTTTCAAGAGTTATTTTGGTATTTACATAATGTACAGTGCAGCAATTGGCTCTTGCGGCATTTGAGGAAATTCATTTTCAAATTTAAAACAAAGTAGTTCAATTTGGCTTGATAGATGGCGCTGACTCAAGTATGCTTGTCAAAATTAACAAATGCATTGTCTGTGCTTTTGTGTGATGGTAACAAAAAACCACGAAAATATATCACTACGTTGTTGACTTTGACATTTCACTTTATTTTGAAAGCTAGGTTCAATGCAGTGTCATCTATTAGCGCATGATTTGAAACGTCTGTGAAAACCCCTCATTACACTCCTCCCAATTTGTCAAAGTCTCGGTCAAGTAATGTTTTAGTAAAACGGTGGTAGTTTTACAAAAACTTTGATAGACAATTTCAACCAATTTTAAAAACTCTCGTCTGTCTTTGTCTTCGTTCGTTTTGTCTCTTGCACACCTTGTACACACCTCAGAGGGGTGAGTCTGAGTTTTGCAAACACCATCGTAACGGTGAACGTAACACGATCGTACGTGTATAACATAATAACTAGCTATTAATCTGTGCCAAAAACGTCACAGATTAATGGCTAGTTACTACGCAATACACCTACACTTGCCGTTACGATCATCGTTACGATGGTGTGTGTAAACTCGGACTTGCCCCTCTGAAGAAGAACTAAAGCTTTCATCTGTGGTACACACCACAAGTAAGATTAGATGTACTACATGGAAATAAGGCTATAAACAAACCGGATTCGATTATACCACTGTTTGTCTGTGGCAGCGTTGCCGGTACGGAACTTTTGGTCCGTTTTCGGACTTTTTGAGGTTCCTGTTGACTGTCAGACTATTCGGATCTTTTTGCTATCATGCATTTGAATGTGACGTGCTTGTTGTATCGGAAAAAATCTAATAGTTCAAGCTAGGGTAAGTACGGTAAGCCAGAGGCAGTGATGAAATTTGATTATTTGATGGAATGAACCGCCTTTGTTTAATTTGTCTCTAGTTGGTTCTTCAAATGACTTCAATCAGAGCTTTTTATTTTCGAATAAAAAAAAAGTAGTTCAATTTGGCTCAATAGATGGCGCTGACTCAAATGTGGTTGCCAAAATTGATAAACGCATTGTCTATGCTTTCGTGTAAAGCCGGGTACTCACTAGCGAGCTGTAACCGTAACCGTTGCATGCACTGTAACCAAAATACATAGTGTGTACGTGGTTCGCTAACCTGCTGCGAGCGGTACGCATACGGCTCGCAGCGAGCCGGCGTCTACAACGTACTCATTTCTGAACCCGTAACGTTGCACGTAACTGTAACCGTTACTGTTGCCAAAACCATAGTGTGTACGTGGTTCGCGAGCCTGCTGCGAGCGGTACGCATACGGCTCGCAGCGAGCCGGCGTCTACAACGTACTCATTTCTGAACCCGTAACGTTGCACGTAACTGTAACCGTTATTGTAACCAAAAACATAGTGAGTACGTGGTTCGCGAGCCTGCAACGAACGCTACACGTGCGGCTCGCAGCGACCCAAAGATTGTCGGTTTTTGCCGCGAATCAATGGGGGCTCGCAGTTGCCTTGTCGGAGTTGCCTTCTCGTACACACTAGAACCTCGTTACTGTATCCGCTTGGTTACAGTTACAGCTCGCATAATGAGTACGCTCGGTGAAGGCGTTCCGGCGACGTCGCGAGCCTGTAACTGTAACTAGCGTACACACTAGAACCTCGTACTGTATCTGCTTGGTTACAGTTACAACTCGCATAATGAGTACGCTCGGTGAAGGCGTTTCGGCGACGTCGCAAGCCTGTAACTATAACAAGCGTACACACTAGAACCTTGTTACTGTATCACGCAAGTTACAGTAACGAGGTTCTAGTGAGTACCCGGCTTAATAGTAACAAAATACCACGAAACTATATCAATTACGTTGTTGACTTTAACATCTTACTTTATTTTGACAGGTAAGTACAAAGCTGGTGCCATCTATTTTAAAGTGTTTGAGCATGATGTGAAACGGCCGTGATAACCCCAAGAGGGCTTTTCATTTTCGAATATAAAAAAGTAGTTTGATATGCCTCGATAGATGGCGCTGACTCAACTATGGTTGTCAAAATTAACAAATGCATTGTCTGTGCTTCTGTGTGATAGTAACAAAATACCACAAAAATATTTCACTACGTCCTTGACTTTGACATTTTACTTTATTTTGACAGTTAAGTACAGTGCTGGTGCCATCATCAATTATTCAGGCATTTTTTTTTTAAGTACAAATCGGTCCGACTTTTTTGATTGAGTTCGGAACTTTTGATGTTTGTCTGCCGGCAACACTGGTCTGTGAGTCTGTGGTTTCTATGTATCAAATTCAAAAACTACATGGTCTACATGGCTTGTGTACGTGATACGTGTATGTATCCTCTTTGGCTTTGTATCTTGTTTGTTTTGTAATGTAATGTATTTGCAGCACAGATTTTTAAGTATTATGTAGTGAATTGTCTTCGTTCCAAGCTTGTGGATTTGGCTGATACTTTTATAATGAAATGGCTAAGAAAATGAACTTATCTCTAACAGAGGAGGAGCGCATGACAGCGGAATACCAGCCCGTAACCCCTCCGGAACTAGTAGGTTGGACCAAAGACGAGCATTATGACCTGAATATCGGTTTGAAACTACACGGATACAACCTCAAAGAGTTACAAAAGCGTGTTCCTGACAAAACTGAAGAACAGATCCAGGCGGTAATCGACTACTTCAAGGGTGAACTGAAGAAGAAAGCTGAACATACACCATCGAATCGTCAAAGACGGAAGCTAAAGCAAATGCCCCAGGTTCCACTAGCCAAGTGGGCCGACCTCATGACTGATAAATACGACTACAAAGACCTCCAAACAGAGTGTGCGACCGCTGTCCGAATCATTGCTGACTTTGAAGACTTTCCACATCCTTCGTCCTCTGGTAACATTGACTTCAGGAAGATTTACAATTACATTGCCGATGCCATGGAGGGGAAACCACTTCCAGATGATCCTGTAGCTGCTGATGTTTTCAATCACTGCATCATGGAAGCCTCTGCAATGAGTAAAGCTTTTATTCCAAAGAATGAACTTCAGGAAACCTTAGGGCATATTGGTAATGACTGTAAAGTCGATATCCCCCGTCCTACAAAAGATGGAGGACTAGCGGCTTTGCGTCACCTGGCCGCTCAAAAGAATTACAATCCTCTCAACGTACCGGAGAAATACCTCATGCATGCACCGTTGTACACTAATGATATTTGATTTATTAAATTTGTACTAGGAGATCAGGTGTACTCGAGTTCTTTGATTGCGTCTGTGCTAAGTGGTAAAATCCATAACTTGTGCATAGTATGGATTAGGAATGGTGTGTCCGGCATAAGAATAGACCCCTCCATCTCCTCATGTGGAGGTTGTAAAAGCCGACCAAAGGATTACCCGGACTTGTTGATAAGATTCGATGGTATAAGATTCGTCCTGGCAGCTAGCTTATTATGGAATGTGTTATTACTTTAAAAAAGCGTTAGCCGAGTCAGTCATGGGAGGCAATGGCGGCGATGAGTTCAGCACTTATCACGTCACTATTCTACGATGGTGCAACCCACTGTGAAAAGAGGCCCATTGAGGCTCTGCCTACCCTTTCGGGGAATAAGGCGTGTGTCTATGTATGTATGTGCATAGTATTTGCTAAATATATTTTGTCCATGTATGTACTGATGCAATACTGCAGAACCTAGACAATAAGTTACATTCATATGTTTACCGGAGTTATATTGAACTATCCACACACATGTGGACAGCGTTGGGACGTGGTACAGCTGTGTTCTATCCATACCTCAAAGAATATTAGTCTATACATTTTGTATTGTAATTCAGTCATGTTTAGGCCATGGACTCTGTTTCAAACATACAGCACAAATGTGTGTAGATATCTCTAAACAGGTATGCTTTGCTTTTATTGTGTATACTTCTACAACTCTACAATAACTAGATGAGTACTAGGTAAGTATAAGCCAAATATTGATCTTGGCATAGTAAATCTTGTGGTTTGATGACAAGTTGTGAAATGGGTAAACTGTAAGTTACCAGTTACCACTAATAAAATAAAATAAAAACCTTGGTCAGCTTTAAGTCCTCAATAAACAATGTCATAGTTTTTTTTTCTTCAACGGATCTCATATTCTTACTTTTTTATCTCAAAATAAACTAATATTAAGTAAAATTTTATTTTCATTTTGTTTATCGAGAATTGATATTATTCCAAATACTTACTAGATTTGGAAAAACCCTAAAGTTGTGAAACCTATGTAGGTACCTATAATGTACACGTTGATATAATAGGTACCTAGGTATATTAAGTCCTTATTTTTTTTTTTATATTGATAGACCTTTGTTTGACCACGATCTCACCTGTTGGTATGTGACGCTGTGGCTGAAGATGGAGCACAAAGGTCTAGAAGGCACCCATTCACTCTAGCCTTGAAGAGACCCAGATTATAGTTTTCAGGAAAGGCAGACGACGGTAGTGTATTCAACTCCTTAGCAGTTTGCATTATAAAGGTAGAACTGAAACGTTTAGTACGAATAGAGGGTATACTAATGAGGGAAGGGTGGTACCGAGCCGTGCGCCTGCTCGTCCTATGATGAAAAGGATGATATATCTACATACCGTGATGAAGAGCCCCCTAATGGATGCCACTGCAAAGCTAAGGCGTCTCTTGCCTTTGCCCTATTGCCCTGCTGTGGGATCCACCTCTGGGCTAATCTACCTGTCCTGATACGATCAAGATGATCAGTTCTTACCCACCGTCCACCTCCTGAGACCACCTAGGTGAACCGTGGAAAGTTTTTTACAACGGCTCACTTCTCAGATAAAACTTAAACGCCCCAAACTTTATAATGGTGACGGTAGGTACACCTCAGAAATTTGGTGCTGGCCATTATAATATATCTATGGATGTCCAGTATGTTGTTGTATGGCGCCAGCAATTTTAACGGTGGGTAAGAACTGAATATGATCATGAATACACAGTACTAGGACTAAGTATAGTATTCTTTTATCTGTGGTATCATGAATAGAAAGAAATCGGAATAGTCGTTCGTGGTTTTTTCCTCAAAAGCGACATCTTTAACAGTGAGCTTGAACCTAGTTGTTAGATGCATTCGTCCAACAAGTCGGGTTGAATCATGCTTGAATGCCTCCCTTACAACTAATAGTTCAATATGTTAGCAAAAGATGGCAGTTATTTCAGAAAAGCAAATCGGCCTTTACCGCCTCAGGCAGGCAGGCATTCATATTACCTATACAGTATAGTATTATTTTATCTGTGCCTATACTGTAACTCAATGGAGTCAAGCATCTAAGAATCGTTGCATCATAATCGTCACGTATCTCCAGTCTTCAACCCTGTAGTCCATGGATGGAATTTATCCCACCATCCCTAGGTATGCAGGCAGGTAGGTAGGTACCTTTGAGGGCTTTTCATTTTCGTATTTAAAAGTAGGTACCTACCTATTTCGATTTGGCTCGAAAGATGGCGCTGATTCAACTATGGTTGTCAAAATTAACAAATGCAATAACTGGGACTCTTCCCGCCATTTTCGAAAAGAGACGATGTCTACTTTTATTTTATTTCTTTTCCTAGTGTTTTCTTGAGTTATTTTGTGTTATTTTGGTGGCATTTTAACTCGTTTAAAAAGCACAAGTGTAGTGAAATGAAATGGAAGTGAATTGCGTGACTTTCGAAATTGGTGGAAATTGTCTACCAAAGTTTTAGTAAAATTGGCCACCGTTTTACTAAAACATGACTCGACTGTGACTTTGACGACTTGGAAGGAGTGTAACGTTGCAAAATATATTGAAAATACAGATACTTACTTGAAAATGGCAAATGCACAAGCAGTGCGGCGCCAATTATAAAGAAAAAAAAATGCAATAACTATGCTTTTGTGTGATAGTAACAAAATATCACGAAAATGATCACTACGTTGTCTCGGAAGAAGAAATGTACGTTGTTGATTTTGACATTTCACTTTATTTTGACAGTTCAGAGCTAGCGTCATCTATTGTGATGTGAAACGGCCGTGAAAACCCCTCATTAGTGTAACAAAAATCACTGAAACTTCGAGACATTTATTTCGTGAGGTTTGAAAGACAAGTAGGTACCTACCTAAAATGTTTTTTTTTTCAATGATGCTTCTTTAAAATAACTAATATACCTAATAATATGATCCAGCGCACAGACTGACAACAAAATGGTCAGATTAACGTCAATAGTGCTGTTACTATGAAATAAATTATATCCCGTGGCGTAATGTCCATAATAGTATTTTTTCCCCTTTAGCTTTACCCACATAAATTCAAACTTTTTTATTTTCCTAGCCTAATTTCACTATCAAACAAGGAACACCGACAGGCTCGTAGGTACTTTCTACGGTCAAAATATATAATCGCCATTCCACACATTCCCTTCAAATTACAGAAGAAATTAAACTTCAGTATAAAGCAATTTTAGTAATGACCGTGAATATCCCAGGATTCTGAACCTTTATAATGATAGGAAGATAGAACAGAGAACACCCACGTCACACGTAGGTACATATGTGTGTGTACACGTATGAATAACGGCTAAACCGATTTCGACGAAAGGTACATGGATGGGTAGATAGGTTTATGACGATATCTGTGGCGCGGAGGGGACTAGCTGGCGGAGATGCGAGAGGTGCGGGTTCGGTTTCCGCTGCGGGACAAACGTTTGTATGACCTGCAAATATTAGTTCCGTGCAAGCATAACGAACATTGCTGTGTTCTGGCACTTCTGGCTAATATTTATTCTGTGCTTCTAGTTTATTTTATTTTATTTTATTTATTTTTGAATTTTGAGAAAACTTACAGCTAGGTACACAAAACGATAACTTATTTAAATACTTACATGCAAAATACATGTATGCTGAAGGCCAATTACAAATTTCCATTGATAGGTTAAGTAGTCTATGCAAAAAATACAGTTAATGTGGACGACAAACCAAGAAAATAATAATTTAAACATACAAATTAAGAATAATAAAGCCAAACAGAAAAAGAAAACATATTTAAAAAAAAACAATTAAAAAACATTATTCAAGTTACAAAAAGAATTTGTCTGCAAGCAAGCGTTTTAACTTGCTTGTCGAGGTATTATACAAATCAATATCTATGTCACCTTTAGTCAAGGAGTTAAATAAGGTGCTTGCTCGAATAACAAAAGAGTTCTGCCTATAATTAGTCTTAACTCGTGGAACATACAAGATGAAAGGAACAAAAAAGGTACAATTGCACCTGAATTTGTCACCTTTATTTATCAGGGTGAAACGGCCAGAGCGCAAATAGGTAGGTAGGTACCTGTACGCCATTGTGGGTTGGTAAACGAGCCCAGGAAGAAGCGGGTGGTTCTAAAAAATGTGCTCAGGTAGGTAGGTACTATATTTTGTATGATTTGTATGGTCGTCGGTCGGCCCTTGTAATACCTCTCCACATTAATCATAACTGCATGACGTCTGTCTGTCTGTTTGTCTTGAGCCGACCGACAATGTACCTTGTTACTTTATCTTGTTAGAGTCATAAATCTTGCTTTTCTTTGAAGAGCGATTTCAATGATGAATCTCTTCACACGCAACGTAGAATATAATAGGTAGGTAGGTAATGTACTTACTCTACTATACTATACCTACTTACCTACAGTTTACAGATACTTACCTAAGGATAGGTGCATACCTACGTAGGTATAACTACGTAGAACCTAGATAGCAGCTATTGGGCATCGAGCACTCTGGTTACCTACGAAGGTCGCATTGCTCAAACTAAGCTATATACCTATTGGGTAATGGATGGGTATGGAAACTCACTATAACTTTGGTGAGTAGGTATACCTACCAAATACCAGTTTTTTTAAATATTTTATAAATTTTAGGGTTCTTTACCCTAAGGGTAAAACGGGACCCTAGGTATTCTAAGGCTACGCTGTCCATCTGTCCGCCTATCACCAGGCTGTCTGAACCGTGATAGTTAAACAGTGAAATTTAGATGATGTATTTCTGTTGCCGCTACAACAAAAAATAGGTACTAAAAAACAGAATGTAATAAATATTTAAGGGGGCTCCCATTTTTTTTTTTGCCGTTTTTATACTTGAAGTGCTGTTGGTATCTCATGAACCGTGATAGTTAGACAAATGAAATTTTCACAGATGATGTATTTCTGTTGCCGCTATAACAACAAATACTAAAAAATAGAATAAAATATATATTAAAGAGGACTCCCATACAACAAACGTGTTTTTTTGCTGTTTTTATAGATAATGGTACGGAACCCTTCGTGCGTGAGTCCGACTCGCACTTGGCCAGTTTTTTATATTTGCGATGAACCTCGCGGATTTTGATGCAATGTGATTTCTGCCCAGTGCTCTGAATGTCAACGTGAAGAAATTCCAGCAAGCGCGAGTAAATAAACGGCAGGTGTAACTATATTATGCTACTAGCTGGGGCCCTTCGCTTCGCGTAGGTTCTAGAACTTTCAGAAATTTCCCACACGTTCTCTATCTTTTTCAAACATTTTTTGAGGTTTTCGAAATTTTGGTACTTTTTCGAAGGTTCTAGAACTTTCGGAAATTTCTCGAAAGTTCTCGATCTTTTTGAAGCTTTTCTGGAGGTTTTTGATTTTTTGGAAATTACTCGAAGGTTCTACAACTTTTAGAAATTTCTTGAAAGTTCTCGAACTTTTTCTAACCTTTCTGGAGATTCTCGAACCTTCTAGAATTGTCTTGAACTTTCCAGAACCTCCCGAAGTTTTCGAACTTCCTCGAACCTTCTAGAAGTTTTGGTTAAAAAAAACAAAAAAAAAAAAAAAAAAACCCGAACCCTCTTGATGGATGGGAGGGTTGGGGCTACCCTACGGTTAAACCTTTTTTGGGCTGCATTAGTTCGTTTTTAAGTTTTATCGGCCCGCACATTTTATCAACTTAGTTTTATTATATACTAGCGACTCGCCCCGGCTTCGTACGGGTAGCCCCGTTGAACCCCCCCCCCCCTCTTACTTTTCCCTCTATGTCAATCTCCTGATTCTAAGCTACCTCCCCACCAATTTTCATCCAAATCCGTCCAGCCGTTTTAGCGTGAAGAGGTAACAAACACATTCATACACTGTTACACACACAAACTTTCGCTTTTATAATATTAGTTAGTGTTTAAATATCAACGGTATTCGACAATTTTAGAAAAATTTAAAGAATTGAACCTTTCCGGATATTTTGGATCTTTCTCGAACATTCTCGAATTCTTCTTCATGAATAAGAGGGTGAGATTGGGGCGGGCTACCGTACCGTAAAACTTTCAGGCTGAGTTAGATTATTTGGGAAAAAAATCCCAAAAGTTCTATAACTTTCTGGAATTTTTTGAAAGTTCTCGGTCTTTGTCAAGCTTTTCTTTTCAAGTTTTGAAATTTTGGAACTTTCTCGAAGTTTCTAGAAATTTTGGACATTTCTCGAAGGTTCTAGAACATTTGGAAATTTCTCGAAGGTTCTAGAACTTTTGGAAATTTCATGACCTTTTTGAAGCTTTTCTAGACGTTTTTGAACTTTTGGAAATTTCTTGAACTTTTTCAAACTTTTCTTTTTTTTTTTTTGAAGTTTCAGAAATTTCCGGAAGGTTCAAGAACTTTTGAAAATTTCTCAAAGTTCTCGAACTTTTTCTAACCTTTCTGGAGATTCTCGAACCTTCTAGAATTGCCTTGAACTTTCCAGAATCTCCCCGAAGTTTTCGAACTTCCTCAAACCTTCTAGAAGTTTTGGTTAAGTTTCAGGTCCAGTTGACCTCATTCTAAGCCGTTTTTCTCTAAACCTTAACCGCGCAGCCTAAAACCCAAACCACAGATTACAAAATAGTTACTACGCCCAAACCTTCTAAACCGTTTTTCTCTAAACCTTAACCGCGCAGCCCAAAACCCGAACCTTCTTGATGGATGGGAGGGTTGGGGCTACCCTACGGTTAAACCTTTTTGCATTGGTTCGTTTTTGAGTTTTATCGGCCCGCACATTTTATCAACTTAGTTTTATTATACTTATGCTTAGTTTTGACGACCTCTGTGGCGCGGCGAGCGAAGCTTGGCCTGCGACGCAGGAGGTTGCGGGTTCGATTCCCGCCTCGGAACAAATATTTGTGCGATCGCAGATATTTGTTCAGGGTGTTCTGGGTATTTTCTATGTATAATAAAAAATATCTATCTATGTAATATATTGTATTAAGTATATCAGTTATCTAGTACCCATAACACAAGCTCTGATTAGCTTGGGGCTAGATAATGTTGTGTGAAATGTCCAGTAGTATTATTTATTATTTATTTATTTATTATATACTTATAATGATAATGATGACAATGATTAGTGAATAAAGGACGGATTTAAAGCGGCCATTGATGAATCACGAGCAAGTGACGGATTCTTATTCATGATTCAAGTGTTAGAATCCTGAGCGACGCGAGTGATCATTGCCCTCGATATAAATCCGTTTTATTCAAGAGTTGCATACTATACTTTATACCATGAATTTTACTACGAAAAAAATTAAGAACGAATTAGACATCTACTTCATCAGTTGAATACATTTTCAATCGATTTATTATTTGTTCGTACAACTTACAGTATTCAAAATAGCGCCAATTTACTAATCACAGCAAAGAACACAAAACAGTTTTTATTCTAATGCTAAACTCCTTGCCGAAAATGTCGACCAATCAAATCTCGAGGAGTTATTTGCACAAGAAGTTTGCAGGTATGTCGAGTTTTCTTTTTGCACATGGATTTTGTATCGAGTATTTTTTGCGCAAGGAGGTTGTATAGGAGTTTTTATTGGAGGGTGTTGCATTGAGATGGAGGCTCGAGTATATTGGTGTGTTCTAAATTCAAACACCCAAATCGTGATTAAAAGTGCTTTTTATTCAATGTTTTCAGTGAATAAAATATGCTTTTTAGAGGGGGGACGGTATAAAATGTTTTTTCATCCCCCATCTCGGAAAGAGTATTTACCCTTCGATATCTGAGTGCAAAAGCCGTTTTAATCCGGTAGAGGATAAAGTAAATTTGAATTTAGAACATTCTGTGCACTAAGTTTGTGAATTCAAAACATCAACAAACCTATTTACTTCTACCTCCATGGTGCCGAACATTAACATACAACCTTTCTTTAATTAGTTAAAAACTCAGACTTGGAACCTTTTTGGTGGATTAATTTTGTTTTTGCATTAAGTCATTTCCTCGCAGAAGTGGGATGAAAAATTACGTGTTGCAAAGATTTTTCACCTCGTGTTCTTTTGATTCCCTCGCTAACGATCAGGATTCTATTTTTTATTTTTTTATTTCAGATATAGTGCGCGTCATGTAAAAAGAACGCTGGCGGTCAAGCTTCTACAGGCGTTCCAGCGTTATTTTTGTACATTGTTATACTACCTATAATTGTACATTATTTGTAGTAAACTAGGTAGGCACCTTGTTATCATGTCTCTGGTAGGCACTCATTCAATGCATAGGTATACATCTCCTAAATAAGTAGGTATAGTACGCGTCATGTAAAATTAATATATTATGCTTGGTGAGTATTTGTCCGTACACCCGGGGAAGGTTTCTAGACCACCGAGACCCCCGGGACCACGCGAACGAAGTCGCAAGCCAGCCGCTATATAGTTCTGTTTATTCTCCGAAGGTCTTTCCCAAGACATTATGGAATTATCCGACAGTTAACTACACACATCTACTTAGTTATAATAATCATACTAAGTACACCGTGGGAACGCCAAAAGGTTTGGAATATCATCTCTTTCTCACATGTAATAATATGTAATGCCATCCTTATCGCCCAAATTCGTGACTGTACGATTTCGCCTCGCTTACTGAGAGGTAATTTGTATGTTGTTTTGAAGATTTTAATGAAGATATTCTGTTTTCTTTCAACTGACTTCAAAGGACGCTGCGTGCGAGCGTAGTGGTCCGTTATCGGCTTCGGATGCAGGTCTTAGGTTCGAATACGAACGCGGACCAAAAGGTATTTTTTATTCTAGAAATAACATTATTCTGGAAATAGGACAAGGAAATAAACATTTTGGCTGTGGATATTCTAAAGTCAGACTTCTTCAAGAGTTCTTTGTGAGTAATTCAATTCAATTCCATTTATTTCAAGAGGCAAATAGGTAGGTACCTACCTACTTAGAAAAGTCATTAGGTAGGTACCATACCTACATACAAACGGCAGTCATTGGTATAGCAAAAATAAATAAAAACGGGTACTTACACACAATAATAATCATAAAAGAACAGAGAACAAAAAAAAGTCGCGAATAGATGGGGGGTCAAATCGTAAAAAAGTGAAGTCCTTCTTGTCTTCCCTCTGCCACAGAATAAATATTAGTACTTACCTACCTCTGCGCAACATCATATTCGCGCATCTTGGACTGCAGTAAACTCCAGTCGGAACTGACATAGGTAGGTTCACCTTATTCTGAAGTTCGTAATTAATAATATAAGTAATATTTGTGTAATTTTTAGTTTTTTTATGTTATTTATTTTGCCTTTCTTTAATAAATTTTATTGTTCTTAATACTTACCTACTTAAATAATATAGTGATGTAAACTTGTTACAAGTTGTACTGCTAGTATAGGTACCTACCTATCTTAACGAAGCAGCTCATCCCACAGCTTCCCACAGACCCACATACCGACTGGATTCGAACCCGGTACCCTGGAGGTGCAATCGACATTTTTGTGCCTATTTGAGTGTACTTGTTATGGTGACCACGAGTTTATTATTGCTGTAGGACAGTCCTCATACGATTTAAATAAATGCTTTTTAGGAGTATTCCTCAGACTAAGAAAATAAAAGACGGGCCAAAAGAAAATTTATTTGAAATTAAAAATGACGGGTCGGACTCACTGAGCCTATTTCATTTTATAACTGGTCTATTTTATAGACGCCAGTCAAAAAGTCAGATCAACTTTTTTTTTTAAATTAAGTTGACATAGATAGATAGATAGATAGATAGAAAATACTTTATTGCAAACCATAATCTAAAACAATTTACAAATAATAATACTAAAACTAACTATGTTGTACAATGGGCGGTCTTATTGCGGACATAGTACACTATGCTTGTACCTACTAGTTATTATAATATTTATTATTTATATGTTTAATTTAAACGGACATACCATTCAAAAAAGAAAACAAAGAACAAGTGGAGTACTATAGACCTATTGCGCTCATATCAATATTCTCGAAGATATTCGAGAAATATTTTTATGGTGAAATAAATGCCTATTTAGAGAAAAATAACATCTTGTGCATAGAGCAAAAAGGTTTTCGTCAAAACAAAACCACCAACATGGCAATATTTGACTTTTTAAAGAATGTTATTTGTCAAGTTGACAGTAGAATTCCGGTTTGTGCTATATTTTGCGATATGACACAGGCATTTGACTACGTGGACCATAGTGTTTTGGTCAGAAAACTTGAGTGTTATGGGATAAGAGGCAATATTTTAGAATTAATTCATTCATATTTAACAGATCGTAAACAAGTAACAGAAATAACAAGACTAAACCATAAAACCAAATATGAAGACACATATAAATCTGTAGATAGAAATATTAAATATGGCGTTCCCCAGGGAAGCATATTAGGACCACTATTGTTTATCATCTATATAAATGACCTGCCGAATGCATTAACTCAACCTATGACATTATTCGCTGATGACAGCACAGTGACCATAAAATGTAATAACGTTGACTCTTATGAATCGGATATACACAAATCTCTAGAATCAATAATTTCATGGCTTGACAATAATAATTTAAAAATAAACTTAAACAAAACTATCGTTATGCATTTTAACCAAAGAGCCAAAGATCCATCTAATATTAAGTTGGCATTCTACGATAGTGTAATACAACAGGTTGATAACACACGTTTCTTAGGTTTGCAGATAGATAAAAAATTAAACTGGAAGAAACACATTCAAGAGTTAAGTAAGAGAATTAGCAGCTTGGCCTATGCTCTGCATAAATTGTCCTCAATTGTCAACTCTGACACTTTACTAACAGCGTATTATGGTATAGTAGAATCTGTACTCAGATATGGAATTATTTTCTGGGGCAACTCCACTAACAAAGAAATTATTTTCAAAATGCAAAAGCGTTGCATACGGGCTATGTACAAAATACAAATCACTGATAGTTGCAAACCATTGTTTTTAGAATACAAAATTCTTACACTTCCGTCCTTATTTATCATGGAAGTTGCGTTATTTGTAAGAAGTAATCCGCATCTGTTTCCACGCATGTGTGACACTGTGGTACGAAACAGACGTGATAATGATCGACTATGTAGACAGGTATCTAAAACTGCATTGATGCGGAAGAGTGTATTCTCTATGGCTCCGATAATTTATAATAAAATCCCTAAGTGCTTTAGTGATCTTAACGTCAACTTATTTAAGTCAAAATTTAAAAAGTTATTAATTGATAAATGCTATTATAATATTGACGAATTCCTGAATGACAAATTTTAATTTTAATATAATGTACCTAATTAAAGTAATTTTTTTTTAAATGTATTTTTAGTAATTTGTCTAATTTTTATTTTTATTTAATGTAACATAGACTCATAATAATTGTATTTAATAATTGAATTTGAATGATATTATTTTAAATTAATTTTTTGTGTTTTTAAATTTTCTATGTAAAAATAAATAATTTAAACTAACTAAATTAGCATGCCATTCTCTCCATTTGCACGCCGGCAGCGGCCAAACATATTGTGTCCTATTAATATCTATACCATCAATTTGTACATATGTTTAAGCAAATAAATTATCTTTATCTTTATCTTTACCAAATTAGAAAATTACTAAATTACTTATCAAATTAATCAAACAAAAACAAAACAATAAAATTAAATCAAATTACAGTCAAAATGTCAGTTACACAGAAAATGAGAAAAAACATAGATATAATGTCAAATAACAATTATATTATAGAAATCAAACACACAGTTATACATCACGCTCAAAGAACCCTAAAGTCAGATATAGTCATTTACCTGGGCAAAATCATCTGATTAAATGTTTCCTGGATTTAATTACATGTTAATAATTAATTAAAAAACAACGCATGAAACCAACTCAGTGAAATGGGCTACACAACAGAAATTCATAGAATCATTTCCGTCGACGATACAGGGAAATATTCTCTCCATTTCAGTCTATTTCAATTTTGGTTTTTATCTTCGAATGTAGTTATTTAGTTATATTTTTTGATAAAAACTAGATGCATTGATCTTAAATAATTATTTTAACAAGCAACATTTTCTTCACTCCACTTCCTTTCAACAAGCGTAAAATAACTTTAAAACCATAAAACTTCGGCTCTACAAAGAGCTATTGTACCCTACTTCTGTTAATTGATCGATACATTCCTATTAGCCTGTCCCACTTTTACTTTCATGATGGCTATAACATGCACTAGGGATGTACCGGAGTCGATATTTTAGCTCATCTTTTTTTTTTTATAGAAAACACTCGGCGCATAAAAATACTGTGATATATAATATAGTAATTACGAGGCCGTTAAAAAGGTTTCCACGTATATAAATATATTGAGTAACTAGAAACAACTATCATACAAAAGAAATGCCTAACGCTAATTAAATTAATATCTAAGGGACCATAACCACGAAACACGAACAACGATAAATATAATAATGGATACTCATTTTCAAGCTGGCTAATACAGTGAGTTGAAATACAAAGTTTTGTACCTATTAGACGTGTTGTTTCAGGTTATAGTTGAATGGACCTCCAAATTACCTACCAAATTTACTCATTATAGGATTCTTATAGACAAAGCTTAGGTACCTACTACCTAACAGCTCATGGGAATGCCAAGGTATTTGGTGAAAAATAGATCTCAGACGCCATCATTAAAATAAAATAAAAATTTGGGTAAGAAATTGAAAAAAATTCAGAAGAAATTTGGTTAATTTATATCAAGGTAATTTGGATTTTAAGATAATTCCTGTCACCTCCCTATATGGGCACCCACGATAAAAATTCGATCCGGTTCGGTAACTGACAATGGTGTTCGAAATATTATTATTGGAGAACAATAAACTTCTGTTACGAAATATGAGTTTTGATTTGACTATTGACTGCAATGTGATTTATGGCATAGCTTTTGAAAAATATGTAGGTACTTAAAATGGGTATTAGGTACCTGCCTACAATGAGCTCTTGTTTGATATACATAAATTAAATTATTTTAAGTACCTACACACTTTACCAGTCCTCCTCTGTCCCATAAACCTACGTAGAGACACAATAGGTATAGTACCTATTATATCATAATGTACAAACTAAATTACTTCAATGGTTTCTGTTCCCTTCTTCCACGAATAATTCTTTTTAGAAAGCGTTTGACAATCATTAGATTCACTTGCATCGTTTTTCCGGCACATCCACGGAAGGAATTCAACAATATTTATCTGTATCTCGATCGTGTATTGTTCTTTATTTCTTTTCAATTCACGTTTTTAGGTAGACGGAACAAGAAGCGTCGTTCGATGGCGCCAAAACAGGCAAGCGCGCGCCAGTTCTCGCGTACCCGGTACGCTGTGCGCATGCGTCTTCGAGCGGCCATCTTTCAGTTACTATGGTTACGTGCTTCGTAAAAAATAAACAATTTCTAAATACACTTGCGTCAATATAATCATACGTACCTAGTTCAACTTTTGTGCAATATTTTGGATGCCATTGGAAATGTGGTAAGTGATTCTCTGTCTGTTATGATAACCCAGTTGTTAGTAATTTTAAGTGAAACTTACCGAGGTTTGTAGATTATTTTCTCTAAAATCATCTAGTACCTACTTTATTGCTTCTCTCTAATTGTGAATAATTAATATTTTTTTTGTAAGTAGGTACCTACCTAACTACTTTTATAATTTTAGGTAGGTACCTATTTTTAATTTGTAACTTTTTAATTATGTTAAGATTTTGATTCTAAAGTTTCAAATAGAATCTGGGTAGAATAAGGTCCCTTAATATAATTATAAGCAATGCCATAAAACGAGTACCTACATTTCTATGGACATGTAAAATACGAATACTTTTCGTAAATAATATATAAATGTGTCTCACTCTACGTACCTACCTATACCATCATCTAATCAAGTCAAGTAATAATCAAGGTTATTAAAGTACCTATTTTACTTGTAGGTACCTACCTGTTATCCTAACAAAAAATAGACTATAAATAATAAACTGGCACGTATTGTTATTTAGGCCGATTTATTTACTTAACATTGGTAACACGACACATTTCACATAATAAGCAAAGTTAATGGGTCAAGCGAGTTCTTGTTCTCGTTCTTATGTTAATAGGCCCAGATAGGCCAATAGGTTAAGGGCATAGGTAGTTAGTTCGGTGATAATTATTAGTTAAAAGTACCAATTGACCATAATCAAATTACTGATTAGATTCAACTATTACCAAAACAGGGTTATAAGGGCAACGATGTTCACCTACGAAAAATATGTATTACACATTGTGTAATGACACCAATGACACCTATTGATCGAACAAACAATTAATGATCTAAGCTCTATTAAACCAATAGGTATAGGTAGGTCTCTACATAACACAGTGACCCGTTTAGCTAAATTTTCATGCTCATATCACCAAGCTCACTTTATTGCCAAACGTGAAATATTTTGTGTGGTGTTAGGTGAATTACTTTTTACATTAAACTAATGGTAGGTACTAAAGTTTGGTGGTTCATTAATTTTTATGTAGGTCTTGTAGCATGTGAACATAAAATTAGAGAAAGTATCTAACTAAGCAGGTTCCCATCAGTCCCTCATTTTTCAAATTAAATTCAAAAAATATACCTAAACAACTTTTTTACAAATGAAAAATATATGTATATAAAATAGGTTTTATACCAACCAACCAATAACCATCATCATCACCAGCCTGTATAGGTACGTGCATTGCTGGAGAACGCTCTCCTATATAATGCATTTGCGATAATTTTATTTATTTAATCCTTTAATGCACAAAAAACACAAAATAAATTGTACAAACGGAGGATTTAATGCTAAGCATCATTTCAGGCAGAATTCTTCCTAGAAAAAAAAAAGCTTCGCGCCGCTCGAAAAAGCGGTAAATAAGTATTGAATATCTCGTAAAATATAGATAATTTTACAAAACCTCTACAGTAAACCCTCGGCTTTGTCGTATTGATTTTACTACCAAATTTTTTACCCAATAATATGCATCATTTTAATCAACAGTTGAATCTAAACAAAAATAGAGAAAAAAACTAATGAGAAATTATTGTCGTATCGTGTTTCTGGTACAGCGATCCCTCGGAATTATAATATAGTATCCATACATATTTTTAATTTGAATATTGTCCTTAATTTAGTCTGCTTATAAATCAAATCTAAGATTAGGAATTTTGCGGCATCCCCGCCATATTACCGGCTACCTATCCTTTAGTACGTATTCTTAGTAAGGCTTTTACTACATCCACGGGAGGAGATGGAGAGGTACCTATATAAGCTGAATATAAAAATATTATAACGGTATTTATTACAATACACATTAATAACTCGTAGGTTTATCCCAGTAATGCCTACTAGGTATAAAAATTTCGACAACTAATAATTTACCTACCAACAGTAGCCTAAAACAAATACATCTGGCAAAACTCCTTCACTCCTTGTAGCCTCCATATCATTAGTCCCATCAATAGTTTTGTATGCAAATTAGTTCCGCGAGTTTCAAAGTCATGGCTACCCGCACTACCCACACTAACGAGATCGTAGTACTATTATGATGTCAATGTGTGAGTGCCTCTGGAATAGTTGTAGAATACAATCGTTAATTTCGACCTTTACGACAGTAGTCCCTGTGGCGCAGAGGATAGCGCGTTGGACTTCTAATCCAAAGGTCGTGGGTTCGATCCCCACCAGGGATGTCCTGTTTTTGAACGCATAATTTAATTTTATAAAAACCTTACTTTTTTTTTTATTTTTCAACAAAAGCAGTTTTTTTTTGCACCGTAACTTTCGAGCGTAAATTCTTGACATTGTTGGTAAACCCGTTCCTGCCACAGGTTTTTCAACTTTATTTTATATCCGTTCGCGATCGGTCAGTCGGTCAATAGATCCGTTCGTCGATTCAAGACGGGATAAAATTACCCACTGGCTTACGTTGCCTTGATAATTAATCTTACGGGAATACCAGCCAAGTGCGTGTCGGAGCAGTTTAGATTTTGTAGGTCTTGTTTGAAAAATGCGACAACTATTTAGGTTTTCTTCTTCTTCTTGCGGCCCTGCCTTCATTTAGGCTACACAGTTGTAATAAAACTTTAAAATCTTCAAAATTTCTTTCGATATCTTCACTAAGTGCCCCTAAGTTGTACCTAATTTGACGTGAATGCGAACATAGCAATTATATTTCTTTAAAATTCATGTAGGTACCTACCTATGTAACTAGGTACGGCGACAAAAACCTACATAGGTAGTATATATATCTACATCCTATGTAGGTACTTACATAGGTTATGTAAAAGATGATCTCAAGAACAACATTCTACGTGAGAGGTTGAATCATAGTTCAATGGTTCAAGCACGTTCAAGGTCGAAAGATAATCACAACACTTAGGAAGTAGGTAAATTATAAGTAGTACGTACCTACCAACCACATAACTCACATCATACCTACCTATGCACAGAA
This sequence comes from Operophtera brumata, assembly GCA_932527175.1. NCBI lineage: Eukaryota > Metazoa > Arthropoda > Insecta > Lepidoptera > Geometridae > Operophtera > Operophtera brumata. The sequence goes on along the minus strand of OW052238.1, from coordinate 16,714,629 downwards.
TATATAGGTACAGTAACCTATGCAAGTTTTAAGTGGTATTCATTATTAAATTAGGCACTTTTACAGGATAAACAAACAAAGTACATTGAGGGCCCTGGCCCTCAAATAATAGGTAAGATAAGAACTAACTTTATAAACTAGGATTAGGTAAAACCATATGAGGGCTATGGCCCCATTTTCTCTGCACCCCCGCTGTTCGCTGTTTGCTGCGTTTTAGGTACCCTCGGCCGGCTCAGAGAACTCGCATCTCAACGAATCCTTATGTCGTGTAATCACCAGCCTACCTACCAAATTACATCACAATTGGATCAACGGTTCGAAAAGTATCGTCCAAGAAATTCCCGTCAACCATACGTTGTAGCTATACCGACACTGCGACCCACATTAAAAACATATTGACAATTTGGCCTACACTTTTGTATAAACTTACAGAAGATACAGAATATCAATAATGATAATGGTAAACTAGAGAAGATTCAGTTAGTAAAATTATGGCTTTTCACAAAACTATTAAACTTCGACTATATTAAAGTACCTCTATGTACTACGAGATTTCATCCCAAGCTTGTGGGTCACAACGCCACCGGAAACAAAGGTAATGCCGGAGGCATAAATAATGGGGCGCAGTGACACTGGGCCACAACGTCAAAATGCTGTGAACGCTGTCTGATAGTTTTTTTTATCTGACTAAAAGATAGTACTCAAAAAACTATTTATAAGTTGGTTCCTATTTTTCCATGCTTCCTGTAACTTGAGGTTATTCCTACTTGACCTACTACCTACCTTCTATTTCCTTCCTATCCTAGAGGCCTGCTAGCGGATTATGTAACTCTGTTTCTAACAGTTTCATTCAGTTTCAATGCTTTTTCTATCCGAAAGGACGCTCTTGCGCTTACCCAATTGGCACAGTTTACCTACAAAGCTTGATTGCAACTCCTCCCTCCTTGCATCGGTAACCTCACTGCTGAGGGTCGTGACCTTTATGTAGGACCTTGGACTTGATGATCTGCCTCCACCGGCTTCCATCCTCAGCGGAGCGGATGGCGTCGCTCACGCTGGAATTGAGCGCAGAGCAACTAGATTGCAACTAGACTGCCTAAATTAGGTAATCGCAAGAACATCATTTGAAATAGAAACAGCATTGAAATAGATTGAACCGCAACAGAGTTACGTAATCGCGTCACTATTCCCAAGCTTGCGCTCAATACCTGTCCCCTTCGTCCAAGTAAATGAAACGTCGTTCAAAAAGGAATTCAAGGATTCCGTAGGGAAAAGAAGCATCATGTTACGTCACCCCCCTCGCTACCTACCTTTGTAGTACCTAGCTATAGGTATGTCGTATACAACCGCGCCGAGGTCAGAGGGGCAAGTCCGAGTTTACACTCACCATCGTAACGATGATCGTAACGACGAGCGTACGTGTATTGCGTAGTAACTAGCCATTAATCTGTGACTTTTTGGCACAGATGAATAGCTAGTTATTATGTTATACACGTACGATCGTCGTTACGATCATCGTTACGATGGTGTTTGCAAAACTCCGACTAGGGCCCCAGCAATAAAAGCCGGCTAAGTACGCAAGCATAGGGGTACGGTTCTGTTACCATTTATGGTAACTTTGGGGTTTGCCATTTTTAACTGACTACATCAAGTATACCTATACCTAAATTCAAATTAAAAATATGCATGGATACTACATTATTATTCCGAGGGATCACTCTACCAGAAACACGATAGGATATATATAGATAAATATAGGATAAATACATAGATAGAAAAAAAATACTTTTGGTTATGTAGCTTCGATTGTTTATTAAAATGGTGCATATTGGGCAAAAAAGTTAATAAATAAAATCAACACAACAAAGCCGAGGGTTTACTGTGGGGGTTTTGTAAAATTATCTTTATTTTACGAGTTATTTAATAAAAACCGCTTTTTCGAGCGGCGCGAGGCGTTTTTTTTGTGTGAAGATTTCTGCCTGGTGTTGGCGCAGACTTAACGGGTGATACGGTAACTTTTGCAACAAGTGTAAAGTAGAAAGCGCAGAGATACCTACATTGAAGTCTATGCATACATCACTACGTGTGGTTATATGCAGGATGCGCCCAACACAGCGGAACGAATAGACGATGCAAGCAGTTATAATAACTAAGGCTAGCAAGTAGGTGTCAATACCGCATTAGGGCTCCAGCACACGTGGCCAGCGACAAGCTGCCTCAGACAATAAAAAGTTAGAGAAACTGAAGCCAGTTTTTTATGCGTGTTCCGTGTCGATTTCCTATTATATGAGAATGAAGTATCCTATGTTTTAATCCAGGCTATAAGTTATAAAAAAAAAGTCTTAGTTTGTAACTTGGTTACGTGACAAAACGACAGTTTCTTCGAAGTGCATATTGGGCTAAAAAGTTAATAAATAAAGTTATCTTTATTTTACGAGTTATTTAATAGAAACCGCTTTTTAGAGCGGCGCGTGGCGTTTTTTTTGTGTGAAGATTTCTGCCTGGCTTTGGCGCAGAATTAACAGGTGATACGGTAACGTTTGCAACAAGTGTAAAAGTAGAAAGCGCAGAGATACCTACATTGAAGTCTATGCATACAACACTACGTGTGGTTATATGCAGGATGCGCCCAACACAGCGGAACGAATAGACGATGCAAGCAGTTATAATAACTAAGGCTAGCAAGTAGGTGTCAATACCGCATTAGGGCTCCAGCACACGTGGCCAGCGACAAGCTGCCTCAGACAATAAAAAGTTAGAGAAACTGAAGCCAGTTTTTTATGCGTGTTCCGTGTCGATTTCCTATTATATGAGAATGAAGTATCCTATGTTTTAATACAGGCTATAAGTTATATAAAAAAAGTCTTAGTTTGTAACTTGGTTACGTGACAAAACGACAATTTCTTCGCAGGTAACTGGTTGGTAACAAAACACAGTTACCACGGCGGCTGAAGGGTCGTGTCATCGTGTTTTTCATAAAAGTGGCGTTATTCCTTCAGAACTCATTTTACCGCCATGTTGGGTTGCTAGCCAGTTTTTTTTTTATGCAATTGAAATAAGGCAATAATGTTAAAAACGAAAAATCTACGGCTCGGACACACTCCCATCCCCTTTAACTTTGCTGTTAGTTATACAAATTTGTTTACAGTACGATGACCCCACCGACACAGACAGCTAGTGATGAGCATAGTTTTAGTGAATTGTCTGTGTAAGTGCATGTATTTACATGCAGTAGTAGTAGTAGTAGTAGAGCTTTTTTGTGAAAGAGTTCGTCCGGGGAAGTACTACCACCATGCCTATTTCTGCCGCAAAGCAGTAGTGCTTGCATTGCTGTGTTCCGGTTTGAAGGGTATGGGTGCCGGTGAAATTACAGGCAAATGAGACTTTTCATCTTTATGTCTCAGGGTGGCGGGCGCAGTGCAATGCTGCATAGGGCGCGCCTTAGGTGGACGTGACCTATGTGAGAATGCACTGTTCATAGGCAGAGGTTACCTCTTAACACCAGGTGGGCCATCTGCTTGTTCCGTCATTCAAGTAGCATAAAAAAAAAGATGTTCTGTTAGTTATTCTGTGTTCAGTAGGTACAGTTTTAGTTTTGTCCTTCGTGCTCCATCGTCGGCCGCATCGTCACTTACCAACAGGAACAGGTGAGATTGCGGTTAAACGAGGGCCTACAATGTAAAAAAAAACTTTCTGAGCAAGATGCTCATATACATTTTGAAAAGACTTGTCGCACATGTGTGTCCAGTGGTACTTGTACTATTATTTATTATGTGGTCATGTACTAAGCAGCTGCCATTTGTGGCTGTTGCTACGATGGCCCGTGTGCGGCGAGCCTTATCCTGACCTTGGGCTGTGTGTTGGGAATCCTACGCATGCGCTTTCCATGATTTCCCCAAGTCCCTGGAGGAATCAGTGTTTTTCCCCAGACGTTTGATAGAAAATCCTACCGATTCCCAAGGCAATTTTGTTTGTAAACAAGGCTGACATTTGAATAAGTGAAATCCCACTAATAATAGAAATGTAAAAAAAAGTATCGGTGTTTTTCATTTTCACGACGAAACGGCTGAACCGATTTCGATGAAATTTGGTATATAGATAGATGATCTGGTTTGATCTTTATGTTGAAGTATCCCGGTAAAACGTGAGCGAAGCTGCGGACAGACACTAGCGGTAGATACCTAAATAAAGAATTTTTGATTCACAATGAATCAATTTTACATTAGTCTTATCAGCTATCCTTATCAGCCACTTGTCGATTTGACTTTACCGTAAAACATTACCTACATACCAACTTGAGTAGTGTTGTGCGTTTCTTATCGTATTCACTCTTATTATCACCAGGTTATTAGCTGAAAAATGTTAGTAGGTAGGTACTACTGAGGCCGCGTAGACAAAGTAGCATTCTAAAGCGATGTCGCTTGTAGAAAAGCCACAATGTATGAGTTTGATGTAAGCTATCGAAATATCACGTGGTCTATTGTATTGAATTATGACTGTAGAAATGGAATCGCTTCGAAGCGAATGCCACTTGGCTAGGCCGGGTCAGCCCGGGTCTCATTATACACCAGGCTATTATTTGAATATGTACTTTCCTAGTAACATAAAAATCATAGAAATACTTTAAATAAGGGAAACGTTATCTTGAAATAATTATGCAGATCCTTTCTATTCCTTTGGTGACGCTGACGGCTTTTAGAGCTTTACATTCTTACATTCTTTCTTGACGCCTGTTAGGCCCGTAATATGAATTTAATCTATAAATCTAAGCTTAAACTATTTCTGACCATTGACAGAAGTAGTTTAAAGCTTAGAATACGCGGGCTTAGAGCTTTACATTCTTACATTATTCCTTGACGGGTTTGAGAGGTTTACATTCTTACATTATTTTAAAACTTATCATTCGTAGATGGGGTCATTATTTTTTGAGGGCTTTTACATACCTGCTGCTTGTTTAAAAAGAAACAGCCTTTACTGTCCCACTGCAATGTCATGTCCCTTCCTCTCTCCACTATTAATTATTTACTGCCATGACAGGCCGTGAGCTTGGATGTGAGTCAAGCTCGTCCCGCCAACTCATCCTAGGCCTTCCGCGTCGACGTGATGCGTTGAAGCCCTACTGTGGTTCTTTTTGACCACAAGTAGCTCAGCCTGCGGTAGACGTGTCCAGCCTAATTCCACACTTCTTAATCAGCCTGTAATACGTCCAATGCTGGACGAGGGCTCCCCTCCCCACCTACAGGTACTACTCAGATGGATGCTGCTGTCCATCCCCTGGCGTAATCCCTTAGTAGCCTTTTTCGACATCCACGTCTTACTGTTACGTCGATACCACCACGGCTACGTAGGAATGCTAAATACTAAACTTAATCATACTATACCAAACTTAACCGACTTAAAACCAATTTAGTAAACCATCTAAAAATAAAACAAAACCGGTGTAAATTAACAGTATCGTGAAAATCCAATTTCCATTCATTGTACAATCACACACTACAATTATACCATACAAATTACAAATGAAACCTCATTCAGTCGCTCGCTGACCACCGCGATAGCCGGTTGGGCTCTGTGACTGTGTTACGAGTGATAGTGTGATTGCGACAGTGTGATATGATAGTGATGTGATAATGCAAGTGTCGTAGTTGTTCCGGTGTGACTCATTAGTAACCAGGTAAAGTTTGCTTTTCGGCAGTTTTTTTACATACATACATACATGCCTTTTTCCCCGAAAGGGTAGGCAGAGCCTCAAATGTGCTTCTTTTCACGTGCAACCTATTGCACCATCGTGGAAAATAGACGTGACAAGTGGTGAGCTCATCGCCGCCATTGCTTCCCAAGATTGACTCTACTAACGCTTTCTTCCGAGCAGCTAGCAGACAGAACATATAGCAGACAGAACATATCCTAAATGTTTGATAAAAATATAGTTTGTGGAAGAGCTTGGAATCATAGAATTGAAACTAATTGAAACTGTCAGTGACGAAAAAGCAGTTTATATTGAATATCTCGTGAAATATAGATAATTTAAAAAAACCCCTTAGTTGATCCCTCTGTTTTATTATTTTGATCTTTTTTATCCTATTTTTGACCCAAGAATCTGTACCATATTGACAAACAATGGAATCTAGGCAAAAGTTGGAGGAAACTTTGTGATTTTTCTTTATAGAGAAAATTTTGTCCTTTTCATGTTTCTGTCTGGGTGATCGCTCGGTATTATCATATAGTAGTACCCATGCTTATTTTTAATTTGAATATTGTACTTGAGTTAGTATAGTTAAAAATCTAATCTAAGATTGGTAATTTTGCGCTATACCCCACCTTAAGTAACAGTTTTTTTTTTTTTGTAAGCCAACTGTGATTTATACAATATTATTTATGTTTAAAATTAACAAAATTAAAAACAAAGGAATAACGTAAAATTAATAATTTTTATTTAAGTCGGTTCGATTCCCAGACGAAGCAAGTATTTTTTAAAAAACCTTTGGATGCAGTATTACTAAGTTTTAAAAATAAAATAAAGTCTCCTTTCAGAAAAATATCCTATCTACAAAAAAACCTATCTATCCTATCTAAATATTCTATCCTATCCTAATAAGGTACTTTCCCTTCATGTCGCATAGTCTTGGGACGGCCTTTATAGAATAGCGTATTGAACATACTGTCAGCTATTTTTGTACTATTAAAAAAACTGAAGTATTTCACTGATCGCAATATTATATTACTGTAACCCGATTATGTAATTGTAACTGTACTCATGATGCGAATATTATATTACATCGCTCTCACGGATGGTACCGTCAAGATTTAGAAAGCCTCGCAGATTTTATGTGGATTTGTAATTTGGGATGCCAATTAAAAAGTATGATATTACCAAAGATAAGAATAAGAAAGAGAACTTTAGACCCTGCAGGCTACCTATATCAGCAGCTAACACGATTCTCGTAATAAATAAAATCAGTCAAATGCGAGTCGGACTCGCGTGGAGTGGGTTCCGTACGTAATTTTTTCTTCATGAATATTTCCTGTTTACCCTGGGAATTTATAGACGTAAGACGTTTAGGTTTTTCTGTAAACTTTAAAGGAGGCCCTATATTTATTTTATTATTTATTATATTTCTTACAAATTTTTAAATACAATTTTTTTTTTTTTTTTTTTTTCAATTCCAATACCAGTGATTACTGCTAGGGTGGATTGTCCTTATACTAGGCACTGCTGCGAGCGACACCTGCCCAGCAATCCAATTAGTTTTTAAGGTTTTTATTGTGTAAGTACGTACCTATGAGTTTTGCTCGAAATAAATGTATTTGACTTCATTTGATTTGATTAGTTTCGTAGATAAATGAATAAAGATAAAGTTTGATGTTCATTATTTTCTTTAATATCTTTTAAACCATGTATTTTCAAATTGTATAAAAATATATTTTTATTCCCAATAACGAGCCCTTTCATTTGATACGTCAAATGATACCGTAAACAAAAGTATTTTTTTAATTACTACTTTGTCCCCCAAAATCTGAATTCGTTTACTTACGCTAAACGTAGGTACTTGAGTAGGTTACCAACTCTGTCTATGAACCAAATTTCAATTGTAGTTGTCTTGTAAATTCTGTTAACGTAGGCGGTTAAAAAATAGGTAAATATTCGGCTAAACAGACGTACATACAGGCATAAGAGTGATCCTATAATGGTTCCGCTGGTACATGCTGAGGTACCCTAAAAAAATAGTCAAAATAATGTTCAGATCATGTTCCGAAATAATGTAGATTTAATAAATGTCCTAACTAATATTCTGCTCAGTTGACAATACAACATATAAAGGTACTTTGTGAATACCGTACAACCATGGATGTATAATAGTAATGGAGTGTGCTAAAAATAGCATAGAGTGTTCCTTCTTACTCCTATCCTAGAAGATAGCTTGCTATCCTATGTTAGAGCTTTCCGTTCCGTACCCTGAATTTTGGTATCATGCATATACATCTCCCTAGATTGTTACCATGAATGTACTAGTAATTTGACATTTGGCCTGGTACGACTAACACAAATAAGAACAGATAGATATATGCTTGTCTCATTCCAACACATGAATACATTCATATAAAAGAATGAGACTGGTATAATCGCTAACGTTTCGTTTTTAGCCATAGTTCCATGCCTTTAGTCCATCTTCCTAGCGTACAACACTGAAATTTGTCTTGTGACTGAAACATGAACTCTTTATAGTTTATCCGAGAATGTTACCCTTAATTACGTGCTATTAGTTTTAGCATAATAGAGGCGTCGCTCTTCACTCTTTCCATTGTTATATAACACTATCCTACTCTAATCTATTGTCGCCATTAATCGAAAGTAGACTAAATTGTTTTTGTGAGGGAGCATAATACCAATTTTCAGTTAATTCAGAGTTCAGTCTCGATTCGGTGAACTTTCAGTGTGGCCTGAATGTATTGACCTTCATAATGGAGGATTCTCGGGAAAATCTCATGCACGAGGTGACGGCAAATCTCGGATGACAACCATTATTAATTTTGGAAGGGCGTGGGAAATTATTTGTTCGTAGCGGTTTGTAGCGGTTTGTAGCGTAGCGTAGCTAGCGTAGGGAATTAAATATGGTTTAGTTAGAACCATGAATAAGATAATAATATCAAGGTACTTCTTTCTGTATTGATAAATTGAAAGTGTTTGCCATTCAGCGTGGCAATGCAGCCAGCATCTTAGGAACGCTTCCGTCGGGTAATGATTTGGGTTTTAGTACAATATCCCGACCTATCTTGTGAACCCCTCATTATTTTTCCCTGGAAAAATATTTTTCTATACTATAAAATATTACAAACATAGGACGGTTGGCTTGGCATCCTAAATTCGGTCAAGTTTTTTTTTTAAATATATAGCTACATCATTTCTTGTAAAGAATAATACGCCATTTTGAGGTTGGTGTCTTTTTCAATATGGTAACTACCTGACAAACAAGTTGTACTATGCACTTGTAATGCGAACTGCTAAGGAGTGGAATACACTACCGTCGTCTGTCTTTCCTGAAAACTATAATCTGGGTCTCTTCAAGGCTAGAGTGAATAGGTGCCTTCTAGACCTTTGTGCTCCATCTTCGGCCACATCGTCACTTACCAACAATTGAGATCGTGGTCAAACAAAGGTCTATAAGTTTCACAAAAAAAAAAGGTTAACTAAGTCTATTTAGATCATTTGCAATGGTCATTAGGTAGCTCAACTATTTAATTAGCATTTTTATATATTGTATATAGTTACTTGTGAAGTAAATAAGTCAGGATATTAATCACAGTAGTTTATTCGTTGGCTAATTACAATGAACTCTCCAGAAACTAAGTAATTGAAGCAAATACACCAGGATAATATTCACAGTAGTTTATTCGTCGGCTATTCCAGACGAACTCCCTGCTCTCAAAACCTCCGTAGCCAAGCTACCTCCCACCCTTCTGCCTCGTATCGCGAATGAATTCGATTGGACCGCTCGGGATTGGTGCACAGTTTGTCACCAATCACGAGCGAGCAAGTGTTGCCAGTAGAATTAAACTTCGTAGTGCTACTACTACTAATCGAATCGAATCGAAATCACGACATTCGGCCATCCGGCGTCGTACGACCTCCTGGCGTACGAAGGTATCTATAGCAGTCAATTCTATTACAATTTATCTAATATATGAACATTATTCAAATCAAAACATAAAATCTGCGATAACATTATTCTACTAATTAATCTATATTTTTACCAACAAAATTTTATATAAACATTTTCTTTCAAAAATAGTTAAATTTTAAAATACAAAAAAAATGTTGTGGCTACTCACAGATTATTTATTATTAATGTATGACACAAAATTTGTGAACAAAATGTTATTCAGACCTACGTGATTGATATGATTCACGACATTCTGTAATTCTGAATCTTATAATAATATAAAGCATTTATTTTCGCTTGGTACATTTTTTTTATTTGTCTGAAACTAAGTTACTTAGTTTTCCGTTGCTGCAGCAGTAACAGCGGGGCTTCATCGTCAACTATCCTCGGTGCTTGAACCGAAAAGACAATCTTCAGTGTTAAGTGCATCGAGCACTGTAGGATTTATATTAATCCAAGGTCTCATTCTGTCAGCCACAACAACGGTTTCAATCACTCTTGTTATTAGTGAAGCCGGGTACATTCGTAATTGTATACCTATCATTACCCATAGCCTTAACTATTATGTATGGTCCAATGAATTTGGACACACTTAAAGATAAAGATAATTTATTTGATTAATGTACAAATTGATGGTAAAATAGGAGTAAGACACAATATATTTGGCCGCTGCCGGCGTGCAAATGGAGAGGTTAGTATGCTAATTTAGTTATCATATTTATAAACATAGAAAATTTAAAAACAGAACCAATTAATTTGAAATAATATCATTCAAATTCATTATTAAATACAATTATAATGAGTCAGTGTTACATAAAATTTAAATTTAAATTTGACAAATTACCAAAAATACAATAAAAAAATTACATTACTTTTGCCGTTATTGTGATATTTAGTTCTGGTAATTTTAATTAGGTCTCCCTATTTGTAGATAGGAGCAGGGGTTCTATACTGGCGTCATGCCTACGTTTTTGTTTATTTTGATTCGTACATATATTGGTAGATTTATATAATACTTATATTGGTAGATAATTCAGCCCTTATGTCTTTAAGAGTTACAGGAGCAATGTATGAATATCTAGCATATTGGTTAAGCTACAACGTAATCTGACACCAAATAAAACCTCTGCTGCCGTCTTCTGGGTTCTATTGACGGTGTTATTGATGCCCCATTGTACGCTTCCTAGCCACGTATCTTTCCCAGAATTTGGTTAACGCATTCAAAATGGTCTGGTTAAACCTTTCGGCTCCGTTCGCTCGGGGACACGCAACGGCGTTTAATACATGTTTAATGCCGTGTTGGTCACAAAACCCTTTAAAAGCCGCTGATGTAAAAGAGGTGCCACGATCTGAAACTATACGAGTGGGTAACAAGAACTTTCAGCGTGCTTTTGGTTTTCGTGTCCTTCATGGCTTTGGCAAAGATACATTTTGTAAATCCATCAACGATGGTATGAAATAAGACTGTAAGCATTACCTTTTTTTTTTGCTTTGAACAAATGGACCAAGATGGTCGATATGCACTGTATGAAAGAGTATGCTTACTTTCTGTATAGGGTACAAATGTCCCGTTTTCTTATTCGCACAATCATCTTTATTGTAAGCACATTCTATACACCTACTCAAATAATTTTTGACAAAGCTACGCATTTTTGGAAACCAGAATTGTCTTTGAATTTGCTCAAAAGTTTTTGTTTCGCCAGTGACCTATATTATCATGATTGGACTTACAAATCTGCAATCTCGCACTACGGGGAACTACAAGACACAATCTATCATCCACCTTCCGGTAGACTTCGTGGTTTTTGATCACATAATGTTGTCTAATGTCTTTAACCTCCTCATCTGCATCGGGCCTAAGAATTTTTACTATTCGCAAAATGTCGGGGTCTGCCATTTGCAAAGTCAAGAGCCAATTTTCTGTTTCAATGTTATATACAGTTATGACGAGATCGTTCGTGTTATTGATCTCCAAATTAGTATTTGGCTCAAAAGCATCTACATGAGCCATGCGAGAACCTGGACGATAAACAAACGGCTTGTCGTCAAACAAATCTATATGCATTTCTGTACCACTGATACAACATATTTCGCCTGAGCTCAATGCAAAACAGTCACGATAAGACTGCAGGAGCTGATAAAGCCTATCAAACATATGTTCACTAATATCCTGTCCTACATTTATTTCCGATTTTTCAAGTGATTTAAGAGTAGTCATGTCTCTATAAATTCTATTAATTAATCTTATATCTTTTTCTACGAAAGTCGTAGCTCTAGTGATTAATGTGATTGATTATATGCTTATTGGTTCCACCACCAAGTTAGTTATAACTACGTGTCCTCTACCACACTCCATACGGTTAGCGCCCTGATGTAACCGATATTCTCTTCCAGGTTCACCACAAGTATAACATTTGAAATAGATATCACCACTAAAATCTTGATTTGACGTAGACACGGCAACAATACCTACTATTACTACCTCAACAGCATCAACCACTGTCACGTTTAATTTCTAATTAGGGTTGAAGCAGTTATGCAGGTTCTTGTAGAAGAAAAGCCTATTATAGTCCTTAAGCACCGTGACGTATGGCAGCTCTGTCAAATCTTGACTTAGTAGTAGAGGAGTACTTAAAAACTCATCATTAACGACAAGTAATTCAATTTTCGCTTAGATTTCATCTATTTTTACGTTGACAACTGTCTTGCAGATTGGAATTACTGTAGAGTTTCCAAATCCCTTTATTACCGAAAGGTTAGAGAATCATTTTTGAGATCCTAAACATTGAGCATCTGTTTCTCGTATAAGACTGCCGTCACTCCCAAAGTCCCACCTACGCAACAAAGATACGAACGTCTGTTTCAGCTTTTTGAAAAACTTGTCGTTGGTCTACTAAGCTAATGTCTTACGATCCTCATGTCTTACGATCATCATGTCTAACAAGGTTAGTACCCACACGTGTACTTAGTGGATCGAGTCTACACGTTTCAGAGTTATGACCAACTCGTTGACATACTTGACATCTTGTTATTGGTATTGGGCATTTTTGAAAAGGATGACCCTTATCGCGGCAGTTAAAACAAGTGCCAGAGCTATAACTTACAGCCTCGGAAGAAGAACTAAAGCATGGAACTAAGGCTAAAAACGAAACGGTATCGATTATACCGGTCTCATTCTTTTATATGAATGTATGTTTCTCTCTAACATAGGATAGCAAGCTATCTTCTAGGATAGGAGTAAGAAGGAACACTATGCTATTTTAGCACTCACTCCATACTATTATACCTCCATGCTTACAGCACTAGATGTTGAGCTAGTACTAGGGCGGCTAGTTGAACTGTCAAAACGTATTTTATTAAACACACAACAATTTATTATAAGCATTGCCATTCAGCGTGGCAATGCAGCCAGCATTCTTGGCAGGCTGCCATCGGGTGACGGCTTGCTGATCTGATAGGTAGGTTTTTATTTTATTTTAGTTTTGCTTTAGTGGCTTAGTTTTAGTATTAAATTTAATGTCTCATTTGTGAATATATTGTTCTTAAATGATTGAGATAATAAATAAGTGAATATTGCCAAATAGAACCGAGAATATTGGAGTGGCATATAAACACAGGTAAGGTAAGCTTTCATTGGGGCATTGAGAATTTAGAAAATTCAATAAGTCCTCTGGTTCCGTGCAATCTAAGGCTTTTACCCCATTTCTAATCGATTTGTCAATCAGTCCATGAATTATACACAGTCTACGGCATTTTTGCCACTTATTGCGCACCTATTTACAAGAGTTAACTTATCATAAAAGTATCCTCGCATATTTTCATTGCTACGCGAGGTACGGCCTAACATTTCTTCTAGAAGCCGACCATAGTTTTGCTCATTTGGAAACGCTTTCTGTAATTTTATTTGCCAGTCAGCCCAACTGAATACTACTGATTGAAGAGACTCAAACCATTTTTTTTGGCAAGCCCGGTTAGTTTTTGAAGACCAAAATGTATGGTCTGCTTCTCGTTCCATTGGTATATAACTGACAACATATAACAGCAACATTGTATTATATAGACAACATAATTGGGTTATCAGGGTTCACCATCGACGGATATGTTGAGGAGAACTATATATATATAACTGCACACTCGTTGACTTTCCAGATCCAGCTTTCTATAATTTGACTCTTACTAGCTGGGTCAAACTCAGGGACCACATAGTTCATGTGATTGTTACTTAACCGGTGAGATTTCTCAGTGTCTGATTTTTGCAAGGAAATTATAAGCTTCAGTACCTCATCAGTAGTCAATGTCATGGACTCCTTGCGCTTCTTTCTCACTGAGCTACGAGATGGAGAAGGGACCTCAGGCGCCACAGCACGTTCTGCTTCGCGTTCAATGTCCTCCACGATCCAGTCTGACAGTGTAGTGTTCTTTTTTTGAACACGCGTTTGCCCTCGCCTTGGAACGATGATGCGCCTGTGGATCTTCGACTCTTCCGAACTCATGATCTCGTGGAAAACAAAAAATATGTGTGATCAACGTAATGTATGATAAAGACAGTGAGTACAATCTGCTCGGCATACTTATTACTTATCGGCATTTTAGGCACCACGTTATAGCGGCAGGCGTGGTACCCATGAAAGTGCAGCCGGTGCACGTGCGCTTTTATTCTTGATAACATTCGTGCACAACATTATTGGTCGTCAAGTTAAATCAAGAAATACTTTAGGATTTCATCCTAAAAAAGGATATTCATGCATACTTCTTCACTAGGATGCATTCCCGTTCCATAAAGATCGATGGAAAACTTACTCAAGTCTCCGAATGTTCAAAGTTCAGTATCTCGCAAACGGTGCGTCCTAGCGAAAAAATAACCAAATTTGAGATCCCCGTAGACCTAGTCCATACCATAAGGAAAATTATATATGGTACTATTTTTTTTTTAATTTACTTTAAATAAAATTCATAATAATCATAATGTTTAATTTTTAGTAAATAAAATTCACTTGAGGTAAGCATCCCTCCGCCTAGTCAGTAGTCGAATGGGTGATCGCTTAGTGGAATTTCAAATTTGAACAAATAAAAATGTGGAAGTCAGTGAGACAATTTTTCCATTAAAATTCACGAGATCACACTTGGATTTTCAAAATGGTTCTCTGAATAAAGTTAGTAATCATATTAAAGCGTACGTACCTGCAGACTGAACAGACTGCTCAATATGGCGCACGTGGCCAACAGAACACACATGGCTCATCATGGCACACTTTACCAACTGAACAACCTTTTTCACTATATTATAATATTAAAATGAACACACTTGGTTTACCATGGCATACATAGCCAACTGAACACACTTGGTTCATTGTGGCATACATAGCCAACTGAAATACGGCATACTTAGCCAACTGAACACACTTGGTTCATTATGACATACATAGCCAACACTACGGCATACTTAGCCAACTGATCACACTTACCTAATTACGGCATACATAGCCAACACTACGGCATACTTAGCCAACTGAGTTTTTTTTTTTTGAGAACTGCTTTGGGTAGATAAACTATTTAACTAATTCCGAATTTAAAAAAACTAGGTATAGGTACCAACAATTCCACAACCCGAAAAGTGCTCACACAGCCAGATAGTCTCGGTACAATGCCGACTGGACCGTGCAAACAAAGATTCAGTAAAAATAAAATCATTTAGGTACCTGTACTTCGAACTGATAAAGCTAGCAAAACCGGGTAGTCTCGGCTCAATGCCGACCGGTTCGCGCTAGCAAAATCTTTCTTTCCATAAAACCGAAATTAATCAAAATAATATTTAATTGAAAGTCTTTGTTTGAAATAAAGTTATAAAAGTGGGTATAAAATAAAAAGTAGTAATATTTCCATACCTTGGTTCATCGCCGCTTCTGAGATGAAGTAAATAAGTCAGGATATTAATCACAGTAGTTTATTCGTTGGCTAATTACAATGAACTCTCCAGAAACTAAGTAATTGAAGCAAATACACCAGGATAATATTCACAGTAGTTTATTCGTCGGCTATTCCAGACGAACTCCCTGCTCTCAAAACCTCCGTAGCCAAGCTACCTCCCACCCTTCTGCCTCGTATCGCGAATGAATTCGATTGGACCGCTCGGGATTGGTGCACAGTTTGTCACCAATCACGAGCGAGCAAGTGTTGCCAGTAGAATTAAACTTCGTAGTGCTACTACTACTAATCGAATCGAATCGAAATCACGACACTTGTATTATTCAGGGTGTTCTGGGAATTTTCTACGTACCTATAATAAAAAATATCTATCTATTTAATATATTGTATTAAGTATATCAGTTATCTAGTACAGCTTAGCTAATGTTGTCTAGATAGTGTTGTGTGAACTGTCCAGCATTATTTATTTTATTTTTATTTTATTTATTCTTTCTGCATAAAAAGTAAACTTTACACTACAACAAACTTGATAGCATTGTTTAGAGCTCCATGCTGTGTTACGGCTGTGCTTGACGGTTATGGGTGCTGTATGTTATATGACGGTATGTTTTTTTTTGTCGGGGTTATAATACTTTGACTATTGAACTATCATCTCAAATGTTTACTGTAGGTACACTTACTTCGATGTTACGTACGTTGTTTATTTTATACTAGACAGACTATCGTTTACAAACAATTGCAAAACATGAATCGACTCAATTTAAATGATGAGTCAGTCGCTCGTGCACGTTGAAACTGCAGAGCCCAAACAATTGACACTGGGATAACAATTGTCACTGGGATAACAATTAACAGTGGGATAACAATTTTAGTCAAACAATAACAATAAACAAAATGTAGGTACTAATTCACAGCATCTAAATAATTTCACAAGCAGTTATCTTCCCCGTTACGTGTGTCGGAAGCGTTTTCGCGATAACATTACAGCAAAATAATTCTTCCATTAAAAAAAGGAAAACGTTTTATTTTAGTGCCGCTAGGGAACACAATTTTAAGACCTTGTTTAATAAAAAATATTTTAATGTTGGCGTCTCCCTTGTTGCGTGTCTAAATTACATTCTATCCATCGTGTCTTTATGGTTCTTCTACACTTCGACTCTTCCATAGAACCGTCTCAGAAGTGCAGGTAAGAATTCTACCATCATCTTCAAGAGCAGCTATACCCGCTCGAGTCTCTGAGTGTTCCTCTGAGTGCCATCCTCTTACCATTGTGTTGGAAAATAATAATGTTTGGGTTCATACTATAGTATTTGTTATAAGACCTTCGGAGAACTTTATTAGGCCTTTTCTATGTTTCGAGACTGAATCAGTCACGAAACGTCAGCAAAGCGACGAAATACCCAGTCTTGAAACGTCAGCAAAGCGACGAAATACCCAGTCTCGAAACGTCAGCAAAGCGACGAAATACCCAGTCTCGAAACGTCAGCAAAGCGACGAAATACCCAGTCTCGAAACGTCAGCAAAGCGACGAAATACAGTCGTAATAAGCCGTTATTTATTTAAAATGAATTAACATGTTAATCGTTGACGTTCTGGACAATTCCTGTCCATCCAAAGATTGCCTGGAACAGGTCGTTCTCAGTAATAAGACTGCCCATTGTCATCCATACTTATATCTGAATTCTTTTAATGTATTAATTTTTAATGCAGTGTACAATAATTATATCTATAAGTATTACACGTGTCTTGGTGTGTCCGGCGTAGATTATACCTCTCCTTCTCCTCCCGTGGATATCGTAAAAGACGACGAAGGGATTACGCCAGGATATGGGCAGCAGCATCCACCTGCATCTATACTGCCATCACCAAATCCACCTGACAAGCGTGATGATTATGACAAATTCCTCCCCAATGGTAAACGCATACCGCTCGTTGTGGCATTCTATTAAATCAATCAATCAATCAATCAATCAATCAAATTGTTTATTTGCTACAAATAGTGTTACAAAGATGTTATTTTTTTTTTTAAAGTACCAACTATTTCTACCACTATAGGCATGCAAAAATTACATTTTAAAATATATTATGAAATTCCCAATACATTACTTATTTAGTTATTTTACGAATTATTACTAAAATCTAAAGACAATATATTAACAAATTAATTAGTATACAAATATTATTAAACAATATGTCAAATGGATAGTACAAGTCAAAATAAACTTACGCCTAATTAAAATTATCTGTCAAATATTCAGCTACGGAGTAATACGCTCTTTCAACCAAAAAGTTACACAATTTTCTTTTAAATATATGGTAACATTCAATCCCTTTTATGGACGCGGGCATTTTATTATAAATTCTTGGTGCCATAGCTAGAATACTTTTATCAAATAGAGCTGTTTTATGCAATGGCATCGCAATTCTATTCCGTAACCTTGAACTCCCTAGTTTAAGGTGGCCTATGTCCAGCAGTGGACTTCTATTAGCTGATGATCATGACAAAAAAATATATTCCAGCAAACAGTGGCAAAGCACGAAGCGTAACAAATAAACAAGGCCACACAATCCACACACGGAGTCAACAACCGTTCAAATAATTAAGTTAGGTAGGACTAAACCAACCATATCCCACGTCACGGTTGTTATTTCAGACAATACGCGATTGTCCGAGCCTGTTCTGTGTCCAGGACTGTGTGGACAGGGCCTTATTGTCTTCATGTTTTATTGCCTAGGGCTTACGCCTTGACAGTGGCAGAGTGGCAACAAAGGGCAGTATTTCTTCTTCCAATCTGACTTTCCCGCGGTCTTGCTGCTAATTCCGCCGTGGTTTGATATGAATCTGCTTCCACTATGGCTTTCAATTCATCATTGTTGACTTTCGGCCACGAGGAGGATCTATTTGTAACAAAATTATAGGTATACTGGGTATATCAGCACAATGAATCAAAGCCAAGGGATCTATTAGTAACTACTCGTCCATACACGTCGTTGTTATTGCGTGCCGTCTGCAATACGGTGGTGCCACGACGGAACTCGTCTTCGAAAATAACGCGCCATTTCGATTTTTCCATGGTCACAGAAACAGCTTTATCAAAGAAAAAACGAACGGCGGGAAAACAAATGAATTACTGTTTTTAAAAAAAAAATGTCATAATAGCTTTATTATAAAATTATTTACAAACTCTCATATCGGAAAATTTGAATCGTAAACTTCAAAATAAATTTATATTGACATACTTTAAAAACACAATACCGAAATTTAAAAATATTATCATAATATTACATAAAACACTTTTTCCTGTAATGAGGCTGGAATGCTCTAAGACCTTTTCGATACAAGGCTAATCCACGATGGACATTATCAAGGACATTCCATCAGTTTTTTTTTTAATGGAACGTATTTGCTGGACGCACCTTTTTTATAGCATTTATTTTATTTAAAAGTTATGATTCCAATTTTTACTTATCTATAGCAGCGCCCGCTTTAGCGTAAGAGGAAGATTGCGATCAAGATTTAGCGCTTTGGCAGTGATTTGCTGGGTTTTGGCGCCATTTCATTTGAGTTTGGAATTCTCAGTAGAATGAAAGATATCTGGATATTCCGAACTGCTAAGGAGTGGAATACACTACCGTCGTCTGTCTTTCCTGCAAACTATAATCTGGGTCTCTTCAAGGCTAGAGTGAATAGGTGCCTTCTAGACCTTTGTGCTCCATCTTCAGCCACATCGTCACTTACGAACAGGTGAGATCGTGGTCAAAAAAAGGACAATCAGAGTTAAAAAAAAAAAAAAATTGCCAATTTCCTAATAATGTTGTTTGAATCAAGTTTCGATCGAGTGTTAATGTCATAAACTCTCAACTGACAATCATAATCAGTATTGTAACACCACTGAAATGTGTTTCATGGTTGTATCAAAATGTGACCGAAACTTGAATGCTTCAAAATTTATCCTCGAATTTTGGCTAGAATGTTTGCATAAAAGACGCGTCTCTCTTTACTATTTCTAATGTTTCATAATACTATCCTGCTCTAATCTATGGTCCCATAATATAGAAGACTATAGTAGACTAAATTGTTATTGATACCTCAGAATACCTACCTACTAATTGACGGTCAATTCACAATTCGGTCTCGGTTTGGTCAACTGTCAGTGTAGTTTTCAAATAATTACGAAAACTGACCTTCTGGCCACAATCACCTTCGCCTCTCAATCAGTGAGAGTGTACGGGCCGTATTTACCTTTCATATAAATATAAACGGAGATTGACCTCCAGGATCCTTGAAATTAAGAAGCGACAATCTATTTTCAAGACTGCGTGTCGTTTTGATATCAATTAATTTAATAACTGCACAAATCTGAACACTCGCCGTTCAATACCACGTTCATGGCTGTTCGATTTGACCTCTCGGACCTTTCAAACCTCAGGGCTCGGAGATGACAGTCGATTACTTCGGCCTTTTTGTGGTAACGCCGCGTTATCCGGTCACGATCTCTCTGATACGGTCTCTTTTTATAAGAACACTGTTGCCGGTACTTATTAATAAAAATTGTTATGCTTTTTCAATGTGCACAATATAATAGGTATAAAAATATTATAATAACATTTGTCTATAGTATAGAGCTATCTTTCACCTTATAGTCTCTAACAAGGCTGCTCAACACTCTATGTCCGCGGGCCACACACATTAAATGGCCCGCGTGAGCAAGTTTGAAAATGTGTGACTTGCTGTTACTGTCAACGGCTATTTGACGCCTAACATAAAAAAAAACAACAGAAACAATGTCAAAAATCACATTGATTGTATCAATTACCTACCTGTGATTTTAGTTACATTTTGATTTAGGATAAGTACCTAGATTTGTCCTGACTGCTAGCTTACTTGAGGAGCGTATTATTACTGGAAGGAAGCGTTAGCTCAGTCAGTCGTGGGAGGCAACGGCGGCGATGAGCTCGCCACTTGTCACGTCTATATCCCACTATAGTGCAACCTATGGTGAAAAGAGGCCCATTCGAGGCTGTGCCACAGAATAAATAATAGTACAGGTCTGCCTACCCTTTCGGGGAAAAAGGCGTGTGTATGAATTACATACACACGCCATACAATTATGTTTCTTTATTTGGCATAATATTAAGATGCTCTTTGTTTTATTATTTCTTTACTTATCAATTAAATTACATAATGTGGGAAACTTTATTTCATCATTCTTAAAAGTAACTAAAATAGGAACCATCAGTGGCCCGCCAAAGATTTCTGAATCTTTCCTGTGCCCCGACTGTTAAAAAGGCTGAGCAGCCTTGCTCTATACCGATGCTATAATGCAACGATGCGATGTTTGGAACGATATTATCGAATTTGTTGACCACTATGTCTATTTGGGTCAGGCGATTCAACTAGGTAGGTCCAATTTCGATAAAAACGTCAGCCGACGTACCCAACTCGGATGGGTATAACGTTTGGAAAACTACGCCATATCTCCTCGTCACAGATACCGCAGAGCCCCGCGGAGTGGTCCCGTACTGTGCGCTGAAACCGCTGAACCGCGGGATCTTCCTCCCGCGAACGCTCAGAAGCCCAATTCTCTTATTTATTTTATAACCACACTGCAAGTTGACCGAAATGAGATTGTATTGTAAATTGACTGAGAAATTGGTATTCAACAACAACAACAACAATATAATCTACTTTCGGTTCTTGCGACCATAAATTAGAGTAGGATAGTGCTATATAATAATTGTAAAGAGTGAAAGAGAGAATTCTCGGACTTAGAAACATTCAAGTTACAGTCACATTTCGATATAATCACATTCCGCGTTGTATTGTCAGGTGAGCAGAATACCATTTTTGACGTTTGTGACATCGACACTAGATCGTAACATGATCCGAACTTTAATTTGACTATTTTTTATTATGAGAATTGGTCTTCTGGTTTTTGAATGATCTCCCTGCTGAGGGGTGTTTGTAATTTTTTAAAGGGTCGGCAACGCGCGTGTGATTCCTCTGGTATTGCAGGCGTCCATAGGCTACGGTAACGGCTTACCAATATGTGGGCCGTAAGCTTGTTTGCTACCTTGGTAGCATATAAAAAAAAAACTTAAGCATGGAAGTTGAAATACAACTTCCTTGGCCTAAAGACAGTGCGTGTTGCCAGCGCTGACTTACGGCACTAGGACGCGGTCGGTATCTCGCTCGAGCAATAAATATACTTTGACTTTGACTTTTGAACTGACAACCATTGGGGAATAAAGGCGACCACAAACCGGACGACGCATCCTCTCGATGCGACCAATTACGTTTTAGAGGTCGCAGGATGGTCGCAGGAAGTAGGTAGATCGTGGGAGCTCAAGACAGTCGTGACATTCTGTGTCCAGCAGCGGACTTCTGATGATGATGATGGTAATACCGATGCTATTCTGGGTTTATTATTTTTGGCTTAAGAGCACGGATTGTATTGGGATTGCGTAAGTAGGTAATTCTGAGAAAAATGTTGTAAATATCTGATCGAGTTTTGAAAAGTCTTCAAGACTTCTAAGTGCAGTAAAAGGTACAAGGTGGGCAGACGGCTCGACAGAATACAATTATAACAGTAAGTAGGTAGGTATTACCGGTATAGTACTGGGGTTACTGGTTAAAAACGTATGGATAACTACAGTATGTATTTTAGAAGTTCAAAAAGGTTTACAACATTGTAAAATATACCAAGCGTTTTGCAAGATCTGGATAAAGAAAAATTTGAAAAGTGCGGTCCATACTAAAGTTGGTAGAATCTTCTTTCTCAAACGTCGAGAATTCCATAGGTGTGATGTGATCACAGATGGGTGTGATTGATAAATTTATTCTTGTGGCAATACCTACCTAGCACTAAGGCCCTCCATGATTTTTAGGCATCACAATATATAGGTAGGTATATCTTATCTTATTTCAATATTAATCTTATTTTTTTAACCCCCGACGCAAAAACGACGGGCTTTTATAAGTTTGACGTGTCTGTGTGTGTGTGTGTGTGTGTGTGTCTGTGGCATCGTTGCTCCCGAACGAATGAACATATTTTGATTTATTTATTTTTGTTCGAAAGGTGATTTAGTCGGGAGTGTTCTTAGCTATGTTTGATCAAAATCGGTTCAGCCGTTTCATTGCGAGGAGGGTTTTTTTAATTTATAAAAATAATAATTTCTTGTTTATAATTGGCGTCGCACGGTTTTTGCATTTACCATTTTCGCTATTTTGTAGGTACCTATTTCGTTGAGGGCCCATTACGGATAGATACCACGGTCACTATTTCGTTGAGGGCCCATTACGGATAGATACCACGGTCACTATTTCGTTGATGGCCCATTACGGATAGATACCACGGTCACTATTTCGTTGAGGGCCAATTACGGATAGATACCACGGTCACTATTTCGTCTTTAGAGGCGCATTTTGCTGTCATTTACAAACCTTCATTTAAGTCTGTTTGTACTTAGTACTGCCAAAACATTTAAATACAGTTGAGCTAACTTCACTCATTTCTTTGTACAAAAATCATAACTTATCATCCGTTGGCAGTAGACTTGACCCTGACAATACAATACCTACAAATATTACAATAATGCTGTGTAAGAGGTAAACATTGGTTACACAATTATTTGAGACGTAGGTACCTAATAGGTAGGTACGCGCGTCAACTTGTGATCTCAATAGGTAGTCTCACCTTGGACAAACATCGTTTCGGTTTGGCAGTTCGTAGTTTTATTAGTTAACAGTAGATAGTTCCGTGTTTTTTGTACCAGCTTGTTATAAATTAACCCGATATGTACTTACCTATGTAAATAATAGGCTATTTGAAGTTTGTACATAGGTACTCTAATACGAAAATTTAAGAGCCTCTTTTTATTATTTTTAATATTATATTATTAAAAATACTACTGGCCTTTCTTCTACACAAGAAAAGTGGGTAGTCTCATGTTTTAAGTTGTTGTGGTTGACCTTTGCTCAGGGGGGTCTTGGAGGTCTTGACCCTGGGCTTAGGCCCTGGATTGCTTGCGTGCGACCAGTGAGGATGGAATTCTACATTATGCCTAAAATCAGAGAAAAAACCCAACTAAAGTACAGTGCTACAAGGATAATTTGGCACGTGGCTCTTTTGAGGAACTAAATCTATAATCATCATAATCTGTATCAAACAGCGCCACAACGGCGGCCAGAAGTCGCGCCAAGTTATACTGGTCGGACTGTAGCTTGTTAAATAAATCAAGTCGGTACCTACAGCTCGTTCACCGTAAGATGGCACCTGTAAATACTCCATGGCAGGTGCCAACTTACGGTAAACGGTCCGGCTCGTTCACCGTAAGATGGCACCTGGAAATACTCTATGGCAGGTGCCAACTTACGGTAACGGTACGGCTCGTTTACCGTAAGATGGCACCTGTAAATACTCCATGGCAGGTGCCAACTTACGGTAACGGTCCGGCTCGTTTACCGTAAGATGGCACCTGTAAATACTCCATGGCAGGTGCCAACTTACGGTAACGGTCCGGCTCATTTACCGTAAGATGGCACCTGTAAATACTCCATGGCAGGTGCCAACTTACGGTAACGGTCCGGCTCATTTACCGTAAGATGGCACCTGTAAATACTCCATGGCAGGTGCCAACTTACGGTGACGGTCCAGCTCGTTTACCGTAAGATGGCACCTGTAAATACTCCATGGCAGGTGCCAACTTACGGTAAGGGTCCGGCTCGTTTACCGTAAGATGGCACCTGTAAATACTCCATGGCAGGTGCCAACTTACGGTGACTGTCCAGCTCGTTTACCATAAGATGGCACCTGTAAATACTCCATGGCAGGTGCCAACTTACGGTAACGGTCCGGCTCGTTTACCGTAAGATGGCACCTGTAAATACTCCATGGCAGGTGCCAACTTACGGTGACGGTCCAGCTCGTTTACCGTAAGATGGCACCTGTAAATACTCCATGGCAGGTGCCAACTTACGGTAACGGTCCGGCTCGTTTACCGTAAGATGGCACCTGTAAATACTCCATGGCTGGTGCCAACTTACGGTGACGGTTCAGCTCGTTTACCGTAAGATGGCACCTGTAAATACTCCATGGCTGGTGCCAACTTACGGTGACGGTTCAGCTCGTTTAACATAAGATGGCACCTGTAATTACTCCATGGCAGGTGCCAACTTACGGTAACGGTCCGGCTCGTTTACCGTAAGATGGCACCTGTAAATACTCCATGGCAGGTGCCAACTTACGGTGACGGTCCAGCTCGTTTACCGTAAGATGGCACCTGTAAATACTCCATGGCAGGTGCCAACTTACGGTAACGGTCCGGCTCGTTTACCGTAAGATGGCACCTGTAAATACTCCATGGCAGGTGCCAACTTACGGTAACGGTCCGGCTCGTTTACCGTAAGATGGCACCTGTAAATACTCCATGGCTGGTGCCAACTTACGGTGACGGTTCAGCTCGTTTACCGTAAGATGGCACCTGTAAATACTCCATGGCAGGTGCCAACTTACGGTGACGGTCCAGCTCGTTTACCGTAAGATGGCACCTGTAAATACTCCATGGCAGGTGCCAACTTACGGTAACGGTCCGGCTCGTTTACCGTAAGATGGCACCTGTAAATACTCCATGGCTGGTGCCAACTTACGGTGACGGTTCAGCTCGTTTACCGTAAGATGGCACCTGTAAATACTCCATGGCAGGTGCCAACTTAAGGTAACGGTCCGGCTCGTTTACCGTAAGATGGCACCTGTAAATATTCCATGGCAGGTGCCAACTTACGGTGAACGGTCCGGCTCGTTTACCGTAAGATGGCACCTGTAAATATTCCATGGCAGGTGCCAACTTACGGTAACGGTCCGGCTCGTTTACCGTAAGATGGCACCTGTAAATACTCCATGGCAGGTGCCAACTTACGGTGAACGGCCTGTACACGTACCTACTAGTTGGTATTACCTTAGTATTATTTTATCTGTGGTATTACTACGTACACTGAATTGAAATGACGTAGAAGCTATGAGCGAGCTTACTGTGTTCGAAAGCAAGAAAGACCCATAACCCACAAGCAACACGCTATTGTGCACGCTTTCATATCACAGTTACAACACAATATCGCACGGTTGTTCATATTTGCAAGTTATTGCGCACTTAATTTTTTTTTTTTTGAGTTTATCGCTTTTGTTCTCTTTTGTTTTGCAACTCTAGTTTTGCTTTCATTTATCACATATATATTTTATTGACCACAAACCACGCGACTGAGTCGGAGGCTCTCGATGGCCCAACGACTTCTTGATGGTCGACGAAGGGAGGAAAGTCGATGGAGGCGGCTCAAGATCGTTCGACATGGCTTTCTATAGGGAGGCCCTTCGAAGGGCCCTTTCCCAGGCACTAGGAATAAATAAACTACCGTAAGCCCTCCCTATCATAATACTCTATGTTAATTCACTTAAATTCCTTTCATCAAATCTCAATTAGCCACAACTTACAAGCCCCAACTCAAGATCGATATCTCCTAAATGATACGTCGTTACAACAAATTACAACAATCAACAATCTCGTTGATGTTCAACAAATTGTTGGACAGAAACAAAGGAACTTTGTAGTATAATTTGTAGTTTTCGGTCACGCTTGGGTGACGAGAGTGATTCTCACGACGACTGGTGTAGCGTTTCGGATGGATTTGTTCTATTTAGGGAGGGGATTCGGTTCCATCATCATTCATATCAGATTTAGACCTGAAGAAGCGTACGACCATAGAAATCTGAAGGAGGCGTGATCAAAGATCCAAAGTCTCGAGAACCGCCGTAAAGTCACATGCCTTTCGATCTTCTATAGGTTACATTACAGGGAATGCTCCCAGGAACTTCAAGATCTGATGCCACCATCTCCTTTTCATCATAGGACGAGCTGACGCACGGCTCGGTACCATCCTTACCTCATTATTATACCCTCTATTTGTACTAAGCGTTTCAGTTCTACCTTTATAATGCGAACTGCTAAGGACTGGAATACACTACCGTCTTCTGTCTTTCCTGAAAACTATAATCTGGGTCTCTACAAGGCTAGATTGAATAGGTGCCTTCTATACCTTTGTGCTCCATCTTCGGCCACATCGTCACTTACCAACAGGTGAGATCGTGGTGAAACAAAGGTCTATCAATGTAAAAAAAAAAAAACAATGTGGTTGGTAAAAGTGAGCACTATTATCCTAGAGTTGTTTATATAAATAAACACCTATTAAAATTAGTTTTGCAGATCAATTAACGATGCGGAATCGAACCCGCTGCCGCTTGTTTCACTGCTATACCCGCCACGCTACGATCATGTTATCAGCAAGTCGGTGGCTACTGACAAACGCATGTTTTTGTAGACTTCCAAGAACCAGATTATTTCTATTTCTAATCGAACGTGCGTGAGTAGCACGAAACAACACATCACACCTAATTTCTAAGAAAGTACTCTACAGTTAGTAATAGATATACTTGTACGTATGCGAGTCCAGGGCTGGGCAAAATACATATTAAAAAATACTGTATCGCAAGTAATTAAAATACGAAATACAAAATATCTTTAAGTAAGGTATTTGAAATATAAAATACAAAATACAGTATTTAAGCTATTTTTAATTGAAATACGAAATACTAATTACAAATACATTTAATTCTTCCTAGTTAATAAATTGACAACCTAATCTTTTGAATAAATTTTTTGGTTAATACAAATTTAATTATAAAAAATAAAGTATTCTAGACCACGGGCTGAAATGTATGGAAAAACAAGATTAATTAATCAGTAAAACCAGAGTTTCCTTTCATGAACACTAGATTTTTAAATGTCACTGTCAGACAAACAGCCTCTTGTTGGAGAGTGAATAAAACCTGCTAAAGAAAACAATCTTTCCACAGGTCCTGATGAGCACATACTTGTGGTAAATCGCTAAATGAAGGTTAAATATATTTTAATGTTAAAATGTATTTTTAAGCCTCAAGTATTTGAAATACTAATTACAAAATACCTCGGCGTCAGCACAGATAAAATTATACAATACTGCGTCAGGTATTTGAAATACGAATTACAAATTACATTTTAAGGAAGTAATTGAAATACAAATACCAATTACGTATTTGTATTTCAATACAAATACGTACCACAAATAATAAATAGTAATTATAAATAGTAATTGAAATACAAATACCAAATACGTATTTGTATTTCAATTCTGTATACCTACGACTACTTCAGGGGAGTTAGTACGAGAATTTGACAGTATTCAAAACTATATGTAGTTTCGTTTCCTTCCATACATTTACTAGCAGCGCCCCTAGCGGAAACGAGGAGAAAACTAAGGACGCTGTCACAAAATGTATTGAAGGAAACGAAACTTCATATAGTTTCGAATACTGACAAATTCTCGTACTAAGGGTACTGTTTATTTCCGCAGAAAACTATGACGGAATAATCTATTGATTTAATTGAAGAATGAGTATTTGAGTTGAAACCCTGAACATTATTGGGCAATTTTCGTTGGTATAAGTTTTGTCTTGGCTGCTGACTGCAAGTAAACGCTTACCATCAGGCGGGCCGCATGACAGTTTGTCGAGACATTACATATTTAAAAAAAAAAAAAGTATAACAAACAAGGAGGCAAGCAAGCATGCACACTAAGTCATTCACCGTAAGATGCCCCTGTCTTAGTTGGGGGACATCTTACGGTGAATGAGCTGTAGCTGAGTGATTTTAGTAGGCTTTGACTTGGATGCTGGCTTTAGCAACCAAGCAAGCACGCAAGCAAAGCATAAACGTTTGCATACATGCAACAAGCTTGTAAATAGGCTTGCAAGCAAACATGCAAACAACCATTTTTAACACCCGACGCAAAAACGAGGGGGGTATTATAAGTTTGACGTGTCTGTGTGTGTGTGTGTGTGTGTGTTTCTGTGGCATCGTAGCTCCCGAAAGGATGAAGCGATTTTTTTTTTGTTTGAAAGGTGAATTTGTCGGTATAGTATAGTAGTGTTCTTAGCTATGTTTGATCAAAATCGGTTCAGCCGTTTCATTGCGTTGAGGGTTTTTTTTTTATACAACATGAATGACGGAACAAGCAGATGGCCCACCTGATGTTAAGCGGTAACCTCTGCCTATGAACAGTGCATTCTCACATAGGTCACGTCCACCTAGGACGCGCCCTATGTGGCATTGCACTGCGCCCGCCACCCTGAGATATAGAGGTGAAAAGTCTCATGTGCCTGTAATTTCACCGGCACCCATACCCTTCGAACCGGAACACAGCAATGCAAGCACTACTGCTTTGCGGCAGAAATAGGCATGGTGGTAGAACTTCCCCGGTCGAACTCTTTCACAAAAAAGCTCTACTACTACTATTTTTATTTTTTATTTTTCAAAGATTAATTACTTGTTTATGTAAGTTTACCTATGTAAAGAGAAATAAATGAAATTTTATTATTTATTATTATTATATCATGAACCGTAAAAGGTATATATAATATAAATTTTCACAGTGTGTATTCAACAAATAAAAAACATATTAAAATAAACAAAATAAAAAAATAAAGTACAAGAAACGTGTTTTTTTCGGCGTTTTTTGTTAAATCGTCTACGATGGAACGGAACCTTTTGTGTGCGAGTTTGACTCGCACTTGGCTTGTTTTATATATGTAATGATTAATATACATTGTGAACGTTATAAAAATGAAAATAGAATGGCTACCAAATAAATAACTAATAATAATGATATATTGATTTAATCCTCGTAATTGAACTGGGGTTAGACAAATGGAGTACCTACTAAGTATGTTACATTCGAAATTGCAATAATTGCGGTCAACTTGCATTTTTGGTATGTTGTTTGGGTCCATCTATAGATAGTATTTATCCAGATTTGCAGCATTTTAAAATGTAAGAGCGCTAAGTTATTGCTGAAAAACCGCAAATTGCTTCAACTTTTAGTTTTACGCAAAAAAAACGACATAAGGAAGGCTCTGACGAGAAAGGTCACTATAACTTTTTTAAGGTAATCAAAATTCCTGACAGTTTTAGCCCTAATCCAATTTTCTAGGTCTAATAGTTTTTACGATGAATCGTGAAAATAAGAAGTAAGCTTGCTTATTATCTTCAGTAGTAATAATAATAAATAATAATAAATAATGCTGGACAAGTTTACACAACATTATCTAGTCCCAAGCTTAGCCAGAGCTTGTGTTATGGGTACTAGTTAACTGAAATATTTAATACTAATAGTAATGTACTACATAGATTTTTCATATTTTTCCTTGAATCAGCTTCCACTTGTTCTCGAGGCACCACACAGGCGCTCCCCACCTGGTAGTAAGAAGGATCATCAAAAAAAAAACAGACCGTGTTTGTTGCCTGATTCTTCTAGGTCTGGTTGCGTTGGAACAGGAGTAACTGTAAATTTATTTTTTAAGACGATTCAAAATGATCCTTGTGATTTCAATGAATAAAATACTTTTGACTTTGACTTTGACTTTGATAGTTATTTTTTATTATGCATAGAAAACACCCAGAACACCCTGAACAAATATCTGCAAATCGCACAAATATTTGTTCCGAGGCGGGAATCGAACCTACCTCCTGCGTCGCAGGCGAACCATCGCCAGCCGCGCCACAGAGGTCGTCAAAAAGTAAAGACTGTTTAGTAATAGTAAAGGCTTAATTTCCAAGAAAACTAGACCAATGATAACGCTCCCTTCATCTCGTGACTACGTATTTTTCCTATCACGTTAATTAATCATCTTATCTTATCTTGCACAGCCTTTATAATTTTATTTTACCTTTTATCCCGTAGACTGAGGACGTGTGCAGTTCT
This sequence comes from Operophtera brumata, assembly GCA_932527175.1. Taxonomy (NCBI): domain Eukaryota; kingdom Metazoa; phylum Arthropoda; class Insecta; order Lepidoptera; family Geometridae; genus Operophtera; species Operophtera brumata. Next base: position 16,684,194 of record OW052238.1, on the reverse strand, counting down.
CGAGCCAAGGAAGCTTCCGTAGGAGCCGGATAGTGACGTCATGGGACCATGGGGTGTGTGCCTGTTGCAGCTGGCTTTGGTCGGCTTGGCTTTCGGACAGGGGCCGGAGAAACGTAAGTCTAATCATTCTATTTTCGTAACATTTCTTAAGCCTGCCAGGCAGAAATCTTCATACAAAAAAATCACCACGCGCCGGTCGAAAAAGCGTTTTTTATCGAATATCTCGTGAAATATAGATAATTTTTAAAAACGTAGGTGAACCCTCCGTTTTATTGTATTTATTTTATTTATCCAATTTTTTACCCAATAATCTGTACCATATTGGCAAACAATCGAATCTAGCCAAAAGTTAGAGGCAACTTAGTGTAGGTACTTTTTTTTTATCGAGAAAATTTTGTAGGTACTATCGTGTTTCTGCCTGAATGATCCCTCGGTATTATAATGTAGTATCCATGCATATTTTTAATTTGAATATTGTACTTGATTTAGTCAGTTAAAAATATAATCTAAGATTAGTAATTTTGCGTTATAAAATAAAACACCTTAAAAAATGGGACCCTGTTGGTTAGTTCAGTTTGCTAGTTTACTGATTTACATTTGATCAGAAATCTGTTAAGGTTTCTCTTCATTTTATATCCTCGCTATTACTCTAATTACACCTAAAATTATTTAGTTTTTGGGCACTTGTCTTTTGTGAATGCTGTAGTAAAAAGTAATATTATTTTAAGCGCTGTTTGTGCCAGAATACAAATAAATAAAATAAATATATCATACTTTTGAGAAAGGAATAATAATTATAACATAACATAACACCCAACAGTCACATACATAGTCCTGATCCCACCTGTGTCGTGGATATTAGTAACTATGAGTACCGTGATGGTACCACAACACCCGATTCGGGACAAATGTTTGTTGACAACAAACATTTGTCCCGAAAAAGGAAGCGAACCCGCAACCTCTCACAACTCAGCTGGCTACCCGCCCGCTGCGCTACAGAGAACGCGTATTATGCATACACACTTATTTTGGTGGAAGCATACACATACATAATACCTTCGAGTATTTACTTAAACCAGCAATTATAAATAGTGAGTGGCACAGTTAACACCACAGTCACTACGATACGCGCACGGTGTAAGGTAGTCTACATAGCTTTCCCACGACTCCCATACAAACACCATACTCCATAGACACCATTGACTTCCCATTTCCGCTTCGCTATAGTTTTTACTATTAAAAGTTATTGCGTGTACTTTCGATAGGTTTTAAACGCGGAGAATGAAAGTTTGTGATCATTTTCTCACATTATAACCACAGAATAAATAATAGTGTGTATCTCTAAATAAATATGTACTATGTAGGAACTTTATATGATTTTACCATAGACATACGTAAACTAGCGAAGATTATACATTAAAACATTTGTAGGTTCTGGTAGACATAAAACTACCTGTTATTGAAGACTACTTCCAGGTAGGATTGTTTGATAATACATAATAAAATAACTATATTTTACAAAAACAGGTATATAGCAAAATTAATCTAACAGGACATTAAATAAAACAATTTTAATTTAAAAAAAAAACCGAACGCGCTACCTTTTGCTCTCTCCCCAATACGCATTTGTCCAGTTTATTATTTACTAGCAGCGCCCCGCGGTTTCACCCGCGTAAGTCTCGATCCCGTGGGAATATCGGGATAAAAATGTGCCCATGTGTTATTCCGGGAGTCCAGTTATCTCCATTCCAAATTTCATGCAAATCCGTCCAGCCGTTTCAGCGTGAAGAAGTAACAAACACACACACAAACTTTCGCCTTTATAATATTAGTGTGATATTTTTCCACAGACCGTCCTCTGCCTAACTCTATTCAAAGTCTTCGGCTCTCATTTTGAGTACCTACATATTTTAGGCCATATTTCACGACACTATTTCTAGCTATTCGCAGTAAATAGGGAGACTGCTAGGTAATCTTATTTGAGTGTGTACGGGCACAAGATTTCTCCAACAGCTGGTGTGATCTGAGATTATCTCTGGTTTCGCTGTGAAATCGTATCCGATGGCCTGAGACGAGACGAATGGCATTGCGATGGCATAACGGTGCTGGCATTATTTCGCCTAATGACTATTGTCAATGCGAATGGATTTATTTGGAATGTTCCGAGTTATAATACAAGCCATCATCATCAACAAATATTTCTGCGATCTGCTTAGCTTGGGACTAGATAATGTTGTGTGAACTGTTCAGCATTATTTTTTATTTTTTTATTTATCATCGTCATCATCATCATCATCAGGGTCTGAAAGTCATTGTCACAGGCTGGGCATAGGCCTCTCTCATAGAATGCTACGACGAACGGTACCGGGCCGCCTCCATCCACTGATTTCGCGTGACTTTCGCGATCCATTGCGGGGCCTTTCTAACACGTCGTCCGGTTTGCGCCATTCGAAAACTTTATTCCCCAACGGTTGTCAGTTGCATGCTATAATATGGCTTTTCCATTGCCACTTCAACTTGCTAATTCTGAGAGCTAATGTTGGTGTCCTTCGTTCTTCCATGGATCATTAATTTTTTATCTAAGCCATATTATCACTAAGCTATGTATGCTCTATGCTACTTAGAAGCACTAGTATATTGCGAAGAGGGTTCTCAAGGCTCTTAGGTGTTCGTTGGGGTGTGATGGTATGTGTGATGCTGTGCAGGTTTTTTTTAAATTATGTCTGCTTCATCGTTATCTTCAGTCTGTATCCCACTTCTATGATGGACAGTTCTTATCTCAGGTCTTCGCGCGGGCGACCGCTGCCTATTTTCGTATTTGGTAACCACTATTAGATTTTTACATTTAGTAGTAACCTACCCAATAGCATGGTCTGGGTCAAGATGATTCTAATGAATGATGATTCTTCTTCTACATCGAAATTCTTCCAGCCGTCTGGGTGCAACGCAGTAATTGACTGAGCGAGCGAAGTGAACTACCGTCTCTGCTTCAGGTTCAAGTTGCTTTTCTCTGTCAGTTTGTTGGTACTCCTCTACAGGTCGTATTTTACAAGCGATATGGAGGCCAATTCTCGGATTGTAGAGATTAAGTCGAATTAGACATATGTCTAAAAAAGATGGCGAATGTCGAATAAAATCCTAATTTGCTATTCTCGTGATGACACAAATAAACATAAGTCGACCAAAATCATTCAAATCGAACACGATTTGATGGTTGTTGTGAGATTTTTGTGTAATTTTTTGTAGACATTCATGCTTCGACATTATCTCTAATTTAGAGATAATCTCTACAATCCGAGAATTGGCCTCCTGGGCGAAACTTACTGCACGGGTTCTAAAATTTTATAGTTTTTTTTTCTTTTTTTTTTTGCGGTTTTTGATTGGATGTATATTCTCCCCATAAAGGGGGGAAGTTTGCTGCGCCGCCATTTACCGGCCGATTTTGTTAATATTTGGCAGAAACATTCGGTAGTCAACCCTAAACAAGAATTTCGAATATGAGCAAAATCAGTCGAAGAGGTTGTCTAGATATACAGAGGGGCAAGTCCGAGTTTACACACACCATCGTAACGATGATCGTAACCACGAGCGTACGTGTATTGCGTAGTAACTAGCCATTAATCTGTGACGTTTTTAGCACAGATTAATAGCTAGTTATTATGTTATACACGTACGATCGTCGTTACGATGGTGTTTGCAGAACTCCGATTAGGGCCTCAGGTAAGTTTTTTTTTCAGTTGAAATCTGAAACCGTGAGAGTTATCAAAAAGCGATGTTAGGAAATACAGGTTATATTTAAAAAAAAAAAACTAAGTTCTACTGCTTAGTTAAACTTGTTTTTAGATTTTCTGAAAAATAAAAAAATTCTTAAAAAAATGCTTTTTTGGGTTCTTTGTTTGTTTGTTTTGTTTGTTATTTAAGGATCGACATGATGCATAGTTTTATACAAGTTTTTGCTCGCGAGGTCTACTAACAGTTCGCTGAACTACTAGTTTAATTTTTCCGGCTAGTACCCGGGCTAGGCTGACCTGTCAGTCAGCCGGGAAAAGCAAGAGTTATCGATATTCGACTCTTTATTCAGAAGTGTTACAGAAACGGTTTTAATACATACTAGCGACTCATCCCGGCTTCGCACGGATAGTTTCAGGATTATAAACAGCCCCCCCCCCCCTCCTACCCCCCCTCCTGGTAGCCTATGTCACTCAGGGTGAATGTAGCTTACCAATGGTGAAATATTTTTTGAAATCGGCATATTAGTTTTTGAGTTTATTCATTACAAACATACACACACACACAAAAATACATATCTTTCCTCTTTATAATATTAGTGTAGACACATACACGCCTTTTTCCCCGAAAGGGTAGACAGAGCCTCAATAGACCTCTTTCCACAGTGGGTTGCACCATCGTGGAATATAGACGTGACAAATGGTGAGCTCATCGACGCCATTGCCTCCCACGACTGACTCGGCTAACGCTTTCTTCCATAATAAGCTATCCAGCCAGGACAAATCTTATACCAACGAATCTTATCAACAAGTCCGGATAGATTTAGAAGTGTTACAGAAACGGTTTTATTAAGTTTATAAATAAAACCAATGGAGGCCACGGTTTAAAAGTAGCATAAACGAGTATTATAGAGCATGTACCTACTCGTGTACCCACCTTGTTGAGTGAGTGATTGCCTTATCCGATGTAGGTACCTGCACATCGGGGACAGACAAGAGTCGAGGCATGTCTTGGCATATTTACCTACTGTTAGAGATGAGATCTATCAATCTAGATGGTAGTAATTAAATTGACATATTTACCTAAAGCTATCACGAGCTGAAAGGAAATGGTTTTTAATCCCCGACGTAAAAACGAAGGGGTGTTATAAGTTTGACGTGAAATGAAATGGTTTATTCGCTTCAAACATGGTTAAAAAAGTTCTTACAAGTAATTTATGTTCACATGTTTCACCAAAAACATCAGCATGCAAATTTTAAAATTCTTAATAGGTACCTAATTTGTGTGAGTGGCTGTGAGTGTGTGTGTGTGTGCGTGTGTAAGTCCCATCGTAGCTCCCGAACGGATGAACCGATTTCGTTTTTTTTTGTAATGTGAATTTAGTTAGTGTTCTTAGCTATGTTTGATAAAAATCGGTTCAGCCGTTTAATTGCGTTGGGGGTTTTTTAAATTTTTACAAAATTAATTACTTGTAGATAGTCAAAGTCAATATTGTATCCATTGAAATCACAAGGATCATTTTGAATCGTCTTATAAACTAAATTGACTCCTGACTTGTTAGTAAGATTTGTTGGTATAAGATTTGTCCTGACTGCTAGCTTATACAGGAATGTGTTATTACTGAAAGAACGCGTTAGCTGCAGTCAGTCGTGAGAAGCAATGGTGGCGATGAGCTCACCACTTGTCACGTTTATATTCCCGCGATGGTGCGGTGAAGAGGCCCATTGGGGCGAAAAGGCGTGTGTCTATGTATGTAGGTATGTATGAGTCCGACCAAACTTAGAAGAATCAGGCAACACGGCGCGCGCTTTATTAGATGATCCTTCTTACTGAGGGGCAAGTCCGAGTTTACACACACCATCGTAACGATGATCGTAACGGCGAATGTACGTGTATTGCGTAGTAACTAGCCATTAATCTGTGACGTTTTTGGCACAGATTAATAGCTAGTTATTATGTTATACACGTACGATCGTGTTACGTTCACCGTTACGATGGTGTTTGCAAAACTCAGACTCACCCCTCTGCTAGGTGGGAAGTGCCTGTGTGGTGCCTCGAGAACAAGGAGAGCTGATTCAAAGAAACAGAGAACCAACTTACCCTCGTAGGCAGTCAAAGCAAAAGATAATAAAAGACGACACACTACGCTTGATATACTTCCTCATAAATAACAACCTCATATTAGTTTTAGGTACTGCAAATTGTCATGTTAGCTGTCAAAGGGCAGGCGACTTCAGGCCACGTGGCTTTATGATTAACTAGCGACTCACCCCGGCTTCGCACGGGTAGTTTCAGGATGAAATACAGCCCCCCCCCCCTCCTCCCCCCTCCCCTGCATGTCCGTCTCCTGGTTCTAAGCTACCTCCCCACCAATTATGAGCCAAATCGGTTCAGCCGTTCTTGAGTTATAAATAGTGTAACTAACACGACTTTCTTTTATACATAGAAGATGGATATAGACAAAATTCGACTTTTAACTTGGAACAGTTGTTCAGTGTTTTGTCTTTTTCATTTACACGCAGTTTTAAATTCTATCGAAAGAGACAAAACACGGTGTAAGTAAGTAGTCGACGGATATTTCGTGTTTATTGGTAGCACGGCTACAGTATATTTTATTTTATTTTATTTTATTGATGTAAACCAACAGCGTTACAATATATATAGTCCAAATAACAAAATACACAACAATTAGGCCTAAAAAGGGTTACACAAATATTACAAAAATTATGGATACTAACAAAAATGCTTATACTAATTTCAAAGAAAGGAAAAATATGACTAAGTGAAAGTAAATAATAAAAATATAAGACTATAAATATAAAATTCGCTTGCATTGCTTTGATGAGGTTAATAAGTGGGTGTGCGGGTGTGTGGGTGAGTGAGTGAGTGAGCGGGCACTCCTGCTACCACCAGTCTCTTAAGAGTCTGGGTATCACAGGTGTTACCTTCACACGTATGGGTGTGTGAATGTGTAGGTGTGTGTGTGTGTGTGAGGTATAGTAGGTACCTGAAAGAAATCTCAATGCAATTAGTATGTTACCATATCTTTCAACATTTCACGCAAGTTTTAAACAGGCAATGACCCGTAATATAAAAAAAAACTCCTAAAAAATAATAATGCTGGACATTTCACACATCATTGTCTAGCCGCAAGCTAAGCAGAGCTTATGTTATGGGTAGGTACTAGACAACTGATATACTTAAATACAATATATAACACAGATAGATATTTTTTATTATATATAGAAAATACCCAGAACACTCTGAACAAATATCTGCAGATCGTACAAATATTTGTTCCGAGGCGGGAATCGAACCCGCACCATTCTGCGTCGCAGGCGAATCTTCGCCCGCCGCGCCACAGAGGTCGTCAATATAAATGCAGGATGTCGATAAAATCGATACCAGTGTGTTCAAGACCTAAAAGCAAACTGTCCCGGTTAGAACGGATGATAACCCACTTTTGAAAATGCATTCGAACTAGAAGATGTAGGTCATTGATAACCCACTTTTGAAAATGCATTCGAACTAGAAGATGTAGGTCATTGATAACCCACTTTTGAAAATGCATTCGAACTAGAAGATGTAGGTCATTGATAACCCACTTTTGAAAATGCATTCGAACTAGAAGATGTAGGTCATTGATAACCCACTTTTGAAAATGCATTCGAACTAGAAGATGTAGGTCATTGATAACCCACTTTTGAAAATGCATTCGAACTAGAAGATGTAGGTCATTGATAACCCACTTTTGAAAATGCATTCGAACTAGAAGATGTAGGTCATTGATAACCCACTTTTGAAAATGCATTCGAACTAGAAGATGTAGGTCATTGATAACCCACTTTTGAAAATGCATTCGAACTAGAAGATGTAGGTCATTGATAACCCACTTTTGAAAATGCATTCGAACTAGAAGATGTATGTCATTGATAACATACTTTTGAAAACACATTTACACAACATCTAATATATAAAAATAAGTCGGGTTTTCCTTCCTGACGCTATAACTCCAGAACGAACGAACCGATTTCCACGGTTTTGCATTCGTTGGAAAGGTCTCGGGCTCCGTGAGGTTTATAAGCCTATAGCCGCTGTCTGTCCGTCTTATCGCTTATCAAGTGTATTAAGCGTATCAGTTGTCTAGTACCCATAACACAAGCTCTGCTTAGCTTGGGGCTAGATAATGTTGTGTGAACTGTCCAGTTTTTTTTTTTAAATCTATCTTCTACATATTTTTTTTTTTTTTTTTTTTTAATACTACTCGAATGACGGAACAAGCAGATGGCCCACTTGATGTTAAGCGGTAACCTCTGCCTATGAACAGTGCAATACTTCATAGGTCACGTCCACCTAGGACGCGCCCTATGTGGCATTGCACTGCGCCCGCCACCCTGAGACATATAAAGATGAAAAGTCTCATGTGCCTGTAATTTCACCGGCACCCTTACCCTTCAAACCGGAACACAGCAATGCGAGCACTACTGCTTTGCGGCAGAAATAGGTATGGTGGTAGTACTTCCCCGGACGAAATCTTTCACAAAAAAGCTCTACTACTACTTGGGTCTATTCTTGGGCCGGACACACCATGGTAATTTCAAAGTGGGTTTGCATCGTGGAATATAGACGTGACGAATGGTGAGCTCATCGCCGCCATTGCTTCCCACGACTGACTCAGCTAACGCTAATATGTGTGCAGAAAACGGTAGATTCTTAACCATAAATGAAGGAAATCTCAAGGCAAAAGATAAAAAGGGTTTCCATACCTATATAAAAAGTTTCTCAACTGAAAAACAGCCTTGAAAGCCTTAAATAAATTTGCCAGCCATAAAATAGTTGAAAACAAAGAAGTATCGGGTTGATACGCCATTGTTTGTTGAGTAAACAACGATAGCTTTGTGAAAATAAGGTGTTGGTCGTCAGTGACTGATAACGATCGTCTTCTGATAATAATAACAGTACCCTTACTACAAGTTTCTGACGTTATCGAATCGCTAGCGAGACGATAGTCAATTTCAAATATTGACCAATCAAGTTATTAAGATTTCTGATCACTCCGATGTGATTGGCCAACATTTGACACTGACTATCGTTTCGCTAGCGAGACGATAGTCCATGTCAAATGTTAACCAATCATGTTATTAAGATTTCTAGTCACCCCGATGTCATTGGATAGTATTTGACACTGACTATCGTTTCGCTAGCGATTCGATAACGTCAGTAACTTGTGGTAAGGGTACAGGTGTATGCCTTCTGATAGCGGGGATCGAATAGTAGACTGTTGAACGGAGTGGAAAGTGACTCCTAAGAACACGATTGCAGCTAGAAGTCACTCTGAGCGAGGTTTTTAATCTGCTTTTCTTTCCACTACAGCGAGAAAAGTTGATAAAAACATTGTGTTTTTTTTTTTAAATTTATTTTATTCACAAACATTTCCTTTATTTAACTAAAACGTCTATAAAACCTTAGAGGCTTGTCTAAGACGCAAAAAAGATTCCTCATACTTAAACTAGACATACAATTACATCCTTAATTACATAGGAAGGTATTATGAACCGGTTTATGTTTTTTTTATTGGATCACTTTTTCCGTATGTTACCCCTTACAAACTAAGTTATACTCTTTACTGCGCCAACCTAAGGCAAAAAAAGAAATGCCTCGCGCCGCTCGAAAAAGCGGTTTTTATTGAATATCTCGTAAAATAAAGATAATTTTACAGTAAACACTCGGTGTTGATGTATTGATTTTAAGTATCGAATTTTTTAACCAATAATATGCACCATTTTAATAAACAATCGAATCTAGGCAACAAATAGAAGTAGGTAACTTTGTTTTTTTTTTCTATCGAGAAATGATTTCTGGTACAGTGATCTCTCGGAATTACAATCAATCCATGCAAATACAAAAACAAATACAAATATATTTATTTCGTCAGAATGTAGGTACAAGACAGTATTTTTAATTTTTTTTTTTTTTTTTTTTTAACATTGATAGACCTTTGTTTGACCACGATCTCACCTGTTGGTAAGTGACGATGTGGCCGAAGATGGAGCACAAAGGTCTAGAAGGCACCTATTCACTCTAGACTTGAAGAGACCCAGATTATAGTTTTCAGGAAAGACAGACGACGGCAGTGTATTCCACTCCTTAGCAGTTCGCATTATAAAGGTAGAACCGAAACGTTTTGTGCGAATAGAAGGTATACTAATGAGGTAAGGATGGTACTGAGCCGTACGCCTGCTCATCCTATGATGAAAAGGAGATGGTGGGATCAGATCGTGCAGTTCCTGGGAGCATTCCCCGAAATGTAACCTATAGAAGATTGAAAGGCATGCAACCTTACGGCGGCGCTCGAGACTCTGGATCTTAGTCTCCGCCATATGTTGCTCACCTATAAGCCTGAAAGCTCTACGTTCGATCGAGTCCAAGGCAGCAAGCTGGTATTTGGCCGAACCATCCCAAACATGGCAGCAGTACTCCATACCAGCCCGGACTTGTGCTTTATACAAACTGAGAAGCTGTCCTGGTGTGAAGTAACGCTTTACCTTATTCAGGATGCCTAGCTTCATGGCAGCTGTTTTTGCCTTAGACTCGATGTAAGAGCCAAAGTTGAGAGTAGGCGTGAGCGAAACACCTAAGAGCTCGAGGTGATCTCCTATAGCTACAGGTACATCGCGGAATACAGGAACTTGGAGAAACGGACTTTTTTTCGCCGAGAAGAGACAAGCCTGCGTTTTAGAGGCATTGAACTTGACTAGATTGGCATCACCCAGTCGGATACAGCCTTGAGAGTCAAATTCAGACGCTGCAGCATCTCATCTCTTAACTCCTGAATTTCATTCTTCCTAGCTCGCGCAGTAGAAACATATCTCTCCACAACTGTGCTGTCGTCTGCATACCCAATGATACCGGGCATTAGCAGATCGTTAATGTGCAACAGAAACAGTGTGGCAGATAGCACTGACCCCTGAGGTACCCCGGCGTTAATAGCCAATTGATCCGACGAGCAGCTGTCAATAACTACTCGAATGGATCTTTCCCTCAGAAAGTCTGCGAGCCAGGAGCAGAGTTGAACTGGCAGTCCGTAGGCAGGAAGCTTGCCAATAAGGCTAGCGTGCCAAACCCTATCAAAGGCCTTCGAGACGTCTAATGAAACAGCTAGTGCTTCACCGTATTTCTCGATGGCCTCGCTCCAAATGTGCGTGGCATACACAAGAAGGTCCCCAGTAGACCGGTTTCGGCGAAATCCGTATTGGCGATCACTGAGGAGGTCGTTACCTTCGAGGTATGCAAGGAGCTTCCTATTCAGTACACGCTCCATACATTTACAAAGTAGGGAGGTGACCGAAATAGGGCGGTAGTTTGAAGGGTCAGCACGACTGCCTTTCTTGGGTACAGGCTGCACGTTTGCGAGCTTCCAAGATTTAGGGACTTCACCAGTTTTAAAAGAGAGGCGGAAAAGTCGCGTTAATACTGGAGACAACTCAGGGGCACAGGTTTTCAACACTATAGCCGAGATACCATCCGGACCGCTAGCTTTATTCACGTCGAGACCACGTAGCGTTCTGAGCACTTCCTTTTGCTGGATGCGAATTTCCTGCATTGAAGCTTCGCACCGAGGAAGGCTGGGTGGAATTTCGCCAGAAGTTTCAAGACGTGAAGCCTCCGCAAATTGAGTAGCAAATAAATTTGCTTTCTCAACCGCAGCGTGAGCTAGGGACCCGTCCGGTTTCAGTAGTGGAGGGAGTGAAGGGCGGCTGAAGTTCGCTTCCACGGACTTAGCCAGAGACCAGAAAGCTTTACTTCCCGCAGGGTATGCGGCAAGCTTAGCACCCAGACGGCCAATCCGATCGAAGCGAGCCTTCCGTATCACCTTCTTGCAAGACTTGGCGGCTTTGTTAAAGGCTTTCTTCTTAAGCCGTGCATCCGAGGTTTTACCGTTTCTTGCGTCAACCCAGGCTAGGTAAGCCACATGTTTTAGCGCTTCTGCACTAGCACACGCGGGACTGAACCATGGGCGAGCATTGCCTGAAGGTGAAGCATCGGAGAATGGAATAAAATACTCCATTGCTCTTTTGATCACCTCCGAAACGGCATCAGCACAGACCGTCGGGTCACAAGAAGAAAAGCAGGTTTGCCGCCAAGGATAAGAAGCGAAGAAATGTCGCATCTCATCCCAATCTGCTGACTTGTAACACCACACTCGCCTACTTCCTCTGGGTGAGGGATCGGGTGGCGAGTATGACGATACAGACCTCACCACACAGTGATCTGATGTACCCAAAGGAGGCAAAACTGATACTGAGTGGTGATCCGGCTCGTTCGTCAGCAGAAGGTCCAAGCAGTTGGCTGTGTGGTCCTCAACGTCTGGAATTCTGGTTGCCTCATGGACCAGCTGAGTGAGATTTAGCGTGAGTGCAAGTTTGCACGCCTCTCTCCCAGCATGGTCGGTGAGCTGGTATGGGAACAGCCACTGTTGATGGTGGGCATTAAAGTCCCCCAGAATCACCAGTTGGGCATCAGGATAACGTTGTTGGGCCACATCCGCCGCTTCACATATGTAGTTGAACAACCTGGTTGTCTCGTAGTCTCCAGAGTGAGACCGATATAAGCCAGCATAGATAATTTTATCTAAGCCGGTGTCCACCAAAGTCCATAAAACTGAAAAATTGGGTTCTTCAAGGTCACGAAGACGCAGACAGCAAATGTCTTCCCGGACAAATAGACAGATACCAGCTTTGGGTTTAAAGTTGTGCTCCAGAGCATAGCCTGGGTATGTGAGGTATGCTGTATCGGCAGGACATAGAATCTGCGTCTCCGTGAGGAATAATAAGTGAGGCTTAGCGGTCTCTAGGTGGTGGTGGACCGGATCGAGATTGGAGTGCAGCCCTCGAATATTCGAGAGGTGCACTTGAAGCGAGAGGAAGTGCTTCCGCTGTAGAAACGACTTATTATTTTTGAACTTTTTCATGGTTGTTATGAGTGTTTAGGTTAGTGGGAAAAACGGCTGTTGAGCGAGGCACTGGTCAGCGAAAACCAAGAGACAAACAGCAGGCTCCTGCGCCAGTGGGAGACTAGACTGGAGACTGCGGGGACGCCCGAACCCCCCCAGGAATGGCCATCGGGTCCTCTCATATAGGCGTAACACTAAACATTCTACTAATACAAAATAAAATAATAATAAATATATTCAATATTGAATATTGTACTTGATTTAGTCTGTTAAAAATGAAATCTAAGATACTGGTCTGTCCGGCAAAAGAATGGACCCCTCCGTCTCCTCCCGTGGATGTCGTAAGAGCCGACTAAGGGATTTTGCCCGGACTTGTTTGTGGGATTCGTTGGTATAAGATTTGTCCTGGCTGCTGGCTTATTTAAGGAATGTGTTATTACTGGAAGAAAGCGTTAGCAGAGTCAGTCGTGGGAAGCAATGGAGGCGATGAGCTCACCACTTGTCACGTCTATATTCCACGATGGTGCAACCCACAGTGAAAAGAGGCCCATTTGAGGTTCTGCCTACCCCTTCGGGGAAAAAGGCGTGTGTCTATATATGTATGTAGGAATTTTGCGGCATATATACCTTTGACAGTTTATTATTATTATTATTTAGCCTTTATTTCCGTAACTTTTCTTACATTCACTATAAATAATAAAAAATCAAAAACACAGTTTCGACAGTTAGTTGACCTTAATAATATTGGTGTAGATATCGATTACTGTGCTAGTATGGGGAAAGCCAATGTCTTCCAGTGGATGTCAAACGGCGGATGATGATATTGATTTAATTGTAACTAGGAAGATGGACTAAATGCATGGAACTAAGGCTAAAAACGAAACGTTAGCCATTATACCAGTCTCATTCTTTTATATGAATGTATTCATGTGTTGGAACGAGACAAGCATAAATCTATCTGTTCTTATTTATGTTAGTCGTACCAGGCCAAATGTCAAATTACTAGTACATTCATGGTAACAATCTATATAGGGAGATGTATATGCATGATACCAAAATTCAGTGTACGGAACGGAAAGACGACTGTCGTGTGACAATATATTTGTTTCTCTCTAACATAGGATAGCAAGCTATCTTCTAGGATAGGAGTAAGAAGGAACACTCTATGTATTTTTAGCACTCACTCCATTACTATTATACTTACCTCCATGAATTGTAACCCCACTTCCCGATCTCCGAAGTGTTTCTAGTCTTCGTGTCTAGTCATTAGAACAATATTGTCTAAATCTTTGCAAATCTCTGTTTGTGCCCGTTCCGCATGCCTGATTACAATTATCTCGAGACAAAGAACCAGTAAAGCCTTCTAAGCCCCTATATAATGTTTGCAGAGACATTTGAGTAAATAAGGTTATTCCAGAATTACATTTTAAAAAAAGTCTTCTTTTTTTTTTTTTTTATACTACTTGGATGACGGAACAAGCAAGAGGCCCACCTGATGTTAAGCGGTAACCTCTGCCTATGAACAGTGCATTACCTCACAGAGCACGTCCACCTAGGACGCACCCTATGTGGCATTGCACTGCGCCCGCCACCCTGAGACATAGATGAAAAGTCTCATGTGCCTGTAATTTCACCGGCACCCTTACCCTTCAAACCGGAATACAGCAATGCGAGCACTACTGCTTTGCGGCAGAAATAGGTTTGGTGGTAGTACTTCCCCGGACGAACTCTTTCACAAAAAAGCTCTACTACTGTCTTAATTATAGAGACGTAAATTTTGTAAAACAAATACATAGAAGTTCAGGATAATAGCTTTAACTTTATCGGGCCTCGGCCTGAAACACAATTTGTATAATTTCACTCTATCGAAAAAACTTAAACATGAGCGTTTTTTTAGGTAATGAATGTTTGTTTTTAACCCCCGACGCAAAAACGACGGGGTGTTATAAGTTTGACGTGTCTGTGCGTGTGTGTGTGTGTGTGTGTGTGTGTGTGTGTGTGTGTCTGTCTGTCTGTGGCATCGTAGCTCCCGAACCATCGATATAATTAGTAGTATATTATATCGATGTCCCGAACGGATGAACCGATTTATTTATTTATTTTTTTGTTTGAAATTTGAATTTGTCGGGCATGTTCTTAGCTATGTTTGATCAAAATCGGTTCAGCCGTTTCACTGCGTTGTTTTCTTTTTATTTGTAAAAACTTTATTACTTGTTTATTTTAAAAATACCTACGAATGACATATAAAAAAAACTCTATTATTGTCGTTGGCTTCTATAATTTACCTATTTATAAGGGCCTTGGAAGAGAAGTAAAAATTAAAAACGAATAAAAGTTTGAAGTTTGAACCCCCAC
The DNA here is from genome assembly GCA_932527175.1 of Operophtera brumata. Taxonomy (NCBI): domain Eukaryota; kingdom Metazoa; phylum Arthropoda; class Insecta; order Lepidoptera; family Geometridae; genus Operophtera; species Operophtera brumata. The sequence goes on along the minus strand of OW052238.1, from coordinate 16,669,157 downwards.
ACTGAATTAGTCTTTAACTTTATGAACTTACGATATATGTTTCTTTAAAATGTATTGACCTACTTATACTACGTACTAACTTCGTCTTCACATTTCACAGGCTTCCACGACTCAAGAATCGCATCGAGTTACGATGGGTTGTGGTGTATACTAAGAACATGGTCACAGATTAAATAATATGCCATGGTCCACTGTAGCGCCAGCACATGGTCCAATGTACTGTAGTGAAGGGGTTTAGTAGTAGTATAGAGCTTTTTTTTTAAAGAGTTCGCCCGGGTATCCGGGGAACTACTACCACCATACCGATTTCTGCCGCAAAGCACTAGTGCTCGTATTGCTTTGTTCCGGTGAAATTACAGGCACATGAGACTTTTCATCTTTACGTCTCAGTGTGGCGGGCACAGTGCAATGACGCATAGGGCGCGTCCTAGGTGGACGTGACCTGTGACGTAATGCACTATAAGAAAAAAATAAGAGAAAAGAGTCCTTCAGCCGTGGTATTCGGGGCTCGGTGAACTCGCTGAGCGAGTCACGGGCTGAAGTCACGCGTTGCGCAGTAAGATAATATTTGACATCGGTAAAGTTCGGTGTGTCAAAAATTCGTGCTTTCTAATGGCTGTCTCGATGTCAGAATTATCTATGGATGACATTTCACTTCACTTAACCACCTCACTTGTACCCCGAATACCTATTAGGCAGGGCAGGCAACGTATTGGCAATGCCCCTGCTGTTGCAGATGTCAATAGGCGACGGTAACCGCTTACCATCAGGCGGGCCGTATGCCAGTTTGTCGGAAAATTACATTTAAAAAAAAAACTGATTGATACAAAACTATATTTTGTATTTTCAGGAAGAACTGGCAACATCTGCGGTGTGGACATGGACTGCCCAGACAATGCGTTTTGCCGACAGAGCAGCTACTGCGTCTGTAAAGATGGGTTCGTGTACGCAGCCGTCAACGGCACCCATAAAGGCTGTTTGAAAGGTGAAAAACCCTCAATATTATTCCCTAACTTTGACGGCAAGAATACATTTCTTGGTGAACACTTACCTACTAACTTCCCACTAACAACACATTTACAAGAGCGTATATTGTGCTCTCTTGACCAGTGTTCGATAAATATTTTAAATTTTAATGTTAATTTTTCTAATTTATTTTCAATTTTTGGATTTTGAATTTATTTTGATTTTTATTTTGAAATATGGTTTTACTCGAAATATGGACACTTTAACTTAATTTTATTTTAATTTTAATGCATTGTTGTCTGAAATAAACATATTGAATTGTTTTGAATTTTAAAAAAAAACTACATCATTTCTGGATCATTGTTTTAAAAAAAACGAGGACACCTCGTACTAATACTTTAATAAGTCTTATCAGATCTTTTATACAAAATTTTGTAAAGATCTGAGTTTAAGTATTTAAATTAAAATGAATCTAGCCGGACGGTATGCAAACGTAAACAAGTCTCTCATTAATTCAAAAACTAGAGGCCTTTTGAGGCTCTGCCTACCCTTTCGGGGAAAAAGGCATGTATCCACCTCCGTGCATGTATCCTGGGTGCGTCTACCTAGGACGCGCTCTATGTGCCTTTGCACTGCGCCCGCCACCCTGAGACATAAAGATGAAAAGTCCCATGTGCCTGTAATTTCACCCACACCCTTCAGTTGTACGTGGGTACTTAAAGTAGATTTAAAAAAAAAAACTTGAACTTCTAGTTTAGATAGTACTCTCAATTTAAAACTAGCTTAGTACTTTTAAGTAAAACTTTTAAGTAATCCGTGGTAAACGGTGTCGTTGTCACAATTACTTATACTTTTTAAATATTTGTACCTTATTTAGTTTATAGTGTCACTGTTTGTTTACCCAAATAAATAAAATAAAATAAAAATATATTCAGACTTAGGTTCCGATTCGCTAAGTCTATGACTTTTGCACAACGTTGCTCCATCTTTACAATCAGCTCTTCCAATCGTGAACTTTTAATGTAATATAAAATAATGTTTATTCCAGAGGCCAGAAGCAATGAGGAATGCGTTCAGCATATCCAGTGTCACTCCACCATGGGAGTCCATTCGGCATGTACGGATGGAGTCTGCGCCTGCTCGGCCACGGCGCACTTGGAAGAAGACAGATGCTACGAAACTGCCGGTACGTAGGTTACGAATCTGCCGGTACGTAGGTTACGAATCTGCCGGTACGTAGGTTACGAATCTGCCGGTACGTAGGTTACTAATCTGCCGGTACGTAGGTTACGAAACTGAAGGTACCTACGTATGTTATGAAACTGCCGGTACGTAGGTTACGAAACTGTAGGTGCCTACGTATGTTATGAAACTGCCGGTACGTAGGGTTACGAATCTGTCGGTACGTTGGTTACGAAACTGCCGGTAAATAGGTTACGAAACTGCCGGTACGTAGGTAAAGAAATTGCCGGTACGTAGGTTGTTAATTTGCCAGGACGTTGGTTACGAAACTGCCGCTACGTAGGTTACGAAACTGCCGGTACGTAGGTTACGAATTTGCTGGTACGTTTCGGTTACGCTTTGCCTTGTTAGAGTCTACTTTACCTTCCTACAAGTCCTAGTCGATGGCAGATTTTGAAGCAAAGCATTTACGCTGTCAGAAACCGATTTCTCAGTACGTCATCACTGAAACTTACTACATACAGACCGTTCACCGTAAGATGGCACAGGCCTTGGTTGGCGTGCCAAGTTAATTAAAAAATAACCCTCGACTAAAACCTCTAAGCTGAGAGTATTTGTGTGTGCCTTAGAATATTGCAGGCCTCCGTACCCAAGAAATGTGCAAACGAATGGTCCCATTTATTTCCAAAAAGGTTTGACCGATTTAGACCAAAATAATTTTGGTTGAAGGTTGGAACACTGGAAATAGACGAGGGTTTTTTTTCTAATGAACTTGTTTAGTTTAATGTGTACTTTTGTAATTTGCAGTGATCGGTGAGCGCTGTCAGACTGATATGAACTGTTACTTGGGGGAGATGGGACTCGAGCGGCAAGCCTTCTGCGTGCGAGGGTACTGCAGCTGCCAGCTCCAGTACAGCCCGCGGGATAACGGCACCAGGTACCTACACATCCTAACGAGATGTTGATTATTTCCATATCATCATTAGATAGTCCACAGTTGACCAGGGATGCAGGCTACCTTACTTTATTATACAGGGTGGGGCAAATTTTTGGCCCCTTAAGGGTAGCTACCTTTACTTTTGTAGTAAGGTTTTGTTCTTAGGAACCTTCTGTTTTATTTTGAAGAAAAAAATATTGCCCTTTTTGATTTTTGAGAAAAAGTACGGTTCACCCAAAAAATTACATTTGTCAAAAAAAACAAGTTGGTCTTAATCGACTCTATTTCCAACCAGGAACACTTTTCCCAAAGTAACATACCAAACCAAATGGTAAGTTTTGGCAATAATTAAAAAAACATTCCTTGACCCTTAAGGGGCCAAAAATTTGCCCCACTCTGTATACTTAATAAATGAAGTATACTATCCATTCCCATATCCACACCAGGGGATCGACAGAAGCATCCACCTGAGTACTCAACACCAAAAAATGAGATCACCAATCCACCACACTAGAGTGGTGATTATGGCAAATTCCTCCATTGCATTCTATTGTAGCGGCCTCCTCAGTATTTAGCCAATCTGCTGTTAATGATGATGATCTATTCACAGTCTTAGTCAGTCATCCATAATAAGATCAGCGGTCAACTGAGAAAGGAGACTTTGATGAAGACTGTGCTTGACCAGAGACAGCATTCAAAAGCGAAGAACTATTATCCATCTCATGCTGTCGATTCAAAGTAGATTTTAAAAGAGCCTGTGACATTAGATTGTAATATTAAAACAGTTTTTGACTTCCAGGTGTGTGCGTGATGCAACACTCGGCGAGATTTGTGAAGATCAGTTGCAGTGCGCCGGCCCTGGATTAGAGTGTCGAGGAACTTGTCGTTGCCGGGACAAGTGGGTCGCACATAATGACACCAACTCTTGTGTTGAATGTAAGTAATCATCTTCATTATAATAAAGGAGCCGGTACGTAGGTTAGGAAACTGCCGGTACGTAGGTTACGAAACTGCCGCTACGTAGGTTACGAAACTGCTGGTATGTAGGTTACTAAACTGCCGGTACGTAGATTACGAAACTGCCGGTACGTAGGTTACGAAACTGCCGGTACGTAGGTTACGAAACTGCCGGTACGTACGTTACGAAACTGCCGATACGTAGGTTACGAAACTGCCGCTACGTAGGTTACGAAACTGCCGGTATGTAGGTTACTAAACTGCCGGTTCGTAGGTTACGAAACTGCCGGTACGTAGGTTACGAAACTGCCGTGCTCCTCTGAGGCTGACTATTTGGAATAGGTACCTTATTGGCAGCCAATACCATGTCTATCTACGATCTACTGTCATTCCATCTTTGGCAATAGGTACATGGATGATGTTAGCGCCCATTTTTAAATAGATTTTTTGCTGATGTTTAAGCTTTGTAGAACCTATTCGAATAAAGTTGGTGAAGGCTTAGAAATATTATTCAAATTCAAATTCAAAATCTTTATTTCAGGCTTACTGAGAAATGCACTAAACCTAAACAGTAAGCCCATATCAACATAAATACCAATATACCAATATTATGCAAGGCTTGCTACTCTTGAAGTTTTCTGGTAAAGATTTACTTATTATTTTTGGTAGTAGTAGAGCTTTTTTGTGAAATTATTCGTCCAGGGAAGTACTCAAACATACATATTTCTGTCGCAAAGCAGTAAGCTCGCAATGCAGTGTTCCAGTTTGAAGGGAAATTTCAGAGACATGAGACTTTCATCTTTATGTCTCAGGGTGGCGGGCGCAGTGCAATGCCACATAGGGCGCGTCTTAGGTGGACGTGACCTATGAGATAATGCACTGTTCATAGGCAGAGGGTACCGCTTAACATTAGGGGCCATCTGCTTGATCCATCATTTCGAATGTTTAATAAGTATTTTGTGAGTTTTTTTTTTCAATACAAGCTTTTATTAAATTAGTGATCGTAACCGTGTGCTGATTAAAATTACCCTAAACACGGCCAGTCTACTATTATCCATCGAGGAGTTCCGTTGTCCGCCTTCTGTCTTCATAATCAGATCAGCTCGCTGTCACCATCATATTGTATTGTAATCGGAACTTGACAGGTATGCCAAATTTCAGCTCAATCGGTTGAGGATAACTGCTATAAAATTTAGTTGCAAGATTCCACCCGGATTCCACCCAGACAAACATACATACTATTGCAAGTTAAATAAAAGCTTGTTAAAAATTCATTCACAGCTGTTAAAGCCTTGAACGACGTATGCGAATACGACGTGCAGTGCGACTCGTTGGCTGGAGCTGGTGGCGCCAAGTCTCCCGGCGCGGCGCTGTGCCTCGGCGGGCAATGCACGTGCGCGTACAGCGCGCGCGCGGCGGGCACGCCCGCGCGCTGCTGGCATCGCAGGCGGCCGGGCCAGGAGTGCAGGCGAGACGAGGTCAGCTGCTTCCCTGTCTCCACATTTATAGATCTACCCGCGAACAGCTAAGGAATAAAACAAGTTGCCGTCATCTGTCTTTCCTGAAAACTATAATATGGGTATCTCTAAGGCAAGAGTGAATAGGTGCCTTCTAGACCTTCGTGCTCCAACGTCGGCAGCATTGTCACTTATCAACAGGTGAGATCGCGGTCAATCGAGGGTCTATCATAGTTAATGTAGCTGGGCTGCAGAGGACAAACCTTCCTGAAATCAAGCTTTCTCATACCTAGTTTCAACAGAAAGTTTGACTTCATTCACTTAGAAAGCATAATCACTCCCACTACACATCCCCAAATAACCGTCGCACAATTGGCTTCATATATCATCACTCAAGGATGTTCGTTGTTCGTGGCATTCTAGTGAGAGGCCTATATGACCAGTAGTGGACTTCAACTGGCTGACAGCTTCACTTGAGACGTAAATACCTATTACCGAATACACTACGCTCAATCGGAACCTAAGCGGATATCCGTGGTTTACTCTGGGCCTCAACAGAGATCAGCACTGGGATGCCAAAGCGGCCTAGCAAACGCTGAGTTGGGGACTTTTTTGTGGCTTACGTCAGGCACACACACAAATTGCCATTTTTTTTTTTTGTTTCTGTGTAATTGTTTTTGTTTTAGTTTTTATTTATTTATTTTGTATGCTTTTTTTTCTTGGTGTGTCTTTGTTGTGTAGTCACGAATAATCTTTTTTCTGTCTTTTTTTCTTTTTGATGTTCATATATTAAACCCTCTCAATGTCTTTTTTCCAGGAATGCGTCTCTGAAGAAGACGAGCCCGGATACTGTCTCTCCGGCCGGTGCACCTGTAAGACGTGTTCACCCGACGCGAGAGACTTCGGCGGCGCGAGCACGCTCTCACGCCCGCCGCTCATCGTAGCCGCCATCTTCTCGATCGCCGCCATCTTACGGCACTAGGCGCCATCTTGGTGACGCCATTTTGAGACGCCATATTGAAAAGTATCTAACGCATGAAAGAAATAGAATTGTGTGATCTTGCGGCACTAGACGCCATCTTGGTGACGCCAATTTGAAAAGTATTTAACGCATGAAAGAAATAGAATTGTGTGATCTTGCGGCACTAGGCGCCATCTTGGTGACGCCATTTTGAGACGCCATATTGAAAAGTATCTAACGCATGAAATAAATATAATTATGTGTCCAGAGGCTACAACTAGACCGGTTTTAAGAACCGGACCATGTGTATTTTAGAATATTGTTGATAACGAAAGCATCGAATGCGAGTTCTAACGAAGAAATAAGTTTATAATAAAAATTACTTAAAAAAACAGTATATAACTACTAAAACACACCTAGGTTTAAAGTACCAAGAAATGCCTTGTAAGTTGTAAGATAACATTTAAAATTGTTCAGTTTGAAAAACTAACAGCACAAAATAGTCTTTAGGTTGTTAAATCGTTCGTAGTTTATTTCAAAGTATGCATAGGTTGTATATAAAATACTTACTTAATTGTTGTTTGTTGTTAATATATTTTAAGAGTAGATGTTACATCTTCCAATTTTATAGAAACAGTATTTTGTGAGTTAATTTTTCTGTTATTAATTTATGAATCATGGTACAAATCGACATCGGGCATTTCTTTTAAAGATTTCCATTCATCTCCGAATTCCAAACACCGACCTATATTGAAAGTCTTAAATCCGAATACCTACCTATATTTAAAATTTTAAATCAGAATACCTACCCATGTTTAAAGTTTTAAATCAGAATACCTACCTATATTGAAAGTTTTAAATCCGAATACCTACCTATATTGAAAGATTTAACTCAAAATTCCTACCTATATTGAAAGTTTTAAATCAGAATACATACATATATTGAAAGTTTTAAATCACGGAAATGTCTGTCAGTCGATTTGTGTCAGGTTTTATTCAATGGGTAGATATCAAGCCAAAGAAGTGTACACAAATGTTAATTACCTACCTTGTGTAAATAAAGATAAATTTATTTATTGAATGATTTTGTGACCTCTCCTACTTTTACTCCTATAATACCCGCCATTCAGCGCTCCGCAAAGTTTTGCGGTTTCTATAAAGCAGTCATTTTCCTGAGGTGCGTGAAGATTCGAAACACGTCTTACTGCGTTTTCGGTTGAGAGTGACGGAATGGATACTACTCGTAAGTATTCGTCTATTCAATAGTTTGTCAATGGTTCCTACAAAAATAAAAGAAGCTACTAGTGTTTTTTAACTACTTTTATTAGGTACTTAAATCTAAAATCTTAAAATTAGGTAGGTAGCGATATAGGTAGATTAGGTACATGTATTTTCTTTGTTAATTAAAAAGATGAATAGAAAACATATGAAGCAGAAAGAAATGAAAATGAGTTTTGAAAATAGACTGAAAAAATAAGAGCTAAAACATAAACAAGAGGTGACAGAGAACGAAAGAAAGAAAAAAACTGACTTACACTTACTGACTTAGACGACAAACAATACGAGTTATTTTCTTCCCTAAATCCAAAAGCAAGAGAGTTTCAATTATTTTTCAATTTTGACGTACGGTTCGATTGATACCTACTATTTTAGAACATGCTTTACAAATTAGAATTCAAAGGCTTAATAAATTAAGGTTGTTTTACACTGGACGTCAATGGAATATCAGTGGTTTTAGCGCTGGTTGTGCTGAAGGAGGCGTGCAAGGCGCGCCGTATGCTGGGCGAGGCAGCCGCGTACACTATGGGGTTCAGGGCGGAGTTGGCGTAGCCTAGCCATGAGCACCACTGCCACGCCACGTCCCAGACACAGTTGCAGAGGGAATCTGAAATATACAAATACGTACTAGTATATCATCAAAGCCTCTATACAGCTGCATTCTTCTTGTGTGTTTTTTTTTTATTTTTATTTTTTAACTTTGATAGAGCTTTGTTTGACCACGATCTCACCTGTTGAAAAGTGACTATGTGGCCGAAGATGGAGCACATAGGTCTAGAAGGCACCTATTCACTCTAGCCTTGAAGAGACCCAGATTATAGTTTTCAGGAAAGACAGACGACGGTAGTGTATTCCACTCCTTAGCAGTTCGCATTATAAAGGTGGAACTAAACAATTGAATGCTTTATTGTAAATTTACTTGACTAAGTGATCCTAAGGTATTAAAAAATATATAAATATGAATATGGCAATGAGCAGGCCATATAGCTTGCAGCACTGACGAACGCAAATAAAGGTTCTCCACGCACCGGGCCACGCAGTATAGCAGGGGTAGCCAAACTTTTTAAGTACCTATGCGGTCTAAATTTAAATTTACTATGCCTATGGGGACTAGTAGAGTAGTCTACTACCCGACTAAAACTACCTACATCGTAATGCAATCTTTTGAAATTTGAATTAAATCAAAAATGAAATGGTTGTGTGGTATCAGGACTCTCAAATCCGATTTGGGGGCTCTCAACAATGAACTTACCCAGAGGAAGCATGACGAAGAAAGGCGTCCAACAAACGAGGAACAAGGCCATGAGCATGACGATAGTCCGCGTGGCGCGCCTCTGTCGAGAGTGGATGAAGGCACTTTAAATAAAAATAAATCATCATTATCTATTAAGCCAGCCATACGTACAAAAAAAACTTCTTAGCTTCTTGACCATCTCCACCCTACACAGCAATGCCTCGCCTGCACTCTCGATCTCTAAAACAGAGAACATCTGTATCTTGGGAGCTATATACCTAAAGAACCTAAATAATTGTATTGGGGCTCAAACTGTCAGGAATTTTGATTACTTTAAAAAAGTAATGGTGACCTTTCTCGTCAAAGCCTTCCTATGTCGTATTTTTTGCACAAAACTAAAAGAAGTGAAGTTTAACTCAGCGCGCTTACATTTTAGAATGCTGCAAATCTGGATAAATACTATCTAGATGGACCCAAACAACATTCCAAAAAAGCAAGTTTAATAACAATTATTGCAATTTCGAATGTAACATTATAACTGGCCTATATTGCTCTTTGTTACGGTTAGGGCACTAGTGGTTTAGTGGTTAGTGACCCTAACTTCTGATCCCCATGATCCAAGGAAACAAGAGAGTACCACGTGACTTAACACCAGATGACGTCACAAACCAGTTGACACTTTATTGCTACAATAACAGAATTACGAAAAAAACAGTGAAAATTCTGTCAAAAAAACTAATCAAATCGAACAATCAAGTTAGGGATAGAACGTGATTTTTTAGTTAAAACCTCGAAGTTTTATCGAATCGGAAAGGGTGATAAGGATAGTCGTGGAGTTAGATTACACTCTACTGGAAGCACAAAGACGGGCTGTCTCAATTCTCATTGCTGATCACGTCGCCTGGTGTTTAATCACGTGACAATCGAACCTAGCGAAGTATTTTGCTTAGGTATCCATGCTGAGGATACCTAAGGGCGTAAATACTACGACGCTACAGATCACCACTTGTTACATCCGACCCTGGAGAGGGTGTTTACAGTTCATCGCTAAGACCGTCAGCTGTTAGGAACTGTAGGATTTTCTTAGGGGTGATTCCTTTCAGTTCAACCGAGCTGAGGATTCGTGGGGTAGGTACACGGTATAATATGTGCATGAAATTGGCGTCTATGAGCCTTTACACGTCCAACGTTGGACAAAGCCTGCCAGGCAAATCCCCATTGCGTTCAATGGTGGATTTGCCATAATCACCACGCTTGGCAGACAGATTGGTGATTGCAATATTGGTGATGAGTTCTCATGTGAATGCTACTGCCCATTCCCTGATGTAATCACTTAGTCGGCTTTTAGGACATCCACGGGAGGAAACGAAGGGTCTATTCTTAGGAGGATTCTTTCAATAGTGGAAGAATCCTCCTAAGAATAGACCAAAGAGCAAACCAAAGAGGCCTCTTTGACGTCACAATCCAAATAATGAGCTATATAAAAGACGAACTTACAGTGAGCTCGAGTTCTTTGGGGGGACTGGTTTCGCGGTTATTGGAGCAGCTCCTGGAAGATTTAGGTGATGACCTTTTGGAGACAGGCATCTGGAAGAAATTGAGTCGTTAATTTTAGTCCACGCTCCGAACGAGTTTTATCATATTTGTACACGTACAATTTTTTACTTAAACAATCGATCCAAACTTTTTCCATACAATAGACATAAACGCGTAGAACGCTACGGTTTTTCGTAGACACATAGCATAACATGAAATTGATCTTGATTATGAGACAATGTGACGTCCGTAAGGGCCGGTGCAGCGGCTAAACCGCTAATTGGGAATACCCGAAAAGTATTTCAAATAGTAGCTTAAATAATTTTGACGACCTCTGTGGCGCGGCGGGCGTACGTTTGCCTGCGACGCAGGAGGTTGCGGGTTCGATTCCCGCCTCGGAACAAATATTTGTGCGATCCGCAGATATTTGTTCAGGGTGTTCTGGGTATTTTCTATGTATAATAAAAAATATCTATCTATGTAATATATTGTATTAAGTATATCAGTTGCCTAGTACCCATAACACAAGCTCTGCTTAGCTTGGGGCTAGATAATGTTGTGTGAACTGTACAGCAATATTTATTTATTTATTTATTTTAATTTATAATGAAATTACAATGAAAATTCTCACAGCTAAGTGTAGTCTACGAGTAGAGTAGAAGTCAGTTTTGTAATCAGTTCTTATAAGCTACATGTTAAATTAATGTATTATTGTACCTACTTTTAACTAGATGCCACTACTAAAATGTGTCTATTTCTTAATCGCGCTGACTAAAAGCCATGGATGTAGTAGTCACGGCTTTAGATGACATCCACCATGAAGGACAGCGAGAGCGCGTTCTATTCTACAACTGGCGACATCTAGTTTTGGCTTGAGTAAACTTCGGAACCCTAAATGGCGTGGCTCGAGGGGAGTTAAGTTTGTCTGGTTATTATATAAGTTTATGTACGTACTTGTATTAGTTTTATTAATATTACTGTAAATAAAGAACCGTTAGGTATATGTATATGTTTGAATTATACTTACACCGTCACCTTCTGGATCTTTTCCGTGAAAGTGGAAGGAGCTTGAACATTTCTTGGCGTTTCTTCTGCTGAAGTTGGTTTTTCCTGAAGACTCACAAAAAATGATGGTTTAAGAGGAACTTCCTACGTCATGGAATTCGAAATGAGGAAATCAGTAGAAGAGACAAGATCACTGAAATAACTCTCAGAACTCTCAAATTGAAATGGCAATGGGCAGGCCTCATAGTTTGCAAAACTGGCAATCATTGAAGAATACGAGTTCTTAAATGGCGACCACAAAACGGAAGACTCGATGAAACTGGAAGTCGGTGGATGGACAGAGGCAGTTAGATACCGTTCGTCTTGGCATTCCACATTGGTGGGAGGCCTATGTCCAGCAGTGGACTTCTGTAGGAGGACGATGGTGATGAAGTACAACTCTCGCTCACTGTGATCAGATTAGCTGGTTCATTAATTTAGTAGTCGTATCACTACTTATTTCTCGGTCACGCTGCATTAGGTCCCTGTTGTGGTGAGGTTGCCCTAAAAAAAGCACTGTGGCTGATCGTAATAGAACCAGTGTATTTTTAAACTATTCAGCGCACCACGCAGATCCTTGTTTCAAACACCGGTATAGGTTTATAGGAATTTGAAAAGGTGCACGTCGCGGCACGAAACTTTGCGGCTGAAGGTTACGGGGTACTCATAAGGAAATGCAAGAAATACTCACTTCTTCATAAGGCGTGCGCCCTCTATGGGCACGGATCAGCATTGGTGGTGGCGTGCCCAGCGCGCGCAGTATCAGGACGTACATGACCAGCATTAAGCACGCTGGCAGGTAGAACGATAGGAAAGCGCTCACGAAAACGTAGCTGTAACGAAAACATAACATACGAGCCACATTATTTCTGCCACAAAGCAGTATCAGGACGTACATGACCAGCATTAAGCACGCTGGCAGGTAGAACGATAGGAAAGCGCTCACGAAAACGTAGCTGTAACGAAAACATAACATACGAGCCACATTATTTCTGCCACAAAGCAGTGCTCGCATTGCTGTGTTCCGGTTTGAAGGGTAAGGGTGCCGGTGAAATTACAGGCACATTAGACTTTTCATCTTTACATCTCAGGGTGGCGGGCGCAGTGCAATGCCACGTAAGGTGCGTCCTAGGTGGACGTGACCTGTGAGGTAACGCACTGTTCCTAGGCAGAGGGTACCACTTAACATCAGGTGGGCCGTATGCTTGATCCGTCATTACGAGTTGTATAAAAAAAAATCGCAGAAAATAAGCAGTTCTAATTCTCGACGCTGATGATGATGGGGTACCTACAGTCTACCTCAACCTCATCAGCAGTAGCTGGACAAAGACCTTCATCATCAGACTGTAGAAGTCTACTGCCGGGCATAAGCTTCCTCCATAGAATGCCATGACAAACAGTCGTAGTAAAGATGCCCTACTTCTAACCACTTGATCACGGCGTTCTCCTCACACAGATTGCAATTGCATAGGCGACAAAATTTTAAGGTTTCAGGAAATCGGTGGATGATGGTAGCTCTAGACCACAAAGTACGTAGGCGGCGCACAGCTATACCGTAAACCGTGTTATTCTATGGCCAGGCCAATTTCTAAAATTGTTTTTTTTTTTTATACTACTTGTATGACGGAACAAGCTGATGGCCCACCTGATCTTAAGCGGTATGATGATAATGAAATGAAGTAACCAACGCAGATGTAGGTGAATTGCTAGTCTTGATTTGACTTATATCGTGTGTTAAACTCACCCAACATTAGTATTGACAGTGCACACCTTAGGTATCTCCCCAGGTAGGTAGTGCACAGGCGAGGGTATGAAGGCAGTAGGAACCGCCACAGTGGCCGACACTGGCCAGATCAGAGCCGCGTATATCCTTGCGCGCTTGGCCCGCCGTGCGCGTGCCAGAGGCGCCGTGATGCCGCACCAGCGCTCCCAGCCCAGCAGGCAGATCGAGAGGATGGAGGCCGTGCAGCTCAGGACGTCAAGCATGGTCCAGCATGAGCAGAGAGACCAATCTGGAAGATAATCAAGAGGGCGATTCTTATAGCTGAAGGTCTTCAACCCTTCCAATGTCTTGCCTAATTTGAAGCAGAAACACAAATCTAGACCGCGAATACGATTGAAGGTCGTGAGTCAGGCTACTAATAACTACGCTCGAAGTTCGAGGATAGCTTCCCGGACCTTGGAGCTTGGTTATGGTCGGTGCACATGAAGAAGGAGTTCTAAATGGTCAACGGCAAGTCAGCAGGAGAATAGTAAAGTACACGTGACGTCGTAATCTTTTCTAAAATGATACCAAGCCCTGACAATTTAATATATTGATTATTTGTTTATCATTTCCCCGCCATACCATAACTGTAGACTTAATTCACCTGGCTTCTTATAAAAACTAGTGAAGAGACTCGTTAATTTTAGATTTTACAGCAAAAGAGCACACGAATATCTGATTAAAATGAGAGTATAAACTGTCACTTACTAAAATGAAACACGAACAGCTCCCTCGCAGCAGCGATTGGCAGCACAAAGATTCCGACCAGCAGATCAGCGGCCGCCAGGCTGGCCAGCGGGTAGTGAGCGGGCGCGCGCTGCAGCCGCCTCAGCGCGGTCAGCACCGCCGCGTTGCCGACCACCGTCGCCAGGGACACGACGGCCATGCTGACCGCGCTGGCCCACCATGTGACTGTCGTCTCGCCGCGGGGCTGCACAGCTCTGTCAGTCACAAATACAATTAGCATGCGGATTAGGGGCTCATTTACCCGTTCAAGTCAGGAGAGGCTCCTTCCATTTACAGCATTATAACTAACTCGTAGCCGTAGTATAAAAAGTAGCCTACGTATATCGTAGCTTAGTCCATAATCGCTTTGGATTTCTGTTATGGTGTTGTACTTGTTTCTTAATAAATAAATAATAAATAAAAATAATAATGCATCGAAATCCGTGAAGTCGTTATGATTGAGAATAAACATATAAACATCCAAATTTTCGTTGTTATGTTATATTTTATATATGTAGGTAGCAAAAAAATAAAAGGAAAAGCAATAATTTTAGTTTACAAGACGATTCAAAATGATTGTTCTGATATCAATGACTAAAATACTTAACTTTGATACAAATAACGAGCTTTGTGAGCTTGAGAACATGTAGTAGGTACATGAAATTACAGGCACATGAGACTTTTCATCTTTATGTCTCAGGGTGGCGGGCGTAGTGCAATGCCACATAGGGCGCGTCCTAGGTGGAGTAGGTGGACCATGAAATTACAGGCACATGAGACTTTTCATCTTTATGTTCAGGGTGGCGGGCGCAGTGCAATGCCACATAGGGTCCGTCCTAGGAGGACGTGACCTATGAGGTAATGCACATGCAATGTCATAGGCAGAGGTTACCGCTTAACATCAGGTGGGCCATCTGCTTGTTCCGTCATTCAAGTAGAATAAAAAAAAACAAAAAAAAATAACTAGTGATACACGCCGGCTGCTTCTCACATATCGTCCACCTCCAGGAACGCAGGAGCGGCGTCAACGGCAGCAGAAAACTCAAGAGGCGAAAATTATGCATTCATCGGTAATTATGCATACTTTTGTGGTACATATTTTTCCTTTTACTGAAGAAACCTTAGGTCCGTGGATCCCTGATGCGTGGCTTTTTCAAGGAGTTATTATCCAAGAGGCTGCCAGATGATACTGAGAATGACCAGAGGGCCGGCGCTTACCTCGCTTAGAAAATCAGTACCTATTGCCATCCAGCGAGGTAACGTAGCCAGTCTTTTGCATATGCTGAGCAGCACCTGCATATGCTGAGTTAGAGACCTTTTTGTAACAGCATATCTAACTATCATTTTGTGTTTTTTTTCATGTTTTCTTTTGTATACCTATCTGTGTTGTTACGAATAAAATATAATTCTATTATATTCTATTCTTTTCGGCACCCTGCCTGTGGTCGGTGACCTGGACACTGGTTTTATCTCTAGGTTAATTTAATATTTAAATAGGTACTTATAAGTAGGTTTAAGTAGTTTGTTAAGATGTTAAAGTTTGCAACAGTGTAAAATGATCAAAAATAATCATAAGTTTAGTAGTAGTAGAGCTTTTTTGTGAAAGAGTTCGTCCGAGGAAGTACTACCACCATACCTATTTCTGCCGCAAAGCGGTAGTCGCATTGCTGTGTTCCGGTTTGAAGGGTAAGGGTGCCGGTGAAATTACAGGCACATGATACTTTTCATCTTTGTCTCAGGGTGGCGGGCGCAGTGCAATGCCACATAGGGCGCGTCCTAGGTGGACGAGGTAATGCACTGTTCATAGGCAGAGGTTACCGTTTTACGTCAGGTGGGCCATCTGCTCGTTCCGTCATTCAAGTAGTATAAAAAAAAAGTAGATATAAGAAACAAACTAACTAATATATATTCAATGATTCACAATGTTATCTAGTAAATGTAATACTTAGGTATGTTACCTACGATTATAGCTCTTGGTAGCGTATGGCTTCACCGAGAACCAGCTCAGCACTCACTACTCTTTCGAAGACCACTCAAGCACCAAGTTATTATTATCACACAAGTTTCAGATTCTCCGATGAATTAATTTCACTTTCATTATCACACTCAAGCAAAAACTACAAAAAATAATAAAATAATAGCAAAAAATACACCGGGCGTCGATACCGGGGACACTCAACATTGCATTGACTTTTTAGTTTACAAACATCTGTTTTCGCTACTGTTTATCAGAACTTCATTGACTTTTTACTTCTGAGGGTAGTATTGAATAAACACGAATCAACTGCTCATGTAAGGCGTATCTACCCTGCATTGCCAGAAGTCAGTGTCAACCAGCAGGGTGATTGCGTTAGCATGGGGCCATAGAGAACGCAAACACTTAGTTGCATTCCCCATGGCTATTTGCCGACTTCCGAAACTTGAAAAGGGATTTAGGTCAAACTTTTGAAAGTTTAGACAATATTTATTAAAGAATTGAAACTATCGTGGTTGGGAATCATTTTAAATAAATAACGGCTTATTACCACTGTATTTCGTCGCTTACGCTGACGTTTCGAGACTACAGTGGTAATAAGCCGTTATTTAATTAAAATATTTATTAGTTTTTAGAAATTTTATGACATTAGTTAGAGAGCTTTTGATATTTTTAAATGTATTTTGGCCTGGGTGATCGTGTTAGAATTAGCAGTATGATATACATTTTTGAAAACTTAATTTTGATGTGGTATAGGTATAAATAACTGAAGAACTCTGTGGCGCGGCGGGCGAGTAGCCGGCTGAGATGCGAGAGGTTGCGAGTTCGATTCCAGCTGCGTGAGAAATATTTATATGATCTGCAAATATTAGTTCCGGGTCTGTGTGTTGGTGTAGCTTGGTAGGTACTCGTAGTTCCTGTTACCCACGACACAGAGGATCCTAGTATGGGATCAGGACCACAGAACAGCTCTATGTATATACTAGAATCGCGGGCATTTTTTAGGGTTCCGTACCTCAAAAGGAAAAACGGAACCATTATAGGATCACTTTGTTGTCCGTCTGTCTGTCTGTCAAGACCTTTTTTCTCAAGAACGCGTGGAGGTATCATGCTGAAATTCATACCAAATACCCAGGTCTACTACTGTCCCTTGGAGCTGTGAAAAAATCAAACTTCTAAGTAAACGCAATCAAAAGATACAGCCGTTTATGCTGCAAATTTTCGACACTCGCAAGCGAATCAAATCCTACAGGGTACTTCCCGTGAACTCAGAAACTTGTAATTTGGTACGAAGCAACGTCTTATAGTATAGCACAGATAAAGGAAAAATTGCGAAAAGTATAAATTTTAAGTTACATCATATAACCAAA
Source organism: Operophtera brumata (assembly GCA_932527175.1). Taxonomy (NCBI): domain Eukaryota; kingdom Metazoa; phylum Arthropoda; class Insecta; order Lepidoptera; family Geometridae; genus Operophtera; species Operophtera brumata. The sequence continues at coordinate 16,651,769 of OW052238.1, read as the reverse complement.
ATAATTTTAAACTTACTATCCCTTTCCTCATGATGATTTCATGTAGCAATAAAAATACCATAACATTTACTCGTATAACTACAGGTTTGTACGGAACCCTCGATGCGCGAGTCTGACTCGCACTTGACCGGTTTTTTTTACTTCCATACGAGTTAAGAAAAGATTAGAAGAGTTATAAGAAAAGACTTCATTTTATTTATTCCTTTATTGTCAAATAAGGGGGAAAATTATTTAAAATTTCATTCTCCTCAAGAAATTTACGTTCCGTATAAAGAAATGCATTTCATAAAAATAATGATAAAAGATATTTACAGTCTTAACACTATTATTACTAGAATAGTTTAAATTACGCTAACTTAGACCTAAGTTTAAAGGCACGCTACAGTTCAGATCGTTTCACCCGACTGCGGGAAAAGCCTGATGTTTATAATTTAACATGAATTTGTGCCTTTTACATTGACCGGTTCTTAAATTTTTTGTGCCAAATCCTTTGAGCTGTTTTGTACTTCATCCGATGTTTATGAATTCCATTCACTTACAATTATTTAAAAGAATGCATTAACGGAAGCACGCGTTTCGCTTACTCGAACTACTTTATTATCTACAATATCTAGCAATACACAATAATCACTATATATCTGTTTTTGATGACGAAACGGTTCCGATTTAACATTGCTCCTTGGCACATGACGATGACACAAAATATTAACTATAAACTTAAACTACGAAGATCATTTTACGCATTTTAACTATTAAAAAGTGATTTATATATTTACATAATTATAAAACTCTTCGACCAAACACGTTTACGTTCAAAGAAACATTTTTATGTACAGAGAGCTGCGTAGTAATTTTGTTAAATAAATTATGAGCTTAATAAGCTCTGATTAAGATTGATTTCACTTTAGCTAATTATTTTACTGGTCGAAGGTTTAACTGTTGAATAAAATTAAAATACTGTCTTACAAAGATAAGTGTAGCGCTAACGATTGAGCATTCTGGTCCCAAGAGATAATTACACATTAAAGCGATTGGAATGATGAGATCTATTACGTACTGGAGACGAGGCCGTGTCGGGGTATGTTGCTTGTCCGCCGTGTCACTGGTAAGTGCTTGCGCTCAAGGTATGGTGGCCGCAGTGGCCCTGAAGAGGGTTTCGTTTCACGAACATGTTCCATGTCTTCGTTTTTGGTTCTAGGACCGGTTTCCTCGCGATGTTTTCCTACACCGTTTCTGAGCACATATATATATATATATATATATATATAGGGCATATACCAGTGGTCTCAGAGGTTATTTAAAATCATGATCTACATAATTTTCAATTCCTTTAAATGCATTTGAGATTTGATAAAACTAAACTAATTGAACTTTGATAACATAGAGAGTAACATTTTTGAATAACCTAGGTACACTAATTTCAAACAAAATACCTCGACACTTCAGCCAAATGGAAGAAAACATGGAATGGCAATAAGCGAAGGAAAATTATATAACAGAGACTAAAACTGATACCTGTCCCCGAGTCGAATAATAATGTAAGTAATAATTATTGCAATAAAAAATAGGAAAATATTCGATAAACTTATTCAGACAGGGATCACTTTTAGTCTAAATCTTATTTATAAATACATAAAAACTTAAACGTACCTCACACCAAGGTACACACTGTAAACAAAATGGAAAGTATGTCGAAGTTGATAAAATGCTTCGGAATGTTTTGTCATTTTCGGAATTTGTATTTGTACCTTGACCTTAACAATAACAATAATAATAATCTATACACTAAAGTATACATACATACACGAAACTAAGCTACAGAATCACACACATAAATAATTTCTTCACAATACAGTCCACATGGAAACCACGTGATTTCTCAACCACTTGTATTTTCTACGCGACGCCTGTTTAACAATCTCATTTACTTTTCACTAAAATTATTTCAAAACAGACTTAAAACAATTATTTAAAAATCAACAACGCAACGACTATTTTATATTGAACGCCTCTTAAAATGCGTTTTTAAAGTTCAGTGTGAAGATTTAGAAATAAATTAAATCATAAAGCCTTGATTTCTGAAAACGAATGATACATTTTTCTAAAACAAAAAATAAGTATAAATTGAAATTACCTACTCACAGTAGACTTTTAACACTGTACCGACCTTCAATGATATAATAGGCATGACGACTGACTTTATGAAAAAACTGGCAAAAATTATCTTATTTCTGGCGTTAATAGCAAAATTTAGAATTTTTTAAACCTTCTTTGAATTTCGCGCCGAAACGCTCGCAGGTGTCATGGCGTTCGTTTATGACGTCAAGATTTTGTAAACAAAAAAAAGCCAGAATAGTAACTATTATTTAATGAATGCCAGCGTTGCCGGTGCGGTACTTTTGGTGGGTTGCACCATCATGGGAATTTAGAAGTGACAAATGGTGATCTCATGACCGACATTGCTTCCCACGACTGACTTGGCTAACGCTTTCATCTTGAGATGGTTTTTTTTATTTATAAAAAATCATATTAATCTCGCTTTTAATATGAAATTAAGGAAACATTTTGAAATAAATTTTACCTATTTAAATTTTTAAATTAATAAATTTACTAGTTTTTTAAAAAAAAACTGTCATCATGCCTATTGTCCCATGCCCTTTTGTTAAATTAATAAAAAGGCACAGATAAAACTTGAAAAAAAAAATACAGGGCACCTATTATTACTGTCACTGTCACTGTCACTCGAGATTGTCAATGTTAGTGCTAAACTAAGTTAATTTACATCAAGTCATGGCTGTACAATCAGTCTATGCTACGGCACTTAGCACCTCGAGATTACATCTTATAATTTCATTAATATCATTTACAAGGTGCTGCATTTTCATTAGAATCTGTACATGAGCCCCACTGAGCTGTTCTCAGCTAAACTAAGCTCAAACTTCAAGAGCGGATCGAGCCATCGATTTTGGAACCCTTCAGTCTGAGGAGTTACAACCCTCCCTCGAATCCCAATGAGATTTCATAAGCCCCCAAACACCTATCCGTTGGTACCTAGGTACAACCTCCCCAAAGACCCACCAGCTATGGTGTAAGCTACTAGTTAGGGAGTTACAACCTCTCAGAAACCCTAAACCACACTACACTTTTGCTTGACTTTTTTACTTGTTCAGAAGTTACAACCCCTCCCAAAACTCCCATAGCGTACCAACAGCATAGTGACCTCTCTAAATCATAGGGATGTCCTATGGGTTTTCAGGAGGATATAAATACCTTCATCTGTCTTGTGGCAGTGTCTAGCTATAGGGTAGATTCAACCTCACCAAAAACTAAAGCGTTAAACTATGGAGTTTTTAGGAGGTTATAAATAATCTCACCTATCCTGAGGCTATGTCTAAAAATTTGGATGTGGGTATTTTATGGCCTTCTCTAAATCTCGTTAAGTTAACCCTCATCGCCTTATCAGTTCTATTTATACTTTCTCGATCCACCCCTAAGCTTCTTACATCTGGTTCCGTGCTGTTTAAAACTGGACCTTAAGTCTACGTAACAAGTTCTATATATAAATGGCTTCAGTCCCGCCCTTGTTGGTCTGCTGTATTTCGTTGGGCGACAGCGCCGCGCGGTCCGACCAGTCTGAGTGGGGGGATTGGGTCAGAGGCGTCTGCGGGGAGGGCGAGGACCAGTGGTCCGGGGACTCGGGGGAGGGGGTTGGAAACGTATCTCCGATGCCCCAACCTCCGTAGAGACCTGAGGAAGAAAATAAATTGCTTAATTATGGAACGATTAAGTGTCCAGCAGCATGACAGACAATTTGGATTTTTAGTGCAGTGATTTGTCCAAGCCTTCGTCTCCTCCCGTGGATGTCATCAGGCAGATTACAGTACGGGATGGGCAGCAGCACCCAACCTGAGTACTCAAAACCAATACTGCGACAGACACTGACCTGCCTGCCGGGAGTGGTGATTGTGGTAAATTGTATTATGAGAATGGCCTCGTCCAATAGTGCACCTCTAAAGGCTGACGATGATGATGACTTAATATTGAAACAAAAGGTCTTAAAAGTTTGGCTTGGCTTGTTTTACATAAATATATTTTTTCAGAACCTACACTAAGTCGCCAAGACTTGTGTTAGGGTCCTGCTTTCCTTGCAAGGACGGAATTAAGCATAGCTTAATTAACGCTTACTTCCGTCCCTGGAAGGAAAGCAGATAGCAGGCAGGGTAGCAGAGTAGTACCACCTACTAATGGTATCGTTAGTAGGTAATACTACTCTAGTTCCCAACGAATAAGGTTGAATGTTGGCAAACATATAATATTATGTTCAACCTGGCATGATGTTGGTGAGTATCGGGTGCGGCTGGCCCTGCACGTGCCCGTTAGCACTACACTATGTACATACCTGGCATGATGTTGGTGAGTATCGGGTGCGGCTGGCCCTGCACGTGCCCGTTAGCACTACACTATGTACATACCTGGCATGATGTTGGTGAGTATCGGGTGCGGCTGGCCCTGCACGTGCCCGTTAGCACTACACTATGTACATACCTGGCATGATGTTGGTGAGTATCGGGTGCGGCTGGCCCTGCAAGTGCCCGTTAGCACTACACTATGTACATACCTGGCATGATGTTGGTGAGTATCGGGTGCGGCTGGCCCTGCACGTGCCCGTTAGCACTACACTATGTACATACCTGGCATGATGTTGGTGAGTATCGGGTGCGGCTGGCCCTGCACGTGCCCGAGCGCGGCGGCGTGCGTCATCACGGCCTGCAGCTGCGCGTTGTGTTGCCCGTTAGCACCTATATACAAACACTATTGGTCAGCAAAGTAATACTAGTCTCCATTCCGTGTAACGTCCTCTAAGCCGCGCTAAAATTATCGCATTCTTTTTATGTCTCTTAGAAAGATCGCGCTTATTTTTGCACAGCTTTATGTAATTTGCACAGGATCCTACACAAAGAACATAGCTTTCAATGACACGTCCAAAAATCAGTTTCCGATGAGTGCACTCCCAAAAATCTCCCTTGATTTTGGGAGCTACGATTTCTCCAAAACTGACACAGACTACGAGTGATTGTGATCTCCCCAAAACCCCCGAAGCCTAAAAAGTAAGTTAGGTCCCCCAAAACCCCCGAAGCCTACGAGTTGGTACGTTATAATCTCCACAAAACCCCAAAGCCTACAAGTAAAAAAGGTAACTAAAGGTTTTACTAAAAACCGTCAACATTTAAATTTCTGATAATGCTAAACAGTGAAAATGCTTATTTTAAGTAGAGCTTTCTTTAACCCCTTCAAAACAAATAAAAAATGTAATTATGTAGGAGCACTTACTGAGGTGCGCAAGCGCTGAGTATGCGTCGAGCTGGTGCTGGTGCGAGTGGCGCAGCGCCGCCATGTGCGCCGGCGACGTCGGCAGCGAGGGCCGAGACTTGCCGGGGGAGGGCGAGCCTGCAACGTGTCACACACACCCGCTCAGTATACATTACACACACAATAACCATCATCAAACAACCCAGCCTGTGCGCCGGCGACGTCGGCAGCGAGGGCCGAGACTTGCCGGGGGAGGGCGAGCCTGCAACGTGTCACACACACCCGCTCAGTATACATTACACACACAATAACCATCATCAAACAACCCAGCCTGTGCGCCGGCGACGTCGGCAGCGAGGGCCGAGACTTGCCGGGGGAGGGCGAGCCTGCAACGTGTCACACACACCCGCTCAGTATACATTACACACACAATAAACATCATCAAACAACCCAGCCTGTGCGCCGGCGACGTTGGCAGCAAGGGCCGAGACTTGCCGGGGGAGGGCGAGCCTGCAACGTGTCACACACCCGCTCAGTATACGACTACACACACAACAACCATCATCAAACAACCCAGCCTGTGCGCCGGCGACGTCGGCAGCGAGGGCCGAGACTTGCCTGGGGAGGGCGAGCCTGCAACGTGTCACACACCCGCTCAGTATACGAGTACACACACAACAACCAACATCAAACAATCCAGCTGTTCAATACAACATAACAAATTAAATTATAATTAAGGAAATCAATGTATAAATACAAGCAACACCGGATACTATAGTTTCTAAGTTTCCGGTAGCCATATTGTAAAGCGATCTGTCATAAAGATGGCTCTGACATGGCCCTCGGGCGGCTTGAAAAACTCTGACACCAGAGGCCAGCACTACCTCATACGAAACGACGATAAAGATGGCTGCTTGCACATTGTCCTACATATTAAATTTCACTATTATGGTTCAATAAACCAAGTTTAAAGTCAAATAGCCTTTATTGAACACTAGCCAAGTGCAATGAGGGGAGAACACCACTTTTATTCTCATTTGTGCTCATTTATTGCCGGCCCTACAAATAAAACATAGCTCTACTACCATCAAATATGGCATAGATTTTGGGAAACATGATCATTGTGCGACAAGTCCATTAGCAATGTTAGTTGCTGAGAAATACACTGCTGACAGAAAGACGGAAGGCAGACAATGGAGACTTATTTTAGCAAAAAAAAAACTAATTTAGCATCAGCGAAATCAGTCAACAGTCAGTATTTGAACTCTACCGTTATCACGATTGAGACTGAGAACGTGAAACAAATGATAGTTTATTATTTTTCAAGTGTAAACCACACTTTATGGACAACATTAAATTAAAAAAAAAAACGTTCCAGCGGGTCTCGAACCCGCAACCCCGCCTGTGATCGGCGATGCCTTTACCAATTCGGCCATAGAACGAGCTATGGCGCTGAAGACAAAATTTGTGGGCACTATCACAATATATTTGTCTAAATTTTTGGGTTACATTTAAATTTAACGAAACAAGTGATGTTCATGGGGTTCGCATCACAGCATAATATGGTTCAAATCAACGGGATTTATAAAAAAAATGACTGAAAAACTTACCGATATAGGTATGCGCACTGTGCGTCGGTGAGTGGTTGGAGTATGGCGGCGACAGCGAGGCGCCCATAGCGCCGCCGCCGTACGACTGTTGCAGCGTCTGACCCGTCTGAAAACAGGAACAACACATTATTATCACGCCACCTCCGGCCGCACGTTAAGGGTCTTTGTCCTCGACAAATGTACCTATAACGGACACATCGGGAGGAAACTAGCATGCCTTATGTTGGGTATCGACTGCAAGCGACAATAAGTACCTAAGAAGATAAGCGGAGATCGTCTAAAGTTGACATTTTATAATTATAGGTAGAATAAATTTGCGATCAATTGCTATAAGATCAAATTGATACTCTTATTTATACTAATAAATATATTTACTCTTGAAACGGAGCGAGTAGTTCACTGAAAATGGCGAAAGGAAACTGTAATCTGGGTCTCTTAAAGGCTAGAGTGAATAGGTGCCTTCTAGACCTTTGTACTTCATCTTCGGCCACATCGTCACTTACCAACTGGTGAGAACGTGGCAAAACAAAGATCTACCATAGTTACAAAAAAAAATTGACTGCCTGTACCAAACAAAAAAGGTTAGAAACGACGTATTGAGAGAGTCGGTCCTTTTGGACGGTCGCGGTAGGTAGAGTTGGCAACTAGTTTTGACCGTGATCGTTTTCAACGGCACTACAAGAGACCGCACGGACTTTTCATGCACTCCCCTCGACTCTTTCTCGGTCGAGGCACGTCCGAGCCGTGAGCGGAACGAGGTCATTACGGACTCAAATTCAAATTCATTCATTGCGATATATGGTTAGCAACAGTTGGTTATTGCTACAATTAAATGTACAGCCATAATCGCCTTTAAACGTATGCAAAATATTAATATAATAAGCAAATTATAGGAAAGAATTACAAAAAAAAACCGGTGTACTCCTCCGAATTAAAGAAAGAAAGAAAGAGAGAGAAAGATAATATTTTATTTGTAACTTAATAAACATAACTAAAAATAAAAGACAAAGCTAACAAATTTTTGCACTGAGTCACAAAATGGTTAGAATACGAATTAATTTGAATACGTAGATAATTAATGTGAGCAATGTGCCTGTGTGTCCGAATGTCAACACTAAACTTTAAAGACGCATCCGACTCAAAAAGTGGCATAACTACTTGTAGTGCTTGTTGTGCCAGACGTGCGTACGAGAATTATAGACAATCTCGTCATAAAAACTTCATAATACCGTCCTACACACTGACTCATACACTTAATACTCATCAGCCGTTCGTCATTTTTAGCTCAACACTCGCTCCGTTTCGCTCCACTATTTCCACTCGCGTCGACCAACAGCATTAGAACCAAAAATATAAACTCATACGGCGAGTGGTTTGAGACTTAAGACCAGCCCCCTTATTCACTATGATCAAACGTGACATAACGCGGGCTCGTTACGATATCTGCATGGAATGATCGTTCAGAATACATTGTGACGTGACACGTTATTGTCAAGTTATTTCCTATGGTATAGCGAATAACAGTAATGCTAAGTATGCGAAGCGTGCACGTGTACTCTCGGCAGGTGGCAGGTGGCAGGTGGTAGGTGGTACCTTGACGCAGTCCTCATAGCTGGGCGGCTGCTTGTGCTGCATCAGCTGCTCCATGCCGACGAACTGCGCCAACGCATTCGCGTTCGAGTACAGGGACGTCGCGTCGTACGGCGACGGCAAGTCCTGAGCGAAACCAAACCTTTGCTTACTGTTTGTTCATATATGTTCATATGTTCATAGTTTATCTTTTCTTTTTGGCAATTTGTTTTTTTTTTTGTCTTTTTGCATAATGTATCTGTTGTACTTTTTATGTTATATAAATATGTTTCTCGATCTACAAGTGAAAACTGTTTAAGTCTTAATTGTTTTACACTTCCATTATGTATCCTTCCTAGTTTAATAAGATGTTTGTTTTCCATGAAAATAAATAAAATAAAAATATATACTGCAATCCTTTCGCCACACTGGTTGTTGTTAGCAACGGTTACAGTCAGCTCTTTTCAAAACCCCCTTTTTAGAACCCTTATGGATTCGTCATGTCTGTCTGTCTGTCTGTCTGTCTGTTCGTGTATGTCACAGCCTTTTTTTCCGAAACTATAAGAGCTATACTGTTGAAACTTGGTAGGTAGATGTATTCTGTAAACCGCATTAAGATTTTTACACAAAAATTAAAAAAAAAACAATTATTTTTGGGGTTCCCAATACTTAGAACTGAAACTCAAATTTTTTTTTTTCATCAAACCTATACGTGTGGGGTATGTATGGATAGGTCTTCAAAAATGATATTGAGGTTTTTAATATAATTTTTTTCTAAACTGAATATTTTGCGCGAGAGACACTTCCAAAGTGGTAAAAAGGGTGTCCCCCCCCCCCCCCATAACTTCTAAAATAAGAAAATGATAAAACTAAGAAAAATATATAATGTACATAATCGTAATCCATCCAAGAACTTTTATATTATGTTACTTGCTGCTACGGAGTAAAATGAAGGGCGAGTCCGACACGCGCTTGGCCGCTTTTTTTATTTTTACTCAACTTATGACCAATAAAGAACTAGTAAATGATGAACTATATAGTAATGTTGCAGTGGTGTGTCCGGCCTAAGATAAATCCGTCTCCTCTTGTACGTAAAATCCGACTAAGAGATTACACCAGGGGATGGGCAGCAGCATCCACCTGAGTACTCAACACCAACTGCAATCACCAATCCGCCTGCCAAGCGTGGTGATTATGTAAAATCCACCATTGATTCTATGGGGAGGCCTTGTCAAGCAGTGGACATCTAACGTCTGATAATGATGATTTTAATGATGATGAAATGAGATAAATCAGATAGCGTCGGATACAGGCATAGGGATTATGGAATCAAAAATTAGAAAATTTATCACCAACATACAATCTTATGTTACTTGGTCACCTGTGTATTGTATCACTGAATGTGAGGGTATTTAAACTCCCAATGGAAATGTAGAAAGCTGCCGACGATCAGCTTATAAATTAAATGCATATATTAGACCCATCAAGTCATCATAATGACTTCTTTACAAATAAATTCTTCAAGTGTACAATGTGTTCAAGTGTGTATTCTTTCGTACTAAACGTTTCAGTTCCACCTTTATAATGCGAACTGCTAAGAAGTGGAATACACTGCCGTCGTCTGTCTTTCCTGAAAACTATAATCTGGGTCTCTTCAAGGCTAGAGTGAATAGGTGCCTTCTAGACCTTTGTGCTCCATCTTCGGCCACATCGTCACTTTCCAACAGGTGAGATCGTGGTCAAACAAAGGTCTATCAAAGTTAAAAAAAAAAAAAAAAAAAAAAAAAAGTGTGATATTTGGCTGACACAAAAAAGAAAGTTAAACTGCATTTCTACTATTTAAATTTTAAAAATTTGGCAGAAATTTACCCCAAAAAAGAAAACCGTAAAGTAGACATGAGTAAATGAAAGACTTAGGTATAAAGTAGACATGAATGAATGAGTAACTGTATTTCTACTAATTACATTGTAATAATTTGGCAGAAATTTACCCCAGAAAAGAATACCGTAAAGTAGACATGAGTGAATGAATGACTTAGGTATAAAGTAGACATGAATGAATGAGTGACTTACAAAGATTTTTACCTGTAAATTTTGAAGCGGTGATTCGACAGGGCTGAGACTAGAGCCCATACTCTCAACGCTCTGTGGCACCTCGTGCGCCACCTTCTTATTACTCTTTTTTACACTTGGTTTCCTGGAATAAAGAACCAATATTAGTCAGTATTGAAATTTATGTTAGTCCTTTGAAGGCAAAGCATAATAAAAACTTTCAAATGAGAACACAAGAGAACTGTCGGAAGGGTTGAGGATGTATCAAAGACATAGCAAGGTAAATTATATACACAAATGAAGGATACTTCCAGATATGATCTGAATCTTGAGATTCTAGGTACATTTTAATTCCCACAGCATTCCCACTATTTTTAGGCTGGCTTTTTGTCATATTCATCCTACTTATAGGATTACTTCTAGCCTGTGTTTTACTCTACCTGTTGGCTTGCTTTTTCCCAACATGTGCCCCTTCCTGCTGCCTTGCTTTTTAACGACATTTTCTCGTGTATTTTGGCTTACTTTTAGCCGATTTTTGCTTTATCTGTTGGCTTATCTTTTAACCAACATTTCCCTCTATCAGATTGCTTGCTTTTAGCCAACATTTTCCCCTATCAGATTGCTTGCTTTTAGCCAACATTTTCCCCTATCAGATTGCTTGCTTTTAGCCAACATTTTCCCCTATCAGATTGCTTGCTTTTAGCCAACATTTTCCCCTATCAGATTGCTTGCTTTTAGACAAAATTTTCCCCTGTCAGATTGCTTGCTTTTAGCCAACATTTTCCCCTGTCAGATTGCTTCCTTTTAGCCAACATTATCCCCAATCTGATTGCGTGGTTTTGCCAGCCACTAATGGGTAGGAATCAGCAGAATTTTTAGTAGATTACTTGTCCAGACAAGTAATCTACTTAAAATTCTAGCCACCAGTGTAATGCTAATGAAGTGACAAGACTTACCGTCTAATTTGCGTGTGAAGATTGTTGTTGTCGTATTGGTCCTGTGGGCTGTCAGGGCCGGCTTTTGCCCGCGATTTCTTCGACTTCCCTTTTGCAGCCGTCGCTATCACTGTGGGCTGGCTGATCAGTTGCGGGTGCGGGTTCGGAGACGCTGCACGGAGATACACATGGGTCAATAAAGACAGATTTTGAAATAACATACAGGCAAAGTTATTGAAAGCATATGAAATACTACTTGGTAAGATAATAGGCGGCCCACGGAACCAAAATTTCATGCCAAGTTGTTATTTTTACGTTTATGATGCTTGCGAATCTGGTATTTTGCAATTGAGGAACTACAATTCGAAGAGTACTAGAGTTTATCAGAAAGACAGTTCCTTCCAAGGATAGTAAGTAGGTAGGTATATAAATAAGGTAATTTGAAGAAAAATGAAAATTTTATGAAAAATTACGCATAGTGTTGACACCAAAAGCCCAAAAACGCGTATCAAATTAATGGTATCGATTCGGTGAAATCTGAAGCTAAATTTCAGACCTCTTGAAAATGACGGCAGTGTCAATAATTTGCTATGTTCTCTAATAAGTAAAGGCACTTTACACATGAGGTGGTGATGCTGCGGCGGCCGCGGACAGTGCTCGTCCAGTAGCCGCACGATGTCGTCGTGCATCCTCTCCTGCGCCACGTCTCGCGGCAGGCGGTCCATGTGGTCGGTGATCTCTCTGTTCGCCATCGCGTCTAAGAGCGCGCGACACGCGCCATACGAGCCTTCTCTTGCGCCGAGGAACAGAGGAGTTTCATCCTGAAATTATATATAAGAAATATGTTATAAAGACTTTTTTTTTAAACATTGATAGACCTTTGCTTGACCACGATCTCACCTGTTGGTAAGTGACGATGTGGCCGAAGATGGAGCACAAAGGTCTAGAAGGCACCTATTCACTCTAGCCTTGAAGAGACCCAGATTATAGTTTTCAGGAAAGACAGACGACGGTTGTGTATTGCACTCCTTAGCAGTTCTCATTATAAAGGTAGAACCGAAACGATTTGTGCGAATAGAAGGTATACTAATGAGGTAAGGATGGTACTGAGCCGTAAGTCTGCTCCTCCTATGATGAAAAGGATATGTTGGGATCAGATCGAGCAGTTCCTGGGAGCATTCCCCGAAATGTAACCTATAGAAGATCGAAAGGCATGCAACCTTACGGCGGTGCTCGAGACTCTGGATCTTAGACTATTTGACAATTGTCAATCTCTACAAGTTATGGTTTAGACTGTGCGTCTGTCAGTCACGCAACGATAAGATTATGTGTAGTAGTGTTTAGTAGTAGTAGAGCTTTTTTGTGAAAGAGTTCGTCCGGGGAAGTACTACCACCATACCTATTTCTGGCGCAAAGCAGTAATGGTCGCATTGCTGTGTTTAAGTTTGAACGGTAAGGTTACCGGTGAAATTCCAGGCACATGAGACTTTTCATCTCTATGTCTCAGGGTGGCGGGCGCAGTGCAATGCCACATAGGGCGTAATGCACTGTTCATAGACAGAGGGTACTACTTAACATCAGGTGGGCCATCTGCTTGATCCGTCATTCCAAGTAGCATAATAAAAAATAAATTAAAGTTAAATTTAAATATAATATAATAATATATATAATATAATATAATAATACTGGACACAGTTCACACAACATTATCTAGCCCCAAGCTAAGCAGAGCTTGTGTTATGGGTACTAGATAACTGAATACTTAATACAATATATTACATAGATAGATATTTTTTATTATACATAGAAAATACCCAGAACACCCTGAACAAATATCTGCGATCGCACAAATATTTGTTCCGAGGCGGGAATCGAACCCGCAACCTCCTGCGTCGCAGGCCAAGTATGTAACCTAAAAACTTTGAACAGAAGGTTTCTAATGAAACACCTGTAGATGGCTCCCATAGGCGCTATAGCCGAGTTGATAGTGCCCACATATTTCGTCTTCAGCGTCATAGCTCGTTCTACGGCCGAATTGGTAAACGCATCGCCGATCACAGGCGAGGTTGCGGGTTCGAGGCCCGCTGGAACGAAATTTTTGGGTTACTTTTAAATTTAATGTTATTCATAAAGTGTGGTTTACACTTGAAAAATAATAAACTTTAAAAAATAATGTGTTATGAGTATGGTTTTTCGGCTTCACTTATATCGTGTGTCGTGTTCTGTTGTCTTTATTAGTGTGTCGTGTTCAGAGCGTCATGCGACTAACCTTGTCGTCTTGTGCGTCTCTGTTTGCTCCGTGGACTAGCAGCACGTTGACGGCGTCCACGTTGTTGACGGCGGCCGCCCAGTGCAGCGCGGTCTTGCCGCTGTTGTCGGCCGCGTTGATGTCGGCGTCTGCGTTGATCAGATCCTCCACCATGCCTTCTATCGCTAGCCTGTTGGGGAACATTTGATATAAGCAATTGTTAGGTAGTGAACCCACGAAGGTGGCCGAGGCGCCCCGAGCAATGCGGCTGCATCAACCGACAAGCAACGATACGACGCGCCCTACTATATAACCAGCAGCGCCAGTGATACGCGCTCTTTTAGTCCCTCCGTAGACCAAGACATGTTCTTGGTGATCCTGATGACCCTATCACTACCGCTAATGCGGTAGTGACGTCATCCAGTCAAGACAGAGAAAACACTCCACCTTTGCACCGACCTCGCCGGCGAGGTCGAAGAACCTTCTAAGTACCTTCTGTACCTTCGCCTAAACCGGTACAAGCATGTTCCGGGGCGTTCTGTCCGATCCTCCCAACCTGGCAACAGCCCAAGCCGAGGTTCGTACCTAAGTGGTGCCCTTGTGCTCGTTGCCCAAAACCTAACTTTGCAGGTTGAGCGCCATCTGCGCTCACCAAAAGCCCGGTAAAGCAGTCATGGCCCCAGGCGGTCAACTGCATATAAATCCTTCCGAAAAAAAAAAAAAAAAATATACGCGCTCTTTTTCGATCCAGACCTTGTGCTACACAGACGTTTCTTTGTGAATTAACTGCTGTCCTGTTTAATTGTTACCTTGGCTATGCAAATTTAAAAAATTGATTGTTATTTTAGTTGTATTTATCTTAGTTCCCCTACATAATGATATAACCAGCGCGTTGAAAATTTCGGAGAATATTTGTTCCGCGTATAACACTGACCTCCCTCTCTTTTTGTCTTCGGGTCAAAAAGATTCGAACCAAAAGAGAAACAAAACGCATAAAAAGAAACAATTCTGGTTTTATCCGTTCATTGCTGCTTGATTATTGAACAAGGATTAGAGTGTGAACCAGCATTGTACACAGGGAACCACAGTTTAATAAATAAATTTTATTTTTATTTTCTTTTTCAGTTACTCAGTGTCCCAGAGAACCTGAAGTTTAAAAAAAAAGTATAGTTTAGTTTCGGAATAACCTACTTAATAATGTAAATTAAAGAATTTATAGGAAAAAATGACAGTGGATGACTTGGTTTCAAGATTGAAACCATTCCAAGCGTCCATCATAATTGAAAACATTAAGGTATACTTATATCTGATATTTCATCCATGGTGGCTATCTTGGGCCATTGACCATTGATACACATGTGATGAAGAAACTAACCTGGCGGCCAATATGAGTGGCGTGGTTCCATCATGCATCCTCGCGTTCAGATTGGTCGCTCGATTCCTCAGCAGGATTTGGAAGACGCCCATGGCATCAGCGGCCACTGCGGCGTGTAGCGGCGTCCTACCCGTGTTGTCTTGCGTGTTGGCGTCAGCTCCTGCGTCTAGGAGACGTTTCGCCGCGTCGGCTCGCGCGTATCTGAGAAGGAAATGTAAAGATAACTATATAATTGTCATGCCAATTTTTTTAAAGCATGTTGTCGCATATTATCCTATGACACGACAAAAGAAACCAACCAACGATGATCAAGCTTCAGCTTTGACTGCGCGACGATTTATAAGACAAGTTCTGGTTTAAAGGGTGCCGGTGGAATTGTACCTTGCGTCACAAGGTGCAGTGCAATGCCGCATAGCGTGCGTGAACTCGCCCATGCTAATGGCAGAGTCATCTGCTTCCGTCACTTACCTACTCAAAATAAACAAAGTAATCAGAAAACCCCTACTGTTTTCATTGTACTCGTACCAACACCAGTTTTTATATAAAATCTGCTTAAATATGAGCACCCGTTGGCACTCTAGGATCTTATCCATCGAATGCTAGTTATCATCAGACCCTGGAGCTTCCACTGATTATACCATACTTACAGGTTAACATACCAAAACCATTTGGGAAACACCAACTTTCATACAAAAAAAAAACGCACCGAAATCAGAGCACCTGTTCCGGTGCTACGATGCCATAGACAAATACACACGTTCAAGTCCTGTTCACGCATGTCCTGTTTGCGTCGAGGGTTAACAAGAAGTTTCAAAATGTAATAAACCTCTAACGCAATGAAACGGCTGAACCGAAATGGATAAAATCACCATCGCTAGAAAACCTGCTATCAAATAAAAAAACCCACATAGCGGTCAAACTTAAAACACCCCTCTTTTTGCGTCGGGGGTTAAAAACAAAGTCAGACCCTGTGTCGAATTCATCTCATCAACCAGCTGCCACCATGAGATTGACAATATCTTACCTAGCGGCGAGGTGCAGGCTGGTCTCCCCAGTCTTGTCCATAGCGGCGTTCAGTTGCGCTCCTTGAGTCACCAGCTCTGATATGATATGCGCTGTTTGTTCGTCTTACCTAGCGGCGAGGTGCAGGCTGGTCTCCCCAGTCTTGTCCATAGCGGCGTTCAGTTGCGCTCCTTGAGTCACCAGCTCTGATATGATATGCGCTGTTTGTTCGTCTTACCTAGCGGCGAGGTGCAGGCTGGTCTCCCCAGTCTTGTCCATAGCGGCGTTCAGTTGCGCTCCTTGAGCCACCAGCTCTGATATGATATGCGCTGTCTGTTCGTCTTACCTAGCGGCGAGGTGCAGGCTGGTCTCCCCAGTCTTGTCCATAGCGGCGTTCAGTTGCGCTCCTTGAGCCACCAGCTCTGATATGATATGCGCTGTCTGTTCGTCTTACCTAGCGGCGAGGTGCAGGCTGGTCTCCCCAGTCTTGTCTATAGCGGCGTTCAGTTGCGCTCCTTGAGCCACCAGCTCTGATATGATATGCGCTGTCTGTTCGTCTTACCTAGCGGCGAGGTGCAGGCTGGTCTCGCCAGTCTTGTCCATAGCGGCGTTCAGTTGCGCTCCTTGAGCCACCAGCTCTGATATGATATGCGCTGTCTGTTCGTCTTACCTAGCGGCGAGGTGCAGGCTGGTCTCGCCAGTCTTGTCCATAGCGGCGTTCAGTTGCGCTCCTTGAGCCACCAGCTCTGATATGATATGCGCTGTTTGTTCATCTTCTGCATCAGATCCCGTATCGAGGCCTCCTCCGCGCACGGCTGCCACCATGAGCGGCGTCATGCCGAGCGGGCCGCGAGCATCCACGTCCACGTGGTCATGCTGGGAGGACACACAATGTTAATCTGACTGATAATAATGATGATGATGATGAAATTAGTAATAAAACAGTTTGTCCGAGAAAGTACTACCATCATACCAATTTCTACCGCAAAGCAGTAGTGCTCGCATTGCTGTGTTCCGGTTTGAAGGTATGGGTACCGATGAAATTACAGGCACATCAGAATTTACATCTTTATGTCTCAGGGTGGCGAGCGTTGTGCAATGCGCCACATAGGGCGCGTCCTCGGTAGGACTTCGTAACTAATTTTTGTAGACAGAGGTTACCGCTTAACATCACTTCAACATCAAAAACAGAAACGTTTGCTGATAAAAATGAGCCGAAACACGACCAGTTTACTATTATTCATTGAGGAGTTCCGATGTCGACCTTCCGTATCCAACATTAGATAAGCTCGCAGAAAAGCTGGTAGAAATGTTATGAATATTGGTTTATTTATTAGACTAGAAGTGCTTTTAGTTATTAAAACTTCCGTGAGTAATATTCATAATTGAAAAAACCGGTAATAACTCACGTAGGTACTTGTTCCGAGTCAAACTACCGACTCGAGTTTCTGGGACTTAATACCCCCTTCCTCAAGGAGTATACGCGACGGCTTCCCGGCGATCACTCGGTGATCGGGTGTTTGACTCGGAACAAATACCTACGTGAGTTATTACCGGTTTTTTCAATTGTGCTTTTAGTTGTTATTGAATGCATTTTTTATAGTCTGATAACTCGATAAGAGAGTCATCATCATCAGCAACCTTTACGTCCACTGCTAGACGAGGTCTTTAGATAATCATCGCGCTTGGCAGGCGGATTGGTGATCGCAGTAATGGTGTTAAGTCCTCGGGTGGATACCGCTGCCCATCCCATTGGTGTCGACCTTAGAATGTGTCGACCTTCGATGGATCGAATACCTTAGTCGACTTTTACGACATCCACAGGAGGAAATTGAGGGGTATATTCTTAAGCCGAACACACCACGGCAATAAGAGAGTAATACTTACGATAGCAGGCGGTGTCATCATACTAGGCGGCACCCTGATATCCGCCGCGTCAAGATGCTGCTGCGTCCAGATGCTGTTGCGGTCATGGTTGGCTTCCTCGTAATCCGTTATCGCAGTATGATCTGATGCATATCCTCCCGGCATGCCATTCGCGTCTCCCGGCCCTCGAGCTCGCTTAGCTCTTGGAGGCGCCACTCCATCATCGTCCTCGTCAGACCAGTGAGGAGGGCCCATGTGACCACCGTTGACGTCGATGTCAATACCGGCCATCGAACCTTTGTTGAGATTCCGCATTTCCTGGCCATCAGGACCGCGACGGCGTGAGCGATGTCTGGTTGAAGAATTGCTGGAGATAAACCCTTCAGGGAACCACGTGATGCCAGCAGCGCGTTTTCGTTGCGCGGTCACTAGAACCCCGATGAGCAATCCGGCCAATAGGACCAAAATAACGCCGATAAAGACGTATTTGGAGTTGGTAGGTACGTCTATAGGTTCGTCAGGAATTACGCCTTTAACTTGGTAGATCGGGAAGTCAGGGGATAAAGAATGCTTCTGAGCTGATGCAGCTAAGAATTCTGCAGCTTCTTGAGCAGAGAAGAAGCATTCAGAAGTAGTGCTGGTTGTACATTTTCTGTTGTCGAGTTCAAGGTATACATGGACACCTGATTGTCCCCTTTCTGTAATATAGATGTTGTGTTTCCTTCCGGCTTCTGTGTCCTGAAGGCCAAGGTTAGCCGACCCATTCCATGGATAGACCATGTCATTGCCAAGGTGGTCTTTTTTTATGACGACTGTCGTTCGCAATTGATGGCCTAGGTCTCGGAGGAAGGCTACGGAGCTTTCTTTGAAAGTTCTGATGTCCATGAGTAGGATGACTGACATCACGCCATCGGCTAAGTGAGGAGGTTCCATCTCGCAGTCAAGGCCGTCCCAGTTACATTCCTCGTTGTTGCATCCATAGTCACAGTGACCGTTAGCGTAGTGCTTTTGACAGTAAGCGTCGTAAATCGGATTGCATCTCTGCAGTGACCTTTCGCAGTCTCGACCGTCGAATAGACAGCCCTCTGTGTTGCAGACTTCATTACACTCGCCGTTCATGAACACGTCCCAGCAGTTGATTGGCGCTGTGCAGTTGGCCCAGGGGTTACTGATGCCGAGAGAACAGTCGTTTCCGTCGAACTCACACGCGTAAGAGTTACACTCTTCGTCGCAATGGTGATTGCCTTGCTTTTCTTTGCAGCCATGTTTCACGCACAGTTCTCTTAGCAAAGCCAAGTCTTGTTCTTTTGAAGTTAAACTTGGACTTTTATTGAAACCTCCGCTACCAGAAGTTCCGTAGCCCCCTCTGGCATTGGGATCGTGGAAATCGCAGTTCTTGCCGGTCCATTGTGGTGGACAGAAGCAGCGATAGTCACCAGGTTTGTCTTTGCACCAAGCTTCGGGGTGTTGGCAAGGGTTACTGAGGCATTCATCCATGGAGTCCACTTCACAGTTTATTCCTGATAGCCCAGAAGGACAGTCGCATACATAGCCATTGATTTCGGAAGTGCGGCAGTACCCTCCGTTTACGCAAGGGTTGGAATCGCAAGCGTATCCGGAGTATTCACAATTCTTGCCGTAAAACCCGTCATTGCATAAGCATTCGTGGCCTCCTTGTATCGCCGTACAGATACCTCCGCTCTGACAGGGAGAATTCGCGCAGAAATTGACTTTTGCGTCGCAATATCTTCCCATAAACCCAGGTTTGCAGTTACATTGGTAGTCGTTGACTAGCTGTACGCAGTCTTGAGTCCCTGGTGTTGAGCATGGATTTGAGAGGCATTCGTTGATATCTCCCTCGCACCTCGGTCCGACGAAGCCTGGCGGACATTTGCACTCGAATCCCCCGACTTTGTCGATGCATGTTCCGTTGTTGTGACACGCATCTTGCTTGCAGTCATTTACATTTATTTCACATATCTTGCCGAGAGTTCCGAATGGACAGGAGCATGAAAAGTTGTTGATGAGGTCGTGGCAGGTTCCTCCGTTCTGGCACGGGTTGGGCAAGCAGTCGTTGACGTTCAGCTCGCAGTTTTGTCCTTGGAATCCTTTGGCACATTGACATTGGTAGGTTCCAACCAAGTCTTTACAGACGGCTCCGTTTTGGCAGGGAGCGGAATCGCATTCGTTGATTTCCTTGTGGCAGTAGGATCCGGTGTAACCTTCTAGGCAGTGGCAGCGGTGAGAATTACCAATATCTTCGCAAGAGCCGTTGTTGCAGAGCTGTTTTTGTTTAACTCCTGCGAAAAGGAAATTATCTTTAGTCCTAAGTGTTACCCATTATCATCTGCAAGTTTTCCAAGCAAATAGGTAGGTACTTACGTTTTCTGAGGGCTGCGTCTTTGCAAGACACCATTTCGACATCGCACAGCTTGCCGGACCAGCCGGGGCTGCAGGTGCAACTGTATTGAGGTCCTTTTTGTGAGCACGTCGCGCCGTTTTCACACGGGCTGTCGTCACACCTATGGAACATAACACGTTGGTAAGTCGTCTTTAAACGTCTTTATACGTTGTTAAGTTAAAAACTGTATTTGTGGAGCCAGTGGCTTCTCCCACCTTATACAACAATTAATAATTATGTCCTAGTTAACTAAAAGCTATAAAAAGAAAACTATAAACCAAACCTAAAACTAAAACTAAACAAAACAAGCCAAGTTTTTTGTAGATAAATAATGAAAGGAATTAATATTATAAACGTACTTAATTGTACGTTGGCATAGTGATCAGCTTATTTGATTCCCGAAACCTAATACATACATAACGCTTAATTAGATAACACAAGCACATAAAGGTACATAAGGTTTAATAAGATTTGATAGGACTCCACTGACTTCCCAAAAGTGGGTGGATTTGCAATCCCTTTCTTACCTCAACAGCTCATAATAACCAGTACCTAGGTTTTTTTTTTACATTGATAGACCTTTGTTTGACCACGATCTCACCTGTTGGTAAGTGACGATGTGGCCGAAGATGGAGCACAAAGGTCTAGAAGACACCTATTCACTCTAGCCTTGAAGAGACCCAGATTATAGTTTTCAGGAAAGACAGACGACGGTATTCTATTCCACTCCTAGGCACTTCGCATTATAAAGATAGAACTGAAAAGTTTAGTACGAATAGAAGGTATACTAATGAGGTAAGGGTGGTACCGAGCCATAAGCCTGCTCGTCCGATGATGAAAAGGAGATGGTTGGATCAGATCACCCAAAAGCTGTTGTTCATCTTTTTGGTACACGACTAGCTATGTTCCGAGTTCGAGACATAACTAGGAACGCAAAGAAGGGAACTTACCATTTAACCAATTCCTCGCACTGTTTACCCGTGTAGCCGTGCGGGCAGTGACACTTGTAGTGTGTCACGTGGTCGTGACAGGTTGCGCCGTGCTGGCAAGGCGAGCTGTCACACATATTAATGCGGAATTGACAGTTGGAGCCGGTGTACCTGCGAAGGGAAGGAATATTTTTTATTCACTAATGGCACAATTTCATGCGTCTTTGGGGCAATTGGCTTAGCGGTCAATAGGGCCTAATAACACCCATTTTGGTATGAAACTACACGTGTAAAATAAATTTAGGAGATATTCAAGCCGTTTTTCTGCAAGATCAATGTTAGACTATTCTTAGATTCTCAAATCTGTTAGACCAGTATTTCTCCTGACCAGCTCTTTGAATCTTTCCAATAAACATTTCACGAATGCTTAGGGAAGTTCTTGTGGATGACTTTCTGACTAAATATTATCCTGTTCAGACCAAAGACTTCTATTAAAACTGAGGTAGACGTGGCATACACACCAAATCTTGAGTCTGTTAAAGGAAGCTAATTCACACCATGCACTCTCAGTCCTCCCTAGTACACTACACGTGACGGTCGCAAACGGAACTACGAAAAAGTGTTGTTTTAACAATAAATAAGCAAAACTATCATCATTTTAACGTGTTCAAAAGTGTCAATTGTCAACGACTATCTTAGTAGTATACAAAATAAATGCGTATTTATTTAGATTTTAATAATTTTGTGCCATATTATTCTCATTACTATGTTTCCAAATAGTGTTACGAACATGTCTCCATCTCACCCAACGCGAGAATAACCACCAAAAAGAGAAATGGACCAAGGATCGAGCTCTGGGGTACACCTATTGTGAAGTCCAAAGCATCAGATAATACACCATTAACATCTAGAGATTTTTGTCTTTTGTTTATATAAGATTTCATAAGTTCAAGTGATCCTCTTCTCACTCCGTAGTGACCGAGATTGTTTAAAAGTATTTCGTGATTAACACAATCAAACGTCTTTGACAAATCACAAAATACTCCCAATATATCTGCTGACTTATCAAAAGCATAAGCTTTTTTTGGTTTCGACAAAGTCAACTACGGCATCAATTAGTAGAGCATCTTTTAGAGAATCAATACTGTTTTAAAAAAAAATAGTCTATTGTTATTGAAAAAGGCTGCCAGTTGAATATGAATGATTTAAAAAAAAAACTTAATGCTGGTATAGTGGATATAGGTCTAAAATTACTTGGATTCTTATGGTTTCTACTTTTGAATAGCGTCATTACTTTATTTATCTTGGTGACATGGTAAATTACCCAGGTGTCACATATCTTGGTGACATGGTAACTTACCCGGGTGTAACTTGTCTTGGTGGTGATATGGTTACTTACCCGGCTGTGACTTACCTTGGTGGCATGGTTACTTACCAGGCTGTGACTTATCTTGGTGACCTGGTAACTTACCCGAGTGGACAGGAGCAGTTGTAAGAGTTGATGCCGTCGACACAGGTGCCCCCATTCATGCAGCTCGATTCTGTGCAGTCCTCATCATTTGTTTGACAGTTGATTCCGGAAAAACCGAGAGGGCATGTGCAGGTGTATGATGCCACGTACTAAAATAAAAACAAGTTAATTTTATAAAACATTTAAAACCCCTTACTTTTTTAGTGTACCAACGCTAGTTTTCATGCAAATAAAACCGCATTGAAATCAGAGCACCCTTTCCAGAGTTACGTAGCAACAAAGACACAAGCCATACATTACTGACTGACAGACAGACAGACACACTACATAGCCTCAAACTTGTAATACCCCTCTTTTAAGATGAGGTTTTAATATAAGTAGCTGTTGTTAAAGACAGCATCGTTATAAATAGAATAATCAAAGTATCCCTAAAAGTCCATCCTCAGACTCTTAGTCCGTCTCGCTGGACCGACGGGATTTTAAAGGTTGCAAGAAGTCAGTGGATGGAGACGGATCAGTAGTGTTCACTATGGCACTCTTCAAGAGAGGCCTATGATGTCCAGTGGTGGATGCTGAGAGTCCTAAAACAGAGTTATTAACTAGAAGTGGTAATGGTCACGCCACATAGCTCGCGGAATCAACGATCGCTGGGGAATAGAGGTTCTCGAGTGGCGACCACAAACTGTAAGACGCAGTGCAAGACCAGTAACATTGTAAGGTTGATAAATGGAGGTGGCTAAAGACCTTTCATCGTGGCATTCTTGAAGAAGTCTACTGCTGGGCAATAGGCCCTGACTAGGATTCTCTGTGTCGTGAGTATCAGGAACTACGAGTACCATTGTACCGCAACACATAGACCCAGAACTAATATTTGCAGATCATACCAGCAGGAATGGCACCCGCAACCTATCGCCTCTCAGCCGGCTAGCTGATCATGATGATGTGGTCTGTACCTGGTTGCAGGTGGCGCCGTTCATTCAGGGCCGCGACACGCACCCGTCGATGTCGATCTCACAGTTCTTGCCTGCGAACCCGCTCGCGCACACACAGTTGTAGGTGTGGTCTGTACCTGGTTGCAGGTGGCGCCGTTCATGCAGGGCCGCGACACGCACTCGTCGATGTCGATCTCACAGTTCTTGCCTGCGAACCCGCTCGCGCACACACAGTTGTAGGTGTGGTCTGTACCTGGTTGTAGGTGGCGCCGTTCATGCGAGGCCGTGACACGCACTCGTCGATGTCGATCTCGCAGTTCTTGCCGGCGAACCCACTCGCGCACACACAGTTGTAGGTGTGGTCTGTACCTGGTTGCAGGTGGCGCCGTTCATGCAGGGCCGCGACACGCACTCTTCGATGTCGATCTCACAGTTCTTGCCTGCGAACCCGCTCGCGCACACACAGTTGTAGATGTGGTCTGTACCTGGTTGCAGGTGGCGCCGTTCATGCAAGGCCGCGACACGCGCTCGTCGATGTCGATCTCGCAGTTCTTGCCTGCGAACCCGCTCGCGCACACACAGTTGTAGGTGTGGTCTGTACCTGGTTGCAGGTGGCGCCGTTCATGCAGGGCCGCGACACGCACTCGTCGATGTCGATCTCGCAGTTCTTGCCGGCGAACCCGCTCGCGCACACACAGTTGTAGCTGCCGATGTTGTCCAGGCAGGTCGCTCCGTTCTGACACGGATCTGTTGATAACATTAGTGTAAAATAAATAACATAATAATACTCCTGTGATACCCAGGCACTTATGAGACTGGTGGTAGCAGGAGTGCCTCATACACGCACTCACCCACCCACACCCACCAATAAACCCTCACCCACACACCCTTACACGCAATTAATTTTTGTTATTGTACTGTTTAAAATTTAGTTTTAGCAATGTTTAATTGCCTTTCATATTGTTTTCTGCATAAATGAACTTTTTTGACAATCTTAGTCTGGGTATCCGCGATACAGGCCCATTGTAATATTATCAATAGCCACTTTTATTTGTAAATAAAAGCATTTGTATTTGTCTATTAAAGGACCAGATCTCAGTCCCTTAGGAACTCAAATTATCAGATGACATGTGACAATGTGACGAAAACACCCGTCCCATACCGCTCCCATACGTCAAGGACTGACTCACTACCTGTTGACGCTAGACCTGTAATGGAACGACCACAGGACTTCAACATCCTGTATCCATCCAGTCATGTGGTTTGAATTTGTGTAATCAGTGCAACTCTTCCAAACACGCGTAGCGCCATCTAGTTGATAGTACCGTAAAGGTAGTCAACTCAATTCTACAAATAAATTAAGACTTCGAAGTCTATTGTATTTGATGGTCAAAAAAAGTGGGGTAATATGGATGTCTTTCGAACAGATTTTTAGTGTCATCTTACGTTTTTCCAAAGACTTTTATTTGTAGAATTGAGTTTACGTACGGGTTATACGGTAAAATAAACTAGATGCCGTTACGCGTATATTGCAAATTTTTGATTGGTGTCGGAATATGAGCTTTATATCTATAGGTACTAACATACACACACGTATTGACATACCGAGAGATTGCAATATACGCTTTATATGTATAGTGATACTCACATGATGCGCAGTCGTCAATGTTGATGGCACAGTCCTTGCCCTCGTAGCCCGGCGCGCACCTGCAGGTGTAGGAGCCGTCGGTGTTGATGCAGGTGGCGTCGTTGTGGCACGGCGCGGTCACCTCGCACTCGTTCACGTCGCGCTCGCACAGGGCGCCGGTCCATCCGACGGCACACTGACAGGTGAACTCGGCGTAAGACGCCTCGGCGACGCACCGACCTCCGTGATGACATCTGGGGACAAATCATATGACATTATGTTCCAACAAACAGTTCAGCCGTGGTAAGTGACAGGGATAACTGTACTATGTTGTGATTTGACGGAGACTTAACTTAATTTTACCACAATAATATACTTGACGTTAGCGACATTCAATGGACTTCAGAAACAGGAGAATAAGCATTAGTAACATCTATTTATCTAGGCTTGAAAGTGTATAAGCTCAAGATTAGCTCAACGCAGACTCCCTAGGTGCTAAGGAAAATATACCTCTGGTACAGTAATACCCAACTGATATGGCTTACCGATGTAC
This sequence comes from Operophtera brumata, assembly GCA_932527175.1. Classification (NCBI taxonomy): domain Eukaryota; kingdom Metazoa; phylum Arthropoda; class Insecta; order Lepidoptera; family Geometridae; genus Operophtera; species Operophtera brumata. The sequence continues at coordinate 16,625,889 of OW052238.1, read as the reverse complement.
GACCTGCGCAGAAGATGATTTTTTAAAGCGCGGGAATTTTCCTGTATTGCTATTGGTCGGCAGCTGCCGCCATGTTAGCGCGCGCCGAAGTGTAATTGTGTGTTACTTGCGAGTGAGACGGAACTAACAGCTGCAGTGTATTATGAACCTTATAACAGTGACCTAAGGTTGATTGTAAGTTTTGAGCATTCTTTCGTTAATCTTCGTACCCGCAGAAAAGAATGTATGCATTCTTTTCTGCGGGTACGAAGATTCACGACGCGCCATATCAGTTGGGTACACATGTACCCACCTGCTTCCCACGGGTCGTCACATTAACGCTCGAACGCAGTGACGGTAGCCTCATTTTTGTTTAAATATTGCCATTCAAAAACCAGTTGCGGACACATCTAGCCGAAAAATAACTGGTGGCATTCCAGCTAAGCTACTATTTGCGCACAAGTTTATCGGCGTTAGAACTTACTGGTTGGGCGTGCAAGGGTCCAGCGTGTTCTCGCAGTTCCGCCCGGAGTGCGGCGGCGCGCACACGCAGCGGTACCCGTCCACGAGGTCGATGCACGAGCCGCCGTGCAGGCACGGGTTACCGGCGCAGTCGTCGATATTTGTCTCGCAGTTCACACCTACAAACAAAGCCCAATTTATTGTAACTACAAAGATAAACCGTCACGTGGATGTGGACGTTAATAGTAAGCTAATAGTTGCGCAGCGAGCTAAGGAGGGAGCTATGTTCGGAGTTTCACTACCTTATAAAATCAGAAATAAGGAGATCCATAGAAACACCAAGATCACTGACATAGCTCTCAGAAGTAGCAAGCAATAGGGGACCATATAACTAGCAGAACTGATAAAGGGTTGCGGAATAAAAGTTCTTGAGTGGAGACCACAAACCGACGCCGACGACATTTTAAAGGTCGCACGAAGTCGGTGGATGGAGGCGGCTTAAGACAGTATTCTATATGAAAGGCCTATGCCCAGCAATGGACTTCAACAGGCTGATGATGAGGAATCTCCAATGTGGACATTTAGGAGCACAATAAATAGAAGTGACACTTACCAGTGAATCCAAGAATGCAGTCGCATTTGTACGCGTTGAGTCTGTCGTGACAAGTGCCTCCGTGCTGACAGGGATTGGAGCTGCACTCGTCAATGTCTCGTTCGCAACGTTGACCTGATTCATATTTGATATATAATATTATTATTTTATGCTTAGCAGCTTTATTATGAAGCTTTGTTATGTTGAAAAGAAACGTCGTTCATTTTTACTACATTTCATTTGACAGTGTTATTTTAAATAATATTTGTAATATTTAGTAATTTTTGTGGCATTTTTATTGGTGCTTAGTAAGCAAAGTTTATTGATATTATACAGCGTGTTTTTTCTAGTCAGTATCGGCACATTCTTAACTATACTTACCTAATAGAGAAAAACGCTGAAAATAAAATAAAAGTGAAATTAAAATGAATTTTCAAAAATGAGTATTTTTACCTCCATATCCTGGGAAACAGTGGCAGATGAACTGGTTCACGCCATCCTCACAGGAACCGCCGTTGATGCAGGGGTTCGAAAAGCACTCATTCACATCGGACAGGCATCTGGAAAACAAACAAAAGTATCTACGTAAACCACATGCAGAGTTGCCATTTTTGTTACAGATTTTGAGACTTAAAAATGCAAATTCTAATTTGTTTTGTTTTTGAGGTAACAAAATAAATATATTGTTATCTTTATCTTAAAGTTCATTGGTTCGTTGTATAACTGGTTCTTCTTGGTTTCTGCGTAAGTTCAGTGAAAAGGATTAAGATAATTGGACCTGAAAATGGCATTGTGATGGTGAAAGGCTAAGATCCGTTAAAAAAACAGAAAACAAGTACTTTCATTTAAAACATTAAAAAATTACTGCCATAATATGAAAACCAATAACTTCGAAATTTTTTTTTCTTGAGTACTACGTGTTTGGTTCTAAAATTATATATTTCTAGAACATACTCCCCACATTGATTACCTACATAATCATCTACAGTTTTATTTAAGTTTGTTATTTTTAATTTTTTTAATGGTCACCCTAATTATATATTTTTCACCTATCCAGTGCGTATCGGGATAACGTGCAGATTCAAATGATACCTCAATCATCTAAATCGGTTAAAGCGTTTAGAAGATATGGTGGAATAAATAAACATACATACATGAACCTAGAAAACCATACACTTTTTTTGGGGTAGTTGTGTAAAAGAAACAAGTGCAAGTTTTTTTACAGTCAATTTCTGAAGAAATTTCTTGTAAATTGTAGAATTCCTACTAAAATGTAAAGGTTGTATGAAAGGTGTATGTCGTAACAACTTACCTGGCATCATAGTATCCTCTGGGACATTCACACCGGAATTCGTTGACCCTGTCGATGCATTTGCCTCCGTTCGCACAAGGGTTGGACAGACACTCGTTGATGTTGGTCTCGCAGTGTTGTCCGGTGAAGCCAGGTATACACTCGCAAGTATATCTGAGGAAAGTTATAATTCTCGGGTATAGTTACATGGCTGACTTACTGAGAAGTGAAATCAAGGCTCCTGAAGATAAAGATATTTTTTTTAAAAAACAATTACAATAACAAGCAATTCAACAAGTCACTAATTTAAAAAAAAACAGATTGTTTGTTGTCTGATTCTTCTAGGTCTGGTTGCGTTGGAACAGCAGTAAATGTAAATTTATTTTTTAAAAACGATTCAAAGTGATCCTTATGATTTCAATGAATAAAATACTTTTTGACTTTGACTTTGAAGGAAGAATTAAAATACATGAAAGTGCGGCTGTTAGTAAACATGCAAGAAATACAAATAATGGCATAGATTTGAATAAACATATATTCAAAAGTAAAAATGATATAGAGATGTGGATAAAGTATATTGATGTAACAAGCACGTGCGAAAAGTTTAATGAAACTTACTCAAAATAGTTATTGCTGCGTGTGAAAGAAAGAATGACATGATTAGAAAAGCAAAAATGAAAATAGTGCAGAAAAAAGATGAACAATTAGAACTACATAGAAACAACGGGAACTTACGTACACAATTAGTTTGCAGCGTATACAAAAAAATGTGATATGATTATGAAATTATATTCAACAACCTTATACAGCCAGCCAGCCTCACAAAAGTAACCAAATTTAAAGAATACAAAGAAGTAACCATAATAATGAAAGCAATAGAAGTAACAAACTAAAACAAAGTAATAGGCAATTTCGTACCTGTTGATGCCGTCAATGCAAGTGGCGCCGTTTCTGCAGGGGTTGGAATAGCACTCGTTGACATTGATCTCGCAGTTACGGCCCGAAGTGCCGGGCTTACAGCGACACTGGTAGCCGCCGATTAGGTCTTCACAGTGGCCTGAGAATATGGATTAGACACATTCAGGAAATATGAGTATAACTCGATAGACTATTATTATATGAGTCTCTTGGACGTGGAGGTCATTTCTAAAAAATCACAAGCTACATATCACGAGTATATTGCTATAGTCACGTTGTTGTTTTTTTTTTCAAGGGAAATGACACGTAACTTTTGCTACATAATCGTAGCCTGTAAGAAATAGGCCCTACAGGTGCTCGTTCTCCGTAAGATGGCACCTGTAAATACTCCATGGCAGGTGCCAACTTACGGTGAACGGTCTGTAGACCATCCATTTTATTGTTGCTATATCAACAAACAAAAGCTCTTTATAACTTATATTTATTTCGGATATACTTTGCTACTTCTAATAACTCGATTGGCATCAGCGCTTATATACCTTGTTTCTTTAGACCATGTTTTAAAACCTTAGAGCATTGCAGGCCTCCGTTCCGTGTTGCTCGATGTTTGATACCAATCACTTATCGGAAAGAAGAAAACGTTTTTGAACCAGACAGAACTATCGGACTTTCTTAACTTGAAGCGAGTGAGGTCTTGCTCATTGATCTGTGTATGGCAGTTGCAAGTAAAGCTGTTGTCACCATTGATGGTGGCACTGACGGTGGAGATAACAGGCAATGGTTGATGGCACTTACCTCCAAACTGGCAGGGGTTGGACTCGCACTCGTTGATCTGTGTCTGACACACTCTGCCAGTGTACCCAGGATGACAGTTGCAGGTAAAGCTGTTGTCTCCATCGATGCATTCTCCACGATGGCAGGGAGCTGAGAGGCAGTCATTGATGTTGGTTTCACATGACATTCCTGGAATGAAATACAGGTTTATGACATTTTTTTAAGATTTGACCAAGAACTGATTTCTGAGAGTTGCAGAAGCCTAAGCAAACATTAACAAAGTCTTTTCTATTTTGAATGTCTTGGCAAGGAAATAAATCACTGACAACACATTTTTCAACGACGTAGTTATGTTTGCGGCACATAATAAATTACAACTAATATAGGCTGTAGAGGGCGCAATGGGAAATGTATAGGTACGAATATTATCACTACGACCCACGCTCGTACTACATATATGCTGCGATAGTTTCTGGGAAATAAATAAGCACTTGGCAGACGTTAGAAACTTGACCCTATTCGAAGCAGTTAGAACTCCGTAATACTTCTTTAGGATACTGCAAAACAGATTAATTTTCGCACCACAGGTTCGTTAGATAGAATAGATTTACCTACACTTTATTCTACCACAGGAAAAATACGATTAACTAAAATACCAGTACAATGGCCGGCATTATCGCTGAAAGAGATTTCTTAAAGGCTACCTTTGGATGTACAGATATGAGCGAAGCAATAACGAACGGAAGTGCACAGAGCACAACTAATAACAATAATCAATCAAAATAATAACAATGGACAACTATTAGGTGAGTAGCTTGCTGTATTCATTATCAGCCGTTAGACATCCAGCATAACACCTCCATACAATGCAATGAGGGGTTTTGTTACAATCACCACGCGTGACGGGATGATTGGTAATTGCACTATTGGTGTTTCATACTCAGATTCGAGGCTGCTACCCATTCCCTGGTTTATTCCCTTATTCGTCTTTAACGACATCCACGAGTCGAGATGGGGTGTAGATTCTTAAGCCGGACATACCACGGCGTAAAGTAAGCCTTGTAACCGATGCTGAAAGAACCAGAGTGGCTTAATTAAAGGCTCCTTTCATGAACACTTACCGGTGTATCCAGGCTGGCATCCGCAGGTGTATCCAGCGATGGAGTCGTGGCATTTTCCTCCGTTGCGACACGGACTGGACGCGCAATCGTCGATGTTCACCTGACAACGAGCTCCGGTGAATCTGTTGTGAGAATGTTGTGTTAAGTGCTAGGAAGATTGACTGTGAAGTGTTTTGTTTTTGGGATTTTTTTACTGGAGTGTTGGTTCACTTTTTGGGAGTAGTGACAGAACCTTGACGATTCTAACGTTGCAACCTATGCATTGCAACTGCAATAGGCAATGCGTATAGTAATGTATATGCATAATATGCAGGTCACTTCCAACTAGAACGGGCCATACGTACGTGGCATTGCACTGGGCACGCCAACCTAAGATGGTACGATGAAAGTCTCATGTACGTTTCCTCTCACCAGCAAACCTTCCTAACTTCAAACGGGAACACCGCAATGCGAGCCGCGGCTGACGGACGCGTCCGGTAATTTGTTCCCAGCTTATGTCTCGGTCTAAGGTTAATTACGGGTTGCTCAAACCAGGCATCCATGGATTATTCGTCAGATGGTTTGTCCAATACTAACCCAATTACACAGTTGCATTTGAACGCGTTGATCATGTCGTGGCAAACTCCTCCGTTCAGACAGGGGCTGTTGGCGCACTCGTCAATCTCCACCTCGCATTGTGTTCCAGTGAATCCTGGAATTACGATAAAACTTATTAAAGCTAAAAGCATAGGTAAACTATATCAAATTACGTACCGAGAGATATAGCAGCAGATTGCACCCAACAGTCACATAGCTCGTGATTGTTGGGTGCAAGATCGGGTTGGGTTGGGTGTTCTCACATGGATGGTTTCTCACGAGAAACATGGTACACCCAGACCAGGAACAATATTTGCAGATCATACAAACATCTGTCCCTCAACGGGAATCGAACCCGTATTTCAGCTGGCTACTCGCCCGCGCGCAGGGAGAAGCCTCCAATAATTGGAATTTCCAATCACCTCTTTGTCAGAGTGAATGAGGTTACAATTTATTAATCATCAGGTCATCAGAAACTTCAAACATTAGGCTCAAGTTTGATTTTGTTCAAGTCTACTCATATAAAGATCTATACTTACGCAAAAAATATAACACATACAGTACTAGGAATCCAACTTGAATATCTAGTCTGTACCTAGAGCTATACTCATCAGTAGCTATCGTGCTTCTGCGACATACCAAACCAACAGCCATGTCTATATATATGGCACATTTTTTGTATATTCCAATGAAGTACCTATCTGTCTTCGTGCTGGAATGCTAATCATACCTTCTCAGTCATAAAAATGGTATCAACTTATTTGCTCTATCAAAATGTACCCTAATTCTTAGTATTTTAAGAGCAAATTGGCCTGGTAGAGTTTATTCCAGTACGGGACTGGTCAAGCAACCTTGAATGCTTTCCAAATGAAAATTAACTCTGTGTTTGTGTAGCTAAAGGAGAGTTTTCGGTGACTTTTGTTTCGGTCCGAGTTAGGACATCTTGTTTAGACCTGAATGGTAAATTACCCCTTGATGATCACTCCCTTGAGGTATGTGAATAATAAGGAACCAGTTTCGATACAGATATCTATGAACTTAGATTTCAATCATGTAGAGTGTAGCAAAAGAGTGCTGAATGGGCAGGCTCGCAGAACTGAAACCGTTGGGATTAAATTTACTGAGTGGTAACCGCAAACCGGACGACGCAAAAGCGGAAAAATTATAAAGATCGCAGGAAAACGGTGGAAGGAGGTGGCTCAAACCCGTTCGTCGTGGCATTCTATGGATGCCTATGTCCAGCGGTGGACTTCTGTTGGCTGGTGATGATGATTATGATGAGAGGATAATCTATGGGTGGGTACCTAGGTACCTACTCTAGGTGACTACTCTAGAGTACCCACAGTATGAATCGTATTCTAGTCGCAAAAATTATGAAATGTGTTTACTCCTTAAGAATCGATTTTCATATTAATGTCTACAATACAAATAGATGGGGAGTAGAATCTTATAATCGAGAGTTAACAAAATGAAGTCTTTAGGTCTTCCCTAACTGAACTGAACTGGACTGGAGTAAACTCCAGTCTAGCATCGGAGCTGACACAGACCTTTTTATCGGTATTAACTAGGTACCTATCAAAGTAATCGTATAGTACAGAAAACCTTTTCTAATGTCTATTTAATAGAGGAATTTTGTACAAAGCCACATAACCAGGCCGCCAACCAAAGATCTAGAATTCCAGAATGTCTAAGTCTATGCCACCAACAATTCGCAATCGGCGTGTCATCTCTCACGAGCTTCAAATAAATAGCTATGTATTATTAATAAAACAATTCGAACGGACTACAGTGCCACACGACTTTCTGACCCAGCGACGTCATCGCTAGGTAGTCAGACGAGTTTCAGCAAATGCTGGACCAAACAAATTTGTAGCACTGCAAGTGTTACGTAATTGTTCTATAACCTATGGTCGTGGTCGGCACAGATGAAATTATAGTTACTAAATAGGTACTAGTAGGTACTTATGGCTCTGAAATGGTTAGGTGGGGGGGAGACACGCCCAATGCGCTTGCATGGTACTGATGGAGGCTCAAGTATTAAACGCAAAGCGGTGTTATGGAGACTTCGATTATAAGGGACCTCGCTAAGGTTGATAAAGCTGGTTTGGGTTAGCAAGAAAATATACCATGGTGTAGCCATAGACAATTTACTAGCAAATAGCACATTTTTGTAAGGGATCGCAAGATTTTTTTTTTAATAATAGACGTAAGTTTAAACTACTGTACAATTACAAATCTACGAGTAGAGGTGTGAAAGTTTTTTTGTAAAGTGTACCACAAAATGCAAAAGTTGTGGGATAGTTACAGGACTCGCTTCGCTCACCTTAATAATTCCAAGGATTTACTCTAACCAAAACAAAATAGAACAATTATAGTCGGTAGAAAAAAAAAACCACTAACCTAACCGAACTTTTGGCTAGATTCGATTATTTCTCAATATGATGCAGATTATTTGGTCATAAATTAGATTAATAAAATCAATGCAAAAAAACAGAAGACTTGCTGTGATGGTTTTGTAAAATTATTTTACAAAATTATTATTTTTTATTATTTTTTATTTTTAGGCGTTTTTTATGAAGATTTCCTTTTGCGGTTGACGCAGCCGAATACTTGTTCATACTGATGTAAAGGGTTTTTTTTTTAAATTAATGGCAGAACTTATCACACGTCCCTCTTGATGTTAAGCGGTATTCTGTGTCCTTACAATGCATTACCTCACAGATCACGTCTCCTAGGGTTCCACTTTTAACTCTCTAGCGTCTCGTCCCGGCTTCACACGGGTAGCTTCAGGATGAAAAACAGCCCCCGACCTACCTCCCCCCTGGTAGCCTATGTCACTCAGGGTGAATGTAGCTTTCCAATGGTGAAATAATTTTTGAAATCGGCACTGTAGTTTTTGAGTTTAATCATTACAAACATACACACACACAAAAATACAAAATCTTTCCTCTTTATAATATTAGTGTAGATTAACACGAGCTGACTTGCCTTGAGATATACATAGGTACAACCTCTATCTTCCACTTTTAATGCTTTAAAAAAACTGAGAACTCAAATTAGTAAAAGTAAGTCGGCCATACCTTACGCCATTCGGAACATCACGATTTTGTATCACATACAGGCTACAATGGGTATGGCCAGCGCATGCTAATGTCGACTTTGTGCATATTTGAATCGTAATAGTCTCAAATAACCAGCTGTTCTGGATACTTCGAATAGTATGAGGTTACGGTACTAAACACTAAATTAAAAAAGTAAGCATATACCTAATTACCTGAAAATTCGGAATGGGGACACACACCACGTGACCTCTCGATAGAGTATTTTTACTGTGCTGCGTGACTTTTAAACCTAACCTATGTCTAGATTGAACAATAATTGGAACAACATAAGAAACACTTAAAATTACTAACAAACAAAACCAGACGTAAAACACTAGAAAACACAAACCTACCTGAAAGAGATAATACTCATGCTATTATAAAAAAAACAAAAGAGCGAAATAAGTTTCGTAATTCGTTCTAATTTCAAATCACGAAATGGGCCAGAACATGTGGTAGTACTTCCCCGGACGAACTCTTTCACAAAAAAGCTATATTACTATCCATGTTCTAGCCGCGTAATAACTGACTCGCTTGAGCGCGCAGCCTGCCAGGTTAGTTAGACCAATAAGGGCATGCAAGGGACGAGGTATGACAACATATTTTTTACTCGCCCCTCAGGGCTTTGCACCCGTTTTTTATACAGCTCGGATGCTTATTATAATTCTTTAATATCACGGTTAACGTGGGGAATGCGTATGCCGCAAAATTCCTATTCTAAGATTTGATTTTTAACAGGTACAATATTCAAATAAAAAATATACATGGATATACTACATTGTAATTACGAAGGATCACTGTAACATAAACATGATAGGAGAATATTTTTTCGATAGAAAAAAAACAAAGGTACGTCTGTTTTTTACCTAGATTCGATTGATTATTAAATGGTGCATATTATTGGGTACAAAATTAGATAATCAAATAAAATCAATACAACAAAGCTTAGGTTCACTGTTGGGTTTTTGTAAAATTATCTATATTGTATGAGATATTCAATAAAACCCGCTTTATCGAGCGGCGCGCGGAGTTTTTTTGAAGAAGATTTCTGCCTGGGTTCGGCGCAGTCTTAATGTCTTCTGAGTTGAGGCTTTATAAGTTTCTAAAGATAATATTTTCGACGATCTCTATGGCGCGGTGGGCGAGAAGCCGGAGATGTGCGGGTTCGATTCCCGCTACGGGAAAAATGTTTAGACAATCTGCATGTTATGAACTTAGGTGCTCATAGTAATACCTAAGACACAGCGGGAATACGTGAGATACTACCTGTGTATATGTGTCTGTTGGGTTATTTATTGCCCTACCTTAAAATTGATCGTACTACATAAGTTTCGGTAGTTATTATCCATTTTTTTAAATGGATTTGTCCGATTAATCTTTTTATAACAGTGGATAATCTTATATATAATAATACCTTCAACATACTTTATTAATTAACAATGTCCGATAAAATTTTCAATCACATTTCCCATAAAACACTCATCACAACTAAGCATGGTTTATCTTAGAATTTATTGTCTTTATTCTTTATAACTATCGTGATTAAAGGCGGTGTTTGACGAGGTGTGTCCGGAGTCCGGCCTAAGAATATACCTCTCCGTCTCCTCCCGTGGATGTCGTAAAAGTTGACCAAAGGACTTTAAAAGGTGGTGAATAGTCAGCAGCCATCGTACTCAACCCAATACAATCACCAATCTAACTGTGGTGATTATGTCAAATCCTCCCATTTCGTTCTATAGAGTAGGTAGGCCTCGACCATCAGTGGAGGTCAAACTGCTGATGAAGCTGTGGCAAAGCAGCCAATCACCGGCTGATAGTCACGAAAACTACTTTGCCGACAATATAATACAATCAAAGAAGGTAAGCAAAAAATGAAAAACCTAATATTAAATGAATTAGTTATGACCCAAAAAATCCGTTCCAGTGGCACTCGAACCCGGACTATAAGGCTAGAGTGAATAGGTGCCATCTAGACCTTTGTGCTTCATCTTCGGCGACATCGTCACTTACCAACAGGTGAGATCGTGGTGAAACAAAGGTCTACCATAGTTTAAAAAAACCCTCATCCTTTAATCGGCAATCCTTTAGCTAATGCGGCTATAGAACGAGCTCACGATGGCAACGAATTTTGTGACCACTATCAACTCGGCTAAGCACCGATAGATGCCATCTACCTGGTGTTTCATTCTGATTTCTGATACAACGTTTGCTTCCGTTCGAACGTCTCCTTAACAGGCATATTAACTGGAAACCGTAAATCGTTGTCATGATGCGCTGATTCAATTAATATAACCATGATTCCATGGGTTTATGGCGAATAAGCCCGAGCTCGACCATTACGTTTTGATGGTCATATGAACACGAGCTAATCGGCTCCGTAATCTGATGGAGTATTAAGCCTATTTATTAAATTAAATGCTTATATACGTATATTTTATCTTCATGTTTGAGTCAGTTTTAACACGCTTTTATTAGCTTGGTCTGTATGTTTGTCCAGCATTACTTATTTATTCAATGGAATTAAAGGACTTCAAACTTTCTGGATCACTTTATCGTCCGAATGCGGAAGTGAATTTTATTAATAAGATTACACTTTTCCACCCGTAAAATGAACTCTACTCGACTGCAACAAGAGTTATGAAAAGTTATGAATAATATTGAAGTTACAAGACTTTTCATTCTATTATAATAATTTTCCGACCCGAAAATGGGCTCTATTGCACCGTTTTAAGAGATATGACATAAGTGGCAGTTCCGCGTCGCAAGACAATGCGTACTCTCATCGCCATGGGAACGCTTTGAATAGGGCTGTCACTTTTATACGATTTATCGTGAAGTGTAGACACAATTAAGAGGTTTTTATATGTGCTAACTAAAATCTTAAAATAAATAAGTAACTAATAAAATGCACATCATAACTTGCTGCTCAAGGATAGGTACCTATGTATTCTTTTGAACTAAAGTGTCATTATGTAAAGAGTAAAAATTATAGTAATTACTATAATTATAATATTAATTAAATAATAATAATATTAATTAAATAATAATAATATTAAATAATTATAAATTTTTTAATATTGTAATTACTCAAAGATATTAAAAAGAGAGAGAGAGTGAAGAATCTTACTTATTTAGGTAATAATAGTTCAATTCAGTGGCGAATGGTAACTTCAAACTGTAACTGACTCTACTTGGCATGGCTGGACAAGAATAAGTTGAAAAAAAAAGTTTTGTAACACTAAATAACTATATAATACTCTGCACAGCTAGAATCAGCAGGTTATCTTAATCCTAATTTAAAATCTGCCAATGTGCCAACCCTAACCTCCAGCTATCTCTTTCTAATGCTAATGATAATCATCAAGCGACCACCGACGTCAACCAAGGAGCAAATTGTACCTTTAAGACTTGCGCCATTTACCGTTTGAAACCTGTGGACGCACTTTCTACGTGTTTTACTACGCTGGTTAATTGTAAAAATTTTAGTAATGTAGATTGAATACTTACCTATATAGATTTTTAGAGAAATCCGGCAAAACGAGCCCAAAATAAAATTATGGAGTCATTAAGTGCTAGAATGTAAGTGTACAGCCATGCATACTTGTCATGCAAAGGTCATCCATGACTCCTACACCGATGACTCTAAAATTCATTTACATTGGTCTCGCTTCTTGGACCCGTGAAGCTAACATTTGCAGGCAAAGAAATGTAGACACTGCAGTATCTGATAGATATACTGACGAAATCAAGGTTATATACACTAAAGTTGCTAATGTAGAACAAACTCAAACTGTCTATGTGGGATAGTATAAACAAAGTCGTAGCAAAACCCAGGTTTAAAATATCCACGTGGCTTTTTAATGTCATTTAAATGTAAATGGGCTCACATAATGAGGCCCCCCTCATTACGAGGATATAGAAGAGACAAATGTAGAGACTGACTAATTTAAAGCACTGGTAAACTAAGGTATAGCTGAAAACCGTTGGAAATGACGATACGTAAGTTTTAGACACTGATATAATAGCTAAGTTAAACACACTTACCAGGCATGCAGACGCATCTGAAGGTGCCAGGGTCATCCAAACAGGATCCATCGTTCCTGCAAGGATGGCTCTCGCACTCGTTGACGTTGGTCTCACATCTTGGGCCGGTGAACCCAACGGAACAGTTGCAGGCGAAGGAGCCGGGAGTGTTAACGCATAAGCCGTCGTGCTCACAAGGCGAACCTGCAAATGTGACAACTAGTGAGGGAACGCCAATGTTGGCAGCAAAAATTGAGTAAATAAATTTTAAATACAACAGAAAAAGAAACAGTAAATTATTGGCCGTGGAGTCAATGATAACTTGCTAGTGATATAATAGGGGATAGGTATATTTGGAGATATAATGATTAGCCTTCCAGATAAGATGATACTTGAACTAAATATGCCAGAGCCGAGATGGGATATAGATCTGATTGAGTACGTACCTTGTTCACACTCGTCGATGTCCTCAGAGCAGTCGAGCCCCTTGAACCCTGAGGCACAAGAGCAGGTGTAGGATCCGTTGATGGGGCTGGTGTCACATATCGCGTCGGCGTGGCATGGGTTGGAGGTGCAAGCGTCGTCGAGATGACAGAGAAGACCTGTGAAGAATAAAAACTCTAATTGAAGGAAGATAAGTCATAAGTGAGTCGGTGATTTTTGCCAAAGAACTAACAAACGTTGGGTTAAATGATTTATTTAGTTATTGGTAAACGTAAGTAAATGTAGATTAGGCAGAGTGACTGCCATGAATAGGCGATGACATGATGAAAGAGGTAAACCGGGCTCCGGCAGTGGACTTCCAGAGGTTGATAATGAAATCTTGAAACCTTTTCTTCTGACAATAGGCTAAAAATGAAAAAAACTTACCAGTCTTCCCAGGAGTGCATTTGCAGTAAAAAGCTCCAACTCTATCAATACACGTTGCACCATTGAAGCAAGCCGCGCCGGCACAGTCGTCGATGTTGACGGAGCACTCCGGTCCGGTCCAGCCGTTGACGCAGATACAAGAGAAACCACCGACGGAGTTGGTACAGGTCGCACCGTTCTGGCAAACTAGGGGCCTGTTGACAAGGAAAATAAGATTATATAAACGGATAAATAAAGGAGGTGAAATGATGGCGAAGTTCAGGCACAAAGCCAAGCCCGAAATTGCCGGAAGAGTTCATATATGGCATAAAAGATTTTTGATATAAATTACATAAAATTCCAAACAGCATCTGAATTCAAAAACTAGCGATCATACAAAAAATTGTGCCAAGTTTTGGTCTAGCCAGTTCCCAAAAAATACCCTAAAAAGTAAACATAAATTGATTATTTCCAAGGAAATCTGAATAAATTACTTAAGAAACTTTTGGACACTAATTTGAGGTCTTAAAAAGTGGTGTCTAATTAAAATCAGCACTCACAAAAAGCAAGCGTAAAATCTCAAATTTTTGCGCACAAATTATACCAAAGAACCGACGTCAGATGAGTATGCTTAAAAGTATTTTAAGGTTTTTAAATACACCTCTTTCGCATGAAACAAATGCTTTTGCAAAATTACGGCTTGGCTTTTTAATGAGCCTTTTTGAAATGTTTTCTTTGCTTTCATTTATACCAAGATCCGGGTGAAGCTCGCATCAAATCAGACCTCTGGTTGGGACTAAAATATTACGAATAGAACTTTGACGAGTAGAAATTACCTAGTTACCATCCCGTTGAATCTTATTTTAATAAGACGACAATTCAGGTTTTGGCCATGGTATTATTGCAAATCCTATCCATTTAAATGTAAGCAATCTAATTAAGTTTCCAAGCCAGAACATTGCTTTATTAAAGGTTAAAGCGTAGATAATAGTAGTCCTTTTTGTTAAGGCGGAGTCAGCCTCAAAATCAACAAAAAGTAATATCTTAGAAGGTCGAGCGAGGACTTTAAACGGAATAACAATATTGAATCCAATTAATACTACATAAAGAGAAGGAAATAAAGTAACTAGTTTACCGTAAATAATTTCGTTAATTAATTTGGTATTCGTATAGTAACAATTAATAGAGAAAACACGTGGATTTTATACTTTGGTGTTCTATTTTTACAAATATTTAGAATTAATAATTAAAATAATAAAAAAATATTAATTAATTAATATTTTTTTAAGAATTACATAGTCAATTAAAATATAACGGGTCACGTTTTAGAATCAATTTGTTTAGATAGATAGATAGAAAACACTTTATTGCACAACACAGAAAATAAGCTAATTAAGAATTAATATTAAACTAAACACGGAAGTACAATGGGCGGTCTTATCGCTATAAGCGATCTCTGCCAGACAACCTCGGGATGGACTGGAATTATTTGCACGACATAGAACGGTGGCTTAAAATCTGGAATACAATCTCTTAAATTAAAAATAAATAAATATAACAAATTACTACCTAATTACTACTACTTACTTGCTTTGTTTACTTATTTTAAATAAAAAGAAAGCCCGCAATTCGAATAGATTTAGACGAGTGGCCATGTCATGTATCCAATTTTCTGACCAGGCAGTTTTTAAACTTATTGTCAGCTTGGTAAGTTTTTCAAAAAGTATTATTTACAAAGTTGTCTCGAAGAGACCACGTTTATACGATAAGAACGTTATTGTATTTTATTTTTTGTGTTGTTTTTGTTTTTTTGTAAGTTATTAGTTTAATTTTATTGATGTGTGTAATTCATAAATACTTAGTTTGTTGTTACGAATTACATCAAGTATTTTTTATGCACAAAACTTATTTTAAATCCAATTCTGATCTGGCCTTAATATTTATTGCACACCGGGTAATCAGGAGATCTGAAAACCTTAGCAACTCATAAGCAATCTGTGGTTGCACGTGCGCAGGATCGAGAACCAACTGCTTTTCGACTCGTACTCCTAGAAAATCGATTATTTTAATTCGCAGTCACTATTATTTTAGATTTGTTTCACTTTCACTTTGTCCGTTGGTTGTTTAAAGAAACTGGATTTTGTCTGTTTCACGAAGTCGAGATATAAGCTTGTACTTACCTATCAGGTTCGTGAAACTACCAGCATTGGCTGTTTCACTTCTATTGTGTCTGTTCTCGTTAATTCACTGTTGTCAAGTGCCCAGGCGAGTTATACATTTTTAGACAACGTGTCTGTCTTGTTTCTCCTATTTTATGTCGCCTATAAAAATACTCTCTTCTAATATTCGAATGACCAAAGTGGCATCACGTATAGCTCAGTCGAATGGTCTTTTGATCGTAAATTCCAACGGGGTCCCTATAAATTGAACACCAGGGTCATATTGACATTGCTGTGTGAATGATGTGTCGTAAACGTATCAGAATATTTAGATTTTAGGGATTTATATTACCACAGATGGTTTATGAATGTGTGATAATGCCTAAGCATATATATAAAGGGTTCGAACTGTGCTTAGAATTACTTTGATTGGGTCCAAAATTTAGATTGATACTTTGTTAAAATTGCTGGCAAATTCATGCTCCTTTTTTTCCAGGGCCCTTAAAATTAGATACAAAGGCATTGTGACCAAAATACAGCCAAAAATACGATAAATAAGAAGAAAGCAAATTTTGACATCATAGACGTCATGACGTGTTTATACAATCGGCAAAACATAAATAAAATAAACAGTAATCCATAACAGTAGTCAAGTGGCATTGACCCTTACTGGGACGCCGTCATCTCCCGGCTAGATGATACCCAGGTCATCATCATTAATCATACTTTTCTTGCGAGTTGCGATACTGAATAGGTGAGCGATGACTAGTGCTTGATGTTACCGGAGAGAGAACTCGAGAAAACCCACATTGAGTGAGAAAATTGAAATAAATGTCAAAGTTATGTCTAAGTGGAATTGAATGTTTCACCATATCGAATACTTCCGATGAGATCGAAACGGCCGAATATCAAAAATTGATATAACAATTATAATATAGCTCGATTTGGTGGGGAACTGATCTACCGCATCCAAAGATTTCAATAATAACTGGAAAATTATGAATGAAGCTTTTTAATCTCTGATAGTTTATTTGATGTGCTTTAAGCTTCAATAAGAAATCAGCTGTGTAATTTTTCTTCCATTCTCATAGACTTTACTTGGCATAAATAGGACATAAAAATGTTATGTAGTGGGCCCCGCCCACCAATCATAACTTACGCCAAGTCGACACCGCTACCGAAGTACCCGGTAGCAGACATGCGCAGGCGCAGCTTAGCTTTAATGATCTACAGGCACCCTGCGATCAGGCAAATTACACTTGGTAATTTCGTCGTAAAGAATACAGTTACAGGGCCAAAATTACACAGGACAATAAAATCTTAACGCTTGAAAATAACACTTATTATTGGAGAAATTAATGAGATGGTCAGCGCAGTTTCGTGGTTAAGGATGCATTCGGTCATGCGTGGTTTTGGCAAAACTTTAGATAAGTACAATAAATTATACGGTTAAGGGTTTTGAAGTATTTTGAATTGTTTAGATTTCAATTGTCTCATTTTAATAAGGGTTCCTGATTTTAATGCCATTTTAATATTGTTATTATAACCTTAAGGGAACAGGGTAACCTTAAGGGGATCCTCCTTATTTGCTAGGCTGCACTGATTTCCGAGGACTACAAAGCAAATTAATTTTCAAACATTCCCTATGTATTAATGATGCTTAATTTTCCCCACCTTGGCGGATCTAGATCAGCTAGGCTAGCTTGTTGAAGAATAAGTACCTAGCGGGTAAAGTTAGTGTAGCCAGAAAAATAAAATAACTGCTTTACTTTTTGTGCCGTACCGCGTTATAATCGATTTAAATGATTGATGGAGACTCAATAATCTCAAATTGAATATACAAACTACCTATGATCTTGTCAGTAACTAATGACGCGACGAAGATCATGATTAGAGTAATGAAGACTTTCCTAGCCGTATTAGAAGTCTTATCAGTTATTCTAATCTTTTTCCTTTATCTAGCAACTGTTTTAGATAAAGAACATACATTTGAGATGGACTACTATTTTATTTGGCACATCCGGAAGAAAGTTTTATGCCAAGAATCAGCAACATAATAAATCATAAGTTAGTCACGATAAGGCAAAAAAGAAATGCATTATAATAAAACAGATAAAATCATGGAACTTATTGAAAAAAAAAAACAATCCAGATTTTATGGATTGTAGGTAGTTACTTCCGACTAGTTCCGAATGAAGATCACTATGACTTATTAATTAAAATTTTATATTGATCTTAATGAGTCCAAACTCGACCATTATGCATCGGGGAGTTCCATTGTTTAACTTCCGCCTCCATCATCAGATCAGCCACCATGTAGCAAAGTCTCGCCATAACCAATAGAATTCTATAACCATTATTTGAGGACATAGGACTATAATCCAATCTACCTGTGTGAGCGGTCAGTTCTCCCAACCCGAATTACAATGAAAAGCTCCACAAATATAACTTAAGCTAAATGCAGCAACATAGTGATAGTTCTCTGGTCATAGCTAAAGCATGCTATGGCGAAGAACGCAGTAAAAAACAAAATTACAGATTTAACAAGGTAGTCGGCGTAAAAACTTGTCTCCTCCACACGTAATAAATCTTGTTGACTTGTACTACTGCTTGTAACGGCATGAGCAATAACGATGTCTCCGTCAGCCCAGTTCGTTCCCACTGAGCTTAGGTCTCAAGTCTCAACTTAGGAGGTCTGACATCTGACACTACAGAATTGCTGTAGATTTGTAAAATGTGAGATCAAGGACTTTATTATAGACTCTTTAATATAACATTCGCTATAATATAGAGGGTTAATAAACATCTTCAATATACTGTTTTAAAAGATTCAAAGGGAAGACAAACCACTAAATAGCTTTGTGTGCGCTTAAAAGACAAATTAAACACCGAAGGACCATATTCTTAAAAGTTCCTTTGAAGCTCTTATGATTTGCGCCATCCTATAATAGATTTTCAATACACGTTATTCAACCGCAGGCATCCCAACCACCTTTGAGACGGAACAAAATGAAAAAAAAAAACCGGAGATGTAACTGGATATCGGCCACGCATTTATCTGTTGCGTTTCATGAGCCAATGGGTCGGATTGTATGACACTATCTCATACAACAATATCCTAACCAAAAATAAACTTTAATACGAAGCGATAGAGCTCAAAGTTAAAGAAGAAAATTAAAGCTTTTAGAAGACAGAACATGTAAAATGAGGCAAGGAGCAACGCTAAGCAGCTAAAGTGTGTTCCAGCATTTATGATTTTGCGTCTGCATAACACAAGATTACGGGAATTTGAACTTTTTAACAAAGAAAATAAGAGTTATTTCAAGAAGAAAGTAAGGTCGAGACTTTGTTCAGTTTCGTAAGAAGCGCCTGCAGCGGGCGGTCTGGCTTGTCCGTGGTTGGTCGAGATATTAATAGTTTGTATAGTGGCGATTAATTTTGGGGAAACGGGTAATAATATTAAATTAAATTTAAAATCATCCGTGATTGAGTGCACAAATTATCGGACGATGGACATATTGACTTGGGTCAAATTACTTGAAAGCTCTAAGAGGTGGGGTGTCGTCAAGTTTATGACGACAGTTGCTTATAATCACTTTCTATAATATTGAGACATAAATCATCTCTCCCATAGGGATGATACTATTTTCTAAGGCTTCTGGCTGAAGCAGTTTTAACTTCCTGTGGGGGTAATTGCGCAATTCCATTGAACTCCACTGAACATCAGTAAAACTTCAAATTTGACATTTAAAGCCCAGTCTGGACACTTTTCTGTCAGTTTCGTATTGTCTAACTACTTGACAGCGGCTTTGTGATGTCCCACTATGAGCCAGTTTCAAGACCAGTGATTACTGTCATTTGTACCAAAACCAAAGCTCAGTCTGACGGCACTGGACATCGAAAAAAACCATCGGCAATTCCTCGAGATGGTAGTCTGGCATGAACACTGGGGTGTTCGATTTGAGTACTCTGACAGAAGGTTTGGAATTACGCAATAAAGGGGCTGGTTGAAAACGAACAAAATGACATTAGGCTCCAAGATCCACAGCTATATACATGTTTTTGTGGTATAAATAATTGAAAATAAAATAGAGAGTTACCAACTCTAATCAAAATTAATGTTGTGACTAAAACTGTTGATAATGTAATTTTAAAAGCTTATTAACAGTAGGTTTATTAGCTTAGAAATTATAATGACTTTAAATTGATTGTATAATTATATGAACAAGTAGTTATATAGGTGCTGAAAGCTAAGGTAATACATACTTGGATGTATTATAGTATGATATAGTGCACATCATGTAAAAAGAACGCTGGCGGTCAAGCTTCTACAGGCGTTCCAGCGTTCTTTTTACATGACGCGTACAATAAATGTACATTATTTGTAGTAAACTAGGTAGGCACTCATTCAATGCATAGGTATACATCTCTTAAATAGGTAAGTAGAAAAGGAAGTAATCTCTTAAAAAGAACGCTGGAACGCCTGAAGAAGCTTGACCGCCAGCGTTCTTTTTACATGACGCGCATTATATACACAATGATATAAAAAACAGGCTAGTACTATTGCTTTCGAATATTAAGCATATAGCATATCATTACGCTAGACTGAGCGTTGAGCTTTTCCTTATTATTACCGTGCGAACGTGCTCTTTTTTATAACCAATCATTAGAGAACAATTAATGTAGGAACGCCGCACATGGCGAGTTAGGACATTGATCTTGATATACATATGAGTAGAACGAAGAGGTAACAAAAAATACTAAATATAGTAAAATGCAATGAAAATAAATAAAGCAGACACAATGAGGGGTTTTCACGGACGTTTTAAATCATGCGCTAATAGATGGCGCTGCTTTGAACCTAGCTTTCAAAATAAAATGAGATGTCAATGTCAACAACGTAGTGATATATTTTCGAGGTTTTTTGTTACTATCACACAAAAGCACAGACAATGCATTTGTTAATTTTGACAAGCATACTTGAGTCAGCGCCATCTATCGAGCCAAATTGAACTACTTTTTTTTGTTATTCGAAAATGAAAAGCCCTCATTGGAAAAAAAATTACTTGATATTACTTAGTGACAGCATCTTCGAAGTCTGTGCAATGAAAAGTTTTTAATAGAAGGAACCAGGCAGCTTTTAGAGAATCGCTAATGACGCGAGAGCGTTGACTCCGGTCGAGCCATTTTGTAATTAACACCCAATCAAAACGATGATCTGTACAAAAAAATAATTTCTTACATGATAGACATCATAAAATCATTTAGGAAGATCGGCGTGCAGGTGGGTTTTTTATTATTACTTCATTTTATAATATTAATGACAAAAAAGCAAACGTGTACTTGCGTTTTCTGGATAATCAAAAATGGCGGTCAATATTGAATTACTCGCAGATCATGTTGTTTATTTTCAACGCTTCGTACAAATTCCATCTTTGAAACTGCGTGGTAAGGTTGAAAATTATAAGGATTAAAATGATTTCTGAGAGGTTAATCATTGGATCTGTTCCAGCCTTTTGTTTCATCGAGATGCCTGTTTAATTGGACAGCGCCGATTCCTTGACAACCGAGTAATACCTAATGAAATCCATTATTAACCGTATTCAAACATTTATGAAAATCTTATCCCCAATATTTAAGGTCCAGAATCCAGTGCCTTTGGTAGGAGTAGATGTAAAAACATCGTGGTAAATTTAATACTTGCAAGGATACGTGATGCAATTCAGAGAGATCTAACTGTTCTTTAAAATTGTTTGCAAAAGCTTAATTACACCTAAAACGTTATTGTTTGAGTGAGTAATGTTGTAACGAATTTGTTTTTAAGCCAGTTTTGTGGTCTTTGTTTGTATTGACCGTTGCTTTTATGGTTTTTGATTACATGTATGTAAATATTTGACAGTTTATTATTAGATAAATACAAACAGTGACAGGGTTTATCTATACTTCTATATATATAAAACAAAGTCGTGTTAGTTACACCACTTATAACTCAAGATCGGCTGGACCGATGTTAGTTATCTCTTTTTTGGTGGATTCTTCTCCACTCCGAATAGCAGAATAAGTAATAAAATAACGGGGGGGGGGGGGGGCTGTTTTTCACCGGGGGCTACCCGTGCGAAGCCGGGGCGAGTCGCTAGTATATTATAAAGAGGCAAGATTTGATTGTTTGTTTGCATTGAATAGGCTCCGAATCTACTAAAAAGATTTGAAAATTTATTTCACTGTTGGGAAGCTACACTATCCCCGGCTGACATAGGCAATAATATATTTTCAAAAAAATTAGGGATCCTTACTAAAACTCTAATAAAGTAACCCAAGGTGTAAAAAAATTACCTAAAATATTATTTACATCTGGTGTGTGGATAGATGGTGGTTTAAGAGGGGGGGGAGGGTTAGGGGGAGGAGGGAGGGGAGATCCGAACACTACCAGTGCTTAAGCCGGGGCGAGTTTCAAGTTTCAAATAAAGTTTATAACAACATTTTAAATAGCCTTTATAGGTACTCCTAATTCATTCATTCGTCTCTGGTTCTTTCTTGGTTATATATTTGACGATAACTACTGGCGGCACCACAGACGTTTGCCACCGGTAGCGTCTGTGTGGTGCCTCCAGAACAAGAAGCTGATTCAAAGAAAGTGATATAAATAAATAAATAAATAATAAATAAATAAATAATGCTGGACAGTTTACAGAACATTATCTAGCCCCAAGCTAAGCAGAGCTTGTGTTATGGGTACAAGATAACTGATATACTTAATACAATATATAACATAGATAGATATTTTTTATTATACATAGAAAATACCCAGAACACCCTGAACAAATATCTGCAGATCGCACAAATATTTGTTCCGAGGCGGGAATCGAACCCGCAACCTCGTGCGTCGCAGGCGAACCATCGCCAGCCGCACCACAGAGGTCGTCAAATATATCTTGAGGTACGGTGGCCTTGTGACCGATTATTAATTTAGACTTACCTCAAAGCGCATTCGTCGACGTCCGTCTCGCAAAGTGTCCCAGTGAAGGTAGGCGAACACTCGCAGGTGTAAGAGTCCAGTCCGTCGATGCAACTAGCGCCGTTCTGGCAGAGGTGGCCGGGGCAGTCGTCAATGTCGTCTCGCAGTTTAGACTTACCTCAAAGCGCATTCGTCAACATCCGTCTCGCAAAGTGTCCCAGTGAAGGTAGGCGAACACTCGCAGGTGTAAGAGTCCAGTCCGTCGACGCAAGTAGCGCCGTTCTGGCAGAGGTGGCCGGGGCAGTCGTCGATGTCGATCTCGCAGTTTTGACCTCGGTAACCTGTCACATACAAAAAAAAAAGTTGGCGTTAAAACAAAAAGACGAAGCATGAGGAATGGAACAGTAGCATCGCGGCCGACCAAGAATAATGAGGTTACGAAAGGGTATTTTTAAGCCCCGACGCAAAAACGACGGGGTGTTATAAGTTTGACGTGTCTGTGTGTGTTTTTTTTTTTTTTTTTTTTTACTACTTGGATAACGGAACAAGCAAGAGGCCCACCTGATGTTAAGCGGTAACCTCTGCCTATGAACAGTGCATTACCTCATAGGTCACGTGTGTGTGTGTGTGTGTGTGTCTATGTGTGTCTGTCTATGGCATCGTAGCTCCCGAACGGATGAACCGATTTCGTTTTTTTTTTGTTTATAGGTGAATATGTCGGGAGCGTTCTTAGCTATGTTTGATCCAAATCGGTTAAGCCGTTTCATTGCGTTGCGGGTTTAATAATTTTTACAAAATTCATTACTTGTATTTAGATCTTTTAGTAGCTTTCCCCGACTTTCCGGTGTGTCCAGCCTAAGTATAGACCCATTCCATCTCCTCCTGTGGATGTCGTAAAAGCTGACTAAAGGGTTTTACACCAGGGGATGGGAAGCAGCATGCACCTGAGTACTCAACACCAATATTGCAATCACCAAGCCGCATGCCAAGCGTACTGATTGTGGCAAATCCCCACCATGCTTCCTATGGGGGGCTTCGTCCAACAGTGAATGAATATCGACTGATGATGATACAATACCACCAATACCACCAAATGATACCAGCATAGAACAGTCATTTCATAAATAACTTGTGATATATTATATTATCACTAGTTCCAGCCTGAGGTTTCGCTTGCGTGGTACCGGGATAAAATGTTAGACATAGATAACTGTTTCCAAACTTTCGCATCTATACTATTAGTAAGATTATATATAAATCGTCCATAATAATTACATTTATAGGAAAGTATATTTAAAATAAGTTTTTTGTGAAAAATATATTTTTCAATACAAGCTTATATAAAATTAATGATCGTGATCGTGTGCTGATCAAAATGAGCCTAAACACGGCAAGTCTACTATTATCCATTGAGGAGTTCCATAGTCCAACTTCCGTCTCCATCATCAGATCAGCTCGCAGTCACCATTATACTGTATTGCCATCGGAACTTGATAGGTATGCCATTTCAGCTCAATCGGTTGAGGATATTTGCTTTAAAATTCAGTTGCAAGATTCCACCCGGATTCCACCTAGACAAACATACATACATTGTAAGTTAGTAGTATTAGTAGTAGTAGAGCTTTTTTGTGAAAGAGTTCGTCCGGGGAAGTACTACCACCATACCTATTTCTGCCGCAAAGCAGTAGTGTTCGCATTGCTGTGTTTCGGTTTGAATGCCAGTGAAATTAGAGGCACATGAGACTTTTCATCTTTATGTTTCATAGTGGCGGGCGCAGTGCAATGCCACATAGGGTGCGTCCTAGGTGGATGTGACCTATGAGGTAATGCACTGTTCATAGGCAGAGGTTACCGCTCAACATCAGGTGGGCCTCTTGCTTGTTCCGTCATCCAAGTAGTATAAAAAAAAAAAAAAAAAAGTTAAAATAAAAGCTTGTAACATGGGATCAGTATTTCTCTCATTTTATAACATAAACCATATGAGAAAGATGAGGTTATTGCCCACTATAACCTCTCTGGAAAAATAATTAGTCACTTAATTACTTCTCACAATCTAACATGTTTCTATGTTGTAACATCTGCCGTTCGCAAAAAAGTTCATTTTATAGATGGCGTTGAAATATTAAGTCATAAAAATAAATTAAAACGATTCCATTGCCTGATGATTTATGTGCTATATTTTTGGACATCTCAAAAACCTAAACGGAAAATAATTTAACATTCATATCAATAGCGAAACGGCTATATTTATAATCTTAATAACCATAAGCTCTTTTACTAAATTACTACTTTAAAGACAAAATGAGATATTAGTGATTATGAAGATTTTGAAAGCAAAAACAGAATCTTAGATAATAAAAGTATAGGCATTGAATTTGAGTACTTTCTTGTGATTATTAATAAGATACTGATGCCGAGACTAATAGACACGACTAAGAACGTACTAATGCTTAGCATTGTCCCTGTCTCTATCTAGCACGAGTGATTTAACATTTGTGTGACAGTGACAGGGGCAGTGCTAAGCATTAGTAAGTGCTAAGTAACGTCTATTTATCTCGGCCTGAATCATAAATACACAAATTATTTCAAATCAGACACATCTATAGCTTTTTGAAACGTCACATCACGCATTATATTTGTAGGTTAAGGATTGAAGCCGCTGACCGATTTCTAGAACTGATCCATCATCTACGGAACAAACAACCTTTTGTTTACCACCGCAAGTGTCGAAAGGTTCACACATCAAACAGCACCAATGATTAGCGACTGTTGGATCTCATTACCTTCATTAACTTCAGGCAGTTCCCACGGAGGCCACATGTGTATGTTTATGGGATATAAAAACGTAACGGGCGCTGGTTTTAAATCTATCGACGCCTTTTTTGCTAAGTTCAACAGCACATGCGGAAAGTTGGATAAACATTTCGGTAAAGTCAAGGGGAGTATATCTTTCGAAAAGAGTAAACAGAGTAACAGTTACAACTGTTTACAAACCTATAAACGTATCTTGAAATGTTACTTTTGTCGAAGCTTGAGAAAGATTTTACACACACCCATTTGATAGAGTAAATGGTGATAAAAAAGTAATATTAAAGTTACTACAATGTTTGTAAACATAAACACATTTTTACGCAGTAAAGTTACACATCGACAGCGATGAGTATACAAAAATCCAAAGAAAGATTCCAAGTATGTCTAACATAATTCCCAAAGCTTTACAAATATTTACGTCTGAACGAATCGATTGAATTTATTCATACATTCAAAAGTACATTCGTAAAGCATTAAAGAAATCGACAATAATGTTAACATATTAGTTGGTGTGTGAGATTTAGACTCTACATCTTTCCCAGAAGTGTTGTACAATTGTGGATAATACGCGGAAGCTATTAAGCTATTTTTAGATATAAAAACACATGTTGAAGATATACTCGTTTGAAACATGGTCGTGACAAGTGGTTAGACATGTGTTAAGTTCATTGATAACTAGAAATATGTCGTGGAGTAAATTCAAATTCAAAAGTATTTTATTCGTTGACACAAGGATCATTGTGAATGTAAGTATGGTATTAGTGTTAGGTAACTTCGTTCAGGAAACGAAAGATAGCTATGATTTCATTAATGAAAAGTAATGATGAGTATGTGCTTTTTTGAGATTCGATAAATCTACAAATATGCTAGTCATGAGTAGCATCCACCCGCGGCTTCGTTCATGTTCCACCAGGATAAAACGTAGCCTGTGCTATTGCAAATCTTTATGCCTAACTTCACCGGAATCGGTAAAGCCGTTACGCGGCGTATTTTAACCACCTATAACATGCATTGATACAATCATCCTTATATTCAGAAAAATTCTTTATAGGTTTAGTAAAACGAATAATTTTTTGATAATGTGACTGATGTTTAAATAGTAACTTGCCAGTATTTTCTGAAACGTCTATAGCAATAAAGCTATAAAAGGCTGATGAGTATAGCAGATGTCCAAAACAATTCGGTGCTATTTTTTCCCTATCCAGTTTGAAGAGGCAGTAAACAAATACATTAACATTGGGTGTTAATCAATAGGCTGTTCCCACACTTGGGAGCTGATGATTATGACGTCATTGTGAGACGTCTATTTTAGGGTCCATTAAAATGTCGGAAAACAACCTCTTTGAAAACTTCAATAAGTTCAGGATCGTAAGTGCCAGTGACGCACATCACTTAAAGAGTTTTACGATGATTCAGTGTCAAAAAATTTGAACCAGGCGATTCAGTTTTATATTTGAGAAAGTTTTGCGAGGCATTACCATTTAGCGCAAATGACCTGTTCATCTACGTGTGTTTGCTACACATTTGTTTCATCATGGAGAGCAATTTCATTTCTGCTCTGCTTTTATACTGAATCAAGCATACATATAATCTAGTTTTAATTTAGCCACTCTTTCTTTGAATTTTTTAGGGTTCCTTATCACAACAGGATCTTTCCTTTTGTGATAAGGAACCCTAAATACGGGAACCTAAATAGAATCACTTTGTTCGTCCGTCTGTTTGTCTGTCTATATGGCAAGAACCTTTTTCTCAGGAATGGCTACAAAAAACAACTTGAAAATACCAAATATAGGTATTTGCGCTTATTATACCGTAAAATTTCTAAGCTCTAATTCAAAATCTAAATTCTAATTTCTAAAGTTTCTAACTCAATGCATTAAAAAGTTATGGCAATCGTGAAAATAAAAAACCTTCAGGTTACTTCGAGTAACTGAAATTGGAAATACTAGGTTTTGTGACACAAATAATGGAAAATGATGCAATAATTAAGAAATTTCCACTTTCTTACCCCTAGAAAGGGATGTGAAGTTTGACGAAAAATGTTCCAGTACGCTTGTACAGTACGGAACCCTCACGAGTCTCACTAGCACTTTTCCTTTATTTTTTCATTTACAATATTTTCTGTTGTATATTTTGGATTTCTACATCATATACTTCTCGCAACTTGTACCGTTGCACTATCATCAATGTCATCAACATCAGATACATCTTCATTAAAGAAACAATCATCGCAGTTTCCTTACCGTCAACCCATTTCTCACATCGCGCAAGCAACGGTGGTGAACTGTTGCCTCACAGTAATGAAGCTAATGAACCAACCAAGAACTAAATAAAAATGTGATGTAACCGTGATTTCGCAACGTTCGCAAATTGTATGAAGTGTAAGAAAGGTGTTATTATTTACTTTATGAGTTTTGAAAATGCAGGACAATTTGTAAAAGATGTTATGGATGGTTCACAGAATACAGAAGCCCATACAATACATGGTAGCCTATATCTTGCAGACTATTATAGTAATAAATATCTAGACGGATATCTGACAAGAAAGAAGTGTAGAAGTAATATTTTCTATACTATAGTCATAACAAAATGTACAACTCCATCGATCGTCAAACCTACAACGTTACCAACTTTATTACGTACACAAACCAAACAACATTTAACATTGCCATAAATATGAATACAAACATTACTCTACGATTGAGCTAAGTGCAGACTGGATGGTCAAGTCGTGGCCGCCTCAGGGCACGGTCGACTTTCAGCCACGATGACTTAGACACGCAATGTGTGAGGAACTTAAAGTAACTAACATCGAGACGACTCTATTACAAGAGTATAAGATTCAAAATAAAGATCTAGGAGATAGGTATTCCTGCAGGCAAAATATATGGAATGTAGATGATGTATGCGGCCTTAATAATTTGCGGAGATAACTTTTTGAGAAGTTGCGATTTAAAAATAATATTAAAATTGTTAGATTAGATCACATTATTGCTCTCAGGATCTTAACGTAACAAACACAATAATGAGATACTATTTTTTTTTATATTATAAAAGAAAAAGATTGCATGTTATGTCACAGTTATAAAATATCTTATTCATAAATTCCTCTTGGATAAGGTTGCAAAAGCAAGCATAAAATGTAACTGTTGAATGTTGACGAATCAGGCATCAGACCATGCAACAAAGTGCAATAAGGTAAATAATGTAACATTACCCGACAAACATGGCTTGCTATAAACATAAGGAGATATCCAATAACTAGACGTAAACGGAAACTTGAGCTCGTTAATGAAATGACACATTCATACTTAAGAGCATACCGATGACGAGCTTACGAGTATACGTACAGTTACAATTCTGCAGATGTTATTCGAACCTACTATAAATTATAAACAATTTAAAAATCTTTGATATTACGACACAGATGCAGCGGACTCGAGTAGGGCGGCGAGTCATGCTATGGACAGAAGAAGTCTACCTTCTTTTAAAATAAGAAATAATAAACAAACGGAACTCACCAGTAGGACAATCGCACTCATATCTCAGCTGATCCAACGGCGTGCACCTTCCATCATGAAGACACGGAGACGGCTCACAAGGAACGTACTCCGCATCACAATCCCGACCCGTATACCCAGGCTCACACACACAGGTATACGAGCCATGCGTATTGAAGCATCGTCCATGATGGCAGGGCCCAGATCCACCGGTTCCACTGGAGCATTCGACCACGTCTTCAGTGCATCGGGATCCAGTGAATCCTGGAGGGCAGACGCAGGAGTACCCAGCAGCAGTGGAGTTGTCAGCCACACAACGACCTCCATTTCGACAGGGTTGGGATGCGCAGTGGTCTTCATGTGAGCATTCTAAACCTGTGGACAAATTATTTCGTTAATAAATACTACAAAGAGTAAGCTAAAAAGGATATTTTGATTTATAATGTGAGACATTACAATAAGAGTTATTTGTAGAACACCAGCACCACTAGTTTCCGCAAATCAGTTTCAGAAGGAAAATAAAGCATCAAATGTATTGTATTATCCAATTTGGATTCTCTAAGGTTCTGCTAAAAACGTCAATGATAGATAAGGTTCCACAGAAAAGCTTCCAGATTATTGTCCACTCTATGTTTACGAAAAATAATTAATCTACTAAAGAAGTACATAAATAATTTTATTTTGACACTAACGATTGCTACAAAAGAAAGAATACAGAAACATCAATAAACAGTGAGGTCGTGAACTCGAAATGAATAGAAGCAAGCTAATTCCCATATCATCACGACGATAAATAACCAAAACAGCACTCTGAAATTAAAAACTTGTTTTTTTCTAGTAAAATTACCATAGATATCTAATATTTGGCCGATTACATTACCGATAAGGTCCATTTGCGAAATAGACAATTTATGACTACAAGAGATGACTTTATGGTCTACGAAGCTATATGCTTTTGCGCTAATTGTTTTCGAGTTTATTGGCCAGTGGTTATTAACTGTTTACGTTGAATGGACTAACTATCATAAGGATATCAATTAAGTCTGTTATTTTTTCGTGTTTCACTATATTATGTTATAAAAACAGCGAATTAATAATTCAGTTTTCAGAAGTATTATTTTCCTTCACTTAAAAATCAATGATACCAACCCCACCAACTTTTGTTTCATTCCCATACAAATTATTAGCATCTGTTGCAATGATGTTATTATCTTTTGATCATAATTTATGTTTTAATTCACGATGTCCTGTCTCTAAATGTTTTATTTTCTTTGCTTCAATTGCCTTAGCGTTCGTAATAAGATGCAAACCAACTACTGAGGTCAGCATCTCCCGTCACCAATTGGAACGCTTACTGACTAATCGACATGAGCTAACGATATAAAATAATTCCGTTTGATTGGTCGAAACAAGCTCAATTGGTGTTACGGTCTTGCTCGATATGTATGCAAGCAACGAAAATATCTGGAGCGATTTCATTTGTAACATGAATTTGATTGGATCTATTATGGTTGATTGTGTTCGTAATCAATATGAAAAGTTCTTTAATGCATTACAATCCTCTTTAAAAAAATTACCTTACAACTACAACGAATTTTAAAACAATAGGTACTTTTACTACTTTTCAAATATGATATAACAACCGTAATAATTTAATATCATATTATATTTATATTTTATATTTATTTATTAGAATCACCAACATAGTAAACACCGTTACAAGTAATTACAACACATGATAAGAAGCAATTATCAAGCAAGTAAAAAACAAAAGCTTTTGATATAGACAACTAGCCCGAAGGAGAATTCAAAATATGTCATTGAACAATTCATATAATGTAAAACAAATTGATTAATCATAAATCTCTGGACAAACGAGTCCGCGTGTCCATAGATGGTAAAGATATGCGCAAGTTCAATATGGTTTTTTACTCCTAAGATACATTTTACAGTGGTGACGAGATTTACAATAGGCCCAAGTAATGAAGGAATTGCGATTTTTAAGATAAACTAGTGGAATGCCCGCGACTTCATCCGCGTGTACTTTTCCATACTAACTTAAACACCCCGCTGCACCCCCTTAGGGGTTGAATTTCTGGAATTCCTTTCTTAGTGCACCCCAAATGGAACGTACCCTCAAATTTTCAGGTTTCTAGGACTTATGGTTTAGGCCGCAACGATTTTAAATATATTGATTGATGTTGGAGTTGAATAATCGTTGTCGTTGTTGTTGTTGTTGTTTGTTGTTTTGTATTTCTGTGTGTTATTTGTGTACAATAAAGAGTTAATCTATCTATCTATCTAATAATCAACTACCTACTATGGGTACTTCCCATCTCACAACACAACAAACGCGATAAACGTTTTTTTTTTAATAAAATTATAATATTTGTTTTGCGTATCGTTTGATGCCTCTACTGTTGCATTTAAAACTGCAGCAGCTGTAGCATTTTATTATTTGCAGCGATTATTTAGAAATCCTGCTTGGGTGTCTTTGGAACGAATCTTTTATTTAGCAACATCATTAATAAAATGTCTATATTTAATTCATCATAGTTCGTATTGTCAAAACTCATAATTTAGTTTTTAGGGAGTGGTAAGCAATTAATTTTGATACAGTTTCTTGTTAGAGAAAAAAAGACGAGACGTAACCAATTTCGCTTCACCGGAACTCAAAAATTGAAAGCACTTTTTCTAATTACCCAAAACAAAACTAGTTTGAAATCAACTTTGCTCTGCACTGTTATTATCCAATAACAAGCAATTTGGACCTTATGATGTAATGTAATAGAGATCATATGACGCAGAGATAGTGGTTATATATTAAAAGGAAACGTTGAGTGAGACTGCTTTCCAAAACTAGTGTTTTATTATTTCCTTATAAGACTTATACAATATTATTTAAATTAAGCAAGTATTGCAGACAGCCTCTAGCAATTTATTTAATTTCGCTTTTAGCTGCCATCACTTTTAATTTGTCTGGTTGAATATAAACAAATACGGCATTGTCTAGCTCAATGGACCCACATGGATCCGGCGGAAGATCAGCGTTGAGTAACTAGTGTACGCAACATCATGCTGAGTCGGACTCTAATTTGTGACGTCGCTGCGTGGATGGCACTGAGAGACACTCTATTAATTTTAGTTAAGTTAGATATAAGTACTTAGTTTTTGCCTTTTGTAGTGTCATTTCTCTACCCATATAAATAAATTTTCTTTCTTTCTTTTCTTTCTTTTAATGATATTTTATTAAGCTAGATTCCAATAAACCAAAACCCAAAAATCCATTTCAATATACCAAATCCAACAAACAACCACATCCCTAAGCTTGTCCTAAATAAATTGCAAAAGGCGAAGTTTGATTGTAATTGCGACACATAAAGAATAAAGTAATATAGAAAATCAAATTCTTCAGGTTTGACTCATTTCACATTCACACATTCATTCATTCACAGTCATTTCCTGATTTTCATTTAGCTGGGGTTCTTGCAAAATAAATTTATAAAAAAATAAAAATAAGACTCCAGTAAGAAACACCTGTTGTGCATACTCATTTGTATTTATTATAATATCAGTTGCAAACAGACTGACAGACAATTGAGTAGCACATTTATAAGGATCTGCGATAACATGGCAGAACAAAATCATTTACCAACGTGTATGGGTCTTGTTTGTGCAATGTGAACTTAACTTACTGAACTTTATACAACTACACCTCGCCAAAGCAACGTTATAAAAATGAGATTTATAATGTCTTAAAAATCAAAATTGAAGTAAAGTTGAACAGATAAAAGTAAGCGACTAACCTGTATATCCCGGGGGACAATCACACTCAAACGTATCCAAAGACGTCAACCGACAAGTCGCGCCATTAAGACACGGAGCCGAATCACAGGCAGCTGGTATCCTGATCTCACATAGCGAGGCACTGTAGCCGAGGGGGCAGTCGCAGGCGAAGGAAGGGGGGCCGCCGCTGACCCCAGGCCGAACTCGGCATGAGCCTCCGTTCTGGCAGCGGGGTGATGACTCGCTATGGCAGGGGTTGAGATGTTGGCAGAACTCGCCGGCGAACCTTGAAGTACAACTGAAAAGAAAAGATAATGGATATTAGAAGATGGATCACAGATGGATGAACTATGCGTCTAACATTGGAGATGATGCGGTGTATAGTGAAGTTGAATGAAGTTGTATTTTTTAAACTTTCGCGATCAGAACTCATATTTATGGATATTATCATGGATATTATAATAAATAATAAGGTAATACGCGATAAATACCCGTGATAATATTCATAAATTTGAATGAAGTTGAAGTTAAATGAACTTAATAATTTTCTGAACACCAAAAGATTTAAGCTGAATACAATGATGTACATATTTTCAACTTTTCCCGGGCCTTCGTATAGTAGGGCCTTATCACAGGTTACCCTAGTTTGGGTACTAATGTTTTCAGTAAAAAAACTAATCAAATGTAACTAAGTACTATAAGATTGTACTTTTGTGTATTTTTCGCCTGTATTTTAAATATATTTAAATTTAAAAGTGCCTTGGCTGATGATAATAATGATGAGTAGGAAACCAATGAAGGTAACAACTATCTATAAATACACAATAAATAATCAACATTATTTCTACCTACTCCAAAACATGTTGGAAAATAAACCGCGAAACACTTTGAAATAGTGCCCAAAGGGATTCTATTAAAATCATTTAACTCTTGCCTTTCCGATTACGCGTACGCCGTAGGAGGTCCAAGAACGGACACAAGTACAATAGGAACACGGCACTGTCGTATAATTTATACAAGAGCTGTACTAGTCATGTGCAAAACAAAAATATGGGCCTATGCGGCTATTTATACTTAATTTAATGGGTTGTAAAATCGCCATAAGCCTATTAGATAATGCGAATGATAATAAAAGGAACGTAAGAGTATGAGCGATGAAGAACCATAAAGTTTTATTATAGTAATTACTCTATAGAATCTATAGAAATAGAATTAAGTACACATAAATTAACATCATCAATAATATGATGATTTATAATAAAATGATAATTTTAATTCATTGACCTTAAAATAATGCCTAAACGTACACACGATCAGTTTAGTACCTGTTATATAAAATACGAGTAATAATAACAAACCCCAATAGTTCCTGATTGTATTCAAGTGAACGGTTCACGCGTTCCTTTATAAAATATTGGAATATTTTGATTTGGAGGGCCAATTTAAGTAGATTTCTTATTCAATCTCAAGCTACACTTTCGTTCTAACAACAAAACCCTAACAAGCCACCGTCTCACATATTATCTTATGTCCTGTGGGTGCAGCACCACAGATAACCTAACAGTTGCATTGTCGTGGCCAGCGCCGGACAACGACAATAAATAACGCAGATACGTCGGGACACGACCAGGTGACGTGCGCCCGCGCACTCACTTGTTTCCAAGTGTAAGTAAACTTGACATTTTTGTTCTTGTTTTAGGTTTGTGCAATTTTTTTATATTGTTCAGGTCTAAAATGGTTCCACATGGTGATAAGCTATAAGGAGTTCAAGAGGATCTTCTGAATGTTACTAAGTAGGTAGGTAGGCATCTAAACAAATAAATGTGTGGTCCAAGGTTGTTGATTATTCATAAAACCAGTAATCTATTCTTCCGACAGACGCACAACAAATCACATAAAATTCTATTGGACTTCTAGAATTTCAAATACATCAGAAATTAACAAGACCTTCTACCTACATGACTGCTTGAGCTTTATAAAATCCGTTGGAATTACCATAATCTCACAGTATATTATAGTAACATGATAACCGAATGATATTATGCTTAACATATATTATCATTGCTGGTCTTTGATTTACAGCTTCACGTTACTATCAAGCTGAAAACTTATTTCAACATCTCCTTGTCACAATATCTGCAGCTTTATCACAAAATCCTGAAACATTAGGGCACAGGAAAGCAGTGTCAGAACAAGATAAATAATAGTTAAATGTTCAGCTATAAAATCGAATACAACTAATCATTACGCCTATATACTGTACCGCACCGAATCTAATACCCACCCACGTTTATGTTAATGTTGTCACTTTAATGAACTAAATCTCATTTATTACTTTAGTTTGATAGTAACACTTCGGGCGTTTGTGGGAAAATAAACAGTTTTACTATACTATCATATTCAAGAAGTATCTGATCAAAATCTTCGTCTATAAAATCATATTGGGTCTTCGATTGCTCGTTCATGGATGGATTGTTTATTTAAATTTGAAATATATGTGTTTTATCATAATATCTATCAGCATTAATTTTCTGAAATAGTCGATCATTAGAAATTTTACTTTCATCTCTATAATATGTTAGTGACGCCAGGCTTCGTTTATCATCATCTTTATAGAGGGCAATAAAATTTATAGATGTTTTTAGATTTACTCGTTATTTTAAATGTTTTCTTGACTGTGAATCCAAACAAAGGATATCGACAAAAGCCCATAGAATAGATGCATCGGCATTTTCCAACATTTTAACATTAAACTTGAGAGGAACCTGTAGGCGTAGGTGTTTCGGAGTACTTCGGAGCCTGTCACACCCACGCGTTGACCTCAGCAAGGGTTGGGTGCAACCACCGCGCCTGCGGCGTTGCTTATGTGGATGATATTGCGATATGCGTTTATGACGATGACTGTTAATATTTCATTTTGATAAAATGTTGTTGTAAGGTTTGTTCTTAATGATTAAAGCTCGAAACCAACTCAGATTGTAAAATCATGCAACCACTAGACCAATTTAAATTATTAGTCCTCGGTGAAATTAAATTAAGCAACAGGTATTATACACTTTTTCTCGTCACGAATATTTTTCATTTCCCGTGGAAAGACTGAAGTACTTATTTTCGTTTAGATTTTCCTGTAACTGTCAAAATTATAGGCTCATTAGTTATGGAGATAAGGCCAGGTAGAGAGGGTGGCTTCCTAAAGATCCCTCTCATTTGACACGTCACAAAAAGCCCATGACAGAAGTATTTTTTTAATTTCCTAGTTTGGTTCCCAAATTTTGGCGCCCAATATCTGTACCTATTCGTTAGAGTTTACGTGTACGTCCGAGATTGACACCCGTTTGCACTAAACATAAGAATCGCCTAAGTTCTTTCCTAACTTTTTTAGTCTACTCCTAACGATAAATTTGCTTGCACTAACCCTAAGCCTTTCCTTAGTCCACTTAGGAGATTCTAAACTTTATGAGCCCGATTATGAAACGACTAGAGCGTAGGCAATACCTAAGTTGTATTTTTTGTAATCTTTGGATCATTTGTTTGTCAATAAACGTAGTGATTATTTTTTCTATGAAATTTAAATTGTTAAAAAACCTCAATTTCTCCTCCGCCGTAAAATTTCTTTTTCGTTTTAGCTTATTTTCAATGTTAACTTATAACAGACAAATTAATAGATTATACGTTAAGAATCCAATTTTTTTTTTAAATATTTTAGGGTGACAAACAGTGACAGACGGCCCGCCTGATGTAAAGCAGTCACCGC
This sequence comes from Operophtera brumata, assembly GCA_932527175.1. Classification (NCBI taxonomy): domain Eukaryota; kingdom Metazoa; phylum Arthropoda; class Insecta; order Lepidoptera; family Geometridae; genus Operophtera; species Operophtera brumata. The sequence goes on along the minus strand of OW052238.1, from coordinate 16,589,238 downwards.
CGCCTATGGAGATTTGCAACACCCACGGTATTGCAAACGCGCTGCCTACCATTAAGAGCCCTATTGATATTTCTCTTGAATTTACCCATATTGTAGCCCTGTGGGAAGACATCCACCGGGAGCTCATTCCACGCCTTGCAGGTGCGCGGGAGAAACGATCGCGTGAAACGCACTGTGCGTGACCTCCACGCATCCAAAATGTGCGGGTGAGCTCGCTCACGCTGGCGGGATGTGCGGTTATAAAAGTGCGAAGCTGGGATTCGTTCAAACAGCTCCTCTGAGCATTCCCCGTTAAAAATCTTATAAAAGACGCTAAGCGCACCAATATTTCGGCGCACGCTCAACGGTTCTAGATCCCTGAGGGGCGAGTCCGAGTTTACACACACCATCGTAACGATGAACGTAACGACGATCGCACGTGTATGACATAATAACTAGCTATTAATCTGTGCCAAAAACGTCACAGATTAATGACTAGTTACTACGCAATACACGTACACTCGTCGTTACGATCATCGTTACGATGGTGTGTGTAAACTCGGACTCGCCCCTCTGGTAACTTTGGGTGCGTCGACAATCCTAACAGCTATGCGTTGTAGGGAGTCCAGAGGTTGCAGTTGGTAGGTACTTCGGTGCACCATTCCAGATGTGAGAACAATACTCCGAGTATTTGTTTGTTTACAATCACAATCTGAGTTTTTTTCTATGAATTGTCATATACTCGTATTTGACATTGATTTTCCTATAATTACCTAACCAAACAAAATAAACCAACGCCATATCTTTTCTCTCCTTTTAACTTATCACTAAACTAATGTGAAGATAATGATAAAAAATATTCTGTGCTCTACATTACTTGGCCGGTTTAAAAAGCAATCGTTACATTCATTCAATCATTCTCTTAGCTAGGCAATGCCCAAGTTACGACGTAGTTATGAGAAGACTGTTAGTGCAAACAATTTTTTTAGCTAGGCTGTTCCTATGCTTAGGTGTATCATAACTAGGACAAGCCTAACTTGTGTTTAGTGCAAACGGGCGTGAGTCACCTAACTCTGTATATGTAATATTTACCTATCAATTTACAATTTAATCCAGCAGATTCGGAGAAAATAGGCTGTGAAAGACAAACACAAGAGTGATCTTATGTAAGCGTTTGAAGTAAGAAACCCTAAAAAAATATAATGTAAGTATAATATAAATACACAAAGAACAATTAAAAAGCTAAATAATCGTCCATAAAACAAAATAAGACGCAAAAGCTTCCCACTACCGAGCAGTTAATTACGACATGTTACGCCAAAACAATAAGGCGACGCAAAATGATGACAGCGGCTACCTGAGATTATCTTTCAAAATTATAAACCGTCGAGAAATAGGGCCTTTGTTCGTGCTTCAAGTTTTCTAGAGGGTAAATCTTCATTACGGGGCGAGCAATAAATTCTAAACCTATCGCAGATCTAATTACGGTTTGCGAAAAAGATTGTTTTAGACTCAATTGGCACGGTAGGGTGAAATTTCTCAATTACTGATTAGAGCCTCGGCCTGCAAGCTTGGGCAACAAGGATTCCCTTACCTCAGAAAGCTTACTGACGGAAGTGAAACTCCTTGTGAGGTAGAAGGGAATCCCTCTTACTAGAAATATACCTACTGCCGCCCGATTTGAGAGAAATATGCACATCTCCATAGCCAGTCGTATCCACCTCCAGAAAATGGGTTGAGGCGTGTTCTCGGGTAGCTTGGTAGCTTGATTGTTTTATTTAGATACTTTAGAGTACCTACTGCCTTAAAGTTCTCGTAAGTGAGTACAGGGGTACTTATTTCAGGGAATTTACAAAGGAGTTGCTTTTCTATACGCTTTGGCTAGGCTGTAGAGGAAAGCAACATTAACTGTGTGGAAGGTTGGTTGGTCGCTGCAGCAATAATTTATAGTGGTGACAGAAAATCCCTTGTCGCAGGGCGCTCGCAGTAAATAAATAGTGTTGCGTGCGCCTTGTAACTGTCGCAGGCTGTATGATATGCTGTAGGTAACGAGTGGGAAATAACGAAGTTTATTTTGTACCAATTTTAGCATCGGCTATCTAAAATACGACTAGAGTATGTAACGTTCGTACAATGACGACCTCTGTGGCGAGGCGGGCGAACATTCGCGTGCGACGCCGGAGGTTGCGGGTTCGATTCCCGCCTCGGAACAAATATTTGTGCAACCTGCAGATTTTTGTTCAGGTGGTTCTGGGTGTTTTCTGTGTACCTATAATAAAAAATATATCTATCTATGTTATATATTCTATTAAGTATATCAGTTATCTAAGTACCCATAACACAAGCTCTGCTTAGCTTGGGGCTAGATAATGTTGTGTAAACTGTCCAACATTATTTATTATTATTTATTTATAAGTAACATTGAGTATGTGCCGCTGTGTCCGGCCTTTGAATACACCCTTCCGTCTCCTCCCGTGGATGTCATAAAAGACAACTAAGGGATTACAATAGGACAGCAGCATCTACCTTAACCTGACTAATCAACACCAATATTGCGATCACTAATCCGCCTGCCAAACTTGGTGATTGGCAAATCCCCCGTTCAATTCAATGATGGAGGCCTCATCGAATAGTGGACTTCTCAATGCCTACAATGATGATGACATACGGCTGTGGGATATGTAGATTGAGGCTGAAGTGGAGACTTGGCTAGAATAGCTATGGTATAGTGAACACAGCAATCGCACGACAGCCAAGAGGAAAATCACAGAACTGATAGTCAGGCAACATCATCAACACTGAACACCATCTAGCTGTCAATGTTTAAGACCCGGAATTTGCCTTTTCGAATTTTTTTATTTTTCCCTGTAAACACTCAGTTTTACTACCACTATTTAAACTGGGTTATGACTTTACGGAGACTCTTGACGACTTGACTATAAAAAATATAATATTATATCACTTGACATTGGCTAAACTGTTGCAAATAATGCACAGAAGCCATTACCAAAGCTAAGAAGAAAAAGAAGCATAACATTAGCTGTTCCCTTCCTAACACAATTTCTCAGAAGACCTAAAACTAACCATCACCGTCATGCATGTCGCCAAGGTTCATCGTGCAAGCCGATGGAGTGCACAGATAGCGCATGCGTACACACTACACGCACGCCGCGCGCGTCTCCCATCAGATAGCGTGCACGCCGCCCGGTTCCGGGAATGCATACTTGTCATTTTGTTCTAATGAGATTTTGTCTAAATTTTAGCCAAGGGTTAACAAGACGTGCTCTAACGTAACATCATTGGTGTTTATACCTCATAACTAACTGCTACTCCCCCAAGTCTAACCCAGTTTCTTAAATAAGGGAGCAAGGGTGTAGTGTATGTAGGTGCAATGCCTAAATTATAATGTTAGTCTGTGGCATACAGAGGCCAACAGATTTATGCCTGTTTCTATGTAGACGGTAGGAAAAGACAACAGACATAGTCTATGGTAAGCAGCCAGTCGGTGATGGCTCGGATACCAGGCTAACTGTCGGTGTTGTGGTGAGATTGAGGATCTGACGAAGCCGCTACTGAAGGAACCAGAAGTACTTACATTGTGGTGTACAACGACACACTACAGATGGTAACACTGTTCAAGCAACCTGAAATCGTCAGTGATGTAGGTATCTAGAGCAGGGGTTCCCAAAGCAGGCGATAACGGCCCCTTGGGATCCCAAAGTGGGCGATAACGCCCCCTTGTGGGCACTGCAGGCCTAAAGGGGGGCGGTAAGAGACCCAGAAAAAATGGGGGCGTCAAATCAGACACACTTTCGCATTTTAATATATATAATAGACCGCGGGCAATCATATTTAACAAGTTTTTGTTAAATAACTCACAATAATTAATTTAATTTGAAGTTATAGTGGTTTTTAAGTAGGCCTGCAAAAATGGGGACGCTAAAAAATAATTTATTCTCAAAGTGGGCAGTAGTCAATGTAAGTTTGGGCACCCCTGATCTAGAGCAAGAGCTCTGAATGTGGAATCGATTATTAGAATATATATATACGAGATCGATTGTGTACGATAGAATTACGAGGAAACGGAGGTTCTACTATTCAAGCTGCAGAATTAAAGAATCGTAAACTACGAATAAAGAGAAACAAGTCACAAGCTCTTAGAAAATCCAACACTTTGAAGGTTCTAATGATTCGATAGCACAATAATGGCAATGAGCAGCAGAAGAAGTGTATGGCTCTTAGCAAGGAAGTAGAGTAAGCTCCGTAGACCCATTAATATGTAATGCATTAAGTCGTTATGTAGCAGGTAGTAAAAGCAACATCGTTAACTTTGCAGTAAAATCTAAGTTAACTGAAGCACCTTATTCCAGTTAGATGTAGAAATTATCGAGAGTTTTTACGATTCCTGATAGTGAAGCTAAGTAGATCTGGATTATTGATATCGAAATGCATAAGCTATCTAGTAGATTAATTATCGACCAGTAAACAGTTCCTTCCCACTATACATTACTGTTTCCTCACGCAAGTCAGTTACTCCAGCGAATTGACAAGAAAAAATGTTTACAGCACATTTTTTCCCATAAAGAGCTAGATGTCATCCTAACTAGTTTGGTTCCTGTCTCGTCATTAACTGCGTCTGCGCAAGTATAGACTTGTGCAGTTACATGGCCGGGTAAGGACGCAGAAAAAGAAATAAACATTAATTTGTCAGCGCATAGTCTCCCATATTAAAGATCCGTTTGAATAGGACTTCATAAGATTACAGTTAAGATTGTCATAATTCTCAAGGTTATTGAAAAAATTCTATTAGACATGTAGATGACATGTGATGTTAGTGTGGCCGTTTTAAATTTGTAAAAAAATATGAGTCTTTCATATACGCATACCTATAGTATTCATATCTCGTGAAGTTTATTTAGATTTTGCCGACCTCTGTGGCGCGGCGGGCGAGGAACCGGATGAGATGCGACAGGTTGCTGGTTCGATTCTCGCAGCGGGAAAAATGTTTGTAAAAATCTGCAAATATTTGTTCCGGGTCTGGGTGTTATGGTACCATGGTACTCGTAGTTTCTGATACCTACGACACAGGGTATCCTACTGTGGGATCAGGACTATGGTGACTGTTGGGTGTTATAATTTAGAAAAACCTATTGGAGAACGAACACATAAAGAAGGCGAATTAGGTGAAGTTATTGTTTGCAGCATGTAATAAACATACTAGTTTAAAGAGAAACAAATAAATGTAAGCTCGCAGCTAAAGCTCATCTCTTTTTCTTTATAATAAAGCCAGAACAGGGCTACAATACGAACAGAAGCCCCGTCCATAGCTCTTTCATTGTGAAGACTTCAGTGCAATGCAAGGCTTGCGTTGTCCAATAAATACCTTTATTTCTTCGCATAAATCTTTCGGCTTTTGTATGCAAATGGTACGGTGTCTTTTTATTGCTTTTAGAGTTTTCAGGCTTATTTTGAATAGTAAGTGTAGTAAACTCTATTTAAATACAGATAATACAAAATGCAAGAATACTATATATAATGTATAGCTGATAAGCTATTCTATGATTACAAGTCTGGACTAGATGGTTCAAAATATTTAAAGCTATAATGAAAGAAACCAAAAAAATACAATTTCTAGATGATACACAAAAAACACTGAAAAGGGCTTTTCATTTACGAATTTTTTAAAAAGTAGTTCGAATTGGCTCGATAGATGGCGCTGACTCAAATGTGGTTGGCAAAATTAACAAATGCATTGTTTGTGCTTTTGTGTGATGGTAACAAAATACCACGAAAATATATCACTACGTTGTTGTGAACCAAAAAAATACAATTTCTAGATGATACACAAAAAACACTGAAAAGGGCTTATAATTTATAAATTTAAAAAAAAGTAGTTCGAATTGGCTCGATAGATGGCGCTGACTCAAATGTGGTTGGCAAAATTAACAAATGCATTGTCTGTGCTTTTGTGTTATGGTAACATAACACAACGAAAATATATCACTACGCTGTTGACTTTGACATTTCACTTTATTTTGACAGTCAAGTGCGGAGCTGGCGCCATCTATTTTCAAGGGTTTGAACTCATGTTTAAGCATGATGTGAAACGGCCGTGAAAACCCCTCATTGTTGAGGAATATGAAGATGATAAATCAAAGTCGTACAAAATAAGTAGGTTTCCAGGATTATTTCACAAACACCTACACTGCATTACAGATTCATCTACAATAACTAGCTTCGATCCAGGTCCCCAGGCCTTTCGACTACTCCCTGTAAATCTTGCCGATAGCACCGACACCGGGAGATAAGCCCACCACGACCTACGTAATTGACATAATAAGAAAATATAAGGTTATAAGTTTAAATTGTGTCCTAGGGCGTAAAGTAGATAGTTCTGATAAAGAAAGAGAAATGCTAGCAATAAGCAATAACATAAGAAATAGGAGTTATTTTACAAGCGCAGCTAAATACTTTAAAAAGATCTCGATTCAGAAGCAAACAAATTGTATAGACTTTATTAATGGTTGAGCAAGACCAAGAAAAACAAAAAATGTAAGAAGGTGACTTGTAAAAAAATAAACCGAAGTTTAAAATTTACTCAATTAATTCCAGAATAGTTCAAAATTCGTCAAGTTTTATTCTAAATTAACCTAATATTTCCAAAATAATAGATTCAAAAGATATCCAGACATCTTGATTCTCATTCAGTGTATTCAGTCGTGGCACGTGATTGGGCGAGCGAGTTGCGCTCGCGCAGTGCCCGGCGCAATTTGCCGGTAGGCGTGCCGGTGGGGGAGGGGGGCTAGATTTACACAAGACATCTGACCTATAGTTCTACTAGATTTACTACTCGATTGGGCGCAGCTGCTGGATTGAAAGGAGAAATGGGACCGACGATGTCTAAAGCAATTTTCACATTACTGGATGTTGAATGGAAGACTATCCATTTATCTAAGTTGCCAGCAGTAAAGAATTAGGTTGTTTATTTTTTATTGAAAAAAATTTTAATCAAGAGACTCGAAAGAGGTTTTGTTGACCACCACTTCGATAACGCATTTGGTTCGCGTATCGTCAGTCACTTTGCCATTCAGCGTAGCAATAGGTACAGCCGGCGTAATGGGATGTTTCTGTCTGGAAACCACTACTAGTGGTTTCGATCAGTTGAGCTATGTTTAGATTATTTGCAATTGCAACGGTCTTTAGATATCTAAATGTTTTATCTTATTTTTCCTAATTACCCAACTGCGGCAATGCAAAAGGATGGTTATGATTTTAACAGTTTATTAATTGTGTAACTTTGTTAATCCGTTCCCTTTCAAACGATACCAATGATGATACCAATCATAATGCACCATCTTGGCGTTTCGCGTGTCATAGACTATATAAATGACACCACACTAAATTAAATATGGCGGAAATTAAACTAAATTTTTCAACCACGATTTAAATACCTATTATTGATACATATACTTAAAGAGTTTGAAATCAAGCCCTTGGTAGTTTGAATCAGGCTTCATGAGTAGGTACATTCCAAAAATATATCACACTGGTACTACCTAAGTACAAATTACTCCACTATAAGGATTTTTTAAAAAGTTGATGCTACTTGTTCTAGACTTGACTAGCTCTTGCATAGTCGTGTTTTCCGGTGTAGCAAATTTTAGCTCATCGAGATAAGGTTTTTAGGTTTGGCAAAAACGTTTGCGTAGTACCTTCAGCGCAATGACGCAGTGCTTAAAAAGGATCAACATAACGCACAGGAAAAAAAAACACTAAATCGTACACAATAAACCCTGAAGATAATAAACCATATAAAGCATTGCATGCGTGAGTCTGTATTCGCTCGGGGCACAGAATACTAACGTAGAATATATAATAGTACTATAGAACAGAAGTTTCACTCTGTCCGAGGTAGCAATGACCCTAAGTAATATCACGTAATATAGACATCAATGCCCTAAATCGAAAGCCAAAGTAATTGAGTGACATGACACGAACTCGTTCGTCACTTAAAGATACTTTAAAGTATAGCACAGTAAAAAAATTAAGAGTGTACCTATAAAGAATTTTCTTGTTAGGCCAACTTTGTGATAAAATATCTCAATTGTCCGATATAATAAAGAGCCCGAAATTCAATGGTACACTCCTATTAAAGAATCATAGAGGCAACTGTTTGATAAAATCAAATTCTGCTGTTGTCCTCATCACAGTTATATTGAATCTAAGATCACTACAATAAAGCTCATTTTACATAGAACGTCGATTTGGTGTGACAAAAGCCTATATTAAAGTGCTCGAGGACACAATGGCACATGAAACCCGTTCAACGAACAAAAGGTTATGGACTCTGCTTAAATTAACACAATAGATGTTAATATTAATTGAAGACAATGCGAAATTATGATGAAACCGATTATTGAGAACAAAACATGAAGGTAAAGTTTAGTTTTGTTGGTAACTAAAATACATAGCATTGTGTCGATGCAGCAAATCAATAAAGCTGCAGATCTATGGTTTGGAAGAGCATAGCCTAGTGTGACTTAACAAGAGAAAAACATAATTTTCAATTAACTAAAGCTAAGCTTGAGTAGGTAAGTGAACCTGAGATGCTTGACCAATATCTAAAACAGATTAAGATAGCGCGACATGACCAGCATGGTCAACAGCTAACAGACATAGAAAATGTTGACAGGTTTAAGTTGTAGATGCTCTTTGTGGATACACTTGTAGAAATATACTATGACACTATCTACGATAGAGTCACAAGTCACAACGAACATGGCACTTAAATGTAGTATAGTTTTGGAAGTGACTGAAAATAAATTAGATTTACGTGTTTGATACCGCATATTAAATTGCAATATATTGAGGCACGAAAACTAATATGTTGTTTATTAGTTATTCTTATGGATAAGACAAGACCTCCTTAGTTTAAAAATAAAACACATAGGTATTTGATTTTAAATTATCTTTACTAAGTATATCAGAGAAAGAGTGGAAACTAAAATTACCTTAAAATTTATTAAGTAAGTACCTAATAATAAATTAAATTGCCTAAATGAAATTTTATGCATAAATGAATATGGATATTAGGTATTATAACATTGTTCTGTATCTTCTACAATATTGTATCATTAATAATTATTATTGTAAGTTTTCTGTCAGTTAGATTTTTTAGGAGCAAGGTCAGTTTTGGTGCTGTTGAGTTATTTCAGAACATAATAGTACTGTTAACTTTATATTTTATTTTTATAACCTTCTTCCTCCTAGGTAGGAAAATATTAGTTTAACAGAATATAGGCCCGTCACAATCCGCGCACGCGTCCGCCGAGCCCGTTCCCACGCGCACCCACACATACGCAGCGGTCGCACATGTGTGCGTGCGACGCGCGCGCAGCTTGCGCCCTGCGCTACCACAGAGTAGGTATCGAGATCATTGATGGTAGGTACAAGGTACGTTTTTGTAGTTATTGCATTTAGTTTTACTTGAATGTCAAAAAAACTAAAATATAAAACTTATTGAAAAAGTGGTTAGTAACTTCAGGCAAGCTTGTGCGCTAGTTATTGACGTTTTCAATAAGTATACCCACAATACGAATAGATACTAATGATTGCAGTTTGAAGTTCACCTTATTATTATTTCACAGGATAAAGCGAGATAAGGATAGAAACACGCGAGAGAGACAGAGATCTATTTTAAAGGATTGATACTACTGCAATAAAAGAGGCCAATATTGCAAGCACAAACATTGAAAAGTCAAAAACAATAAATAATAAATAATGAAAGCACACAGAAGCGAAAGCTCGGCTACAAAGTAAAATCAATTACTGTACAGCAACTTTTTAAGCTACGAGAACACTTAAAGATAATCAATTTAATCACTGAAAGGACACCTCAGAACCAGTTATCGCAAGGTCGCCTTCTAGGTGTTGCAGATGTTCCGACGGCTTACAGCTGCCGTGTAACGGCTCTACTTGTTGCGACTTGAACCCTTTCAGATGCTAATAAGGAAGCTAAGCACGTGTTTACTTGTTATATGAGATAATACTAGCGTGCAGAGAAATTATGGTAAAGACAGACCAAATTTAAAATGACAATCACCCTTAAAATCACTTTTATTAAAAAACAAATGACCTCAGGATTTCAAGCAAAATACAGATGCAATAGAACATCTGATAACTTATCTATGACAGCCCGTAGAGCAACATCCGGCGATCTTTATTGAACGCCACACGTCTGATGATGGTGAACAGACAATCGAAACTGGGCTCAAGGTGAAATACTGACATTGCTGATTTAAACTGCATAACCTGATTGCGTGAATTTATACTTTTCAACATTAGTATAAGGTTAATTTTTGTATGTTTCTGTAACAAACCGGACAGTTCTAAATCAAACATGAAATTTGAAAAAAAGCAAGCATATATTTCACATGGCAAAATATTTACAGATTTATTACTTACGAAGTTACGACGCAAACAGTAGATAGTACTAGTGTGCCAACCGTTGAGTAACACAGAGAAATTACTTTTGAAAACGATCCATCGTACATGAGAGATGAAATAACCAACCTCTAATTACGCACCATATAATTACCATCAAAGACTTATCTCAGTCCGATCATACGATGAATGATCTATTCATCTGACTACCCCTCAAGCTCCCAGTCACAATAGCTTTTGACTGTTTGTGTGTATCAGGTTACACACACGTGCAAGTTGTAGTCTATGTACGTGCGCAAGAGCATCGTTTTGAAATTTCCCTGCAGTGTCTGTCACGGTTATTACCTTATGTAATGGTGTTATCATGTAGGGATTGAATGTCAATGTGAATTTGAGTAGTTGTGATGGTGTTACTATGTTCTAAGATTGGATATTTTACTGCACCTACTTTGAATACCATAAAGGCGTGGAATTTACAAGCCTAGAGTTATAAGAACCATCAAGTATTATCTGAATAACAACGCACTTTGTATTTATAGCTTATCGGAATAACGTTAAAATGTAAAGAGCAACCAAATTATGAAATTTTAACTCAATGCGGATAGAGCAACAAAAAAATTGTGTTATAGCTGATACTTATCATTATGATGCACACATTAGAGTTAGCAATGTGGCTTTGATTGATGGAGAAGCCTAATAAGCCTATCAGACCAATTAGCTGATAAATAAACTAAAACAAACAAACTAACTAACAGACGATGGGTCCATAAAAGCCGAACTGTTTAACGTAAGCGAACCGCTGAGTATGATCACTTAACGGCTTGCAAGAATCGCGTTCGAGCTTGAAATGCTTTCAGATGAACCAGATTAACGCCAGATCAAAGATAATATCGCACCAACACTTTGAAAAACAACTCACGAATTTGGCATCAACAAAAATATCATCAAGATAAATCAATTGAAAGTAAATTCAGAATTGATTACAATTAATCGAAATCTGTTATATGAATGTAACATGTAATCAATAAAAAAAAGTTGGTCGATATCGGATCTCGAGTGGCATAAATATGAAGATGGGCGTCGCCTTGTCATGCCGCACTTACAAAGATTAATGGGCTTTTATTACTTTTTGGTCCGATGGCGCCGAGACTTTTACCATAGCATGTGTTAGCAATTATTGAAGACGCGAGCATCCGATCGTGATAATGGTGTGACAAACGTATGGTATACGTCGTCGTCGGCGGCGGCTGGACCGGTTCGACCATAAATCTAGAGCCCGAAAGGGCCAGCGCAACCCTTTATTATGGCCAGACATGATTGCCCTCGAGCGCTTACCGAAATGCACGCTTAGCAACGGATCTGTACTTTTTCATCTTTTTGGGGCACTAGGGTTCAACGGATCAACACCTCCAAGGTCGCTTTACTATTAAACAATAGAACGGTTAAGCAACATAATTTGCTCAACGAGACATGCCTTATTGTAAACACGAGGCTTATGATATGACGCGAATACTAATTTGTGGGGAAACACACCGCTGAGGATTGTCACTGTTATCGAATTCTACTTTTTTGTTCGAGGAATCCATGTGATACCATTATTTTTAGTTAAGCTAAGAGTTCTTGACGAAAACTTCTGATTTCAGTATTCTTGGCAGATAATTGCGTCTTAGTTGATGTAGGTATCCTAAAATAAACAATATCATCTATCGAACGGCACACCGTCAATCATGAAGACGCTCGCAAACCTCTCGAGCACGATCTCTATTGAATGCGGCAACAAGAGAACAAAATGTAAATCGAACATGACATCCGGGTGATCCGGGTGCGAGTTCAAGCGAGCGTCACCACGAATTCACATGGAAACAACCACGGACCAGTTAATCTCATATCGGATCAGTAAGATTGATCTGTGCACGCTCGAGATCGGGTCACGTGCTAAACAGTGCAACAACTCGATTATTACAAGTTGGAGGAAATAATAATATGCCTCTACCTACAAAATAAACATCGTATGGCATCAACTCCTAACCGATAGGTAGACCTTATGCTCTTGCATTAGCGGTCAAGTTATCCATGGATAGTTTCGAGAGGCTGAGTCATAACAACCTTATTTTTAATGAGGCTTAAAGTCAATAAACTGGCAACTTCTTATGGATTCTTTGCAAAGTGTTAGCTTCTGAGTTTAGCGGGCAAATATTTGATTACATATAAACCTGGGACTGAATGTTAGCGTAGCGTATGATGTATGGAGCGGTCTCAAACACGATGTTCTCGGATCTGTGCTCTAGATCTAGCGTCGTGGTCGCTCCGTGCAGGCTTTATATGCAAATAGAAAACATTCCCCAAAGGCTCAAGTTCTGAACATAAGCGATAACTCAATGTGGTCTTACAGTTTCAAATACCTGAAGTTGCGAAATCAAATTCATGACCCATTCGATTGCACAGTAATTTGTAAAAGCGACTTGTAAACTCCTAGCGTGGTTATTATTCTGGGCATAAACTCACAGCTACTAACTTGGGACATAGAGCAAAAAGTTCTTGAAATAAACAACAATTGTGCAACTTGTGTCACCCAATTGTGAGACGCAGAGCGTGATTCAAGCGTTAAAGTGTTAGAATAAGAAGTTCCCTTTACGCAATGTAACGAGGACATCACACGTGTATCTATTCTTAAGAGCAAACGAGAGAAAGGCGGCAGAAGCAACATTATAAACATTGAAATTAATGCGATCTGATCTTGAATTAAATTTACCAGTACCTAACCTACCAGTGTAAATGGTCTCGTTCGGAATAAGGACAAGTCTGGTTAAGTATTGAGTGAAAGCTGAATTTATAAGATTTTACTCATTTGCCCGTTGCAAGTAAATAAATACAAATATAGATAAACTACTCGTAGTCTGATGAAAATGTAATAACGATTTCCGTTTCCGTCTACAAGTAAGTAATTTTGTTTAGTGATGCGAGTTTTTAAAAGATGGAGATGCATTTTGATAAGCTGGATAATAAGGTCATTCATATGCATTACAAAAGCACGCAATGCACCTTTTGGTTGTTACATTTATAGATACAGAATCCAAAGGCTAAACTTAAACGAAATATGAAATTTTGATTGCCTGTTATTAAAAACAAACACCTTTGAGCCGATTATTATATACGAGCGCAGATTTGAAGTATATTATGACCTATAGTTGACCGACCAATTATTTTATTGGAAAGAAACCTTTCGAAACGAATTGACAACACTGTCAGCTACATCAGTTGGAAACAAAGCTGATTTGCTGATTTGCCCAAGACAGAAAAGATTTTGACTTTAAAACTTTTAAAAGTCATCACTATCTGAACTTCCTCGGAAAGGAGACTTTAGAAACTGTTTCAAAACGATGGCAGTTACATCATTTGGAAAACCTCCAAGCTCATTTTGGTAAGAACAAAGATTTTAGACCAATTACTTAGACATAACAAGAACTTCCTTGGGAGTTCCTAAGAGCTTTTCAAAACGGTATCAAAACACTGCAGTTACATCAGTTGGTGGGAACGCCGCCTGGGAGCCCCTCTGGGCCGCGTACCCTGCGCCGACCTCGGCTCTAGCCGCCGGCCATCCGACCTGGCCCCAACCATCGGCTCGGTTACATTACAACTGAAGACTCTGTATTTGTCGAATTAGATTTGAATTACATACAGATACACTGAATGAAACAACAGGAAGGTAAGAATAAATCATACTAGTTGTTGGCCTAGATTAGATAATTATAGAGACACATTTTATGACTGGGGCGGTGTAATATGGAAAACTTTAGCCAACAGTCTTGAAATGAGTTCGCTGTTACCCGGAAAGATGTTTCTCAAACGCAAAATTGAGAGTAAGTATTATTCCTTTATAATTGTTTATTTATTTTTTAATACTTATTAGCGTAGAAGTAAATACTTAGTTGTATTTAAAAACCTGTGAAATTCTGACTGGGCTGCTTGGATTTAGAATGCATAATCTAAGGAAATATTGTAGCATTATTGATCATCAGCATATGTAATGCTTTAGTTTTTTTTATTTTCAAAAAGAGTTTCACTTAAACTTTGTTGTAGAAAAACCTATAATAATACCTAGATATTCGCATAAATGTGCTTTTAACAATAAGTTTCCATAACCTACTAAACCACATACTAAGGAAACTATAAAGGTGTAGATTTATTCGTTACACTAGAAGAAAATGCCGCAAATAAACATGTTGATAAACCAGTAAATAAAGTGGCCATAGAACTTATTTCAGTCTCTGTACTATCCGGACAAGTTAGAGTAAATGCAACCTGCATTACTGATTCAAATATTATGCATTGCGGTAAATTGTTAGATGCACATCCATCCACGTTATGTTTTATTCAGCTTATACTTACCATGATACCCATAACTCTCAAGGTGATTATGAAAAATGACTGTTCTATTATCCAACTTTTATATTATCAATGGTAAGTTATGAGAATTATGATTTTTTAAATCTGTTTTCGTAAAATTGTGTACTGTTTTTAGGGTTCATGTATGTATTATTGTTTGTATGTTTATTGTATGTATGTGCTTCTATATTCCACCATATCTACTAAACGTTTTAACCAATTTAGATGATTGAGGTATAATTAGAATCTGCACGTTATCCCAATAAGCACTGGACATGTGAAAAAAAAACACTAGGTTGATCATGAAGTCCAAATTAAAAAGATCAAACTTTAAAAAAATATCTGAAGCTGATCATGTTTGTAATCAATGTGTAAAATTTAGGGAGATTGTTCTAAAAATATATAACACTAACATATTTACGTAGTTTGTCAAGAAAAAAAACTTCAAAATGATTATGTTACTTATGTATGTGACTGTTGTGCGTTATGCTATTCTTTATTCTTAATTGCACACAAGAAAACACATAAAATACAGTAAGTGTTAGCGGACACGTTACATGTTATGTTATTAGTTCATCATCAGATGTTATGTTATTAGTTCAGAAAATCATGGCATTAATATTTTTTAATATTTTTAAATAACGTACTAGTTCACTCTGTTATTTGATAAGATACAAAAATGCATCTTTATTTTCACCAATAAGAACTTTATTACATACATACACTATATATCTATAAAGATTGCGTTTTGAGCCATCTCTTTCAACCCTCCCTTACACGCATGAGATGAAATGTAAGCTAATGTCGAAGTCGTGGGCGTACATCATAGATGATATCGAAAATAATGGTATAAGATAAATATACATTTATTTACAGAAAGAATAATACAAGGTATGAACAAAATACATATGAAACAGTTGTGCTACCTGAAGACCGCTGCAAGCGATCTAAAGGTAGCTCAACTGATCCAAATCACTACCAGACGGAAGCGTCTATGGTATAAGATGGCTAAAGGTGCAATGAAGTAATCGATTTAGATGTACGTGATTATATTTAGTCATATGTGACTGTGTCAAGGCACTTCCTATATAAACTTGGATTACATATAAACATGAAGACGACATAGCTTATAAAACGAACTTATTTGGAAGAATGGAATCAGCGTGATCAGAAAAAAAAATAGAAAGAAAATGCACTTCAAACAAATGCAGCAAAAAAGGCTTCAGATCTGAATCAGTAGCGGATTAAAGGCGTATCGACATTGACCTTATCTGCGCGGGCGCATGTTACGAATCGATTCAGTTGGCGCCACAGAAGAAATTATTGTACAGAAGTTTCACTCCGAAGACGTCACTCAATCTGATTTACTTAAACTACACAAAGTATAAGTACAGCTAATATTCTATTGAAACAAGTATCTCAGACTAAAATCAGACTACGCCTAAAGCTTATCTACTAAAAGATACTATCTATTGAAACAATTTATTGAGATAGGTTCTAAAGTTTAAGTATATATTGAAATCATAATCCTTCTTTAAAAAGTAACCATTAGCTTGTCAGCGTTAGGCAGTTCCAATTTTATGTAACCCGGATAAAGATATTGAGTCGAAACTCAGATCGATAAAGCTTATATTACATTGAAGGCTTATTTGGAGTGACAAAGGCCAGCCGCCGTCCAGCCAATCGGAGACTATCGTCGTTCTGATCCAGCATCAAGCAAACAAGCCGGTCGACGACCCGAGTGCTCCAACAATTTGCATGCTCACTGATTACATCACTTGTGGTCGCTTGTTCGATATCGATTTGTGAATTATCTCTATAAATACCAGTCGAACCCACATCATCCTAATCTACGTCTCGTAAGACTAGAAAAGACCATTAGATCTCTTTCAATAGAATCCACAAAGGGCTAGTATTGACCAATGCTGGGCAGAACGCAGATAATTATAATCAAATATCGAACAAAAAACTCGCATGCAGTTAGCGGACATAGATGATGAATTCATATGTGAGGCTCAGTTAAGCATGTTAGATGGACATATTACTGTAGGCCATTTTCTAGAAATGGTCCGGTAGAACCATTTTTAACTGGGGTGAATAAAGTTTACTTATTATTTGAAATGTATGGCTTTTGTTTTATGAACAGCGGTACAGGTGCTTAAAGTTTACTAAAAGTGTATTTAATACACCTAGGTGAATTAGCTCAGGTGAATTAAGTTTACGAAGCCCACAAATGTAGGTAAATATGTGTCCTGGTTTATTTTTAAAAATTTACAATACGGTCACTGAGCTAACGCATTCAAACTAGTAAGTACCAGGGACACAATGATGAACAAACCTCTTCTTTTCGCTCTTCCTTTGCAGGTCGTATTGTCTACAGGACAAACCAGAGAGAATGTTCAAAATTGTATTTTCCAAGAACAGCATGAGAATAATAAAATTCGATTTTAAATAAAAAAATAACAAATTTTGTTGGGATCAACGTGTCGTCATCAACTTGGTACTTAAGTATGAATCACCAAATAATATGGTACGTGCTATGCATTTAAGGCGAGGAGTGGTGGTAAGATTATTATACCATCGAGTTTGGAAGATCGAAACGAAATCTTGCCCTGAAAATATTTTTATCACTTGTAAAAAATAAGAATAAGATTATAAACCATAAACTAGCCTTTTACCTGCAGCTACGCACGCGTAAAAATATCTAATGTACACATTCGGGCCATTTACAGTTTTACTTTTATGTAGTATAGCTATAGAAGACAAAGGAGATACAAGTACATAGATACGAGTAGATTGGATCCAGAAGTTGAATGTGGTAAAATATAAAGGTTCACTTAGTAAGTTGAACTAGATGGTAAGTTTTGCCCTTAAGTTGATGCTGAGACTGAGGCAGGTGAAACCTGTTCGGAGCCTTCAACTTGTCATAATTAAAAGGGATTGGAGCTTTCGGATGGTAATTAGCGTGTATCTAACACTCCGGTAGAAGATTATGATCATCCATACTTAAGCATAAGGTATCCGGCTGAACGCTTAGAGATTCCATAATTTGTAAATTATTATTATTGTTCATATAACATTAAAAGAGAGATCCACCGTAATAATATATAACGGAATTATCCTTGGGATAGTTACACAGTGTTTTGTCTTTTACATTGACAGGCAATTTCAAATTCGATCGAATAAATAATAATTAATAATTTTGTGATATGTATTGACATTTAAATTTTTTTGTAATATGTTTTTTTATTAAATTTAACCTTTGTTGTATGTTTAAATAATTAAATGGTTTGATATGTCCAGCAGTGGACTTCTACAGGCGGATGATGATGATGTCATATTTTTCAATGTTAGTTAGTTCGTATTATTCAATTGTAATTATTCTTACTAACCATAGTGTAGATAGGCAAATGTATTTTACTAACCCAATGATCCTTGTTGATAGATTAAATAAATGAAATATATATATATATATATATATATATATATAAAACACGGTGTATCCAATAGTAATTCATGTTTATTAGTAGTACTCGGTTAGAGCTTAAATTTTCCTTGAATATTAAGAAGTTGCTGGCATGAAATTTTAACAGTTCGTTACATTAATTTCCAAAAATAAAATGCTAAGTTGTTTTATCATATTGCACATACTTACAAATTAAAAATTTAAGATAATCCGGTCGTTAAACCAGAGATCACAAACAGCTTCATTTATTTTAGGACCAATTTGTGCATACTGGTTTTGAGAATAAAGTCCGTTAATGGAACCAGATTAATAAAACGAATATAAAGACAGCGCCACCATTTCATCCACAATTCAAATGACTTTGCCGAGATAAGCTTTTGATGAATCGTGTCTTTTACAACAATTGATTTCAAAAGTTTTACGACATTATTTATGTGAATACAATTTATGAATCTATGGATGGATATTTCACAATCTGAACAAGTCATCATCATCACCATCATCATCAATAGCCTTTAGGCTTCCACTGCTGGAAGAGGCCCCCATAAAATGAAAGGGGGAATAAAGACACGCTTGGCAGGCAGATTGCTGTTGATGACACAAGTGGATACTGCTGCTGTGGTCCTTTTTAGTCTGGAAACGCCACGGCAAGGATTAAGTATTTACACGAAGGCAACTTTATCTTTTTTTTTTATGTTTTCCGATATCTCTTTAAA
Source organism: Operophtera brumata (assembly GCA_932527175.1). NCBI lineage: Eukaryota > Metazoa > Arthropoda > Insecta > Lepidoptera > Geometridae > Operophtera > Operophtera brumata. The sequence goes on along the minus strand of OW052238.1, from coordinate 16,570,248 downwards.
TATACGTTGAATTTTTATTTGTAACTTGTTTCATATTATGGTGGGCAATAAAGTATTTTCTATCTTCTATCTACCTCACCCGGCAAGCTATTCCAATGATAATTCGTGTTTATTAGCATGGTATGCCCCCCCCCCCCCCCCCCCCCCCCCCCCCCCCCCCCTCCCCCTTGTAGCCTATGTCACTCAAGGTGAATGTAAGTTTCCAATGGTGAAAGAATTTTTGAAATCGGCGCATTTCTTTTTGAGTTTATTAATTACAAACATATAGACACACAAAAATACAATTCTTTCCATTTTATAATATTAGTGTAGATTCACGAAAGCTTCTTCAGATCATAATAAATTCTGCAGAATGTATAATTTTCGAACTACCCTGGTCCTCCCTGATAATCTTTAAGACAAATAACAGTTGTTCAATAACTAATTAGAACAACTGGATAGACTGGATCAGCTGAGAAGCTCGAGATTCAAATCGCGCATTATCTTCCAATCAACCAACGAGAGCTTCGTCTTCAATACTAACATCTGATTTGTTATCGACTCCTGATTTGTCCCGCATTAAGGCATTCCAACTGTTTATTTTCATTTCTTTTTGATTCGATGCAATTGCGGGGGCTTATTTAAATGAAGTCGGTAATCGGTCGTCGGCACCGCATTAACGCTTTATAGCATTCGCTTTAAGCGATGAGGTATCAGCGACTTACTTGGTAGAGAGTACCGTAAAGCAGATCCAGCGCTTGATTTTCTACACTGACTATTTCTACTAACCGCTGGTCATCCGAAACTCATTTCAATTTTATTGAAATCCAACCTCGCTACATGCATGATCCAATATCAAGAATATGTACTAACTGTTACTAATGGATACTTCTTCTAATAAGATATACCCGTTTTCATTGAGAAACCTTTTGACCTTTTTAATGTGTTTCATGTTAATAGGAGACATTAAAGCACAGGAAGCTGCTACCAAAATACATATCAATGAAGATAACTGTTTCTTGTTCTGCCGCTTTTCGAGTATAAGTGTCATCCAAATTAACATTTAACTCTTTTCTATCTTTGAGAGCTTTTGAATAAATTGTCGCTGCTTGTGTTTTTTGTAATAAATCACGAAATACAAGTAGATCTAATGAATGTACAGACTATTTACTTTGTAAGAGCAAAAATATTAGTACAGTATATACGTATGATATTTTAAAGATCTCTTCACGTCACTTGGTGTCAAACTTTAATCCATCGACACGATGAATGGACAACGAACTCGTCACAAAAAGCATGAAGAATTTTTATAAATAAACATCGATCGGAATCGTTTGAGACTTCATCTCGAAGTGTTTACTTAGTAACAGTCCGTTTTGAATAAATCGATTTCTGTTGACAGCGAATCACAACACAAATCTTAACCTTATATCTCGGAGCATACAGTCTTGTTTATAACTCACTGGATCATACTCATAGGAACGACTTGTCGAATGAAAACTAATTTTAGGGTCTTCATGTTTAAGTTCAGTTTTATCTGCAGCAGTTTTAGTTAGTCAACGATGACATCCGTCTGGTCATAAACGGGAATTAAAGAGATGGAATAGTGTCTTAAACCGGAAATTGACAAGGAATTGACTTTCACGATGGTGTTTGCATCGTATCTTAAGAGTAATTTTGATTGGGATTAATTAATTAGTACCGTATCGAAATTATTCGAATCTAGGAAGTAACAGAGATACGAACAGGATTATGATTAAAACAGGACTCAAGACAACCAACATACATAATGACTGTGATGATGTCGACGACATAGAAAAGTATTATATTTAAGATTTTAATTTCACAATTGATGGTATATGGATAGATTATCAACCTGCAACAGTTATTCGTTTGAAACAGGAAGTTTTTATAATTCCACGGAGCTCATTGAAATCTTCAAAACATTCAGGCATTGTTCATCGATCAGGCCGGGGCGTGGGTCAGACATTATACCTATATAATAACATACATATCGTACTACATAATCACAGGTTGAGCATGAGCATTCAGATCTCGGAACAATATGTCTTCATGTTTATGAAGCACAATTGCATGTTGGCCGCTTGTTTGCGAAGATAGGAGAAAACGGGACGTGTTTTTTATTTGTTGTTTTTTTTTTCATTTGTGTTATGGCATCCTATTTTTCATTTATTTTACTCATCTAAAATAATAAGTTCGTAGTTGTAATATTATTGATGACCGAGCGAGCAAAGTCTTTGCAACAACTGGCAAAATTTGCTTGCTACTGTCCGGATTTAGGTATGTTGGTACTCACGTCCAGATCGTATTTATCAAGTAATCTTGACGAAATTTGATATACAGGCTCAATAAATTCGTATTTTTTTTTGTTCGGTGATTTCTCATTGGAAATGTTCCTTGGTGTTTCCCCGAAAAAGGGGGGAAGTTTGCTGCGGAATATGTAGCAGAAAGATGCGGTACTCAATTCTAAACAAGAATTTCGAATATGAGCAAAATCAGTCAAGAGGCTTTCAAGATATAGATTATAGATCGACATGATGCATTGAAGAACTACATCCAGCATCATCTTATGCTTTTTATTGGCATTATATGTAATAAAAAGTTATCTATTTCAATAACCAACTTCAAAACACCTAACGGGATATGTACAAATGTACAAATCCGACCGAACACAACTTTTGCATAAAATGTTGTGCTCTAGATGTGTGTCCTGTTTGCAGAACTACTAGTATAATTTTTATCAAACGCCTATAAATGAGTGCTTTTACGTATTGTAAAAAAAAATATTGTATTGAATTCAGGTATTTAAAGAGGATTGTGTTTTTCTGTCTTTTTCTGGTGTCCTGTGTTAACTGTTTAAATTGACTGATTGTGTACATAATTAAGTGAATTTCGTATGCCTGTATTGGTGAATTTTAGTGTTACGCCTATAAAATAAGAACTGTCTTGTACCTACCTAAAATTCTGACAAAATAAATATATTTGTATTTGTAATATGATTGTCCTAGACAAATTCCCACACATATTGTGTAAAAATTAAATCTTGACCACACTAATTTTGTTTTACGTTTCAATTGTACTAAAATGCATTGATGTGTAAACTTTCTACGACTGCGCATTACCCACATTACGGCTAATTAGTTAAATTTAACAGCTGCGCCGCATTTTAACTGATGCATCTATTTAACAAGCACTAACGTTAAGTACCACTAAATGTCACTCCATATATTCGTTAGAACCTCCATCACTTACAATGTTCTCTTATAAACGACAGACTTCTCTATTTCCCTGTGTATGTTAATTTCTTTCATTATCAGAGTACGGTTAATTTTGAGTTCTTTCATAACTTCAATGTTTGGGCTTACCAACGTTTCTGTTTACACCGGAACAAACTTTGATTTCTGAACTTTCTGTACTAACTGTGAAGCTATGTATATTTTCCAAAGCACTAATATCCATGTTGTAGTATATATATAGTATATATAGATAGATAGATAGAAAATTCTTTATTGCACAAGACAAAAAGCAGTACATAGGCGAACTTAATGCTAATTAGCATTTTCTTCCAGCTACCCTTTGTGTAATGTAGTAGTTGGGTGGTAGTGCTATTAAAATTAATTATAGGTTGAGATTAAATGATAAACATAATTAAATACCTACTCTAAATAACTAGCTACATAAATACCTAACATAATATAATATATATAAATAATTCAATTAATAACATAAGCTCAATTTTGTTGGACATTTTGCAATGACAAAAAGTATTGGTACAGTTTGGACTTGATATAGTAGTAGTAGGGCTTTTTTGTGTAAGAGTTCGTCCGGGGAAGTACTACCACCATACCTATTTCTGCCGCAAAGCAGTAGTGCTTGCATTGCTGTGTTCCGGTTTAAAGGGTAAGGGTGCCGGTGAAATTAAAGGCACATGAGACTTTTCACCTTTATGTCGCAGGGTGGCGGGCGCAGTGCAATGCCGCATAGGACGCGTCCTAGGTAGACGTGACCTTTGAGGTAATGCACTGTTCATAGGCAGAGGTTACCGCTTAACATCAGGTGGGCCATCTGCTAGTTCCGTCATTTTAGTAGTATAAAAAATAATAATAATGTTAAATTACAATTTCTGTTTGATCATCTTTGTTGGCATCTTCTTATCAATCATCTTCTCTTCTCAATAGTTTTAAAAGGCAAAATTCGTATGTCTCTCTTGCTGTGCTTGTCTGCCTCAAATTATAAGTATAACGCAAGCTCACTGGACGTATTGAAATGCGGTTTCGCTGTCATAAAGGGTATTTATCAAAGCCGGTTTTAGTATTAATACATCCATTGTACTATGTATACATTCACCGCGTGGTCCAGGGTGCTAGAGCGATATTAATGATGATGCGTCGCAGGAAAAAACTAAAGTTAAGCGACGTTGCGCGAGATCAATACTTGATTGGGTTACAGGGCTCGATCGGGTGTAGTTTTATGTAACTCTTTCTCAGCTGGTCAGATTTTGATGAATTTTTCACCGTCGGAATTTAACGAGGAAAGTTTTGAGATAATCTTTTAAAGTACCTAGGTGTCTTTTGCTGCGGGCAAAAGATAGAGGTACTAACTTATTTATACATACATACATACATAGACACCCGCCTTTTTCCACGAAGGGGTAGGCAGAGCCTCAATGGGCCTCGTAGTGGGTTGCATGCACCATCTGATTAATAACTAATCATCTAACTAATTTATAATCAAAACTAATGTGTTGCGTTACCAACCGATAATCAATCAAAGAAATTGGGCAACGAATTGGGCGATGCCGCGGATTTTGTGTTTTATTATAGTTATAATTTTTTTTGCAAGCAAGATTTCGCCTTAAATTTTATGCTCATGGGTTTCTCAGCTGTGTCCGCTTACTGTTACCAATAAGGAGCTTATATTGATACTCTATCAGCGGCTTTAAACAACAATGTCCCATTATTTACTATAAAGGTTTTTGTGTCATCAGTTGCAGTTGCTATTGACTTGCGATTCTGTGACGTCCACCTAATTGGAAATTATGGCGGTTCGACCGATTGGGCTTGTAAATTATTGCATCGGCTCGTTTCGTTAAATCACTTTGATTAACTGACAGAATAGTAAAGTCCAGCAGGTTCTCTTATTTGTAATTGAAACTCGTAAAGAAAGTAAACGTAGCATCATAGATGTAAAAGGGCATGTATTTAACGCGGCGACAAATTAATCTGTTTTAGGGATTTATAAAAAATTAAAAGGGGTAGCAAAAATAATAAGATGGCGACTAATTGCGGAGACTAGTATAAAGTAAAAAGTAGCAGTTAAGTAATCAATTTTCGGCTTTGTTTCAATATAAACTAGCATCGAGTTATTATTTTGGCGACTGAATTAACTACTTAAGCGGAAACATGACAGCGGATAAAAAGTTGAAAATGGCCTACTCTAATTGTTCAATGGAGATTGCATATAAAATAAATCAAGGTCATAAAAAAAATCTAACCTTACCTAAAGATGGAGACCTGTAGTTGCCACTAATATAAAGTTTGTTATCCTTCTGCTAATATTAGTCACCAAGTCATTATTTATAGTACCTCGCCTATGATTTCAGTAATCTTGTTTATTATTTCTGCTACCTTAGAGTAGCTGCCATTATTTGAATTTTAAAATATCCTTAGTTTAAAGCTCATTTAATATAAATGATTGCCAAAATATTTAATCGCTGACAAGTTATTATTTTAGTTGCAAATAGTTTGCTGCTCTTTAATTTTTCTGTCACGCGAAAATAATAAGCCATGTAAGAGTAACCAAACGTTTTCATAATCACATAATACCTAGTAAGTTCATTCACATACCCAAAAATTAGATGCTTGGTGTCTGAGAATATTAGATACCATATGTTTTAAAGAATTTTCTTAATATATAAAGCTAGATGACCTATTAGGTATTAGTCACGCATTATGTTGATTCGAAGATCTTGATGCATTTGCTGGAAAACGGGGACAACTCATTCAAATATTTAAAGTCAGACTTTTTCATCGATTACTTATGAAATGAATGAAGAGAACAAATAACCAAAAAGTAAGTCAAATACCTTCTCAATCACGGACCACGGATTCCTAAAGATCGTGCGTAAAGAACCGGCACCGCTAAGCAAACAGATTTTAAAACTTTTGTTACGGTCGAGCTCGAACCTAAATCCTAAATTAGTTTGTTTTTTGTCGCAAGCCGCCGCCATGCCGAGAACGCTTGGTCACTGCTGGTCACGTCTCGCGCGATCAATAAAATATTTACACTGTTGAACGAACTATACTTTTTTATGAATTTTTAATCGAGAACGAGGAACTGACCGCCTGTGAAGAATAACTTGTAGCAGACGTCTACATTACTAACTCATCATAGTTTAGCATTGATGATGAAACATTTCTCGAGACTCAATTATAAACGAGTAATAAATTTTATAAAAATTAAAAAACCCTCAATCCAATGAAACGGCTGAACCGATTTTGATCAAACATAGCTAAGAACACTCCCGACAAATTCACATTTCAAACAAAAAAAAACGTAATCTGTTCATCCGTTCGGGAGCTACGATGCGACAGACATACACTCACAAACACACACACACACACACACACACACACCAACACAAACACGTCAAAAACAGAGGCATCAAATGATCAAATGATCAACGCTTACGAAGAAAATGAAAATCTTGAAATTGAAAAGACATAAGAGTTCAGTGAACTTATACCACAATGTCCATGTAAATCGACGCTGCATGTCTGCTGACTGACAAATGATGAAATAGAGGTTCCACGAAGTTAAAGTTCAAGATATTTTGTTAAGAAGATGCAGAATGAGTCATAATGGAGGCGGTGTTGACAGGTGATTTTCAAGAGCACAGCACGTGGTGGATAGAAAGGAAATATACTTTGCATTTGCGGAAACAATAGGATACAATGGGTACTCTACTAAAAAGTCGCAGAGAAAGTATTAAGTGAGTATATCACTTTGATAGTAATAAGTAAGTCTATTTTGATTAGTTACAGATTAAAGCAGAAAGATGATATTTGAGTGCCAGTAAAAATATAGGAGTTTTATTCCGGCATTCCGTGTTGGGAATGGTAAATAGAACTGAATTAGTATTTTTCTACGTATCTATCAAAAACGGTAGTAACTAACAATATTTTAAGACAACAATGTAATAAAAATCATTGATCTTGAAATTACTGAAGATAGTAAGGCACATTGAACTGAAAACGAATACCTACAGACAACCTACACACAAGCATATTATTATTTTCGTTCCTGTACTATCAGTGCTAACTATGGAGAAAGTAGGCAACGGTTACCAAGCCGGTGATTAGGTATCACTAGCGTCTTTTAATTATATTAATCTGGAGTCTTTGAAGAGCTAGCAGATATTCAGTTCAGCGGTTCTTTCTTTCTGGAATCGATTCCTTTGCTAAACATAATTTATGTTCACATTTCCTTTTACTGTCGGTATGAAAGCTCCGAAAATACTTTGGGAACATCGAAAAGTAAATTCGATGGCAATACATTATATATTACTAGCGACTCGCCCCGGCTTCGCACGGGTAGCCACCGGTGACCCCCCTCCTACCCCTCCCCCCTATGTCAATTTCCTGGTTCTAAGCTACCTCACCACCAATTTTCAGCCAAATCGGTTCACCCGTTCTTGAGTTACGAGTATAAGTGGTGTAACTAACACGACTTTGTTTTATATACATAGATATATGGAATAAAACGTTTAAGTAGTAAGGCCCGCATTAGTATATCATACTCAACTTGAGAGCGACCTTAAGTACGTGTTAATTTCAAAATTACTATCCGAAAATATCATTTCTAGTGCACTCAAGATTGCTATCAGAACTGAAATGACTTATTAATACAGGCCCTAGAGCTTTTCAAGCAGATATAATTATTGAACATATTATTCTCAATCTAGACAGTCGTGACGTGACCTATGCAAACTTGACATCTCATCATTACTTTCCATGTGAGCCGTCATTGAACCTATACGAATTAACCACAATAAGAACGAGCGACATGCTTCTTTCGCGATGATGGACAAGCAGCCTTTGTCTTCCAAATCTATTCATGTTAATGATCTTCGGACTTCATTACATGTAATAATGTTGCAACAAAGGCGATTTTGAAAGTGGTGATTTATTGAGTGAAATGTTTCTTCATTGCGATGTAAGATGTACCTAAGGTTAGTTATTAACAAGCCCAACATCAGTTCAAAAGCTATTATTATCAAGGCACACGAAGACTAAAATAGAAGAGCAACAGCACGATTGACAATTAGGACCCGGTAACTAACACGACTGTGATGTGAATGTATATTCAATTTCTTTCACAAGGAAGCTTATAGGTGCTCCATGAAAATTATTTTTATTGCATGTATTTCTTCCTTTAGTTAGTTCCTATAGTTACAGATCTAAACCGTAGCACAGAATAAATAATCGTACAAGTAGTCTGTGACCGTAGCCTGTTCATCTTCAAATGTTATGACGGCAGTTGACTTTGGCAATGGCTTATCTTCATCATCCGCATGTTCAGCACGAAGTTCAAGAGATCCGTCATCAGCTTCGTGATTCTGAGTTGCTATTATTTCATTACACTCATAATTGATAGCTGTGTTGCAACGTTTAGATTGATAGCTCGTGTTAGACTTCAAGTTTAAGGCAGATATTAAAATAATGTGAGTGATCTGCTTGTGATGAACTGAGATTTCTAAAAGATACATTTATTCCTTTCAGAACAACCGTTAGCCATACACTTTTACACAACATTTTAAGAACAACAATACCATAAAAGTTTATTTTTATTTTAGAAAATGAACATTTTGATCTCACTGGAGTACACAATGCCCTCTTATAGTCAGTCGCAACTTTTAGCTGTCCGTCTAGCATCAGAGTACATTAACGTTTTGTGGGTGGCGGACATGTTACAGAAAGATCTATGGTTTACCAATACATATTGTTCATGTTTCATTCAATGATTAAATGTATCGATCTATCATTTCATAACAATTCATTGTTACAGAAGTTCAAGACGATCATTAACGGGATCCAAATGATGTATTGACAGTTAGCGCTACATTTCTAATGGTCTATCACCCACCGGATGCTTTCAATAAGTAAATAGAGACTTAAAATCGGAATGTTACCGAACTGCTCCGAACCGATAGGTTCCAGTTCATAGTGATTTTCTTTAATTGCACATAAAATACAGTCGTTGAATAAAACGTCTTCGGACACCATAAAAGTAAAATGTAGATATTCTGTCAAAAATGTATAAGGAAATGTTAACCCCTCGTGCATAAACTCATGTGGTCTTACAGTTAGTAAGACCATTAAGACATTGCGACCTAACGATAAGCCAAGGCGGTTTAACCCTCAAGACGTGCTCCACAGTATCGAGATAGGCGCGAGCGCAGGTGTATTTTCACGTATGTGTAACAATACACATTTTTCTACATATTTCCAGCCTAATACAAGGATGGAAAGGTCATTTTCGTTTGTCTCATTTACGAAGACAATTTGTTTTTTGTGAAGTTCAAGTTCTTTATTACTTGTATTGTCATCAAGATTTCGGCGATAGGATAGTTTGTGAGACAAAAGTTAAACGTAAACGACACTCGAGTTCACGGATATTTTTAAAACTGTAGCTATGTGAAGGGATTTCTAAAGTTCCAAGAACAAAATGCGTCAAGAGGGAATAATAGTTCTAACGATAAGTAGTTGAAGATTTTAACAAAGTAACAGAACAGTGACTAATAAACGCCAATGATTTTAGCAATCCATAGAAAGAAGGTAAATGTGTACATACAATTAATAAAGATAAGTACAACGAATGATGGACATTTAAGCTGATAAAGATAAGAACTAGAAATACAATAGTTCTAAGCCGATTTTATATATCATAATACAACAAGAAACGTAGATTTCATGAAGCAGTAGAGCTGTCTGATGAAATATCTGAAAGACCGGATAATACTGCGAAGGTGGACAATCGTACTCCTTATGGATTAAGCCAGCGAAAAATATGATCGTTTGAACAAACAACATTTCCATTGTTATTCTATAGTTGTAACTGCAGCACTGCGGTTTGCTTGAAAGTGCAGTGCTGGTCATATAATAAATATATAATAATAATAAAAAACTTTATTTGTCTTCAATAACTTGCACTACATAACATTCCATGTACCTATATTTATTATATCCTATTTAACTGAGATTAAATATACCTACTTAGCATAGCTTGAGGTAATCAGTTGTAGGACTTGTGTAGATACATAAGTACTAGGTAGATAAATGTTGTGGTCTCATTATGTTAATAAAAAAACGGGTACATGGCTGAGCCCTAACTCCTCACTAAGTTTCCTTTTGTTTAGGATATCAGTTCTCCTCCCTGCCTTCGGTTAGTTATTGCATAATTGAGAATTAAATAAATTAATGTGACCGATAAGTCCGGACAGGTTCGGCCAAAGATGCTTTTTCTAGTGGCAACGCAGTATAGACGATGCCGCGTCGTAAATTGTCATTGTTATTATAAAGTTGTAACTGCAGCACTGCGGTTTGCTTGAAATTGCAGTGCTGGTCAAATAAATTAATGTGACCGATAAGTCCGGACAGGTTCATCCAAAGATGCTTTTTCGAGCGGCAACGCAGTATAGACGATGCCGCGTCGATAGCTGTATACGATATGATACAGACAAACTATCGCACATACTACGGCCATACAAATATATCGGTAATCGTAAGGCGATTACCGTGGCAATACAAACCAACGCCTTATAAGGGACACCAGAGATAAATAATAGCTACTACTATATAGTGTACAGTTCATTATGGTGCAACGGGTTATGGACGAAACGGATCTTAGACGGTTGAAATTTAATTTGTGATTGTTGATTTTAATGTTAAAAGTTACCAAAACTTTTCAAAACCTTTAAATTTTTCATAATACACGCTACGAAAAATATATAAAACCTACTATCATCATCATCAGCCAACAGAAGTCCACTGCTGGACATAGGCTCCCCCATAGAATGACACGCCGAACGGTATTGAGCCGCCTCCATCCACCACCTTTTGCGTCGTCCGATAACCTTTCTTCCCCAACGGTTATCAGTTCTGCGAGCTATATGGCCTGCCCATTGCTACTTTTCATCTTGCTAATTCTGGGAGCTTTGTCGGCTGGGAGCTAACTTTGACCTTTCCTATGCCGCCAATAGTTAGCGGCCACGTCTCAGTGTCACTGGCAACATGCACTGATTATAGACTTTCGTCATGAGGTATTGCGGTATCCGTGGCGAAAAGATTTGGTGTAGTTGCCCGAACGCTGCCCATCCAAGTTGGATTCATCGGCTGACCAGTTTTACGAAGATGGACCGACCTAGTTGAATTATTTGGCCCAAATAAACATAGTTGTCAACAACTTCGATGATACGTTCCCAACGTGTACCGGCATAGGGATGACATCGGCATTTGACATGATGTTCGTCTTGCCCATGTTCATTTTAAGACCCACCGTTGGGAGACGGTATTGACGTCCCTGAGCATTATACCGGATTCTGCCATGATGACTTCATCATCGGCAAATCGAAGGTGAGAGATGAACCCACTACATACAAAACACGGAATGAATGAATGAACGACGGAATGAATAAATAAATGAATGAAAATACTTTACTGCACACCATACAAACTAGTTTTTTTTTTTTTTTTATACTACTTGGATGACGGAACAAGCAAGAGTTAAAATAACTACTTTAAGTGAACTACTTTAACATAACAGAACCACCGTTTTGCTCACAGAAAGATCCTTTTATAAACTAAGAGTCCATGAATTAGCTAAAGCGAAAAACAATGTAGCAATGCAAATTGCCACAAATCACAATAAATTATAGAGCACGTCTACACTCTATTTTAAAATGCTAAGGTCATTGATCGATTGCATAGTAATCTACAAAACGATCACTTGAAAGACACAGAGTAGAAATATACTAATTGACTACAGCTCGTTTTTTTTTTTTTTTAAGTAATAAAGAAAAGAAAAGTAGTCTACAAAGCGATCACTTGAAAGACACAGAGTAGAAATATACTAATTGACTACAGCTCGTACTTTTTTTTTTTTTAAATAATAGGGAGAAAAAAAAGTAGTCTACAAAGCGATCACTTGAAAGACACAGAGTAGAAATATACTAATTGACTACAGCTCGTTTTTTTTTTTTTTTTAAGTAATAAAGAAAAGAAAAGTAGTCTACAAAGCGATCACTTGAAAGACACAGAGTAGAAATATACTAATTGACTACAGCCCGTACTTTTTTTTTTTTTAAATAATAGGGAGAAAAAAAAGTAGTCTACAAAGCGATCACTTGAAAGACACAGAGTAGAAATATACTAATTGACTACAGCTCGTTTTTTTTTTTTTTTTTAAGTAATAAAGAAAAGAAAAGTAGTCTACAAAGCGATCACTTGAAAGACACAGAGTAGAAATATACTAATTGACTACAGCTCGTACTTTTTTTTTTTAAATAATAGGGAGAAAAAAAAGTAGTCTACAAAACGATCACTTGAAAGACACAGAGTAGAAATATACTAATTGACTACAGCTCGTTTTTTTTTTTTTTTTTAAGTAATATAGAAAAGAAAAGTAGTCTACAAAGCGATCACTTGAAAGACACAGAGTAGAAATATACTAATTGACTAAAGCTCGTACTTTTTTTTTTTTAAATAATAGGGAGAAAAAAAAGTAGTCTACAAAGCGATCACTTGAAAGACACAGAGTAGAAATATACTAATTGACTACAGCTCGTTTTTTTTTTTTTTTTTAAGTAATAAAGAAAAGAAAAGTAGTCTACAAAGCGATCACTTGAAAGACACAGAGTAGAAATATACTAATTGACTACAGCTCGTACTTTTTTTTTTTTAAATAATAGGGAGAAAAAAAAGTAGTCTACAAAACGATCACTTGAAAGACACAGAGTAGAAATATACAAATTGACTACAGCTCGTTCACCGTAAGATGGCATCTGTAAATACTCCATGGCGTGTGCCACCTTACGGTGAACGGTCTGTAGTAGTTAATTTAAAGTAAAGAAGAGCAAATACACGTTCATAGTCGATTTAAAATAACAAAAGCGTAGATACCAATTTACGCAACACAGATTAATGAAGGAGGTTAATTGAAGGAACTATGTATGTTCCACTTAAGAGCGAGGATAGTCTGCAATGGACTTTAAATCGTGATTTTGTAGCTTCGTAAATATATATGTTATTGTCCAACTCGAATTCACCCGCAACTCATTGTGTTGAGGACACTTGTAAATTCTGTAGTAATTTATAAATAAATTATAAATAAATAAATAATGCTGGACAGTTCACACAACATTATCTAGCTCCAAGCTAAGCAGAGCTTGTGTTATGGGTACTAGACAAATGATATACTGAATACAATATATTACATAGATAGATATTTTTATTATACATAGAAAATACCCAGAACACCCTGAACAAATATCTGCAGATCTGCAGAACAAATATTTGTTCCGAGGCGGGAATCGAACCCGCAGCCTCGTGCGTCGCAGGCGAACCGTCGCGCGCCGCGCCACAGAGGTTGTCTTATTATATGTTCTTATTACAGAGTTGAATTATGACTTCGAATAAATAAATAACAAGACAATATGAACAACAATTTGAAATGCCAATTGTTTTTTTTTATTTTAAGTAAGTTACCTTTTAATTTCGTGTTAGGTTCAATTGTTTTTTAAATATGTTGCAGATTATTGGGTCAATACAATAAAACCACCCGAAGGCTTACTGCGAGTATTTTGTAAAATTATCTATGTTTTACCGTTTTTACGAGATATTCAACCAAAATGTGCTTTTTGAGCGACGCGAGGTGTTTTTATGTGTGTAAGTTTGAAGATTTCTGTTTAGGGTTGGCCAGCCATTTTGTTGAAAAATCACCAACCCACCCGAAACAAGTTGAAGAATTACTAACTTAAACTATAGATCCCTCAACCACAAAAAAACGTTTCAATTTTCAAATCAGCACACCATCTGCCGAACTCCATTCGAATTCAAATGCCTTCGAGCGATTTGTCGAAGAAAAAAACAACAGAAACAGCAAAACATTTATCATCAGCCATTCGAATGTACGCCCATTGAAAATATATAATAGCTGTTTTAGGGTTCCGTAGTCACCAAAACATGGAACCCTTATCGATGCCTACTGACAAATGGCCGTTTTTTGAATTTTTGTCCGTCTGTCTGACTGAAAATTTGTTTTGAATAGGCTCAGAAACTGCTCGAATTTCAATGAAAATTTTAGGGTAAGTACCATTTCGCTAGCTAGGGTTCAGATGATATGAATGTACCGCGCAAACGAAGTCACGGGCACAGCTAGTCAAAAATAAACCAAAATGGACTCTAAATTTAGCTTCATTAAAATATTTAAAGAAACACTGATTTCACAAGCATTTCTTCAGTTAAATTCAAATCAAACTACAATTTAAACTTTTCTCCCCACATGAGGTGGCATCGAAATTTAAATAACATTTTTCATAAATACCTAATTTAAATAATTTATCAATAGCGATCATTATGAACCCATGCAATGATATCGACGTGTGTTTCTGTGTTTCGTTTAATTTATTAGAAGAATTTGTCAAAGAAATGGAATCGGTGTAAAAACATTTATATACGAAGGTTTAGTTAAAAGGGACAACATTAGTCTATCTACGTAAATGTCATTTCTTAAGAACCAAGCCTTCGACTTAAGTAAAAAGTATTGATCGGAGAACCAAACAGTAGATCTAATACGTTACCAAATATTATCTATGCTACAAATTGAGAAAGAATCGGATTGGTCTCTGAATGTCGCTGATCTAAACGACCTGAAACATTGTGAGTTGTATGTTGTGTAGCCTAAATAACAAAAGTAGCCAGGTAATATCAATTGTGGCTGGCTCAATATAAAGGATAATAAATATAGGGATTTTAAATGAATCCACTGTAGGTACTCTGGATAATACATTACTAACTTTAGGTCGACCGACAATACTGGTAGTTCAAGTAAGTTTAAAAAACTAAAACCCGACCACGGAAAATCTAAAACTCGTGTCGCTTGACCCGCGCCTGTGTCTCATAATACCGCTTGTGAGACCATTATAAGAAATTAAAAACATTTGCATATGTAATATATGTGCTCATCAAGACCTTTACTTTGAGATAATAAACATGATACGATTTACCCTTTTTTACAAGCTTTTATTTAACTTGCAATGTATGTATGTTTGTCCGGGTGGAATCTTCTAACTGAATTTTAAATCAGTTATCCTCAACCGATTGAGATGTTATTTTGCATACCTGTCAAGTTCCGATGACAATACAATATTATGGTGACAGCGAGCTGATCTGATGATGGAGACGGAAGGTGGACAACGAGGGATAATAGTAGACTGGCCGTATTTAGGCTCATTTTGATCAGCACACGATTAAGATCACTAATTTTATAATATCTCAAAATTATACATACATTTTGACCACAATTTTATTTTCTAATTTCACTATACACAATGACACTCGTGCAGTAAATACGAATCTAATGACATATCATTCATCAAAATCGGTTCAGCCGTTTACTAGTTACGAGGGAACATAGGGACGGACACACATAATACACAAACCTTCCTTTTTTGGTTTTGTCGCAGTCGGGTGAAAACAGGGCCTTTTGATGGTGTTGCGCGTGATTTGATTCGCTACGTATATAGCTACTACTACTGCTTCACCGGTTCTCTTTTGGTCACTCTGCGTTTGGTTAGTGACTAGCTTGAGGTTGTTTATAATGTGGTATTCATGAATTTAGCTTTATTATTGCTGTCAGTAACACTATGTGCCATGAAAGAATTGCACAAAAAAAATTGGTGAAGGTCCGGCTGTTAGATCCGTCTCTTAAACCGTGCTTATAGCCTGGGCTAAAACACGTCTATGCATAACCAGTGGTTACGGAGACGCAGAGCAAAGATCATATCGTGTTATTTATTGCATAAAGTCATGGTTCAATACCTTTTGGCTTATTATTATTCATTGGTTAAAGGGAATCCTTATTGGAGCGGGTGAGGTGTCACAAAGTTAATCTGGGGGAAAGATTCAATTTTACTGATAATTTTTGTTGCATGTTTTACTTCGGTAACTGTTCCTTAATTTCAAATCTGCTTACTTGCTTTTATTGATTTCTGAAAGCTTCTTGTTCTTACTCTTTCTTTGTCTGTTCTTGTATTTAGGAACTTATAAAAGTTAAGGACTCGTTAAAATACGCAATGTGTGCTGATCGCGAATTTTATAAAAATACAGTATATGTACTTTTATCCAACTTCAAAACATACTACTCCTTATTGGCTTGTCCGATTTGAATGGTTCTTGCTTTTGTGCGTATATGAAGTTTTATCAAATTACATAATAATGTTGTCCAAGACCCAGAAAAAAACTACTAAATCTAGAGTCTAGATTAAAGTTAAACAACCTTGGTCGTAGCTATAATATGGATGGGTAACCGCTTGGGTAGTTACTTTTTCGCGTATTTTTTAGTGTTTACTCCTTTTCATATAAGGTCCAAGGTACGCAAATAGATGGGGAGTAAAATCGTCGGTTATGTTACCTACTGAACTGGACTGGAGTTAACTACAGTCGCACGTCGGAGTTAACTACACACCTTTTCTTGTTTTTTCTACCAGTCTAAACATTATTGTCTGGTCAGGCATTATCAGGACGATTTTCATGAGTCATTTGCGCTTCTGCAAACTCTACATAATATTCTCAACGTTCAAATTGTATAAGACTGTGCAGTACGAAAGGCCACGTATGCCTGAGAGTATGCCATCCAACCATTGTTTCAAATTCGCCCAAACCGGTTCCAGAAGAAATAATAGGTCCCCAGGGTCCAAAGATAATAGCACTAAGAGGTCCACGCATGCGCGGGCCTTCAAAGAAATACCTCCAGTTTTAAAGGCTCGAGAATTCTGTTCGGAAATTCTACAGAAATAGACTCTTAATAAATCTGAGCCTGTCTATACGTGTTTCTTTGCTACCGAATTCCAATAAAGAAACTGTCTCATGCTGAGTAAGGTCTAGTGCCCACTAAAGCTTCCAAATATAGCTTCCTGCCTACTTTATCCTACTCTTTCAGCCGCTGAATGGACTGAGGTTCGAAACCAGATGCCATTGAGAATGTTTTACTTTTGTTGAGAACTAGTTGAGATTGAAGAGTGTTATCATTAGGCAACCAAGTTGCCAACAAAGAACCATAACCTTTCGCAGCAACCAGCGTACAGCAAGATCAAAATATCTTCGTGGTGTTTAATAAACTACCATTAATTATTATTATTAATTGAGGGTATTTCCAAACTTATACCGAGCACTGATTTACAGCGAATCTGCAATCTGCAGTCAGGTGAATCGTTAAGACTTTAACGAGCAGAAAGATAATCTTTTTGGTGCGGCTACTGACACGTCAATCGAAGGTCTACCTGAGACAGGTTAAAGGATTATGAACCTATTATAACGGAGATTGTGTTTATAATCGAGGTTTGGACAGGAAAAAATTTTTAGATCGTGTGCTCGCTCATACAGGTCCATTACCATAAGTTGTAGATTAACTTCTTTTTTTATTGTCTTTAGAACTAATTAAATATCCATTCTACCTTTTCTTATTTCTGGATGGGTTACAGATGATGAGCCATCGTTTGTGTCTATCAACGGTTTTCTTTGCAAAACTATTTTCTTTATCTTCTTTTCTATTTCCTGTGTTTTATAGAATATTAATTTCTAACTCCATAGCTGCTATTTTTGGTTTGCATTGGAGGATGTTTTCAAGCTTTTGAACTGGAACGGATATGGCATCAACATCAATGACATGGCATTCAATAGGGGAGGTTTATGTCCTATGTCCAGCAGTGGACTTCTGTAGGCTGATGATCAGAAGCTTTTATGGGTTAATATAACCATTATCTCTTTATCCTTTGGCTCTTATCTGGCTCAACGCATTAGTATTGCCATTCAGCGTGGCAATGCAGCCAGCATCTTAGGGACGCTTCCGTCTGGTAGACATGGTGGTGGTCATTTCTTCTGGTAGCACAACTGTCACAAAACAAGGTATGTTTTTAAAAACAAAAAAACATACCTTGTATTAGTTGTATTATTCTCATCTATAATATAGTAGTTATACTCATCAAAGTCATCTCTTCCTTCAAAAGCTCTCACCACTTCAGTAATGATAGTAATCCTAGTCTAAGTAATTTGCTATTATCATAATTTCCTGCGTTTTACATAGTAGACAGTGTGGGTGAGGTTGTTCAACAATAGCAAAAAATACACCATGCTTACATGGTTCATGCACGCGATTGGCATTACCATTGAAAGAACTTCTCAGATGTTGTAAGGGATATCATGAAAAGGTTAACTGAGCTCCCATAAGAAACAGAAACGACTAGTGATTGGGTACCAGAAACGACGAAGATAGATGCCACGTAATGCTTAAGTTTTTCTACTCTTGAAGCTTGATTCTAAAATAGCCACAAATTCTACCGTAAATATAAAATTATTTCTAAGGTAGTGGCTTCCATCATGACAGGATAGATAACGAGTCGTAGACCATTAGGCTAATATCAGTTTTCATTTGAATCCACTATATTAACGCCAATGATGGACGACGCCAACGCTATCGTAAGTTCTATAAAGCTGGGAAGCCGCTACATCATGTTCAAGAACTGTTTAACGTTAATTACACCAAAACCTTTGAACGAGGAAGGGAATCCAACTAATTCGCTAACTCAGATCAAAGATACAGTCCTATTGAATGCAATCGGGCTTTTTCACATCGTACTGTCTCGATTTGTGAACTAAGGAGCGATTTCGTTGCGCGATTATTGGGATGCATGTTACTTGTAAGTTTGTTCCTTCACAATGTAACTCATTGCATGCTTAACCTCCAATTATGAAAAACTCTTCCATTTCAATTGACTGGCCAGCGATGACATAATAATCTCACATTTACACCGGTCGAGAACAATTCCCAAATGTAACAGATTCTCACGCTCAGACGCCGCCGTCTCGAAACGAATTTGAGGAAGTACCATTATCTTCTTCGAAGTAAGTCAAACAGACCTTTTTTCTGCTCTTGTGTAACAAGCTGCTATTAAACTAATGCATTTCTAGGGTCCTTTACTTTTAGGCTCATTTGATACTAATGGATGGAAATGGGCCAATTCAGTGCACTTTGGAGTATCATCGTTAAGTGTTCTGAGATTGTTTAAAATTTTGTTATCACGAATAAGGACATAGCTTATTATAATAAAGAAAACGATACTTAAATTGTATTATTACAAGCTGATCTCACTATTACACCAAATATTATTGATTGAAATTCCGCAAGTGTTTTGGAGCCTTCCATTCCAATATTTCGATATCTCGTAGTTATATAAAGTCCAACTAAAACAAGTAGCTCAACTTTAACACCAGACGCGGCAAATCAGTGATGGAACGAAGTCACAGGCGGAGTCGTTAACCGACATTCAACCACAACATTGACATAACAATTCGGCCAAGTTACCTGTGCTATTATATACTTAGTTATATTATTCTGTAGTTACGACAATCCTTGCTACACGCCTCACAGTTCTACACTGCGCAATAACGTGTGAAACTAGAACTTTATTTGTTACGTTTAACATTAGACTGTGTTCATAAAACCCCTTTATAAGGTAAGTAAGATGTCATTCAGTACACAATTTTGTTCATAGAGTTAATGTCACTCTACCGTTAAAATGTTCAGCATAACATCAATCAAAACAACTAAATCTTGAGCAACTTTTAAGGGCGGACCGCGCTCGGTTCTTGGAAACTTTAGTTCACAGGTTTGAACCCAAACTTTTTTGTTATGGAGGTTTTAATGTGACTGTTCAGACATTTTATGATGAACTGGAAAACGGGACTGAGAACGTGTAAAGTATTGTTATAAAACAGTACTCCTGCACAGCAGGTGAACAACCCAAGACAAGATAAATTACCTTATATGGATACCCGTGTAAGTCAACGTAAATTTAATAAAATAGGGTAAAAAGATACAAATGAAAATAATTGACAAATGTAACAATTACATCAAGCCAGATAAAACAATCCTGTAGCAAGTAATTACCTATACTACTCGCATAAGATACAACATCGATATAAAGATAGGCCACGGAAATCAATACAATAAGAATAGGCCTGAATTCTGAATGAGAATAGACTCCTAAATTGCCTGTACAGCTATGCCATAAAGCTTTATAATTTAAACAGCTCAAATAAGCCGAAGGCTATCCAATCATAAACAAGCACAATCGTACTAGGGCCAATCAAGAAAGGCATTTCTGATACAAACGCACTTGCGAACGTAACTATAGGCCTTACATGTTTACCAAGCCAACCTTTCAACGTAAAAAAAACTTAAACAAATTTATATTATACAAATTAATTTATTGTTACATAACCAAATTAATAAAAGTTTAAATGTTTAATAAGATAAAAAAAAACTTTGTTTTTACAGCAATTTTCAATTTTGTTGAGAGTTTAGTATTGTGATATGCAAATTTAACCGTTGTTGGTTGTCGATAGAGTTTTAGATTTACCTATCATTTGTAACACCTTGTTCATTGGATTTTTACATGTAAAATTGTATCATCACGATATTTTTATAACAATAGAACTGGTTTCCTTGACGCATGTAACATTTTTTTTGTAATAGACAAGGGCAATAACATGTGACGAACAAAGCTCAATTCGAATGAGGTTTTAAATTGGTTGTAAGAAACCATTATTTATTTTTATTGTTTTTATCTTTCTTGTGGGCGGGATCTGACGAAATTGAATTCAAAGAGTCAGTTAAACCTTTTTTTTTCATTTATGACAATTTTGAAGCCGCAACGACCTCAGTTGAGAAAATCGCCTTTTGAATTGAGAATCATCATTTGAAAATCGATTTCTCGATAAAAGGTGCATTATTTGGGGTTACACTTTGTGAGGGCGTTGTCCAGTCACGTGTTCCGGATGACAAGGGTAGCTAATTGTTATTTTTATTTAAGCTGCACCCTGTACGTCTATCCCTTTGCAATAATAGTAAATGTTGGACTTGCGTTATCGAGTTTTGGAAAGGGGATGTTATTCATCCCTTCGAAAATGTTTGTTGATCAAATCCAGCGACAAGATTCTTCAATTGATAAGCTCTTTTAATTTATTGATTAGCAGATAAAAAGATCACATTGTCATTGGCGACGTAAGGGGGGGTGAAGCAAACGCTGTTTTTTTTAGTATGGATTAACCCCGTTTAAAGTTAGTTCTTCAACGATTCCCCAATTTAATAAGTTTATTTTTCTTAACGATATCTACATTTAAGGTAGGTTATCCCTTTATCTAATTATCAAATGCTGAGCTGGACGCCAATTTGTGTCAGTGATGCATGGCTGGTGCTAAGAGGCACAAATTAGTTTTATTTTTCTTTGTTTCTTCATGTGTGTGTGTGTGTGTGTCTTTTAGTGTGGAATATTGTTTGTTGACTCATGTTATTGACACAAATAAATGTTTTCTCTTTCTTTATTTCTTTTCAAATATCATGCATTTTTTTTATTTAAGCATATGGTTCAGATAAGACGTGTCAGAGTTGGACGGGAAGACTGGACGAAGGATCGTAATTGACTTGATTACGCAAAATAACACCTTCATAAAATGCGCCAGTTCCATCAGGATCGCTATATCAGCAGGTAGTGGCGGGATGCGCAGGCGCATGACATCAGCGCTATCTGGGACGCCGCCCACCTCCATTAGCGGGCACCGACACCGCCAGCCGACAATTGTAACTTGCATCTTGTGACTGCGATCGTGATATCTCAGCGTATTGATTGGAGAAGATGATAAACTTTTTAACAATTTCTAAAGGTATTCAAATCTGATAAATATTAACTTTGTGCTTTAAATATTCGAGTGACAGATAAAACTACTAAATTAAAATAGAATACTTTTTCGAAAGTTTTATATGTTTACAAGCTTTTATTTAACTTCACCTATTAGTTTGATAGTATGTTTGGGAAAAATCTGGCGATCGAATTAACGGCAACTTCCCGATATCCGATTGAGCTGAAAATTCGCATACCTGTCAAGTTCCAATGACAATACAATATTATGGTGATAGAAAGCTGATCTGATGATGGATAAGGAAGGTGGACAACGACACTCCTCCATGGATAATAGTAGAGTGGCAGTGTTTGGGATAATTTTGATCAGAACAGCGTTCCGATCTCTAATTTAATAAAAGCTTGTTTTTCTTTAAATAAACTTATTTTGAAAGTTCAATTGAATGGTTACAGGACTCATTTCAATTTTAAATCAGGTAGAGGTGTTCCGTATACCCTTTGTTCTCATTTATGGTGCTCATTAAAATCGGTAGCCCTTTATACAAGGCGAGAAGATTCTCCACACGGAAGAGTTGCAGTTGCCTAAAATATTGCATGCACTAATGTTTGCACTGGGAATATTTATCTAGTTAGTATATATGTATATTAATAATATAAATAATAAATAAATAAATAATGCTGGACAAGTTCACACAACATTATCTAGCCCCAAGCTAAGCCAGAGCTTGTGTTATGAGTACTAGGTAACTGATATACATAATACAATACATTAAATAGATAGATATTTTTTTATTATACATAGACAACACCCAGAACACCCGGAACAAATATCTGCAGATCACACAAATTATTTGTTCCGAGGCGGGAATCGAACCCGCAACAATATTCAGGAAATAAGAGATGAGATGCTGCAGCGTCTGAATTTGACTCTCAAGGCTGTATCCGACTGGGGTGATGCCAATCTAGTCAAGTTCAATGCCTCTAAAACGCAGGCTTGTCTCTTCTCGGCGAAAAAAAGTCCGTTTCTCCAAGTTCCTGTATTCCGCGATGTACCTGTAGCTATAGGAGATCACCTCGAGCTCTTAGGTGTTTCGCTCACGCCTACTCTCAACTTTGGCTCTTACATCGAGTCTAAGGCAAAAACAGCTGCCATGAAGCTAGGCATCCTGAATAAGGTAAAGCGTTACTTCACACCAGGACAGCTTCTCAGTTTGTATAAAGCACAAGTCCGGGCTGGTATGGAGTACTGCTGCCATGTTTGGGATGGTTCGGCCAAATACCAGCTTGCTGCCTTGGACTCGATCGAACGTAGAGCTTTCAGGCTTATAGGTGAGCAACATATGGCGGAGACTAAGATCCAGAGTCTCGAGCACCGCCGTAAGGTTGCATGCCTTTCAATCTTCTATAGGTTACATTTCGGGGAATGCTCCCAGGAACTGCATGATCTGATCCCACCATCTCCTTTTCATCATAGGACGAGCAGGCGTACGGCTCAGTACCATCCTTACCTCATTAGTATACCTTCTATTCGCACAAAACGTTTCGGTTCTACCTTTATAATGCGAACTGCTAAGGAGTGGAATACACTGCCGTCGTCTGTCTTTCCTGAAAACTATAATCTGGGTCTCTTCAAGTCTAGAGTGAATAGGTGCCTTCTAGACCTTTGTGCTCCATCTTCGGCCACATCGTCACTTACCAACAGGTGAGATCGTGGTCAAACAAAGGTCTATCAATGTTAAAAAAAAAAAAAAAAAAAAAAAAAAAAATATCAATAATGATATTGGGTTACGGCGCGGCGCACATGAGCAACTTTTGC
The DNA here is from genome assembly GCA_932527175.1 of Operophtera brumata. Taxonomy (NCBI): domain Eukaryota; kingdom Metazoa; phylum Arthropoda; class Insecta; order Lepidoptera; family Geometridae; genus Operophtera; species Operophtera brumata. The sequence goes on along the minus strand of OW052238.1, from coordinate 16,546,459 downwards.
CCTTAAGTTTGTCATGTCCTTGTGATTTGTCCTGGCTGCTAGCTTATTATGGAATGTGTTAAAACTAGAAGAGAGCGTTAGTCGAGTCAGTCATGGGAAGCAATGAGCGTCACTTGTCACGTCTATATTCCACGATGGTGCAATGCAACCCACTGTGAAAAGAGGCCCATTTAGGCTCTGCCTACCCCCCTTCGGCGAAAAAGGTGTGTGTCTATGTATGTATGTTCTTTGTAAGAAATAACCTAAGCCGAAGATTTGTATAAAGAAATGTGCCTAAGTAATGAGCAAATAAACCACGGTTCATTTAGTGCTTATTGAATACGCCGAGACACCACTTAACCTGTCAAAATATCGCACCGTAACACCAATATCGATAAACTGCACATCAATACCATAAGGATGTAGGTATCAAAGTGCATCGAATCGACCTCGCTCCGAGTTATCGAGTCATCTGCCCACATGCCTGGGGTCTGGAGCATTTCTGGTATGCTTTGTATGGAATAATAATGACGGAGAAAAAAATAAGTTATCGATGATCACAAGCCCATAGCGAGCAAATTCTATGTTTTTAAATAATATGAAGGCAAGAACTTCATATCGTGATGGGGATAATGATAAATAATAATATTTGGCACAGGCCATATATCAAGGTGGTCTGTTGGTTTTATCTATTTTGTGGCAGTAATAGTTGCTTATTAGAGAGATCAAAAGCGCCCACAGTTAATCTGTCCCAAACATGTAAGCTGCGAAAAGATACCTACACAAGTAATTAATTTTGTAAAAATTAAAAACACCCTCAACGCAATGAAACGGCTGAACCGATTTGGATCAAACATAGCTAAGAACACTCCCGACAAATTCAACTTTCAAACAAACAAGAACCGTTCATCCGTTCGGGAGCTACGATGCCACAGACAGACAGACAGACACACACACACACACACAGACACGTCAAACTTATAACACCCCGTCGTTTATGCGTCGGGGATTCAAAATAGTATTTTCTAAAACAAAAATGATTTTTTTATGTAGGTGTGATACTTCAGTTTCACTGCCAATATTGCCCTAATTTATTATGGGCATTTTTTTGCGCAATTAGGGTCCTTTTGAATCAACTGCTGGCCAAAGCCGCCTCGCAGAGATGCGATGACACCGACGCATTCGTTTCACTCCACTTTAGGGTTGTCCATTGAATATCGATAAATTTTACGAATTATTTCGATATTGGTTTGCAATTTTTTGCTTTATGGATACAAATTATTTAAGAGTTTTATATGTTCCCGATATTTCGGCACAGTTGCATGCGCCATGATCACGGGAGAACTGACTAAAGTCTTTGCGAGTAGATGTTATTGGCAGATATATCGATCTACCCTCTTTCTCACTCTTTTATTACGAACGATACCACTACCATCGGTTTCATTGTCACAATTCACACCAACTCGACACACAACACTAACGGTGTCCGGACGCGTAGCAGGTACCACACTTTTTCCGTTTCTAGTGAAAATTATGTACATAACCATGATAGTTTCAAAAGTTAAATTATTTAAGGTTAAATTGTTGTAGATAGGTGTGCAATTCAATATTTCGTATTAATCAACTACTTTAATTAATTTAGCTTAATTATTTTATAAATTAATCATATAATTTTAATTACTTTAGCTTAGCTAATTAGCATAAGGTTCGTATATTTACTGCTTTTATGTCTTGTGCATTAAATAATTTTCGATTTATCAACTTTACGCTTTATCGGCTCGCTAACTCATACACCACGTCTGTCTTGCACAGCGGTTACCACCTGTTGCTCTCACCCCACAGCCCCCCCCCCCCCCCTTCCCTCGTGGTGTGTACCTACGTCCGAGACTACAGACTCCCAGCCAATACACTACAATAGGTATCCTGAATGATACTTCACTGAAACATCGTATTTTGGTAATTTTTTGAAGCTCTAAATATTTTTCTAGGATTCCTTAAATAAACTTTGAAATCGAAGCTGTACCTATACCTTCTGTACCTATTCTAGGTACAGAAATAAAATAGACTAGCATTATTTTAACAATGATTCTTTCCATGCCAAACCTTCTAATAATTCTATCGATTTTAGCTTACACTGCATTTTTTAGCCACAAATGCTGCTACTACAAACGGCCCTAATTTGCAAGGGTGCAACCATGTGGGTAGGCCGGGGGCGCGTCGCGTTGCATCAATTACAATAACGGTTCCTTTGACATATGGATACTCTAGCTTTTGTTTGAGGAGTTTCCATTTCACATACTACAAAATGTTAGACATTAGGTAGATGCTCACGCTTGAGGCGTGTTTTTTTTTTTGTAGTGTTTTTTGCCCATTACAGCTCACCAACACTTCCTCAGATAGCAAAAGTTGATTTCGCGAGAACTAGGAGACTTAACACACATGTTTTAATTGATGGTATCTCATAAATATCATCAGTCATTTTAAGTGTTTTTTTTTGTTTAGGAGTATCGTAGCTAAACTGGTGATATTTATGAGATACTATCAATTAAAACATGTGTGTTCAGTCTCCTAGTTCTCGCGAATTCATCTTTCGCTATCTGAAGAAGTGTTGATGAGATGCAATGGGCAAAAAAAAAAAAACAAAGAATTTTGCGCCGCAAACGTAACAATTTTATGATTCTATTAAATGCCCTATTCTCTGAAAAATGCAAAACAAAACTCTTTACGCAGTAGCTCAAAAAAACGAATAAAAGCTCCTGACGCTCGCATTCAGTCAATCGTGCTGCCAGCATGGTAAATTATGCAACTTACTTGCAGAAATATTCGCCTCTCGGTGTAGACAGGCAAGTGCCGCCGTTCTTGCATGGTGACGGCGAACAGGACACAAAACCTGAAAAGGATAAATTAACATATGAAAAAGTTATATAGATAAAGTCACCGGCTAAAGAAATAAATGCTGCGCCGAAAGGCGATGTAAATGGACAACTTGTGGGGAAGTAATAAAATGTTAAGACTGTAAATGGAAAGGAAAAGAAGCATTAATCAAAGCAGGAGCTAACAGAACATAAGGTTAACATGAAAATAATAAGACATTTTCACTAAGATAGATAACCGTAATTTTTTTTTTTTTTTTTTTCTACTAGTATCACGGAACAAGCAGATGGCCCACCTGATGTTAAGCGGTAACCTCTGCCTATGAACAGTGCATTACCTCATAGGTCACGTCCACCTAGGACGCGCCCTATGTAGCATTGCACTGCGCTCGCCACCCTGAGACATAAAGGTGAAACGTCTCATGTGCCTGTAATTTCACCGGCACCCTTACCCTTCAAACCGGAACACAGCAATGCGAGCACTACTGCTTTGCGGCAGTAAGTAACGGAAAGATTAAAAAAATAACACTTATTATACAATAATTTGTTTCGAGCTTACATAATAATAACTAAACGTTTAGACGTTTACTAACAAATTACTTAAATATATCAAAACTGTAACGGACGTAAAAACCTTGTTTGCAAAGCTGCGCCATAAATGGTGATTCAGGTCAAAACTACTAATGCAATAAGATAAAGCAAATAATTCATATTACACAAGTATAATCTTGACAATGTTGCGTTGAAAATTTTAAACTGTATTTATTAAGATCATGATTATAATAGCAAGATTTAATATTTTAACTGTTGTCGTGAATTATTGCTTAGTCTTAGGTTGTTGGACAATCAAGAATCTGAAGTTACTGTAGCCACCACACCACTGAGCAAAGTAGCAAATGTAAAATTATATTTAAATATTTTATGCAAATTGTTTGGGATGAGAGCCTTTTTTGCCACGTCCTGCCAAATTAAATAATTACACAGGAAATCGGTGTTCATGAATGAAAAAAGTAGCGCTGCCAATGCAACCAAAACAAAATAGTTGATAATGACGTGTTATCGACACTATCGGGCTGAGTAACGAGATGTGATCGAGATATCGATGTATCGATCAATCAACATCGGGACCACCCAATCTCAATCCGATCAATGCGAGTAAGCAAAGATTTAGTATGACCAATTAAGTCAACAGAATTTTCACTAGAAACGGGATATTTACCATGATTTTTGAGTTTTATATGTTCCCGATATTTCGGCACAGTTGCATGCGCCATGATCACGTGAGAACTGACTAAAGTCTTTGCGAGTAGATGTTAATGGCAGATATATCGATCTACCCTCTTTCTCACTCTTTTATTACGAACGATACCACTACCATCGGTTTCATTGTCACAATTCACACCAACTCGACACACAACACTAACGGTGTCCGGACGCGTAGCAGGTACCACACTTTTTTGATTCTTACACATTCTTACCACAGGCTTCCATACTCCAGATAATTGAAAACCATCTTCTCTATTGAAGTTTCTGTACTTAGTAATCTCAATTGCCTCTTGTACCATTCTCGGTATGTAATGAAATGAAATGAAATGAAATGAAATCAGTTTATTTGCTAGAACATGGTAGGATACATGGAAGGCCTTATGTTGTAGTGAGGAGCACATGTTCTTGCTTCACAAGCATGCAAATGTTTTAAAATAGGTACGTCTCTATTACATTCATTGGTTAAATTAATTCTTAATCAATTCATTAATACTACTAATCAATTACAATATTGTGATAACTATACAAACAAAAATAACTTAGTCCAGATTATATTTAAAAAAAAACTTTTAATTCACAAATAACAATACAGGTATTAATTAATAATTAATTTAATTTAATTTACAATAGTCAAGACATTTTTCAAATTCAAAAATTCATCCACAGAATAAAAACACTTCTCTGATAACCATTTATGTATTTTTATCTTAAATAGGTTTCCGGACAACTCTTTGAGTCCTTCGGGGAGATTATTATAAATTTTTGGTGCCATAAAGTTGGCGTTTTTCTGAAGAGATTTTTTACAAAACGGGAGATAGAGCCTATTATTTGTTTGTGTTCGCAGTTGGAGGGAACGTCCGTCTTGATTTGTTTTAAATAATTCTGGGTTTTGTTTTACAAAAATAGCTAGTTGTTTTATGTATAGACACGGTAGAGTTAGTAAATGTAGCTTCTTAAATAGCGGTCTGCAAGGTTCTAAATAATGAGCTGAACAAATAGATCGTATGCATTTCTTTTGTAATTTAAACGCTCGGTCTGTATCCGTTGAGTTACCCCATATCAGTAGCCCATACTGTAGTACAGATGCCACATACCCGTGGTACGCCTGGAGGGCTGCCTGAAGGGAGACTACTTGTCTGGTTCGCTTAAGAGCATAAACAAAGCGGTTTAGTTTTGTGCAGAGCTCGTTTATGTGGAGTTTCCAGCTACACGTTTTGTCCATGGTTACTCCAAGAAATTTTAAAGATTCCACTTCTTCAATGATTTTGCCCTGATAGCTTGCCCTAAAATGTATAGTTTTTCCGTTAATAGCATGAAATTGCATAATTTTTGTTTTCGATATATTCACTTTTAAATTATTTACATCTAGCCATCTAACTACATTATCTATTGTCCTATTAATCTCATCTTCAAGGTCTAATTTATCTTCCCAATTTACCAAGATCGTGGTGTCGTCTGCAAATAAGATTGTTTTATGCTCCGTGCATTTCGGTAAATCATTAATGTAGAGCAGAAACAGAACTGGTCCCAATATGCTTCCTTGCGGGACTCCAAAGGTATTTGCTTTGAATTCCGATCTACAAATAACTTTTTTAGATTTTTGATCTATTTTTGCTATTTCAGTGCATTGTTTTCGATTATTTAAATATGTCTTAAACCAACCATGAGATGCACATTTAATGTCGCTCTGTCGAGATTACCTGCGGACTGTGTAGCTCGATCCAATGATTTGAGCCAAATTCCAAAAGGTGTTCTGCTATGGCTGACTTATGTATGTCCCTGTTCTTGACCGCTCGTATGTGCTCCTTAACCCGACACGCTATCGTACGTTTCGTTTGGCCAATGTACGAACTCCCACAGCTACAATCAATTTTATACACCCCTGGCTTTTCAAGTGGAAAACTGTCTTTTGGTGAACGCAAGTAGTGCGATATCTTCTTTAAGGGAGTGAAGATGGTCTTTACGGAAAACTTTTGCAGGACTTTCGCAATTTTGTCCGTCACCCCCTTAACATATGGCAGAAACGCTGGCCTACGTTCTACTCTGCATCTGTGGGGTCTTGGCCTAGGTCGGGATGGTAATGACCGAAGCTTATATCCATTCTTACGCAACACATGCTGGACATGAGCTAGCTCACTTTCAATGTGATTCTCATCACACAGGACAACTGCTCGGTTGGTGAGAGATGTTACCACTGAATTGAGCTGCCGAGGGTGGTGGTGCGAATCAGCATGAAGATATCGGTCCGTGTGTGTAGGTTTTCTGTAAACAGAGTGGCCTAACCCACCATCTTCTCGGACCTGTACCAATACGTCTAGGAAAGCCAAACGTCGATCACATTCCATCTCATACGTAAACCTCATCTTCGTATGTACTCCATTAAGATGTGCCAAAAGTAGTTCTATTTCTTCATTCCTTCCTTCCAAAATACAGAAAATGTCATCAACATACCTCTTCCACAATTTAATCGGTGAGGGGGCAGTCGAGATAGCCATATTCTCGAAATACTCCATCCAAATATTTGCCACTACGGGAGCAACTGGACTTCCCATAGCTACCCCATCTATTTGGAGATAGTAATTTCCCTTGTATACAAAATAATTTGTGGAGAGTATATGATGCACAAGCTTGGCGTACTCTGCAGGGATGTCATTTTCCTGTATGCTCTTCTCAATCACCTTCATACAGTCAGCTAAGGGGACGTTTGTGAAGAGGGATTCCACATCGAAACTCACCATCTTCTCGCTGTCATCCACCTTTGTCTGCTTCATACGAGCGGTCAAGAACAGGGACATACATAAGTCAGCCATAGCAGAACACCTTTTGGAATTTGGCTCAAATCATTGGATCGAGCTACACAGTCCGCAGGTAATCTCGACAGAGCGACATTACATACCGAGAATGGTACAAGAGGCAATTGAGATTACTAAGTACAGAAACTTCAATAGAGAAGATGGTTTTCAATTATCTGGAGTATGGAAGCCTGTGGTAAGAATGTGTAAGAATCAAAAAAGTGTAGTACCTGCTACGCGTCCGGACACCGTTAGTGTTGTGTGTCGAGTTGGTGTGAATTGTGACAATGAAACCGATGGTAGTGGTATCGTTCGTAATAAAAGAGTGAGAAAGAGGGTAGATCGATATATCTGCCAATAACATCTACTCGCAAAGACTTTAGTCAGTTCTCCCGTGATCATGGCGCATGCAACTGTGCCGAAATATCGGGAACATATAAAACTCAAAAATCATGGTAAATATCCCGTTTCTAGTGAAAATTATGTACATAACCATGATAGTTTCGAAAGTTAAGTCAACAGACTTATGGAGTAAATTCACCATCATCAACCGGTACACGTCCACTGCGGGACGAGATCTCACTCATAAAACGCAATGGAAGGCAGATTGGTGATACAGTATTTGTGTGAAGTACTCAGATGCATGCTGCTACCCATCCCTTGGTGTAATCCCTTATTCGGCTTCTACGACATCCACGGGAAGAGACGAAGGGGTCTATTCTTAGGCGAACTCACTACTACCGCTATATTATAGAATTACTGTTATGTTATTACATAATTTGGTAGATTATCTATAACTACTGCGACAATTTAAGTGTTTATTTGGATAAACCTTTTGCAATGTTGTTAATGTTCAAGGCCAGTTAAAACGTGGGAAAAACTCAGTAATTTATTTGTTTGGTAAGTATTCAAATATTAATTTAATCGAAATAAGTCTGTAATAAATATTAAATTGATAATATAATTTAGTGCTAAGTCCACAAAGCTGGTGAAATGTAAATAAAATTCAACCGAATTTGATATCTAAAATAACAGATAAGATCCACCTTTCAGCATTTCCCGTCGTACTCGATCTACTCAAATGCCGAATGTAATAGCGATTGTAGAATTTTAAGATATCGTAGCAGTTACTTTCAACGAAAGCAAATTTTACGTATATACATGACTGATAAGTGCTATCAAAATAAATATTTTAACACACTTCAATTTGATTGACATTCATGCGTGGGAAGTTTGGAAACGTAAGCAAATAAAGATGAATATAAAATTTCCTAGACCACATGAATCAGAAGAAACCCGTTGCACGAGAGATCATTTATTATTTTGGAGACAAGATACTACAAATATAAAAATGACCACAAACTATTGCACACATGTGTTGGATGTCCTTTGTCAAAGCTCAAAAGTTTCGACCTTAGACAGAGTAAAGGTGAAAAGTCTCATCTACCTGGCCACAATGGTCTGGACTGGTCTGCATCTCATTCTTTTTACGCATAACTTCCCAATTTCTCGTTTACACAATGCATGGTTCGAGTGGTTCGACAAAAACCGGCCCAAGAGCAGTATCACCTTATAAGGTCACCCATTGTTTTTGCACTTTAGCGAGGCAGGGCCGGACCGGACAAACATTTAGGTTTATAGCCTTTAACTAACTTGTGGGTAAAACCATCAAACGAGCTATAAAGTATTTCATTCTCATGTGTTACTATTTCTTGAGCAAAACCGTTAGCTTGTCATTTTGACAAATTTATATCAAGTCATAAAAACAAACTATCATGTTTTGTTACTAAATTAACCAACACGCGAGAACCATTGTGACAAATATCAGTCACCACTACTGCATAAAAACACGCTCTTAAATCATTATGAAGCACACCAGATCGCCTACAAGGAAACTTACAAAAAGAAGACATTAAGCTCGATCAATTTTGATACTAAAAACCTGCAGACCGCAGACTTCTCTGTACAGACGACAATGTTCTTATTTAAGAGCAAATGACTTTGATCGATGGCCAAAACTCCTTGAAAAATGGTTATTTTAAATAATGACATGTCATGCACTTGTTTGTACTTGAGATAATAAATCTTAAATACCGAATCTGGATGAAAGTTATCGGAAACTGTCAACAAATGATTGAGAAAAGACTTCCGCGAGAATACAGAAATGGTGATTCCTTACTTCCTTTAGCAGTCATCAAGGGAATACATCACTTTAAAAGTCGTTTCATTCCGATTTCAGACAGTGATTAAAAAGCTGAAAAAGCTTGAGATAACACTTGGTGGAACATTATAATAACAGAAATCGAGGAAATAGTTACCAGTGATAAGAGATTACCAAACTACGACGCAGAACAAGTCTGAACATGCATCTAAAAATGACAATAATAACTATTTCAATACCACGCTGAATCATTGAGGAAGCGCAGATAACGATATCTCACCGTGGGAATGTTGAACGAATGCCCGATAACGGTTAGAAAAATTATTAAAAAATTCGCCTACGAATCGGAGACCATTTCCGCGAAGTCGTGAGAATTGATATTGTTTATATTGTGATAACTTGCTAACGGATACTAAGTTCTAAATTTAAATTTAAAATGACATTTGATACGATGGAACGTGACCGGTGACCACAGACGGAATCATCGATAAACTTTATCGACTTGTTACAAACGAGCTAACTGGGTTAATTTACAAAAATAAAATGTATTACGTTCATATTTTATTATTTCACCATGCAAAAGTTATGATTTAAACAAGGAAGACCCTACCCAATAAAACCATTTTACCTACCTATTTTAAAGGTTCTTGACGAATGTCAAATCTTATTGAAAGATATCAAATTATTTAATTATTTATTCAATTATTTTTTTTGTGCGTTGTAAATAAATTACGAACTGTAGTTAGTTGCTTTGTTTGTTGAAATGGTTGTTTTTTTTCTGTAAATACTCGGTTTTTCTGCCATCATTTAAACTGGGTTATGACTTGACGGACATTCTTGACGACTTCACTATAGAAAATATAATTATACCACTCGACATTGGCAAAATTTTTTGGAGCACTCCTCTTAAGCCATTATAAGAAGAGAGAGAGAGAGAGAGAGAGAGAAATTTACAATTTGACAGGTGTGGTTGGGTGTCTTGTTATTAGTTGGTGAAAGATAACAATTTGGCTCTTCTTTCGGACATTCAACAAATAAATGGAGTCGGATACTATCGTCATTATCATTAGACAATACTGCGAGGTCTTCGCCACAGAATACAATGGGGTATTTGCCATAATCACGTCTGATAAAGTTTCAGATATTTTTTCAAAAAGAGAAACCATAAAATCTCTCTCCACTTATGCACAGCTAGGTAGTACTTACCTTTTCTCTGGTAGAAATATTTACTATAAGTACAGTAAAATACATTTATTTACAGAAAGAATAATACAAGGTATGTACAAAATACATATGAAACAGTTGTGCTACCCGAAGACCGCTGCAAGCGATCTAAAGGTAGCTCAACTGATCCAAATCACTACCAGACGGAAGCGTCCCTAAGATGCTGGCTGCATTGCCACGCTGAATGGCAATACTAATGCGTTTAGCCAGATATACTAATATATTAATAAGTACAGTAATAACTGACCACTTATTTAAGGTAGGTACTCTGGGGTAGGTGGGTACAAGTTTACTAAAAGCTCAGACATTAGGTACAACCAATGATATCGTAACAGCATAGCTCCCGCTATAGGTATTAATATCCATCCAGCCAGTAGTTGGTACAGCTTTTCCTACGAGTTTCATGCCCACCGGAACGAACTTTGGCCACCTTTGGACACAGAATATATACATATATACAGCTTAGGCGCCGATGAATTCCACAGCCAAAATCGCGTGTCTAAGACCAATAAACCGCTAGCATTCGAGTATAAAAACTATTAGCCAATATTAAAGATTTCACGGCAATCGGCGGTATTTGACAGGTTAGAGAGGAGTTCTCATGGAAGAGGTATTTGGACTAAACGCCTTTCAGCTTGCGTGGAAGTTCTGCAAGAAAGAAAGTTCCATACGGTAGCTGGGCTTTTATTAATTTGTTTAGATGTTCATTCAATGTGTTTATGTATGTAGGTCCACTGACTGTTTGGACCATACGGGATCTATCAGGACAAAGGATCAAAGCCAAGGGATCTAACAGGAACTACTTAACGATTCAACTAGGTCCAACTTCGTGATAGAGGTCAGCCAACGAATCCAACTTGGATGGGCAGCGTTCGGGAATCTACGCCATATCTTCTCGTCGCAGATACCGCAATCCCTCAAGACGAAGGTACTGAGACGTAGTCACTAACTATTGGCCACAGTAAAACTCAAAGTTACGCAGAGGGCTACGGAGAGAGCTATGCTCGGAGTTTCTCTACGTGATATAATCCGAAATGAAAATTTCCGTAGAAGAACCAAAATCACCGAATTAGCAAGTAGAAGTGGCAATGGGCAGGCCATATAGCTTGCAGAACTGATAACCGTTGGGGTAGAAACTAGAAAGGTCCTCGAGTGGCGACCACAAACCGGAAAATGCAAAAGAGGAATGTCCCCCTTTCGATGGACCAAAGATATTACAGAGGATGCAGGAAGGCAGTGGATGGAGGCGACTCAAGATCATTCGTCGTGGCATTATATGGGGGAGTCTAGCAGTGGACTTCTGTGGACTGATGATGATGGAGGTAGGTATTTAAATCACATATAAATGTGATAGAAATATCTGTGACGATAAATCATCCAAAATGCATTGATATCCATTTTCACTTCAACTTCACTTAATATAAATTAATTTAGGTAAGTCATACTAACCTCATCTACACATCTACATGGTATGACTCAAGTCTGTCTGTTTGTCTACAATTAGGTCGTAAAGCTCACCGTATCACATTATCTAAATGTGTTCGGTAAACATCATTATAATTGAATGAAATGTGAGATACTGACTCGATTTTATCATCTAACTGATGTGCTACCTACTCTAGGAAATTTTGTTTGATTTGTTCACAAACAAACTTGATTCCGTAACTAATTTTTACCTAACTATTCTTTGGAACCAATATGAACAGGACCCACAGATATCTGAAAATTACATAGGCCTAAGCCTAGACCCCTCCGTCTCCTCCCATGGATATCGTAAAAGCCGACTAAGTGATTACCCCGACAAGTTAGTAAGATTTGTTAGTATGATTTGTCTTCGCTACTTCCTTATATGGAATGTGTTATTTACTAGAAGAAAGTATTAGTCGAGTCAGTCATGGGAAGCAATGGCGGCGATGAGCTCACCACTTGTCACGTCTATATTTCCACGATTGTGCAACCCACGGTCAAAAGAGGCCATTTGAGGCTCTGCCTACCCCTTTGGGGAAAAAGGCATGTATCTATGTAAATAAATATGTATCTATGTGTGTATGTATGTTACTAGTTACAAGCTTAGTACCTGTCTGTCTGTTTGTGGGGGACAAATCTTGCAACCAGATCCACCCAACCAATTGAGCTGAAGATTGTAATACCTGTCAAGATCCGATGACAATACAATATTATGGGTGTCAGTGATCTGATGATGGAAGGTGGAAAACGGAATTCATCGATGATTAATAGTAGCCTAGCAGTGTTTGTGCTCGTTTAGATCAGCTCGCGGCATCGAGCACTCCGGTACGGAGGCCTGCGTTGCTTGATGGCTCGCGGTTACCGATCACTAATTAATATTGATATGTTTAAGGCGTGGATAAATATGTGAAATTTAGTGAATTAAAATACTTTTTTCTTCGATCTTTATAGAAAAATCTTAAAAAAAATATATGTTAATCTACATCACATAAAGAATGTCTTCTTTGTTCCATTTAAATTGCTTAAGAAATAAATTTGCATATAGTAGCCTCTGTTTTCATAGTTACAACCATTTTTCTCCTAAACTATCAATCATAAGATGTTTTTTATTTCATAACCAAAAAACTTATTTCTCTTTTAACTTATATAGATATGAGATACGGTGAACATACCCCAAGGCGATTCCAGGTGTCGTTGTTATTATGTCAGTCAATGATTCGCGAAATACTGCGTATAGATTACAGGCATAAGCTACAAAATTATAGAGCTAAACAAGAATCAGTGATAGTAAAAGAGCATAATATTATGTTTGTCAATAAGAGCACACAGACTGATATAGGATCAGTTCAAAGTCCTAAATCACAGAGAGGGATCAATAATGACAACGATCAAAATTTCCCTTTACAGTCATTTCGTGTCTAAACATATAAACGTTCTGCAACAAAACATAAACGGACTAATTAATAAACAAGATTTGTTGACATTGCATATTAATGAATTAAAAAATAGTGAAAAGAATGTTGACGTAATTTGTATAACGGAACACAATATGATAAATAATGATACTGACTGTCTAAATATCCCTAATTTTACGTTAGCTTCAAATTTTTGCAGGACAAATCGCTATGGAGGCTCTTGTATATTAGTAAAAAATACTCATAAATTCGAAATTATACATGAAATTAAGAAGTTAAGCTCGGAAAACTTTGCCGAATATAGCGCTATAGATCTAGTAGAGCACAGGGTTGTTATTGTTTGCGTTTATAGATCTCCGAAGAATAAGAAAAGTGACGTAGAGGTCTTCTTTTCGTCTTTAAAAAAAGTCTTGCATACTATCAGCTTCAAAAAGAAAAAGGTCGTAGTTTGTGGTGATTTTAACATCAATACACTTAAAAAAGACACTGCAAGTATTGACTTTATGGAGATAGTTAGTTCTTTTAATCTTAAGAGGTCACTTGATAAACCAACACGTCCTATCAGTGGTACTTGTATTGACAATTTTTATCATAATGTACGTGCTTCTTCATGTGAAATTATTGAATTCGGTCTTTCTGACCACACAGCTCAATATTTTGTATGCCCTGTGGCTCGGTACTATCCAATTAAATTCTGGTACTATTACAAACGAGATTACAGCATCGACAATATGGTGAAATTTAAGACCTGTCTTGGTAACCTAACCTTTAATGAAGTCTATGACACAAATGAACCTAATGATGCATTCAATTCTTTTCATGAGCTATTCAAACTATTCTATGATCTATGCTTTCCTATTATAAAGGTAAAAAATTCAGTATATCGAAATTCAAAGTGGATTACTAAAGGTATTAAAAGATGTGCAAAGAGAAAGAGGCAAATACTTTGGAGAGCAAGAAAATATAGAACTAAGGAAAATAAGGATTTATTTAAGGCTTACTCTAAAAGATTAAAAGCAATCCTTTCGTTAACACAGAAGGCTCAAAATGACTACAGTATTACTATGGCAACAAATAAGTCGAAAGCAGCCTGGAGCGTTATCAATAAAACGAAACACTTCGTGCCAAGACAAAGCATTGACCAAATTATTGAGGGAAAAAATATTTTGGCAGATCCAACTGATATTGCCCGAGCCTTTAACGCGTACTTTATAAACCAAGTGAAAGAAAACGGGACAAAGAGAGTACATAAAAGCTTAACAGGGAATGTGGCTAATTCAATATTTATGAATCCTAGTACTCCGCGTGAATTATATAGAATCATCAATTCACTAAACAACACAAAAAGTACTGGATACGATGAAATATGTACAAAAGTTGTTAAATATGTATCTGATATAATATCACCTGTGTTGAGCTATATAAATAATTTATGTATTGAGGATGGTATATTCCCTGAAAAATTAAAACTGACAGTTGTTAAACCACTTTACAAAAAGAACCAGAAAGAAATTATGAATAATTATAGACTAGCTTTAGTACCAATTTTCTCTAAAATCATAGAAAAGTGCATTTACTCTAACTTATACTCGTTCCTTGAAAAATATCACATCCTCTGTGATGAACAGGCAGGGTTTCGTAAGAACAGAAATATTAATATGTCAATTTTCAAATTAATAAATATTATTACCACAAACTGTGACAAGAAAAGTCCTGTCTGTGCCATGTTTATGGACCTTACTAAAGCTTTTGATTATGTCGATCATACAATACTAGCCAATAAACTAAATACATACGGAGTTAGGGGGAAAGCCCTTAATCTGATGCAATCATATTTGGAGGGACGAACTCAGATGACTAAGATAAATAAAATATGTCCAAAGTCTAGGTTGGACATGCACTTCAAATCAGACATTATGCCAATTAAGTATGGCGTGCCACAAGGGAGCATACTTGGCCCTTTGCTATTCATAACTTATATAAATGACATGCCCCAATCCGTTAACCACCCAATGGTGTTATTTGCTGACGACAGCACTGTGATTTTTACCGCTAATAATGTGAATGACTTAGAAATTGAAATTAATAATGCTCTTGTGGACATTATAAATTGGTTAGAGGGAAATAATTTGTGTATTAATATTGACAAAACGTGCATTATGATATTTAGGGATAAGAATTTGACATTGAATATTAACTATCTAGGCAACAAAATTAATGACATTCCATCTACAAAATTTTTGGGACTTCATATTGATTCAAATTTGTCATGGAAAGATCATGTAGAAGTAGTTTGTTCCAAACTAAGCCGTTTTTCATATGCCCTGTATATGTTAGCCAAAATAGTGAACAAGCAAACGGTACTTACGGCTTATCATGCGTACGTTACATCTACCCTTCGATACGGCATCATTTTCTGGGGGAACTCTACTGAGTGGGAAAGAGTATTTAAAGCACAGAAAAAGTGCTTGAGAGCTGTATGCAGGCTGTACCAAACTGATACCTGTAAGCCACATTTTGAAAGTCTTTGCATATTGCCGTTCCCTTGCTTGTATATTTTTGAAACTATATTGTTTGTCAGACAAAACAAGAATCAGTTCTCAAAACTGGGGAGTTCAAGGTTACGGAATAGAATTGCGATGCCATTGCATAAAACAGCTCTATTTGATAAAAGTATTCTAGCTATGGCACCAAGAATTTATAATAAAATGCCCGCGTCCATAAAAGAGATTGAATGTTACCATATATTTAAAAGAAAATTGTGTAACTTTTTGGTTGAAAGAGCGTATTACTCCGTAGCTGAATATTTGACAGATAATTTTAATTAGGCGTTAGTTTATTTTGACTTGTATTATCCATTTGACATATTGTTTAATAATATTTGTATACTAATTAATTTGTTAATATATTGTCTTTAGATTTTAGTAATAATTCGTAAAATAACTAAATAAGTAATGTATTGGGAATTTCATAATATATTTTAAAATGTAATTTTTGCATGCCTATAGTGGTAGAAATAGTTTGGTACTTTTAAAAAAAATTATAACATCTTTGTAACACTATTTGTAGCAAATAAACGATTTGATTGATTGATTGATTGATTGATTCGCCTCTTGTAGGCATATCTACTGGCGTAGCTGGGACAATGTACTGGAATTGAACTCGAGTTTGTCAACAGTTTGTTGGGGTTCGATTAGAACAAAGAATTAGAAAAGCTAACAGTTAAAAAAAATATGGGGTTCGAGGGCCGCTCTCTCTGTCAACCCCAAATTGTAATAAAAAGGATACAGCCCTAACATAACATAATATTACACTCAACAGTCACATACATAGTCCTGATACGACACTAGGATTACATGTGTCGTGGGTATCCGGAACTACAAGCACCATGCTACCACAACGCAAAAACGAAATAAAAATATTTGCAGATCATACAAACATTTGCTCCGCAGCGGGAAACGAACCAGCAACCTCTCGCGTCTCAGCCGGCTACTCGCCCGCCTACAGAGGACGACAACGTTGGACGTCACATCTTTTTATGAATACAAACAAACCCCACTGAAATAAACTAACAAAAATATGTAACAAAAGTAGTTCCATGACAGGTGAACTCGAAAACTCATATCTACCATCAACCGTTATGGTTATATTGATGACCTCTCGACTACTGTTAGCCATGCGTGGGCGCATCACTTGCCACTTTTATTTTTGTTTGTGGGATTTATTTGGCAATTCCTTGGTTCATAAAGACATAAAAATATTCTTTATTTTAATAGAACAGATTTAACTTTATTTGGGACATAATTTATAGGTGTATCTTCCAGGCGTGCCCTTATATGACGTGAAGGGATTTTATAAGCAGGTACTTACCTAAAATGCTCATTCAGCAACATCTTCCTGTCCTTATCCCACACTATGTGTGTTCGGCTCTAGTTTTCGTCTTCCATCCCTCTCTAACAACCGATTCTACAGATTCTACTGTAATTAATTTGATTAGTAGCCCAAATGAGTTAAAATACCTCACAAAACCAGGCCAAAGACACTGTATAACTAAAACCGTGTGGTTTAGTTTAGTTTGTCGTGAGAAACTTAATAAAGTATACTTAAAACCTGGACATACACAGGATACATTTTATCCCAAAGTGCAGTTCCCTCAGGAGAATACTGCGGGAGACCGCTAGTATAAAATATGATCGTACAGAGCAACGATATAAACTCTCAAAAAAGCGCGGATTGAGAAAAATCGATGTAAGTATGAACTATAGTTTCGATTGTCAACCATTATTATTACCGACCCTACGTCACCGCGACTTGGTATTGGGGGTCGTGCTCACCCTCTGTGTCGGCGCACGCGCATCTTTTTAGAAGCTTGAACTTACTTTTAGTATTTTAACAGAACTTTGCCTTAGCCAGAATCACTATTCACCAGGACAGATTTTTTAAGACTATTCAAAATGATCCTTGTGATTTCAATTAATAAAATACTTTTTGACTTTGACTTTGACTTTGACAGGTAAGACATGGGTGCAGTATATTAGGAGATTTTTCCGAAAAACATGTCGAGAATAGAGCGAATGGAGCCAGCAGAATGTCTCAATATTCCACAGCCAGTGTGGTATAGCTCAGACAGAACGAGAGATAGAAAGAGACTACCAAATATAGAGACAATAAAGAAATTCAAAAACAGTGCGTAGTGAATAATAGAGTACACAAAGTGTTACTTTCAGACAGATAAGTGAATGTAGAATGGGACTTGCTGTCAAGGATGAGAATCTCCTAGTAAAACTTTGGTCGACTAATATTCAATTCCAAATTCAATATATAACTACTCACACTAAACAAATATTAGGTATACCTATGACTAGGTAGACTACGTATATGTATTGCAGCCCGCGTCATGGAATAGGTAACGGGGGCCTCAAATCAACGTAATTGCGGATGCCCTCGCTTCTGTATTGTCACATCCGCCGCTAATACAATCTGCCTTTGATCCGAACTTGATCCTTCTGATTTGAGGATGGATTTTTTAAAGTGTTGGAATCAATGTGGGTTACTAGAAAGATACTTATAAATTTCGGATGTATAAATGAGGAAATGACGCAAACAGAAAAAAACTATACGTGTTTTTTTTTTAAATCGTTACATGTAAAACTTAGTTTATTAGTTAATAATATCATGTAGCACCAAAGACGAGTACAAAGAAGAAAGAGAGATAGACAAAGCGAGAAGCAGTAGGTACAGCTCTCAAACTGCTCACAGTCATCAATATATTTTGTTTCTATAACAAATTGCGATTGTTCATGTGCATGTGAGAATGATCAAAACTAACAAGAGAAAGCATAGGTAACAAATGGCATACAAAGACACCACATGTCTCGTAGTATTTCGTCATGCATTGTGTGATTCTTAATGAATTGTCTGCCGGTTCATCACTGAACAATGGCTAGTGATGTGGGGATTATAAACTATCGACTTAAATTCACAGATGATATAACACTATCTTATTAGCAAAATGTGAATGATTTGAACCTCAAAGAAGGCTAAAGCTATAAAAAAATAAAAAGGTATGCCAAGGATCATCAAATAGGTCACAAGGCAGACAAGCAGACAGTTAGAACAGATAGATGGACGAAAGCGGCTTTAATGTAGGTCAAACAAGATTGGCCGAACAGAAAGGGCAAGCCCCAGCAAAGGAACGATAGGAAGATTATGAAGACATAATGAGTGATGATGAGATTCGTTAAAGTGATGATAGGATTGGCCACACCAAACATAACACTCAAAATAAAAAACTACCTTAGGACATCACTAGGATTCATCCATCGATCACCAAACAATGCATTGTGCCGCTTTTGTCACGCAAACCGCGGGCTGCAATTAAGTTAACAAAGTGGTCTCGGAGATTGATAGAGATGATGACTTCAAGTTCATGAGCGTTCACACTATAATTATCGGGAGTAGTGTCCCGCAAAGGATCACTTTCGAGTATAAATAAAACAGATCAACTGATAAGAGAAACTCTAATAAGAGATCAACTGGCTCGAATACACTACCCTGGCCAGTATAATAGCTACATTTAGTATGAGATTCAACATCTCAAAAGTCCTACTTTTACCCCAGACATACACTCAAAAGTAGACCTCATGTAAATAAAATCACAGTACAAAATTACAAGGCAGGTAGGCACGAAGCAGTTCTTAGCCTCAACCAAATTGCTACAAGTCTGCTCTTACATGGCGTTTGACTATATTCGAACACAGGAATAACGGGGTATCCTGCATTGTAGCCTTATCGGGTCGCAAAGCCTTTATTTTGTGGCAAGATATGCATGAACTGGTTAGGTAAGACTATTCTGAAAGTAATAACTTCCTACATGAGAAGAGTAGATATCTAGACAAGATATTCATTGAACGTGTTCGCAAAAATTTGCAATCTCGACTTTTGCACACTGTTAGTAGAATTCATATGTTGGCATATTTGCAGTTATTGAATTTAATAGACTCGTGCGCGTAGTCTAGCTTGTTCTTACGAGGGTTAGCATAATTAACTTTATTTTGTACTGCACCATCGGTGAATAAGATAACTATTATAAATTACAACACAACACACTGTCAAAATATTATAGCCATTCAGATTCAAGAAATACTTTAAATATAACCAAGAAGTTCTTTAAGATTACTGAATTTAAATATACCTTTCAGATCCCAAATGTTTAGATACAAATGGTGCCATTGTTTATTATTTTAAATTTTTATATCATTGGTAAACCAAGAACCATCTTGGCTTCTTGCTATAAATCGTTTGGTAAACCAACTGTACCACTGAGGAACAGGTCTCTCCTAAACCACAAAATAAACAAACCAGTTGCAGATATATATGTTTTAATTTTAATTGCCGGGTGAGTTCTCGTTCTCATATAATATCGCCCATAAGAGCTCCCCATATAAGGTTCTGCCGAGTCCGGTCTCGATGAAAGTTCAAACAGCTCAAAGATGTCTGATACACATTGTTGTTTAAACTTTGATTTATTTGAAAGGGTTTTGCAGTATAATGAGACGTGAATGAACCTTTCTTGTGCCAATTCTGTCATATTTTATCATAATGCGCGATTTATGGTCTTTTTGCCTTTGTTTTCTATACTTTATCGCATTCTCAAGTGAAGTCTTTATATTCGTTTCATTTACTAATTTCAATACATTTTTGAACTGAGTTATTAATTTCCACCTGTATAATGTTTAAAATCATGTTTTTCTTCTTTAATAAGTACATCTTTCTTGTTCAACTGGTTTATAGTTAAGTTAGTGCATCTTATGTTTTTGAAACCAAGACGTTGTCTGTCCGTCAGTTTTTTTTCTATCCTGAACTCTTCTTTATTCGCTCATGCGCATTAAAACGGGCCGATTAGGCAAATTGCTCCAATCATCCGACTTTTTCTACATTCCTACACCTTTGAAACCAGTTATTTGACTAAACGCAATGTAATAAACACAAGCGCATTTACATCAAAAATCATTCGGACATAAGCCCGGCTTGATAGCAAGATGTTGTAAGTGCTCTGAATTATTGAACTTTCAAAGCCAATAATCTGAGAATAATAACTTACGTTTAGTATACTTTGTAGACAGCAGTGTCCTCCAAAACTCTTATCAAATGTTTCCACGGAGGCTTTCTCTACAATGTCCTATTTAAGTCATGTTCTTACTATGTTAACTATATACTACCCAACAGTCACATACATAATATTTAGTCCTAATCTCACACTAGGATTCCCTGTGTCGTGGGTATCGAAACTATGAGTGCCATGGTACCCCAGACCCATAAAAAACATTTGCAGATCATGCAAACATTTGTCCAAGCGGGTATAAAACCCTCTCACATCTCACCCGTTGCGGCGAGGTCGCCAAGAAACTGCTTCCCTGCTGTAACTTTAAACCTCAGTTCAAAGTCATCATGGCGTTATTTAAACTCAAAATTATTGAAGTATCTTCTAACACCATTACCATTACTAGCGTCTCGAGCCCGTATTCCTGTAATCACGCTGTCGTGTTCGCCCCGGGAGCTATCGTCCGATACTTTATGGGCCTGCAGTGCAATATAACGATTTGTCACAAACTTTGCAATGGAACTCACTTATGGGTGATGTATAGGAGGAGATAAAATTGCAATAAATGCCAGTGCCACCGATAATACCCATAATATAATACACCATAATATACCTTACCTATACTGGGCCCATAACCATATCTCTGCATAATTTACTCCTAACAGGAACAAATTCTGCACTAGATTATCGTAGTTACTCTGAAGTAAGAACCTAGTCTATGGCCATGTCTCGCTCCATCATTTGAGCTCATTACGGGTGTGGAGCAAGGTCCGTTTATAAATGTTGCCAGTTCATTAGAATAGCATTAGTCAGAGGCACAGAGTATGTATCTACCTCAGTATTATACAATGTCCAAGTTGAGTTAAATTACTCCATTTACGCAAACCCACGCGGCCAAGGACTACCAATATTTGTTCGAAGTTATCTAGTATATTGTGCAACCGGATTTTGATTTGAAGTAGGTAGATGATGTATCCAATTTTGAAACTAAGGTATATGAATGGTGTGCGAAGGAAGAGGGACACTAGGGTTACTTAGATGACCTGATGTGCCGCTGGACAGGAACGGGCATAAATCATTATCAAATGTAGATAAATCTTTAAAAAAATGCAATGATAAGGGTTTATCACTCTTTTAATTATTTCTTTAAATTGTAATTACCACCTAGGCAGTGAAATCTTTCGAGAATTAAAATTAAAAATACTGTTTGTAACATTAAAATCATTTAAACTATAACTCCAATTTACTAATTACTAGAATCGATCGGAATTTTATGTACTGATTAACTAGACATTAAAGTTCTAAAATGTTGGGAGCTAAAAAGACAATAACTTGGAATAAATGTTAATTGTAAAGCCGCATTCACGTAGTAAGCAGGTGGCCGGCTCCTTCCTATCGGCGCTTATCTTCTCACATTATGTTAGGGTCTGACACGTTGGCCCAACTAGCTGCATCGTGCACAAGGGTGCTTGTGTTGGCGACCAACGCTGGTGATCCAGTCGTGCTCGTCGTCGTTTCGTATTAGGTAGTGCTGGCCTCTGGTGTCAGAGTTTGTCAAGCCGCCCGAGGGCCTCTGACATGTTTTTACTATGTTATATAACTACCCAGTCGTGCTGAGTCGGTTTTACATCAACAGACCACAGGATCTTGGCGCAAATGCGCTTAGTGCTTTCATACGTTGGCCAAGCGCTCAGTTGGCAGCGCAGGTGTGTTTACCTTGCCAAAAGTTTGGCTGTTTCACCTATTGGCAAGCGCCTTTACCAGTGCTAGGCGTGTGCTATTTCAAATCAGCTCGTAATGTAAAATAAGCTATATTGCTCAAAGTTTGGATTCATTATGGAGCTGGATGCCACCACTTCGTACCATAAAATTTTTACGGTGTTGGTGTAAATATCAGTTATAAGTTTCAAGTTTTAAAGCATTCGACACGTTAGAAAAACAAAATAAATCAATCTTACGTGATTAATCCGTTTAAGTTTATACCAATTCCGTTTAAGTTTCATTATTGATTTTATACATTTCCTGTGTCAGATTTCGTGTCATCAGTTTGCGTAGATTATTTCTGACGTGCCCGGCGCAGGTTTCCCTCTAAGCTGGCACCAGTAACCTGCTTCTTGCGTGAATACGGATTGAAGTAGCGATCAAAGAAGCCGTAACGGATCAGAGCAATTTTGTATGAAGCTATATGATTGATAGAATTCGATTCGCTATTAATAGCTCAGTAAAGTCCAAATGATGATGAACGTGATACGATTGCAGTTTGATTGGAACAGAAGCGCAAAAACATTCCCGATGGTTTTATTGGAAACATGAAACTAGTCCGTCCGCAAGCAGTCAATCTGGATCGCTAAATAGCTATTTTGATAAGATTTGTTATTAAGACGGCACCAACACCAGGCAGAAATCTTCACACAAAAAAAACGGTTTTTATTGATTATCTCGTGAAATATAGATAATTTTAATAGATTTTTTTTTGTGATCCCTCCGTTTTTTTATATTGATCTTATTAATCAAATTTTTGACTCATAGTGACAAACAATCGAATCTAGCCAAAAGTAACTTAAACTAAGGTAACTTAGGTAACTTTGTTTTTTTTATTATCGAGAAAATTTTGTCCTATATCGCATTTCTGTCTGGGTGATCCTTCGGTAATATAATGTAGTATCCATGCGTATTTATAATTTGAATATTGTACTTTATTTAGTCAGTTAAAAATATAATCTAAGATTGGTAATTTTGTGTTATAGATGTTAGAACAATGTTCAAAGTTCAAAGATGATGGAAATGCCTGGATGTAGTTCATCACTGATCAGCCGAAAACAGAGAAGCGTGGCATTGTTTTGAAGGAGATTTTAATTATATAATTATCTAATATGCTCTCCTCGAGAATATGCTATTTCTTGGTCAAATACTTTCAATTGATTTCAAAAACCGGCCAAGTGCGAGTCGGACTCGCGCATGAAGCGTTCCGTACCATTATCTATAAAAACGGCAAAAAAAACATGTTTTTTGTATGGGAGCCCCCTTAAATATTTATTTTATTCGGTTTTTTAGTATTTGTTGTTATAGCGGCAACAGAAATACATCATCTGTGAAAATTTCACGGTTCATAAGATACAGCCTGGTGACAGACGGACAGACAGACAGACGGACGGACAGCGGAGTCTTAGTAATAGGGTCCCTTTTTACCCTTTGGGTACGGAACCCTAAAAGTGACCGATTACACCATTGTCCTAAAAAATCCTTGTCAAACCAAACTGAAACCATTCATCATGTGCAAATTACACGATCATTAGTCCAAGAGCAGAACTGGTCTACATACCCAGTCATTAGGCCTGAAGGTCGGAGCTTTGTCACTGTTTACATGGTAGATAATGATCTGATTGAGGTCAGTGACGTAAAGCCAGAATCAAAATTCCGGTTACACATTCAAAACTGTTGTCTAACTATGGCTTGTCAACGCACAATGGCAACAGGAGTATAGTACTTTCAGAATCTACTTAGTTATTAATAACATAAGAAACACTCCATTCCACGTTAAATATTAAATCTAAATATTCATTTTAATTTAATTAATTTAATTTTAATTTAATTAATTTAATTTTAATTTAATTAATTTAATTTTAATTTAATTAATTTAATTTTAATTTAATTAATTTAATTTTAATTTAATTAATTTAATTTTAATTTAAAGTTTCACATGTATATTTTTATATTGTGTATTAGTTGTATTATTATTTCTGTAAATAAATGTCTTTAAATTTAAAATGCATTTATTTACAGAAATAATAATACAACTAATACAAGTAAAAGTTACCAGCGGTCTTCAGGTAGCTCAACTGTTTCATATGTATGTATTTTATTAATTTTGTACATACAAAATAGTATTAGTTGTAATATTCTTTCTGTAAATAAATGTCTTTTTTTAAATACATTTATTTACAGAAAGAATAATACAACTAAAACAAGTAGGTATGTACAAAATTAATAAAATACATATGAAACAGTTGAGCTACCTGAAGACCGCTGCTAACGATCTAAAGGTAGCTCAACTGATCCAAATCACTACCAGACAGAAGCGTCCCTAAGATGCTGGTTGGCAATACTAATGCATTGAGCCAGATAAGAGCCAGCTCTCGGGTCACGCGTCGCTTCGACCATTTAAATTAAATATATAAATTAAATCTGAATATTACTCTGAAATTATTGATATAAAAGGAAAGGTCTTCAAATTAGTAATTAAGAACAAACGCCCACACGGCGAAATGCGATCTATGGATCATTAAAATATTATCTTAGTAGGTATTCAATTATTCCAATCATGTTCCTACTAATACCACCAGTTCCTCCAAAATGGATAAGAGATACAGCTTAAGATGAAATTTAAGATAAGGACAGCATCAATTATGTTAATTCAGAGAATACAACGGTAGCCGTTACTCAAAGTTTGTTTATTTTATTATCTGTTCGTATTCAATATTCATAAACGCCTGGGAGAATGGTTAGAAGGTGTTTACAATGGATATTAGTTTTTCATTAGCCCAAAGAACACTGTCGTTACTATTCATCAATTCCTACTGCAAAGTGAATACAGAGAAGCAAAACATTGGTACAGTGCTAGAAATGTGGACTGTTGTTGCTACTATCTAAAGATAGTTTATTCAAATTTTGGTAGGTACTATAGTTATGCTACTTGAGACCTCTGTAGTGAGGCGGGCGAGTAGCCGGCTGAGATGAAAGATGTTGCAGGTTCGATTTCTGCTGCGGGACAAATGTTTGTATGATCTGCAAAATATATTTGCTCCGGGTCTGGGTTTTGTGGTACCATACCGTCGTAGTTCCTGATACCCACGACTCAGGGAACCCTAGTGTGGGATCAGGACTATATATGAGACTGTTGTCGTTTTTTTTTTTAATAAATGTATTCCCCCTAACTAGGGGTCCAAAACAGTTTCCCACACAAATGTCGGTGATAGAATAGAACTGAAATTCCCTAGTGTCTTATTTAAATAAAAACTAATAACAAAAAAGCAATTAGGAACCCAGTTTTCTAACATTTTTTTCAATAGAATTGAAACTATCGTGGTTAGGAATCATATTATATGATACAACTGACGAAATTAGTGGTAATTAGCCGTTTATCTTTTAATATTTTATTTAATGCTTATTGTTTTTTTTTCATACATAAGTTCATGCATGTTAACACTAATAGTATAACACTGGGTACCTAAATGCCATTTTGTAATTAGTTTTATGAAATTCTCTCTTCTATCAACGATATTGGTTCCACAAAGTTTGTATGGGAAACGGTTAGGGAACATCCACCTTGAAATATTACAGCTTATATTAAAGTTTGTAGATAAATGTACCAAAAATAATGTATGATAATTACCCTATTAAAATGACAGCGGCAAAAATAATGAACACTTTTAAGATCTCAACGACAGTATTAATCCAGCATCTATCATCATTTTCAACACATACACGATCTTAATCCTTTCATTCCCTCAAATGAATAAGCTACGGCTGAGTGTAAGTAGGTATCTACTCTGAATCCGGTGCACCCCACGTGGTATAGCTTCCCACCATCCCCGTTAAAAAACATACTCAAGTGTTCGACATCTGGCCAAGCACATGTGCTTATTCAATACATCTAGTTAGTCGGGTGTTTCGGATATCAAAATGGTAGTGACCTCACCCTTATTTATATTTTATCCTTTTTGTAGATTTGTGACCATGGTGGTTATGGAATCACGACAAACTGACAGTTGTATGAATTGTTTTTCGATGATATAATATGTTTTTTTTTTTTTTACATTGGTCTTTGTTTGACCACTATTTCACCTGTTTCACGATGATAAATTGTTTGGAGCACTCCTCAAAAGCCTTGATATCAAGAAGAAGAAGAAGAAGCAACTATTTCATACACCATTTTTTGCCGAAAGGGTAGGCAGATCCTATTATGCCACTTTTCACCGTTATTCACACAATCGCAAGAACATAGACGTGACTAGTGGTGAGCCAATCGCCGCCATTGCTTTACCGTGAACAACTCGGCTATCACTTTCTTCCGGTTATAACATACTACTACATAAGCCAACATTCAGGGCAATATTAAAGTCCGGTATTGAAAAATTGTGGACCATATGCTTTTTGGGTCAGAAAATAAGCGTTTTGGCTAATTATTTTAACTTCAGCCTGGACGCTGAATATCACGGTGGTATGATGACCCGGACTTGTTCGTAAGATTCGTTGGTACAAGATTTATCCTGGCTGCTAGCAATGTGTTATTACTGGAAGAAAGTGTTAACAGAGTCAGTGGTGGGAAGCAATGGCAGCGTTGAGCTCACCATTTGTCATGTCTATATGCTCACGATGGTGTAACCCACGGTGAAAACAGGTCCATTGAGGCTCTGCCTACCGTTTCGGGGAAAAAGGCATGTGTCTATGTATGTATATACGTTTTGTGCACCACCTACATAAATGTATCCACAATACAAAGGTTAGCTGGTAGAGAATGCTTCTTAGCGTTAAGTTCGCTTATGTAGTAGGTACATTGTTTGTTTAGTACAATAAAGAATATTCTATTCTATTCTATGGAAATTTTAATTGTATTTTAATTGGAAATTTTAATTTCTATTTAAATTGCCTATGGAGTATCGAGACTTGTCACAAAGAGCACTGAAGCCAAGATTAGTCAAACTTCTCTTGTCTTGGTGTTTCTATAGTATTAATGAGTACCTGACATGTAAACAATTATAACTGTCATTTTTTGAATTTATTATTAGTACCTACTTTTATTATTGTTGAATTTGAATTGCGCTGATTAATTAATTGAATTGATTTATTTAAAGAGGATTGTGTTTTTCTGTCTTTTTTTGGTGTCCTGTGTTAACTGTTTAAATTGATTGATTGTGTACATAATTGTGAATTTCGTATGCCTGTATTGTTTAATTTTAGTGTTACGCCTATAAAATAAGAACTGTCTTGTACCTACCTAAAACTCTGACGAAATAAATATATTTGTATTTGTATTTGTATGTATGTATGTATAATCAAACTTAAAATATCCCCAATTTACAAATTGTGGAATAAACCAAAGAACTTAGTTGAAGAAAGAAAAAATCCTAATTGTTATAGCATTGTTAAATTCTCACGGAGACGTTAATAATGTTAATATATCCAAGTTAATTAACCAGATAGTTAAACTCAAAGAGCAGATATTAATTTAACTGATTTTTATGGGCTTACTATTAGCTTGTGCCCATTAGTTGACGGCGCCATGTGACGTCAGGAATTTTGGGAATTTACTTCGGACTGTGCGCATAATTAATAGATTTGGACGTCCTGTTGCTTCCTTTGAACCGAAATAAAATAAATAGGGTTTATTAAATCAAAGGTAGTTTACTGCACTTAACTTTCGTAAGTAAATCTAGTATGAGTGTGTGTATTGAATCTTACAAAATAAATTGTGTATAACTCAACCGATCTTATATTATAGTTGAAATATACCACCATGTTAAGGTATAACGCAAAATTACCAATTTTAGATTTGATTTTAAACAGAAGCCCAATTCTCGTACAAAAAAATAGTCAAATTAAAGTTCGGATCATGTTACGATCTAGTGTCGATGTCACAAACGTCAAAAATGGTATTCTGCTCACCTGACAATACAACGCGGAATGTGATTATATCAAAATGTGACTGTAACTTGAATGTTTCAGAGTTCTGAGAATTCTCTCTTTCACTCTTTACAATTATGATATAGCACTATCCTACTCTAATATATTGCCGCAAGAACCGAAAGTAGATTATGTTGTTGTTATGAGGGAGCAGAATACCAATTTCTCAGTCAATTTACAATTTAATCTCGTTTCGGTCAACTTAATTCCGAGGGATCACTGTACCAGTAAGTAACACGTTCTTAGGACAATATTTTCTCGATAAAAAAAAAAAAATTACGTCTATTTCTTGTCTAGATTTGATTGTTTATTAAAATGGTGCATATTAATGTGTCAAAAATTAGATAATAAATAATAAAATAAATAACGATTTTACGAGATATTCAATAAAAACCGCTTTTTCGAGCATTTCGAGGTGTTTTTTTTGTATAAAGATTTCTGCCTGAGGTTGGCGCAGTCTTAATAAATTACTTACAGTACCTTAACGAATTTGACTAAAGTTAGGGTAAATAAGGTTCAATCACACTCAATTCTAAGCTAAGTAGGTATAGTAGAATCTACTGCTACTCAACAATTGAAATGAATGCGCGCTCACAATGACGAAGTCATGTTGATGTTGAGTCATGGTTAAAAGGTTTCAAAAATGCGGATATACCTACAGTTGGCACTCCAAATCCTAAAGTTCACAAAGCACTTGACTCTTTAGTTATACGAGTTACAAATTCCTTGTTATACCAGTAATTAATTTGCTAAAAATTAAAACAACCCCAACGCAATGAAACGGCTGAACCGATTTTGATCAAATATAGCTATAAGAACACTCCCGAAAAATTCACCTTTCAAACAAAAAAAAACGAAATCGGTTCATCCGTTCGGGAGCTACAATGGGACAGACACAGACACACACTGACACAGACACTGGGTCTCTCCAAGGCTAGAGTGAATAGGTGCCTTCTAGACCTTTGTGCTCCATCTTCGGCCACATCGTCACTTTCCAACAGGTGAGATCGTGATCAAACAAAGGTCTATAAAAGTTTAAAAAAAAAAAAAAAAAAAAAAAAAAAACACACACACACAGAGAGAGAGAGAGAGACACGTCAAACTTATAACACCCCTTTGTATTTACGTTGGGGGTTAAAAAATATGGCGAAATGATAGATTGATGCGGGATAATATCAACTTTACTCTCGCCTTGTGCATAACTTGCATTATATTATATCACTTATTTAAATTGTATACATTTATTTACAGAAAGAACTACTACTAATACAAGGTATGTACAAAATACATATGAAACAGTTGTGCTACCTGAAGACCGAAGCTAGCGATCTAAAGGTAGCTCAACTGATCCAAATCACTACCAGACGGAAGCGTCCCTAAGATGCTGGCTGCATTGCCATTATTAAATTGTATCGAGCCATCGGACCCAACTAAGTTAAATATAGCCATATATTTGAATCTAAACATAACATTGTACCTAAGGTCATACTCACAATGCAACATGTAGGTACTATCAGCAGTTTTTTGTATGTTCTTTTTGTTACATTTCATATGGCATTAAAAAAGTGTACAAAGCCAACGCACACAAAAAACGATCGATATGGACCAAAAATTTAACAAAAACCTTCGGATGTGGAACACGTGGCTATGGTATTGAACAGGAATTCGGCTTAGAGGAAAAGGTGCATGTATGCTACTAAAATTTATACAAATTTGTGTTTTATTTCGTTTTTAGGGTTCCGTACCCAAAGGGTAAAACGGGACCCTATTACTAAGGCTCGGCTGTCCGTCTGTCCATCCGTCCGTCTGTCACTAGGCTGTATCTCATGAACCGTGATAGTTAGACAGTTGAAATTTTCACAGATGATGTATTTAAGTTGCCGTTAAAATAGCAAATACAAAAAAATACAAAAAATAAATAAGGGGGCTCCCATACAAAAAACATTTTTTTTTTTTGCCGTTTTTATTTATAATGTTGTCACAGGGTATCTCATGAACCGTGACAGTTAGACAGTTGAAATTTTCACAGAGGATGTATTTTTGTTGCCGCTATAACAAAAAATAAACAAAAAATAATAATGAAATAAATATTTAAGATGGCTCCTAAACAACAAACATGTTTTATTTGCCGTTTTTATAGATAATGGTATGGAACCCATCGCGCGCGAGTCCGACTAGCAAATGGCCGTTTTTTTTTTTTTTTTTTTTTTTTTTTTTTATATTATTACATATATGTTTACATATTTTCATTCAATTTTCTGACAACGTGTGAAGCCAAGTTTAACGTTATTTCTACTATATAAAAAATGAATCCCTTGGTCACGGCATAACGCGTGAACGGCTGGCCCGATTTCGCTAATTCTTTTTTGCTGTGTTAGTTATTGTCAGGACAAGGTTTTTATAAAAGTTTTTTTTAAACCCGGTAGGTGGCGCTACTGTATTGTCACCGAGACCACGCGAACGAAGTCGCGAGCGGCCGCTAGTATGAAATGAAAATAATTTTGAAAAACTAGAATAAGATCCTTGTATTCTTTATAGACGACCTCTGTGACGCGGCGGGCGAACGTTCGCCTGCGACGCAGGAGGTTGCGGGTTCGATTCCCGCCTCGGAACAAATATTTGTGCGATCTGCAGATATTTGTTCCGGGTGTTCTGGGTATTTTCTATGTATAATAAAAAATATATATCTATGTAATATATTGTATTAAGTATATCAGTTGTCTAGTACCCATAACACAAGCTCTGCTTAGCTTGGGGCTAGACAATGTTGTGTGAACTGTCCAGCATTATTTATTTATTATTTATTTATAGACTATGATCATCATAAGCATAAACGAATAACAAAAACTTAAAAATCGATACGGTACCACTAACAACACAACAGTCGTTTGACCGGATGACAGAAATGCGTTGCGTAAAAGAAACAGCAGAAAACACGCCTGAGTTAGAAAGAGACGCAAGCTTTAGTGTTGTACGTTAGTTGCAGCTGCCGGCCTACGTCACGAAGGGTCTAGGGAATAATTGAGACCACTCAACCATAGACAGTACAAAAAAAAACATTCCGTATGTTAGGTTAGTATTGTACCATCCTTGTTAATTTCGTTGCAATTCAATATACAGCGAATATGGGAGCAACAAGTATGGGACAGATGTCGAGAGAGATTTTTAATATGCTGATTACCCCAGATTCTGATTTGGGTTTGAGGAAATTCGCAGTTTAAAATATCATGCTTTTAATGTTGCCGAAGCGCCAACTCTTTTAAAACTTGTTAATGTCCGTGTATTTTGCAAGATAATCACGCGTAACTTTTAAAAGCCTGAAACTATTAAAGTTTCAATTACGTGTGGTTAAGGTATAACGCAAAAAACTATAAACTTCGGAATGAGCTTCCATCTGAGGTTTTCCCGCTTGGTTACGACATGTGTCGCTTCAAGAAAAATGTTCATAAATTCCTTCAGGGTAGGCAGCGCATCGACAATATAACGCGAAAATGTGTTTAACATATATATTAAACACATTTTCTCGTAGTTTCTTTTGCATATCGATTTAGGAAAAGCATTTTGTTGACTATCAAACAATTGTTTTATCCCGTAAATGATGGATAAACAATACAAATTATACTACAAAGAGCGAGCAATCCACCCATAATATGAAGAACTCAATAAAGTTATGCGAAGCTATGTTTATAAATACACTGAGTAATACACAACAAGTTGTTTATACTGCTGTGGAACAGAATGCTGTGGACAGAATTCAAGAACTTGAGAGGAAATCATTTGATTTGACAAAAAAAAGCCAGTTGAGACTGAAAAAAGCCTAATGGAACACATTAATGATTTCAGTAGAAATTAATCTCACTCTAGGTATTAGAAAAGACAGCCAGAGAGAAATGTCGAATAAATATTGCCCGGTGTTGCCGGTGTCTATAAGCGACGGTGACCACTTTACATCAGGTGGGCCGTAAGCTAGTTAGCCAATTAGTTTCATTTAAAAAAAAAAAAAAAACAATCTTAGATTACATTTATAACTGACTAAATAAAGTACAATATTTAAATTATAAATATGCAGGATACTACATTATAATATCGAGGGATCACCCAGACAGAAACACGATCGGACAAAATTTTCTCGATAAAAAAAACCACAAAGTTACCTCTAACTTTTGGCTAGATTCGATTGTTTGTCAATATGGTACAGATTATTGGGTCAAAAATTTAATAAATAAGATTAATACAATAAAAAGGAGGGATCAACCTAAGGTTTTTTTTTAAATTATCTATATCATGAGATATTCAATAAAAACCGCTTTTTATGAAGATTTCTGGCGCAGTCTTAACCATCTAATCTAACACCTAAGCAAAATATCTATGTCTAAAACTTATTGCGATTCCTCGAGCAAATATCAACGAACTCCTAATAAACGTTCACTAGAAAGATTTTAGAATTTCGACAACTAGACAATGGTAGTATTACACGTAAGCATTACGAGAAAGGATAAGCACAGGCATGCAAACAATTACTTGGCCTGTGGTCGCTCGTGCAGTTCAGAGATAAGCCACCACAATAAATAAGCTCTAATTACTTCCCTTGTTCGAAGCTTTGAATTTTCAATGCCAATTAGAAGGTACAATGCCTAATCGAAGATAATTAGAATAGGGTAACAATTAGTTTTTAGTATATCAAGAGATTGTTATTAAACAAAACGTGGACAGCGGTTGGTGACTGCAATTGCAAATCTGGTTTTTTAATATTTGTTAAGGTCCTAACAACATATAAAAAAACAGCGTGACCGGAACTTTTGCAAGCATGACAAAACTATAATGTACTACAATGGACTACTGGACTATAATGTCTTATAGGTTCAGTGGCTAATGAGTAATTATGAAACCACTTGGATCAAAATTACATTTTGGTAAGCATATAATAATAAAGAAAGCCTATATCGGCAACGAAATGAAAATATCGCAAAGTGAGGGTTCAGCTAAACCGCAACAAAATTAGACATTGCAATAATATTTTCGAATGGGTACGAGAAACGGTGATCGGAGTATGAAGTACACCGCAGCCTATATTACGTAGTCGTAGACGATGGATCATTACTTATTTTACAATAGCGTCTATCATCTAGAATAGACTCGCCAAAAGCCGTTATTGGCTGTGTGGTTCAAAGTTTAAGATAACGCGAAAAGTTATCACAAATATTCATTAGGAAGCCATTCTATGTATCAGACAACTTCCAAACGGAATTACAAGCATTTTGCATTTCTTTGAATGCAGAAGCTAAAATTACATTAATTTTCGATCTTTTGCCTCTAAGCAATTTTTAATAATCATACTACATATTAAAACATCGTTTCGTGACGGACTGACTATTAACATTCAGCCTAAACTGCCTAAAGTCCTAGAAACGGAGGTGGGCAACCGCTGACGCAGGTCAAAAATAAATGAACCAGGGCCCATTCATGGAAGTAATCAGTACGGTTCTAAATGTTGTTTTTTGTACAATTTTTCTAAAGAACTTGTATATTTTTAGAAGTTGGGAAGCAAAAGTTTTATTTCTAAATAATTCGCTTAATCAATCAACATTTGCGTGAAACGAAATGCAACAAGCTTCATTACTTTACCACAACTTCTACGCAATCAATTAAATTAGCTTTTTCATTATCTTAACATATATTATCAATAACCAAAAGTATCACAACTGTACGTTACGTTAGTCAAAAAAGTTGGGTCAAACAATGCATGGGGAGTTGCCCATGTTTTTTTGAGGGTATATACATTTCTTTTGTAGTCTATGGGTGAAATAAGAAAAACAAAAACGAAATTCACTCCATACAGCAGCCCGTGTGGTGTTGAATTGAAGTTTGTACAGGAAAAACGCATTCTACTAGTGTTTTAGTAATTTTCTTGTTTGTTTTCGGAAAAATAAACTTATTTCGAAGTGAAACGACTTAGCTTGAACCAAACGTAGCATCAAACACACACAAAGGTCCGACCGAGGAATAGTAGTTGTGATTCGTCATGACGCTAATAGACGGGACTCTCTCGATTGCCTTGTGATTGTCCAAGTTATACTTGCAAATACTGCCTTTGAATGCAAAAGGTATTTCACCGTTACATCTGTTTTATTGCTCTGCCTACATCTATATATATAATAAAACAGTCGTGTTAGTTACACCACTTATAACTCAAGAACGGCTGAACCGATTTGGCTGAAAATTGGTGGGGAGGTAGCTTAGAATCAGGAGAAGCACATAGGAGGGGGTTAGGGGAGTGGCTGTTTTTCACCGGGGGCTACCCGTGCGAAGCCGGGGCGAGTCACTAGTCTATATATCTAAAACAGTCGTGTTAGTTACACCACTTATAACTCAAGAACGGGTGAACCGATTTGGCTGAAAATTGGTGGGGAGGTAGCTTAGAACCAGGCGATTGATATAAGGCGGAAGGATAGGAGGGGGGGAGTCACCGGGGGCTACCCGTGCGAAGCCGGGGCGAGTCGCTAGTATTTATATAGATTCGTTATTGTCTTTCTGTCGAGGTCAAATTTTTCAACGATTTCGACACTTTATTTAGCACCTTTCTGTTGCTGGTTAGCTATATTACTTCGTCTATAAGACTTACATTTTAAACAACTTAGTTAATAATTGTTATCATTTTTCAATTGCTCTGCTGCCTCCATTAAAGTGAACTCGGAAAAATTAATGTCACGCGTTCTCCAGAGGCCACACTACGATAAATGGTGCACTCATTTTAATTCCTCCATTAATTTATATCACGTCTTTATTTACGAGAGTGGTTTGGACGGTCTCTTTAGAACGAATTAGTACAGAGAAACCGTAGATAGGAGTAATAGTCTCAAATTTATCCAACACTACGTCATTCACGGCTTCTCTTATGGTTGTTTATTTCGAAAGAGGCGGCATCTGTAGTGTACTAATTAATCAAAGGGCTCGAAATGACCAAGTCGGGTTATTAGTTGGTTAATAAATATGCAGCGTACGCTACCAATTACCATCTGTCTTTTCTTGATAGATCTCTGGTCCGGTATTTAGATTAGATTCATATTTTCTGGAGTATTCATGCAACTAATACAAAATTTATAGCTGGAGTTTACTAATTTGACTTTAGCAAAATTGGAAACAGTACCCACTTTAGACTTCTTACTAATCTTCTTCTTCTTTTCTTAATTATCGTAATAGTCCTAATTAGGATTTTAGGGCAAAAAATAAAAAATAAATAAAAAAAGTTAGAAAAGTTGCCCGGAAAATAGGAAAAACTTAGTGTTTTTTTCTATGGGATTTTTGTAGGAACTCAAGACCATTGGATAGAAAGTCTATGTATGGATGATGGGGGGGATAAAGGGGGCAGAAGGAGTGGCAGAAGGGGACTGATTTTTATCTTGACATTACCCGTGCGAAGCCGCGTGCAAAAGGCTAGTAGCGAAATAAATGAGCACCAGAAATTAAAAATTTCAAAATATATATGTTTAGTACCAAGACTAAAAAGCGTGGAATATAATCCCTTTATCATAATCAGCAGTAACCCGACGACAGGTAAGTAACGAGGGCTGCCCACACCATGCCTGTGCTTTAGCAGCAGATATGAATTATGGCCTGTGGAGGCAGATTTGTTGGGTACAATTACTGGATCGTACATAAGAGCGGTATAGGCTAGTTCAAATAATCTGGACAACGTATGACCAATCACATATTTTATGTTAAGTAAACATTTGTAACTAGATTTAATATTATTATTCTTCACGCCTCGTCAGTCGTGAGTAGCATTTGTAGTATCGGCGTATCGCCAAGGCATCACCACTCAATCTCTTCGGACTAGGCCCTCGTAAAATTATAACAGAACTTTACCTAAAGTTAAGTTCCTTTAATCATTAATTATCTCGTGTATTTATCGCCTTTTTTATGTTCTACTAGCGACACGCCCCGGCTTCGCACGGGTAGCCCCCGGTGAACCCCCCCCCCCCCCCCCCTCCTCCTCCTCCTACCCTTCTCCCCTATGTCAATCTTCTGGTTCTAAGCTACCTCCGCAACAATTTTCAGACAAATCGGTTCACCCGTTCTTGAGTTATAAAGTGGTGTAACTAACACGACTTTGTTTTATATATATAGATATCGCCAACCTCATTTTTATTTGTAGCGAATTGGTCCCACATATTTTGGTAGCAGCATTTCTAGCCGTTCCTTTTATTTAATCAGTCATTGCTACAGTTGTTGTTACTGTTTTTAGGGTTTCGTACTCAAAGGGTGCAAATAGAGCCCTTATGGTTGTGGCAAAGCTTACCATCTGTCTGTCTGTCCAAAGGCATCTAACTTTCAAACGGAATAAGATAGGGACTTTAATTTCACACATAAAATGCAATCTCATGCCAAAGACGACAATCGTATTCAAAGTTATTCAAAATTTTATTTGAGGGGGGCGCCTGTTCATTTAAGACTTGGGATTTCTGTGTACGCTTGTGAGGCGGGTTATCGTTGAAAAGAACAGCAAAGCACTAATATGTAGTTTCCAAATACTTTTACGCCTTAAATTAACATTTTGGGGGCCATCAAATACATTGATTATATCAAATACATTGATTACATCAAATACATTGATTACATCAAATACATTGATTACATCAAATACATTGATTACATCAAATACATTGATTACATCAAATACATTGATTACATCAAATACATTGATTACATCAAATACATTGATTACATCAAATACATTGATTACATCAAATACATTGATTACATCAAATACATTGATTACATCAAATACATTGATTACATCAAATACATTGATTACATCAAATACATTGATTACATCAAATACATTGATTACATCAAATACATTGATTACATCAAATACGTTGATTACCCTTCCAGGAGTATATTATATCGATGCTACCAGGTTATCAAAAAACGGCTAACGTAAGGAGGTGCTATTTGTTTTATATTATTCCCACCCCGTACTTTAACAACATTATAGTTATGTAAGTACCTATATAAGTACAGAATATAAAAGTGAAGTACGAGTAAAACCAATAAATATTTATTCATCGGCCAAAAAAAAACTTAGTGGAATTTCAAAGAAAAAAATAATTTTGGGATTGGAAACGTAAGTTGGTTATTTCAATATTTGTTTAGTACATTTAGTAGGTACATTATTTAGTACAGAAGGCGACTCGCACTTGTGTAATTAATTATTTAAACTATTTTTCATTACACATACGATAGTATATATTAACTCTCGGCAATGAAGCTCTAAAGCAAACTCCATATAGAAAACAATTGATTTCCCGGTCCCAGCCCCATCTCATTAGACTACATCACATCCAATTCCTGCCAGAGGTCACGGAGAGGTATAGCGAGCGACTAGCCTTAGGGAAATACCTTAATATTCCATATAAGTCTGCACAATAAGCTGGGATTTACCTTCGACCAAAGTAAAATAAATGGACTGGCCTTATCCATACAAAACGTCCGTGAAAAATAAGACAATTCGGATTTAGGGTACGGTCAACAAATAAACTATCTATCTATCTATCTATGTATCTATCTATCCAGCCACTTCTGAGTAAAGGCCTCTTCTCTATAGCGCCACTCCTGGCGGTCTTGTAAATAAACTAGGTGGAATTAAATTATTGAACTTCTTAAAAACTGTATTTTTTTAATACTTAATACTTTAACAGATGCAATGTGTTTTCTAAAGTTATTTCAGTAGGTTTATAGTACAAAAAATCGCCGAAAAAAATGCAATTATTGAATGAAACTTTTACAAAAATACATGGTTCCCTTCTGTTTTATGTAGTTACGTATCAATTTTTCAGCTCTCAAACATACACAATATAAATCAATAGAAAAGCAAGTCCACCTAAGGTCATCAGCTCAATCAATTTGTGAAAAATATATTTTTCATCACTCAATAAACTAAGAAAATATCATAAAAATCGTACGGAAACATAAATGTATAAAAATTCCAGTATTTAAGAGACTGCAGAGTGCAGTTTTAAGAATTTTGCACAATGAGTTTTTTTATACTACTTGGAATGACAGATCAAGAAGATGGCCCACCTGATGTTAAGTGGTACCCTCTGCCTATGAACAGTGCATTACCTCAGGTCACGTCCACCTAGGACGCGCCCTATGTGGCATTCCACTGCGCCCGCCACCCTGAAACATAAAGATGAAAAGTCCCATGTGGCCGTAATTTCATCGGCACCCTTACCCTTCAAACCGGAACACAGCAATGCGAGCACTACTGCTTTGCGGAAGAAACAGGTATGGTGGTAGTACTTCCCCGGACGAACTCTTTCACAAAAAAGCTCTACTACTACTAACCGTTTTTTGGCGTATAGAATTCATTGTGTAGAAAATGATCAGAGCTAATACGGGAAAATGTATTCCACTTCCAAAAGTCGTCTGTTCTTGCTCGTCTTATGACTTCTATCCATTTTTGTTTACCTTAGATTTTTTTTGGAAAGCTATAAGGATAATTAACATGCCATTACATATTATATGCAATTACCTAAAACGACGTGCTTAGCAATGTTTTGACGTAAATAATGCAAATTACAATTCTAAATCAATACGATACCCCTTAGGCATCAGATTTTTTTGCAGTCTGTACCGGACCATCCGTCATGCGTGAAGTCTTGTCAAATATTTCGTCGCTGTAGTTGGAAAACTAAATAAGTAATAACAACAACAAAACCAACATCGCGAGAAAAACGCGATTTACTGTTTTATTGCGTCAAAAATGGCAATAACTTTTTTATCGTAACTAATTTTTCAGTTCGTGTTTTGATATGTTATAGATTGGTACTGTATCTATTTTCGAATTTAATGATAATACATTTTAGTTCTTTTGATTAAGAGAAAAAAATAAAAAAACGACTATGTATTTTTCCCTCGCCAAAGTTTTTAATAATTGAAATGATCTATTATTTACTTTAAAAACTTTCGTGAATCATATCAATTATATGTCGGTGCTTACATCGATTTAACGGTACGTGAAAATTTCCCGTTTTTATAATATAATTATTATTTACTTATTTGAATATGACAATCCTATCCATGGGTATAGATTTATATAATATTAAAATACATTTTAAAATAAAACCAACTTATAATCATTTCTTTTTATCAAGACTGAATATTAGAAAACTACTGAAACACCTACATTATTTTAGCAGACTTATAAATTCAAAGTAAGTGACATAACAAACTTATCATACGACTAATGCTTATAAAATCAACAAAATGAAAAAAAATTGTGGAACACAATAATTCTAAGTATCAAAAAGAAAAAGGTATGTTGACTAAAATTAAAACTATCTACGAGTATAAACTTGTGTCTGTTAACTTTCATTCAGAGTGGGGAACATTGAGATAATGTCCTGGGGCGTAGTCCTCCTTGTCGCTCGTCCTCTAGAGCAAGACGTGTCCATCGACATGTATGGGCCATCATAACCATGCAATAAAGTCGATTTCGCAAAATGTGTTAGTTATGTAGTTTTCCTACCACACGACGATTTATAAGTTTTTTATCAATTGATGAAAATTATATTACAAAACCTTTACATACGAATTAAATGCTATGCCTGAAGCTTTATTTGTATTTCTTGTGTTGTTTGCACTTGCAGAAAAGCACAGGGAGGCATTGTATTACCAAGGTATCTAATTTTGGTATTTTTCAGCATAGCTGTCACTCGTTGCCGTGACAAAGACTGACTGAAGCGAAGTATACTAGCTAGGTCTGTTTAGAAGCTTCAAAACTATCGTTCCCTAAGGCCCGTCCATTCATTTTATTTACGTCGATGGGATTTACACTATACAGTAGGTAATTTAGATTAGAAAACGCATCTAACGCTTGGAACCTGTAAAGTAAGCTTACTAGAAATAGACGAGCTAACTGCGGTAAGCTATTATATAGCCTATATTTAATATACTCAAGTGTATTAGATAGCTCTATAAAATATGGTCTGCTCTTCGCGCCATTTTCGAAAAGAGACGTCGTCTACTTTTATTTTATTTTATTTCCAAGTGTTTTTGTTGAGTTATTTTGTGTAATTTTTGTGGCATTTTAACCAATATAGCTCGTCTTTAGAGTCTTTAGAGCACAAGTGTAGTGAAATGAATTGGAAGTTAATTGCGTGACTTTTCAAATTGGTAGAAATTGTCTATCAAAGTTTTAGTAAAAAGGCCGCCGTTTTACTAAAACATGACTTGACTGTGAGTTTGACGACTTGGAAGGATTGTAACTTTGCAAAATAGATATTATCACGGGTATTTATCGCGTATTACCTTATTATATATTTTCCCGACGTTTCGATTGTGTTGCAAGCGTGCAACAAATATGAGTTCTGACCGCGAAAGTTTAAAAAATACATTTGCAAAATAGATTGAAAATGCAATAATAAATTATACTTGAAAATGGCAAATGCACCGTGCGACGCCAATTAGAAAAAATATATGGTCTCAGCTTGTCTCTTATTTCCAGCATATAAATTCACTCGTGAAAAGTACCGATACAGCAGATATAATCTGTAAGTTTCTGGTACAGGCTTCAGCAAGTTTATATACACCGTACTTACTTACGCTACAAGATTTCTCCTCATCCTGTAATCGTTTATCTATTATAGTTAGTGAGCCAGCCATCGCGTGACTTATACCAGTGAAAGCTTCTAAAATATGATAAATATTAAACCCTTTAGGAGGCTTTATGTCTATGCCATTACCAAACATAGTCTGAGCGTATTAGAGTCAAATATTAAAAATCGTGTCCTAACAAAATTTATTTAAGACATTCAAGTCTGACCACAAACAATAATCTGTGTATAAATCATAGAATAACCTCTCTCACACGCGAGGTGAATCACTGTTCCAAGAAAGCGGAAACGACCAAATTCTCCGTTTTTTTTTAATGTTATAAGCCGACTGAGTTCGGCATGACACGGTTACCATGGCTCATGAGTAGTTTCGTTGTTTTTGTAGAATAGACGGTTAGCTTGGCCGTCGTGCGTCGCGCACCTGCGCCTGCGCACCCGGCGCAAATCTCGGAGGGTGCGACGGCTTTCGGGACTGCTCCGGGCGAGGGAGCCATCTCGCAGGTAAACGGTTACCCTTCAATCGCAACAAACGGAAACCATTCATAATACAAAGATAATAGAACCGGTTTTCGAATAAATTGTATTGCTTACTTTTGTTGCTAGCACGCCTTTTACATACATACATACATATACACACGCCTTTTTCCCCGAAGGGGTAGGCAGAGCCTCAATGGGCCGCTTTTCACAGTGGGTTGCACCATCGTGGAATATAGACGTGACAAGTGGTGAGCTCATCGCCGCCATTGCTTCCCACGACTGACTCAACTAACGCTTTCTTCCAGTAGTACACATTCTATAATAAGCTAGCAGCCAGGACAAATCTTATACCAACAAATCTTACTAACAAGTCCGGGTAATCCCTTAGTCGGCTCTTACGACATCCATGGGAGGAGATGGAGGAGTCTATTCTTAGGCCGGACACACCACGGCACGCCTTTTAACTGTGATATTTGATTCATAATCAAGGTAATGTACAAGAAAATTGTTAATGCTGTAACACAAACGCGTCGCATGCTAAGCTGCGTGTTAAGCTATTAAGCAAAAGTACCAGTAGTACCACCGTCAAAATGTTCACATGTTCAGCACAAATTATCACAGACATACAAAAACGCGCCATGGAATAGGTTAGAGGTATTAATTACTCGACTCGACACGATACTCGGGTATTATGTAATTACGTTTTGCTTCAAATGGTGTCGAAATACTTTGCTAAGTTTTATTAGGGTTCTTAATCCCATCATCAGATCAGTACCTACCAACTGATCACGGTGCCTTACATTGAAACATTTCAGGAATTTTGAATCGAACGTCAGCTCACTGAATGAGGATAACATTACGTGCGCTGTTATAGCATCGATCGCGAAAAAAATCTTGGGAATGAATAAGACCCAATCCAGTTCCCATAATTACCGATCTTAGATTAGATTTTTAACTGACTAAATCAAGTACAATATTCAAATTAAAAATATGCATGGATACTACATTATAATACCGAGGGATCATCCAGAAAGAAACACGATAGGACAAAAATTTCTCCATAGAAAAAAAACACAAAGTTACCTCTAACTTTTGGCTAGATTCGATTGTTTGTCAATATGGTACAGATTATTGGGTCAAAAATTGGATAAATAAGATCAATACAATAAAACGTAGGGAATCACCCAAAGGTTTTTTTTAAATTATCTATATTTCACGATATTCAACAAAAACCGCTTTTTCGAGCGACGCGTGGCGTTTTTTTTGTATGAAGGTTTCTGCCTGATGGTGGCGCAGTCTTAAGACTAAAAGATCCCACGATCAGCAAAGCATTTAAACGTCAACTAATTTTGGCCTTCTTGATTCAGTAGCTTTATAATAATACTTAGTAATTAGATTGGCAAACAATAGCACAGGATCGTAGTGACTGGAGGATATGGGGGGAGGCCTTTGCTCAACAATGGGATGATTCAGGCTAACAGTAACAGTAACTTAGTAATTACCTACCTACGACGGGCGCGGCTCGCGAACCAGATGTCGATTTTACATACAGTTATTATCGCAAGCAATGAGCTGAGTGACTTTAAAGGATAGATCGTGTTATTTATCTGCAATCGTGTTATCGAGGTCTTACGCTTGCACAAATACTGGTGCGCGAATCAAAGTTCAATATTGTTATTCCACAAAAGTTATTTCAGAGGAACCGGATGGTTGACCTAAATAAAACCTAATATTGACTAAATAAAAGCTATGTTAGGCCCAATTGTGGCTAACACATATTTTCAGGGGTTCTACGTGCAAATATGTACATACATACATACATAGACACACGCCTTTTTCCCCGAAGGGGTAGGCAGAGCCTCAATGGGCCTCTTTTCACAGTGGTGGGTTGCACCATCGTGGAATATAGACGTGACGAGTGGTGAGCTCATCGCCGCCATTGCTTCCCACGACTGACTCAGCTAACGCTTTCTTCCAGTAACACATTCCATAAATGAGCTAGCAGCCAGGACAAATCTTATACCAACGAATCTTACAAACAAGTCCGGGTAAATATGTAGTACACGAAAATAGGCTCAAACTGCAATAAAGACATCTTTTTGACAGCCTACTTCTTACAAAAGAATTATCCCAATGCTATAAAAAACATATAGACGTCTAATATAATCAAAAATATTTCTTTATGTTTTTTTATGCAGGTAATTGGTATTTTTACACGAAAAAACAACCAAAGTTTCCTATGATTTACGCAAAAAATCCAAGAAAATCCTACTATTTCCAAACGCCTGAAGCTATTTTAATAATTCTTTCACCATATTAAACGCAATTTATAAAACATTGTTTAGATTTTTGGAAATAATAAGTTACTTGATACAGTTGCGGTTTTTCGTGATTTTCGCTCGCATTTTGTTTGCCGTGCTCTATTCAGTCCTGTTCTCACTTATCTGAACTTTACTGAGTTTAATAGTGACAGAATTTGGGGTGACTAATCACCTTTATATATTGGTGGTGTGTCCGGCCTAAGAAGAGACCCCTCCGTGTCCTCCCGTGGATGTCGTAAAAGCCGACTAAGGGATTACCCGGACTTGTTGATAAGATTCGTTGGTATAAGATATGTCCTGGTTGCTGGATAATTGTAGAATATGTTATTACTGGATGAAAGTGTTAGGTGAGTCAGTCGTGGGAAGCAATGG
The DNA here is from genome assembly GCA_932527175.1 of Operophtera brumata. Taxonomy (NCBI): domain Eukaryota; kingdom Metazoa; phylum Arthropoda; class Insecta; order Lepidoptera; family Geometridae; genus Operophtera; species Operophtera brumata. The sequence goes on along the minus strand of OW052238.1, from coordinate 16,502,206 downwards.
CGGCGTTGAGCTCACCACTTGTCACGTCTATATCCCACGATGGTGCAACCCACTGTGAAAAGAGGCCCATTGAGGCTCTGCCTACCCCTTCGGGGAAAAAGGCGTGTGTCTATGTTATGTTATGTAAATATGCCAAATTTTATCCGTGCAATTCTACTTAATTATTGAACATATTTGTAGAAGTTTATTTTTATTTTTTATACTACTTGAATGACGGAACATGCAGATGACCCACCTAATGTGAAGCGGTAACCTCTGCCTATGAACAGTGCATTACCTCATAGGTCACGTCCACCTAGGACGCGCCCTATGTGGCATTGCACTTCGCCCGCCACCCTGAGACATAAAGATGAAAAGTCTCATGTGCTTGTAATTTCACCGGCACCCTTACCCTTCAAACCGGAACACAGCAATACGAGCACTACTGCTTTACGGCAGAAATAGGTATGGTGGTAGTACTTCACCGGACGAACTCTTTCACAAAAAAGCTCTACTACTACTAAAGTAGGGGGTAAACCGGCAGTGTATTGAACTCATTTATCATCGTTCGAATTTACAAAGTTGGCATATTTTTGCGTTGATAGTGTATGGAATGCTAAGTCTGTTGTACAGTTATTTGATTACATACCATGTGGGTTTGAGGAATTCGTTTGAATTCCCAAGTTCAACAGTTAGGAGTAACAAAACTGAACGCGCTTTTACTAGCGACCCCGCCTAGTTCGACATCTCACAGTTTACGGCCCGTTTTAAATACCACAAGCTTTTTAAGAGACAATAAATCTACAGGTACCAGACAAGTGCACTAAGCTCAAGTTTTACGATCACTCTTTTGTTTACAACATTGTGGGCCGTGAATCGTCGGAAACCGTCCACCTGACGTTTGAACAACATTTTGCCGGATTCAAGAGTTTCCGGGCAACATCCTTTATTTAAAGAGTACTTACTGTTATTAGGTGCTTCATGTTAAGGTGGTCGCTTTTCCATACAAACGTATTAGCACAAATATGGGCAAACAGAGTATAATTTTACACTGAAATGACTGTTGTTGGCTTTTATATTGGTCATTATTTGCGTCAACACATATTTGGTTGAAGAAAACAGTGGATTAATAGCGAAAATAACATCGAAATTTTAGTTCATTTATGTCAGTGTGTGAGTGTACACTGACAGTGTCACACACATAGCCGCAGATTAGATAACAGTAACATGTCACTTACACGCGACGTTGTCAGCTCGTGACTTACGCCGGCTAAGCGCTGTTGCCGCTTCGATCTGTCATATCATAATTAGCTCGGATAGAAAATATTAGAAAAACAAACATTTAGGATTGGACATGTGTATGCGAATCAGCCAGACAGCCGGAGGCCGCAATGCATTGCAAGGTCTCTACATATGAACTTTGTATAAATAATGGGAGAAAATTAAATTACAAACAACTAGACAGAAATTACAGACAAATATAATATTATCTTAATTACGTAAAAATTAAATTAAATACTACTAGCTGATCATAATTACCTATATATTTACGCACAAGGTTTTTTGAACTGAGACCTCACGAATACACACGGTTTAGGTAGGTTACCTTATTTATTTCGAAAAAATATCTATGTACATCCACATGTGGTTCGAAAAGTTAGACCTTCAACGTCGTTAAAATTCCTAGAAACGGGAGGTCAACAAAGAATGTTATACACTGGTTGTTATTTTATAGAGTAGGTACCTACAAGTTTCAAGATTCATAAATTTTAGACTTTTCCCAGTATTTGTATCATAAAAGCTACAAACGTAAAAAAAACAGCGTTGTAGGATTAGTGGAAGTACCCTAGAGGTTTTGTTTTTTTACATTTTTGATTTACCCTAACATCTCAGAAACTAAAATAGTTTTGAAATGTCGAAGCGAGGAACTTTCATATGACACCACATTTGATCTGATATTCTCACTTTTTTTTACCTCCTCTTGGACCCCAATATCTCAACAACCCCCCGACCGATATAGCTCATAACCTTACCAACAAATTGTACCAATACTATCACCTCCCAATCAAATTTCATGAAGATCGGATTAACGGTTCGGAAGTTATGCTCGGACAAACATACATACATACATACATACAAATGCCAATTCTTCCAAGTTGAATCAGAGAACTCGCTTCGCTCATTCAATATTTAAAAAAAAAACATAGTATTGCCTTGTTTCAGTCGAAGTCAGTTCTGTGTAGGTAGGTGAAACTACAATCTTCAAACAAATTCGTTGAAATGATTCCTAGGGGTCTTATTCATTATAATTGCGAGTTAGGGTCTTCGGAAGGTTCAGATATGCAGGCCCAGGGTGGGTATTGAACATTTTGCCTCCTGCTTAGAAGACAAGAGTTCATCTTACTATGACATGTTATGTCTGTTCGTGTATGTCACAGCCACTTTTTTCCGAAACTATAGGATCTATGCTGTTGAAACTTGGTAAGTAGGTGTATTCTGTGAACCGCATTCAGATTTTCACAAAAAAATAGAAAAAAACAAAAAAAAAATGGGGGTTCAGTTCTAAGTATTAGTACTTAGAACTGAAACTCAATTTTTTTTTTCATCAAACCCGTTGGTGTGGGGTATCTATGTATAGGTCTTCAAAAATGATATTGAGGTTTATAATATAACTTTTTTCTAAACTGAATAGTTTGCACGACAGACACTTCCAAAGTGGTAAAAAGTCCCCCCCCCCCCCAACCCCGTAACTTCTAAAATAAGAGAATGATAAAACTAAAAAAAAAATGTACATTACCATGTAAACTTCCAACGAAAATTGGTTTGAACGAGATCTAGTTAGTAGTTTTTTTTTAATACGTCATAAATCGTAAACCATCCAAGAACTTTGATATTATGTTACTTGCTGCTACGGAACCCTTCATGGGCGACTCCGACTCGCACTTGGCCACTTTTTTTTTTAATTTCCATAATATTATTTGCATGCAATGCATATCAGCCGGCCTAGCCAAAAGACATTCGCTTCGAAGCGATTCCATTCCTTTCTAGGCGCTAGTCCAGATGGTACGTTCCTAAGCACTAATTTATTACTAGTAGGTAATTGTGTTTATACTGTACTAGCCATTTCACCGCAGCTTGGCAAACAAACAAACAAACAAAACAACAAAGTTTACATATTTACAGGGAATTAATTTTGTAAAACTTAAAAAAAAACCGAACGAAATAAAACGGCTGAACCGATTTTGATCCAACAAAGCTAAGAACACTCCCGACAAATACACCTATCAAACAAAAACAAAAAACGATTTCGGTTCATCCGTTCGGGAGCCACGTTGGGACATACAGACACACACACACACACACAGACACGTCAAACTTATAACACCCCTTCGTTTTTCGTCGGGGGTTAAAAAATACAAAATAATAGTGAAGATAAATAAAAAAGCATAAAAAAGATAAATATTTTATACATAGTGTAATACAAATTAACAATCTTTTTTTTTAAGGAGAATTAGCCTTTTTGAAATGCAATCCTTTCCCTCATTGTCTCGCAAGTCGCAAAGGCCTCGAAATTAAAAATAATATAATTAATTTTTATTGAATGGGTTATCCTCTCTTTTAACCCCCGACGAAAAACGAAGGGGTATTATAAGTTTGACGTGTCTGTGTGTGTGTGTGTCTGTCTGTCCCATCGTAGCTCCCAAACGGATGAACCGAAATCGTTTTTTTTTGTTTGAAAGGTTTATTTTTCGGGAGTGTTCTTAGCTTTGTTTGATCAAAATCGGTTCAGCCGTTCAGCGTTGGGGTTTTTTTTTTAATTTTTACAAAATTAATTACTAACTCAACTATAATCTGGACCTCTTCAAGGCTAGAGTGAATAGGTGCCTTCTAGACCTTTGTGCTCCATCTTCGGCCGCATCGTCACTTACCAACAGGTGAGATCGTGCACAAACAAAGGTCTATCAATGTTAAAAAAAAAAAAAAAAAAACTTGTTGAAAATAGGGTCAACTGCGGATTTCCTCAATGAAGAATTGTTACTTCGTCGGCTTTATTTCTCAAACTCAAGACATCACAATAATGGAAATGGAGCGCGACGAATTATTCCCATTTGTCACACTGATCTGTCCCCCCTAAGGTGACAGTTAGAACAAAAAAGTTGGATCTGTCCCCCTGTTGCGTGATTGGGTGATGGCTGGTACATTTGCGTGTAATTTTAATTTTAATTTTAGATTATTGTATGGAACCCTTCGTGCTAGAGTCCGACTAGCACTTGGCAGTTTATTTTTTATTTTTTATGATACAAATTGGCAAACTAGCATACGGCCTGATGTGAAGTGGTCACCGTCGCTTATAGACACCGGCAACACCGGGGGTAATTGTCGATGCGCTGCCTACCCTGAAGGAATTTATGACCATTTTTCATGAAATAAAACATGGTTACGTACGACATGTACGACACGGGAAAACCTCAGATGGAAGCTCATTCCATAGTTTATAGGCACAGAATAAATAATAGTACTTTATGGGGAAGAAATGATCTCGAGAAACGAGTCGTTCGAGAAACCCAGGGTTCTATGATGTGCGGATGAGCTTTGTCACGGTGCCGGGAAGAGCGATGGTAAAATCTCGATGCGAGGATGAGATCGGAAAGCTCGTCAGAACATTCCCCGTTGTAGAGGCGGTAGATCACGCAAAGAGATCCGATAGCTCTGCGTTGGCTAAGCGGTTCTAGAGTATCGGAGAGCTTGGGGTCACCGATGATGCTAATGGCTCTTCTCTGTAAGGAGTCAAAACGAAGCAGCTGGTACTTGGGTGCCCCGTGCCATAGATGGGAACAGTTTCTACGTGCGGCCTTACTTGTGCTTTGTAAAGCAATAGCCATTTATGGGGCGTAAAATAAAGTTTCTATGTGCATTATATTATGGGGGAGGCCTATGCCCAGCCGTGGACTTCAGTTGATCTAAACTGAATGATCTATCAATAAAAGCTGAAAGTAAATAAATCTTTAGAAAAAAAAGCGGCCAAGTGCGAGTCGGACTCGCCCATGAAGAGTTCCGTAGCAGCAAGTAACATAACATAAAAGTTCTTGGATGGTTTACAACTTATGATATATTAAAAAAAACTACGTACTAGATCTCTTTCAAAACAATTTTCGTTGGAAGTTTACATGGTAATGTTCACCATTTTTTTTTGTTTAGTTTTATCATTCTCTCTCTCGCAAACTATTCAGTTTAGAAAAAAATGATATTAGAAACCTCAATATCATTTTCGAAGACCTATCCATTGATACCCCACACAGGTTTGATGAAAAAAAAATGTGTTTCAGTTTTAAGTATGGGGAACCCCAAAAACTTATTGTTTTTTTCTATTTTTGTGTGAAAATTAGTTTCGGAAAAAAGTGGCTGTGACATACACGGACAGACAGACATACATGACGAATCCATAAGGGTTCCGTATTTTTTTTTTTCGGAACCCTGAAAAACTACTTCATAGCTAGGAATTTATACCCAATACAACATAAATACATACATAGACACACGCCTTTTTCCCCGAAAGAGTAAGCAGAGCCTCTCATGTGCCTCTTTTCACTGTGGGTTGCACCATCGTGGGAAATACACGTGACAAGTGGTGAGCTCATCGCCGCCATTGCTTCCCACGACTGACTCTGCTAATGCTTTCTTCCAGTATAATACATTCCTGAAATAAGCTAGCAGTCAGGAACTACAAGCTAACTACAAGTCCAGGTATAAGACTTAATAAAATTAGTGTGCTGATGAAAATGAGCCTAAGCACGGCCAGTTTACTATTATCCATCGAGGAGTTCCGCTGTCCACGTTCCGTCTCCATCATCAGATCAGCTCGCTTTCACCATAGTATTGTACTGTCATCGGAACTAGATAGGTACGAGTATGCCAAATTTCAGCTCAATCGGATATCGCAGGAGACACCATTGTTGCCACCCGTGAAATATAGTAGTAGTAGAGCTTTTTTGTGTAAGAGTTCGTCCGGGGAAGTACTACCACCATACCTATTTCTGCCGCAAAGCAGTAGTCCTCGCATTGCTGTGTTCCGGTTTGAAGGGTAAGGGTGCCGGTGAAATTACAGGCACATGAGACGTTTCACCTTTATGTCTCAGGGTGGCGGGCGCAGTGCAATGCCACATAGGGCGCGTCCTAGGTGGACGTGACCTATGAGGTAATGCACTGTTCATAGGCAGAGGTTACCGCTTAACATCAGGTGGGCCATCAGCATGTTCCGTCATTCTAGTAGTATAAAAAACAAAAAACATTCTGAATGCAATGCTTGACTTGTTGCTGAAAATACCGAAATTGATATATGTGTGCCTATAATATTTGAGGAGTTCCCTCAATCTTCATGGATTCCATCATCAGAAAAACATTTTAATGAAAATGGCACCAATCTGGAAGTATATCATGTAATTTTTTTTCCTAATCGTTACGTAAATGGTATGAGGTAACAAACATAATAAAAAACTCTGGAATTGATAACCTCCTCCATTTTTTGAGGTCGGTTAAGAATCGAGTACCTACTTTTTGATTTGAAATAAGGACACACCACAACACTCACTTCACAAACATAATATTGGCTGAAGCAGAATCAGTGTATTTTGTAGATCATTACAAAAACATTTATAAAAAAAAAATAGTCTGGTATCGAACCCAGTACTGTGGGTTTAGTGTCGAGAGATCTAGTCACTGGTTCACAAAAAAAAAGTAAAAAAAAAATACAAAAAATATAGGCAGTATAGAATCGAACGCAGTAACGTGGGTTCAGAAGTTCTGAGTCGACAGTCCAAGCCGCTAGTCCAACTATTTTGAAATTCGCGCGCCGAAATTAGCTTATAGTTCTAATACAATAATATCCTTGACTGTGTGCGTGAGTAGGCTTTCATATTGCTCGGAATTTGCTCGGCACAAGTATGTTAAAACTAGAGACTAAAATAACCTGAAATATAGCTAGGTACATAGCAAATAAACCACCATTTGCGTGAACGTTAGTGTTATGACATAATATGCACATTTTAATTCATAAATACATAAAATACTTCAAAATTTGGCAACAGCGCCATCTATTGACGCTGTCGTGCCTAGCTGACCACGAGGAACAACCTTAATGGTCTTTTTTGCTTACGTCTACGAAAATAAACATTCAGGACTTTTTGTTAACTGAACACTTGCTTGCAATAAAACTAAGGGTACCTAGTAAAAATTTGAAATCGATATTTCTACTTGGGCTCTTATGCCAACTGTTTGTTTTAGAAAGTTTACATTACATTTTCTTGACCAATTATAATTAGTTCTTCTTTTCAGTTTTATACATAGGTACGCAATGCAAATAATTAATTACGAAATTATATTTTAATTTGTCGAATATGTACCTAGTAACTGTTACCTAATAGGTACGCAATGCAAATAATTAATTACGAAATTATATTTTAATTTGTCGAATATGTACCTAGTAACTGTTACCTACTATTGACTTAAACTGGATGCGAAATTCAAATTTTTTGGTGTTTTTTGCCCATTACAATTTGCCATTGCTCATCAACACTTCTTCAGATAGCGAAAATTCAGTTCGCGAGAACTAGGAGGCTTAACACACATGTTTTAATTGATGTTATCTCATCAATATCGTCAGTTTAGCTATGATACCCCACAGTTTTACAGTGTTTTTTTTGGTTTGAGAGTATCGTAGCTAATCTGATGATATTTATAAGATACTATCAATTAAAACATGTGTGTTAAGTCTCCTACTTCTTGCGAAATCAACTTTCGCTATCTGAAGAAGTGTTGATGAGCTGTAATGTGCAAAAAACACTAAAAAAATTGTATTTCGCGCCGCAAGCGTGAGCATTCACCTTAAGTTTAGTGGCAAAAGGTAATTTAAATTCTTGTTTTTCCTTCAATCCAAATTTGGTGACAGACAGGAATTGTCTGTTTGTCCCCGAACTAATCGAAATACCAGATATGATTTTTTTAGATGGATAAAATTTATTTAAGTTTTGGGTTTTATTTCTATCCAGGACTCGAGGTCATTGCAACAATGCTATCGGCGGTTCTCACGGCCGATACTTCCGAGGGTGCTTCCGTCGGAGACGTGTCCAGACCTGATCGCACCCTATCGCTTCCGCCGGACACCGCAAGCTGACAAGCTGGCTCGGTACTTCTCATATCAGCTAGCTGATAACCGTTCTATTATTTGTAGCTGATAAAGAGGCTAAAAGGAAGCTAACTAAAGGAACAATCAATCTATAATATTGCATAATTTTTAGGGCGTACCTAAAGGGTAACTGGACCCTATTACTAAGGCTCGGCTGTCCGTCTGTCACCAGACAGACAGTTGAAATTTTCACAGATGATGTGTTTCTTTTGCCGCTATAACAACAAAACTAAAAAACAGTATAAAATAAATATGTAAGGGGGCTCCCACACAACAAACGTGTTTTTTTTTTGTAGATAATGGTACGGAACCCTTCGTGTGCGAGTCCGACTCGCACTTGGCCGGTTTTTTATTAACTTTTATGCAAAGGTTGCCCGCGATCAATCCTTAAACTACCTACAAGGCAAATAAAAAAAGCATACTAATCGGACCAGATATCTGCATACCTACACTTAAAATAAAATACATAGCCGAATGATTGATAGCCTCCTTCTTATTAGGGTTCCGTACCGCAAAGGGTACCAATAGAACCTTGTAGGATGATTCTTGTGTCTGTCTGTCCGTTTGTCACAATTTTATACAAAACTACTGGACAAAAAAGGTGAAATTTGGTACATAAACAGAGTACAGGTACTGTATATATTCTGTGGTACAGGTGAGGTAGGAAAACTTCTTTAGCAGATTTTGGACAGATGGGTGGTTTTTTTATGGGCGATTTGCTAGTCATTTATAATAACATATCAAAAAACCTTTCATGTTACATATCAAACGAAAAGGCTTGTTTTTTATTTAGTTTTAAAGAATACTACAGAAATTATATGACAAATCGACCATTACAAAACTTAACCAGGTAAAACCTTTACAATCATAATTTTACTACGTATCTCTGAAAATTAATTCCATTTTAATAATATCGATGCATATTTTATAAGATACCCATAACTAATAACATATTGTTAATCAGACAACGGTAATGCTTGTAGCACAATGCATTCCCATCTTATAAAGGAAGACAATATCATTTGCTTCACATTATTATATTGCCAAGTTGCAATGGAAGTCTCTTACGAATGTTTAGATTTCCAAAGATCAATTTTAGCTTGTTACTATATAAATTGATTCCATTTGATTGGGGAGAGGAGTGTTAATCATATCATTTTTTTTTTTTTTAATGTAGTACCTATTTTAGTTGTAATTTAACTTTTTTTTTGAATTTTTTGTAATTTATGGGTTTTTTGCCTGAAATAAAGAATATATATATTCCATCGACATAACGACACAGAAATAAACTGTAAAGGAAATAAAAAATAATAATGGATAAAATAATAACAGTTTTATAAACAATCTATCAATAGCAAAGAAACGGTAAATGCAAAAGATATCGTCCGAAAGAAAAAGTCCGTTTCTCCAAGTTCCTGTATTCCGCGATGTACCTGTAGCTATAGGAGATCACCTCGAGCTCTTAGGTGTTTCGCTCACGCCTACTCTCAACTTTGGCTCCTACATCGAGTCTAAGGCAAAAACAGCTGCCATGAAGCTAGGCATCCTGAATAAGGTAAAGCGTTACTTCACACCAGGACAGCTTCTCAGTTTATATAAAGCACAAGTCCGGGCTGGTATGGAGTACTGCTGCCATGTTTGGGATGGCTCGGCCAAACACCAGCTTGCTGCCTTGGACTCGATCGAACGTAGAGCTTTCAGGCTTATAGGTGACCAACATATGGCGGAGACTAAGATCCAGAGTCTCGAGCACCGCCGTAAGGTTGCATGCCTTGCGATCTTCTATAGGTTACATTTCGGTGAATGCTCCCAGGAACTGCACGATCTGATCCCACCATCTCCTTTTCATCATAGGACGAGCAGGCGTACGGCTCAGTACCATCCTTACCTCATTGGTATACCTTCTATTCGCACAAAACGTTTCAGTTCTACCTTTATAATGCGAACTGCTAAGGAGTGGAATACACTACCGTCGTCTGTCTTTCCTGAAAACTATAATCTGGGTCTCTTCAAGTCAAGAGTGAATAGGTGCCTTCTAGACCTTTGTGCTTCATCTTCGGCCACATCGTCACTTACCAACAGGTGAGATCGTGGTCAAACAAAGGTCTATCAATGTTAAAAAAAAAAAAAAAAAAAAAAAATTTGTTTGGTAATATTTAAGGCGTGGATATATATACGAATTGCGGTACTTTATTTACCTTTTTTTTATATTCATCATCGGAAAAACTTCAAAAATATATTATTTATACCATACTAGCGACTCGCCCCGGCTTCGAACGGGTAGCGCCCTCTGTAAAACAGCCCCCCCCCCCCCCCCGATATTTTATTACTTATTCTGCTATTCGGGGCGGAGAAGAATCCACCAAAAAAGAGATAACTAACATCGGTCCAGCCGATCTTGAGTTATAAGTGGTGTAACTCCCGACTTTGTTTTATATATATAGATTAAGTAAAGTCCATCACCCTAGAGTAAAGTCCCTTTCGGATTTAATTAAAGTAATATACTGAATAATACTTTAGTTATATCTTTGAACAAAACTTTGTATTTCAACTCGATGTATTAAACAGCTCGAAAATGAGTATCCAATATTATATTCATCGTGAATGTGAATGACCCTTAGATATTAATTTAATTAGCGTTATTTCTTTTGTATGATAGTTGTTTCTAGTTACTGAATATGTTTCTATAAGTGGAGACCTTTTAATGGCCTCGTAATTACTATATTAGATATCACTGTATTTTTATATGCCGATGGTTTTCCCAAAATAAATAAATAAAATAAAAATATTAAGCATACATATCATCCTTTGCTTCAAACATTTTAAAATCAAATTTGAAATATCAGACATAAAGCGCAGTATCCTCTTTTTTCGTTGTTACTACCATTTCTCTCCTAAACTATCAACCAAAAAATATTATTGCCATTAGTATATTAATTATCACTACGCCGATGGAACCTTCGGCTTAGCTTTGCAAATTACTTTCCAAATAATTTTTAAAGTTTTTTTTTGTGTTATTCACTCACTAATCGTTTCGTGAGCTCTATTCCGTCACTTTCCAACTTACCAGAACTTTATGAGTTAGATAAGACAGAATTTGGTGTATGTCTGCGCCTTAACAGATGAAGGTGCTACGCAAGCTGACAATAACATCAAATCTACAACGGCCGAGAATAATCGTAAAGACAATCTAATCCGGCGTGAAAATCCCACTCCTATAGATGTGTCCGAATAACACAAGCCAATAGGTAAGTACCTTGTATGATGTCTGTCTGCGGTGGCCAGACATTACGCACCACTTGAGCCGACATTTCATAATCCAATTATAATCTTGGACGTCTAGTAACCTTCTAGCACCTGCATTGAAACTAGAGCATTGACGCTTTGACAGCTGAATTATCTTGATTTGCATAGCTCCTGGGAAATAACTTTAGAAATCCAGAACTAGTTAGATTTCATGGAAGTATTGTTACTTTAGTAATATAATACATCAATGGATGTATTATTCAAAAGTCGCAAATCGACTTTGAATAAAATTTACAATACTTATATAAATTGCAATACTCCTTGGCAAGTGAGCCGATATGTCCGTAACTAGGCCTAAAAACTCAAGTTACCAGGCAAGGAAGGAGGTCTACTAATATTAAATTTAAAAGTAACCCAAAAATTTCGTTCCAGTGGGACTCGAACCCGCAACCTCGCCTGTGTTTGTTGTTTAAATTTAATGTTATCCATAAAGAGTGGTTTACACTTGAAAAATATTATTCTACTAATATTGCTGAATTAGTTATTTTGTTAGACAATGAGAGTAAGCGAGTAAATTCAGAGAGAGAGAATATAGGTGAAGCAACAGCAGATCATTTTTGGAAGTACCTGCTTATAACAAACTACAAATTGGAGAACCAATTTTAGTCTCATTAGTAGACGTTTTTGTCTTAATTTAAAAAGTAAACCACTTCCTTAGGCAACTTTCGTAATTCATTCTTGATTACTCTTAGAGATTTGAACCGTTACATGAATCGCCACCAGTTTCCGATGACTAATACAAAAACTTTAAGGTCGTTTAATATTTCAAACAATAGGTTGATTTTATCTCTGTTTTATATAAGTACCTCCTAATTTTCGTGCTAAGAAAATATACATACCGGATATGTTGAAGTAGAAGATAAGTCGTAAAGTAGTAAATATGAGTTACTCTTTGGACTACGAAATCTTAGAATAGACAACCCTGAAGGTAAATAATTAAATAAAAAGTAAAAATCGAATAAGAAATAATGAGCATTCAAAACAGACAATACATCAAGTGATTAATGATTTGTGCAACGGTAATGTCCCAGCCCCAGTAATGATTCTAGTTAATGAACATAAGTAAAAGCATAATGGGTAAGCAGAATAGGCAACTCTTCAAATGATGTTTTTTGTTTTGATGATGAATTGAACCAGACAATGACAGCATCAGACCATCAAACCTAGCAGAAGATAGGTGCTAAATTACAATCAATCGATACATCGTCCGGCACGCAGACGTAAAGATCCTAAAAGCAAGAAAGCTTAAAGGTAAACAAGATAAGATAAGTAAAACACTCAAAACACATATAAGTAGATTGTTAGAACAGAAATGTCTACACACTATATGTCGCGATATTACGGGAACTATAAAAGCGAGTCTCACACGGCTACGCCTACAAGTTATCGGGGGTCATCCGAATGCTTTCCACGTCTATCGACACGGCACAATGTGTTATCGTATAATTTAAAATCAATTAGGTTTCATTCGAAATTCCTCGGTGCCTCTATTTATTGGATTTGAGAATTTATTGTGACGTAAGTTGGGAAACACGTGGTTTCTGGAGTGCTTTCAGATATGTTTAGCACGTTATATTTTTTGGTTATTATCTCGTGTGGTTAAATTAACTCTCTCGGACATCCTAACACTATTAAACTATCACTTGGCCTTTCGCCTGTGCGTTGGGTGAAGACCATTCTATTTCGATAAGCATAAAAAAATACAAATAACATTCAACTACATATAATATACAAGCAAACAACTACTTAGTAGCTAAATGAAATCCAGACGTGATCATAGACATTGATTGCCACAATTTGAGATATATTTGTAGATAAGATTTGCTTTCACGACCGTCTGAGAGGTCGCTCTTCCGCTGTTGCAAATAGGCGCTGACCAATCTGGTAATTTAAAATTGACTTGTTCAAAAATACTTATAACCACATACATTTTTAACTTGTGACTAAAATGAGGGGACTTCGGGGCCATAATCCAGGCCCAGCGTGTCTGTTTGTCTATGGCCTCATAGCTTCGAAAAGGCTGCTCTGATTTCAATGCGTGCATTGTATCAAAGCTGGTGTTTACAAGATGGTTCTTAGCTATGTTTGGTAGAAATTGGTGCACATTTCCAGGATCATTAGCTGGCAACAATTTTTTTGAAGAGAAATTAGTTTTTTTTTCGCTAGAATCATCAGTTTGAGCTCAAAGTGTTCATTTATGAAGACTTTTTTTTTATACTTCTTGGAATGACTGGTCAAGCAGATGGCCCACCTGATGATAAGTGGCGTTCTATGCCTAAGAACAGTGCGTTACCTCACAGGTCACGTCCACCTAGGACGCACCTTATGTGGCTTTGCACTGCGCCCGCCACCCTGAGACGTAAAGATGAAAAATCTCATGTGCCTGTAATTTCACCGGCACTCTCATACCCTTCAAACCGGAACACAGCAATGCAAGCACTACTGCTTTGCGGCAGAAATAGGTATGGTGGTAGTTCTTCCCCGGACGAACTCTTTCACAAAAAAGCTCTAGTACATCAGTCTCCAGCGTCTGATGATGACCAGCACACGATTAATTGGATCTAGGATGCAATGGGTGGTCTGATTTCAATGCGGTTTTATGTGTTTGAAAACTGGTGTAAAAAACTAAAAACAGTCGGGGATTTTTTATTTAGACAATTGGCAAATAAACATAACATAATATAACACCCAAATGTTACATACGTAGTCCTGATCCCACACAAGGATCCCATGTGTAATGTGTGTGTATGTGTGAGGGAACTTCCTCCCGCGAACACTCAGGTTGTGGAATGATCTGCTGAGGTTTTCCCAGGTGAAATATGGTGAGTATGGGGTTCTTCAAAAGGGGTGTTTGGACATTTTTAAAGGGTCGGCAACGTGCGTGTGATGCCTCTGGTATTGCAGGCGTCCATAGGCTACGGTAACCGCTTACCAACAGGTGGGCCGTATGCTAGTTTGCTACCTTGAAAGTATAACAAAAAAAAAGTGGGTATCAGGAACTACGAGTAACATGCTACCACAATACCCAAACCGAAACAAATATTTGCAGATCATATAAACATTTGTCTCACAGCGGGAATCGAACCCGCAATCTCTCTTATCTCAGCCGGCTACTCGCTCGCCATGCTAAAGAGGCCTTCATAAATCATAACAACCTCAGATTATTATTATTAAGACCAACATTTTTAACTAAAGCATTTTTTCAAGTAGCACAGTACAAAAGGGAGCGACAAACCCGATTCGACGAATGAATGCAAAGGAATCGATATCAATAGTATCAATCGATTGATTCAACTAACGTCTGGGCAATAAAAAAATGTCTAATAGGTCATCGTTTTGTTGTGCATTTTGATTCGGGGAACACAAACATAGAATAGAAATCCAGTGAACAGTAGTTGTAACAAAAACAAACAAAACAATACATTTAGGCGAGACCTTAAATATTTCAGATGCCGTATTACCAACAAACAAGGCTCAAAACTCACAGGGGCTACGAACTGGTAGACAATAATTTCGTGGTTAAGAATTTACCGAGTGTGGGAGTGAATTAAGACATACGATACGCGGGAAGAGAACCTACAACCCTTCAGTTTTTTAAATCACCTATAAATAAATAAAGGTAACAGCGATATTTTAGAAGGCCGTTTAAGGATTATCGGATTTCATGAGGTCAGAAATTAAGATACTTGTGTGGACTCTCAATATTTACGTAAACGATACCTTAAATGAAAAGCCAAATGAACATACATGTCCGGTTGGTAAGTATAATTCAATAAATAACATTATTGCAATGGCGATGGATCTGAGACTGAGTCGGGTATAAAATCAAGACATGTTAAAAACTCGAACTCCCACCCATTTAGCCTTTTTTTTTTCCTTCATTTTGAATCCCTATTTGAAACTTGCTTAGCCCGGAGCGATGTTTGGTGTTCGTGACATCGGCGCAAGCGGAGCTTATTATTAAAGCAAACGACGGACGGACGGACCGATAACCACTTGTGCATATGCATGGCGATACTTTGTAAACACTAGACTTGAACGTATTCTTTACATAGGGCCATGAACTTAACAACATTAAACCGTATTTTGATGCCGGTAACGTTTGAATTTCTTTAACTATCACTAAATAGCTTTAAGAAAGATTTTAAAATTATCATCTGCGTCTTCTTGGTCTGTGGAAGCTTAAAGTATCATAGGATAGGAGCTTAAAATTCAAAACCATCTTCAGTTGCGAGATTTCAAAGCAACATATTTTTTTCTTTTTAACTGTTGGTGGAGAATTAATCAACTCGAGTGAACTTTCGTTGTTATATTTACCATAATTATTTAGTTGTATTGTTTCCTGATATTTCGGCATAGTTGCATGCGCCATGATCTCTAAAGAACACCGAGAGTTCATCCTGATCATGGCGCATGCAACTATGCCGAAATATCGGGAAACAAACAATACATCTCAAAAATCAATATCCCGTTATTCTGAACGTAAAGCAATTCTTATTATTAATATTCGAACAGAGCTAATAATCGAACCTTCTAATTATACAGGTTTTAAATCAATCTTAAAGAAATATATAAAATCAATAGCTAATCGTCAATTGTATAATTTACTTTTCTTGCAAGGGCCTCATCATAATATGAGGTGTAAGGAGGAGTAGTAGACAGTTTGCATCTTTATCCATCAGTTCTAGGGTTAATAGAAAAGTCGAAAATTATTATTTCTTTGCTTCAAGAAACTTCAACAACACTTTAGTTACAAAACCTGCTCTACAATCCTGTTTCGTAACTTACCACCATGATCATCCAAAATGCCTTATCGTAGACTGACTTTGTTTGCATACAAAACGTTGGCCCGGCATCGCTTGCTTAAACAGAGCCCCAGGATGTTAGACAGGTTTCCTTGGTTATGACCAAAGCTGAATAAGGAAAATATGCAAAGCTAGATACCGAGGGCATTTTAAAGTAGGTATAAAAGCTAGAACATGTTTATCATTATGTCAAGATTGCTACAATGGTGGTGTGAGGAGGTTGATATAACTACGGCAAATTCAGAAGAAATCAACGCTTTAAATATCTAAAACATCCTAGCAAATACAGAGAACAATCTGAAGTTATTCTTAAGTTATTGTACGTATAAAAAGATTACTTATCCTAATAAAATCTGAAAACATACAACAGAAACAGTAATTACAAACATTTATTTGTAATCGTACATGAAGTAAGCCATCTAATCCCGAACAATAGGAGACTTTCGCATGAGAAACTAATATTTCCCATACAGTACTGTCGCTAATGCGCAATAAAAACTGCATGTCTCGCCATTATTGGTGACGTAGAAGTGGCGTAAAAACCTCAAAACCCTTATAATTTAACATAATGCTCCCGCATGCTAAGCTAAGGAATGGGAAACGATGAAAGGAAGCAGATTGTTTTCAAGCAACACGTTCATAAAATTTGTATTGAAGAAGCACTACAAACAAGCTAATATCACTGCAGATCAGATAGTTTTTCAGTGATGATCAGGATAGATAACGAATTCGTGGAGCGGTGGGCAAGTAGGATGAGTAGTTGAGTAGGCTAAGACGCGAGAGGTTCGGATTCGATTCCTGCTGCGGGACAATTTTGTTCCAATGTAGTTCTTCATACCCAGAACAAAGGGAATCCTAGTTTGGGATTAAGTACGCGACCGTCGGGAGAAGAAAAATATAGTGAAAAAAAACAATGTCTGATTGAGAATAAAATGCCCAAACATGCGTCTAAGCTATTATAATTTAGATTATATTGTTTACTTGTTTAGTATAATTGTCAATATTGATCCAATCTTTTGTTTACCACATTCAGTACTTATTGATCCAATTAATTAGCAAAAAGTAAACTGTTAGGCCATAAACCCAAGAGAGCTTCCACAAAAAGATATTTATGAACCTTCTTTGTATGCAGTTCTAGACAGGCATATAATTAGTTAACAACATATAAAGTTTTAAAATCTTCGAAAGCTATGCAATCAAAATACCATCAACCTTACAAGAACTTTATAGGATAATTCTGGCGGCATAATTTCTTGAAAAGCCAAGTTTTATGTTGCTCCCAATTATGCTAAATCAAATATACAACTTTTTACGATACAATTATTATGTTGTTAAGATTAAATACAAAGTCGCGCGCGGATGACTGAAAATGCTCGTGGTAAAGATGTTAGCAGCTTCTTAGATGCTTGGCGCAGACTTGTCAAAACTATAACCTTTTTACGGGACGTTAAATAATAGAGCGTTTATTCTCGATTCTGCAAGCCCATGTAAATTTTCACAACTCGCTACAATTTATGACGTCTTTCGAAATATTCATGAATATAACATACATCCTTCATTGCATAATTTTAGCTCAACGATCAAACTCAGTACAAAAAGAAGTTTGCTAAATATGGACTCACAAGTGTACAAGCAAGATTAATAAGGAATTTATTGGCTGTTGATCTGTTACATGGACAGCACCAAAAAGGCTAACGACCTAAATATCTAGCAATAAATTCAACGAATTAGATAAACTGTGTGGGGTCGAAATGCTTAGCCCTTATACGAAAGGTTTTGCCTTATATGACATTAATATCTAAGTTGATGAATCAAACTTCTAAAGAATGAAACGAAGTCAGACCCAGTAATTCTAATCTGTCAGACATGGCTTAGAATTTATGCATTGGAACCTGCACCTGATGTTACTGTTCAAATATTCAGCATTTCTTAGACCCTGTACTGTACAAATAAGCAAAGGTTCTCAGAACAATTTCTTGTCGCGAACTCGATTGACTCGAAACACGACAGACATATCACTGCAGCTCCGTTATGTAAATTTGTAGTTTAATCTCTTTGTAATAAGGTCGATGTTGAAAATGATGGTACAGATGCAATGATAAAGATTAAGTGAGAAATTGTTCATAATAGATCGTTTTAGTTGAGATTTATAAGCAGTTGTACGAGTTGTTCGTTCTGACTAAATGCCTTAATCTAAATGCTATTTTATTTATATAAAATATTGTGTTTGCGAATGGTTTTTAGTTATGTTTCGTGGAAATTGGGGCAGCCGTTTCCAGGATCATCAGCTCACAACATAACAAATTTTTTTCGCAACTCAGGAATTTTGGCTGTTGGAACGTTAAAATTGAGCTCAAAATGTTAATTTTCGATGACAACAGGCACCAGGGTCTGATGGCGACCAGCACAGGATGAATAGAGCCTAAGGTGCAACGGATGCTCCAATTTCAATGCGGTTTTGTTTGTATGAGCTGGAGTATGATTTTTATTAACTTAAATTGTAACGTCATGACATGCAAGCTTTTAAAATTAAACAGTAGGTACACTACACATGAATACATCAACAAATAATAGTCAATCAGACACCGCTGATGCTGCATACTCGTATAATAGTCACTTGTCCCTTTCCAAGTAATTTGCAGTAAAAACGAGTAAGCAAGTACCTAGATATTATAAGTTAACTGCTCATGGGTATTTTCGTAAAGAACTTTGTTACCAATTCTACAAAAAAAAACTTTAATCTGTTTGCAAATCCTTGGCCTCATGGAAATATCTCAACAGATAGGTACCAATAACGGATTCAGAATCACATCAGTAGTACGTTAGATAAACTCGGATAAACATAGGAAAATCGTTTTGTGCTCAGTGTTTATCTCACTGAACTGTGTTTTCTGATTAATATAAGGTGGATAATAAGAGTTTTGTTTATTTGTAGATGTATGTTATGATGCACAGAGGATTAGTAGGTTAGGTAAACAAATAAAAAGCTCTCAACCCATGCCATAAAACTGATTTACTTTCGAAAATTAATGCCATTCAAAAAAGCGATAACTCCAAACCACAACCCGAATACAAAGTTGTAAACACCAAAACGCCCATAAAAATGGATAACAGCGTATAACTTTCCCTCAAAGACCTTAAACCTGAGATTTTAGGTGGTCACATTTTCTCTTAACTGAATAATATAACGCTGTCAGTTGATCAATATTCAAAAAGTACTATCGTGTTCCCGACCACAGAAATCGTGGGTATACAGTTCGAATACAAAGCGGTGTATATGAACATTAGTATTCACCTAGCCGGCCTTAGGTAAACACGCTGGATATGTATAGAATTAAACTGTTCTTTCTTATCTTCTTCAGATCAGATTCTTGATGATATTGGAGATGTTCTTGCGCAGATAGCTCTGGTTATGCTGGCAGGTCATATTCGCTTGCATGTTAGTGAGTTATAGGTTAGGTTCCACAAACTATAACTGTGTAGTTTTCAGAGCAGAATGTATAGAAAAGTAGTTATGAAAAGCAACTTAGTAGGGATTTTAAATAAACCTTAAAAAGCAGACGATGAAATAAGTTAGCAAGGATTATGTTAGCAAAGGTGCCTATAAGAAATAATTTAAGCGAAGTTAAAGCTGTATAGTATAGAATATAATTTTACTCCATTCTTTGGTTCTGTAAATTAAATTCTAACTACTGATTGTTAAGATCTACCTACGAACTACTAATCGTTGCTATCGGCGTCGGTTGAAGCGTTTTCTAAGAAGCGGGACTTTATTGGCCTTTGTTGGTTTTGTTTCCGTCAAATAGGATTCGTCGAGATTCCTGTATCAATAATTAAGTTTTTTTTTTGTGTCTTCTAGTAGATACTAAAATAATGCATACTTACCTTTTATGGCAATGCATTTCAAAATTACACTAGATCGAAATTAAGTCTTATGAGATAAATTTACCTTCTAAACTAAAGGCAAAGATGTCAAAATATTAAATCAAAGGTTTGAAGTAGGCCTATTTAAGCTTTACGGTTCTAAATAATCTGAATAATCAAACTGGATTACTCAGAAGTAGGTACCTACCAAAGCATGTAATTCAATCAACCAACGTAACGGTTAAATATTTGCATGGCGGCAGTTGCAAGCCGATGTCATAACAATATCGGGTGTCAGTTATCTTTAACGTCAACAAACGCGACTCATTAAAACATAAAAAAACGCGATGCGTTGAATTCACTCCAGTTTTTAAAACGACTCGTTTCACAAGTCCGCAGTGTGAGAACCGAGAGGTTACCCGACCGGTTGAATATGACATCGATGTGCAGAAAGCTCACCAGGTAAGCGCGCCAACGGCCCGCGGTCGCGTTACCTGTTGCGCGCTTTCATAAGCTCGGCCAACTCTCGTAACTACACCGATCACCACTCACCTTCCACTCCTGGAATCCTGGTCGTCAGCGTCGACACCACGACTACTAAAGACAGCAATTGAATCCCATAATCCGGTATAAAGTTCCTCGACCACATTTTGTAGCACAACATTCACACTTGGATCACACACATTTGTTTTACTCCTTCTATGTCGTTTGATCACAAAATAATCAACACTCACGGAACCAAATGTAAGAACTGACACTTCATTTTGTTTATGAACTGTAGTTACGCCGAAAACGTTTGTTTATGCACATTTTAGCGGTAAAACACGGTCGAAAAAATTAACGTAAATCCGGTAGGATCATGCGCAGCCGCGTCCCGCTCGCATCTGACGGCTTTGTTCATAAATACACAGCGTCGGAAAAACAAAATGGCCGCTGTGTTGGATGTGTGCGTGAGCGCAACATTTAACAACACTAATCTTCCACCCGAAGCTTTAAAATATCGTTGAACAGATACATTTGAGTGTTTTAATATTGATCACATAATATTTAAGTTATGACTAGTGCTAATTTGGTTCAAAGCACCGTGAGAAGATGGTCACACACACACATGCAAGGATACGCGAAGGAATGTTGATTCAATGGAGAGAAATCAAGCGGTGTGTGCGCAGAGCCAAAATGGTGAGCTTTTGAACTTAATCATCTAGCATCGTCGCAACCACCACAGCATAGATGGCGTTGTGCTTAACGAATAAAGGGGTGTATTTGGTAGCTGTCCGGTTTCGAAGTTTGAAAATTTTTGAGGGCGATGATTCTAATTAATTAATAATAATTAATTAAAGTCAATTAATGCTTTTTTGATTAATTGTGTGTTTAATAACATCTAATTAATAATCTTTTAATCAATAATGTGTTTGTAAACTGTAATTTGCTTAACCTAGAATGGTGAAATAGAATGGTGCTGTGTATAAATGTTTTAAGAACCTCTTCAACCCTATTTAGCAAATAAATGATTTGATTTGATTTCTTTTGATTAAAAACTAAGGCCTATAAAAATCTTCCAGTTTTTAAAAATACTTATTAGATACAAACAAATACATTGTAAATAGTTTCATAGAGCCTAGCAACAACAACGGTTGAATCAATAAACCAGTTTCTCTTTTCCTTGAAAGGATTGTCGTCGTTTTAATTACTCAGATTTTATTATCTTCTTCACAGAAATAAACATTGTGTAACAATGGCGACCTGTTATCACAAACATCCATTCGAAATCGAGTCGGAGGACCGGCTCACTACTATAAACACAAAAATATTTGAGATTAAGAAGAAAATACAGCTATCGGGTTCGTATTATTTTATTTTATTTTTTCGTTCGTATTTATTTACTAGTTTAATTCCCTAATTTTCAAAATATAATACGTACCCACATCATTCACTTGGAACAACCGTTTTAGGGGTACGTACCCAAAGGGTAAAACGGGACTCTATTACTAAGGCTCCGATGTCCGTCCGTCTGTCTGTCCACCTGTCACCAGGTACTTGTACTATTATTTATTCTGTGCAACAGGCTGTATCTCATGAACAGTGATAGTTGACAGTTGAAATTTTCACAGATGATGTATTTCTGTTGCCGCTATAACAACAAATACTAAAAAACAGAATAAAATAAATATTTAAGGGGGGCTCCGATACAACAAACGTATTTTTTTGCCGTTTTTATAGATAATGGTACGGAACCCTTCGTGCGCGAGTCCGACTCGCACTTGGCCGGGTTTTTTTGTTAGTTTCAATTCTTCATTGGTCGGCTTAGTAAGTATTTATTTTCGACTCTCCCCTCATCATTCACTCCCTCCCTTCTTATTCATATAATCTCTCACGCAATCCATCCATCTTTTTTTAGGTCTTCCTCTTCCCTTCCATCCACTAAAATTCATATGCATCACTCTCACCCTGCTCATAACATGTCCATACCAATTGTAAACGATTCCCTTTCAACTTTTCTGTCATTGGTGCAATTTTCAGTGTTTTGTCTTTTGTATTGACAAGCAGTTTCAAATTCAAAATGAGACAAAAGACGGTGTACTTAACTATTCAAATGATGTTTTGCGATTATTAGTAGCTTCGACCAAAGTAAAAAGTATACTTTGGTCGAAGATTAAACGGTTATAGATGACATTTGGAAGGTAAGTAACTAAGATACCTAATCTTTGCACCGATATACAATGGTGTAGTGAAATTACGAAAAAACTAGTGCGCGTAAGCGTGTAGTATCTTTAGAAAGGTCTTCCAACCACAAACGTCGTTTTAAAAACAAACTGTTATGAAACTAGTGATCGGAACCGTGAGCTCATCAAAATGAGCCTAAACACTGCCATGCTACTATTGATCATCGAGGATTTCCGTTATTCACCTTCCGTCTCCATTATCAGATCAGCTCGCTGTCACCATAATATTGTACTGTCATCGGAACTTGGCAGGTATGCCAAATTTCAGCTCAATCGGTTGAGGATAACTGCTTTAAAATTCAGTTGCAAGATTCCACCCGGGTTCCACCCGGATTCCACCCAGACAAACATACATACATTGCAAGTTAAATAAAAGCTTGAAAAAAGCTCAAGTTTTATTTTTGTTTCCAATCTAGCATTTACCTGCTTATCACTCTTCGTCGGAATGCACATATTCTGTCCCTTCTTTATAATATTACTTTCAGTCCATCTTCTCCCTCTTATCTCAAAGCGCGTCAGTTTTCTACACCAGGCACATAGTCTACCCCTACGCTCTAGCGAAACTCTTCAGCTTCTAACTCCTGTCCATAATTCACAATTATATGGCAAATCCTTTACCGTTCATGGTGTCAGATTATGGAATGCCTTACCTGACTCAATAAGATATTCTAAATCTCCTCCTATATTTAAAACCAAGGTATACAATCACTACCTGTCCTTTTCGCAAACGGCTAGGTAATTTTTACGTACATACGTCATTGTTATTTATTTATAGTAGTAATGTAGTTTATGTATGTTTAAAATTTGTTATATTTTTTTTTGTTATTATTAGGTATAAGTAAGTATATTAGTTAGTTGTAGTTTAGTTATTAGTATAATACATAACTATAGTTAGCTCTAGGTATATATTTATGTAGGTATGTTTAACTTGCGCACCGCCGTCTTTTGATTTTGTATTATCCTGTCCGTCCAAAGGTTGTCTGGAAGAGATCGCTTTTAGCGATAAGACCGCTCATTGTACATTACTGTTATTGTTTTTGTTCTTTTATCTTTTTATTTTTTCTATTTGGTGTGCAATAAAGTGTTTATCTATCTATCTATCTATCAATCACTCAATCAAAGGACCTAGATGTAGGGTTTGACCACAGATTACTAAATAGTGACGCTGGTTTGTGTATGAACACTTTATTTATTTTAGCTATCGGTATTTTCTCACTGTCAATATTTTTTTAAGTGCTCTGATTACTGTCGTATGCGAGACAATTTATTTACCTTCGTTATGATTTATCTTCTCTCAGAGGGTCAAAGAAAGTCCTACTATGAAGAGAATGAACAAGAGAAGCTACAAAACAATGATCTGATTGACACCCTGAAAAAAGAGATCAAGCTTAGGATAAAAGAACTAGCCCAGGCTAAAGCAGTGATAGGGGAAGAGGACGCGCAGGTCAAGAAGTATCTGAATGATGTCTGCCCTGTGGGGAATAAGAACGCTGACCAGGTACGTATGTAGGTATAACACCCACAATTGTAAAAAGTGTAGGTAATTAAGGTTTAAAAGGCCACGCTTTTAAACCATAATTACCCACACCTAAACACGCTCGTAGATCCACAGGCAAAAGCTTCATCATCAGCCTGTATCAGTTCACTGCTGGACATAGGCCTCTCCCAATGCTCGCCATTTAGACCGATTTCCAGCTCTTCCCATCCACTTTCTACCAGCCGCCTTACGCAGATCGTCGCTCCACCTAGCCAGGGGGCGCCCCACACTACGTTTACCAAGACGTGGTCTCCCCTCTAGAACACGTTTACCCCAGCGGTTGTCGGTTCTTCGGCATATATGCCCAGCCCATTGTCATTTCAGCCTGCTAATTCTCTGAGCTATGTCGATGACCTTAGTTCTTCGTTGCGGATTTTTCCCTCAGAGAAACTTCGAGCATAGCTCGTTCCATAGCACGCTGAGCGACCTTGAACTGATGGACCAGGCGTACCGTGAGTGTCCACGTCTCGGCACCGTAGGTCATTACGGGTAGGACACACTAATTGAAGACTTTTTTCTTCAGGCATTGTGGTATAGGGGATGCAAAGACTCGACGTAGTTAACCAAAAGCTGCCCAGCAAAAGCTTGTATTTGTATTACACCATATTATTTTGCAGATTATTCACAACCTAGACCTGAAAGTGATAGAACAGAGGAAGATTCTGGACCTGTTGAAGTACGAAAGACGACATAAGAAGAAGAAACTCATCGAGTTGGAGAAGGAATACGAACACTTGCTGATAGAGAGCACTAAGAGTGAACTTGTAAAGTCTAAAATATCGAGCCGATCTAGAAAGGTAACAAAATCGAAATTAAAGATACGAAAAACGGTAAAAATCACTTGAAAAGTTTAATAAGCCATCGACTCCGATTTTTGGATTTAGGAAACCTATTTCCGTCAAGCTGTATTCCAACCTTTATTAAATCTAATCAGCTCCACTCCAGATTAGGGACCGCTCATGCTCGGTTCGGCTACACAATGACAAATAACTCTTTTGCCTAACATAAATCGACGGAACGAGAGTTTCTTATAAATGTTATTTTGATCTATGTAAAACTACAATCAGTTTTTCTGGGGCTATGTTGCTTAAACAGACAGTCTACTTTTAAACAACTTGTACAACTTTTCAGCATATTTCGCATCTAGAAAACGAAATCCACAAAGTTTTAATCCAATGGACAGAAGCTGAACTGGTTAAGAAAAAGTACTTTTCTATCAGGTTTGTTAAAAACTAATAAAAAAAATAACGGTGTTTCGTATGTATTTAGTCAAAATTATATTCTATTTTTTATTCCAGACAAGCGCTGATTGATGATTCAGTAAAATTCGAGAGTTCCCTTTCCCGTATTGAAGATTTGTTGAATAAACAGAAAGAAGAGATCGTGAAACTAGAGGTAAGTTATCTTCTGCTTCGGCAGACTTTCTCTTGGCTGTCAGTCATGGCACTCAATTTTGAGCTGAAAATATTGGCAGGAGACCATTATTCATATCCGAAAACCAAAATCGAATGTGGATATGGCTGACAGGAGGTTCACGTTTACACAAAGCCATAAAATAGAAAAACTAGTAAGTAATGAAGAGGTGATAGGTACCTAAATGATAAAGATAAAGACATAGATCATTTATTTCCTTAAACATATGTAAAAATAGATGGTAAAATGATGGATCGATATTTCTAGCATGTCCGTGAAGAAGCAGCAGAAATGCGTTTCAAGGCGACAGTAGCCACATCTGCAGAGGTCGCGAGGGCGCAAGACGCAGAATCCTCAAGAGCATCAGAACGCACGTACTTCGCACAAAGGTTCGCTGAACGAAAGCGAGAACTAGAGAAGCTAGAGAAACGAGTGTTTCCGCCACAAGGTAAGTGACTGATGAATGCTACCGAAAGGCCAGTAAGTAAGTCCAAATAAACAATATGGAACAAGTAACAAAAAAACTAAGCAAAGCTAGCAAGCTTGTAAGGCAGCGTATGAAAATTATGCAAACGATGAAAGTTTCAGCTGGATGATGATTAACAAACCTATTGTTTTGATTTTTTTAGCCAGAGTCGTAAGACAGGAATCTACAAGATCAACGGAAGGGGAATCTGCACCCGAAGAGATATCACCTATTGCTCAGATGGAGGAGATATTCCAGAGGTTCATGAAATTGACCGGTGAGGTGGTGAACGAAAAACTTGTTTATAAAATCTAGGAGTGAGTTTTAATATTGTTTATGATTTTAGGAGCCAACGAGGCTGAAGAAGTATTTGATAGATTCCGAGCCCAGCGAGAGACTTCTAAGCGGCTGTCGTACCTGCAGCAGACCACGGAGGAAGAGAAGTTGGAACTGGAACAGACTCAAACCAACCTTTTAAACGATCTGGAGTTCTTTAAGTTTGCTTCAGTCAAGGATAAGGATGAGTAAGTTTTGAGAGCAGAAATATAATAATAATACTAATAGTAGTATAGTATTCTTTTATCTGTGCTAATAGTAAATAATGCTGGACAGTTTACACAACATTATCTAGCCCCAAGCTAAGCAGAGCTTGTGTTATGGTACTAGATAACTGATATACTTAATACAATGTATAACATAGATAGATATATACATACATATATTATACATAGAAAATACCCAGAACACCCTGAAAAAATATCTGCAGATCGAACAAATATTTGTTCCGAGGCGGGAATCGAACCCGCAACCTCCTGCGTCGCAGAGGTCACCACAGAGAAATGACACATTAAAAGCCGACCCCGGCTAATCCAAGATTGATTAATATTCAGTAGGTACCTAGCTATCATGTATCAATAACGATTTGGAACTTCAGTGTACGCTAGAACCTGTTGGTACTATTGAAAATATAATTAAGAAACTGGATTGTCAAAGAGCATGATATTCACAAAAACATGCTTTCGCATGGGGGCCCACACACTATATCAAGTCTAGAGAAGGCCAGCGCCCCGATAATTAAAGATCAAATGCAGATAAATAATAATAATAATAAATAAATAATAATAAATAATGCTGGACGGTTCACACAACATTATTTAGCCCAAAGCTAAGCCAGAGCTTGTGTTATGTGTACTAGATAACTGATATACTTAATACAATATATTACAAAGATAGATATTTTTATTATATATAGAAAATACCCAGAACATCTGGAACAAATATCTGCAGATCGCACAAATATTTGTTCCGAGGCGGGAATCGAACCCGCAACCTCCTGCGTCGCAAGCGAACGTTCGCCCGCCGCACCACAGAGGTCGTCATTATGGTATTGGAGACAATAGGTCACTGATAGTAGAAACTCATGACTTGTATTTCAGGGGTCAAGAGCAGATACAGGAGCTAAAGGAAGAAATCAAAACGGTGGATGAGACCTATGCAGAGCTGGTAACAAAGATAGAAGAACTTGACACCTTGTTGCTTGAAATAAAGAATCTTCTTTATGACCTCTGCAGGCTTCTAGACGTGAGTACCTATTTTTAACAATTGACGCAAACCTAAACTCCTGTATTTTGAGCGCAATATAATAGCACTTTGTCGGGTTTGTAAAGTTTGTAATCCCAGATGTATTCAAAATTCAAAAAAAACAAAATCTTTATTTCAGGCTTATTGAGAATTGTACTAAACCTAAACAATAAGCCCATAGAAACCTTAGAAACTAACATATATGTATATGTATAAAAACACTTTATTTATAACTTAATAACACACGTGTGATCGCCAACACGTTGCGGCCCGGGGGATCACGTGACAGACGGCCCTTGAACCGCCGGAACTTCACCCCTTTCGGCCAGAAGTCAGGGCTCAAGTAGGTCTTCAGATCTTCCGTAGGGACCCTCACCATAAATGAGCTAAAGCCCACATTATGACGACTAAAGAAGAACAATCAGTAACAAGGTCTAGGTTATTAAACTGTTTTGAAGGTTCACTAGTCTGATGTTCAGAGACTCCTGAATGGATGGTTGTTGAATAAGACGTGCCACGGTTTGTGAAATGAATATTTCCAGATAATTTCCGAGCCCCCGATTCCGGAGTGGACAGCAGAAGCGCGTGATGTCCAGCAGCTGGTCATGGTGTTGACCGCACGCTTTGAGAAGGCAACTGCAAGGGCAGAGGAAGTCAAGCTGAAGCAGAGAGACTCCACTACTGTACCTGTGCCTTCATCGAATGTAAGTTTCGCCTAACAATGATCGACATCTCGAAACAACTCTAGACTTTCTCATTATTCCCATCGGCAGTGGTGTGTTCGGGGTCTCCTCCCGTGGATGTCGTAGAAGCCGACTAAGGGATTACACCAGGGGCTGGGCAGCAACATCCACACTCAACGCCAATACTGCGATCATCAAGCCGCTTATTTTACAGTTCATTGCGCTAAATGTTCTGAATATTTTCTGCTCTGGGAAAGAAGCTGAAACACGCGGCGCCAATGTAATGCGAAATTGCAATCGAACGCGATTACCAGTTCGTAATATAGCAATGAAGGGGCTGATCCTAAAAGGATTATCTGGGTTGTGGGTATCAGAAACTACGAGTAGACTCTTCCCGCCATTTTCGAAAAGAGACGTTGTCTACTTTTATTTTATTTCTTTTCCTAGTGTTTTCTTGAGTTATTTTGTGTTATTTTGGTGGCATTTTAACTAATGTAGCTCGTTTAAAAAGCACAAGTGTAGTGAAATGAAATGGAAGTGAATTGCGTGACTTTTGAAATTGGTGGAAATTGTCTACCAAAGTTTTAGTAAAATTGGCCACAGTTTTACTAAATCATGACTCGACTGTGACTTTGACGACTTGGAAGGAGTGTAACGTTGCAAAATATATTGAAAATACAATATAGTGAAAATACAGATACTTACTTGAAAATGGCAAATGCACAAGCAGTGAGGCACCAATTATAAAGAAAAAAAAAAATACGATTACCTTGGTACTACAACATTATTTTCTTGACCAGGAACATATATGTATATTTTCAAAACATACAAGCATTTCTACTGCAGCCGGAATCGAACACGCTCCTTGTATTTTTGAATATATTTTTTATTTGATTTGAATGATGGAACAAGCAGATGGCCCACCTAATGCTAAGCGGTAACCTCTGCCGACACCCGTAGGTACTCTTCAAACCGGTACACAGCAATCCGAGCACTACTACTAATGCAATCAAGTAATTAATAAAAAAACAAAATCCCGAATATCTGAACTAAAAAATTGTGCATTTAGGTAGTACCTGTACCTACCCACAAAATGGCTCAACCAATTTTGATAGGCTATGTGTTTATTGGTATTTCGAAACTTCTAAAACTGCTTATCGGAATGTGTTTATTGGTATTTGGTATATAATAGGATGCAGTTTTTTGTAAACCATTAGTACTAGTATAGTATTATTTTATTTTTATTTTATTTTATTTTATTTTATTATCTTCGGAAAACAAACAGTACTTAAAAACTATTTACTTATCTAAAAATTAAACTACTGACCATTGAGATGTTTCCGCATATTGCGTCTA
Source organism: Operophtera brumata (assembly GCA_932527175.1). Classification (NCBI taxonomy): domain Eukaryota; kingdom Metazoa; phylum Arthropoda; class Insecta; order Lepidoptera; family Geometridae; genus Operophtera; species Operophtera brumata. The sequence goes on along the minus strand of OW052238.1, from coordinate 16,472,311 downwards.
AGGATACTTGCTTATTGCGGAAATAAATATATAAACAAAAGGAAAAATAAGAAAAACATAATCAAATCATTATCTGTGCCATTAGTAAGATTACAGAGCAGGTTCTTAGATATGTACCTATAGCAGTACTTTTTTTTTCAAAATTATGTAGTCACTGTGATTATTTACTTTTACCAGAATTATATTAGACAGATTTACCTTGTCTCTGCTTTGTCCTAAAATGTACACATTTGAAACCTCCCTATCAATCTCCTGATTTTGATACCCATGTTGATGACATAGATATATTTCTTGTATTTTTCTATGCTTCTGGTAGCCACTATATTTATTTTACATTTTTAGTACCCTATAGCACAGTCCGGGTCAAGACGATTCTAATTATACCTAATAAATCAAAATCCATCCCGCCGTTTGGGTGCATACAAGCATACATACAAAGATACGCGCGGACCACATATCGAGGCTGACCCGTCAGTCAGCCGAGAAAAAGCTGTAACACCATGAATGTAGTCTTCCTGGAGTAACTAACTCTGTCTCAGCTATCTACCTACTCGTCCGCCGCGCGACAGTGTTCTTATGTCGTTCAATTCAAGTGTTTCCAGGTACGGAGGCCGCATTGCTGTAAAGTTTCCAGCGACCGAACGTCGAACCCACCTCCGTCACCACTCAGATTTAGGTACCCCATCGTTCATCGTTCACGTCTCATTCGCCGTAGCATAACTCCAACCAGTGGAAATCTAAAGCAAATTATGTTTACGTCCTCAACCTCGGAGTGGACTTCTAAGGCTCGTGATACGTAATGCCTCAGATCTGGTAATTTAATGGCTCATTCCCCAGCACTACTCCGTTCACATATCTCCATAATTTGGGCATAATTTAAAAAATAAACAATTTCAGCCAACGAGCGCAGCAGCATCGGTTGCTAATATCAGCATGCACAGCCACAGCACTCCTAAGGAGTCCGAGAAGGCAGTACCGAGCTACAAGGAGCTGCTAACGAAGGAGCCGGTGAAGGCACCACGTAAGTTGCCAGAAGAATACCCCAATAAACAATCGGATAGACTTTATAGTCTTATAATCAGAGCATGGATGTTGATGACCGTAGTGACTAATAGTAAGAACGCGTTACAATGTCTAGATCTGGATACCCTTCTACTAAGAACTCACACATACTTATTGATGTGTCTACATTTCGTACTTACAGAACTCAATGCACATAATAGGTACCTACGCATATAAACTCCAACTTTCGCATTTAAGTAAAAGTCAATTTTATAAAAAAACTAGCGACTCGCCCCGGCTTCGCACGGGTAGCCACCGGTGAACCCAACCTATGTCAATGTAGTGTAACTAACACGACTTTGTTTTATACATAACACACCCGACTATTTTCAGTGTTCCATTAAAATTGGAAATTGGAAGCACATCGGTGTCTAGCACGCATAATGTAGGGGCCCAAAGCTAATTATCTACTACATTCACCAGATGTTGCCATTGGAAAATAAACGTGACTCCTTGTAAAAGTTTTCCGAAAAAAAAAAATTTTGCTAGCTGATGATCCTGGAATGGAAGCTGAATGAATGCTGCACCAATTTCCACCAAACATAGCTACGAACCATCTCGGAGATAGCTGGACTCCTGTTATAACACATATGTTCCCACGGGTTCGAGACTTATGCTGGTAACACCGCGGGCCACAGATATAGTATAATTTAATTTAAACTGTTGTATTATGGTAACGCGCGCGTCATAAATAAATAATAAATAAATAATGCTGGACAAGTTCACACAACATTATCTAGCCCCAAGCTAAGCCAGAGCTTGTGTTATGGGTACTAGATAACTGATATACTTAATATAATACAATACATAGACAGATATTTTTTATTATACATAGAAAACACCCAGAACACCCTGAACAAATAAATAAATAAATAAATAATGCTGGACAAGTTCATACAACATTATCTAGCCCCAAGCTAAGCCAGAGCTTGTGTTATGGGTACTAAATAACTGATATACTTAATATAATATACATTACATAGATACCTAGATATTTTTTATTATACATAGAAAACATCCAAACACCCTGAACAAATATCTGCAGAACGCACAAATATTTGTTCCGAGGCGGGAATCGAACCCGCAACCTCCTGCGTCGCAGGCGAACAATCGCCAGCCGCGCCACAGAGGTCGTTTAAAAATAAGAAATAAGAAAATACATTATGTACTTGTAAAATATTATTTTACAGCATCAGATGAAGAAGAAGACATACCTTCGCGCTGCTACCTGAAGCGGCAGGCGCAACTGATCGTCGACACCAAGTGTAGGAGGAAAGGGTTCAGGACCCCTTTCAGGAGATGAGCTCGCATAGCATAGCTTTGGGGCAGCAACCTTATGGTATTAGTTCGGTAGAATAACGCGTAGTTTCCATAAAATAACGGAAAAACTGGTACACTGTATAGATTATATTCTGACTAGCCATTTGCCTGTGGCTTCCTCAACTTACACCCACGAAATACCATCAAAATCCGCTCAACCGATACGGAGTTGAGTGGAACTACACATAACGCGAGCGTAGCCGCGGGCGGGATTCAATAAAACAGCCTAGCATTAAGGATAAATGTAGATCCCTGTTAGTGAAATAATTTTCAGAACCGGATCAGCCGTCCCAGAGATAATCCCAAACTCACAAACAAACTTTACATCTATTCTTTATTATAATTGATTATAATTCGAAAATTTACCTCTTTTTTTTATACTACTTGGATGACGGAAAAAGCAAGAGGCCCACCTGATGTTAAGCGGTAACCTCTGCCTATGAACAGTGCATTACCTCATAGATCACGTCCACCTAGGACGCAACCTATGTGGCATTGCACTGCGCCCGCCACCCTGAGACATAAAGATGAAAAGTCTCATGTGCCTGTAATTTCACCGGCACCCTTACCCTTCAAACCGGAACACAGCAATGCGAGCACTACTGCTTTGCGGCAGAAATAGGTATGGTGTTAGTACTTCCCCGGACGAACTCTTTCACAAAAAAGCTCTACTACTACTAAAACGTTATACGTTATACGTTAGTTCCTCAAAAGGCCGTCGCACTTCAGTCGTGTCGCGGACTCTATCTACTTATTCTCTTTTAGGGTTTCGAGTCATTCATTTGGGCCGTCCGTCCTAGTCTATCACAGTGTCATATAACTTTAACGTTATGAACATCAGTATCTAAGATCATATTATTCAATATAATTCAATATAACTTCAATATATTCAGCACAAGAGACTTTTCATCTTTATGTCTCAGGGTGGCGGGCGCAGTGCAATGCCACAAAGGGTGCGTCCTAGATAAATATCTAAAATATTTGAGAAGGTTATTTACAGTAAACTAAGTAACTTTTTTGAATGCTACAATCTGTTCACAGATCGTCAATATGGATTTCGTAAGAAAAAGTCAATTAATATGGCTGTTTATGACTTCCTTTACAGAGTAGTGACAAACGTTGATAAAAGGCAAACTGCCATTGGTCTCTACATGGATATGACTAAGGCATTTGACCATGTTGACCATGACATACTTCTTGACAAGTTGGAGAGATATGGTGTAAGAGGGAATGCCAATAACCTTATTAAGTCGTATTTAAGTAATAGGCAGCAAATTACACAAATAACCAGAGTATGTCCGCGAACACTCTGTGATACAACATATACTTCAGAGCTTAGGACAGTAAGTTATGGCGTTCCCCAGGGAAGTGTACTGGGACCATTACTTTTTATTATATATATTAATGACCTTCCTAATATCACTAATAACTATATGACATTATTTGCTGACGATAGCACGATTTTATTTACTAATAACCGTTTGACTAATATAGAACCTGAGATCAACAATACATTAACATTAATTATTAATTGGCTTGAATATAATAACTTACACATTAATTTAACTAAAACATACCTAATGGACTTTAAGCAAAGACTAAACATTTTACCAAATATGGGCATTAATTACTCAAATGTTAAATTAAATTTATTGATTCTACACGGTTCTTGGGACTACAAATAGACAGTAAATTGAACTGGAAATTACACACAGATACAGTCTGCAAGCGTCTGTACCAGTACTCATATGCGCTGTATAAATTGAGTAAAGTCGCTAACTTAACGGCCTTACTTGCAGCATACTATGGGCACACTGCTTCGCTGCTGAGGTACGGAGTTATATTTTGGGGCAATTCTACCAATAAAACTAAGGTTTTTAAGGCACAGAAGAGATGCATTCGATCAATGTTTGGTCTAAGACAGACAGACACGTGTAAGGGTGTTTTCAGGCAATGGAGAATCCTCACTCTTGCCTCATTGTACATATACGAAGTGGCAATCTTTGTCCGGACGAATCAACAACGGTTTGACCGGTACCCGGTTGGCAGTCGCCTGCAGGGTCGACTGCGTAATCATGAAGGAAAAACAGCCTTATTACGGCACAGTGTGTTCGGCATGGCGCCTATCCTTTACAACAAGATTCCTTTGTCAATACGCACCGAAAACAGCTTTGATGTTTTTAAAAATAAACTAGCGAAACTATTGGAAGAAAAGGTTTATTACTCGATTAATGAATTTCTAATTGATAAATTTTAATGTTAAACAATCTAATATATGTTATTTCTATCAATTTCAATGTTATTTAAGTTTCATATTATTTGTTTGTACTTTTTATAATTATTTTTGACATTTCTTAATTAATTTTGTTATTTGCTTGTATAAAATGTTGTAGGCCAGACATGGCAGACTAGAGATGCACATTAAGACCTTAACACCAACAAATGTTACCACCTAGATCTAACAGCAATAAATCATTTATCATTTTATCATTTATCATTTATCATTTAGATGGACGTGACCTATGAGGTAATGCACTTTTCATAGGCCGCTTAACATCAGGTGGGCCATCTGCTTGTTCCGTTATACCAAGTTTAGTTTGTGTTTAATTGTTGTGTGTTTATTTTAACTAGTTTGTAAGGTGTGCAATAAAGTTGTTTCATTCATTCATTCATTCAAGTTGTATAAAAAAAACCGGCACCCATACCCTACAAACCGGAACACAGTAATGCGAACACTACTGCTTTGCGGCAGAAATAGGTATGGTGGTAGTACTTCCCCGGACGAACACTTTCACAAAAAAGCTCTACTACTTGTTAAATGAAGCAGTGTTTGCTTTGATTTAGCCCAACGATGGCGAGATATACCCCGCCAAAGTGGTTTACAATGTTTTTCATCAAAAATCTCTTATATCCTACGATGAAAAACTTTCAAGTTATGTGAGGAAACTGTGGCTTGATTTCGGAACCATATGTTATGATACGTGGTCAGACACACACTTATCCAGTTATTTTAAAAGTAAAACAAGATAGAAATCTAGTTACCTAAAAAAGTTACGAACTGACGAAAACCTACGAACCTTTGTTTCACAACCTTTCGCCTTGTTCATTCTTCACTCTTTGACAATATTTTAATTTTTTATGCAAAAACTACATATATACCGTTTCATGTTTCATAACTGTTATTAGTCAGTTTAAAATTTTGTAATAAAATATTTACAATTACTTTATACTTAATTTCCTATTTTCATAATCATTTAATTTGTAAATCATGTTTTGTCCGCACAAGAACTCATACCTCCAACTAGTCAGTGCCATGAATCCCAGGGTGATAAACAAAGCCGTAGACCAGGCTATGCGAAGGGCCTTCTTCGATCCTCATTGCGGTAAGTGAAAACTACTTCCAAGGTGATATGCTACTAGTTTTTATTTAATGAAATAAATATGCAAACTAGCATACGGCACACCTGATGTGAAGTGATCACCGTCGCTTATAGACACCGGCAACACCCGGGTTATTGTCGATGCGCTGCCTACCCTGAAGGAATTTATGAACATTTTTCTTGAAGCGACACAAGTCGTAACCATACGGGAAACCCTCAGATGGAAGCTCATCCCATAATTTGTAGGTATGGGGAAGAAATGATCTCGAGAAACGAGTCGTTCGAGAAACCCAGGGTTCTATGATGGGCGAAAGAGCTTTGTCACGGTGCCGGGAAGCTCGTCGGAGCATTCCCCGTTGTAGAGGCGGTAGAACACGCAAAGAGATCCGATGGCTCTGCGTTGGCTAAGCGGTTCTAGTATCGGGGAGCTTGGGGTCGCCGATGATTCTAATGGTCTAGGATAACTGAAAGTGGGAAAATTGGAAAACGCATAAATCTTCAATGACTGAATGTGAGTTCTATTCTCAGTCTACTGCTGGTAACATATGCACGTTATACCCACTGGGATAAGCGTGTCACACCATGGCGTTCCACTTGCCACTTTCTCAACACACCTTTCACTATTTTTATCCATAACATAGATTAAACGCTTACTTAGATTAGCTTAGGTTAGATAGATCTTCCAAAAAGCAAAATGCTACGTTTTACCATAAACACTTCAAAGCTGCAGGAATGACGATGTAGATTTACCCTGGAAAATCAAAGGAGTAGGTACCTAAGTCATCATAAGAAACTTCATAGCTGATGTATTTTCAGACCTACCACCGGCCCAAAGACTGGAATCTATGCAGCCCTCGCTATATGCCCCTCATGTAGACATCAGTCGAGCCAGCCTGGGTTTTGAACGAGTAGGGCTCAGAATGATCAACAGAGACTTGCATTCCAAGGACTATCTAGTGCAACTGCAGGCTTTGCATACTGTGCTTGATCAGGTATGCTTTGACATTGAGCTTTCAGCGTCGTAATGGTAATAACTGCTAATAAGTCTGAGAACTGCCCCAGCTAGGCCGTCCAACAGCAACTTGGGCAGTTTTTATGCAATAACTTATCTTTTTCGCCAGGTGCAAATATCAGAGAGTGCCATGTTCCTCATAAACCTCCACCTCGTTTACCGGCTCATAGACCTCATGAGGAATCGGGATCCTGTTATCAGGGAGAAAGTTTGCATGATCATCACTCACCTAGCCAGCTACTACCAAGGGAGGAAGCGGATCATGACTCGCCCAGAGATCATTGTAAACCTTCTTTGGATTATTACGAGAGACATCAAGGAGATAAGATATGCTGCTGCATACACTCTTCGAACCTTGACAAGAGATCGCTGCGCGAGCGAAATTATCATGAAAAACGAAACCATTATCGAGGACCTACTCAAAACTATCAAGAACGACCATACTGGAATCGTACTCCTCCATCTAAAGACATTTGAAAACTTAACAGAGTGGGATCCCGTACGATCATTGAAAGGTAATGGCTTCCAAGTCATGTTGACGTTGTTCAAAGATCCAGACCCGAGGATCGTCGCCGGAGCTATGAATTGTATGGCTCAAATTTGCAAGCATGATGTAGGCCAGAAGCTGTCTGACGAATACGATCTGACGTTTGTCCTACGTCCTTTCCTCACATCCCGTCACATAGAAATCATAATCAGCGCTGTAGGTTTACTCGCCTATACAACTTTAACTACTCGATCGAAATGGCGGGCAAAAGAATGCTGTGTAGAGCTGACAAAAAGATTGGTCAATCTTTGCCAAAGTCCAAACAAGCCCTTGCTTCAATTAAGATGTATGCAGGTTCTGATAAATCTATGTGACTGTCCCGATATAAGATACCATATGAAGTGGTATTGGGAGGGAAAGGTATTGGCTACAAGGATTCGCACTCATGAGCAATGGGATGGGACTTCTGAAATGACAAGTTACGGCCTTGAATCGGGACATAACTATAGAACCATGTGTATTGAGAAGGTTGAAACAATAAAGAATGACTACGGTGATAATGCAGAGGTGGTTAATGTGCATAGTTATTTGAGAAGGGTTCAAGATGTGAAGAACCGCTTGATAAAGGCTATCAATTTTAAGTCTTACAAATAGACTTTTAAGGAGGCATTAATAAGGAGAGACTAATCTATATTAAAATGTATAGCTAGTGTCTTAACGGGGAAAAAATCCTGCTAAATCACAATGTTACACATCCAGGTCATATTAGCAGAGAGTAGGGTGTTCTTTGTTTATAGCAGTGTATCAAAAGAAAAGTCGGATTCATTTTGTAATAATTTATTAGATTAAAAATTGTTTGAGCTGCACATTTTGGTATTATTGAATAAGTTAAGTTTTTGCCGTTAGGCGAACTTAAAACTACTTCAGTCGATTCAGACTCAACATGCTGATGCAAGTCCAAACATTACGTAACAAAACTGACGGCTATATGGTGATACACTATCAGTATTTAATAACCAACAAATATGGTATAACAATCGCCTTTATCCCGTAGGAGCAAGAGACCAAGGATTACAAATTACTACCTTCAAAACGCAAGTATTGATATGATATACCTTTCATACAATTCAAATTATCCTGTTGTTAAATACACTACGTAAATACAATTGAAAACTTACTGTAATTATACATACATATATAAACACAGGCCTTTTTCCCTGAAAGGGTAGGCAGGGGCTCTTTTCACCGTGAGTGCACCATCGTGGGAAATAGACGTGACAAGTAGTGAGCTCATCGTCGCTATTGTTTCCCAAGGCGGACTGGGCAAACGCTTTCATCCAGTAATACCACATTCCTTTAAGCTAGCAGCACCCTTGAAATATGAGTAAGCTCGACTTCGAGAGTGCGTTTTTTTTTTTATAAAATTGCTGTTTATAAGGAAAATGCGCCCTAACTTTAACCCTTAATCAGGCTCCAGGAATTGTACGAAATCAAGATCTTTTTTATTTATGTATGTAAAAAAGTATGTGTAAGCTATGATCCCACGGTTTGATTAAGGGTTAAAAACTGGAACCTTTATTAAATTGTAATATGTCGAATAATAATCGGTACGATATTCTGTTTTTCGTACGATAAATACTTTACTAACTATACATAATATCACATAATACGAAGCCATCTACCTAAATAGCAAAGCTTACCTACATTTTTAAGATACAAGATGAACAATATAGATTGCATCTATTTATTATTTGTCCATACGTTAAGGGGATGCTCCATTGGCGAGTAAAACCGCTGGTACGTCAATGCACCTACAAAACCGCGGTTTTAAATACCGCGGTTGGGCTCGTTGGGTCTTTTTTTTTGTATACTACTAGAATGACGGAACAAGCAAATGGCCCACCTGATGTTAAGCGGTAACCTCTGCCTATGAAGTGCATTACCTCATAGGTCACGACCACCTAGGACGCGCCCTATCTGGCATTGCACTGCGCCCGCCACCCTGAGACATAAAGATGAAAAGTCTCATGTGCCTGTAATTTCACCGGCACCCTTACCCTTCAAACCGGAACACAGCAATGCGAGCACTACTGCTTTGCGGCAGAAATAGGTGTGATGGTAGTACTTCCCCGGACGAACTCTTTCACAAAAAAGCTCTACTACTACTAAAACTCTACTACTCTATACTCTTCGTGCATGCTTGAAATCCTGAGACTGCGGTATAATAACCGGTATAATAAACTGTTTGGTATGCCAATAAATCACCAACGCGAGTCGACAACCCAACGAGCCAACAGTTTATACCGTTAACTCGCCGGCTCGCCAATGGATCACCCCCTTAACATTGTATGCCAACTAACGCCTTTAGTACACCGACGCATTCGCATGCGAAAGTGAAATGATGATATATCATGTCTCGCTCTAACTCTATATAATTTATATAGTTGCATCCTTATCGTCACAGTTCCGCACTTCACTGCCGCATGCGAATGGCGTAAACAACCGGATTGCATAATAGGCATGATGACTGATTTTGAAAAACTATTCTATAATGTTACGGGTCTACTATTACCAAAAATTATCTTATTCCTCTTTAAAACTAAAGTTAAATAGTAAAATTTTGAATTTTTAGAACCAACTTTGAATTTAGCTTCATAACGTCATAACGTCATGGCGTCTGCTTTGACGTCACATTTTTGTAAGCAAAGAAAGCCAGCGTAGTAACTAATTATTTCATCTGTGCCAGCGATGACGGTGCGGCACTTTCTTAACTGGCCTCTGATTGGCGTTTAGTCCAACATGGCGGATAGCCGTATTTTGTATTTTAATATAATACAAATCATAATAATCTCTATTTGAACATCCAATTATATAAAAAAAAAAAAAACAATTTCTCTGGTTTTTGTTACTGTCATCAGCCAGATTTACACAGATCATAGTTACACATTGAAAATAAACTATGGATTTCAATAAACATACATCACGAGTCGTGACACGCGCACTATACATATACAAATTTTGAACTAAAGGCTTTCAATAGTTTTTAAATTAAACAAACTATCCTACTTATATTATAAATGTAAAGTTTGGATGTTTGTAACTTAATCACAGCGTAACCATTGAACTGAACCGATTTCAATGAAATTTCTAGTAAACAAGTAGATAATGACCTGGATCTTAATCTTAATTAAGCTATTTTTTATTATTAAAAGGAAGAACTGATATCTCATAAATTTAATAACCTACATGGCAATTTAATAGTTGGAACGATCACACAAAAGCAATTTTGCTTTGAAACATTTTGAAACTGGAAGATTCACACTCAACTTTAGAAAAAAATCGCTAATAAAATCCTCTATAACTCCACGAAACGAAAACAAAATAAAAATAAACTCTCTTCTGAAAAAAAAAACTTCTCTCTATACAAAACAATCAGCATTTCTATCCAAGATATTACAAACACTACAGCCACCATAAAGGGCTGTTATTCGCCATGACCAGAGGAGATTACTTGCCAATAACGTGTGACGTCACAATGTATTCTGAACGATGATTCCACGCTGATATCGTAACGAACCCGCGTTATGTCACGTATGGTCGTAGCGAATATGGGCCCAGCTCTTTACATCATACCAAAAGCAACCAGTGAAGTGAAATGAAACTTTCGGGCAAACCCGCGTGAAAAAATCAGCAATATTCACTACTAATATATCATTGCCCCCTTTCGACCTCTTATTTAAAGTCTTTTCACTAACTTGGCTTGCACGCTTACGGCTTAGCACAGATTGTGCAAGTTAAAAAACTTTTTCAACACACTTGCTCATAAAGTGGCTCTAATTTCACCGCAATTAGGCACATAATGACACCTGTAATCAAACTGTGACTTTTTCATTGTTATTATTCACTAGTGAGTTATAGAGACAGTTGAACATTTATCGTTACAGTGTGTATTTCTGTTTTACACCTGTCATCAAACTGTGACTTTTTCATTGCTATTATTCACAAGTGGGTAATAAAAACAGTTGAACATTTACACAGAGTGTGTATCTCTGTTTTATTATTATTTTCTTCACAAGTGTGTTGAAAAACATCGTATGATACACGTAGTGTATTGATGATTACCGTCCTCGGTCAATGGCGCCTCAGCGGTAATCACCAACATTACACACTTGTACCATTATGTACATTTAATTAATGGAAGACAAGTTTCCAGTACTTCCATTGGCTTGCACGACATGCACTTGGCTTGCACGACGTTCACTGGGCTTGCACGAGTTGCTCGTACTCTTAAACTTTCTACAGATCGTGCATGTCTCTTTCAACATACTCTCGCTTGGAAAGGATTAAAGAACAATTCACTAAGCTTGCACTACTTTGCTAGCATGACCTTTTCACTTGGCTTGAACGATTTGCACGACATTCACTTGACTTGCACGACTTGCACGTACTCATACAGCGCTTTGCACAAATCGTGCAAGGTCGTGTCTCATCTGCCGCCGCCCCGCTTGTTCAAAGGGTCATAGATTTCAGATTCAGAATCCACTTCGTCCTCTGATAGGGAGAGGGAGCCACCGACGCGGCGGGTCCGGAGGCCCTCCTGTGAAGGAAATAAAGTTGAAAATGGCGTAGCAAAATAATTGTTTAGAAAAATGGTGGAATGAGACGTAAAGAAGAAGACGATACTTACAGTTTGGAACAAAAATAAAATGTTGTGTACACAAAAATCGCAAATTAAACAATTAACCAATAGCGTTATGCGTTTTTTGCCTGTAAATGTTAATATCCAATTATCCACCCAATCAAGCACCGCTATTTAAAAAAAAAAAAGTTGCTCCTATTGGTTCAGAACTTCAGACAAATAGACAAGTTAAGAAACCACCATGCCGAAAACCAAGCTCATAACCATAGAATAACTAATAGTAAAACACGTACATACACGCACTCACTCACACACACATTGCATTAAAACTAAGCTCATCGACCGTTAGTCTCTGTCAGTTTGTTAGTGAGGATGTGCGCGTGTGCGTTAACTGTGTGACACGCACACACGTATAAAAAAATGGCTCCAGTTTACTAAACGCAATGCCGTCTTGACTTCTCTATTTGTCTAAGCCTATTGGTAGATGTTAAGATCTGTGAGATGTTAAGACGCTGACAAGAGTCAAATAGGCTTCTTAAACGTATTGTTAGCAGTTTATTTCACAACAAAAAAATATGGATTCTTCATTTCCAATCATATCTCCAAGGTAATAAAAGAGTCCAGAACACGATTTCGAAATACTTTGAACGTACAAACGTTGATAAAATTAACAAGTAGTTCGCCCCGAACGTGACCTCGGGTGTACCCCCGTAGCTCAAAAACCCCTGTACAGACCAATGCTCATGTTCGAACTTAAAAATGATATTCTCATAATCTAACTACCTACTAAGTTTCATCAAGATTGGATCTACTATTCTGCAGTTATCGTCGGACAAACACACATATGTAAAACACACAAACGCCGCATCCTGCAATTAGTGGTTTTCGTGATTTTAGCTCAGTTTTCGTTTCGTGAGCGCTATTCTGTCAATTTGTCTGTGAACTTTAATAAGTTAGTGACAGAATTGATGTCAGCGGCTTAAGTAGAAAGAGTATGACAATGCTTAATGCTTCTAGCTACCCACAACACAGGTTTTCCTAAGGTGGGAGCTAGTGCACTTACAAATGTTTGTCAACTAACAACTTACTGTTACAGCTTATTTAGTACGTACATAGTACTTAATTAGTTTTAGACAATATTTGTAAAACACTTGTTCCATATTTTTTTTGTACCAAATTAATAAACTTTACTTTAATAAACTTTACTTTTCTTAGCATTAAGTTTGCCTTTGTACATTGTTTGTTTTGTGCAATACAGAATATTCTATTCTATTCTATGACATATCAGCAGAATTTAATTTAGCCAGAGCATAAACATAGCGAGTTATTAGAACGATGTTTTTACTTGTACTATTATATATTCTCTGGTATTTAGAAGTAAATGTAACGAGACCAAGTAAGTGCTCGAACATTAGTAAATCTAGCTCTAAATCTGAAGTGAAGAAGGAACGCATAACTATTTACAAATGTGCGACCCACACTGAAAAGAGGCTCATTCTGGCTACTCCTTCATTGTAAAAGGCGCGTGTATGTCTATGTTTATTATAAATGAGAAAGTTTGGATTTTTAAGACTTTGTAGCGCTTAAGGTTCCTGAGAAGGTACAATCGGAACCATTATAGGTTAGTTTGTTGTCTGTAAGTCTGTACGTCAAGACCTTTTTTCTAAGGAATGGATAAAGGTTAATGTTACTGTTAGCCTGAATCATCCCATTGTTGAGCAAAGGCCTCCCCCCATAACCTCCAGTCACTACGATCCTGTGCTATTGTTTGCCAATCTGTGTTAAAGGCATCTATTTCATCGCGCCATCTCCTGCGTGGTCTGCCGCTCCACATAGTGGTTATTTTGGCCCACCAGTTATTTTGGTTTATTGGTTGATAAAGGTATCAACTTGAAATGTATACCAAATATCTGTATGTGTGTAAGGTTGCCCTAAAATAACAATTACAATCAAATGGTTTGGTGAAGTTTGTTGGAAAAAGTGACTGCATCTCAAAAAGGGCTTTGACGATTTCGAAATACTTTACGTATCGAAACCGTCAGGAGTGCGGAGCGGACGAGTCTCATTCGCACTTGATAACACAACCACGCCACAAGCGCTGAACTGATTTCGAGGAAATTTGGTAAATAGATAGTCCTAGATTGGAAATATAAGCTATTTTGTATCCCGGTGCCACGCAAGCAGCCGCGGGCGGATACTAATGATAGTCTTCAAAAAATATTAATAAGGAAAATTAACACGCACGGTAAATTTATAATTTCAATTTTACGGCTTCCATGAGAGAAACTCCCATAAGGGCTAGGCTAGACTGACCTTGTTCTAGCCAGAGACTCGACTCAGACTCAAGCAGAGTCAGACTTGCTATTTATTTTATTATTTTATTTATTTGGGTAAACAAACAGTGACACAATAAACTAAATAAGGCACAAATATATAAACAGTATAAGTAATTGTGAAACCAACCCCGTTTACCACGGATTACTTAAAAGTTTTACTTATAGGTACTTAGCTAGTGTTAAGTTGAGAGTACTATCTAAACTAGAAGTTCAGATACTGTAATTCACTGTATTAATGTTGGCCCATCACCTGTCAAATCCTCCAAAGCATCTAAAACCCCTTCAACACTAAGAAAAAAAAGACACCAAAACCAGAAAAATACCAAAAACAATTTAGTGAAGCATGCATTGCCAATTAGTAAGCCTATGACGTCACAGTGCCCGTGCCCCGCACAATGAAAAGGAATAATAAAAGTGTAAACCCGTGTTGACAAGCCTCAATATGTGCCATATGTGCCCACCAGTTCCGTGTCGCTTATCCACGCGGTGCGTCCGTCCTCTACACTTGATGACATCTACAAGGAAAAATTCAGTGAACCCAGTCATTTCAAAGGTATGTTTCGAAGATAGTTTCTATGGCGAATAATAGAGAAAAGTGTAACACAGTATAGACCATTACTAAAGTATCACCACGGAACTAAGTTTTATAATGTTTGTTGAATAAATCTGTCATTGTAAAAACCCAATACCAAGTCATTACAAGTACACAGGCTATGTGCCTGCAATGCAGTATCAGAGTAGCCTTTAGCCCGCGGCTTTGCACGCGTGTTGACGGGATAACAAGCAACGCACCCCTTCCCCACAAACCCCCAGTATCCATTCAGACACTAAATATCATTAAAATCCGCTCAACGGAGTTGAGTGGAACAACAGATATCGCGAGCATAGCCGCGGGCGGAAGCTAGTAAAACATAGCACTCAGGGATAATGTAACTTCTTGTTAGTGAAATAATTTTCAGAATTGGATCAGTAGTTCCGGAAATTATCTCCCACATACAAACATACAAACAAACTTTTTTATAATATTATAGAAATGGGATCAAAATGATGCTTGGAAGTACAAATTAGCCACAAAGTTATCACAACTCTAATCTACTTATTTCACTCAACAAACTTTCCACTAAAGCCACAGCGGAGCGACAAACTGAAAATTTTTGCCCAGACTCAAGCATAGAGTGAGACATTTCAACGAAAAACTGTAAACACATGTGGTTGAGTCGGCTCAGGCCTGTAATATCTGTTTTCCTAAAATGTACACTTCTCTAAACTTCTGCGTTTCCACAATGTTAGCACTTCTATAAGCTGACATTATGCAAAAGACATGCTGACATTATAGAAAAGCAGACATTTTGGGAAAAATACATTTTAGGAGAACGGACATTTCAGGCCTGAGCCTTTGAGTCTTGGTTCAGTTTAGTTCTGGAATAGGGGCCTCGCTTGTAAAAGGTCTAACTAATCGACAACCGACATACCTGTAAACATCCAGCGCTGGGCTCAGACGCGTAGCCCTCGAAATGTCGCTGGTCCTCTTCGTAGTCCGATGACGACGACGAATCGTTGTCTACGTCACGCCCCGTGCGCACTGAGCAGACCATTTGGGCTAGGTCGGTGAATGTGTAGCTGGAAAAAGAAAAGTAATATTGTTGCTGAGTCTATGGGTGTGATACTGAACAAACCTTAGAGAACTAACATTAAAAACAAGAAGGAAAGATCTGGAGGCCCCTGTGTGTCCTAGATTAAGAGTTGCAATGCATGGCTGCCGGAATGAGGCAGTTAAATTATATAACTCGCTACCTGTTGATATGAAGACAATTGAAAGTCCAGGAATATTCAAAAGTAGGCTAAAAAAGCTTTTGTTGGAGAGGTGATATTATTCTTTAGATGACCTCGTTCTAAATATATGTCATTTTGAATAGGTACAATACTTTATTATCTTTAAAATTTAATTGTATAAAGTCCTATTTTTTTTTTTTGTTATGTATTTTCAGACACTATTGTAAATTGTTATTGAAATAAATAAAATGAAATGAAAAATGAAATGAAACCTTTTAGTGCAATGTTATTTCCGCCAGTTTGGCGCTGAAGGCAACTAATCATAGTGATATTACACCTCTCCTGTGTATACTTAGAGTGATGTTCTGCTACGCCAGTAAGGTGAATTACATGAGACTTTTCATCTTTGTCTCTGGATGGCAAGCGTATAAGGCGCGTTCTATGTGGACGTGACCTATGAGGTACAAAATTGTAATAGGCAAAGGTTACAACTTAACATCAGGTGGGCTATCAGCTTGTTCCGTTATTCAAATCAAATAAAAAAACGTCTGCAGCCGCCCCTAGATGGTAACAGGACAAAGAGCAACCAAGCCAGAGTCGCGTAGGTGAGCCACGATCGGATGTAGGTATTGTTAACCCCCATTTTCGTCCTTGACGGCAGTCTCAAAAACCTCGTAGTTTGGATTCCAGTAGAACAAATAAAACACTAAATCCACGTACGAACTGCGCGTGACAATGTACGCGTAGTCAGTTACGCGTATCCTGGAACGCCATGTTCATACCTGCAGCTACGCGTGCCCTCTTGGGGAACGCGTGCCGCGCGAGCTGGCTCGCACGCGAGCCACCGTCAGTCGGAATTTTGGTCGCGCTTCAAAGGGGACGCGCACGCCCGGGTACGCTATATTTGGACGGCAAAATGGATAGACACGCGTGTTCATTGTGTCTCAATAATGAAAATATTGTCAAATGATTCAACTTTATGAATTTTCACAAGCCTATTTCCAAACTGTAATCTTTCACCATACAATTGTTTCATCCACCATCTAGGTTTCCGTTTGTTTCTCTTTTTCTTATTTAAAATGTGTTGAATAATAAGTAATGCCGCAGCAGTGGTGGTGCACGCAACCGCTATATTTCTCGGAGTCATGGCGGATGACTGGCGGGGTGCGCGTAGCGCTATGGATCGATTGACCTCGCGTACAGGTTCGCGGCGGTCCTTACAGGAACTGTACGCGTATACAATGTACGCGTCGACAGCGAGTTCCGACTACGCGTACATTTGGAACGCGCAGTCCGTACTGTTATAGGACAAGGTCCTGGAACCTTTTTAAAAAAGATTTAAAGTTCGAAATCTATTTATTTGGATATGACAAAATAGATTCACGAAAATAATTAATTAAATGACCCGCGGACAACCGGTCACTTCGAATGATCTAACCAGACTAAAAGGTGCTCGTAGAGCAACTCTATTACTGTATCTAGATATGTCTAAACAGCTAGATGTAAGCATATTCGTGAACATTGCAAGGGTATAACATCTCCCCCTTAAGAGGATACTTTGGGGTTGATTCTTACCAAAGTTCCAAGTTACTAGATCTGAGTTCTTACTGAAGCAACCTGACACAACTCTATGTCTGGCTCTTGTGTATCTGTCTTTTCCATCGCTCTGTGCTTCGGAGGGCACGTTAAGCTGTCGGTCCCGGCTGTTATTGATTAATAGCAGTCGATAAGCCATGTCAGAGGCCCTCGGGTGGCTTGACAAACTCTGACACCAGAGGCCAGCACTACCTCATACGAAACGAAACGAAACGACACTACTGTGAGCTCTAAGTAAAGGTACTTTAAAAACTCGGTTGTCACCAGGTTTACAAAAACATTTAAAAGCTAAATAAAAAAAATACAAAAAGATTAAAATTAAAATAGAAATAATCAATCCCGAATAATGTGCTCCGTATCTCACAATGCGTGGGCTTGTATTAATTTTATCTAGATTATCCAATAATGAATTTAGTGCAATTTTATTTGATTTAAATTCGTCCAAATCAATATTCTGTAAATTAACAGGAGACACATTATCAATAAGACTATTAAATCTTACAATGTTACAGCAAGAATCATTTATCAAATTAAAGTTAGGTATGTTGTTTACAGGAGAAGTTACATTTAGGATGTACTTAGGTATTAAAGTAGTGCTTTTACAGCGACCAATACAATTATTGGGCAAAGTAAGTATTCCCGTGGCTAAAATATTAGTTTCATACAATTTAGAATTTAAACAATCAATTGAGACCTTGTTTGGTTCGGATTGTACAAAAATCCACTTATTGTTCGCTAAAGGTTTCCAAATGTCTAATTTACCATAAACAAATTTAACGTCACATTGTTTGGGCACTTCCCTAATCACTTTAGATAACAGTTCACTCTCACAGCTTGGCATAGCGTCAGTCGTATAAACATTTGTGACGTCACAGATAAAGTTCCCGGGACTAACGACCTTGCACTCCTTCATGTCGTCAAAAGTACAGTGTTGTAATTTGTCTTTGGTCATTGCAATGTATTTATTACCAGGTACAATCAAAGTAAATTTATAGGGTTCGTTACAATCATATGGTGTGGGCAGAGCTATATTATGAAACAATGTATACTCTTTAATACCAACCAATGGGACTTGCAAAACAAACATAAGCTTAAAATTAATATAATAACAAACTAGCTCAGATATACTTACTAAGTAATGAATATTATTCATATCTAAAGCTATGGGTAATTGTAGATCTCTAGAAAGATGTCTGTAGTTATTGGCAAGCTCTCGGTACAGTTGCGATGATGTCATTATCGCAGGATGCAGGATGTTTTGACTACTGAACAAGATAGCGTTAGTTACGTCCTCTAATTGAAATGATAATGTAAGAATTGATGTTTCTAAATTATTAAAAATCTGATTTACCTTGAAGAGGATATGTAAACCATTTGTTTGTTCTGAAATATTTTTTAAGTTTAACGAGAGGTTGTCAATAGCTTCACTTAGATTAATTTCATTATCCTTAATTTTACTCAGAGTTTGGTTGTAAGACGTTATTGTTGAAGATGTAACCAAGATATTTTCCTTCATCAGAGAAACGAGGTGTTTTTCGTTTTCTTGTACATACTCAATCGCATCGTTGTATTTTAAGGCATCATTTTGATCTAATGTACCGAAGATCTGTTTAAGGACAGATCCTACACCCCCGATCCAGGCACGCTTGAAACGGTTTTCAATTAAATGTGAAATCGAATCGAATTCAGTTGTTAAATCTTGGTAGCGAACTGATAGTGGTTGAAACCTATTTTGACAAATTGAATCAATTTCTATAATTCGTGTTTGATTGCACAAGTACTTAGTGGTGTCTAATGCAGTTCCTATATTTTGTATGTGCGGTCCGAAATGTGAAATATTTAGTGGTATCAAGATCTTAAGATAACCTTTGTTGATTTTAACACTACCTAAATAATCAAAATAAATGCCTGTGCTGGAAGTTATCGGTTGAAGGTATTCCTGATATGTTTGGCCACGTACCGAAGCCCTGGAAATAAAATTTAGAAATAAAACCAAATAATTAAGTTTAGGTAAAATTCGATTCTCTCTGAAATCACGAGTCTCGTTAAGAGTCAAGGATACAGAAGAGATCCGTGCCTAAGGATTCTTCGTTTAGTAAGTGTGTAAAAACAATGTGAGTACCTTACCCTAATTTTAAAATGTATACGAAAAAAGTGTAGAGAAAAATGTAAAAATATAGTAGATTGTATCATAAGGGAGCAACATAATATTTTTACGGCGAGGGCGCTTTTTTGAATCCAGAGCGAAGTGAGGGATTCTAGAGTAGAATCCCGAGCGTAGCGAGGGATTCTTTAGTAGAATCCTGAACGTAGCGAGGGATTCAAAGTACGTCGCCCGAGCCAAAAATATATGTTGCGCCCGTGTGATACACTCTGCTTTTCATCACCCACTATGAGAAAATAAAAGGCGCCTCATATGTTATTGTAATATTATTATTTAATAAAACAAATGGTTGTTTTTTTTGTGTTTTTTTTGTTGTTTTTGTGTTTTTCTGTGTTTTGTGCTTTTTTGTGTTTTTTTTGTGTTTTTTTTTGTTTTGTGTTTTTTGTGTGTATTGTGCTTTTTTGTGTTTTTTTGTATTTTTTTTTGTGTTGTTTTTTTTTGTGTTTTTGTGTTTTTTTTTGTGTTTTGTGTTTTTTTGTTTTTTGTGTTTTGTGTTTTGTGATTTTTTGTGTTTTGTGTTTTGTGTTTTTGTGTTTTGTGTTTTTTTGTGTTTTTTTTTGTGTTTTTGTGTTTTTTTTGTGTCTTGTGTTTTTTGTGTTTTGTTTTTTTTGTGTTTTTGTGTTTTTTTTTTGTGTTTTTTGTGTGTATTGTGTTTTTTTGTGTTTTTTATGTTTTGTGTTTTTTTGTGTTTTTTTTGTGTTTTGTGTTTTTTGTGTGTTTTGGGTTTTTTTGTTTTGGGTTTTGGGCCGTCGTACCAGCCAGTATTTATTCAAACAATATTTGCATTCGAATTATTTGGCGCTGGTTCCAAATTCAATAAGTGCGCCGCAATTATCTTTGCCGCGCACTTTTTGAATTAGGAACTTAATAAGTGCGCCGTAAAACTCATTACTGCCCGCTAAAAGTTTCTCATAGAAAATACCACCGTTGGGTGCACTTAAAGGCGAACCCAGTCGTCCTTTTCGAATAGATGGGATGAAAAAAATATTAATATATACCTACAACTAATTATTCTAATAAATTTTGTTTTATGTTACAGGTTCCCGACTTCGGCAGGTTTTATCTGATCATAATGGTGAGTCACGTGTCGTCGGTTAATCAGTAAGGTAAGTGAGTTGTTTCCATTTATTTTAACGACCTTGTAGGGTCCCTTCCAAATGGGAGAGAGAGCCTTGCGTAATCTTAAATGATTTTTAAGATATACATAATCGCCAACCTTATACGTAACTCGACGAGTGTGCGTGTCATAATGG
Source organism: Operophtera brumata (assembly GCA_932527175.1). Taxonomy (NCBI): domain Eukaryota; kingdom Metazoa; phylum Arthropoda; class Insecta; order Lepidoptera; family Geometridae; genus Operophtera; species Operophtera brumata. The sequence goes on along the minus strand of OW052238.1, from coordinate 16,451,289 downwards.
TTTTTCGAGGATTCTTTAGATTTTCTTATAAATTCGATTGCTTTTTCCCGCGAATATTTCATTCGGTTTTGTAGCATTTGGACATAATCAGGATAGGTCGTTCCGAGGGATTCTTCGTAGATGGAATTCGGTATGAATGGTTTGTTACCAAACATTAATTCATACGGCGCGAAGTGTGTGGTCGAATGGATAGATGTATTATATGCTAACATGGCTGTATATACATAGCGAGGCCAGTTGATTTGTTCTTCGTTGATATAGGTTTTAAGATACTCTTTAAGAGTGGAGTGGCTTCTCTCCAGGGCTCCCTGGGTTTGTGGATGGTATGGAGAAGACCACAGATTTTTGATTTTAAGGAAAGCACACGTTTTTTTAAATAAATCAGACGTGAAATTGGATCCTTGATCCGTAAGGATCATTTTAGGAATTCCGAAGATGGACATGTAATGAAGTAAACATTCACTAGTTTCTTCCGCAGTGGTGCTACGGATCGGATAGGCCGTGGAAAATTTAGTTAAATCATCTTGAAATGTCAAGACGTACTTCAACTTTGCAGTACCAGACTCGGGAAGCGGACCAACTACATCAATAGAAATGCGCTGACCCGGTTCGGATGACGTACTGGTAATTTGCATGGGTGCTCTATTAATTTTTCTAAGTGCCTTATTTTCTTGACAGGATTTACATTGTTTTACATCGGATTCTATATCGCCTCGCATTCCTTTCCAGTAATACGTTTGTTTGAGACGATTGTACATGCGGACGGATCCTAGATGACCAGCTATAGGGATATCATGGTTATCATGCAAGATCTTTTTAATTTCGGATGGGACAGGATATATTATGTTGTTGTGATAAACATTGACCTTTATTCGAGTGTCATGGAAAAGGTAAGTTAGTATATTATAGATTTTTATGAACGAGTGTTTTTCGAAAGGATTTTTCAGGTCAGGTAAGCCGATTTCGTTTATACCTCCTGTTTCTACTAACTCATTTCTTACATTTTTCAGGGACTCGAAAATTTCGGGATAGGCCGCATGATCAAAATGGTGTACCTTGAAGTACAACAGGTAATAATCTTTTTTATTTAGATTAAGTTTCTCGAATAAAAATAGTTCCTTTTCAGAGTCACATAGCTGAGCATGTACTTCTGGATCACTAAGGATTTCTGGGATGTATGGATTGGAGTCGTCTAAGTCGATTGAGGTAGGTATTAAAATTACCTTGGCAGGACATTTCATTAAACTTTCATTATGCTCAACAATTTCTGTGTTAAATATTTTAACTTTTTCGGACATTGTTTTCAGGAACGTGGGATAGTCGTCAACACGTGCGTTTGGGCTGGCAGCACTCGTGGATGGCATTGGATCAAGGTGAGGCTGAGGATCAGGTAAGGATGGTTGTTCCTGAACATATTCAGGTTGATTGACCTCATGCTCAATTTGATCCCTAAGGACATCCGGAATGTTATCCGGTGAGTTGATATCAGGTAAAGGAAGTATATCCTCATAAGGATCTAATTCATCTGGATTTTGAAAGATATTTTCATCAGGATCAAATGAAGTTGGAGAGATAAGGAGGTCCATGAGATCTCCGTCTAATACTCGATTGGGCTCCGCTTCAGGGATAGGGTTGGATATCGCTGATTCCTCAGGTTGGACGGGATTAACCGGGAACCGGGATAGAGCGTCGGCATTTGTGTTAATTTTGGCCTTCTTGTGTAGGATGTTATATTCAAATTCTTCTAGTTTCAAGCGCCATCTTATAAGTCTTGATCCAGGATCTTTGCAATTGAAGAGCCATTGCAGTGGCCTGTGATCGGATAGGATGATGATCTTGTGCCCGTAAAGGTATGGTCTAAAGACTTTAGTTCCGAAGACAATGGCGAGACATTCTTTTTCCGTCACACTATAATTGCACTCGGCTTTATTTAGTGTGCGGGACGCGTAAGCGATAGGACGATCTTGACCTACTGGGCCTTGGGATAAAATGGCGGATATAGCGTAGTTCGATGCGTCACACGTAAGATTGAACTGTTGGGAAAAATCTGGATAGGCAAGAACAGGTGCGGATACAAGTTTTTCTTTTAAGATCTCGAATGCGAGTTGCTGTTCATTTTGCCAGACAAAAGGGACATCTTTCTTTAGAAGGGATGTTAATGGTTTAGCAAATTTTGCGAAATCAGGTATAAAACGCCTGTAATAGGATACTAGACCCAAAAAGGATTTTATGTCTTTTGGGGATTTTGGAACAGGATATTCGGTCACAGCTTTTGTCTTATCAGGGTTAGTTTTTACACCATTTTCGCTAATGATGTGCCCTAAATAGGCAACTTCTCCTCTGAGAAATTCACACTTTTCAGGTTGTAACTTGAGATGGAATCTTCGCAGTCTGTCAAAGACAGCTGTCAAGTTGGACATGTGTGAGGATAGGTCAAACGAGTAAATGACTATATCGTCTAGATATACGAAACACCTGGTGCCCTGGAGACCTGTAAGACATGAATTCATCAGCCTCTGGAAAGTAGAAGGAGCGTTCTTAAGCCCAAAAGGCATCCTTCTGAACTGGAAATGTCCTTGAGGAACCGAAAAGGCGGTCTTAGGGGCATCCTGAGGTGATACAAGGATTTGATGGAAGCCAGAAGCAAGATCTAGTGTGGTAAAGTACTTACTTTTGCCTAACTGATCTAGGATTTCTGATATCTGGGGAATAGGATACGTTTCTCCGATAGTGATGTCATTCAGTTTCCGATAGTCGATGACTATCCGCCATTTTCGATTACCTTGAGAATCAGGTTTTTTGGGGACTATCCATATGGGACTACTCCAAGGAGAGGACGATGGTGTGATGATGTTATCATCAATCATTTTGTTGATTTGTTTTTCGACTTCCTTTTTATGAAATTCTGGGAATCGATAGGACTTCGTATGTATAGGGATATCGCTGTTCGTTTTAATTTCATGGTTAAGGACATCAGTGTAGGATAATTGATCACTGGGTAAGTAGAATATATCTGAGTATTGAGTACAGAGTTCTAGTAAGACATCTGACTCTTCTTGATTAAGATGATCAGTTCTTAAGGATTTTATGACCTCGATAGTACGGTCAGATGTGTTGCGTAAATCAGTGTTAAGTTGGATAGCACGCAAATTTAACGGTTCTAGTTTAAGGTTTAAATTGGAGTTGAAATTGACGGGGTTTTCGGACGTGTTAACAATTGTTAGATTTACCCGCTTATTGTTTTTCACCTTCACTATGCAATTGGATACCAAAAGGCTGTCTGATATATGTTGGTTAGTGATGACACCTTCGTTAATATGAGGATTTACTACTGAGCATTCAACAACGGCTTCAGTGCGAGGTGGAATTTCGTAGAACGGATTGAAAAAGTGTAGCTTAATGTTAAGTTTACCAATTTTTAGGACGTCAGTTGTGTAGTCGATTTTACAGCTAAAAGCAGTAAGGAAATCTGATCCGATTATACCATCATACGGTAAATTTATGTTCTTAATGACATGGAATTTATGGGACGCTACTTTATTCTTAGCTAGTTTAAGCTTAAGTTGGAAAAATCCTTCGGTTGGAGTAGGCTCATCACCAGGGTCGATGCCTTTGAGTTTAATTGGGTCTCTAACCAGTTTCTGATTAGTCAGAATACAGGATTGTTTAACAAGACATATAGCAGAACCAGAGTCTACTAATAGTGTTAGAGGGATGTCGGATATTTGGGATTCAAGTAAAGCATGTGGTAACATCCTTTTGGATGTATCCAGGTTCACTTCGTAGACCTTAGTTAAAGCCTCTTTTGGACTGTCGGTTTGGGGCTGGTTACCCTGCTGGTTAGTCCGGATATTAGGTGGATATAGACTGTCAGTTTGGGGCTGGATACCCTGTCGGTTAGCCTGGATGTTGGAAATTCGGCTGTCAGTTTGGGGCTGGATACCCTGTCGGTTAGCCTGGATATTGGATATTCGGCTGTCAGTTTGGGGCTGGATACCCTGTCGGTTAGCCTGGATATTGGATATTCGGCTGTCAGTTTGGGGCTGGATACCCTGTCGGTTAGCCTGGATGTTGGATATTCGGCTGTCAGTTTGGGGCTGGATACCCTGTCGGTTAGCCTGGATATTGGATGTGGCGCCATTTCCTACTGATCGTCTCGGGCGGCACCGTCGCGAGACGTTATTGCGTTTAAATCGTTGTCATCATCAATCGAGTCAAAGGCCTCTTCGTTGGGTGTTTCCTGGATATGATTAACCCTACGAGGGCCGTTGTTGGACGTTTGCTGAGAATTTTGTTTACTTGGATATTTACTGTTATAAAATTCTCGCTTCCTGCAGTCCTTGATGTCATGACCGGTAGTTTTGCAATAGCGACAGAAAGGACTATCGCTTCCGGTCTTAGATTGGCTCGTGTTGGAAGAACCGGATGTAGACGGTACATTCTTAAAGGGACCCGACTGAGGTTTGGGTTTCGCAACGAATTTATTGTCCATTGGCGGACGCTTGTAAAGGCTTTGTTGTATGCGCTCTTCTGAAATCGCCATGTTTATGGCTTCATTTAAGGTTTTTGGTGACCTACATCTTACAATGTTTGATATCCTGGGTTGAAGACCCATAAGAAAATGGTGGAGAGCTAGATCTTCCATAGCCGCACAACGGCCTGGTAGCTCTTTTACCTTAGTATTGGATAGGGTTATTTCCGTCAACAATTGTGAGAGGCAGGATTCCATGCGTAGTGAAAATTGACTGACATTGTCCTGCGGGCCTTGCTTGCTCTCCTGTAAATCGGTCAGGAGGTGAGCGTAATGTTTACGCTCACTGAATTGAGTTTTAAGAAACTCTTTGAGTTGCTCCCAGGATGTAAAGTCCTTAATAGAGCAAGCAAGTTCCGCCTTGCCGGATAGTTGGCTAAGGATATATTTGAACAAAATAGGTTTCTGCTCTTCAGCGGCTAGGTCATATGCATTGTTGCAGTTAATAATAAAAGAATTAACTGTTTCACGACTGCCGTCGTAGGATTTTATGAATTTGAAAAGGGTGTTGAGTCCTAATTCGGACATTTTAGAACTCGTTGACCTCGTGATTCGCGGAGAAGGCTGAGGTGATTTAGATTTTAAATCGGATAATTCTTGTGCAAACTCTCGGATACCTAAGGCTAATTTACTTGGTTTACTATCTTCAACCTTATTGTCTTTTTGCATAATAAGATACCGATTATAATTGTAAAAGTTATAGTACACTTATACAGAAAAAGGATTTTAATTTTCTGCTCACTGAACCCTAATTTATAAGCAATGACCAAAGACTTACAGTATGAGTAATGCGTAGGCGGCGGCGACGATAACTGATTCCACGAACTGCATTCCGGAGCGCTCAGACGGCGTAACTCGGCGAGATGATGGGATGAACGTTTCACGATGATTCTTTGCTCGATGAATAGGTTAAATAATAAGGATTATTTAACCGGGAACTCGATGCAGGATCACGTCTCGTCACAGGATGCTCGATGCCGATGTCACGTCGCAGGATGATGCGGATGATGATGTGGATGAAGATCACGGAGTAGGTATCTTCAGCGGCACCCGATGCAGCAGCAGATCAAAGTACCACCAGCCTAGGCAAGTTGCTTCAGTCCAGGATTCTGGAGACCGTGCAGGCCAGGATGACAGGTAAGTCTGCACAGGTTCACAGGTTCGTGGATACACTGAGTTTATGGGAAGTAAGTATGCACTATCACTTTAGTGTTCAAGGTACCGTAGGATAAAATTGACGGAAAAGATCGAGTCTGGAGACCAAAATTTTGGAAAAACGTCTAATGGACACAAAATACGTTTTTTCGACACTGGGAATTGTCCTATCCCACCGCTGCCACCATTTGTTATAGGACAAGGTCCTGGAACCTTTTTAAAAAAGATTTAAAGTTCGAAATCTATTTATTTGGATATGACAAAATAGATTCACGAAAATAATTAATTAAATGACCCGCGGACAACCGGTCACTTCGAATGATCTAACCAGACTAAAAGGTGCTCGTAGAGCAACTCTATTACTGTATCTAGATATGTCTAAACATCTAGATGTAAGCATATTCGTGAACATTGCAAGGGTATAACAGTACGCAGCTTGACAGGCTCATTATACTCACTCAGTAAGCGATGGCTGGTTATCGGGCCTCTTGCCCTCGCACGCCGCGCCGCTGACGCCCCCTCCCCCGCCGCGCCTCTGCCCCTCGAAGTAAGCCGCGCCGTGTCGGTACCCTACTTCGCGGATCTCGTCGAACGAGCCGAACTGAAGGGTTCTGTAGGCGTCGATTGGAGGGCGGATGTACTCGCAGTAGTCAGATTTCTTCACTTCCTGTAAAACCATTACCGTTGCCGTGGTAACAATTATTTAATCTGTGGCGTAGCCAAATTTACCAATCAGACGTAGGTAACGTTCGATGATTCGAACGTTTGAGTAGTTCAAAATTAAGGCGATCGGTACCTAGCTTGCTATGCCTCAAAAGTAGTCGGGCATATGCATACATACACACAGATCAGACGGAAATAATATCTAAACGTTTTGAATTCTTTTGATGGCACAGAAGTTTTCAAAACGTGAGACTATGCGATTTCTGAATAAACAAATATTTACCTCCAGTTGTCGATTGCAAGACACATAGGCCAGTCTGCTCTGAATGTCCGGCAGGTTGGGCACTTTGACAGGTGTCGTGAATGGGTTCCATCTAATAACAAATTAAGGTCCAAAAATCAGACAAGTTTAAAAACACAGCATTGCCATCTCTTACACATCATGACAAACAGCGACAGGACTGATTTTAAGCAATTTTATAATTTTATTATAGGGGTAAAGAAATATAACCTAAGATCAAAAGAGCAAATGAAAAATTTCATGAACCAGACATATCTTTTTGTTTATTATCGGTAAATTCTGCTGTTTTAACTGTAATACAATAATTAATAGCTGGGTTGAAAGGTAAAGAGGACGCAAAACACAACAATGGGAAGCCTGAGTTTCGTTTCGTTTCGTATGAGGTAGTGCTGGCCTCTGGTGTCGGAGTTTGTCAAGCCGCCCGAGGGCCTCTGACATGGCTTATCGACTGCTATTAATCAATAACAGCCGGGACCGACAGCTTAACGTGCCCTCCGAAGCACAGAGCGATAGAAATCCGCACATAACTTATAAAAGTCATTGGTGCGGAGCCTAGGATCGAACCCGGTATCGTTGGATTCTGAGTTGTACTACTGAACCGTTAGGCTACCATCGCTTTTTAGTTAATCGATACATACAGCCTGATGCAGATCAATTGATGACGCTTAATTGAAACCTAAGCGGATATCCGTGGTTCACTCTGGGCCTCAACGGAAGATGGCTGGGTTGCCAACGCGGCCTAGCAAACGCTGAGTTGGGGACCCTTTTGTGGCTTACGACAGGCACACACACATATTGCTATAGTTTTTGTTTCCGTGTAATTGTTTTTGTTTTCGTTTTTAACCCCCGACGCAAAAACGACGGGGTGTTATAAAGTTTGACGTGTGTGTGTGTGCGCGCGTGGGTGTGTGTGTGTGTGTGTGTGTGTGTGTGTGTGTGTGTGTGTGTGTGTGTGTGTGTGTGTGTGTGTGTGTGTGTGTGTGTGTGTGTGTTTCTGTGGCATCGTAGCCTCCGAACGGATGAACCGTTTTTTTAAATTTATTTTTTGTTGAAAAGTGAATTTGTCGGGAGTGTTCTTAGCTATGTTTGATCAAAATCGGTTAAGCCGTTTCATTGCGTTGAGGGTTTTTTTAATTTTTACAAAATTAATTCCTTGTTATTTATTTCTTATCTTGTTTGCTTTTTTTTTGTGTCTCTTTTTTGTGGATAGTCACAAATAATCATTTTCATTCTTTCTTTCTTTTTTTTTCAGATGAATATACCTTTTCCAAAGTAGCCACCAGCCGGACAGGTCGTCTCCGTAGTTAGTGAGGTCGGTATCGTCTTGCGAGCCCACATCTATGGCTAGGATGTGCTTCGCTCCGAGTGACCTCATCACGTCAGCTGAAATTTGAAAACTTTCGAATAAAAATCTAAAAAAGATTAACTAGATCAGTTTTAATTTCAAATTAACTCATCTAAGAACGGTTTTGGGACATGATGGCAAGGAATGTTTTACTGAAATATAGCCGAAATTGCTTCCTCTGATCTTTTTCTCGACATTAATTTTAATTTGATGCCTGTAATTTAGCAAAGGGTTTGCGGCTGATAAATTGAGTGTTAAGTCTTGTAGACCATAATCTAATACAAACTATTAAATGTTACCGTGTTTTGGTACATACATTTATTATACGCGGTGAAATTTATATGACTGTTTTCCAGAACAAACGTTGTATAGACCATGGTCTACTACCGTTTTATATCATCAGAAGAAACAAATACTTCTTTAGTAATGTGCGGAGCATTTTTTTTTGTATACTACTTGAATGACGGAACAAGCAGATGGCCCACCTGATGTTAAGCGGTAACCTCCGCCTATGAACAGTGCATTACCTCATAGATCACGTCCACCTAGGATGCGCCCTATGTGGCATTGCACTGCGCCCGCCACCCTGAGACATAAAGATGAAAAGTCTCATATGCCTGTAATTGCCCCTGCCAGGGGGGAGGGGCAGGAGGGGGGGTTCACCATGGGTTACCCGTGCAAAGCCGGGGCGAGTCGCTAGTAACTTATATTTGATGCTATAGAACAGAAGTAGACCACGGTCTGAGCAAAGTATGTTCCAGAAAACAGTTATTTAGTTATCAAGTTACATAAATTTGTAGATTTACCTGGTACATTATTGACGTAGCACCCGTCCAACAGCAGATGGCCGTCCATCGGGTCGCAGATCGGCGGGAATATGCCGGCGATGCTCATCGACGCGCGACAGTACCGCCAGAGCACACCTGGCATGGAGTGCGGTTAGGAACGAGCCCACCGCTTTTGGGATACCATCACTTACCTTGACTGGCCGAGTGCAAATATTTCAGTGACAACTTCAGATTCTTACTAGAGGACTTCCATTTATAAAGAGTTTTTTTTTTTTAAACATTGATAGACCTTTGTTTGACCGCGATCTCACCTGTTGGTAAGTGACGATGTGGCCGAAGATGGAGCACAAAGGTCTAAAAGGTACCTATTCACCTATTCTCCTTCTAATTACTTTTATGATGACCCTTTTGTAAGAATTGTTTGTATTTTCTAAATATTTTTACCAATTGTTTGCAAAAAGATATAATACAAGCAGCGCCTCGCGGTTTCACCCGCATAAGTCTCGCTCCCGTGGGAATATCGCGATAAAAATGTGCCTATGTGTTATTCCGGGAGTCCAGTTATCTCCATTCCAAATTTCATCCAAATCCATTCAGTAGTTTTTACGTGAAAGAGTAACAAACATCTATCCAGCCATACTTACAAACTTTCGCGTTTATAATATTAGTAGGATAGGATTGGAAGAGTAATAGACAAAAGCAAAGTGATGTTATTCTGTCTTCGACTAATTTTAGATAATCATGTTAGTTTAAATAATATGAAGACGTCAGATTTGGTTGGTTACTGTACCGTGCTTCATTAGGGTCATCTTATTTTGCGACAGATATTTGAAATGGAAAAATAAGACATCGGGTGATACTTTTTGGGAAGTTACTTTTGGAACCTAAGGTTCCCTTAAGGTGGATGCTCACGCTTGCGGCGCGAAATTCAAATTTTTTGGTGTTTTTGCCCATTACAGCTCATCAACACTTCTTCAGAAAGTTGATTTCGCGAGAACTAGTAGACTTAACACACATGTTTTAATTGATAGTATCTCATAAATACATACATACATACATAGACACACGCCTTTTTCCCCGAAGAGGTAGGCAGAGCCACAATAGGCCTCTTTTCACAGTGGGTTGCACCATCGTGGAATATAGACGTGACAAGTGGTGAGCTCATCGCCGCCATTGCTTCCCACGACTGACTCAGCTAACGCTTTCTTCCAGTAATAACTCATAAATATCATCAGTTTAGCTATGATACCCCTAAACACATTCTTACAGTGTATTTTTTTTGTTTAGGTGTATCATAGCTAAACTGGTAATATTTATGAGATACTATCAATTAAAACATGTGTGTTAAGTCTCCTAGTTCTCGCGAACTCAACTTTCGGTGTCTGAAGAAGTGTTGATGAGATGTAACGGGCAAAAAAACACAAAAAAAAAGAATCTCGCGCCGCAAGCGTGAGCATTCACCCTAACTGAAAGTTTTCTAAAATGTCTTTATTCGTACGAAATACTTGGCTACCAAGGCAACTTAGGGTTTGCCAGCTTTGACAAAAACAACCTATTTAGTAGTCCTATTTCTAAGAATATTTTGATTGCCCACTCTTAGTGCTCGCTCCAAGAAAAATATTTCCACTCAGCTTAATCCAGCTAGTTGTTACGTACACAAACATCGCTCTGTGATTGGTTTACCTGGTAAGTTGTTGACGTAACCGCCATCCAATAGGAGGTGGCCGTCTACCGGGTCGCAGAGCGGGGGCATGTAACCACTGAGCGACATCGAGGCACGAATGTAACGCCAGAGGGAACCTGCGACGCGCGAAAATAGTTTAACAGATCTTTGAAACCTTTGTAACCATTTATTTATTGTAAAAGTGTTGGAAACAGATCTATTATTGTTAAGGTATATCATTTAGCTCAGAATAATTTCGAGTGTACAATGTTTGATATATAGTTTAGGCTAGTAAAACAATTTAAATTCACCTGGCACAATATTTGAAATATAAATATAATCAAGCTTGTTCACGAACTATGGCACTTATTAGTTTTGAGAATGACATGTGGTCTGGAAACTGCACCAGAACATCGGGGTGTCATAGAGTTCTCATTTTAAATTATACATACTGCTTTATTAAGATTAGAATCACAATATTTTGATACTAAATTCCATCGTTAGAGAAAGAGTTGTAAGAGGAAAATACCTTTACTTCTAACCATATCGAAATATCAAATCTAAAATTTCTTTTTTTTAACAATGATTCGACCGTGACTGTTTAGTATTCGTAAATAAGAAAGTGTAGTGATAGTTTCCGTTTTCTCCAGCGTCCTATGTGGATGGATGTCACACGAATAAAATGTTACAATGCCGTTATATGCAATCTTTATTATTGGTTATGAGACAAAATGCTAATCCTTGTGCGCGATCAACACAATCCATGGATAGAAAAACAGTGATTGTGATGAATAAACATCCCATAGAAAATATATGCAGCTTCTGATGTCAAAATTGGTTATTTACCAACCCATTTGCAGGTTAATGCTGACGTATTCATTAAAAATCTACTTTCAATAATAACTTTGATGACAATTTAGACTTTTAAGATGAAGAGTCGTTGCTACAGTATTTAAAACATGCATTACATGCTACAGATGGAACTAGGGATAGCACTGAAACGCAGCAAAAACGCAACGAGAACGCAGTTTTGTTGTTGCGTTGCGATTTAGTAACGTTGACTCAAACTAACAACAACATCGATTTACTACACCAAATAGTATGAACGTGTGTTTTTTTTTGCTAATGTTTTGAATCCGTTACATGTATACGATGGATAAGGTCTACCACAGTAATGAGATACAAGAACCACACTCATGCATATGTGTAATGATAAGATGCTATGATGGATGATGCAATATAATAGAAAATTTTACAATCTATCCCGACATTGTGAGCCGATTTGAACTAAACTCCCGTATATAAGCATTATTAGGTAAACCAATCACAAGCGCGTTTTTTTAATCATATTGTAAGTAATGGCTAACTCCCAAAAGCAAATGTCGGATTCGTATTAATAATATTTTTGATAATCCAGTTAACACCAATAGACAATAAATAAAATACATAATTGCGTTTATTTCACACGACGAAAACATACATACAAACACATATAAATGCAAGTGAGTGTGGTTGTCAGACAAGGACAAAACATAAAGGTACTGTAGCGGAACGAAACGTGATCAAATCGGTCAAAGAAACTCACTAAATTCGATCAAGAACAATTTGAACGCACCTCGAGAGATGATTATTATCCAAAAACCATATTTTTTTCCATCAATTGCTTTGAAACTTAGTAGGCAACCCTAAAATCAGCTGTTGAACACAAGAAAGAGCAAATGTTAGGGCTGCCAGAACTTGTTTTTTTTTTCTAATTTGATGTATGAAATATTATACAACCGTGCATGTATATTGTACATGGTAATATACCCATAGCATGTCTAATCGCGATAGTAACTGACGAGATGCGTTTTTTAACCACATGGGTGCAGTTTCCCTTGTATGATCGGATTCAGTGTGTTCACCCTACGCTGACAGTGTGATCAGCAAACAGTTTAGTCACAACCACCATAGATATTGATGATCAAAGATGGTATGGACAGATCCGCACGATTTTATATCCACATCAATATTGAGCGAACCATCGCCCAATAAACATACACGTTTCATATACATATGATCAAATCCGGTCAGCAGATTTGATCAATCTACTATTTACTTCTGCTCATGCATTTATTACGAATCAATATTTTAGGTACACCAATCGTGAAGTTCGTGGACGATATAAAAACATATATTTGGGTTAGTAAAGTGCGTTAAACTTAAAAATACAAAGACGGACACTATTTTCCTGTCCATGAATGTGTTGTGTTAATAAAGAACTAGGATAACAAAAAATCATTGATTTGAGAAAGACATAACCAAGACAACTTTAAGAAATTGTATCTAGACAAAGTGTCTATGCGAAAGTATGCGTAAAAGGCCTACCACACGCACAAGCATCACCACAGTTTTGCCTGCGCAGGCCAGTTTGTACACGGAAAATCGTACGTGTGGTTGGTAAAACTGTATGTATCTTGTATGTAACTAGGGGCTTAGTACGAGAATTTGATAGTATTCGAAACTATATGAAGTTTCGTTTCCTTCAACACATTTACTCACAGCGTCCTTAGTTTTCTCCTCGTTTCCGCTAGGGGCGCTGCACGTAAATGTATGGAAGGAAACGAAACTTCATATAGTTTCGAATACTATTAAATTCTCGTACTAAACCCCCTGGTATTCATGCGAAAAGCTTGCACAGACAGAACTGTGGCGAAGCTTGTGCGTGTGGTAGGCCTTTAAAACGCCTACAACACGCTCAAGCTACACCACAGTTTTGCCTGCGCAGGCCGGTTTGTACACGGAACACAGTGCATGTTTTGTAAAACTGTGGTGAAGCTTGTGCGTGTGGTAGACCTATAACGCAACGGTGATAACTATGACATAAGCCTTCCTTTTCTTTTCGCTAGTTAGCGCCTCACACTTACGCTTTGTACGCATGTCAACGTACGCTTTACTCAACAAAAACATTTAATTATTACCTTAAAAAGGATTAATGTAAAACTAATTAATTATTTCGGTATCAAAGCATATTTTTTTTTCAATATTATGTTTGTGGTAATTCATTTTTACCGTCGACTAAAATGTGGGGGACTGAGCCATAGTGAGAGGCCAGTTTGAGGCCATAGTGTGTTATTGTCTGTCTGTCCGTATAGTATGTTTCTCTACGTAGCTCCGAAACGGCTGCTGTGTTTCCAATGCGGGTTTTTTTTAATGAAAGATTGCGGTTATTAGATTTGTTTGGTGGAAATTGGTGCAACCGTTTTTATTGACATTTAATGGAACAATGAATAGTCGGGGTTTTTAAATTAAAATAAAAGTAACTTGTATAGACCTAAGCTAATATAGGAAGTAGTAATACCTTTTCTCTCTCAATGGGGAGTCACAGGCAAAACTAATCTCAGATGGCGCCACCATCGCTGGTGCTTGTCATTTAGTGGTCTTGTATTTTTCTCATCAGAAGAGAAACGGTGTGTACCTTTATTTTTACACTGAAATGCACTACACAGAGGCATGTTTTAAACCAGAATATTATTTAATGTTTATTTACTAAAATTATCCATTGATATTGACACGTTTGTCAGTTTTTTTTAAAACATTTATAGACCTATGTTTGGCTACGAAAAAACACCAGCGATAATGCGCCACCTAGCGGGATAAATAAGCAGTGTGTCTCCCCATTGTAAGCCCTTGTATAATAATGGTCGACTTACCATGGCGATGGACCCTCATACAGCTGGAGCTGATGTCGGTGGTGACCGTGAAGTAGGGCAGCCACAGGTCCTCGATGTGCACGTCTCCGAAGGTGGCGTGGATGGTGGTGTTGAACTGCCGGCCCGAGAACATGGAGGTGGCTGGGTAGGTCAGGTCTAGCAGCTGCTTGCCCCACTGAGTCATTTTCTGAAACATGCGTAATAATTTTTTTGAGCGTACATCCTATACGACCAATGTGGCGCGGCGGGCGAAGGTTCGCCTGCGACGCAAAAGGTTGTGGGTTCGATTACCGCCTCGGAACAAATATTTGTGCGATCTGCAGATATTTGTTCAAGTTGTTCTGGGTATTTTCTATGCATAATAAAAAATATCTATCTATGTTATGTATGTTTTACTCACAGTTGTTATAGAGAAATAGCGTTTTAGCCCATTAAACTTTAGTATATTCCTGATATTCACTGTTTTGTCTTGTTTTTTGTTACAGTCCGTTACGATTAACTTTTGATATTACTGGTTTTTTCTCGCATTTAATCACTAGGATAACACTCTCGTTCATGAAATGAATGTTTTTCTAGGTGTTAATAATGTCTTCGATCAGAATTTACACACTTATATAAATTTATTTATAAAAATAACACTGAGGCGATGTTGGCGTGTGCACTGTGACTCCCTCTGTTACTTTATTATAACTCAAGCTGTTCACTGAACACAGGGTAACCAGGATAATACAAGTGGATGAAGAAGAGTAATAATAATTCAATAATTTTCCCCTTTGGAACAGACGCAACTGAAATTTATAAAAGCATGCAGTCCATAAATAAATTACATTCTCTGCGGTGTCTGTTTTCCGATCAACAAGGAACTAAGATGCGGTAAAAGTAGCATAATGGGCTATGGAGAGAGCAGAGCCCGAAGTTTAACTACCTAAACTGAATTGTATGATTGCGAGCCTCCTCAGCTGGTCGGAGTCGGAGTATAGTAAGTTTTTATTAGGGCTAGCGAAGCAAGTCCTCTACTATCCCAAAACTTTTTCATTAAGTGGTACACTTTACGAAAAAACTACCACACCTATAGATTTGTAATGAAACATAGTAATTTAAATTAATGTATAGATGTGTTTAAATATGGAAATCAAACAGTTGAACAACTTGGGAGCCCTTACAAAGCTGTGCTAGTTTATAAGTGGATAATTAGTTGCAAAAAAGGCCTATAGCCAGTTACGGCCCGCCTGATGATAGCCGGTGACCATCGCCTGTTGACCTCTGCAACACCATGGGCATTGTCTGTGCATTGCGTGCCCTGTGGGATCTTTTTTTGAGCTTTTGTGTAGTTCAGGCCTTACTTTACTCTGACACTGCGTCGTCCCGCTGCATGGAAAATGGACCCTATTCTCAATACTGTAGAGTTTACTAACCTGCGACCATTCCCTAGCCTTCTGGGTGACAGTAGTGATGTTTTTCTCCATACACCACAAGGCACCCATGAACGCGCCGATGCTGACTCCTCCCACCATGTCTATAGGAATTCCAGCCTCCTGAAATAATTCAATCAAAATCTAGTTAGAATTTCGTTTTATATACATATATACACGCCTTTTTTCCCCGACTGCTTCGGCTAACGCTTTCTTCCTAAATAATAATAAACTAATAAATTAAGAAAACTTTTGCTGGAGGGGTGTTTTTACTCTGTGGACGAATTTATGACACAAGATTGTCAAAGCCATTTGCCATCTCTACATGTATTTTAGTCGATATTGTTTGGTGTAATTTTCGTCTTTTTTTGTATATAATTTGTTTATGTATTCTAAATTCTATGTGACATTTATTAATTTTAGGTAACTAATATTCAAACATGATTTAAAAAAAATGGTTATCTCAATAAATTAAATGAAATGAAATAATCCCTTAGTCGGATTTTACGACATCCACGGGAGGAGACAGAGGAGTCTATTCTTAGGCCCGAAATACCAATACAAATGCACATAAGTTCAAAATGCTAGTACGAGTGTGAAACTTCTCTTCAAGAGTTTATCTATAAATAAAATTTAAAAAAAAATGCTGGACTGTTCACACAACATTATCTAGCCCCAAGTTAAGCAGAGCTTGTGTTATGGGTACTAGATAACTGATATACTTAATACAATACATTACATAGATATTTTTTTATTATACATACATAGAAAATACCCAGAACACCCTGAACAAATATCTGCGATGGCACAAATATTTGTTCCGAGGCGGGAATCGAACTCGCAACCTCGTGCGTCGCAGGCGAACGTTCACCCGGCGCGCCATCGAGGTCGTCTATGGTGTGATACCATACCTGTATAGCTCGGGTCATGCCGACATGGGCCGCGCCCCGGGCGCCGCCCCCTCCCAGCACGAGTCCCACTGACGTGCCAGTGAGCCAGCGCGCCAGCCGCGAGAAGTCAGAGTGCACCGATGCTTCAGACATCATACCTGTATAGCTCGGATCATGCCGACATGGGCCGTGCCCCGGGCCCCGCCCCCTCCCAGCACGAGTCCCACTGACGTGCCAGTGAGCCAGCGCGCCAGCCGCGAGAAGTCAGAGTGCACCGATGCTTCAGACATCATACCTGTATAGCTCGGATCATGCCGACATGGGCCGCGCCCCGGGCCCCGCCCCCTCCCAGCACGAGTCCCACTGACGTGCCAGTGAGCCAGCGTGCCAGCCGCGAGAAGTCAGAGTGAACCGATGCTTCCGACATCAACACTTTGCTGTACAGCTCGCTCTAAACACAAAAAACATTATAAGTGCCAACGAAACATAGGCACTGTTATTTCACCATTCCATAAATAATAAGCAGGTTTTTTTTTTTAATTCTACTTGAATGACGTAACAAGCATTTGGCCCCCCTGATGTTAAGCGGTAACCTCTGCCTATGAACAGTGCATTACCTCATAGGTCACGTCTCGTCAAACTTATAACACCCTGTCGTTTGTGCGTGGGGGGTTAAAAATACGTACGATGCGGTACTGGCTCTTGCGCGTGAACATGCGGTGCGGACAGCGCACGTGGTGGTGCTGCGACACCCACGTGCGCATGTTCAGCCAGTGCACGGTGCCGAGCGGGGGGGCGCCCCCCTCGCGGTGCAGCAGCACCAGCTCCTTCTGGGTGCGGATGGCGAGACGCTCGATCTCCTTCTCGATCTGAGGAACGAACACACTTTTATGGGGGAAACTCAGGCATTTTCCCACCTGCAGCTTGAGCTCAAAATATTCATTTTCGACGACATCAGGCACCAAGGTCTGTTTTTTTAGTGTTCCGTACCCAAAGGGTAAAACGGGACCCTATTACTAAGGCTTGGCTGTCCGTCCGTCTGTCACCAGACTGTATAGATCTCATGAATCGTGATAGTTAATCAGTGAAAATTTTCACAGATGATGTATTTCTGTTGCCGCTATAACAACAAATACTTTTATAGCAAACAACAAAATAAATATTTAAGGGGGCTCCTATACAACAACCGTGATTTTTTTGCCGTTTTTATAGACAATGGTACGGAACCCTTCGTAAGCGAGTCCGACTCGCACTTGGCCAGTTATTTTTTGTTCATAATAAATGTACAATACCATTACAATCCGGCCGTAAGGCAGGCTAATACTCGTAAGTAATTTATCACTGACCTAGATTTATAACATAAAGTATACCAAAGAATGCGTCCATTGACACTTTTCATACTGGCTCTATTTATTTAAGGGGAGGATACTTTGCTCCTCTGTTCTTATTAGCAAGCACTAGTTTGCACTACATTAGAGCTATTTCCAATTTTCGTCAGACGCTCATCAAACGAAGTCATTAGCTTTAGGATGTCTTCCAGTTTATTGTCATTGGTGTGGCTTTGCATTTTTTCTATATTTCTGGCAACTGCCTGGACCAAGATCTGATGATGAGCAGCATATAATGAACAGGATCTGGGGTACTACTGATGCTGAAGAGTTCAAACTTCAAATTCAGACAACAAGACATGTCTTTCACCCGCTGACTCCAGGGTCTGATGATGACCAGAGCAGGATGAATAGGATCTTTGGTGCAATGATGAGGTATCATATGAGTACTGTTTATTTAATTTTAATGGAACACTAAAATTTGGCCTTTTTTATGTACTTTTATGTACTGTAAAGAGCTTCATCAGAAGAAGCAAAACTGTTGTACAAACTGGCTAATTTAGCGTTAGCTAAGAGTGTTTAGTTTTTTGTAATAGGCAGGCCCATTGAAGCTCTGCCTACCCCTTCGGGGGAAAAGGCTTGTGTATATGTAGTTTAATGTAGTTTGTTTTTATTTTGTTGTATTTACGGGACGGTGTTGTCGCTCAGCGACAAAGTCATTTTAATAAACTAAACCTGTTTGTTTTTATATAATCGTGAAGTGTACACATGTTTTGGAATATAACCTAGTCAAAAATTTCTGTAATGTACTTTTATAATAATTTTCGGTTGTATTCTGTTTTGTGTGCCATATGTTATAAATAAATCAATAAAAAAAGTTGTAGATACATACCTTGCCAATACTGGGCTGTTTGTCACCTAACGCAACAATGAGGATGCAATCTGCTTGTCGGATGCACCTCTGAGTCCACTGCGTCAGGCTCGGGTCACACTGGTATAACGCCACCTGGAATACAAAGCAAATCATTAAATAAATAAATAAATAAATAATGCTGGACAGTTCACACAACATTATCTAGCCCCAAGCTAAGCACAAAGCTTGTGTTATGGGTACTAGATAACTGATATACTTAATACAATATATAACATAGATAGATATTTTTTATTATACATAGAAAATACCCAGAACACCCTGAACAAATATCTGCGATCGCATTGTAAATTAATGAAAGAAACTAATGTTTTAAGGTTGGATCTGACTTTTTCAACATCAACAGACCGATTCTGTTCTCGCTCTAGCGAACGATGTTTCTGGACGACAGAAAGGGATAGAGATACGTGAAAGTGCCAACGCGCGGACAAGACAGATAGTCTCAGGTAAACCACGTCTACGAGATAACGACATATCTCACACATATAAAATTATGTTTTACTTGCGATATTTGACTGTATCGCGTCCACCTAACCCTTTTAGACGTCGATATCCTACTTTTTTATTCTTTATGCAACTTGAATGAATGAATGATGGCAGCAGATGGGCCCACCTGATGTTAAGCGGTGCCCTCTGCCTATGAACAGCGCATTACCACATAGGTCACGCATCCATCCATCTAGGACGCACCCTATGTGGCATTGCACTGCGCCCGCCACCCTGAGACATAAAGATGAAAAGGCTCATGTGCCTGTAATTTCGCCGGCTCCCTTACCCTTCAAACCGGAACACAGCAATGCGAGCACTACTGCTTTGCGCCAGAAATAGGTATGGCGGTAGTACTTCCCCGGACGAACTCATTCACAAAAAAGCTCTACTACTACTTAATATTTTACATTATACATAGAAAATACCCAGAACACCCTGATCAATTATCTGCAAATCATACAAATATTTGTTCCGAGGCGGGAATCGAACCCGCAACCTCCTGCGTCGTAGGCGAACCTCCACCCGCCGCGCCACAGAAGTCGTCACACATACATAAAGAGGTATGTTGTCTGTCTGTCAGAACCCATCTACACTAATATTATAAAGAGGAAATATTTGTATTTTTGTGTGTGTCTATGTTTGTAATGAATAAACTCAAAAACTACAGTGCCGATTTCAAAGAATCATTCACCATTGGAAAGCTACGTTCACCCTGAGTGACATAGGCTACCACGGGGGCAAACTACCCGTGCCAAGCCGGGACGAGCCGCTAGTTAGATATATTTTTGTATAGGTATAGCGTTTAACTTAGTAGCCTCCTGAGGTATGGCAGCGGCACGGGAGGGTGGTGATTTTCTTATGTCAAATGTCGCGAGACGTCACTTGACGTCAGTCGGGCGGCGATCTCGCTGCCGTCAATACGTGTTATTTGGACCGGTCGCTTTAGACAAGACGCACACGACATTAGCAACCTAAGATGGGTCCCCGGATTAGAGCTCAAACTAAACATGTTGTTAATAATGTATATAATTTTTTCAAGGTTAGGAAATCTGATCCAAATATCATGCCGAGCATGAAAACGATATAAACGACTCAGATAACGAAAGTGATTCCAGTCATACTGACTGATTCGAGTAGCGATATGGACATAACCTAATAAATTGAAAGTTCAGTTGAAAATATTGATATTAGTATCAAATATAATAATTATTTTATTCTCTTTCGCAATGACTTAGGTACTTATTTGTAAATATCGTAAGATATATCTTCATTAATTTTCATCACGTGTGTAGCTTGACAGTTCTTTACGTCACATGTCACCCCTCCCGTGCCGCTGCCATACCTCAGGAGGCTACTAAGTTAAACGCTAGGCCTATAGTACCTTATGTTTATCTTCCTGTTGTGCAAGCCATGAGCTCAGCCTGTACTCGTTGTTGGGGTCCATAATCGTGAGGCCGAGCAGCTTTCTGATCACGTCCGATGTGAGACGGACTGTTGGACCTGTTCCAAATAAATAAGCTATTTATTATATAGACCGAACGAGCGAAGCAAGCAAAGTCCTTGCAACAACTGACAAAATGATCTTTCATCTGTCGGGATGTATGTATGTTGGTAATCGCGTACTGGTCGTATTTTTCAACTAAACTTGACGAAACTTGATATACAGGTTCTAAAACTTCATCGTTTTTTCTGATGACAATACAATATGACGGTGACTGCGAGCTGAACTGATGATGGAGACAACGGAACTCCTCGATAGATAATAGCAGATTGGCCGTGTTTAGGCTCATTTTGATCAGCACACGTTTCTGATCACTAATTTTATAAAAGCTTTAATATTGAACGATGGTGCAACCCACTGTGAAAAGAGGCCTATTGTGGCTCTGCCTACCCCTTCGGGGAAAAAGGCGTGTGTCTATGTATGTATGTATTGAAAAATATAGTTTTCGCAAAAAACTTATAGTTTGTGTTTTGTTATCATAATTATAATCTTACCGATGGCGCACAGTGAATGGTAGAGCTCGTAGGTGAAGGCAGTGAGTGGCACGTCGTCGCTCACGGGCACCACGGCCACGGTGGAGAAGTTGTGCTGCGAGGGACGCGACTCCATGGCCGCCGCGCCGCCCAGACCCGCCGTCGGCTTCTGCCAGGACCCTGCAGACAATCGTGCATATAAATATGACGGACCCGGAATGCTCGCAACTTCATACCTGTGGAGTTTTTTATTGCCGAAAAAGATTTACAAACACTTTTTTTTTATTGATCATTTATACATAAGTTGGTACATATTTAATTTTATGTTGCACCCAATAAACCTAAGGTTTGTCTGGGTACTCACATCGGAGCCACAGACAGCCCACTCTGCATAGGGTGTCTGACCGAAGAATCGGCTGCCCACGTAGTCCTGGAATGTGTGGGAGTAGCAGCTCAACGTAAACAAATCCTTAACAACCCGAGGTCAATCCGCCAAGGCAGCGAAGACCCCAGGAAACTTCTGTGCTTCTGGACGGAGTTAGGCTGGCTAACTACCTAGCCAGACAATTCTCACGCATAATGGACCGCCCATAGAGTTCGAATGCGGAAAAAGGCTTCTACGGGTCTGAGTCACCATTTCCACCTGGACAAGTCGACAGACACTTACCTAAGATCCTATGACCCAGCAGGTTGATGAGTCTCGTGACGACGACCGGGAAGCGCAGCTTGATCGCGTTGAATAAACCCTCCGGTAACTTGGCCAGTTCAGAGTCTCGCACGGCCATCACCGTGGTGCTTCGACGAGTCTGAGTCACCATTTCCACCTGGACAAGTCAAATAGTACATACATTACTGCATTTTGCTTGTCGCTTCAAGAAAAATGTTAATAAATTCCTTCAGGGTAGGCAGCGCATCGACAATACCCCCGGTGTTGCCGGTGTCTATAAGCGACGGTGACCACTTTACATCAGGAGAGCCGTAAGCAAGTTTGCCAATTACTTTAATAAAAAATAAAAAAACAGCGTTGTGAATTCGTTCACAGCACATATTTTTTTTATACTACCTTAATGACGGAACAAGCAAGAGGCCCACCTGATGTTAAGCGGTAACCTCTGCCTATGAACAGTACATTACCTCATAGGTCACGTCCACCTAGGACGCACCCTATGTGGCATTGCACTGCCCTGTACCTCTCTAGCACGCTTAATTAGACATGTGCGTGAAAGTGACAGGGACAATGCTAAGCATTAGTACGTGCTAAGTAAGTTCTATTTATCTCGGCCTAAGAGTACCATGCTACCACAACACCCAGACCCGGAACTAATATTTGTGGATCATACAAACATTTGTCCCACAGCGGGGATCGAACCCGCAACCTCTCGCTGGCTGCTCGCCCGCCGCGATCAATCTATAATGGTCAGTCACAACACTAGCAATAAGACGAAAGTTCTATGCAAGTCAAAATTTAGATTATGGGTGTAACCACAGACCATAATCAAGTTAGACACCGCAAACACGTAAATTTATATGAAACCAAGCGTGCCGTTTTATTTAGTAAGTACCTACTTTGCTACGAAATATCTCCATTCGCTCGGCTAGCTGATTTTTAAGAATTTTTACAGTTCACTATGGCGTAATTAGGCATGTGCTATTGCGCGAAGACGGCCGAGGGCGAACTGATTTGAGGTGTGCTAATGCATTGCACCTACTTCGGACGAGCAAAGTGACACGCAAAGTAGGTGCACTTGCGATATCTAGTTTAATTAACTAATTGACCAAAGAATCATGACACATTTGAAAAATATAATACTTATTTTTAGGTTTTTAAACTTCATTAAACCTCCCAGCTGTGGATCTAAGTAAATTCTTACAATGCCAACAAGATCTCCTTTCCCGTATTCGCCAACAAGCTCCTTCTTGCCGTTCGGATGCGTGATGACGGATCTCAATCGTCCGCTCAGCACTATAAAGGTGGATCCTGACTCCTCGTCTTGCCGGTACACCGCTCGGCCTGACTCGAGGAACACCTGGAATTGAGATGAATCACTGTGTTAGTGACGTCATACAGCAAAAGTGACTACATCGAAGTTTGGAAAAGTTAGCGCCATTTTTTTTTTTTTTTTTTTCTTTGTCTTTTAATGATGGAATGTTTTTTATATCTCACCTGATGGTAAGTGACGATGCGGCCGACGTTGGATCACGAAGGTCTAGAAGGCACCTATTCACTCTTGCCTTAAAGAGACCCATATTATAGTTTTCAGGAAAGACAGACAACGGCAACTTGTTCTATTCCTTAGCTGTTCGCACTACAAAGGTGGAACCGAAACGCTTAGTGCGAATTGCGGGTATACTGGTTAAGTAAGGATGGTACTGAGATCATGAAGCTCCTGGGCACATTCCCCGAAATGTAACCTATAGAAGATCGAAAGGCATGCAACTTTACGGCGGTGCTCGTGACTCTGGATCTTAGTCTCCGCCATATGCTGCTCACCATAAAGCTCTACGTTCGATCGAGTCCAAGGCAGCAAGCTGGTGTTTGGCCGAGCCCTCCCAAACATGGCAGCAGTACTCCATACCAGCCCGGACTTGAGCTTTATATAGACTCAGAAGCTGTCCTGGTGTGAAGTAACGCTTTACCTTATTCAGGATGCCTATCTTTATGGCAGCTGTTTTTGCCTTAGACTCGATGTAGGAGCCAAAGTTGAGAGTAGGCGTTAGTGAAACACCCAAGAGCTCGAGGTGATCCCCTATAACTACACAAATACTTGTTCCGAGGTGGGAATCGAACCCGCAACCTCCTGCGTCTCAGGCGAACCTTCGCCCGCCGCGCCACAGAGGTCGTCAACACTACAGGTGTTTCCACACTAGGTGCTTGCATTCTTGAGTTCAATCTCAATAGGAGAACCTTTGCCATTCAGTGATTGGATAAACCTTGATTTACCTTATCCGGCTTTCCTGCCGTTTTTGTTTTTTGTTGACCTTGCATGCGTACCTACCTTCTTTTTAAACGAACTGTGTACATAATGTGGATTTAAATTGGTTTCAGAATAGCATATAGTGTATAGCTTATAAGTAACTATAAGATAACTGTAAATCCTGGATTAATAAAATAAAATAAAATAAAATAAATAAATAACCTCGATGGTCAGTTTTATTAATTTTACAGCAATTAAAAATCTCCGCGCGGATAGCACCACCTTCTTATTTTTATACAACTTGGACTGACGGATCAAGCAGATGGCCTACCTGATGATAAGCGGTACCGTCTGCCTATGAACAGTGCATTATCAAATAGGTCACGTTCACCTAGGACGCACCCTATGTACCATAGCACTGCGCCCGCCACCCTGAGACATAAAGATGAAAAGTCTCATGTGCCTGTAATTTCACCAGCACCCTTACCCTTCAAACCGGAACACAGCAATGCGAGCACTACTGCTTTGCGGCAGAAATAGGTGTGGTTGTAGTACTTCCCCGGACGAACTCTTTCACAAAAAAGTTCTACTACTACTATGTTGTTTATTATTTATTATGAGTAAAATCATTATCAACGTTCCAACGATATGTACAAGATCTTATTATCCGTTATATACTCCTATTGTTAATACAAACTATAGGCAAAATGCATTTCTACAACGTGCAAACATCAATTTCAACAAGCTGTGTAAACCGATGGACTTGGATCTATTCTCCACGAGTGTAAGCTCAGCCCGTCAGCGGCTCAGCAGAGTCTTTTTCGTAGTTTAGTTTATTTTGTAACCGTACCTTAGTTAATTATGTATTTATGTATCTTCGTTACTGTTGACTAGTTTATATTATGCTATCTACACGTGAAAACCTGTAATTGGTTTTTTGTTTTTTAACTCTGTTTTTTATGTATTTGTATATAGCTGTTGGTTTTCCTACTAAATAAATATATATAAATATAAATATGTATTATGTTTGTCAGTTCGAAGACTGTGGTTAGGAGACTTCACTTACCCAGTCTAGCGCAAAGTCGACCTGACGCACAAAGGGCGAGAGTCGTTTAACAACTGCATTAGCGATGTGCAGCACCACCGAGGGTCGCTCCCGCATGATGCTATACACCGTGGTCTTGGACAGGAGGCCAATCCGCGAGAAATGCTTCGCTCGGATCGAGAAGAAACTGGGCTCGCCGGTTAGCACTGCTAAGCCGCCTTCCACTTCACCTGTAACACAATGTACACATGGTTTAAATAAATCTCTTTAAAAAAATCCGGCCAGAGTCGGACTCGCGCACGAGGGTACCGTACCATTAACTACAAAAACGGCAAAAAAAAGGTTTGTAAAAAAAAAAATGCGTAAAGCGGTCAACCATCCAAAAACTGACCCCGCAGAGCATCGCTTAATCTACATTTGGAGAAATCACGTCTGTTGTATGAGAGCCCCCTTAAATATTTATTTAATTCTGTTTTTTAGTGTTTGATTTTATCGCAACAACATAAATACATCATCTGTGAAAATTTCAACGGTCGAACTATCACGGTTCATGAGATACAGCCTGGTGACAGACGGACGGATAGACGGATAGCCGAGGCTTAGTAATAGAGTCCCGTTTTACCCTTTGGGTATGGAACCCTAAAAAGGATTGGTCGGTGAAAATGGACATCAGAACTCTTATTAATTATTTGCAATCGTTTTTTCAGCGCTATTATAATACTTTGACCGCTTTTCGGTCTCTGTTTATATAAAGTGACAGTTAGGTTTTTCCCCGCGCCTGTTCTCTTTCTGCACAGACTCTAGCGAGGCTCACCTTTCAGTTGCTTATAAACTGCGCAAATCGGAGAGATCTTTGGACGCCATGGGTCCCTCTGTAATTCTGTATATAACAGGCTGCCGGACACCATTCGGAGTGATGCAACTTCCACGAAGGTCTTTAAATCGAGATTAAGCAAGTGGCTCCTGGTTCACACTTTCTTCTCGATAAACGAGTTCTACGAGCTGCCGATTTGTTCTTAATAAGTAATAATGTTTTTAAAGTATAAATGGTGAAATTAATAGTAATTATTTTTTATATTCCTATTTAAATTTGTATTAATGATTATGATTTTTATAATAGGTATGGTTATTCTATGAATTCCGTATTCTACAACCTGACGTATAACTTGGTGTTATCAATAAATATATTGTATTGTATTGTATGGTATTGTAGGAGTACTTACCAGGGTATGCGGTGAACATGTGCACTTCTCCGTCGCCTTCAGCCACTCTCTGCGACACGAGCAGTGCTCCCGACAGGAGGTACACCAGCGCCACATCCTATCAAACACACACCTTTAATACTACATTTTCAAAACGGTTTTAACATGATCTATGGTTATTGCCCGACTACCGGGATGGTTATGTTTACCGCGAGATGTGGAATTCTGTATTACCGAACTATAACCACATAATTTAATGGATTTAAACAAATGAAGTGTCGTCTGATTTAAGAACGTGGACGTGTACGGCCGCGCTATTTTAGCTCGAGAGTGACATAGTGTACATGAGATGTCAAAAAAAAATGTCGGCCACCATTTCTATGTCTATTGAACTTTTTTTTCGACACACTTATTAAGACTTTGTTAGTAGTAGATTTAGTAAGACGACTTTAAAAATATATGAACAAAGTATAAAACTGCAGTCAGGCTTTTAAAATCAGTTTTTTTTCAAATGATTTAAGTACTTTATTGTATTGTACTGTTATGTGTTTTTAAATCAGTGACAGACCATGTATGACATGTTGTCTGATGTTTTAATGATGCGTATATAGTTTCCATAATCACGTTGAGTATAGAAAAGAAGTAGAATATGTACAATTTTAATGATTTTTAAATAGATCAAGAAAACTTACATGTTGGAAAGACAGATGGCGTTACAGAGTTGTTAGGGCATTCGAAACACTACAGAAATCAAAGGTACAAAGACATGTCCTCACAAAACAGCATTTTCTGCAAAGCTCTATCCTTTTCTGTCGCTCACAATCGTTCGCTAGAGTGAGAACTGAATCGAGTCGCCAATTCCGAAGAGAACGGCACACAAGCAATTTGTCTCGCTTTAGCGACCACTGTTTCTGAGCGACAGAAAGAGACAGGATATACTGTTCCGTGTGGACTGTCTGGATAACCCTTAGAACGGAAAAATAGCAGAATGACTCTAAAATGAGTACAGGCTATAATCCATCAAAGCACAGAGAGGTATAAAAGTAACAAATAGTACTTTCTTCAAGTCTATTCGTTGATTTACACAACTATAGCTTTGGTAGATACGGCCCTTATACAGAGGAATACTAAGGATATGTTGAGAAGCACTGTTCTAAACGAATAAACCCCACACCACATAATGGTTTTGTTTGTACCTGTCTTATTTCTGGTTCACCCGGGATATTACAAAACAGCTTATGAAAGAAAAGCACAATCGTATATTAGTTGTGTTTTAAATGGTTATATGGATTATATTTCTAAAGTTGTAACAGATAAGGTACTATTTTGTTCAGCAAATAAGTCTATACAATTTAACATTACAAGGGACTGTATTTTTAAATAACACCCAACGGTCACATTACTCAAAGGTTAGCTGGAAGAAAATGCTAATTAGCATTTAGTTCGCCTATGTACTGCTTTTTGTCTTGTGCAATAAATAATTTTCTATCTATCTGTCACATACATAGTCCTGATCCCACATTAGGGTCGTGGGTATCAGGAACTACGAGTACCAAAAAAACCAGACCCGGAACAAATATTTGCAGGTCATCAAACTTTAATTAGTTCAAGACCAAATATTGTTGCATCATCACATCATGCTAATAAATCTTTATTATATAGATCTACTTTTACCAGAAAAATAGCATCATAGAAAAAAACCCTGTCTTTTTTTTTTTTTATTTTATACTGATGAATGACGGAACAAGCAGATGGCCCACCTGATGTTAAGCGGTAACCTCTACCTATGTACAGTGCATTACCTCATAGGACACGTTCACCTAGGACGCACCCTATGTAACATTGCAATGCGCCCGCCACCCTGAGACATAAAGATGAAAAGTCTCATGTGCCTGTAATTTCACCGGCACCCTTACCCTTCAAACCGGAACACAGGAATGCGAGCGCTACTGCTTTGCGGCAGAAATAGGTATGGTGGTAGTACTTCCCCGGACGAACTCTTTCACAAAAAAGCTCTACTACTACTGTCTAGCATAATTTCAAAAATGTGACTGTATGTTGTTAAAAAAAATTACCTGCCCGAGACATTTTCCAATCCTAATAGGTAATATAAATAGGAAAGTTTGGATATTTAGATGTTTTGTTACTCAATAACACCGTAACAGCTGAACCAATTTTGATGAAATTTAGTACACAGATAACTGGATTGAAAGAGTTGCTAGTAATGTTACCTTGTGACTCTCCTCCTTCATGATGTAAGTGCCTGCTGGTAGGTCCCTGACCTGCACTTGGCCTTGTAACAAGTAGTCGCTCTCAAGACCTAGCTCTTTGACGAACGCTTCCGTAGCTATTTGTATCAGTGCCTGAAACAAATAACGAGCATAAGGGTTGTGAAAGAATTAATGAATGAATGAATGAATGAATGAATGAATGAAAATACTTTGTTGCACACCTGACAAACTAGTAATAATGATATATGATAGAAGTATGTATATAATGAGTTTGTTTTCAACTTGTTAAAAGATTAATAAGATTAATTAAGAGATTGTAAGGGTGGTTGTTTTCGCTTGTAGCGCGAAATATAAATTTTTTCGTGTTGTTTTCTCATCACAGCTCATCAACACTTCTTCAGATAGCGAAAACTATGTTGCCGGTAATAATATGACCTAACACACAAGTTTTAATTTATAGTATTACATAAATATGATTAGTTTAGCTACGATTGTGCTTCAATGGTTTTTACAGTATTTTTTTGATTCAGGCACATTCATAGCCAAACTAATGATATTTATGTGATACTTTAAATTAAAACTTGTGTGTTAGGTCATATAATTACCGGCAACATAGTTTTCGCTATCTGAAGACGTGTTGATGAGCTGTGATGAGGAAACAACACGAAAAAATTTGAATTTCGCGCAACAAGCGAAAACAACCACCATAAAATAAAATTACACAACAATTAAACAAAAACTAAATGTACAATGGGCAATCATACCACCCAAATGTGGTTGGTTGTAACCATAGACGTAGAATTTTTTCGCTACGCTAAATAGACAAACGAAGCGTGGGAGAGAGAAGTCATTTTTAAATGTACCCCGTGCAAGAAGAAAAGTGACAGCAACAATGTATTGAATGTGACATGTTTTGCTTGAGTACATGCCCATACCGGACGGTCTCTTGTGCAGTCTAATTTCGTAATTTTTTTAGTAATCTTACTATTAAATAACAAATATTACTTTGTATGACAATGGTGTCATGTTCAGTTTGTGACTGTGAATATACAAGACGTAATTATCCGGGAAAATACACGTTTCACAGGTAAATAAGAGATTATTGGTAGTTCGATTGTATTGCTTATTTTATCAATTCTGCTTTAGTAAATGGCCTAAAAACCAGTTTCATTCGTAGATTAGGACTTTCCCTTATATTTTTTAATAATATTTCGTTGCTGCACCTAGAAATAAACAATACATACATACATACATAAACTCACGACTGTTTCCCGGAGGGGTAGGCAGAGACCACGGATTTCCACTTGCTACGATCCTGACACACCTCTTTTGCTTCATTCACTCTCATCACATTCTTCATACATGCTCGTCGGTTAAGGGTACTCTTGACCTGGCCTTTTTCCAGAACGTGTAAAATAAACAATATTTTATGTAAAATATAAAAATGTTTGATAGGGCTTGACCAAGTGATGACGTCAGAAATATCGATAGTCCTGTTGCAGTCTATATCGTAGTATAATGCGCATCATGTAAAAAGAACGCTGGCGGTCAAGCTTCTTCAGGCGTTCCAGCGTTCGTTTTAAGAGATTACTTACTTTTCTACTTATTTAAGAGATGTATACCTATGCATTCAATGAGTGCCTACATAGTTTACTACTTTTTACATGACGCGCACTATACCTACCTATAAATTAAATTGTTGTCCATCCTAGAATGGAGGTTTACTTTGTTTGGAGTAAATATGTGTGCTCTGTAAACATTTTACCGTTTTTTTAAAAATCTATAATAACCAGGTGGACATTGAGGTGTGTGTTTTTGTATTGACTATTGAAAAGGTAACTTTAAAGCACCACGGGTGTTTTTATTGCAATTTGTGTAGTAGATATTTTGGAGTAAATATTTACGTTGTTGTACACACGCCTTTTTCCCGAAAGGGTATATTTAATTTTGAATTTTTATGAATAAATATTGTTTATTTCTGCTTAATAAAATAATAGGTAACAAATTAAATTTAAATATACCCCAGAAATTCCGTTCCAGCGGGACTCGAACCTGCACCCTCGCCTGTGATCAGCGATGCCTTTACTTTCGAACTTTGAACAGAAGGTTTCCAATGAAACACCTGTAGATAAAGCACTATCAACTTGGCGCTATAGCCGAGTTGATAGTGCCCACAAATTTCATCTCCAGCGTCATAGCTCGATCTATGGCTAAATTGTTTAAGGCATCGCCGATGACAGGCGAGGGTGCGGGTTCGAGTCCCACTGGATCGGAATTTTTGGGTTACATTTAAATTTAATGTTATCCATAAAGCGTGGTTTACACTTGAAAAATAATAAACTTTGGGGTAACAAATTGTCTATAGATAAAGTAACAGAGTGAAAAATTATATGGGCGTAGCACGGCTGATATAAAATGTTTTTGTGCTTTCAGATTTCCAAGTAATCCTTTGCTACGAGAAAAATGGTTATCGATTATAAGAAGAGTGGGATGGACTCAAATAAGAACTCCACTAGGTATATGCAGCAAACATTTTAAGTTTAAATTTAAAAGGGAAACTCTAAAATCCCACCTATAAATAAAACTGTAATATTTAGGGGTCAATAAATAATAAAGGTTTATTTATTAACTGTATTCAAAATTCTCTTTATGACGTCAAGTCTGCCAAACTGTGTTATTCATGAAAGACTTAATCTGCATTAAGATGTATTTATCTACCATACACATCACGGACGGATGATGAATTCTATCGACAATGTAAAAGTGTTGGTCGAGGACAACACTATTTTTAACTCGGACATAGACTTTCACCAACACGTGCACATATTTTTTTTGGTTCCATCTTCGATCTCTGATTGTAGATCTAGTACATATACTAAATCTATGGTTGTAACACATCTTTCCTCCCGGATCCGCAGATTCTTACCTCTATCCCTTTCTGTCACTCAGAAATACCATTTGCTAGAGCGAGAACGGAATCGAAGCGGAATCGGCCCGCCGATGCCAAACAGTGAGCCAAATAGAAACCTGTCTGTATATTTTTGTGATTTTATTTGCAATTGTATAACACAACCGTGTAAATTAAAGTTAAAAAACTGAGCGTAAGAAGTTCCGGAAAAATGCTGTTTCGGGCGGAAAGATGTCGCCAAACCATTGTTATCACTAAAAACTGGATATTCATCCAGAATCCGTTCAGTAACACGTAAAATTTTTTTTTTTTTTTTTGCAAAAAAAAATGTATCAAAGGCGTCGTCAGTATGAATGTATAAATCAAATTCTACGTCACCAATTTGAATGCTGTTTTCACTGTTCTGTAGAGTATTTATCGATTGAGGTTTTTGTGTATCAAACAACCATATAAGTACTTAGGTTCCATGTAGGCGGAGCCGCGGGCAAGTGCTAGTAATAATACCTGTTCATCCAGATTGTCAGTATTGTGTTTCTTGTACGATGAGCCCTCCTTGGATTTTGGGAGTGATGACGTCATCTGGACATCTGGCTGCTGCTGAAATTACAATCAAATAATCACACACACATAGCATTAGTTCGCTTTATTCTTTCATCATCATCATCATCATCATCATCATCATATACAGGGTGTAACATAATATCCCTATAAGCCCGGGGAGGGGGTATTCTACACAACATGGTGAATAACTTTAATTCTACGACTTTTTAATTACGACTTGTTTTTCATTCATGAAATACCTCTTAAGAATCCTGAAATTCCTCCAAAAACGTACGTAAAACATGAGGACGTTACGGTACGCTAGGGTACCTTGCGTGGGGCTGCCTCATGTTCTGTTAGGTACATTTTTGGAGGAATTTCAGGAATTTGTAGATGAATTTCAGGATTTTTACGAGGCACTTCATGAATGAAAAACTTCTAAATTTAAAAAGTCGTAGAACTAAAGTTTATCGCCATGATGTGTAGAATACCCACTCCCCGGGTTTATAGGGATATTATGTTAATTTATAATTATAAATTATTCATCTTAGTCCCATAGATAGATGTCCCTAGGTAGGTTGTTAGGTTAACAATTTTAGCTGAAAGCTATGCTACACAAAAAACTTAACAATCTGAAGGTATGTAAAAAGCAATGGGAATACGTGGAATATGTCTCCTTCGTGGTCTCATTAACGGGACAAAATCTTGGGATCACGAGAAAACATCCCTATTTTGTTAGCGTCAAGGCTCTATATGAGGCTCTAGACTGTTCGTCGTGACATTCTATCGTGGAGGCCTCGTCCAGCAGTGGACGTCTGACGGATGATGATGATAGCTATTAACTATTATTTTAATTTTAGATTAGTACCTATCTAACAAAGTCCTTATACAGCTGCAACTAAGATGTACTAGCTACTTGCTTTATTATATTTTTCCATTTTTTTTTTTTTATACTACTTGGATTTCGGAACAAGCAAGAGGCCCACCTGATGTTAAGCGGTAACCTCTGCCTATGAACAGTGCATTACCTCATAGGGCACGTCCACCTAGGACGCACCCTATGTGGCATTGCACTGCGCCCGCCACCCTGAGACATAGATGAAAAGTCTCATGTGCCTGTAATTTCACCGGCACCCTTACCCTTCAAACCGGAACACAGCAATGGGAGCACTACTGCTTTGCGGCAGAAATAGGTATGGTTGTAGTACTTCCCCGGACGAACTCTTTCACAAAAAAGCTCTACTACTACTAATCTATTAGCAAATTGACGAAACTAAGTGTTCTCAGGGTCCCTATATGGTTTAAAATAAATAAATATGAATACGAATATGAATAGCTCTCTCCAATAGATTCCGTACAGCATGATATTTATTAAAACCTCACCTGTGGAGTATTAGACGTAACATCAGGCACCATATCGGGGCGTGGTCTCCTGCCCTGAATGTGAATGGGCGACGACACGGCATGGACACCCTCCTGTTAAGTGTTACATGCAGTCAAACTAAATGCAGTGTTAGTGGCGATACAAGGAATACACACACTTCACAGACAATACTCGAGTGACACTTGTACAATGCATAGTTTTATTACTGTTAGTAAATTATGGAGAGCATTCCACTTGGAGCCCTCTGGGGGATCCACGGACACTAGTTATTTCCATTGGACCTCCAGGGGAATTCACGAAGAACCGATATTCCCCTTGGACCGTCAGGGAGATACAAGGATTACTCGCTATTCCCCTTGGACCGCCAGGGTGATCCATGGACACTCGCTATTCCCCCTTGGACCTCCAGGGGAATCCACGAAAAATCGCTATTCCCCTTGCACCGCCAGGGGGATCCACGGATACTCGCTATTCCCGTGGAGGATCTATGGACACTCACTATACCCCTTGAACCTCTGGGGGATTCACAAATGCTTGCTATACCCCTCCATTGTTTGACAAGTGTTTATTCATAATTTTTACCCAATCCTAATTGGAAACAAACACCCCTATTGATATGCTACTTCTTAAATAAGTAACTGAAGTACTCTTGGACCCTCTGGGGCACTAAGGGGAATAGTGAGGGTCAGTAGATTCCCCCAGAGGATTCAGAGGGAGTCCAAATGGAATGCTGGGATTGGATGCAAATAGATTGTGGGTCGTTTGACAGAACCTGTGTTTGTGAATATGGATGTTGGCTTTAGAAATACAGAAAACTATCTAAAGGCTATTGGTAACTTTTAATTCACACACATACACATACATACACATACACACATACACAAACACGCATACATAACTCTTAAACATTCCAAAAGTTGCAGAGAACTCAAAAATATTCCACACCATCCGATCCAATATTGTTATTGTGGAAACAAACCGTATTAAAACAAATGAATATAACAAATTTCCGTGAGATAACAGTTAAATATTTGCCTATTTATTATTTTTTTAAAAAACAATAGCTATTGATAGTGTGGAAACGCTTTTAGCAACATGAAAATAAAATAATGATGCCTCACACAATCTGCACTATCAAAACAGCACACATTACCTTTGCTTGAACATTGAACAGGGCGTCACGAAAACAACTCTACAAAAATATTAAATCTATAGGTTTTGCTATAAAAACTTTCGAGAACTATCATTCATTTACACATTTTTTTTTTTTTACATTTTTTTCATTTCATTTTTTTTTTTTTTTGGCACTGAGAGACACTATTAATTGTAGAAGTACTTAGTTTTTGCCTTTTGTATGTATTACCTATTATTTTTTATTTTATTTGTCGAGTGTTTTTTGTCCTATCCATGTGTGCCGTTACAAATAAAGAATTTTTCTTTCTTTCATTTTATACATACATACATACATCATACATAGACACACGCCTTTTTCCCCGAAAGGGTAGGCAGAGCCTCAATGGGCCACTTTTCACAGTGGGTTGCACCATCGTGGAATATAGACGTGACAAGTGGTGAGCCCATCGCCGCCATTGCTTCCCACGACTGACTCCGCTAACGCTTTCTTCCAGTAATAATACATTCCTTAAATAAGCTAGCAGGACAAGTCTTATACCAACGAATCTTACAAACAAGTCCGGGTAATCCCTTAGTCGGCTTTTACGACATCCACGGGAGGAGACGGAGGGGTCTATTCTTGGGCCGGACACACCACACCTCCTCATTCATTTTATAAAAACGGAAATACCGTTAGGGTAGCCTATGTGTGTGTTAAAAGGGACGCCGAGGGATGGCGGTTCGTTCACTCACCGTGAAAGAGAGACTCGGAGTCGTTTCGAAACCTGACGGTGCTTACACCAGTATTAAAGGTACGTCAAAAATTCCCGTTTTTATAAAATGAATCTATAGATTTTTTCTATTCAATTTGCAGCAGTCACATAGCATTATATCCTTGGCCCAAATAAATCGATTTCAAATCGATTTCGGCACAATATAACGAACTCAAGTCGTGGCGTAAAACTAAACTTTTCATTTATAGAAACCCAAGCCAGCCATCTAAGATTTTAAGGTGGTTGCATTCGCTTGTGGCGCGAAATTCAAATATTTTCCTTGTTTTGCTCATCACAGCTCATCAACACTGCTTCAGATAGCGAAAACTAATTTGCCGGTAATAATATGACCTAAAACACAAGTTTTAATTTATACGAGGAGGGATCAAAAAGTAGTGAGAATGAGATAGAATATAGATAGATAGATAGACAGATTAACTCTTTATTGTACACAAATAACACACAGAAACACAAAACATAACTCAATAACAAAAAAAAAAATAACAATAATAATATAATGACTATTGATAACTTAATAATTTATTTTTCTACATAGTCTCAGAGTCTCTCTACACACCGAGCCCAGCGCTTTTCCGAGGCTTCAATCCCTTTAAAAAAAAAGATTTGTCTTGGTCCTGCAAAAAGCACTCCACGGCATCCATCACCTCGTTATCGTCTTCGTACCTGTTTCCCCTTAAGTATTCTTTCAATTTGGGGAACAGATAAAAATCGCTAGGCGCCAGATCTGGTGAATAAGGGGGGGTGGTCAACCAATTCGAAGCCAGCTTGCTGAATGGCAGCCATCGCAACTGCAGACCTGTGCGCGGGTGCATTGTCGTGTTGAAACAGCACGCCCCTTCGAAGTTTCCCTCTCCTTTTCTCTTTGATGGCATTCCTCAACTTGGGAATTAAAGCTGCATAATATTGGCATGTAATAGTGGTTCCATGTTCCAGGTAATCAATCAACAATATCCCTTCTGAGTCCCAAAATATCGAGGCCATAACCTTGCCAGCCGATAGCCACGGCACGAAACTTCTTCTGGGTCGGTGATGCTGGCCGTTTCCATTGCAAAGATTGCTGTTTTGTCTCGGGATCAAAATGATGGACCCATGTTTCGTCCATGGTTACGAAACGAGACAAAAAGTTTTCAGAATCTGCTTGAAACTTGTCCAACAAAATCTTCGAAATGTCAAGTCGATTTTGTTTCTGACTGTCGGTTAACATTCTTTCGAGAAAACGTTCCGACACGAAGCAAACAAATGTCTACATTCAGAAAAAAACAAAAGAGAATCGATGTTTTTTTTAAAATTAATATTACAAATATGTGTCTGAGCTATGCCTGCCAGTATTAATTTTTTTTCTTACCAAGGAGTATGTCGTTCTCACTACTTTTTGATCCCTCCTCGTAGTATCACATAAATATCATTATTTTAGCTTCGATTGTGCTTGTATTATCAGTGATTTTTTGTTTTAATGATATTTATGTGATACTATAAATTAAAACTTGCGTGTTAGGTCATATAATTACCGGCAAATTAGTTTTTGCTATCTGAAGAAGTGTTGATGAGCTGTGATGAGCAAAAAACACGAAAAAATAATAATTTTGCGCCACAAGCGAGAGCAACTATCTTAATATAATTAATCATCAAGTATTTTCATTCAAGTACTTTTTTTCGCTGCCATAACTGTGCACTGTACGATTTAAATTAGATGCCTCGGCAGACGTCGTTATTGTCTCTAACATTCTTTAGGTGGCATCGATACGTACCATGTGTTCGGCTCTTTCGCAGTTATGTGGTGAGTGCATGGAGGTGCCACTGTCCACCGTCGACTTGGATGATTTGCCGGGAGACGAGCCGAACTGGTTCGGGCGCCTCTTTTCACGACCCTGAAAACGAAACCCACATGCTTATAAACGTCATTTACAACACACTTGCTCATAAAGTGGCTCTAATTTTACCACAACTAGGCACATAATGGCACCTGTAATCAAACTGTGACTTTTTCATTGCTATTATTCACAAGTGAGTTATAGAGACAGTTGAACAATTACACAGAGTGTGTATTTCTGTTTTACACCTGTAATCAAACTGTGACTTTTTCATTGCTATTATTCACAAGTGAGTTATAGAGACAGTTGGACATTTACGCAGAGTGTGTATTTCTGTTTTATTATTATTTTCTTCATAAGTGTGTTGAAAAACGTCGTATGATAAACGTGTGTATTGATGATTACCGTCCTCGGCTCTCTTAAGACCCTCACCTGCGCCTGAGCGGTAATCACCAACATTACACACATTACAACTATGTAATATATTGTATATTACATAGATATATTTTTTTTTATTATGCATAGAAAAATACCCAGAACACCCTGAACAAATATCTGCGATTGTACAAATATTTGTTCCGAGGCGGGAATCGAACCCGCAACCTCCTGCGTCGCAGGCGAACCTTCGCCCACCGCGCCACAGATGTCGTCTGAATAGAATATGAATAGAGGAATACTTACAGGGTTAACCAACTCAGCGCTGAGTCCCAGGTATTGATGTAGCGCTGTGAACGTGACCCGCTGTAAACGCACCATTATTATCTGCAACAAACAAATGACAACAAATATAAGTAAGAAATCCTGATTTTACATCTTATTAGTATATCAGTTATCTAGTACCCATAACAAAAGCTCTGCTTAGCTTGGGGCTAGATAATATTGTGTGAACTGTCCAGCATTATTTATTTTATTTATTTATTTTATTATAGCATTTTATATCTACAAAGAAGGTATTTGTTGCTGGTCTTATGAAGTTTGGACGTTTGTCTTCCACGGCTGAACTGAGGGCCTAGTACAGGTTTGTCTAAGTTTCGCATTCGGTATCTCGACTATCGAATTGCGAGTCGTTATTTGTTTTTATGTATGGTTTTGATGGCATTCTAGGGGCACTTAAATATCCTGCATGCAAAAACGACATTTCGACTCGCAATTCGGTTTTCGTTGATCCCAAGTTACAAACCTGTACTAAGCCCTCTAATTTCGATGAAATTTAGTAAAGACGGCATTTTTTTTTTAATTTTGACGTCCTATTTTTTTTTTTGTTAGTAGCTATTTTGTGAAAGAGTTTATCCATGTACTACCACTATACCTATTTCTGCCGCAAAGCATTAGTTCTCACATTGCTGTGTCCCGGTTTGAAGGGTGGGTGCCGGTGAAATTACAGGCACATGAGACTTTTCATCTTTATGTCTCAGGGTGGCGGGCGCAGTGCAATGCCACATCCTCCTAGGTGGACGGGACCTATGAGGTAATGCACTGTTCATAGGCAGAGGGTACCACTTAACATCAGGTGGGCCATATGCTTGATCCGCCATTCCAAGTAGAATAAAAAAAATGGTGCTCCTTGGATCTGAACCCACGACCAGAGGATGGAAGTAGCATCAGTTATGAAGTACCTGAATAACTCGAACAAATATGTCCGGATACTCCTTGAAGACTTCCTGGAACGCTCTCATCGGTAGCTTGATCACTTGAGAGTCTTCTAACGCCTTCGCGTTCACCGTCTTGTACGGTTGGGAGTTACCCTGAAACATTAC
The DNA here is from genome assembly GCA_932527175.1 of Operophtera brumata. Taxonomy (NCBI): domain Eukaryota; kingdom Metazoa; phylum Arthropoda; class Insecta; order Lepidoptera; family Geometridae; genus Operophtera; species Operophtera brumata. Next base: position 16,412,427 of record OW052238.1, on the reverse strand, counting down.
AGAATCATGAATTAAAACCTATTTTTTTTTTTAGATATTTTTTATAATACGTAGAAAATACCCAGAACACCAAATCAAAAAAAAAACAAATATCATTTATTGTGAAACATAGGTATTAAGATGTAATATAAAAATTAATAAAAACAATGTCCACTATGTAACCAAGATTGGTGTACAATAACAAAACAAATATCTGCGATTGCAATAATATTTGTTCCGAGGCGGGAATAGAACCCGCAACCTCCTGCGTTACAGGCTAACCTTCACCCGCCGCGCCACAGAGGTCGTCATATATAAGTTTTTTGTGAAAACTATATTTTTCAATACAATCTTTTATTAAATGAATGATCGTAACCGTGTGCTGGTCAAAATGAGCCTAAACACGGCCAGTCTACTATTATCCATCGAAGAGTTCCGTTGTCAACCTTCCGTCTCCATCATCAGATCAGCTCGCTGTCACCATAATGGGTCCCCGAGACGATCAAGTGCACTTGACAAGTCTACGTGCTGTCAAGTATGGTCCAGCCCGTAGATACATGACGGGACTTGTCAAGTCAACGCTGTAAACGATCAATATTCACTTCAAGCACGTAGACTTGTCAAGTGCACTTGATTGTTTCGGGGACCCATAATATTGCATTGTCATCGGAACTTGACAGGTATGCAAAATATCATCTAGTTTACATGGTAATGTACATCATATATTTTTTTAGTTTTATCTTTCTCTTATTTTAGAAGTTACCGGGGGGGGGACACATTTTACCACTTTGTAACTGTCCCGCGCAAACTATTCAGTTTAGAAAAAAATTATATTAGAAACCTCAATATCATTTTTGAAGACCTATCCTTATATACGCCTCAGGTATGGATTTTATGAAAAAAATAATAATTGAGTTTCAGTTCTAAGTATGGGGAACTACAAAAATTTATTGTTTTTTTTCTATTTTTGTGTATCTTAATGCGGTTTACAGAATACATCTACTTACCAAGTTTCAACAGCACAGCTCATATAGTTTCGGAAAAAAGTGGCTGTGACATACATGGACAGACAGACAGACAGACATGACGAATCCCTAAGAGTTCCGTTTTTTCCATTTGGCTACGGAACCCTACAAAAGAGGGAGAGTTTACCGTGAGGACATCTGTGAAACTGAGCAGTGAAGTGACGCTCTCGCCGGCCCGCACCACCTTCAGAGACAGCCCGCTGCCATCTTGATTCGTGATGTACACGTTCACTCGGCCCGTCTGTACTACGTACACATTCTCGTCCGTGTCACCTGCAAACGACACGTGAATACCTTACCGTGAGGACATCTGTGAAACTGAGTAGTGAAGTGACGCTCTCGCCGGCCCGCACCACCTTCAGAGACAGCCCGCTGCCATCTTGATTCGTGATGTACACGTTCACTCGCCCCGTCTGTACTACGTACACATTCTCGTCAGTGTCACCTGCAAACGACACGTGAATACTTTACCGTGAGCACATCTGTGAAACTGAGTAGTGAAGTGACGCTCTCGCCGGCCCGCACCACCTTCAGAGACAGCCCGCTGCCATCTTGATTCGTGATGTACACGTTCACTCGCCCCGTCTGTACTACGTACACATTCTCGTCAGTGTCACCTGCAAACGACACGTGAATACTTTACCGTGAGCACATCTGTGAAACTGAGTAGTGAAGTGACGATCTCGCCGGCCCGCACCACCTTCAGAGACAGCCCGCTGCCATCTTGATTCGTGATGTACACGTTCACTCGCCCCGTCTGTACTACATACACAATCTCGTCAGTGTCACCTGCAAACGACATGTGAATACTTTACCGTGAGCACATCTGTGAAACTGAGTAGTGAAGTGACGCTCTCGCCGGCCCGCACCACCTTCAGAGACAGCCCGCTGCCATCTTGATTCGTGATGTACACGTTCACTCGCCCCGTCTGTACTACATACACATTCTCGTCCGTGTCACCTGGAAACGACACGTAAATGACGTCAATACATTTGCCTGAGAATATACCTCTCCGTCTCCTCCCGTGGATGTCATAAAAACCGACTAAGGGACATCTGTCCATCCTAAGGGCGCGCGCGTACACATAGAATGTCCGTTTTATAGGTCCGTTTAAACGTATATGTTATTAGCGTATGTACCTAGTTGTATGAGCGAGTTCACACAGAATACAGTATTCCTGATCGATTACTGGATCCGGTGGGGGGGAGGGGAGGCGGAGCCTTACAGTGGACGTCTAACGGCTGATCAATCGGTAGTGATCAATCTACCTACTCATCATCATCATCAGCCGACAGAAGTCCACTGCTGATCATACTTCGAACGGTCTTGAGCCGCCTTCATCCTCCGGCATCAGACAACCGCAAAATCACCGATTCACTTTTTTTTTAAATCATTGATAGACCTTTGTTTGACCACGATCTCGCCTGTTGGTAAGTGACGATGTGATGTGGCCGAAGATGGAGCACAAAGGTCTAGAAGGCACCTATTCACTCTAGCCTTGAAGAGACCCACCGATCTATTACGCACCAACTTTGAACAGAAATGAGCCAGCCGACAGGTTGATAATCTCCGTGTGCTTGCAGAGCATCAGAAACACCGGCTTCTCGAAGTGTCCGAACACCCTGATGCTGTGCAGCATGTAGAGAGCGTCGGGCGGGACCCTGTCGTCACTGGTGAGGTCTTCTTCCAGGTACTCTGCTGGAGGTTCCAAGACCTGGAATCAGACAAAGATTCTTTGGTGCCAATGCCAATGGTCCTAGCCAATAGGACCTGCGGGGGAATTGCTTAGTAGACCGACATTTGATGTTGATTACCAGTTTGCTGTTCATTGCGCAGCGTGTTTTAGCTTTTTTACAAGAACATTATTATTTAAAACACGAGGCGCAATTGAATAGCAAACTGGACATCGAAATCAAACGTCAGTCTACTACGCAATAACCCCACTGCTCCGACAATGCCGTGGGTGTGGCAACCTATTGGTCAGAAGTAATTAATTTTGTAAAAATTAAAAAACCCTCAAGTCAATGAAACGGCTAAACCGATTTTGATCAAATATAGCTTAGAACACCCCTGACAAATTCACCTTTCAAACAAAAACCAAAAATCGAAATCGGTTCATCCGTTCGGGAGCTACTATGCCATAGACAGACACACACAGACACGTCAAACTTATTACACCCCGTCGTTTTTGCGTCGGGGGTTAAAAAAGGCTTTCAGTGACACATATATACGAAAGAAGAAGGATGGTCCTAGTGCGTTGGTCTTATGTTACAACAGACGCGATAGTGAAAAAATTAAAATGAAAAATGTTTTTATCACAGGAAAATACATTACATCCAACAAACAATATTCACAATTTAACACAGCTAAGAGGTAGGTATATATTAATTGGACACAAGTATTTCGCAGACAACTAATTAATCCTAGATGGTAATATCTATCGGTTTCCTCACTAGGCGAGGCCTGTATCGAGGAAACCTGAACACGAGGAAATCATTATTTTATTTAAAATTGCTCAGCTGACAGAATCAGACTTTGCCATTTGATGTGAAAATTATAATGAATAAATTTCCAAATTTTTTTTGATGTGTATACTGATATAATCTGATGGTCCACCAGAGGGCCTAGCACAGGTTTGCCTAAGTTTTGCATTCGGTATCCCGACTATCGAATTGACAGGCGATTTTTGTTTTTATGTATGGTTTTAATGAGTTTATCAACAAGTCCGCTCGGGGCGCTTATCATTTTCTCCATAAAAAACTACATTTCGACTCGCAATTCAGTTTTCGTTATTCCGAGTGGTTCAAATTGCAAACCTATACTCGAACCTGTGGTTCGATTTTGGTATAATACAAATTGGGGTTATGTGAAGACCGTGGAAGGCAAATCAAAATGACTGTTGGTGCTGAAAGATATATATTTCAAGACAAAACCGTTTATTATTTATCCAAAGTCGTACCACCAGTGGTCAACATACAGTCTATGCTCTAAGTATAGTCTTCTTTTTTTTTTTTTTTTTTTTTTATACTACTGTATGACGGAACAAGCAGATGGCCCACCTGATGTTAAGCGGTAACCTCTGCCTATAAACAATGCATTACCTCACAGGTCACGTCCACCTAGGACGCGCCCTATGTGGCATTGCACTGCGCCCGCCACCCTGAGACATAAAGATGAAAAGTCTCATGTGCCTGTAATTTCACCGGCACCCTTACCCTTCAAACCGGAACACAGCAATGCGAGCACTACTGCTTTGCGGCAGAAATAGGTCTTCTGATGATAATGATGATAAAATTAGTATACGGAACCGTTAGCTAATTAAAATTAGCCCAGACACGATCGCGTTTTGCTGAATCGATATATCTAGGTTATAGGCATTAAGGCGCTATAGGTTCAACGAACATTTTTGTATGAGGCGAAGAAGGCGAGCGCACGCTCTGATACCGTGTTTTTATGTATAAAAAAATTATATAAAAATGTCGTTCAAAGTTTTTTTTTTTTGTTGATGAATTCACTAACTCAAATAATAACTTACATGTAACCAAATGTTTCAAAAATTAAAACGTGAGAGAAGTGAGTGAAAAATAGCATTTAAATTTGAAAAAGGAGGTATCTTTGTTATTTGTTTTTATCGAGTGAAGTAATTCAAATATTGTATTGAATTATTGATTTCACTAGATAAAAAGCTCAAGAATATCATATATATTTTTCTTCATAGTAAACTATGAAAATTCTTATCAAAAACTTTAAAATTCTAGAGACATTTGAGAACCTATCGCGCCTTAAGATATATTCATTTCCTAAAGAAGTTATACATACATACACACATACATAGACACACGCCTTTTTCCCCGAAAGGGTAGGCAGAGCCTCCAATGGGCCTCTTTTCACTGTAGGTTGCACCATCGTGGGAAATAGACGTGACATATGGTGAGCTCATCGTCGCCATTGCTTCCCACGACTGACTCTGCTAACGCTTTCTACCAAATAAGCTAGCAGCCAGAACGAATCTTACAAACAAGTCTGGGTAATCCCTTAGTCGGCTTTTACGACATCCACGGGAGGAGAAGGAGGGGTCTATTCTTGGACGGACAAACCATAATCATGTATATTCTTAAAAAGTTGTGAACCAACCTTCAGCTGCTCAGGAGCTGACTCCTTCTTCAGTTGCAGAAGTTTCCTCGCGAACCTCATGACCGCCCGTCGCTTCTTGCCCTGTCCCGAGTTGGAGATGGACTTCACTTTCCTCAGCATCCGTCTACCGTAGAACAGCATCTTGTCACGCTTGCGGAATCTCTTCGCCGGCTCGCCGGACCCTCCCACCACGCCGTGACCGCCTGATTGTTCTGCAAATGTACAAATACGATAGTTGCAACTGGACACTTTTTTTGTTATACTACTTGGAATGACGGATCAAGCCGATGACCCACGACCACCTGATGTTAAGCGGTAACCTCTACCTTTAACAACGCATTACCACATAGGTCACACACATTCACCAAGGGCACACCCTATGTGGCATTGCACTGCGCCCGCCACCCTGAGACATAAAGATGAAAAGTCTCATGTGCCTGTAATTTCACCGGCAACCATACCCTTCCAACCGGAACACACCAATGCGAGCACTACTGCTTTGCGGCAGAAATAGGTATGGTGGTAGTACTTCCCCGGACGAACTCTGTCACAAAAAAGCTCTACTACTACTAATAAATAAATAATGCTGGACAGTTCACACAAGGCTATTAGACAACGCTAAGCATTATTGGGTATTTTCTATGTATAATAAAAAATATCTATCTATGTTATTACATTGTATTAAGTATATCAGTTATCTAGTACCCATAACACAAGCTCTGCTTAGCTTGGGGCTAGATAATGTTGCGTAAACTGTCCAGCATTATTTATTAATTTATTATTTATTTATTATTTCGTGCTGTGTTACGTCTATTTATTTCAGCCTTAGTCTTGACCATTGGGCGCCGTCTACACTGCGTCTACTGGTACGTGGTCACTACTGGAGAACCAAGCATAGCTCTCTCCATAGCCCACGAACTGGACAACCGTATATTTTATGAGCGTTGATACCTTTGCTGCGCCATCGTCTGTAGTAATAGAAGAATACTACGAGCAGCGACACAAGAAGACATCCGCAGAAGGACCACAGCAACTGTAACAAAAATAAACAAGATGCCGCATTATATTTGAAGTCAAAGTCAAAGTCAAAAAGTATTTTATTCATTGAAATCAGAAGGATCATTTTGAATCGCCTTAAAAAATAAATTTGCATTTTTTTTTTTCCTTTTCCAACGCAACCAGACCTAGAAGAATCAGGCAAAAAACACGGTCTGTTTTTTTATTGATGATCCTTCTTACTACTAGTTGAAGAGCGTCTGTGTGGTGCCTCGAGAACAAGTGGAAGCTGATTCAAAGAAAAAACGGAAAACCTCTACTGATATCCCCTAGAGGATTAAAGCCAGAAGCATGATTTTTACCTAATCTATCTCGTCCCACTGCTGGGCAATAGTCAGCCACCGTTTCCCGCAGTTTCCCACCATTCCTTTTCAAACATATCGATATCTTCCTACGGACAAGTTCATCAAATGCAATGGAGGAGGGGTGTTAAGACCTGCACTGACGTCCCGCTGTTGGGTGGTATTGTGCATAATATGGCGTATGTACCCCTTAGTCGGCTTTCACTACATACACGGGAGGAGAATGGAGGGGTCTTATTCTAAGGCCATAACGTACACAGATCATTCAGACTTTTTCAGCCTGTGCGGTGGTGTGACGAGCTTGTAGTGGTAGGTATAGTGCGCGTCATGTAAAAAGAACGCTGGCGGTCAAGCTTCTAGAGGCGTTCCAGCGTTCTTTTTACATGACGCGTACAATAATTGTACATTATTTGTAGTAAACTAGGTAGGCACTCATTCAATGCATAGGTATACATCTCTTAAAGTAGAAAAGTAAGTAATCTCTTAAAAAGAACGCCTGAAGAAGCTTGACCGCCAGCGTTCTTTTTACATGACGCGCACTATATACCTATTGCTGCGCAGTATTCTACGAAGATAAATAATCACATTAGTTAGTTGGTATATCTGACTCATTTTGAAGAAATTAGGTTATAACTTAGGCGCATCCAGCAGCTGATTGGTCTTATTTGGAGGCTTTCTCCTTATAGAGGAGTCAAAGTTATGTGCAGAAAAAAATTGGTATGTCATTCATCTGTAAAGTGAACGTACAAAAATGTTCTACCTTTCATTAAACCATGTGTAAAAACATAAACAAGTGCAGCTGTATTCCACTGATTTGATTAAACTTCTAAACGACTTAGAATTTTGTACTTTTTCTTTCACCTGTCGTTTTTTTTTTATGATTCTGCGATTTGACGTTTTTTGTGCAAATAATTGTTTTTCGTGATTTTTTGCTTAGTTTTAGTTCCGCGACCGCTATTCTGTCACTTTTTTATTTACCTGAACTTTAATGAGTTGGAGAGTGACGGAATTTGGCTATTGTATGCGCCTTAAAAACTAGATCAAAACAGAGCATACATTTTATCCCATACTAATTCACGCCCCCTCGAGATCAAAACGCAGGTGAAACCGGTAGCGGCCGCTTGCGGTAGTTGCACTTTCCATATTAATATATTTTAGCTTAAAACACATGTAAGAAAGGGGTGCTGTGGTGTGTCCGGCCTAAGAATAGACCCCTCCGTCTATTCCCATGGATGTCGTAAAAGCCGACTAAGGGATTACCCGGACTTGTTGATAAGATTCGTTGGTATAAGATTTGTCCTGGCTGCTAGCTTATTATGGAATGTGTTATTACCGGAAGAAAGCGTTAGCCGAGTCAGTCGTGGGAAGCAATGGCGGCGATGAGCTCGCACCACTTGTCACGTCTATATACTACGATGGTGCAACCCACTGTGAAAAGAGGCCCATTGAGGCTCTACCTACCCCTTCGGGGAAAAAGGCGTGTGTCTATGTATGTATGTAAGTAAGTATAACCGAATGTCATAAATTATACGTCATATTTTCAGCCAGTAAACAACATTCTATAATAACTAAACTAGGTACCTACTTACCACAAAGTAATCCATTACCAGGTAACTACGCGGTTTGCAACTTTAACAATAATATCATAAACATTCCGACACAAGGACAAACTTTTGAATGATACACAAAGAGCTATACAATTTATTTGGTCCTCTACAAAAACCACTGCCGTCCACCAGCGTCCACTACCTCAGAGTAACTAATCAAGACATGACGAGAGCACCTACGATGATGGTAGAAATAGTTGGAAATTAAATAATGTGCTCATGGTGACCGGTTAGCCAGCTGTCGTTTTTTTTTTTTATACTACTTGAATGACGGAACAAGCAAATGCCCCACCTGATGTTAAGCGGTAACCTCTGCCTATGAACAGTGCATTACCACATAGGTCATGTCCACCTAGGACGCACTCTATGTGGCATTGCACTGCGCCCGCCACCCTGAGACAAAGATGAAAGGTCTCATGTGCCTGTAATTTCACCGGCACTGTTCTTACCCTTCAAACCGGAACACAGCAATGCGAGCATTACTGCTTTGCGGCATAAATAGGTATGGTGGTAGTACTTCCCCGGACGAACTCTTTCACAAAAAAGCTCTACTACTACTACTCGTCGTGTAACTTCTCTAGTATACATACCATATTATGCACACAATATTATGCATACAAAAGTGAAATGTAATCGTACAAACTACAGGGCTAATCGTGCTAAATCATTGATAGACCTTTGTTTGACCACGATCTCACCTGTTGGTAAGTGACGATGTGGCCGAAGATGAAGCACAAAGGTCTAGAAGGCACCTATTCACTCTAGCCTTGAAGAGACCCAGATTATAGTTTTCAGGAAAGACAGACGACGGTAGTGTATTCCACTCCTTAGCAGTTCGCATTATAAAGGTAGAAACGTTTAGTACGTATACCGAGCCGTGCGCCTGCTCGTCCTATGATGAAAAGGAGATGGTGGGATCGGATCATGAAGTTCCTGCGAGCATTCCCCGAAATGTAACCTATAGAAGATCGAAAGGCATGCGACCTTACGGCGGTGCTCGAGACTCTGGATAGTCTCCAATTCAGACGCAGTAAATTTTGAACGTTTGAACTTAGAATTAGTGCGATTGGCCCAGTACGCCCTCAACTAGTTCTAGAAACCTGCCCACAATAAGCCCACCCGCTTATCAGGTGTGGGATGTGTTTTTCGAAAGGTTTACAGTGTTCATAATGGTTTCCCATGATAGTACCAACGCAAACACCTATAGAAAACTTGCTTACGCCTGCCTAACAAAGGGTAATTATTTTCTTTATTGCCCCTCCATAGCCAGATTTATTACTCTGTATCCGGCACGCACGAACACTGATAGTCCGAGAAATTTGTAAACAATTCAAGGACTTGCCACACTAAAGATAAGTTACACAGTAGGTCATGTAGTTTCAATTAGTTGACTATTGCGTCAATATTTTGCAATCGTTTCCTGTATTTACCTAGTCACACAGACAAATATCCTCCTAAAGTCCCAACTAAATATGGCAACGTAACAAAAGGGATATATCGGGAATACCGATGCTAGAACTCACGTCACATTTAAACCAGGTTTCCGCAATTTTACGTAATATTTATAAAAGCATCGTGTTTCCGAAAATTGTGTCCAGAAGGAGGACATAAATCTGGTTGCGTGGACCTTTTGTCTTCAAAATTATTCCACTGTAATTAGTTTACTGGTAATTTCATTTTGTGTCAATCCTGTGAGTTCGATGACCTGGCGAGACGAGTGAACGAGTGCGAAACTAAAGGTTCACTTTCCATACAAAGAAAACAGAAACCTATACTCATATACAGAGGAAATAAAAGTGTTTGAATGCTGCCTTAGTGACACAAAACGTGGTTCCTAGTTATTCCACAAGACACAACTAAACTTTTCACTCAGATTCTGTTCACTGGTTGTGAAACTTGCCGGGAACAAACAGAAGTAAGCATACCTTGAAGAATTTGGAGAAACCTATCACAGGACAGAGCTGGATCCAAGAATACCAGTGTGTGAGCAGCAAGAACGACTTTTATGAGAGGAACCATCATTATAAGTCATCACTTCAAAAATCAGTTTTGTGATTCCCGGGTTTATTATAAGATAATACGCGAGTGAATAGAACTTTGACGTTACGACTTACCTATTTCCCTACTTATAATTTTAACGTTAGTCTTGTAATATTCTGTGACTGAGCGCTAATGCGAGCTGAATTGAACTTTGTTGCGTCCCATCAAGAGTCGCTATTTATATACATTTGTTCGTGAAGTGAACCTGCTGTACTTGTACTATTATTTATTCTATGGTTATAGAGAATACTAACCCTAAAAAATAGACAAACATGATATTTAGTTTATGTTTTAGAGTGTTATTGTGTATTTACAAATTTGTTATTTCTTCTAGTCTTCCAACAGCTAAGACTAGTAGCGAGAAGAAAATGTTCCATGCACATACTACCCGGCCCCAAAAGATTCTCCATGTTATATCAGGGCCGAAGGGGGTTCAAATATTCAAACGATCTGAGGTCCAGTATTGTCTTAAAACTTATGATGGCAATTCCCGGAAATTGCGATTAAGTGAAATCCGAACCAAACAGACAGGATGAAGGATAGTGGATAAAGAATCTGTCAAAAAGATTCAAGGGTCAGCTACAAGGCTTGGTGATAAGCCTGATTTTAACAGAGAAGCCACAGATTAGATAATAGTTAGTAGGAACTTAAGCTGATGGGCCTCTTGCTTGAACAGTCATCCAAGTAGAATAAAAAAAAAAAAAAAAAAAACTACGCTAGCGGCAGTTAGACATTCGGTCTACCGATTCGTACAGCATTCGCTCAAAACAAAGCTATGGCGCAATTTGTTATTTCACTCTTTTGCGAGTTAAATTCGTGATTCGTAGGTACTCGCATTCTTATTTTTTTATAATAATGCCCAAAAAAGATTTTCTTATTATCTGATGTATTTTATGCGTTGATTAGCATGTAAATCAATGACCTTTATCAATACGTGTAAAAAACGGAAAATTATTATAATAGTTTTAACTTTATCTGTGCTGTTGACATAACCAAATGTTGAGGTTTCCAATGTTGTGAATAAATGAGTATAATTTACTATGAGTTTGTGTGTATGTATATGTAAAATCACTCAAAAAGCCCAAATACATTGATATGTTGAATCTCCCCAAATGTATAATTCAGACTAACACACCCCAACAGTCACATTTTTTTAAATCTATTTAATCATTCTACGATGGTGCAACCCACTGTGAAAAGAGGCCTATTGTGGCTCTGCCTACCCCTTCGGGGAAAAAGGCGTGTGTCTATGTATGTATGTATGTAAATACATATTTTAGTTTTTTATTGTACCCATAAACCTATAAAGGTTTGTCTGGGTTAATGTTAATGTTAAAGAACTCCATTTTCCGCATTCGAACTCTATGGGCGGTCCATTATGCGTGTGTGAGGTTTGTCTGGGTACTCACATTCTTATTGAGCTGTACAAAAACAAAATTTAAAATATGGTAAGTATGTAATATATATTAGTCCACGCTAGGATTCCGTGTGTTATAGCTATCAGTAACTACGAGTACCATACTACCACAACACACAGACCCGGAACAAATATTTGCAGATAACACAAACATGTGTTCTGCAGCGGAAATCGAACCCGCAACCTCTCGTATCTTAGCCGGTTACTCGCTACCGCGGTACAGAGGACGACAAACTAAATTATTGGAATGTGCTACAGGTTTGAACCCACACCATTTGATTCTTCCACTATGCTAAGACTTCGGCGACAGCTGTGGCGGGGCGGGCGAACGTTCGCCTGCGACGCCGGAGGTTGCGGGTTCGATTCCCGCCCCGGAACAAATATTTGTGCAATCTGCAGATATTTGTTCAGGATGTTCCGGGTATTTTCTATGTATTATAAAAAATATCTATCTATATATATAAAACAAAGTCGTGTTAGTTACACCACTTATAACTCACTTGGCATGTATAACTTAACTATCTTGTGTGTATTTACTTTTTTCGGTGTATACTATGTTGGTGACTCTAATAAATAAATATAATATATAAACTCAAGATCGGCTGGACCGATGTTAATTCTCTTTTTTGGTGGATTCTTCTCAGCTCCGAATAGCAGAATAAGTAATAAAATATCGGGGGGGGGGGCTGTTTTTCACCGGGGGCTACCCGTGCGAAGCCGGGGCGAGTCGCTAGTGTTATATATTATATTAAGTATATCAGTTATCTAGTACCCATAACACAATCTCTGCTTAGCTTGGGGCTAGATAATGTTGTGTAAACTGTCCAGGATTATTTATTTATTTTATTTATTTACTTCTAATACATGTAATAAATCAGGAAATTGGTGCGACACAATAATGATAAAATTTAGTAGGTAGCTAGCCACTACGATAAAAAATGATAATCAAAACAAGCCTGATAAATGTCAAGGTCACATTATGTTATCACTCGGCCCTCGGCCTCTAAGCAAATTTACATATATTTTACTTTCAAAATGTTACAACTTCATAAAACAACAAAATAATTACTTGCTACCATTATTTCATATTCATAGGAATTTATTAAACTTTTATAATTATGGTTGTTAGGCAAGTCAATTATAAAATATTATAATTTAAAAAAAAACATTTACAATAGGTAAAAGCAATGCTAATAGCCGCAACACATTTTTTTTTTATAAATTTTTATGATGTAGCAAATTTTTTTAAAAACACACAAATCGAGCATATACTCCTTTTTTTTGAAGTTGGTTAAAAATGGAAGTAACTTTGTCAAGTTGGTTAGAACTCAACAGTAGAAAGGGCTTTGAAATAGAAATGATCTAAAACATGAGTAAATCTAAAATCTTAATCAATGGTTAATTCTCATAATTTTTATTCTATTCGCTTTAACATGCAAAAATCATTCTACATTTTGCTTCCAAGTAGGTACCATCAATTTAAATGGGGCTCTCTCCTTCACTATTATGTGCAAATGACAATTATTTGGGTATTTTTTTTAATTATATTTTTTTAATTATTGGTATTTTTTCATATCACATTAGAAGGTATTGTTTAAAAAAAATCTGTAATGACCCACAAAATGACCCATGTTTAAGGTTTTTTGAACTTTACAGGTTTATAACTTTACTTGGTTCTAATTTCAATTAATTTTCTTGTTTACCTAGATCTGTTTAAAATTTAGATACCTACTAGTTTATAAATTTATCTAGACTTTCCAGTAAGTCGCGCCTTTGTAAAAACGTACCTTTCTACTTGAATTTTAGTTGCACCGAGTCACTAAGTTAATTGGTTAATCGTAAGTTTGGCCCTCACGATACAGGCTCAGCCTAGTGTGAGGGCCGTCGATAATACTTAAATTTAGATTAAGCAGGCCGCATAAGCATTGTTCAGTTCCTTTTGTAACTTTTATTAATAAATGTTTTTAGTTTTATAACAGATTTTATTAATGCTGTAATAAACATTTTCTTTCTTTCTTGGAGACATGTTAACCATATAACACAAATTTATTTGTTTTATCATCATCATCATCATCATCATCATCAGCCTGTATCAGTCCACTGCTGGACATAGGCCTCTCCCAATGCTCGCCATTTTGACCGATTTCCAGCTCTCCCCATCCACTTTCTACCAGCCGCCTTACGCAGATCGTCGCTCTACCTAGCCAGGGAGCGCCCCACACTACGTTTACCAAGACGTGGTCTCCACTCTAGAACACGTTTGCCCCAGCGGTTGTCGGTTCTTCGGCATATATGCCCAGCCCATTGCCATTTCAGCTTGCTTATTCTCTGAGCTATATCGATGACCTTAGTTCTCTGTCGGATAACTTCGTTGAGGATTTTATCCCTCAGAGGAAACGTTATTTGTATTCCAGACATTAAATATGTCTTAAAAAAAATAGTATGGCACTAGCGCCTGTTATGACACATGTTTTGGCATAAAAAAATATTGCACAGGGCAACATCAACACCTACAGGCATCATACTTGTGCTGCCCTGTTTTTGCCCAATTACTTTAGTGAGGCATAGCGAAGCTATATTATGTATATAATAACAGTCATTGTACCTGGGGGTAAGTGGGTGTGTAGGTGTAGCAGAAAACACCCTTCCCTCCACAAGAAGACATACTCAAGTGTACCTTCCCAAACCAACCCCCAGCTACCCTGACTTTGTGCCTCCGTATTCTAAAGCCAATCCCAAACATTTCCTTTGTTATAGAAACGATATAAAGCAATTTCATTATTTATTTATTTGTGTGGAGTGTACATTAGACCAAAAATGTAGATAAATTTGTATTCTTATCTGGCGAAGGTCTATGCAAATTCCAGTGCATACTCTGTAGCACCTACCAAGGTTTCAGGCCGGGACATTTGTCCATTTTTAGCTAATCAAACAGTAGGTAACATTGAATTCAAGGATATTCTTTCGTAATGCGTTAGCAACAACCATTGCTCGAAATAACTAAAAGCTACGTAAAAAGCTCAAAAATAAGTGTAAATACAATAATTTGCTATTTACCATTCACAAACATTCTCAAAGGCTGTTCTAAAAAACTAAAATATAGAAAATCAATAACTTCTTACCTGATTCTCTTGGAAATTACAAGTCCATTCGGCAGTCCACGTTTTTACCGCAAACATATTCGATTTGTCATTTATATTACTCAAAAGACCTACTACATCCATTATTGCAAATTTATTTGTTCAATTATTTCAAAACTTTTCAACATTCAGCTCAGAACTAATAAAATAAAACACAATTTTCTTTCGAACCGACCGACCGAAACATTGTTTTTTCTATAATGTCAGTCTACAGCAGGATGACAGTGACACTGACTGACAGGGTCTCCAGATTGAGTTTTAAAATTTCCCCAGAAGTTATCAAAAACATCAACGTCAAGCGTCAACAACGTAGTGATATATTTTCGTGGTATTTTGTTGCTATCACACAAAAGCACAGACAATACATTTGTTAATTTTGGCAACCACATTTGAGTCAGCGCCATCTATCGAGCCAAATCGAACTACTACTTTTTTTTTATTTTAAAATGAAAAACCCTCAAAGCCATTTTCAAAGCCATTGTACACTCCTTCCAAGTCAGCCTCATTCAAGCCATATTTTAGTAAAACGGTGGCGGTTTTACTAAAACTTTTCTATACATATATTTCATTTCACTACACTTGTGCTATTGTGAAATCTCAAAATAATACAAAATTCACGGTAAATAATGAAATCACAAAACAATGAGATTTGTATAAAAAAATCTTGATAAACAGTGACAAACTGAACCTTGTTGTTACGTTAAGCAAATTAGAACGAGACAAAGGACTATAAATGGTGCCTCTCACTCTGTTAGTTTCTTGTAACAGCAGAGCGCGGTCCCTACTTATTAATCAAACGTAGTAAGTCCATGGATGTATCTCTATACTTCCATGGACTTACTACGTTATAGAGATCATGGACTCTAGATAGTTTGTATCATGAAGTAATAGATTTACCTATAACTTCATGGTTTGTATAGTGCCACCAACTTATCTGTAGATCGGTCAAAATGGAAACTATTGAAAACGTCACTTCGCTGTCAGTGGTTGTAGTGAGTTGCCGCTACAGATCAGTGTTACCAGATTATTATTAAGTAAATACCCGATATCGTTGGATAATATATATAAATATATATTTTCTGATCCTGTGTATGAAGTTGATACTTTATTTGCACAACATGGTCACAAATACTTACGAGTGCCAGCGTATCACTGTGACCTAAATCCCATAGAGATGATATAGAGTTCCATGAAAAGGAAAGTAGCGGAAGTAAACATGGAGCAAAAAACAAATATATGCCGCAACTAGTAACCAAAGCATTCAGCACTATTGATGCCTCCGAATGGCAGAAATATTGTGCACACGTGCACAAAATTGAACAGGAATATCGACAAAAAGACGGATATTTAGATCAACCTTTTATTGTCAATTATGACAGTGGCTCTGACACCGATAGTGACAGTGACTCAGATTTCGAGGAAATAATAGTAATTTATCCACTCGATCATACATAATTATGGTATTAATTCACAAACATCGGTTTTCTTTGATCATTATTACTGTGTGAAAAGTTTTATATAAACGAAAAATAATGTTTAAGTGTTTTTTTTATATGTATGGTAGTTTTAAGGTATTTATGTTGCTATGGCCTTATTGTTTAGGTGTTGTACAGTTCTCAATAAGCCTGAAATAAATATATTAATTGATTGATTAAAAAGGTATATTAATCATAAATGTATTTGTTATAAATAGGCATATATATATATTTTTGCGCTGCCTATTTTTCAGTATTTCTTTTCCCCGTTACACTGATTTTTGATAATACTATTTTGACGTCTACCCATATCCTAACTTAACGTACAATTTTAATAATCATTGTTATTATTTGTTTATTAATTACGTATAATTATTTATTGTGAAGCACACATCCGTGTTTTTGACTCAGATGGTTTCAGCGGAAGATCAGCGTTGTGTTGCTACAACACAACAAATGCTGAGCTGGATGCCAATTTGTGTCAGTGATGCATGGCTGGTACTAAGAGGCACAAATTAGTTTTATTTTTGTGTGTGTGTCTTTTAGTGTGGAATATTGTTTGTTGACTCATGTTGTTAACACAAATAAATGTTTTTTATTTCTTTCTTTCTTTCTTTATATATTTTTATTTATATGTCTCTAGACTGAAGTTCAAAGCATAAAAAGCACTTTGAACTTTCCATATTATTTGTAACCCTGAAATAATGTGATTATACATTTGTATATTATGTAACCTATGTATCAGATTACCTGTTACGGTAACATTTATCTATGTATCAATACATAGTAATGAATGACTAAAAAAAAAACTTACAATTTCGTCAGGACCTTATTACAACCATGTTTATACCGATTGCACAAAATATTTAATAGGTGGCCACCCTTTTCGATGGTAGCGCCCTCGAATCATTCTACTGAGGGGCAAGTCCGAGTTTACACACACCATCGTAACGATGATCGTAACGGCGAGTGTACGTGTATTGCGTAGTAACTAGCCATTAATCTGTGACGTTTTTGGCACAGATTAATAGCTAGTTATTATGTTATACACGTACGATCGTGTTACGTTCACCGTTACGATGGTGTTTGCAAAACTCAGACTCACCCTCAGAGGCCCTAGTCGGAGTTTTCCAAACACCATCGTAACGATGAACGTAACGGCGATCGTACATGTATAACACATGCATGAATCTTGCTTTGTTCTTAATCCGAGTTTGAGACACCGTTTTTTTTTTTAGATTGACTTAGGTTATTGTGGAATTTAGTAAATTGGTATTGGCAATGGCAGCCCAGCCTGACCTGACCCAGACTTGACAGAAAGATAAAAATCCACAGCCAAAACAAACTTATATAAAAAAAACGTAATTCCATTTATTCCTTCCTTGACTTCCATCCATCCATTCCATCACAGAATACTTTGATATATACCATTCCATTTCCATTCAGTGCTGCCAACTCAGTGGAATTTCCACTAGTTCTGGTGGTGTAGACTACCCTTTTAGCGAGTAAATATTGGATTTTGTGGCTAGTGGATTTTTCTAGTGTCTTTGATTGCTTCAGTTAGTGGTAAGGCACTACAACAACCACTAGTACAATTTTAACAAAAATAATCAGTTATATATGAATATATAAATAAATGATTGAATAAGGGTACATTTTTTTGTTGTGTAGGCAGCACAACAGAACTAAGGAGGTGGTTTTAGGGAATTCCCTTGATTAGTTAGTCAATTTCTTAATTTTGATCATGGACTTTATTTATATAGGAACTGGGTAAAGTTTGATTTGTTTAAAGTATTTTTTCCTATGGTTTTCCGCCAACGTTTAGTGGTTTTCTGGTGGTTTGCGAGACCGATGGTTTTAGTGGTTTTCGGTGCCATGAGGCCACATTTGGTGGGTTCGTAAAAATAAAATTGGCAACACTGTTTCCATTCATTCATTTCACATTTGATTCATTCAAATTTTGACGCCGTCTGGAGAGGTAGTGATAGTTCTGATTGTGGAAAATTTGTATTTCTTTGTGAAGTTTGTGCTGTTAGATCTCTGATACAATAAGATCACTCATGAACGTAAGTAAAATTAAATTAGTGATGTAGAATTTCCAATCATGTCGCACGCGCGTGAATTAACCTTGTCAATATGGCGGGTGACGACCACGTTATTTTCTTATATTTCCAGATGTCTTCTTCAAGGTACCGTGAATGGGACCTGTCTTGCAAAGTATACGTTGGTAACTTGGGTACAAACGCATCAAAGTATGACATAGAGAAAGTCTTCGCTAAATATGGAAACATCAGAAACGTGTGGGTGGCACGAAATCCGCCAGGATTCGCATTTGTGGAGTTTGAAGACCCCCGTGACGCTGAGGACGCAACGCGAGGTCTTGACGGAACGTAAGTTCGAAGAAGAACTTCTCTTTAAAACCTAAATTCACACACCTATTGATCGGATCTTCGAAAACGAATACGCTTGCGGCATCCGACAACCGCCATTTTGATTTCACTTGACCCAGATTTAGAATTTGTTTTGAACTTCTATTAGCTATAGCCGGCCAAAGAATATAATTTCCGCCTTTACTCGTGGATGTCGTACCTAACAGCCAACTTGGGGTTTACACCAGGAGATGGGCAGCAGCATCCACCTGAACTTCCAATAGGTACTTTGATCACCAATCTGCTTGCTGTGTGGTGTGTTTGATCAGGTATGGCAAACCTCCAACTCATTTAGGTAAAGGGCGAGGCATTGCCCTGCAGTTTTGTCTAATTACTTACTAATATTCTTTGGAAAGCGGCAAGACTGGTGCTATTCCAACCAAATCCAAGGTTACTGGAATTTCAGATTAGATAGTTATCTATATAATTTATGTCATAATCAAATAGGTACTTTCGTTAGCAAGATTACTACATGAACACTTCCAATTAATAACATAATCTGAGCATTTGAACAAGCATGGTTTGTATAACATAACACACCCAACTGTCTCTTACTTAGTCGTGATCCCACACTATGATTCCCTGTGTTGTGGGTATCAGGAACTATGAGCACCATGGTACGACTTGGTATGGTAACCACAGAAAAGCACACTCCTTAGATCCGTTTCATTCTCAATGTGAAACGCTTGAGTCATAAGTGTGCAATAGAACAGTACCTCCAATTCAAGACTGACATGTGCTATTCTTCTGTGGATGACAATTGTCTTGAGATGGGGAACATTTCTTACTACAAATATAGCATATTTTGTCATCTGTTGACTGTTAAGGCTAAGACCAGTTTTATAATTACAGGCGATGCTGTGGGACCCGCATTCGGGTTGAGATGTCAAATGGCCGCACTCGGAGAGAACACAGGTATACACTTATTTTAGTAATCTGTTAATGTTCATTTCAATATTTCAATAAGTTTAATGTTTACACATTGGTAAAAGAAAGTTTTAAAGAATCTGTTTAATTTACAGACCAGCCTCTCGTTTTATGTAAATGTAACTTTCACTGATTCTATAATTTGCATGAGCTACCATCTGTGTAAACAATTTGAGTTATTTATAAATTTTATACATACTCCAAGGTACGACGAGATAATAAATGTGGTGGGTGTTGGAACGTTTACAGGTCCATTTTATCAACCAACCACCAACACACCAACGACCTCACCACATCTCTTCACCACAACGGCTCGTTTGCCAAATCGACATCCGCGAACGCCGCTCGCCACTTCCTCAACTTCTGCCGTCGACTCTCCGTACTTCTGCGCGCATCGGCAGTCTCCAACTGCGCCCCCATAACTGTCCTAGCAGCCGTCACCTAATCCCGTCGAATCCTCCAAGGATTTGAGCTTAGAGTGCCACAAGGCATCCCAACATCATTGAAACCCCGACGCTTCGACTGCACGCACGCTGGCCGCACCGAGCAAATTATCAGCAACTCCCTGCAATCTCTCTCGCGTCCTATTCTGCGAAGATATACATCGGCTCGGTAATTCCCTCGGCCACACAGCAACACAACGGTCGACCTTCAACCTTCAGCTCACCATATTTGGGTACTATTTCAATCCTATACTTAGAAACCTTGCCTTACCTGTATTTAGTTTAGTAACGTTGGTGTCGAGGCGTAAATGAAAGTAATGTAGACTTAAAGATAGAACTCATACAAAAAAGCTTTTTCAATAAAGTTTTTGTTGGCTCGAGGTTTAAGAGCAACATAACTTTTCGAAATCTTATACTTAAACAAATCAACATTAATTATTACTTGGTACAATCATACAGTCGAAACTTTGTCAATTTTATTTTTGCAGAATCTGATAGCATGTGCAGCTACGATCCATCGCGCTACATTCAGATAATTCCTTAACCCGTTTTTTGGCTGACAAAAGCCCCAAACAAAGTCTTAACTGCACAGCTATCTCATACATGCAGTGGGCTATCCGTGTGACTTTCCAAAAATGTTCTCAGAATTTAACTTTAATGAAACATGTGTATAATCACATTTCAAATTCCCTTATAGATAAAGTTCAATATCAGGTTAGATTAATTGAGGAGATCGCTCCCGTAGGTAATTTTAGATTAGCATTCTAAGCCAGTTGAATACCCAATACTCGCAAAGAATGAACTAGAGTACGTACAACAATATTAATTTGAAAACAAGCACCTTCTAAAGAAACTAGATCACTTCACCAAGAGCCTAGGAACAGAAAGACTAGTGTTAAGCTAGGAACAGAAAGTCAAGCTATAAAGATAGTCAAGTTTTCAACAAATAAGCATTGCCGTTCAGCCAGCACTCAAGGCTTGCTGCTGTTGGGTTATGGCTTGGCGATCTAGTCGTTTTCAGACATAGGTACTGTTTCAATAACAAATGTGTACTTATATGATACGAGCAGCGCCTCGCGGTTTCACCCGAGTAAGTCTGGATCCCGTGGGAATATCGGGATAAAAATGTGCCTATGTGTTATTCCGGGAGTCCAGTTATCTCCATTCCAAATTTCATCCAAATCCATCCAGTAGTTTTTACGTGAAAGAGTAACAAACATCCATCCATACAAACTTTCGCGTTTGTAATAGTAGTAGGATAGGATGTATCTTTTGTGCATATCATATAAGTCAAGCTAGGAACAGAAAGTGCAACTAGAAACGCAGTCAAACTAGAAAGATGAAAGTCGAGCTGGAAAGATAAAGTAACTTTACCCATAAAGAAAATTGAAGCGAGGAATAGAAAGTCACGCTAAGCCCATTTTCTGCAGTATACTAATAGTGTGACTTCTCTAGATCGCGAAGCCGCAGCCCGCGGCGCCGCTCGTTCTCGCGCGGCCGCTCGGGCTCCCCAGCGCCCCGCCGCTCGCCGTCCGTGAGGCGCCGCTCACCATCCGTGCGCCGGTCCCGCTCGCGTGACCGGCGCTCGCGCTCCGATAGCCAGCCCAGGTGAGGACAACATTCTATTCAGGTGCCTTTTCAATGTTATGACCACTTTAGAAGTTTATTTGTGTTTGTCAATACGGGCTGACATGAACAATATGTTCAAAAGCCGCTAAATAAAGAGAAAATAAATAAAATATGTTATGACCAAGTCTACACAAATATTTGAACCTTGCTTGGAACACTGAACTAGGTTAAGGAGTAAGACCAAATAGAAGTTCTTTAAGCGAGGTGCCCACAAGACAGCAGATTCACACCAAGAATCAAACTCCGTTTTCAGCTTGCTCATTTTCACTTTTCTTTTTATAAAATAACACCCAACAGTCACATACATAGTCCTAATCCCACACTAGGATTCCCTGTCATGGGTACCATGGTACCACTACATCCAGACCTGGAACAAATATTTGCATACCATACAAACATCTGCAACCTCTCGCATCTCAAAACAACTTTCAAGCTGTTTGGAAAATGTTACAGTTAATTCTTATTAGTCCTCCATACCTCCTAGGCCTCCCCCATGTCACCACAAATGGTCCAACACATCCTATTTTAAAATCAACTAATTCTGGTTTTCCTTTGCAGATACTAAATGAACAAACTATGGAAAGATGTGTGTATAATCGGACAAGTAGGTTAAATTTTTATTATAAGTTTCTTAGAAGTAAAAGTGAAAGTGTGTATGTATGTTAAATATTATAGGTTATTTAGTTCTAAACTAGCAGCTTTTCGTAAATTAGGTTAATCACCTGTTTTGAAAATTTCAAAACTTTGCCATGTTTTTATTTCAAGTACACTAAAAGACTTATTTTTGTAGATATAAGCTAAAATGTTGTATAATTTGTATCCTATCACACGTCGGAAATTATTTTTCTGTTTTGTACCTACTTTAAATTAGAGTAAAAAATAAAACTAATATAATAAAAGTACTTATTGTTTTATTTTAAACCATTGTATAATAATTAAATTTAAATGTCACCCAAAAGTTCCGTTTCAGCGGGATCGGACCAACATCTTCAATATAACAAAGAAAAATAGCAGTGGTGTCATCTCTTGTCAATCGTTCGAACTAAATCTCAAACATTGAAGTTCCCAAATAAAACACCTGTAGATGGCATCCAGCGGCGCTTAGCAGAGTTGATAGTGCCCACAAATTTCGTCTCCAGCGTCATAGCTCGGTCCATTGCGAAACTGGTCAAGGCATCGCCGATTATAGGCAAAGATGCGGGTTCGAGTCCCGCTGGAACGGAATTTTTGGTTCACATTTAAATTCATTGTATAATAAAATATACTATCTATCGTAGAACATCCACAACCAAATTAATAACACGTAAAAATATAAAAAAAGTACAAAATTAGTAATTAGCATAATATTTGCCTATATAGATAAAATAAATCTGGAATGTCTCAAATTAAATAAACACAATTTAGAACCTCTTCCTTAGTCTGAAAGTCTTATTTTGAGCAATCTGAATCTACATGGTCACACACTATCTTAACTTAGCGTGTGGAGCCAGAAACAAGTGATAAAGATTTAAGATTTTGTACTTGTTTGACATAATTTCAAATTTCCACATTCCCAAGTCGACAAAAGTTAAAACGGGGACAGTCATGGATAAAATAAAACCATCATTCTTTGATACATTTTGAAACAATTCGTCCTAGCTAACTGCTTGTTTAAAGAATGTGTTATTACTGGAAGAAAGCGTTAGCAGAGTCAGTTGTGGGAAGCAATGGCGGCGTTGAGCTCACCACTTATAATGTCTTTCCTACGATGGTGCAACCCACAGTGCAAAGAGGCCCATTTGAAGCTCTACCTACCCTTTCGGGGAAAAAGGCGTGTATCTATGTATGTATGTTTTATGGTTTCCGTCAAGTTCACTGCACAATCTGATCCCACCATCTCCTATTCATCATAGGACGAGCAGGCGTACGGCTCAGTACCATCCTTACCTCATTGGTATACCTTCTATTCGCACAAAACGTTTCGGTTCTACCTTTATAATGCGAACTGCTAAGGAGTGGAATACACTGCCGTCGTCTGTCTTTCCTGAAAACTATAATCTGGGTCTCTTCAAGTCTAGAGTGAATAGGTGCCTTCTAGACCTTTGTGCTCCATCTTCGGCCACATCGTCACTTACCAACAGGTGAGATCGTGGTCAAACAAAAGTCAATAAATGTTAAAAAAAAAAAAAAAAAAAAATAGCAGCCTCACCGTGGAATTTAGTGGTTTCAACTGTACTGTGTCATTTTGCTTTAAGAATGCGGCAGTTTGAAATCGAGTCAAAAAAGTACAAATCCAGATACAAGGTAAGAGGCGACAATCAAGTCTTGATTAACGTTAGTAGTGGACTGTAGCACAGATAAAATAATACTATACACGGAAGGCAGTTTATCACAAAAATCCTGTACATATCAAAGATGCTTGGCACCGCAATAATATTTAATTTATGAAGTTATTAAACATCACCTAAGACAATTTCTTTTACAAAATTACAGCCTTATAAAATTCGTCATAACAATACTGAATATTGGCATCTTTTTCCTCTATATAATTTATTTATCTCTTTATTATGGAACATCAACTGAATATACATAGTTGGATGTTTACAGTTGCTAGTTTAGGTTCAAATTTGCATGTAATTCTAATTATAGATCAACACATCGTGCGCTATACGTTTTGCTTAAACATAATTTAAAAAGACGACATATTAAGGGTGATGATGGCAACATGCTTACATAGGTATTTCTTATAAACAAAGGCTAAGCATAAACAAGACGAAAAAATCTATTATAGCATTAAGGGGCACATTTGAGGCTCTGCCTACCCTTTCGGGAATGTGTATGTGCATTTCAAGAGTTTGATGAGATAATACTCAATATAGGAGCTAACTTCGATAGTGTCAACAAAATTGAATGAGGGGTTTTCACGGCCATTTCACATCATGCTTAAACCCTTGCAAATAGATGGCGCCTGCTCTGTATTTAACCTTCAAAATAAAGTGAGATGTCAAAGTCAACAACGTAGTGATATATTTTCGTGTTACTACCACCCAAAAGCACAAACAATGGTAGCGATTTGAAGTTGCATTCTCGAAAGCTAAAGCTAACTAAACGTATTGCCATCCTTTTCTTTTGTATATAAAAAGCAAAGGACCGTGATTGTATTTTTAGCTTTAGAGAATACAATCTCAAATCGCTACCACTGTATATGTTAATTTTGGCAACCACATGTGAGTCAGCGCCATCTATCGAGTCAAATCGAACTACTTTTTTTAAAATTCCAAAATGAAAATCCCTTATGTGGATCAAACTTCGTTTTATATGGATCGGGCTAGCGGTACACTTGCGTTAAAGCTATTTTAAACCTACTTAATCTTTTTTAAGCTCACAGGCTGCTGTTTCCTGCTCTGAAAGAAGTCAAAATATACATACGTCCCTACACCTACAAAAACAGTGCCAATCACATGTAGAAAAGTAAAGTTATTCTTAAATACTACAGCTGATATCAGCAGAGATATAAACTTCCGTAAAGTCAGTATAAAAGATACTGTGACGGTATTTTCTTTAGTAGCCAACTCGTGGACGGAGTGTGTACAGTAGAACTGCGATATGATGGAGAGGGCTATGATTACCCACATGTCCAGTTGAAGGTCCACAGCGCTGGCTCGCAGTTGAGGAGACATTGCAAGGAATAACGGCATCGGCAGTGCATACGTGTAGAACAGCATCTGTGGAAGGAAATTGAAATGTTTAACCCCCAACGAAAAACGAAGGGATGTTATAAGTTTGACGTGTGTGTGTGTGTGTGTGTGCGTGTATGTCTGTATGTGTGTGTGCGTGAATGAGCGTGTGTGTGTGTGTGTGCTTGTATGTCTCTGTGTGTGTGTGTGTGTGTGCTTGTATGTCTCTGTGTGTGTGTGTGTGTGCGTGTATATCTGTGTGTGTGTGTCTGTCCCATCGTAGCTCCCGAACGGATGAACCGATTTAGTTTTTTTGTTTGTTTGAAAGGTGTACATATTTGTCGGGAGTGTTCTTAGCTTTGTTTGATCAAAATCGGTTCGCCGTTCAGCGTTGGGGTTTTTTAAATTTATACAAAATTTAATTACTTGTTAAAGATATTTCTAATATTTACCTAATATAAGGAGAAAATTGTTTCTGCTAAGTAATAAGGGCTTTCCATATTTGAATTTAAAAAAAGGTAGTGCGATTTGGCTTGATAGATGGCACTGACTCAAATGTGGTTGCCAAAATTAACAAATGCATTGTCTGTGCTTTTGTGTGATAGTAACAAAATACCATGAAAATATATCACCACGTTGTTGACGTTGACATTGCACTTTATTTTGACAGTTAAGTACAGAGCTGGCGCCATCTATTTTAAGCATGATGTGAAACGACCGTGAAAACCCCTCATTGAATGAGCAAAGCTCTGGAGCTTCTAACATAAGGTTAGGCTTGTCCTAGTTAAGATACACCTAAGCCTAAGAACCTAGCCAAAGAAAGAAAGACCTAACCTTAGTGGACTAAGGAATGGCTTAGGGTTAGTGCAAGCAAATTTATCGTTAGGAGTAGTCTAAACAAGTTAGGAAAGAACTTATGCGATTCATAACTTTAGTGGAAACGGGTGTAAATCTGCGTAAATTAACATTGCGCCGCAACTATACTGTTTACCGATAGATGGCGTTACCTTAAGTTCACCAAGATTAAACGTAGTTGTACTTTATATTTTGTGCGTGTACGTTAGTATTTCCAGGGAGCGCAAAAAGGGCCCGTTGGTGGCCTAGTTGCGGAGAAGAGTCTGCTCTACAAGTAGTATTTCCAGCCTAAAACTACCAACTTATATGTGTCAGTAATGTACGTACCTCATCGGAATGCTTCCCGTACTTGGCATACAACGATTCCTGCTGCAGGCCAGTGAGCGCACCCGTGAACAGTGTAGCTAGTAGCACCGACACACCAGCACACCACCATAAAAACTGCCCTGTAAAATAATATATAAACTCTAAGTTCGTTTGTGTTTTGGCTATGGCTATCTGTCTGTACAAAAATGTCCAAAAATAAGACCTTCACCGAAAAACTTCTGGGATAATTTTATTACTATAGATGAAGTTCTCAGAGAGCATCAGCACTAACGATTTCAAGAAATTTATATGATGTAGTAGGCTTGCAGTACACAGTCAAGTGGGCTCTTCCCGGTTTGGAACCTTGCTGGTTCCTCCAATGCAATGTTTGAAAGAATAAGACAGAGCGCCAGCGCCCTAGGTTTGAATTCGGAAATGTCCACAGTTTACTTGCAAAACGGTAATTTACGCGCAAATTTTTTATAAAACTTGTTCCAGGACGTACGTGTTTTTGATAAAGCCGTTTTAGTTTGTGGTAAAAATGTTATTCATTTAGAATCTCTATAGCATGTGCGAGGTTTATATTGCGATGTCATCCTTACTTTTGCAATTTATGAGTAGGTACTTTAAAACGGCCAAAGTTCAGGTATGTGCAAAAAAACTGATTTTCGGAGCCTTTTACTGAATTTGTTTCCCAAATACTTGTATTGTTACTACCAAAGAAACTTAGGTATAGTGTACAGCAGGGGTTCCCAAACTTATTTTGTCTACTGCCAACTTGGAGAATAAATTACTTTTTAGCGCCCCCATTTCTTCACCTACTTAAAAACCACTATAACATCAAATTAAATTAATTATTGTGAGCTATATTAGCGGAAATTAAACATGCACAAATCGGGTTATTTACCATAAACTTGTTAAAACACGATTGCCTGCGGTCTATTATCTATGAAAATTACCTAACTATGAATACTAATAGGTAACTATTAAAATGCGAATGTTGGTCTGATCCCCCATTTTTTTTCTGAGTCTCTTACCGCCCCCCTTTAGGCCTGCAGCGCCCACAAGGGGGCGTTATCGCCCACTTTGGGAACCCCTGGTGTACAGGATACATATAAGTACAAAACATCTAAAAAACTATTTGTTAAAACGCCATAATCATGTACGAGCTACGTACCAGCGCTTGTATCGAAAGATCGAAAGTATAACTGCGTTGGCCGCTCGTAAGCTTAGCCCTAAGCTTATTAGTTCCGGTTAAAAAACCGTGTTTGTGCAATATTAAAAGCAGCTATGTACCTTTGCTCTGCTCTGTGGGGGCTCCACCATACATTGCTACTGCCACCCCAATGGTAATGAGGATTGACCCAATGGCATTGTTGGGTCTAGGGTACTGCTTCTTGGCATAACAGTAGACCAGCATACTCGCGGGCGACGAAGCTGATCTGAAAGAAGAATAAATGCGTGAACATTGGTTCTATCTTAGTCACTCTGCATTAGGTACTGGCGCTAGTTACTGTGTTAGGTACTGGACACTTCATCATCATCAACTGTTACACGTCCACTGCTGGACAAGGTCTCTCCTATAGTATGCAATGGTCACTGCATCACAATCTGCCAGTCTCCACACTTGGCAGGCGGATTGGTGTTGATAACTCACGTGAATGCAGCTGTCTCCGTCTCCTCCCGTGGGGGGAGGAGACGGGGGCAGGGGTTTGTTCTTAGGCCAGACACAACTTAGACATTCATGGTCAATGAAAAATGCCATAAGTCCTTCTTTATCTATCTATGGCCTTGTAAAAATCTATCAAACCATATTGCCATCTTTTACTAATTAATCAACAATGACAGGGCTAATTTAAGTACCTTTTTTATAGTTTTTGTAAGGAGGCTAATGGTACTGATTCTAAGCAACATTATCTATAGATAAACCACAATAATGTTACACAGTCATGCAAATGTCAATCATAACCGCTATTATTGAATTATAAATGGAAAGGTATGGTTGGAATGGTATCGACACAGACAAAAATAAACTCTAACTACTCCACTGATGGTTCAAATCAGATAATCTAGATATTCATCATTCAGATAGTCATCACATTGGACGGTAGGTTATCTGTCAGTCATAGCAGTGGCTGTGGTAAAACTGACAGCAAAACCTAGTGTCTAAAGGCCACGTAAAGGCACTCTCGTGGCACACTCCGCTTGCGAATAGTCTCCATCCTTGTCCATTGTTTGATCAGACTGTGTTAGTAAATATACTTTTACCGACTTGTAGTGAGTCTGATCGAGCCCATATCACATCTACACCAGTAAATGTATCATTCCCCCTCCTGTGCTCAAGGGGCTGACCCTCAATGTCTAGTCTAGGAGTTATTAGACTAAATAAATATGACTGCAAGATTTTCTGCGCTGTTTAGCTCTAGAGTATGCTACACAGAATCCAGACCAGTTTTTATAAAGGGTTGTAGACTAAGGTATGTAAGTAGGTACTAAAAGTTACCGTATAATCATATGTAGTGTAGAAGGCACATGCAAAGCGTAAACATAGTTATTTGCCACACTCGAAACAAAAAACATAGCTACAAGTTTTGTGTATTGCTTTATCGGAATCTTTGGACTTACCTGAAAATACATTACAATGGAATAAAAAGGCATGATCCTACGCAGCTATAAGCGCACTAGATCAAGCAAATTGGATTCATAAATTGTATTCTGTGAGTACAAAACCACAGCAATAATACCTAGTGCTTGAGAATTTATTTCCCAACTTACCGTACCAAACTTCGAAATGAAAATAAATCCGTAAAGTGCTATGAAAAAAAACTGTAAAAACGTTACGAGATTTGCAGACTGAGGCGTTCTTGCCATCAGAATTTCCATGAGAAAAGCACTAGCACAACACCCTGAAAACACCTTCAAAATGGTCTTTGCAGAACGCCGCATTTTGAATGTAAGCTTTAGAACTTTTCCTCCAGTGTGCAAATAATTTGGCAAAAGTTGAGGCAAGTAACACTGTAAATAATTTATTTTTATTTGCCGAACTTAGAAAAATACAAATTAGTAAGGAAAATCATGCTAAAATAAAATAAATAAGAAAAGAAACTAGAACAGAAAAACTCAGGAAAACAATTAATTAAATACGTAGTATCCATAGAGATTATTTTAAGACGAGTTAGTAGTAGCTGTCTGTGGAAAACAAATTTTCGCTATGTAGATCTATGGTTCATGCAAGCTCCCCAGAGCTGTGGGTAAGGGCCTCTGGCTTGCACGAATCAAATTCTATCCGTATCTTAAAACGTGTAGATGATAGAAAACTACATAATTTCATTCTACAGATTTGGTGGATCTGACTGATCATCATCTTTGAAATAGTTACCTTCAGTGCTACAGTATGGCAACAGTGTATTGTCTTTTGTATTGACAAGCAGTTTCAAACCATGTTTCAAATTCAATCGAATGAGACAAACGACGGTGTAAGTAATAGAAGGGAATTCAACGTTTATTATAAGGACAGTAAGCTCTACTTCTAGGTCTCGTGGTTTCGCTGAGATATCTTCCAGGTGGTCCATCTCTTGCCTCCAGCTTCGCCCTACGGGGAGACGGATGCGTCAGGATTTCACGGGGCAGGCAGGACCATCACGCATTAGGTTGTTGCCTAATTTGCCTAATTTTAATATTCCTATTGCGGGACACTGTTTTTTTTTTAAATCCATAGACTTTAATATCT
This sequence comes from Operophtera brumata, assembly GCA_932527175.1. NCBI lineage: Eukaryota > Metazoa > Arthropoda > Insecta > Lepidoptera > Geometridae > Operophtera > Operophtera brumata. Next base: position 16,382,276 of record OW052238.1, on the reverse strand, counting down.
TTATCCCGCAATAACAGCAATATGCAAATTAGTACATAATTATTTTGTGTCACGCAATATAATTTTATTTGTTGTGTCTTATTTGCATATTGCTATTTTGGAACACATAATACGAATTTTTAATTCGTTATTGTTGTGTCGTACACCCGTACACCACAATGTAAGTATTCCTGGTTCCTTAGTAGCGAGCGGCTTCGACAGATCCTCAATCTCCACAACCCCAACCATTAACTTGGTATCGCAGCCATCACCGCATAGAGGAATTTTTTATATATAGAAACATCACCGACTGGTTCCTACCATAGACTAATGTCTTGTTGTCCTTTCTACCGTCTACATGGAAACAGGCAATCTGCACAGAATGCCACAGACTCACATTATGATTCAGGCACATACACTACAACCCCTTCCTTATCAAAATATTTTATAAATATTTAAGTGCAACTCAGAATCCAACGATACCGGGTTCGATCCTAGGCTCCGCACCAATGACTTTTCTAAGTTATGTGCGGATTTCCATCGCTCTGTGCTTCGGAGGGCACGTCAAGCTGTCGGTCCCGGCTGTTATTGATTAATAGCAGTCGATAAGCCATGTCAGAGGCCCTCGGGCGGCTTGACAAACTCCGACACCAGAGGCCAGCACTACCTCATACGAAACGAAACGAAACGACGAATATTTAAGTAAATATTAATTGGTTATTCTCATTTCCAACAAGGAGGGTTAGCGCAGCTCTGTTCAGACTGCAGCTCTTGAACAGCTACTAAGCCTTTGCTCATCAACTTGGCTACCACCCACCTGCACGTGGTGTAGAGTTTATTTACGTTGTGTCGTTGAGTAACCTAACGTAGAGATCTCAGTAACCAATCCCTTTAGAGATAAAACAACTATCCGATAGGATATGAAAGTCTGGACTAGACACAACTGTTACTCAACCGATCGTCTGATGCCCGATAGCAGGGCGCAGAGAGTGAACTATGCATAACATCATAATAGAACCCAAAGTTAAACTTCAGCACTATGCCGGAAGCCTGAATGACAATCCAAATAATTGGTATTTTTCTGAACTCAATATATAATCTTCTGTTGACCATTTATTTATTCATAACTTCATTGTGATTAAGACACACCACCATCCCCTTGTTTAAAAAATATTTATCATTATAATAAATAAATCCATCAAATGAAAACCTATTAAGCGCTACGTTTTTTTTTCCATATCTACAGGTCACTGTTTTTTTTTATGAAACCAATAGGCCAACCAGCTCGTGAGCTGGGCCGTGGCCCACCCAATGTAAAAAGTGGTCACCGTCGAGGCAACACCGGGAGCATTGCCAACCATTAACTTGGTATCGCAGCCATCACCGACGGCTGGCTCCTACCATAGACTAATGTCTTGTTGTCCTTTCTACCGTCTACATGGAAACAGGAAGGAAACAGGCAATCTGTAAGGCACAGAATGCCACAGACTCACATTATGATTCAGGCGCATACACTACAGTTATGAATTACTATTAATAGGTATTAAATCTAAAATAAAATTCGTGATCGGTGTCCCGCAACAGCAAAATTCAATCTATCTATCTATCTATTCAGCCGGTTACACCTACTGCTGAGTAAAGGCCTCTTCTCTAGAAATTATATTAACTTTTGAAACTATCATGGTTATGTACATAATTTTCATTAGAAACGGGATATTTACCATGATTTTTGAGTTTGCAATGTTCCCGATATTTCGGCACAGTTGCATGCGCCATGATCACGGGAGAACTAACTAAAAGTCTTTGCGAGTAGATGTTATTGGCAGATATCGATCTACCCTCTTTCTCACACTTTTATTACGAACAGTACCACTACCATCGGTTTCATTGTCACACTTCACACCAACTCGACACACAACACTAATGGTATCCGGACGCGTAGCAGGTACCACACTTTTTTGATTCTTACACATTCTCACCACAGGCTTCCATACTCCAGATAATTGAAAACCATCTTCTCTTATTAAACATCGGGAACATTGCAAACTCAAAAATCATGGTAAATGTCCCGTTTCTAGTGAAAATTATAGAAATTATTTTGTTCTATAACCGCCCCCCCTTAGGCGTCCCCTGGGCCGCCAGGGTCTTCGAGCGTCGGGAGGCCTTGTGTGCAGTAGAGCTATGGTAGTGAGGTGGTATGGCGGCTATTATCATCGCAGTTATACAAGTATTCGACGTAGGTACCAATTTCACCAGAAAGTTCTCGTTACTGTGTATCTGCTCATCACGGGCGATGACATCGTTCCTCACTTCACATCTTGGTCTCATAGGTAGCTTGAGCGGTGGCAGCTCGATGCACCGGTGCCCGGCGGGTGACCATCTCGATATAATCGATTTTAGCAATCGGTCCAGGAATCGCATACATTAGGTACACTGACGCTAAAGTCAATAAAGTCATTACCTTCCTCACGGAAGCGAGGCAAAGCATTGCTACTTTACAGAGGTCTACTTATCACAAAAAGTGCAAAGAAAAGTGTCACCAACGAGCAAGCCCATTCGAATAGATATTGCTAGCTCCAGCTAGGCTCTCCATCCATCCAAGATCTTCCAACTGGTTGGCTGGACCGAGTAACTGACAAAAGATTCCATGTTACTTTCTATGTTTCCGATCTCGATTCAATGAACTTTTCGATTATCCAAAATCTACATTTAGAAGCCTAATCTTATTTCTATAGAAACGGTGTTTTGAAAGCTTGTTTGATAAAAAGATAATCAAAATAACTTGGTACCTATTCTGGGGCTACAGCGCGGCGCGCACCAACGCCACGACACCCACCCGCCCGCGGCCCGCGTCCACCATTCATAATCAAACAACGCACGCCGCACGCTGACTTCAAGCAACTTACAAAATCGGCCTGCTGACTGCTCTGCTTGCTTTGCGGTGTGATCAGCGAGCGCGCGGTCGTGTTTTGCTTCGGCGCCAAAATGTTCCCTCCAAATCGATTTCAAATCTCGAACTAAACGAAACTGTGACGTTAGTGTTTTTTAACTGTTTTCTGAACTAATAACTTTTGTTCTAAAACAGTTCTTGAAGTGATTGTGATATGAAAAATCAATGTGGTGTTTTAGAAGGATTTGCTAGTTAATTATTATTCGCTTGCAACAATGCAAACGACTCTGGTTCGTAAAAACATGTGTTTTGGGCATAGTTTTGTACAATTAGAAAAATGTTGATAAGGTTTTTGTCTTCAATAATACTTTTTCATCTCTTTACATTGGGTGAGTAAAAAATTTAAATATTTAGTTAGCCTACCTACATAATTAATTAGTGAAGATTTGTTTTTTGACGAGGTTTGCGTTTTGTGCACCTACATGTGTGATGACCTCCTGAGATGCGACTCGAGAGGTGCGGGTTCGATTCCTGCTTCGGGAAAAATGTTTGTTGTTCTGCAAATATTTGTTTCGTTCTGAGTGTTGTGATACTACGGTACCTAGTCGTAGTTCCTGATACCCACGACCTTAGAGCAATGCGGCCTCCGTACCCGGAGATCCTGGTGTGGGATCAGGAATATGACTGTGACAGTTGGGTGTTACCTTTATATTTTGAGAAGGTAGGTTGGTATCTACGAGGCTGTAATGCTCTAATTTATCTACTACCTAGGTAGGTACCTACCTGCAGACAGTCTGACCACAAAATATACCTATACCTATAGGTACTTAGAATATTTTGCGGTCTGGCGATTCTTGTTAGGTACCTACCTACTGCTGCCCAAATAAGTACCTACAATCATACAGGTAGTTACATAGGTTCCTACTAATTTGTTTGATAGTTACTTGTGTAGGTACCTACTTGTAGGTACCTTTAGTTCACACGTCATGACACGACTTATTTTTGAATCGGAAAAATACCAATCAGCTTAGAGCTTGTCCTAGAAGAGGAAATCTTCAGAAACTGAGAAAACTGACAAAATCGGATCATTTCAAATACCAGTAGTCAGTTGTTCGAACACAAATCATCCTAGGTATAAATTGACTGTCAAAATCTCATGTCAAGTACCCACGAACGTTGAATACCTAGCATAGCACCTACAGCTTGTTCACCATAAGATGGCACCTGGTTTCTAACTCGAAAATCGAGTTTCACGCTTATTGTTCGGGAAACTCTATTTGATTTGACAAATGTGGTACCTACAGTTGAATAGCGATTTGATTAGCGTTAATGAAATAAATAATTAAATGAAATAATAATTTATTGCATGAAATATGGTACGTTCGGACAACTGGGTGTTTAACTATTAAGTTGCTCAAAAATTATTTATTCTGTGGTATAGGTTTGTCTCCAATCTCCATACACAGCACGCCAAACCGCCATCCATAGAGTTTTTTTTTTATATTTATTTGCCGCCATCTCTTCTAGGTACCAAACAAAAGTGTTTTTATTTGTAAATGTGCTTTATTTATTTTATTTATGAATCGATAAATACCTACCGTGATCTCATATTGAGCCTCTTACATAGTAGTATACATATAGACACACGCCTTTTTCCCCGAAGGGGTAGGCAGAGCCTCAATGGGCCTCTTTTCACAGTGGGTTGCACCATCGTGGAATAAGACGTGACGAGTAGTGAGCTCATCGCCGCCATTGCTTCCCACGACTGACTCAGCTAACGCTTTCTTCCAGTATTATCACATTCCATTAATAAGCTAGCAGCCAGGACAAATCTTATACCAACGAATCTTACAAACAAGTCCTATAGATAATGTCTTGTATATTAATTGTTCCATGGTAGAACATTGTAGAGGATATTCCTTCCACACATATCTCGACCATGCCTAAACTTAGTTACCGACCGGGGATCTAACGACGGTCTCCTAGATACGGTGGCGCAGTGACGTAGCTAGGAGACGGTCGCGGATTCGATCCCCGCCCGTTCGGTAATATTAGGGATAATAACAATTATAGACACCAAACTTTTGTTGTGAAATCTTGATTTAGGTACCTACTTGTATTTATTTATTCCGTGATTATTATAAAAAACACACAATCGAAACACATTTGAAAATACGGCTGTGCACAATACCCACTTCAACGATATTCAACAGCACAAAAATCGGCTTGTTCTCTATCTGTCCATTCTTCATGTAACCAGCTATCAACATGGTGTATGGGCCCATACACCATACAGGGGTTCCCAAACTTATTTTGTCTACTGCCCACTTTGAGGATAAATTATTTTTAGCGCCCCCGTAATTATTTTTTAGCGCCCCCATTTTTTCACCTACTTAAAAACCACTATAACTTCAAATTAATTTAATTATTTAATTAGCGGAGATTAAACATGCACAAATCGGGTAATTTAACAAAAACTTGTTAAAACATGATTGCCCGCGGTCTTTTATCTACGAAAATGACCTATCTAGGAATACTATACTATTAAAATACGAAAGTGAGTCTGATTTGACGCCCGCTTTTTTTCTGGGTATCCTACCGCCCCCTTTAGCCTGCAGTGCCCACAAGGGGACCTGGTGTATGGTATCAGGTATGGAGAGCAGCAATGTGGTACTAACTAACCCAAAAAATACCAATTAGTTAGGTATTCAAATTGAAAGATTAAAAATAGTATACATAAATCAAATAGATATAAAAGTCTCAGATATTTTGCAATATTATTATATTCATGTTCCTTGTACGGAACCCAAATAATGTAACTATATGGCTGAGAATACCGCAGAGATTCTTGTCTTGTCAATTTTTTATTGAACTCAATGAAATTGTTTACCAAATTAGTTCGGGAAGATTTTGGTAGGGACAGCAATGACAGATTTGAAACTGTCATTGAGGGACAGGCTCCCAAATAAATGTAGCCAAGTACACACGGGGGGTTGAAATCTGCCATTTTTGAAAGAAACGTCGTTATTTTATTACATTTTAATGTGGGTTTTCGAGATATTTCGTGTAATTTTAGTGGCATTTTTACCGGTGTAACTTGGATAAATGGCACATGTGTGATGTAGTGAAATTTAAGTGTATTGCGAGTCTTTTCTAAATGGTGGATTTATTCCTGTTAAAACTCAATTTTTCTGCCACCGTTTAAACTGGGTTGGTCTTGACGACTTGACTATAAAACTATAATAAATAAATCACTTGACATTGGCTAAATTGTTGCAAATAATGCTAAGCTAAGAAGAAGAAGTACGCACGTCATTATTATCATTAGCCCTTAGACATCCACTGTTCGGAGAAGCCTCCCCCTTATAATGCACTTGGTAGAGTGATTGGTGATCACAGTATTGGTGTTGAGTATCAGAGATAATAAACCAATCGAAAACTGAACGCCACTCCATCTCTCTTTATGGCATTTGATACAAGCTTGACGTTCAAAATGATCCTTGTGTATACGGAATAAGGAATATTTTATTTTGACGTAATGAAATAGTAGCATGTTCGTATCAATACGCAAGTATTGACCAATATTTCGACCCCCAATAATTTAACTCTTACTTTGAAACTATTTCTACCAATTGACACCTAATTTCAGGGGGTCAATTCACAATTATTAGTTAAATGATCCCAGATGGTGCTGGAAGGCCACTAGCCAGTAGCCACTACGCCTACGTTCGAACCATCCTTAAATGTTCCATCCATTTGAATAGGTCCATTCCAATTCTCCAAAACTGAGCGCACCTAAGAACACAACAGTCCTAATGTAAGACATATAACTCACGCATGTTTCCCGGTGGGGTAGGCAGAGAACACGGATTTCCACTTGCTACGATCCTGATATACCTCTTTTGCTTCATTTACTCGCACCAAATTCTTCATGCTCCACCTACTCTTGACCGGGCTTTTTCCAGAACGATTCCAGTGTGGTGTAAATACGTTCGCCGAGGTCTCCCTCTTCGAACGGTCTCGTTAACTCTTATGCACCCTTTTCTTCAATCTACTCCCATCCTTTCTAAATGTGCAAACCTCCTTGTCACTACGTCTTCTTTCATTTCACAACGCTCTCGTAACACACTGTACCTAATGTGTCTTAATTCGAGTAATTTAACGACTGCATCACAATCTTGCACTAAGCCTACTTAGTTCTTGCTTGAGCAAGGTAGTCTAGACATCGGGGACGCCTCTTTTCCCATGTGATGGTTCTCGCGGTGCAATGCTGGGACAGTTAGCCGTCCTGTGGGGCAACCGTTCGTTGGCACACTTGGAACGCATTGGATACGGATCTCGGCGATTTATCCGACTTGGCATGCAAATTTATCAGACACGCACAGATGAGCGTCTAATTATCATCATATTACGTAGGCAGTCAATTTGAGTTTCGTCCAATTTGCAAGAAATAATAATACAACTTATACAAGTAGGTATGTAAAAGAGATACATAATATGAAACAGTTGACCTGAAGACCGCTACTAACGATCTAAAGCAGGGGCTCCCAAAGTGGGCGATAACGCCCCCTTGTGGGCGCTGCAGCCCAAAAGGGGGGCGGTAAGAGACCCAGAAAAAAAATGGGGGCGTTAAATTAGACACACTTTCGTGTTTTATTAATTATTAGTATTCCTAGATAGGTCATTTTCGTTGATATTAGACCGCGGGCTAACAATCAATTTTAACATATTTAATCAATCCGATTTTAACATGTTTAATCTTCGCTAATATAGCTCACAATAATTAATTTAATTTGAAGTTATAGTGGTTTTTAAGTAGGTGAAAAAATGGGGCGCTAAAAAATAATTATGGGGGCGCTAAAAAATATTCTCAAAGAGGGCGCAGTAGACAAATAAGTTTGGGAACCCCTGATCTAAAGGTAGCTCAACTGATCCAAATCACTACCAGACGGAAGCGTCTCTAAGATGCTGGCTGCATTGCCACACTGAATGGCAATACTAATGGCGTTGAGCAGATAAGAGCCAGCTCTCGGGTCACGCGTCGCTTCGACCAGACGCCCTGAAAGAATTTTGAAAACGCGCCGGGGCCCGGTACCCTGTATTTGCAAGAAAAACTAATCTGCGGACGGGATTTCGCTTTTTGATATCGTCTTTGGCAGAAAAACTGATCTGCTGACGGGATTTTTGGGTATATGAATGAATCTGTGGCTAGGTTTCAGTCAGTTCTCGTCTTACCAAATCAGGCAAGTCTGGGATCAAGTTACAATAACCTTGATAGCTGAATAAAGGCACGTTCGCTTCACCAATGTCAATGTCAATATTTCCATTCCAACACAAAAAAATCTGTGATAAGTAGGTAATTTGAAATGCAGATTTTCTTCATGAATCAGCTCTTAAAATTTGATGGCACAAACAAGTTATTTTGCAAATTCTATTGATACCTATTCGCTTTTGTGGTGCAATATAATGAATGTACCTAACTCCTTACATGCATATCATATTTTTAATAACCACCGCATAAATTAGGTTGCTAAAAATATTACCTTAATAATGATTAACTAATTAAAGATGTAACTAGCAAACCTCAGTATTTTTTAAGTTTCTTATTACCTACTTACATACATACCTACCTATTGTTTCGTTTCGTTTCGTATGAGGTAGTGCTGGCCTCTGGTGTCGGAGTTTGTCAAGCCGCCCGAGGGCCTCGCAGACAGTCGCAGCCGGGCGAAGCACAGAGCGATGGAAATCCGCACATAACTTAGAAAAGTCATTGGTGCGGAGCCTAAGATCGAATCATACCTATAATGTGCAGTCTACCAAACTGTTCAAATTATCTGTAGCATTCCTAAAATTCAAAAATAATAATTGTCTTAAAATTGTTCGAGCCAAGACTAGTTTTAAAATTAACATTCAAATCTCCTAATTTATGTTAACAACTAAGGTTTCACAAACGTCACATCCTACCACAGCACCACACCCAATTAAAAACGACTTGTTACGTGAAATAATAAACCTGATAAAGTTGGAAGTTACTTGTTGGCGCTAAGACCTTCAAATTTTCCCGCAACTATTCATTTGACGACCTCTGTGGTGCGGCGGGCGAAGGTTCGCCTCCGACGCAGGAGGTTGCGGGTTCTTCCCGCCTCGGAACAAATATTTGTACAATCAGCAGATATTTGTTCAGGGAGTTCTGGGTATTTTCTTGTATAATAAAAAATATCTATCTGTGTAATGTATTGTATTAAGTATATGTTATCTAGTACCACACATCTGCTTAGCTTGGAGCTAGATAGCGTTGGGTGAAAAAAAAAGTATACATAAAGCTGCCAAGTGCGAGTCGGACTCGCCCATGAAGGGTTCCGTAGCAGCAAGTAACATAATATAAAAGTTCTTGAACGGTTTACGATTTATGACGTATTAACAAAATACTACTTACCAGATCTCGTTCAAACCAATTTTCGTTGGAAGTTTACATTGTAACTACATCATATTTTTTTTTGTTTTATCATTTTGATGAAAAAATATGTTTTCAGTTCTAAGTATGAGGAACCCCAAAAATTTATTGTTTTTTTTCTATTTTTGTGTGAAAATCTTAATGCGGTTCACAGAATACATCTACTTGGCAAGTTTCAACAGCATAGCTCTTAAAGTTTCGGAAAAAAGTGGCTGTGACATACACGGACCGACAGACAGACAGACAGACAGGCATGACGAATCCATAAGGGTTCCGTAATTTTTTTACGGAACCCTAAAAAGGATATAGTTTATCAGCGTTGTGTGTCCGGTGTGTAGAAGTAGATAGGCAACATCTACCTGGAGAACTAATTCGCTTGCCAAGTGTGGTGAATATGGATAATACCCCATTCCATTCCATGGGGCGTCCGCGTCCAGCAAAGGACGCCTCAAGGTCGCTGATGCTGATGATACTAACATACTTTGTCCACAGTTCCACACTCTTGCGACGTGTCAATAAGAGTATAGAACAGAGGTTATATCGCGAAGCATAAATACAACAGGTGCCCCAAAATGCTACCTTGCGTGACCCCGGAATTCTACCGCTATCTCAACCTAACGCCAGGTGCTGGTTGAATGAACTTCGGTACTGTTACGTGGTTATATAACAATTGTAAAACATTGAAACTAGTATATCCAGTAAACCAAAAGGCATTTACTAGCGTCATGCATTGTAATTGTAAATTTGTAACTGCAACAGCCAACAAACTAAAATTTCTTCTTTGACCTGATTACGGAATACTTTATACATATAACATACATACCTCTTTCCCCGAAGGGGTAGGCAGAGCCTCAATGGGCCTCTTTTCACAGTGTGTTGCACCGTCGTGGAATATAGACGTGACAAATGGTGGTTTTACTTTATATAAGTAATAGAACGAAATAGATAGCTTTGTATACCTACATACCTATTTAGTATCTTTTTATCTTTGTTTTAAGGTTCTCTTATTAAAAACATGTCCTGTTAGAATGTTACCTACGTTAGTTAGAGTGGGACAAATCTTTAAAACTGAATTTTGAACCAGTAAACCTCGATCGTTTGAGCTGAAATTTTGCATACCTGTCAAGTTCCGATGACAATACAATAGTATGTGTAATACAGCGAGCTGATCTGATGATGGAGACGAAAAGTGGACAACGGAACTCTTCTATTGATAATAGTTTAGTAATGGCCGTGTTTAGGTTAATTTTGATCAGAACACGTTTCCGATCACTTATTTTATAAAAGCTTTTATATTGAAAAATATAGGAACATATTATTCACAAAAAAACTTATTTTATGTCAACTCATAGTCATAATAACTTTTTTTTTTATTGGAATTGATGACTGGACAAGCTAGTCGCCGAACTGATGTTAAGCGGTAACCTCTGCCTATAACAGTGCATTACCTCACAGGTCAGGTCCACCTTGGACACGCCCTATGTGGCATTGCACTGCGCCCGTCACTCTGAAACATATAATAAAGATGAAAGTCTCATGTGCCTGTAATTTTACCTGCCTATCCTTCAATCCCTTAGTTAGACTCTTATGGGATTGTATATAGGATCTCTATGGGATTGCTCTAAGGATTAGAGCATTGCGGCCTCCCGGAACTACTTCTTTGCGACAGAAATAGTAGAAATAGTATGGACGAACACTTTCGTAAGAAAGCTCTACTACTAACAAACATTGTTCTTCCCACGCTTTCAAGGTAGTTAGATCCTGCGTCGATAGTAGTCTTATAAATACCCTTTGAACGTTTCTTGCAAACGGAACCATTCAAGCAACACTTTCTATTACGCTTAAAGTTTTAAAGTAGTGATCGAAACTGTGTAAAAGGAATACAACTAAGATATTAATGCAAGAACAACATAGCTTGCCTACAAAATAGCATCGTTCAAAGGGATTTGTGTTATCAAAGCATACACAAGCATGAACTAGAACATCAGTCATGCAAACATTGTCGCAGATGCTTGTTTGCAGTCAGCAAATGCTTTACTTGCGCAAGACGAAGTGTAGAGGCCAAAAATAGAACTGTTTTTAGAAAAATGTCTGCTCGGGCTAAGCTCAGGTAATGCTGTTGTATATTACGCAAACTTGGTAAATTTGAAACTATAAAAACGACCTACGTGAATTCTTTTGATAAAGTATGTAGGGTAAATAAACCTTCTGTTCAGTATTTGAAACGAACCTTACCTTACCTAGGTAGGTAGGTATCTAATTCAAAAATTATTATTGGATTGGATCTCAATATCTCGTGACGTGATGAAATTCAAGATTATAGAAATATCGACGACGGATCACGCGAAACTGAAAGACGGTGGATGGAAGCGGCATAAAACCGTTTGTCATGGCATTCATAAGGGGGTACTTACTTCTACATTAATGGATATCAGGCCGGTGCTACACCAAAATTATTTTGCCAAATTTAAATGGTGGTCTACTATCTTACAATAGTGGTATCTTAGAAGAATTTTACAATAAACTAACATGTCCGAACGTGAGTTTCAAAGGCGTCCAAAAATGTGTAGGAAATTGTAAATAACAATGCTAAAAATTCAATTTATGAATTTTAATCGTAGTTTAGGCTGGAATGCTGGGCTCGAGCTAGGTCCTGAATTAAAGATTTCTACCGAGGTCGTCCAATTTTAGACAAGAGTTATTATGACTTGTACGCTAAGATAATCTATGTTGTTTGCCGGAGTTGAAGATCAAATAAGTCATTAGGAAAATATAACATGGTTGCAAGAAGAAGGAGTATTCAATTGCATACAATATCCTACATAAGCAATCCCCATAAAGGATATCCTTAAATTCCCTTCCAATTAAATTTCATTCGAAAATGTAGCCAACATCAGTCTCATGACGACATCATAATTAAGATAAAAATTAAATCTATCTAAGAAAAATTTAAACATAACTTTCAAAATGTACTGCTAATGTACCTAGTACCTACTATCATCATCAGCCCATACTAGTCCACTGCTGGACATAGGCTTCTCCCAATACGCACCACTGAGCCCGGTGTTCGGCTCTTCCGCCTACACTTCTTCTCACCTTCTATACATAGTGGCACAGAATAAAGAATAGTACAAAGTGGTGATAATATTATCTACGTCGGACCTCCAATAATGATCGTCCTTGAAATTAATGATGATATCTACCTCAAACCTCCTTAAGGGGCCCAGCATATATAGTAAAGTAATACAAACATCGCGAAGTGATAATTTGCTTAAACCTAGTGACGAAACCCACGATATTATCGGCAATTCACACGCAAATGTAAAATAACTCGAAATAGGATGTGGATGTTTCGCACAAAAATTAACTATATTACTGATATATATGAATATTATTTTGGCGACACTTAAGTAAACTGATGAAAAGCTTGTTATAATTAGCTATCGTTCATTGACTTCATAATTTGTTTCATATTCGTCACAGTCCTGGTGTTACCTAGCATGTAACACGGGGCCTGTGACGAATATAAAACCTACCTACATTTTTAACCAAAATTTACAGAGACAGTAATACATATAAATAAGAGTACAGCAACAATAATACAACTAATACAAGAAGGTATGAAAAATAACCAAAAAATACATATGAAACAGTTGTGCTACCTGAAGACCGCTGCTATCGATCTAACTAAAGGTAGCTCAACTGATCCAAGTCACTACGAGACGGAAGCGATGCTGGCTGCATTGCCACGCTGAATGGCTATACTAATGCGTTGAGCCAGATAAGAGCCAGCTCTCGACTCACGCGTCGCTTCGACCAGACGCTCTGAAATAATTTTGAAAACGCGAAGGGTCTCCTTTACCCCACGCACACAGAGTCTCGACCCCGAAAGGCTCAAATAAGTAAGCTATGTCGAGACTTGCATATTTGCGTCATTAAATTTACATAGTTCGGCTAAAATAGCATCCCTCCTGAATTGCCAAAGTTTTACACAAATATTCAATAGCTGCTTTTGTCCGCAGGGCAAAGCTCCAGCTTGCTATGCGGGAAGATCAACACCACCGAGTTGGGCAGCAACAATGGCGCTGGCGACGCACTGGCTCTGACGCTGGTGCGGCCTGCTGGCGCACCCCGAGCCTGCCACCTGCGCGTGAATGCGCCCGAAGCCGCCGCACTAGCTGTTCGACTCATTGACGTGAAGGTACTGAACCACATTACTCTGACCCGAGGCAGAAATCATGATATAAATAACCTCGCGCCGCTGTTATCTAATTTTTGACCCAATAATCTCCACCATATTGAGAAACAATCGAATCTAGCGAAAACTTAAAGGTAACTATGTGGTTTAATTTATTCGAGAAATTATTGTCCTATCGTGTTTCTGGTACAGTGATCTCTCGGAATTATATTGTAGTACCTATCCATGCATATTTTAAATGTGAATATTGTACTTGATTTAGTCAATACCAAACCTACGATGGCAAATGGTGCTGGTGCTCTAACTGTTCAAAAATATGCAAACAGAAACACTTCATAGTATTATGCATCATAATTATTACAAAAACAGCAAATTTTGCCCATACTGACATTATCAATTTTGTTACCATACCTTTTGATATAAACCACATGCGTCATGTGACTTCCCTAAAGGGCTTATAATTCCTATTCAAGCCATGGCATATCAAAGGCCTTTCAGGCAATTCAGGTACGTTTTTGAGCTATTATATTAATCTGAATGATAGCCAAAGCTATGAGCTGTGTATCCTACAGGATCTGTTCCCTTGTAGTAGTGATCATCATTATGTTAGAGTTAAAACATTTTAGATTTTCTGAGGTGATGTCCCCTTCCCAAATCTCGTAATGCTTTGACAATTCAATGTTGGTTTACGTTTTATAGACATTCTATACGGAATCTGAACCATTCTGTTATTTTGATTTATACTTCTGGTTTGTTACAAGGTCTCGTTAGCCATTTATACAGCTGTTCAGATAACTGTTTTAATTTCTGCAGTTACTCTATGGTAAATTGTTATGTTCCAGTGTTGTTGTAGAATCATGAATCTACATGTTTATTCAGCTCTAACTTCATCGGGTACTACTGTTCAATACAATGGGTGATCGTCTGATTTATAAATGACATCTACGCTATACTCAATTATGTTGTGATAACTTGTGATTCATAAAGTAAAATTATCCTGTTCTGATTTTTTGCAACTTTGATTTATGTGCTCATCTTTCGTAGAAATAAACTCGTCACTCACAGTCACTAATCTGGGCAAAGTGTATTTTATCATGACCTTATAGGCAAATAAAGTCCGCAAGCCAAACATTTATTAAAATTCTAACGAATTACCTTCTTACCGTGAATTTAACGTGTGTCTTCTCTTTGGGTGCACTGTATAATTCTTCTAGGAATTTCCATTTTTTCCCTATTCTAATTATCTTAAAGTGTATTTATTTGTAAGGTTAGGTGACTGAGTGGGACTCATGGAATAGGTACCACATATTGGAATGAGCAAATTTTTTTTCCTGTTTTGTCTACTGCTGCCTGCTGGGCAAATGTCTTCCCCAATTTTTTTCACTCATTTCGGGTTTTGGGTGTTTCCCACCATTCTTTCTCGTAAGCATCGTCCTGCCAATTAGTTATCGGAACTGTGAGCTATGAAAATGAGCCCCAGGCTACCAGGCTGCAGGTCATCGAGGAGTTCCGTTGTCGGCCGCTGTCATCTCAATCATCAGATCAGCTCGCTATCACAAAAATACTGTATTGTCATCGGAACTTGACAGCTAAGCAACAGTTCGGCTCAATCGGTTGGATAGAGCTGGTTTAAATTCAATTACAAGATTATGTCAAAGTCAAAGTATTTGTATTGCTTGAAATACAAAAGATGTCAAATATATTGGCTAAATTGTTGCAAATAATGCACAGAAGCCATTACCTAAACTAAGAAGAAATATTATTATTAGTATCAATGTAACCACTTCGCGTAGTGTTTTCGTTATTCGTTTTTACTAATACAAGTGAAGTTAAATAAAAATAAATAAAAATAACCTTGAATTCCGTAAATCATGTCTTTTAACCAGACCATCAATTACTTTCAGCAAGGTGATTTGATGGCAACCGCTTCCTCAAAATTAGTTACCGTTTAGCCTGTTTACACCTTGTGGTTTTCCTCTTGTTGACAATCGTGGGAATTTGTGTCATGGTATACGGTGTTGTTTAGATTGATTACTTTTACAGCTTTAACTGAGTCAGTAGAGTAGTCACTTTGTAGAGATTTCTTGTTGTTAGTAAGTACCATTATTATATTCTATGAGTATGTAAACTTTAGGGGCCTTATAACAAAAAACTAAGTTAGTCCTGGTTTAAACCCGAACTACGTAGTCTAGGTTTGTAGCGGTATTTAAGTTATTTACAACTTTAATACAAAGGCAGGTTTGTTTTCCGTTGTCAACTCTACAGCTAGATAGTTTGATATTATGTCAAAGTCTCGGACTATCTCTGGTGTTTCTTTAACCAGGCAGCCCCCTAGTTTTACAATGGTCTAAATATTTACTATAAAAACGATTGCTTGTTGGATAGATGTGACATATTGGATGTGACAGGATCCGTCAGTTTGACCAGTCGGTATTTATTTATTTAATTCTTTATTGCACAAAAAACACAAGGAAATTGTACAAACGGAGGACTTAATGCTAAGCAGCATTTTCTGCCAGTCATCCAAGAGGATGATACAAAAAAAGGTTGGCGTGCTAAAAACTAATTACAAAAGAAAGCTTATAATATAGCTTAGAAACTAATTTGCCTTAAAATAAATACAAACATATAACAAACAACATACTTATAATTTAAATGAAAAAATAATCATTCCTAACAAAAAAAAAATATATATTAATAGATAGATAAACAAAATAAATAAAGTATACTATATATATATATATCATGTATAATAAGTATCAAAGATATGCAAAAATGTGAAACTAAGAAAGTAGGTAGTCCTAAGTAGGTAGGAATATAAGTATAAAAATAATAATAAAAATAAATAGAGTAAATAATAAATAGTGTAGGTACTCAAGAGGTAGAATTTAAAAAAAGATTATGTACAAGGCGTTTAAAGGTGGGTTTAGAAGATGACTTTTTTATATTAAGAGGTAGAGCATTCCAAAGACCCACAGCTACCACCTCGAAAGAGTCACCACGAAAGGCAGAAGAATGAACAGGAGTTGCGAGGCGGAGTGAATCAGTGGACCTCAGATTAAATTCGTGAGTGTCAGATAAAAATTCAAACTTAGACTTCAGGTATTTAGGGGTATTTGGGTCATTCAGAATTGAGAAGAGAAGACACAAAATTCTCAAATTTCTCCTTTCCCTGATTGGAAGCCACTTCAATTTCCGACGAAACTCAGACACATGGTCGTATTTACGCAACCCGAAAACGAACCGGATACAACAGTTGAGCAGGCGATCTAACTTGTTGAGATGTTCGGCTGAGAGATCTAGGTAGGCCACATCCGCATAATCAATAATGGGGATTAGAAGGGTATTCACCAATGATATTTTGGTTTTCTCGGGAAGAAAGTTTTTGAAACGCAAAATGGAATGGAGACAAGCAAAAAACTTACGTGAAACCTCCTTTACCTGCGGCGACCATTTCAAATTCACATCCAGAAGAATGCCAAGATCTTTAACGACAGGTGAGAATGGAATGGGTATAGCATTATAGCATAGAGATGAAAGACTAGACAGATCCACTTTGGCAAGCTGACGGGAACTACCAATAATGATTGCCTGACATATATGTCATGACATGTGACATGTATGTATTGCCTGGTATAATGTGTAGTTTAGAAAATAAACCATCTGCTTTTGTGTTAAAGTTGTATATAACTTTAATACCGTGACAAACCTAGACTACTTAGTTCGGGTTTAAACCAGGACTATTTACGTTTTTTATAATAAGGCCCTAGGTGTATTGTAATCTAAGATATTTCACTGAGGCGCAATTTGTAGACTTTACGTGGACAGTACATAAGATGCACGTTTAGAAGTGCGAAGAAAGCTGATAGATGTGTGATGATCACCAATTGGTCTCTAAGTATTTGCTCAGCACATCACTGACTATCAGCTAACATGATAATCACGATTTGTGCATTATGTGATAAATATTGCAAATTGCGAATTTTTCATCTTACAATTTATTATTATTGTGTATTAGCATTACACCGAACATTCATATACATAGTCCTGATTCCACACTAGGATCCCCTGTGTCGTGGGTATCAGGAACTACAAGTACCATGGTACAACACACAGACCAGGAACAAATATTTGCTGATCATACAAACATTTGTTTAACATCGGGATTCGAACCTGTAACCTGTCGCATCTCAGCCGGCTACTCGCCCGCCGCACCACAGAGGTCGTCAATTATTTAAATACTTTACATATAGAAACAAAATTTTTATTTTTTATTATTTATTTAGTACTTTGCACTCAGGTAATTTGCTCAAGTACAATTGTTACGATCACCAAAGGTGTTATTTTAACTGATTGGTTCCGTTTTTCGTTCCGTTAGGGTGTATCATGATTCATAAACTAACCTACCTTGTGTATAGAGAACCCTATACACAGAATTGTAAGGTAAGCTAGACCGTAGAGTAGATACATCATATTCATAGGTCATTTCGGAAAGAGATCACTATGAGTAATAAACAATAAAATTATAAATTTTTATTTTAAGTTACCAAGTCCCATTTTTTGTTATGTATCTACGATAAAGAGTTTGTCTATCTACATCTACACCTATCTGTCTATATCTATCTATTCAAACATTAAATTGTAACGTAATGTATATGTATCATATAATATACCTCATCAATACGAACTTACCAGTCCAACAATTCCTTAACCTTGTGAAACTATATACATAAAGTACTCACAGAGTTTATCTGAAAAATTCTCTGAGAAGGGGATAATATTATTCCAACTTATATATAAGGCATTCCATTAGTAAGGTATTGAATTCATCGAAATAATTTGAATATTCCTTGTTTTTCATCTTGATTAGTGCTACCTGCTGGGCTAGTGTACTTGTACCTACTATTTATTCTGTGCAGTGGGTAAAGGTCTTATAGCCGTGTTAAATTATAGTGTTGGGTAATCGATTAGTAATTTGCTTGGTTCGATGATTTGATAAACGAAGCCAAGCTCGGGTCCCTCATTCTTCGTTACATGCATAGATTCAAGATGCAGTGTGTGTTCAGAGCCTAGCTGAGACAATTATTTATACTGTAGCTGAACCTAGGGGCCCATTCGAAGACAAAGTATACTTAACTCACGAAACTGACGTACGAGTCGTCGTCGTTTCGTATGAGGTAGTGCTGGCCTCTGGTGTCAGAGTTTGTCAAGCCGCCCGAGGGCCTCTGACATGGCTTATCGACTGACGTACGAGTAAAAAGCATTGAGCACTCCGGTACGGAGGCCGCATTGCTCTAAGAGTAAAAAACCACAGAGATTATGTCCTATCAATTGAGGGTGCTTTGGCAAAACTTAACAAACTTTCTGGAGCTGAATATTCGCCGTGAGATGAATTAAATATATTCGTCATTAATCAATGCTGTCATGCATCATGCATTACGCATGTTTTATTTGCATCGTGTGCTTATACACGTACTTTGTATATGTATCGACAGCAAAACATGTTTTAAACTAGGAAATATCATGAAATTCCATTAAAATCTCATAAGGCAAACAAATGAGGCATGGAAAACAAGAATTAAGTGGCTAGGCAGGTTTCTCAGGTACAATTTTAATCCAAATAATAGTACAAGTAAAAGTAGTGACAAAATGGACTTGTGTTCTTGGCCAATCGGCCTGTCACTTGATATCAAATTAAATTATGCTCTGATTTGGCAATACCGAGCTTTTATGGCCAAATTAGCAATAACGACAAGATGTCGGAATTCGAAGTCCTTTACTTTTCTTGCCACGTAACATTGCTGTGACTGCACGGTGAAGCAAAAAAAAGTTAGAAAATTGTCATGTCTAAAAACATCTGATATCATGGAAGCCTACGAAGGGCGCAATTCCTTTGGCCACTGATGCACCAAACCTCAAGCTTGTCACCTAAAGCAGAGAACCAGTCACAAACTACTAGGATGGAACTAGTTATACAAAGAAGAACAAGACTATCAGATTACGACCGATCAGATTATCAGACTAAAAACAAGATTATCATCGGAAACTGATGTGTCTTCCAATCAGGAAACAAAGAAATCTGAGAATCTTGTGTTTCCTCTTCTCCATTTCGAATGACCCTAATTCCCCTAAGTAGTCCAAGTTTTCTTAAAAATATGACACTCTCGAATTTGATTTGAGGTCGTCATATATACTTACATTAAAGATACGCCAGGTGGCTCAAAGAAGAGTGAGAGAGCAAAACCCTCGAGGAGAGCAAAACTATCTTCAAGTTAATTTTGATGTAATGACTGGTCGTTTTAAACTTGTCACCATAAAAATGATAAAGTTAAACACGAATAGATATCGTCACCGGTTCAGACCAATAAAAACAACAAAGGGCCAGACGGTTCAAACGCCCCAGCGCAGTTCGTTCACCTAGGTCTACAAAACTTGAATAGGCTTTTGGGACACCATTGCAGTTTGGCTCGCGCATGCACAAGCCACGTTTTGTCCACGTTTGGGATTTGGATTTGAAGGCTAGACTGGTGATGAGAACTGTATAGGGACTTGTTGATGATAATCCATCCATGATGTTGATGGTGATCCAGGTCAAAGTCTGAACTATGCTTTCCGGGAAAGTTTAATTTGCATTCTTATCCCGTTCCATAGGGAAAACCCTTGAAGAAAAAACTCCAGGAGGTTTTAATGCTTGTTTATTCATTTATTAAGATCATCAACGAATGAAACACAGGTGTGCAAAAATATAATTACCAGTCCTTCAATTAGAGGTAATCACTACATGTACTCTAAAAGGAGCATTGTGAACTAGGCAGAATAGTTCAAAGACAATATAAAATACTAGCAGCGCCCCGCGGTTTCACCCGCTAAGTCTCGATCCCGTGGGAATATCGGGATAAAAATGTGCCTATGTATTATTCCGGGAGTCCAGTTAATATTCATTCCAAATTTCATGCAAATCCGTCCGGCCGTTTCAGCGTGAAGAAGTAACAAGCACACTCACTCACACACAAACTTTCGAATTTATAATATTAGTAGGAGTAGGATAGGAAGTAGGAAGTAGGATAGGATAAAGACTGTGGCTCAAACTACAAGACACACTAACAACAGACTGACAAGAGGGAGACTTATAGAGGAGACTTGGGGAGACGATATAGAGTCTATACACGCAATTACACATGGGCAATGCAGTTAATACAGAGTTGTGTAAGGACAAGAGAAATAGGAAGCAGGGCGTTAAACAGGATCCACGATCCCGCAGTATTCTGACGATTGTGATGAAGACACAAAGCCTGAACGCATTATAGACGCATGGCGAACTTCGTGTCACGTGTCCAATGCCATAGATATGATACTGAATCTGCGTTTGACCCCGGGAATCTCCTTGGACCAAACCCTGGCCCTCGAGCTCGGCGATATAGAGCCTATACACGCAATTACACATGGGCAATGCATCTAAGGCTCATAATTACTGACCTTTGCACTTTTATAGCTTTTGTTCATGCTAGCTATAGCATAATAAATGTTATGGCTGGCTAGCTAATTGAATTAGATGATTCTTCGGCTTGTAGAGACAGTAGAATGAATCAAATTGATTGTAGGTATGTAAACCTATTTAAATCTGTCTGCTCGCAATCAGCTGCATCTGTTATTTGCTAGTCTTTTCTGATAAGTTACCAAATTTTCTGCTACAATAAGATTCTGGGATATCTCTTAGTTCCTCCCATTTTCTCCTCTCCTTTGTAATTACTTCTACGTAGTTGGCTCTATCTTGGCCGTGGTGGATAGCTGCTATCTTACCCTGCTGTCTTTATGATGTCTAATGTCGTTTCATCTAACTATAGCTAAATAAACTGCGATAAATGTTAATGGCAGTTACCATTTAACCCCTGCAACAGGTTCTCAGAATTGAAAGCTAATAGTGTTACGCCAACCGATTGGCGTAAAGGTAAACGCATTTAGAGCTTGTTAGCGTCATCTCTCGACGAGTGGAGGCGCTATAGGAAATATAGAGTTGCTGACGCCATCTGTTGACAAGTGGACGTAGAATTAAAGAGAAGAGTAGAATATAAAAGTGCAATTTTGGTAACAAAAGCCTTACGAGTTTTGATAGTGTTGCAGCGCCCTTAACGAACACTTCGAGGAACTAAGGGACGCAAGTGAATGTATGGATAGAAACGAAACCTCTAATAGTCTAGAAAACTATTAAAACTTGTAGTTAGTTCATTGGTTACATAAATAGGTTACATTACTAAGTCATCATAAGAAGGGTCATCTAATCATCATGTACTAAGGCCTCCGGTATTCAGTGTGATTAATATCTCGAACCCGAACTCTTTAACAATAATAATAAGAATATGTTCTTCAACATTAATAAAAATAGTATTTAATCCTCGTCCCTCGTGCTCCACCACGTGATTGAAGATGCTACATTAGAAATTTTTTAATTTAGTTCTTATCATAGGAACATAAAGCTCATTTTTGCTTGAGAAAGTTGTTTGCTTAACGGTTTGATAGAGTATAAATGCGTTAGGACATCAAATCTTTTTGTTTGTGGACAGTTCTTAATTGATTCAGTCGTTTAGGAGTGAATGATTATCGTCTTCAAATATATATCTTCACGTTATCACTTTTACACATTGTATGCTACCTACCTGCGACTTAGCCCGGACGAAGTCGTGAGCGGATCCGCTAGTCATATCATAATTTATAGAATTGAAATATGTTTACCTCTACTTGTGTTAGTTAGTACCTAGGCACGTACAGATGTTGAGTGTTGAGTACCATCTTTTACATACAATCGAAGCGTTTAAAAAAAACCTACGCATTAAGTAATATAGACTCTTAAAGAATATGTTATTGGAAACATCCTAACCAATAATGAACCTAACTCATTACTAGGTACCTAAATAGCTGTTGCTTTTTGAGATGTAGACTAGGTAGTAGGTACCTATGTTAGTATTTTTATAGATATAGCAAGACTTTGTTAATAGTCATTGTAGGTGTTAAATTTGGAGCTCATGTATATAAGTCCACCAGTGCCGGAAAAGACAACCGACCGATCGTTACCATAGACACGGCGCCTAACAAAGCCTTGAAAGTTAAATAATCTGCCTTATGAACCTAGCAATAAGAGCTAACGAAGTAAACTCCAACAAGCAAGCATAATAACGAATAGAATAGCCAACCTTATGGACAAAGAAATAAAGAATTACAGAACTAGAGCATATCACAAGGACACTACATATTTACCAAAAAAAAGAATTGAAAGCACACGTGCATGAAAATAAGACATTTGGTTCGAACATGAAGGAAATAATTTTGTTCTATACACACGAGAATGTGTTATGTGTACTACTAATACTACTAGTAATACTTGTTGTACTTAGAACTTTTTTAAGGTTGAAACAAATCTGGACGACTTTCTAATAACTCTACGATGGACTCAGCATTCAAATACTATCAATGCCGAAATATGGCACCTTTGAACACCTTTCGATACACTGCCGGTTCACATTCTATTCCTTCAATTGTGTTCAATAATAAAACAGCAATGGACGGATAAAACTTGTCAGAAATGTTTCTTTTTTTTTTCTACTTTGGTTTTGACGCTTTTTGAGCGCTAACCAAGTATAGGCATTTTTATTAGAAAGTGTTCATTAATATCTAAAGTATCACGGCAGATGAGAAGAACTAAGGTTGATGACAAAGTTAATTACAGTATACGAGAAAGAAAACATAGGAAGAGAGAAAGAAATGGGTCTAGGAACAGAAAAGATAAAGAAACAATACTGGTAGATGTGGTTTCTCTAATGACTCTGAAGCAGTGACTTCGATAAAAAGGCGTACGAGAATAAAATACTGGATAAAACTATTATCACACTAATAATATTAAAAATGCCAAAGTTTGTGAGTATGTGAGTGTGTGCGTGTGTTTGTTACTTCTTCACGCTGAAACGCCTCGACGGATTTGGAATGGAGATTGACTCCCGGAATAATACATAGGCATTTTTACCCCGATATTCCCACGGGATTGAGACCTTTGCGGGTAACACTGCGGGGCACTGCTAGTTAGGTTTGGGTACATAAAATAATATGAACTGTTTATTAATGAATATATAGGTACCATAATAATACCTAATACTCTCAATAACCCTGCTATTAATTAGTAGTTATTTTGTCGGAAAATAGGCTTTTCTACAAAAGCATTATTTTTCAATGACATATCCCCTAAGCGAGTAGGTTCAGTCGGCAGCTTGGCTTTTCTATAAAAGCAATATTTTTTAATGACATATCCCCTACTAAGCAAGTAGGTTTCTATGACATAACTTTAAATGTTAGTTGCTCAAGTTTCTTGTTTTTATTTGATCAGTCCAGTCACGGATTTTTAATAATGTCATGAACTCTTACTTGATTTAAAATACATGCATACCAGACACCAGCTTCATAGAACACAATCTAAATTACAAAAAATAAAAATACTTTTGTAAATGTTTCGCTAATATTGAAATATCTCGAAAATAATATTATTATGTATTGCAAAAAAATGAAAAGTTGAATCTCCATAAATCTTGACAGCCATTTCGGAATTAAAAAATGCAAAACTTTATTGCATAAAAGAAGTATTATAGCATTTTTTTTTCTTTATATTTATTGGCGTCGGACGGCTTGTGCATTTGCCATTTTGAAGTTTCAATATACCTAGTAGGTACTAATTATATTATATTTTCGATATAATTTGCAACGTTACACTTCTTCCAAGTCGTCAAAGACTCAGTCAAGTCACGTTTTAGTAAACTGGTGGCCGTTTTAATAAAACTTTGGTAGACAATATTCAGTAATTTGAAAAGCCACGCAAATTACTTCCATTTAATTTCACTACACTTGTGTTCTTTAAACGAGCTACATTGGTTAAAATGCCACCAAAATTACACAAAAGAACTAAAAAAACACTAAGAAAAGAAATGAAAAAAAAGTAGACAACGTCTCTTTTCGAAAATGGTGGGTAGAGTCTTCTAGCATTTTGTTATCTATTGACTGTCAATATTATCAGAACTTGATAGACGTTCAAAATGGAGTTTTAATCGTGTCCTTTCACTTTTGTTTGAAGATACATTGCCAACAGAATTATTATTTTGCAATTTTTAACTGGTGTTTGCTTTGCCTACTTTTACAATGATTCTGTCAAATTGATGTTTGAATATGAAAGTGACTTCATTTCACTTTTACCTGTCTGTACTTTTTGAACCTACCTATTTACAATCATTTTCTACTGAGTGGAAGTTACTTTTATTTATTTAATAGGAAACATAGAATAGGTTTACAGTTTTTACAAACGCAAGTCATCTTACTGTTCCTATCACAGCGTGCGTAAAAATTACAATGCTTAGACTGCAACTGAATAATGAATAATAAAGTGAAATACCTAGTGAAGTGGGGTATGCTATGTAGATAGAAAGTAAAATAGAAGCCTAAAATATGAGATCAAAAAATACTTTAAAATACATAAGTATTTTTATGCTAAAGCTATGAATAATAGTTTTAGTCAAAGATATAATAATTAGTGCTAGGTAGGTTAGATACTATAACAGATACATTTCTACTTATGTCTCAAGATTTAACTCTTTGGTGAAAGCGGGACAAAAAATATTCTAAAAACGGACAAATATCTTTTGTGGTCCCGTATATTTGACAAGCATGCATGGGCGAAGTCTCATATAAAAACAAATCAGCTGTAATACTGAACGTACACATCAGTTAGTAAATCTTCAAGGATAAGAGTATGCACAGTACTAATATTTGTAGGTAATAAGAACGGCGGTCGCCCTGAATCTATATCGTTTAAATCTATGGCAATCAGCAAACTTCAGGTAGTGTAAAAGTGGTCAAGATACAAGCAGAACTGTATTTATCACAATATTAAGCTGTACAAGGTCTAAAACTGGACACGCTCAGGCTTCGAAGGCAACCAGTCAATCAGGTTCGAAGGCCCAAGAATAGCCTGCCTGCTCCATAACGGTGCGCACGCGCATAGTTGCACGTACTCTTCACTAACAACGTTATGATCGAAATTATATGGCGTTTTTCGAATTCAGAATGTCAGCTTATGGAGATGTGAGGCGAAAATATAATGTTACCAGCATCATACCCGCGGCTCAGCTCCCATGTTATATTGGAGTAAAAGTAGCCTGTACTAATCGATTCTCGGATTGTAGACATTGGTGTCGAATAGAGATACATGTCGAAATAAAATGGCAAATGTCGAGATTTTATTCAACATTCGCCATCTTGTTTCGACATATCTCTATTCTACATCAATGTCTACAATCCGAGAATCGCCCCCCTAATAGTGACATAATCTATCTCTTCAACATTTTATCGAAATCGGTTCTCCCATGACAGGGTTAATCGGTGTGATTGTCTAACAAGCAATCATATATATTAACATCAAACTTTTGAATTTATTGCTATAGACAAATGAGATATTAGTTAAATAGCTTACTCGTAGCAAAACAAGAACTCACGAGACTTTCGATGAGTGAAATCTTGACCTGAATATCGAAATTGACGAAACAGGAAAAACTTCAATACACGAAATATTGAATCATTATTGACAAGAACGGCTCGCATTCGGCAGAGCAATTTGGAATTTGCACATCAGTTTCGAGAATTCACTGGATTGTGGGAAATAACCTTGTGTGCAAAACATTTTAAAATATTATTTTTACGAACTGATAATCCGCCAGAGAGTGACGTTATAATTTAAAAAAAGATAGGTATACTAAAACAATTTTACCTACACATTTTGCCCAAAGCAGCATTCTACTCGATATACGGCCACACTTGCGCGTCATGACGCCAGACGCTGGACCGTAGCGGGTGCGTTTACAACGCAAAACTAAAACATAACACAATCGCACGCACGTGCTTGATCGCGTAGGTTTGCATGACGGCCGGTCATGACGCCATTCAGATAACATTATGTGTAGCGAATGCCAGGGGTCCACCGCGCGGCTGACGCTCCCGCTTCGCAGTTGCTTTAGTCGCGCAGATGTTCATGACGCCATTCAGATAACAATAAGTGTAGTGTGTAGCGAATGCCAGGGATCCAACGCGCGGCTGACGCTCCCGCTTCGCAGTTGTTTTAGTCGCGCAGGTGTGAATGACGCCATTCAGATAACATTATGTGTAGCGAATGCTAGGGGTCCACCGCGCGGCTGACGCTCCCACTTCGCAGTTGCTTTAGTCGCGCAGATATTCATGACGCCATTCAGATAACATTGAGTGTAGCGAATGCCAGGGGTCCACCGCGTGGCTGACGATCCCGCTTCGCAGTTGATTTAGTCGCGCAGATGTTCATGACGCCATTCAGATAACAATATGTGTAGCGAATGCCATGGGTCCACCGCGTGGCTGACGCTCCCGCTTCGCAGTTGATTTAGTCGCGCAGATGTTCATGACGCCATTCAGATAACATTATGTGTAGCGAATGCCAGGGGTCCACCGCACCGCTGACGCTCCCGCTTCGCATCAGTCGCCTTAGTCGATCAAGTGTGGGTGTAGCTTTATATATTGACTATATAGTTATATATTGATATTTGTATCTCTCTTTTTCATGTGCTCCGCTTCTGCAATTGAACATAATGGAAAGGATTTGAACATGCTCTTTATTATCCTGCTCATTGTCTTGTTCAGTCTTTAAAGTTGTGTTAGTGCGTGAGCTTTCCTTGTTTTCTTTTAGCTTGTAAGCGCTGTCTCTGCTTTCACTATCTTCTAACAATTTCTTGCTTGAGCTTCTACATATCACCAAAGTGGTTGTTTAGATTAGAAGTGATCGCTTCCGAGCTATAAGACCGTTCATTGTATTTTAAATTATCAGTTACAATACTTACAATAAAGTTTATTTTAAATTTAATTTAACATTCTTATAAATATCTACCTACATTCAGTTATGCCTATTTGTGAGTTTGGTTATATGCTTGCCGATCTCTAATGTCAAACTGGCTGGACCAATTTTAATTATGTACTCGTGTGTGTGTGTGTGACTGCTGTGTGTTATGTTAATTGATTTTTGTTTTTGCAAATTCCAATCATCTCAATCTTCAGCAGTTATACGTCCACTGTTGGACGAGGCCTGTCCATACAATGCAATGGGGGGATTTGCCATCATGCTTTGCAGGCGAATTGATGATCGCAATATTGGTGTAAAGTACTCTAAGGTGGATGCTGTTGCCAATCCCCTGGTGTAATCCCTCAGTCGGCTTTATGATATCCACGGGAGGAGACGGAGGGGCCTATTCTTAGGCCGGACACGCCGGGCCAAACTCCAGTGTCATCGACATAACATGCGCACCTGATGTCCCGAAATGTATCCTTCTTCGGGAGAAAAACTATAACACCACGGGAGATCGCTACTAGTAATTCATACATAACTACATAGTTAAACTAAATAATTTAGCCACATATTCGTATGCTCTTGTTTGTACTAAATATTTGACCTTGTTTCGATTGTAATTTGTTTACTTGAAACCTTGTTGTATTCTTTCAAAAACTTCACGTTTCGAACGGTTGAGACATAATAGTTATTAAGAAAAATAATATTCTCACAAGTTATCACAATTAGTAAGTACGGTAATGTTGAAATTACTACAACGGTACTGCGTTGAACCCTGGTCATTATAGTGTTAACTAGTTAATTAGCAAGTAACTGTAGCTGGGTCAAGTTCGTTGAGTGGGAACTTTATTTCTTTATCTTTTGATACGAAATTTTTAACAGAGTATTTTTCTCACTCCTTTCAGGGCAAAGATCTTTCTTGTTTAAAGTAGATAGGTATTTAGTTCTTTTATGGTTCTTCTTAATATATTTATTGTTTTGCCTCGGAATATCAGGGGACAAAGTTTTGTTTGTTTTGTCTTCATCTATTTTTAACTTTGATAAGATAACCAATTCATCAACAATTTTATACAGGTCACATACAAAATATCTCGGTAACAGACAGACAGGAGAATTCTTTAAATTCCGAACATGCGATCTCCATAATCGTTTGATATGTATTCAGGCTGCGTACATTTACACTCTGTTACATAAACATATTAAAGTATAGGTTATTATGTCATAAAGTCCTTCAACTGATCTTAGATCATGACAAGTTCAATTGACTCATAATGAGATCAAGGAAGTCTAAGCGGCATTAAACAATGGCAGATTCACTGATAGAGACAACAAATTATCACTACATAAACAACCTTGAAGAGAGATACTAGATGTTACAGCTTTTGACCCAATGATCTAGGAGAGAGATAGACAGTAGGCAGCCACCCATTCTGATAAGAAAGACGTAATTCATAGAAAGATTGATAAAATTATCGCTTAGGTATAGTAATGATTCATATAAGGTCAAGACACGTCGATACACCAATAAATGTCCCTTATCAGAGCATGATACCTAAACATCTTTGGATGTAGGGGAATGACCTGTTGCCCGACTTCAGACAAATACCTACATACGAACAAGTACATAGTAAAATGACAAGCCACTAATATCATACCCATAAATGTCAAAGTTACGATTTTTGTATGTTTGCATGTTGTTACTTAATCACGCCGAAACAGCTGAACCGATTTCAATGAGATTATGCTTTTTACCCTGGTTAAACGAGAGAAAAGCCTATAAACTATAAAATAAAATAAAAATTCTGTGCACAAATGTTTGTGTTCAAATGCCTTTTTTTTTCTTTTTTTTATACGGTGGTAAAATGCATTACGTATGTCCATCAGCTCAGGGAGAGCTGAGGGGGTATGTCTGGCTCTCCGTTGGCTAGCACCCAACGGCATACCGACTAAAAACCCATCGATATTCCTTCCTTCACCTTAATGGTAGTGCATCATCAAACCACTCATCATCTGACGAGTGGTTTAGAGATGCACCAATACTTGACAGGGTCACGGGGTGCCGGTTGGATTCTACCGCGGCCTTGTCGGTGATTGTTCGCATAAAGCGAACCCCTCGGTCCCCCCGTATTCTATCACTGAATGTTATCCGTTAATGAATCACACCATAATCAAAATCATTATTCCTTTCGTGTCTGTTTTGATCATCCAGATCTTCCAACTTTATACTGTTCTTATGCTGATTACAGACCTAACAGTTAGATCGCAGTCATCATAGGTTCCTTTTCTTTCAATTAAAAGTTACTAAAACGCATCTATTTACATTGCTAACTCATTATTCAGTAGTTGCTCTACTTGAAAGTAGACCGTCTCGTTTCGACAAAATGTCTTCTTTGAGTTTTAACAATATTTGCTATTAGCATATTTCGAAACTATGTCCTAAATTAGCAAGACGTTGTATTATAGACTTTGTCTCAATTCTTTGGAGTTTTGTTCTTTTAAACATCACACACACGGCGTCATTGCGATAGTATTTGCGTTGTGGTAATCTCGGAAACTTCTGGGCCTTACCGATTTTGTTCTTGATCAATTATTTTTTTGTGCTATGTGAGATATTTTTCTAGGAAAACTTGGAAACTATCCGCAGCCACATTATCGAATCGTACGTACGTTGTATCAATATTTATTTTGTTAGTAATCGTGGTTAAGTCGATGGTGGCTCACAATTTACTACTACTATGGTTCGTTCGTTCGTAGTATCATTGGTTCTTTCTTAGCTGCTTTAGGTCAGTGACCAGGTTGTTGTATGGCGGCTCTGATGTGATGGTAAAGGACCAGTGTCGTTTCAGTGCACCTCACATATACTTCTTCACATGTCTTCTAAATTTTAGTTCTAGTATGTGTCGGTTATTTTAGATAGGTACTGCTTAGTCTCAGTGGGCACCATTTGATTTAACTTTAATACTACAGTTTATTTAACTTTATTAAGTAGGTAATATAATATATCTAGCATCGCCTACGCACGCACCTTTGTAAACTAAACTACCGTTAACTCCTAGAAGGCACAGGCAGCTGCTGAGCACCTGTGCAATTACATAACTCATTCAGTTATTGAAGGAAAATACAATTACTACTGGTACCTAGGTATTATTATGTGGATAATATTATTGATTATAAGAACAATAAAATGGTAGCTAGTCGACTTCGTACACACAAGCCACATTGTAAACTTTCTCAAAAACATACTTGACATGCTCAAGAAATCTCAATGCCATTTTTGATATCATTAACCAGTTAGCTATTCTAATGACAGTTCGCTTATTCTGTGTATAGAAAGTGGCGTCTGTAGCGTAGCCTGGGGCGTTTCGACGGTGAAATCGTGTGACGTATTTTGTGTTTGGTACTTTGATGCAGACAGAGCTTGTTTCCGGTGATTAATTTGTTGATAGTTATATCTACAACGTAAATGTTTGTAAAAATGTTTCCGTAAAGTGCCTTAAGGTGGTTGCTTTCGCTCGTGGCACGAAATTCAAATTTTTTCGTGAGTTTTGCTCATCACAGCTCATCAACACTTCTTCAGATAGCTAAAGCTATGTTGCCGCAAATTATGTGACCTAACACACAAGTTTTAATTTATAGTATCACATAAATATCATTAGTTTGGCTATGAATGTGCTTGAAATAAAAAAACACTGTAAATATCGTAGAAGCACAATCGTAGCTAAACTAATGATATTTATGTGATACTATAAATTAAAACTTGTGTGTTAGGTCACATAATTTGCGGCAACATAGCTTTAGCTATCTGAAGAAGTGTTGATGAGCTGTAATTAGCAAAAAATAGTAAAAAAAATGAATTTCGCGCCACGAGCGAAAATGAGCTGTAATTAGCAAAAATAGGAAAAAAAATTAATTTCGCGCCACGAGCGAAAGCAACTTGATTCTCTACAGCTCCATACTGACGTCTAGCTGGTACCAAACTAACCTACCCGTTTTTCTTCTCAATATTTTTACTGGAATTCGTTGGAACCTTGGTACTCATTGCATACCTAATATTTTATAAGTATAAAATCATTATCAAAATACGCTACGCACTTCACCCATACACATAAAAGTTTATTGCCCGTAACAAAACCCGCACAAAAAGTTGTGTTCAATTCTACGCAATAACCGTTTGTAAAAGACTTGTTTGTCTACTTTTTCAATTATTATCGATATTATCAAAGGCGAAATCTTTTACCAATTCATCTTCCCCGACAGTATTATTTGCAAATAATACTGCAAATAGTACTAATAATAATACTGTCGGGGAAGATGAATTGGTGAAAGATTTTGCCTTTAATAATATCGATAATAATTGAAAAAGTAGACCAACAAGTCTTTTACAAACAAATAATACTGCAAATAATATTAGTATAATTTTTCAATACAAACAAGACAGACTATTAAATTACTAACAATGTGACTGTTACTGGTTTAATTCCTAATACTTTTCTTTCAACCTTTTTATATTTACGAGTCCTATCAAATGATATCTTGCTACTGATAGTATCTACAATTTGCCAAAGACAGAGCTTACTTATTTGAGCCTTTCGGGGTCGAGACTCTGGGTCCGTGGGGTACCGGGACCCATCGCGTTTTCAAAATTATTTCAGGGCATCTGGTCGAAGCGACGCGTGCGTGACCCGAGAGCTGGCTTCTATCTGGCTCAACGCATTAGTATTGCCATTCAGCGTGGCAATGCAGCCAGCATCTTAGGGACGCTTCCGTCTGGTAGTGATTTGGATCAGTTGAGTTACCTTTAGATCGCTAGCAGCGGTCCTCAGGTAGCACAACTCTTTCATATATATTTTGTACATACCTTGTATTAGTTGTATTATTATTTCTGCAAATAAATGTGTTTACCAAATATATTAAACCGGACAAAGTAGTGTAAGTAAGGTCCCTCTCGTTGACCAAATATATTTTAAAGATAACAGGAATTCGGTGGATGGAGGAGGCACGAGATCGTTCGTCTTGGCATTCTATGGGAGACTATGTACTGCAGTGGACTTCTATAAGCTGAGGAGGATGATGATGATAGTTACATTGTTGCTTTGTATCACGTAAAATTCACCTTCACCATTTGTAGAGCTCTTTCTATTCATGTATTTTGTTGCTGTTCTGTTTTGCTCAGTAATTCGTCCTGTACGTCCGATTTTATCTGTAAACAGAGTAGATTCTACAGCTTAGAACACCTACCAGTACTCCATACTTGGAGCTTTGCTCTGGCTGAGTCAACAATAAACTGGTTTCCACACGCCTTGACGTAAATACCAACGGTCAATATTATCCAACTCATTTCTGTAGTTGCCTACAAATTACAGAAATGTACGCCATATGATATTTTTTCCAAATGGCACATTTTTATGATGTTAAAGTATGCGATCACGCCACCGGTTGTCTGGACCACTCAAACCTCTGTGAATTTGCATGTTATTTAAAGTTGTGACTTAAGCCATTTCCGGCTAGTCAGGACTAAAATTATGTGTGATATACTAAGAACTGTAAAAGGATGCAGGAAGACGGTGGATAACTGCTCTGGAGTCATAAACACCCAACAGTCACATACCCTCTTTCGCGTCGCACTTACAAATTCGCAACTTATTGAATGTCGAGGAACTTGGGCAGGTCGCTCCCTATGCGTGGTCGAGCGACTTGCCCAGGTTCATTTTGATATGGCGTTTGCTTGCTACGACATAATATGTAGGAGGGTAAAAAAACTAGAAATTAGAAAAAAAAATATCTAAATTTCGAATAAATTCTTGTTTTATAGAGGTTTTATAGAGAAAAATGCAAGAAATCTTGGTTTTTTGGCGGGCGGCCATTTTCGCAAGTGTGTCTTCCGACATGCCCGAGACTGTGCGACATGCACACGAATGTAAAACTCGTGCGCACGACGCGTACCGATAGCGACCTGCCCAGGTCGCTCGACATTCGAGAGGAGTCCTAATCCCACACTAGGATTCCCTGTGTCGTGGGTATCAGAAACTACGAGTAGGTACTATGGTATCATTGCAACCACACCCGGAACAAAAATTGGCAGATAATACAAACATTTGTCCCGAAGCGGGAATCGAACCCGCAATTTTTTGCGTCTTCTCCCTTCTCCCTTCTTCTTGCGGCTACTCCCCCGACAAGCTACAGAGCTCGTCATGGCAGGGCACATCGGCACATAGTATAGGTACTTGTACTAATATTTATTCTGTGGTATAGGCACACGTATAGGCTATATCGTCATATATAATTTGAAATGTTCCGTGATAATCAAGGCATGTGCGTTAGTTTCATTTCGTTTCGTATGAGGTAGTGCTGGCCTCTGGTGTCAGAGTTTGTCAAGCCGCCCGAGGGCCTCTGACATGGCTTATCGACTGCTATTAATCAATAACAGCCGGGACCGACAGCTTAACGTGCCCTCCGAAGCACAGACCGATGGAAATCCGCACATAACTTAGAAAAGTCATTGGTGCGGAGCCTAGGATCGAACCCGGTATCGTTGGATTCTGAGTTGCACTATTGAACCGTTAGGCTACCATCGCTTTTTCATTCGCATACCATTCGCATTTGCGTTAGTTATTGGATGTGTTTACGGGTTTACCTATATCAGATCAGACTATATACTTATAATATTATTTATTCTGTGATACAGTGTGAATTAATGCATCTATCTAATAGAACCTAAGTAGGTATATTTGTTTTTTTAATGGTACAGTTTATTAGTTATCTTCCTGTAAGTGGTTATGAATTACGTAACTGAAAAGATTTTCACCTTTTTTTTATTGATGATAGCCAAGCGTTTACAAGATGTCAGCTAATACCCTAATTACCTAGGTAATCCTAGATGTGACATGTTTTTTGTTTATTGTATATTTGTTATTTTGATTTTGATTTTTGTTTTAAGTACGATGTGTACTTGTTAACTCATTTTGTGAAAATTATTTGTTTGACGTGTACCTTTTGTATGATTAAATGACTATCTGACTATCTGGCTGTCAAGCGTTATCAAGCTGATACTTAGCAGATTCATCTCAAAGGTAGATACTCCATGCAGTAACCGACTTGTGCTTGGTAAAGATTTAGAAGCTGTCCAGGTGTGAAATACCGCTTTACCTTAGGAAACCCAGTTTTTTTCGCACATTTATTAACAATAGCAGTGAAAGTGTTGTTGACTAGTTTCACTCCGAGATGGACTATATATAAAACATGGCATTGTTTCAAAGTCAAGGTTTAATGAGAAGACATTAACTATGACTGATTAATTCCATGCCAATTTACAAATATAAATCTGCGTGATTATCTTGATACTTCGTCCTGCCTGTTTCATATCCGGCTCGAAGGACCAATGTCCAGGTATAGGTTTTGTGGTTGCTCCTGGGTTTCGATACGGTAACTGGTTTCTCTTCGTCGTTTTTCACTGACTCTACGTTTACAACCTCTTTACATACTTACATACATCGACGTAAATATTTACTTTGGTCGAAGCTTACATACATACATAAACACACACTTTTACCCCTGAAAGGGTAGGCAGAGCTTCAAATGGGCCTCTTTTCACTGTGGATTGCACCATATGTGCAATATAGACGTGACAAGTGGTGAGCTCATCGCCGCCATTGCTTCCCATGTCTGACGCTGCTAACGCTTTCTTCCAGTAATAACACATTCCTTAAATAAGCTAGCAGCCTGGACAAATCTTATACCAACGAATTTTACAAACAAGTCCGGGTAATCCCTTATCAGCTTTTACGACATCCACGGGAGGAGATGGAGGGGTCTATTCTTGGGCCGGACAAAGCACGGTCACCTCTTTAGTCAGTTTAGTTAGTAGTAGAGCTTTTTTGTGAAACAGTTCGTCCTGGGCAGTACTACCATCATACCTAATTATGCCGCAAAGCAGTAGTGCTCGCATTACTGTGTTCCATTTTGAAGGGTATGGATGCCGGTGAAATTACAAGCACATGTGACTTTCCATCTTTATGTCTCAGGGTAACGGGCGCAGTGCAATGCCACATAGGGCGCGTACTTGGTGGACGTGGCCAATGAGATAATGCACTGCATGCATAAGCAGAGGGTACCACTTAACATCAGGTGGGCCATCTGCTTGTTCCGTCATTTAAGTAGTATAAAATACCTAATTCTGCCGCAAAGCAGTAGTGCTCGTATTACTGTGTTCCGATTGAAGGGTATGGGTGCCGGTGAAATTACAGGCACATGAGACTTTCATATTTAAGTCTCAGGGTGGCGGACGCAGTGCAATGCCACATAGAGTGCGCCATAGGTGGACGTGACCTATGAGATAATGCACTGTTCATAGGCAGAGGTTACAGCTAACATCAGATGGGACATCTGCTTGTTCCGTCAAAAAGAAGTTAAAAAAAAAAAAAAAAAACAAGTCCGTGTAATCCCTTTGTCAGCTTTTACGACATCCACGGGAGGAGATGGAGGGGTCTATTCTTGGGCCGGCCAAACCACGGTCACCTCTTCGGTTTCACCATTTACAAAAGTAAAAAAAATGAAATGAAATGAAATGAAATGATTTATTTGCGTGAATACAGGTAGTTTGGTTCATAATCTATTTTTAGTATCACTGTACTCGACTAGATTGTCGTGCAAATATTTAATTTTTAATTTTAGCATTATACATAGGTACCTAATAATTCTTATAATAATAATTCTGTGAAAAATTTCATGCATTTAAATTAAATAAAAGACAAGACAAGACAAGACAAGACAAGTAAGACATCATAAAAGATTAATCACGGTATTTTTCTGCCTCTACGTCACTACCTGCTTACATAAAAGGTAAATAAAGACATGTTGTAAGTAAACAGCAGATTATGTCAGCACTCAGCAGCCTACCTTGAAGCGGTGGGCGTGGCGACACGTAGTCATCTACCTATACAGCCTTTACGACCAATTAGAAGATGATAAGCTGTTTGCAATTAAAAATCAGAAACGGAAGTCGGGGTCAGTCAACAAGATGTATAGTCATAGGCTCAGTAGCTTCTAAACTTATAAGGGTTTTTTGATTGAGAACAGTGGCGTAACAATAGGGTGGCAGGGCTGGCAAAATGCCACGGGCCCCCGACCCAAGAGGGCCCCGGCCCAAGAGGCCGCGAGCTCAATAATATTTTTTTACATTGTACCTGAGTATTTTATTTTATTTGAAAAGTATATTTTTATAAGTTCTGCATAAAATCCAAAGTGAGACAAGTAAATTTTTTTAAATTTTCGAATTTTTCACGGGCCCACAACCAAATTTTTTTAAATTTTCGAATTTGCCATGGGCCCCAGATGGTATAGTTACACCACTTGAGAAGCTTTTCTAACATGTTATTTTTTAACCCCCGACGCAAAAACGACGGGGTGTTATAAGTTTGACGTGTCTGTGTGTGTGTGTGTATGTCTGTGTGTTGTGTCTGTCTGTGGCATCGTAGCTCCCGAACGGATGAACCTATTTAGATTTTTTTGTTTTGTTTGAAAGGTGAAATTGTCGATAGTGTTCTTATAGCTATGTTTATTCAAAATCGGTTCAGCCGTTTCATTGCGTTAATTTTTACAAAATTAATTACTCCTCTTTTTATTGCCTATTTATACTGAGTACTAAGTTAAGGTATTTATCCTGAGTACTGAGTAAATAAGTTAGTTCAACAGATTCATCATAAAAACTTGATTCTAAGAAAATTACTTTCTGAGTTGAGCTTGAGTTATACTGAATTTGTTTCTATCGAGGTTTACCCTGTTGAGGCAGGCGACCCACTAAACTCCACCCATCTCCTTTCTAATTCTGACTGTACTGAACATATAGAAACTGTTGTCTGGGTGGATGCCACGACCCACAAAACAATATGACAATGGGGATTGCAAATATGGATATCATTTTGACATTCTTAGCAATGTCCAAAACTTCTAACAAAGGGGAAAGTTCTATTGGCGTTTTGATAATTTGCATAATTTCTACTTACATAATCCGGACTTGTTTGTAAGATTCGTTGGTATAAGATTTGTCCTGGCTGCTAGCTTATATTACTGGAAGAAAGCGTTAGCCGAGTCAGTCGTGGGAAGCATTGGCGGCGATGAGCTCACCCCTTGTCACGTCTACATTTCTGCGATGGTGCAACCCACGGTGAAAAGATGCCCATTGAGGCTTTGCCTACCCTCTAGGGGGGAAAGGCGTGTGTGTGTATGTGTGTGTTTATACAATCCGGCAGGAGTAGGTTTATCTACCACGGTTTTCCACTTGCTAACTGCCTTCTTTGCTTGTGGTTCTGATACACCTCTCACTTCCTCTTTCATAGAAGGTCGTAGGTACTTATATAGATATAGGCACTTATTTTGAATATGTAGCAAGTACCTATATTTTTTGTATTTTTTTTTGTATAATACTTGAATGACGGAACAAGCAGGTGGCCCACCTGATGTTAAGCGGTAACCTGTGCCTATGAACAGTGCATAACCTCATAGGTCACGTTCACCTAGGACGCACCCTATGTGGCATTGCACTGCGCCCGCCACCCTGAGACATAAAGATGAAAAGTCTCATGTGTCTGTAATATCACCGGCACACCATACCCTTCAAACCGGAACACAGCAATGCAAGCACTACAGCTTTGCGGCAGAAATAGGTATGTAATATTGCTAGTTGCTTGGCCCACATGGATACAGCCAGTGAAGAGATGCCTTGATTGTTCTTGTAATTCGTGGTATTATCCAATTACGAACGTTCTAGACTTATTTGGCTTCGGTCCTCACAATAACAGAGTCGTTGGATGTCTTCATTACTTTCCATTGTTAGGCATTCGTGTAAGATTCGGTCATTTCTTTTAACGAAATAGTGATATATAATATATTCAACACACTTGCTCATAAACTGGCTCTATTTTCAACGCAATTAGGCACATAATGACACCTGTAATCAAACTGTGACTTTTTCATTGCTATTATTCACTAGTGATTTATAGAGACAGTTGAACATTTACACAGAGTGTGTATTTATTTTTTACACCTGTAATCAAACTGTGACTTTTTCATTGCCATTATTCACAAGTGAGTTATAGAGACGGTTGAACATTAACACAGAGTATGTATTTCTGTTTTATTATTATTTTCTTCACTAGTGTGTTGAAAAACGTCGTATGATACACGTGTGTATTGATGATTACCGTCCTCGGCTCTCATAAAACCCGAGCCGTCAGGTGAGGGTCTCAATGACGCATCAGCAGTAATCACCAACATTACACACTCGTGCCCTACTGTACTATTTTCAATTATGTATTTCTGTAAAGAAAATAATCTTTATTTACAGTACCATGGACGAATTGATCCATGGCAGTACCACAGAATAAATAATAGTATACAGTACGAAGAATACAACTAATACAAGGGATAGATAGAAAGAGACAAAACACGGTGTAAGTATTCCAAGGATGTTCCGCGTTTATGAAAGACAGCAGGAGAAATAGTAAAGTATGTGGTGTAAGTCCATTCCAGTTACTATACAATGCTGATTATCTTTGGAACAGTTCTTTTTTACATACTTCTTTAGCAGGTACTTGAAGTAGATGGCCCACCTCATATAAAGCGGTACCCCCCCTGCCAGTGAACAATGCACTACCTCATAGATCACGTCCACCTAGGACGCAACGCACCCTATGTGGCATTGCATTGCGCCCGCCACCCTCAGACTTAAAGATGGAAAGTCTCATGTGCCTGTAATTTCACCGGCAACCATACCGTTCAAAACGGAACACAGTAATGCAAACACTACTGCTTTGCAGCAGAAATATATGGTTACACAGTGTTTTGTCTTTTGCAATGACATACCGTTACAAATTCGATAGAAAGAGACAAACCACGGTGTAAGCATTCCAAAGATATTCCGCGTTTATTAGAAGGTACGGTTACATTTTCTAAAACCACTATTCGTTTCGTGAACAACGCTTCTCCTCAAATCCTCAGCATGGTGGACAACTAGTTTGATTAATTTGCATAATGTCTGATTTCCACACCCGAGTCAACCAGAAACCGGTTAGACCAGTCGCCTTCCAGCGTGATTTGAACCTTGCAAAGTCATTTCCTAACGTACGAAATGGCCCAATTCTATGAGCGAAATTAAACTTATAATGCGAACTGCTAAGGAGTGGAAACACTACCGTCGTCTGTCTTTCCTGAAAGCTATAACCTGGGTATCTTCAAGGCACCTATCCACAGGTGCCTTCTAGACCTTTGTGCTCCATCTTCGGCCACATCGTCACTTACCAACAGGTGAGATCGTGGTCAAACAATGTTAAAAAAAGAGCTGATTTCTAGCAATATCTTCGAGAAACCTGTGAAACTGGAAGAATCAAAGGAGTTTTTTACATCGAAATAATCATTGATGGATTGCTCAGGATTGCATAAGGTTAGCCAATTATAGGCCAAATGGTTGGAAACTTGTCAAGCAAGTACAAATCATTAAGTGGTGCTACGAAGTATGGACCTATTGGTTATTACGCTACACTGATTGATCATTGTGGTATATCTATCACTTGGTTGGTACTTATGATTAGGAGTTTTGTGGTTTGGACCGTAAATGATAAACTCGAAAATGTAGGTAAGTAGTTTTCTTTTTCTCCCGACTACTCTGGTCCAGTTGAGAATCTGTGTAGTTGAAAATCTGTCCAATCTGTCCGTGTCTCAAAGAGATCTGACTTATCTGGCTACTATGAAGGCGTCAAATGCAAAAACTCCTCTAGCTTTTCCTGGCTATATGATGCATCGCCATCCTGCTATAATTCTCCCATTTTGCTCTATCCTTCTTCTTTAGATACAATGCATGTAATTCCATCCAAATTCTACAAAATATTCCTAAATTATTTTGATTTGATGCGCGCAATCATTAAATCGGCTAGGTCCTAGATACATAGTAGCGATGGTAGCCTAACGGTTCAATAGTGCAACTCAGAATCCAACGATACCGGGTTCGATCCTAGGCTCCGCACCAATGACTTTTCTAAGTTATGTGCGGATTTCCATCGCTCTGTGCTTCGGAGGGCACGTTAAGCTGTCGGTCCCGGCTGTTATTGATTAATAGCAGTCGATAAGCCATGTCAGAGGCCCACGGGCGGCTTGACAAACTCCGACACCAGAGGCCAGCACACCTCATACGAAACGAAACGATAGAATTGAAATAATTTATAATTTATAATGTATAATTTTAGAAAAATTGCTACTCTACATCACGTACTTTACTATTCTCCTGCCACACTCCTGCTGACGTTTCATTGACCCTTCTTCATGAGCACCGACCGCCACCACCCTATACGGTATCCTAATTCCTAGGTTATCCTAGGTCCTAGATACGTCTATTTGTTTGTACGTCTAGCCTATGCACACGTTTTATGAGCTGTTTATGCAGATCTCAGGCTGTGCAGGTATGCGATCCGTCAGCCATGCAACGAGTGCTATTTTTAGCACAAGCCTGTTTTATAACCGAGGAGAAAACAGACCGGTTCTGCAACCGCTGGTGGTAATCTATCGAGTTTATCGTGTATGGTGTGTTGTATTTTAACTTAGATCGTTAAAATTAGATACGGTTCTTGCTCTGAGAACACGATAAGAGTTGAACAATCTTCACATTATTTTGGAGACTCAAGTTTTGGTTTTATTCAAGTTGTAGGAATTTCGGCTCTCCATCTCTGTAGCGCGTCGGGCAAGTAGCCGGCTGAGACGCGAAAGGTTGTGGGTTGGATTCCCTAGATTCGCGGAATGGTCAAAAACTACAAAATGTATTTTTATTTGTTAAAAACCCGCTACTATATTAAATTTGGAAAAGGAAAAGGAACACTTATGGAAGCACGTCGGTGTTTATGCTCGCTTTATGCACGCATATAATAACAGGGCCCCGAAGATGTCGTCACAGGAAAAAATAGTACGCGTTATCAGTTGTCAATCCTTGCAATTGTCTTCCAAAAGCATTTTTGCTGATAAATTTCCACCAAACACAGCTAAGAACCATCTTTCATACAAAACATCTGTACCTTTTGGCGATAAATGGGAACATTCGCACACACACAAACACTCAACCTCTCATCCTAAAAGCTATCCAATCTCATCATATCCGCTCCGTTCCGTCGGTGGTAAAAAAATAGAATAGCGTACCTATACAGTAGCTGGTCTTATTTGGAGGCTTTCTCCTCATAGAGGAGTCAATGTTACGTGCAGTTTTTTTTAAATTCATTGACCTTATCTGTGAAGTGAATGTACAAAAAAAAACTACCTGTTCATACCATCCTATCCTATCCTATCCTATCCTACTTCCTGTCCTACTAATATTATAAACGCGAAAGTTTGTAAGTATGTATGGATGGATGGATGTTTGTTACTCTTTCACGTAAAAACTACTGGATGGATTTGGATGAAATTTGGAATGGAGATAACTGGACTCCCGGAATAACACATAGGCACATTTTTATCCCGATATTCCCACGGGATCGAGGCTTACGCGGGTGAAACCGCGGGGCGCTGCTTGTGTGAAATAAAATAACAACGTGCAGGCTGCTTTTGAATGAAAATTTGATTCAACTTCTAAACAACTAGATTTTTGTAGTACTTTTTCTTTCTGTTTTTTTTTTAATTTTGGCAAAAGTTTATTTTCAAGTTGAGCGTATGATTCTGTGATGCGACGGTTTTTCAGTTTTTCTTGATTTTCACTTACTTTTCGATCCTCGAGCGCTATTCTGTCACTTACTAACTTAACTGCACTTTCATGAGGAATTTTGCTGTTGTATGCGCCTCACGTGGGTAAGTTCCTAATAAACACATTATCTTGACGCAGGCGCAGTCACGAATAAACAATTCATATATGTACCACTTACTTACCTAGCCTTAGTCTAGTTCGAGTAAAGTTTCTACTGTTTATTATTCCATGGTTAGGTCTTAGAAATTAGGTACAGATTAAATAACAGTTCAAGTGTTAGGTAGTTATAGTAGGAAAATAAATACATTATGTGTACCTATCTTAGATTATTGATTAACTTTATTATTAGGCTTG
Organism: Operophtera brumata; assembly: GCA_932527175.1. Taxonomy (NCBI): domain Eukaryota; kingdom Metazoa; phylum Arthropoda; class Insecta; order Lepidoptera; family Geometridae; genus Operophtera; species Operophtera brumata. The sequence continues at coordinate 16,339,794 of OW052238.1, read as the reverse complement.
AATACCGTATCTTATTCGTTGGGGTAAGAGAGTTCTTGAGTGTATACCGCGTCTTGGCAAACATAGCGTGGGGCGCCTGGCTATAGGTGGAGCGATGACCTATGAAAGGCGGCGCCGGGCAGAAAGTGGATGAGAAGAGCCGAACCAAGGCTCAGTGGCGCGTATTGGGAGATGCCTATGTCCAGCAGTGGACTAGTGTGGGCTGATAATGAGCTGTCTTATTCATAACGATGAAATGATCAGACTGTAACCATCTATTTTTAATAAATTTTGACAAGTTCAAGGTGACAAGTTCGAAAAACCCCAACGCTCCGGCTCCGAACTAGTTTGAGACTGTAGTATCTCTCTCATCGGGCAGCGCAGCCTCTCACTCGAACACCCGAGATCATAGAACACAAAAAAAAACTTTTTTAACCTTTCACCACAGAATATATAATGTACTTTCACTCGAACCCCTGAGATCATAGGATACTAAAAAAAAACTTATTTAACCTTTATTTTAAAGGTACCTACCTTCATTTCTACCTACTTCAAAATGCTGCGGCTTCCCACGTGCCTAAACGGCTCCTTCGTATCCGAGCCGTAGACACGTCATTCACCATTGCATCACCGCTGGAACAAAACATTTTGGCCTGGCTACCACACTGAATTTACAAACGTCAGTCTAGCGGCGGCATTGAGCACAGTATGTGCCCGATGACTTGCGGTCACTCGCCGCCTTTCAGAAGGCTGGTGGGACGGTCCCACCAGCCTTCTGAAAGGTCGCGCCTAATTGCTAATAGTACCTACGTATACTTATGCAGGTATCCGTACATTCAGTCTCAGTGAGTTTACGTTCATTGCTAGATTTTATGATCTATATCTTCTATACTAATTACTATCGACTCGTCCCAGTTTCGCACGGGTAGTTTCAGGATGCAAAACAGCCCCCCACCCCTCCTATCCCCCCCTGCTAGCCCATGTCACTTAGGGTGAATGTAGCTTTCCAATGGTGAAATAATTTTTGAAATCTGCACAGTATTTATTGAGTTTATTCATTACAAACATACACACACACAAAAATACAAATCTTTCCTCTTTATAATATTAAGTGTAGAAGTGTAGATAAAGAGCAAAGATTTGATTGTTTGTTTGCATTGAATAGGTTTCGAAACTACTGAACATATTTGAAAAATTATTTCTCTGTTGGGAAGCTACACTATCCCCGGGTGACATAGGCTATATCACGCTATATTATATTTTCAAACAAATTAGGGATCCTCCAATAACCCAACCACCCAGTAACCCAAGGTGTAAAAAAAATACCTATAATATTCTTTACATCTGGTGTGTGGATAGATGGGGGGTTGGGAAGGGGGGAGAGTTAGAGGGTACGGGAGGGAGGGGGGATCCTGACACTACCCGTGCGAAGCCGGGGCGAGTTTCTAGCGGTCTATAATTTAACAGAAGAGACTTTTCTTCTTCTTCTTTTTTATATAATTGCTTCTGAGGAGTGCTCCAAAAAATAATAGTCGAACTTTTCGAGCATATAAATGTCACTTGTTATATGTCAATAACGTATGTATCTTGTGACATACGATGAGTTGTATATTTTAGTAAATTAATTATATTTATTAATTTATTAAGCTAGGAAGATGTACTACATACATTCATGGTATTAAGTTAGTGTAGTAATCATTTTTATTTAACCAAACTATGGACTATTCCTCATATGTTTTGTATTATTTGTGTATAGTCTGAAATAAAAAGTATTGAATTCAATTGAATATAAAAAAAAGTTCACCTTCCGAAACATGTCACATGTTGTAACCTACCTACTGCATGCAATTCATTTGCGATGATGTGAAAATGCCTTTAAGCTGTAATTGGTGTTTAAACCCAAGGTTCCATGCGAACCTTGCGCTTACCTTGGACCTAGTAGGTACTTACAATACACTGACTGTAGGTACACTTATTTAGTGCTATAGGCATTGTATTGTAACCTAACAACCTACCGATGCAAGGTGATATGATAAAGCTTCTAGAATGTGCAGTTTACATTAGCTAATGATGTAGTAGGTACTTTGCCGCACATGTTGTTTGAGAAAATAACATAATTCTTTACGAAAAAAACTGACTTCAAAGCTAGGAATTTATCCCAAATACAAGATTTTATAAAATTTGTGATCGGAACCGTGTGCTGATGAAAATGAGCCTAAACAAGGCCAGTCTACTATTATTCATCGAGGAGGTGACTCCGTATTGGTAGAAGTGATAATGAAATGGTACCGTTATTTAAATAAATAAAATAAATAAATAATGCTGGACAGTTCACACAACATTATCTAGCCCCAAGCTAAGCAGAGCTTGTGTTATGGCACATAATAATTAGTACAAGCACAAATAAAATAATACTATACATACAAGTATATGGGTACTAGATAACTGATATACTTAATACAATACATTACATAGATAGATGTTTTTTTATTACACATAGAACGCACAAATATTTGTTCCGAGGCGGGTATCGAACCCGCAACTTCCTGCGTCGCAGGCGAACCTTCGTCCGCTGCGCCACCGAGGCCGTCAACAAAAGCGAAGATTCTACCTACGATCTTCTGTGCTTTATTTGCCTGTAATGGATCCGTTACATTTCTGAACTCTCATCCTTCTTCCAATCATAGACAAAACTCTAATACCCACTCTCTATTCCCTGTGTTAACCCTGATTACCCGATTTTAAGTGACCAATTGTCATATTTTAAGATATGTTGATTTTTATCTCTGTTTTTTAAATCAAATCAATGACCTCTCCTGACGCTCCAGAAAACTATTGCCGTTTTGAGCTCACAAAAGTTGCTTGAGTAGCAAACCAAGCAAACCCAAAGCTCCCGTTTGATGTGTTTGTAATATATATAGATAGCATGGCTCCTGTGACAGGTGTCATTTTGATAATTTTGACTGTCTTCTTCTTCTTAGCTTAGGTATTGGCTTTTGTACATTATTTGCAACAATTTAGCCAATGTCAAGTGATATAAATTAAATATATTTTAATAATCAAGTCGTCAAGAGTTTCCGTTAAGTCATAACCCAGTTTAAATAGTGGCAGAAAAACAATGCTGGTCATTGTTTTAACCATTTTCAACTTATTCTTCTTAATCATATAATGGCATCTGAGGAGTGCTCCAAACCATTTCGCCAATATCAAGTGATATTTGCGATTTGATTTGTACTAATTAGTCAAGACGTCAAGAGTCTCCGTCAAGCCATAACCCAGTTCAAATTGTGGCAGAAAAACAGAGTTTTTACAGGGAAAAATCCACTATTTCGAAAAGAAACGCAATACTTTTAAATTTCACTGAATTTGGACTGCCTAGGACTGTCAAAATGATCAAAATAATACCTGGCACAGGACTCATGCTATATTTTACAAATATGGTGTTATAATGAATTTCTACTATTTACGACGCACTAAAAACAGAAACTAATCAGAATTCAATAATTTTTCAAGCAATTATATCTGAATTTATGTTCTTTCCTATTTTACAGCCACACTTCATTAACCCCATTAATCCCCCCCCCATTAATCTGGGTCTCTTCAAGTCAAGAGTGAATAGGAACCTTCTAGACCTTTGTGCTTCATCTTCGGCCACATCGTCACTTACCAACAGGTGAGATCGTGGTCAAACAAAGGTCAATCAATGTAAAAAAAAAAAAAAAAACCCCGACGAAAAACGAAAGGGTGTTATAAATTTGACGTGTCTGTGTGTGTATGTGTCTGTCTGTCCCATCGAAGCTCCCGAACGGATGAACCGATTTCGTTTTTTTTTTTGTTTGAAAGTTGTATATGTTGGGAGTGTTCTTAGCTTTGTTAAGTTTGATCAAAATCGGTTCAGACGTTCAGCGTTGGGGGTTTTTTAATTTTTACAAAATTAATTACTTGTTATATTAAATTGACGCGTGACTTGTATACCCTGTCATAATATCCTATAGCTAAGTAGTCCACCTCAGCCTTAAGGCTGCGTTTCCATTGACGCGGAGCTGGGCGGAGCGGAGCTTAGCGGTGCATGAATTGACCAATCACTATGGCGAGCGAGCAGCCAGCAGAGATTTCGAGCATAGTGATTGGTCAATTCATGCACCGCTAAGCTCCGCTCCGCTCCGCTCCGCGTCAATGGAAACGCAGCCTTACGCTGTAAAAAGTGGCGAAGGTCAGGCGGAAGACATGACCATACCAGCAGAACGACATGTTCTAATAGATTATGAGCTGGAGCCTGGTATCGGTGTAGTGGTGAGGTAGGTAGGAAGTAGGTCAGGAAATTGACTTCACAGTAGCGGTAATTAGTTTGGTGCTTAGGAGCAGTCAGCTAATCTAATATTAATTATCCTGTCACGAAGAATAGCTGGGTACCTACAGTATGTTTATTTTTAGATCTTGCGACACGTGCCTATGTTGTGAGTTGTGACACCTTATTGCGCTGGGATTGACTGATTTCTGTTTTTGGATCGCGAAACTGGTAGACCCCTAATATTAAATAAGCAAAAACACTATGCATTACGCATTATGTTGATTTATTGATAGAAACAGATACTAATTATTTTATAAAAACGGGAAATTTTCACGTAACGTTAAATCGATGTAAGCACAGACATTGTTTCGACCCGTTTCGAGAGCCTTTTTCAAGGTGAGTGAACGCGACGCACTCCAACCGCGTCTCGCTTAGCACATTGCATTTTTAGCATTTCCCGTTTTTATAAAATAATTGATATGATTCACGAAAGTTTTTATAGTGAAACAGATACTCTTGTTTTTTTTTCAAAAATGTGGGTATTTCTATCAGCATTTTCAGTTCAAGATTTTTCATTCTAGATATTTAATTCTAGATTTTTCATTCTAGATATTTAATTCTAGATTTTTCATTCTAGATTTTTCAATCGTGTGTTTTCTTTCGTGATTTTTAGTTCGCGATTTTTCATCACAATGTTTTTATTGACCTATTGTTTTAACGCCATCTGTACTTCCCTAACAAAATCGACAAGGGATCTATCAGGAATTTGAAAGTTGCTTAAAAGGGATCGAAAAGGACGATCAAAGTCCACAGGATCGTAGCCAAGGGATCAATCAGGAACTACTCTCACATAGCACTCTTACATGTCTTAAATATCTGTCCTTCATTATATTTCCTGATGGATTCGCCTGTTTCTCCATATCGTGGACGTCAGTTTATCTGTACTTCACATCACAATATGCTACCAATTGTTCAAAACTGCACTATTTCACGTGGGTGCACTTGCATATGAAACATGTGATGCAACCACGTTACACCTCCTTTGTTCGTTGTAATTGGGTAACGGATCTCACCGTCTTTCCTAACACCATTGTACAGTTTATCAGTTTTGAGCTACTTTTGTAATAAGTACCTACGTAACTATTCGTCACCTAGCCGTGACGTGTCCAGCCTAAGAATAGATCCCTCCGTCTCCTCGTGTGGATGAACTGAGAACTCGACACCAATACTGAGATCACTAACCCGCTTGCCAAGCGTGGTGATATGGCAAACCGTCCCATTGAATTGGGGGAGGTTAGTATTCCTCATTAGTATACCCTCTATTCGTACTAAACGTTTTAGTTCTACCTTTATAATGCGAACTGCTAAGGAGTGGAATACACTACCGTCGTCTGTCTTTCCTGAAGTCTATAATCTGGGTCTCTTCAAGGCTAGAGTGAATAGGTGCCTTCTAGACCTTTGTGCTCCATCTTCGGCCACATCGTCACTTACCAACAGATATATTCTGTGCCAACAGATGAGATCGTGGTCAAACAATGTTAAAAAAAAAAGGTCTCGGCCAGCTGTGGACGTGTAAAGGCTGTTGATAATGATGTTGATGACCTATAGTAGCTGTGGCGTGTCCAGCCTAAGAATAGAAACCTCCGTCTCCTCCTGTGGATGTCGTAAATTCCGACTAAGGGATGGGAAGCTGCATCTATAACCACCAATCCCCTGCCTTGGTGATTATGGCAAATCCCCCATTGAATAGGGGGAGGTCTTCTCCAGCTGTAGACTTGTAAACCCTACTAATGAAGATGATGGCCTACATGGACATGTTTGCAAGCTATTTGAGTCTTTGTCATCTGGGAGTGTCACTAATAGTAGGTAGACCTAGTACCTAGGTGTATCTTAAGCCATTAAAATACCTGCCTTCTGTACCTAGTAAGTAGGTATGTGGTAGGTATGCCATTGTCCTGGATATAATTAGCATTGTATGGACTTCTAACACATACTTGGTAGTAGTAATTTGCGAGCAAGGTCTAGGTATAAGTATAAATAATAAATGCCTACAATAAAAATAATATAATTGCCCGAAATAATATAATAGGTGCTTATAATTATTTAATTATTCACAACAAAAAAATTAACAAAAAAAATAACACAAAATCCTAACATGAAGTAGGTACCTAAATTTCACAATAAATAAATCATTTTTCCAATTCATCCCTTGAATGCTACGCAGGTAGGTACATGTTCTTCAGGTCTCTAGGTCCTAGTCCAGCAGCATAGACATAATATAATATTATTATAAGCCTGTGGTGTCCCACTGCAAGGCAAAGGCCTCCCATCCTTCCATTCGTCTCTATTGTTTGCTATTTGAGACCAATCCTTCAAGTAGGAGTCTAGCTTATCCCACCATCTCCGTCTGGGCCTTCCACGTGGCCGTCGTCTGTTTGGGATCCAATCTGTCGTGGTCTTCGCCCATAGTTCTTCTGACATACGGCACACATGTCCGGCCCAGTCCCACTTAAGTTTAGCAGAATACTAGCGTAAGGACCGGGCGGAAATCGTGTAAAATATTGACAGTTTTTCGGTGTCAAACCACCAACGAGGCGACGACAGCCAGTCTATGGTTGGTATTGGTTCGCATGCGAATGTTAGTGTTCAATGCTATGACAAGTAATTAATTTTGTAAAAATTAAAAAACCCTCAACGCAATGAAAAGGCTGAACCGATTTTGATCAAACATAGCTAAGAAGACTCCAGACAAATTCACCTTTCAAACAAAAAAAAAACGAAATCGGTTCATCCGTTTGGGAGCTACGATGGGACAGACAGACACACACACACACACACACACACACAGACACGTCAAACTTATAACACCCTGTCGTTTTTGCGTCGGGGCCTCGGGGGTTAATAAAATGCAAATTTAGATAAAGCTAGATTAGTATATTAATTTGGAATGAGGTCCGTCATGCCAATAAGGTTACCAATGCAAGTGGTGGAATTTCAGAACCGTGCGTACAAGCAAATATTGGATTATAAGTAGCTGCTATTGGATTCAAGTCCCGTAGTAAATCGCGGATATCTTAATTTTAACGCGTTTTTGAACAATGAGTTTTTTTAAATAAATAAGGCAAGATCCACTCATCCATATGCATCGATCCTTTTAAGGAGATGGGAGCGCACGCGCACATAACTAACAAAATAAAACAACCTATGAATTGAATCAATTAAGTATTCGTACGTTGATGTTGGCGCAGCATACCTAAGTAGTTGGTATTACGACTCAGTTATGAGCTGATAGGCATAAGTAATCGTGAAGGACAAAGCGATTCAATTGTTTGAGCTGATGACAATAACTTATGCCCATTTCAAGCCAGGCCAACAGTTATTCAAGCCAGGATCATTCAGATAGTCAGATACCAAGTCAGATAGTCATTTATACATACAAAAGGTAGGTACACGTCAAAATGAATCATAAAATGAGTCAAAAGGCAAACATTGTACACAGCGTACTTACACAAATAAAATAAAAATATACAAAAAACCATGTCACATCTAGAAATACCTAAGTAAGGTAAGGGATGTACTTAGATTAATTTGAGGCTTGTGGACTCATCGAAGGTGTAGAAGATCTGCTCAATGAGCAAGCGCTTCAACCTGCCCCTTTATTGCGTAATTCAAAGCGTACTGTCAGAGTACTCAAATCGAACACCAGTGTTCATGCCAGACTACCATCTCGAGGAATTGCCGAAGGATTTTTTCGATGTGCAGTGACGTCAGACTGAGCTTTGGTTTTGGAACGAATGACACTAAGTGAATGCCATTCACTGGGCTTGAAACTGGCTCATAGTGGGACGTCACAAATTTGCCGCTGTTAAGTAGTAACATAATACGAAATTGACAGAAAAGTGTCCAGACTGGGCTATAAATGTCAAATTTGGAGTTCAATGGAATTGCGCAATAACTCCACTGGACTTGAATATGCTGATACCGGCTTGAGCTTTGCCGGTTGTAAACTGCCGGACCCATGACATGCGTCAGTTTGTTGGACTTCGCCAACTTGCGCGGGACCGCTGACCGCTTCATATGGAGTCAGGGGATTTATGACGATTTGTTGACGTCAGGCCAGCAGTGAGCCGGGCCAGGATAATTTATAGCCACAGGATTTTTCGATGAACGCAATGCCTGCTGTCCATTGCCCTGGCTTCGTTACAGATTACCCTCTTCTGAATGCAGCAGTAGGTACCTTCCTGCTCAAAACCTACGGGTTTTGTAGAGCGGGATGCGTTCACCAGATTCTACACGAGCATCTTCCCGTGAGGAGGATAGTTTCGCGCTGGGTGCCGCGCAACCTCACCGATGCTCAGAAGAGGTGTCTTATCATGCGGATTGGGTGGAACGTGGTTCGAAAATTGGTTTAGGTTCATGAAACTTTGTATGGTAGACAGTTCTTTGAAAATATTTTGATAAACAAGTAATTAATTTAGTAAAAATTAAAAAACCCTCAACACAATTAAACTGCTAAACTGATTTTGATCAAACATAGCTCGTCAAAGTCACTCACACTTCACAATCCCAACAAATTCACCTTCCAAACAAAAAAAAAATCGGGAGCTACGATGGGACAGACAGACAAACACACACACGCAGACACGTCAAACCTATAACACCCCTTCGTTTTTGCGTCTTAAATAACATAACCCATATACATTTTTGTTAGTTTTGCAAAACTTTCTTACTGTCCCACGTATAAGACCTTCGTGCCACCCTGATGAAATTAAAAATACACCCTTTCCCGCCAGCGTGAACTGAAAACAGAAATGATAAGCTCCAATGAGGTCGCAACCTAGTTCCCTATCGATCCGCCTACTAAAACTCGAATGCACTGATTGTTGTTATAGCTTTACTGGTCTCTGATATTAGATAATGCTTCCTGGGCGTCATCATCATCAGCCGGTAGAATTCCACTGCTGAACATAGACCTGCCCCATAGAAAGCCACGATGAACGGTTTTGAGCCGCCCCCATGCAACGACTTCCTGCATGCATCGACCTGTCATATATGTCGTCGGTCCATCGAGAAGGGACATCACAGTGTTTCATGGTCGCCACTCGACATATTTTATTCTCCAACGATTGTCAGTTCTGCGAGCTACATGCTACTTCTTTCTTTCACTTCAGCTTGCTGTTCTCAGATCTATGTCGGGTTCTTCTTTTACGGATCTCTTTATTTCGGATTCTATCTCATAGTGAAACTCTGAGCACATTTCTCTCCATAGCCTGATGAAGCCCCGCAGGCTTTGAGCTTGTGCATGATGGCGAAAGTGAGCGACCACATCTAAGTGCCGTAAGTCTAAAAATCTAGACTCTCGTTTTGAGGATCTGTGGTAGCTGTGACGAGACCTACCATGCTCATCAGACCAAATGACTGGGTAGTCTGTGAGCGTAGCTTCTATCAGTATCATATCATTATTCAGTTGTAATTGGTTTTTTAACCCCCGACGAAAAACGAAGTGGTGTTATAAGTTTGACGTGTCTGTGTGTGTGTGTGTGTGTCTGTCTGTCCCATCGTAGCTCCCGAACGGATGAACCGATTTCGTTTTTATTTTTATTTTATTGAAAAGTGTATTTGTCGGGAGTGTTCTTAGCTTTGTTTGATCAAAATCGGTTCAGCCGTTCAGCGTTAGGTTTTTTTTTTAATTTTTACAAAATTAATTACTTGTAGTTTTAGTGGAAGTAGTTTTATCTTCGATCAGAATAGACGAAGAGTTTTATGGACCTAGCAACAAAATAAATTACACAGATTGAAAGCTCCGCTCTTGCCAATTCATGCACTTAACTCCCTTCAGTCTGGATAAGGACTGACGCACGCATGCACACCATAATGAGGATATTAGCATCTCCTCCTTTTGTAAAAGAGGCGGCTCTCGAGCCATCGAACCGAGAATGCAAAAGCATTGAGTGCCAAAGAAGGTGTCATGCATATGGATCAATCAATTATACTTAGGTGACTAAAGGTACATGCCGTGCCGTGATGTATCCACCCTAAGATCCCTTCGTCTCCTCCCGTGGATGTTGTAAAAGCCGACTAAGGGATTACACCAGGAGATGGACAGCAGCATCCATGCACCTGGGTACCTACTCAACACCAATACTGCGATCACCAGCCTGCCTACCAATAGCGTGGTGATTCCCCCATCTTTTATTTTATGGGGAAGGTCTCGTCCATCATTGGTCGTCTAAAGGATGTTGATGATGATGATGATAATACACCAGATACTAGGTAGGTACTCCATAGACTTCTACTAAGCAAATATATTTTATATATCTACCTACCTACATATAGGTCACCAATTCTAAAGTTTTACAATCAGCATAGCTCCTCCCTGGGACAATTAGACTATTTATAACGGCGGCCCTGACCCAAAACCTAAGCATTCCTCACAAAACCTTATTTCCAAAGATTATAATCTTGCTGCTTGCCTTATTTCAGTACCAACCAAAAGGTAGTTAAGACTTCTTAGTTATTTCAATAGAGACTATAAACCATAGCTTTTCAGTCCCATAAGAGTTTTGATGCATCATCAAAACTCTTATGGGACTGAAAACCTATGTTACGTACCTACTCCATGCGAAGTCTTATGTGTATCAGAGTAGGCAAATCAAGAAAGTTGTTATCGAAGAAAATTTAAAACAATGTATTTTTGAAACACTTATTACTTCCTTGTTACAATAACAAATCTCTTTGTCCGCATTGACTGTGGTCAAGTATTGTTTTATTTTTAGCTTATTTTTGGTCATTTGTACGGTCTGACTGACCCAAGGCCAACGTGTACAATCTCGTGTCCATTTCAGTATCTAACTCTTTTGCACTGCAATTTATGAGGACTTATCTCCAAGCCATACTTTTCGGTACGTGCTTCTCATCTGCGATTAACGACCAGTATCGATCTTGTTCTAACACTTGGCCATCATTCTGTCACTCAATCTTTAGCCAAAATCCTTCCAAACAATCGCTGGCGAATTTACTTAGTAGCTTTTAGAATTATGTACCTCAAAAGGTACCAACGGAACTATTACATTTCATGAACATCTGTCTGTCTGTCTATCATGACCCTTTTTCTTGTGAATTGCTAAAGATATCAACTTGTTTGAGCTTTATAAGCTACCCCAAAAAAATAAAAGTTAAGACACCTCTGACGATTTCATAATGATTTACGGAGCAGGACCCACAGGGCACAAGTCTCGCTCGTACTTGCCCGTTTACTTTTCAATTGAATAACAAAGCCTATTTCCTCTTTCCAGGAATCTGTATCGGACTTGGAGCGCGGTTTTGGCGATCTTCTGCCCCCAGAAGCTGGTCGCAAATGGAGTGCAAGGGCCGCCACACATGCTCAGGACACCGCGCCCAACCAGGCTGCGCCAGCCAACAACAGCACCGACACATGCAAGCTGCTTATTGTGAGTACTCCAAATAATTATTGGTTCCTCAAAGATATCCATTTAGCAGTGGCCAGAGTGGCTGCCACCACAATGCGCAGAGACAGGGCAGCAGTTCCATATGCCAAATTTGAATTGATTCTTTTGAACTTTAGCGTAGTAATTATTATTTAATCTTTGATTTTGAGGGTATTTCAATATGCAAGTTATCAATTATGCCATGGCCATCCGTTTAGGTGTTCTTATCTCTTCGCGCGATGGAGCTTGACCGCCCTGAAGTTAGCATCTAAAATGACGTTATGTTCCTGAAAACTAGAGCTACGCCTAACCCAAACGGATTCAGAGGTCAGTATCGATCTGGAGTAGTGTAGTTATACGTACCTGCTGTAACTGCAGGTCCTGAACAGCAGCAGGAAGCAGCAAGTTTTCTGCACATGAGACTTTTCATCTTTATGTCTCAGGGGGGCGGCGCACTGAATGCCACATAGAGTACCTCCTACAAGGACGTGACCATGAGGTAATGATTTATTCCCCAGAGAGGCATTGTTAAAGGCAGAGGTTACTGCTTAACATCAGATGAGCCATCGGCGAGTTCGGTCATTCAAGCAGTAAAAAAATAATAATAAAAGTGACTCATTCGTCATTTTGCGTGCATCATTCGTCTGCAGATATGACGTTCCTCTAGTAATTTTATCGCTTATCGTTCGTCGTGTCTGTGTCACTGGTTCATTCTTGGTCACGCCACGTAGTAACTATTATCTAATCTGCGACGCTTACGGTTGGATTTATAACGACCAACAATATAGATAAGAAGTCGCTTATTGAGTTACAAGAAAAACCCGGGGTTAATTGATGTTAAGCGATGAATGAGCTCACGGGTTTTATCAGGGTCAGTTTCCATTGATATGGAAATGCATGCGATGCCTGTGGAACAGACCCTGGAACCATGGTTGTTGATGCATGCGATGCCTCTGGAACATACCCTGGAGCCATGATTGTTAGAATAGAATAGAATAGAAATAGTTTATTTTGAACAGCAAATACACACACAATAATGGAATACAATACAATAATAACACAAACAGAACACGTTTTTTGCTGCGTGTATAGTGCCGTCAAAAAAGGCCCGTGCTCAGCATAATGCTGCAGTAAACTGCAGCGCTGATTTTCAGCACGGACCTCGGTTGACGCACGGACACGGCACACACACTGTAAAATACATCAATATGTAATAGGATGATATAAAAATTATACAATGTAAGACGCAACTATACTCGTTTACTCGTTACAATTTTAAAACTACATATTATATCCTACCAACTCGCTGGCTAGGGGAACAATCAAAAATCATGGTTAAAAACCCTTTTCCAGTGAAAAGTAATTGGCACCTACTTGTGCAACAATAAATAAAAAAAAGGAAGTTTTTACAGATATATACAAAATATTACATATACAAACACCTAGTAAATAGTAGTGATTTGGATCAATTGAGCTACCTTTAGATAGCTAGCAGCGGTCTTCAGGTAGCAAACTGTTTCATATGTATTTTGTACATAGGTACCTTGTATTAGTTGTATTATTCTTTCTGTAAATAAATGTATAAACACCTAGTAAATATTAAGTACATAAATATATTAGTAAATTAGTTTTTATTATATCCAAAGAGACTCGAAGTTATATATTAAATAGGTATGAGCAAATACAAAAAAAAAGATAAGTAGATATGATTTCTTAACTTTACAAATTATGTAAGTAGGTATAATCTAAAGACAGATTAACTAACACTATATTACTATTAGCACTATTCACATCTTAGGTGAGAAATATATTGTTGTTGTTTATGTTGTTGCTAAGCGTACATTAGTCTAGGAAGTAAGGTGCATCCAATACAACAGTATGTTGAATGCTTATAGAAGTTTGAATGCTTGGTGTTTTTCGAATCAATTTTCCTATAAAGCACACGGTATGTAAATAGATGGGGGGTAAAATCTTTAAATCGAGCGTTATCATAGGAGTCCGTTATGTTTTTAGGGGGGCAAGTCTTGGGTTAGACATTAAAGTCGAATAGAGCTTACGTACCTATGTTGAAAAATAGGAATAAATAAGCCCAATAATATTATTATCTTCGACCAAATGAATTTTTACTTTGATCGAAGTTTATTATCATATTATTTACTCATGAAAAACGTTGAATGAAAAATGTCAAATGAAAAATGTCGATTGTAGTGTCACTATAGAAAAACTCGAATGAAATAAATATGTTAGTCGATTGAAAAATCTCTATAGCAAAATCTTGTGGGAAAAATAATATAGCTTTTTTATGTAACAATTTTCAAATTTACAATATTCACTCGATGCTTTTCATTAAAAACATATTTTTCATTCGTAATTGTTCAATCTACATTTTATATTATAGGTACCTACATTATTCAGTCAAATTTTTTAAAAGTAATTATAATGATAATAATATGAATGCGGTGATGGATGGATAATATAATAATATACGGTGATGTCGAAAAATCATGATCATCATCATCATCATCAGCCTACAGAAGTCCACTGCTGGGCATAGGCCTCCCCCACGTCAAACGTTCTTGAGTCGCATCCATCCACCGCCTTTGTTTTTTTTTTTTTTTTTTTTTTTATACTACTTTTATGACGGATCAAGCAAGAGGCCCACCTGATGTTAAGCGGTAACCTCTGCCTATGAACAGTGCATTACCTCATAGATCACGTGCACCTACGACGACCTATGTGGCATTGCACTGCGCCCGCCACCCTGAGACATAAAGATGAAAAGTCTCATGTGCCTGTAATTCAACAATAATTAATTTAATAATTTATTTTTTTGTAATTTAATTTTCCTGTTTTCTGCAACCTTTATAATGTCTTTGGGCCATCGAAAGGGGGCCGTTCCTCTTTTGTGTCGTCCGGTTTGTGGTCGCACCTCGAGAACGTTTCTCCACAACGGTTATGAGTTCTGCGAACTATAGTCTGCCCAGACGATATCACTATTCGTCTTCAATTCGACATGCCAAGAATTGCCCCCCTGAACTGTTGTTAGACAGTAGTTCCAAACAACAGTACAGGTGAACGATCTGTAGCCATAGACATAAGGCTACAGACCGTTCACCGTAAGTTGGCACCTGCCATGGAGTGTTTACAGGTGCCATCTTACGGTGAACGAGCCGGACCGTTCACCGTAAGTTGGCACCTGCCATGGAGTATTTACAGGTGCCATCTTACGGTGAACGAGCCGGACCGTTACCGTAAGTTGGCACCTGCCATGGAGTGTTTACAGGTGCCAACTTACGGTGAACGAGCCGGACCGTTCACCGTAAGTTGGCACCTGCCATGGAGTATTTACAGGTGTCATCTTACGGTGAACGAGCCGGACCGTTCCTCGTAAGTTGGCACCTGCGATGGAGTAATTACAGGTGCCATCTTATGGTGAACGAGCCGGACCGTTCCCCGTAAGTTGGCACCTGCGATGGAGTATTTACAGGTGCCATATTATGGTGAACGAGCTGTATAACATTATACCTACTCTACTACTATCTTAGCGATGAACACGAACTATTTATAGCTGGGTACTCTTCTCAATGAAACGTGCCATTCTCGTATGCTCATGGTAATTTCACGTCTATTATGAAAGCCGGTTCGCGTGAGTTTATTTGAGAACGGAGACGATCCGAAGCATTGCTTTTTCGAAATATAAAGTTGCCTTACAAGATACAAGATACAAGATATTTATTTATAATAGGTAAATATATTTCTAATAAGTACATATTTTTAATAGGTATGTAAATTCCTGTCAAGGTTAGAAGGTTATTGTCTTTAAAAACGCTTCAAAGAGGTTGGGTTCTAGATTATAAATAGCTCTAAGCCATTTTTTGTTGCATTATGAATGCACATTTAACGTCTACACTAGAGTGTTTCCTCAACAAAATATCCCATAACTCATCGACGTAAATAATAACTTAAATGAGGTAAAACATGGCCGTAAATAAATGCATTTTTTGTTGCATTACGAATGCACATTTAACGTCTACACTAGAGTGTTTCCTCAACAAAATATCCCATAACTTAAATGAGGTAAAACATGGCCGTTAATAAATGAATTTTTTGTCGCATTACGAATGCACATTTTACGTCTACACTAGAGTGTTTCCTCAACAAAATATCCCATAACTTAAATGAGGTAAAACATGGCCGTAAATAAATGCATTTTTTGTTGCATTACGAATGCACATTTTACGTCTACACTAGAGTGTTTCCTCAACAAAATATCTCATAACTTATAATGAGGTAAAACATGGCCGTAAATAAATGCATTTTTTGTTGCATTACGAATGCACATTTTACGTCTACACTAGAGTGTCTCCTCAACAAAATATCCCATAACTTAAATGAGGTAAAACATGGCCGTAAATAAATGCATTTTTTGTTGCATTACGAATGCACATTTTACGTCTACACTAGAGTGTTTCCTCAACAAAATATCCCATAACTTAAATGAGGTAAAACATGGCCGTTAATAAATGCATTTTTCTCCGAATTATTTCCAAGTGTTGATAAAGTATAACTTAATGAATTCAAAGACAAAAACATATCAATATTGACACCAAGTTTATTTTCTTTGAACTCTTGTAAACCTTTGTACAACATTGGAGTTTTATAATTCTAAATAAGTAAGCAATTTTTTTTTTCTAAATTAATTCTAGTACAGATGAATATTTACGGATTATAGCCAATTTACTACATTATATTTTAATGTTCTGTTTATTTAGTAGTAGAGCTTTTTTGTGAAAGCATTCGTCCGGGATAGGTACCACTATCTATAGCTATTTCTGCCGCAAAGCAGTAGTGCTCGCATTGCTGTGTTCCGGTTTGAAGGGTATGGTTGCTGGTGAAATTACAGGCACATGAGACTTTTCATCTTTATATCTCAGGGTGGCGGGCGCAGTGCAATGCCACATAGAGCGCGTCCTAGGTGGACGTGACCTATGTCAGAATGCACTATTCATAGGCAGAGGTTACCGCTTAACATCAGGTGGGCCATCTGTTTGTTCCGTCATTCAAATAGTATATAAAAAAAAAAAATGGAGTTTTATAATTCCTAATAAGAAAGCATTTTTTTTTCTAAATTCATTCTTATAGGGATAAATATTTACGGATTATAGCCAATCTACTACATTACATTTTAATGTTCTATTTATGTAGTAGTAGAGCTTTTTTGTGAAAGAACTCTTCAGGGAAGTACTATGTACCTACCACCATACCTATTTCTGCCGCAAAGCAGTAGTGCTCGCATTGCTGTGTTCCGGTTTGAAGGGTATGGTTGCAAGTGAAACTACAGGCACATGAGACTTTTCATCTTTATATCTCAGGGTGGCGGGCGCAGTGCAATGCCACATAGAGCGCGTCCTAGGTGGACGTGACCTATGTGAGAATGCACTGTTCATAGGCAGAGGGTACCGCTGAGCCATCTGCTAGATCCGTCATTCCAAGTTGCATAGGTACAAAAAAAAACTGTTTTAAGTTTTTGCACAGACTTATTTTCCTGACGGATCACTGTACCTAGGTAGGTACTTAGAGCGTCTGATTGCTCTAACTTGTAGCATCACCTGCATGTAATAAACACAAAAATGTTTTGTTACTTCGTGTAAGTTAATAACCGGTGGTATACCTACTTACTAGTAGGTAGTCTACTATTTAGTTGGTACAATTCGTCGTTAATTCATAGATTCGCTTCAGTCTGCAGAGCAATCAGAGTTGGCAGCATGCCTGTTCTGTTGACGTTACTTGATGAATAAATATTTACATTGCTAATCACCTGACATGACTATAAAAAACCTGGTCAAGTAAGAGTCTGATTCACGTGCAGAGGGCTCCGTACAAGGAAATCTGCACGACGTCTATATTCCCACGATGAGACCCACGGTGAAGAGGTAGGTAGGTACATTGAGGCTCTGCCATTTCGGGGAAAAAGGCGTGTGTCTAGTTACTATATACAGTCTAGTCTAGACTCTAGTATGTATGCACCAAATTTCAACTTTGTTTGTCCAGGACAGAAGGATCGACAGACAGACACGAGAATCTCGTGGTCCTATAATGGTTCCGTTTGTACTTTTTGTGTGACGGAACCCTAAAAAGCTTTAGAAACAACCAAAATATTTGTCAACATTGTTTGGCAAGATGCCCGTCCAAAATTAATAACAACTCGAAAGACACCTTCAATCAATGGCTCAGCAAATATACGTACCTATTAATGTAGGTATATAATATCTATTACGTACCTACCTACCTACCTACAGTCCGGGGGCCAGCACACGCGACGTGACTTATCTAATAGTTAGTTTTACTTGCATGCTGCTATAATTGCATTATTATTTATATTGTTACAAGTGTTCCTTACCGACCACAGAAAAGGGGTGACTCTTCTAACACAGGTTACTGCAACTTACCAGAAGAGATTCCAACCCGATTTACTGTATTACTTGTAAACACAATAAAAACTTTTGTATTTGTATTTGTATTTGTGACGTCATCGACGCCAGGTCTCGAGATAATGTGACCGGGTAGTATATGATTAGCTCAAAACTGTTGTGTATCATGCAAGTAATTAATTTTGTAAAAATTAAAAACCCTCCCGAATGAAACGGCTGAACCGATTTTGATTAAGCATAGCTAAGAACACACCCGACAAACTCACGTATCAAACAAAAAAAAAAAATTGAAATCGGTTCATCCGTTCGGGAGCTACAATGCCACAGACAGACACACACACAGACACGTCTAACTTATAACACCCCGTCGTTGTTGCGTCGGGGGTCAAAAATAATGATGGATGTTCCATCACTGTTCTTTGATGGATGAACTAATGATGGATGTTCCATCATTAGTTATAATACTCACATTAGTAAATAAATAAATAATGCTGGACAGTTCACACTACATTAGCTAGCCCCAAGCTAAGCAGAGCTTGTGTTATGGGTACTAGATAACTGATATACTTAACACAAAACATTACATAGATAGATATTTTTTACTATACATAGAAAATACCTAGAACACCCTAAACAAATATCTGCAGATCCAACAAATATTTGTTCCGAGACGGGAATCGAACCCGTAACCTGCTTCGCAGGCGAACCTTCGCCCGCCACGCCACAGAGGTCGTCAGGAGTAGAGTAAGAATTTTTGACAATTCTTTTTCATTACAAGCTTTTTTTTTATTAGTTATCGGAACCGTCACTGAATAAATATTAGTACACCGTGTGCTGATCGAAATGAGCCCAAACACGGCCAGGCTATCTATTATCCATCGAGGAGTTCCGTTGTCCACTTTAATCAGATCTTGATAGCACCATCGGAACTTGACAGGTATGCAAAATTTCAGCTCAACCGGTCGAGGTTAACTGGTTAAATATTCCGTTTCAAGTTTTGTCCCACATTAACAGGTCAAGTTAAATAAGAGCTAGTAAAAATATATTCGGGTACAACCGGGATTTGAATCCACGACCTCAGGATAAAGAGTTTGGATCCCTCCCCTTAGAACATCATACAGTTCTGTAAAGGTAGCATTGATAGTTAAAAACGCTACTTCAATAATAACAGCCCGTAATCTAACCCGAACCTTCCTTCCATTCCAGTATTTAGCTGACGAGAAGAAGCCAATATGGCGGCTATCCCTGTGCGGCGGAAACGCTGCGGCCGTCGCAGCCAGGGCTGGAACCAAGCTGCTGCCTCCGAAGATCAGGATCGTGTGGAACCCGCCCACCTCGCCTTATCAGCACACGGAGAAACTCAGGCTGGTGGTGACAGCTGTCAATAGTGGTAAGTGCCACATACTTATTAGTTACCTAACATAGAGTCCGCGCCACGACTGAAGTCCGGTGACTGGAGCGCTAGTTTCTATGCGCAAAAGTGCAAAAGCGAAAATCTACCTCTGTTATCCGTTAGTTCCTCTAAAGGCCGTCGGACTTCAGTCGTGGCGCGGACTCTACTCCAGATATTCACAAACAGCTGCGTCTACGCTTGACAGCTATTCACTCCTCATATACCCTGACCCATTGCATTCTATCAACAAGTCCGCTAGGGGCGCTCATCATTTTCACCACAAAAACCACATTTTGACACGCAATTCGTCAGGAGAACAAATTCCAAACGTATTAGGCTATAGGCTAGGCTCTCTGAGAGGGAAACGCTGTCAAACTCATCAGGTCAGGTACGAGTATCTACATTGGTACATATGCGTTTTATCTCCGAAGGGACAGACAGAGCCTCAATTCATTTTACTTTGGACGAAGGCCTCCATAAGTTTCTTTTCACCTGTAAAATAGACGTGACCATGCAGTGGTGAGCTCATCTCCACTACTGCTTTCGTGTTTCGACTAACGCTTTTTTCCAGCAATAACAGTCTGATAAAGCCAGCTCAACTCATCATCCCATTCACCCTTGATTCCAGGTGCAATCTGCAGCGATGAATCCCAGTTCGTCTGCGGGGTGACCAGCCTCTGCATATCGTCGTACCTGGTGTGCGACGGAGTCCGACACTGCCCGGGCGGCGAAGACGAGGAACCCTCGGCCTGCGCGCACCGCCGCGACCCGCCACTCCTGGAGCTGCTGAGGAGATTCGCGGCCAGGAACCAGGAGCTGTTAGGCCTGGACCAGCCGGATGAGATGACCAAGCCTTCTGTTATAAGTGAGTTACTATTATATAACAGCTTTCGTATTGGTAACAGATAGCTGTCGTCGCTCAAAAAACTGCTAAACTTAAGTGGGACTGGGCTGGACATGTGTGCCGTATGTCAGAAGAACTATGGGTGTAGACCACGACAGAATGTATCCCAAACAGACAGCCACGTGGAAGGCCCCGACGGAGATGGCGGAATGAGCTAGACCTACTTGAAGGATTAGTTCCAAATAGCCAACAATAGAGACGAATGGAAGGAAGGAAGGGAGGCCTTTGCCCTGCAGTGGGACACCACAGGCTCATAATAATAGTAATAAATTCATATTGGTTGGTCTCTGGTTGGATCGCCAAGTGGCAATGCAGG
This sequence comes from Operophtera brumata, assembly GCA_932527175.1. NCBI lineage: Eukaryota > Metazoa > Arthropoda > Insecta > Lepidoptera > Geometridae > Operophtera > Operophtera brumata. Next base: position 16,319,032 of record OW052238.1, on the reverse strand, counting down.
CCTTATAGCTCGCAGAACTGAAAACCGGAATAAAAGTTCACGAGTGGCGACCACAAAGCGGACGGCGAAGTGTAAGAACCTCTCCTCTGGTCCTCTCGATGGACCAGACATTATAGAGGTCACAAGTCGGTGGATACAGGCGACTCAAGACTGTTCGTCGTGGCATTCTATTAGAAGCTAGAGCTTCTTTTAGTAGTAGTAGAGCTTTTATGTGAAAGAGTTCGTCCGGGGAAGTACTACCACCATACCTATTTCTGCCGCAAAGCAGTAGTGCTCGCATTGCTGTGTTCCGGTTTGAAGGGTAAGGGTGCCGATGAAATTACAGGCACATGAGACTTTTCATCGGTATCATCCCTAATTCCCTACCTATCATTAGTATACCCTCTATTCGAACTAAAAGTTGCGGTTCTACTTTCATAATGCGAACTGCTAAAGAGTGGAACGCACTACCATCGTCTGTCTTTCCTGAAAACGGCTTCAAGGCTATTGAGTGAATAGGTGCCTTCTAGACCTTTGTGCTCCATCGTCGGCCACATCGTCACTTAGGTACCAACAGTTGAGATCGTGGTCAACCAAAGGTCTATCAAAGTTAAAAAGGGCTGGTTTTTTTATACTACTTGAATGACGGAACAAGCAGATGACCCACCTGATGTTAAGCGGTAACCTCTGCCTATGAACAGTGCATTACCTCATAGGTCACGTCCGCCTAGGACGCGCCCGAAGTGGCATTGCACTGCGCCCGCCACCCTGAGACATAAAGATGAAAAGCCTCATGTGCCTGTAATTTCACCGGCACCCATACCCTTCAAACCGGAACACAGCAATGCAAGCACTATCGCTTTGCGGCAGAAATAGGCATGGTGGTAGTTTTCCAGCAGTTTGGGACCAGCAGGTGGTAGTTTTATAGTGGCATGTTTGCCCTTTGGATTCTATGGGTGTAGGCCTGATTCATATGTGGATGTCTAAGGCTAATGATGACCTACCACATACCATCCCAGAGTTGTGTCTAATACCATAATTTGTGTGTTTTCAGTGAAAATCAGCGAAGGTGAGAAGTCTTCTAACGCGTTCTTGGAGTTCGCGGCCGCGTTGAAGCCCTACGGCCCGTGGAGCTATCTCGTGGTCGGCATGCTGATCTGTGCCACCATACTCATGTTCTGCTTGGCTTGGGGTGAGTTTTTACAAGCTTTTATTTAACTTGTAATGTATGTAGGTCGCGGCAGACCACGCATGAGGTGGCGGGATGAACTGGACGCCTATGAGAGGGAATGGGAAACGGTTGCACCAGGACCGTGGTGACTGGCGGAAGTGGGGGGAGGCCTTTGCCCAACAATGGGACAGTATGGGCTAATAGTAATAGTAGTAGTAAGTAGTATGTAGGTATACAAGACCTACAAGATCCTAAACAACCACTACAGTATACCAGATTTATCACAGACACTATATACCATGAACAATAATATAGGACTGAGAGGACACTCGCTGAAGCTGCAGCGCGGGCCAAGTACCAGCAATCCGAGGATGCACATATTGCCTAATCGCGTCGTGCGCACTTGGAACCGGCTACCAGACTCAGTGATCAGTGTCCCCTCAGTGAATTCTTTCAAAAATAGACTTGACAAACATTTAAAGTGCACTGATAAGGACTGAGATATACACGCATCAGCTCCGAGAGCTGCCTGTGTATTATAAATAAATAAATAAATAAAATACTTTTCACTAGAAACGGGATATTTACCATGATTTTTGAGTTTTATTTGTTCCCGATATTTCGGCACAGTTGCATGCGCCATGATCACGGGAGAACTAACTAAAAGTCTTTGCGTGTACATCTTATTGGCAGATATATCGATCTACCCTCTTTCTCACTCTTTTATTACGAACAGTAACACTACCATCGGTTTCATTGTCACACTTCACACCAACTCGACACACAACACTAATGGTATCCGGACGCGTAGCAGGTACCACACTTTTTTGATTCTTACACATTCTCACCACAGGCTTCCATACTCCAGATAATTGCTTAGAAACATAGTTTCAAAAGCTGTATGTAGGTATGTTTGTCCGGGTGGAATCTTGCAACTGAATTTGAAAGCAGTTATCCTCAACCGATTGAGCTTAAATTTGGCATACCTGTCAAGTTATGATGACAATACAATATGATAGTGACAGCGAGCTGCTGATGGTGATGGAAGGTGGACAACGGAACTCCTCGATGGATAAAAGACTGGCCGTGTTTAGGCTCATTTTGATCACCACACGGTTACGACCATTAATTTTATAAAAGCTTGTATTGAAAAATATATTTTAACTTAACACTCAACAGTCACGTATATCTTAGTCATCCCACACCAGGATTCCCTGTGTCGTGAGTATCAGGAACTACGAGTACCATGGTACCATAACACACAGACCCGGCACTAATATTTGCAGATCACTTGGAACTTGGCAACGAGCTAAATAAAAAAAAATAAAAAAAATGCTGGACTATTCACACAACATTATCTAGCCCTAAGCTAAGCAGAGCTTGTGTTATGGGTACTAGATAACTGATATACTTAATACAATACATTACATAGATAGATATTTTATATTATAAGTACATAGAAAATACTCAGAACACCCTGAACAAATATCTGCAGACCGCACAAATATTTGTTCCGAGGCGGGAATCGAACCCGCAACCTCCTGCGTCGCAGACGAACCTTCGCCCGCCGCGCCACAGAGGTCGTCACATATTACAATAACACATCACAATCACAATATTACATCTGTGACGCAGGAGTAACCTTTGCTGTCTGTACTTACCAGCTAAAAGATAATAATTAACAAATACATACATACATACACACACACACGCCTTTTTCCCCGAAGGGGTAGGCAGAGCCTCAATGGGCCTCTTTTCACAGTGGGTTGCACCATCGTGGAATATAGACGTGACGAGTGGTGAGCTCATCGCCGCCATTGCTTCCCACGACTGACTCAGCTAACGCTTTCTTCTAGTATTATCACATTCCATAAATGAGCTAGCAACCAGGACAAATCTTATACCAACAAATCTTACAAACAAGTCCGGGTAATCCCTAAGTCGGCTTTTACGACATCCACGGGAGGAGATGGAGGGGTCTATTCTTGGGCCGGACACACCACGACACTAATTAACAATAATTAACAACTGATTATATTCCAGAATGTTGCTGCAAGAGCGCGAAGCCATCAGACACGCCAATCAACATTCCTCCGTCGTGCCTCGATCTCTCGCCTACGGTCTCCGTCACGGCAGCCTCGGCCGTCTTCACCCCCCTACCTCCCTCCCCCCCAGAGTACGAACCTCCCCCCTCCTACTCCTCCCTCTTCCCTAGGTATTTCAAATCCTCTCCTACCCCCGTACCGCACTGCTCGCACCAAGAGCCGCCGGATTGAAGGAGTTAGATAACCTAGTTAGAGTTTTCAAATTTAGAACGGTTTCGTTCTGTGTAGCATTCTCTATTTAAATTTTAAAACGCGCTGATGAATATTAGAGTCCTGAGTACGTGGGATATTTTGCGTAAGGGACATTACCGTCCGAATCCCTCCAATAGACTGAAATCAATCAGGGACAATTTAAAATGGAACTTTTCGCAAGGGAAATAAAATTCAAATTTGATTGTGTGTGCTCACGCCGGTTACACTTCTTGAGATAGCGATAACTAATTTTGCGTAAACAAGGAGACCTAACACATAAGTTTTTATTTATAGTAACACATCAATACTCAGCGCCACTGAATACCAAGCGCTTGCTTCTGCAGCAAATGCTGAGTAAGGTTAGGGTGGTAATTTGGAAGCATAGAAGCACTCGTCCATACAAAAAGAGAATGCGTTTTTCCACTCCTAAATATTATCAGATATCAATGATTTTTTTGTATGTTATTGACGCCTTCGACCAAAGTAAAAAGTAATTGACACAATAAAAGATAAGGTATGTAGGTAGGTACCTACCTATTCCTACTTTCAAAATTTAAAAAACAAAAAAGGAAAATCTACATTCCTTTAGCTATTATTATAACATTTTATAAACTTTTAATTATATTGTGGCACCACCTACAAAAAAAATCATGGAGATCGGATAACATTTAGGAGTGAAAAAAAAACATATTTTTTGTATGTATGGGCGAGTTTATACTTCCCGTTGTGTGCTTTATATTTCGTAATATTTTATGTAATGTGTTTGTTTTGTGGCGCACATCAATATTTTATATTTCTATAAATACCTATCACTATTTTAGTTACGAAGGTCATTGAACAAAAAACACCTTCGTAGCTAAAAAGTAATGATATTTATGTGAGACTACCTATCTATTAAAATATTGGTCTCATAGTTTTCGCAAAATCACTTTTCACTATCTCAAGAAGTGGTTGATTAGCTGCGATTAAAAAACACAATACAATTTGAATTTCGCGCCACTTGCTAAACGTTCCCTCATGCACGATGCTACACAGAATTGACACAAATGTACAGTATTACTCTACTGATATGGCGCGTCGTTAATATTCCTTCACGCAGAAAAGAAAGTATGGCTCTGAAGATTAACGAAAGAATGCTCAAAACTTACAATCAACCTTAGATCACTATTATAAGGTTCATAATACACTGCAGCTGTTAGTTCCGTCTCACTCGCAAGTCACGCTCCTCAATCAGAAGTATGGCGGCTTAGTAACAGCTGCCGACCAATAACGGTACATAGCATTTCCCGCGCTTTAAAAAATCATCTTCTGCGCAGGTACATCGGTAAGCCATATTACTTGGGTAGTACTGTATGTAGGTACGTATACTAAAATTAAAAAGTACCTATAGTCATTGAATAGCAGTTGTACCAACTGTAGTGTCGATTCTATAAATAAACTAAACTTATGAAAGTACTAAAAATGTTGATAGTGATAAAGTACCGCGATAATTACAACCGCTATAATTTCAGCGTTGTATTTAGTTTTAGAGAATGCTACACAGAATCGACACAAATGTATGTAAATAGGTACCTAAGTATAATAAAAGTCATTTAATAGAGTTAGGTAGATACTAAGTGTGGTATCGTTTTGATTTTTTAAGCACAAAAAATGTTGCTATTAAAAAAAATACCGCGATAATGTCAGCGCTGTATTTAGTTTTAGACACTGCTACACAGAATTGACACAAACGTGGAAATTAAACAGTAATTAAGTAGTCATTGAATAGCAATAAACCTACAAACTGTGGTCACAGCTGTGGTGTCGTTTCTCTTTTGAAAGCACTAAATATAATATAATATGTTATATTTTTTATTTTACAAATGAAAAGAACCGCGATAATTTCAGCGTTGTGTTTAGTTTAGCCTTAGAGAATGCTGCGCAGAATCGACTCCAGTGTTTTGTCTTATTCATACGCAGGTTATTATCAAATGTAATTGAAAGAGACAAAACATTGGTAGGTGTAGGTACTTTTAGCTATTCAATGGCTATATCTAGGGTAAGGACGCAAGGATTTACACCGGTATTCTAAGTAGTTCGTCCAACTATCCTCGACTCGACTCAGCGTCACTCGACAAAATGTACCTATATTCCATTTTCAAATACTTAATTGATAAGGATTAAGTAGTAGCCTTCCTTGAATGAGGTTGAGTGGAGTGGAGGAAGTTTCGAGGAACGTCTTAGAATATGGGTGTAAGAACTACCTACAAGGCTTTGCAATATAATTACATTTACGACTCACTCTACACCTTAGAGTTTATAACGTTAGCATACTTTTTCAGATTCAGGACGGATAAGGTTGATTGTCAATGATAGGTTTGATTGATTGATTGTGTGCAAGGAACATAATATGTAGGGTAGGTACTTACCATTAGATAGGTACTTAACCTTACCTGTAAAAAAACAAAAAAAACTGCCAGAAGTACTAACTCAGTGCACAGCTTTTCATGTTGAGTAGGTACCTACTTACGTACATACTCTGAGAATTGATTAAATGGTAATGTGATTTTCTTCCACTAAAATTTAGGGCTTTAACACACGATCAAACTTGACTGCATGTAGGTATTTATAATTACCTACGAGTAAACTATTTAGGAGATTCATAAATTATTTCATGGGTTTATAAGTTCTTCTGATTTATGAACTCATTGTAAATTGATCGTGTGTTGAGTCCACAATTTTTTCGCATTTCGTTATTTAATTTTAAGAGCTTTGTTGCTTTACAATAAGTAGATATATATTTATGTAAGTACCTACAGTCAATTCTTTAATTTGATTATGTAAAAAGATTTTCGTAAAAAATTGTGCGCAATGTGTAGGTAGGTACCTACCTATTTCTTATACGTTTCTGTTTTAAGATAAATAAGTAAGGGACCAAATAACTTAATCTACTTAAAAAAATAAGTCTACTTATAGGTAGGTAATTCGTTTATTTTTCTCGTAGGTAGGTACTAATAATTTCAATACATCGCAAGTTACATAATAAATGTGAAGACATTAATTTTCTATTCTTTATGGCTGCAAGGTTGCACGTCACGTACCGCCACTGGAACACTACTTCCATATTTTCCATAGAAACGATGGCACTAGCACCGGGAGTTTTGATCGTACGTACTTTTAAATTAAATATAGCTCACGATAGATTCATCTCCCCGATATTACTATCTAAAAGTATTTTTTGAAATTTCATGTTGTTGACTAAGTTTAATTTAATCCTCTACATTTTAAAGATTCAATTGAAACTTTTTAAGCTTATTTTATGAAAACCAAAGAAATTTTTAACTATTATAATGAGTTACTATATGTATCCGGGAATTTAATCGATTGTTGGTTATATTTTGAAGCTACGACCAAAACTCGCGGTGCTAGCATACTCCATCGTTTGTATGGAAATAAGCGTCACCTGGGTTCGTTAAATGCAGCCTTGCAGAATTTTTTGAAAATGAGTTTTGTACTAGTATCTGTTTATTGGGAAAGATACGCCCCGTTATTTATAAACGGTATTATAGTCAAAATTATAGCCACGGTTTGGTTTAGTAGGTAGCCAAGGTAGGTACTGTTTGGTGTCATTTGAAAAATAAAAGGAAGAGCCTAAACCACGTTTATAAATAAAAATAACACGATAAGAAATATATAAAAATTATGTCAGGTCAGTGTCAGATACTCTAAAATACACGTGTAACCCGTGGCTATAATACCTAATTACTATTTGTAAATAACGGGGTATAATTTTCCCAGTTACACGTTCTATACACTGAGCGCTGTTCCCGTCCCTAATAAGGACTGTCGCTTTAGAGAAAGCCGTTCAGGAGCGACACTATTTTCAGGCGAACGAATAAATACATTAAAAATATTACGATAATAACCACATTATGAAAAAGTACCTATTTTGACGCTTACGTTAATAATGTTTTGATCAAACCTATATTTGACCTTTATACATCTCGTTCACCGTAAGATGGCACAAAAATAAATACTCCATGGCAGGTGCCATCTTACGGTGAACGGTCTGTAGCTCTGTTATATTTTTTTGAGATTGACGTGTAAAACTGTTCTATCAAGCAAGTTTGACCGTCCGAATAGAAACTGAATCTGCTATGATTCCGGAAACCGGATATAATTTAGAAATATATCGCAGTTTATTTTATTTTTGTAAATGCCTTGGATATGAACTCATTATAATGTGCAAATGTAAGTGATAATTACTATAGAAGAATAACGAATAAAAGAAAATAATACAAGAAAATAAATAATTTGTTTTACTTCTTCAAAAAATATTTTAATTATAGGTATTTGATACCATTATACATACTGTGCTAATACCTACATTTATTTTGTAAAACGGCGCGTTTTCCTGCCCTTAAAGCCGCTTCAGAGGAGCGCAGCTACTTGTAGGTAGGTACTAGTATTATTTTTTCTGTGGCGCAGTATAATGCGCTTGAGGCTGCTGCCACAGAATAAACATATGCTGCAAACAAAAGTTTGCTCCTATTTTGGCTATCATCCCATCTCAACAAACTCCATGAAATGTTCTACCTACACGTGATCAATAAACTAATATCAAGACCCGTGGTTTGTCAGTTTACAAACTACACTGACCTAGGACAATCTTATTTTTAGCCCATGCTAGTTTGATTCTATACAATTTAATGGAAAACTGACAAACCACAGGTCTAGATATTTTTTATATTGTGTCTACAACATTTCATTAACTTGCATAAGGTACATACTTATTGAATTTCCATTTATGGAGCTGGCATGTTCTAAGGTAAGCAGTGCGACGCCAAAAAAATTACGACATCACTAATAAGTTAACATAGTTCAAAAAAATATCGTAATTTTTCTGTCTCCTACAAAGACAAACAGTCGCGTTTTTTTTTCTTTATTCTTTACAATATTTCAGATGGAGCAGTGCAGTGGTCTAGGAAGATGGACTACTACCACAGAATATATACAGCTACTACATTCATGGCAGTGGTGCCATCTTTTGTCAACCGTTCGGACATTGCGCAGGAAGGTTTCAGGTTCAACTATCCATTATCAATCATGAGCTAAGATTTGGGGTGGTTACTGTGACTGTGTGATTGGGTGGGAACGGTAAGGAGGCCTGCAATGGTCTAAGGGGTGTCTAAGGGTGGCAAGCACTCTCAATAATATCTAGCCCCAAGCTAAGCAGAGCTTGTGTTATGGGTACTAGATAACTGATATACTTAATACAATAACTTACATAGATAGATTATTTTTTATTATTATTATTATTTTAACTCTTTAAATTTTTCTCAAAACATTAAAATGTTTCGGCAATAAATGAAGTCACGGGCTTATGCCAAGTGGTCTTCATTGTCAGTTAGATTGTCATAATTTTGTATTGTTATTATTATAATTTTTTATTATACATAGACAATACCCATAACACCCTGAACAAATTCCTATCAGACCAACTAAAAAGTTGTATCGTTTGAGAAAGAAAAATAGTTGATCCGTTTCAGTTGGTCAGTTTAGTTGGTCAGAGTGGAAAAACAGCAAATATCTGCAGATAGTACAAATATTTGTTCCGAGGCGGGAATCGAACCCGCAACCTCGTGCGTCGCAGGCGAACCTTCACCCGCCGCGCCACAGAGGTCGTCGATTTGAGATATTTCATTCAAGTGTGTTTAATGTGTATGCGCCAGAAATGGTGCAAACCTGGAATAAGCGCCTATTTGTGTCACCTAAGGATTCCATATTAATCCGCGACTTCTCGACTTAGCTCTACACTTTATACCTTCTTGCCTGTAGGTACTATAATGTCAAAGACAATAATCATATTAAAATATTGCACTATAATTTTACATGACAGTTTTTTTACTACAACTTAGATACATCATATGTTTAAGTACTCCAGCTATCTAAGATAAACTATCCAGATGTAACTATTTCTATTGAACATTCACTCTTCACATAATTATCTTTAACAGCAGGCCCACACGGCCCTAACTTGATCATCCTGTGCTTTTTCCTCACATGTGCAGAAAGATTCTTCCGTGAGTAATATTTCTTTTCACAGTGAGGGCACTGATAATGCCTATCAGTGTGCCTCTTTTTATGGAGTGCCAGTTGTTGTTCATTGTCAAGGAAAAAGCCACAAACATCACAAGCAATGTTTGAAGCTGTGTGCTTTGGTCTATGTCTTGCCATCGAGCTGTGTGAATAACATGTGTAATTGCACACTACGCATTTATAAAGCTTTGATTTGAGATGAACTTTAGTTTTGTGGTTGTAGAGTTCACTGGGTGTGTAGAATGAGGTTGGGCACATGTCACATGCGTAGTCCTTGATGCCGGAATGCCTTCTCATATGATTCCGCAAGCTGTTTTTGGATTTTAGCACAGTATTGCAAATCTTGCATGGAAAATTGTTATGCCTATGTTGTTCCATGTGTCTGTATAGTTTTGTCCGACCCTGGATATGCTTTCCACAGTAGTGACAGGTTCCTTCAACTATGTACACTTTGTGAGAGCCTTCCTTGTGTGATGACAATGAGCTGTGTTGAGTAAAGGTTCTAAGACAAATGTCACATTGGAACGGGCGCTCCCCTGAGTGTATGACTATGTGTGCTGACATATCTTTGATACGCTCAGACTGATAGTTACAATCTTTGCAGTGGAATACACGTTGCCTGCCTTCACCTTCAATGCGGACTTTGCCAGCAGCAACACAGCTCTTCAAGTTCCGTTTCTTGTGTGAGTTGTAGGCTGCATAGGATTTGAACTTTCTTAAGCAATTGGGGCACTTGAGTTTCTCAGTCATATGTACCTTCTTCCAGTGCACACGAAGCTTGCACTTACTCTTGAAGGATCCGCCACAGTCGTGGCATTCTAGTTTCAAATCTATTGCTTTACTGGGTCTGGGCGGATCGGTGAACGGCTTTAAGTCAGCGTCAGCAGCTTGTAAGTCAGCCAGCGTGATATTGTCATCTCGATCTACATAGTCGAAATCGTCATCGTCTAGGAATTCTTCTTTCATAGGTAGTGCGATGTCGAAACTTTCGAACTGTGTTGTAACATTGCTTACCGCAGACAGCAAGACTTCGTTAGTGTTTTCACATTTAATCTTGAATCTAAAGGCACTTTCGAGCTCCAGGAGGCAAGTTGGGCATATCCTGTCAGGTAAGCCATCTCCTTCCGTGATGCTGATGTTAGTGAGGGCATTGATTTTGTCCGAGATCACGCAACCATTGTATTTCTCGAACAATGATATGCCTTTACCAGGTTTCTTCTCGAAGTCACAACTCAAGCATACCCGGCAGATAGTAGCACTTTTCTTGTCTTCACCCATTTTGGTAACATTTAACTATGTGATAGTTTAGCAACTACCTAGCTAATTGCTATCAAACAAACAAATCAGCATGTGTTTTTAGTTGTTTTTCCCAAGAGTTTAAGCACAGAGTACTCTGGTATATACTAGTCTAAGAGTTTTATAATTTTCAGCCTGTTCATGACATGAATGTTGACACTGACATCTTCCTAGCTTACAGTCAGTCTCGGAATAAGAACTACAGTCAGTACAGACTATAGATATAGACATAGAATTTTCGCTACGCTCAGACCATGGACTTAGTATACAAACACCATCGAGACCCCTACCTACAGCCACATAGGAACATTCTAACATGCCTAAACAGTGTTGTCACATCTACCAATTTATTAGTAGATCTACATATTTTACCTTTATTCTACCTATCTACCGACCTCGGCCTCAAATCTACCTATTTTTTAAAATATTACGATTGTAAACAGTTCTCCACGCGTGTAACGAAACGTTACTTACTTACTGTCCAGCATTATTTATTTTATTATTATTATTTCTATCGAATTTAGCATGTCTTGTAATTTTAGCACTTAAAACAGAACGTGCTATGTGAAATAAGTGAATGATGAATGAGGTACAGAGTATAGAGCTACAGAGTGACATTGACAATGGCATCTGTCACAACTGACTGACGCTTGCTTGACATTGTCAATTTGACACTGACAGTCGCGCGTTCCCGATTTATCTGTGATTTTTATTGATTAAAACTGGATTGGTAGATCTAACTATTTTTCATTTCAAATTCTACCAATTTCTACTAATTTTGGCACCATTTTCTACCATTTTGCCAAAATTGTATGTGACAACACGGTGCCTAAAGCACAGGCCCACAGAATATATAATAGTAAAATCCGTAAATTTAATAATTCTTGGACATCGAGCAACACGGAATGGAGACGCCATCAAAGGCATTCCCCGCTGTAGTTCCCCTCTAAATTGAATGCCCTCGAGGGCATACAGCTTATAAAAAACTAGCTGTCGCCGATCGCTCTGTCAGACTGAATCGACTCGCGTGGGAGATAGTGCTCTAAGAAAAATGCCGAATTGTTCAGTTTTATGCTGTAAAAAAATGATTGGATCATCAAATTTACAAAAAGATAGTGTTTCCTTTCACATGTACCTGAATTTCAATTAAATTATTATAACTTATTGCATGAAAATTGACCAAGTAAAATTAAGCCGTATATAAACAAAAGTGGCCATCTCAGATTTTGTAATTTTTGAGTTCGTGTTCAGGATAAAATAATAAAACTGAACGGTTTAACAAAACAAACCGTGAATATTTTATTCAATAACACTGGTTCACTCTTCACTGCGACTGCACTTCAGTACACTGGTCATTCATTACTCTAAAATCACTGCCAAGTTACGTGATTTATTCGCAATGAAAGCCAATTCCCTTACGACTGCCCTGCTCGCTCGTCAATCGAGCTCCACTTAATCGTGAGACACAGGGGCGACATAAAAGTGACCAAAAGCGTAGATATAAATGTGTATAATACATCAATGTGCATTTCAGGATTTATTCTGCTGACGTAAACATGTATATAACGTGTAATGTCAGTAAGCCAAGATGTGGATGATTACTTAATATCCTTGATTACTAAATACAATTCATTAAACACGTTCGACAAAATGTGACATGTGGAATAACGTGTATTTGTATTTGATGGCTATGTAACCACTAACTAACCGGTAACTACTAACTACTACTACTTCGTGTCACGGGCTCTTTCTTGGTTCACTAACCAGCTTGAGATATAGTGTCCCTGAAAGGGGCCTAGTGACCAATGGTGAAAGAACCAGTATGGTAAAAGGATTAATTGTGCCTCGCAGAGGTGTATGATGATATGTCAACGTAAATGTCATGTGTAACTATATTTAAAGAAATAGAATTAAATCACACTACTATTAACAACAAGTGTAACATGAAAAAGTTTGTACATTTGGGAACTTTGATTACAAGAGATGGCAAGCATGAAGATGATATTTAAATGAGAGTAAATTCTGGAAACCAGGTGAACTTAACGCCTTATTATCAGCCGGAACGTATTCAAAAAGGCACGACTGGATGTGCATAGAGGAATGTTAGTGCCAAAACTAATGTATGGTGGTTGCGAAAGTTGCTAAGGCAGAATAAACATGAAAGTAAAATAAATGCACTGAAGATGAGAGGTTTGAGAAGTATGTATGGTGGACTTTGAGAGATAGAATAAGAAACTGTGTGTTAAGAGAGCATTGTAAAATGAAAGAGCACGTGTATAGTGACAAGGATTGAGAAAGATATGCTTGGATGGTTTGGGTTATTGGTTAAAGGATGAATGATAGTAGATTGACGAAACTAGTTCATAAGATGAGCATGAATGGGACAGTTGGAAGGGGGAGACCTCGGTGAAGGTATTCAGAATAGATCAGGGTCGATCTGGAGAATGGCAGGCTAAGAGCGCCCTTAACCAATGAGCATATATGAAGAATGTGATGTGAGTGAATGAAGCGAAACAGGTATGCCAGGATCGTAGCAAGTGGAAATTCATGGTCTCTGCCTACTTCTCTGGGAAACAGGCGTGAGTATGTGTGTATGTTTGTAATATTATAAATGCTAAATTTTCTAAGGATTGGATGAAATTTAGAACGGCGATAGCTGGACCACTGGAATAGTTTTAAATTTTATTTAGATGTTCCCATAGGATCAAAACTTATGCGAGTGAAATCGCGGGTTGCTTCTAGTTTACAATAAGAATAAAACTACGTGGTTAATTTTATCAAAATCGGCAATATTGATCATACTTAAATAACTTTACTCTTTTCAGTTAAAAGTAAATAAAGATGCTTTAAAAAAATCGTTGATCGCCCATTGTGAGGTTACTGTACAATCTTTGCACGTTGTGTTTGCCTATAATGAGGGGTTTTCACGGCCATACCAAATCATCTATAAACCCTTGAAAATAGATGTCGCTGCTGTGTACTTAACTGTAAAAATAAAGTGAAATGTAAAAGTCAACAACGAAGTGATATATTTTCGTGGTATTTTGTTACTATCACACAAAATAACAGAGGTACGGTGGATTTGTTGATTTTGACAACCACAGTTGAGTCAGGGCCATCAATTGAGCCAAATTGAATAAAAAAAAAAACTTAAATGAAAAGCCCCCATTGGTTTCTTCTGTAGCTAAAGATAGGTATATAGTTCATATATGCATGTCGGATCCTCAAGATCCCTCCGAGCGGCAAAAGGCAACTTAGGGGCTTTCCAGTGGGTCTCGTGCAAATGAGGAAAATTCAAAAGAGGTTTCACTAAGATTTTATTCAAACTGACTTTGAACTTGATTTTGTATTTTGTTGATTAAATCGTGTGCACTCTGCCAACGCCGATGTAATAATGAGCTCTGGCGCTTTCGTACGCTCCTTTTATATCCACAAACCACACCACAAACCTCTTCTTCTCAGAGCCTCTTTTCTGAATGTATCTTGCCTTAAATCTCAGTCCTATTTAAAATATTCTTATAACAAAGGTGATTATTTATCTATTAACAACAAGATCGCGGACATGGACTGGAATGCTGAATTTGATTCGCGTTCGCTCGAGGAAGCAGTTGAGTTTTTTTATTCGATTTTAGATCAGCTTAAACACCAATATGTCCCGTCTAGGTTGGTCAGTGACAGCTCTTACCCTAAGTGGTTTAGCCGGGCACTCATTAGATTAATTAAGGAAAAATATAGGCATTATAGGAAATATAAAACTTATGGTGGACTTACAGACTTAGCCACTTACAAACTTTTACGTAATCGAATCCAACTCTTGGAAAAGAAATGCTTCGCCGATTATATGTCATCCATTGAGAATAGTATTGAACAAAATCCAAAAAAGTTTTGGTCCTACATAAAAAGTCGCTCGAAATCAAATGGTATACCTTCACATCTAAATTATTTAGACGCTTCAGTAGCTACAGGTGAATCTATCTGCGAAGCATTCTCTAAGTATTTTCATTCTACTTTTCTTGTCCCCTCTGGCATCTGTTCTTATAACGTTGACTCATTAGTCCCTTCAGAGGCTGTGAAATGCGATATTGGCAGTATTGAGATCGATCCTGATGAGGTGTTTAAATTGATCTCTAACCTTGATTTATCCAAGTCTGCTGGCCCAGACCACGTTAGCCCTGTCTTCCTCAAGTCGTGTGCTAAGTCAATTTACATTCCTGTTTCATTTTTATTTAAGAAATCAATATCTTTGAGTGCCGTACCTAAGCTCTGGAAAGCAGCATTTGTATCGCCAATTTATAAAAAGGGCTCTAAATGTGAGATTATCAACTATAGGCCTATCTCCAAGCTATGCTTAGTTGCTAAGCTATTTGAAAGGATAGTGTACAATCAGATTTATTCAGCGCTTCATCAGCACTTCTCCCCCTTCCAGCATGGGTCCCTTAAAGGGCGGTCGACTGTGTCTAACCTTATTATTTTCAATGAGTTCTTGAGTGAGTCAATGGATAATGGTCGCCAGGTTGACGTAATCTATACTGATTACAGCAAGGCCTTTGATAGGATTGACCATAGCCTTCTGTTGCTTAAGTTATTTAGTATGGGTATTAGAGGGGATCTGCTCCGTTGGTTCTCGTCGTACATCTGCAGTAGGTCGCAGGCTGTTGTTGTTAATAATTATATGTCCAGCTGGGTTCTTATTCCTAGTGGAGTCCCCCAAGGATCACTGCTAGGACCCTTGCTCTTCCTGATATTTATTAATGATATCTCTTCCTGTTTTGTCAACAGTAACCTGCTTTCATTTGCTGATGATATGAAGATTTTTAAGACTATAGTTACTCCTCGGGATGTGCTTGACTTGCAGGCTGATTTATATCGACTTGACACGTACTGTGCTAGTAATAAACTAGATCTCAATCCGTCTAAATGCTTTACTATTACATATACTCGCAAAAAAACTGTAGTCAAATCAGTTTATCTATTAAAAAATCAGAGGTTGCAGGATTGCACGGTTATGAGAGATCTAGGCGTGCTGCATGATTCTAAACTTCTCTTTGACTCTCATATCGATTCCATCATTGCTAAAGCGTCCAAAGCTTTAGGCTTTATAATGAGAAGCTCCGTTAGTTTTAGTAGATGTAAAACATTTAAAATTTTATATTGCACTTACGTGCGCAGCATACTTGAATATGCTTCTCAAATTTGGAGTCCACGTTATGATACCTATATCAACAGAATTGAGCGTATTCAAACCAAATTTATTAAGTTTATTTGCTTTCGCCTTAAGGTTCCGTATAATTCTGCTAACTATGTTGACCTTTGTCGTAAATTCCACCTTCTGCCACTCAAAAAAAGGCGTGAAATTGGTGACCTGCTTTTCTTGCTCAAAATCACTAATAATCATATTAATTGCCCCGAACTTCTTAGTAAAATAACACTTGTTGTTCCCCGTACAATAATTAGATATAACGAGATTATTCATGTACCAATAGTTAGAACGAATTATCGCCAAAACTCCTATTTATGGCGAGTTGGTAACCAATTTAATAAATTATCTAAGCAAATAGGTCTAGACCTATTCTACTCCAGTGTCGGTTCCGTGAGGCGGCGGCTCAGTTCTGACTTTTTCTCGCCCTCCGCGGAGGATGATGAAATTTCGTCATGAGATAGGTGTGGTTTACTTTTTTGGTTCTTGTTCTTATTTTTTTTTTGTTTACTATTATTTATATCTGTTTCCTTCATTTATACTGTTTGTTTTACTTTTACTGTTATAGTTATACTGTTGTTTTCTGTTTTGTATGTATTCATCATTTGTATCTCTCATTTTTTGTTTTTTATTCTATTTTTCTGCTATGTGTTTTGTATACCAGATTGTAGTTTATAGTAGTTTTTAGTCCACTCAGCCTGTTCTCTCTTTTTATGTATCTATTATTATTTCTAAACGTGAAAACCTTTTAATAGCCTTCTGCTTTAACTTCTTTTATTTATTTTGTATGCATGTGCTGCTGGTTTTCCTTATAATAAATATAATATAATATAATATCCGAGCTTCGATCGCTTTGCGTCTTTGCGTAAACAAGACTCGGGCGCATTCGTTTGGGTGGCGCGACACGACAGAATACGATTGTTCGCAGCCGTACACATGGTGTTTATAAGCCTTCAATCTCAGTAGATCTATTCTCCAGATTCATCATATGACTTCTCTCTCCGACATACATGTGTAGACTGTTGGTAAACCTAATTTTTTTTATATTAAATAAGCAACTGTTAACAATAACTGCCTCAATGCACACTGAAACAGCTGTGTGCTCATTTAACAGTTTTTTTTATTTCTCAAAAATTTCTGTATGTGAGTTGCCCGTGTTTTCTTTTATACAACTAAATTAGTGATGTGCCTCAATAATAAAGTAGATTATTTATCGATAAAATAAATGCTCGTTTAATATGTTTTACAAGCTATTGAAATTTGATTTATATTATTCGGGAGCCATAGCCTAGCCTAACCTAACTTTCTAACCGTTAATCCAATCACCATGAAGGTATTGGTATGTAACAAGGTAGGTAACTGTTATGATTTTAATTTGAAATTATTCATTTTATACCATAAGTTGACGACCTCTGTGGCGCGGTGGACGAAGGTTCGCCTGTGACGCAGGAGGTTGCGGGTTTGATTCCCGCCTCAGAACAAATATTTGTACGATCTTCAGATATTTGTTCAGGGTGTTCTGGGTATTTTCTATGTTAATGCAAAATAAATATCTATGTAATGTACTGTACTAGGGATATCAGTTATCTAGTCCATATCACAAGCTGTGCTTGGCTTGGGGCTGGATAATCTTGTGTGAACTGTGTCCAGCATCAAAAAATAAAATAAAAATAAATATACTTATATATATAATCAAATTCACTAAGGTACAATGTGAAAGAAAACACCATCTTTTCGTAAATTCGATGTTCCAGACCTTGATTTAGAGCTGAAAATGTAACGATTCGACATTTCAGTATTTGTAGCACTGTCACACTGTTTTACTCTATGCGTCACACGATCGGTTCAGTCTGACAGAGCAATCGGCCCATCATGATACAATTTTATTACTAGCAAAAGCAAAACATGCTTGGTGAGGGCTAGCAAGCTTTTTTTCCGTGATTATTTATATTTAAACAAAGACATGAATTTAAATTACTATGCTAAATTACAACGGATAATTTTTTCGTTAAGTGTACCACAAAATTGCATGGGATAGTAGAGGACTCGCTTCGCTCGCCCTAATGATCGGGCGAAACCAGTTTTACTAACGCGTATGCCCAAATGAAATTGTGCATAGCCAGAGGGGAATGACATCTTGACATGAATTTAAATTACTA
This sequence comes from Operophtera brumata, assembly GCA_932527175.1. Taxonomy (NCBI): domain Eukaryota; kingdom Metazoa; phylum Arthropoda; class Insecta; order Lepidoptera; family Geometridae; genus Operophtera; species Operophtera brumata. The sequence goes on along the minus strand of OW052238.1, from coordinate 16,300,855 downwards.
TGTGATATTACAAATCTAGAGGTGTGATAGTTTTTCGTAAAAAGTTGCATGCCTACCTAGGTTGTGGGATACGTGATCACGATAAATTAACAAAAGCATTTCCCAGTTTGAACTCATTTACTCATTTTCAAGAAAAGTCGTGTCATGAGTGTCCGTACTGTGTCGTGGGATTTTCCTATTCAAATCCTATTCTTTGATTGACCAAAGAATTAAAAAAAAATTGCTAGGTATAATATTTTCAACGCGATATTCTGTTCACTAGGTAAAGCGCTAAGTATTACTTTACCTACCATTGTTTAACATTAACATAACTTAACACACCCAACACATACCTACATAGTTGTGATCCCACACTAGGATCCCATGTGACGTGGGATAATTATGCCTGAAATGTAAAAAAAAAACTATTTTACATTTTAATGACTAATGTAGTTTTTTGGCACTTAGGATCATGATTTTTGGTTTTTGACAATAACAGTGACTGACAGATATAATACATCGTATATTTCGTGGCCAGAACCGACATGGATTATGTAGGTTAGAAGGATGACGGCAGCTAAGTAAAGCGTTTTTTCCTTTCCTTTCCTTTCGTCTCTTTTGACTTGCCGACCCGTAGTTGTATGAAATTATTGTATGCTTTGAACAAAATTCTAATTAAATTTTCCCAAGAACTAATCATCCCATGAGCTAGTGGTTGTACCTGGGGTACTCAAAATTTTCTTGATTTTTTCTCTATACTCTAAGTTTCCGCGTTTACCCCCTCTCTCTCCAGCCTACTACTACCTTTTACTAATCTAAAATTTCATAGTGATCCACAAAATGATCTGTATGTTATCCTCGATAACAACTCCGGAACTCCTCCTTCACAGAGAGCGTTCAACCCTTCCCCCCATACCTAGCCGCCCTTAAATCCCTTCAATGACCCTTGATGGTAGCACAGAATATATACAGTAGGCAAAGTAAGTTCCTACCAATAAGTTATCGATACTATTAATTTATCGACTTGAGTGCTGGAAGTCCCTAGAACGGGTGTTACTGTCAATTTTGTGACATAACATGATGTTTGTACACAGAAAGCATCTATGTGTGTATAAAGATTTTTGATGTGTTGCTGTTTATAGATGTGTGCGTTTATAGCGATAGAACGACTGGTTACAAAAGTGTGCATTAAACTGTAAGTGAGTGCGTGAAGCCCCCCCCAAAAATTTCTGAATAAATATGTATCGGTTGACAGCTCTATGGCGTCTCCCCTCCGGTAAGGAGGCCTGCGTTGCTCGATGTTCTTGGAGGACCATATTCAGAACTTTTATTTTATATAAAATTTTATTTAATGAACGAAATCCCCAGCCCTAATATAAAACAGCATATACTAAGCTAATCATAAAGGGCAATAATTATAACGGACTTACAACCATGAATGTATATCTACATCTTCCTAGCTTACAACATTAATTTTTGAACAGACAGACAATCTTTATAATACAGTGTGAGTCTTCTTATTGTGCACAAATTAAAATGTCAGTAACTTTGGTTAATTATATCGACGGAAAAAATTACAAAAAAAAACTTTTTTTTATTATTATTATAAGACGCTTTTTAAATTTTTGTTTTCTACATCAATGGCCTCCTTCTAAACGAAACGGTGTAACTTTTAAACTAAACGTTGTATTTCAATGAAACAAACTGATTAATGATTAAAAATAACAATTACAAATTACATAATAACAAAGCTGGTCATAAAATAAAATTTTATAGGAAAATACCCACAATTGAAAATAAAGTTTTTTTTTACAAGAATCCATAATTTTCAATAATTTTTCCTGTAATTTGAAAATTTTGCAATAAAAGCCCCACTTTACCTACATTTTTTACTATGTTAAGTTATTCTGCATTGTATTATCTATCTGATATTAAAAATCGCAAGTTTATAAGTAAATCAAAACATTTCTTATTTAAAGAAAGGCCTTGCTCACCAGTTGCTCAACAAATAGTGCTTCGCGCGACTATGTGCTTTCAAAAAAGAGGTGGACATTTTGAGAACCTTATGCACTAGCTTTTACGTGGAATAAATGTTTTTTATTGACTTCTTTTTTTGTTTTTATCACCCCTAATTAAACCTCCTTAGGAAAATAATGAATGGCGCGTCCGGAGTGCCTTTCTTTAACAGTTGATAAGAAATGTTGTGATTGAGTTATAAACATGTAATTTTTTCTATCAGATAGACAATACGATGTAGAATAACGTAAAGTAATAAAAAATGTGAGTAAAGCACTGGTTTTATTGCAAAATTTTACAATTACAGGATTGGAGGCCATTGTAGCAAACACAAATTTAAACGCATCATAAAAAAAATAAAAATTATTATTTGTCTAACTTTTTCAGTCGACCATTGCTACCGACATTTTAATTTGTGCACATTATGAAGACTCACACTGTATATAGTAACAACTTGGAATTAAATGTACCTATGTTTGTTCCGAGCATTAAAGCTTCCTGAGAGCTTCCTGGTTCCGAGGGTATCGAGGAGCGTAGAATACGTAGTACATTTTTGATACTCTTCTCTTTCCTCTTCGTAGAGGAAATAGAACCTTATTTCTATTCTCTACGCGGATAACAGAGATAGATTTTCGGTTTTGCACTTTCGCGCATAAAAACTAGCGCTCCAGTCACCGGCGGACTTCAGTCGTGGCGCGGTTGCTACTGTATGGGAGATGAGCATAGTATAACATGAAGGAAAAAAAGTTTCTCGCCCGTAGTCAGTCTCGCCCCAATCCACATTACAATAATACTGCCCAATCTATTATTCTGTGCCCCGATAAGATGTACAACTTCTTCTGTGGGATGGACAAGTGAAGAAAAATATAGATATTTATTACAGTCATGGACTGTAATAAATATCTATATTTTAGTATACAAACAGGACTGAGCTCTCTAAAAAATTATAATACCGAAACAAGACCATTAGGTTAAGACTTAATTTAGATTACCGTCATAGATAGAGGAAAAACGAGCCAAGAGTTATAGGTAGAATAGAGTTAGTTTGTCCCTTTCTAACACTTGAAATGATAGCTTTATGATAGCAAGGGTGACCATGACCATTGTATAGGTAATTATTAAGAGGTCATCGATACTAAAAATCTAAAAGTTGGCCGACGCAGGACGCCCGGCAGACGAGAAACATCACGGCATGGCTGCGTCACGCCATTTGCCGACACTGAACACTTCGTAAGTAATCAGTAACAAGGTTCGATAACTCTTTTTGTGATATTAGAAAAAAAACGTGTTTCCTTTCCTACTGTAATGATTTCCTGAATTTTAATAATTTATTTTGTAAATATTAATCGTGTTCATTGACTTTGTTGGAAGTGGGCAACCATTTTTCTGTATTTTATCCAGTCAATTGACTGACAAGTGCTTGCCCTCTCCTGATTGGTCCACGTGTACCTAACGTGTGGGTTTATATGGAAGAGGAAAATCTAAATGGTCGCGGCGAAAAGGGTACTTCGGGTGATCACAAAGAATATGAGACTTTATAATGTTTTAATAAGTCAAAAAGTAAGAGAATATGAGCTGTGTGAGTACTTACAGTGAATGAAAGTGAAAAGTGTCGATTGTATCTGAGTTTGTATCATTCCATTAGGTATACTACTAACGCAAGCCCAGTCCCGAGTCATCTACTATGGGAGGACATTTTATTTTACGATATTAAGGCGATTAGTTTTCAGAAACGCAATATAGACCATATTAGAAAGCCTACTCCTCCAATAAAAATGGCACAAAAAATAAAAAATAAAAACATTGAATAGGTATAATATAGTCAAGAATAGAAAGATAAGTTTATTTTTTTAAATTGCTGTTGCTTTTAACAGGAAAATATAAAACAATGTACCCTATAATTTATGCAAGAATTCCTACTCCTTCTAAACGCCTGCAGATAAATTAATGATTCTTTCACAATATTATAGACAATTTACAGACTTTACATAAATAAAGTTTACATTTTCAAAAATAATTATGATTTTGAAACAGTAAAACAAAAACTATGAAACGAGCTGCTTCGAGCGGTTCGGCCGCGGACCTCAGTCCGGCTCAAGCGTTCGCACGGGGTACCTGCGTCACTTTTTTGCTCCGCTCCTGTGAGTGCCACCGACTGGTTCGGGCACAATAAGACACGATAGCAGTTAGTGTACTCATCGCAGTTTATTAGTTTTGCTTTGTCTTCCTTGAACAAAACATTGTAAATATTGATCGTTTTCGTTTAGATATCTAGTCTGGTTTGCGCGAGGACGCTTGTTGGTTAATTATATACATACTAATAATAAAGAGGAAAGATTTGATTGTTTGTTTGTTGATTTGTTTGTTTGCATTGATTAGGCTCCGAAACTAATGAACCGATTTGAAAAATTACTTCACTGTTGGGAAGCTACACTATCCCCGGGGACTCCGGGTGACAAAGGTTATATTATATTTTCAAAAAAATTAGGGATCCTTATTAAAACCTCAATATTTTTTTTTACCCAAGGTGTAAAAAATTGTAATATAGGGGGAATAACTTTAGCAGGTTTTTGTATATGGTGTGTATCCACACAGATTGTGTGGTGTGGGGGTTGGGAAGGGGGGAGTTAGGGGGGATATCGAATGAAAAATCTCAAATAAAAAATCTCGGATAAAAAATCTCGGATGAAAAATTTCGAATGAAAAATCTTGAATAAAAATCTCAAATAAAAATTCTCGAATGAAAATTCTTGAATGAAAAATCTCGAATGAAAAATCTCGAATGAAAAATCCCGAATGGAAAATCTCGAATGAAAAATCCCGAATGAAAAATCTTAAATGAAAAATCCCGAATGGAAAATCTCGAATTAAAAATCCCAAATGGAAAATCTCGAAAGAAAAAGTTCGAATGAAAAATCTCGATTGAAAAATCTTGAATGAAAAATCTCGAATGAAAAATCTCGAATGAAAAATCTCGGATGCAAAATCTTGAATGAGCGCGAAGGGGACGTTTTGCAATTGAGAAGAAGGGAGATATTATGAGAAGTGGACGTTTTGTGACTGAGCTATTTTTTGGCTCAGTCGCAAAAAGTCCACTTCTTTCGCATAAGCACCTCACCGTGCATTTTCTCAAAATGACCACTTCGCAAGGTGTAGGTACACTGGATTTTTCGCAAAATGTACACTTCACTTTTTCTAAAAACTACTTCGACTTTTTTTTTACTGTTTTACTTCATATCTTTTTTTTACTTTACTTTAGTAAGAAAAAAGATATGAAGTAAAACAGTAAAAAAAAAGTCGAAGTAGTTTTTAGAAAAAGTGAAGTGTACATTTTGCGAAAAATCCAGTGTAGGATTTTTCGCAAAATGTACACTTCACTTTTTCTAAAAACTACTTCGACTTTTTTTTTACTGTTTTACTTCATATCTTTTTTTTACTTTACTTTAGTAAGAAATAAGGAAAACTATAAATATAAGTAAAAAAGTTAAGAAAATAAAAAAGTAAAAACAGTAAAAATATATATACTTAAAAGTAAAAAAATATAAATAAAAAATAAAAATAAAGTTAAGAAAAGTAATAAAAAGAAAAGAAGTAAAAAAAACAGAGAAAAAAAAGCGGCCAAGTGCGAGTCGGACTCGCCCATGAAGGGTTCCGTAGCAGCAAGTAACATAATATAAAAGTTCTTGGATGGATTACGATTAATGACGTCTTCAAAAAAAACTACTTACTAGATCTCGTTCAAACCAATTTTGAGTGAAAGTTTTCATGGTAATGTACATCATACATATTTTTTAGTTTTATCATTCTCTTAATTTAGAAGTTATGGGGGGGACACACTTTTTACCAGTTTGGAAGTGTCTCTCGCGCAAACTATTCAGTTGAGAAAAAAATGATATTAGAAACCTCAACATCATTTTTGAAGACCTATCCATAGACACCCCACAAGTATAGGTTTGATAAAAAAAATATTGAGTTTCAGTTTTAAGTATGGGGAACCCCAAAAATCTTAATGCAGTTCACAGAATACATCTACCTACCAAGTTTCAACAGTATAGCTCTTATAGTTTCGGAAAAAAAGGCTGGCAGATTTTTCATTCAAGATTTTTCATTCGCGATTTTTCATTCGAGATTTTTCATTCGAAACTTTTAATTCGAGATTTTTCATTCGGGGTTTTTTATTCAAGATTTTTCATTCAAGATTTTTCATTCGACATTTTTCATTCGACATTTTTCATTCGACATTTTTCATTCAGGATTTTTCATTCAAGATTTTTCATTCGAGATTTTTCATACGAGTTTTATCTTTCGACATTTTTCATTCGAGATTTTTCATTCGAGATTTTTCATACGAGTTTTATCTTTCGAGATTTTTCATACGAGTTTTATCTTTCGAGATTTTTCATTCGAGATTTTTCATTCGAAATTTTTCATTCGATATGTTTCATTGGTCTACCCATTGCTGTTTGGGTTTTTAGGAATAAACCTTTATGAACCCATAAAACTAATAAGTAAAAAATAGGTACTATTATTTATATTTATAGGCTCTGCCTACCCTTTCGGGGAAAAAGGCGTGTGTCGTCTTTGTATGTATGTATGTTGTATATATATTGGTTCATTAGTCCATAATGGTTCTGCCTGACCTAAAGGAAACATATTTTATTGTTATTATATTTTGATTTGTCTCCCAATAACCTGTTGTCTTTATTTCGTAATTCAAGGGACAGTGTAACTATTTCAATATCTACCATACTAGGTCTAGACAGGTCTAACAAACAAAGAAACAGCTAAGAAAAATTAACAATGCCGCCAGGCATATACTATAGCAATAGTGCATAATTTCCGATGCTCAAAATGAAAAGTGCGCGAGTTCTCAAACACAACAAACTAGACAACAGATATGACTCAGTCATAATGACTGAATGACTAGCGCACCGCGTTCCTAACCGCGGCCGCTGCCCGCCGCGCGCCGCGGTCTGCATGACTAGCGCGACGCGCTCCGCGCCGCGGCCGGCGCCCGCTGCCGCGTGCACCGCGCGCTGCGATTCTTCATTGATTCTGAAACTTGTGACATATGCGTGCCGTGTGGTACGGGCTCGGGATGCAACATTTCCTAGGCTCCGCCCAGATGCCCAAGGTCGTTCGAGGCTATAATCACCTTAACAAAGTGTTATTGATTCGTGATACTGATTTGATCGTGATCGTGACTTACCAAGCCTCCAGTATGAATCTGGCTACATAAATAACTGTGATAAATAATTTGATCTAAAATAATGTTTGTTCCACTCCACGTTAATAAGTGTCTATGGAAAAAGTCTCCTGGACATGACTTTATTTTATGGTCACCGTATTAGAAGTAGACACATAACTCTGTAGTTCATATCTTGCTCGGCTCGTTTTTCAGCTGCGAGTCCTGTTTGTATACTAAGTCCATGTTTACAGTACAGTCAGGGCATCATCACTCGCTCAAGGTCACGCGATATATACCTACAGCCCGGCCGTTCCTCAGACGTAACAAGTGACAGTCGGTTGTCGGACGTACGCCTGAGCGCTCGCGCAACACGTTTCCCGCGCAAATATGCCGACGCGTACATATATTGTGCAGCACAATATACAGCAGCTTTATATGGATAGTACAGGCAAATTAGGAAAAAGTGTGGCCCTAAGTCGAGTAGTCGTGGATTCTTATGGAATCGATAGATGACACGAATAGAAGCTTATCCCAGGTTTGCACCGTTTCTGGCGCATACGGAAGGCTTTTAAATATTAGGTACAAACTTTGAAAAATTGTAACTTTTTAAAAAACAAAAAAGTGTTAAGTACAAGTTCAATTACTTATAGAGACAGTCTTAGTGCGTTATGGATTTTAATTAAAACTACGTGCATAGTGGGAAACACTGTGAATTTGTTTTTTTTAGTTTGCGGCTCGGGGGAAATTTATGTACTCGGTGCAAACTTACATAAGGTTTCTATAAGTATTATAAACACTATATTAGTTTTGCACACCTCAGCGAATTACGGAACATAGTTTTTTTTCTTTTTTTGTAAATTGTACTTCGGGGGAAATTTATGTAGTCGTGCAAATTTTATTATGGTATATACTATCAGTTTACCACATTCGCGCGTAAAAAAAAACACAAATTTCATAACGGAAGTACTTCTTAATAATAGATCTCACTAAGAAATCAACGGCGTGGGTGGGGTACAGATTCATATCAAAATGTAGGCCGTATTCATCCCACGAATAATAAAATTGTATATTTGTCCGTATTAATCGCAAAATGTAATCCGGATTCATACCACGCCACGGCCTTTAACAATGGATATTAGTACGGTCAGACAGAAAAATGCCTTACTATCATTTTCATATATTTTTGTTGGATGCAAATTATTAATAATTGGCGTTCGCATGTTTATATGGCGAACTGTTAATATATTCTTTATAAAACTAGTATTCTTTATACAATTTGGTAGATGGGTATATAGTATAAGTACAATTTGTGTAAGGTTATGAGCTAAATTGGTTCGGTGGTTGTAGAAGATATTGGGGCCAAAGAAAGGGTAAAAAAGTCAAACATTCATAGACGTTTCAAAACTAGTTTAAATTTTATTTTAGACTGTGTAACTTTTGGGATATAAGCAAAGAAGTAAAAATAAATTACCGTTAGAATTTTTCCAGTAATCTACTATCATCCATCGAGGAGTTCCGTTGTCCACCTTCCGTCTCCATTATCAGATCAGCTCGCTGTCACCACCATAAATAAATATTTAGTAAATAAATAATGCTGGACAGTTCACACAACATTATCTAGCCCCAAGCTAAGAAGAGCTTGTGACCGGTGGCGCCACGACCATTCACCATTGGTGAACGCACAGTAGATCGTGTCTATTTTAATCATATAAAATTTACGTCAGTTCTTACAGTACAATACTAGTAATTATCTCGGAGTTTATGGTGTTTTGCTGTGTTTGGGACCATTTTGTGAGATGTTATTACAGTGAATACAGTTTTATTAACAGAACAACATTTGTGGACATTGTGAGTCTATTTCTACCCTCTTTTGCCTGCCAACGAACGGAAAATATAGCTTACTAACTTTACTCTTCATAAAACATCTGATGGTTCGATTGGAAAGCTGTTCTCTTTTCATTGCGTGCGTGCGTCCGCAGTGAATCCGTCAGACACTGCGTCAAATATAACAGGACAATTATATTAATCAACATTTAATTTATGTACCTATTTGATATCTGCCTAGCGCCATCTATCGGTGGGTAGCTATCTCCGCGCTTGCGCCATTTATGGGTAAATCTTAGACGCCAATCTTAACGCCATCTGACAGATCCCGCACAAACTTAATACCTACGTACTTGGTAAAGATAAAGATAAAGATAATTTAACGCAACATCTTAGCTTGGAGCCAAATTTTTAACGCTCGAGAAATATGGTTAAATGCGGAGCTTGTGGCAAATACCTAAAAGGTGGCGTTGTTTGCCCAAAGTGCAAATCTCATAGCCACAATGAGTGCGTCATGGTTCCTGTGGGGGCGCAAGTGGATGATTCTTGGCGTTGTGCAGAATGCCAAAACAAAGTTCCCAAGGGAAGGAACCCTTCTACGCCTGTACGAGTAGCTGGAGATAGCTACGTGGCCCAGGACCCTCTGATGGTGCAGGACGAGGAGCCATTGGCGTCGGATGATGCAGCGAGTAATATCTCAGCGGAATTTAATGTGATGGAATTTCAGTTGAGCATGCGGGCGCTTAGAGAGGAGCTTTTTAAAGAGCTGAAATTTTTTAAGGAGGAAGTCCACACTTTGTGCTCGGAATTGAGGGAGTTCCGGTTGGAGATGGCAGACTTCCGGGTGTCTCTCGCGGGCGTTAATGCGCGCGTGGACGGCTTTGAGCAGCGGCTGGAGGCGGTTGAGCAGAGGCGGGCTGGGCCTGAAGTCGAGGTCGCCGAGTTGGAGCGTACCGTCGCCCAGCTCAAGATTGAGCTGAACGAGCGGGACCAGGAGGCCCTCCAGTCAGACCTGGAGATAGGGCACTTGCCGGAGGAGAAGGGGGAGAGCGTGCTGCACGCTGTCACCGTGCTGGCTGCCAAGCTGGGCGTGACGCTGGAGGCGCGCGACGTCGTGTACGCGGAGCGCGTAGGCGTGACGCAGGGCGCGGGGGCGGAGGGCGAGGTGCGGCGTGAGCGCCGAGTGGTGGTGCGTCTGGCGCGGCGCCACCTGCGCGACCAGCTGCTGCAGGCGGCGCGCGTGCGCCGCACGCTAACCGCTTCGGACGCCGGATGCGCCACCGCCGCCGTCGCTGGCCCGCGCATCTTTCTTAACGAGCGCCTGACGCGTGCCAACCGGCAGCTGTTCCACCGGGTCCGCGAGGAGTGCCGGAAGCTTCAATGGCGGTTTTCCTGGACGAAGCGAGGCCGAATCTATGCCCGGCAGGCCGATGGCAAGCAGGCCTACCCTATTCGGTCCGAGGCTGACCTTTTGCGGGTTTTTGGCTCCGGGTCGGTTTGAGTTTTTCTCCTGTAATTTAGAGTTACTAAACGTAGAGTACTTATATTGTTTTTCACTCTTATATCTATTGTGTTTTATGTTCTGTTTAAGGCTTGTGTGCTGTGTGGGGGTAAATGCCGTCAACCTCCTTAATCCATCTCTAATCATTCACTTATTTATGTACATGCAACTTATTAACTCCTACAAAACAATATTTATAATATTTATCCAATTAAAACTACATATTATTCATTATTCGAAATTTAATAGTACAATCTATTCCATATTATATTATTATATACCTTATATTCTATTTAATATAATTAATGACATCCAAGCAATTTTGAATTGGTCAGGCAAGTTGATTTATATTAGCTATGTTGTTCTGTATTTGCTGTATAAATTAATACTAAATAATAATGGTTGATACAAAATACCTTAAAGTTGGTCTTTTTAATGCAGGCTCATTAAACACAGGGCATGATGAATTTATTGTAGCTATGGAGGAGTTAAAGCCGGACATAATGGCCATAAATGAGACTTGGATGGGAATTGATGAGGACGAAAAGGCTCCGCGGGTACCAGGGTACCGGCTGCGATTTGCCCCACGGCCTCTTCATATCCGACGTGGGCGCGGAGGAGGCGTTGGGTTTTATCTCAAAAAGGGTTTTTTTGCAAGAAACTGCCCGCACCCTCATGCACCATCAGTTGAGCAAATGTGGATTCGCGTGAAGGTGAATGGTCAGGATGTCATTATAGGTACGGCATACAAGCCACCCTGGCAAGACCCTAATCAGGTTCTTGAGGCATTAACCGATTCTGTCACATCATTCGCTAAATATGATCATTTGATTTTAGTTGGAGATTTGAACATGGACATTCTCACCCCTGACTTCTGGAAAACTAAGCTCCTAAATCAATTTTTACACAGCCTTAACTTAAATCAAGTAATCTCTGAGCCAACGCATTTTACGGATCATAGTCAAACTCTGATAGACATAGTATGTACTGATGCCCGTGTCCGTAATGTCATTGTTAAATATTCCCCGGATCTTGGACACCATGCTATGCTCTTGGTTGAGCTTCACATAAAAAAGGAGAAGCCATGTCCACGTTTAGTTACTTACAGGCCTTTTAGAAATATACTGTTTGATTTGTTCAGTAATGACCTTAATAGCTTGAATTGGGAGTTCTTTACCGTCACTACAGATGTAAATGAGCTGGTTGCAACATTCACTGTTTTTATTATGACGTTGTTCGATTTGCATGCACTATCAAAACTACAAAATTTAAGGAACCTCCCCACCCTTGGATTACTGACACGGTTAAGACTATGATGCGAATTCGCGATGACTATCACAATAGGCTGAGATCACTTCGAACAGTGGCTCTCAAAAACTGTTATAAAGAGATGAAGCATCTCGTGATTGCAGCCATTGTGAGTGAGAAAGAAGCCTACTTCACAGAACATATAAATAATAACTTAAAAAATCCTAAGAAACTGTGGAAAAACTTAAAAACCACAATTTTACCTGATAAAAAGCAGGGTGTCGAGCTCCCTCCGCAATTTGACAACCCTGACATTATAAATTCCCATTTTCTGAATATTCCCGGTGATGATCATGTGTCAATCTCGCAGCTCACCTTTTATGAGCATTGTAGGTACAGCTCTGAGATCTTTTCACTAAGTCCTGTAAGCGAAGATATGATTATGGCTATTATTCGTGGCCTTAAGTCGAACGCACAAGGTGTAGATGGTATCTCATTGGAAATGCTTCTCATGACTTTGCCAGAGTCCTTGAAAGCTATCACCGCTATTATCAATAGTTCAATATTGACTGGGACTTTCCCGGAGAGCTGGAAGGTAGCGATGGTAAGACCAATACCGAAGAGCAATAACCCTTCATCATGCCAAGATCTAAGGCCTATTAGTCTGCTGCCTTGCTTATCGAAGGTTCTGGAGAAGGCAGTGAGCTTGCAGCTTACCAAGTTTCTTGAAGACAATGACATTCTTCCACAAAAGCAGTCTGGGTTCCGTAAGGGACACAGTACAGCGACGGCTCTCCTTGACGTAGTTGATAATTTACTTGGTGCTCAGGACCGGGGTATGATCAACATTCTGGTGCTTCTTGATTACTCCCGCGCATTTGATTCCATAAATATTACCCTTCTGCTTTCGAAGCTCTCTTTCTATGGTTTTGATGAGCGGGCTGTCAGCTGGTTTCACAGTTACTTGGATCGAAGACATCAGTTTGTTGATCTGACAATGGCAAATGGATCTAAATCCCGCTCCGCTCTTCAGCCAGTGCCCCGGGGTGTCCCCCAAGGTTCGATTTTGGGGCCAATCTTATTTGTGTTGTATAGTGCAGATATCATTAAGGCCATAACTCACTGTAGTTATCATATCTATGCTGATGATCTACAGCTGTACCTCTCTTTTCCGCCCTCGGATCTTGCTGATGGTGTAAGCAAGATTAACTCAGACTTGGTTCAGATATGTGAATGGTCTAAACAAAACTCATTGGTGATCAACCCCAAAAAGTCTAAATTTCTGCTTGTAGGTACTAGACAGAAAGTGCAAGTACTCCAAAACACTCCAATAGATATTTCAGTTGATGGTGAGGTTGTGGAATGTGTCTCTGAAGCCAGGAACCTTGGGCTAATCATGGACAGCCACTTAAATTTCGAAAAGCATGTTGCTGAGAGTGTGCGCAGCTGTTTCTATCGCTTGAAGCTACTTTATAAGATTCGACCATATATCAGTGAGGCAGTGCGAATTACCCTCTGTGAATCCCTTATCCTGTCTAAACTGAACTACTGTGACGTTGTTTTTGGGCCATGTCTGCTGAGTAGAACCGTAAAACTTATTCAACGCATCCAAAATGCTTGCGCTCGTTTTTGTTTTCATGTACCACCACGGTCACATATCTCGCCTTTTCTTAATTCATCCAATCTTCTTAAAATGATAGCGCGTAGAAAGCTTCATCTTGCTGTACTTCTGTTTGGGGTGATCACCAAGAAATATCCTAAATACCTTTATGATAAGTTTGAGTGGGCACAGGCCCGATCCAGGTACCCAAGCAGAGCATGCACCTTTGTGTTTGCGACACCGACGCACAAGTCTATGGCATTCCGCGGTTCTTTCAAATTCGCCGCCTCTCGGTGCTGGAACGATCTTCCCCCGCCAGTACGTGCTCTGAAAACAGTTAACGTTTTCAGAAAAAGGCTGAAATCTCAGCTCCTAAAAGAGCAGTTGTGCCAATTTTAAAATGCATGCAGTTCTTGCCTCTACTCACCTTCGTAGTACGCACGTCAAGGCTAGGAGGGCCGCTCGGTGTTCCATCCAGTTCACTCTTGTCTGGCCTGCCTGACTCCCTGTCTCGTGCATCTGAATTCGGCAAGTATTTCTTCTTCTTTTTGCAATTTCTCACTTTAAACTAAATAACCTAACTCTTATAATAACCTGTTTGTTGCACTATATCTCTTCTGAAAACCGGTTTGATAAAATAATTTATATCCACAGACTGACTGTAACAGATGACAATGACTTCACTTGATTTCTTCTTCTTCTTTTTTTGTTTGCGTGTTTGTGTCTTGGGTCTTGGGTCTATGGCTTGGAGGGTACTTTCTGCCACAGACTTAGAGCATTGCAGGCCTCCGTACCATGTCCGTACCGGACCCCACATACAATGAATTAAATTACTGCCTCATTATTTTGCAGTTGCCTTATAATATTTTTTTACCTACTTATTTGTTTTTATGCACTAACATATTTATTTATTTATTGCCTATCCTTCCCCTAATGTGGTTTATTTACTTCTTTTTTGTTTGCGTGTTTGTGTCTTGGGTCTATGGCTTGGAGGATACTTTCTGCCACAGACTTAGAGCATTGTAGGCCTCCTTACCAATGACCTTGACAATGACTTCACTTGATTTCTTCTTCTTCTTTTTTTGTTTGCGTGTTTGTGTCTTGGGTCTTGGGTCTATGGCTTGGAGGGTACTTTCTGCCACAGACTTAGAGCATTGCAGGCCTCCGTACCATGTCCGTACCGGACCCCACAGACAATGAATTATATTACTGCCTCATTATTTTGCAGTTACCTTATAATATATTTGTACCTACTTATTTGTTTTTTACGCACTAACATATTTATTTATTTATTGCCTATCCTTCCCCCGATGTGGTTTATTGATGTTCGTGGCATCATTTAATTAGGCCCTGTCTGAAAACCAGCGCTGCACTAAACCTAGGTCTGGTGCAGCATATTCTGAGACAGGGACCTGTTTGACCCCACATAACACACACAACCTATCATCTTACCAATCAGGTTATACCAGTTTTTATTTATCTTGATCTTGTAATACCTATCTTAGTAGATTTTTGTTTTTGTCTTCTTGTTTTATGTGTGTGTTGTGCGTGTGGTAAAATAAATTAATTTTCTTTCTTTCTTTCTTTCTTTCTTTCTTGTGTTATAGGTTCTAGATAACTGATATACTTTAATGCAATACATTACATAGATAGATATTTTTTATTATACATAGAAAATACCCAACGAAAACATATAACATAACATTAATAACATCCTGAACAAATATCTGCAGATAGTACAAATATTTATAAATTATACAATATGGGTAAATTCAAGAGAAATATCAATAGGGCTCTTAATGGTAGGCAGCGCGTTTGCAATACCGTGGGTGTTGTCCATAGGCGGCGGTGACTGTTTTACATCAGGCGTTGTTTGTCACGTTTAGGGCATGTAATATCGGAAGGTTTCAATTCCTATACTGATTTCCGATATTAAATCTCAATATTGGCATTCCGATATTAATATTGGAATTTCGTTATTTATTTAGAAATTGCACATTCTATTTATAAATTGCACAAATTCGGTATTAGGTTGAATTAAGTGCAATAAAAAATATTTTTAAATCGTATTCTAATCGTACACGGGAGTACTAACTAATGTCTTTGCGGGTAGATGTTATTGGCAGATATATCGATCTACCCTCTTTCTCACTCTTTTATTATGAACGATACCACTACCATCGGTTTCATTGTCACACTTCACCCCAACTCGACACACAACACTATCGGTATCCGGTACCATACTTTTTTGATTCTTACACATTCTCACCACAGGCTTCCAAACTCCAGATAATTGAAAACCATCTTCTCTATTGAAATTTCTGTATTTAGTAATCTCAATTGTTGTAATTTTAGTCTCTCATTACAAATATTTATATAATATACGAATCTTTGCTCGTTGTGTAGGATATTGATGTTATCTATAAGCTTATAATATAAATAATTGTAAAATTCTGATTCTCTGAAACTATTTCTACACTAGTCCGTGATTTACCGGAAAAAATATTTTAAAAATGGTTTCCACTTTTTTTTAATGTTGTTTACTTATTTTTGTTCTGTGATGACAGTAAACCTCAGATATCGATTTTTAAAGTAATTAAAACAGTAACAAAAATCAGCATTTACATCCACAGCATGAACCATTGCATTGAAATAAAATTAAAAATAGGGAAAAATTAAAAATTCTGTTTAGTCCCTTACATTCTAAGGACATTTTAAAAATAAAGTCACATAAACTTTTCCATCCAAACCTTTCTTAAAAACTTAGTCATTATGTCAGCTATTTATCATGTAAATTTGATTGAGATTCTTTTACGGTTTACTTTTTATTTTTTTCATGATATTCAATTTAAACAGTTGAATGAAAAATTCTGGTTTTTAAGATTAAGTGAAATCGTAAATAAAACTAAATAATAACTTTCAGCATTGCATGTATTCAGTGAATCATCACAATAAATTTTCGAAATGGCGACCTTCTTGCTCAATACATAATCAGCATCGTCTAAAAATATTATCTATAAAGCGTAGAAAAGTGATTCTGTTGCTTTTGATTGTTGCTTCTGCCTGGGTCAACCTTCTTCGCAATTCTTGCACATTTCGGCACTCTTGAGAGTAAACAATCTCTTTATAATATCCCCAAACAAAAAAGTCAATGGGGTTTAAGTCGAGAGATCGTGGGGGCCATGCAATAGGCCCGCCTCGGCCAATCCATTTATCACCAAGTATCACATTTTGTTAGTAGTAGTAGAGCTTTTTTGGGATTTACTTCGTCCGGGAAAGTACTACCACCATACCTATTTCTGCCGAAAAGCAGTAGTGCTCGCATTGCTGTGTTCCGGTTTGAAGGGTATGGTAGCCGGTGAAATTACAGTCACATGAGACTTTTCATCTTTATGTCTCAGGGTGGCGGGCGCAGTGCAATGTCACATAGGGCGCGTCCTAGGAGGGCGTGACCTATATGATAATGCACTGTTCATAGGAAGAGAAAGAAAGAAAGAAAGAAAGAAATAGCATTTATTTGTGTCAACAACATGAGTACAACAATATTGCACACTAAAAGACACACACACACACAGAAACAAAGAAAAACAAAACTAATTTGTGCCTCTTAATACTAGGCCATGCATCACTGACACAAATTGGCGTCCAGCTCAGCATTTGTTGTGTTGTAGCAGCACAACGCTGATCTGGAGAGTACCGCTTATCATCAGGTGGACCATCTGCTTGTTCAGTCATTATAAGTAGTATTCAAAAAAAAATGTCATTAAGATACTGTCTAACTTTTGACGCAAAGAGACATGGTGCGCCGTAGTTTTGAAATCATGTTTCGGTCGGCGTGTTAGTAAAATGATGTCTGTCGATTATCCATTTAAATCTTCTCTTAAAAAGTTCAAGTATGACTCGCCATTTAGGCGATCTGGCAGTTGGAATGGGCCCACGTTCTGTCGCAGGTTTCTGCCTCGTAGGTAGAAAATAATGTCAAAGATGGGTTATTTTACTATTGCTTATGTGTAATGCAATCTTTAGACTGCCAGATTTCTTTTTAATCCCGACTTGCAGAACATTTTCAAAAACTCGTTTTTGAACTAACTATTAAATTGAGTGTTTTTTATGATACTGTCCAAGAATCTGGAACAAGGTTACATGACGAATAGCTGACAAATCAGCCATGTTTTTAAGATAGGTTTGGATGAAAAAGGTTATGTGACTTTTTTTTTAAAACGTTCATTGAAAGTAAGAGATTAAACAAAACAAAATATATCTTCATATTGTTATTTTTATTTTAATGCAATAGTAAGTGCTATTGATGTAAATGCTATCAAACAAGGTAGCCCTAGTATTTAGCTTATTTACAACAAAAAAAACAGGCCTCTACCTCAACAAATCGAGTCACAATGGCCAAAAAAGTGTAAGAGCTCCGATTGTCTTAAAAACACATAACTCGAAAACTACTAAAAATCGCGGAACATACATGGGGGTGATTCGGGTACCTCTGGGGGTAACCTTTCTTTGGACTTCGGCTTGACACTACTTTTTGGGACACACTGTCTATATTATTACTTTATTGATTATTTTATACCAACAATTTTATGAAATAAATAGATATAATAACATATTTTTTTGCTGACGTTACTTTACTCGTTTTAGTTGTAGGTATTTCTAGGTGGAATAAATACGGACTCTAAAAATTAAATGAATATTAATGGTATGAATCCGGAATAATTATTATTACTTTCAGCTCGTGGGATGATTTTCTGGGATCAATACGGATGCACCCCGCGGTCGGGGGCCAGTGTTAGCAGTGTAACGCCACAGTATATATATTAGTTACTTAGCACCGCACCGAACTTCCATAAATAATCCTTAAAAAATGCATGTTCCGCATATAAATTCCAGTATTAAATGGCCGGCGAATGTAGTACTAATCAAATGAATAAGTTTAAGTGAAATTCCAGAATTGTCTGAAATTTCCCCGAAGTAGTGCGACAATAAAATATGGAAAAAGTGACTTCCGTGTGAGGTACCCAGGTGCAAACCTGGTAATTTATTTGGCCCATTTTTCTGGTAATTCTGTCAATTTGCACCGACTACTTCAATTTCCCCCGAGCCGCAATACACAAAAAAAGATTTTTTTAGAAATGTTTTTTTTTTCGTATGTTCCGTAAGTCGGATTAAAAAAATACTTGGTGCAAATGTAGATCATAACGGTCTTAAGTGTATGCCAAATTGCACCGACTACATCTATTTTCCCCATTAAGTTACGGGTATTATAAGGTTTTCACCCTATTTCACCCTGTTCCGGAGGGGTGAATTTGCTGAAAGTTATATTAGAGGTGATTTTCAAGCCAAACAAAACAATTAGAAAAGGTTTTGTGACTACATCTAATTACTTCCACACTTTTGCTAAAAATCACCTAATTTGCCTGTACTAGGATGCAATAGTCAACAAACAAATAAAGAATTATCATTTTTTGCATTGCCGAAGGACGAAGAAATTTAAGTTATTTGATTGATGTTACATTAGTTATTTTCTGTAGGTACATATCGAAGTAATGCCTTTCATAGGTGTGATTTCTTGTGCATACGGAATAGATTTCAAAGATCTAGGTTGTAATATAGGTTTAAGTAATTACTTGAATATAGGTACCTACCTACTTACCGATCTACTTACGTGCTTAATTAGACTTTACTTCTGAATCGCTCTAAATAAGCAGTAGAAGAGCTTTTTTGTGAAAGAGTTCGTCCGGGGAAGTACCTACTACCACCATACCTATTTCTGCCGCAAAGCAGTAGTGCTCGCATTGCTGTGTTCCGGTTGGAAGTGGTTGCCGGTGAAATTACAGGCACATAGACTTTTCATCTTTATGTCTCAGGGTGGCGGGTGCAGTGCAATGCCACATAAGGCGCGTCCTAGGTGGACGTGACCTATGTGATAATGCACTGTTCATAGGCAGAGGTTACCGCTTTTCATTAAGTGGGCTACCTGCTTGTTCCGTCATTCTTAGTTCTTATAAAAATAAAAAAACATAAATAAGTCTTTATTTCTACATAATAACAATATTGATAATAACATGTGGTACTTACGTAATTCGTAGGTACATAATATGTACCTATTTCAAAATGAAAATAGGTACTCGCAAGGTATTTTATGTAGGTTAGGTTATTTAGAGCGAGTTCAGTTCATAATAATAATATGTTTTGGTCATCGATGGTTTTGGTAAACCTACTGATGTTTTTAAATTAAATCGTAGCTTGTTAACTTCATAAGCAGAGAAAAACTATACTTACCTACCAACTTAATATCTCATCGTTATAATATCCATATTAGCTTTGTAACTATTTAATTAACCTACAAGTAATTAATTTTGTAAAAAATAATAAAAACCCTCAACGCAATGAAACTTCTGAACTGATTTTGATATCTCCCGACAAATTCACCTTTCAAACAAAAAAAAACTAATGCGATTCATCCGTTCGGGAGCTACGATGCCACAGACAGACACACACACAGACACATACACACACACAACTACACACACACACAAAAAAAAAAACACACACACACACACAGACACGAGCGCGCGCGCGCACGCACAGAGACACCTCAAACTTATAACACCCCGTCGTTTTTCCGTCGGGGGTTAAAAATACCTACCTGCTTTCGATCTTTTTTTTTGTTATACTACTTGAATGACGGAACAAGCCGATGGCCCACCTGATGTTAAGCGGTAATCTCTGCCTATGAACAGTGCATTACCTCATAGGTCACGTCCATCTAGGACGCGCCCTATGTGGCAATGCACTGCGCCCGCCACCCTGAGACATAAAGCTCCGACCCTATGTTCGGCCTCTTTTAGCTGTCTTGCGCGTTACGAAGTAACTAATACATAATCTGTGCTACAATGTTGACTACCTACCTATATAACGGAAGGTTTATTTAACTTCCTAGTAGATATGTCGACAACCCTTTTCGCAGCGCCAGACAGCGACAGAGTTACGCGTTAGAAGCTAGAGGAAATGTTTAGGTGGAGGTAAATATCGCGATAGGCATTGAGCGCTAATGCGAGCTGAATTGCACTTTGTTGCGTCCCAGCAAGAGTCGCTATTTATATTTTTTTTTTCGCTAAGTGAGCTTCTGTACCTGTACTAATATTTATTCTGTGGTACAGTACAGTACGATACAGTATCGATAATTATCGAGTAAAAAATATCGTTATACCGTAATTTTTTCCCCAAGTGTGACTAATATAAAATTCGGAAAAAATAATACACATGATTATACCTAATAGTAATTTTTTATTTATGTTTCAAACATAATACATGTGGTCGACCCGCAGCTTTTCTCTGGAAAGGCTGACCGAGATATTGTTTTAGCTCATTGAGCAGAAGCTAACATAACAACAAGACGATAATATTCCTGCAACACGCACGCCGCCTTGTCATGTTGCCCATCTTCTAAATTAAATATACAAAGACTTTACAATTGGATGATGTTACTTTGTACAATAAAAAACAAAACATAAACAAAATAATAATAATGCTAATAATAATAGTGCTAATAATTTTGTAAAGTGAAAATTTCTTTATACAACAAGCTAACAGCCTTATTTACTATCGTTACGACGACAATTGTTGCCGGTGACACTGGAATTCATCATCTCCATGCGCTAGATGTGATTTTTACGCACTGCTGGTAACCTCTCCTCACCTCATTTTCAACACGCACGATTTCATTCAATTCTACATCATGGCTAACGTGCAAGACGTCATCGAGAACCAGCGAAACATAGAGGCGACTTTGGCGTCACGTATGACTGCATTCGAGCAGGAGCTTCGCTCTGCCGCTAACAAAACTCCTCTACAAGACCTATCCCAGGATTACAAGAACTTTCGCGATCTAGTCTGGTCGGTTCTCAAGGCTCTGCGCACTCAAATACAGGCCCTCACTCGTCATGTGGATGAGCTCGACAGCTACAACAGGAAAGATGCCCTTCTGTTCAGCGGTATTCCCGAAAGTGATAATGAAGACTGCACTGCTGCCGTCCTGTCGGTCACCAACTCTGTGATGAAAATAAATGACTTAACCCAGAACTCTATTCGGCTGTGCCATAGACTGGGTTCCAGGAAACCAACCGGATGTCGCCCAATTCTAGTCCGCTTCCATGACATCAGAATGCGGAACACTGTGTGGAATGAAAAGAAAAGCCTGAGAACATCTACAACGGTCATACATGAGTTCTTGACCAGATCTAGACAGACCATCTTCGCTGTAGCACGCAGACACTTTGGAATCAAAAACTGTTGGACCCGGGATGGTGTAATCTTTGTGAAAATACCTAACAATGACCGTCGGCGAATTGGAACAATGGAGGAGCTGGATCAACTCAAGGAAAATCACCCAGCTGTAATTCTAATGACTCCTACAGACAAGCAGCAGTCAGTGGGCAAGCCTGCAACAACGGGGTTGGCTGTGGCAACTGTTCCTATACGCCAGCCTTCAAACCGCAAGACCTCAGCTCCCAGTCGTCTGGACAAGTAGCAAACAGCCAAACAGTGAAACAGCATTTCACCGTTTTTTTTTTTTTGTGTTCATGACAAGGAATAATTTCTGAGTGTATTTGCCTAAGTTTACATGTAGTTTCTGGTGTACATAGGTTTCCAGGTTAGTATGCCTATAAATATTATGAGTAGGTAAAAGTTTTTCCTGAGTTATTTATCAGGCTCTTACATGTTCTTGGTTTCCAATGAGTGCAATCCAGAACGCTCATAAGCTGAAGCAAAATGTATTTCTGCTTACTTAATATTCAAAATAAGTAGTCGATTAAACATAGCAATTCAATCCACTAAAAATAAGCAGTCAAACTCTTTCTCTGCATTTTAATAGCTAAAACTTTCTTCTTTTTCTTCTTTTTTTTTAGTTTGTTGCCGAATGTAGTATTTGTGTTAAATAGACATGTTTGGTTTTTGAAAACCTTAACTCAAATCTCTTACTTATATGGTTGACTGTAGACCTTAGTGAATCTTTATAACTGATCCAGTCTTCATAGTGTAAGTAGACAGGTACTAATATTTAATGCCAATGTGAAAAGAGTTATTTTTAATAATACTGCTACTCATACCTGATTTAGATGTCACAAGTCATTCAATTGTATAAGATATACTGCCAACTTGTATCTAATATCCTATAACTAGGTCTTAGGAACTTTGTGGTCTGTCTTATCTTATTTTTTTTTTTATTTTTTTTATTTTTCTCAATGACCAATTTATTTAACTAAGTACCTTTTAAATTAATTAATTTGAAAGTCAAATTAGTAAGTAACCTGTAAATTATATCTTTTCTGTACGTTGCCAGCAGTGTGTGCAATATTTTTTTTATTTAGGTACTTAAGTAATTAAGTAAAAATTGTTCCAAGCTAATTTGTACCTAAGTAGATAACTTAGGTTCAAGTAATTTTTCTTTATTTTTAATATTACTGTACTTTTTATTTTATTTCATTTTTTTTATTTTTTTTTTTTGTAGGTATAAAAGTTTTGTAATTTTATCTTATAAAATAAATAATTCATCTTATTGTAATATTTATAGTAAGTATTTAAATTGTATCTATATCTATGTCATGTAGCGATGATGATTCTTTCGTAACGGCTGAATCTGACTCCAGTGAATCTTTTGTAAGTATTGATGATGATGATGAGCACTCCTTATCACTGGGTGTGTTACTGAATAATGTTTTCAGCCCGTATTCTAAGTCATTTAATGTTTGTCATATTAATGCTCAAAGCATACCAGCCCATCTGACCGACCTTCTTGAATCTTTTGACTCAAACAATATTAATGCGGTTCTTGTCTCTGAGACCTTTCTTAAACCATCTCTTCCATCTTCCTTCTACCCTCTTCCAGGGTATATTCTGGTCCGCAATGATCGCACTGGTAAGGGAGGTGGTGGTGTCGCCATCTACCTAAAAAGCAATATTTCGTACAAAGTTGTTTGTCATTCTCCATCTCTTTACAGCGCTTCTCCAGAGTACTTGTTCTTAGAAATTGACTTTGGGACTAAAGTTTTGCTCGGTGTGATGTATTGCCCACCTAACATCACCACCTCAAACAATTACCTGACTAAAATTGAATCTGTTTTAGAGAACCTGACGTCAGAATACTCCCACACCATAGTGATGGGTGACTTTAACACTTGTCTTATAACTAACCCTAAGTCTTCGAAACTCATTAGCTTGATAGAATCAGTAAATCTCAACATTATAAACTCCGAACCTACTCACCACACCGCAACGAGTGACACTTTGCTTGATCTCATCATAACTTCTAACATTGACCTAGTAGCAAAATATGGTCAATTATCTGCTCCTGCTTTCTCGCACCACGACCTCCTTTATTTATCCTATAAAATTCGCTTACCTAAACCTAAACCCATTACACTCAAACAGCGTAATTTTTCACGTATGGATGTCACTAAATTAAATCAGGATGCATCGGAGCTAAACTGGAATGAGGTTGAAACTGTTATTTCTGTTGAGGAGAAGGTGGACCTACTCAACTCTAACATCACTGGTCTATACGATCAACATGCTCCTATTCGATTCATTAAGTTAAAACATACTCCCTCACCGTGGATAACTGACATCATTCGAAAAGCAATGGCCAGACGTGATCGCGCTTTTCGAAAATTTAAACGTAATCGCTGCGATGAAAACTGGTTTTCTTATAAAAAGCTTAGAAACCGCTGCAACTTACTGGTTCGCAACTCTAAAAAACTTTATATTGCTGAACAAATCGAACTCTCCACTCCTGCAGGTCTCTGGAGATTTCTGAGGTCGCTTGGAATAGGAAAACCAAAATGTACTAACACAAAACTCAAAATTGATCTAAATACCCTTAACGTTCATTTCTCTTCAAGCTCTTCCCTTAGCCCATCTTCTAAGCATGAAGCTCTAGCTGAGATCAATAATCTTTCGGTACCAACCATAAAACCTTTCGTCTTCGTCCACGTTGGCCAGGATAGGATTCAAAAGACAACCGTCTCGCTCAAGACTAAAGCAGTTGGTAGTGATAACATCGGTCGCGTCATGATTTCTTACATTCTTAAGCATATACTTCCTGCTCTTACTCATATAATTAACTTTTCACTTAGCTCCTCCGAGTTTCCCGACCAATGGCGACAGGCCTATGTTATTCCTCTTCCTAAAATCTCTAACCCTATACTTCCTAAGCAGTATCGTCCTATCTCAATACTGCCGTTTTTTTCCAAAATAATTGAATCTGTCGTTCATTTTCAAGTCACTGAATTCCTTTGTGACAATGACCTTTTCAACCCATATCAATCTGGTTTTAGAAAGGGGCACAGCACAACAACTGCTCTCTTAAATGTTACTGAAGACATCCGGGCTAATATGGAAGAAGGTCACGTGACGGTACTGGTGCTTATTGATTTCAGTAACGCGTTCAACGCAGTTGACCACGATCTTTTGCTGGCTTTTCTTCCTAAACTTAACTTTTCTCCTTCTGTTGTCGATTGGTTTGCATCCTATCTTAAAATGCGTCGTCAAAGTATTCGAGATTGCGAGGTTTTTTCAGATTGGAAGGATATTGAGGCTGGTGTTCCACAAGGGGGCATTTTATCTCCACTCCTTTTTTCATTATTTATTAACTTGCTCTCTCCTCATCTCATTAATCACTATCACATGTACGCGGACGACCTCCAACTGTATACCTCCGCTCCTGTCGATAACTTGGAAGATGCCACTCGAGCTCTTAACAACGATCTACTTCGTCTCCTATCCTGGTCCGATCGTTTTGGGATCAAAGTAAATCCTGACAAGTGCCAAGCCATTATCATAGGCAGTTCACGCCAACTAACTAAAATTAATTCTATCGATACCCTACCTTATCTTCATTATAACGGCTGTAAAATTTCCTTTTCACCCACTGTTAAAAATCTTGGCATTCTGTTTGACACAAAGCTTAGCTGGGTCCCTCATATTAAAGAATTATCTCGAAAATTTTATGCTACTCTACACTCAATAATTCGGTTGAAACACTTTCTTCCTACGTCCACTAAAATTTCTCTAGTTAACTCGCTGCTTTTACCTATTATTGATTATGCTGATGTAGCTTTTCTAGATCTTTCTGAAGATCTACTAAACAAACTTGACCGGCTCATGAATACATGCATACGTTTTATTTTCTGTCTTCGAAAATACGACCATGTGAGCATTTTCAGAGCTAAACTTAAATGGCTTCAAATTCGCGAGCGCAGAAACCTGAGAACTCTCTGTGTTCTTTTCTCCGTTCTTAAAGATCCCCTCACTCCTGGTTATCTGAAGAGTCGCTTTCAATTCCGTTCTGACACACATAACAAACAACTGAGGTCATCTGACAATCTCCTATTAGATACCCCCGCGCATAGCACCTCGTTCCGTGGAAACTCTTTTTCTGTTGAAGCGGTTCGGCTCTGGAACAATCTTCCGTTTGAGTTAAGAAAAGTTGGGTCGAAGGAATGCTTCAAACGACTAACTAGAGAATACCTTTACCAAAAATGACACTCTTATGTATGTATAAAATATATCTTTAGTTTATTTATTTAGTTAATTTAATTATTGTGTGTATATATTTTGTACTTTGTATGTATCTATTTATTCATTATTATGTAGATATGGTTATGTATATGTTTATATATTATATTATTATTTATATTGCATTATATTTAGGTATATTATTGTTAATGTAGCTAGTTTTTAAGAACCTATTGTGTTAGTTTGTAAGTAGTACGCCAACCACCAGCTGTCACAAACCAGGTTTGGCTGGTAGAAAATGCTGTTAGCATTAAGCCCACCTTTTTGTTACATTATTTTATGTGCAATAAAGTATAAATAATAATAATAATAAAAACAATTTTGTAACAGGGGCTTAAGAAGTGTTCGAACGTGTCCTTAACGCATCCTTATTGGTTAGCTTACACCCCCCCTCACCCCGCCAACAGACAGGGGCAATGAGTCGAGGCCTCCCCGTTCGCCGGCCGCTAGCACGCGCCGATAATTATATCGCGTAAATACCTATTTTAACGTTTTCTTGAATAAAACTGCATTGTTTGTAATCGTGAGTCGAATCAATAAATCCCCTGAGAGATAGTTCCATTACAGTGACGCCCAACTAGTGGCCACGATTAATACAGTGAGAAACAAACGACGAACGTGAGCGCCGCGCGCGGATGAGTCTATTTTACCAACGGGCGGGCGAGTCCATTACACAGTGCACGCAGCAACAAAAAAAAACGCGTTTTCACTGTTGTGCGCGCAGCTACCATCGGCCGAGGAAACGGAGTCATCGTGTGACGAGAGGTAGATCACCATCCACAATCATCACCCGCGTTGATCGAGCGAGGACCAGCGGAAATACCCTGTTACTATGCCACGTAGAAAACGTAACGGACTAGATGACGGATCGGAAGATGACGCCGACGCCGAGACACAACGGGACAGAACGGTAAAATCATCATCACCGAACATCGCGATGACAGAAGACATGCTCCAGACCCTTGTCTCCACCATCACCCGGAGTCAAGCGGAATCAAACCGAGTCCTGATAGAGAGCATACTGGCTGGTAACAGAGATCAGTTACCAAGTACACCATCACCGAGACCCGACACGCAAGGACACTCACTGCGATCGGGTAACTTCTCAAAGTGTACAACGCGCTTCGACGGGTCGTCGAAGAACGCGGACGAGCTCGAGGCATTTATCGACTCCATCGAGGTATATCGAGACTGCACGAACGTCAGCGACGAGCACGCTCTGCGGGGGCTGCCCATGTTGCTGACCGGCGAGGCCGCCGTCTGGTGGCAAGGCGTCAAGTCGTCGGTTACGTCGTGGACCGACGCCCTGCAACGACTTCGAGGAATGTACGGAGTGCCACGTCCCGCGTATAAAATCTTTCGTGACATTTTCGCCACGGAACAAAGTAGTGAACGTGCCGATGTGTTTATCAGTAAAGTGCGCGCTTTGTTAGCGAAATTGCCGTATATTGTGCCGGAAGTTATGAAATTAGATATAGTGTACGGATTGTTGGACCGTAGGATAAGAAAGCGTGTGTCTCGCGACGCGGTGGACGGGCTGGAACAGCTGATAACGAAGGTCAGGTTAGTCGAGGAGTCTTTGGCGGAGGTGAGTTCATCCCATCTTTCTAATAACAATGTAAGCTCCGTTATTAACCCTTTCGCTGCCGCGCGGGACCGTTCGAACACAAATCTAAGCGTTAACCCTGCGAATGCCGTAGGAGACCCCCTAAGCATAGCGAAACCTACTGTAACGTCATCAACTGACTTGCGCACTCCGAGTGCGAAACGTAGTGATAGTGAGGGGCAACTAAAACGTGTCCGACCAAAGTGCATATATTGCAAACTGTTCGGACACACTGTAGATAACTGTCGCAATAAAGAAAAAAAAGATTCGAGTAAAGTAGATGATAGCGCTAATAGATCAAGTAATAGTACCCAGTTACGTTGCTATGGATGCGGTCAGCTGGGAGTAATTCGTTCAAAATGTGAAAATTGTAAGAGCGCGCCAACCACTAGTAAATCGGATTTTTGCAGTGCCTATGTATACGATAGGGATGAATCACGCCCCCTAGTGGAAGTTCAAGTAGTAAACCGAACGGGCGTGGCTATCTTGGACACTGGGGCCACTCATTCTATTGCAGGCCCAATGCTATACGGTTTACTTGTAGATGCTGGCGTAGAGTTTAGGAAAACATCACGCACAATAGGTCTTGCTGACGGTTCACAGCAAGTGTGCGCCGCACTTGAGTGCGATACTGACGTCACCTTGGAAGGTCACGTGATACCTACCACGTTCTTGGTATTACCGAACGCGCCAACACGAACATTGTTAGGTAGGGATTTTATTATGAAAGCTTTGATCCTGTTGGACTTACCACAGAGCAGCTGGTGTTTTAACGATGAGCCGCGGTGCTGGTATCCGTTTATCACCAGTTTCGACTTACCTAGCACCGGCGAGATGGAGCTGATGAAGGTAGAAGCATCAAACCTTGTGCTGAGGGATGAAGAGGGTGCCAAGTTAACGGCAGACCAGAGGACTGAGCTGAATGCTTTACTGGTGAAGAGAGCCGACCGCTTTGCGAAGGAGGGGCCCCCGACTGAATATGCCACCCATCGTTTGAAGATCGAAGCGCACCAAGAACCCATCGCTTCACCGCCTTACCGGATGTCTCCTGGCAAGAAGGCGATGCTGGAACAGGAGTTGCAGAAGCTCCTGGAGGCTGATGTGATTGAAGAATGCGAATCTCCATGGGCAGCCAACGTGGTCCTCGTTACAAAGAAGGATGGAGGAGTCCGACTTTGTGTGGATTATAGGAAGTTGAACGCGGTCACTGAACCCGACCGTTACCCGCTCCCACGGATTGAAGATGTCCTCCACGCTGCCAAGAACACTAGCTTCATGACAACATGCGACCTCCGTTCAGGATATTTCCAGATAGGTGTTGAACCCGATGACCGGGACAAGACAACTTTTGTAAGTCCACTGGGCTGTTTCCGGTTTAAGCGGATGCCAATGGGTTTACGGAATTCTGGAGCCACCTTCCAGAGGCTTATGGACAGATTCAAGTCCGGTAAAGAACTGGCCGATGTTTGCGTACTTACATATCTTGATGATATTATAATTCTCTCAGAAACGTTCCCAAAACATTTAGAAGACCTGAATGCCGTGTTCGATAGACTCGAGATGTATAATCTGCGAGTTAACCGCGATAAAAGTTGTTTTGCTCGTGAATCGGTAAAATTTCTAGGCCACGTGATAGTACCGGGCGGGATAACGGCAGACCCGGATAAGACTGCGGCTATCGCTAACATGTCCCCACCGATGAACATCAAACACGTGAAGACTTTTTTGCAAACATCCAGCTGGTTCCGGCGATTCATACCCAACTACGCTGATGTTGCCAGGCCTTTGACGGATCTTCTCAAAAAAGACAGCAAATGGACATGGACCTCAAAGCAACAAGACGCCTTCGACAGCATCAAACATCTTCTCGTCACAGCTCCGATATTGCGTCAGGCCGATGAATCGAAGCCATTTATACTGAGGACCGATAGTAGCGGCTATTGCCTCGGAGCAGTGCTGATGCAGGGGGAGGGCCCCGAGGAACGACCTGTTGAATACGCAAGCCGTTTGTTGAATAGCGCAGAGAGAAACTATAACACAACGGAAAGAGAGGCACTGGCAGTAGTATGGGCAACTACCAAGTACCGTGGGTACATCGAGGGATCAGAGGTTGTGATAAAAAGTGACCACCAACCTCTGCGATGGGTCATGAACGTTAAGTCACCTAGCGGCCGCTTAGCGAGGTGGGCCCTTACGCTCCAAGAGTATAACCTCCGTATCGAGTACATACCCGGCAAATCAAACGCTATCGCCGATACGCTCTCGCGTCCACCCTGCGCCGACGAGGCAGATTGTGACATCTGCTACGCTGAAGTCGATCTTCCGTCGAGAAGCCCTAAAGATATTCGCGAGAACCAACTCAAGGATCCTGATGTGCGTAAGATCGTTGAAGATCTTGAGTCAACCGACGACCCATTTAGGGGGAGGAGTTGGTCCAACCGGGGGTTCACTTTATCCGACGGTATCCTGTACAGGTATGGACCAGAAGAGTGCGAGGAAGAGACCGCATGTCTGGTTGTACCTGAGCACGAGCGTGAGAAGGTCCTAGTGGAGTACCACAACGCACCGACAGCTGGACATTTTGGAGTAGAGCGCACTTTAGATAGATTGAAAACAACGTACTACTGGCCTGGGATGAGACAGACTATTATCGCGTATTTGAAGAAATGTATTGACTGCCAAAGATATAAAGCCGATAATAGGAAACCAGCTGGGTTACTGCAGACCCCCGCAACCAACCGCAGTTTTGAAGTTGTTGCCATAGATCTATTCGGCCCATTACCAGAGACCGCAAGCAACAACAAGTGGATACTGATCCTAGAAGACACGTGTTCGCGATGGGTAGAGTTGTTTTCACTACAGAATGCTACCAGTGTAGATTGTGCTAAAGTCCTGATTGCGGAAGTATTTCTGAGATATGGAGTACCTAGACGAGTCTTGAGCGACAACGGAGTTCAATTCGTCAGTGAGGTAATGCAACAGGCGTGTCATTCGCTCGGCATTACCCAATCACTTTCACCTGTGTGTCATCCCCAAGCGAACCCGGTTGAAAGGAAGAACCGAGATTTAAAACCCCAGCTCGCCATTCTGGTTGGAAAAGATCATAACACCTGGGACATTCACTTACCCGCGATACGCTTCGCGATGAACTCTGCTGTGACCAGCAGCACTGGATACTCGCCAGCGTACCTAACATTCGGTCGCGAGATGAGAGCACCAGCTGACGTGATCACGGATATGCGCGCTATTATCGAAAGCGATAATGTAGTGACGAGCCTCACCCCTTATCTTCAGCGGATTTCAAACGTGCTATACGAAGCAAGGGAAGTACACGAGAAGGCTCAGGCGAACCAGAAGCGATTCGCCGATGAAGGACGACGCCCTGCCCCGGATTACTCTACCGGTGATCTCGTCCTTCTGAAAACCCAAGGGAGTAACGACACGACTCGCGGACAAACACCTAAGTTCATACCGCGCCGAGACGGACCTTATCGTGTTAAGGAAGCAGTGAGCTCAACCACTTACATCTTAGAGAGAATGAGCAATAGCGAGACTCTAGGTAGGTACCACGTATCCCAGCTGACTCCATTCGTAGGCGATGTACAACAGCCGGTTAATGAAAAGAGGAAGCGTGGAAGACCAAAACGTTTTCTTGACTGACCCAGACGCGAGGGCGCGTAGTCTAGGTCAGAGGGGGAGCATGTAACAGGGGCTTAAGAAGTGTTCGAACGTGTCCTTAACGCATCCTTATTGGTTAGCTTACACCCCCCCTCACCCCGCCAACAGACAGGGGCAATGAGTCGAGGCCTCCCCGTTCGCCGGCCGCTAGCACGCGCCGATAATTATATCGCGTAAATACCTATTTTAACGTTTTCTTGAATAAAACTGCATTGTTTGTAATCGTGAGTCGAATCAATAAATCCCCTGAGAGATAGTTCCATTACAATTTTTTTTTTATTTGTAAACAGCGTGGCTGAGCCCTCGACCTTTTCTCTTACATACACTAGACTAAATATGTGTTATTTATATACCTATATCCTTTTTTTTTTTTTTTTGTGGAACTAAGGCTTATATACCTCCATGGTATAGTGTAAAGAATAATTGCCTTTTTTTTATTTTTTATATATGTAAAATTAGTTGGAATGTTAAATTTAAATATGACCCAAAAATTCCGTTTCGCTTCCTCAGATGCGAAAGTTGATATCGCGAAAACTAGGAGACTTAACACATAACCCCATAAATACACACATCAAAAAAGTCTGAGCAACATGCATCATGTCATAAAGGAGAAGTCAAAAGTGGTATAATATTCCGAGAAAATTCCATCAGTACGAAATATATCTCAAAAAAAAGCTTATTTATTGGGCTACTCGAATGTATTAATTTTATATTTTATAGAAAAATATAGTATATATAGTTTCCGAGAAAATAATAAAAAAAATCTTGAAGGGAAAACATAATGAAACAAAGATGCCCCAACCACACGTGTGTAATTGTGTAGTCTATGCAATACTTCCAACATACCTACTTTTAGGTTTTACTAAAACGAAGTAGGTACGGAAAAATCACTCAAATCAAGCGCGGGAAGATATTTAATAATAACGCGACAACACGGTACGAAGGTAGGATCATAGAGGAAAGTAATATATGGGGGGTAGGATAGCCGTATGAAAAGTTATCTGTGGTCTTCTGTCTGCCGCCAAATTCAAGCTTCTTGCTACCGCCTGCATAGACGTGGTATGCCACCTGCATACTACGTCTGGGCGTATGAATACCTCGGAATAAGAACTAAAGCAACATTCATGATGAATACTAAGTCCATGGCCGCCTGTCTCGCTAGCTAGAGAGTATTAAAATTCAATAGTCTGCCTGCCAAAGAGAATCAAGTTCACCTTTTGGGAGTGTTGCATGTTCTAAACATTTGCTTGCACAACACAACGGTTAAATCAGGTTTGAAAAAAAAACGGAGGTACCTTTATGATTTTTCATAAGCTTAAAAATAGCCAAATAATATGCCCTTTCTCCGTAAATAGCTATTATGTTGATAAGAATTTCGAGTTATTTTTATACCGGCCTCCATATATTTTTGGACATCTCCTTTTGATTTAATAATAATAATATAATAATAAAGAGTATTTATTTCTAAAAAGGTTTACAATGTTTACATTTTTCACATAGCATTTAAATTTTTAAATCTATATTTAAGACCTTGGCATTTTAATGTACAGCCAGTGAAAAACTTTGACACCTTGCTCTAACTAAGTAAAACTTGTGTTTAGACGCAAGGGATCTCTGCTTCGGCTTGGTCAGATAGATATTAACTAATCTAGTTTCATATTTTAGAGGTTATAAAAAGCCCATTTATCTTTAATTTAAAGTACTGAGATACTTACATAAGTATAGCAGTGTATTGTGTAGATTAGTGTATTGTGTAAATAGTGTATGTGTGGAAAGTGTGAGTGGTGTGATGAGTATTTATGACTTGTGTGTGTATGTGTGTGTTGTGTATGCGTGTTGGGAAAATATAATAAGGTGTACATAATCTTAGAATTTAATCAGGATTGGATTGATAGCAGATCCTCTGTCTGCCGATAGTCTAAGCTGAGTAAGAACAGTTTAAGTTTGTTTTTGCACTCAACTTGTGTTGTTTTATGAATTGTTGTTATTTTGTTTATTTTGTTGTAAAGGTATGTTGCTAGGAAGTTTAAATGTTTGTGTGCAAATGCGGTTCTACATTTTATTGTGTTGTATATTTTATGCTGTCGTCTTTTGTTGATTATATTTAAGTCTGGCTTTATTTTGTGCTGTTTTAAAATAATTTGTTTTATGAAAAGTTGTCTAACGGATAGAACTTCACAGTCATTGTAAAGCCGTTTCGTTGGGTACCTGAACGTTCGAGAATAGGCTACTTTTAGGACTGCTCTCTGAGCCCTTTCTAGCGGAAGTAAATGTGTTAAAGCTGCGCCACCCCACGACGTCAAGCAGTACACCAGCAGAGATTGGCATAACGCGTAGTAGGTGTTTTTGAGCTGGTCAAGACTTGCTGCGTGTTTTATATTTTTAAATACTGCAATTAGCTTTCGTGTTCTGGCAGTCAGCAAGTCGATGTGGGATTCATAGGTCAAGTGCGGGTCAAGAGTGATACCAAGGTATTTGATCGTGTTACAGCTTCCGACTAACACGACCGATTTGCACGACTAATGTTAAAAGAGAAAAATGTCCAAAAGTAATAATGTCTAATTATAAAAACGTCTAATTATTAAAATGTCCAATAGTGTAATGTCCAATAATAAATATGTACAATTATAATAAAGTCCAACTAAAAAAAAAAAAAAATGTCCAATATTAAAAAAGTCGAATTGAAAAGAAATCGGAAACACATAATTATTGTCGAGTGCCTACATTTAAATAAAAAACCGGCCAAATGCGTGTCAGACTCGCGCACGAAGGGTTCCGTAACCTATAAAAATCCCAAAAAAACACGTTGGTTGTATGGGAGCCCCCTTAAATATTTATTTTATTTTATTTTTTAGTATTTGTTGTTATAGCGGCATGGACGATAAATACATCATCTGTGAAAATTTCAACTGTCTAACCATCACGGTTCATGAGATACAGCCTGGTGACAGAAGAACAGACGGACAGTGTAGCCCTAGTAATAGGGTCCCGCTAGCTTATTACGTATTTTGCAATAGCAATGCGATAGCAATATTTGCGCGATTATCGCAGCCAAATCGCAAATTCGTATTACGTAATAAGCTAGCCGTTTTACCCTTTGGGTACGGAAACCAAAAAACACACTTGATACAGGTGGCCAGTATCTTAATTCTTAAGAGATCAATAAGTATATAATTACAAAAGAAGTTTGTATTGCATTATCTTGGACGTCTCTATAGTTAGACATTTTTCTGGTTGGTTATTTCTATTCTTGGTTAGTTTTCTAGAGGGCCTTTCTGTATCTTGTCACTTTTTTAGTTGGCCTTTTTTAAACTTGGACGTTTTTCCAATTGGGTAATTCTATAGTTGGGTATTATCAAGCTTCTGGACATTTTTATTTTTTGACATTTGTCGTGCAAATTATAAATACCAATCAATTTTAAGTCTACTCACTCAAGGTGCGTAAGTACCTATGTAAACTTTTTGTTTCTTTGTTGTACTGGCTGGTTGTAAAAAAACTTTTCGATTATGTTTTTTCGTACGACGATACGATTTTTTCATAAAATTGAAACGAAAGCGAATTTGTTTGAATTTAAGTGCGCTTTTATTGCTACGTTTAGTCTTGTTTTTATAATTTTACCAACAATTTGAATAAATTTGACGACCTCTGTGGCGCGGCTGGCGATGGTTCGCCTGCGACGCAGGAGGTTGCGGGTTCGATTCCCGCCTCGGAACAAATAATTTGTGCGTTCTGCAGATATTTGTTCAGGGTGTTCTGGGTGTTTTCTATGCATAATAAAAATATCTATCTATGTAATGTATTATATTAAGTATATCAGTTATCTAGTACCCATAACACAAGCTCTGGCTTAGCTTGGGGCTAGATAATGTTGTGTGAACTGTCCAGCATTTAAAAAAAAAAAAAAAAAAAAAAAAAAAAAAATGTCAAAATTGGATTGTGAGACATTCTTTACGTCATGGCGACATCATTTGACGGCAGATCAAATGCAAAGAGCTGTAGGGATGTTGCAAGCGAGAAGAAATCAATCTCAGGTATCTCGGTATTTTGGTATACATAAAAGCGTTATTTGTCGTCTTTGGCAGCGCTACAATAATACAGGAGACCCCGCTGAACAGCAACCAGGCCGTGAAAGGAGTACAACCACTCGGCAAGACCGGTACATGACAACTGACTGCAAGACGCTAGCCGATGTTAACCGGTCGAGGAGAGATAAGTTTTTCCGCAAGGGCCACTTGTTCAAGAACTGAACTGAACTGAGATAAGTTTGAGGCTACACAATTCTAGTGGTGTTATTGTAAGCCCCCAAACTGTGCGAAATCGACTGCATGAGTAGGTAGGTACGGCCTACGAGCTCGACGCCCAATCAGGTGCCCGCCCATACATCACGGGAATCGCGCTCGTCGAATGGGGAGATACACTGCTTATTTATCACGCTAGGTGGCGCATAATCGCTGGTGTTGTTTCGTAGCCAAACAAAGGTCTATCAATGGATTATTTTAGTAAATAAACATTAAATAATAACCTGTTATAAAACATGCCTCTATGTAGTGCATTTCAGTGTAAAAATAAAGGTAGGTATAGGTACACACCGTTTCCCTTGTGATGAGAAAAAGACAAGACCACTAAATGACAAGCACCAGCGATGGTGGCGCCATCTGAGATTAGTTTTGCCTGTGGCTCCCCTCCCCATTGAATGGTGTAGAGAACGCAGAACATATGCGTTAGCATCCTAGTAATTTGTGCAGAACATGGACCCAGGAGCAATGGGATAAAATAATGTTTTCCGATGAGTCGCGATTCGGGTTTAGGCCTGATACAAGAAGGATGAGAGTCATCGATATAATATACTAGCTGACCCGCTCGCGACTTCGTCGACGCGTAGACTTTCATACAAACTTTAACACCCTTTTTCAACCCGTTAGGGTGCGAATTTTCAAAAATCGTTTCTTAGTGCGCACCTACACCCCTTAATAAATGCTTGTGCCAAATTTCAGACCTCTCAGCCCAGTAGTTTCTGAGCTTTCGTGATGAGTGGTCAGTGAGTGAGTGTGTGGACTTCTTTTATATATTATTTTTATAGATTATATCGATGGTGAGTGTACCGTCGACCCGGAAATACTGAAAGACTCAGGTGCGTTCAGGAAGTTCATCCATACAGCGGCTCAACAGTTATGGTATAGGCGGGTATTATGAAGAATAGGCGAACTGAGCTCGGTTTTGTAAATGGAAACATGAAAGCTGAAAATTACGTTGAGGATATTCTTAGACCTTATGTCCATCCACTTGCACAAACCTTTGGCTCCGATTTTACGTTAATGCATGACAATGCGCGTTCGCATACAGCTCGGCGAACCAGTGAATAATTGGCAACGGAGAACATCCGGTTATTGCCCTGGCCTGCACAATCGCCAGACCTCAACCACATCGAGCACGCATGGGACATGTTCCAGAGACGTGTTTTGAAGGACTTGGACGGAGTGACAACAACCCAACAGCTGAAGGACTTGCTACAACTCCATTGGGAGCGATTGCTGCAAGATGACAGAAACAGTCTCATTAATTCTATGAATAAGCGTTGCCGACAAGTTCTGAATAGCAGAGGAGGCCATATTTTGTATTAAATTAACCAACCTTTCACAATAAATTAATTTTCTTTAAAAAATTCATTTTGTTAAAAAAATATTAGTTTCTTATGTAGGTACCTTAGTTAGTACAGTACATTATTATAATATTGTTAATTTATGTAAATATTGTGCTATCGATGTTTCTGGTACAGTGATCCCTCGGAATTATAATGTTAGTATCCATGCATATTTATAATTTGAATATTGTACTTGATTTAGTCAGTTATAAATCAAATCAAAGCAGTAGTAGAGCTTTTTTGTGAAAGAGTTCGTCCGGGGAAGTACTACCACCATACCTATTTCTGCCGCAAAGCAGTAGTGCTCGCATTGCTGTGTTCCGGTTTGAAGGGTAAGGGTGCCGGTGAAATTACAGGCACATGAGACGTTTCATCTATGTCTCAGGGTGGCGGGCGCAGTGCAATGCCACATAGGGTGCGTCCTAGGTGGACGTGACCTATGAGGTAATGCACTGTTCATAGGCAGAGGTTACCGCTTAACATCAGGTGGGCCTCTTGCTTGTTCCGTAATCCAAGTAGTATAAAAAAAAACTCTATTTTGACATTAAAATTACATATTTTTGCTGACGTTTTAGGGTTCCGTAGTCAAAGACAAGGAACCCTTATGGATTCGTCATGTCTGTCAGTCTGTCTGTCTGTCTGTCTGTCCGTGTATGTCACAGCCATTTTATTCCGAAACTATAAGAGCTATATTGTTGAAACTATATTGTACCTACTTGGTAGGTAGATTTATTATGTGAACCGCATTAAGATTTTTACACAAAAATGAAAAAAAAAACATTATTTTTGGGGTTCCCCATACTTAGAACTGAAACTCAACTTTTTTTTTCTTCATCAAACCTATGAAACACCATAACACATTGCGATTATATCCGACGTTCCTACATAGTATTGTGTGCGTTTAGTTTTTAACCTTCTATAAAGTTGTTTGTACGATGCAATTCACCGAAGACACACCAGGACAAAAAGGACAATTTCCTCTCAAGATACAAATGCATTTGAAGTACCATTTCTGACTGTACCATTATAATCATAGTAAATCTATTTAGAATAAAATCCATGTTTCCAAATAGTTCGTCAGTATAACAATTTGGAAAAAAAACATCCAAACAGTTCGACTATCGAACTACTGGTAGGACTGGATGGAATAAACAAAAAAAACAGCTAAATAAGTATACATACATACAAACATAGACACACGCCTTTTTCCCCGAAGGGGTAGGCATGCCTCAATGGGCCTCTTTTCACAGTGGGTTGCACCATCGTGGAATATAGACGTGACAAGTGGTGAGCTCATCGCCGCCATTGCTTCCCACGACTGACTCAGCTAACGCTTTCTTCCAGTAAGCACATTACATAAATAAGCTAGCAGCCAGGACAAATCTTATACCAACGAATCTTACAAACAAGTCCGGGTAAATAAGTATATACAGCAAAAATGTTACGTACTGTTAAATACTACATTTTGTTTTATTTAATCACCATTTCAATAGATTGTATAATATAGGCAAAAGTTTCACTTAGCTGTTCAATTTACAACATATTATCATTAAAAGTTACACTTAGTTGTTCAATTTACAACATTTTATCATTAAAAGTTACAAAGTTACACTTAGCTGTTCAATTTACAACATTTTATCATGAAAGTTACACTTAGCTGTTCAATTTACAACATATTAACATGAAAAATTTAGACAGTATTTGCCACACTTAAAAACAGTTAATATAAATTGTTTATCATAAAACTGTGTTTAAGTCTCCAAAAATGATTAATTTTAGGGTTTCAAATCGGTAAATAAACAGTTAAAGGCCTTATACGTTATTTCAAAAATAATGTTGATTAAATTTGAAGTAATATGCAATTCAAAAAGAAGGCTATGTGGCTTAACTGTTTTTTTGCTACAAAACTGTAAGTAACTGTGACTAGTCCTTCAAACCGTCATACAGATTCAATAAAATACAACACAACAAGACGGCTGTACTTCAGCTGGCTGTTTTTAAGTTTTGCAGATGGTCACATTTTGAAATAGATAACCTTAACTAAAACACAAAAAGATAAATAAAAAATCACATGTTAACTTGTGCTTTAATGTTGTATATACAAAAAAAACTTTTTTTTTGTATATCAATAAAAACTGAAAGTCTTCTAAAAGTCTAGAAACAACAATTCCCACGGTTTTGCTCGTAGCCAAAATTTTGGGTATGTCACTTAGCGGCCTTTTAATAATCAGACGGCAGTTCTGCTATCCAGACTCCAGAATAGATACCCGAGGAGTGTCCATCAGCATGACAGACCTCTCTAAATAGCCCTGACGCTGTTCGAAGGCTTTTCACGTTTTAAAATGTGTTATAATGGCGCAGCAAATCACTCTAGGTCACATGTGAGTTAGCTGATGATTTTTCTGCTATTTGTTACCCGAAAATTAGCGAAGTCTCCTTAACAGTTATATTTTATTGCATTAAGTAGTACCTAGCATTTCAGGATGGCTTATCTACCGTGTGGATTCGAATGTGTCGTGTCAAGGTCCATTGTTGATAGAATGCTTTTTCACATCTGTTGCAGGCGTAGGGCTTTTCTCCAGTGTGAATACGCATATGCACTTTCAAATAACTTTCCTGTTTGAATGCCTTATCACATCTGTTGCAGGCGTAAGGCTTTTCTCCAGTGTGAACACGCATGTGCTGTGTCAAATTACTTTTCCGATTGAATGCCTTATCACATATGTTGCAGGCATAAGGCTTTTCTCCAGTGTGAACACGCATATGATACGACAAATTACTTTTCAGATTGTATGCCTTATCACATATGTTGCAGGCGTAAGGCTTTTCTCCAGTATGAACAAACATATGATCCGACAAATTTATTTTCTGATTGAATGCCTTATCACATATGTTGCAGGCGTAAGGCTTTTCTCCAGTGTGAACACGCATATGATACGACAACTTACTTTTATTATTGAATGCCTTATCACATCTGTTACAGGGGTAAGATTTTTCTCCAGTGTGAATATGCATGTGCTGTGTCAAATTACCTTTCTGTTTGAATACCTTACCACATCTGTCGCAGGCGTAAGGCTTTTCTCCAGTGT
This sequence comes from Operophtera brumata, assembly GCA_932527175.1. Classification (NCBI taxonomy): domain Eukaryota; kingdom Metazoa; phylum Arthropoda; class Insecta; order Lepidoptera; family Geometridae; genus Operophtera; species Operophtera brumata. The sequence goes on along the minus strand of OW052238.1, from coordinate 16,260,899 downwards.
GAGTACGCATGTGCTGTGTCAAATGACTTTTGTGATTGAATGCCTTATCACATCTGTTGCAGGTGTAAGGCTTTTCTCCAGTGTGAATACGCATGTGCTGTGTCAAATGACTTTTCTGATTAAATGTCTTATCACATCTGTTGCAGGCGTAAGGCTTTTCTCCAGTGTGAGTTCTCTGATGCCTCACCAGGTCTTGTTTATGAACATAGCGTTTATTGCACACATCACAATAGAAATACACATCCTTGTTGTCAATCTGGTCTGTTCCCACTGGTTCTATTGTTTCACCAACCCCTTGGATTGACTGTTCCATTATATTTAAACTACCACTAATTTCAAAATAATCTATAATTGCACTCTCCTCTGTTTCAATCATTTGATCGTCTTCAACAGTTATTTCTTCTTTGATGACTACTTGTTCTTCAGCTATTGATTCCTCAATGACGACTACTCGCTCTTCAGCTGTTGTTTCTTCTTTGACGACTACTTGTTCTTCAGCTATTGATTCCTCAATGACGACTACTCGCTCTTCAGCTGTTGTTTCTTCTTTGACGACTACTTGTTCTTGAGCTATTGATTCCTCAATGACGACTACTCGCTCTTCAGCTGTTGTTTCCTCTTTGACGACTACTTGTTCTTCACCTGTTATTTCTTCTCTGACGACTACTTGTTCTTCAGCTATTGATTCCTCAATGACGACTACTCGCTCTTTAGCTGTTGTTTCCTCTTTGACGACTACTTGTTCTTCAGCTGTTGTTTCCTCAATGACGACTACTTGTTCTTCAGCTATTGATTCCTCAATGACGACTACTCGCTCTTCAGCTGTTGTTTCTTCTTTGACGACTACTTGTTCTTCAGCTATTGATTCCTCAATGACGACTACTCGCTCTTCAGCTGTTGTTTCCTCTTTGACGACTACTTGTTCTTCAGCTGTTGTTTCCTCAATGACGACTACTTGTTCTTCTGCTATTGATTCCTCAATGACGACTACTCGCTCTTCGGCTGTTGTTTCCTCTTTGCCGACTACTTGTGCTTCCGTAACAGGTACAAGAGTTCTTCCAGTGCACAAGTCATAATCTATAGACATGCACTGTGTCGGTGTCACTGACAGCTTTTGAATGTTGTTCAGCTTCAACATATTGAAGGTTGTGTGCGTCACCTGAAACCAAAAACGAGTACCTATAATTAAAGTGCTTTTTGCTCCAGCTAACTGCATGAGGCTAGCGAGGATGGTGCTTAATACACTATCCTTAGTACAGATCCTAGTGAGGAAGACACTACTAACTACTAATCACACTATCCCGTCCAGTCAATAAGTTTCATTTTATTTATAATACACAGGCAGCTCTGGGAGCTGATGCATGTATATCTTAGCCCTTATAAGTGCACTTTAAATGTTTGTCAAGTCTATTTTTGAAAGAATTCACTGAGGGAGCGCTGATCACTGAGACCGATAACTGGTTCCAAGTGGGCAAAACGCTATTGGGCAATATGTGCATCCTCGGATTAATGGTACTTGGCCTGCATTGCAGCTTCAGCAAGGGTCCTCTGAGCCCTATACTATTGTTCATGGTATATATGATAAATCTGGTATACTGAAGTGTTTTTTTTTTTTAACATTGATAGACCTTTGTTTTACCCCGATCTCACCAGTTGGTAAGTGAAGATGAGGCCGAAGATGGAGCACAAAGGTCTAGAAGGCACCTATTTACTCTAGACTTGATGAGACCCAGATTATCGTTTTCAGGAAAGACAGACGTAGTGTATTCCATTCCTTAGCAGTTCGCATTATAAAGGTAGAACCGAAACGTTTTGTTCGAATAGAAGGTATACCAATGAGGTAAGGATGGTACTGAGCCATACGCCTGCTCGTCGTATGATGAAAAGGAGATGGTGGGATCAGATCATGCAGTTCCTGGGAGCATTCCCCGAAATGTAACTTACTTACTTGTACTTGTAATGTAACCTATAGAAGATCGAAAGGCATGCAACCTTACGGCGGTGCTCGAGACTCTGGATCTTAGTCACCGCCATATGTTGCTCACCTATAAGCCTGAAAGCTCTACGTTCGATCGAGTCCAAGGCAGCAAGCTGATATTTGGCCTAACCATCCCAAACATGGCAGCAGTACTCCATACCAGCCCGGACTTGTGCTTTATATAAACTGAGAAGCTGTCCTGGTGTGAAGTAACGCTTTACCGTATTGAGGATGCCTAGCTTCATGGCAGCTGTTTTTGCCTTAGACTCGATGTAAGAGCCAAAGTTGAGAGTAGGCGTGGGCGAAACACCTAAGAGCTCGAGGTGATCTCCTATAGCTACAGGTATATCACGGAATACAGGAACTTGGAGAAACGGACTTTTTGTCGCCGAGAAGAGACAAGCCTGCGTTTTAGAGGCATTGAACTTGACTAGATTGGCATCACCCCAGTCGGATACAGCCTTGAGAGTCAAATTCGGACGCTGCAGCATCTCATTTCTTAACTCCTAGACTCTAGTGTTTAGGATCTTGCAGGTCTCTATTAGGTCTCCACACTCTCTATGTTGCTGAAGGGTATTTCATCCAAGTTTGTGAAGTTGTTCCTCATATGTAAGTGCTTTAAGACTAGGTACCATTTTCGTAGCCCTACGTTGCACTCGTTCGAGAAGGTTAATATCCTTTTTGAAGTACGGGCTCCAAATCCGGAATGCATACTCTAATAATGGCCTCAGATATGTCTTATACAGTTTTATAAACAACTCCCGCTTAATGCAATGAAGTGTTGCCTATCAATGTATATAAAACCGTTGCCTGACTGACTGACTGACGATCAACCCACAGCCTAAACCGTAAGTCCTAAAGACCTATAAATATATTATTATTATTTAAAATTATAGACGAGCAGCTTTCACTGATGTGCCTATTTCAGAGTGTTGAAATGTCTTAGTTTCACTCGCTGCACTGATTAGACTTTAATGTCTTTAATTGTAACAGTTTGTTTGTTCGCAACCAGTTATCTAATTTGTTCTTGAAAGCGTTTATTGATGTGGCAGTAACAACATCTTCGGGTAAATCATTCCAATTATGGACCACTCTGTTACTAAGGAAGTGCTGTGCAGTGTTTGTGTTGGATGGTCCACGTGATATTTTGCGACTATGCCCTATCTCAACGACATAGAGCTTTCTTTTAAAATGTAGATTTCATGAAATTCAGGCAAATTGTAAGTAACAGAGAGGATCTTTAAGGTCTCAATGAGGTCGCCACGCAGACGTCTTTCCTCTAGGGTAGTGAGGCATGTATAAAGTAAATATAAATAAGATAAATAAAGGATTAGTCCAAGTTCCTAATGGTGATGCCTGTGGGATCCAAGATGTGTACCAACTTAGTTAGTGTCAATTAGTTACGTTAGCGAGAAAATTTTTAGGGTTTGATAAGTTCACCAGTTCGGTGCAGGCCTGTTCCAGAGCAAGTAAGCTGTGCAGAAATCAGAGATGGCTAACTGCTCCACAGGTTCCCATGCAGGCTGGTTAGTGACAGTGTATCTTGATGACTAGAGGGTTCCACAACGGAAATGTCGTTGTCCAAAAATGATGCAGTTTAAAAAATATGAATAATAAATAAAAAGTTATCAACGAACAGACATCAAAATTTCCAACGTGATCAATATGCAGTAGTATTTTCACCTGTCGGGGCGCCGATTGGTTTCTGAACATTCAAATCACATTCCTTGTGTATTATTGGCAATAAGTTTCAGTATAAAGAACACTAATTTAAAAAAAAAAAATTGGGGGAAGTGGGAATAATCTTACCAAAAACTTAACTCCACCAACCTCATTGCCTTCTTCAAATACACGTCTAAGGATTCTGCCTGATCGTTGAGCCACAAGGAAATGTCATTGTCAAAAAATTATGCAGTATTAATATATGGATAAGAAATAAAAAGATATCAACGAACAGACATCTAAATTTCCAACGTGATCAATATGCAGTAGTATTTTCACCTGTAGGGGCGCTGATTGGTTTCTGAACATTCAAATCAGTGGCGCGCGCTTGTTCGCAGTGAGCGGACGTATTGCGAACAGTTGTTTATTTTCGTGTCATAAAATCATCAAAGTACCCTCATTGGTGCGGTGGGAAAAAAAAAATGGGCGAGGTCGAAGGACCTCAGTCCAAAACCAGTGATATGAGTGAAGATGAAATAATAGAAAACAGTGTGGTGTGCGAGTTGGAGCAGTTTGTTTCACATGAGTTGGCAGTAAACAAAGATCTAAGTGAGATTACAAGACCGGAGAAAAGATGCAGAGTTTCAAGTGATGAGATTGATAAGGAAGAAAATAACGACAACGACGGATTTATAATGGTGAAAAAGAAACAAAACAAGAGATTTAAGGAGTCAAGAGATCGTGGTTATAAGCAGAAGAATAAAAATGTTGGAAATGGCTTGGATTTGAGCTCAGTCGAGGTCTGTGTGTCCTCTATTCAATTGTTGCCGAAACAGATTGGGTTGGCAAAACTGTTGAAAGCCGAAAATATTCCGAACGTCTCTGAAATAAAATATAAGACTCCTTACAAGGTGTTCATGAAGTTTGAGAGCAGGGCTGATGCAGTAATACTGGTAAACAATGATAAGTTCCGGGAGTTGGGATATAAATGTAGACTAACCAATGAAGTAAGTCTGAGATATGGAGTAGTGAAGTACATAGAGCTTGATATGAAAGAGGAAGAGTTAACAAATTCATTTAAAAGTGAGGTGGAAATAGTTTCGGTGAAAAGACTCAAACGCATGAATGACTCCGGTGGCTGGAGTGAAAGTGAGACGGTGCGTTTTTGCTTCAAAACTGCTATCCTGCCACAGTATGTGTATGGATATGATTGCCGTTTTCAAGTCGAGCCATATACGTTCCCAGTGACACAGTGTTCTGTGTGTTGGAAATATGGCCATATGGCCCGGATGTGCCCATCAAGAAAAACAAAATGTCCCAAGTGCAGCGGAGAACATGCTAATTGTGAAATTACTGAATACAGGTGTATAAATTGCAAAGGGAACCATATGGCATTTTACAAAAAATGCCCTGTTTTTCTGAAAGAAAAGGCACTCAGGCAGATCATGTGCAAAGATAACTGCACATATAAAATGGCACTATCAATATATTTTGAGGGAATAAAAGCTACCAAAGATAATGAGAACCAGCATGATGGATGTGAAAGTGACGAGTCATATATGCCTGCTAGAAGGTGGGAATCTACAAAAAAAAGCGGTGAAATAGTTACCGAAGCGCTCATTCACAGTGAGAACTCTAATGTAAAGGAGGTTCAGTTTGAGTGTCAGTCGGATAGTGAAGATCCTAGAAACAGTGAAGAAGAATACATAAAGTCTACACCTACAATGAAGCAGAAGAAAACAAAGAAGTAAGGAAAACCCCAGAAGAAACTAACTTCTTCTGAAAATTTGGAGAAAAACAGTACGGGTAAAAACCTCCATAAAGAAGCAACAGCACATACAGATAAAGGCAAGAAAGAAGAGAAGAGAGAGAAACGAGGGGAAGAGAAAGATAAGTTTAGATATATTTTGAGCAGTCTAGAAAATATTGTTTTTGCAGGGAGTAGCTTCGAAGAAAAACTCAAACTTGTTCTGAAGTTAGTTCTAGAAGAAATTATGAACTTTGTTGTTAGGGCCGTCAGTAACGGAGATATTATTATTCTCTGTTATGATGGATAACAATAATATAGGAAACCGTGTCCCACTGGGCTCTGGGAGGTCTACTGCCCAATACTTACGTAAAAAAAAGAGAGTTTGAGCTATTGTTGAATCAAGAGAAAATAGCTATATGTTTGCTCAGTGAAACCTGGCTAAATTATGAAATAAACTTAAGAATTAAAGATTATAATATTGTTACGAGCTAGGGTTCAGGATAAAATAAACTCTTAAAACACCGGTGAACAAATTAACACTTTTTAATAAAATAATCCAAAAAGCACAAATTCACACTTCCGTTAACCACACTATTCAAAATTATCACTCTCACCACTTTACTTGCACTATACTACGCTGTTCTAAATTATCCCTCTCAGGTCTCTTGATTACTTCACACACTTAGCTAGTAGTCAACTGATCTCCACGAATGAATTTACGACTTTATATACGAGCGTCTTAGAGTCTCGAATATTCTAACAATTACGAGCAGTCTGTAGAAACGTCTACCATAGTCTAGAACTATCGGGAACTATATCTAACCTGCTCTAACAACAGGATAACAGGCTCCCGCCACACTTCTCTGACACATCCTTACTCTATGGGTAGAGCCACAGGTTCAGCTACTCGTCAATAGATGGCGTTACGAGGCTCTAAATGAGTTGCCGAATGACTTTACTGTGGTGCCATATTCATTCTGTGTTGGCGCGTAACATTGCCCCCTCCTTAGACGTGCTCGTCCCGAGCATCGTTAGATCCATAATATCGCGCCAATCTATCTACATGTACAATCTTAGGTGTACCTCGCAGCCCCTTCTGAATTCGGTACGTGACATCTTTAATCCTGGTCACAACACGGTATGGTCCGTCCCATATCCGGACCAGGTCTTCCTGGTAGCGCATCCGCGTTACCATCATGGTCTTGTGAGATCAAAATTCTTGGGGCTTTTCTAAAACCGGCCAGTACTCGCCCCGCAGTACTGGCGTTTACTCGTTTCCCTGCTGGTTGTAGGTGGAGGTCAACCACCCGGTCTTCCTGAGATCGAACTTTCCTTTCGATCACCCGTTTGGGGCAACTAGACCTTAGATGACCCTTTTCCCCACACACGTAGCATCTAGGGCTAAATTTCGGACGGTTGTCACGGTTAGGAGACGCCACCATTTCCCTGATGCGGTGCGCTCGATGGTCCTGACGTACGGCCTCCACCTCCAATGCATGCGCCAATGCGTTCTTCAAAGATTCGTGGTGCCCAAGTCTCACAGCAGCCCGTACTTCAAGATCACGTATTCCATCGACAAAGGCTTGGACTAAATTACCGTCGATGAGTACAGGTGACGATTGATATGCCTTTGGAACCAGCTTTTCTATTTCGAGAGCCCACTGCTGTGGGTTCTCAGAATGTCGCTGCGCTCTCTCCTTTAATTGAGCGCGGAACACGTGCTCCAGATGTGCATCACCATAGCGGGATTCCAATGCTTCGAGCAGCTGTTCGTAGCTGAATTCCTTTCCAAGGGCCTCTAAAATGGTAAGCGCCTGGTCACGAAGGCCTAGAGTAAGGGCAGTCATAGCCTGCGCTGTGGTCCATCCGTTGGCCTTGACCACGGCCTCAAACTGGATCTTGTAGGCTGACCACGAAGAGCTTCCATCAAACGGCGGCACCTTGAATCCTCGGACTGTAGGTGTAGCAACCACTGAAGCCACGTTCCCATCTCCAGACTTCAGCACACCCAGAGCCTTTCTAACCTCGGCGATCTGGGTTTCAGCTTTGGAGATGCGACTCTCTTGGTTTTGTACCTGGTCTTTTACATCCCGGAGTTCTTTCCCAATAGTCACGTACAGGTCCCTTATGAGGCGAGTCTGTTCCTCTTTATCGCGGCGCAGTAGCTCCTCAAGGCGTTGAACCTGCTCCTCCTGCCGACGAGTCTGCTCCTCTTTATCACGGCGCAGATGCTCCTCAAGGCGTTGAGCCTGCTCCTCTTTATCACGGCGCAGATGCTCCTCAAGGCGTTGAGCCTGCTCCTCTTTATCACGGCGCAGATGCTCCTCAAGGCGTTGAGCCTGCTCCTCCTGCCGACGGGCCTGCTCCTGAAGATAGATAGATAGATAGATAGATAACACTTTATTGCACACCACAAAAATAAAAATAACATTAAAAACAATCAGAAAAATAAGTACCTATGGAAGTACAATGGGCGGTCTTATCGCTGAGAGCGATCTCTTCCAGACAACCTTGGGATGGACTGGAATTGACGAGAACGATAAAGGACGGTGGTGTAGATCAAACAAATAAATAAATAAAAGTATACGTATACATACAATCTAACTTATAATAACATAAATATATAATATAACTACACAAAATATACAAAACGTATGAAGCATTGCCATTAAAGCAGCAAAATCAATTGAAGCGGGAGCTTGGACCGCTGAAGGTGGTGAAACCCCGGATGATCCAGCAGCTGGCTCCACCATTGGGTCAGGAATCTGGCGACGCACTTGTGATGGTGAACTTTCAAGTCGCCTGACATCCATTTCCAACTGCCGTTGACTGCGCGTCCTGATACCTTCCGTATAGTCCTTTGGAAGTACCGGCATTATTTTATCCCACTTCTGACACCAATTTGTTACGAGCTAGGGTTCAGGATAAAATAAACACTTAAAACACCGGTGAACAAATTAACACTTTTTAATAAAATAATCCAAAAAGCACAAATTCACACTTCCGTTAACCGCACTATTCAAAATTATCACTCTCACCACTTTACTTGCACTATACTACGCTGTTCTAAATTATCCCTCTCAGGTCTCTTGATTACTTCACACACTTAGCTAGTAGTCAACTGATCTCCACGAATGAATTTACGACTTTATATACGAGCGTCTTAGAGTCTCGAATATTCTAACAATTACGAGCAGTCTGTAGAAACGTCTACCATAGTCTAGAACTATCGGGAACTATATCTAACCTGCTCTAACAACAGGATAACAGGCTCCCGCCACACTTATCTGACACATCCTTACTCTATGGGTAGAGCCACAGGTTCAGCTACTCGTCAATAGATGGCGTTACGAGGCTCTAAATGAGTTGCCGAATGACTTTATCTGTGGTGCCATATTCATTCTGTGTTGGCGCGTAACAATATTTATAGAAAGGATAGAGATGATGTTTATGGTGGTGTGGCTATCTTAGTACATAAATCAGTGAAAGCCCAAGTGTACCCCATATCTGTTAGAAACTCTGGAATTGAAATTATTTGTGCTCAAATATTTAATTGTAAACATATTAAGTACATAGCGTCAGTTTATTGTCCAGGGTCAATCAGAACAACACAATATGACTGGGACGAATTATTTTCAAAATTTGGCGAAAAAACTATTGTAGCTGGAGACTTCAACGGTCACCACTCCAATTGGTCAAATAAATTAGATGCTAGAGGCTTACAGTTGTTGGACTCTTGTTTAGATAATAATTTTGTTACTTTAAACAGCGGTGAATTATCTAGAGTTAAGTTAGTTAACGGTGTGTTACAAAAAAGTGCGCCTGATATAACTTTTGTAACAACAGACATTGCAGTATTATTTAAAACATGGCATGTCACGCAAGAAAACATTGGAAGTGACCACCTTTTCATTAAATATTGTATGGAATACCATGACAAGCCCTTTTATGTAAAACGCCGTAATTTTAAATTAGCTGATTGGAAACTTTACCATGATACCTGTCAAAGCAGATTTTCTGCTAATAGATTTAATTTGAGTACTAATGTTCAGACTGTGTATGATTTTTTTATGGGAACGATAAATGATTCAGCCGAACAAAGCATACCATACTTAAAAATCAGCACGAGTCCATCTCAATCTTTCAAACCAAATTTCATATTTTCATATTTCATATATTTATTAATACCATAAGATCACAGGGAACACTTAGTCACGTCAATTTACAAGCATTCAATTAAAAAACAAACAGTTTGGTACACTATAAAGATGCAGCTGTATAGAGGCTTTGTCAAATTATAAGGTAAGTCATTTAGAACATCACATTAGCGGCTGTACATAGGCCTTGTCATTTTGTTAGTACATTTAATAAGTCCTTACAATTTTATAATAATATCACGTACATAGACAAGCAAAATAACAAAAGAAACGATCAGTTACAATTAGTATAAGCAAAGAGTAAATTAATTAGCCAAGCCATCAAATCAAACACCGGCAACATATTGTTGCCATGTTAACAAATTGGATTTCTACCATAAAATATAATACAAGATAAAATAAAATATCGGCTGTAAAGGGGCCTTGTTATAAACTACATAAAAACAAAAATAATATACAATAGACAGTGACAACAGTTACAGCATACAACAATTTAAATAGAATGTCACAACCAACATCTCATCAAAAGGTCAAATAATTAATTAATTACAACTGTTGTGCTTTTTGATCGCAGAGACGGACAATGCCCAAACATCTTTATCACTTGTGTAGTCACAACACTTATAATATGCAGATCTGGTTAAACAAGTCTTGATACATTTCTTGAATTGTTTCTCATTCAATTCTAGTATTTCAGCCGGGACTTTATTGTAAAATCGTATACAATTTCTGAGAAAAGATTTGTTACATTTTTGAAGTCTACATTTAGGGAACCTAAGTTTATATTTATTTCTAGTGTTAACTGCATGCAATTCGCAGTTTTTCTTGAATTGATGTATATTTTTGCGCGTGTACATAATACATTCGTAAATGTACAATGAGGGCAAGGTTATTATATTAACGTCCTTAAATATATTTCTTAAAGATGTTCTCGGGCTTAAACTATAAATTGCTCTTACCGCTCGTTTTTGTAGTATAAAAATAGATTTAATGTTAGCCGCAGCACCCCAAAGTTATAAACCATAGGACATGATACTATGAAAGTACCCATAGTATACTAACCTGGCGTTATATATGTCCGTTAGCTTCCTTATTTGTCTAACCGCGTGGATGGCTGAGCTTAGTTTTTCGCTTAGAGCATTTATGTGAGGATCCCACTGTAGCTTTGAGTCCACATTTACACCCAGAAATACCGTGGAGTGTGTCAATTCTAAGTTTTTTCCACCGATCTTAACGTTGGGACAACTATTTTTGACGTTCGGGGGTGAAAACCTTAACAATTTCGTTTTATCGGGATTCAATACAAGATTATTTATTGCAAACCAATTGTTGAGCGAGTCTAACACATTATTTAGATTATTAAAGTATATTTCTTTTCTCCTTACTTTGAATAATATTGAAGTATCATCAGCAAACATGACGATTTCAATACCAGTTTCCTTTTTAATCATGTAAGGTAGGTCGTTTGCATAGACTAAAAATAAAAAAGGACCCAAGATAGAACCTTGGGGTACCCCTGACTTAATTATGGAACCCTCTGATTTAATTCCGCCTATGTCAACTTTCATTTGTCTATTTTCGAGATACGATACAATGAGTTGTAGTGATTGGTCGCATACACCATAATGCCTCAGTTTCTCAGTAAGTGTATTATGGCATACGCAGTCAAAGGCCTTTGATAGGTCGCAAAAAATTCCTATGACATCATGCCTTTCTTCCCAAGCTTCTATTATAAATTCCATTAATTTTGATCCAGCGTCAATCGTTGATTTGCCCTTAGTGAATCCAAACTGGTGGCTGTGCAAGAGATGGTTAATGTTAAAATGTACAGAAAGTAGACTAAATAAAAGTTTCTCAAAGACTTTGCTTAGACATGGCAATACTGATATTGGTCTATAGTTTGCAGGGTCAGCTTTGCTCCCCGTTTTGTGTAGAGGCACCACTTTGCTCGCTTTCATTTGATCAGGGAAACTTCCTTTGTCAACACATAAATTGAATAGAGCCGCTAGAAAAGGCGCCAATTTGGCAATAACATGCTTAATCACATTGAGGGAAATTCCCCATAAATCTTCAGATCTTTTTATCTTCAGTGATTTAAAAGTTTTAACAATAGATATGGCAGTGATATGATGGAAAGCAAATGTCGGTGGTTCGACATCCACATTTTTCTCCAGAAGTGAAACAGCTTTAGCAGTAGAAGAATTTAAGAATTTTGTAGTGTTTAATGGTGCGTTAATGAAAAAGTGTTCGAAGGCATTTGCAACTTCTAAAGTGTCTGTGATAACTTTATCTTCAATTTTGACCTTCTTAGGTTTTACTGTAGTTTTGCATTTGCCTGTTTCTGAGTTTATTATTTTCCAGACAGTTTTAATTTTATTTTGTGACGTAATAATTTTGTTTCTTATAAAAATTGATTTAGCATCTCGACATACCTTTTTGAAAATCTTAGAATACTGTTTAATGTAGTTTAAAAATGCATTATTATTCTTATTGTAATGTTTTTCTTCGTATAAAGAATACATTTTATTTCTACTCTTAAATATACCTGGCGTTGCCCAATCGGCAAAGGTAGGCTTCATATTAAAATTACACTTCTTAAGCCTAAATATCAAGTCATGTTGAATACTAAAGTCATTAAAAAAATTACTATAGCTAATATCAGGATCTAAAATGTCTTCAGTATAAAGGTTAGAGACAATTTTATCAACGGCACACTTGAAAAGCTCGATACGAGAACCTGTAATAGGTCTACAAGAACCGTGACTCAGAATTTCAAGTTTCTTACCATAAACAGTAACACTCTGGCCTCTGTGGTCAGATCGTAAACAATCTATTTGTCCCTTGTGTTGATAGTCACAATCAAGAAAAATGTTATCTAGACATGTTGCAGTGGTTTCAGTCACTCTTGTCGGTTCTTCAAAAAGGTGCTGTAAGTTATACGATTTACATAATACTAAAAATGCTGATGAATGCGACGATTCAACCAGTATGTCGATATTAAAATCACCACACATCAAGATAGATTTACTGCTATTTGAGATCCGCCTTAGCGCTTCTTCAAGGGCATCTAAAAATGGATAAAAAGGTGCTGATGGTGGACTGTATACACTTAAGATTATATGGCTGTCCGTCTCCACGCATGAAAGTTCACAAATTCGGTCTATAGAAAGACTAACAATATCCTTGCGTTCCTTGCCTTTGATATTATTTCTCATAAAAATGGCAACTCCACCTCCTTCAGCAGACTTTCGGTTATATGCACTAACTAGTTTAAAGTTATTTAGAGAAAATGTCATTTTGCCTTTTTTCAGAAATGTTTCCGAGAAACATAATATGTCATAGTGACTAGTTTCGAGGAACAGTTCAATTTCAAGTAGTTTACCTAACAGTCTGTTTATGTTCTGATGCAATAATTTGATAACATTTTGGGTACCTGCCGATTTGTGAATCTTACTATCTAGTTTGCAAGGGAGACCACGCTTACCATGCCTCCCTGTTGTCAATGGTTTTAGTTTAAAGAATTTTTACAGTCGGAAGGTGTTAAAACCTTTATGCCGTAGGACCTTCCATTTCCTACTGTGTTGGTATTGATCATATCAGTCATTAAATTAGCTATATTGATCTTACAATTCCTCGAAATTGATTGTTTGCTTGAGTTTAATTTATAGCTGGAAATAAACGTGTTGAGGTCGAGAAACAGAAAACCATTACTATAATTGGTACATATCAAATTATATAACACCATATTCAATGAAAATATTTTTTCATTTTGTCTCTTTCTCAGTAAGTCAGAGTACGGGAAGGAACTTATCAATATCTTATTAATCTTTCCTGAATTATAGAGTTCTATCAGGGTGTCCATGTTACTTATTAAGCTCGATTTTGTCACGCCATTACTATTTCCCATGATTATTACAATGTTTGTATCAGTTTCGTATGTACTTGTGACCACTTTTCTAATAAGTTGGTTAAATTTAATGTTTGGCATGCAATTATTAATTATTTTACAATCCATATTATTGTGAAAGATTCCACCAAGTCCCCGACCTATATTATCGCAGAAAACCTGTGTAGTACAGTCAATTTTACACACTGTTTGGCAACTTTGCAGATGAGAAGTCTTGTTCTGCAGCTCACTAGAATAATCTAGGTTTCGCAGTATCGTGTCGCTCGTGTCTTTCTCGGGTGATTTTGTACTGCAAGTTATATCTTCATTTTTCTCATGCGTAATGTTGTAGGGTATAGACCCATTTGTGCCTTTGTAGGGGCCCAAACCAAGGAGCTCATTTGTCACCGAAATATGTTCTTTGATTTCCTTTTGCGAGAGGCTATATTTATAACTTAAATTTTTAAGATCGTTTTCTAATCTTCTTATTCTATCAAGACTGTATTCATTTTCCGCCTCAGACTCTTCTAATTTATTCGTACAGCATAAAAGGTCATCTCTCAGTTTGTTTTTTCCAATTCTGAGGGCTGCACAGTTGTTCTGATTTTTATACCTATTTATGTACCTTCTTGTTTTATGAATGAGTTTCTTAATTTTGATATATTTCTTTATTCTATTTCGGCCCGTCAAGTTTCTATTATCAAATTTATAGTAATTATGATCGTTATCATTGTATGTTATATTTGTTCCCTCATCGTGTTTCTTGTGACTATCTTTTTTTAAACAGTCTATTTCAATTTGTGATTGAGCAAATCGCTTTTGTAGTGTTGTGATTTTGGATTGGGCACCTTCCAACAATGTACCACATTGCTTATGACAGTCAGCTATTTCTGTTAATTGGTCTCTTTCCGCCTGTAAATCTTGTATTTGTAAATCAAGACAGATCATATCTGATTTAAGTCGAGTATTCCTACTTATTACATTTTGTATTTCTAATTCACTTTCTTCTCGTTCGTCCATCAACTTAGAGTTAAGCTTTTGTAGTGATTGTAGATCTGTCATAGCTATTTTTAATTTTTGCTCAAGTTCTCTTATGCTTGACGATCTAGTCTTCATTTTAGTCTGACGAATATTATTCATCATTTGACCTAAAACATCTAAGAAACTACCAACTTAAGAGGATTTTTATAAGTTGGCAACTCTAGGCTTACTATCTCCTTTCGTTGTCAGTCAACGTCAAATAATTGGGTTGTCAGTCATCACTCAGCTGATAGGTCGGTGACCTGTACACTCTATTGTTTTGTGTAGTAAAAAATGCTCAAAAAAAAACAAAAATCTTGTATGTGTGAGTGCGTGTTTTCAATATGTAACGAACTTTAGACTAAGTTTTGTGTCTAATATCTCGAAAAATGTGGCTCACCGGAGTGTATTGGTGTCGGCAAACACAATTTCTTGGTTATGTGCACTGATTCTGAACACTGGCTAAGGCAATAGTAAGCGATTTTTATTTTAATCTTCAAATTTAAATACAGAGCTCTAAATAGACAACTGGCCTGGCGAGTGGTGCCAAAGCACTACTGGTGCCCATCTGTGTCCCATGCCATTGCAAGACGCCGTTTAGCTCTTAAGAATTTCAGGAGAAATCCTACACCTAATAACTTGGTTATTTTAAAAAGAAACATTGCTGAGGCTCAAAGAATCTTAAGACAAGCTGTGTCAAGTAGTTGGAAGAGCTTTTGTTCAGGAATAGATGAGACAACTAGCTCCTCTGAAATGTGGCAAAAAATGCGATGGATGAAAGGTGTCAGAGGAAATAGAGTCCATGCTTCTGATGATAATAAAGAGCAGCTTTTGCGTTCTCTAGCCCCTGATTTTGTGCAGCCTTCTTCGCCAGTATTTAATTCGAAAAACGCTCAGTTAGAAAGCGATTTCACTCCGCAAGAGCTCTACAACTGCCTAAAGAAAAAAGACACAGCACCAGGTGAGGATAATATTACATACTCTATGATTTATTATATGCCTTTAATAGGTAAAATGTGCCTTCTCAAAATTTATAATTTAATTTTCAAACATTCAGTAATACCAGAACAGTGGCGTAATATAAAAGTAATACCGATCCCTAAGCCAAGTCTTAATAATGATTCAATTCCTAAATTTAGACCAATTTCATTAATCTCATGCCTGTGTAAAATTTTTCATACAATGTTATATAGACGTTTGGAATGGTATATTGAAAAAAATAAAATATTACCAATAACTACAACTGGTTTTCGAAGAAGTCAATCAAGTGTTGACTGTGTCGTTCGACTAGTTTCACAAATACAAATAGGCTTTGCAAAAAATATGCCTACGCTTGCATGTTTCTTGGACATAGATGGTGCATATAATAATGTTTTGGTCGAACAGCTAGTCCTCATGATGGACGAGTTAAAAGTGGGAGCTAAAATGTGTAATTATTTATATGAGTTTTTGAAAAAGAGATATCTTAAGATTGATGAAGATGATAAAGGCAGCTCTATGATGAGATGGACTGGCAGAGGACTGGCTCAAGGAGACCCGATCTCTCCTCTCCTTTTTAATATAATAACATCTAAGATATGCCAGTCATTCGATAATATTTTGACATTACAATATGCCGATGATTTTGTTTTTTATGTACAGAATAGTAGTATTCCAAATAGTGTAGTAGATATTCAGAACTGTATTAGGTCTGTCTCTTCATTACTGGGACAAATTGGACTAGAAATATCGCTTACAAAAACAAAGCTGTGTTTGTTTAGTAGAAGACGGAGAAGAGATCGGGTAGATGTGGTTATTGATGAAAATTCTATGCCTGTTGTTGACTGCATTCGGTATTTAGGTGTGTGGATGGATGGATCGCTTCGATGGAGCAGGCATATCAAAGAAATTCATGAGCAGTCCATGAAGTACATGAATATTCTTAAGATTTTAGCAGGAGCATCTTGGGGAGTCCACCCTAAACATCTTAGAAGGCTCTACATCTCGCTAATTAGAAGTAGAATCGATTATGCTAGTTTTATCTATGATAGCGCTGCAAAAACACACCTTCTGAAGTTAGATAGAGCACAAAATGTGGCATTACGTGTAATAGGAGGGTTTATTAAAACCACTCCTATTCATGTAATGGAGTGTGAGTTATGTTTACCTCCACTACATTTGAGAAGAGAATATCTTGCTACCAAATATTGTTTAAAAACCCAGTCTTGTTCAGGTAGCTTAACTATTGAAATATTGAAGAACCTTTTAAACTTAGCAGAGTCCGCATATTTCCATAGGAATAAAAATTCTTTATTACCCTCAATTTACGATCAGACCAGGGTTGAGATAGTTAACACTAGTAACCCATTAAATATGTTTAATTTAGATACTTGGGTTTCAAACATAAATATGGATTTTATTATAACTAAGGTTGATATAATACACTTGACTTGATGATATAATACAGCCAAAAAGTAGCTACGATAATAGAATTTTGAAATACAATACACTACATATGTTAAATAATAAATATGATGGCTGGCACAGAATATATACTGACGGGTCCCAAACAAGAAATGGTAGTGGTGCTGCTTATTATGACCCCAGGCATAATTTAAGGGAAAGTTTTCAAATTATAAATGTAAACGAGTCTCATAGTTGAACTTTTTGCAATCTCAGAGGCGATGTCTCATGTTATTGGTGCAGGACTTAAGAAGGTTGTAATTCTGTCTGACAGCAGAAGCACCTTACAGCATGTGGCTCGATGTGCCTCTGGCTTCAGAGGTGCATCGATTGCTTACACAATATTAAATAAAGTCCTAGTGCTGATATCTCAGGGGGCGTCCCTGAGATTGCAATGGATTCCATCACATGTTGGCTTACGGGGCAATGAGGTGGCAGATACACTGGCCAGAGAGGCAATATCAAATGGTACGGAAGTTTTTATTAAACCTGATTATTCAGAAGTGTTACATAAATATAAAAGATGTTTAAGATCTAAGTGGAAGGAATACTTTGATATTGCCTCTCGGGAGAAAGGCATCTGGTACCGAACGATGCAAAGTGAGCCGCCTCATATACCATGGTTTGCCAACATTACATTAAATAGGAAATTTATCATAGTCGCCCATAGACTGCGCTCCGGACATATGCCATTAAATAGCTTCAAATATTTGATGAGGAAAGTTGATAGCCCTAATTGTGAAGTATATGGCATAAAAGAAGATGTATACCACCTTTTAATGGAGTGTCTTCGGAGTGCAGCTATGAGAGTGCAAATGTACCAGTGTAAAGATGTTGTACAGCTCGATGTGGGTCTGTTTCAGAGCATGTTGTCTGCGCAAACATCAGACGCAGCCATCATGCTCTATCAGTCCATATATGGGCTGGTTCAATAAATTTGATGAGTGATTTAGGAGAGAGACCAATGGAACTGGCATAGTCGTCAATCGACAAAAGTTCCGAAAAAAAAACAGATAAAAAAAAAAAAAAAAAAAAAAACATTCAAATCACATTCCTTGTGTATTATTGGCAATAAGTTTCAGTATAAAGAACACTAATTTAAAAAAATAAAATTGTGGGATGTGGGAAGAATCTTACTAAGAACTTAACTCCACCAACCTCAATGCCTTCTTCAAATACACGTCTAAGGATTATATCTGATCGTTGAGCCACATCGGAAAATGTACGGGATCTCTGCAGGTGCGAGTAACAAATGTAACATGCTGTGTTAGGCATTCCAACTTCTGTATCGAGCTGAAACAAATGGATTATTAGTATTAGCTGTTGGGTGAGCATTGGAACTAAACGTTCAACAGCACGCAGGAGGTACAGACCTTGGTACTTGCTAGTTTTTCGTATGTTTGTAGGAGTTGGATGTCTTCAATGCGGTGCATCTTGATATCGCCGGCGAGACACACTCGGCACACAGAAGTAGACATTCTTGAGAAGTTGGCTATAAATAGACCCCTAATTAAGCATGGGGTACGGTAAATATACTTCTAGCTTAACAATAAATTGTTTGGGTTATACGTACGTAGCCGGTAGGACGAAAAGTTATGTGAATAGAAAAAATATTATTTTTGGTAGGCTTCGATAAAATATACTAGTAATTTATCGAAGTTGGTAGGCTAACAACTCACGATCGGGTTAGCCCAACGATTTATTAAAGGTTAGCCATTCACCACGGCATAAACAGCGTAAGGGTAAGTATCTAATCTTTTAAACAGATTAATATGCATGTATATATACAAAATTCTATCTAGACACGAAAAAATTCCGCAAGAATTGTAAAGTAATTGTAATGCAGTGTTTAGCGCAGGGTCTCCAGATTGAGTTTTTGAAATTTCCCCTGAAGTGATAAAAAAAATCCCCAAATGGATACTATTTCGACAACTTTTCCCCAGATATCTTGAAACTACCTGTTCCTTCATATATCTAGTTATTTGTGAACAAAACGCCACATTACATTATTGTAATGTTTACCAACACATGTGTATCTCATTTGAAAGTTACGATCAGTAAAAGTAATTGGATGCTTAAAACAAAATAATTTACTTATAAATCAAAACTCATCTCATGACCATCATTATCATACAATAATAATTTAAATGAATCTGACATTAATATTCATTATTTAGGACTTCAGATCAATCATGTGACATTACAAAATTCCTGGGAGTAAACCTTGACTATAATCAGAATTGGAAAGGACAGGAAAGATAAATAATTATCACCCATATGTATGCTTTGTATATGCTTCGTAAAACTGTTAATATTTCTGCCGTGACCACTGCCTTTTTCGGATATGCCGACTCTGTTTTGGAGGTATGGAATTACAATCTGGGGTAATTCCACATTAAGAAAACAAGTATATATCAGCCAAAAGAAGTGTAGTAAAAATAAGTAAAATTAAGAAACCTGATAGCTGTAGGCTATATTTCACTGAACTTAAAATGATTACATTACCCTGTCTTAACACATAAAAATTTCAACATTTTTGTAAAAATAATATAAGCCTTTCCTAATTTTCTCAGTAGTAGGTTACGAAATTTTCTTCCCCGAAATTCCCTATTACGAAATGTTCTTCCCCAAAAATTTCCCCAAGCTTTTCGTTTCCCCAAAAGTTCCCCAAACGTTTTATTTTTCCCCAAAATTGCAAAAAAAACCCCCAATCTGGAGACCCTGGTTTAGCGATGGGCGAGTCGAGTTGGCTGATTCGAATAACTCTAATCAGAGTCTAAACGAGTTGATTCGAATCGAGTTCATTCACAACTCGAACCAACTCGCTTACCTACCTAACTACTAGAATGCGGATAACGAATGCGAGTTATGCGAATGCGAGTGCACGCGAGGTCGCGAGTCAGCGATTCGCCAACTCGAAACCGAAACTCGACTCTACTACGAATATTCATTTTGTTTTGATTCGTATTCCGTCGCCTCGCCGGTCACCGTTGGCACACCTCGGGTCGGTTCGGGCCGCCGTCGGCGCTCGAGCAAGGTTTGAGAGAGAAAGCAAGTATATTTAATGCGTAAAAGTGAATAAAAGAATAAAACTGCCAAAATTACTAGGAGTCCGGAGTCCGGAAAACTAGTGGTAGTGATTGTGGCGACTGCCTGGCACACGCGTACGTACGGACGTACGTGGCGTACGTTAGGATTTGGTTTTTACCAAGTTTGGGGTTTTTATAATATTTCTTTAGGTAGTGTACCTACGCAAGAAAAACGCTACGGTTCTTATTTTAAGTTTCACAAGCTACAATATTAAATAATTTGTATATTAAAATAATTTGTACCTGCTTGTTAAGGTTAATCGTGTGCCAAAACTAACATAATATTTTGAAGTCCTATTGTTATAAAACTAGTGAGACTAAACTAGACTAGGTATCTCTGAAATAGACGATTTTTATTTTAAAGAATTTAAAGACTGACAAACATGTTCGTTATCTTAATAGGTATATATGTTTTCAATAGTTTCTTTCTGTTCTATTTGTAAAGAGTTCGTCCGGGGAAGTACTACCACCATACCTATTTCTGCCGCAAAGCAGTAGTGCTCGCATTGCTGTGTTCCGGTTCGAAGGGTAAGGGTGCCGGTGAAATTACAGGCACATGAGACTTTTCATCTTTATGTCTCAGGGTGGCGGGCGCAGGGCAATGCCACATAGGGTGCGTCCTAGGTGGACGTGACCTATCAGGTAATGCACTGTTCATAGGCAGAGGTTACCGCTTATCATCAGGTGGGCCATCTGCTTGTTCCGTCATTCAGTACTATACAAAAAAAAATATATATATATGATTAACATCTCCAAAATCATCTCCACAGACGCAAGATGGGTTACTAACTCGGATTAAGAACTAAAGCATGGATGTAAGGCTAAAAACTAAACGATATCGATTATACCAGTCTCATTCTCTTATATAAATGTATTCATGTGTTGGAATGAGACAAGCATAAATCTAACTGTTTATATTTGTGTACCAGTTTATTTGTGTGTAGTCACTTCTCCCTGGTTTAGGTATGAATATAACCCTGACCTCTCTCCAGCTTAGCGGTACATAGCGAAAGGCAAGACAAGCCCTGAAAACGACTATGAGCGTCTCGATGATATGTACCCTACCCCACTGAAGAAGACCTGGAAAAATTCCGTCCATACCAGGGGACTTATACGGTTGAAATGTGTTTATTGCCCAGTTTACTTTTTCTACGGTAACTATCAGCTGTGCGACTGCCCAGTCTGTTTCAGATGCCGACCCTATACCGATGGCATCGTGCCAACTAGTTTCTTGGTCTAAAAGACACCCCAGAAAATGAGTCTGTATCTGTAGTAATAGTTCATGCGTTTCAGTTGTCGTTTTAGTGTAAGTTTCGTCTGTCTTTTTTAAAGAACCTATCTCACGATTAGAGTCAGTCGCGAGGATTTTCCTCACTCTGTTCGCTTGGGAATCAGATTCAATGCTTCTACAAAACTTTTGCCATGTTTTACGACCATTCCTCCGGATGCGTCTCTTGTACTCAGCACGGGCAGACCTGTATTTGTCCCTATCCAAGTCGTCGTACGTGTTCATTGCTCTGTTAAATAATTTGCGTACTTTACCTTTTTGTCTTTCTAAGTCTTCGGACCAGCCTTTGTTTCCTCTAACGATTCCACGGGCCCCTGTGAGAGGGCAGGCCTCCTCGAAGCTCTTAGTCAGGCTTGCGGTAATGTGTACCTACAACCGCAGTCTCAATGGCGGATGTGCTAGTCATGACTTGTCCCGCTATGTCCCCAAGACGCTGTTCGAGGGAGTTAACAAACTTTTCCTTATCAGTCCTCCGTGGGTTGCGGGATGGTGCTGTCTGTGCTGTGCTCAATTCCAGTTCATACCTGATCCACCTATGATCCGAGCAAGATGACTCTACAGATACCCTCCAGTTCTGTATGTAGCTGGAGCAGTTGTCTGTCACCATGGTGAGATCAATTATGGTGCGGAACCGCCTTGTTACAATGGTTGGTTCAGCACCCCTATTTGCAATAGAGAGAGATGTAGTAAACAGGTAATTTACCAGATCACCACCTCTGCTGTTTGTCACGAGCATCCCCCAAAGAGGGTGATGTGCGTTGGTATCTGCTGAAATAATTAGTTTAGAGTTCTGTAATTCGCAATGCCTTACCAAATCCGTGACATCTTTAGATGGGATGGGCTCATCAGCTGGCATGTACGCCATCACGTCCTCGAACTGCCCACCGAAACTGCCTCGAATTCTGGCTGTTACCAAGTCCCTGAAACAGAACTCGGTAAGGGGCACAGTTGTTAGGACACGTGGTACATAAATGCACACACGTGGATTGCTACAAGTGTTATCATACAGTTACTTACCCCCTAAGTTGTTAAGACCACACACACGCCCTGCCCTGATCCACGGCTCCTGGATCAAGGCTATGGTCATGTTGTCTTTCTCCAGCACTCTGCGCAGGTTAGCCGTTGCAGTGAGGCTATGCTGGAGGTTGCATTGCACTATGTTATAGTTATTAGAGGAGGCGGCTTGGGTCACCATCATGTTGGCTTACCTTCACCTCCTCCTCTCCCTCTGAACTATCCAGCAGGTCTGACTCCACACACATCACGTCCATCGGCTTGGAGTCCGACGGTATGGGCGACGAGTGTAAAGACGCTGCTTCCGATAGTACGGGCGCTTGCACACCACTGGGACCTGATTGCGGTTCCGTTGCTGATGTCGACACCAAAGACTGCTTGGGCTCGGGGGGTACGTCCTGCAGACTCCCGTCCTCTGCAAAGAACCGGACGTACACGCTCCCCAAGTTGTGGGCCAGTCTTCGCTCTCTCGCCAAGAGCTCGGGAACCAACCCCTCAGGTATCCCAAGCTTCAAGAGGAGGATGTCGTCCTTCTGCATGCTGTGACTGTACACCGTCCATGTTTTGATTTGGGCCCATTTGTTCTGTTCTGCCAAAACAAGACTAGTGTCTAATTTTCACTAGAAACGGGATATTTACCATGATTTTTGAGTTTTATATGTTCCCGATATTTCGGCACAGTTGCATGCGCCATGATCACGGGAGAACTGACTAAAGTCTTTGCGAGTAGATGTTATTGGCAGATATATCGATCTACCCTCTTTCTCACTCTTTTATTACGAACGATACCACTACCATCGGTTTCATTGTCACAATTCACACCAACTCGACACACAACACTAACTAACGTTTCTAGTGAAAATTATGTACATAACCATGATAGTTTCAAAAGTTATAAGACTAGTGTCCTCCAACGTGTTGGTGCAGTCGGGAATGAACAGAGCCGCCCTTACTCTCTTGGTGATGTCGCTCTGCCTAGTCACCTTCAGGTTCGGACATGTAGCTATCGGCAGTTTCGCGATTACCTCGCGTAGCCACACTAGTGAAGGCTCGTCCTCACACCACAGCTTCAGGACCCCTTCGGCGATGGTGGGTTTGCCCATGAAGCGTGGGGAAAAGTCCTTTTACGGGTTCTTGATGTCCTCCAAGATACACCGTTCCAGGTACCTCTTCACTGAAGTGGCTTGTTCCTCTGTTATGTGCTTATTGTCGTCCCCGCAGAGATTGCTCTGAACCATGTCTGCGTAACTGATGGTGGGGGCACGACGCGTACTAGCTAGCCTCTGCTTCTTCCGATCACCTCTTGGAGAAACGGTGTCGTCCAGCCGTGAGCGCTTACTCGGCTCTGTATGGGCCGGGGCCACGGCTGAACTAGCTATGGCCATGGTAGCATGCTTCTTGCGGCTGTACATATTACTGTGCTTGCTAGTCCACGACCCCTTACCTCGGCAACCAACGGGCCCGGCGGTCACTACAGGCAAGCCCGTAGATCTCGCCGGCGGGGCATACGGTTTGGGGAGGGACTCTTTGTCTCTATTTCGTTGCTTATAGAAAAAGCTCGGACCAGGGGTGTTCTGCACAGGCTCACCGGTTCCAGAAACCACCTGTTGCGCTCCCTTCTGTCCTTGCTTCCCTGCTTTCCTCAGCTTTTTTGAGTTCCTTTTCCCCGGGACGCTAGTCACCTCGGGATTGGGAACCTTGGGTTGGGAAGGTCCAGCCGAAGGCTTTCGCTTCCCTTTCCCAGTGTTAGCTTCTGGATTTTTGCCTCTAGGTCCTACGACCGTCCAGGCAGCAGTGTCAACCTGCGGGCCCGCGAAGGCTGCCACCAGGTTATCCACCGCCTCCCCTGAAGAGGGGGTTTGAGGGTGGTCTTTTTGCGTTGAGTTTGACATGTTGATATAAAAAGTTTTTAAAATTCGTCATTCCGGCTCCCCACCCACCACCGTGTCCGCAACCATGGGGATGTATTGTTATATACCAGGGCTACCGGTCCGATATATAGGGGCTGATCGCGTTGCCTACGAGCCAAAACGGCACCACCAAACCCGGCGAAGACCACCACCACCAAGCTAAGGCGTGCACCGCTGTCTGCAGACCCCATTGACCCCCCCCCCCCCCCCCTCTCGTCGACAACAGCCGTGACCTGTCGCCATGCTGAGTTGCCACGGCTGGCTAGACCGTGACCCCCCGTTTTGGAAGAAATTCACACCGAAGATGAGTGTTGCGGAAGTGACATCTGTCCGCTCAGCAGCCAGGTTTGTTGCATCCTTCCGTACGGGCCCCCTACGCGCAGCATCAAAACACGTAGGTGGTTCGCCTCCCACTAGTCAATCCCACCTATTGGATGACTAGCCCACGAAGCCAAACCACCATACTTCGTAGCGGACCGAAATTTGGTATGGAAAAGGGATCAGGGGATGCAGGGGGTGCAAGGGATAGGAAGAGTGAGAGGTATAACTATCCAACATCTGTCCGTTCGATGGTGAACCCGCCGTCCTAGGCAGTGTACGTCTGGTGGTTTCAGTTACGTCTATTTCTTAGGGAACTAGACCAATAACAGGGGACAACCACGTGAAGGCTAACTCACCAGGCTTGCCTTAGGGATCACGGCAACTAGTGTCCCTACTCCCAAGACCATTCGCACCCTACTTGTCTTATGAAGGCAAGTAGGGTAGGCTTATATCTATACTAGGCAAGCGGCTAAACTAGAGACACCAGAGAAGCAGAAACGCAAGCTAGGCAGTGCAACTATTAAAGCATAGACATAAACCCCCCCCCCCCCCTTGTTCAGGGTGTTCTGGGTATTTACGATGTATAATAAAAAAAAACTATCTATGTAATGTATTGTATTAAGTTTATCAGTTATCTAGTACCCATAACACAAGCTCTGCTTTGCTTGGGGTTAGATAATGTTGTGTGAACTGTCCAGCATTATTTATTTATTTATTTTAATTCTTTCTTTCAGGGCTTCTGGTCGAAGCGACGCGTGACCCAAGAGCTGAATCTTATCTGGCTCAACGCATTAGTAACCCATTCAGCGTGGCAATGCAGCCAGTGCCAGCATCTTAGCGACGATTCCGTCTGGTAGTGATTTGGATCAGTTGAGCTACCTTTCGATCGTTAGCAGCGGTCTTCAGGTAGCACAACTACGTCATTTGTATTTTTTAAATTTTGTACATATGAGGAGATTTTTAATCCCTCTCGAATCACCATACATACCTACTCGTATAACTTGTATTATTATTTCTGTAAATAAATCTTTAATTACTTATGGTTTTATTTGATACCTGCCTAGTCTTACATGTGCAAACATATTGTATTAAAAATTGTAGCCATCTCCGTTTTCTCTAACTGTTGGAAAACATCAACGATGAAAAACTATCAAGTTTTTTTTTTTTCAATAAGACTCGTGTGGCTGACCTTATACAAACGTTATAGGAATGCAACATAAATCAAGCTGTTGACTGTGCAAGGAAAATTGAGCACGTCTACTCCAGGCACAAGATTGATACAGTACGATTGATTTCACTAATCATTAAGGATTTGTCACACTAGATGCGTTCTGCGGACAGGTCTAAGCAAACGCAGCCTGCATCATGTATGAACAACATTGTCGGTCTCAATATATATTGTATAGAATGCGATCTGACCGTGCGAGCACAAGCAAAGAACGCACACTGGTTGGCTGCGGGCAGACGGGCAGCGAGTGGCTGACAACGGGTGCAGGCAGGAGGGCAACGGGCGCCTTTTGCTATGCAACCTTAATAACACAATATTTTCTTCTTCCTCGGTAATCATTTTCCTCGATCAAAACCCAATAAAAGAACTGATCACCACTGATACACGCAGACAAATAACTGAAATAAGAAGGCCGGTTTTTAGCCTGCCCGGACCGCTGACGGGTTGCCCTGCCCGGATCGCTGACCGATTGCTCTGCCCTGACCGACAACGTTGTTCCGGACCGGTTCATACATGATGCGGGCTCCGTTCGCTTTGACCTGACCGCAGATGCATCCAATGTGACAAATGCTTCATCATCGACAATTATTTCATCGACTAAGAATATTTACGATAACGCTCTATATCAAGGGTCACAGATTAGTTTCGCTCGGGGTCCGTTTAAAGAAATGAAATGACCATCGAGGTCCGCACAGATTTAATAGAAAAATATTTATTAAAAACATGTAATTACGGCAAGAAAAAGGTACTTTTTTACAAATCAATGATGAGAAAAATTACATTTCTTGTTGAGGACTATCTGTCTGAAATTTGGAGTCACATTGGTGCAAGCTATTGACATTAAATCCTGGAGGTGTTCATCAGTAAGTCTAGATCAGTTTTTAGTAGTAGTAGAGCTTTTTTTGTGAAAGAGTTCGTCCGGGGAAGTACTACCACCACTATTTCTGCCGCAAAGCAGTAGTGCTCGCATTGCTGGTGTTCCGGTTTGAAGGGTAAGGGTGCCGGTAAAATTACAGACACATGAGACTTTTCATCTATGTCTCAGGACGCAGTGCAATGCCACATAGGGTGCGTCCTAGGTGGACGTGACCTATGAGGTGACCTATGGTAAGGAGTTACCGTGCGAATTTTTGTAGTTCGGGGTATTTATTACCGCTTACAAATTTTATCCAGAACTCTTCACTGGGAACTTCCGCATGTTTGTGTTTCAAAGCCGTGTTTTCTTGAAAGTCAATCATTTCTATCTGCAGCGTCTTTATCACTGCCGAAAACAATTGCAGCTTCGTTACTCCATTCACCATCGGGATGCAGAGAGTAAATACTGCTGAGGATTTCAACAACATTTCAATTTTCTTAAAATCTGCGAACCTGTGTTGAAATTCCGATTTAAGATCCGTAATGAACGTCTTGTGTTGGCCGACGTCAATCTGGTTGTCACTGCTGCTTATTTTCTGTGTAAGCATTCATTACCAAGATCATTGATAAAGAGATCAAGTTTTCGCGCAAAACTTTTTACTTCAGACATGAGCTCCCATACAAGCTTTCCCTTGCCTTGAAGTTTAAGGTTCAGGTGAATATGTTTAAATATATCCGACAAGAAAGCAATGGCAGTTACATCAACAAAGATAAAGCGGGGTAAACATTTTTATTAAATTACGTAGTGTGTAGTGGAGTGCAGTTTCTGTTTTCTCGCGGTCCACACGAGATGGGTCGGCGGTTCGCATGCGGACCGCGGTCCGCCATTCGGTGACCCCTGCTCTATATGTTCCCTTCACTATCGAAAACTTCAATTGTCTATGACCAATATTCAGTGGTACGGAAAGGAAAAACGACTGTCGTGTGACAATATATTTGTTTCTCTCTAACATAGGATAGCAAGCTATCTTCTAGGATAGGAGTAAGAACGAACACTCTATGCTATTTTAGCACTCACTCCATTACTAGTTCGCCTGCGACGCCGGAGGTTGCGGGTTCGATTCCCGCCTCGGAACAAATATTTGTGCGATATGCAGATATTTGTTCAGGGTGTTCTGGGTATTTTCTATGTATAATAAAAAAATATCTATCTATGTTATATATTGTATTAAGTATATCAGTTATCTAGTACCCATAACACAAGCTCTGCTTAGCTTGGGGCTAGATAATGTTGTGTGTTTACACAACATTATCTAGCACAACATTATTGGACAGTTTTGTCCAGCATTATTTATTTATTTATTTATTATACCTCCATGGTTACTAACTATTTTCATTTTAGCCAAATGGGCTGGCGTGCACGTGTGCCCCAGCCGCATTCTTATTAGAACTGTGTGGTGGCACGTTTGCTCAATTTAAGTTTAAAAAACCATGGCTTAATAGGTATTGCTGATTGTATGTGTCTATAGTATCTGCCTTTAACGTTGCTGGAATGATCCCAATCTTTATCCCAAGATTCTTTGAGATAAACTTTGGGCAGTGCAACAAGATCATGCGAAAAGTTTTTGTACGGAAAAATGTCTCCACACTCCACAGCCTGATTAGCTAGTTTATCTGCTTGCTCATTGCCTATTATACCGCAATGACTTGGTATCCATGCAAAATTTACGTTAAAGCCATGAGAAATACAGCAAAAAAGTTTGAGTCTAGCTTCTAGCATGCTACGGTAGAACGTTTTAGATCTAAAAGGGTACTTAATAAGTGATTGTAAAGAACTCATAGAATCACTAAATATAACCGTGTTTCTGAGTTTCATTAGCAAAATATATTCCAGTGCTTTTACAATGCCATAACATTCGCCAGTAAAAACTGACGTTTCAGGAGGAAATTAAATTTTTTGCACTATATTATACTGTTTGTGATAAACACCTACACCAACATTATCCATCTGAGAGTGCTTGGAGGCATCAGTAAATATTTGATGCCATCCGGGCCAACGGTCGTCGACAGTGGATTTGAAATAAACATTTGCTTGTGTTTCACTACGATCTATATTCAAGACAAAATATACATCTGGCGGGAAAATTAGAGCTTGAAAACTACAGTCAAAGATAGGAAGCCGAAATGATTGGTGTGTTGCGGCTGACAAATTTTAGTTGTTTTTTGACTAAAAATGTGGGCCGTTTGTTTTTCCAGTAAGAAGATGTGGACGTAAGAAGTGATAGATGCTGAATTTTAGGAAGAAGTTGATGATTGGAAAACTGCAAAGCACGGAAAAAAAATCTGTTGGACAAGAATTGACGTCTTAAAAGTAAAGGCGGATCACCACATTCCACCTGAAGAGCATTGATAGGACTGGACCTCATTGCCCCATGATTATACGCATTGCTCTTGACTGAATCCCATCCAATGTCTTAAATGCTGCTACTCTTCCAGGTTCTAATAGATAAGTACCATAATCTAAAGTACTTCTTAAGAGAGCATTATATATTAGTTTCAATGAGAAGGGATGAGCACCCCACCAAACACCAGTGAGGCATCTCAATAAGTTCAGATGTCTTTCACATTTTGCAACAACATACTCACAGTGTGGATGGCCAGTGAGCTTTGAATCCAAAATGACGCCTAAAAATTTAGCATAACTTTTTAAGGGGATAATAGCTCCATCATAATGAATATTTGCAAGTTTTGGATTAAGTTGGCGCGTGAACGTAACTACAGTGCTTTTAGACGCTGAGAGTTCTAAACCGTGCTTGTCTAACCATCACTTTTTTTTTTAGAGCATATGTTATTTTTAAGGTTGATGTATCAATGGAACTGCTAGAAGTGTATATTAGTAAATCATCTGCATATTGTAAGATACTAACTGTGTCACTTACAGATGCTTCTAAATCATACGTATAAATATTGTAGAGAAGTGGGCTTAAAACAGAGCCCTGAGGTAAGCCTTTCCAAGCCACTCTGTAAGCTGATTTAAGATAATTACTCGACCAGCTAACATATTTTGAATAAAATTGGTTAATACAGGAGGAATTTTTAAAAAGTTTAATTTTTTAATCAGTATTTCAATTAAAACATTATCATAGGCAGATTTTACGTCTAAGAATGTGGCTACAACTGATTTATTGAGTGAAATAAAAACACTAACGCTATCCATTGAACTTCTGCCTTTCCTAAAGCCATATTGGCTATTAGGTAAGAGACTTTGGTTTTCAATATACCATTCAATTCTATTTTTAACTAGATGTTCCGCAATTTTAATTATAACTGGGGATAAAGCTATGGGTCGATAGGAAGTGGAATCTGCAGAATATTTAGTAGGTTTTAGAAATGGCAACACTATTTGTGATTTCCATGTTGGAGGTATGACACCATTGACACCTGTCAACATGACTGAATTGATAAGATCAAGAAAATAATGCAAAGCGCTATCTTAACACCAAGATGTGCATAAAATGAATAAGGAATACCATCTTTACCGGGAGCTGTATCACGAGTCCCAGATAACACACCTTTCAGCTCATGTATTGAGAAGGGGGCATCAAAGCCATAAGGACAAGTAAAATGATATGGGATTGAGGTTACAAACAATTATCTTGGTGGTACTGTCGGTGGAGCCAAACGGTCTAAGAAACTATCACTCCAGCGTTGCAAAAGTTCCCGATTTATCGGGAGATCTACTGATTTTGGTCCTTGTCTCCCGATATCCCGATTTAGCACTCCTATCTCCCGAATTTTTCAAAAAATGTGAATTTTTGTCAATTGTATATCAATATGTAGACAATTCCTCAATTTGTTAGAGACTAATGACTTTCAAAAAGTTGACACAGAATGGCATTTGCTTCGTAATACAAAAGAAATTGAGTCGCTCAGTGAAAAACAAGAATTTTGGACAAGCGTGAGTATCATGAAATGTGGTGATGGCTTTCGCATTTTTGAAAACGTTTGTTCTTTAGTTTTCAAAGTTTTGAGTTTGCCACACTCATCTGCATATGTAGAAAGAATATTTTCATCAATAAATTTGATGAAAAGTAAACAACGCAATAAACTTTCCACTGGGTCAATGATACACACTAAAAGATGTATAGCAGAAAATAATAAAAGTTGCTACAATTTTAATATAGATAAGAAAATGTTCACAAAAATAGCCAGTAAGAGGTGGTATGAAGACAAAAATGATTAATTAATGTACAATATATCAATCTTAAATAAATGAATGTATTATTAACATAAAAAAACTCTTGTTTTATTCCGAATAATAATCTCCCGATTTCTCCCGATTTTTTGCTGGCAAATTTAACGATTTTTATTTTTACAATTTTGCAACACTGTATCACACAGAAAAGGTGGCAGAAGTAGATGCACTTACTCCAGCTCTATAACGTCTAATATTTCTGTACAGGCAAATTAGCAAAAAGTGTGGCCCTAAGTCGAGTAGTCGTGGATTCCTATGGAATCGATAGATGACACGAATAGAAGCTTATCCCAGGTTTGCACCGTTTCTGGCGCATACGGAAGGCTTTTAAATATTAGGTACAAACTTTGAAAAATCGTAACTTTTGAAAAAACAAAAAAGTGTTAAGTACAAGTTCAATTACTTATAGAGACAGTCTTAGTGCGTTATGGATTTTAATTAAAACTACGTGCATAGTGGGAAACACTGTGAATTTGTTTTTTTTAGTTTGTGGCTCGGGGGAAATTTATGTACTCGGTGCAAACGTACATAAGGTTTCTATAAGTATTATAAACACTATATTAGTTTTGCACACCTCAGCGAATTACGGAACATAGTTTTTTTTCTTTTTTTGTAAATTGTACTTCAGGGGAAACTTATGTAGTCGTGCAAATTTTATTATGGTATATACTATCAGTTTACTACATTCGCACGTAAAAAAAACCACAAATTTCGTACCGGAAGTACTTTTTAATAATAGATCTTAATAAGAAATCAACGGCGTGGACGGGGTGCAGATTCATACCAAAATGTAGGCCGTATTCATCCCACGAATAATAAAATTGTATATTTGTCCATATTAATCGCAAAATGTAGTCCGGATTCATACCGCGCCACGGCCTTTATCAATGGATATTAGTACGGTCAGACAGAAAAATGCCTTACTATCATTTTCATATATTTTTGTTGGATGCATATTATTAATAATTGGCGTTCGTATGTTTGTATGTTTGTCTGAAGATAACTTGCGAACTGTTGATATATTCTTTATAAAACTAGTATTCTTTATACAATTTGGCAGATGGGTATATAGTATTAGTACAATTTGTGTAAGGTTATGAGCTAAATTGGTTCGGGGGTTGTAGAAGATATTGGGGCCAAAGAAAGGGTAAAAAAGTGAAACAACCATAGACGTTTCAAAACTAGTTTTAATTTTATTTTAGACTGTGTAACTTTTGGGATATAAGCAAATGAGTAAAAATAAATAACCTCTACAGTTTTTCCAGTAATCTACTATCATCCATCGAGGAGTTCCGTTGTCCACCTTCCGTCTCCATCATCAGATCAGCTCGCTGTCACCATCATAAATAAATATTTGATAAATAATGCTGGACAGTTCACACAACATTATCTAGCCCCAAGCTAAGCAGAGCTTGTGTTATAGGTTCTAGATAACTGATATACTTTAGTACAATACATTACATAGATAGATATTTTTTATTATACATAGAAAATACCCAACGAAAACATATAACATAACATTAATAACATCCTGAACAAATATCTGCAGATAATACAAATATTTATAAATTATACAATATGGGTAAATTCAAGAGAAATATCAATAGGGCTCTTAATGGTAGGCAGCGCGTTTTTAATACCGTGGGTGTTGTCCATAGGCGGCGGTGACTGCTTTACTTCAGGCGTGCCGTCTGCTTGTTTGTCACGTTTAGGGCATGTAATATCGGAAGGTTTTCAATTCCTATACTGATTTCCGATATTAAATCTCAATATTGGCATTCCGATATTAATATCGGAATTTCGTTATTTATTTAGAAATTGCACATTTTATTTATAATTTTATTTTATGTGTGTATTTTATTTATTTTATTTGCACATGTTTTCTAAAAGCTTATGTTATAAAAAATTGTAAAATTCTGATTCTCTGAAACGATTTCTACACTAGTCCGTGATTTTCCTGAAAAAATATTTTAAAAATGGCTTCCACTTTTTTTTAAATATTTTATACTTATTTTTGTTTGTGATGACAGTAAACCTCAGATATCGGTTTTTAAAGTAATCGAAACAGTAACAAACAAAAGCATTTACATCCACAGCACGAACCATTGCATTGAAATAAAATAAAAAATATGGAAAAATTAAAAATTCTATTTAGTCCCTTACATACTAAAGACATTTTAAAAATAAAGTCACATAAACTTTTTCATCCAAACCTATCTTAAAAACTTGGTCATTATGTCAGCTATTTATCATGTAAATTTGATTGAGATTCTTCTACGGGATCATTCATGATATTCAATTTAAACAGTTGAATGAGAAATTCTGGTTTTTAAGATTAAGTGAAATCTTAAATAAAACGAAATAATAACTTTCAGCATTGCATGTATTCAGTCAATATCATCACAATAAATTTTCGAAATGGCGACCTTCTTGCTCAATACATAATCAGCATCGTCTAAAAAAATTATCTTTAAAGCGTAGAAAAGCGATTCTGTTGCTTTTGAATTGTTGCTTCTGCCCGGGTCAACCGTTTTCGCAATTCTGCCACATTTCGGCACTCTCGAGAGTAAACAATCTCTTTTTAATATCCCCAAACAAAAAAGTCAATGGGGTTTAAGTCGAGAGATCGTGGGGGCCATGCGATAGGCCCGCCTCGGCCAATCCATTTATCACCAAGTATCGCATTTTGTTAGTAGTAGTAGAGTTTTTTGTGAAATACTTCGTCCGGGAAAGTACTACCACCATACCTATTTCTGCCGCAAAGCAGTAGTGCTCGTATTGCTGTGTTCCGGTTTGAAGGGTATGGGTGCCGGTGAAATTACAGTCACATGAGACTTTTCATCTTTATGTCTCAGGGTGGCGGGCGCAGTGCAATGTCACATAGGGCGCGTCCTAGGAGGGCGTGACCTATGTGATAATGCACTATTCATAGGAAGAGAGTACCGCTTATCATTAGGTGGACCATCTGCTTGTTCAGTCATTCTAAGTAGTATTAAAAAAAACCTGTCATTAAGATATTGTCTAACTTTTGACGCAAAGTGACATGGTGCGCCGTCGTTTTAAAAAGTTATGTATTGGCGTGTTAGTAAAATGATGTCTGTGGATTATCCATTTAAATCTTCTCTTAAAAAGTTCAAGTATGACTAGCCATTTAGGCGATCTGGCAGTTGGAATGGGCCCACCATCTGTCGCAGGTTTCTGCCTCGTATGTAGAAAATAATGTCCTTGAACAACAAAGATGGGTTGTTTTACTATTGCTTATGTGTAATACAATCTTCAGACTGTCACATTTCTTTTTAATTCTGACTGCAGAACATTTTCAAAAACTCTTTTTTGAACTAACTTTTATTAAATTGAGTGTTTTTATGATCCTGTGCAAGAATCTGAAACAAGGTTACATGACTAATAACTGTCACATCAGCCATGTTTTTAAGATAGGCTTGGATGAAAAAGATTATGTGACTTTTTTTTTAAACGTTCATTGAAAGTAAGAGTTTAGGCAAAAAAAAAAAACTTCATATTATTATTTTTATTTTAATGCAATAGTAGGTTCTATTGATGTAAATGCTATCATAGCCCTAGTATTTAGCTTATTTACAACAAAAAAATCAGACCTCTACCTCAACGAATCGAGTCATAACGGCCAAAATTGTAAGAGCTCCGATTGTCTTAAAAACACATAACTCGAAAACTACTAAAAATCGCGAAATGGGGGTGATTCGGGTATCTCTGGGGGTAACCTTTCTTTGGACTTCAGCTTGACAGTACTTTTTGGGACACACTGTATTTATTATTAATTTGTTGATTATTTTATACCAACAATTTTATGAAATAAATAGATGTTCCATAATAACATATTTTTTTGCTGACGTTAGTTTCACTCGTTTTAGATGTAGGTATTTCAAGGTGGGATAAATACGGACTCTAAAAATGAAATGAATATTAATTGTATGAATCTGGAATAATTATTATTACTTTCAGCTCGTGGGATGAGTTTCTGGGATCAATACGGATGCACCCCGCGGTCGGGGGACAGTGTTAGCAGTGTTGCGCCACAGTATATATATTAGTTTCTTAGCACCGCACTGAACTTACATATATAATACTTAAAAAATGCATGTTCCGTATATAAATTCCAGTATTAAATGGCTGGCGAATGTAGTACTAATCAAATGAATAAGTTTAAGTGAAATTCCAGAATTGCCTGAAATTTCCCCGAATTAGAGCGACAATAAAATATGGAAAAAGTGACTTCCGTGTGAGGTACCCAGGTGCAAACCTGGTAATTTATGTGGCCCATTTTTCTGGTAATTCTGTCAATTTGCACCGACTACTTCAATTTCCCCCGAGCCGCAATACAGAAAAAAAGTGTTTTTTTAGAAATGTTTTTTTTTTCGTATGTTCCGTAAGTCGGATTAAAAAAATACTTGGTGCAAATGTAGATCATTACGGTCTTAAGTGTATGCCAAATTGCACCGACTACATCTGTTTTCCCCATTAAGTTACGGGTATTATAAGGTTTTCACCCTATATCACCCTGTTCCGGGGGGGTGAATTTGCTGAAAGTTATATTAGAGGTGATTTTCAAGCCAAACAAAACAATTAGAAAAGGTTTTGTGACTACATCTAATTACTTCCACACTTTTGCTAAAAATCACCTAATTTGCCTGTACTACCAGACTTCTGAAGGTTTTGTAAGCGGTGTTAAAGTTGAGCAATAACTCCTCCAATTGAAATTTATTTTCTTTCAATAATTTCTAAGTTTTCGTTACTATGTTAATCAATTTATCATAATTGTCCTCAGACATATCTATATTATAGTTCAACTCGGCCTCCTTTCTCTGAGCAACAGCTGCACTACACTCAGAATCCCACCATGGTGGAGATGGTAGCTTGTCTAAGCACTATTTTTAAGAGGAAAGGTTGCATCAGCAGCCTCTATCAAACTATTGTTGAAACTATTTGCACAATCACTAATATCCTGGGAAATAGGAGGCAATGTGTGCAAGTTATCTTGAACATGAGATTTATAATCACTCCATTTATTATTTATTATTCTATATCTCAATCTGGGTGGTGCTTTGGGTTCAATATTAACTTTAAATTGGTAAATTTTTAAAATGACTGGGAAATGGTCACTATCATGTGTGGATTGTTGTGTTTCCCATGAAATGGATGAAGCTAGGCTAGGAGAAGTTATTGATAAGTCAACGGCACTTTCATTTTCTGAAGGTTTTGTTCTTCGTGTTTGGGAACCATCATTAATTATGCAGAGATTTTGTCTATCAATTATCTCAAGGAGGTATTTACCATGGCAATTAGACATAGAGCTGCCCCATGTCCTATGATAAGCATTAAAATCTCCCATGACAACAAAAGGCTTAGGAAGACTAGAAAGTAATTTTCTACTTCAATTAATATTTGAAGGGAAGGATGAGGTATATAAATAGATACAAAGCAGACTTTATTAATTATGCAAGCAACAGCAGTTAAGTTATTATTACCATGGGTAGGTAAAGGGAATTGTGAATAGAAGCAAGAATTTTTAATAAGAAGAGCGGCTCCTCCCCAACCATCAGGTCTATCATCCCAGAGGCAGGAGAAGCCGCTCAATTTAAACACAGAGCCTGGCTTGAGCCAGGTCTCTGTGATTGAAATAACAAAAGGGTTGAATTTATTAACTAAATAAATAATATCACTTTTTTTACTAACTACACTCCTGCAGTTCCATTGAACTGCGGATCTGGTGTGATCCATTATGGTGGGTGTGTAGAATACTAATTGTGACAATAATTTTAGCTGCGTTGGACGGTTCTATGACAATGGACTGTAATAAAGTGTTGAGTAGGGCAATAACATCTGATATAGTAAGCTGCCTATCCTTGTCACCCTCTTTTAGAGCGCAACCATTAGATAGGGTTGAGGATGGTTCGTTGATCAAATTATGGTGTACTTTTTGATCGTAACCTTTGGTTAATTCTGGAGGTGAACGTGGCTTTCTAAAAACAGTTTTTTTGTAAGAAGAAGGAGCCTGGTTTACTTTGCGGTAATTATCAGATGGCTTCGTTTGATCTTGTGCAGTAGCCAAAATTTCTGCATATGATCGTGACAGAGGTGGATGGATCCTGGAAGCTTCTGCATAGGAAACACATTTTTCGGCCATTGAAAATTTGATTTTTTGTTGTCTTACATACTCCGGACATGATTTACTTGTGGCAAAATGTATTCCCCCACATGAACAACAACAAATATGTTATTCGTCAATATCACATGAATCTCCTGAATGTTCACGACCACACTTGAAGCAGCGTGGCTTGGACCTACACTGCAACTTTGTGTGTCCAAAACGACAGCAGTTATAACATTGGATGGTCGGGTAAGTGTACAAATGTACAGATAAGGCATTATAACACATAAAAATGCGGTTAGGTAACACTTGACCATCAAATGTTACAACCACCGTCTGAGTTGGCTTCCACACTGGAGGTCCCATTGATTATTTCTTT
Organism: Operophtera brumata; assembly: GCA_932527175.1. Taxonomy (NCBI): domain Eukaryota; kingdom Metazoa; phylum Arthropoda; class Insecta; order Lepidoptera; family Geometridae; genus Operophtera; species Operophtera brumata. The sequence goes on along the minus strand of OW052238.1, from coordinate 16,223,538 downwards.
GAAGTTAATTCGCCTGACTTTTAAAATATTTCCACAGCCACTGGGAACTGTGGTGCATTCCATGATCTCCTCTGGAGAGATGTCTGCGGGTACTCCACGAACAACACCCATGCGTGACACATTATAAGTTGGTATAAATACTGAATGGTTCCCGGCATGCCGATTCCACACTGCGTCGACTTCCTATTGAAGCGAGCTTCATTACGTCGACTGCGCTCGAATTGCGAATTTTAAAGTTGTTACTGTTCAGGCTATCATGACTAATGAATGCGTTGGCATCTATATGGTTATTAAATGATATGGAAATCCTATTCCTACCTATCCGTTTAACGCTGCCGTTTACGACATTGTAAATAGCATTGCGTTTTATAAATTTCCCAAATATAATGGGGTGGAGAGTGTAGCCATCATTCGGGGATTCAGTTATACGTTGCACATGTACAATGTATGGGGCATTATCTGTAGAGTCATATTGGGCTCTTGTGACCGGCGCCGGCGGCGCCTGTGGAGATGAAATTGGGGAAGCTGTCGATGTTGTAACAGGGATCGACATAACAACTGGCATGTCAACTGGACCTGCAGTTGATTTCACACTAGGGGCATTGTTATCACTGTTATCAGTAAGTGATGCGTTTTCATCACAGTGACAACCTTTAGATTCACTAGAACCATGTTTCCGCTTCTTTTTATTGCAATGCTTGCACATTTTGTGCAGACGACTTCGTTTACGGCATTTCTTGGAGACAGATGTGTCCGTATCCATGGCGGATTCATTGGAGAGAAGTTTCTCAAAGTTACATAGCAGCTAGCCGGAGGGACTCTACCCCCGCCGCCGGGATCTGGTGGCTCCTCTGCCATCAGAAATAACTTACCAGATGAAGAAGAATATATACACTACACTACTATAGATACAATAACTGATAAATTAATTAAAAGATAACTCCACTGATCCCTATAATGAGGAGAAAACAATATTTTTCAAATTAGGTGGGAAAAAACACAACCGCTCTATTTCGATGTTTCCCGCCTTTTTCATGCAGCATTTTAATAAACAAACGAATCTAGACAAAAGTTAGAGGTAACTTGTAATTGTAATTGTAAGTTTGTAATTGGCCTTCAGCATACATGTATTTTACATGTAAGTATTTAAATAAGGTATCGTTTTGTGTACCTAGCTGTAAGTATTCTCAAAATTCAAAAATAAAATAAAATAAAACTTTGGTTTTTTTTCTATAAAGAAAATATTGTCCTATCGTGTTTCTGGTACAATTATCAAATCGAATCAAATGATTTATTTGCTAAATAGGGTTGAAGAGGTTCTTAACAACAGGTATACACAGCACCAGTAGCAGTAGTAGTAGAGCTTTTTTGTGAGAGTTCGTCCGGGGAAGTACTACCACCATACCTATTTCTGCCGCAAAGCAGTAGTGCTTGCATTGATGTGTTCCGGTTTGAAGGGTAAGGGTGCCGGTGAAATTACAGGCACATGAGACTTTTCATCTTTATGTCTCAGGGTGGCGGGCGCAGTGCAATGCCACATAGGGCGCGTCCTAGGTGGACGTGACCTATGAGGTAATGCACTGTTCATAGGCAGTGGTTACCGCTTAACATCAGGTGGGCCATATGCTTGTAACGTCATTCCAGTAGCATAAAAAAAAAAAAAAAAACATTCTATTTCACCATTCTGACGGCCTCTGTGGCGCGGCGGGCGAAGGTCGGCCTGCGATGCAGGAGGTTGCGGGTTCGATTCCCGCACTCGGAACAAATATTTGTGCGATCGCAGATATTTGTTCAGGGTGTTCTGGGTATTTTCTATTTATAATAAAAAATATCTATCTATGTAATATATTGTATTAAGTATATCAATTATATAGTACCCATAACACAAGCTCTGCTTAGCTTGGGGCTAGATAATGTTGTGTGAACTGTCCAGCATTATTTATTTATTTATTTATTCTAGGTTAAGCAAATTACAGGTTACAAACACATTATTGATTAAAAGATTAATAATGAATTAAACACAAAGATATAAAATCAAACAATTAATTAAACACGCACTTTAGGAATACTCACACATGTCAGCAATAACAAAATACAAAAACGCTTACCTACTCTTATAATTTATCAAGAATTCATTTATGGAATAATAGGCCTTTTGGGCAAAAAAAAATTTTTTTTTTTTTAAATAATATTGTTTTCGAATTTAATTTGATCCCTCGGAATTATAATGTAGTATCCATGTAGTATTTATAATTTGATTATTGTACTTGATTTAGTCAGTTATAAATCAAATCAACATTGGTAATTTTGCAAGATTTACTCTAGGCTCATTAATTTCCGAATATTTACTTATTTATAATACACAGGCAGCTCTCGGAGCTGATGCGTGTATATCTTAGTCCTTATCAGTGCACTTTAAATAATTAAATTTAATAATTTTAATAGTAGGTACTCAGCTCCGCCTAGAACAGTTCTGCTCTCCGGTCTCCAGAATAGATACCCGAGGAGTGTCCATCAGCAAGACAGACTTCCTGACGATGTTCGAAGGCTTTTCATGCTTTTAAATGTGTTATAATAGCCTGGCAAATCACTCTAGGTCACAACCGTGAGTTAGCTGATGATTTTTCTGCTATTTGTTACTCAAAAATTAGCGAATTCTCCTTAACAGTTATATTTTATTGCATTAAGTAGTACCTAGCATTTCAGGATGGCTTATCTACCGTGTGGATTCGAATGTGTCGTGTCAAGGTACATTTATGATAGAATGCTTTTTCACATCTGTTGCAGGCGTAAGGCTTTTCTCCAGTGTGAACACGCATATGATACGACAAAAGAATTTTCTTAGTGAATACCTTATCACATATGTTGCACGCGTAAGGCTTTTCTCCAGTGTGAACACGCATATGATACGACAAACTAGTTTTCTGATTGAATGTCTTATCACATCTGTTGCAGGCGTAAGGCTTTTCTCCAGTGTGAATACGCATGTGCACTGTCAAATAGCTTTTCCGCATGAATGCCTTATCACATCTGTTGCAGGCGTAAGGCTTTTCTCCAGTGTGAATACGCATGTGCACTGTCAAATAGCTTTTCTGTTTGAATGCCTTATCACATATGTTGCAGGCGTAAGGCTTTTTTCCATGATTGAGAACCCGCATATGATACGACAAACCACTTTTATGATTGAATGTCTTATCACATCTGTTGCAGGTGTAAGGCTTTTCTCCAGTGTGAATACGCATGTGCTGTGTCAAATTACTTTTGTGATTGAATGCCTTATCACATCTGTTGCAGGCGTAATAACGCTTTTCTCCAGTGTGATTTCTCTGATGCCTCACCAGGTCCTTTTTATGAACATAGCGTTTATTGCACACATCACAATATAAATACACATCCTTGTTGTCAATCTGGTCGGTTCCCACTGGTTCTATTGTTTCACCAACCCCTTGGATTGACTGTTCCATTATATTTAAACTACCACTAATTTCAAAATAATCTACGATTGCACTCTCCTCAGTTTCAATCATTTGTTCGTCTTCAACAGTTATTTCTTCTTTGACGATTACTTGTTCTTCAGCTATTGATTCCTCAATGACGACTACTCGCTCTTCAGCTGTTGTTTCCTCTTTGACGACTACTTGTTCTTCAGCTGGTGTTTCCTCAATGACGACTACTTGTTCTTCAGCTGTTGTTTCCTCTTTGACGACTACTTGTTCTTCAGCTGGTGTTTCCTCAATGACGACTACTCGCTCTTCAGCTGTTGTTTCCTCTTTGACGACTACTTGTTCTTCAGCTGGTGTTTCCTCAATGACGACTACTTGTTCTTCAGCTATTGATTCCTCAATGAAGACTACTCGCTCTTCGGCTGTTGTTTCCTCTTTGACGACTACTTGTTCTTCCGTAATAGGTACAAGAGTTCTTCCAGTGCACAAGTCATAATCTATAGACATGCACAGTGTCGGTGTCACTGACAGCTTTTGAATGTTGTTCAGCTTCAACATATTGAAGGTTGTGTGCGTCACCTGAAACCAAAAACAAGTACCTATAATTAAAGTGCTTTTTGCTCCAGCTATTTTTTTTTATTTTTATTAGCTGATTTTGGCTTTTATATCACTGCGACCAGTTAGGCCTATTGTGATCGCCACTTGTTACATACCGCCCCTGGAGAGGGCGTTTACAGTTCACCGCTAAGCCCTACAGCTGCTAGGAACTGTAGGATTTTCTAAGGGGTGATTTCTTTCAGTTCATCCGGGCAGAGGATGTGTTTGCCCAGATGAATGCTGCGTTTGTGCATTAGTGGTCCACACTCACCTAGCAGATGAAGAGGCGTTTCATCCGCCTCATCACAGAATCTGCAGGATTGCGTTTCGCATAACCTTAACTTGAACATGTGCTTGTTAAGGCGACAGTGTCCAGTTAAGGCTCTGACCATAATGCGAAGGTTGCTCCTACTCAGCGCTAAGATACGGTTGGTGTTCCGCTTATCGAAGGCTTTAATAAGAGCTTTGGAATGGGTCAAGCCAGTGGACTCAAACCACAGCTTGACCGATTCTTCGAAACAGGAGTTCATCAGGGTTCTTTGAGCCAGGCTTTTTGGTATACCACAGAACGGCTCAGGCCCCACCTGTATACCACTAGCCCCAGCTCGCGCAAGCTCGTCAGCACATTCATTTCCGTCAACGCCTGCGTGTCCCGGAACCCATCTTAGAACAACTCTGTTCCTTAGTCCCAGAGAGTTCAAACGTGACAGACAGTCCTCAACTAGTCTGGACGTGATAACCTTCGAATCCAGAGCAAGAAGTGCTGCCTGACTGTCGGAGTTGATATATATTGTGTGGTTGATGTAGCGCTTTTGAAGGTTAACTGCCGCACATTCGAGAATGGCGTAAACCTCAGCCTGGAAGATGGAGGCGGATTTCCTAAGTTTATACTCCTATTGAACTTAGGTCGCTCTCCATAAACTCCACAGCCTACATCCAGTCCCATTTTGGATCCATCCGTGTACCATATTAGGCATCCGGCTTCGCAGATTAACTGGCTGTTCAACCAGTCTTCTCTAGAGGGCATTTCCACGGTGTATTGTTTTTCAAATACATGCTTTGTAAGCATAACATCAGATGTCATGCTCAATGTAGGAGATTCCAGAATTGAGTCTTGCAAAGATCTCAACTTCTGGGAAAGCCAATTCCTCCTACCTTGGATATAAGCCCTGTACATGCTGGCTTTCGCCTCTTTCTGTATAAATACATGGAGAGGCGGTAGTCCTAGCAATGCATTCAGTGCCAGTCCAGGAGAGGTAGACATAGCACCTGAGGCCATAAGGCATGCAGTCCTCTGTAGACTGCCTAGCCTGTTGATAGCAGTCGACTGAAAGGCTTTGTCGTACCAAACCATGGCGGTGTATGCAATCCTCGGCCGCACAATGGCAGTATACAGCCATAGGGCAATCCTAGGGTTAACACCCCAGTTCTTACCCATCAGCCGACCACTAGCCCCCAAAGCCATCGTAGCCTTTAGTAAGACATTGGCTAAGTGTGAATTCCACGTCAGTTTTTGGTCGATTGTCACGCCCAAATACTTTACTTCTGTGGAAAAGGTGATTATCTTACCATTAAGCCTAGGCTTTACAAGCATGTCCAACCTTCGCTTGTTAGTAAATGGCACAATCACTGTTTTGTCAGCATTGACTGAGAGGCCACTATTACCGCACCAGTCACTGACAGTATTAAGACCTCTCTGCATTATGCTAGAGATGGTAGATTGGCAGAAACCCCTCACAACGATTACAAGGTCATCTGCATAACCCTGCGCATCTATGCGGAGTTCTGCCAGTCTGTATAAGAGCTGATCCACTGCCAGAGTCCATAGAACAGGCGATAGAACTCCGCCTTGTGGACAGCCTCTAGCCGTGGATATCTCAATGGTTGTATGGTGAAGGGCCAGTTTTGCACCTCTATGAGTGAGCATTGCCTCTATCCATCTGATGGTCGTTGGGTCGACATTTTTGTCTATCAGCCCGTTTACCAGCAGAGAGGTAGGGGAGTTATCGAAAGCACCTTCAATGTCAAGGAATGCACATAGTGCAATTTCCTTGTCCTCCATAGCCTTTTCCACTCTATCAATGAGACTGCTCAGAGCTGTCTCGGTAGACTTACCCTTGCAGTATGCATGTTGGCTATGGTGGATGGGAGATGCGACTAGCGCAACATCTCTTATATGTCTGTCAACTACCTTCTCCATCGTCTTCAAAATAAATGAAGATAGGCTAATTGGTCTAAAGGACTTTGGCTGGCTATAGTCCTTTTTCCCAGCCTTAGGTATGAAGATGACTTTGACACAAGACCATTCTTCTGGTACAAACCCCCAGGCGAAGCTCGCCCTGAAGATTTTTACCAGGTAAGGACAGAGGATGTCTACGCCCTGCTGTAAAAGAACAGGGAGCACGCCATCCTCTCCACACGCTTTATGTGGTTTGAAAGAGTTGACGGCCCACCGTACCTGGTTTGGTCTTATTACTCTAGCCGCCCTACACCAGTCCTCGTTACGAGGCCTATAGTGATCAACTAGATGCGGTTGATGCAGGACCATATTCTGTGAACCAGGAAGTGGGTCGTGGCCAGGAACTCTAAAGTTTCCTTCTCGTTAGTTGTAAAGGAGCCATCTTCTTTTTTGAGAAGACCAATCTGATTAGTTTTGGCCTTGGAGAGCAGTTTATGAAGTCTAGCTCCTTGAGGCAAGCTTTTAATTTCCTCGCAGAGATTCCTCCAAGATGCTCTCTTTGCCTTCCTAATCTCTATATTGTACTCAATTAAGGCCTTAATATATGTTGTAACAGTGTTACTACGTGTTACAGTTTTTTCCGCTTACAAACAAGAACATTTTCCATCTATGGTCAATTGACAGCTGACGTTTTGACGTTCTGCTAATGTCAGACTTTTAGAGGGATAGTGGAATCACTTTTCGTTCCTACACCTCACTGAACAGGCGTTTGATTTTTTTAATCGCGGTTTATTAAGATAATCCCATATGGATTTTATAGTTTAATGCCTCTGGCAGATCCCTGAATTAGTTTTATAACTATGGGATATTAAATTTTTGCTTCAAATGGATTTGGGTAAGTATTTTTTGTCTGGTGAAATTTTGATCAAATTCCTTTGTCTGGTCATTCTCAGATGTTAACCTGATATATTGGTTTATAGGATCTACACTAATTATGGGATACCTACAAAAGGAAAGAACATTGGTCCCAGGAAGATCGACCTCTCATTTATACCAGAAAACGGTGAGATAAGATTTTCATTGTTCAGCAGTACCTTCGTATTCCAGAAACAATGGTATTAATGGTTAATTTCTATTGTTCCAGCTTGTGAAATAAACAGGCGTTTTTTTTTTAGTTTTTTTTATTTTCTCTAGTTTTTCTTCACTAGGCTGATTAGGGTTCCTTAGCCGGGTTTAATAAAACCAAACCCACATTCTGTTGTTGAAATTATATAACTGCCAGCTTTGTAAGTCAGGAAATTAGGAATAAACGTTTAAACCCAATCTTTAACTGTGTGCGGGGAACGTGTTGTCCTGCTGACTGCCTTCACCAGCCAACGTAGAGGTGCCACGGAGGAGCTCCAGGATCACATCCACAGAAGGGTTTGAAGAACCGGCGAGGTACCAAGTCTAATATTAACTTTTTCAGTCCTTCAGACATTAAAAAAAACAAGCAACTTCATCAACCACAAAGCTTCCACATTAGTAGCGTTTAATTTTAGGTAAATTAGTTATCCTACTCTAAATTATTTTAATACATTTATCACAATAGTATAATTACACGGCGTTCTAAAAATTAAATCCAAATTGTCTTACTGTTTTTGACATTGTTTCATTACTCTAGCCCCGCTGACTTGAGATTAGAGGTCCAACGCTCTCATATTAATGTTGTTCCGGTGTGCATTCTTTTCTAATCTAAACATATGGTTATTTTTGATGGCTTTTCTGATTTTTATAGAGGAATAAAGCTGGCGTCCGATTAATTCTTTTTAAATTTTGCTTTATAGTTCCTCACAGAAGTAAGTAATCAAATATTCAATTTCTTTATTACAATTGGCACCTTCAACCAATTGATATTTATCCAATTTTCAAACATAAAAACTTGTATTATAACGATTGACACCCATTAGTCAAAGTACCATATTACAATTGACGCCCTAGAGCAGGGACAGAAGTGTAATTCTTTTTTAGTGGTTTGATGTTGTTGCTTTTTGATATTGTGTATCTTAGTGTACCTTTTATTATTTAGTACACAGTGCTACCTGTATTTTGTTAGGTGTGGATCCCAAAATCCAATATTTTTAGTGCATTTTTCTATGTTTATTTATAAGACATAATTGTTTTTTCTCAAAATTGTTGTTTTTTCCAACAATGGTTGTTTTTTTACTCTGACAAACAACAATACTAAGTGTTTTCTATGTCTTGAGTATTCTCAAGCAGAAAAATAAGATTTCAAATAACAAAAACAGTGTATTTAACATATAGATGAATATTTTCATCGGTGAAACTTTTATTTTGAAAACTTTTTGACTAAATCTTATAAAGTGTATGTGAACATCATTGGTGACTTTCAAACGTTTGTTTTGAAGCTTTTTAGTGAAAAACAATTGTTAAAAACTTAGTTTTTATAAGACATAACCTAGAATTTCAAAAATTGTAAGTGGTTGCTGTGGATTTTGCTTTTGACAACTTTACATATCAAAATAACATATTAGAAGCATAAACAACTTGTAAACAAGCTTATTAATATTGATACTTGGTACTAAAACAAATTAATTTACATTTTTCAATCGTTTTGTTCGGTTTTGTTATTGAGATTTCTCAACGGTTTGAGTTCAGCGTTTACAATGGTGAATAAAGAGACTCAGTGCCCGGATTTAGCGGAGGATAGCCGTACTACGGTTGGTACGTCCCCTCCGGAGGATGTAGTAGAGGTTACTGCTGATGTTTCTGATCCGGTCTTGCCTTTTACAATGGATTGCGGATTACTGCATAATTCTAGTGCAGCTGGTGTGCCTTCTTACAACGTTTTGAATAATCAGATTAAAAAGAGCTTGCCTTCAGGTAGCATACGTTTACCTGACCTAAAAAGAAGTCGCATTGTTTTTGAAGGAACTACTTGTGTTCGTGAGTTCATAACACAAGTTGAAGAGTATTTCTTATACAAGAATTTCGATGAAGCTCTGCTAGTAGGGTCCTTTTCAGACTTGCTTTCTGGTACGGCGGCGAAGTGGTTTAGAGCCATACGAATCAACATCGCCTCTTGGTACGAACTTAAGGTTGCCCTTCTGAAAAGATTTGACAAGCTCGAATATGATTACTTTCTTGAACATGAACTGCGCACCCGTAAACAAAAACAGAGTGAATCACTTCCTGATTTCATTACCGAACTGATGGATTTAGCTAGTCGTTTGGCTACCCCTTTGTCTGAATCAGTTATGCTGACCATTGTTAAGCATAATATGTTGCCGATTTATCTACCGTATATTATTGGTAGGTCCCTAGGTTCACTAGATACTTTTGTTGACTTAGGTAAAGAGTTAGAGGTCTTCGTTTGCCGGGACCCGGTCAAGGAGGTTAAGAAACCTTCCGCGGCTGGTCGGCTTCAGGCCAACGCTGTTAACTCTCAAGTTTCCTCTTGCCTAAAGTGTAAGTCACCTGGCCATACCTATAGGCATTGTCCGAAGTTCCCAGGCATTATTTGCTTTAAATGCCAAAAGTTGGGAGTTACAACGAAGAACTGCGACGTGTGCAATTTAGACACAAAGAACTCCATGGAGACAAAAAACTAATTAGATTGCATCGAGCACTAGTTTCTGGTGATAAAACTAAGAATGCCTCGGTGTTAGAAATTGTTAGACACATTGACAAACCAAATCAAGATGTTTGCCGAAGAGAATTTGATGAATGGCTGGATTATGTTAAAACTTTTACCTCGGTTCACAGGGCTGCCCCTGTTCTATTTACTAAACCAGATGACGATAGACCCTTTTTAGAATTCTCAGTTGGAGATAAGACATTTTCTGGACTTTTGGACAGCGGTGCAAATGTTTGTATTCTAGGTAGGAACAGTCACCTTGAATTCTTAAGGGATGGTTACAAGCTTGAGCCTGTTCCTGGAAACCATGCTGGCTTAGCATATGTTGCTGATGGTTCTTCTCAAAAAGTAATAGGAATCATTGAAATCCCAGTTACTTGCGATTATATTACAAAAAATATTAAATTCAAGGTTATCCCTCAATTTGAACTTCCAGTTATCCTAGGATTTGATTTCTGGATGGCGTTTGGTCTTGCTAAGAAATTCTGGCAGAATATCACTTATAAAAGAGAGTCTGAAGTTAGAACTTGTTCTATTACTGCTGCTGCCGAACTTTCACCTTCTGAAATTCTTTCGCTTAACAATACTATCGCATTGTTTGAGGATATATCGTATGAAAAGAAAGGTTTAGGTCTCACCCATTTGGTGAAACATAAAATTAACGTTACTGGTGGTCCTATTAAACAACGATACTGGCCACTTAGTCCCGCTAAACAAAAGGAACTTTTTGATGAGGTGAATGTCCTCCTCAAGGAAAAGATTATTCAACCTTCTAAATCACCTTGGAGCTCTCCTGTGCTAGCCGTCGAAAAAAGAGATGGTAGTACTCGATTATGTTTAGACTCGCGTAGATTAAATTCCATCACTATTAGAGATTCTTACCCCTTGCCCTATCCTTCTAGAATACTGGATAGCTTACGTGGCGCTCGTTATATTTCAACGATAGATCTTTCTAAGGCTTTTCTTCAGATCGCTCTCGAAGATTCTTCTAGAGAAAAGACCGCATTTGTAGTCCCTGGCAGAGGATTATTTGAATTTGTACGGATGCCTTTTGGATTAACCAACGCCCCGGCCGAATTACAGCGGCTTGTGGACAGACTTTTCGGCCCCGAATTTGATAATGTATTATTTTGCTACTTAGACGATTTAATTTTGGTCACTAATGATTTCAATCTTCACATATTGTATCTAAATAAAATCAATACCGTCCTCAAAGAGGCTGGTTTAACTGTAAATTTAAAGAAATGTGAGTTCTGTAAAGATAGACTCCGATATTTAGGCTATATAGTAGACAAAGAAGGTCTACACACTGATCCGTCCAAGCTAGACACTATAGAAAATTTTCCTCGTCCTGATACTGTAAGACAACTTAGAAGCTTCCTTGGTTTATGTTCTTATTATCGTAGATTCATTTGTAAATTCGCGGATATAGCTTCCCCTCTCACAAAATTAACTGCTGGTAGTAAAAACTCTAAAAGACAGCTTATTTGGAATGATGATGCTGAAATAGCTTTTGTAAATTTAAAACAAGCTTTAATTTCATCACCTGTTTTGGTATGCCCCCAATTTGAAAAACCGTTCTTTTTGCATTGTGATGCTAGCTCAGTTGGTATTGGCAGCGTTTTGAGCCAAGAGGATGATAACAAAGAACAACATCCTATTGCATTCTATTCAAGATCACTTAACAAATGCGAACGCAATTATAGTACTACAGAAAGAGAGTTACTCGCAATTTTAGATTCAATAGAACATTTTAGACCATATATTGAAGGAATGGATTTTACTGTCATTACAGATCATGCAAGTTTAAAATGGCTCTTAAAGCTAAGTAATCCTAGTGGTCGATTAGCTCGTTGGGCTGCTAGAATTTCACAATTTACTTTCCAAATTGTTCATAAGAAAGGTTCTCTTCACTTAGTCCCAGACGCTTTGTCTCGTATTGAAAGCTCTGCTATTTTTGCTGCCGCTCCTGTACAAATCATTCTACCGGATGATGATATTGATGATCCCTGGTATAAGCGAGTATTTGTTCATTGTCAGAAGTTTCCTTCAAAGTTTAAAAATTATAGAGTTGAAAATAACACCCTGTATAAGTTTTGTAAAAATAAATTTAATCCTGATAATCGTTTAAATTGGAAAATTGTTATACCTAAAGAAAATATTTTGGATACTATAAAGTCAAACCACGATGACATCAATTCTGGTCATTTGGGAATACATAAAACTTTGCATAAATTAAAACAACATTATATTTGGAACGGAATGTTTAATGACGTTAGAACTTACATTAAAGCCTGTGAGACTTGTAAAGCTTATAAACATAGCACGTCTCCTCCTTTTGGTACCATGGTCAATCCAAAAAAAGTAGATCGTCCCATGGTCATGTTGTCGGTAGACATTATAGGAATCTTGCCTAAGAGTTATTCTGGACATAAATATATACTTTCTATTGTAGATGTTTTTACTAAATTTTGTTGGATTTATCCGTTAGCTAAGGCTACCACTTTGACAATTTCTAGAATATTTGAAAGAGAAATATTTCTCAAGTTTGGTTGCCCTAAAATTATAGTTTGTGACAACGGTACTCAGTTTACTTCTAAACATTTTGTAGACTTTATGAAAAGTTATAACATTACTAAAATATTTTATAATACATTATATACTCCACAGAATAACCCTGTTGAGAGATACAATAAGACTATAGAAACATGCCTTTCATGTTTTGTCAGAGATGATCAACGCACATGGTCTAAGTTTTTGCCTCATATTCAGTTAGCTATGAATAATAGTATAAGTCTAGCTACTGATTTTACCCCCAATTTCTTAATGTTTGGAAGGGAATTAATTTTTGATGCTTCTTTACATCACTTTAGTAACTCTTTTGATAACTTAAATGAACTAGAGCTTGGTGAAAGGAATTCCTTTGCGTATTCTCTCAAGTCTCTTAGTGATATTTTTGTTAAAGTTTCAGCTTATCTTTTGAAAGCTTATAAACGTAATGCACGTTATTATAATGTAGGAAGGAAAGTCATTTCTTTTGTTGTGGGTGACATAGTTTGGAGAAGGAGTTTTGTGCAGTCAAATGCGCCAGCTTATTTCTCGGCTAAGCTTGCTCCTAAGTTTATTAAATGTGAAATTATAGAAAAAATTAGTAATAACGTTTATGTCTTAAAGGACCTTAACAAGAAAACTTCTGGTCGCTACCATGTTAAGGATATTATAAAATATTGAATTTTTAGATTTCTACTTTTAGGCTTGGTGTTGATGGTTTTAGTGAACCGCTTTGTTAGGCGAGGAATAAGGGGAGGTATGTTGGTTATAGCGGTTTGTAAAGGGATGTATGAAAGGAAAATTCATGAGAAACATTAAACATTGAGTTCTATTTGTTCAAAAATTTCTTGGGACGTTTTGGATCAGTTATCTTTTTCTTTTTAACAAATGAAACCTGCAGCAAAAGATCTTATTATTGTATATTTTGTATATTTTTGTGGTATTTTTGTTTTGCCACAAAGTTTTGTTTCTGTTCATACCTCTTAGTATGAACTAGAACGCTCTGTACAAAATTTTGTTTCTTAATGCTTTATTTTAGTACTATTAGTTCAGTCTTCTTAAAAGCTGATTTGTTTGTTTGTATGTTGGTTTTTGAATGTCGATTTTTTGTGATTGTTTGAGTTTATAGTTTATATTTAAATTTAAGCTTCTCGGACAAGACATTTTTAGTATTTCATACTTCTTTGATTTGACTTCTTGGACTTGACTTAGTTGCTGGTGAAATTATTTTAGGGATCCGCAACAATTTTTGTTTGTTGGTAACCTTATTTTAAGGGAACCACAACATTTTTTTGGGTTTTCTACCAAAATGGAGTGTGGAATTCCTAACCTGGACTTTCCATCCAGTTTGTTTTCCTTTTGTTGTGTTGCGCCTGGTAAGTTGGTGGAGTTGAGCCAATCGCATTGCACGAAAGTTTTTTTTTTTTTTTAGAGCCTATTCGCACCTAGTAGTTGTGTCGAATATGGTTCGCCCTTTTGTTGAGTGTGTGTGGAAAGTTAGTGGAGTTGAGCCAACCACATCTCACAAAAGTTTTTTTGGGCATATTCGCACCGCCTTGCTGTGTCGAATATTGTTCGTTTTTGTTGTATTGTGCCCGGAAGTTCGGTGGTGTTGGACCGATCACATACACAAACTTTTTGAACCCGCTTGCTTTATGTTTTGCGTTTTCACCTTTTTGGCTTTTGCTAATTTTTGAGGGAGCACAGAGTCGGTGACGATAGTGTCTAACCGCACTTTCGTGGGAGTTTTTAGAATACTCTTAGAGTATTTGTTTTTTTGTGGACTATAGAGTCGGCGACTATTTTGGTCTAACCGAACAAGTTCTTAGCTTCGTTTGTTTATCTATTATACTAGAGGTAGTTTCTAGCCCTCTTAGTTTGTAGTTTGTTTTGAAATTATTGCGATTTGAGTCGGCGACGTTGGTGTCCAACCGCACTTCTTAGCAATTTAGATTTTGTTACACTTTTGATGCATTTTAGAGTCGGCGACGATGGTGTCTAGCCGCACTTCCAAGGCATAAGTGGATTAGTTTTATTTTAGATGCGTTTTGAGTCGGCGACGATAGTGTCTAACCGAACTTAATAGCAACTTAGTTTTGTAGTTTTTTTGCTTTGTTTTGAAAGATAGAGTCGGCGACGATAGAGTCTAGCCGCACTTTTCGGATTTATTTTATAGTTGGTTTTAGGATTATCTACAGGTTGATTAGTTTTTTTTAAATTTCTTGTTTAAGAGTTCTAGTATTTTTTGACCCATCTACAGGATGTTAGTTTTTTTTGAAATTTCCTTTAGAAGAGTAAACTTATTCTTCAAAGTTTTGGATAGTCTTTTTGATCCTTTCGGAATAGATTTCCTTATTCTAGGTCACGTAGAGACATACTATTCTGATAGTTCTCTCTCGTTAGAATTTGGGTAAATCTCCTTAATAAATTTTGATAGTTGTTTTGACTTTTATTCTAAAAGTTTATTTTCTTTGAACGGTAGAGTCATATGTTTTTTTTTGGTAGAGTCGAAGTAGAGACTTTGTTTAACTTTTTAAATGTTCTTTAAATCTTTTATACCCATTACCATAAGGTAGAGTACTTGGGTAGAGCTTCTATTTTAGGAGTTATTGTTTAGTAAACCGTTTTTCTTTTTGGATTTAAAATGGTTTTGGATTTCGTTTGGCTATAGGTCATAAAAGAAAGTGTCCTTTCTTTTATTTTTTTTTGGGGAGGGATGTATTGTAACAGTGTTACTACGTGTTACAGTTTTTTCCGCTTACAAACAAGAACATTTTCCATCTATGGTCAATTGACAGCTGACGTTTTGACGTTCTGCTAATGTCAGACTTTTAGAGGGATAGTGGAATCACTTTTCGTTCCTACACCTCACTGAACAGGCGTTTGATTTTTTTAATCGCGGTTTATTAAGATAATCCCATATGGATTTTATAGTTTAATGCCTCTGGCAGATCCCTGAATTAGTTTTATAACTATGGGATATTAAATTTTTGCTTCAAATGGATTTGGGTAAGTATTTTTTGTCTGGTGAAATTTTGATCAAATTCCTTTGTCTGGTCATTCTCAGATGTTAACCTGATATATTGGTTTATAGGATCTACACTAATTATGGGATACCTACAAAAGGAAAGAACATTGGTCCCAGGAAGATCGACCTCTCATTTATACCAGAAAACGGTGAGATAAGATTTTCATTGTTCAGCAGTACCTTCGTATTCCAGAAACAATGGTATTAATGGTTAATTTCTATTGTTCCAGCTTGTGAAATAAACAGGCGTTTTTTTTTTAGTTTTTTTTATTTTCTCTAGTTTTTCTTCACTAGGCTGATTAGGGTTCCTTAGCCGGGTTTAATAAAACCAAACCCACATTCTGTTGTTGAAATTATATAACTGCCAGCTTTGTAAGTCAGGAAATTAGGAATAAACGTTTAAACCCAATCTTTAACTGTGTGCGGGGAACGTGTTGTCCTGCTGACTGCCTTCACCAGCCAACGTAGAGGTGCCACGGAGGAGCTCCAGGATCACATCCACAGAAGGGTTTGAAGAACCGGCGAGGTACCAAGTCTAATATTAACTTTTTCAGTCCTTCAGACATTAAAAAAAACAAGCAACTTCATCAACCACAAAGCTTCCACATTAGTAGCGTTTAATTTTAGGTAAATTAGTTATCCTACTCTAAATTATTTTAATACATTTATCACAATAGTATAATTACACGGCGTTCTAAAAATTAAATCCAAATTGTCTTACTGTTTTTGACATTGTTTCATTACTCTAGCCCCGCTGACTTGAGATTAGAGGTCCAACGCTCTCATATTAATGTTGTTCCGGTGTGCATTCTTTTCTAATCTAAACATATGGTTATTTTTGATGGCTTTTCTGATTTTTATAGAGGAATAAAGCTGGCGTCCGATTAATTCTTTTTAAATTTTGCTTTATAGTTCCTCACAGAAGTAAGTAATCAAATATTCAATTTCTTTATTACAATTGGCACCTTCAACCAATTGATATTTATCCAATTTTCAAACATAAAAACTTGTATTATAACGATTGACACCCATTAGTCAAAGTACCATATTACAATGTATCCCATATGCCAGTCTTTTTAGCCTTATTGAATACTTTCCTAGTTGAACCCCTGAGTTTGCCTAACCTGGAGTTCCACCAAGAAACCTGTCTCTGAGTAGTTTTTGTCTTTAGCGGGCAGCTTTCTTCGTATGCCATGCAAATGCCTTTCGTAAGTAAAGCTAACTGCATGAGGCTAGCGAGGATGGTGCTTAATACACTATCCTTAGTACAGATCCTAATGAGGAAGACACTACTAACTACTAATCACACTATCCCGTCCAGTCAATAAGTTTTATTTTATTTATAATACACAGGCAGCTGTCAGAGCTGATGCATGTGTATCTTAGGCCGGATTGCGTAAGTCTATTTTTAAAAGAATTCACTGAGGGAGCACTGATCAATGAGACCGATAACTGGTTCCAAGTACGCACAACGCAATTGGGCAATATGTGCATCCTCGGATTGCTGGTACATGGCCTGCGTTGCAGCTTCAGCAAGTATCCTCTGAGCCCTATATTATTGTTCATGGTATACGGTCACCAATTCCCTTACGACTGCCCTGCCCACTCTTAAACCGAGCTCCACTTAAGTGTGTGATAGAGGGGCGACATAAAAGTGACCAAAAGCATAGATATAAATGTGTATAATACATTAATGTGCATGTCAGGATGTATTCTGCTGACGTAAACATGTACAACATGTATAACGTATGTATAACGTGTAATGTCTGTAAGCCAAGATGTGGATGATTACTTACTATCCTTGATTACTAAATACCATTCATTAAACACGTTCAACATCATGTGACATGTGGCATAACGAGTATCGTATTTGACGGCTATGTAACCACTAACTAACCGGTAACTACTAATTACTACTACTTCGTGTCACAGGCTCTTTCTTGGTTCAGTGACCAACTTGAGATATATAGTGTCCCTGAAAGTGGCCTAGTGACCAATGGTGAAAGAACCAGTGTGGTAAAAGGATTAATTGTACCTCACAGAGGTGTATGATGTGATATGTCAATGTAAGTGTCATGTGCAACTATATTTAAAGAAATAAAATTAAATCACACTACTATTAACAACAAGTGTAACATGAAAAAGTTTGTACATTTGAGAACTTTGATTACAAGAGATGGCAAAATGAAAAATAGGTGGCTTCTACACCTTTGTGCTCCATCTTCGGCCACGATCTCACCTGTTGGAAAGTCCAACAGGTGAGATCGTGGTCAAACAAAGGTCTCCTCTTAATGCAATGAAGTGTTGCCTATTAATGTATATAAAATCGTTGCGTGGCTGACTGACTGACTGACTGACTGACGATCAACGCACAGGCTAAACCATAAGTCCTAAAGACCCTGAAGCCTGAAGATAAATAAAATAAAATATAAAGAAGATAAATAAAGGAATAGTCCAAGTTCCTAAATGTGATGCCTGTGGGATTGAAGATGTGTACCAACTTAGTTAGTGTCTGAGTGCATATATGTTAGAGAGAAAATTTGTAGGGTTTGATAAGTTCACCAGTTCGGTGCAGGCCTGTTCCAGAGCAACTTGGCTGTGCAGACATCAGAGATGCCTAACTGCTCCACAGGTTCCCGTGCAGGCTGGTTAGGTTAGGTTAGAGAGACATCCAAATTTCCAACGTGTTTAATATGCAGTAGTATTTTCACCTGTCGGGGCGCTGATTGATTTCTGAACATTCAAATCACATTCCTTGTGTATTATTGGCAATAAGTTTCAGCATAAAAATAGCAATAATATAGGACTCAGAGGGCACTCGCTGAAGCTGCAACGCGGGCCAAGTACCAGCAATCCGAGGATGCACATATTGGCTAAACACGTCGTGCGCACTTGGAACCGGCTACCAGATTCAGTGATCAGTGCCCCCTCAGTGAATTCTTTCAAAAATAGACTTGACAAACATTTAAAGTGCACTGATAAGGACTAAGATATACACGCATCAGCTCCGAGAGCTGCCTGTGTATTATAAATAAATAAATAAAGAAAACTAATTTTAAAAAAAAATAGTGGAAGTGGGAAAAATCTTACTAACAACTTAACTCCACCAACCTCATTGCCTTCTTCAAATACACGTCTAAGGATTCTATCTGATCGTTGAGCCACATCGGAAAATGTACGGGATCTCTGCAGGTGCGAGTAACAAATGTAACATGCTGTGTTAGGCATTCCAACTTCTGTATCGAGCTGAAACAAAAGGATTATTAGTATTAGCTGTTGGGTGAACATTGGAACTAAACGTTCAACAGCACGCAGGAGGTACAGACCTTGGCACTTGTTAGTTTTTCGTATGTTTGTAGGAGTTGGATGTCTTTCATGCGGTGCATCTTGATATCGCCGGCGAGACACACTCGGCACACAGAAGTAGACATTCTTGAGAAGTTGGCTATAAATAGACCCCTAATTAAGCATGGGGTACGGTAAATATACTTCTAGGTAGCTTAACAATAAATTGTTTGGGTTATACGTACGTAGCCGGTAGGACGAAAAGTTATGTGAATAGAAAAAATATTATTGTTGGGAGGCTTCGATAAAATATACTAGTAATTTATCGAAGTTGGTAGGCTAAAAACTCACGATCGGGTTAGCCCAACGATTTATTAAAGGTTAGCCATTCACCACGGCATAAACAGCGTAAGGTAAGTATCTAATCTTTTAAACAGATTAATACGCATATATATGTACGAAATTCTGTCTAGACACGCAAAATTCCGCAAGAATTGTAAAGTAATTGTAATTTGTAATGAAGTAAGAATTTTTATGTTTTTCTTTTATTTTTCCATTCGCCCTTTCGGGGCTCGGGCAGGCAGGCAGGCTAGTCAAATGTGTAACGTAGGTAGCGTAGACTACATCTACATATACCCAGGGTCTCCAGATTGAGTTTTTGAAATTTCCCCTGAAGTGATTAAAAAATTCCCCAAATAGATACTATTTCGACAACTTTTCCCCAGATATCTTGAAACTACCTGTTCCTTCATATATCTAGTTATTTGTGAACAAAACGCCACATTACATTATTGTAATGTTTACCAACACATGTGTATCTCATTTGAAAGTTACGATCAGTAAAAGTAATTGGATGGTTAAAACAAAATAATTTACTTATAAATCAAAACTCATCTCATGACCATCATTATCATCCAATAATAATTTAAATGAATCTGACATTAATATTCATTATTTAGGACTTCAGATCAATCATGTGACATTACAAAATTCCTGGGAGTAAACCTTGACTATAATCAGCCCCCCTATTCCCTAACTGAAAGTCACTCGGTGACTAACGTTTGACAGGAAGAATAAATAAATAAATAAATAAATAATGCTGGACAAGTTTACACAACATTATCTAGCCCCAAGCTAAGCCAGAGCTTGTGTTATGGGTACTAGTTAACTGATATACTTAATACAATATATTACTTAAATAGATATTTTTTATTATACATAGAAAACACCCAGAACACCCTGAACAAATATCTGCAGATCGCATAAATATTTGTTCCGAGGCGGGAATCGAACCCACAACCTCCTGCGTCGCAGGCGAACCATCGCCAGCCGTGCCACAGAGGTCGTCAATGTTGAATGGTTGAATGATCATCAATTAAAAAAAAAACTATTAAGAATTGTCAATTGATGGTAATTTTACTTGTCAAACTTTGGTCACTGAGTGACTTTCAAGATAGGGAATAGGGGGGCAGAATTGGAAAGGACAGGAAAGAGAAATAATTATCACCCATATGTATGCTTTGTATATGCTTCGTAAAACTGTTAATATTTCTGCCGTGACCACTGCCTTTTTCGGATATGCCGAGTCTGTTTTGGAGGTATGAAATTATAATCTGGGGCAATTCCACATTAAGAAAAAGAGTATATATATCAGCCAAAAGAAGTGTAGTAAAAATAAGTAAAATTAATAAAACTGATAGCTGTAGGCTTTTTTCACTGAACTTAAAATGCTTACATAACCCTGTCTTAACATATGAAATATCAACATTTTTGTAAAAATAATATAAACGTTTCCTAATTTTCTCAGTAGTAGGTTACGAAATGTTCTTCCCCAAAATTCCCTATTACGAAATGGTCT
Organism: Operophtera brumata; assembly: GCA_932527175.1. Classification (NCBI taxonomy): domain Eukaryota; kingdom Metazoa; phylum Arthropoda; class Insecta; order Lepidoptera; family Geometridae; genus Operophtera; species Operophtera brumata. The sequence continues at coordinate 16,202,961 of OW052238.1, read as the reverse complement.
TCCCCAAAAATTTCCCCAAGCTTTTCGTTTCCCCAAAAGTTCCCCAAACGTTTTATTTTTCCCCAAAATTGCGAAAAAAACCCCCAATCTGGAGACCCTGCATATACCAATAATACCAGAGTACTCTGTGGTAGACTACGTAGTGCTAATTTCCTCAACGGTCAAATCATGGAGGAATAAGTCAAATGCAAAGAAAGGAAAGAAATCTGGAAAAAAATACTACGTATTCTACCATATCAAGCATGGAGATATCAAGCTAGGAAGATGGACTTAATACCTCCATGATATCAAGGCTGCCCAGGGCGTCTAGCTTTAAAGTTTTTCAGGCCGATTGTTGCAAGACCAACCTTGGGCTTAATGCTCCTTTGGATGGTTCGCCAGTATAACTGCGTGTCTAAGGTCGAAGGCGTTGATTTGTTCTACAGAAGCTTACCCAATTTTAGGAAAAATCTCGCTAAGTAATGTTTTCACTTAAAATTTAGGTTTTATAAGTATGTTTGTTTTGTTAAAATTTAATTTCAATTTGTAGGACATGTTGTGTTTTTTGATTAATTTGTAATAATGTTTAATTTTTAATTTTATAATCTGTTCTCGCTCTTTGTGTGTATTTTACTTTTTTCGGTGTAGGTATACTATGTTGGTGACTCTAATAAATAAATAAATAAATAAATAAATATTCCAGCCGTATTATACCGTAGAGGGAGAATACCTGTATACCTACTCTGTCTACGTATTCTACTACAGTGCCACCAATTTATCTGTAGAATGATTCGAGGGCATGTCTACGGCATTTATCATGAAAGTTTGTTCCGTAGAGATCGTTTTTTTTTTTGTTTTTTTTTTTAACTTTGATAGACCTTTGTTTGACCACGATCTCACCTGTTGGAAAGTGACGATGTGGCCGAAGATGGAGCACAAAGGTCTAGAAGGCACCTATTCACTCTAGCCTTGAAGAGACCCAGATTATAGTTTTCAGGAAAGACAGACGACGGTAGTGTATTCCACTCCTTGGCAGTTCGCATTATAAAGGTGGAACTGAAACGTTTAGTACGAATAGCGGGTATACTAATCAGGTAAGGGTGGTACCGAGCCGTGCGCCTGCTCGTCCTATGATGAAAAGGAGATGGTGGGATCAGATCATGAAGTTCCTGGGAGCATTCCCCGAAATGTAACCTATAGAAGATCGAAAGGCATGCGACCTTACGGCGGTGCTCGAGACTCTGGATCTTTGTCTCCGCCATATGTTGCTCACCTATTAGCCTAAAAGCTCTGCGTTCAATCGAGTCCAAGGCAGCAAGCTGGTGTTTGGCCGAGCCATCCCAAACGTGGCAGCAATACTCCATACCAGCTCGGACTTGTGCTTTATACAGACTTAGAAGCTGTCCTGATGTGAAGTAACGCTTTACCTTATTCAGGATACCCAGCTTCATGGAAGCAGTTTTTGCCTTAGACTCGATGTAGGAGTCAAAGTTGAGAGTAGGCGTGCGTGGCAGCAATACTCCATACCAGCCCGGACTTGTGCTTTGTACAGACTTAGAAGCTGTCCTGATGTGAAGTAACGCTTTACCTTATTCAGGATACCCAGCTTCATGGAAACAGTTTTTGCCTTAGACTCGATGTAGGAGCCAAAGTTGAGAGTAGGCGTGAGTGAAACGCCTAAGAGCTCGAGGTGATCACCTATAGCTACAGGTACATCTCGGAAGACAGGAACTTGGAAAAACTGTCTTTTTTTCGCCGAGAAGAGACAAGCCTGCGTTTTAGAGGCGTTGAACTTGACTAGATTGGCATCGCCCCAATCGGATACAGCCTTGAGAGTCAAATTCAGACGCTGCAGCATCTCATCTCTTAACTCCAGACTTTAATTCTGCCTAGCACGCGCAGTGGAAACGTATCTCTCCTCTCTCCACAACTGTGCTGTCGTCTGCATACCTAGATCGTTCACACATAGAACGTTCACAAAAGCAAGGCCCTTTTTCGCCGTGATGTTGGCACTATAAGCTTGTCAATCTGTTATTGTCAGTTAAGTAGATTGTCATAGACTGCTCCGGTCGTTTTTGTGATAATATTTATTTACAATATAAATGTATATTATGTGTATAGTTTTGTATGTAGGTATATTGATTGTGTGAATATTTTGTTTTGTTGTTATGTGTATTAGTTTTTTTTTCAGTTAATTGTGAATCAATTTGTATTACATAATCACGTACGATTCTCCCTATACACCGTACCTTTATCTTTCCTCAAACTCCAAGCACTTTTTTGGTTTTATGTCAAGTTAATCACCTCTCATTGGCAAACTCTTGTGGCACCACTACCGGTCCGCTGAACACGCCAAAAAAGAAGAAGAAGTAGTAGAAGTGCCAAAGCCATTTGGAAGCAATGCAAGAGAGATTGTGTTGAAGATGCGTGCTTTTTGTAAGAGAGAAAAGGGAAACAAAGCCCCGTTAATTCCACTCAATCATATGACGTATGACCGTAGAGGGAGAATACCTGTATACCTACTCTGTCTACGTATGCCACCAACTTATCTGTAGAATGATTCGAGGGCATATCTACGGCATATAACATGAAAGTTTGTTCCGTACATTGCACAATAGCTCCACAGATCACAAAAGCAAGGCCCTTTTTCGCCGTGATGTTGGCACTATAAGCTTGTCAATCTGTTATTGTCAGATAGGCAGATTGTCATAGACTGCTCCGGTCGTTTTTGTGATATATTCTTCTTAACTTAGGTAATGGCTTCTGTGCATTATTTGCAACAATTTAGCCAATGTCAAGTGATATAATTATTATAGTTTTATAGTCAAGTCGTCAAGAGCCTCCGTCTAGTCCTAAACCAGTTTAAATTAATATTTTTCAATTTTCGCATTAATCACGCCAAAGCCAATGCAAGAGAGATTGTGTTGAAGGTGCGTGCTTTTTGTAAGATAGAAAAGGGAAACAAAGCCCCGTTAATTCCACTCAATCATATGACAGGTTAGTAAAATAGGGATACCAGCTTCCGAGACAATGTCTTTAGTACGGGTAATTAAAACTTACTAACATAACGAATTAAAATAAAGAAGTGCATAATCTCAGTGAATTAAATTTATTTCTTTATGATGTTGTCCTTGTTTGTGTTTTTATATATATTTAATTTTATAAAAAGATACAAATTTTGTGTCTATTTCAGGCATATCAGAGAGAAGAGTGAGTAGAATATCTAAAGAAGGTGAAGTTGCTGCCTCTACCACTCTACTCTACCCCCTACCACTGAGACATAAATGCAATTGAGTTTATATGTGGAGTCTTCTGAAGAGACGAGTAGCCAGCAATAATGTCGGCCAAGAAGCTGGGAAATATCGTGAAGTTAACTGAAGAAGCTATTTCAAGCTATTTCCCACCAGGATTGGCAAAAACAGTGAACACGTAAAAAATGTAGAAGACCAGAGGATTTTGTCTAAATGTCGAAGGTTTTGTAAGCGTGATGTATACAAATTGTTCACCGTAAGATATCCCCTGCCTTAGTTGGCGCTATTCCCAAGGCAGGGACATCTTACGGTGAACGGTCTGTAGGTGTGTGATGAACTTGATGGCTGGATGGATTATATTACTGATAATTGAACTGTCGTATCCGAATCTGTGCTGCTGTCATTTCCTAGACAGCAGCACAGATTCGGATACGACAGATGATGATGACGTTTATGCAAGTGACAGTGATATGTCTGGAATCGTTCCTTTCGACCATAATTACTGTCAGAAAAAATAAAATAAATATATAGTTTATAATTTAAATTGTGTCATCATTTACAACCTTACTAGTCTTGTAACTGTATATTATTTAAAAATAGGCAAGTAAAACATATTAATCGGTGGTAGGTACATACAAGTTTAAAAAAAATCAAACTCAAATTTTATTTATTCAACCAACATGGGGTCATTAGAATTACACATTACACAATTACACATTACACAGGTTACACACAATAATAACTTATATACCTAATACACATTACATTACATTAATTTTTATCCACAGTAGGTACATACAACTTCACACAAGCCTACCTAGATAATGTTGTCGGCGACCACCAATCACCAAGTGGGGTAAATGCTACATATATTGTTGGCAACACCATAGGCAATGCTGCCAATACATAAAATAAGTGCCTTGCTTTTGTGAACGATCTGTAGTATAGGTATAATGATAGGGTGGTACAGTGCCACCATCATATCTGTAGAATGATTCGAGGGCGCCACCATCGAAAAGGGTGGTCACCTAATAAATAATTTGCTGCAATCGGTATAAACATGGTTGTACACGGACCTGACGAAATTGTAAGACTATTTTTTATTTTTAGTTATTCATTACTTATTATTGATAATATTGATTAGTTAAGTATTGATACTTAGATAAATATTTCGGTAACAGGTAATCTGATACATAGGTTACATATAGGTACATAAATTTATTTTAAATCACATTATTTCAGGGTAACAAATATTATGTGTTCAAAGTGCTTTTATGCTTTGAACTGCAGTCTAGAAACATAACAATTATGTAATAATATGCTATCTCAGCCATTTTTTTAGTCAAATAAAAATATTTAACCGCTTGGCTAGCGCCCCCTACAAAACCTAAAAACACCTAGACTAGCGAGGCCGCGAAAAAAAAATGGCGTACTGAGGTGACTAATCACTAAATCGTCTATTTTGGCCGGATTACTAAACTAATCATAAAACGGATACCCTTACAACAATCTTGTTGAAATTTCCTATTGGTTTCTTGTATTTACATGTAATAATCAATTTAGAAGTATCGAGATTCTAATTGATAAAATAAAAATTCTAATAATAAAAACTACTTTCATGATTAATATGCCTACCTTTTGGTAATAACTAAAACCACTTGGTGTGCACATGTGTCGGCCGACACACTATTTTCCGCATACCATGGAATCCTACATGTGTCGGCCGACACAGTCCATAGAAGGTTTATTATATTGTCTGTCTATCAATCATTATTTAGTAACCGGATGCTAGATATTGCAACACTATTCCATAGAGGCATGATGGTAGACTGACAAAGAGGCAATAACCACTTTTTACGATCAAAGATAAGTTAGTAAACAATTAAAAATCGATCGACATCGACTACTAGAAAGTGCTTTGTAAAGATGTTTATTGTGATCTCAAAGTTAGTGGTCAGTTGTTGCTGACAATTTAGCCACAATGAGGATATGTTTTTTTTTTTTTTTTTACAACAAAACGATAAGTTTTTATAAAATAGTTGCTTGTAAAGAAACCAATAAGAAATTTCAAGAGGATTCTTGTAGTGGTATTTGTTTTATTATCCGTCCATTCATTAGGCCACAATTAACGATTTAGTGATGAGTCGCCCCATCCATCATTTTTGCCGTGATCTGCCCGCGACTCAAGGGATATTATACTCAGCTTTGTCCTCGAGATTAGCATTGGTTTACATGTAGTAGACACACGGTGTCGCCAATCTGCACTGTATTTGAGATATATATTGTTTTTTTTATGCTTGTGGGTAGGGTATCCTACAACCTTCATTACACATTTAGTGCTCCGCCAGTTCGCACGCGTCAAATTGTGCTGCGCATCTCATTGTTCGGTTAAAACAAAAGCTGATGCGCACACGACGCAGAGATAGAACATCGAGATCGTCGAGGAGGCTGTCATCGTCTTCATCGTCGGTCACATCGAGATCTTCGTCACGTTCGAGCTCCACTTCGCGTTCGCGGTCGTCGCTAGCCTGGAGACGCCACGGCGCATTGCGCCGGCGGCGCCACGATGTCGGCGCCGGCGGGGATAGCCGATGCCGCTGGACATGTTATGCATTGAAGGTTAACCGACATATTCGTTTTAAATCAATACTGCGGTCAACCTATGGGGTTATCACTTTATTGATACACGGGCGTGTTTGGTTTTTACGTTATAATATAGTGCTGCGGTTAGTCTGTGGGACTATCACTTTAGTATAATAGTAACGTAGTAAGTAAAAAAGTGGTGATGCGGTCATTCTCTGGGAATGTCACTTCATTGCTATACTTAGGTATATTACACCTGCAGCAATAAATTACTAATGCGGTCAGCTAATTAGGGCTGTCACTTTATTAATATTTGCAAAAGTATTACCTAATTTGGCAATACGATCAGTCTTAGGGGCTGTCACTCCAGGTGTGCCAATACCGTCCACCAGTGCTACTTCCGCCGCCGCGCCATTACCTTCCACCAGTGGTGCTGCTGCCACCGAGCTGACCTCAGCTAGAGTTTTGTCCCCCCAAGTGGGTACATCAGCATTCGCCACCAGCGTCGAAATCAATCTGCAGCCAACCCCTACAGATTCGACACCGGCTCTTATGATAATCACTCCTTTTAATACTTGGTGTTGATCCCTCATAGGGTAAGTCTTACGGCGAACACATTCAACCAGGCCTTGCCTTTCGTCTAGCTAGCTAGAGCATAATATAGCCAGGACGGGTTTGCCGAAGGAAACCCACAAGGAGCTTATGGATACGAGTAAGTTACCGCCGGCAAACTGCAATCTGATTGAAGCACCCACTCCCAATCCAGAGGTGAGAGCTGCTGTTCCCCAGGCTGTATGTAAAGGCAAAAACATCGCACCTCCACAATATCAAGCGTAGCTGAAGCTCTTACATCACTAATGTCATCAGAGCCAAAAAATACTGCCCTTATCCAAATATTGATAGACGCAATTAAGCTCATGTGCGATACAGCGCCATGTGCGTCAGAATACTGTTTCGAGTATACGCAGAAACTTCATACCTACTTCATACTCTGAGAAAAGATCTTAAAGATCAATTTCAAGCGATAAAAATGTTTAAACCTTTTTATTGTTTTAAGCCTTTGTGCTCCATCTTCGGCCACATCGTCACTTACCAACAGGTGAGATTGTGGTCAAACAAATGTTAAAAAAAAAAAAAAAACTGAGGCATTTAAAGACTTCCAAAGCCATATCTAAATTCAAAGCGGATATGAAACCAGCTCCTGCAAAACCATGTTTCATTGCTCCTGTAAAAAAAAAAAAAAAAAAAACATTTAAGCTGGCGCGCTCCTCCCCAGAACTATACAGGCCAAAAGGGAATCCGAGGATGAAACAGCCAGCCTTTGAGGATTGCCTCGCTACCTCATCGAATCCGTCGTGTCTTCCAGCATATCATCGCAGCTGCAACTGCCGCTGGTAAAATATGCCAGTAGACTGTCATACTTTCGACATCAATGGTCAGTCATAACGACTGTACTATAATCATACTGTTATATTTATCAAACGTTGTAGAATGGTATCAAATACCTTTTTCTCGTCCTTTAAAACTAACGTACCGGCAGCAAAAATGCTTTCTGCTATGGTACAACTAAAATACGAATGTTTGATTCGTAAGCTTTTAACAATAGGAGCCATTACGGAATGTCAATTCTGCCAGGACTCAATTGATCTCCTATATTTTGTATGCCTACCAAACCCTAACTAAATACCTAAATTTAGCTGGAAAAGCTGTAAACGGCCTTAAAACATGTTTCCAGATAATGTTTTATGAGTACCTACAATAGACCTAATAAACGCATATTTTTTGATACGCGTAGAAGACCGTTCTTAGCTTTCAATTTGATGACAACTAGGCTTTTAGAAGCCTTAGGCTTTATTACAACCTAACTTCGAAAATAGTAATCTTTGCCACTACATGATACCATTATGTAAATTCATGAGCTTCATAATCGACTCTTATAATTTACAAGTCACGTCACCCGACGAAAAGAGATCAATAATCAAATCAAAACCAATAAAAATAAAAAAAATAAAAAGTTTAGTGGGCCTACTTACCTGCCTACCCAGCCATCAAATACAGTTGGCTTTATACAAAAACAATGAAGCGATGCATAAGCGATGCAAATATTTGACCCTGAAAGATGACGACAGTAAAATTATGACAAACACATGAGCATAACATCGTCAATATTTCCAGATCTTGAGTGGTGGTCTCATACGATCATTCATCCTATAAACTGCATACGTTTGCTGCTGGGAAACACACAAGTTTGTGTTTTAAACTATACGTTTTGAATTGAAAATGAAATCCGCAGCGAACGTGTTAAGGCGCTATAGGTCCAACGAAAATTTTTGTTCGAGGCGAAGAATGTAATGTAATGCGTATAAAAATAAAAATAACATAAAAGCCAACAATAGGAATTACGGTGTAAAATTGTACTCTATCCGCCCATATATGGAAAAATACATTACTATGAAAAAGCAACCACCTAATCTATGAAGAAACAAACCAAGTTTCATTTATAAATTTATAGCGATGCCTCAACTTTGGGATGGGGCGAGCGGCTTGAAGTGGAGAACGCGCAAGTTGGATATGAAAGAAAAATTCATGTTTAACACGTACATATTCATTAGTTAGAAATTTTAGCTGCCTTTTTTGCACTCAAAATCTTCGCGAAATCTTATCACGACTGCCAAAATTCGTTTACAGGTTGACAACATCTCGATTATTTCATATACCTTTAAATCTCGTGGGAGGTGTGCAGTTCCCTCACTTTAAACGTCACCCGTGGACTCTAGCAGTGGTGTGAGGAACGCAATCTGTATGTTCTTGCTTCCTACATTAGCTCACTCGAGAATGATGTTTTGGATGCAGAATTACGTCGTGTCCATCCAGACATCGAGTGGGAGCAGTATGATTTCGTATTTCAAAATTTTCTGCTATGGTTTGGGAGTCATTAATTTGATATACCTATTTGTCAGAGGTTTAACAGAAAGTATATCAAATACCTACATATCTTGGCATAGATACCCAAACGCCTTTATAATAGATAATCTTACGATTCCGTGGTCGGATCTTTATAGTTTTTCTAACATTTGCCGTTAGATTGAAGGCATTGTGGAAACAAATAATGACAAAGCTAAAGGAATCAGAGTAGTCCCATTTTGGCCCACACAAACATGGTACCTATTTTATTTAAGATTATCTTAGTTTCAGAACTATTAGTCTTTAAGCCCTCTGACACGTTGATTATCTCCCATTCCATCAATCGAGATGTGCATCGGAAGGTTACCCTGGTAGCCTGGAAGTTATCAGGACGTCTCTATTGAAAAAAAGTGTGGTGTACCCTTAGCTTCCATACCTATAACATTACATTAGCATCACTTTCAAAATGTTAAAGCAGTAAAACACATGCTTGAAAAAGTGGTAAAATTTTGACAATCTATTAAAATTAATTCATACATGTGAATTGTATACCTACCTACTAAGTTTTTAAACACAATTATGTATATGAATTGGGTGAAAAATATGGAACTTTGAATAGCAGTAGGTCTTAGCTCTATATTTTATTCCTGGTCAAGAAATAGCCAATAATGATCAAATCAAGTGTTTCTTAGACTAGATTTTATTAGACTGCGTCTGCTATTACCCAAGTATACATGGTACACATAAATTATTGTACTCAAATCCCTAGACATCTGGGGTACGACTCCTAAAACTGAGGCTGACATAAAAAATATTGAATTTCTTTAAGATAAAATTAACATTAAGATACTAGATTTGATAAAATCATCCCGCCCTCGATCAGCCGGGATACAGCCAGCGCTGATTCAATATGTCCTTTTGCTACATTGCGCTGTTATCTAAGTAGGTATAACACAAACTTTATGTAGGGATGATAATCTTTTTATGTGTATTAGAAGAGACACCTCACAAATCCATAACTTCTGAGACTTCGTGCAGATGGATCAAAACAAATATAAATAAGTAGTTTTGGAATAGATGTGTCCATCTTTACCGCCCATAGCACAACACATGGTGCTACTTCTAAGGCTCACGAGCTTTGTTTTAATTTGGACATTGTAAGAAAAACTGCAGGGTGGAGTGATAGCTCCCGAAAATTTAACTCAAATAAGTAAATCAAGATGGTTCTTTCGCAAGAAATATCATGAATGATTAATTCGATGATTAGATACAAGATAGATAAGTTGTTAATTTAGAATAATGATTATAATGTACCATACATCATGGTATGGTATATTTAATCAGTGTTCAATTGATAAAACTATTTTTTCTTTGAAAAGTTGATACCTTCACTCTCAACATCTACATGTAAACCAATGCTAATCTCGAGGACAAAGCTGAGTATAATTAATGATTAAACGAACTTACCTGTACGTGAAGTTCTATCATAATTATACGAGGGCTTTGTCCGAAGAGATTAGCATCCCACCCAACCCATTTAACATTACCCAAATTATGAACTAACATTTACTGTAACGTAGATTTACCGATCAATTTACCTTACATTGTACGTTCAAATATCAACATTTACAAAGAATTACGTATTGCTCTAAACTAAATGAAGGTTGTAGGATACCCTACCCACAAGCATAAAAAAAACAATATATATCTCAAATACAGTGCAGATTGGCGACACCGTGTGTCTACTACATGTAAACCAATGCTAATCTCTTCGGACAAAGCCCTCGTATAATTATGATAGAACTTCACGTACAGGTAAGTTCGTTTAATCATTAAGTATACAAGCGAAATCGCGCGACTCTACCGGTTAATAAAAATATCGTTATAACATTATTTTTCGTTTATTGAAAACTTTTCACACAGTAATTATCAGGAACCCGAAGTATGTGAATTAATACCATTTTATGATCGAGTGGATAAATTCCACTGAGGTATTTCCTCGATATCTGAGTCACTGTCAGTATCGGTGTCAGAGCCACTGTCTAAATTGTCAATAAAAGGCTGATCTAAATATCCGTCTTTTTGACGATATTCCCCTTCAATTTTGTGCACGTGTGCACAATATTTATGTAATTTGGAGGCATCAATAGTAGGTACTGAACGTGTGGCGTCGGGTTTCGAACGAAACTCGCGCCAGTCACAGAGGACAGTTTTTGGACGAAGGTGACGGACAGAAAAAAAAAAGAAGATAGATCGCGAGTCCTCCATAAAACAAAAAGCTCTAATTGCTAACTTTTCCTCAAGGGCTACAAGCAAAGACTCTGATTCCTAGATTATCAAACAGATCGAATTATTATCATTATTATGTTATCATACGATCATTTTTTGTAGCTGGTACACAGTCAAAGTTTTGATTGATTATGTGAAAGACAGGAATAAACGTTTTGTTTTTTGTAATTCACGACTCGTGAATCACTTCTCAATCACCACTAACTGATCCCCTAAAAACGCTTTGGTCACTAGTTGCGGCATATTTTAATTTTTTTGCTCTATGTTTACGTCCGCTACTTTCCTTTTCATGGAACTCCATATAATCTCTGTGGGATTTAGGTCACAGTGATAATATTACAATAACACAACACAGGATAATACAATATAAAATATACAACGATTTCGGGAATTTATTTAATAATAATCTGGTATCACTGATCTGTAGCGACTGACACTAACAGCGAAGTGACATTTTTGTTTTTCAAACCTACTTTCAGTTTTGGCCTGGCCTAGTAGTCTGTGGGCCGTTCTACATCTACAGATAAGTTGATACTTGGTGGCACTATACACAGAGTACTTTGATATGCACTATACCTACCTATATAATATGGATTATATAAATAAAAATAAAGTAATAGGTACCTAAAATACTCACGGAGACTTGTGTTGAACAAACAAACACAAGTTTAGAGTTTTGTTTTGAGTTTTTGTAACATGTTTTTATAAAGTAAAATATGATAGACTGACTGAAATAAATATAATAAAATAAAGTCCCCAACAGCATACCATTTAGATACACAAAAATGGAGGAGGAACATAAAAATGATATCTGCCGCGTATGCTTAAATTGTGACTTCGATAGTAAACCTGGCGAAAATTTATCTTTGTTCGAAAAATACAACGATTGTATGATCTCGGACAAAATGAATGCCCTCACCAACATCGGCATCACTGAAGGAGATGGCTTGCCTGACAAGATATGCCCAACTTGCCTCCTGGAACTAGAAAGCGCCTTCGAGTTCAAGGTAAAATGTGAAAAAAACAACGAAATTTTACTGTCTGCTGTAAACAATGTTTCAACTCAATTAAAAAGCGAAGACGACGATCTTTCTATAAAGGATGAATGCATAATTGATGATAATTTCAATGTTCCAACACCATTGGCAAGCGACGACACCTCTCTCTCTATGAAAGAAGAATACCTAGATGATGACAACAATACAGATGGGGACGAAAATATCCCACTGGCTGACTTACAAGCTGCTGACGCTGACATAAAGCCGTTCATCGAGCCGCCCAGACCCAGTAAAGCAATAGACTTGAAACTAGAATGCCACGACTGTGGCGGATCCTTCAAGAGTAAGTGCAAGCTTCGTGTGCACTGGAAGAAGGTACACATGACTGAGCAACTGAAATGTCCAAATTGCTTAAGTAAGTTCAAATCCTATGCAGCCTACAACTCACACAAGAAACGTAAATTGACCAGTTGTGTCACGGCCGGCAAGGTCCGCATCGAAGGTGAAGGCAAGCACCGTGTATTCCACTGCAAAGATTGTATTTATCACAGTGAGCGTATTAGTGATATGTCAGCACACATAGTCATACACTCAGGAGAGCGCCCGTTCCAATGTGACATTTGTCTTAGATCCTTTACTCAACACAGCTCATTGTCATCACATAAGGAAGCCTCTCACAAAGTGTACATAGCTGAAGGAACCTGTCACTACTGTGGAAAGCATATTCAGGGTCGGACAAAACTATACAGACACATGGAACAACATAGACGTAACAATTTTCCATGCAAGATTTGCAGCATTGTGCTAAAATCCAAAAGCAGTTTCAAGAATCATATGAAAAGGCATTCCGGCATCAAGGCCTATGCATGCGAAATTTGCCCAAAGTCATTCTACACACAAAGTGAACTCTGCAACCACAAAACTAAAGTTCATCTCAAATCAAAGACTTACAAATGTGAAATATGCGATTACACTACTTCTACGAGCAGTGCATTGAAAACACATCGACCAAAGCACTCGGCTTCAAATGCTGGTTGTAATGTTTGTGGCATGTTTTTTGACAATGATCTACAACTGACCCTCCATAAAAAGAGGCACACTGACAGGCGTTATCAGTGCCCTCACTGTGAAAAGAAATATTACTCAGGGAAAAATCTTTCTGCACATGTAAGGATAAAACACAGGATTGTTAAGTTGAGTGGACGTGGACCAGCTTTTAAAGTAAACAGTGTGAAGAGTGAATGTCCAAAAGCAAAAAAATAAAAATCAATGGCTGTTTTACATATTGTATTCTTACTTATTTCAATTGTTTTAAACTGAATACGCACCATAAAACTCCACGAGATGGTGTCTTGAGTTACACATAGATTCAAATATCAAGATGTGGTTGATCTACAAAATTTGCATTATGTCTATAGACTTAAATATTACTAGCATCACAGATAAAATAATACTGCTAGGATATATGATTTTGTCATAACACCAAATACCACCGAGTGCAAACTAAGTCATAGCCTCGTTGTTGTCCGATTTTAACATTGAAAACCATACCGATTTTGACACCGTATTTTATTTATTTAAATAACAAGGATTATTTTGAATAGTCTTGTAAAATAAAACTCCTGTTCCAAAGCGACCAAAACCTAGAAGAATCAGGCAACAACAAGGTCGGTTTTTTATTAAGATCCTTCTAACTACTAGGGAGTGCCTGCATGGTGCCTTGAGAACAAGTGGAAGCTGATTCAAAGAAAAAAGGAAAACCAACTTAAAAGCCTTAAGTAGGCAGTCAAAAGTAAGATGCTAGAGAGAATCAGCAAAAGTTCATAAGGCAGCACACGCTACTACGCTTCATATACTCATAAATAACACATTATATGCAGGTGCAGACATTGCAAATTGACAAATAAGATGTCGAGGGGCAGAGCGACATCAGTCCACGCGGCTTTATCATTAACATAGTCATGTGTAATGCGCTTTCTTAATTAAGTTATTCTTTATGTTGGATTTAAATCTTCGAATCGGAAGTTTAGAAGCACTTTCTGGAAGTTTATTATAGAACCGAACGGAATTCCCCATAAAAGATCCACTTACTTTTTTAAATCTAAATTTGGGAATATTTAGTTTATTTTTATTTCTCGTGTTAAAACCATAGTCCAGTAACTTTGTCGTCTGAAAGTATGGGGTAGTATGCGTCAAATCAGGTAGTTCTGATTTTTTGCAGACTTTTTTATGATGTTTGGCCTAATGAATAATAAAGTTTTTGACCTCGAGCGCCGAACGCAACCTTGTCAAAAATCGAAAAAAACTGTTTTTTTTTTCATGTTTTGGCGATTATAACCCTAATGGACTAGTTTTTGAGAAAACTTTCAAAGGACGTTTTTAAAGTAGACTAAATTTGCTACAATATGATACTAGAACTGTATCTGTAGACCCAATAGTTTCTGAGATTAAGCCTTTCAAATTTTATAATTTTTCTCGAACTTCGAAATTTTTTGCAATATTTTATACGTTACTCGTATAACTCTAGCGGGATGAAGTGGACCCCAAAATGATGACCAGAGATGTTTTCTTGCGGGTGCACGAAGGGTTGTGGGAACGCGTGCAGCTGCAGGAAGGCAGGATTAAAATGCTCATCAGTCTGCAGGCACTGCAGCGGGGCCTCTTGTGATAATATACCTGATAATTGAAAAAAACAGGTAATAACTCACGTAGGTACTTGTTCCGAGTAAAACACCCGACTCGAGTTTCTGGGACTTAATACCCCCTTCCTCAAGGAGTATACGCGTCGGCTTCCCGGCGATAACTACGGATGCGCGCCCGGAGCTCACGACTGGTAGGTACCGGAACTTCGGCAACACTCGCACTCCCGTCATCACCCGAATGGCATGAATCATCGCCCGTACTGCGCCGATCATCGTAAAGTCGGGAACACACGTAACTCACAGTGTCTGGATTATTGACTATCGTAGTCAAAGACTTTGCAGGTCCGGTGTCAAGAATTGGTTTCCAAGCATGCGGCAACATCCATCCCTGGTCTCTGTTGAAATTCGGTTGGCGGTGAATTTCTATAGCCTCGCGTATTTTCCTTGGCACCCAAAACTTCTCTCTTGCCAGTACAGAAGCTTGGTCAAACCTAATAAAATGAACCGCACCCGGGAGACACGCATGTTCAACTACAGCCGATACCTAATATACCTGATGTTGCAGTAGTAGATATCCCAGAAGGCAACGATCTGTCCGATGTCGAAATGGAGGATGACTTGTGGGCAAAAGACTTCGACGATTCACCACCATCCCCTTATGGGGATATAAATTGCAAAAAATTGCGAAGTTCGAAAAAAAATGATAAACTTTGAAAAGCTTAATCTCAGAAACTATTAGGTCTACAGATACAGTTCTAGTATCATATTGCAGCAAATTTAGCCTACTTTAAAAACGTCATAAGAAAGTTTTCTCAAAAACTAGTCCTTTAGGGTTATAATCGCCAAAACTTGAAAAAAAAAGTTTTTTTTCGATTTTTGACAAGGTTGCGTTGGGCGCTCGAGGTCAAAAACTTGGATTATTCATAAGGCCAATATCATAAATAAGTCTGCAAAAAATTATAACTACCGGATTTGACGCATACTGGTGATGTATAAAGTTACTGGACTACAATGCAAGTCACTTTTTCTCAGATAGTCAGATAGTCAGATAGTCATTTAATCATACAAAAGGTACACGTCAAACAAATAATTTTCACAAAATGAGTCAACAAGTACACATCGTACTTAAAACAAAAATCAAAATAACAAATATACAATAAACAAAAAACATGTCACATCTAGGATTACCTAGGTAATTAGATTAATTTGAGGCTAGTGAACTCATCGTAAGTGTAGAAGGTCTGCTCAATAAGCCAGCGCTTCAACCTGGACTTGAATATGCTGATACTAGGAGCTTCAGTGAAATTTTTAGGGATCCGGTTGTAAACTGCCGGACCCATGACATGCGTCAGTTTGTTGGATTTCGCCAACTTACGCGGGACCGCTTCCAGTTGACCCGCACGGCGCGTTCCATACGTGTGTGACTCACCAACTCTTTTAAACGCATCCTGGTTATTTCTCACGTGTACGGCCACCTGAAAAATCACCAAGGATGGTAACGTGAGGATTCCCAGCTCCCTGAAATGAGATCGAGCGGAATTGTCTCTCGGGATTCGTACGATTGCTCGTATGGCGCGCTTCTGCATGCGGAAAGCGCGCTCCCACTCGGCGGCGCGCCCCCACAGCTCCGTACCATACTGCAATAGAGATTGCACTGTGGCAAAGTAGCAGGACCGCACCACCTCCCTGGGAAGGAAGAGAGACAGCCGCCACAGAGCGAAGCACGCTCCGCCCAGTTTCCCGCATAGTTTATCTATGTGAGATTCCCAAGTGAGGCCACAGTCTATCTCGAATCCCAGGAAGGTCGTCCGATCCGCTTGTTCAATTTTAATACCATCAGCAAAAACCACTAGTTGTCTGACTTGATGCCCAGAGAGGCAAAAGTGGATGTAGTGGGTCTTCGTTAGGTTTAGCACGAGCCCGTTTACCTTAAACCACCCCGCTAGTTGGGAAGCCGTGATGTTCAAATTTTGCTCGAGTTGGTCGATAGATGGCGCTGTTACAACCGCGGCGACATCATCAGCGTACATCATAACTTCAGCAGCGGCCACAGACTCTGGTAGATCATTCAGAAGTAATGAGAAGAGAATGTTTGAAATGGATGACCCCTGCGCCACGCCCATTGTTGTCGTTAGTGGGTCAGACCTCACCGTACCACCAGCCCCCACCACTATTTGGGACCTGGCACGCATCATATTTAGTAACATGTTCAGTGGTGTATTGGCGATGCCGTAGTGACGCATTTTTATCGCCAGGACCTCGTGGTCGGCCACATCAAAAGCTTTCGAGAGGTCGCAGCACAGTACCGCTACGTGCTGTTTCCTCTCACGCGCGTCCATCACGCGGCGAATTACATCGCGCGTGAGTGACGTGGTCGACCGGCCCTCGCGATATGCATATTGGCGGTCAGACAACGCTTGCATGGACGTCAGGTATAAACCTATCTAAGTGTTTATGTGTATATAAAAAGGTTTCGTAGATGTATTGCGATATTACCGTGAGAATCCAACTAGTCCTTTCATTTTTAGGGTTCCGTAACCAAAAATTAGGGAACCCTTGTAGATTCGTCATGTCTGTATGTCTGTCTGTCCGTGTATGTCACAGCCACTTTTCCGAAACTATAAGAGCTATGCTGTTGAAACTTGGTAAGTAGATGTATTCTGTGAACCGCAATAAGATTTTCAAACAAAAATAGAAAAAAAACAATAAATTTTTGGGGTTCCCCATACTTAGAACTGAAACTCAAAAAATTATATTGAGGTTTCTAATATCATTTTTTTCTAAACTGAATAGTTTGCGCGAGAGACACTTCCAAAGTGGTAAAAAGTCCCCCCCCCCCCCCCCCCCGTAACTTCTAAAACAAGAGAATGATAAAACTAAAAAAAATATATGATGTACATTACCATGTAAACTTCCAACGAAAATTGGTTTGAACGAGATCTAGCAAGTAGTTTTTTTTAATACGTCAAATCGTAATCCGTCCAAGAACTTTTATATTATGTTACTTGCTGTTACGGAACCCTTCTTGGCCGAGTCCGACTCGCACTTGGCCGCTTTTTTTTTATTCTACCAATGTTTCATGCAAGCATACGGCCCACCTGTTGGTTACCGTAGCCTTTGGACGCCTGCAATACCAGAAAAATAAAACGCGCGTTTAAACGCCGACCCATTAAAAATTTCCAAACACCCCTTTTGAAGAACCCCATACTGTAGTCACTTGGGAAAACCTCAGCGGGAGATCATTCACCGAACGAATGAACCGATTTCGATTTTTTTTTCTTTGAAAGGTGAATTTGCTGGGACTGTTCTTAGCTATGTTTGATCAAAATCGGTTCAGCCATTTCATTGCGTTGAGGGTTTTTTTAATTTTTATAAAATTAATTACATCTCGATTCAGGAATCCGTTTGGTGCCAATTTTTGTAGGCGTCAGGAGTCAGGGGATTTTTGTAGGGACCCAACAGTACCTACCTACGTGTACCTACGAGTATCCGCCAACTACCTAACCCTTGATGCACGCAGAGCCACAGAATAAAATATTAGGCAGGGTGTAGGCACCTACTATCAGGTACCTCATCATCCACAGCCTGATTTCACCCACTGCTGAGTATAGGCCTCTCTTTGCCTGTGCCATTCCTTACGGTCCCATGCCAGTCTCATCCAGGTTCGGCCCGCGACGCATGCGATATCGTCTGCCCATCTAGCTGCTGGACGACCAACGTTTCTGTACCCAGTTCTTGGACGCCATTCAGTTAGCGCCTTACTCCACCTATCATCACCTCGTCTTGCCAGGTGTCCTGCCCAACTCCATTTTAGTTCCGTTATACGATTCCCAACATCTTTGAGCTTTGTTCGACTTCGTATCTCTATGTTGGGAACACGGTCTATAAGCTTGATGCCGAGCATGGCGCGTTCCATGGCTCTCTGTGCAACTCTCATTCTGTACACAGCCTCCTGCGTGAGTGTCCATGTCTCGGCACCGTAAGTCATGGTAGGCAGAACACACTGGTTATAAAGTCGGGTCTTCAGACATTGTGGAATTTCAGCGGACTTAAGAATGTCGTCCAGTTTGCTGAACGCCGCCCATCCAAGTTGTATCCTTCTTGCGATCTCCTTATTTTGATGTTCTTTGCCAAAGGATAGAATATGTCCAAGATAAACATACCGGTCAACCATCTCCAATCTCTCATGGCCAACCATTACTTGAGGGTCTGTGATGTTAGAGATGTTTGCCATCTTCGACCAAAGTAAAATAAATGGACTGGCCTTACTCATACAAAACGTCCGTGAAAAATAAGACAATTCGGATTTAGGGTACGGTCAACAAATAAACTATCTATCTATCTATCTATCCAGCCACTGCTGAGTAAAGGCCTCTTCTCTATAGCGCCACTCCTGGCGGTCTTGTAAATAAACTAGGTGAAATTAAATTATTGAACTTCTTAAAAACTGTATTTTTTTAATACTTAATACTTTAACAGATGCAATGTGTTTTCTAAAGTTATTTCAGTAGGTTTATACATACATACATACATACATAGACACACGCCTTTTTCCCCGAAGGGGTAGGCAGAGCCTCAATGTGCCTCTTTTCACAGTGGGTTGCACCATCGTGGAATATAGACGTGACAAGTGGTGAGCTCATCGCCGCCATTGCTTCCCACGACTGACTCGGCTAACGCCTTCTTCCAGTAATAACACATTCCATAATAAGCTAGCAGCCAGGACAAATCTTATACCAACGAATCTTATCAACAAGATTGGGTTTATAGTACAAAAAATCGCCGAAAAAAATGCAATTATTGAATGAAACTTTTAAAATACATGGTTCCCTTCTGTTTTATGTAGTTACGTATCTATTTTTCAGCTCTCAAACATACACAATATAAATCAATAGAAAAACAAGTTCACCTAAGGTCTTCAGCTCAATCAATTTGTGAAAAATATATTTTTCATCACTCAATAAACTAAGAAAATATCATAAAAGTCGTACGGAAACATAAATGTATAAAAATTCCAGTATTTAAGAAACTGCAGAGTGCAGTTTTAAGAATTTTGCATAATGAGTTTTTTTATACTACTTGGAATGACAGATCAAGAAGATGGCCCACCTGGTGTTAACTGGTACCCTCTGCCTATGAACAGTGCATTACCTCAGGTCACGTCCACCTAGGACGCGCCCTATGTGGCATTCCACTGCGCCCGCCACCCTGAAACATAAAGATGAAAAGTCCCATGTGGCCGTAATTTAATCGGCACCCTTACCCTTCAAACCGGAACACAGCAATGCGAGCACTACTGCTTTGCGGCAGAAACAGGTATGGTGGTAGTACTTCCCCGGACGAACTCTTTCACAAAAAAGCTCTACTACTACTAACCGTTTTTTGGCGTATAGAATTCATTGTGTAGAAAATGATCAGAGCTAATACGGGAAAATGTATTCCACTTCCAAAAGTCGTCTGTTCTTGCTCGTCTTATGACTTCTATCCATTTTTGTTTACTTTAGTTTTTTTTTGGAAAGCTATAAGGTTAATTAACTTGCCATTACATATTATATGCAATTACCTAAAGCGACGTGCTTAGCAATGTTTTGGCGTAAATAATGCAAATTACAATTCTAAATCAATAAGATACCCCTTAGGCATCAGATTTTTTTGCAGTCTGTACCGGACCATCCGTCATGCGTGAAGTCTTGTCAAATATTTCGTCGCTGTAGTTGGAAAACTAAATAAGTAATAACAACAACAAAACCAACATCGCGAGAAAAACGCGATTTACTGTTTTATTGCGTCAAAAATGGCAATAACTTTTTTATCGTAACTAATTTTTCAGTCCGTGTTTTGATATGTTATAGATTGGTACTGTATCTATTTTCGAATTTAATGATAATACATTTTAGTTCTTTTGATTAAGAGAAAAAAATAAAAAAACGACTATGTATTTTTCCCTCGCCAAAGTTTTGAATAATTGAAATGATCTATTATTTACTTATTTTAATATGACAATCCTATCCATGGGTATAGATTTATATAATATTAAAATAAATTTTAAAGTAAAACCAACTTATAATCATTTCTTTTTATCAAGACTGAATATTAGAAAACTACTGAAACACCTACATTATTTTAGCAGACTTATAAATTCAAAGTAAGTGACATAACAAACTTATCATACGACTAATGCTTATAAAATCAACAAAATGAAAAAAAATTGTGGAACACAATAATTCTAAGTATCAAAAAGAAAAAGGCATGTCGACTAAAATTAAAACTATCTACGAGTATAAACTTGTGTCTGTTAACTTTCATTAAAAGTGGGGAACATTGAGATAATGTCCTGGGGCGTAGTCCTCCTTGTCGCTCGTCCTCTAGAGCAAGACGTGTCCATCGACATGTATGGGCCATCATAACCATGCAATAAAGTCGATTTCGCAAAATGTGTTAGTTATGTAGTTTTCCTACCACACGACGATTTATAAGTTTTTTATCAATTGATGAAAATTATATTACAAAACCTTTACTTACGAATTAAATGCGATGCCTGAAGCTTTATTTGTATTTCTTGTGTTGTTTGCACTTGCAGAACAGCACAGGAAGGCATTGTATCACCAAGGTATCTAATTTTGGTATTTTTCAGCATAGCTGTCACTCGTTGCCGTGACAAAGACTGACTGAAGCGAAGTATACTAGCTAGGTCTGTTTAGAAGCTTCAAAACTATCGTTCCGTAAGGCCCGTCCATTCATTTTATTTACGTCGATGTTTGCCATAACCTTTGTCTTGAACATATTCATCCGAAGGCCTACCTGAAAAGAAGCATCATAAAGGTGTTGTAACATGACTTGGAGATCCTCGAAGTTTTCAGCAAAAAGTACGAGGTCATCTGCAAACCTTAAGTGAGACAGGTAGACACCATTGATGTTAATCCCGCAATTTTCCCAGTCGACCGTTTTTACGATGTCCTCTAGGACAGCCGTAAAAAGTTTAGGTGAAATGATGTCTCCCTGCCGCACCCCCCGCTTGATAGGCACAGGGTTTGTCAAGTTATGCAGTCGTACTTGTAATGTTGCCGATGTGTAAAGCTCCCGGAGCACATCCACATATCGTGAATCGATGCCACAGCGATGGAGAGCGTGAAACACGGCCCAATGTTCGACACTGTCGAAGGCCTTCTCGTAATCGACGAAAGCCATACAAAGAGGCCGGTTGTACTCGCGACACTTTTCCATCAGCTGCTTCACCGTGTGGATATGATCCATGGTCGAAAACCCGCTCCGGAAGCCAGCCTGTTCGGTGGGTTGGCACTCGTCTAGCTCGCGGGTAATACGGTTGGTAATTATTTTTGAGAATAATTTATAAATTTGAGACAGTAAACTAATGGGTCGGTAGTTGTTAAGCTTAGCAACATCTCCTTTCTTATGTAAAATTGTGACTATTGCGTTTTTCCATTGTTCCGGTGTTCGAACATCATCCATGACTTTATTAAAAAGCTTTGTGAGAACCTTGAGAACTGGCTTACCACCTGCGCGAAGCAGCTCGACCGTCATTCCATCTTCACCAGGAGATTTGTCCGTCTTCATTTCGTAAAGAGCTTTTGAAACTTCACACGGTAGTATTGGTGGCAAAATTTCCGTGTTGCGGTGTTCCAATGGTGGAGCTCGGGCGTCATCTTCTGGGAAATTAGATTCTAAAGATCTGGATGCATAAAGTGCTTCGTAAAACTTTTCGACAATAGACAAGAGCTTATTCCTATCAGTCACTATGTTACCATTATCATCTTTAAGTTTAATTATCTGCTTTGAACCTGAGCTAGTCTTCCTTCTAAATACTTTTGGACCTCGATATGCTTTAATGGTATCAGTGATTGTATTAGTATTGTATTTTCTAATATCTTTCCTTATTTCTTTATTTATTTCTTTGTTAATTCTGTCTATCTCTTTCTTATCCCTAACTGTTTGGCAAATCATATCTCTTCTTTCATTAATTAAATCTAAAGTTCCTGGCGATAGTTTTTTGGTCTTCTTACGTGGTCCGCTGAGATGTATTTCGTGGTCTCAGTTATGACTTTACAAAGCAGGTTATGAGTATGGTCTACATCTAGGTTAGACTCTTCGAGACCTTCAAATTGGTTCTTCAGATCTACTTGAAAGGCATCTGGGAGAAAAGTGATTTCTTGTTTTACATATCTTCTTTGTGATGTTATCATTTTTGCTCTTTCAGTTTTAAAATCAAATCTTAGCGTAGCTCTCACCATTCTATGGTCGCTCCCGGTCTTAAAGCGCGAGAGAGTCGAGACATCAGTAACTACGTATTTATGGGAACTTATGACGTAATCAATCTCGTTTTTGATCTTTCCTCCTGGAGCAACCCACGTCCACTTTCTCGATGCTCGTTTCTGGAAGAAGGTGTTCATTGCGTAAAGCTTTTTGTGTTCGAGAAAGTTTACGAGGGCTTGTCCTCTTTTATTTCGCACACCCAGACCGAATCCACCAATGTATTTTTCATTTAGCAATGGCTGACCAATTTTGGCGTTGAAGTCACCTATAATGGTGTTGTAGTGGCATGGTGCGTCATCTAGGGCTTTTGTTATGTCGTCATATAGTTCCTCCACTTCTTCGTCTGGGTGATCTGACGTTGGAGCGTATACTTGGATTATCTTGAGCGAGTATCGTTGGTTGAGTTGTATTATCACAAAGCAGACTCGAGTGGAAACACTCTTGATGTTAATTACTGACGGCGCCATACTTTTCGCTATTAGAAATCCAACCCCTCCATAAGTGGAGTCTTCGTGGCCTCGGTAGAAGAATAGATCACCTGAAGTGAGCTTTATCAGGTCTTCACCCTTTCTTCTAACCTCCGAAAGCCCTATTACATCCCATCTGATGGTCTCCAGTTCAACTTGAAATTCTAACAATCGTTCGTCCGTTCTCAGCGTTTTGGCGTTGTAGCACGCCAAGGTCAGGGTCGTTGGGTTGTGGCAGCTGGGCGACTTCCAGTGATTCTTAGCACCCTCTGCCCCGCCGGAACCATGACCGCTGCCAGAGTCAGGAATAGCGGGGCTGCTGGGGACTGAGGGCCGTGGTTTTTTGGCACTTATCATACAAAGAGGGTTTAGCCGTAAAACGCCACGCTGGCCAGTGCGTCTTGGCGAGTTTTTCTCCCGTTCACGTTAGCCTGTAGTGAGAAGTATAAAATTTGCATATAAATATTGCACTTCTCACTACAGTTACCAGGGGGGACCACATGGAGGTGTGACTCGGAACTGGTACAGCAAAGTTCTGTGCTGTAACTCGAAACATATTTACCTCACAGAACCCTGCTCCCCTTAACCCCCCCGGTCCTATCAGGTACCTACTATTATTTATTCTGTGCTATCAGCTACAAAAGTCCTTGCCCAGTTTCAAAACATTTTTGCTTGCATCTAACTCGGCCCCTTTTGTACGCTTAGCTTGTTTGGCTGATAGTACCTACGTGACCGCATCTTGAAAACGTTTCATCAGCAGCAGTGAGTACCTAAAAATTCTCGTTCACTGATCATCAGGTAAAAATCCGCAAAACATCCCCATCTGTGATAAGGTTCTCACGCATGATCAGTGATCTTTGACTTCGAAGCCCCGTTTCGTCCGCTCGCTGCCGTGTGCCGCCAAGCAAACCGCACCGCCCGCCATTTTCAATTTTGTTTAGTCTTGTTTTAGCCGCGTTGCGAGCTGCACGTGCTGCTATACCGCGCATCTCAACGATCGTGACTAAAACATGATCCCGCTAAAATAGTTCCATTGTGCATATCTCCGCGAACTAACTGTGTAGGTACTAAAACAATTAGTGCTCGGTTAATAACATTTAGTGAAGTCTTCGCTTGAAAAAAGTTAGTTTGAAACAAATATGGACAGGTGTGTTAAACAGTGAATTTAAATTGGTGGTGAAGTGAACTGTTTGGCGACTTTTCGCTGTAGGAAGATTATCTAACGGTAAGTTTTAATTACTTTTATGTATGTAGGTAGGTACCTACTTGAGTACCTACGTAGTTACTTAGGTAGCTGTACTTAAGTAGGTAGGTATACCTAAAATTGGTGGACCAATAAGAACTAAAAATTCACAAATGACATGTGCAGGACAGGAGGCGCACCGATTTCTTTCACCACACTGGTTCTTTCATCATCAGTCGCGCCGCATATCACAGGCCCTTCAGCTCCACCATGTAGGTGTATCTATCATGTAATAGATAGGTAGGTAGGTACCTACCTCGAGTGATTAGGTAGGCAGGTAATCTACGTCAAAAGTCAAATCACATGATTCCCAAAACACAAGATAGGTAGAGGTACGCTAAAAAACATTCCTAAAACACCAAATTCGCAAAATACATGTAGGTAGAGGTATTAGAAAGAAAGAAGAAATAAATAATATATATATTTATTTGTATACAAGAGCTACACAGAAACACAGAACACACCTAAACCTGCCTAGGTATTCTAATATCTTAATAGGTGGGATAAGTACCTACCTACTTACCTAGGTTAGTCCAGTCCGGTCAAATTGTGGTTTTAGGTGGAAAATTGTGGGGTACCTACCTAGGTAGGGGGTAGTTTCAACGATTTGTCTCTGGGTAGTTTTGATTTAATTTTCTTCTAGGTAGGTATTGTACCTATATGTTTTTTGGGGTGATGAATCCGACTCTGATGATTCTAGTTCCGTCACGTAAGATAAAAAAAGGTCATAAAACATAGTTTTGCTTTAACAACATAGGTAGGTACTCTACCTAGTAAAATGGCATGGAGATTTTTTTTTCTGCTAAAGAAAGGCAAATGTGCAAGCGAGTCACCAGATTTGCAGAGACAACCAAAAAATGATAATTTTGAATTGGCGCTATAGCCCGAATATAACGTTTCATGCATACATACATACATAGACACACGCCTTTTTCCCCGAAGGGGGGTAGGCAGTGCCTCAATGGGCCTCTTTTCACAGTGGGTTGCACCATCGTGGAATATAGCCGTGACAAGTGGTGAGCTCATCGCCGCCATTGCTTTCCACGACTGACTCGTCCGACTGACTGACGACTGGTTCGTCTGAAAAATAAACCTATGCTATGAAGTTTGTTGGAATTTTTATGCACTTTTATTTTATTTAAGTTTTTTGTTCATAGTATATTTCATTTAATTTCATTTATTCACAAACAATTAAAAATCGTGTCGGAAATTAGGAACATTTAAAAAAAATACACACGTTTACAAAAATTCATAATGTCAGAGGAAATAAAATTATATAATAAACCCTATTTAAAATTATCACATGTAAAGAATTATCAAATTATCGAATTAAGAATTATTTTTCAATACCTCCAAGCTTTTATCAAATTAGTGATCGTAACCGTGTGCTGATCAAAATGAGCCTAAACATGGCCAGTCTACTATTATCCCTCCAGGAGTTCCGCTGTCCTTTCGTCTCCATCATTAGATCAGCTCGCTGTCACCATAATATTGCATTGTCATCGGAACTTGACAGGTATGCAAATTATCATCTCAATCGGTTGAGGATCTGCTTTAAAATTCAGTTGCAAGATTCCACCCGGACAAACATACATACCTACATACCTACATTGCAAGTTAAATAAAAGCTTGTAAAAAGAAGGCACACACATGTATTAATATGTCTACCGAAGGTGGAAGGGTGCCGGTGAAATTACAGGCACATGAGACTTTTCATCTTTATGTCTCAGGGTGGCGGGCGCAGTGCAATGCCACATAGGTTGCGTCGTAGGTGGACGTGATCTATGAGGTAATGCACTGTTCATAGGCAGAGGTTACCGCTTAACATCAGGTGGGCCTCTTGCTTGATCCGTCATCCAAGTAGTATAAAAAAAAAAAAAGTATCTAGGTACCCGAAGTGCTGCTGTCGTGTGTGTGGTGTGGTCCATCGTCCTTGGGATCGTCGACTATGTCATCACAATATCGTGTTATGTCGTCGTCCAATCTGTCACCATCTTTCTGCACGTCCAGGATGACTGGCAGATAATGCTGCTAGCATTAAGTCCTGCACTATAGTTTTGTGTGATTTTTTTTAAATAAATTAATAAAATAAAGCACCTTTATGTCCCCACTGGGAGGTTCAGCCAGGTTGGTCTATTGTTTTTTTTTTTTTTTTTTTTTTTTTTAGTGCTGGACAGCTTGCACAACATTATCTAGCCCCAAGCTAAGCAGAGCTTGTGTTATGGGTACTAGATAACTGATATACTTAATATATTATATAACATAGATAGATATTTTTATTATACATAGAAAATACCCAGAACACCCTGAACAAATATCTGCGATCGCACAAATATTTGTTCCGAGTGCGGGAATCGAACCCGCAACCTCCTGCGTCGCAGGCCGAGCTTCGCCCGCCGCGCCACAGAGGTCGTCCTCTGTGTGTCGGGGGTTTGGCGAGGTATCCTGTTGCAACACCTTGATACCACTCCTGGGAAAGTAGTGAGATGTAACATTATTCCTCTCTCGTAATAGGAACACGATACTCGCCTGAAGTCGAATCACTTGCTTATCGAATTGTTTCCGTCTATGTTATCTATCTATCTATGCGCTACCACAGAATAAATAATAAATAAATAAATAATGCTGGACAGTTTACACAACATTATCTAGCCCCAAGCTAAGCAGAGCTTGTGTTATGGGTACTGGATAACTGATATACTTAATACAATATATAACATAGATAGATATTTTTTATTATACATAGAAAATACCCAGAACACCCTGAACAAATATCTGCATATCGCACAAATATTTGTTCCGAGGCGGGAATCGAACCCGCAACCGCCGGCGTCGCAGGCGAACGTTCGCCCGCCCCGCCACAGAGGTCGCCAATAGTGCGCTAAGATTCTAGTTGCCTTATAGGTTACTAGTTAACCTTATAGTTACGGGTAGTTTCAGGATGAAAAACCAGCCCCCCCCTCCTATTCCTCCCCTCTGGTAGCCTATGTCACTCAGGGTGAATGTAGCTTTCCAATGGTGAAAGAATTTTTGAAATCGGCCCAGTAGTTTTTGAGTTTATTCATAACAAACATACACACACACAAAAATACAAATCTTTCCTCTTTATAATATTAGGGTAGATGTAGATTAGTGTAGATATTTACTATTATAAGTCTTATCGCTGTATCGGTTTCCCATTAAATATTAAAAAAAAAAAAAAATGGATGGCCTTAATTGTCTCCTAGGGATGCGGGACTTTATGGTAGAAAGCTAATAGAACCAAATTCAAAACGGAAGCCCAATTCTCTTAATTAATTTATACACTGAAAGTTGACCGAATCAAGACTGTATTGTGAATTGACTGAAGAATTGGTATTCTCCCTCATTCTGCTCCCTGAACAACAATATAATCTACAGTGCTACAAGGAAAATTTGGCACGTGGCGCTTTTGAGGAAGTAGGTAATCATCATTAATCTGTATCAAACAGTGCCACAAGGCACCATTTTTTAGGGTTCCGTAGTCAAAGACAAGACCCTTATAGATTCGTCATGTCTGTCTGTCTGTCCGTGTATGTCACAGCCTTTTTTTCCCGAAACTATAAGAGCTATACTGTTGAAACTTGGTACGTAGATGTATTCTGTGAACCGCATTAAGATTTTTACACAAAAATTGAAAAAAAACAATTATTTTTGGGGTTCCCCATACTTAGAACTGAAACGCAAAATTTTTTTTTTCATCAAACCTATACGTGTATCTATGGATAGGTCTTCAAAAATGATGTTGAGGTTTCTAATATCATTTTTTTCTAAACTGAATAGTTTGCGCGAGAGACACTTCCAAAGTGGTAAAAAGTGTGTCCCTCCCCCCGTAACTTCTAAAATAAGAGAATAATAAAACTAAAAAAAATATATGATGTACATTACCATGTAAACTTTCACTCAAAATTGGTTTGAACGAGATCTAGTATGTAGTTTTTTTATTTTTGGGGTTCCCCATACTTAGAACTGAAACTCAAATTTTTTTTTTCATCAACCCTATACGTGTTGGTTTTTCTATGGATAGGTCTTCAAAAATGATGTTGAGGTTTCTAATATCATTTTTTTCTAAACTGAATAGTTTGCGCGAGAGACACTTCCAAAGTGGTAAAAAGTGTCCCCCCCCCCCGTAACTTCTAAAATAAGAGAATGATTAAACTAAAAAAAAAATATAATGTACATTACCATGTAAACTTTCACTCAAAATTGGTTTGAACGAGATCTAGAAGTAGTTTTTTTTAATACGTCATTAATCGTAATCCATCCTAGAACTTTTATATTATGTTACTTGCTGCTACGGAACCCTTCATGGGCGAGTCCGACACACACTTGGCCGCTTTTTTTACATTCATTTCATTTCATTTATTCATGTCCTTTGACATATTGCATGTGCTTGGACAAGTCAAATTAACAAAGTAAGTAGGTAAGTAGGTAGGTACCTCAGTTTTTACACAAAAAATAGAAAAAACTAATAATTACTTACACAAGCGATAAGTTATCTGCAAAAGCATCGTCAATTATAATATTAAATATAAACCATTAAAATATTTCAATAATCACATTTCCATAAACAAGGTTTTGTCAACAAAAGCTTCGTTCAACTTATAATAACTTTTATTAATTAAATGTCCTTTTATAAATAATTTAAATGAGTTATCAGACATATTTTGTACATTGTCCGGTATTTTATTATACAATTTTATTGAGGTGCAGTAATAACTTTTGCTTACCTTAGCTAATCTAATTTTGGATAAGACGAGGCGATTTCTATGTCTAGTATTATAATTATGTACATCTGTACCTATGTCTAGTCAAGAATCGACTAGGTACCAGTCCTATCCTATCCTACTAATATTATAAACGCGAAAGTTTGTATGGATAGATGTTTGTTACTCTTTCACGTAAAAACTACTGGATGGATTTGGAAGAAACTTGGAATGGAGATAACTGGACTCCCGGAATAACACGTAGGCACATTTTTATCCCGATATTCCCACGGGATCGAGACTTACGCGGGTGAAACCGCGGGGCGCTGCTTGTATTAAATAAGAACAAAAAAATAAATAACAAAGATACGATGTTCACAAACACAAAGCCATGTGTTTTGTTGTTGTCACAAACTGTGTAGATTTTGCTAAAAATAAGTTTAAGGGAAGCCTATTGACTTTTCACAAATTATGTGACTGTCGATTGTGTACTAAGTATGTTAATTATCGTTGGCTACATTTAGGCAGTAGATTGCAAATATGAATTGGTACAACTATGTTTATCAGTTACCAAACCAGGACGTTATTGTTGCAGTAATGGTCTGTCTGTATGTCACCTTTGTAACAGGGCGATGACCCGCGGTCTTAGAGTGAATTAACTGTAAACTGGTGCTGTAAGTACCATTACTAGACTAGACGTAAGGTAAACTCTTAATTTTCGGTGTGTGGTATTATTATGTCTATAATTTATCAAAGGGTATTTTATTAGGTACTTCAGTAAAGCAATCGGTAATTATTTGATTAAAGCATTTAAGAATTTAGGTATTATGTAAAGATTTATCGGCAAAGTTTCTGTGAAAAAAAAGGCCAACTGCGCGTCGGAACTCGCACATTTGTGTTCCTTACCAACATAGAAGAAATAAATTGTACAAGTTTAGTTAATCCATACACAAATTTAATTTTGTTGGTAGGTAAATAGAATTAATGGAATTAATTTCGAAAAATAAAAAAAAAACCTCAACTCAATGAAACGGCTGAACCGATTTTGATCAAACATAGCTAAGAACAATCCCGACAAATTTGCCTTAAAAAAAAAAAAAAAACTAATTCGGTTCATCCTTTCTTGAGCTACGATGCCACAGACAGACACACACACAGACACGTCAAACTTATAACACCCCGTCGTTTTTGCGTCGGGGGTTAAAAATTTGAAAATTCTCAAAATGTTTCAAAGTGCAACCCACGGTAAAAAGAAGCCCATCTGAGGCTCTGCCTACCCTTTCGGGGAAAAAGGCGCGTGTCTATGTATGCATGTTTCAAAGTGTCTATTTTTTATAAACCTATTGTGGCCCGCAGCTTGGCGGCGGTCCCCCCCAAAGTTTTCCACTTATTCCGGTTTTTGGCAGTTCCCACCAGTCTTTCTCGTAAGCCTCGAGATAAAAAAGTTAATTAGTGAAGCAGTGCTCTACAAATCAGTGCTCTACAAATCAGTGCTCTACAAATCGGTGCTCTACAAATCGGTGCTCTACAAATCGGTGCCTACAAATCGGTGCTCTACAAACCGGTGCTCTTCAAATCAGTGCTCTTCAAATCAGTGCTCTTCAAATCAGTGCTCTTCAAATCGGTGCGCTTCGTGGAACGCTTCAAAGTCTCGATCATTTCATTTTTTCATTTCATTATTTATTCAATTCTTATGTCAAAGTTCAAACAGTCATATATACATATAACTACATAGTAACTTACCTATAAACTATACAAAATGCATTCTAATTCTACTAAACATTATTTAATTATGTACCAAATGGTATCGTAACCTCGTTTGGGCCTAAGGAGGTGGGATCAATGTCGTCAGCATCACAAAACTTGTCAGTGAAGAACTCATCTATTGAATAGTCATAATAACCAAGTATTATTAATTTGCAATCTTTGACTTTAGAACCTAAACATTATCTATGCCTGAATGGCTGATTCTATGCTCGCGAGATTTTTGCAATTCTACGTAAGTAACGATTTGTCATCTCACTCCTGAGCTATAAACGCCTCCTGCGGCGTTGAAGATTCACCATTACGTGGATTGTCATAAACCGTGAAACACGTAACATAACTCTTGAAACATCTCAAATATTTCAGTACGGTCGGGGACTCCGAATGGAATTCTACGTTCTAAAATAAAACATCTCTTTCAGATACAATTTTAATAAAAGTCAAGTTTTACCTTTAAAAACAACTTGAAACTTGAGATTCAAGTACTAAAATACGCCGACTTAGAATGGAGATTAATGATCGATAGATTGCCATAATTATAATAATAAGTGTTTTTGTGAAAAATATATTTTTCAATACAAGCTTTTATAAAATTAGTGATCGTAACCGTGTGCTGATCAAAATGACCCTAAACACGGCCAGTCTACTATTATTTATCCAAGAGTTCCGTTGTCTACCTTCCGTCTCCATCATCAGATCAGCTCGCTGTCACCATAATATTTCATTGTCATCGGAACTTGACAGGTATACAAAATATCATCTTAATCGGTTGAGGATAACTGCTTTAAAATTATATCTATAATTAAATTATAATCGTATCTAAATCGGTCAAACCGTTTTGGGAGATACATGGGAACAGTCGTTTGCACTCACAAACAACCTCTCTTATACGCATATACCTTTTCCGTTCCGTCGTGGGTAAAAACCAAGAGGTAACGCAATTGAGAGTCCTTACTTTATATCAGTTGTATCCAAAGACGTGCATGTATTTAATAAATCGTTGGTTGTATCTAGAAAATTATTCAAGTATCTTATGAATAAATGATGATATTTCATATTTATTCTACGTACCGGGTCTGCTTTGTTTGCGTTCTGTGTAACGCCATTTTTAACCCCCGACCATGAATAAAGTACTACATGGATACAGTGCTAAAATAGCATACAGTGTTCCTTCTTACTCCTATCCTAGAAGATAGCTTGCTATCCTATGTTAGAGAGAAACAAATATATTGTCACACGACAGTCGTTTTTCCGTTCCGTACCCTGAATATTGGTACCATGCATGTACATCTTCCTAGATTGGTACCATGAATGTAGTAGTAATTGGTACCTAGTTTGACATTTGGCCTGGTACGAGTTACACAAATAAAAATAGATAGATATATGCTTGTCTCATTCCAACACATGAATACATTCATATAAAAGAATGAGACTGGTATAATCGATACCGGTTCGTTTTTAGCCTTAGTTCCATGCTTTAGTTCTTCTTCAGAGCCCCCGACGCAAAAACGACGGGGTGTTATAAGTTTGACGTGTGTGTGTGTGTGTGTGTGTGTCTGTCTGTGGCATCGCAGCTCCCGAACGGATGAAAAAAAGAAGTTTTTTTTTTGTTTGAAAGGTGAATTTGTCGGGAGTGTTCTTAGCTATGTTTGATCAAAATCGGTTCAGCCGTTTCATTACGTTGAGGGTTTTTTTAATTTTTACAATATTAATTACTTGTAAATATAAATTGCAACGTTACATTGCTGTGGTGTGTCCGTTCTAAGAATAGACCCCTCCGTCTCCTCCCGTGGATGTCGTAAAAGCCGACTAAGGGATTACCCGGACTATTTGATAACATTCGTTGGTATAAGATTTGTCCTGGCTGGTAGCTTATTATGGAATGTGTTATTACTGGAAGAAAGCGTTAGCTGAGTCAGTCGTGGGAAGCAATGGCGGCGATGAGCTCACCACTTGTCACGTCTATATTCCACGATGGTGCAACCCACTGTGAAAAGAGGCCTATTGTGGCTTTGCCTATACCCCTTCGGGGAAAAAGGCGTGTGTCTATGTATGTATGTATGTAATTACTTGTCTACATGTGCATTTTACATTTTGCAAAAAAACTGGTGTACATTTTGCGAAGTGCCATTGAGAAAAAGTGCGATGTACACATTGATCTCATAATAAGAATGTCTTTGGGTGTACATTATATAAGTTTTTTGTGAAAAATATATTTTCCAATACAAGCTTTTATAAAATTAGTGATCGTAACCGTGTGCTGATCAAAATGAGCCTAAACACGGCCAGTCTACTATTATTATCCATCGAGAAGTTCGGTTGCCCACCTTCCGTCTCATCAGATCAGCTCGATGTCACCATGATATTGCATTCTCGTTGGAACTTGACAGGTATGCCAAATTTCAGCTCAATCGGTTGAGGATAGCTTTAAAATTCAGTTGCAAGTTTCCACCCAGACAAACATATTAATTGCAAGTTAAGGTGGTTGCTCTTTCATGCTAACGTATTTGCACAAAATATATTATTATTATTTTATTATTTATTATTTATTTATTAAGAAACAAGTACAACACCATAACAGAAATCCAAAGCGATGTTGCATGCACACAATTATATAACAATAAAAAATAAAAACAACCAAGCTTAGAATAAGTAGGTAACGCCTACCGAGGATAGACATACAATAATAACTAACACTAACTACTTGCATTAAATATTCTCTAAAACAAGCTGCGCCATTTCCATGAGCTTCGGCAAGCTATGACAAAAAATGTCAACATTGTTCTCTGAGAGAATATTAACTAAACGGATGGCGTGTGACATTGGGGCAAATTTGAGCAAGTTAGTTCTAGATGTTGGCTGACTGAGCATAGCGGGGCGGCGGCGCGCGCCCACGTACATGGGAGAACAGAGTATAATTTTACACTGAAATGACTGTTGTTGGCTTTTATATTGGTCATTATTTGCGGCAAATCATATTTGGTTGAAGAAAACAGTGGATTAATAGCGAAAATAACATCGAAATTTTAGTCCATACAAGTAATTTCGATGTTATTTTCGCTATTAGTACACTGTTTTCTTCAACCAAATATGATTTGCTGCAAATAATGACCAATATAAAAGCCAACAACAGTCATTTCAGTGTAAAATTATACTCTGTTCGCCCATATTAGTGCAAATACGTTTGTATGAAAAAGCAACCACCTTAATATAAAGCTTGTAAAAGTGGACGTTTTGCTCCTTTTGCAAGTCTTGATTCACTAGTCAATGTATCCGTTGATGTCGTAAAAGCCAACTAAGGGATTACACCATGGGAGGGGCAGCTGCATCCACCTGAGTACTTAACACCAATACTGCGATCACCAATCCGCCTGCCAAGCGTAATGATTATGGGTAATCCCCATTGCTTCTTTGGGGGGCCTCGTCCAACAGTGGACGTAAAAAGGCTGATGGGGATGCACTGAAATTCAAACCTTTAGGGTTTGAATTTTAGTGGTGCAGAGAGTTGAAGTTTGTATGAAAAGATAACGTGCTGAAGAAGTTGCCTATCTAGGGTTACCAGATGACAGGATTTTTCCTGACATGCTAGGAAATTAGGCCCTCTGTCAGGAAAACAGGAACAATTATAAATTGTCAGGAATTTTGGAAAATAATTGTGTTTGTAACTACTAAGAAATATTACTATAAAAACTTTCGTGAATCATACTCGTATCAAAGACTCTCGAAACGGGTCGAAACTATGGCGGTGCTTACATCGATTTAACGGAACGTGAAAATTTCCCGTTTTTATAAAAAAAAATACTGAGAAATTATAATATTTCAGCAATTTTATTAACAAACAATAATAATTTATTCTTATGAAGTTGAGTTATATCTAATAATAATAAGTTTTATATTCTCTGTAAATAAAAATCGGAAAATCTAGTGAAAAGTCAGGGATTTTGTCAGGAAATCTCATTTTTGTATACCCTATGCCCATCTCGTATTTCACAGAGGTAACAGTATCTGTACCATTTAGATATGAAAAGATCCGTTTTCACGAAAATTATATATTTTCGGGGAGTTTCCGGAGGATATAATTTACTCTTCCACATTGAAACGTATTATTAAGGTGGAACCCGGGCAATAATGAATTAATAATGCTATCACGAATATGATCTCTTTCAATAAAAAATAATTAGCTCTTGGTTGAGATAGCGAAAGTTGATTACGCGAAAACTAGGAGTTTATACCCCTTTTTTTTTTTCTGTTTAGGGTATTCGTTACCTAACTGATGATATTTATGAGATACTATCAATAAAAACATATGTGTGTTGTCTCTCCTAGTCTTCGCGAAATCAACTTTCGCTATCTGAAGAAATGTCGATGAGCTAAATTAAAAAAAAAAAAAAAAAAAAACTTTTGACTTGTGTTCACTCAATGTGGCTGGAAAATTTAACATTGGTGTTTTTCTTCATTATTTAAGCTCAACTGGACACAAATACTTTTTTTATGTTCTCCGCGCCTTGTCTTACCCTGTTTTACCATTTATTTCATGTTTCTCGAATTTTTTATTTTCGTTGAACTAAAACGTTCGGTACTTCAGCCTCATCTGTAATGAGCAAAAAACACCTGAATTTCGCGCCACAGCGAGACCATCCACCTGTGGCAAACTGGAAAATGACGCCGTCTGGTGTTGTCACTTGGTAGCCCCCGGTGGAGTTCCAGACCACGTTTTCTTGGATCATGGATCAATTTCCGAGATAATTATATAACCTACAAACGGCGTTGATAATAGGCAGCCTTATTTAAATTCCTAGACAGTTGGAATACCTTTGGAAAAAGTTCTATTCCCTTGGCCACCCGTCATTGGCAGCTCAGCCCGTTTCCCGCCATTATCGGAACCCGATTACTCTCCAATTTATAAGCATTTATTTGCGATTACCACGGGCCGGACTTTATCACGCGCTGAATTAACCCTTAGGCTCTAACTGGAGTAGGCAGAGTGATGAGCGGAGCGTTCGCAGGCACGCCTGTTGGAGACAAGATAAGATTAGATAAGATATCTTATTTGCCAATGAGGAGTGGATCCGGAACTGACCTCATTTTGTGATGTGGATGTGTCGAGACGTCGTAGGTTGTCAATGAAACACCACTTCACCACCCGAAACTCATCTCCATCCCTGTTTATATTTTATTGATATTATCATTGGTATTTGTCGCCTCGTTGGTTGCGGGCTGTTTCTAATATATAAGTAACAAAACGCAACAAGATTCATTACTTTCCCACGACTTCAACGCAAGAAAATTAATTAGCTTTTTCAATATCTTAACATATATTATCAAATAACCAAAAGTATCTCAACTGTACGTTACGTTAGTCAAGTAGAGAGATCAGTGATATCGATGTAAACGGTTTTTTTTTTTGAGTTCTGCTCATGATGGCGCGTTCGATTTTTGAACAAACATCTTTCCAATGCCATATGGGTATTTTTTTACGAGATTTCCACGAGTTTCCACACGAATTTGACGTTCCAAATTCAAATCACTTTATTCCCTATGGCAGGGCTTCCCAAACTTATTCTTGATCGAAGGTGATATCATCTCTAACTTTATTTGCTTGATTGTTTGTTTGTAATGGGTAAACTCAAAAACTATGAGACCGTTTTAAAAATTATTTCACCTATAGCAAGGTAAATTATCAGCGAGTAACATAGGGGTGGTGGTTTGGGGAATCCCGATACTATATACCCGTGCGAAGCCGGGGTTAGTTATCAATAATTATGTGTTATTAACTTATTCCTCATTATTTGAGGAGTAATTTCAATTACTGCTATGTGCCCTACCACTTTTAATGCGCTAATCTTTGTGGGACTCAAACCGCCATTTTGTTTTTTGTTGTAATATCGTATAATGATTATTTTAGTGGTATTTTAACCGGCGTAACTTGTTAAAGAGCACATTTGTAGTGTATTGCGTGTCTTTTCGAATGGATGGATGTTGTCCACCAAAATCTCAGTAATTCTGCCACCGTTTTACTAGATTATGGCTTGAGTGATTTTATCAAAAGAATATACCTACTTGACATTGGCAAAATTGAGGAGACTCCTGCAGAGGCCATAATTAAAAGAAGAACTATATCTTTGTGATTCTTTTAACGCTCTGCTCATGCCGGGCGGACCTTACAATTAGACAGATGTACTAATGGCGCCCATCTGCGGATTATCCCGAGGATATTAATCGGCAATAACCAGCAGAAAGGCTGCTGAAAAATGCGCAATTCGCCTGATGACGGTCGGCTAACTGATTACAGACATTAGCACTGAATAAGGGTTGTTGTGGGCGTTTTGTTGATAAACTGGAGCGTATTTGCTTCGATTTGTCCTAACCTTTGAAGAGGCAGACAAGAGCTAAATTCCATCACTTTCTATAACGCAGTTAAGTTCAGGTAAGTTAGAAATTGACAGAACAGCGCACGCGCTACGAAAAGTGAAGGAAAATCACGAAAAACTGCATTTAAACAAATATTTGTTGCGTAATAGAAAATATAAATCGACCATGCCCTCTAAAATAATATTATTTGTTTGTGGATTTCCCGCCACGCTATAGCCTTAATGATATCATTCGCCGGGCCATTACCAGCGTTAACATTCCAGCCATTCTAGAACAGAATGGTTCTACTACGTGACGATGGTAAGCGGCCTGACGGCATGACTCTTGTTCCGTGGGAGAAGGGTAGGCTTTTGGTGTGGGACGCTACATGCGTTGATACCCTTGCGCCATCTCATCTGTCCGGAACATCAGTTAGGGCCGGTGCGGCGGCAGATTCCGCTGAGGACCTCAAAAGACGCAAAAGTCTCGACAGAGCTTACTTATTTGAGCCTTTCGGGGTTGAGACTCTGGGTCCGTGGGGTTCCAGGCCCTTCGCGTTTTCAAAATTCTTTCAGGGCATCTGGTCGAAGCGACGCGTGACTCGAGAGCTGGCTCTTATCTGGCTCAACGCATTAGTATTGCCATTCAGCGTGGCAATGCAGCCAGCATCTTAGGGACGCTTCCGTCTGGTAGTGATATGGATCAGTTGAGCTACCTTTAGATCGCTTGCAGCGGTCTTCAGGTAGCACAACTGTTTCATATGTATTTTGTACATACCTTGTATTATTCTTTCTGTAAATAAATGTATTTATATTATTTGTTACTCTTATTAATTGTATCAATGTACCTACGCTGATAGGTAATAGAGATATTTACGTTATAAGCGTAGGCATTGTAGAGGTAAGATCACGATTTATTTTTATCGAGAAAATTTATCAAAATCGTGTTTTGGGCTCGATCATGCCTTTGGAAATAAGAGTCTTAAACTGTGTAGATTTTGCTAAACATACGTTAAAAAAAGCCTATTTGACTCTTGACAGCCTCTTAATAAGGTGTATATGTATTGAAAGGTTCTATGTGAGTCGTTCGTCCCAGATGTAGGTTGAAATAGGTACGCGTTATTTACAGCTTGAATAATCATCGCTCATATGTTCCGCGCGTTTTTGGATATCAAAAGAACTGCCAGAGACGGTCAAGAGTCAAAATAGGCTTCTCATAATCGTATTTTTAACGTATTTTCAAAATCTACACAGTTTATAACAAAAATAAAGCAATGTTCGGTGATGCGGTGCGCGCAGCAACAAGTCACTACTCGACCGATTCGTCAGACGGACGCTTGCTTTCTCGTTGCTAGTTGAAAGAAAACTGAGACGTTTTGTAGCGTGACTGACTATTACATGAAGCAGCGTGGAAATAACAAATATGCAAAATACGCCTATCTTCATTTGTAGGTTACATGCATACGTCAAATGACGCGTGCGTGGACAGTATGCCTTAGTAATAGGGTCCCGTTTTACCCTTTGGGTACGGAACCCTAAAAACTAGTTAGGTCAGGTACTAATTAATGTCTCATAATCAGGCTATAGGTATCACTATATTTGGCTACCGAATTAAAAGGACAGACACTATCGACTGGAATCCAGCGGATGTGGCAGCCTTCATAATTTATTCTGACATCGAAGCGTTGTGCAGACTATCGTGATTTAATTAATAAGTGGCGCATAGTTATCGATACTTTTTAGGGTTCCGTACCCAAATGGTAAAACGGGAAAAAGGTAAAAAGTAAGGTAAAAAATAAAAAGGTAAAAAGTAAAAAGGGTATAACCCGTTTTACCCTTTGGGTACGGAATCCTATTACTAAGGCTCCGCTGTCCGTCTGTCTGTCTGTCCGACTGCCACCAGGCTGTATCTGATGAACCGTGATAGTAAGACAGTTGACATTTTCACAGATGATATATTTCTGTTGCCGCTATACCAACAAAAACTGAAAAATCAATAATCTTTAATCTTAAACAGAATAAAATAAATATTTAAGATGGCTCCCATACAAAAAACGTGTTTTTTTCCCAGTGTTTATACCTAGATCCCTATGATGGTATATTAGATGGTTATATAGATGGTACGGAACCGTTCGTGCGCGAGTCCGACTCGCACTTGGCCGGTTTTTTATGCTTCGCCTATTATTCGATACGTTGAATGTTGTAAAAACAGCTTATTATGAAACTAGTTTTAATTTTAGAAGGTAAATGCTGTTGCTATTTGAAGCAGCCAAGAAACTCAGGTGTACATTATGCACACCCACGCACAAAAAATACAATTATCACATAATTATTATGTACCTACCAGAGACCTGTTACCAATAGACAGGTTACTAGGATAGTATTATTTTATCTGTGGACAGGTTACACACATTCAAACTCCACTGAGAAAATGGCGCATATTTAGTATAAGAGGCTGTCAAGAGTCAAAGCCGAGGTCCGTATCTAAGTGGTGCCCTTGCGCTAGTTGCCCCAACCTAACTTTGCAGGTTGAGCGCCATCTGCGCTCACCAAAAGCCCGGTAACGCAGTCATGGCCCCAGGCGGTCAACAGCATTAAAATCCATTCGAAAAAAAAAAAAAAAACACACAGTTAATGACAAAAAAAAACAGATGTGTGGAGTAACAATAAGGAATGAGTATATTAGAGGAAGTTAGAAAATTGCACCAGTGACAGAAAAGTTGAAAGGAAATGGTTTAGCTTATGGTATGGGCATGTTATTGTTTATTCTGTGACTTAACTTAGAATGTTAGTGGATGGAAGGGAAGAGGAAAAACTAAGAAAATTCCAAATTCTAAATTCAAAAATCTTTATTCAGGCTTATTGAGAATTGCACTAACAAACAATAAGCCCATAGAAACATAAATACCTTAGAAACGAACATATCTAAAAACACTTTATTTATTACCTAACACACGTGTGATCGCCGACGCGTCGCGGCCCGGGGATCACGTGACAGACGGGCCTTGAACCGCCGGAACTTCACCCCACTTCTTCTTTCGCGAAAAGATGGATGGATTGCGTGAGAGGTGATATATGAATGAGAAGGGAGTGAATGATGAGGTGACGGCTGACAGGGGAGAGTGGAAGAAAAGGACGTACAGCGGCGACCCCAAATAAATTGGGAAAAGACATCATCATCATATTTCCAAGGGCCGGATGATCTACTTCTGTTTTTTTTTAAACATTGATAGACCTTTTTTTGGCCACGATCTCACCTGTTGGTAAGTGACGATGTGGCCGAAGATGGAGCACAAAGGTCTAGATTATAGTTTTCAGGAAAATCAGACGACGGCAGTGTATTCCACTCCTTAGCAGTTCGTATTATAAAAGTAGAACTGAAACGTTTTGTGCGAATAGAAGGTATACTAATGAGGTAAGGATGGTACTGAGCCGTACGCCTGCTCGTCCTATGATGAAAAGGAGATGGTGGGATCAGATCGTGCAGTTCCTGGGAGCATTCCCCGAAATGTAACCTATAGAAGATCGCAAGGCATGCAACCTTACGGCGGTGCTCGAGACTCTGGATGTTAGTCTCCGCCATATGTTGCACACCTATAAGCCTGAAAGCTCTACGTTCGATCGAGTCCAAGGCAGCAAGCTGGTGTTTGGCCGAGCCATCCTAAACATGGCAGCAGTACTCCATACCAGCCCGGACTTGTGCTTTATATAAAAAGCACAACCTCACTTTCTTGTCGCCATTTTGAGCTATTTCTGAAGTTATTTGTAGTTTGTACGTAGATGTGCTGATATTACGAAGGAAGAGTATTAATCAATGTTAATTACAAACATGTCAGTCTTTCATTATCAGCTGCCGAATCACAACGGTATCAACCGGTATAAAACCGTGACCGGTTTAGTAGGTACCCACTTACATTTCTCATGGGAGCCGTCCCAAATATGGATTGTTCCGAATTACGCAACCCCGTCCGAAATTATCAAGGATTCAGCTTGATTTATCCGACCTTTCCAAAATTGGTACCAAATTAATAACTCCAAGTCACAGCTCTTACTCTGACTGACACTGAATGGAGTTCCAGATATCGCGGCTGATAAAGAGTTTTGTATTCATTCTCAACACACTAATGAATTCATTGAAAACTCAGGCTCTTTTTAAAATATTTTTTTTAACATTTTTGGACCTTTGTATTACCACGATCTCACCTGTTGGTAAGTGACGATGTGGCCGAAGATGGAGCACAAAGGTCTAGAAGGCACCTATTCACTCTAGACTTGAAGATACCCAGATTATAGGATAATTTTCAGTCATAAGTACCTAAGCTAGACCAAATTTACGCCAACTCCTGTTGCATAATGACGTATGATACGGTAGTATTTTTTTTTATACAATTTGATATTACGGGTCAAGCAGATGGCCTGATGCAGATGGTCATTTCCTGATGACCTGATGTTATGCGGTACCCTCTGCCTATGAACAGTGCATTACCTCACAGGTCACGTCCACCTAGGACGCACCCTATGTGGCATACATACTTATGTGCTTTTTGTGCTTACCGTGCTACTAATAAATATTATGAAATATCCTATGTTTTGTCTCTTTCGAAATGATGTGAAACTGTTTGTCAAAGCGAAAGACAAAATACTGTGTAACTATTCCAGAGATAACCCTAGTAAGTATAGGTTATTATAGTAACACGGTTAGATAAATTAATAATGTATATTGAAAGGTATAACAAGGGGATACAGTATCAATAAAATCTGTGAAGAATATTATTACTCTTTATAACTCAAGATCGGCTGGACTGATGTTAGTTAACACTTTTTTGGTGGATTCTTCTCCGCTCCGAATAGCAGAATAAGTAATAAAATATCGGGGGGGGGGGGGGGGGGGGGGTTACCGGGGGCTACCCGTGCGAAGCCGGGGCGAGTCGATAGTTTAAATTAATTATCAAAGAAACAAAATCGATGCAAGCCCATGTTAACAAATCAAATATTTTGTTTTGTAGATCATATAGGTACAGCTACCATATATTTTTTTACCCTATAGGTACCTACTGGAATTAAACTCGTGGCGACCTTTTGTTTCTCATCCCGCTACCCACGAAGGTCACCAAATTACGAAACATTGTCCGTATACCGAAATTAAATCCCCAAAATGATCAAGGATTCATCCCAAAGTTACTGCCTCGTTTAGAATTCACTAAAACTTCATTTATTATGAACGAACTATCGCCTGTGGCTTCGCTCGTGAGTATATTGTTGTATACCCTGGACTGCCACAGCATTGCCACTCTAGGGACCAAATATTAACTTTTATGCGATTATGGTATCCATCAATTATCCCCCGGACAGTGTGAGAGATGAGATTCCGAAATACGAAAGATGGTTCCAAAATAATTGCGAAAAACTCCACACCAATAAATAGCCACAAAAAGCACCAACATGGTGAAAGAATACCAAGTCAAGCAGTTTATAGGTATTTTGGGTATTCATCATCATAATCATCATCAACCTACTGCAGTCCACTGCTGGACATAGGTCTCTCCCATGGCACGCCACTGAGCCCGGTTTTCGGCTCTCCTCATCCAGTTTCTGCCAGCCACCCCGCGCAAGTCGCAGTTTTGGGTATTGTATCTTACAAATAGTATGAGAAAACATTTTTTTATTTTTGACTAACTTCTACTGCTCTGTTTTTTTTATTCCAATACAATAAAACAATTCTTACATGAAAATGAGTCGATTCGCATTAAAAAAAAACTTGATCAAAACAACTCATTTTTATGGAAAACTCATGCTTGACCAAAAAAATAACTGCCAAAATAGTTTTCATACAAAATGAGTAAATGGTTCTAAAGTCAGTTTTCCCATTCACGATGGTCTCGAGGATTGATATGCCCATACTGTCCAAGTTAGAAAAAACACAGTATATAACTTTATTGATCATGTGTACAAAATTTAATAAGTTTGATGATACAAGTAATTAATTTTGTTTAAATTAAAAAAAACCCTCAACGTAACGAACGGCTGAACCGATTTTGATCAAACATAGCTAAGAACACTCCCGACGAATTCACCTTTCAAACAAAACAAAAAAAACTAAATCGGTTCATCCGTTCGGGAGCTACGAGGCGACAGACAGACACACGCACACACACATACACACACACACAGACACGTCAAACTTATAACACCCCGTCGTTTTTGCGTCGGGAGTTAACAAAATAGGAGCAAACATAGGTGTATGCAGAAGGTACAAACGTCGTAAGTCCTAACCCGACAGGCTGTTGGGCCTTTTATTCCACGTTGAGATGGTGATTAGTTGGCTTGGGATATTAGTTTGAGACAGTATTGTTTAATTTAGCTTCCTTTATTACAGTTTAGAACTTTCTCTATGGTACGAACACATAAAATAATACTATGCTACGAATAAGATATTCCTCAGTGGAACTATACAAGATTAACGAGCTGAACTTTCCATCTTTGGCAGATTTAGTGCTGCTTCCGGATAAAGGGATTCAGTGAGATATTGCGTTGATATGGCTAAGGACAGGGATAGCTACCTAGTTTATTCAGATTACCGATGAAACAAATGCATGTAACTGTAATAACAGAAGATTTCCAAATTAAACACCTGTAGATGGCTCCCATCGATAGCTGAGTTGATAGTGCCCGCCCACATATTTCGTCTCCAGCGTCATAGCTCGTTCTATGGCCAAACTGGTTAAGGCATCGCCGATTAAAGGCGAAGATGCGAGTCCCGCTGAAACCGAATTTTTAGGTCACATTTAAATTTAATGTAATGTATAAAGTGT
This sequence comes from Operophtera brumata, assembly GCA_932527175.1. Taxonomy (NCBI): domain Eukaryota; kingdom Metazoa; phylum Arthropoda; class Insecta; order Lepidoptera; family Geometridae; genus Operophtera; species Operophtera brumata. The sequence continues at coordinate 16,158,684 of OW052238.1, read as the reverse complement.
GGCTTTATGGTTAACACTTGAAAAATAATAAACAAATGATATATAGCAACTTTGTTTGACCACGATCTCACCTGTTGGTAAGTGACGATGTGGCCGAAAATGGAGCACAAAGGTCTAGAAGGCACCTATTCACTCTAGACTTGAAGAGACCCAGATTATAGTTTTCAGGAAAGACAGACGACGGTAGTGTATTCCACTCCTTAGCAGTTACCGACGTTAGTTAGCCTTTTTTTTTTTTTTTTTTTTTTTTTTTTATACTACTGTATAACGGTACAAGCAATTGGCCCACCTGATGTTAAGCGGTAACCTCTGCCTATGAACAGTGCATTACCTCATAGGTCACGTCCACCTAGGACGCACCCTATGTGGCATTGCACTGCGCCCGCCACCCTGAGACATAAAGATGAAAAGTCTCATGTGCCTGTAATTTCACCGGCACCCTTACCCTTCAAACCGGAACACTGCAATACGAGCACTACGGCTTTGCGGCAGAAATAGGTATGGTGGTAGTACTTCCCCGGACGAACTCTTTCACAAAAAAGCTCTACTACTATTTAGCCTTTACTTAGCCTCCGAATAGCAATTGTTTTATCAACGGTCAAACTTTACGAGTGTTGTTTTGTTAAGTCATAATTACTTACCGTCCATGTCAAGTTAAATACTTCACTATGGACAGTTAAATATTACAGTAATTATGTGCATGTACTGCTTTGAAGTTTAAGTAATGGTTATTTGGGTAATTAGTTAGTAGCCAAGTACAATATTTGAATAGTACGGAGAAAGTAAATATTGCGTTTTCGGGCAAAGTAATTGGTATTTAAGCTTTTCGTGCGCAGTGCAGACTTTCCGAGTGTTTTAATAAAAACTAAATGTACTGAAAAATTTAAATGAACTGTATTTGATCGTTAAATAACCTCAACATAATGACGACCTTGGCGGTCTCATATAAATAAATATTGCTGGACAGTTAACACAACATTATCTAGCCCCAAGCTAAGCAGAGCTTGTGTTATGAGTAGGTACTAGATAACTGATATACTTAATACAATACATTACATAGATAGATATTTTATGCATAGAAAATACCCAGAACGCCCTGATCTACAGATCGTACAAATATTTGTTCCGAGGCGGGAATCGAACCCGCAATCTGCCGCGTCGCAGGCGAACCTTCGCCCGCCGCGCCACAGAGGTCGTCGTAAAACATTTAGATAAAAAAATATTTTTCAAAAACATCCGACTGATGATGGTCATGTTGAAATTATTAAGCAGAACCGTGTGCTGATCACAATGAGCCTAAACACGGCCAGTCTACTATTATCCATCGAGGAGTTCCATTGTTCACCTTCCGTCTCCATCACATCAGCTCGCTGTCATCATCATATTGTATTGTCATCGGAACTAGACAGGTATGCAAACAGTTCAATGGGATGTCAAGATATCGTTCTAATTCAGCTTGCAAGGTTAGACCCGAACATACATACATACAAACAAGCATAAAATCTTGTAAAAAGTAGATATATAGCGTTGGTAATTGTACAGGTTTTTCATAATGGGTAGGTACCTATAAAGACGGCAAAGCTTTATATCCCCGCGTCACAGATACCCCGTCCCGTTTGTCATAGGGAGATATACCTTTTTATATTATTTCTTGCACATAAATATAGCTTACTGCAGAATACAAAGTAAAAAAAAAAAAATTGAATCTTTTGGTTTCTACTCCGATCTTCATAGACACTCGAGGGTAATCAATTAGTCTAGCCATCTGTGCGTAAATATAAAAAAAAAACTTTCTTATAGTAGTCTGATTTATATTCCCGAGTGTATGTACTCGCCAGCCGCTCATTATTATAAGCTAACAAACTGCTAACAAATTATAATTGCTCAACTTGTAAATTCATAATTCACCGGAGACTTGAAAATAATCTGAAACTTGCTTACTTGAACTTTTTCATCGTGCGAAAACATTCGTTCAAAATGTTTTATCAGTAAATCGATTCAGTAAAGAATGAGAGTGGATTAACGTTTTGTGTTTTATGTAGGTAAGAAAGCGATAAATCTATAACCTTTCTTGAGGAGGCCAATACCCAACAGGGTTCCTAACTCTTAGTATATTACATAATCACAATAATAAACAAAAAAACAAATAAAACTTACAAAAGCAACTAAAAAAAAAACTTTACACTTAAAAAAAAAAAAATTATATTAATAACAATAATTAAATATTAAGTTTTAAAAATTAAATATAAGTATTAAGAATTATTAACCAGCTAAATTTAAATCTAAAAACAAAATAGAATCAATGCAATGTTGATAGCGTAGATTAAAAAAAGCGGCCAAGAGCGAGTCGGACTCGCCCATGAAGGGTTCCGTAGCAGCAAGTAACATAATATAAAAGTTCTTGGATGGATTACGATTTATGACGTATTAAAAAAAAACTACTTACTAGATCTCGTTCAAACCAATTTTCGTTGGAAGTTTACATGGTAATGTACATCTTATTTTTTTTTTAGTTTTATCATTCTCTTATTTTAGAAGTTATGGGGGGGGGGGGGGGGGGAGGGACACACTTTTTACCACTTTGGAAGTGTCTCTCGCGCAAACTATTCAGTTTAGAAAAAAATGATATATAGAAACCTCAAACTCATTTTTGAAGACCTATCCATAGAACCCCACACGTATGGGTTTGATGTCTTTTTTTTTTGAGTTTCAGTTCTAAGTATGGGGAACCCCAAAAATATAAAACTAATTACTAGATCTCGTTCAAACCAATTTTCGATGGAAGTTTACATGGTAATGTACATCATATTTTTTTTTTAGTTTTTTCATTCTCTTATTTTAGAAGTTACGGGGGGGGGGGGGGGGCACTTTTTACCACTTTGGAAGTCTCCCTCGCGCATACTATTCAGTTTAGAAAAAATATATATTAGAAACCTCAATATCATTTTTGAAGACCTTTCCATAGATGTACACGTATGGGTATGTTGAAAAAAAGTTTTTTGATTTTCAGTTCTAAGTATAGGGAACCCCAAAAATTATTGTTTTTTTTCTATTTTTGTTTGAAAATCTTATTGCGGTTCACAGAATACATCTACTTACCAAGTTTCAACAGCCTAGCTCTTATAGTTTCGGAAAAAAGTGGCTGTGACATACACGGACAGACAGACAGACAGACATGACGAATCCATAAGGGTTTGAATTTATTCATTACAAACATACACACACACAAAAATACAAATCTTTCCTCTTTATAATATTAGTGTAGATTATAGAAAGTAGCGATTAATGAAAATTATATTTAATTACAAGATTTATATTAACTTGCAATGTATGTCCGGGTGGAATATGTTTGTCGGGGTTGTATTCTTGATCGAAGGTCCGGGTGGAATCTTGCAACTGAATTTTAAAGAAGTTATCATCAACCGAATGAGTTGAAATTTGACATACCTGTCAAGTTCCGATGACAATACAATATGATGGTGACAGCGAGCTGATCTGATGATGGAGACGGAAGGTGGACAACGTAAAGATAATAGTAGACTGACCGTGTTTAGGCTCATTTTGATCAGCACACGGTTACGATCATTAATTTTATAAAAGCTTGTATTGAAAAATATATTTGATTATAGTTTTCAGGACAGCCAGACGACGGTAGTGTGTACATACATAATAATGTCGAATACAAGTATAATATAAGGAATACCAATGTTTCTACTAGTTTTGTTAGTCGCGGTTCTCAACATTTAAGTCTCTCAAAGCCGGATTCGGTTTCCCAAAGTTTGCGTGAAAATTAATATGTTACCCGGGCAATTTGGAGTTCACGAGTACTAAAGTACCTTCCTTTTGTCTTGATGAAATTTGCGACACAGATAACTAGCAGTTAGTATGTGTGTGCGTACAACTGAGAAGGCTTACGGATATAATTTGTTGTGTAGGAGATTGGTTCAAGTTATGTTGTTCATAATTTAGGTAGGTACTTAAGTATATATAATCTAGCATGTCATTGCAGCCTTGGGTTTTACAGGTACTTAAGTGCTATGTTTTAATAATATGTTTTTAGTTTTTGTATTTAAAATTCGTATTTCACCGTAGACTAATAAGTTACATTGGTCTACTTTTACTATGGTAGCTTGTACGAAACCCTCTCCACCCGATTTCCACTCGCACTTGACCGGTTTTTAGTTATAAATCAAGTATTTTCTATTCAATCACAATGGACCACGAAACAAAGGACAAAATCCGCAACTAAACTACAATTTGGCCTCTGTGACGCAGCGGGTGAAGCTTGGCCCGCGACGCAGAAGGTTGCGGGTTCGATTCCCGCCTCGGAACAAATATTTGTGCGATCGCAGATATTTGTTCAGGGTGTTCTGGGTATTTTCTATGCATAATAAAAATATCTATGTATGTAATATATTGTATTAAGTATATCAGTTATCTGGTACCCATAACAGAAGCTCTGCTTAGCTTGGGGCTAGATAATGTTGTGTGAACTGTCCAGCATTTTTTTTTAAATTTTTAAGCTGACTTTCAGTGTGTAAAAGTTTTTTCAGTTTTCCTACAGAACTGCAATATCTTCCCACAAACATGCGGCTGTCCTGGTAACATAGTTTTAGTTCGTATTATACAACCTGTTACTGAAATGTTACCAAGTGTAACATTTATTACCTTTGTTTTTAGACCCTCGGCTAGTAGCTACGGTAGTAGAATATGTTACGTGATATTATTTATTCTGTACCCTACCCTGCCTTACAAATGATCACACATTAATTCCCTAAAGGAGGGTAAACATTCTTGGCTTGAATTAATTGCTGGCCAAGCATACAATATAATGTTTCGTCCAAAAGTAAAAATGCCTTATTTCTGCACACTTAGCCAGTCAGAGAAATTAAAATGTGTTGAGTGTTGGTTATTGGAGATTTTATTTTAAAATAATTGTTAGACCTTTTCATCCCATCTATTCGAAAAGGACGACTAGGTTCGCAGGTTCGTAAGTGGTGTTTTCTATGAGAAACTTTTAGCGGGCAGTAATGAGTTTTGCGGCGCACTTATTAAGTTCCTAATTCAATAAGTGCGCGGCAAAGATAATTGCGGCGCACTTATTGAATTTGGAACCAGCGTCAAATAATTCGAACGCAAATATTGTTTGAATAAATACTGGCTGGTACAACGGCCCAAAACCCAAAACAAAAAAACCCAAAACACACAAAAAACACAAAACACAAAAAAAAAACACAAAAACACAAAAAAAACAAAACACAAAAAAACACAAAACACAAAAACACAAAAAAACACAATACACACAAAAAACACAAAACACAAAAAAAACACAAAAACACAAAAAAAAACAAAAAAACACAAAACACAAAAAAAACAAAAAAACACAAAAAACATAAAACAAAAAAACAACACAAAAAACACAATACAAAAAAAACAAAAAAAGCACAATACACACAAAAAACACAAAACACAAAAAAAAAACAAAAAAAAAACAAAAAAGCACAAAACACAAAAAACACAAAACACAAAAAAAAACACAAACACAACAAAAAAAAACAACCATTTGTTTTATTAAATAATAATATTACAATAACATATGAGGCGCCTTTTATTTTCTCATAGTGGGTGATGAAAAGCAGAGTGTATCACACGGGCGCAACATATATTTTTGGCTCGGGCGACGTACTTTGAATCCCTCGCTACGTTCAGGATTCTACTAAAGAATCCCTCACTTCACTCTGGATTCAAAAAAGCGCCCTCGCCGTAAAAATATTATGTTGCTCCCTTATGATAAAATCTACTATTGTTTGACCACTATCTCACCTGGGCTGTTATTCGCTATGACCATAGGAGATTACTTGCCAATAACGTGTGACGTCACAATGTATTCTGAACGATGATTCCACGCAGATATCGTAAAAAGCCCGCGTTAATTCACGTTTGGTCATAGCGAATAAGGGGGCTGTTGGTAAGTGACGATGTGGCCGAAGATGGAGCACAAAGGTCTAGAAGGCACCTATTCACACTAGCCTTGAAGAGACCCAGATTATAGTGTTCAGGAAAGGCAGACGATGCTAGTGTATTCCACTCCTTAGCAGTTCCCATTATAAACCTCTTATCCATTGTAGAACCAAAACGTTTAGTACGAATAGAGGGTATACTAATGAGGTATTGATGAAACGAGCCGTGCGTCTGTTCCCAACGAGTAACATCCAAACGGGTCACGCTGTTACTCGTTGGCATTTCTATTCGAGTTAAGATTTTGCTCGTGCATCTTATTGTGCAGGATTTACAATTATTAAGAATTACTCGTTGGGAAAAAATGCCAACTAGCAAATTTGCTAGTGCAACTTATTGTTCAGGAGGATTCCCAACGGATCACATTTAAGTGTGAAGAAATACTCGTTGGGAAAAAATTACAGCTAGCAATTTTGCTCGTACAATTTCAGGAGGATTCCCAACGAATCACAAGTAAGTATTAAGAATCACTCGTTGGGAAAAATGCCAACGAGCCACTGTTACACGTTGCGACATTTGATTTCGAATGAGTTACTTAAGCATTAAGATATTACTAGTATGTACAAATATTTAATTCTGACTCAAACGAATGCCCATTTTTCCATCTGAATAAAATAAATAAATAAATAATGCTGGACAGTTCACACAACATTATCTAGCCCCAAGCTAAGCAGAGCTTGTGTTATGGGTACTAGATAACTGATATACTCAATACAATATACATTACATAGATAGTTTTTTTTTTGATTATACATAGAAAATACCCAGAACACCCTGAACAAATATCTGCAGATCGCACAAATATTTGTTCCGAGGCGGGAATCGAACCCGCAACCTCCTGCGTCGCAGGCGAACCTACGCCCGCCGCGCCACAGAGGTCGTCACGCAAGATAGAGTCAATACATCAATACATAGTATAAATGGCGCTATCCGTGTCTATCTGTTTGACCGCTTAGTTCTTCTAAACTACGCAACGCATTTTGATGCGGTTTCAACTATCATTTATACAATTTATTCCGGAAAGTGTATATGTATAATAACTTTTGTATATGTATAATAACTTTTCGTGCAAAGCCGGGGCGGGTCGCTAGTGGATAATACAATTATGTCAAACTGAATAATTCATAGCCCACTATTATCATTACGGTTTGCGGAATAGATACGTGTTCTTGTGACAAGTGAACTTGTACTAAGTTTATAACTAAGTTTGGTTACTTCTTGCCAGTGTAGGATTCTAGCAATATATGTATAAAATATTTACGTGATTGTCTGTCTGACTCACTCACTGACTGACTATTAATCCACAACCTAAACCGTATAAGCAGTTTTTTTTTATACAACTTGTAATGACGGTTCAATCAGATGGCCTAGTACCCTCTATCACATAGGTCACGTCCATCTAGGACGCGCCCTATGTGGTATTGTACCGCGCCCGTCACCCTGAGGCATAAACATGAAAAGTCTCAAAGTTTCAAAAGATACCTGTGAAGGGTTGTTCCTTTTGTGGTCTAGGGGTGCACTAAGAAAGGAATTCCCGAAATTCAACCCCTAAGGGGTGCTGAAGTTTGTATATAAACCTTCACGTTTTCGTTTGTTTTTGTATCTGTTTTTGTATGTTTTTGGTTGTTTTATTTTATTTGTTTTTCTGTTTTTTGTCCTACTGTTTCCTAGTTTTCTGTTTGTTCTGTTTGTTTTTTGTTTGTTTTGTTTGTGCCAAATAAATGTTTTTCATTTCATTTCATTTCATTTCACGTAGTTGCATGTGCGAGGCTTTTCATATTATCATCATCATCATCAGCCTTGAGACGTTCATTGCTGGACGAGGCCTCCCCAATACAACGGAGGAAATTGCCCATCTTCCGCGGCGTATTGGTGATTTACTTCCAAAAATAAATTTTTTGTTCAAGTCTGGAAATGCAAAAGATCCATCTAATTATAGGCCGATTTCTATATTGCCCGCGTTAAGTAAAATCTTTGAAAAACTTATTCTTACTCAATTATTGTCACACTTTAACTTCCACAGACTACTTCATAGTCATCAATTTGGATTTACCAAGGGTCGATCAACAGCTGATGCTGGTACCATGCTTTTGGAACACATATTTCAAGCATGGGAAAACTCGCAAGACGCGATCGGAGTATTCTGCGACCTATCCAAAGCATTCGACTGCGTGAGTCATGCTACTCTAATTTTGAAGTTAAAACATTATGGCATCCAAAATCAGGCAATTAACCTTGTAAATTCTTACTTATCCAATAGAGTACAAAAAGTTGACGTTGGTGGTGAAAGGTCTTCAGGATCGTCTATTGTTATGGGAGTGCCCCAGGGTTCAATACTAGGCCCATTTCTATTTTTAGTATACATTAACGATCTCCCTTTTTATGTAAAAGACATATGTGATATAGTTTTATTTGCTGACGATACGTCTTTAATTTTCAAAGTTGATAGGTCAAAAGCTAATTACGATGATCTAAATAAATCACTATCGCGAGTTCTTGATTGGTTCACAGTAAATAATCTGTTGCTTAATGCTAAAAAAACGAAATGCATTAAATTCACTTTGCCAAATGTAAAACATTACCCAACTAATATTAAAGTAAATGGCGAGACACTCAATCTTGTAAACTCTACTGTTTTCTTAGGACTTAATATTGATGCAAGTTTGCAGTGGGGACCACAAATTGAGGCACTTGCGGGTAGACTTAGTTCCGCTGCATATGCAGTTCGTACGATAAGGCAGCTTACTGATGAAGCTACAGCTAGGCTAGTTTATTTTGGCTACTTCCATAGTGTTATGTCATATGGCATCATTCTGTGGGGGAAAGCAGCAGACATCCAAGCAATATTTGTTTTACAAAAACGGGCAATACGTGCCATTTATAAAATGAAGCCACGTGACTCCTTGAGGGAGCGTTTTAAGGAAATTAACATTCTCACCGTAATATCGCAATACATCTACGAAACCTTATTATATACACATAAACACTTAGATAAATTTATGAAAAAAAGTGACGTGCATTGTTTTAACACGAGAAATAAAAATAAACTGAGTATTCCCAAATTTAGATTAAAAAAAGTAAGTGGGTCTTTTATGGGGAATTCTGTTCGGTTCTATAATAAACTTCCAGAAAGTGCTTCTAAACTTTCGATTCGAAGATTTAAATCTTACATAAAGAATAATTTAATTAAGAAAGCGTATTACACACTACATGACTATGTTAATGATAAAGCCGCGTGGCCTGATGTCGCTCTGCCCCTCGACACCTAATTTGTCAATTTGCAATGTCTGTACCTGCATATAATTTATTACTGATGTGTTATTTGTGTGTATATCAAGCGTAGTGTGTGCTGCCTTATGAACTTTTGCTGATTCTCTCTATCATCTTACTTTTGACTGCCTACCTAAGTAAGGCTTTTAATTTGGTTTTCCTTTTTTCCTTGAATCAGCTTCCACTTGTTCTCGAAGCACCACACAGGCGCTCTCCACCTAGTAGTAAGAAGGATCATCAAAAGAAAAACAGACCGTGTTTGTTGCCTGATTCTTCTAGGTCTGGTTGCGTTGGAACAGGAGTAACTGTAAATTTATTTTTTAAGACGATTCAAAATGATCCTTGTGATTTCATGAATAAAATACTTTTGACTTTGACTTTGACTTTACAAATATATTTTCGATATGGTCATTTATAGTCATTTATTCATAAATAATCATTATATTTGGCATAGGTATTTCACGCTGGCGAAAAATAAAATGATGAACCTTGGTCCGAATTTGCAAACACCAAACATCTGGCTAGTCCCTTAAGTACTACTTAATTATAAATCAACGGAGCTTCAGTCAGACGAACGAATCCGATCCCAGTAGGTAATCTGATTTTAATTAAGCGGCCAGCTGGACTTTTAATTTTATAGGGTTCTGTACCTCAAAAGGAAAAACGGAACCATTATAGGATCAGTTTGTTGTCCGTCTGTCATACTCATGTCTACTGTCCCTTGGAGCTGTGATGAAATCAAACATCAAGCCAACGCAATCAAAAGATACAGCCGTTTATGCTGCAAATTTTGGACTTTTCGGCACTCGCAAGGGAATCAGAACCTACAGGGTACTTCTCGTGGACCCAGAATCTTGAAATTTGGTACAGAGCAACGTCTTATAGCACAAATAAAGGAAAAATTACGAAAAGCATAAATTTTTAGTTACATTATAATAATTTTAAACTTACTACTAACTTACTAACTTTCCTCAAGATGATTTCATTAAGCAATATAAAAATACCATAACTTTTACTTATATCGGTTTAATAATCATTTATTCTCAAAAAGATAATCATTATCACTTACATGAGAATCAATTATACATATTAAAAATAGTTTAGGTCGTTCAAGTTAATATCGATAGGAACTCAATCAACACATTATGACGCATACAATTATTAGTAAACAGGTTATATACCTACAGGTTTGTACGGAACCCTCAGTGCGCGACTCACTTGGCCGGTTTTTTTCTAAATTGTTGAACTTGAGTTGTTACTTACGCTTACGTAAGTGATGTATAATCTGATAGAAGAACCATTGAGTTGTTACTTACGCTTACGTAAGTGATGTATAATCTGATAGAAGAACCATTGAGTTGTTACTTACGCTTACGTAAGTGATGTATAATCTGATAGAAGAACCATTGAGTTGTTACTTACGCTTACGTAAGTGATGTATAATCTGATAGAAGAACCATTGAGTTGTTACTTACGCTTACGTAAGTGATGTATAATCTGATAGAAGAACCATTGAGTTGTTACTTACGCTTACGTAAGTGATGTATAATCTGATAGAAGAACCATTGAGTTGTTACTTACGCTTACGTAAGTGATGTATAATCTGATAGAAGAACCATTGAGTTGTTACTTACGCTTACGTAAGTGATGTATAATCTGATAGAAGAACCATCGACTCAGATCGAGCTGATGATAATATTGATACAATGAGGTTGATCACGTGATTCAATAGTTTTGATTGGTTTATTAAAGTATATACCTTTTTTTTTTAAGTATATACCTACTCCTAGTCATTATCATAACCAAGCAGCCTTTGACGTCCACCACTGGTTTTATTTAATTGTTTTATACTACCTACTTGAATGACGGAACAAGCTGATGGCCCACCTGATGTTAAGCGGTAACCTCTGCCTATATGAACAGTGCATTAACTCATAGGGCACGTCCACCTAGGACGCACTCTATGTGGCATTGCACTGCGCCCGCCACCCTGAGACATAAAGATGAAAAGTCTCATGTGCCTGTAATTTCACCGGCACCCTTACCCTTCAAACCGGAACACAGCAATGCGAGCACTACTGTTTTGCGTCAGAAAAAGGTATGGTGGTGGACGACGCAAACTTTTTTTTTTAATGTTTGTAAATGCACTTGACCTCGTGGTACGGGCCTTTACTGCAGGAGTATATATGGGGTTGGGTTGTCAATCATGTTAGTCAGACTCAGGTGGATGCTACTGTCTATGCCCCGGGAGTTTTGAACGATAATACCAAAACAAAACCACAATCGAAAACGTTACGTCATACACATTCGTATCGCGCTTGTTAGTCACGAATAGGCTCGTTCGTACATAGGGTCAGCGTTGTGTCACTATCCGAGGCTTATAATATTTATTATACTGTGTCCGAGGTCAGGGGGCAGTCCCCCTCCCGCTTTGCCGCACCCCGCGCAGGCTTGCGTCCTAGTGCCCAGCATCCTTCCTTATATTCCACAGTTGATAGGAAGGTGTAGCGTATATAAAACGCCCGTTGCTCTCAACTGCGAATGACGTGTCGCGCGCTCGCGACTCTCAGTCTCGTTTGCATCGACAACAATGTGTTCCGGCTGCACTACAAAGTCACCGTGATCATCCTGATGACGTTTTCGCTGCTCGTCACCTCGCGCCAGTATATCGGGAATCCGATCGACTGCATCGTTGATAGAATACCGCTCCCAGTCATGAACACGTATTGCTGGATTCACTCAACTTTCACCATCCCCGACAGACTCGTTGGCCGGGTGGGAAAGGATTTCGTGCAGCCCGGTGTGGCCATACACGACGGCCAGGACGAAGTTAAGTACCATAAATACTATCAGTGGGTGTGTTTCGTGCTATTTTTCCAAGCAATCCAGTTCTACGTTCCGCGCTACTTATGGAAAACGTGGGAGGGGGGTCGCATGAAGATGCTCGTGCTTGACCTTAACTGCCCCGTGGTTGGCGAGGACTGCAAAAAAGACCGAAAGAAGTTGCTCGTGGATTACTTCCACACGAATCTGCACACACAGAACTTCTATGCATTCCGTTTCTTCATCTGCGAAGTGTTGAACTTCATCAACGTCGTCGGCCAGATCTTCTTTATGGACTTCTTCCTGGACGGTGAATTCTCCACGTACGGCAGTGACGTAGTGAGCTTCACCGAGATGGAACCGGAAGAGCGGGTTGACCCCATGGTTCGGGTGTTCCCTAAAGTGACAAAATGCACTTTCCACAAATACGGCCCTTCGGGAAGCGTGGAGCACCTTGACGGAATGTGCGTGCTGCCGTTGAACATAGTCAATGAGAAGATCTACGTGTTCCTGTGGTTCTGGTTCATCATCCTGTCGATCCTGAGTGGTATCTCCCTGCTGTACCGTATGGCCGTGGTGGCTGGCCCGAAGGTGCGCCTCCACCTACTGTTGGCCCGCAGCCGCCTAGCAACGCAGGAGGAGGTAAAGAGCGTGGCTCGCCAGCTGCAGATCGGAGACTGGTTCGTGTTGTACCAGCTCGGGAAGAATATCGACCCTCTAATTTACAATGAGCTTATGGCTGAACTTGCCGAAAAGTTTAAAGGAAAGAGCATAGTGTAGTAGTTCTGTTATGCCGATGAGACTGTACTTTCCTGACTGATTAGCATGTTCTATACATTGATATAGAACACAAGGAAACTTAGTTAGGAGTTAGGGCCCAGCCATGTACCCGTTTTTTATTACCATAATGAGACCACAACATGTATCTACCTAGTAGCTAGCTACATAAGTCCTACAACTGATTACCTCAAGCTATGCTAAGTAGGTATATTTAATCTAAGTTCTAGGTACAGAGAATGTTATGTAGTGCTAGTTATTGAAGACAAGTAAAGTTTTTTTTATTATTATTATTTTATTATACATTAACGGTTAGTTCATCTTGGCTCCTCATCGGTCCCAGTTGTGCCAAGGCAATACGAGTATTAGGCTAATTTTGTTCTAATATCATTAATAAATCGTATTTATTTTAAATAGTCTTTTACTAAAGCGTTTTAGCGAGTCTCCCATAACTTTTAGTCGCAGTATTGGGATTCGAAACTCCTGTCCTTGAAACATTTGTATAATATATTTCCTTATATTATCAGTAACAGGAATATTTATTTTATTGGACTCAAACAATTAAAATTGGTACATTATCCTTGTGAAAACAGGTAGTGATATTGCTTACTTGTGTACTTACTTCTATCCTTCTTCTTTCTTCTACTTCTTCTTCTTCTTTTTTGACGGCACTATACACGCAGCAAAAAACGTGTTCTGTTTGTGTTATTATTGTATTGTATTCCATTATTGTGTGTGTATTTGCTGTTCAAAATAAACTATTTCTATTCTATTCTATTCTATTCTATCTATCATCGTTGAACTATGAAACCAGCTGTAATTCAAAAAGAAGTCTGACTCTCTCCTAGTGCTCTGCTTTCACTATTCCGATATCTTCCATCTGTCGGATGACCAATTATCCTTTCTCTCGCATTGAGCCAAAAATAAAGGATTTTTAGATCGCGATCGATCAAGGCCGCGTTGGAAGGACCCTTAATCGTTATCACCAAACGTAATATAACGTGGGCTCGTTACGATACCTGCGTAGAATCATCGTTCTGGGAGGTTACTACGAGAATTTGACAGTATTCGAAACTATAAGAAGTTTCGTATCCTTCCATACATTTACTAGCAGCGCCCCTAGCGGAAACGAGGAGAAAACTAAAAACTTCATATAGTTTCAAATACTGTCAAATTCTCGTACTAAGGGTACAGAATGCTTTGTGAAGTCACACGTTATTGGTAAGTAATATCCTATGGTCATAGCGAATAACAGCCCTGGTGTTAAGCGGTAACCCGCAGCCTATGTGGCATTGCTCTGTGCCGCCACCCTGAGACATAAAGATGAAAAGTCTCATGTGTCTGTAATTTCACCGGCACCTGTTTCAATTTCACGGCGACCCTTCAAACCGGAATACAGCAGTGCGAGCACTACTGCTTTGCGGCAGAAATAGGTATCTTCTTCTTTGTCCTCGCTCATTCCCGTTACTCGGGGTCGGCTTTCCTAATCATGCGGCGCCATGTATTTCGCTGGTTCGTGTCATCTTTGGTTAGGCCAAGTATTTTCATGTCATTCTGGACATTTGTCAACCATGTGGTTTGTGGTCTTTCTCTTTTTAGTGGCAATGGAAAGGCACTTTTTCTCTACGTGATCTTCTGGTCTACGCATAACATGCCCGTACCATCTCAGCCTTGATTCTGATATTTTATCAATTATTGGGGCAACTTTGAAACTTCCTCTTATGCAGTTGTTCCTTACTTTGTCTTTTAGTGTAACTCCTCCTGCCCATTGCAACATTCTCATTTCTGTTGTGTGGAGTTTTTGTTCATGGGTAGAAATAAGTATGGTGGTAATAATTCCCCGGACGAAGTCTTTCAAAAAAGCTCTTCTGCTAACAAAAAACTGTTTATTCTGGAAGACAATATATTGGTGTAGCGATCTAGCGAACTTTACCTACGTCTGGATTGAGGGATTCTTGTTTGAATTATTGGTCTGAGAATTTAAGAACTGCTGAGTTTACAAAATCTAATAAAATACAGTTTTTGAGATATCGCAAAAGTTCTTCCATTAAGATTTTACACATTTTACGTTACATTCGAACGTTTGAAACGTTTAAAAATAGCGAGAAGGACATCCACGGGAGGAGGCAGAGAACTGAGGGGTATATTCACAGGCCGGACACGCCACAGACTACAAGTACCCAGCAAGCAATTAGGGTAATCTGTTGCGCGCCGTTTCAGCTGAAAAAGGCTCAACTTCCTCTGAAATTATTTTGATATTCCTGTCAAAGTTAACTCCGGACAATTTTCCTCAACTTAAGGAGAATAAAAAGTTAATAAGAAACTCGTAGATTTCCTTTCGGCTCAAGTTATTCACACTTAAAGGTAAAATAGAGCAAACCTTCAGTCATCATCATGATCATTAGCAGCTCAAATAATAGCCCACTGCTGGGTATAAGCCTCCTCCCTCAAACGCCACTCCAGTCAGTTCTGTGCGATTCGCATCCAGGTCTTTCCCTCTACGGCCTCTATATCATCCGCCCACCTGGCTGATGGTCTGCCACGGCCTCTAGTGCTTCCTCTCGGCCACCACTCGGTCAGGGGCTTACATCACCTGCCATCACAAAGTCAGTCCAAGGGTCCTGCCCAGCGCCATTTTAGTCTCGCAATGCGGTCTCCAATATCTGCCACTTTCGTCCTTCTTCGGATTTCCGTGTTGCGGACACGGTCTAGTAATGATATTCCAAGCACGGCACGCTCCATAGCCCTTTGGGCGACGCCGACTCCCATTCTATGCACCACCTTCAGTAGCCATCAGAAAATGAGCATCTGTGTGAAGACCGTTTGCAACCGAACAGTAAGCATCCATAACGTCAAAAGCATCTTACGTATTCAAACATTTTGACGCATTGCGTGCTCAAAACGCCTTGAGCGCGTGAGGTCACAGAGGAAAGTAATTTCAGTTGCCATCAGAAGTATCTGAGCAAGCAACTCGGGTTTAAATATCATTTGCAATCGAACTGGTAAGCATCCATAACATCAAAATTATCTACACACTCAAACATTTTGACGCATTGCGCGCTCAAAACGCCTTGAGCGCGTGAGGTCACAGAGGAAAGTAATTTCAGTAATTGCCATCAGAAGTATCTGAGCAAGCAACTCGGGTTTAAATACCATTTGCAATCGAACTGGTAAGCATCCATAACATCAAAATTATCTACACACTCAAACATTTTGACGCATTGCGTGCTCAAAACGCCTTGAGCGCGTGAGGTCACAGAGTAAAGTAATTTCAGTTGCCATCAGAAGTATCTGAGCAAGCAACTCAGGTTTAAATACCATTTGCATCATCTATCTATTTTGATCCCTGAGTTGTCCAGCTACTTAAAACGACTTTCCCTACTTAAAATTGGGTTGTTGGCAAATTGCCGCTTCGTGTGGCTTACCCTAATGATGGCGTTTTGTTTGTAGGAATTACCAACTACCAACTTGTAAACTTCGCAAATAGTCGATGCTGGCGGAATTGTGATTGGGAGGCTAATTCCCAGGGTCGATATTCAAGTTCCGGGTTAGGGGTTAGTTATAGTTATAGTAATAGGGGAGGGGGGGGGGGGTAAGGGGGAAGGTACACTGATATTCATAAACATGTGTGACTTTGTATGCTCACATCCTGAAAGTATTAGAAACAGCTGAACAGATTCCGATGTAATTTGGTAAAGTAGATTAAACTGGTTTGACAAAGGATTACTTAATACGCGAGCAAAGACGCAGGCCGATGCTTGATTCCCGTTTTCCCCACCAGTGGGTTCTAAAACTGGTGGGGATAGGGGGAATATAATTTATAATGGTTCGTGGCTATTCTTCTTCTGTTCTTCTATTCCATGTTCTGTTCTGGCTCATCAACCCAAGATCCTGTCCATCCAAAGATTGTCTGGCAGAGATCTCTTTTAGCGATAAAGCGATAAGAATAAAAAAATACAAATTATATCTATCTATCAAATATTGATCACAAAGATTCAATCTCTTCTCTCTTCTTCAGTGTGCTGTGTCTAACTTTCAGGGCTGATAGACATAGTGGCTACGCGTAAGTCGGGGATCCATCAGGAATTTGAAAGTTGCCTTATTAGGCCCAATTTCACGAACAAATAAATCGGTCGTTACCGTAACCAATCGTCAAAGTGACAGTTAACGTATGAAAACATCTGTCAAAAAGAGTCGTTTAAGCTAAACAGCCGTTTCAACGTCCGTTAATGTGTTGGTGAAATTGCGTTTTAAAATGTTAATGGATCGAACAGGATCAAAGTCCACAGGATCATTCTCAATGGATCGAACAGGGACTACTCGCTAACTAAAGCATGAAGTGTCATAAGCGATCGAAAAACGCCGCGGGCCCATACCCTTGTTGATGACGTCGAACGAAGACAAATGAGTTCGATACACTGCCGGTTCACACTCTAGTCCTTCAAATGTGTTCAATCATAGACGTACAATTTTCGCTAATACTATATCTATGTGTTCAATAGTCAAATAGCAATAAAAGGATAAAAATTGACAGTTCGTTTTGTTCTCGGAATAAGAACTAAAGCATGGAACTAAGGCTAAAAACGAAACGGTATCGATTATACCAGTCTCATTCTTTTATATGAATGTATTCATGTGTTGGAATGAGACAAGCATAGATCTATCTGTTCTTATTTGTGTAAGTCGTACCAGGCCAAATGTCAAATTACTACTACATTCATGGTAACAATCTAGGGAGATGTATATGCATGATACCAAAATTCAGGGTACGGAACGGAAAAACTACTGTCGTGTGACAATATATTTGTTTCTCTCTAACACAGGATAGCAAGCTATCTTCTAGGATAGGAGTAAGAAGGAACACCTTATGCTATTTTAGCACTCAATACATTCATGGTTTTGTTTTAACAACAAGAGTTAGTAAAGCGATGACAAATTCATCAATAAACGCAGAGCGCCATCTTCCCCGTCCATCTTCATCTTTTCCGTCTTTCCCGTAAAGCCGCCTCTTTTTTTTAGCTAAGTTAGCGGCTTAAACTTAACATAGGTTTTTTGTTATACTACTTGAATAACGGAACAAGCATATGACCCACCTGATGTTAAGCGGTAACCTCTGCCTATGAACAGTGCATTACCTCATAGGTCACGTCCACCTAGGACGTGCCCTATGTGGCATTACACTGCGCCCGCCACCCTGAGATATAAAGAAGTAAAGTCTCATGTGCCTGTAATTTCACCGGCACCCTTACCTTTCAAACCGGAACACAGCAATGCAAGCACTACTGCTTTGCGGCAGAAATAGGTATGGTGGTAGTACTTCCCCGGACGAACTCTTTCACAAAAAAGCTCTACTACTTCTCATACTCATACTCTCTCAGGTATTATGTCTATCGGCCATGCATAAATTGTATAATCGTTTAAAGCCGCTCGTACCACTTTTATATCACTATTAATCCATACTCAGCCGTAAACAGCAATAAAAAACGAATATTAAACAAAGTTAGCCAAGCTGCTTTAACGACCACCTTTTTTGCCTTACATTGTACTACGCCTGAGCGTTTATTTTAACAGTCCATTCCAGGCTTTATTGGCCGTCTAGTGCAGCAACAGGTCTCGGATCTCGAGGATAGATAAGGACCGAAACGGCCTCTATGGCTCTTTCGTGGGAGTACTACATTTAGTTTTTAGCTCCAATTTCAAGAAGGACATTTACCCCGTTGCTTAAAGCCTAATTCACATCACGAAATTAGTGGCATAAAATTAGTTTCATGACACTAGTTTTATTAACAACTAGTAGAACGCCCGCGACTTCGTCTGGGTGGAGTTTTTCTATACAAACATCAACACCTCGCTGCACTCCTTAGGGGGTAAATTTTGAAAATTCCTTTCTTAACTCACCCCTGGCGCACATATTATGGAGGAGACTAAGGCCCACAGTCTCGAGCACCGTCGAAAAGTTGCATGCCTTTTGACCTTCTATAGGCCAATTCGGGAAATGTGCACAGGAACTACATGATCTGATCCCACCATCTCCTTTTCATCATAGGACAGCAGGCGCACGGCTCGGTACAATCCTTACCTTAGTATTCCCGCTATTCGTACTAAGAGTTTTGGTTGAAACTCTATGGTGAATAGGTGCTTTCTAGACCTTCGTGCTCCATCGTCGGCCGCATCGTCACTTAAGCATTGAGTACACCTAACGAGTACAGTGGCGAGTCAGTGTCCAGTGTTCGCCACTCGCCACTGTACTCGTTAGGTGTGCACGCTCCATTACCAACAGCTTGCTTGCGGTCTTTAAGAAGGTGTATCATTGTTTAAAAAACCCTAGACTGCAAAAGGAATGTACTCAACGAATTTCAGGTCCCTCGGACTTACGGTCAGTCACGCTACGGTTTGATTTCACGTGTAAGACTTTACAGGGGGTGTTCAAGATACCTCTTGCTGTCAGTTTCATTCCTATTTGACATGTTGTAGGAGAGAAAAGGACAAAATAGTGTAACACAAGTCTGCAAATAAGTTGATCCCAGACGAACCGCCTGGACTCAGCTGGAATGCATTTCTTTGAAGTAATTCTACTGTAAGCTTGAGCTAAAGCCATTTTGCACGGCTTTAAATTATAGAGACTTGAAAACTCAACTAGATAAGCTCACGATTATACAAAATTTACCTACAGACTGGACAAACTAGTAGGAGTCAGACTAAACGGGTTAGGGACCTTTGCAAGACCATTTTTTGTGCTAATACTTTTAAGTTCCATACGCTGGGGGTAATTTCGTCATCACCAAATAAAATATAATACCTATTTTTAGGGCAAAAACGCCGGAAAAAACATTTTCTTAGGTTATGTACAGTCGGCAATTTCAAATTGAAAAATCTCGGTTACCAGAACTCGACCCGGCCAAACGAGTTGGGTGGCTTGGCCACATTAGCCTTTCAAATGATATAATATTTAAATACATTACTAGATTAAGTATATTACACCATACAAGTGTGTAGTACAGTTTTTAGAACAGTTTTGAAGGCTGTATTAGCATGTGGGTAAAATTCAATGAGAAGAAAAGAAAACAGCGTTACCTAGAGTAAGTGGATAAAACTTTGACTGTCCTTTTTTTTTTTTATACTACTTGGGTGACGGAACAAGCAAGAGGCCCACCTGATGTTAAGCGGTAAACTCTGCCTATGAACGGTGCATTACCTCATAGGTCACGTCCACCTAGGACGCACCCTATGTGGCAATGCACTGCGCCCGCCACCCTGAGACATAAAGGTGAAAAGTCTCATGTGTCTGTAATTTCACCGGCACCCTTACCCTTCAAACCGGAACACAGCAATGCGAGCACTACTGCTTTGCGGCGGAAATAGGTATGGTGGTAGTACTTCCGCGGAGGAACTCTTTCACAAAAAAGCTCTACTACTACTAAAAAGCAACTACTACTATAATAGCAAGACTTTGAATGTTATATTCTTAGTTCAATTGCAACTTTCTAAAATAGACCAATTTAGGAGAAGCTAGGTGCTTATTTTGCAAAGGTGTGTGTAAGCGCGCTTGTGGAGGTGCTAAAAGTAAGCTATGCATTTTTTTATAATGGCGTCGCACGGCTTGTTCATTTGCTATTTTCAAGTATAATGTTATTATTGTATTTTGCAACGTTAAAATTCTTCCAAGTTGTCAAAGTCACAGTCAAGTTATGTTTTAGTAAAACGGCAGCCGTTTTACTAAAACTTTGGTAGACAATTTCCACCAATTTTAAAAGTTATGCAATACACTTCCATTGCATTTAACAACCCTTGTGAGTTGTGGTCTGTAGACGAGCCACATTAGTTAAATTACACAAAATACCTCAAAAAACACTGAGAAATGAAATAAATTAAAAGTATACGACGTCTTTTTCGAAAAGTATTTTATTTTGTAAAAAAAAAAAGCCCTCATCGCAATGAAACGGCTGAACCGATTTTGATCAAACATAGCTAAGAACACTCACTACAAATTCACATTTCAAACAAAAAAAAACTAAATCGGTTCATCCGTTCGGGAGCTACGAAGCCACAGACAGACACACACACACACACACAAACACACTACACAGACATGTCAAACTTATAACACCCCGTCTGTTTTTGCGTCGGGGCACAGATAAAATAATACTGGTCGAGGGTTAAAAATGGCGGAAAACAAAACAAAATGGTCCTGAGCAAGACTTATTGTGAAAACGCGCTGCTCATGCTGAGCACCCGCGCCTAGATGACCAGCCTGTGCTCAGAGACAGAGTCCGCCGCGGCCTTGTTTGAGCCGCTCCAAGCCGCTCAGTTGGAGCAACACCCGCTAGGGCACAGTCGTGACTCCTGGGCTCTAAGGAAACTCGTTACCCGTTGCTTTTACTATAGGGCGCTTTCACATTGGACGATACCGACACGACATTATCGTCGGACTGAGGCCCAAGTCCGAGTTTAGCAGCAACCGAAACCGTGACGATGATCGTCTGTGTTTTAATACGGTTTCTATCGAACGCGCGAAATAGTTGCCTACTACGTCATTCACGATCATCGTTGCTGCTAAAATCAGACTATTTTTTTTTTTTTGTTTTTTGTACTACTTGAATGACGGAATAAGCAGTTGGCCCACCTGATGTTAAGCGATAACCTCTGCCTAAATGAACAGTGCATTAGTGCATTAGTGCTCGCATTGCTGTGTTCTGGTTTGAAGGGTATGGTTGCCGGTGAAATTACAGGCACATGAGACTTTTCATCTTTATGTCTCAGGCCCGCCACGGTGCAGTGCAATGCCACATAGGGTGCGTCCTATGTGGACGTGACCTATGTGATAATGCACTGTTCTTAGGCAGAGGGTACCTACCGCTTAACATCAGGTGAGCCATCAGCTTAATTCGTCATTCCAAATTGTATAAAAAGAAAAAAAACTATTTTTTGAAGTTTGTGACATCGACACTAGATCGTAACTAGATACGAACTTTAATTTGACTATTTTTTATAACGAGAATTGGGCTTCTGGTTATCAATATATATATAAAGTCGTTGCGTGACTGACTGACTGACTGACTGACTGACTGACTACGCACAGCCTAAACCATAAGTCCTAGAGACCTGAAATTTGAAGTGTACGTTCTTTTTATGGTCTAGTGATGCACTAAGAAAGGAATACCAGAAATTCAACCCCTAAGGGGTTGCAGCGGGGTGTTTAAGTTTGTATGGAAAAGTTCACGCGGACGGAGTCGCGGGCATTTCACTAGTTGAATATAATAAGTGAAGTTAAGTACTTCATCGTCTCTCGTTCAGCGTTATCATCATTCATAATTCATTGAAACTATTTGTAAATCCCTCAAATCAGTATCTAGACTAGTGAAATGGAAATCTTCATAGGAAAATAAATTTCGAGACGAAGTACTGCGGTCGCATGTGTGGTGTGGTACGTCACGATATCGTGTCGTGTCGTTATCGTGCAATGTGAAAGCGCCTATGATCACATACAACTAGGTTATAAGTAGTAGATACACCTAGTAACCCGTTGCTTTTAGTATAATCAGATACCTACAAAGTACGTATCGAAGCACCGATGTTATAAGTAAGAAGTAACTTACCACTTGTTCTCACCACTTTTCACGTCTATATTTCCACGATGGATGCAACCCACGGTGAAAAGAGGCCCATTGAGGCTCTGCCTAAAGACGTGTGTCTGTGTTTGTACAACATGAAAATAATCGAAAAGCACCTATTTGTAACCCCCGACGCAAAAACGACGGGGTGTTATAAGTTTGACGTGTCTGTGTGTCTGTGTGTGTGTCTGTCTGTGGCATCGTAGCTCCCGAACGGATGAATCGATTTCGTTTTCTTTTTTGAAAGGTGAATTTGTCAGGATTGTTTTTTGCTATGTTTGATAGAAATCGGTTCAGCAGTTTCAAGAACAAGTTTCCGAGAACACAATGTGGTCAGAATGATACAGTAATTAGTATAAATATTTTGTTTTGTTTTTTGTACCTTTTTATTTTATAATAGGTAGGTACCTACTAATTATTATTATAATGATGTTTTTTCCTAAATTATCTAACAATGTAATAATGTATTTATAATGTGACGTATAATTGTCAAATTATCAATAAATTGTTTATATCTGTTTATATCTGTTTCATTGCGATGGGGTTTTTTAAATTTTTTACAAAATTTATTGGATAAAGATTAAGATAAAGATAAAAATATTTATTTGCTACAAAAACACGGGGCACAAAAGGTAGACAAGTTATCTTACACCTAACACAAAAACACGGGGCACAAAAGGTAGACAAGTTATCTTACACCTAACACAAAAACACGGGGCACAAAAGGTAGACAAGTTATCTTACACCTAACACAAAAACACGGGGCACAAAAGGTAGACAAGTTATCTTACACCTAACACAAAAACACGGGGCACAAAAGGTAGACAAGTTATCTTACACCTAACACAAAAACACGGGGCACAAAAGGTAGACAAGTTATCTTACACCTAACACAAAAAACACGGGGCACAAAAGGTAGACAAGTTATCTTACACCTAACACAAAAAACACGGGGCACAAAAGGTAGACAAGTTATCTTACACCTAACACAAAAAACACGGGGCACAAAAGGTAGACAAGTTATCTTACACCTAACACAAAAAACACGGGGCACAAAAGGTAGACAAGTTATCTTACACCTAACACAAAAAACACGGGGCACAAAAGGTAGACAAGTTATCTTACACCTAACACAAAAAACACGGGGCACAAAAGGTAGACAAGTTATCTTACACCTAACACAAAAAACACGGGGCACAAAAGGTAGACAAGTTATCTTACACCTAACACAAAAACATGGGGGCACAAAAGGTAGACAAGTTATCTTACACCTAACACAAAAACACGGGGGCACAAAAGGTAGACAAGTTATCTTACACCTAACACAAAAACACGGGGGCACAAAAGGTAGACAAGTTATCTTACACCTAACACAAAAACACGGGGGCACAAAAGGTAGACAAGTTATCTTACACCTAACACAAAAACACGGGGGCACAAAAGGTAGACAAGGTATCTTACACCTAACACAAAAACATGGGGGCACAAAAGGTAGACAAGTTATCTTACACCTAACACAAAAACACGGGGCACAAAAGGTAGACAAGTTATCTTACACCTAACACAAAAACACGGGGCACAAAAGGTAGACAAGTTATCTTACACCTAACACAAAAACACGGGGCACAAAAGGTAGACAAGTTATCTTACACCTAACACAAAAACACGGGGCACAAAAGGTAGACAAGTTATCTTACACCTAACACAAAAAACACGGGGCACAAAAGGTAGACAAGTTATCTTACACCTAACACAAAAAACACGGGGCACAAAAGGTAGACAAGTTATCTTACACCTAACACAAAAAACACGGGGCACAAAAGGTAGACAAGTTATCTTACACCTAACACAAAAAACACGGGGCACAAAAGGTAGACAAGTTATCTTACACCTAACACAAAAAACACGGGGCACAAAAGGTAGACAAGTTATCTTACACCTAACACAAAAAACACGGGGCACAAAAGGTAGACAAGTTATCTTACACCTAACACAAAAAACACGGGGCACAAAAGGTAGACAAGTTATCTTACACCTAACACAAAAACATGGGGGCACAAAAGGTAGACAAGTTATCTTACACCTAACACAAAAACACGGGGGCACAAAAGGTAGACAAGTTATCTTACACCTAACACAAAAACACGGGGGCACAAAAGGTAGACAAGTTATCTTACACCTAACACAAAAACACGGGGGCACAAAAGGTAGACAAGTTATCTTACACCTAACACAAAAACACGGGGGCACAAAAGGTAGACAAGGTATCTTACACCTAACACAAAAACATGGGGGCACAAAAGGTAGACAAGTTATCTTACACCTAACACAAAAACATGGGGGCACAAAAGGTAGACAAGTTATCTTACACCTAACACAAAAACACGGGGGCACAAAAGGTAGACAAGTTATCTTACACCTAACACAAAAACACGGGGGCACAAAAGGTAGACAAGTTATCTTACACCTAACACAAAAACACGGGGGCACAAAAGGTAGACAAGTTATCTTACACCTAACACAAAAACACGGGGGCACAAAAGGTAGACAAGGTATCTTACACCTAACACAAAAACATGGGGGCACAAAAGGTAGACAAGTTATCTTACACCTAACACAAAAAACACGGGGGCACAAAAGGTAGACAAGTTATCTTACACCTAACACAAAAAAAGATAAATTTAACACTAAATAAAATATAGGAAGTAAAGTAAAAAATAAAATAGAAATAACTATGCTTAAAGAAAAATACCCTCTGTGCGTCCCAGATCGCTCCAGCAAATTGGTTTTAGCTCAGCGTTGTGCTGGATACTTAAAAGAAAAATATCCAGCGCTGATTTTCAGCCAAAACCAGATTTCACCGAGATAGTAGTAGAGCTTTTTTGTGAAAGAGTTCGTCCGGGGAAGTACTACCACCATACCTATTTCTGCCGCAAAGCAGTAGTGCTCGCATTGCTGTGTTCCGGTTTGAAGGGGTGCCGGTGAAATTACAGGCACATGAGACTTTTCATCTTTATGTCTCAGGGTGGCGGGCGCAGTGCAATGCCACAAAGGGCGCGTCCTAGGTGGACGTGACCTATGAGGTAATGCACTGTTCATAGGCAGAGGTTACCGCTTAACATCAGGTGGGCCATCTGCTGGCTCCGCAATTCGAGTAGTATAAAAAAAAAAAAAAAACAAACACGACCGACTTACTACATGTAATTATGTTGTGAGTAGTCGTTTATACACTATAGCTAGAGCATTGCGGCCTCTGTAGTTTATAGGTACCTCTATGTCTACAGTAGAGTCATCAAACACAGACTCCATCTTCATTAGAGGAATAAATAATCAGCACCTAATTACGAAACCGTGTAGCTAAATCACATTAATGCCTGTAATTTATCTCATGAATTTTAATATATTTAGGTTCGGTAAGTGAGAGAGATACACATACATATTCTACTAGCGACTCGCCCCGGCTTCGCACGGGTAGCACCCGGTGAACCCCCCCCCAAGACAATCTCCTGGTTCTAAGCTACCTCCCCACCAATTTTCAGCCAAATCGGTTCGTGCGTTCTGGAGTTATAGCGTCAGGAAGGAAAACCCGACTTATTTTTATATAGTACAAATTTTACCAAGGATCCCTAATTTTTTTCAAAATGAAATGTAGCTTATGTCAAATTGGAAGAATGTAGCATTCTATTGGTGAAAGAATTTTTTAAATCGGCCCAGTACTTTTTGAGCCTATTCATTACAAACATACAAACATACAAAAATAGGTACAAATCTTTCCTCTTTATAATATTAGTGTAGATAGACAATTTAAGGGATCTAGGTGAGGCAGCGTTTGTCAAACTACGCCTTTTCTTCACAGATACCTTTTAAAATGATGCATTGGAGACAGGATCGATCTGGAACAACATTATACGTATAATGGATCGAACAGGACAATGGATCGAATAGGAACTACCCATGCCAGAGAGCCTCATCTATAATCAGTGCTGGCACTCAGTGACGACCTCTGTAGCAAGGCGGGCGAAGGTTCGCCTGCGACGCAGGAGGTTGCGGGTTCGATTCCCGCATCGGAACGTATATTTGTACGATCTGCAGATATTTGTTCAGGGTGTTCTGGCTTTTTTCTAAGTACCTATAATTAAAAAATATCTATCTATGTAATGTATTGTATAAAGTATATCAATTATCTAGAACCCATAACACAAGCTCTGCTTAGCTTGGGCTTAGATAATGTTGTGTGTACTGTCCACCATTATTTATTTATTTATTATTTTATTATGAAACTAAGAAATGGTCGTTAACTTTTAGCCTCCTAAAAAGCTCAAAGTTGAGAAGCGGGTTATAGAGAGAGCTATGCTTGGACTATTACTACGTTAAATAATTAGAAATGACGAGAATCGTAGAAGAGCCAAGATCACTGGCATAGCTATCTGAATTAGCAAGTTGAAGGCCATAAGTTAGGGAAACTGGCAACAGATAGGAAATAAAGTTTCTCAAGTGGCGAAAGAAGGTCTCGATGGACCAAAGACATTATAAAGGTCGCAGCAAGTCGGTGGATCGAGACGGTTCAAGACAGTTTGTCATGCCATTCTATGGGGAGGCCTATGTCCAGCAGTGCAATGTAGGCTGATGATGGTGATGATGAGGAGAAAGATTTTATATTAATTAGTAATTAATTTTGAAAAAAATAAAAAAACCCTCAACGCAATGAAACGGCTGAAGCGATTTTGATCAAACATAGTTAAGAATACTCCCGATAAATTCACCTTGCAAACAAAAAAAAAAACTAAATCGGTTCATCCGTTCCGGAGCTACGATGGGACAGACACACACACACACACTCACACACACACAGACAGACACACAGACACGTCAAACTTATAACACCCCGTCGTTTTTGCGTAGGGGGTTAAAAAATCTAATCTAGCAAAAAAAAATATATGTTGTTAACAGTTGTAATCCCAATAGTCACATACAACCAAAAATCGTGGGAGTTTTTGATACGCTGCGCGCACGCATGAGAGTTTCGAGTGGACACCTAGATTTGGTCACTTGAGTTGTAAAGCGACTTCCGACCTTCACTTGACACTGACGCCAGTTCTTAATTCTCTAAGCTTGACACTGACCGTATGCAAACATTCATTGAATTGATAAAGATCTAACATAATGATGCGAATTTCGCGAAGATCCTTACAAAGATGTTTTATTTCTCTGACGACCTCTGTGGCGCTGCGGGCGAAGGTTCACCTGCGACGCAGGAGGTTGCGGGTTCCATTCCAGCCTCTGAACAAATTGTACGATCTGCAGATATTTGTTCAGGGTGTTCTGAGTATTTTCTATGTATAGAATAGAATAGAATAGAATATTTTTTTATTTGTAACAACACAGATATAAACAAAATAAAACATAAAAAAAAAAAAAAAAAAAAAAACTATTTATCTATGTACCTAACGGTATATCAGTTAATCTAGTACCCATGACACATGCTCTGCTTAGCTCGGGGATAGATCGAATGTACAAAATTATTTTGTTGTGTGAACTGTCCAGCATTATTTATTTATTTACTAGCGACTCGCCCCGGCTTCGCAAGGGTAGCCCCCGGTGAAAAACATCCCCAAAAAAGTGATAACTAACATCGGTCCAGCCGATCTTGAGTTATAAGTGGTGTAACTAACACGACTTTGTTTTATATATGTATAGTTTTTTTTTTTTTTTTTTTTTTTTTTAATTTATTTATTGATTCTATGAGTTCTTTACACCTTGGCCTGGGTATAAAGAGCTGGTTTATTGAACTTCAAACAAATTCAATGGAAGCGTTCTAACTTTTATTTAGTTTACAAAGTCATCATCTGTCGCAAGATTTTCTATTACGCTGGATATAGGCCTCCATGGAATGCCACGATTAATGGTCTTGATTCGCCTCCATCCACTGACTTCCAGGGACAATTTTCCATCGAGTTTACGGCCGTCATACACTGCGAGGTCTGGTTGTGGTCGCCAGTTGGCACTCAAGAACCTAGCGCTGGTCGTTTCTGCGAAATATATGGCCTCCTCATTGCCACTTCAACCTTCTCATTCTGAGAGGTACATTCGAATTCAATTACTTTTTTTTTTGTTTAAATACTTTAATAATGTATACAGGTAGATATTTGTTGCTT
The DNA here is from genome assembly GCA_932527175.1 of Operophtera brumata. NCBI lineage: Eukaryota > Metazoa > Arthropoda > Insecta > Lepidoptera > Geometridae > Operophtera > Operophtera brumata. The sequence continues at coordinate 16,130,030 of OW052238.1, read as the reverse complement.
GACTGTACGAAACTTCTTTGAAAAATCCTTAAGGGATCGATCCGGAACAAAAAACTAATTAAAATAATCATTTAAAACTGATCCCTTGGCGACAGGGTCGAATAGGAACAAAATTATAGGTATAAGGGATCGAACAGAACAAGGGATCGAACTCAAGGGATCGAAAAGGAACTACTCCAAATTACTAACCCTTATTATTTCTTTACAGGTATGAAGTCTTTCATCCAAGTATCATCAAAGCTATGCAAGTCCCTATAAAAAAGTAACAGCCGCTTTATGATGTCACTTAAGTAAAAAGGCTATTTTATTTTGTTTATTTTATTTTATTTAAATTCAACTGCTTACTGCACTTACAGTATACACCAACGCGCGCAGAAAGCCAAACAATAGGTATAAATATTAAAAACTAACTTAACTTAGAAAACTAATAGAAGAATTAAAGAAAACATTAAAATTTGAAAAAAATACATCGGTTTCTGGTTTCTGAGCAACCAGGGCGTTGAGCAAATTTAGAGCATGAGCTGTAGGAGCATACCGGGTGGTTTGCGTTCGAACCAACGGGGTCGCAAACAGGCGCGGCGCGCGCAGCCGCTGGTCCGGCGCAGACAACGAGCAGCGAGCCAGCGCGGTCGGGTTATCAATCCTGTTGTTGAGCAGCAGATAATAGTGCATCAACAATGCACACTTGCGTCTCAACTCCAGGGTGTTGATGCCTACCATTCCGGCGACGAACAAACACGGATATAAATAAGGATAGAATCCATGCATTTTTTTAAAAAGATAACGTGCAAATTTCCTTCGTACGCGTTCTAGCATTATTGTATATTTTTGTTCGTGTGGGTCCCATACGAGAGAGCTATACTATTACGTAGTAAGTAAACGAGTACTTAGTGCGTAAGTTTTTGTTAGGGTTCTGCGCAGTCAGATAATCTCATGACAGATCAAATGTTTTTTTTAGTACATGTTTGGAACTTCATTAATTTTTTCGATGACCTTCGAGATACATCTACCTTTCCGGTCTAGGCTGAAATCGTTAGTATGAAAAATCATATCTGTCGTGTGACAAAGGGAATTTCACAATGAAAACCATCTAGTTCCATTTTCGAACATACCTCTTTACAATTTTTTTTAGATTTTTCCACGAATTTCCACACTAATTTGACGTTCCAAATTCAAATCACTTTATTCCCTAGGGAGTTTCATATGACTTTATATCCCTAAAGAGATAATGCTTTACTTTACGTTGAGGTTGCATGATTGGGCATTGCCATTGCCGGTGCCGCGGTGGTGTGAAAACCATCTAGTTCCATTTTCGAACATACCTCTTTACAATGCCATACGGGCATTTTTTTAAGATTTTTCCACGAATTTCCACACTAATTTGACGTTCCAAATTCAAATCACTTTATTCCCTAGGGAGTTTCATACGACTTTATATCCCTAAAGAGATAATGCTTTACTTTACGTTGAGGTTGCATGATATGTAATTGGTCATTGCCATTGCCGGTGGTGTGAAAACACATTTTTATATTTGACATTATTACTATTAATATTAATTTGGAATGTATATAATTATGACATAATGTTAATCAATTGATCAATGTGTGTGTACCAAACCAACTGAATAGATAATCAATAATTTAAATTTTAATATGTTAAATGTAAAAAATTCGCATACCTAATATAGGTTGAATTAGTGGAACTGGTTAAATATTAATAAGATCTAAATTTGTAAACCCTTTTTCTGCGAAATAAATCATTCATTAATTTATAAAATTACGTCGTGCGAAGCTCGGTCGCACAGATATTTTTCCCTAAAGTGTCCAATTATCCAAGGTGTTAGTCTTATTATGTTTCCTCTGACCTTGTATGTTTTCCTTGTCCTGAGAGAGTGCGTGTCCCTCGTCTTTTTGACACGTTATATCGCGAGCGACATCACACATTTGTAAATCTACCCTCTGAAATGAATGTATTCTATCATTTTGACTGAGGCTTGACAAACTCTGACACCAGAGGCCAGCACTACCTCATACGAAACGACGACGACGACGACCTTCAGTTAAGGTGGTTCAAATATACGACTTACAAGTCACGCCATTACCGCCGCTTTGTTAGTAAGTCTTGTTGTGTTTAGAGCTTTGATTACTTTGTGTTATTCTATCTTCTATAATAAAATTATTTGAAAAAAAAAAAAAACGTGATGTGTCCCGGTCCGACACAATAAATAAATGGTCACGTTAGGTATGTGCCGCAAAATTCCTGATCTTAGATTTAATTTTTAACAGACTAAATCAAGTTCCGTATTTAAATTATAAATATGTATGGACCCTACATTATAATTACGAGGGATCCACCCTACAGAATCACGATAGAACAATATTTAATCGATAGAAAAAAAAAAAGTTAAGTCTATTCTTTGCGTAGATCAAGATTCAATTGTTTATTAAAATGGGGCATATTATTGGGTACAAAAATAGATACGTAAATAAAATCGATACGACGTCGAGGGTTTTGTAAAATTATCTTTAGTTTACGAGATATTCAATAAAATCTTTTTTTTGTATGATGATTTCTGCCTGAGGTTTGCGGCAAACCTCAGGCAGAAATCATCATACAAAAAAAAGATTTTATTATCAAACCGTTTGCGCAGTCTTACATTGTAAATCTTACATGTATTTACTTTATGTACATTTACGAGTTTTGTTTGTGTAGCAAGAAAATATATGGAGGTGTTTTTACAGAGTTTGAAAGTTATTCCAACTCCTCCACTCGAAATAGCCACTAAACTGTAACATTTACTACGTCCATAAAAGTGTAGTCACTAAATGTATTATTTATTGGATTTAATGATTGGAGAAACACCGATAACAATACCTACTAAGCTTTTTTCCGAAAATTTACATTTTCTATAGGAATTAGTTGTTTTTAACAGACTTTAAAAAAAGGGTTTCAAAATTCGAGTTGTCCCGATATCCGATTGAGCTGAAATTTGGCATACCTGTCTAGTTCCGATGAAAATACACTATTATGGAGACAGCGAGCTGATCCGATAATGTAGACAAAAAGGTGGAGAACGGAACTCGTCGGAACGGATCGTTCGTATTGAGCATAAAATCTCTTAGACTCAGAATGAAGCTTTCGATGTATACGATGGGAAACTGACAAAGCACAGGTATTATATTATTCTATAGATGTGGCTTACAAAATGTAATTGCCTTGAGTGAATTAATATCCGAATGAGAATCGTCTAAGATCCGCACTAGGGACGATCTTCACCCATCTGTTTACTGGATGAAAAGTATTTTATATGAAACTAGCGACTCGCCCCGGCTTCGCACGGGTAGCCCCCGGTGAACCCCCCCCCCCCCCCCCCCCCGTCCTACCCCTCCCACTATGTCCTATCTCCTGGTTCTAAGCTACCTCCCTACCAATTTTCAGCCAAATCGGTTCACCCATTCTGGAGTTATAAGTGGTGTAACTAACACGACTTGAAAAAAAAAAAAAAAAAAAACGTTTGTACCTCATTGAGCCCGAGACCTTTCCAACGAATGCAAAACCGTGGAAATCGGTTCGTGCGTTCTGGAGTTATAGCGTCAGGAAGGAAAACCCGACTTATTTTTATATATTAGATTTAATATTTAGAAAATATATCTAGAGTGGGTTGTCTAAAAAATTCCTGTCCAGACATCGAGCGGAGGCCTGCAATGCTCTAAGTGACAATGATTAATAACAAATAAAAATAAACTTTTAACATTTTATAATAACCGTGATAGGTTAGACTGTTGAAATTTTCACAGATGATGTATTTATGTTGCCGATATAACAACAAATACACAACAATATTTAAGGGGGCTCCCATACAACAAACGTATTTTTTTTGCCGTTTTTATACATAATGGTACGGAACCCTTCGTGCGAAAGTCCGACTCACACTTGGACGGTTTTTATATATAATGGTACGGAACCCTACGTGCGTGTGACCGACTCGCACTTGGCTGGTTTTTAAATTTTTAACGAATCATGGTTTCGACAGAATTTTTTTAGACAACCCACTCGAGATATATTTTCTAATATATTACATATAATAGTAGTTTATGCAACTGTCATATAAGAAGGGGTATTAAAACACGAGATAATAGGTTGACTCGAGTGTTTTAATACCTAAGTTATATGCAGTTTCATACACTACTTTATCTTCACTCATAGGAAAAATTGAAATTAAACAAAGAAAAACACGATCGGCAAAAAAATGTATGGGAAGCGCGGGAAATTAAGTTCAAACTACGCATGCGTGCGCCATTTTTTCATATTCAGGCTTTAACCATAGACTAGATTAATGAATTAATAAAAAAAAAGATAGCGGTACTATTAATGAGTTTTATGATACAGTTGGCGGTACTATAATGAGTTTTATTCTTAATTTTATGTATATGCGTCTATAAAGTGCGTCTGTATAGAACTGTCTTTGAATTCGTAATTAGAATTTTTCGATTTGAGTGTAGATAAAATACTTTTCATCCATTAAACAGATGGGTGAAGGTCGTCTCTAGTGCGGATCCTCTACTATACGTTCTGTTTTATAAATTCAGGCCCATCAACTTTTCACAAAACGATTACTGTCAAAAATGACGTACCTATCCATATTATGGTAATTCCACCGTTGTATTTCTCATCACTCGTAAAGTTCACAGAATAATTACAGTTTTCGGACGAGGTGAAAGTGCATTCATATTTCTAATGTTAGCTATTTGTGAGAATATGGGAATCGTCTGCATTTCTATATTTATGTAATAATGACTTATACAATTATTTATAACGACGACCTCTGTGGCGGGGCGGGCGAACGTTCGCCTGCGACGCCGGAGCTTGCGGGTTCGATTCCCGCCTCGGAACAAATATTTGTGCGATATGCAGATATTTGTTCAGGGTGTTCTGGGTATTTTCTATGTATAATAAAAAATATCTATCTATGTTATATATTGTATTAAGTATATCAGTTATCTAGTATCCATAATACAAGCTCTGCTTAGCTTGGGGCTAGATAATGTTGTGTAAACTGTCCAGCATTATTTATTTATTTATTTATTGAGGTGATGATGAATTGTGGTATTGAGATGTAAAACAATAATAGTGACTAGATATAGAAGACGGCGAGAATAAATTGTGAGCAGCCACTCACATACTCATTCACTCACAGCAGTGCAATGCCACAGAGGGTTGCGTCATAGGCTAGTAGTAGTAGAGCTTTTTTGTGAAAGAGTTCGTCCGGGGAAGTACTACCACTACTACCAGTACTATTTCTGCCGAAAAGCAGTAGTGTTCGCTTTGCTGTGTTCCGGTTTGAAGGGTAAGGGTGCCGGTGAAATTACAGGCACATGAGCCTTTAATCTATGTCTCAGGGTGGCGGGCGCAGTGCAATGCCACATAGGGTGCGTTCTAGGTGGACGTGACCTATGAGGTAATATACTGTTCATAGGCAGAGGTTACCGCTTAACATCAGGTGGGCCTCTTGCTTGTTCCGTCATTCAAGTAGTATAAAAAATAAAATAAAAAGGTGGACCTATGTGGTATAATGAATTGTTAAAGGCAGAGGTTACCGCTTGACATCAGGTGGGCTTAGAAACGGCTTGTTCCGTCATACACGAAGTAAAAAAAAAAAAAGTACTTATAGAAAATACTTTGTTGCACTAACACCTTAAGGCGCTATAGGTTCAACGAACATTTTTGTATGAGGCGAAGAAGGCGAGCGCACGCTCTGATACCGTGTTTTTATGTATAAAAAATTTATATAAAAATGTCGTTCAAAGTATTGTTTAATTTTGTTGATGAATTCACTAACTCAAATAATAACTAACATGTAACCAAATGTTTCAAAAATTAAAACGTGAGAGAAGTGAGTGAAAAATAGAATTTCAATTTTAAAATGGAGGTATCTTTGTAATTTTTTTTTATCGAGTGAAGTAATTCAAATATTGTTTTGAATTATTGATTTCACTAGATAAAAAGCTCAAGAATATCATATATTTTTTTCTTCATAGAAAACTATGAAAATTCTTATCAAAAACTTTAAAATTCTAGAGACATTTGAGAACCTATCGCGCCTTAATATATTATATGTATAACAATAACAAAAAGAAACAAAACCTAACTACGTAATTATAAGTACAATGGGCGGTCTTATCGCTTAGAAGCGATTTTTTCCACACTATCTTTAGATCGAGAGAAATTAGGTAAGTACCTCTTCAAAAGCTACGTGTTTAACAGCTTGCTAATATTATATTGACTTCTGTAACAATTTATGTATAATTTTTCTAACCTTTTCAAGTATAATCAATGCATATTAATATTGCTAAAGTAACTTACTTCAATGCTTTCAAGTCCTTGCCTATTCCTTATCCATATTGCCATGATACTCCCTAATATGGATTCTACTCATCTGTGATATCGTTGCACTTTATATCTCTGGTATTTAGGTCTCATTTCCAATACCACAGACCACAATGCGTGCATTGTGGTACGCTATTGAAGCACTTCCTGCAGGTTTTATATGGAGTGTGCAAATGGATGTCATCAGACCGATTGTTGTGTAAGCGGCCGCAACTAGGTCGGTGGTATATTATGTGGGAATACTGCCATTATGTACGTTTTGTCTTCCTTAGTACTTCGGATGCTGGTTTTTCTGGCTGCCACGATTACGATGAGCTGCGGGTACTATTGTTCCTGCTGCTACCTTCATTTTGTTTGTCGACTAAATAGTCCTACAAGTACCCCCTGGTACTTATTATTTTGTCAGCAATAGTTTCGGTATTTAAGTCTCTTTAAAACTTTCACGCTGCTAAATGTAATGCTCAATCAAAAGCTTGCGTGTTTATTCTACTCATATCTTGTAGTTAAAATCTTTACAGTTAAGGTGAATGCTCACGTTTGCGCATCTCTGAGGTCCTCACACAAAACACAGGGTCTACTAATTTAAAGGAATTAATTTAATTTAAATTCAATTTTATAAGTTCATTTATTTTAAGACTTAACCTAGAACATTCCCAATGTAAATTTAATCCGGGTGTAACAAACAACGCTTATCAAAACCTGTAAATTAAAATTTAACTACTACTTATTAAAAAACTTAGATTAAGGTGAATGCGGAAATTCAAATTTTTTGGTGTTTTTTGCCCATTACAGCTCATCAACACTTCTTCAGATAACGAAAGTTGAGTTCGCGACAACTAGGAGACTTAACACACATGTTTTAATTAATAGTATCTCATAAATATCATTAGTTTAGCTATGATACCCCTAAACAAACAAAAACACTGTAAAAATGTGTTTAGGGGTATCATAGCTAAACTAATGATATTTATGAGATACTATTAATTAAAACATGTGTGTTAAGTCTCCTAGTTGTCGCGAACTCAACTTTCGTTATCTGAAGAAGTGTTGATGAGCTGTAATGGGCAAAAAACACCAAAAAAATTGAATTTCGCGCCGCAAGTGTGCGCATCCACCTTAATCTAAGTTTCTTAATAAGTAGTAGTTAAATTTTAATTTACAGGTTTTGATAAGCGTTATGTTTGTTACACCCTAGGATTAAATTTACACTGGGAATGTTCTAGGATGGCAGAAGGCCCTGGCCAAATCCAAAAAATTGTGTTTTTTTTTTTTTTTTTTTTTTTATATATGGACAGAGCCAGATAAAGGGTGAAGTCTTAAAACAAATGAACATATAAAATTGAATTGAAATTCTGGTTTATGCCTTTAAAATTAGTAGACCCGTTACTGTGTTTTGTGTGAGGACCTCAGAGAAGCGAGAGGGGGGTCTTAGTGGAATTAGTTAGAGTTAGTCGGAGTCAGTGAGAGTTTGTAAGAGTTAGTAAATAAGTGAGAGTTATAAGGAGTTAGTAAGAGTTAGTTGTGTTTCACGACGTGATAGAATGCGAAATGAGGAGATCCGTAGAACAACCAAGATCAGCGTCGTAGCTCCCAGAATTAGCAAGTTGAAGTGGCAGTGGGCAGGCCATATAGCTCGCAGAACAGTATCATTATCAAGAACTAAATGTTATTATTATTTGCCTAAATGCGGAACGCCGGTCACTAATTTTATTTTTACCCGACTTCAGAAAAGGAGTTTATATCCATATTTTTTACATTGATAGAGCCTCATTTCACCACGATCTCACCTGTTGATAAGGGACGATGCGGCCGACGTTGGAGCACGAAGGTCTAGAAGACACCCATTCACTCTTGCCATAAATAGACCCATATTATAGTTTTCAGGAAAGACCGATGGTGGTAACAACTTCCGTTCCTTAGCAGTTCGCATTATAAAGATGGATGGATTGCTGTGTTCCGGTTTGAAGGGTAAGGGTGCCGGTGAAATTACAGGCACATGAGACTTTTCATCTTTATGTCTCAGGGTAGCGGGCGCAGTGCAATGCCACATAGGGTGCGTCCTAGGTGGACGTGACCTATGAGGTCATGCACTGTTCATAGGCATAGGTTACCGCTTAACATCAGGTGGGCCTCTTGCTTGTTCCATCATCCAAGTAGTATAAAAAAAAAAAAAAAAAACCGAAACGCTTAGTGCGTATTGCGGGTATACTGATGAGGCAAGGATGGTACCAAGCCGTGCGCCTACTTTTTCTATGATGGAAAGGAGACGGTGGGATCAGATCATATAGCTCCTGGGCATATTCCGCGAAGTAACTATAGAAAATCGAAAGGCATGCGACCAAACAAACAAAAAAGTTTTTTTTTTCAAATTGGTTTTCTATTGACGCAGCAGATATCAGAGAACATACAATACAAAAATACCTCTAATAGAACCTCCTTTCTGAAGTTGGTTAAAAATAAAATTCGTGTCGGCGTCCCGAATTTTCCCTTGTCATATTCACCAAGATAAAAAAAAAATCTCCTACTGTTTATATATGAAATTTCTGCGCGTTGTCATGAGCGGGGGACGTTGGCACTTTTTTCTCCCAACGTCCCCCAGTGGGGCCAGACAGGTGGGGGAAGTTGGGAGTATACGGTTATTTTGTTCTGGATATCCTGATGTTCCTGATAACCGTCGGGAATAAAGGTTCTTGAATCTCAATAGATCCATTGGCCAGATCCATAGTTGAAGGGGAGCCTTATCGATGGACCAAAGACATTATAAAGGACGCTGGAACTCGGTGGATGGAGGCGGCTGAGGACTATCGTCGTGGCATTCTATGGTGGAGGCCTATGTACAGCAGTGGAGTTCTGTGGGCTGATGATGATGATGACACCACAGTGTCCAGCTTTATTCACCTCCTTTACTTCAGAGTGAGAGATTAAGGGTGTTGAAGACCAGGTCACGTTTAGATGCTTTATCCTAATGATATCCCGAGAACTTGAGGGTTGGCGCGTGACTGCGTTAGGGCAAACACGGGTTGGTTTCGGTAGATGTAGGAACTGGGTGATTTATTTTTAACCCCCGACGCAAAAACGAAGGGGTGTTATAAGTTTGAAGTGTATGTGTGTGTGTGTGTGTGTCTGTCTGTGGCATCGTAGCTCCCGCACGGATGAAAAGTTTTTTTTTTAAAGGTGAATTTGTTGGGAGTGTTCTTAGCTATGTTTGATCAAAATCGGTTCAGCCGTTTCATTGAGCTGAGGGTTTTATTTTTAAAAATTAACTACTTGATATATATGCTACTTAAAAGTAAAACGATGTTTTATCATTTGTCGCTTACGTCAGTTACTTCTGAGCGGCACAAATCTACACCTCATCTCTTCCCGGGTCAAGTGAGTAATAGCGCTATCACTTTCTTGAAGTTATTGTTTTCTTGCTAGACTCCGCCCATTCCGTTTATTGCCCATGTTACTACCAGTATTACCACCAGTAGTACCACGGGTAAAAATAAAAACCGTAGTACTACCAAGCGATCCAGTACCACGGGAATTTTACCCTTGTTACTACTGGTAGTCGACATTTCATAGTTTGACATCTGTCACTTTGACACTTGTCACCTTGAATTTTGCTATTTAGCATTTCCCTATACCTAGTAGTAGTTAGTAGTAGAGCTTTTTTGTGATAGAGTTCGTCCGGGGAAGTACTACCACCATACCTATTTCTGCCTCAAAGCAGTAGTGCTCGCATTGCTGTGTTCCGTTTTGAAGGGTATGGGTGCCGGTGAAATTACAGGCTCATGAGACTTTTCATCTTTATGTCTCAGGGTGGCGGGCGCAGTGCAATGCCACATAGGGTGCGTCCTTGGTGAACGTGACCTATGTCACAGATAAAAGAATACTATACTAGTACCTATGTGGTAATGCACTGTTCATAGGCAGAGGGTACCGCTTAACATCAGGTGGGCCATCTGCCTGATCCGTCATACCAAGTAGTATAAAAAAAACCTTCTCAGTGTGAAGATAGTTAAACTGCGGACATTTTTTAATAATGAGTCAGTCGTGGGAAGCAATGGCGGCGATTAGCTCACCACTTGTCACGTCTATATTCCACGATGGTGCAACCCACTGTGAAAAGAGGCCTATTGTGGCTCTGCCTACCCCTTCGGGGAAAAAGGCGTGTGTCTATGTATGTATTTTTTAATAATCATACGATATTTTAACATTTCCCTTGAGAGAATTTTCCTTCAGACCTTTCTTCCCTTTTTCCCTTTTATTGCTCAGTCAATCAAGAATCTGTATCATGTTTAACCAGAGACATGCTACACAATGGTTGTGTTTAACCATGTAAATGTTTTTGTGATAGCACAACCCAGTTGTATAAAAGTACGCGTGAGAACGACAAAGGCGTGCCCTGTCCCCGAATATATTCAAAAACTTCAATGATTTTGTGAATGTCGACGTTTAACAATGCCGGTATGGAGTCTGGAGTGATATGATAAAAGAGACCAGCTTGTCTGTTTACATATTGAACTGTTAGCGGCTTGTCTTAAACAATATACAAATAAAAAACTGGCCAAGTGCGAGTTAGACTCGCGCACGAAGGGTTCCTTACCATTATCTACAAAAACGGAAAAAAACACGTTTTTTGTATGGGAGCCCCCTTAAATATTTATTTTATTCTGTTTTTTAGTATTGTTACAGCGGCAACAGAAATACATCAACTGTGAAAACTGTCTTACTATTACGGTTCATGATAATTACAGCCTAGCGACAGGCGGACAGACAGGCAGACGGACAGCCGAGCCTTAGTAATAGGGCCCCGTTTTACCCTTTGGGTATGGAACCCTAAAAATATAATATTTCCTGGAGTGAAGGCCTGTCAGAGTGTTTGTCAAGCCTTTGAGAAAGGTAGCAAAATCGTATTTCCTGTCAGTGACTTATTTTTATGTGCGCAATATAAGTGCCCTCAAACGCTGGAGAAAAACATCTTGATTCATGTATGAATGATGTATGTAAATTAACATTGAGCTAGATTTATATATACATACATACATACACACGCCTTTTCCCCCGAAAGGGTAGGCAGAGCCTCAAATGGGCCTCTTTTCACTGTGGGTTGGATCCACCTAGATTTATAACATAAATATACCTAAGAAAATGTCCATTTACACTTTTCTTACTGTCTCTATTTAAGGGGAGGACACATTGTTCTTGTGTTCTTATTAGCAAGCCAAATTTGCACTACATTACACTATAATAGTTTAGACTACACTAAGCACACTACACTATTAGTTTCTAAGCTATATTATAAGCTTTCTTTTGTAATTAGTTTTAGCACGCCAACCTTTTTGTATCATCCTCATGGATGACTGGCAGAAAATGCTGCTTAGCATTAAGTCCTCCGTTTGTACAATTTCCTTGTGTTTTGTGCAATAAAGAATTTAAAAAAAAAACTCATTATAGTCGCTATGAAATTATAATTCTAAAATCAGTCAAAGATCACTGACAACTATAATATTTTTTTCAAGCGAATCCGAGTTGTACAGCTAGTTATAAAAATAGCTAGCAGCACGCAAAAGCCATTATGAAGAAAAATATAATGTTATCTGCATTATGAGGTTGTTCTAAACGCACCCACCTTGGTTCTTTGCCACACGTTTGTTTTATGCTAATTACAAAAGCTTTTACGCACATAACAATATTTCATGTAAAAAATATGAATGAATATTTTATATATATATATATATTTTTTGTGTATTGAATGTCTTCTGATGAGGCATCGAGCAACTACGGAGGCCTGCAATGCTCTAAGTGGTGAGGGGATCGCTACATCGGCAAGTTACGATGGAGAAAACAAAAGAATTACACTAGTTAATTTTATTAAAACTCCCGACTATTTTTAGTTCACAATTAAAATTTTAAAAACGGAACACTTTTTTAGGGTTCCGTAGTCAAAGACAAGGAACCCTTATAGATTCGTCATGTCTGTCTGTCTGTCCGTGTATGTCACAGCCTTTTTTTTCCGAAACTATAAGAGCTATACTGTTGAAACTTGGTAGGTAGATGTATTCTGTGAACCGCATTAAGATTTTTACACAAAAATTGAAAAAAAAAAAACAATTATTTTTGGGGTTCCCCATACTTAGAACTGAAACTCAAAAAAATATTTTTTCATTAAACCTATACGTGTGAGGTATCTATGGATAGGTCTTCAAAAATGATGTTGAGGTTTCTAATATCATTTTTTTCTAAACTTAATAGTTTGCGCGAGATACACTTCCCAAGTGGTAAAAAGGGTGTCCCCTCCCCGTAACTTTTAAAATAAGAGAATGATAAAACTAAAAAAAATATATGATGTACATTACCATGTAAACTTTCACTCAAAATTGGTTTGAACGAGATCTAATTAGTAGTTTTTTATTTTTGGGGTTCCCCATACTTAGAACTGAAATTCAAAATTTTTTTTTCATCATTCCTATACGTGTGGGGGGGTATCTATGGATAGGTCTTCAAAAATGATTTTGAGGTTTCTTATGTCATTTTTTTCTAAACTGAATAGTTTGCACGAGAGACACTTCCAAAGTGGTAAAAAGTGTCCCCCCCCCCATAACTTCTAAAATAAGAGAATGATAAAACTAAAAAAAAAATATGATGTACATTACCATGTAAACTTTCACTCAAAATTGGTTTGAACGAGATCTAGTAAGTAGTTTTTTTTTAATACGTCATTAATCGTAATCCATCCAAGAACTTTTATATTATGTTACTTGATGCTACGGAACCCTTCATGGGCGAGTCCGACTCGCACTTGGCCGCTTTTTTATAATTGGCTTCGGACGGCTTGTGCCTTGGCATTTTCAAGTATAATTGTAATTTTAACCCCCGACGCAAAAACGATAGGGTGTTATAAGTTTGACGTGTCTGTCTGTGTGTGTGTGTGTGTGTCTGTCTGTAACATCGTTTGTCTGTAGTTTTTCAAGTTAGTTTTAGCCATAATCATGTTTGGTTAACTAAAAACATGACATAGTACATTCATAGTATTTGTCATATAGTACATACCATACCTAATTCTGCCGCAAAGCAGTAGTGCTCGCATTGCTGTGTTCCGGTTTGAAGGGTAAGGGTGCCGGTGAAATTACAGGCACATGAGACTTTTCATCTTTATGTCTCAGGGTGGCGGGCGCAGTGCAATGCCACATAGGGGGCGTCCTAGGTGGACGTGACCTATGAGGTAATGCACCGTTCATAGGCAGAGGTTACCGCTTAACATCAGGTGGGCCTCTTGCTTGTTCCGTCATCCAAGTATTATAAAAAAAAAAAAAAAAAAAAAAAACTATGTTTGATCAAAATCGGTTCAGGAGTTTCATTGCATAGAGGGTTTTTTTAATTTTTACTAAATTAATTACTTGTTAATATAAATTGCATCGTTACAATCCTTCTAAGTCGTCAAAGTCACTGTTTAGTAAACCGGTGGCCGTTATACTAAAACTTCCGTAGACAATTTCCAACAATTTGAAAAGTCACTCAATACTCTACCGTTTTATTTCACTACACATGTGCTCTATAGGCGAGCTACATTGGTTAAAATGCCACCAAAATTACACAAAATAACTCAAAAAATAAAAGTAGACTACGTCTCTCTTCGTGGGTGGCGGAAATAGTCTAATGGAGCATTTATGGAAGCACATGGTGTATAGCACGCATAATGTAGGGGGGGAAAGTAATTACTTTAATCTGGGTCTCTTCAAGGCTAGAGTGAATAGGTGCCTTCTAGACCTTTGTGCTCCATCTTCGGCCACATCGTCACTTACCAACAGGTGAGATCGTGGTCAAACAAAGGTCTATCATTGTTAAAAAAAAAAAAAAAAAAAAAAAAACTTTATTCACGACTAGATGTCGCCAGAGGAAAAAAAATAACGCGCTATCAGCTGTCATTATAAAAATGCCAGTGTTCCGTCATCAAAAAAAATTGCGAGCTAATTATCCTGGAAACGGCTGCACTCATTTCCACCAAACAATAACTTTTGAAACTATCATGGTTATATAGAAACTCAAATATCCCGTTTCTAATGAAAGGTAACAAACAATGTTTTTTTTTTTTTTTTTTCCCCAATCCCTTTGGCACCCTTGGAGTACGAAACTCATAAGATTTATTTGTTGATACATTGTGCAATAGTGCTTATGGAACATTTTCACCATAGACACTTTTCACGTAATTATTTATGAGGTTACTTGTGAAGCAACACTGGTAGTAGCCAATCATGCATAATAAATATTTATTTAATGGCTTTCTTATTAATAAATAATTATTGGCTATGAACGCAATGAACCCATCCATTATTATCCATAGGTTTCTTGCACCATAGCATTATATAACCAGTTGAATTGAAGTATCCGAATCGAATCCAACGGTTTGACCTTAAAATTAAAATTCCATATTTATACCTGATCCGATACCGTAGCTTATAAAATAAATAGCTAGTTCACTTTTTTTTTTTTTCTTTTTTTTTATACTACTTGGATGACGGATCAAGCAAGAGGCCCACCTGATGTTAAGCGGTAACCTCTGCCTATGAACAGTGCATTACCTCATAGATCACGTCCACCTAGGACGCAACCTATGTGGCATTGCACTGCGCCCGCCACCCTGAGACATAAAGATGAAAAGTCTCATGTGCCTGTAATTTCACCGGCACCCTTACCCTTCAAACCGGAACACAGCAATGCGAGCACTACTGCTTTGCGGCAGAAATAGGTATGGTGGTAGTACTTCCCCGGACGAACTCTTTCACAAAAAAGCTCTACTACTACTTACAGGTTTTTAGTTCGGACAATGTTGTTCCCAAGACCCATATTATTCATTTATGCCCTAAAAGTTGATATATAACAAGTTAATTGTTTTTCCTTCGTTTGTTTTTTCTTGCAGTTGAATAATCATTATTTGACCTTGACCTTGACCTTTTTGAGTTTATCTTTGTTAATAATTTTATTGCGGTGAAGCGCTCTGTAATCACTTCATAACAATTATTTGACCTTGAATTTGACCTTCAAGCGTTTATCATTGTTAAGTTAATTGATTTTGATAAGTTTATTATTGTTTGCAGGTAAGCGCTCTGTAATAATAACCATTATTTGACCTTGACTTTGACCTTGACTTTGACCTTGACTTTGACCTTTTGCTTGTTATTTACATTCGATCAATTGACTTTCGTAAATGAGCATACATTTTGGTTTCGTGACCTCTAAAAAGTTTAGAAGACTAATGTTCCAATAAATTCTGTCATGCATTCATGCTTTAGTCATGACGACCTCTGTGGTGCGTCGGGCGAAGGTTCGCCTGCGACGCAGGAGGTTGCGCGTTCGATACCTGCCTCGGAACAAATATTTTTGCGATCTGCAGATATTTGTTCAGGGTGTTCTGGGTATTTTCTCTGTTTAATAAAAAATATCTATCTATGTAATGTATTGTATTAAGTTATCAGTTATCTAGTACCCATAACACAAGCTCTGCTTAACTTGGGGCTAGATAATGTTATGTGGAATGTCCAGCATTATTTATTTATTTATTATTTATTTATATATTCCAGCTGTTTATTATACTCTGTATACGCCCAGTCAATGTGTCACTCACTAGCGACATAGATATTAAATATTCCAAATTGTATAACTCAGGCAAGTTTAGCCGACTCCGGCGTTACGTGTCGAGTTATACAAGATGGTCGCGGCTCAATTGATTTACTAATTACCTAAGCTTTTAATTGGCGACAGAAATATATAAATTTATATATATAAATTTAAAGCTTGTTTCGTGTTAGAATGTTTGCATTACTGCAGTTTGTTCTTTTTTTGGTGATTGTAATGAGCCTTTTCCAAAGTCTCGCAATTTAAATAGAAAACTATTTCGCATTAATTAGTAGTTACATGGATTAGTTATATATAAAAAACATTATATGAAATAAGTTCTCCGCTAGCTTATTACGTATCTTGCAATAGCAATGCGATAGCAAAAATCGCGCGAGAATTGCACGATCATCGCATCCAAATTGCAAATTCGTATTACGGATCGCTGATAAGTAATACGAATTTGCGATTTGGATGCGAAAATCACGCAATGATTGCTATCGCATTGCTATTGCAAGATACGTAATAAGCTAGCCGCTGTTTTGCTTTTAATCACTAACATTTCCATTTATTTCGATCTTCATTATTTACCATTTTTTAGTTGGAAGTTCAGATACTAATTAATATTCTGGTAATTTAATTATACTGATAGTATACCGATCGTATACTGTAAGATCAGTTCGTTATTTCAGACAAAGCTTTTAAATATTATTAATTAGGTACCTATTTATTTGTTCGTATGGCCTTGTACAATCGTACAAGAGACTATAATTCTATTTTTAATTTCTGTATCCATTGGATAGCGTCGTTTTCAAGGGCGAACAAGTCTGCTGGGTTGCCGACATATTTGGTGAGTGGACAGTCCATGATGATGTGCGCGACGTCACGCACTGAGGCTTCACAATCGCAAGCTGGTGACTCTCTCCAGCCACATTTATGCATGAAAGCTCGGCTGCGACCGTTAATCTGTTCAGCTGGCACCATTCTCTTCTCGGCAATGGGAAGCCAGGAGGTTTCGCAGTGGGGTTGATGGTAGCTTCCATGCAATATGGTTCTTTGGTACCAAATTAGGTTTTTTTTTTTTTTTTTTTTTAACATTGATATACCTTTGTTTGACCACGATCTCACCTGTTGGTAAGTGACGATGTGGTCGGTTTTTTCGAGGTATTCAATTTTGTTGATACTCATGGTAATTTTATGTAACTAAGATATGTTATCGCAAAACAGGAGCTGCTGATAATTAAGTTGCATATGGCCGTTTTTATTTTTGGTCAAGATTCTTAAAATTGGCAATTTTATATTTTACGATGAAAAGATTTGCACGTTGGCTATAAAAGAGTGGCTTTGAGTCGATGTTGATGAAGGCAAACAACATAATGACAATTGACACCTTGATTCTACCGCCTTGATCAACAAAACACGTGGGTGATTCACAACAGTCGAGAATTAAACACCAATAAAAAATTCTAATTCATGAATATAGATTGTCTGATGATGCTATGTGAGCTGTTAATTTATCTTTGAATGAGTTGATTTAAAACTTTACTGCAAAGAAAAAATACTTAAATATCTGAAAAAAATATATTTACTTTATGAAAAAGTCCATATAATATCTGTCAAGCAACAAAAAGCATTCCTTCGTCACATTTTACTGAATCTACTGTGAGACCTATGGGCGCATTGTGAATAAGAATCTCACGAAATATTTTATGGGAAAGTAAGATACAGCTATAGAGCGTTACGGAAAATTTAAGCCCTTGGGAAAGATTAAGATTAAGATTAACTCGAAATAATAGCAAAAGTAACGCTTATGAGCCACGGTTTCTCAAGTGAACGTGAAGCCATCCCCTATTTCGAGATTATTCATTCGAGATTTTTCATTCGAGGTTTTCATTAAAATAAATTCATCCAGGGTTTTCATTGACAAATATAGAGTCAAACAACTTCTTACTGCTACTTATTCCCTTGTTAGTTTAAGAAATATACCTATTCCAATATTGTTTTTTCACCAACTGTACTTGACTAACAAAATCGTCAAGGGATCAATCAGTAATTGGAAAGCGGCCTATAAATTTAATTGTTCTATTAGTAAGATCCACTGGATCATAGCAAAAGGATCTATTAGTAACTACTCATTCTATCGTACCTATTATTATTCTGGTAGGTTCGAAGCGAATCAAACAAACTGCGTGCTACTTATTCGCAATGCGGCGCCGCCGGTATAAATTCCCACTTTTTATTGCTTTTCTCACGTAAACCGTGTAAAATATACTTTTTATAGTACACGTTCAAGAAAATAGCTAGCTAAACCTCCGTGGGTTATTTACGGCTGAAATACGTGGGGTTTTATTATTGGTTTAAATTATTTTGGATAGGAGCCGTGGTCGCTTAATTAGCATTTTTATTCTAGGTATGCCTAAAAGTGCTTTTGCAGCCGCAATTATGTTTTAAAGACCTACACTAAAGTTATAATTTTGTAACAACACATTATTTTACGTGACTGTAGAGAATTAAAAATTTTTTTTTTTTTTTCTGAAGGATTTATATGCAGTTGACCGCCTGGGGCCATGACTGCTTTGCCGGGCTTTTGGTGAGCGCAGATGGCGCTCAACCTGCAAAGTTAGGTTGGGGCAACTAGCACAAGGGCACCACTTAAAAATTATGCCTCGCTGTGAAAGATATTGAGGGGTTCTCACGGCCGTTTCACATCATGCTTAGCCTTTGAAAATAGATGGCGCTAGCTCTGTACTTAACTGTCAAAATAAAGTGAGATGTCAGAGTCAACAACGTAGTGATATATTTTCGTGGTATTTTGTTACTATCACACAAAAGCACAGACAAGGCACATTGCCTTTTGCTAAATGTTACATTTGCCGTGGTGTGTCCGCCTAAGAATAGAACCCTCCATCTCCTCCCATGGATGTCGTAAAAGCTGACTAAGGGATTACCCGGACATATTAGTAAGATTTGTTGGTATAAGATTTGTCCTGGCTGATAGCATATTATGGAATGTATTATTACTGGAAGAAAGCGTTAGTTGAGTCAGTCGTGGGAAGCAATGGCGGCAATTAGCTCACCACTTGTCACGTCTATATTCCACGATGGTGCAACCCACTGTGAAAAGCGGCCCATTGAGGCTCTGCCTACCCCTTTGGGGAAAAAGGCGTGTGTCTATGTATGTATGTATGAGTCAGCGCCATCTATCGAGCCAAATCGAACAATTTTTTTTAAAATTTGAAAATGAAAAACATTCATTGATAATTCTTTCTTTGACCTATTTGTTCAAATTGTTCAAAGGGCACGCAGGGTTAAAATTGATGACTAAACGAACTTACCCTGTGAAGTTCTATTCAATCCAATGCGCCGCTTATTCTAAATTTAAATGTCCCAGATATCATGGTTACCGGTTTATACTAAACGATGTAGTTATGCATTACGAGCATGCGTTTAACCATTTTTGACACATCGATTACGTATATAACTGGTTGTTATGCTCAACTTAAGAAGTGTGGCCAGTTCTTTGTAAAAACAAGGATTTATTATCAGTTAGAAAGTAATCAGTCATTTTGTGTTAGCTTTACTCATGATACGAAAGGACTAAATTGATGGATGTGATCAATTCAGGTATAAAAACTTTGTAGAAAACAGTGGAGTTTTCTCTCGGATTTTTGCAAAGCGTTTGCTTTCGCCCGTACTAGATCAAGTTAAGGCTATTATTATAGATAGTGGAGTATCTTTATCAATGTACTATAAGTACTAGTATAGTATTATTTTATATGTGTAGTATAGTATATAAATTCGTTGACTGACTGGCTCGCTGTCGGACTATTAAATTAATGCACAGCCTACACCGTAAGTGCTACCTGAAGTCAAAGTCAAGGTCATAGTATATGTATTGCTGAATTACATGTCAAAAAGATATTCTACATTATATAAAGCTGCACAACGGTGACTGACTGACTCACTCACTCACTCATTGACATGGTTGTTCTCCCAGAAGGAGTCGTTTTAGACATGGGACATGTTCTAGAGATGTGTTCGGCTCTCCGATGTGACCCCGGGAAAAGTCTGACATTTTGAAAAAATCAAGATGGCGTCCGTTTTCAAAACCGTTTTTTCGAAACGGTGACCGATAGGAACCGTTCAAAGGTCGTATCCTATAGATTTTATACACAGATTACAGAAAAAGTAAAAAAAATTGGAAAAAAAACAATATAGAGGTTCAGAAATGTAATT
Organism: Operophtera brumata; assembly: GCA_932527175.1. Classification (NCBI taxonomy): domain Eukaryota; kingdom Metazoa; phylum Arthropoda; class Insecta; order Lepidoptera; family Geometridae; genus Operophtera; species Operophtera brumata. The sequence continues at coordinate 16,109,807 of OW052238.1, read as the reverse complement.
TAAAAAAAAAAAAATCGTCCGCATCAACTTTGACGAGTTTAAGTGTTCTACGAAAGTTGATGCACGACAATTTCGTTTATGCAGAATTGTAGCCAACATCCTGGTGTATATAGGAAAACCCCAACTTTGAAAAAAAAACAAGTTTTCGAAGTTTTTTTAAGGCATTTTGTAAAATCGAGAAATTGTCAATTGGCCCACAATCCATACAAAAATCGATTACGAAGGTTAAGCAACGTTCTGCGCGGTCAGTTTTTGGATGGGTGACCGTTTTTTTCACTTTTTGCATTATTTTTTTTTTAAATTTGTTTTTTTAGTGTTTTTTGTAGTTAATGGTACGTAACCCTTCGTGCGCAAGTCCGACTCGGTGTTTTTTTTTTGTTACAATAATTCATAATTTCTTCATAGTACCTACAAACATCGTAGTAGGTATATGGTGCTTCTTTTCAACATCTTTTTTGACAAGTTTTTGATTGACATCAATCTACTTAAAATAATAATAAAAAAAACGGACAAGTGCGAGACCTACTCGGACACGAAGGGTTCCATAACAGTGCATTATCCACTAAAGACGCGCCCTATTTGGCATTGAAATGCGCCCGTCACCCTGATGAGACCCATACCTATTATTTATTCTGTGCCCCTACACTTTAAAACGGAACACAGTGATGCAAACACTACTGCTTTGCGGCAGAAATAGGTATGGTGGTAGTATTTCCTCGCACGAACTCTTTCACAAAAAAGCGGCCAAGTGCGAGTCACACTTATGGTTTGATGAAAAATATTTTTTTGAGTTTCAGTTCTAAGTAACCACAAAAATTTATTGTTATTTTCTATTTTTGAGTAGAAGAGCCGAACACCGGGCTCAGTGGCGCGTATTGGGAGAGGCCTATGTCCAGCAGTGGACTAATGTGGGCTGATGATGATGTGTTATTCCGGGAGTCCAGTTATCTACATTCCAGTTTTCATCCAAATGCGTCCAGACGTTTCAGCGTGAAGAAGTAACACACACACACACACACACACACACACACGCAACAAAAAAACACGTTATATAATCCATTTCACGTCTATATTCCACGATGGTGCAACCCACTGTAAAGAGGCCCATTGAGGCTCTGCCTACCCCTTCGGTGAAAAAGGCGTGTGTCTAATGTTTGTACCTATGTACGTATGGGAGATGTATCTGTTACGTAGTAAATAATATATAATCTGTGATAATAAAATTTACTATGTAGGTCAGCTTTAGAGAAGGTAGGTCTCAGTATACCTATAATAGGTAGGTACCTACCTACCTATTATAGGTATACTGAGAGCTGAGAGGTTTTTGATTGACATCAATCTACTTACTTAAAATAATAATAAAAAAAACGGACAAGTGCGAGACGTACTCGGGCACGAAGGGTTCCATAACAGTAACTACAAATAAGGCAAAAAAATGTTTGGAACTGGATGACCCTGGTACCCTCTGCCTATGAACAGTGCATTATCCACTAAATACGCGCCCTATTTGGCTTTGAAATGCGCTGGTCACCCTGAGTCCTGAGACAAAAATGGAAAGCCTCATGTGCCTATAATTTCACCGGCAACCATACCTATTATTTATTCTGTGCCCATACACTTTTAAACGGAACAAATTAATGCAAGCACTACTGCTTTGCAGAAGAAATAGGTATGGTGGTAGTACCTACTTCCTCGGACGAACTCTTTCACAAAAAAGCTCTACTACCTAGGTACCTACCTAGGTACTAACAAATGGTGCCAATAATATATATATATATAGATGCAACTAATATACAGGGCGTCCAAAGATTATGTGACATGAACGGAAAGTAGGTAGGTAGGTACCTATCTTAAACATTTTATATAGGATATTTCCGATGAGACTTTATTAACCCCCAACGCAAAAACGACGGGGTGTTATTAGTTTGACGTGTCTGTGTGTGTGTGTCAGTGTGTGTCTGTGTGTATAGGTGTGTGTGTCTGTGTTTGTGTCTGTCAGTAGCATCGTAGCTCCCGAACGGAAGTGGGGGGCTTAATACAGAGGGCCTATTATAGGTTTGTCTTAGTTTTTAACACCCATATATTCTGTGCCCCCGACGCAAAAACGACGGAGTGTTATAAGTTTGACGTGTCTGTGTGTGATTTTGTGTGTCTGTGTGTACCTTTGTTTGTGTCTGTGTGTGTGTCTGTCTGTGGCATCGTAGCTCCCGAACGAAAGTGGGGGGCTTAATACAGAAGGCCTATTATAGATTTGTCTTAGTTTTATAGATAATGGTACGAAACCCTTCGTGCCTGAGTCCAACTCGCATTTGGCAGGTTTTTTTATTGTTAACTGCGTCAGTGACGGAATAATCGGGGCCTATACGCATTGTAGCATTGCACTGCGCCAATGCAAAATGAAATCACAGGAACACGGCTAAAACTTTCTTTTATTTTTAATTTAAAAAAAAAAAAAAATGGTTAAGTTTTGGAGAGAATCAGGGGACTAGGAATCGTTGATTTTATGTACTTTTAATAGGTATTGTCGATCCAAGCTGCAGTTGTCTCTATCACGCTCACGCTTGGTTGTTCGGGCACTGCGCGACAGTAATAGATTTTACAAATACCTATTTCTAATTCTCTAGCCCTTGGTGTTTCTTCGTAATAGCGGCATCTACCTCATTTCTTATGCACTAAATCACGTCTATATCACGTCTATATTCCACGATGGTGCAACCCACTGTAAAAAGAGGCCCATTGAGGCTCTGCCTACCCCTTCGGTGAAAATGGCGTGTGTCTAATTTATGTAGGTATGTACAAGCAGGGCCCCGCGGTTTCAACCGCGTAAGTCTCGATCCCGTGGGAATATCGGGATAAAAATTATGTGCTATTCCGGGAGTCCAGTTATCTCCATTCCAAATTTCATCCAAATCCATCCTGTAGTTTTTAAGTGAAAGAGTTAAAAACATCCATCCATCCATACTTACAAACTTTCTTTCTTGTTTATATGCTATTAGTAGCATACCTACTCTTATAAGTTGCAACAACCAAGTGCGAGTCGGACTCGCGCACGAAGGGTTCCGTAACATTATCTATAAAAAGTGCTTAAAAATTAGGTTTGTAAAAAAATAAAAAATAAAATTGCACGCAAAAAGTGGTCACCCATCCAAAAATTGACACGGTAGAGCATTGCTCAACTTTCATACCACACAAAACATACATTCCCCAGAACACCCTAAACAAATATCTGCGATCGCAAAAATATTTGTTCCGAGGCGGGAATCGAACCCGCAACCTCCTGCGTCGCAGGCCAACCTTCGCCCGACGCGCCACAGAGGTCGTCTAACGTCTAACTACTAATATTTATTATGTGGTCTAACCTCGTAAAGAGGTACTATAACTCATATATATAATCTGTGATAATACGATTTAATAACTAGGTCAGTTTTTTTTTTCTTTATAAATGGCGTAGCACGACTTGTGCATTTGCCATTTTGAAGTAGGTATAATTTATTATTACAGTATTATATAATTTGCAACGTTACAAGTCCTTCCAAGTCGTTAAAGTCACAGTAAAGAAATGTTTTAGTAAACTGGTGGCCGGTTTCATAATACTTTGGTAGACAATTTCCACCAATTTGAAAAGTCACGCAATACACTTCCATTTCATTTCAATACACTTGTGCTCTATAGACGAGCTACATTGATTAAAATTTCACCAAAATTACACAAAATAACAGGAATAATAGGAAAAAATACCTACTAGGAAATAAAATAAAATAAAAGTAGACGACCTCTCTTTTCACGTCCACCTAGGACGCGCCCTATCTGGCATTGCACTGCACCCGCCACCCTGAGTAATAAAGATGGAAAGTCTCATGTGGCTGTAATTTCACCGGCACCTATACCCTTCAAACCGGAACACAGCAATGCGAGCACTACTGCTTTGCGATTGAAATAGGTATGGTGGTTGTAGGTACTTCCCCGGCCGAACTCTTTCACAAAAAAGCTCTACTACTACTACTAACAAAACGCATATTTGTTACCTAGCTAAACTTATATGACATGTTTAGTTTTATTGACAAGGTACACACTAACGTATACTATTAGATAATGTATATAATATTGTTGTCGTTAATCAGAGTCCAAATCAAGCGGCTCGCCCCGACTTCGCATGGGTAGCCCCCGGTGGAAAAAAAAAAAAAAAAAAAAAACGGTTCGGCCGTTTCATTGCGTTGAGGGTTTTTTTATATTTTATATATTAACTACTTGTGTATTAGGTATCCCGCACGACTAAGACGTATATATTATCTATTTAAGTAGTATAATGTTGGCAACAATGGGAGAAAACGGTGTTTGTGTAATCGAGGGATGAAAAAAAACGATATGGGTGGCGTTTTCGAGAAATTTGGAGGTGCTGATTGCGAATGCATCATCAGTATTTTAGTCAGATACGAAGGTAAGGTAAGCTGGCAACCCTGCGTAAAGGTAATATACGGGAAAAAACTAATATGGGTGTCGTTTTCGAGTAATTTTTAGGTGCTGATTATGAATATTACTTCAGTTTTTGGGTTAGGTGGGTAGGTTAGTAGGTAAGCTGGTAACACTGCGTAAAGTTAGGAAAAAACTAATATGGGTGTCGTTTTCGAGTAATTTGTAGGTGCTGATTATGAATTTTACTTCAGTTTTTGGGTTAGGTGGGTACGTTAGTAGGTAAGCTGGTAACACTGCGTAAAGTTAGGAAAAAACTAATATGGGTGTCGTTTTCGAGTAATTTGTTGGTGCTGATTATGAATTTTACTTCAGTTTTTGGGTTAGGTGGGTACGTTAGTAGGTAAGCTGGTAACACTGCGTAAAGTTAGGAAAAAACTAATATGGGTGTCGTTTTGAGTAATTTGTAGGTGCTGATTATGAATATTACTTTAGTTTTTGGGTTAGGTGGGTAGGTTAGTAGGTAAGCTGGTAACACTGCGTAAAGTTAGGAAAAAACTAATATGGGTGTCGTTTTCGAGTAATTTGTTGGTGCTGATTATGAATATTACTTCAGTTTTTGGGTTAGGTGGGTAGGTTAGTAGGTAAGCTGGTAACACTGCGTAAAGTTAGGAAAAAACTAATATGGGTGTCGTTTTCGAGTAATTTGTTGGTGCTGATTATGAATATTACTTCAGTTTTTGGGTTAGGTGGGTAGGTTAGTAGGTAAGCTGGTAACACTGCGTAAAGTTAGGAAAAAACTAATATGGGTGTCGTTTTCGAGTAATTTGTAGGTCGGTCGTGTGATAGAACATTTAGTGTTGCCTGGTTTAATAAAATTTCCCCATTTTTAGGGTAATACCAAACATACCGTAGGGCAAACCATTTTCAATGCAACAACAACAGCAAGACACGCGAGCTGCTTGCAGCTCGCGCACCACCGACCCACTAGTCTTTATATATAAAACAAAGTCGTGTTAGTTACACCACTCAAGATCGGCTGGACTGATGTCAGTTATCTCATTTTTGGTGGATTCTTCTCCGCTTTGAACAGCAGAATAAGTAATTAGGAGGGGGGGAGGGGGGGGGGGGGGGAGGGTTTAAACGGGGGCTACCCGTGCGAAGCCGGGGCGAGTCGCTAGTTATAGATAAAATGTTGGATTCAATTAAATGGATGAAATTTGGAGGATACATTCCTTTTGCGGTTTAGAGGTGCTATAAGAAAGTAATTTCCTAAATTCACCCCCTAAGGGGTGTTGAAGTTAATATAGAAGAACTCTGCAGGAACGAAGTCGCGGGCTTTTCACTAACTGTCTCCCATCCATCAAGGTTTAATCCGTAAACCCAAATCCTCGCCACCCGCAGAATCACATTTTAGAATCATCATGCTGATAAGAGCCGTATTTTGTGGTTACACGTGAAAAAAAGTCTCCTTGCGAGGAGCTCTGAATCCTTTCTCCACACTGGTTCTTTCACCATCGGCCAAAATACCATTACAATAGCCACCATAGCTTAAACTGGTATCTGACCAAAGCAGAACCACAGAACAAATAATAGTACAAGAGAACCAAGAAATAACTACCAATATAACGAAAAAGTATAGAACAAAATTATATGCCCATTCTTAGCTTCTATAAAATTATTTTCAAAGAGAATAGATAAAAAAACTGTATTTAATATAATCTCATTTGATGGAATCAGAGGAGATCCGTAGAAGAACCAACATCACCGACTTAGCTCTCAGAATTAGCAAGTTGAAGTGGCATAAGCTCGTAGATCTGATAACAAATAAAAAAAGGATAAAGACTAAACAAACTATACTAACTAACTAACTTTAACTAAGACTAACTAACATAACTAACAAGCTAACTGGATAACTGATAAAGGTTTCTTGGTGGCGAGCACAAACCGGACGAAAAAAAGACGATTCAAAAGTGTTAGGTCCATAAGGACTAGTTTGCGTAACGACTATAAAAGCAAAACGACTTAGAATGATCGTTGTGATTTCGAAGGATTTCAATGAATAAAATATTTAGACTTTGACTTTGACGACTAATAAGAGGAAGTCGATGGACCAATTTCGCAGGAATAAATAAATAAATAAATAATGCTGGACAGTTCACACAACATTATCTAGCCCCAAGCTAAGCAGAGCTTTTGTTATGGGTACTAGATAACTGATATACTAAATACATTACATTAAATAGATAGATATTTTTTATTATACATTAAAAATACCCAGAACACCCTGAACAAATATCTGCGATCGCACAAATATTTGTTCCGAGGCGGGAATCGAACCCGGAACCTCTTGCGTCGCAGGAGAACCTTCGCCTGCCGCGACACAGAGGTCTTCAAATTCGTTGGATGGAGGCGGCCCAACACAGCTCGTCGCCTAGCGGTGGAATTCTATAGGCTGATGATAATGAGATAATTAATTTTAGTAGTAGTAGAGCCTTTTTGTTAAAGAGTTCGTCCGGGGAAGTACTACCACCATACCTATTTTTGCCGCAAAGCAGTAGTGCTCGCATTGCTGTGTTCCGGTTTGAAGGGTAAAGGTGCCGGTGAAATTACAGGCACATGAGAGTTTTCATCTTTATGTCTCAGGGTGGTGGGCGCAGTGCAATGCCACATAGGGCGTGTCCTAGGTGGACGTGACCTATGAGGTAATGCACTGTTCATAGGCAGAGGTTACCGCCTAACATCTGCTTGTACGGTCATTCAAGAAGTATAAAAAAAAAAGATGAGACTATCCCAACAAATCAAGATCCCTTGGCCACCACAAGATGTGCATAACGAGCTCAAACTAAACATTGTACTCTTCCATACTCTAGGACACGCGGAAACAGCTCTAGTATACGTAGGTAAGTAATCTCCATACTTATGTTTTGAAACACGATATTGCAACATTTACCAGATCGTTTAGAAAACGCTGTTTGATTGTTTGATGACACGGATTTATAGTTTGTTGTGAGACACAGTTTCGAGATAAAGAAGATTAAGGTCAGGATTAATTTCATTTTGGTTCCGGGTGAGCTCGCAGGAAATCACCCAATTGAGATATAATAGCCACAGAGCCTTAACGGGCTTGTATCGTTTCACTGTGGGTTGCACCACCGTGGGAGTATAGACGTGACAAGTGGTGAGCCCATCGCCGCCATTGCTTCACACGACTGACTCGGCTAACGCTTACATTCCTTAGTAAGCTAGCAGCCAGGACAAACTGTAACACCCCCCCTAATACCTTCTCTATTATACCTAATAATCTAACTACCTATTATACCGCGCGCACTCACCGACTTCCTACTTTACTCTGTGGAGTTACGATAACTTTAATCTTACCTACTTCTTTAAACACTATAAATTGGCCTTATGATCGTCTAGATATATACCTACGTTGTGTGTTGTAATAACTCGATTCTTTTTTTGTTAATATTGTCAAGTCTTAACGTATCCTAACTACATAAAATATTTTACCTTTTTATCGATATCCTCGTAATAGTTGCTACTAATTCTAATAGGAAAGATACCTACTTAAATTTTATTTTACTTCAGTACACATCGGAACAATTAATTAAAAGATTACTCCAGAGATTTATTTCCATTATAGTTTGTTATTCCTTTGTAAAAGAATAAGCTACAATTAAAGTTCCTAGTAATATTTTGAACATTCTGATTTTACAATTTCTGAGGTTTATTGATTTTGACTCTAGCTTCGATACAGACATGTTTGTCTGGTGCTATTTCAAGATACTTTTACGTGACAGATTTGCATCTGTAATAGATCCATTAGGGAAATGACAAGAAATTACTTGTATAAATTATTTGCTTCTCAGATAGAATTTTTAAGTTATTTTTTTAATTATTTGAAGGATGAACCAAATTTGATAAGGTTCATATCCAGAGATAAGCGACTTTTTGGAGAACAGCCCCGTCCGCGCTGCCCTCGGTGGATTTCTTCCAATGCTTTTGGTCAATCCTCCCTCGCTTGGACATAGGTAATTACCTAATATTGTCCGTGAGTTTTATCCAAATGATATTCTAATTAAAATCAATTCCTTTTTACTTTAATACAAGGGATTTTAGAGGATCGCGAACCTATTTCTGTCGGAGTAAGTTTGTTAGTCATTTTCAAACATTCCAGGGAATTTTACATTTAATCAATAACGCAAAATCAACCACATACATCCTTCACCTTTGGTTAACTTTGGGATTTATCTAGGCTTCCTGAAGCCTAGGAAAATCCCTACTTGATTCATACCCCTACTTACAAATAATTCTAAATATTCTCTGTAGGATAAATAGAATTCCTAGTTGGATTATCCAGATAGGAATAATCGCTTGTGAAAATTCTAGACTATATTTAAATGAAATTTTCCTTCCGAGAATGATAATATTCAATTACAAGATTCTCCTTTTATCTAGTATTTTAATACGTTTGATAATTATTTTGCCCGTTCCTTTACGAAAGAATAATAGTAAACTAAATTAAATCACCGGTTAAATTTTAGAAAATGCCAATTTGTAAGATTGGTCTACATACGCACTAATACAATGCCTATATAAGTGTGCCTAATTACCTGGCTAAATTGGGTGTGTGTGATTCAAACTTTGAGAAAACCGTTCTCATTTTGTTTTAAAAGTGCAGTTAAATGTGTATGTCTTCTGACGAGGTGCAAGGTCAGAATACCTAGATTGAACTATTAAGGATAGGAAATCTGTCGCTGTGTAACCTAAAGCGACAGACGGAGCCTAGGGGTCAGGGATAAGGTTTATGGATGGATAAGATCTTGTCTGTCCCGCGGACTCACGAGACAACCCTTTCGGGCTGATAAAGGGATTCCTGTCAAACAAGAAATCGGAACCTGAAAACATTAAAATAGAAGATACTTTATAGACTACGACAGTCTAACAAATATCTTCCTTCGAAAATCGTTCACTTTGTCACAAGTCTAATCACTTCTTCCCCATTGACTTTGAATATTTAAGAACACTTGAAAAACATCACCAAAAAGAAACTAGTTAATTTCTCTAATTTTGGGCGGTCTTTCAAATTATTTTTATATATCACAAAATTTAAACTTTCACTAAATTATATTTAATTTCACTTATTATGGACTATTCCACTTTATAGAATCAATCCTAATATTTCAAGGTATAAATTTCTAGCTTTTAAACGAACTTTAAAATCACTTCGTAATTAATTAACACAATTTAATATTTTACCCCAGCGTTACCACGCAAACGTGATACTACTTCCAGGATTATCCAGCACTGACCCCCCTTCAGCTGTTACATCTCTATTTAAAGTCGCCAACCAAGATAAAACATTTCATTCAATTTTGAATCTTATTCATACGATTCCTAAACAGGAATTGGTGTGTTCCTTCAAAGTATTCTGAAAATCGGATGTTTATATTTTTTGTATATAAACATTCTCACAGCCCAACTCTCTGAAAAAACGACAGAACAAACCCTCTATTGTTTCCGACCTCATTATTCAAGTATCGCTCGATTTATTTGATAACAATATATAATAATTTTATTTGAGCATTTGTGAGATATAAATGAATCCAGTAAAGATGGTTCGTTACAAAACCTTATACCAACAAATCTTACTGCAACAAGTCCGTGTAAAATTTCGATGAAATTTGTTTGGTATAATATCTAAACATAAATTATGACCTAGATAGATAATAAATAAATAAATAAATAATGCTGGACAGTTCACACATCATTATCTAGCCCCAAGCTAAGCAGAGCTTGTGTTAGGGTACTAGATAACTGATATACTTAATACAATATATTACATAGATAGATATTTTTATTATACATAGAAAATACCCAGAACACCCTGAACAAATATCTGCGATAGCACAAATATTTGTTCCGAGGCGGGAATCGAACCCGCAACCTCCTGCGTCGCAGGCCAAGCTTCGTCCGCCGCGCCACTGAGGTCGTCATAGATAGATAGATAGATAGATTAACTCTTTATTGTACACAAATAACACACAGAAATACAAAACATAACTCAATAACAAAAAAATAACAGAAATGTACGATGGGCGGTCTTATCGCTTATAGCGATTTCTTCCACACAACCTTAGGAAGGAGAGGACTATATGGAAGAATGGGACAGTGGTGTTATCACAGTGACAAATACACATATCATTAAATATATACAAACCTACATTATAATACATAAAAATAAATACATAATAATAGATAACATACATTACATACATTAGATTTACATATATTATGGTAGTTTTTATACCGGTTACACTCGAGTGACGCCGCGGACGGATACCAGTTTTAAACAAGTAACATAACATATCAGAAACTACGACATGGTACAACACCCAGCAGAGCCGGAACAAATATTTGCAGACCATACAAAGAAACAAACATTTGTCCCACAGCGGGAATCGATCCCGCAACCTCTCGCATCTCAGCCTTCAACTCGCCTGACGCGCCGAGAGGTAGTTTTGATGACTTTATTTTTACGGCACTATCTCACATGTTTATCACTTCAGCCGTTTATGAGAAAAAGAGTCTCGACAGATATACATACATCTGGAGAGCTGGCTCTTATCTGGCTCAACGCATTAGTATTGCCATTCAGCGTGGCAACGCAGCCAGCATCTTAGGGACGCTTCCGTCTGGTAGTGATTTGGATCAGTTGAGCTACCTTTAGATCGCTTGCAGCGGTCTTCAGGTAGCACAACTGTTTCATATGTATTTTGTACATACCTTGTATTATTCTTTCTGTAAATAAACATACGAGTAATATATAATACAGACAGATGGACAACAATGTGATCCTGACAAGTGTCTCGTTTTTCCTGTTGTGTACCAAAACCCTAAAAAGAACAAAGTAAGTGTTCTCAAATACCTAAAAATAATCTGTGTTTTTGAGAATACATTCTTTAAACCGAAGTAGGTTCTGTGGCCTACGCCGCTGAGGCGACTACTACGGATACTACTACTATGGATAGCATTATGAACTATTAAGGTGGATGCGCACGCTTGCGGCGCGAAATTCAAATTTTTTGGTGTTTTTTGCCCATTACAGCTCTTCAACACTTCTTCAGATAACGAAAGTTGAGTTCGCGACAACTAGGAGACTTAACACACATGTTTTTATTGATAGTATCTCATAAATATCACCAGTTTAGCTATGATACCCCTAAACACATTTTTACAGTGTTTTTGTTTGTTTAGGGGTATCGTAGCTAAACTGATGATATTTATGAGATACAATCAATTAAAACATGTGTGTTAGGTCTCCTAGTTGTCGCGAACTCAACTTTCGTCATCTGAAGAAGTGTTGATGACCTGTAAAGGGCAAAAACACCAAAAAATTTGAATCTCGCGCCGCAAACGTGAGCATTCACCTTAAGAGAAAAATAGTAATATATATAAACAGAAGAGAAGAAAGTGTAGGTATATACGTCATGTTAGCTAGATAGATGCAGTTTTAGTAGTAGTAGAGCTTTTTTGTGAAAGAGTTCGTCCGGGGAAGTACTACCACCATACCTATTTCTGCCGCAAAGCAGTAGTGCTTGCATTGCTGTGTTCCGGTTTGAAGAATAAGGGTGCCGGTGAAATTACAGGCACATGAGACTTTTCATCTATGTCTCAGGGTGGCGGGCGCAGTGCAATGCCACATAGGGCGCGTCTTAGGTGGACGTGACCTATGAGGTAATGCACTGTTCATAGGCAGAGGTTACCGCTTAACATCAGGTGGGCCTCGGGCTTGTTCCGTCATCCAAATAGTATATAAAAAATAAAAAAAATATTTATTATAGTTAGTTTGTTATTTAGTTTCAAGTATTTTTTAAGTAGTAGAAATAAAGGCTATTTTATTTTATTTTTATTTATTTATGTTCTGTGGCAACTATAGGTACCAATCGATTAGGCCTAAACCGATTCTAACAATCCAAGTGAATCCAACCGCGAGACGTCCCCGACACGGTTAGCCGATTCAACCTCTACAGATAATCACAGAGCTACTGAAAATCTCATCCGATGTTTACAAAAGATCAGTCACCTTGGCCGGTGCGGCGCTGCCTTGACTGACACGCGATATTACAGAGTAAATGATAGTATAGCTATCTCGATTCGGTGGAGGCTGTATCAAAGGTTGCGCCGAATACGCATTCACTGGCTTGTGAACCCAGCATGTTTTGTTTACCCACAAATATCACAAACTCAAAGCAAGAACCAATTAAATTAAGTAAACGAAAAGTTAAGTTAATTAAATTTTTAAAGTATACCTACTAAATATTCGCACGCTAGCTGTAACTAGTAAAAATATGTGAAACTAAATATCTATAAAGAACATTGTAATTACCATATTTTATTTTTAAGCGAATAAATTAATAACTACGAAATAACATAAAACAAATTAAATAAACGAAATAAATAAATATTGCTGGACAGTTCACACAACATTATCTAGCCCCAAGCTAAGCAGAGCTTGTGTTATGGGTACTAGACAACTGATATACTTAATACAATATATTACATAGATAGATATTTTTTATTGTATGTAGAAGATACCCAGAACACCCTGAACAAATATCTGCAGATCGCACAAATATTTGTTACGAGGCGGGAATCGAACCCGCAACCACCTGCGTCGCAGGCGAACCACCGCCAGCCGCACCACAGAGGTAGTCGAATATAATAAATATAATAAACACAAAGCAAGAACCATCTAAACAATTAAATAAATAAATAAAGCTAAACGAAAATCTAAAATGCTGTAAATTAAATGTATCAAATGTAGGAATATTTGAACTTTTAGTTCCGGCCAACGCTTTTTTGTATTTTTATCATTGTAAGACCTTTGTTTGACCACGATCTCACCTGTTGGTAAGTGACGATGTGACGGAAGATGGAGCACAAAGGTCTAGAAGACACCTATTCACTCTACAAGGAGCGATACAAGGTTTTAGGCGATGCGACGGCCAATGTGAAACATCAAGAATTCGGGCCACGATTTTCCCGGCCACCGTGAAACCAACCCAGAAATACAAATGGTAGGTATATGTCAGCTCAAACGTGGGTCTGGAATGCGCGAATATGTTGCGCAGAGGAAAAACATAACGACTTCACATTTTACTCCACATCTATTTGCGTACCGTGGGCCTTATAATGAAAATCGATTCACAACTGCCAAACTCCGAACACTATATATAGAAATTGACATAAACTGAACTCAACTGAACAAAAATCACGAAAAACAGATTTTCAACAAATATTTGCTGTGTAGTGGAAAATATAAATCTACTAGGCATGCCTTCTAAAATAAAACTATTTGTTACTCTTAGGCTAAGGTCAAACCAACGCGTTCAGCACGCGTCCGCGGTGGCGTGCACGGTGGCTATCCATTTTCTTACTATTTTTGACCTTCAATATACGCTGATAGTTTATAGAGATTTTACGTTATAAGCGCATTGTAGAGGCACAGAATAAATAATAGTACAAGAGTAGAAAATAGTTCACGATTTTTTATCGACACATCGAAATCTTATTTCGTACTTTTCCGTTTTATTCTTATGGGTGAAGTCTTTCTCCTTCTGTAAAGTAGTTTTCCGTTGCAAGATCTTTCGCTGGGTCATTGAAAATGTTCTAATGCCCGTTTGCACTAAACATAAGGTTAGACTTGTCCTAGTTAAGATACACCTAAGCCTAAGAACAGCCTAGCCTAAGTGGACTAAGGAATAGCTTAGGGTTAGTGCAAGCAAATTTATCGTTAGGAGTAGTCGAACTAAACAGGTTAGGAAAGAACTTAGGCGATTCTTATGTTCAGTGCAAACGGGTGTTAGTCTATTAGCTCGACTAACAGTAACACTATTTCTAGTGAGAGGTTCTCTGCTTTAGCCACTTCTGTAAGTTTGTAGGTACCTACCTACTGTTTGCAAAGGCCAGAGACTTCTCAACTTGTTCTGAAGGCGAGCGAAAACGTGCTGGGAAACACGTGATGTGTTCTGTGTGAAAACCACTTCTCTCTCACATGTTTTGAGGGTAGCTCTAACTTCAATCCGCGCTTAGAACTTTGCCACATAAATTTCACACATCGCTACAAAGTTTTGTGGGAGTTAGGAGGCGTGACGACACATAGGTAGGTACTCATGTGGGACTAAATATGGGCTTTACTTTAGGTCATAATTATTAGTAGTCTACACTATCTACACTAATATTATAAAGAGGAAAGATTTGTATTTTTGTGTGTGTGTATGTTTGTAATGAATAAACTAAAAAACAACTGTGCCGATTTCAAAAAATCTTTCATACATAGATACATTCACCCTGTGTGACATAGGCTACCAGGGAGGGGGGGTAGGAGGGGTGGGGGGGGGGGGGGGGGGGGGGGGGTCTGTTTTTCATCCTGAAACTACCCGTGCGAAGCCGGGACGAGTCGCTAGTAAGAATTTTAGTAGTAAGTAGCTTTTTTGTGAAAGTGTTCGTCCCGGGGCTACTACCGAGTACTACCACCATACCTATTTCTGCCGAAAAGCAGGAATGCTCGCATTGCTGTGTTCCGGTTTGAAGGGTATGGTTGCCGGTGAAATTACAGGCACATGAGACTTTTCATCTTTATGTCTCAGGGTGGCGGGCGCAGTGCAATGCCACATAGGGCGCGTCCTAGGTGGACGTGACCTATGTGATAATGCACTGTACATAGGCAGAGGGTGCCGCTTAACATCAGGTGGGCCATCTGCTTGATCCGCCATTCCAAGAAGTATTAAAAAAAAACCGTGTCTCACAGCCATGCTACATGTAGGACTGTACTTTAAATATTGAAGTTTGTTAGGAAGCTTTACATAATGAAGACTCGTATATTTTGAAAAAGTCAGTAATACTGCATTGAAGGATATTATAAAACTCACTTGCCTAAGACGGGAATCAAACCCGCTAAATTACACAAATAAAAAACTAATTTTCTTGGTACAGATCGAAACGGTAAATTACAAGGATCCATTATTCTTATGTCGTTTCTGAACAACCGATCCAAGAAAACTTGTTAACTGATCATGCGGAGCTGGACACGATTGCTTTATTGATTTGCGAAGTAAATAATTGCTGTGAAACTAAGACCGCCCATTGTACATTTCTGTTATTTTTTTGTTATTGTGTTATGTTTTGTATTTCTGTGTGTTATTTGTGTACAATAAAGAGTTAATCTATCTATCTATCTATCTATCTGTTTGAGAGTTTACATTGCTAAGGTAAACGATATTCTGGATCGCTGTTTCTACGGTATCGAAGTTATTTCCAAGAAACGGGCAGTTCGAAAACGATGTTCGAATGTATTTATTTACAGAAAGAACTAATACTAATACTTATACAAGGTATGTACAAAATACATATGAAACAGTTGTGCTACCTGAAGACCGGTGCTAGCGATCTAAAGGTAGCTCAACTGATCCAAATCACTACCAGACGGAAGCGTCCCTAAGATGCTGCCTGCATTGCCACGCTGAATAGCAATACTAATGCGTTGAGCCAGATAAGAGCCAGCTCTCGGGTCAGGCGTCGCTTCGACCAGATGTATGTATATCTGTCAAGACTCTTTTTCTCATAAACGGCTGAAGTGATAAACATGTGAGATAGTGCCGTAAAAATAAAGTCATCAAAACTACTTCTCGGCGCGTCAGGCGAGTTTTAGGCTGAGATGCGAGAGGTTGCGGGATCGATTCCCGCTGTGAGACAAATATTTGTATGATCAGCAAATATTTGTTCCGGCTCTGCTGGATGTTGTACCATGGTACTTGTAGTTTCTGATATATTATGTTACTTGTTCAAAACTCGTATCCGCCCGCGGCGTCACTCGAGTGTAACCGGTATAAAGACTAGCATAATATATGTAAATCTATCATAATTTATGTGTAGATATTATACCAAACAAATTTCATCGAAATTTTACACGGACTTGTTGCAGATAAGATTTGTTGGTATAAGGTTTGTCCTGGCTGCTAGCTTACTAAGGAATGTGAGCGTTAGCCGAGTCAGTCGTGTGAAGCAATGGCGGCGATGGGCTCACCACTTGTCACGTCTATACTCCCACGGTGGTGCAACCCACAGTGAAACGATACAAGCCCGTTAAGGCTCTGTGGCTATTATATCTCAATTTATTAATTTATTTTATTTAATCGCTTCAACCAGATGCTCTGAAAGAATTTTGAAAACGCGAAGGGCCCGGTACCCCACGAACCCAGAGTCTCGACCCCGAAAGGCTCAAATAAGTAAGCTCTGTCGAG
This sequence comes from Operophtera brumata, assembly GCA_932527175.1. Classification (NCBI taxonomy): domain Eukaryota; kingdom Metazoa; phylum Arthropoda; class Insecta; order Lepidoptera; family Geometridae; genus Operophtera; species Operophtera brumata. The sequence continues at coordinate 16,093,086 of OW052238.1, read as the reverse complement.
ACTTGCAATTCTTTGCGTCTTTTGAGGTCCTCAGCGGAATCTGCCGCCGCACCGGCCCTAACACGTGAAACCCATAGATATGATAAGATAAGAGTCAGTAGTGCGTTACAAGCTACCAATTACTATATCACCGACAATACCTGAACATACAGACAGACAAGCGGGTCTAGATCGAATAGAAAGTGACAAAACAATGGACGTTACTTTCACTCTCCATACTGAAACAATGTAACCAGATTGTGTTACGGAGAATGACCATTGCAGAACTAAATCGTAAATTTAAAAAAAATACGCGTGTCAGCTCTGACACGCGACTGGAATTTACTCCAGTCCAGTTCAGTATATGATGCGTGAATATTTTTTGGAATGTTCTGCCTATTCAATAGTTCTCTATCTATTTGAGCAACGTTCCACGTATTCCAAAGTGATCCAGCTTATACACAGGTTGGTATATAAAAAAACATCATAAGTTTTTCAAGTTAGTTTTAGCCATAATCATGTTTGGTTAACTAAAAACATGACATAGTACATTCATAGTATTTGTCATATATAGTACATACCATACCTAATTCTGCCGCAAAGCAGTAGTGCTCGCATTGCTGTGTTCCGGTTTGAAGGGTAAGGGTGCCGGTGAAATAACAGGCACATGAGACTTTTCACCTTTGTCTCAGGGTGGCGGGCGCAGTGCAATGCCACATAGGGCGCGTCCTAGGTGGACGTGACCTATGAAGTAATGCACTGTTCATAGGCAGGGGTTACAGATTAACATCAGGTGGGCCATCTGCTAAAAAAAACATTCCTTCCATCTGTGACCTGGGGGAAGTATAAAGTATGAGTATAAATACATTCGGCTACTAGCAATAACATCAGTGCAAACTGGAGTTGGAGTGTCCAGATGACCGAATCAGTATTTTTTTAGTTTTTTTATACAACTTGGTATGTCGGATCAAGCAGATAGCCCAACTGATGTTAAGCGGTACCCTCTGCCTATGAACAGTGCATTACCTCATAGGTCACGTCCACCTAGGACGCGCCCTGTGTGACAATGCACTGCACCCACAACCCTGAGACATAAAGATGAAAAGTCTCATGTGCCTGTAATTTCACCGGCACCGGAACACAGCGATTGCCAGCACTACTGCTTTGTGGCAGAAATAGGTATGGTTGTAGTACTTCTCCGGACGAACTCTTTCACAACAAGTAAATAATTTTGTAAAAATTAAAAAAACCCTCAACGCAATGAAACGGCTGAACCGATTTTGATCTAACATAGCTAAGAACACTCCCGACTAATTCACCTTTCAAACAAACAAAAAAACAAATCTGTTCATCCGTTCGGGAGCTACGATGCCACAGACAGACACACACACATACACATACACATACACAGACACAGACACACACAGACACGTCAAACTTATAACACCCCGTCGCTTTTGCGTCAGGGGTTTAAAAAAATATCTCCTACTAATTATACTAACCACGTTGCGCAGAGTGAAAACGTAACTGACCTTACCACTCGATTTTACGATTTTACTCCTCATCTGTTTGCACAGCAACAGCAGCTCACGTTTCTGCTTACTAAATTCATCATCATCATCAACATTATCATCATCATCATCATCAGCATCATCATCATCATCATCATCATCATCATCATCATCATCATCATCATCATCATCATCATCATCATCATCATCATCATCATCATCATCATCATCATCATCATCATCATCATCATCATCATCATTATCATTCTGATTTACTATGTCTATTTTTATGAAATTGTTATCTTCGTGATTGTAAAAATGTATCAATAAATAAATAAAACATTGTTTTTTTTTACAAATGTTTTTTTTTAACATTGATAGACCTTTTTTGATCACGATCTCACCTGTTGGTAAGTGACGATGTGGCCGAAGATGGAGCACAAAGGTCTAGAAGGCACCTATTCACTCAAGCCTTGAAGAGACCCAGATTATAGTATTCAGGAAAGACAGACGACGGTAGCGTATTCCACTCCTTAGCAGTTCGCATTATAAAGGTAGAACTGAAACGTTTAGTACGAATAGAGGGAATACTAATGAGGTAAGGGTGGTAAATAACGGTAATAAATATGGTTTATTTGCTTCTTAAAACAATACTATAAAATGTTTTTTTGTAATAAAATAAACCTTATTTCTTATAAGATAGCGTTTCTCTTCAAATCAACACCGGTAAGCTCCCAAATACGCCAAAGCTCGCATGGCTGTGTAAACAAACTTTCATTATTACCAACTCAATTAAAACTCAAATTCAATAGCGTACCTGCGAGACGAGAATACGTATTCGTTAACGTCTATGTTACCAAGAAGGGGCCAACCACTGGGCTCTTCACCTTTAGTGAATTATTTTGAAAATATTTTAGTAAAGTTGGGTACATTAAATAGCGAGATTTGATGATAGGTGTCCGAGAAAATTATAAAAGAAGTAGGCATATCAACCGCCAGTGAATGAGCCGAGAAAATCATCAAAATAATCTTAGGTATATCAACCGCCAGTGGATGAGCCCAGAAAATCATCAAATGAATCTTAGTTATATCAACCGCCAGTGGATGAGCCGAGAAAATCATCAAAATAATCTTAGGTATATCAACCGCCAGTGGATGAGCCCAGAAAATCATCAAATGAATCTTAGTTATATCAGTCGCCAGTGGATGAGTCCAGAAAATCATCAAAATAATCTTAGCTATATCAACCGCCAGTGGATGAGGCCAGAAAATCATAAAAAATCTTAGGTATATCAACCGCCAGTAAATCAGCCGAGAAAATCATCAAAGAATCTTAGTTATATCAACCGCCAGTAGATGAGCCCAGAAAATCATCAAATGAATCTTAGTTATATCAACCGCCAGTAGATGAGCCCAGAAAATCATTAAAATTATCTTAGCTATATCAACCGCCAGTGGATGAGCCCAGAAAATCATCAAAGAATCTTAGTTATATATCAACCCCTAGTCGATGAAAGTCTGAGAAAAATAATCAAAAAAATGATAATGGAGACCGTTACTATACTATTATGTATTCTGTGGTAGAGGGAAGAAAAGCCTCATTCAATTTACGTTACAATCTCAAACTCACTAGAGCAAATCCCCAATTTAACTTAGTAGGTAGTCTGATTCAACAATTTGCTTTATCTATTGACTGTGTAAATTCAAAATAATTTTAAATATCAAGATAATAAGATGATTACCTTTCTATTAAAAACTCGTAGACAGACGGCACGAGAAAACATAAAAACATACAGTCGCAAATGGGTTTCGTCTAAATCATATGCGTAAGTTTTTTAAGAAAATTATATTTTTCAATACAAGCTTTAGTGATCGTAACCGTGTGCTGATCAAAATGAACCTAAACACGGCCAGTCTACTTTTATCCCTCGAAGAGTTCCGTTGTCCACTTTCCGTCTCCATCATCATATCAGCTCGTTGTCACCATAATATTGCATTGTCATCGGAACTTGACAGGTATACAAAATATCATCTCAATCGGTTGAGGATAACTGCTTTAAAAATCAGTTGCAAGATTCCACCCAGACATGAATAGCAAGTTAAATAAAAGCTTGTAAAAAATAGGTATTGTTTGTTGCGTGTGATATAGACAAGTGTGTAACCTAGGACACTAAAGCAGAGTTAGATCTCAATTCAATTCAATTTTTAATGAATGGCTTGGATTGGAGAGCTATTGGTCCATGAAAGATCTAATGAAAGGAGCGCTTCCACTCTCTTTAAAGCGGAAACTCATGGACATGTGCATTCTCCCCATCCTCACCTACGGTGCGCAAACCTGGTCGCTAACGAATATTCAAAAGTCCTCTCTCGGGTTATGCCAACGAGCTATGGAGCGTAGTATCCTAAGAGTGAAACTCACGGACCGAATAAGGAACTCGAAAATACGCTCCCAAACACAGATAGCTGACGTCGCTCAAAAAGCTGCAAAGCTTAAGTGGGACTGGGCTGGACATGTGTGCCGTATGTCAGAAGAACTATGGGCAAAGAGCACGACAGATTGGATCCCAAACAGACGACGGCCACGTGGAAGGCCCAGACGGAGATGGCGGGATGAACTAGACTCCTACTTGAAGGATTGGTGCCAAATAGCCAACAATAGAGACAAATGGAAGGAGGGAAGGGAGGCCTTTGCCCTGCAGTGGGACACCACAGGCTCATAATAATAAATAATAATTGGATTGGTGTTGCCACTAGTTCGCCAATGTCGAGTTAGATCTCGTTTCGTTCACGAAGAAGTTGATAAAAGTGTTGTCCATAAGTTGGATTGTTTGGTCGTCAAACAATAAATGTATAAGTACACAACATTTTGCGTTAATTAACATTGGTATTCTAACGTTCTCACACGACGTCGCGTCGAGATCTTTGTTCTGATTGGGTAGGTAAGACAGCGCTCGCTAAGCATCATTTTGGTGAGGGTATAGGATAATATTTCTCAAGCACTTACGAGCTATTGAAATACAATAATTTAACCAAATTGTCGAAGTTATTGTAGTAGTGAAGTGCTTGACGACCTCTGTGGCGTGGCGGGCGAGTAGTCTGATGCGAGAGGTTGTGGTCTCAATTCCCGCAGCGGGACAAATGTTTGTATGATCTGCAAATATTTGTTCCGGGTCTGGGTGTTGTGGTACCATGGTACTTGTAGTTGCTGTTGCCCCCTGGTGTGGGGGTCAGGACTATGTATGTGTGTTATGTTATGTTATTTGCTGTTAATAACGTAGTTAATAACTTTAATTTGCGCAATCTGTCAGTGCTCTAGACTCAAAATAATTTTCTTCATGATTTTCATTTATTTTGAAGTTTTAGAAAAAGTCTTGATGATGATTTTGATAGAATTCTGTCGCAAAGGTCTGAAGGCCAAGCCAATTATTTCCTACACGTTCCGGATATTAGTACAAGTACAAGTACAGTACAAGGTTCTGGGGTAGAATTTCACTTGACTGATTAAAAATAATCTTTGGTTTCTCTAAGTTGTTCCCTAATTTTAGGTTTGAAGTTTGAAGGCTTAATTTTCATATTTATTAGTGTACATAATAATAGTAGATTAGTAGCCAAGGGCTGTAAGGCATCAATTGCAGCGCGAGTGCGCTCGTGCGCCTATAGTTCGAGGGTGCCATTGATGCTTACACCCGAGCTAACTACTCTGCTTTACATCTCGATTGTGAGGTAAGTAGAAAAAAACCGGTTTTACAAGAATAAAACATTTTATTAGTTACAATTTAAAGTGAAATGAGAACAATTTTCAAATTCGTTCGATATTTAAAATTGGTGACTATTATACTCATACGAAGACAAGGCTGAATAGCGAAGCGACCTCTTTTGTCTTTGGGCTGAATGCATGATGTCTATTGCCAGTATGATGGTTAGATGTACGCGAACTTTTTTAAAGAGTTCTTTTTTATTTACTTACCGCCCTAGGGCTTTTCTAGCTCCTTTATTACCCTAGAGCCTACAAGCCCCATTTGGGGGTAATAAGGACCTACTTACCGAATATGAGAGATGTAAATGTACAATATCATTACAATCTAGCCATAAAGCAGGCTAATAAGTAATTTAACATTGACCTAGATTTATAACATAAATTATACCTAAGACACTTTTCTTACTGTCTTTATTTAAGGGGGGGACACTTTGTTCTCGTGTTCTTATTAGCAAGCGCTAGTTTGCACTACATTACATTACAGTTTACACTGCACTAACTCATAAGCTTTAATTATTTTGAGTCTTCTCACTATGTCCGTGTTGTCGAGAAGCTGGATTGCCTCGCTTTTTAGTAGTAGTAGAGCTTTTTTGTGAAAGAGTTCGTCCGGTGAAGTACTACCAACATACCTATTTCTGCCGCAAAAGAGTAGTGCTCGCATTGCTGTGTTCCGGTTTGAAGGGTAAGGGTGCCGGTGAAATTACAGGCACATGAGACTTTTCATCCTTATGTCTCAGGGTGGCGGGCGCAGTGCAATGCCATATAGGGCGCGTCCTAGGTGGACGTGACCTATGAGGTAATGCACTGTTCGTAGGCAGAGGTTACCGCTTAACATCAGGTGGGCCATCAGCTTGTTCCGTCATTCAGTAGTATAAAAAAAAAAAAAAAAAAAACGTTCACATGATGATGAAGTCTACTTTCGTGAGCTTCTGCATATTTTTGAATGACTTTATTGACGAACTCTATATTAAGGTCCCGGTGGAGATAGTCGTTTCTTACGTACCAGGGTGCTGTGTATCGTCTTGTACTATTATATATTCTGTGGCATAGTGCTGTCAAAAAATGTCCGTGCTCAGCATAATGCTGCAGCAAACTGCAGCGCTGGGTCTCAGCACGGAGCTCGGTTGACGCACCGACTAAGCACGTGTAAACCTATCAGCAACAATTATTATAAATAGTTAAATTATAAAATAAACTTAGCAATTAGTTAGATAGTTAGTAATTTTCAAATAAAAATGTATACTGGTATACAGTTTGACCCAAAATATACGTCCTCGACTGGTTTCGTTTGCGCAGAAAAGCGCAGACTGATATCCGACAGTTGCCGAACGTATAGTGATAATAGCTCTATCCCGCTCACATCTAAAAGTCGACTGGATGAACAAGATGCCGGCAAGATTTTAGCGCACGATTGCTATTGGTAGAAAAAAGGTTCCTGCGCTATAGAAATTGGTCTACGGCGCATGTAAAGTACATCGGGGCGACTTATATTTTGGGTAAAACTTTATTAAGAGATATATTATAGATACATAGCTACATATATAATGTAAAACTCTTCCAACAACTCTTCTCTTCAACAGGTAAGAGACGGCCGGGCCAGTCCAAGGTGGACTACGAAGGACCAACTCAATTCAGTCATTTCAGTACGCAGCGTATCTAATTCACATCAAAGTAGGTATTATGTACCATAATGATACCATGGTGTAGCCGGAGTACCATCACAAGTATTAGTAGTAGTAGAGCTTTTTTGTGAAAGAGTTCGTCCGGGGAAGTACTACCACCATACTTATTTCTGCCGCAAAGCAAGTAGTGCTCGCATTGCTGTGTTCCGGTTAGAAGGGTAAGGGTGCCGGTGAAATCACAGGTACATTGAGACTTTTCATCTTTATGTCTCAGGGTGGCAGGCGCAGTGCAATGCAACATAGAGTGCGTCCTAGGTGGACGTGACCTGTGATGTAATGCACTGTTCATAGGCAGAGGGTACCTGGGCCATATGCTTGACCAGTCATTCCAAGTAGTATACAAAAAAAACTACTTATTTCGTTTATTGCTCACACATTTCTAAAACATTTCTGAAATTCCTTTCTCAGTGCACCCTTAGACAACAACATGAATGCACCTTAGATAGTCAGTCAGTCAGTCAGTCACGCTACGATTTTATTGATATTGATTCAGATAGCATTTTCTCGGGACCACCCCAAGATCATTCCCTACCCAGCAACGAAAGAACCCTTTGAATCGGACTAACCAACGGGGCGTATGTAAACAACATACGAACACGATATTCAGTACCCATCCACCAAACCCGATTTAATGTACCTAAGTAGATCGGATCAACACGGTTCGGAAGTTACAGTTTTACCCAAAATATAAGTCTGTATTCGTTTGCGCAGAAAAGCGCAGACTGATATCCGACAGTAGCCGAACGTATAGTTATAGCTCCGACCCGCTGTATAGCTCTGTCCCGCTCACAACTAAGAGTCAAAGTCGATTGATCAATAACAGCGCAAGATTTTAGCGGCGATTGCTATTTGTAGAAAGGTTCCCGCGCTATAGAAATTGATCTACGGCGCAGGTACATCGGGGCGACTTATATATTTTTGGTAAAACTGTGTATCCATTCACTTCGTTCTTGCAATAACCTTCGATTCAACAGATAAAAGTGCGAATTCGATCTCAATTTTTGATTTAGTTTACCTAGGTACAGTTTTACCCAAAATATAAGTCGCCCCGATGTACCTGCGCCGTAGACCAAATTCTATAGCGCGGGAACCTTTCTACCAATAGCAATCGCGCTGTAAAATATTGCGCTGTTGTTGATTAATCGATTTCGCGGCAAAATTGCAGCCGGTCGTTCATCAGTCGACTCTTAGATGTGAGCGGGACAGAGCTATTACTATACGTTCGGCTACTGTCGGATATCAGTCAGCGCTTTTCTGCGCAAACGTGTAAACAGTCGATCTGACTTATATTTTGGGTAAAACAGTATTTGTATAGGTACCATACCATGTGAACGAAGTCGGAGCGAGCCACTAGTGTACTTATATAAGTACCCACTTATATATAATTCTGCTATTTTGTGTCCCAAGTATCTCCATTTCATAGAATTGATTGCTTGTTGAACAGTCGTACTAAAATATCGAACAACTCGATGGAACTTAACCTACTCTACTTTTATCTCACTTCAATAACAATCCCATACATAATATCAGTTATTTTATTTATCTATCATGTTCCGGAGATGGGTCTTATCTAATAAATACAGTAGGTATTTTTTTGTACTGCACATCGACCAGTCTTCTTCTTTAGGTAATATAAACATGATTGCAAGTGAGTTAAAGGAGTGAAGGTAGTACCGCTAGAGGGCGCATGAGCCTTCTGCATACAAAGATTGCTCCTATATTTAACCCCCGACGCAAAAACGACGGGGTGTTATAAGTTTGACGTGTCTGTGTGTGTGTGTGTGTGTCTGTCTGTCTGTCCCATCGTAGCTTCCGAACGGATGAAAAGATTAAGTTTTTTTTTGAAAGCTGAGTTTGTAGGGAGTGTTCTTAGCTATGTTTGATCAAAATCGGTTAAGCCGTTTCATTGCGTTGAGGGTTTTTTTTAATTTTTACAAAATTAATTACTTCAATTAATACTAATTCGCTAATTACTACTAATTACTAATTTGCTTCTTAATTTATTACTTTTTAAGACTCTCGAAACGGGTCGAAACAATGTCGGTGCTTACATCGATTTAACGGTACGTGAAAATTTCCCGTTTTTATAAAATAATTAATTACTTGTTTTATTTAAGTATTTTTTACCTTTGTTTGACCACGATCTCACCTGTTGTATAAGTACCTATATCTGTATATTATCTCATCAGAGTTCATTAATTTTTGTACACACCAGTGCCCTAATATCTAGGCCGTGGTAGGTAGGTATGTCAGTTTTTTTTATGATTTGGAATCTATTTATAATCTTATAAGTAACTGATAAATCACGGGTGTATAACAATTCAGTTCTAACTTCAGTGTGGCGATTGAGACAAAGGCACAGCGCCTGATTTCAGATTTTTATTGGATTTTAATTTTTGTTTCGCATCCATGTAGCCTAGATGTATTTAAAAATGGCTCAGTGATTCAATAATAGGTGCCAAAAAAATATATTTTGCTACCTATTTTTTTAATCAAATAAAATCGAATACAAAACTGTCCATGTTTAAGTATTTTTTTGATCGAGCGGAATCATACAAATCTTGTTTCGGGCTCCATTAAGCACTAGATAATATCCTGAACTTTTAAGTTTTTTCTGTTTAATTTATCTATAATTTCAAAAACAAACTGGTTTTTTAAATGAACGTTTGGGTTTCCCTTCGCCTTGTAAAGCTACAGTCAGTCACGAACAAAGATTGCCGAGTGCGGCATTACTTTCTTAGTTGTACCTACTGTACATGTTTCCTATACCTTACAAGCAATATATCCTTAAATCCAAGCTGATTTAGATTTCCAATTGAATTTTCCTTACTCCACAGAGTTTTGGTTATTCTATCCACGTATTCCACGACGTTTGCGGAACCAAATCGGAATTCCTTATTTGTTTTAAGAGAACCATCGTTTATTTCTTGTTGAGTCGTGAACGGATTAGGAAAAGGGGTCATATTTCATCCGTGTTTATTGGTTTGGAAGAAATTTCTCTTAGATATGAAGTTTTCTGATTCGTGTAAACAAGGTTACATTCAAGGTTATTTAAGACTTCATATTGTTATCGATCCACTTTGTTGAAAATAAATTTATTCTATTATTCTATTCACTAACGGTATTATGAAGTATTGAAGTGTTTGTACAACAAGGCCACTATGCCTTCCCGTTTTCATGAGGGCGATTCTCGGATGGTAGACATTGATGTCGAAACAAGATGGCGAATGTTGAATCAAATCTTAATATTCGCTATCTTGTTTCGACATTATCTCTATTCGAAACGCCCTGTCGATTACTATTTTGCTGTTCATTGAGCTGCGTGTTGTGCGTTTTTTTTTTTTAAACTACTTGGATGACGGAACAAGCAAGAGGCCCACCTGATGTTAAGCGGTAACCTCTGCCTATGAACAGTGCATTACCTCATAGGTCACGTCCACCTAGGACGCACCCTATGTGGCATTGCACTGCGCCCGCCACACTGAGACATAGATGAAAAGTATCATGTGCTTGTAATTTCACCGGCACCCTTACCCTTCAAACCGGAACACAGCAATGCGAGCACTACTGCTTTGCGGCAGAAATAGGTATGGTGGTAGTACTTCCCCGGACGAACTTTTTCACAAAAAAGCTCTCCTACTACTACAATTGAACACTGAATTGAATTGAAATTGGTTGGGAAACACGCAGCGTAATGAAAAGCAGAATGGTAATCAAAATCGAACTTCAGTCTGTTAGAAAATAAGACCGCAGAGCACGGATGCTATCCAATTGCAGAAGGGGGTGTGACAAGGAGATGTTATTTCTCCGAAATTGTTAACCTCTGCTTTAGAGGATTATTTTCAAGCCTTTAAACTGGAACGGGTATGGCATCAACATTAATGACGAATCACTCGCATTCGATTTGCCGATGATATAGTAATCATGGGAGAATCGCTGGAAAACCGGGCGTAATACTCAATAATCAGAGACCTCAATACTGTCTCCCATCAGGTAGTGGGCTTCTGAAGGCTGACGATGATGAGGTTATGACCAGAAGAAAATATTTTTAACACCCGACGCAAAAAGAGGGGTGTTATAAGTTTAATCGCTATGAGTAGAGTCTGTGGCACCGTTGCTCTTAAACGGGTGAATCGATTTTTATGCGGTTCTTTTATTTGGAAGCAGATTTTCTAGCGATGTTGGTTTTCACATGGAGGGGTTTTAATTTTGTTATTGTCAAAATGTAGGGGGTTTTAATTTTTTTAATTTCTTTCTTATTTAAATTGGCCGTAACCTGGTACCTTTTATACAGAGGAGAGTTGGGAGATAAGCCATTAAAACGCAAATAATCCACAAAAACCTTCCAAATACGATTCGGACTCATACACGAAGGGTTCCGTACAAGATTTAAAACAAGTAATTAATTTTGTAAAAATTAAAAAACCCTCAACGCAATGAAACGGCTGAACCGATTTTGATCAAACATAGCTAAGAACATTCACGACAAATTCACCTTTCAAACAAAACAAAAAAATCGAAATCGGTTCATCCGTTCGGGAGCTACGAGGCGACAGACAGACACACACACAGACACTTCAAACTTATAACTCCCCGTCGTTTTTGCGTCGGTTGTTAATAATAAATCACTTTCCTTGTATGGGGTTGGTCCGACTATTGGGTCAGCTATTGAGCTAGCTATTGGGCTAGCGTATACAAGGGCTTTTACACCTCGTTTGCTCCAGCGGACAGGCATTCTTCCAATCTTATCAGGCTTAAATTTTCCCACTTTGGGGACTATATGTGAAATGAAATGAAAAAAAAAAAATGAAATGAAAAACATTTATTTGGCACAAACAAAAAAACAAACAGAACAAACAGAATGCTAGGAAAAAGTAGGACAAAAAACAGAAAAAAAAAAAAAAAAAAAAAAAACTTCAACAAAAAAACTAAAAAAAAAAAAAAAAAACTAACTACTACTTTTTTGTAAACTTTCGACAGGCGAAGTGAAACCGTGCGAACGCTGCAATGTACAAATTCGGTCGCCCTTTGGCATTGAACTCCGTTTTCTATCGTTTCTACTAATTACAATGTCAGTCTTCCTAGTAGTTAAATGTACTATAGTACCTATATGGTATAGTGTGTATTACTGTGTATGTCACGTGCACGTATCTTCGCGTGCGACACGCGACGGTACTTTTACTTTCATTCTATAGACTGTAAAATCTGTGGTGTAATATTATTTCGATATGATAACTCTGTTGGAATTACAGGCACATGAGACTTCTCATCTTTATGTCTCAGGGTGGCGCAGTGCAATGCCACATAGAGTGCGTCCTAGGTGGACGTGACCTGTGAGGTAATGCACTGTTCATAGGCAGAGGTTACCGCTTAACATCAGGTGGGCCAACTGCATGTTCCGTCATTCAAGTAGTATTAAAAAAAAAACTTGCTCCTTCACTGGACTTAGTACTCATGAATACTTGGAAATATACCAGAATATGACAGTTTTTTTTCTTTTTTTTTCTTTTTATACTACTTTTCTTTGAATGTCTGAACAAGCTGATGGCCCACCTGATGTTAAGCGGTAACCTCTGCCTATGAACAGTGCATTACCTCATAGGTCACGTCCACCTAGGACGCGCCCTATCTGGCATTGCACTGCGCCTGCCACCCTGAGACATAAAGATGAAAAGTCTCATGTGCCTGTAATTTCCCCGGCACCCTTACCCTTCAAACAGGCACACAGCAATGCGAGCACTACTGCTTACTGCGAGTGTACTGGAAAGTTGGGTTTTTGATGTAGTTTCAAGGAGTGTAGACCATCGCCACTTACCATCATCGTAAAACCTGCAAAATGTTTACAGAATTTAAATTGTAAATTCTCATTACATTGCATCGTACAGCGGACGTAACAATGTGTCGTAACTCTAATTTGTCACCGTTGGGTTCCGTATACGAGCCGGCGATTTATTTGCGATTATAGCATGAATACACAATACTCTTACGCACTTTGTTTATGTATCTGTGCCTGCCGGTGTTGTCTTAGGAGTACAAAATAGCTATCTTATTTATAGCTATCTTAAAAGGCGCTGGGAATCGTGGAATCATGCGCAGACTTGTGCTTTGGGAAGGGTTGGACGCATTTACAATTTACGGCTACATTTTTGTACGTTTAGAGGTTTTAAGGTACAATATTCTAATTAACTGTGTAAAATATTTTGTGTATGAAATAAAAAAAATAAAAAAAAAACATCGCGATTCGTCCGAGTTTTACCCAAAATATAAGTCGCCCCGATGTTTACGTGGTCATCGCTGCAAGCGAAAATGTTTTGAAACTGTGCATGGACTTTTGTAGCTGGTAGTACTTGCGCCGTAGACCAATTTCTATACCGCGGGAACCTACTTTCTACCAATAGCAATCGCGCGCTAAAATCTTGCGCTGTCGCGGCCGGGGTTGTTCATCAGTCAACTCTTAGATGTGAGCGGGACAGAGCTATACTATACGTTCGGCTACTGTCGGATATCAGTCTGCGCTTTTCTGCGCAAACGAAAGCAGTCGATCGGACTTATATTTTGGGTTAAACTGTACATGCCTATGGATTCTATGCAGGGTCGGACTGGGCCGGTAGGGCCCTGGTGGCGACCAGAAGCCCGGGCCCCCGGGACGGGATAATGGTAAATGGGATACTATTAGAAAATAATGAAATGAATTAATAACAATTTGGAACCGAATCTATATACATAGTAGGTAAATACTGAGAAAAAAATAAAAATACCTTTCCATTTTTTTTATATCTCTTACACAATGTCAAACTTCGTGTATTATGGTATACTCTTTATTCTAAGGTTATGTTACACGTCAGTCCGAATCGAATATAGAGCCCTAGGGCCCGCGCAGGCTAGGGCACGGCTGCCAAACGCCACTTCGACTACCTGTATGGCCAGTCCGGCGCTGATTCCACGTTATAAGACTGGCTCAAACGAAGAAGTTGATTCTTGAAGTCCTTTGTACTTTCCCTACTAAGTATGTGTTTTATTGTCATGGTAATTTATTTATGCATATTATTATTATTTTGTGAAACTGTTTTTATTTTTGTTTATGTTTTTTTTGGGCATTTGTATTTATTAGTATATTATATTTAGGTATCCTTTTAGTTTAATATTTTAACTTGCATTGTTATTATTATTTTCTGTGGTACTTGTTTGTAAGGCACGCCTCACCATCTTTCTGCACGTCCAGGATGACTGGCAGATAATGCTGTTAGCATTAAGTCCTCCTTGCACTATTGTCTTGTGTGAAAGTTTTTAAATAAATAAAATAAATAAGTCCTTGTTGAACGAGGAAATCGGGGTCGGCTTTCGTATGGATCTATGTTTGATGGGAGGCTGTTCGATAACTTTGGAACCGATGATCCAATAGCCATGTAATTTGTTACGTAGGTTGGTCATACCAATTCAATTCAATACCTAGTTGATCCAATAATATGAACCTTATTGAGACAAAAACTAATCTAGCCAAAAGTTAGAGGTAACTTTGTGACTTTTTTTCTATCGAGAAAATATACAGTGATCCCTCGGAATTATAATTTAGCATCCACGCATATTTTTAAATTAAATATTGTAAATAATTTTCACTAGAAACGGGATATTTACCACGATTTTTGAGTTGGAAATGCTCCCGATATTTCGGCACAGTTGCATGCGCCATGATCACGGGAGAACAAAATTATGTACATAACCATGATAGTTTCAAAAGTTATATAAATATTGTAAGTAATCATGCAGACTGACAATGAACGGATCCTATAAGGGTTCTGTTATTTCGTTTTAGGTACGGGACCCTATTTTGACAAGTTCTTGTAATAAATTGAAGATGGTGCAATGAGTGACCGATGATGACACATTCTTGGGACATGGCCGCCTGCAAGAGTGCAAGGCTGCATCTTACAAACTCCTATTTAAGGCAATGTCCTGACTGATTGACTGACTGACTGACTGACTGACTGACTGACTGACTGACTGACTGACCGAGTGACAACGCACAGCCTACCGACACTACCTGTGCGAAGTTTTTTTATATAAGTACCACTTGTATACTATGTATTGAATATAGCCAGATGAGCTTGGTAAATTCAACTCTATTTTATTTTCATTAAGGTTGTATCAGCTTGAAAAATAAGCTTATAACCTCAAAACAAATTTCATAAGATAATTAAAGGGTCTGAGGGATCTCAACGAGCTCTCTCGCATTAATTGTAATTTATATCGTTTGAGTAATTAACTTGACAGATTCTAAACGACGTCTGGTAACGGAGTTGCATTTGTTGTTATGGTAATTTAAATGAGTTAATATTATAAAAAATTAAAAAAACCCTTATTATTTTCAGGACTCCAACACCAGTTTTCATACAAATAAAACCGCATTGAAATCGGAGCAGCCTTTGCATCCTCGTTTCTATTCATTATGTTCTGGTTATAATCAGACCCTGGAGTCTGCGGACGAAAGACATGTAATTTTTATTTTAAACTATGTGAATGACAGAACAAGTCATTTTGAGCGTGGTGTATATAGCGTATATAATTGATACCTAGCTACAATAATAAAACGCTAGCTAGATTCTGATGTTAGAACGTGAAGATGTGAGTGGTTACTAACAGATCCCTTGGCTTTGATCCATTGTACTAATTCAATTCAATTCAATTCAATTCATTTGTGATCGCCGACGCGTCGCGGCCTGGGGGATCACGTGACAGACGGCCCTTGAACCGCCGGAACTTCACCCCTTTCGGCCAGAAGTCAGGGCTCAAGTAGATCTTCAGATCCTCCGTAGGGACCCTCACCATAAATGAGCTAAAGCCCACATTATGACGAGAGTCCAACTTCATAACTTAGTTAACTTCAACTAATAGATCCCGTATACCTATACTAATTGATCCTATCCCCACAGTCTTGACGTGCTGCTTACTAGAGTTTTTTTTATTTTTTTTATACTACTTGTGATTTTTATCAAGCAGATGGCGCACCTGCTGTTGAGCGGTAACCTCTGCCTTTAACAGCGCATTATATCATGGGTCACGCCCACCTAGGACGCACCCTATGTGGCATTGCACTGCGCTCGCTACCCTGAGACATAAAGATAAAAATAATCATGTGCCTGTAATTTCACCGGCACCCATACCAATGATTACTTAATAGTTACTACGTAACCCATACCCTTCAAACCGGAACACAGCAATGCCAGCACAACTGCTTTGCGGCAGGAATAGGTATGGAGGTAGTACCTCCCCGGATGAACTCTTTCAAAAAAAAACCTCGACTTCTACTAAAACTACTACTACTTTCAAACCCGTACCTAAAACGTTCAGTTCAAAAGGTTGAACCATTAGGTCCAGTGTGTAAGTGTGTAGTGACCAGAGTTGGGTTATCCCATTTTATTTTTTAACCTCCGATGCATAGACGACGGGGTGTTATTAAGTTTGACATGTCTCTGTGTGTGTGTGTGTCTGTCTGTTGCATCGTAGCTCCCGAACGGATGAACCGATTTAGTTTTTTTGTTTGTTTTAAATGTGAATTTGTCGGGAGTGTTCTTAGCTATGTTTGATCAAAATCGGTTCAGCCGTTTCATTGCGTTGTAGGTTTTATTAATTTGTACAAAATTAATTAGTTGTCCTTTCGTTTTCTTTTCTATTTTTAATGGCGGCTGGTTCTATTTTCCGTCTAATCAATTCTATGCTTATACAAAATGCATAAACTAGTTTTCGATCTAGACTTCACGGTTATTTGCTGCTGACCTTTAGTGTTAAACTTTGACCTTTTAATGCTATCAAAACCTTCGAATCTCTAAACTCTATATCTTATAGCTTAAGAGCTATAATGCAGAAACGGGATTGTTCTACCTGATCAGTTTAATCGACCTTTGTTTAAAATCCAGGGCATATTTGATTTGAATTTGCTTGCTTTATATGCGAAGGTAATTCTTCGACAGTATCATAGGCCATGAACTGAATAAATAAAAAATAAAATAAATAAATAATGCTGGATAGTTCACACAACATTATCTAGACCCAAGCTAAGCAGAGCTTGTGTTATGGGTACTAGATAACTGATATACTTAATACAATATTATTTATTATTACATAGATAGATATTTTTTATTATACATAAAAATACCCAGAACACCCTGAACAAATATCTGCGATCACACAAATATTTGTTCCGAGGAGGGAATCGAACCCGCAACCTCCTGCGTCGCAGTCGCAGGCCACCCTTAGCCCGCCGCGCCACAGAGGTCGTCAAAATATATGTAACGAATATTTATGTATATGTATTCGTGTTGTTATCATCAGGTACTGAATACTCATTTGCTTCATGCTGTGGTGTGTCCTATGGCCAGATCTATCCGTCCCCTCTTGTGGATATCGTAAAAGCCAACTAAGGGATTAAAAGGCTGGGCAGCAGCATCCTTAAACCAAAATAAGAAGTCTTTGGCCTTATAGTCCAGGAACTTTAGCATTTCACTACGGAAAAACTCCAACCAAGTTGAAAATTTGTGTGCACGCACCTTTTAGCTCCCCAAATAACCAACTTGAGTTTTGTAGGTTTACGCCATTGCCTGACACTTTCTGTGTGGCGGCGCCAATAGCAGCTGGGCTTCCCCTCAAGTTTGGGGATGGGTTTTAAAAAACGGTTTATTGGAGCCAATAAAAACTACGAAATTAATAATTCATTAACTAATTTAATTTGTTATTGAGTTTCAATGTGCCCGATTACGAAAAAACTATTAGTGTAATCAATAAACTTTATGTGACCTTTTTTGTAGAGAATTTTCCATTCTTTCTTTTTTATAAGTATACTTCATAGCGGTAAGATCTATAGAAACGAAGATATTGCCAAAAAACCGAAAAAAGGAAAAAAAAACTCCGTTTTTTAGCTGTCACAAGTTATGCACACCTCTGGACTCGTGGGACTTTTCAGAGGTTATTTGGGGAGCTAAAAGGTATGTGTACACAAATTTTCAGCTTGGTTGGAGTTTTTCCGAAGTTTGGCCCATTTTTCGTCTAAAGTTCCTGGACTATTATTATTACTATTATTGAAAAATATGACACAATGAATGACAGGGATAGAAAGTCATACTCGCGCTGTAGCGCGAACGAGCTAGCAAATGTTTTGTTAGTCACGCGCAGCGTGCTCGCCACTCAGAACCATGCGTGAAGTAAACAGAAGTCTCGTCTCACACTAACCGCAGGCAGCATCTGCCTGAGTAGTCAACACCAATCACTAATCTGCCTGCCACTTACTGACTATATGGCAAATCCCCCCACTGTAATCTCTATAGATTTCAGTGGGGGGGGATTTTCAAGTCTACCGTCTGATGATGGCTTATCTTCTTCACAATTTTCATTACGTCGTCGTTTTTCGTTATTTTCAGTCGTGTTAGTTACACCACTTATAACTCAGTACGGGTGAACCGTTTTGGCTGAAAATTGGTGGGGAGGTAGCTTAGAACCAAGAGATTAACATAGGGGGAGGGGAGGAGGGGGGGGGGGGGTCACCGGGGGCTACCCATGCGAAGCCGGGGCGAGTCGCTATTTATTTATATTTACTACTTATGATTTGCGAGTCCTTTTGTTTCCGATATCACAGTGATTAGAATCAGTTGCGCTATCTTTTGATAGTTTGCAACGGTCTTTAGGTAGCTCAACTGCTTCATTTGTATTTTTAGGTTTCCGTAGTCATCAAGACAAGGGACCCTAATAGTTTCGCCATGTCCGTTCGTCTGTCTGTCCGCAGATTCTTAGTACTAGAAAGCTGTGTAATTTGGCAAAGAGGTACGATAAAATCTTGTATTTTTTATGGTTTACCTACACTTAATTTGGGGATGTTTTTTTCTTTCTTCTCTCATGGTGTGTCGTTGGATAGGTCGTTCAAAAATATATAATATAAAATATGTGTCAAAACCATTTTTCGATGGATCAGTTTACGAAATATTACGCTTATTTAATTTTGTATGAAAATGATGTTCATTGCTTTGATATAATTTTCACTAGAAACGGGATATTTACCATGATTTTTGAGTTTTATATGTTCCCGATATTTCGGCACAGTTGCATGCGCCATGATCACGGGAAATCATGGTAAATATCCCGTTTCTAGTGAAAATTATGTACATAACCATGATAGTTTCAAAAGTTATATTGCTTTGATAGTTTTAAAAGTTTCATCTTCTGTCGTGTTCTTGTCGTTTCTTTCTTTCTTTTCTATAGACAGTGTTTTCAAGTTTTCCTTTACATTTGAAATGGTGCCTTTAATAAAAATAAAAACAAACTATTTGTGCAAGGCCATTATTTAGACTTGAACCCACGTCCTTTGGCTCTAAAAGCGAGAGTTCTCGACTGGGCCATCGGCGCTCCTCAATGCTATATTCTATTAGGGTAAGAGGTTTGTGTAGAAAGGTAACTCTGCCGTGTAATGGTGTAATGCAAAGCCTGATGGATTACGTGAGGTGAGGACCCTTCCACGCTTTGTCGGTTCTTCAATATAAAAAGTAAGATTGATCACGTCATGTTTAAATAGGCTATTTACTCAAATCGAGTGAGAAATTCAAGGAAAATGTCCGTTGTGAAGAAATGCTGTCATTCTCTATATTTTTTAGGGTTCCGTACCTCAAAAGAAAAAATGGAACCATTATAGGATCACTTTGTTGTCCGTCTGTCTGTCTCTCAAGACCCTTTTTCTCAGGAACGCGTGGAGTTATCAAGCTGAAATTCAATACTGTCCCTTGGGGAAAAAAAAAATTAAAAAAATTAAAACTTCTATCTAAGCCAACGCAATCAAAAGATACAGTCGTTTATGCTAAATTTTCGACACTCGCAAGGGAATCAAAACCTACAGGGTACTTCCCGTGAACTCAAAATCTTGAAATTCGGTGTGAAGTAACTTCTTATAGCACAGATAAAGGAAAAATTGCGAAAAGCATAAATATTTAGTTACATAATTAAAAATAATTTTAATAATTTTAAACTTACTACCCCTTTCCTCATGATAATGTCATTTAGCAATAAAAATACCATAACTTTTACTTATATACCTAAAAGTTTTTTACGGAACCCTCGGCGCGCGAGTCAGACTCGCACTTGGCCGGTTTTTTCATAATCGTAACCCCTATTTCCTGCCTCGATTTTGGCTCTTGAATATTATTTGGTGTAGGCAGGTCATATTTTTATGGACGGCATGTCCTTACGTTTTGTTTAAAAAGTCGCAATTCCTTCGAAGCACTCACAGTGGACAGCCCTAGCGAGCCACGAACAAGACTGTGTTTGGAAAGACACCCTCTCCTTGATGACCACAAAACACACATACTTACAAACATACATATATATGGCCTTTGTTAAATCAAGATTGGATCAACGGTTGTGCAGTTATCGTCGGACAAGCATACCTACAAATATACATACGTACAAACGCCGTATCCTGCCATGGGGAGACACACTGCTTATTTATCACGCTAGGTGGCGCATAATCGCTGGTGTTGTTTCGTAGCAAAACAAAGGTCTATCAATGTTTTAAAAAAAAAACTTCAAAAGTGTCCAATATCAATGGATAATTTTAGTAAATAAACATTAAATAATAGTCTGGTATAAAACATGCCTCTGTGTAGTGCATTTCAGTGTAAAAATAAAGGTACACACCGTTTCCCTTCTGATGAGAAAAAGACAAGACCACTAAATGACAAGCACCAGCGATGGTGGCGCCATCTGAGATTAGTTTTGCCTGTGGCTCCCCATTAGACTCTGAGACTTCGCTTCGCTCGGTTTCCGCCATGTCTTTGGTAAAAATTAAGTTCACTGTACAAAACTTTTTTTCTACAGCAACAATCTAGGGAAGAAATATGGGAATACTTTTGTGTTAAAAAACTGGCACCTGCGTACACTTTTAAAACTTCCCCAATCATACTAACGCAAACCGGAAAATATAATATGATTGTCCGTAGTAAAATGTAACAATTCGAGCAATACCAACTGGGTTCAGTGGGGGACTTTTTTACCGTTTTCCCCAAAGCAGCTGAACAATTTGACACCGGGAATAAACGAATCCAATTTGTAGTTATTCGATCCCAATTCTGTGTTGGAAATGATAAAATCTGACGCAATTACGAATGACGACCTCTGTGGCGCGGCGGGCGAACTCGCCTGCGACGCAGGAGGTTACGGGTTCGATTCCCTCCTCGGAACAAATATTTATGCGATTGCAGATATTTGTTCAGGGTGTTCTGGGTATTTTCTATGTATAATAAAAAATATCTATCTTTGTAATGTTGTTGTATTAAGTATATTAGTTATCTAGTACCCATAACACAAGCTCTGCTTAGCTTGGGGCTAGATAATGTTGTGTGAACTGTCCAGCATTATTTATTATTTATTTTATTTTAATAGCTCTCTAATGCTATCATAATGTGTGTTCTAATATATGTAAGCTGTTGGTTCTCCTTTAAGTTAAATAAATAAATAATCACGTACGAGCTGAGCACGAGTAGTAGTAGAGCTTTTTTGAGAAAGAGTTCGTCCTGGGAAGTATTACCACCATACCTATTTCTGCCGCAAAGCAGTAGTACTCGCATTTCTGTGTTCCGGTTTGAAGGGTATGGGTGCCGGTGAAATTACAGGCACATGAGACTTTTCATCTTTATGTCTCAGGGAAATTTTCACAGAGTATGTATTTCTATTGCTGCTATTACAACAAATTATAAAAATAAAACAAAACGTTTTCACGCCGAAAGGGCTCGACAAATTTTGATGAAATTTAGAACCCAACATTTAGATTCTTCGGGAAAATAATTATCTCTAGGATAGTACACGATCTTGTTGATAAACAAGATCTCGGACAACTAAATAAGTTGTATGAGACATCTCAATAAATCTGCATTATGAAGAACCTATTATGATGAGCACCGATAATTCTCACTGTAAACCCATTAATCACTTACCATTGTCGATAATCTGAGTCTTACATGTAGTGTCATAACGTCTAAAACGGCTTGTGTTTATGTGCAATATTGACTAGGGTTGCCCGATGGCCGATACGAGTACAATATTTATCTATGGTGACTGACCTGTGGGATTATTGCGCCATTCCATTGAACTCAACTGAACATCGGTAAAACTTCAAATTTGTCATTTATTTCCCAGTCTGGACACTTTTCCGTCAGTTTCGTATTGTGTAACTACTTGACAGCGGAAATTTGTGACGTCCCACTATGAGCCAGTTTCACGCCCAGTGATTAGTGTCATTCGTACCAAAACCAAAGCTCAGTCTGACGTCACTGGACATCGAAAAAGTCCTTCGGCAATTCCTCGAAATGGTAGTCTGGCATGAACACTTGTGTTCGATTTGAGTACTCTGACAGTAGGTTTGAAATTACGCAATAACCTCACTGGATTTTCAAGGAAGTATATAGGTACATTTTGAGAAGCGGAATGTAATATGTGTCTATTATTATAGGAAGATCTTGTCTTGATTTTGAGTATTTTTTATTTTATTTATTACAATTAATAAGAGTAACAAATAATATTATTTTAGAGGGCATTTATATTATAGATTACGCAGCAAACATCTAATCGCAGTGACTTTAGTTAGTTCTCCCGTGATCATGGCGCATGCAACTGTGCCGAAATATCGGGAACAATAAAAACTCAAAAATCATGGTAAATATCCCGTTTCTAAGTGTAATGGATGTTTCCTGATAAACATCCATTATTATTGTTCCCGATATTTCGGCACAGTTGCATGCGCCATGATCACGGGAGAACTAACTAAAGTCTTTGCGAGTAGATGTTATTGGCAGATATATATATCTACCCTCTTTCTCTCTCTTTTATGACGAACTCAATAATCATGGTAAGTATCCCGTTTTTAGTGAAAAGTATATGTAGTTGAGCTTTATATTATGACGGCTATATTTACAAATTTTCTAAAAGTCCATCACCATCTTAAAAAGCAAGATAAATCAGTATCCTCCAGTGACGTCGATAACTGTCACGAAGGAACTCGGATCTTGTTCGAACTCAAAAAAGTGATCACATCTGCTATTTCTGAAATTAAAGACAATACTTTTTTATGGCAACCCTATCTTTAGTGGACTGTATTCCTCCAGGGTATTAACGAAATCAATCTGTTGTTGCAGGTGAGCTATGCGCATAACGGTGCGAACCACTCCGAGACCTGTTCCACTCGTCTGGTGAATTGAGAGTGTTACATTCAACTTAAAGGTATTGTCCATCCATGTCTTGTCTGGCCGGTAATTCACAGCTATTGTGCAAATACAATGAGTAGGGGGGTAGGTCTGATTTTTGAGTTTTAATTTTATTGTTCCCGATATTTCGGCACAGTTGCATACGCCATGATCACGGGAGAACTATGATCAGTTCTCCCGTGATCATGGCGTATGCAACTGTGCCGAAATATCGGGAACAATTAAAACTCAAAAATCATGGTAAATATCCCGTTTCTAGTGAAAAGTATGTACATAACCATGATAGTATCAAAAGTTATATCATGATAGTAGTTCTCTTTTCTGCTTGCAAGCCAAGTTAATAACTTTCGTCAGTCGCAGACGTTGAAATTAAAATGTCACCGAACACCTGTAGGGCTTATCCTGCCATAGAATAATAACAGTTCCTACTATTCTGACAGGGTTAGTGAACTAGTCAGCATATTGCCCGGGGTAGATAAGAGAAAAGCGCGCAGTCACAGGAATAATGAATATCCCGAGGAGAAAGTAAAGTAAAGTAAAGTAAAGTAAAGTAAAAGTTTATTTTGATAAAAACCAGAGAGAGAGAGAGAGAGAGTGTGTTCTTAGTTGTAAAAATAAGCTCAAAGTACTACTTTAAAAAATCACTTCCGATAAATCTAGTACGAGGAACGTTCTTAGTAAGGCGCCATAGGTTCAACCATTTTCAACGAACATTTTTTTTTTATACTACTTCTGTGGCGGAACAAGTGGATGGCCCACCTGATGTTAAGCGGTAATCTCTGCCTATGAACAGTGCATTACCTCATAGGTCACGTCCACCAACACATAGAACATTTTTGTATGAGACGATGAAGGCGACCGCACGCTCTGATACCGTGTTTTTGTGTATAAAATAGTAATATAAAAAAGAGGCCAAGTGCGAGACGGACTCGCGCAGGAAGGGTTCCGTACCATCCTATTAAAATTATAAACGCGGAAGTTTGTAAGGATGTATCTTTGTTACTCTTTCACGTAAAAACTACTGGATGGATTTGAATGAAATTTGGAATGGAGATAACTGGACTCCCGGAATAACACATAGGCACATTTTTATCCCGATATTACCACGGGATCGAGACTTACGCGGGTGAAACCGCGGGGCGCTGCTTGTTATCTATAAAAACGGCAAAGAAATCACGTTTGTTGTATGGAAGCCCCCTTAAATATTTATTTTATTCTGTTTTTTAGTATTTTTTATTTAGTAGTTGTTATAGCAGCAACAAACATACATCATCTGTGAAAATTTCAACCGTCTAACTATCACAGTTCATGAGATACAGTCTGGTGACAGACGGACAAACGGACGGACAGCGAAGTCTTAGTAATAGGGTCCCGTTTTATCCTTTGGGTACGGAACCCTAAAAATTCCCTTTAGAGTTTTGTTAAATTTTGTTGATTACTCAAAAAATAATAATATGTTTCAAAAATTAAAACGTGTAAGAAGTAAGTCTAAAATGGTGTTAAAATTTTAAAAAGGTGGTATCTTGATTTATTTTTTATCGAGTGAAGTAATTCAAATAGAGTATTGAATTAATGATTTCACTCTTCGATAAAATATCTGATCGCAGATTTCACTAGATATAAAGCTTAAGAATACCATATATTTTGTCCTTCTTGAAAACTGTAAGAACGCTTATCAATAACTTTCTAGAACTCAATATAGACATGCTGTGAACCTATTGCGCCGAAGTAGGTTACATAATAGGTAATCCGCGATCGAAGTATCCTATTGTCAGATCACAGACTGCAGCCCCGACTGAGACTAACTTTGTACAAGAACTTAATAGGTAATCTGTGATCGAAGTATCCTATTGTCAGATCACAGACTGCAGCCCCGACTGAGACTAACTTTGTACAGATCTTCTCGTTCGATTCGTTATCCTAATTAGTAGATCGCTTTTATCTCGCGATTCTAAATCTTGGAACAGTCGGAACGTTGTTGGAGTAGATTTAAAGATATCTTGCTAATTAATCTTTTTAATTTGTTTTATCGGGAAATACCGTATTTTCTTCAGGCGGCGTATTTTTATGTTCTTGACATTATTAGATTAACTGTACTCTGGGAACGATCTTGTGAAGGTACCAAAAATATTTTTTTGGGTTCCGTACCCAAAGGGTAAAAATGGGACCATATTATTATGGCTCGGCTGTCCGTCTGTCGGTCTGCCTGTCACCAGGCTGTACCATACCATTATCCGTAAGGGTTCCGTACCATTATCTATAAAACCGGCAAAAATCACGTTTGTTTTATGGGAGCCCCCTTAAATATTTATTTTATTCTGTTTTTTAGTATTTGTTGTTATAGCGGCAACAGAAATACATCATCTGTGAAAATTACAACTGTCTAACTATCACGGTTCATGAGATACAGCCTGGTGACAAACGGACGGACAGCGAAGACTTAGTAATAGGGTCCGCTTCACCCTTTGGGTAAGGAACCCTAAAAAAAGATGTGTCATCACACGCCTGTTTTGGCGTATTTACCCCTTCCATCAAACATCCTCTGATCTGTTACCGTCTATAGGCCTAAAGGGGGGCTTTCCAGTGCTTCCACAATAGCCTTTTGTAATGCCTACTGGATAATTATTTTCTATTTACGTACAATAGTGATATTACGGAGGAAACTCTATTGAGCTTGATATAAACGAGCCGTTTTCGATTAAATATCTATCCCACAGCTTATATTATAGTCTGTTTTTCATTATTTTGGGTCTAATTTCAAAGTACCAACTCGGCTTGTTTATTTAGGGTTTCGTAGCTCAAAAAGTACCAACGGAACCATTATACAGGGTTAGGTGACCCAATCACAAACAATATAGCGTAAATTAATTTGTTCTGATTTAGGGGGAAACTTGAAAATAAACTGTCATTTGCATCATGTGACATGGCAAATGAAAGGGCTCGTTATAAGGAATAAAAACTTTTTTATAATATTAAAATGCAAAGTTAAAAAGATACGAAAACCGACCACCCTCCTACCCCTTGTCTACCAAATAAAAAAAAGTACTGTAATAGCTTCAATCAGGAAAACCTAAATAAAGCTAAGTCTTAAAATTTCTTCAGGAAACGGAAAAATATTCGGGACGATAAACATACATACATACATAGACCCTTTTCCCTGAAAAGAGGTAGGCTGAGCCTCATGACAGAACCTCTTTTGACAGTGGGTTGCACCATCATGGAATATATAGACGTGGCAAGTGGTGAGCTCAGCGCTGCCATTGCTCCCCACGACTAACGACGATACAATACTGATAAATGACGGTACGATAAAATTCCTATAAAATGTGTTGTAATTTCACCAAGGACTTCAATTGGTACATTTAGCCTACCACAGGGCTAAATTTACGGAATCCTCTCCACGCGAGTGCGACTCGCATTTGATCGGATGTTTTGATGTTTTTTTTAACCACAAAGGAGTCTCAAGTCCTACTGTGAAAAATGCCTATGCTTATATAGAACAAGAAATATGAATTCCCCTGACTGAGAAGTAAAGGAGGCCATACACGTTAGGGGTTGCATGCTGGTTTTAGCCTTGCATGCATAACCGACAGGCATAACCGAGTTTCATATAACACATACACGTTTGGGTTTGCATGCACAGTTTTGCCATTAACTCTCAGTTGAGCTACGTGACGGTGTGTGTACGACGCCTAGGTACTGTGTACGGTATATACCAACCAAACTACAATGGACGACGACGATGTGATAGCTGTACTTGGCTTAGCACTTGTTTTGCAGAACAGAAAAAGAAAAAGAGATCGCACTGAATGGTCTAAACGCTGGTTATTGAAAAGAAAGCAGTTCTCCCACGTAAATTTGATAAATGAATTGAGATTTTCACCTACAGATTACGAAAACTATTTACGAATGGATGAAAAACTGTATTTGAAACTATTATCATTGATTACTCCTTTAATACAAAGACAAGATACTGTTATGAGGAAAGCAATATCAGCACATGAGAGACTAGCAGTAACACTGAGATTTCTTGCAACAGGAAGAACATATGAGTGTCTTAAATATTCTGCTATTATATCACCTCAGGCTTTGGGCCGAATAATACCAGAAACATGTGATGCTATTTATGAAGTTCTGAAAGAGGACTATCTACAGGTGAGTAAACAATTAAAACCAAATTCGAATCATTACACAAGTTTAATAGGTAGGTACAATTACATATTAAGTCAAATTATTCTGAATTAAAATTTGAATAAAATGTTGCTGTATTCAGTTGTGTGTCGAATTCTTGTTGTTGTACTGGTGAGGGCTGATATTGTGGTGCAGGAGAAGTAGTTTGTCGTTGAGTGTTATATTGTTGAATCGGAGATGCGCAGGGCTGACTTTGCGGTGCAGGATAAATCGTGTACTTTTGTTGTTGGGTGTTGTACTGTTGTATCGGTGATACGCAGGGTTGTATTTGATGCGCAACAGAAGCGGTGTGAGTATACGGTTGTGTATAATATTGTTGAACTAGTGAGGGTGAAGGACTTGAAGGTGAGAGACTAGGAGTTGGTGAAGAAACAAAAGCTAAACTTCGACGGTTCTGAATTGCTTCGGTATTCAGATTGCCCATCTCGGCATCGAACAAGGTGTCGTTAATTATCTTCTCCGCAATCAAGCGTTGACGCTTGTCTAATGATCTTAATTTAATTGCGATAGATCTTCCCAAAAGATCGTACTGATCTTCTGTTGCTGAAGCAGGAGCAGGACGCTTAAAATGGTCTTGCACGGATAGTAATATGTCAGTGGTTAACTGATCTTGCTCTGTCATTTTCTTTCTTCCCGGTCTAGTAGCAGCTAATGGAGTCTTCTTTGATGTCGTAATATCGTCTGTATTCCCTGAACTAGCATTTGCAGCAGCGTTATCTGTAGTATTAATAACTATGGTATTTTCAGAAGAGTTGTCAGCATCCTATAACAATACGAAATGATATTTATTTTAGTTTCCAGATTCATCGGATAAATGGAAGGAAACCGCACAACTTTTTGAAGAGAGATGGAATTTTCCTCACTGCTTGGGTGCCATCGATGGAAAACACATTGACATAGTTCCACCTGCTGAGAGTGGATCTTATTACTACAACTACAAAGGACGACATAGCATGGTTCTTATGGCAATAGTTGATGCCAAATACCGATTTCTATTTGCAGATTTTGGTACAAATGGAAGAGTTTCCGATGGAGGTGTTTTGCAGAATACAACGTTAGGCTTTACCTTGTTCAGGATGCTTAGCTTCATGGCAGATTTTTCGCCTCAGACTCGATGTAGGAGACAAAGTTAAGCGTAGGCGTAAGTGAAACAGCAAAAAGCTCGAGGTGATCTCCTATAGCTACAGGTACATCTCGCAAGATGGGAATTTGGAGAAACTTATACGATGGATAAAGTTGCATTCGGAAGAGTAGGACCGGTGGTGGGCCGTCTGCCAGACCCGTCATTCCAACTAGTATAAAAAATAAACTTGACAAAACAAATAATTAATTAGAAATGCATTAACTTTTCGATCTGACTGTACTTACAATGCACGTTTGTTCCCACAAAATGGAATGGGCCACGTAGTCAACTAAAAACTACTTATTTTGGTTAATATCCTGGCCCAGCGTCGTGGGGTACGTGGTCAACAAAAATAAATAAAAACGGGACGCGCTGTCAAAGGGCCCCGTACCGTGGGCCAGGCTGTCAACATCCCACTTTTAATCGCCAAAAAGAATCTTGTAATGTAACATTCGCCGAATGCTCATTACGAGTGAATGCTCTGAGCTTATCAGTGCCTTTAGGTGATGGTAGAGTTTGGTTCTCACTAGAATCTGTTCAAAAAGAGAAGCGTCGTGGCCAAATTGTGAACTTGCGTTTTTTTTTAGTTCATTGAAGTATTTGTTTAGCCTAGGATTCTATCTGTTGGCATTTTGAATTTTATACTAAACTAGCGACTCGTCCCAGCTTCGCACGGGTAGTTTCAGGATGAAAAACAGCCCCCCCCCCCCCCCCCCCCCCCTCCTATCCCCGCCTGGTAGCCTATGTCACTCAGGGTGAATGTAGCTTTACAATGTTGAAAGAATTTTTGAAATCGGCACAGTACTTTTTGAATTTATTCATTACGAACATACACACACACAAAAATACAAATCTTTCCTCTTTATAATATTAGTGTAGATAGTGTCGATGTAGAAGTGTAGATGTAGATAGTGTAGATAAATAGTTACAGTTGTAAAATGATCAAAACGGAACAGACGCGCTATTGTATTGCCCACTAAATCCTACTAATATTATAAGCGCGAAAGTTTGTAAGTATGGATGGATGGATGTTTGTTACTCTTTCACGTAAAAACTTCTTGATGGATTTGGATGAAATCTGGAATGGAGATAACTGGACTCCCGGAATAACACATAGGCACATTTTTATCCCGATATTCCAACGGGATCGAGACTTACGCGGGTGAAACCGCGGGGCGCTGCTTGTCACTAATAAATTGCCCGGTAAATAAGCACAGCTGCGCCCTCAACTCCCACGACGGTTCTCTTTTTGAACAGACTCTATTAGGCATCACCCATCCCAGTTCATGACTCAATTCCATAAAAGTTCTCCAGAGCCCATCGCAAACATCTGCCCACTAAAAGCCTGTCTCCTCGTCAGATCTCTCAAGATCAAGTTTTACGATCTTATATCTCCTTGTGCGAATGTGAACCCAACTCCATGATACAGATAATAAAAACGTGTGTCGTGGGCGACGATAGGCGATAGTTTCGAACGGTTATTGGTTATAACGGGCACTATACAGCCTGAAAGGGGCAGCTGGGTCACTCATATATCAAATCAAATATCTTTATTTCAGGCTTATTGGAAAATTTACAAAAACCTAAATAATAAGCCCATAGCAACATAAATACCTTACAAACTAACATACATATAAAAACACTTTAGACTTGCACACGTTTAGACGACGACGCATGACGCACCAGGAGGGCAATTCTCGTGCTTTAGAGATTAAGTCGAATTCGACATATGTCGAAAAAAGATGGCGAATGTCGAATAAAATCTTAATTTGCTATTCTCGTGATGTCACAAATAGACATAAGTCGACCACAATCATTCGATTTGATGGTTATTGTGACATTTTCGTGACATTTTTTGTAGACATTCATGCCATTAATTTTTTTTTTTTGTGACATTATCTCTAATTTTGAGATAATCTCTACAATCCGAGAATTGCCCTCCTGCGCGGTGTCTCGTGTCAGGCGCCCGAAGAACCTCCTGAACTTGACACCTCTCGGCCAGAACTCTCCATTCATGAAAGTCGAAAGTCGATAGACGGTCAGTCGGCACCCTCACCATAAAGGAATTAAAATTGACATCATGGCGAGACTCCAACTGCTCGACCCACATGGTTAGCCTTGAGGTAACTTGAGGTACACCACCACCGCTTCGGGCTTCACGGCGTAGTGAACCTGGAACACGTACAGTGGAGTTGTGGGTACCTCCGCACGCAGCAAGCACGGCTGGTTCAGCTCAGTCGATACGGCGGTATATCAATGGCAGACAACTTTAT
Source organism: Operophtera brumata (assembly GCA_932527175.1). NCBI lineage: Eukaryota > Metazoa > Arthropoda > Insecta > Lepidoptera > Geometridae > Operophtera > Operophtera brumata. The sequence goes on along the minus strand of OW052238.1, from coordinate 16,062,338 downwards.
ACGCCTACACTCCCGGTTCGATAACGAGGCCGAGGGTGACGGAAGGTTACATAAGTTACTGATTGATATGTTAGTCTTTTCAAAGTGATCATCTGAACCGCCTTTATGCGCTCAGTTTCTATTGAGTTCCTTATTCCTCTGTGGCGTGGCCGGCGAAGGTTGCGGGTTGGATTCCCGACTCGGAACAAATATTTATACGATCTGTAGATATTTGTTCAGATATTTGTTGTGTTGTTTTGGGTATTTTATATGTATAATCATCTTCTTCTATCGTATCAACGGTTTACCTTTTTTTGTTTAAACTATTTTAGAGTAAAATGTAGCCACTTCTACAGCGTTGTCTGTGGCTTTGTTAAGGTCCTCCCTTGTGCAGGTGGTGGGACACAAGGAAAAGGTGAGCAAGTGATTCATGGACTGAATGGTAGCTCCACAGTCGCATTCAGTCCGGGCGGAGTCTCGCAATCCCCATTTGCAGAGGTTCTGTCTGCAGCGGCCAACTTGGGTCCGGAGCCTGTTCATAGATTTCCAGACCGGCCACGGCAGCTCATGACCTGGGGGTAGGTGTTCCTGCGGGGTTATAAAATCAGCCGGTGTATAATAAAAATATGTATAATAAAAAAAACTATGTAATATATTGTATTATTTATCAGTTATCTAGTAGGTACCCATAACACAAGCTTTGCTTAGTTTGGGGCTAGACAATGTTGTCTGAACTGTCCAGCATTATTTATTTATTTATTGAAGACCTCCGTAGCGCGGCTGCCGAACAGCCGGTTGAGACGCTGAGGTTGCTGGTTTGATTCCTGCTGCGGAACAAATGTTTGTATGATCTGCAAATATTAGTTCCTGGTATGGGTGTTGTGATACCGTGGGAGTCTTAAGTTCCTGATACCCACGACACAGAGGATCCTGGTATGGGATCAGGACTATCTATGTGACTGTTGGAGTGTACTGTCTGTTTTACTTACTTATTTGTGTTGTGTATAGTTTAGTTGTCAAAATAAAAGTATTACTTACTTACTTTACTTTACTTACAGAAGGAATAATACTAGGTATGTACAAAATACATATGAAACAGTTGTGCCACCTGAAGACCGCTGCAAGCGATCTAAAGGTAGCTCAACTGATCCAAATCACTACCAGACGGAAGCGTCCCCAAGATGCTGGCTGCATTGCCACGCTGAATGGCAATACTAATGCGTTGAGCCAGATAAGAGCCAGCTCTCGGGTCACGCGTCGCTTCGACCAGATGCCCTGAAAGAATTTTGAAAACGCGAGGGGCCCCGGTACCCCACCGACCCAGAGTCGTACTTACTTTATATGATTTAGATGTTAAAGGTTTTGAGTATACCTGAGGCATGGTAGAATTGAAATTTTCGTGACCAGGTTTTTTTTATACTACTTGGAATGACGTATCAAGCAGATGGCCCACCTGATGTTAAGCGGTACCGTCTGCCTATGAACAGTGCATTATCACATAAGTCACGTCTACCTAGAACGCGCCCTATGTGGCATTGCACTTCGCCCGCCACCCTGAGACATAAAGATGAAAAGTCTCATGTACCCTTCAAACCGGAACACAGCAATGCGAGGCACCACTGCTTTGCGGCAGAAATAGGTATGGTGGTAGTACTTCCCCGGACGAACTCTTTCACATAAAAGCTCTACTACTACTACAGACATAGGTATGGTGGTAGTACTTCCCCGGAAAATTGGACAGTATATGTAGTGACTCGAAGAAAAAGCGAGGGAACTGTTCTGCACGAACTAGGGCTATTTGCCCCCCATTTGCCTCTATTTGCCGCAATTTGCTTCCACCAACACAATATCCTGTCTGTTCCGATGGCTCGTTTGTTTGACCCTTGTTACTTTTGTTTAGGCTATGCCCTACCGAGCTACCAGACGTTAATGGATATTGATGGGTTTGACGAGCTTTTAGAAGGAACTTTAAACTTTATATATATTGGCGAATGACTTCTGATTAAACAATTTGTTCGCAATTCATTCATAAAGTATTGGCCTGAATAATCTATTGTAATTTTCAACGAAGTTTGCTAATATTCTTACCCGACTTTTTGAACATTGATAGACCTTTGTTTGGCCACGATCTCACCTGTTGGTAAGTGACGATGTGGCCGAAGATGAAGCACAAAGGTCTAGAAGGCACCTATTCACTCTAGACTTGAAGAGACCCAGATTATAGGGATTATAGGGATTATAGGATTATAGGGATTATAGGGATTAGATATCGACTACAAAAAAGGAGGGTTATGTTTTTGTCAGTCTCTATATATAATGTATGTGTGTATGTTAATCTGTTCCGTCGTATCTCCTCAACAACTTAAGATGGATGGTCTCGCTTCAGGCGCAAATTCAAATTTTTTGGTGTCTTTTGCCCATTAGGTACAGCTCATCAAAAAAAACACTGTAAAAATGAGTTTAGGGGGATCGTACTGATGATATTTATGAGATACTAACAATTAAAACATGTGTGTTAGGTCTCCTAGTTCTCGCGAAATCAACTTTCGCTATCTAAAGAAGTGTTATATGAGCTGTAATGGAGAAAAACAGCAATAAATTTGAATTTCGCGCCACAAGCTAGAGAGCATGTATTACACAAATAAATAAATAAATAAATAATGCTGGAAAGTTCACATAACATTATCTAGCCCCAAGCTAAGCAGAGCTTGTGTTAATGGGTACTAGATAACTGATATACTTAATACAATATAATACTTAGATAGATATTTTTTATTATACATAGAAAATACCCAGAACACCCTGAACAAATATCTGCGATCGCACAAATATTTGTTCCGAGGCGGGAATCGAACCCGCAACCTCCTGCGTCGCAGGCGAACGTACGCCCGCCGCGCCACAGAGGTCGCAAATATCTATTGTATTTTCATCAGAACTCAAGGCATGTACCGAATTTAATATTCAATCGGTCAACAGGAAAGGGGTAAAATTTTAATTTCTATATTAGACCGAAACAAACAAACAAATAAATTTAAACAAACAGGGCAAGCTAAATAAAACCGTTAAAAATTTGACTTTTATATTTCACCTATAAAATCCGACATGTTGTATACAATATTTCATACAGATAATATACATACAGACATACATAGACACACGCCTTTTTCCCCGAAAAGGCAGGCAGAGTCTCAAATGGGCCTCTTTTTACCGTGGGTTGCACCATCGTGGGATATATGCCATTGCTTCCCGCGACTGACTCTGCTAACGCTTTCTTCCAGTAATAACATTCTGCGCAACCGCCAGGCAGAAATCTTCATACAAAAAAAAACGTCACGTGCCCCTCGAAAAAGCGGTTTTTATTGAATATCTCGTAAAATATAGATACTTTTAAAAAACCTCGTGGTTGAACCCTCCGTTTTATTGTATTGATCTTATTTATCCAACTTTTGACCCAATAATCTGTACCATATTGACAAACAATCGAATCTAGCCAAAAGTTAGAGGTAACATTGTGCTTTTTTTTATTGAGATAATTTTGTCCTATCCTTAAATAAACTAGCAGCCAGGACAAATCTTATACCATCTAATATTATCAACAAGTCCGGGTAATCCCTTAGTCGGCTTTTACGACATCCACGGGAGGAGACGGAGGGTCTCTTCTTAGGCCGGACACACCACAGCGCTTGTATATTTCACCTATAAAATCCGCCATGTTGTATACAACATTGCATGGAGTTTGATGATATAATACATGTATAAAAGGTCTGAAGCGCCCTAGCGGTACAATTTATTGCAAGACCTTCCATTTTAATTACCTTCCTCCCGTAATAAACTACCGTCCAACAAACTAACTGTTCCGTAGCAACAAGAACTGGACTTTAATTAGCTAAAAACCTTTTCTCGTGTCCTACAAAATGACCTACAAACCGCATTTGTGCCGTTTGCAAACATAATGAGGAAAATTCTCTCCATTTTCCAGAAAACCTCGATAGACAACAACTGTATGTAACGAATAAACGTAGTTAGTACCGTGTCGGTTCTTATCTGTATACTCTGGCCAACAAACTGACACCCAAGTCCGAGTTTTGCAGTAAGAATGACACGGACGTAACGGACTGTCGTCCGTGTTTTACGTGTGGCTAGCCTGTAATCGTGCGCGCGCTCGATAGAAACGACACAGATTAATGGCAAGGTACTGCATAATAAAATAGAATAGAATATTCTGTATTGCACAAAACAAACAATGTACACAGGCGTACTTAATGCTAAGAAGCATTCTCTACCAGCTAACCTTTGTGTATCGTGGATACATTTAAGTAGGTGGCGCACAAAAAAAAACCTAATAAGGAGAAAAAAAAGTCCTTTAAGTAGGTATATCAATACAAGATTATATAAGTAACATAATATAATATTATAAAAATAAATAATAATGTATAATATAAATAAATAATATAATTACATAGGTACTATAATAAATAATGGTAAGTATAATATGCATAAACGTAAAGCTAAGTTACTTAGATATTAAATTATGCATATCAATAAATACATAGGTATTTACAAATAAACTAAGAATTATTATTTCAGGATACCGCTTCTTTATATAAGTTAATCATAATACGCGGACTATCGTCGACACGGTTGTTACAAAACTCGGACTTGGGCCTTAAATCTGCAAAAGTAACAAGCACGGATTTTAGTGAGGAAAAACCGAAAAAAAAAAAACAATTTAATTGAAAATCAGCTTTGAGCCAACCCATTAGAAGATGGTTGAACTGAGCGAAAAATGCGCTTTTCATTATAAAATTGAATTATTCAGGCTGAACGACCCCAGTTTGCTACTTGGAAACTATTTCCCTAAAGCTCTTATACAATGTGATAACTTTGGTACGAATAACGTTGGTCGGGGATGAAGTTAAATAAATATATGTTTTTAGTTGTTTATTTTATTGTATTTCTGTGGTGACACAGAATAAATAATAGTTGGTGATCTATAAAGAGTTATTTATCTATCTATCATCATCATCATCAGCCTGTAGAAGCCACTGCTATAGGTCCCCCTATATAATGGAACGACGACCAGAGTTGAGCCACTTCCGTCCACCGACTTCCTGCGACCTAGTTTTTTTTTTGTTTAAGCACACTCAGCTATCAAACTTTATATATACATATATATAGGTATGTGTAACTTTGTAAAGTTACAGCGGTCTCGAAAGTACAAGTTAACATCAGTGTTATATCCAATTATGGTCAATATGGTACCGTAATATCGTAGTTTCTCTGACACACACGACACACGGAATCCTAGTGTTAAATTAGTGCAACAGGTGAGATCCCAGTCAATCGAGGGTCTATCATAGTAAAAAAAAAAAGGTTTTATGTAGTGACTGTTGGGTAATATGTACCTAAGTATATAAGGTCGACTTCTCGAAGATTGTCGAGGATTGAGGAGGAGGTAACACAGTTTTTTAAGACGCTATGTTAAAATTTTGGAGTCGTTTCGTTTCATGCTCACTCATTATCAGTAAAGGTTACAAACAAGTCCCTCCTTCGACTAGAGAAAGTATTAAGCATATTTTTTTATATTATTCAGTAGGTAATCACATTACTTACATTAATTATAGATAATTTATTTTTATATTTGCTACTTTAGAAGCTAAACGAAGTTTTATCATTTGTCGTTTACGTCAGTTACTTCCGAGTGGCAAAAATCTATACCTCACTTTTTCCCGGGTTCAAGTGAGCAATAGAGCTGTCACTGTCTTACAGCTATTGTTTTCTGGCTAGACTCCGCCCATTCGGTATTTTAACATATCGCCTTAACTTGCACGGAAGGCAAAGTTCTCTTGTTTCCATATACTTACGAACATCTTTTATAATGTTTTGTTGTACCTATTCTAAGTACAATGCAGCCAGCATCTTAGGGACGCTTCCGTCTGCTAGTGATTTGGATCAGTTGAGCTACCTTTAGATCGCTTGCAGCCGTCTTCAGGTGGCACAACTGTTTCATATGTATTTTGTACATACCTTGTATTATTCTTTCTGTAAATAAATGTAATTTCTAAGTGAAATAAACTGATATTTATCTCTATCTTTATTGGATTGATAAAACTACTATAAAGACTCTTTATTGGAAGGCTAGTTTGCTAGTTTGATCTAGAATTTGACCCTTGTAAATAATAATAATAATAATAATAAGCAATTCCAGGAAGCCCTCGAGCTGGGATCTCTTCCAAGTTTCCTAACTACAGGTGTCACCTTCCTGCTCCATAAGTCCGGTAGTACCGCGGAAGCTAAGAACTATAGACCCATCACATGCTTGCCTACCATCTACAAGCTCCTTACATCCATTCTGACCGTAAAAATTAACTCGCATATTGTTGCGAATAATATTTTGGCTCCTGCTCAGAATGGATGTAGGGTTGGATCCCGCGGTACTAAGGAGCTCCTCCTCATTGACATGGCCATTAGCCAGCAGGTCAGGAGGAGCAAGGGGAATCTCTCGGCTGCCTGGATTGACTATAAGAAGGCCTACGATTCGGTGCCTCATACATGGCTGGAGAGGGTCTTGGAATTGTATAAAGTGGATGCAACTCTAAGATTCTTCCTAGGATCGTGTATGAGGCAGTGGAAAACAGTCCTTCAACATCCAGGTAGCCGATTGGATCCCTCTGCTCCGCAAGACCTAATAAGGATTGAGCGGGGTATATTTCAGGGCGATAGTCTGAGTCCTTTGTGGTTTTGCCTAGCACTGAATCCTCTCAGCACTCTACTGAAGGATTCAGGTCTAGGCTATCGACTTCGAAGAGAGGGTGAGCTCATTTCTCACCTTCTGTACATGGATGACCACAAGCTTTTTGCACCAAAAAAACCGGAGCTGGTAGCGTTGTTGAATATCACACAGGTATTCAGCAACGCTATCAGTATGGAGTTTGGTGTAGATAAGTGTGCGGTCATGCAGGTACAGCGGGGAAAAGTTGTAAATTCCACGAACTTGCAGCTTTCTGAGACAATGTCACTCATATCTCTCTCCGAAGTCGAAACCTACAAATACCTTGGTATGTCGGAGTCGTTAGGCATGGTAGATAGGGACATAAAGCAGTCGGTGAAGGAGCGTTTCTTTTGCCGCTTGACAAAAGTACTTAACAGTCTTTTGTCGGGTGGCAACAAGGTTCGCGCGTTTAACGGCTGGGTTATGCCTCTGCTCATATACACCTTCGGCATATTAAGGTGGACACAGACAGAGTTAGATGCCCTGGATTGTAGAGTTCGTCAACTATTAACGACCCATCGCATGCGACACCCTCGTTCGTCGGTTATGAGAATGTACATCCCGCGGAAGGATGGAGGTCGAGGCTTTTTAAATGCCAAGACTCTCCACAACCGCGAGGTGTGCAATCTCAGGGAGTACTTCCTCCATGCCGAGTACGGGATGCATCACGATGTCGTTGCAGTTGATAAGAACTTTACCCCGCTCTCCTTAGCAAAAGAGAACTGGCGTAAACTATCAGCCCTGAGCACTCAGGAACGCAAGACCATATGGGAGAGCAAGGAACTGCACGGGCGGTTTTACAAGGCCCTCACAGGGCCCGATGTAGATCTGCTCGCTTCAGTAAACTGGTTACGTTTCGGTGACCTCTTTGGGGAAACCGAGGGTTTTGTCTGTGCGATTATGGATGAGGTCATCAAGACGAACAACTATCGAAAGTACATCATGAAGGATGGGACGGTTGATATCTGTAGAGCATGTCACCGTCCCGGAGAATCCCTCAGGCATGTGCTTTCGGGTTGTTCGCATCTTGCTAACTCTGAGTATCTGCACAGACACAACCAAGTAGCCAGGATCATTCACCAGCAACTTGCCCTCCGATACGACCTTGTGGGACCTGAGGTGCCGTACTATAAGTACGTGCCTCAGCCGGTTCTTGAAAATGGCCGTGCCACGCTCTACTGGGACCGGTCTATCATCACGGATAGGACTATTGTTGCCAATAAGCCTGATATCGTGCTGGTGGACCGGTCGGAACGCCGGGCGATACTTGTTGATGTCACTATCCCGCATGATGCTAATCTCGTGAAGGCCGAGAAAGACAAGTTAAGCAAGTACCTTGACTTGGCTCACGAGATTACCGCCATGTGGGATGTGGATTCAACGATTATCGTCCCGATAGTCGTTTCAGTGAATGGACTGATTGCGAAGAGCTTCGACCAGTACCTTAAGAAGCTCTCGCTAAATAGTTGGATCAAGGATCAGATTCAGAAGGCGGTACTCCTGGACTCGGCACGTATAGTCAGGAGGTTCCTCTCTCTGCAGCCCTAGCCCCCGACCGTTTGGGCCTCGCTCCGCGGTCGGTGGTTCCCCGTTTTGATTTATATTTTTTACTATAATGTTTTTTACTATTTATTTTTTGTAGATAGTATTGCTTTATAGTGAAAAATATATATTTTTTTACGAGATTTTTAATAAATGAGTGTTATAATAATAATAGGGTGCGTCCTAGGTGGACGTGACCTATGAGGTAATGCGCTGATCATTGGCAGAGGTTACCGTTTAACATCAGGTGGGCCATCTGCTTGAACCGTCATTAAAGTAGTATAAAAAAAAAAAAAAAAAACAATACAAGTTACAAGTTGTAATATACAAAGAGCCTTAACAATAAATTTCGAAGCAATCTAATACAAGCCAGTCACGAGTCAAGAAAAGCGTTCTTTCTGTCGACAAAGCGATGCAGAAAATGGCTCTCTAGGGTCCGACGCTAACTGCATTGCAAGACTTCACAAAGCGATGCAGAAAATGGCTCTCTAGGGTCAGACGCTAACTGCATTGCAAGACTTCACAAAGCGATACTAGTAGCGTTGCGTTGGAAACTTTACCATTTGTCCTGAGACTGCAGTATAGATATGTACTTTAAAAGAGCTTTTAAATTACCATGTAGCGGTCGAGCTACGAATGCTACGATAAAAAAAAACACATATCTATGTATAGAATAGCCATTTGGTACACGGGTACTTTAGGTTAAAAGAATCATTTTGAGCGGTAGTTCTTAAAAATATTGTTTAGGGGGGGGGGGGGGGGGGGGGGTCATTAATGACGTCAATAATTGTTATAACCTAAAGTAGGTTTCTATCAATATTTGATTTGTACACGGCCCCCTATTGGAGCACGTTTTGTCCATCCACATTATAAAATTGCGACTTCCGTTTATTTCATCAATATATATAAAATCGTTTGCGTGACTGACTGACTGACTGAATGACTGACTGACTGACTGACTGACTGACTGACTGACTGACTGACTGACTGACTGACTGACTGACTATCAACGCACAGCCTAAACCATAAGTCCTAGAGACCTGAAATTTGGAGCGTAAGTTCCTTTTGTAGCCTAGGGGTGCACTAAGAAAGGAATTCCAGAAATTCAACCCCTAAGGGGGTGCAGCGGGGTGTTTAAGTTTGTATGGAAAAGTACACGCGGACTTTGATAAAATAAAAATTAGAGTCCATGATAAAATAATATACTTCGCCAGGTATGCTACTCCGAGAGCCGATGGTCACGCTGTTAAACACCAGATATTTCTCCAGGATCCCATCATCAGATCCTGACCATGGGACCACCTGGGAAGTATACCCTATCAAACAAAAAAAGAATTTTCCAAAGAGGTCTAGGCGTCTTCGAGTAATCAGGGAGCGTACATCTTTTTTGAGTATTTTACTTTTACTATCATCGTTTTTCATTGTTTGTGTTCTAAGTTAATTGTTCCAAATAAAGATATTTTGATTTTGATTTGATTTGATCTCATAACATCTATACTAATATTATAAAGCTGAAGAGTTTGTTTGTTTGTTTGTTTGTTTGTTTGTTTGTTTGAACGCGCTAATCTCCGAAACTACTGGTTCGAATTGAATAATTCTTTTTGTGTTGGATAGTCCAGTTATCGAGGAAGGCTATAGGCTATATAACATCACGCTACGACCAATAGGAGCAAAGATATAGTGGTAAATGTGTAAAAAACGGGAGAAATTATAAGTAATAAAATATCGCGGGCGGGCTGTTTTTCACCGGGGGCTACCCGTGCGAAGCCGGGGCGAGCCGCTAGTACAAGTATAAAAGTCAATGTCCTGACTGACTGACTGACCGAGTGACAACGCACACAAGCCCAATTCTCATAATAAAAAATAGTCAAATTAAAGTTCGGATCGTGTTACGATCTAGTGTAGATGTCACAAACGTCAGAAATGGTAATCTGCTCACCTGACAATACAACGCGGAATGTGATTATATCGAAATGTGACTGTAACTTGAATGTTTCAAAGTTCTGAGAATTCTCTCTTTCACTCTTTACAATTATTATATAGCACTATCCTACTCTAATATATGGTCGCAAGAACCGAAAGTAGATTATATTGTTGTTATGAGGGAGCAGAATACCAATTTCTCAGTCAATTTACAATACAATCTCGTTTCGGTCAACTTGCAGTGTGGTTATAAAATAATTAAGAGAATTGGGCTTCTGCCTAAACCGCTGGTCGTAAAAAATATTAAATGATGCGGACGAATTGAGAACCTCCTTCTTTTTTGAAGACGATAAATGTCATTTTTTTTTTTATTAAAAAAATAAATTTTTATTAAAAAAACCTCATTTTTTTCCGTAATTCTGTTTTTTAACCCCCGACGCGAAAACGACGGGATGTTATAAGTTTGACATGTCTGTAGGTGTGTGCGTGTGTCTGTGTGTGAGTGTGTGTGTATGTGTGTGTGTGTGTCTGTGTGTGTGTCTATCTGTGGAATCGTAGTTCCCGAACGGATGAACCGTTTTAGTTTTTTTTTGTTTAAAAGGTGAATTTGTCGGTAGTGTTTTTAGCTATAATAAATTCATTTATTTCAATCAACAATTGGATCATAATTGTGTTAGTTGTTTTCTTATCCTAGGTTAGTCACTCTAAACATTCTGATATAAAGAAGAAATAATCAAGAAATAATTAATATGCCCAATCTTACAAAATTAAATATAAATTGAATTGAATAATAAAAAATTAGAAATGTCATTGCGGCTAGAATAAATAGTTTAGTTTATTATTAAAATGGATCATACAGCAGTGGCTGAGATACTCACTGTCAAACCTATCTGAGAAAACCCTATGTTTGATCAAAATCGGTTCAGCCTGCAATTGCGTTGAGGGTTTTTATTTTTTTTATTTTTACAAAATTAATTACTTGTAATTGTAATAAAGTACAACTGGATAGTGTTGTGGTGTTAGTCGCGTGGTAGTTTTGGAGTAGCAGACTTTGTTTTCTTGGATCATGGTTTCATCCACGAACACATTTTCCAGCAGTGAAACATAATAGATAGATAGATAGATAGATTAACACTTTATTGATTACCACACAGAAATAATACAAAAAATAATAATAATAACAATTACCGCCATGTGGGATGTGGATTCAACGATTATCGTCCCGATAGTCGTTTCAGTGAATGGACTGATTGCGAAGAGCTTCGACCAGTACCTTAAGAAGCTCTCGCTAAATAGTTGGATCAAGGGTCAGATTCAGAAGGCGGTACTCCTGGACTCGGCACGTATAGTCAGGAGGTTCCTCTCTCTGCAGCCCTAGCCCCCGACCGTTTGGGCCTCGCTCCGCGGTCGGTGGTTCCCCGTTTTGATTTATATTTTTTACTATAATGTTTTTTTACTATTTATTTTTTGTAGATAGTATTCCTTTATAGTGAAAAATATATTTTTTTACGAGATTTTTAATAAATGAGTGTTATAACAATTAAAAAAAAACAGGCAAAACAATGGGCGTTCTTATCGCTGAGAGCGATCTCTTCCAGGCAACTTTTGGATGGAACGAACTGAGCATAATGGAAGGCGGTGTACCTACAAAGCTATTCAAAAAGTAAAAAAGAGATAAAAGATCTAAAATCTTAAAACTTACATACCCATTAATAAGACATAAGCAAGTAATAAGACGTCGAGTGGCAACCCCCTGATGGATTCTGCATACTGGATATACTTTATTTCATTTATTCATGCTTAAGTACATAGCTTCAAGCTTAGATGAATTGCGTAGCTCAGTGTAAAGTACATCACCCTGCAAGGGCGCTGCATGTTTAATATATACGTTTTTGTTAGTATATTATTTTATATTAGTTTATAGGATACATTAGGAACAATTCGATATAATTTAAATAGGATAAAATTAATTAATTACTTGTCAAATTGATTTTAAAGTTGTTAGAATTGTTAGACGCAAAAAATCGACGTGACTTTTTTTTTATTGAGGAAATATTCCTATCGTGTTTCTGGTACAGTGATCCCTCGGAATTATATCCATGCATATTTTTTATTTGAATATACGTAGATTTCTTTAGATACGTTTCTGTTTCATTTGTGATATTTACATACATACATACATAGACACACGCCTTTTTCCCCGAAGAGGGGTAGGCAGAGCCTCAATGGGCCTCTTTTCACAGTGGGTTGCACCATCGTGGAATATAGACGTGACAAGTGGTGAGCTCATCGCCGCCATTGCTTTCCACTCGGCTAACGCTTTCTTCCAGTAAATTTGTTTAAACATGTCTTAGTTTCTGTAAAAGTACGATTACTTTAATAAATTGTGTAATTTCTTTAAAACAGTATAATATTATGGAACTTAGACTAAGACTGAGCATACTGCCAGGCAGAAATCTTCATACAAAAAAACTCCACGCGCCGCTCGAAAAAACTGTTTTTATTGAATATCTCGTGAAATATAGATAATTTAAAAAAAACCCGTGGGTGAACCCTCTTTTTTATTGTATTGATTTTATTTTTCCAATTTTTGACCCTGTAATCTGTACCATATTGACAAACAATCGAATCTAGTCAAATGTTGGAGGTAACTTTGTTTATTTTTTTATAGAGAAAATTATGTCCTGTCTTGTTTCTGTTCCCTCGGTATTATAAAGTAGTATCCATGCATATTTTTTATTTGAATATTGTACTTGATTTAATCAGTTAAAAATCTAATCTAAGATTGGTAATTTTGCGTTATACCCCACCTTAACACATTACACAACATCAAAAAACTAGATAGGTTCCGTAGAATGCTAGTTCTAAGTATACATAAAAACAGAGACGTGTTTTAAAAATATAAAGATGTACAAATATTTTATTATATCTACTGCCATCATTAAAATCGACTTTGGAAAGACCTTCATTCAAATCTACTTTGAAATGACAAAACAATACTTTTCACCAACGTTTTTCCTAGATTATCTCATTCGATTTCGTCTCATTGGAGATGTGTGTTCATACCGTTCGAATCAACGATTTATTTAAAAATAACCACACACTGTCAGGGCCTATATATTGATGTAAAACTTTGGTCAAGTCTTTGTTTTAGTAAGCCCTGTGACTGTGTTTCTACACAGTCGTTACTGTTGTTAATTCAATACCCTTCCCCTAATGCCTGGAACTTGACCGAGGATTTACGATCGGTACAAACCTCAACCCTTGGCAAGGTCTATATGCTCACACAAAGCTGAAAGATAAACCTGTACCTAATTACCTACATTTGAATTGTAGCATGATGACGTAGGCTAAGTTTATTAAGGCATTACGTAATTACCGCGATACGTTAGTATTACCGACTGATTTTTATTATTTACTAGCGACTCGCCCCGGCTTCGCACAGGTAGCCCCTGGTGACCCCCCCCTATGTTAATCTTCTGGTTCTGAGCTACCTCCCCACTAATTTTCAGACAAATCGGTTCACCCGTTCTTGAGTTATAAGTGGTGTAACTAACACGTCTTTGTTTTATATATATATGTATATAGATTACTCGTATAAGGGTAATTCAACGCTTAAAAGCTCATAAAGGCCATCGTGTTGGCGTCTTGGCGTGGTGGTTGGTGTAATTTTTGCGGCAAACGTTGGTGCAGTGTTTGTTTTTCATAGGTACACATATCAAAGTGACTTGGCGGCAATACGTCAAGTGCGATCACACGTTGGCCAAGCGATCATTGCAGTCCGCGGCGCGTGCCGACGGGGCACGTGTGTTTTACCTGGGCAAAAGTTTGGCCAGCCACTGACTAAATAATTGGGCCAACGTGTAAACGGTAGCACTAGACATAACATACATAGACACACGCCTTTTTCACCGAAAGGGTAAGCAGAGCCTTAAATGGGCCTCTTTTCACTGTGGGTTGCACCATCGTGGAAAATGAACGTGACAAGTTGTGAGCTCATCGGCGCCGTTGCTTCCCACGACTGATTCTGCGAACGCTTTCTTCCAGTAATAAGACATGCAGCCAGGACAAATCATATACAAACCAATCTTACAAACAAGTCTGGGTAATCCCTTAGTCGGCTTTTACGACATTCACGGGAGGAGATGGAGGGGTTATTCTTGGCCCGGACACACCACGATATCACCAATGTTGGCTTAACTATTGGCCCGCCAAGCATTCGTGTCCTGGTCAGCGTGTACAGACCTCATTATATCTTGTATTTGTCGCAGTATTTAGTATTTAGTAGTTTTAGTAGTAGTAGAGCCACCATACCTATTTCTGCCGCAAAGCAGTAGTGCTCGCATTGCTGTGTTCCGGTTTGAAGGGTAAGGGTGCCGGTGAAATTACAAACACATGAGACTTTTCATCCTTATGTCTCAGGGTGGCGGGCGCAGAGCAGTGCCACATAGGGCGCGTCCTAGGTGGACGTGACCTATGAGGTAATGCACTGTTCATAGGCAGAGGTTACCGCTTAACATCAGGTTGGCCATCTGCTTGTTCCGTCATTCAGTAGTATAAAAAAAAAAGAAAAAAAAAAGTATTATAATTATCCCCAGTGAAGGCCTCACAGACCTTCATACAAGATTAAAATATTCAGGGTTTATTGTGAAAGGCTTCACAGCTCAAAGGGAACCAGGAAATGTACACGAACCAAGTTGATCAAATATTGATCTTATTACGCCAAGGAGCCTGTCAATATTGGATGCGCTTGCCTATTAATGGATCTGCGATGCAAAGAGATCGAAGCTCTTGTGAAAGAGAAAAAATCGAGGGGTTGTTGACGATAAGAAAAATCAAATATGTAAGAGGTTACCGAAAATCAACTTTATTACCTACTAAAAACTCGCCCTGGCTTCGCACGGGTAGTGTCGGTATCCCCCCTCCCTCCCAACCCCCCTACCAACCCCCCCTCTATCTACACACCAGATACAACAAATTTAGGTAATTTTTTACACCTTGGGTTACATTATTGGAGGTTTAGTAAGGATCCCAAATTTTTAGAAAATATAATATAGCCTATGTCACCCGGGGATATTGTAGCTTCCCAACAGTGAAATAATTTTTCAAATCGGTTCAGTTGTTTCGGAGCCTATTCAATGCAAACAAACAAACAATCAAATATTTCCTCTTTATAATTAGTATAGATATAGATATCTTGCCATGGTATCCGGCTAAGAATATGCCTCTCCATCTCCTCCCGTGGATGTCGTTAAATCCTAGAATAACGCCAGGGGATTGGAAGCAGCTTCCACCTGAGTAAATACACTAATACGCCTGCCAAACGTGGTGTTCATAGCAAATCCCCCCCATTGCAATCTATAGGGGAGGCCTCGTTCAGCAGTGGACGTCTAACGACTGATAATGCATTTTATTTGTATACTAGAGGCCCGCTCGTGACTTCGTTCGCGTGGTCCCGGTGACCCGCAGGTTTTTTTTGAAACCTTCTCCTGACAGTAACAACACAACGAAAAAAGAATAAGTGAAATCGGTCCGGCCATTCTCGAGTTATAGCGTGACCAGGAGAAATAGGGGTTCATTTTTATATTATAGATATAGATAGATAGAAGATATAGATAGATAGATAAATAAACGCCATGTCAACTTTCACGGCTTACGTAAGGCGACTAATAGCAACCATACAAAGTCAGTGCGTTTGTTTTGTGGTTGTATCGCTACTAAAAGTCGCCCTAGCCGTACAGGTACAATAGTGTAGCCATCAAGCTAGGAATTCGACCCACACAAATACAGAACTAAGATGAACCGTAATTTTGCTCAAAAGAGCTCTTAATCCAAAGTACGTGCTCCACGTGTTTCATTACGCGTAATGCCCTTTCTTGTTACTTTCGATATATTTTTTGGGCTTTTTGCGCGCCTTTTGTAAGCTAATAAATAGTAAGAGAATATGGGGGTCTGACCTCAATAGAATTGTATTATTCCCGTCTAGTTTTATCGGAAGCTTGCGGACTGCAAATATGATGTCCAACAAAAATTATCTTTTTAACCCCCGAAGCAAAAACGACGGGGTGTTATAAGTTTGACGTGTCTGTGTGTGTGTTTGTGTGTGTGTTTGTCTGTCTGTCTGTCTGTCTGTCTGTCTGTGGCGTCGTAGCTCCCGAACGGATGAACCGGTTTCGTTTTTTTTTTGTTTGAAAGGTGAATTTGTCGGGGTGTTCTTAGCTATGTTTGATCAAAATCGGTTCAGCAGTTTCATTGCGTTGAGGGTTTTTTATTTTTTGTAAATTTAATGACTTGTTAAACCTTCGTTTGATCGCGTCTCACGATGCGGCCGACGATGGAGCACAATATGATAATGATGTGTAAACTCTACTAGTTTTTTAATGAAAGAGTTCGTCTGGGAAAGTTCTGCCACCATACCTACTTCTGCCGCAAAGCCACTGCTGCAAAGCGGTAGTGCTCGCATTGTTGTGTTCCAGTTTGAAGGGTATGGGTATCGGTGAAGTTACAGGTACATGAAACTTTTCATCTTTATCTCTCAGGGTGGCGGGCGCAGTGCAATGCTACATAGGGTGCGTCCTAGGTAGACGTGTCCTGTAAGACAATGCATTGTTAAAGGCAGAGGTTACCGCTTAACATCAGGTGGGCCATCGGCTTGTTTCGTCACTCACAAAGTTTTTTTTTTCTGTGTTTATCTGCGATCAGTCTTCAGACTATGAACAGGTTGAACTCACAAAGTTAAAAAAAAACCTAGCGAGTACTCTTGTGTAATGTGTAATTCTAATGACCCCATGTTGGTTGATTAAATAAAATTTGAATTTGAATTTGATTAAATAAAATTTGAATTTGAATTGAATTGTATATTTTTGTATTATTACTGTATAGGCCGACGACCTCTGTGGCGCGGCTGGCGATGGTTTGCCTGCGACGCAGGAGGTTGCGGGTTCGATTCCCGCCTCGGAACAAATATTTGTGCGTTCTGCAGATATTTGTTCAGGGTGTTCTGGGTGTTTTCTATGTATAATAAAAAATATCTATCTATGTAATGTATTATATTAAGTATATCAGTTATCTTGTAATACCCATAACACAAGCTCTGGCTTAGCTTGGGGCTAGATAATGCTGTGTGAACTTGTCCAGCATTATTTATTTATTTATAATTTAGGTGATCTCTTAAGCTAAAGCCAAACCAAAGCGTTCAGACCGCGTCCGCGATGGCGTGCACGTTGGCGATCCATTGTCTTACCATTGATCGTCACCGTGCACGCTACAAGACACGGGCTGAACGCGTTGGTTTGGCCTCAGCTCTACTTTGGTTACGTTCGTTTTAAAGTCGAAAACTGGTGGTTCCATTCGCTTGTGGCACCAAGTTCTATTTTTTTCGATAAATACCAATCGTAATGTCAACCGATTTAATAATAGTAGTTTATGCAACTGTCATATAAGAAGGGGTATTAAAACACGAGAGTCTGTTTATCGCACGAGGCGAAGCCGAATGCGATAATAGGTTGACTCGAGTGTTTTAATACCTAAGTTATATGCAGTTTCATACACTACTTTATCGTCACTCATAGGAAAAAATTAAATTAAACAAAGTAGAATACAAAAACACGATCGGCAAAAAAATGTATGGGAAGCGCGGGAAATTAAGTTCAAACTACGCATGCGTGCGCCATTTTTTCACAGTTCGAACTGCGTATGCGTGCGCCTTTTTTTCATATTCAGGCTATAACCATAGACTAGTTTAATGAATTAATAAAAAAAAGATAGCGGTACTATAATGAGTTT
This sequence comes from Operophtera brumata, assembly GCA_932527175.1. Classification (NCBI taxonomy): domain Eukaryota; kingdom Metazoa; phylum Arthropoda; class Insecta; order Lepidoptera; family Geometridae; genus Operophtera; species Operophtera brumata. The sequence goes on along the minus strand of OW052238.1, from coordinate 16,044,337 downwards.
TATGATACAGTTGGCGGTACTATAATGAGTTTTATTCTTAATTTTATGTATATGCGTCTATAAAGTGTGTCATTATAGAACCGTCTTTGAATTCGTAATTCGAATTTTTCGATTTGAGTGTAGATAAAATAAATTATTCCTGCGTAGGAATAATCTCAAATGTTCTTTGAAACCTTTTAATACTGTTTTCTTTTAATCCAGCTTCGAACAAACTTTTATATCCGTCTCGTTGTTTTGTTTACTCGGCGGAATTGGCTTTCAGGTGTTACCATTTAAATAATGACGAGGCAATAATTATATTTAAGATCAAGTAGGTACTTTGACTGAAGAGACTTCCGATGGGTTTTAAATATAAAATTATTAAAAGAAAACAGAGCTTGCCTACTAACGACAGGGTTTTATGGGTCCCCGAAACGATCAAGTGCACTTGACAAGTCTACGTGCTTGAAGTGAATATTGATCGTTTACAGCGTTGACTTGACAAGTCCCGTCAAGTATATACGGGCTGGACCATACTTGACAAAAAAATTGATTGACGGCACTTTTCTGGGCACTCGTCGATACGACTGCGGCACGTGGACTTGACGGCACCTTCAAGTCACGTCTAGTCCCTCGTCAAGTAAAATCGTCAAGCACGTAGACTTGTCACGTGCACTTGATCGTTTCGGGGACCCATAACGGCCGTTATGTAGCAGTGACTGAGATTGTCAACGAAGCGTCTAACGACCGCCACGGCTTCGCCACCGTTTCCCCGAAACAAAGGATAAATACTTACATAAATACATAGATATACGCCTTTTTCTCCAAAGGGGTAGGCAGGGCCTCAATAGGCCTCTTTTCACCATCGATTGCACCATCGTGGCAATATAGACGTTACATATGGTAAGCTCCTCGCCGCCATTGCTTCCCATGGCTGGCTCGGCTAACACTTTCTTCCAGTAAATAACACATTCCATAATAAGCTAGCAGTCTGGACAAATCTTATACCAACAAATCTTACGAACAAGACCGAGTAATCCCTTAGTCGGCTTTTAAGACGTCCATGGGAGGAGACGGTGAGGTATATTCTTAGGACACACCACGGCACGGCACTATGATTTATATTTCTAGAAGATGCTTACCAGCATTTTATATTGAGACAAACCCTCAAAGTTTTTTTTTCAATCACGGAAGTTATTTATTTTTGGTGCATTCATAATATGCTCCGTATCACAGATGGATTTATAAGATCTAGAATTTCCTCGTTCAGTAAATGTACTCGTGTTACTCTCCCGAGGCTTCGAAAGCTGAAGTTTCCACGGATGCCTTATGAATTGAGCGATACACAGCTGCTTCATATTCAATACTTGTTGGGATTGAAATTTATACGGCTATTTTCTAGGAGTATAGGAAAAGTTTTCTGAATTTATTTTGGGGTAGGATTCGAATAAGCTAAGATGGCCTATGTTTTAGAAGTGGGCAATTGTGCATTATCATTTTGTGGATTCCCTGCATTCAAATACAGTAGTAGGTATATGTACCTATCTATGCATTACTTGAGAAGTACCAACCACAATGAGAGTACCTAGACAAAGAACAAATATCGCATTAATGATTTGCGACAATGAGAGGTTTTAACGGCCGTTTCACATCATGTTTATAGCTTTGAAAATAGATGGCGCCATCTCTGTACAAGCAAAAGTAGCTCTGTCAAAATAAAGTGAAATGTCAACGTCAACAACGTAAAGATATATTTTCGTGATATACACACAAAAGCACAGACAATGCATTTGTTATGTTGACAAGTATACTTGAGTCAGCGCCATCTATCGAGCCAAATCGAACTACTTGTCTTCCTCATTCCGGCAGGACACCTGTGGAAGAGCCATTTCTCTTCCTTAGAACGACACTAATGAGATTAATCCATTCCAGGGTAACTTATAATTAATTCCTTTCATGGATTAATTAGTAAAAAAAAACTTATAATAATGTAAAGGTATAGCTGGAGTAATGTACCTGGGTGCGGGATTCTGTAATAATATTCAATGAGAATATGATTCGTCTCCTTGCTTCATAAAGAAAATAAGTTCTCATATCTGGCCATCCAGCTCGGACCGGCAGCGTTCGGGAAACTACGCCATATCTTCTCGTCTCATATAGGCATCGACGTAAAATACTTTGGTCGAAGCATATAGGTACCTACCGCAGAGCATCAAGACGAAAATGTTTAGTCAGTGCGTGTTGCCAGTAATGACTTACGGCACTGATACATGGCTGCTAACACTCAAAGTTGCGCAGCGGAGAGAGCTATGCTCGGAGTTTCACTAATGAGCACTAATGAGGAGATGCGTAGAAGAACCAAGTTCACTGACATAGCTCTCAGTATTAGCCAGTTGAAGCGGAAATGAGCAGGGCATATAGATCACAGAACTGATCCGTTTTGGAGAATAAAGGTTCTCGAGTGGCGACCACAAACTGGACGACGCCAAAAGTGAAAGGTCCTCTTTAAAGGACGCTGGAAAACGGTGGATGGTAGTCGCTCAAGCCCGTTAGTCGTGGCATATGTAGTCCTATGTCCAGCAGTGGACTTCGGCTGATGATGATGATGATCTGGCTATAGGTTTCTCTTTGGAATGGATTTCGCTAGATGGATGCGTTTACGGTTTGTTTTACACGATGGGCTATGAATCTGCCAAGTATGCTGAAATACTGACTAGCGTGAGAGAATTTTACCTGCAGCTCCTGACTATAAGAACTGAATTCACCAAAATGGCGTATAAGCCGTGACATATTCGGCCTATAAGGATAGTCCCATCTGTCTACTCTCGTGGATGTAGTAATAACTGATCAAAGGACTACATCAGGGGGTAGGCAGCAGCATACTGCAATCACCAATTCGCCTGCCAAGCATGCTGATTATGGCAAATCTCCCAACCGCATTCGATGGAGGAACCCTCGTCCAATGCTGAACGTCTAAAGGCTGATGATGACGATGATGATCGAATGATGATAGCTAGGCAAGTATCTGTAGCAGCTCATTGTGTTTTAGATTTAATTTGTATTCTGTACAAATATAAAATTTTATTTGACTTAATTTTGTCTCCATTTTGACTTATAACCAAAACCCGTGGTTGTGGCATAATTACTTATATAGTCAGCCATTAAAATTGATTTCAAAGGCATCGTAAACCAACAATAAATCCACAGCCTCAAGACAAGTTTTATAATGTTTTCGCAGCTGAATAAAAGTTCGTGACAGTCGATAAAGAAGTTGGACTTTTTGACAGGGCATTAGGGATCCGAAAACATTTTGTGAATTCCAAGTCTTTTATAACTGCGAAAGTGTATTTATAAGGAGTTTTGTTAGGACCCTAGATTCGAGGCTTCTATTTTGTTGGTCGTGGCGTTTCCGGCGTCAGAATAAAACCCTCCGTTTCCTCCCATGTATGTCGTAAAAGGGATTACACCTGAAGATGGGTAGCAACATACACCTGAGCCAATCCGGATGTCATGCGTGGTGAGAAAAAAAAACAATTGTATTCTATGGGCCTCGTCCAGCAATGGATGTGATTTCGGTGATGATAATGACAATGTGTTTTTTTACGAACCGGAAATAAAACACATTTGTGTCGTTTAAGGTGGGGTACAACGCGAAATTACCAATCTGATTTGATTTTTAACTGACTAAATCAAGTACAATATTCTAATTAAAAATATGCATTTATGCTACATTATAATTCCAAGGGATTACTGTATCAGAAACAAGATAAGACAATATTTTCTCCATAGTGAAAAAAAACAAAGTTACGGTCTCTGACTTTTGGCTAGATTCGATTAATTATTAAAATGGTGCAAATTATTGGGTTAAAAATTTGACAAGTAATTAATTTCGTAAAAATTAAAAAAATCCCCACGCTATGAAACGGCTGAACCGATTTTGATCAAATATAGCTATAAAAACTCCAGACAAAAAACCTTACAAACAAAACAAAAATAACGAAATCAGTTCATCCGTTCGGGAGCTACGTTGGGACAGACAGGCACACCCACACACACACACACACACACACACACACACACACACACACAAAGACAGGGTTTTGTAAAAATATCTATATATTAAGAGATATTCAATAAAAACGGCATTTTTGAGCAGCGCGATCCGTTTTTTTTGTATGCATTTTTCTGCCTAGGTTTGGCGTTGTCTTAACATCCAATCCGTGTGCCAAGTGTGGTGATTATGGAAAATCCCCAATTGAAATCTATGGGTGAGGCCTCATCCAAAGAAAAAATAAAGCACATTTGTGTCGTTAAAGTTGAGGTGGCAATGATCATGCCTTATAGCTCGCAGAACCGATTACCAATGCGAAGTATAGCTTCTCGAGTCGCCACTACGAACCGGACGTCGCAGACCGCAGTGAAGGATTACCCCACTCGATTATAAGGGCTATTCCACAGATAAGTTAAAAAAAAAAAAAAACTTATCCCCCCTGGAGTGGATTTTTATTCCATCTATATTTTTATTCCTGCTGGTAGGGATTCATGGAAATTCCCTTCCCGACGACATTTTAATGGTAGCAGGAAGTCGGTGGATGAAGGCGGTTCAAGACCGTTCATCATGGCATGCTATGGGAGGCCTATGTCCAGCAGTGGACTTTTACAGGCTCAAGATGATGATAATGATTGAAAAATTTATTGGATTTCACAAATTCATTCATAGTTGTGCAGTCAGTTCGAAGAATTCTGCCCTGCCCTGCCTAGATACACATCTGCTTACATTTCTGAAAAAAAAGGCACGATAACTGCTACCAAGCAAACGATACTAACAGAAATAGAGTAGGGTTTATTTTGTAAGCAATATTAAACAATCCATAATCTAGGGTAACTTGTTGTTTCGCGATGTTTGAGTTAAATTATATTCCAAACTGGATTTCGTCTCAAAAGAAATAAAATGTTATTGAATAGGTACAACAGACTCTTCTGTATCAAATGAAGTAGAAGAGCTCTCTATTATAAAGGTGCCTTCATACGGTCAGCCTATTATATAGTGCTATTTGACATAGGTTCACGAAATAACTATAATGACCTCTAGAATTTTTAAGTTTAAGATATGAGTTCTTATAGTTTCCTAAAAGAAAAAAATATTAAGCTATTTATCTAGTGAATTACATCATAAATTCAATGCATTCATTTTTATACTACTTGGATGACGGAACAAGCAGATGGCCCACCTGATGTTAAGCGGTAACCTCTGCCTATGAACAATGCATTACCTCATAGGTCACGTCCACCGAGGACGCACCCTATGTGACATTGCACTGCGCCCGCCACCCTGAGACATAAAGATGAAAAGTCTCATGTGCCTGTAATTTCACCGGCACCCTTACCCTTCAAACCACAACACAGCAATGCAAGCACTACTTCTTTGCGGCAGAAATAGGTATGGTGGTATTTTATTCAGATTATTTAAAAAAAACAGAGATACCACTTTTAAAAATTGTAATCCAATTTTAGTCATACTTCTTAACAGGTTTTATTTTTGGAAACATTTGGTAACTTATGAATTATTAACCGAGTTAGTGAATTTATAAAAAAAAAATTAACAAAACTGAAAAGTGAATTTTTATATCGTTTTTTAACCCCCGACGCAAAATAGTAGACGGGGTGTTATAAGTTTGACGTGTCTGTGTGTGTGTGTGTGTGTGTGTGTGTGTCTGTGGCATCGTAGCTCCCAAACAGATAGAACGATTTAGTTTTTTTTTTGTTTGATAGTTGAATTTGTCGGGATTGTTCTTAGCTATGTTTGATCAAAATCGGTTCAGCCGTTTCATTGCTTTGAGGTTTTTTTTAATTTTTACAAAATGAATTACTTGTTTGAGTTTTATGAAACTTTAATTGGAATTTTTATGTAGTTTTTTATACACTGAAACACGTTATTAGAGCCGGCGCTTGCCTTCTTCGCGTCATACAAAAATGTATCGTACTTGGATACGTTACATTTTTGTATGCGTTGATTCTATACTACCTTCCATTGCTTCACATGATCCTGTGTAAGACCAACAATACTGCATCACTCAAGTAGTAATAAATACACGGTGTATTTAACTCACCGTGTGAAGCCACCTTTAGGTATATCATAGCACAGCATCCGCCGCCGCGGGAATAAGACAACAGGATTCACAAACCGAGAAAAGTTTCACGTCACGCTCAAACGAAGGGGCTATTATTTTTGTGGCGAGAAATGTTGCAAAGCGTCGCAATGGGCGCCATGGCTAGAAGTGTAAATATATTATTTGTTGCTCATAAATACACTGGAGTATTCTCTATGGAATGACGGCATTATAAAGGTCGCAGGAAGTTGCCGGTTGACGAATACCATAAAATACATAGTACAGAAGGTCAGCTCAGTATAACGAGCGATAACAGGCGTACCTACCTATATACGCGTATACACGACGATCTCAATGAATCTCGGTCAAACGCCAGTCGCGAGTGCCCGCGCTTTGGCGATAGACGTGATTATTTAGGTACCTATATACTTTGTATCTTGTGACTCGGGTGTTGTTTTGTGACTGTGAATTGTGCAATGCATAAATAATCGTACATGAATGCTCTGTGTCTAACTGTCTGAACACAACACTGAACACAAAATGATTGTCTTTTTTTTGCCAGCCCTAGAGCTACGGTTGACCATAGGTAATTAAAATCATAATCGGCTGGAGCTGAAATGTCTTTAATTGACGTTACAATTCCAAAATCTAAACTTTAGCCTTTGCCAGCCCTAGCGCTACGGTCGAGCGTAGGCAATTAAAATCAAATTCGGCCAGAACTGTCCTTGTGTACTATGTATTTTGTGTGAATGCGGACGCACCCGACATAGTGTGATCGCAGTGTATTTCATTCATAGATCTGCTATAGTAAAATTTCCACCGGTATCAAGCTCATTAACCATGAAATACTCAAGATGATCACGGTCCTAAGAGTCATTCCAAAGTTTACTCCTCAACTATTATGATGATATGGTTCGACTTTCTGTGAAAAGCAATCTTCCTGTAGGCACAGGTATTTATTTTGTTATCTCAAATTAGATCCTTTGATCGTTATAGCGTAGCTGTTTTAATTTTATCTTCCAAGTTCCCACTTTTCTTGAGCCGAGAACTTTGTTATTTATGTCTGTGCAAGTTAATATCTAGGTTACAAAAGAAATAAAAGGAGAATACTTATCCCGTATTACAGTAGACCCCGCTTAATTTTTAACCCACTTCAAAAAAGGAGGTTGGCAATTCGGCTGTATTTTTTTTGTGTGTGTTACATTTTTTGTTGCCTATGTTATATCTCGAGGGTAGTCCCATTTAAATTTAAAGAAAATATTCCAAAAGAATTGGCAAATTACAGAGATGAATCCCGTTTAGTGAACGTTTGCAAATTGGGGGACAAACAGGGACTAATCGCTTGGAAGGTGGTTTTTTGCTTTGAATAATTTATAATATTTACAGGGACAGAAGGTGGAGCATACGGAGGCCGCATTGCTCTAAGCTGAGTTTCAAAATAATGGTTTTAAGTAAAAAAAAACAACGTCTGTTAAGAATCTGGGTTTTATGTTGTGTTTTGAAAATTCTACTTTCAGATCTTCATAAAGATCGATCCTGTCAAAAAATATTTAAAAGCAAGCGTGTCTTCTACTGAAAAACGGATCTATATTATGCGTTTTCCCGTCCCGCCTCACTCTCCATTCCCAACAGAATGATTCAAAATCTTCATGAAGGAATTTTACTAATGCTAAGTAATAAATACCTACTAGATACACTAGGGGATGGGGAGCAGAATCCACCTTAGTTCATCACCAAGAGGATTGGTGATCACAGCGTTGGTAGGCGTGGTGACTGAGACCAATCCCCCCTCCCCTATCCTATAGGGAGGCCTCGTCCAGCGGTGGACGTCTACCAACTGATGAAGAAGTAATGAGTTTTGGTAACTTTAACTTCTCTGGGAATGGATATATATAGGTATTGAGAAGCAAGGTAAGTAACCATACAATAATAAGGATATTTCAATCAAACCCATTTCTGCTCATTAAACAGGTATGTGCCTAAAGATAAGTTCGTACCTACTCATATCAATACTGTAAAGAGAGGTTAAGCTCTAATGGGTTCAGTAATTTCCACGTAGATAAATATTTAACAACCCTGTTAAATCCACTCCGTCCAGCACCCTCCAGTTGATTTGGGATAATTTACTGTAAGTAATGAAAACAGCCAGAGCACTGGATACAAAAAAATATTAAAAACATGGCTGCCATTATTTTAAAGTCAACTAAAAGAATTTCGAAGTTTTTTCTTGAGAACTTCGTGCAGTAAATACCGACTTGTTAAGTATATATTTTTAGAACCTACCAAGTTCTACACATTTGTAAAAAGTTAAGTTAAAGTTTGGATTTTTAATTTGGACTTCATGGTTACACTAGTTTTTTTTTTCACGTATACCCTGTGCGTTTCGGGATAATGCCTGAAGTTTTTTAATTTTCATTAATTAATACTTACATTAATTCTAAAAATGTCCGAAAAAAATGTAGTTCCCGAACGGATGAAACGATTTTTTGTTTGTTTGTTTGAATGGTGAATTTGTCGGGAGTGTTCTTAGCTATGTTTGATCAAAATCGGTTCAGCCATTTCATTACGTTGAGGGTATTTTTAATGTTTACAAAATTAATTACTTGTTCTTGATATTCTCTCTACTCGAGTTTCATTGCCTAGTGTTCAAGTATGAAACTTCTATACCTACAAAAGCTAATTGCTCCAACTGTTTATGTTGGGCTTACAGCCTCAGAGCCACAAACAGAGAATACAACAGCCAGCCTCTTCCAGCATTCCATTCATTGTATGAATACGTGTTTTTCTGGATGAATGACATTCTGAGTTAGCGAGCCTGAGGCAAATTACTTAAAGCATAAAGAGACGGGGACAGAATTTTAGAATACGCACAGCGTTTTTCTCGTAGGTATTTGTGTTTGAAAAAAACCGTTGGGGTTTGAGCTCTTGAGTGGAGACCGCGTCTAGGCTAATGTAGTGTAGGGCGCCCTCCGGCTGAGTAGAATGATGACTTGCTTGTATATAGCGGGTAACATTCGTATGTTGAGGCACTTGCGCGGATGACATGCTCATGTTGAGGCACTTGCGCAGGATGCTGCTGTCCACAGCAGCATCCACCTCAGTACTCAACACAATACTGCGATCGCACCAATCCGCTTGCCATGCGTGGTGATTATGGCAAATCTCTCCATTGCATTCTATGGCCTCGTCCAGGGCGCGTCCAGCAGTGTACGCGTCTTACGGCTGATGATGATGAACTGTGAACTAACGTGTTTTTTTTTGTTCTCAGGTAAGAAGAGATTGTGAGACGAGTGGGCGTAAAGAGTTAAGTAGTAAGTAGCAAATAAATAACCTATTAGAGTAGGTTTGAGAAGAAAATAGGTAAGCTATTTTCGAAGTAATTATAGAGCTTTAAACGGTTACCAGCTAGATGTCTGTCATTTCAACTGCAGATGACAGGTTCTCCGCAAAACAGCCAATTTATAGGACAAGCATTTGCCCGCAGCTCTGCCTGCGTCGAAAATATTTACACGGATGTTCCAGACACTAAAACCTTTTTTTGAAAACAGCATCGAAATAAATAAAATAAATAAATAAATAATGCTGGACAAGTTCACACAACATTATCTAGTCCCAAGCTAAGCAGAGCTTGTGTTATGGGTACTAAATAACTGATATACTTAATACAATATTATTACATAGACAGATATTTTTTATTATACATAGAAAATACCCAGAACACCCTGAACAAATATCTGCGATCGCACAAATATTTGTTCCGAGGCGGGGATCGAACCCGCAACCTCCTGCGTCGAAGGCCAAGCTTCGCCCGCCCGCGCCACAGAGGTCGTCAAATGTATCCGCATCGAGCTGAAACCATTATGATATTGTTTCTCTACGCTGAAACTCATCGTATTAAAGAGGTCTCTCAGTCTGGTTCTGTTTTGGTAATAAACACTACTACTACTACCATGCTTGCTTACTTTACTTGCAACTGTAGCGCGTGTTTGTGGCGGTGAATCACTGATTGCCACGTCCCTGGTGCTCAGAGTTCCAACACTGAGCTGGCAATGGTCGCTGCTAGGGTGGATTGCCCTAATTCAAGACACTGCTGCGAGCGACAACTGTCCAGCAATCCAATTAGTTTTTAAGTCTTATTGTGTAAGTACCTTCCTTTATAAGTTTTGCTCGAAATAAATGTATTTGAGTTGATTTGATAACGGTCAAAATTAGTACTAATGGAGCCGTGGCGTGGGTGAGAAAGGGTGGACTGTTGATTATTATGGTGATCAAAATAAATAAATAATAAATAAATAATGCTGGACAAGTTCACACAACATTATCTAGCCCCAAGCTAAGCCAGAGCTCGTGTTATGGGTACTAGATAACTGATATACTTAATATAATACAATACATAGATAGATATTTTTTATTTTAAATACTGGGAGTGTAGTGACATTATGGAAGCAATAGGCAAGTTTGATCTCTTTTTCTTCTTCGTTTTTTCTAAATAAAAATGTCACAATTACCATAATAAAACCAAAGCTTTTCCTCTTCAAACAGTTAAAAGCATGTTCCGTCAACAACGCTTCTAAAATGTTGATTCGAACGAAACGTGTTTTGTAATATAAAGCTGTTGAAAACACTTTGCAAGATTATTTAATAGCATCAATATGGACTTAAAATGGATATTTTACCGGCATGTGTATAATTCATGTATTCTATACAATACCTAGGTACTTGTACTAATATTTATTCTGTGACCTAGGCAATATATTATTGTCCGTTAAATACTTTACCTATAATAATAGGTAATATAGATAATTTCCAGGGATTGTAGCGTATCTGCTGATCCACCTATAATGTATAAAGACTGGTGTTTTTTTGTTAATAGATTGGTCTGTACTTATTAATGTTATATAAGTACCTACTGTAACACTACTGTAACTGTTCATAAGGCCCGCTTAACATCAGGTGAACCATTGACCCGTCATTCCAAGTTGCATGAAAAAAAACTTAAAATGACGGACAAAACAATATATATAAATATAGGTAGGTATGAAATTTAATAAAGTTGTCTGTCAGATACCAGATAGGTTCACACATACATCAAACTTATATACCACTCTTTTTATTGACCGGTCATTCCAAGTTGCATAAAAAAAAACTTAAAATGACGGACAAAACAATATATGTATATAAATATAGGTAGGTATGAAATTTAACAAAGTTGTCTGTCAGATACCAGATAGGTTCACACATACATCAAACTTATATAAAGGATTTCAAAGTCTTTTCTAATTATGCATCTCGCGAATTTTGTTTTGGGCCAACGGTACCCGGTCTCCTTTCACATGACTGCGAGCCTAATCCTAATGTAACCAAATATCCCAGGCCTTGTCACTGGTTCTGCTGAGCCTAAAATTCCACAAAAGAATTTTAAACAGGGCGATAATCACCGCCCTGTGGCCAGCGGTTTTACGCAACCCTTTTCATAAGCTACACCGGAATTCAGAACTTGACTCGACAGAGACGTCGTTTAATAACGATCTCACTCGTGTACTCCCGTTAGAATTTTACAAGTTTTCTGTCATTTTTGATAAATTTGTGTATTTCGTATTGGTAGAACTTTACGCCTAACCTAAAATTGTTCGCTGTGTCCGGGAAAAGTTACTTTTTTTATTTTTTAACAACTTTAGATGACGGAACAAGTAGATGGCCCACCTGATGTTAAGCGGTACCCTCTGCCTATGAACAGTGCATTATCACATAGGTCACGTCAATCAAGTACGCGCCCTATGTGGCATTGCACTGCGCCCGTCACCCTGAGACATAAAGATGAAAAGTCTCATGTGCCTGTAATTTCACCAGCACCCATACCCTTCAAACCGGAACACCGTAATGCGAGCACTACTGCTTTAAGTACAGAATTGAAATGCTTTAAGTACAAGGAAAATTCATTTTATAATATTCTGCCATGTTTTTTTTCCTATCTTGTGATGATTACTCCACTCATTGGAGGCACAAGCACAGAATAAATATTAGTACAAGTAGCACAAGTCCATGTTGCTGGACAATTACATCTAAATGTCGAACAAGAAAATTTTGATTTCTTGAAGCGGGCCACAATGAAAGCGGACGGAAGCGGATGCCGTCCCCAATGGAAATAAATGCTGTCATTCAGGCTGAAATGAAAGAAGAAACATCAAGAAGATTGCTTTTTCGTTATGTCGTTTTTTCTAAACCCCGGAATTTCCCCCGCTGAATACGAAATAGGTATCTGTACCGCAGCGTACGTTGATGCCCACTGATGTAGGTTCAGGAAGGCAATTCTCGGATTGTAGAGATTATCTCTAAATTAGAGATAATGTCGAAGCATGAATGTCTACAAAAAATGTCACGAAAATGTCACAATAACCATCAAATCGTATTCGATTTGAATGATTTTGGTCGACTTATGTCTATTTGTGACATCACGAGAATAGCAAATTAAGATTTTATTCGACATTCGCCATCTTTTTAAGACATATGTCTAATTCGACTTAATCTCTAAAGCACGAGAATTGCCCTCCAGAAGTTTCACTGCGGGCGAGCCTCATTGTAATTATCAATGTCTAAACCAGGAGTTGGCAAGTAATTTTAAATGGGTTCCGGGATACTGTCCATTTTTTTTATCAAGGTCCAGAAGCTCATAATACTTACTAGTTGAAAACTTTATTTTGACTAATATTAGTATACGAAACACATAGCTATTCGTATAGGTATTCTTTCCTGCGGTCTTGAGCCAGATTTTTTAAGTTTGGTTAGGTACCTTTCAGGAAATTAGATTCTACGTGGCAGTTCTATTTTTTATTTTAATTTTAATAGCTAGGTATGTAATTTAACAATATTCGGCTGTCCAAGTTTTGACCTTGTTTGGTCCGCCTGTTGCCGACCGATGGTCAGGAGGGCAATTCTCGGATTGTAGAGATTATCTCTAATTAGAGATAATGTCGAAGCATGAATGTCTACTAAAAATGTCACGAAAATGTCACAATAACCATCAAATCGTATTCGATTTGAATGATTTTGATCGACATATGTCTATTTGTAACATGCATATTTGTAATTAGACATATGTCTAATTCGACTAATCTCTAAAGCACGAGAATTGCCTTCCTGAACCGTTGCGTGACTGACTGACGCCAAGTCTTAGAGACCTGAAATTTGTAGGGTACATTCCTTTTATGGTCTAGTGGTGCACTAAGAAAGGAATTTCCGAAATTCAGCTCCTAAAGGGGTGAAGTTTGAAGGGTAAAAACTCCACGCGGACAAAGTCGCGGGCGTTCCTCTAATCTACTTAGCTGTTACCATAAGAAAATCTGTTAGATAATTTCATGCTTTAATTTATGGTTGTCCAAGAAAAGTAAAATGCTAATTGTAGATTTGATTTTTCAATTCAATTCAATTCAATTCAATTTATTTATTTCAGACATTGTCCATATTTTGTTAGTCGCGCTTATGATAATGTTAGTAGAGAGACACATTTACAATTAAAAAAATTAAATAAAAACATTTTTCGCAAACCCAACATGCAGGCGCATCCAGCGGTTTTACCAAAGGAAATCAAGTACAAAATTCAAATTCAAAATATTTTACATTATAGTCGCAAAGGCTGACTCTAATCCTTCGACCAAAGTAAAAAGTACTTTGGTCGAAGCTTTAATCAGAAACACAAAACAATGGAACTTTCCCGATGGGAAAAAAATCACAAACTTACTTTTAACTTTTGACTAATTTCGTTTGTTTAAAAAAATACAAGACATGCTTTTACAAATTAATTATTGAGAGTTTTAATATATTTTACGACATATTCAAATAAAGCCTTTTTCGAGCAAGGCGCCCTTTTTTTATATGATCGTTTCCTAATTTGCTGGCGCAGCCCTGAGTCATTCTAGAACACGGCTGTAAGACACACACTAGGCTGTAAGACACACTGGGTTGTGAGCCTGTATGAACCTGTGGGATGTCTCAGTCTAAATTCGGTGCGATAAGGCTCATTTTACATTGTACGCCGATTTGGAGTTCCACAAGCAAAGCTCACGTAGTAGATAATATTTCAGAAGATTGAAAAGAGTTATGTGCGCATAAATCAAACTAAATCACCAACAGATGATGTATGGAGCTCGTTTGAGCGAACGGAAATCGATTTATATCCTGAAACCAGAACGATATGATTTTTCACGGATCAATGAAGTTTTAGAACTCGTAAAAGAAAGACAAAATTACATCCATACATAGGTACAGTTTTACCCAAAATATAAGTCCGATGGACTGTTTTCGCTAGCGCAGAAATGCGCAGACTGATATCCGACAGTAGCCGAACGTATAGTATAGCTTTGTCCCGCTCACATCTAAGAGTCGACTGATTGAACAAGATGGCGCACGACCGGCCAATAACAGCGCAAGATTTTAGCGCGCGATTGCTTTTGGTAGAAAGAAGATTCCCGCGCTATAGAAATTGGTCTACGGCGCAGGTACATCGTGGCAACTTATATTTTGGGTAAAACTGTACTTAATACAGGCCACTGTTCACCGTGGGTCTCTAAATCGTTGGAACCCTGCATTGTCCGCTTCACCCTTGGCGAGTTCCTCTTTCTTTGAACAGTTTTATGTTAATTTAGTTTAGTTAGACCACTAAATAATGGTCCACCCTTTACTTACCCTTGTCGGGGTGTTTCGTTTTATTCAACTTGAGAGGTGCTATAATATTCGTAATTCAGGCTTTATTTGGGTTCTTCTACTATAAAGTTCCGTACCATTATCTATAAAAACGGCAAAAAAAACACGTTTGTTGTATGGGAGCCCCCTTAAATATTTATTTTATTCCGTTTTTAGTATTTGTTGTTATAGCGGCAACAGAAATACATCATCTGTGAAAATTGTAACTGTCTAACTATCACAATTAATGAGATACCATCGATATAACATACTAGTACTATATACAGCCTGGTGACAGACGGACAACGGAGTCTTAGTAATAGGGTCCCGTTTTACCCTTTTGGGAACCCTAAAAAAGAACGCTGAAAGGAATCATGTCACCGATTTTGGTAAAAAAAAAAAGTTTTTTTTTATGTCTTTTGAGGATCATTCCCAAAAATTTAGCTAATGTCAAGTAATAATCACCAAGAGTCTCCGTCAAGTCATAATCCAGGTTAAAATGGTGGCTTAAAAACCACCAAAATCCACTATTCTGAAACTACCTATCTTCACCACACATAAATTAATTACAATAATAATATATGCCCAACCCATTGCCATTTCAGCTTGTTAATTCTCTGAACTGTGGCTATTTTTTGGGGTCCCCCCCCTTGCGTACACTTTCGGAACGGTTAATCGCTTGTCAGAACTCGGACTACCAGTCTCGGGAATAGTTTGGCCAACATGTAAATGGTATTACCTATGCTGGCGCAACTATGGTCCAGAATTGTGCCAGCGCGTAGAAGGCCCTTTAAATATTTTAATAAAAATATAAGCAAACAAAAGGCAGAATAAGTACCAAGCAACAAAAGCTGTAAGCCACAAAAGGACATCTCATAATGCCATTTATAAGAGATAAGAGTTTTTGATAGTCTGCTAGACGTTACAAAAGATTTCAGTTTATGAAAAGGAGCTCAATACATAAAATCTTATGGCTGCTTTCAAAATCTATAATACGTCTGAGAGATGGATTATACTAGTTTTTTTATAACTTTGATAGGCCCTCGTTTGACCGCGATTTCAGCTGTTGGTAAGTGACGACGGTAAGGCCGTTTGTCCACCACTGCCGTCAACGACAACGATTACGGCGCCGAAGTAGCGATACATAAATTTACTATAGCCGCACAGTGGGTTGCACCATCGTGGAATATAGACGTGACGAGTGGTGAGCTTATCGACGCCATTGCTTCCCACGACTGACTCAGCTAACGCTTTCTTCCAGTAATAACTCATTCCATAATAAGGTAGCAGCCAGGACAAATCTTATATCAAGGAATCTTATCAACAAGTCTGGCTAATCCCTTAGTCGGTTTTTACGACATCCACGAGAGGAGACGGAGGGGTCTGTTCTTAGGCCGGACACGCCACGGCAACTATTCCAAGTATAATTCAAATTTTATTGTAGCACGGTATAATCTACGCAATGCCTGAAGTCTTCAATCAGTGCGTCCTACCAGTAATGACCTATGGTGATGAGACGTGGACACTCACGGTAGGGCTAATCCACCAGTTCAAGGTTGCACAGCGAGCTATGGAACGGGCTATGCTCGGAGTTTCTCTGAAAGATAAAATCCGAAATGAGATTATCCGACAGAGAACAAAAGTCATTGTCATAGCCCACCGGATTAGCAAGCTGAAGTGGCAATGGGCTGGTCATATATGCCGAAGAACCGACAACCGTTGGGGTAAGCGAGTTCTTGTTTCGAGACCGCGTCTTGGCAAACGTAGCGTGGGGCGCCCTCTGGCTAGGTGGAGCGCTGACCTACGAAAGGCGGCGGGCAGTAAATGGATGAGAAGAGCCGATCTCAGTGGCGCGTATTGGGACAGGCCTATATCCAGCAGTAGACTAGTGTGGGCTGATGATGATGATGAAGATGATGATGACGGTAAAAGACCCTGTGATATTACACCCTTCCATTTATTTTACTTGTTGACAATATATCAGGCTTCTAATCCATCGTAACATACTTTTCTGAAACCCTATCCATCTTTGTTGGGTCATTTACTGAAACAATTTCCAAGGTTCGTACAATTTGTAATTCCCCCGGAGCCTACTTTCGATAAAATATTAAAGAAAACGGCCACTTTTTGCGAGCGATTATATGAAGTTTTATTGTACCCATCTCTACGAGAATAAAGGCTTACTCGTATGTGTAGGGGTGTCTCTACACGCTATAATGATACTTTTCACTAGATAGATAGATAGATTAACTCTTTATTGTACACTAGCGACTCGTCCTGGCTTCGCACGGGTAGTTTCAGGATGAAAAACAGCCCCCCCCTCCTACCCCCTCCCCTGGTAGCCTATGTCACTCAGGGTGAATGTAGCTTTCCAACGGTGAAAGAATTTCTGAAATCGGCACAGTAGTTTTTGAGTTTAATCATTACAAACATACACACACACAAAAATAAACAATATAAAAAATATATATATATATATATACACACATACAAACATACAAACATACAAATCTTTCCGCTTTATAATATTAGGTGTAGATGTAGATAAATAACACATAGAAATACAAAAAATTACTTAATAAAAAAAAATACAGAAATGCACAATGGGCGGTCTTATCACATAGAAACTAAAAACGGGATATCTACCATGATTTGATTGTTTGTTCCCGATATTTCGGCACAGTTGCATGCGCCATGATCACGGGAGAACTAGGTAACTAAAGTCTTTGCGAGTGATGTTATTGGCAGATATATCGATCTACCCTCATTCTCGCTTTTTTTTACGTTTCTAGTGAAAATTATGTACATAACCATGATAGTTTCAAAAGTTGTATCGCTATAATGATGTTTATTGTCATCATCATCAGCCTTCAGAAGTTCAATGACGGAGATATGCCTCCCTATAGAATGCCACAGTATGCGTGTTTACCATATGAGATGTGGGAGAAGTAGGAGGGGGGTGGGGGGCACCATCCATCCATTATAAATAAATAAATAATAATGCTGGACAAGTTCACACAACATTATCGAGCCCCAAGATAAGCCAGAGCTTGTGTTATGGGTACTAGTTAACTGATATATTACATAGATAGATATTTTTTATTATACCTAGAAAACACCCAGAACACCCTGAAAAAATATCTGCAGATCGCAAAATATTTGTTCCGAGGCGGGAATTGAACCCGCAACCTCCTGCGTCGCAGGCGAACCATCGCCAGCCGCGCCACAGGGGTCGTCAACGCGCTCGGCAGACGGATTGGTCGCAGTATTGAATTCTGCTGTCCATCTCCCCTGTCCCCTGATTAGCACCTAGCCGGCTTTAATGACATCCATGGGAGGAGGGGGAGGAGTTTATTCTAGGTTTGGTCGCGTTGGAACAGAAAAAAAAATCGTTTATAAGACGATTCAAATGATCCCTGTGATACTACTCTTAATTTCAATGAATAAAATAGTTTTGACTTTGACTTTGACTTTGACTTTGACTTTGACTTTGACTTTCTAGGCCGGACACGTCATGAAAACTGAGAACGCAATGATCAACTACTTTACAAAGCCAGCCTGTTTCTTGACATTCATTGGCCACCAGAGGGCCTAGTCTATGTTTTGCATTCATTATCCCGACTCCCGAACTGCGAGTCGAAATGTTGTTTTTGTTTGGTAACAATGCTGATCCTCTCGCGGACTTGTTTGATAAACCCAGTATTGCCCTACAAAAAAAAAGCTAATCGGAATTTGGTAGTCGAGATAAAGAACGCAAACTAAGGCTAGGACCTCTGGTCGTTGTCCGGCCGAGATGATAGAGGCTGCGGGTTCATTTCCCTGATGCGGGACAGTTTTTTGTATGATTTCCAAATATTTTTTCACCACAATATTGGTCTGTCTTCGGAACTTGACCTCTGCAAAATTTAAGATCAATCGGTATATAATTAAGATTAAAGATTTGTCCCCAACAGACAGGAGAGCTTGTAAAACCTTCAAGTTAAGCTTATTTGAAACCAAGACAGCCTAATAAAAACAACTTTAACTTGTCTAAAACACGTCACAAGCTGCCTGACCCTTATAAAAGGCACTTACCTCCGTCAATTGACGTCTCTGTCAAACAATTCAGCAGAGCTAACACTTCACAGCCAGCCCTGGGCTATATGAATATTAATACTGACGTCCGACACCCCTGATCGACCTTGAAAGCTAACCAAACGAAATCCAACCATAACGCTCTTCAAATAAGGGCTGGTTTGGGATGTTTTGTGGTACAGAATATTCTACGCAGTCCAACAGATTTTCATAGAAATGTTTGATTAGTTTCGGATTTGTACCGTTCTTTCTCCAGAGAGACAAAACTATAGAGCGCTAAGGAAAACATTGTACAATAATGGTAATTGCCGTCTGAAATACAATAATTCAAGAAACATAAATAGTAGATTAGTAGCCAAGGGCTGTAAGGCATCAATTGCAGCCCGAGATATTTAGGCGCACGAGCGCAGCGAGTTATTTTAAATTATTTTTTTCAAAAACGAAATTGAGCTTCGCCGTTCGATATTTAAAATTGATGACTATTATACTCATACGAAGACAAGGCTGAATAGCGAAGCGACCTCTTTTGTCATTGGGCTGAATGCATGATGTCTATTGCCAGTATGATGGTTAGATGTACGCGAACTTTTTTAAAGAGTGAAGTTTTTTTTAACTACTTACCGCCCTAGGGCTTTTCTAGCTACATTATTACCCTAGAGCGCTAATTGGTCACCTACAAGCCCCATTTGGGGGTAATAAGGACCTACTTACCGAATATGAGAGATGTAAAATACTTTAGTGCCTACATAAAATAATCCTGACGCATACCAATTTTTAACCCCCGACGCAAAAACGACGGGGTGTTATAAGTTTGACGTGGCTGTGTGTGTATGTGTGTGTGTCTGTCTGTCGCCTCGTAGCTCCCGAACGGATGAAGCGATTTCGATTTCTTTTTGTTTGAAATGTGAATTTGTCGTTAGTGTTCTTAGCTATGTTTCATAAAAATCGGCTTAGCAATTTCATTGCGTAAAGGGTTTTTTTATTTTTACAAAATCAATAACTTGTTAGCTAGGTAATACAAAACTCGTTTTATCGTTAGTTATGTAGCGATCTCTACCTTAATATCTTTGTAGTAGTAGTAGAGCTTTTTTGTGAAAGATGTCGTCCGAGGAAGTACTACCACTATACCCATTTCTGCCGCAAAGCAGTAGTGCTCCAATTGCTGTTTTCCGGTTTGAAGGGTGCAAATACAGGCACGCGAGACTTTTCATCCTTATGTCTTAGGGTGGCGGGCACAGTGCAATGCCACATAGGGCGCGTCCTAGGTAATGCACTGTTAATTGGCAGAGGATACAGCCATTTGCTTGCTCTGTTATTCCAAGTAGTTTAAAAAAAATAACATATTATATAATATTAATATTGGGGGGCTGTTTTTCACCGGGGGCTACCCGTGCGAAGCCGGGGCGAGTCGCTAGTATATTATAATCTAATCTTGGCATGCGATACCCAAAAATCCGCTCAGGACCTGCGTATTTGTGAGATGGTGGCTACTGTATCTTCCAGCAGGAACGATATAGACTGCTGATAATAATGCGCATGACAGCCTGTCAATTTTTGACAGCTCCATGTCATGCGAAGGTGTGTCGATCATCTTGATTTCGTTCATGTACCACCATACGCTTTTTATCGTTAACTGGGAGCTTTCATTATGTTCGTCGTTCGCTGTAGACACTAAGGTCAGGTGGGTTACTATGAGCTCTTATTACCATGCAGTTGATAAACTATTCAGTACAAAATATTGGTTCCGTGATGTCCGCAACTATATTTAAAGGCACAATCGCAGAGGGTCTACAGACTTCTGCGATTAAAGTTATTCAACGATGAAAAATGTCAACGATGAACCGATATTTTGTACTGAATAGTTTTTGAACTGAATGGATATAAGAGCACATAGTAACCCCCCAGACCGACGCGTTCAGTCCGTGTCCGTGGTGGCATGCACGGTGGCGATCCATTGTCTTACCATTGATCGCCATCGTGTACGCCACTGAGGACGCTGGCTGATCGCGCCGTTTTGGCCTTAGGTTTGGGGTATAATGCAAAACTACCAATCTTAGATTAGATTTTTAACTGACTAAATCAAGTACAATATTCAAATTAAAAATATGCATGGATACTACATTATAATACCGAGGGATCACCCAAACAGAAACACGACAGGACAAAATTTTCTCGATAAAAATATCACAAAGTTATCTCTAACTTTTGGCTAGATTCGATTATTTGTCAATCTGGTACAGATTATTGGGTAAAAATTGGATAAATAAAATCAATACAATAAAGCGGAGGGTTTTTTAGATTTATCTATATTTCACGAGATATTCAATAAAAACAGCTTTTTCGAGCGGCGCGTGGAGTTTTTTTTGTATGAAGATTTCTGCCTGGCGGGATCGCAGTCTTAAACATGGTGATGACGTGACGTTAAAAGTTTAACATTGAGCTATTACAATATTAGTTATCGATAAATGCCGAGCGTCACTTTTTACTTTTCCGTAAAGCCGTCCTATTCTTCACTTAGCTCACTGGCTCACGTAGAATTCTCTGATCTCTCGTGCTTACGGTTCGTACGTGTAAGCGCTCTATAGTATTTCTGCTCTAGTAGGACGGCTACGGGTATTAGTTGGGATATAGTAATTAACAGTTTAGTGTAAAAGGATATAAACGGCGAGGGATTCACACGGTCGAGGCTATTATTATCTGTGGGCTGTTTGTTAGTACATGCACAGAATAAGGATGAGGGTACATAATGCTATTATCTATCGTATAGGCGATTTTAATCGGCATTTATACACTGATGATTATGGACAGTAATAAAATTGAATAGGCACCCTAAGGCTTGTATAGGCCGTGAATGTTTAAATGTATTAGGTGTTGCCGCTCGCCCGCGGTTTCACCCGCGTTTGTTTCCCGAGGGTATGAAGACAACCAACAGAATAACAACCAAACAGTCACATATAAATATAATATAAATATAAATAAATATTTCTGGACAGTTCACACAACATTATCTAGCCCCAAGCTAAGCAGAGCTTGTGTTATGGGTATTTTTCGTTTTTATAACAACATTTATTTGTGCGAACAAACAATATTCCACACAAAATGACACACACACACACACACACACAGAAACAAAGAAAAATAAAACGAATGTGTGCCTCTTAGTACCAGCCACGCAGCACTGACACAAATAAAAAAATAAATTAAAAAAATACTAGGTAACTACGAGTACCGGTACCACAACACACAGGGAACAAATATTTGTTAACACGCTTCAGAGTGTGCGTTGAAAGATAGTCAGTCACGCAACGATATCATTGATAGTTATTTTAACAACTTTATAATTATTATATAACATAACATAACCACCCAACAGTCACACACATAGTCATGATCTCACGCTGGGATTCCCTGTGTCGTGGGTATCAGCAACTACGAGTACGAGCCATGGTACCATGACTCCCAAACGAGGAACAAATATTTACAGATCATAAAAACATTTACCCGCAGCGGGACTCGAACCCGCAACCTTTCGCATCTCAGCCGGCTAATCGCCCGACACGCTACAGAGGTCGTCAATATATAGATTTTATAATTTCATGCGCCTTAACCACCTTCTGTCTAAAGCTTTGAAAAACTTCTGGGTGGCATCTAGACACCGTACTCAGCTTTAAAAAGAATACAAAATCTGCCGCCAATTAAGATAAACCTAATGTTCCGCCTCCGTAAGATTTTGCATACTCACCGGAAACCCATAAAAATTATGTTCTAAGATATTAACTGCCATGTAATTTAACCACGCGCTACTCTCATCTCTATATCCTTTAGCGTAAGGTTGACAATGATTGGAAGAATAGATAAAGTTTATTGACCTGCGCAAGAGCAGTCATTAGTTCATTCACGCACCTGCCGATGATGTGCGCTTTTACATTGGACGATAACGACACGACACGATTTTGTGACGATATCGTCGACGAGCGACGAGCGTCAGGAGCGAAACGGGGCGCGGCGGCGCACCACACCACACGCCACACACCACACTTCGGGAGAATACAAAAAAAACGTTAATTTCAAGCTTATAGCTAATAATAAAAGTAGAAATATTATACATTTTCAATAGGGTATATAATAAAAATAATAATAAGATAAAAACAAAGTGCGGCGCACAGACCAATGCCGTCTTTACCATATGGGCACACGGGGCCCGTGCCCAGGGCCCCCGACCTCTCGGGGCTCGGAAGGCCAATACAACGCTTGCAGTCAATAGCACATTTTTTTCGATTTGAAGTCGCATTATTTTTCTTTGGCCTAATTTTAGTGGCTATTGCCGTGCGCCGTCATTTTTCTAGCTCTATTTACGAGCTAAAAGCACTGAATTTTAAGCGGTTGGCTCCGCTTGCCGTTATATGTTGAGAAAAATATAATTTCCCTGCACTCTTTCCGACCTAATAACCTGAAAGTTTAATACCATAACTTTGCTACGCCAATGCATATCACAGTCATAGGGGTCCCATTAACCTAAAGTTTCCAGGGCATTATTTATTCTGTGCCAGGGCTTCCAATAAGACGGTCTTGGCACAGACACATGACATGTGGGGTTTGGTGCAGTTCGTCACCCCGCCCGGTACTCTCCTTCACCCCGCACCGGTCAGTGTCATCTTGTATTGTGTATCACAATTTATGAAATACAAGCAGCGCCCCGCGGTTGCACCCGCGTAAGTCTCGATCCCGTGAGAATATTTGGATAAAAATGTGCCCATGTGTTATTCCGGGAGTCCAGGTATCTCCATTCCAAATTTCTTCCAAATCCATCCAGTAGTTTTTACGTGAAAGAGTAACAAACATCCATCCACATACATTTAATTAGGCCCTGTCTGAAAACCAGCGCTGCACTAAACCTAGGTCTGGTGCAGCATATTCTGAGACAGGGACCTGTTTGACCCCACATAACACACACAACCTATCATCTTACCAATCAGGTTATAACAGTTTTTATTTATCTTGATCTTGTAGTACGTATATCTAGTAGATTTTTGTTTTTGTCTTCTTGTTTTATGTGTGTGTTGTGCGTGTGGTAAAATAAATAAATTTTCTTTCTTTTTCTTTCATCCATCCATCCAAACTTACAAACTTTCGCGTTTATAATATTAGTAGGATAGGATATTAGTAGGAATTTTCGTTTTTAAATCTACTTATCTAGTAACGTTATCGTTGACCGTGTGAAAGTGTTTAGTAGTAAATGTATGTTCTTACGTGTCGTGTCGTGTCGTTATCGTCCAATGTGAAAGCGCCCGCTTAGTTCATTGATTTTTGGTACAGTTATGAAGAAAATCCAAAGGGTGCCAGTGAAATTACAGGCACATGAGACTTTTCATCTTAATGTCTCAGGGTGGCGGGCGCAGTGCAATGCCGCATAGGGCGCGTCGTAGGTGGACGTGACCTATGTGGTAATGCTGGGCCATCTGCTTGTTCCGTCATCCAAGCTGTTTAAAAAAATTAACAGCTGTTTTGATGGATTTCTGATACATACGTTTTATGAAGATAACTTTATTTTTTTGACAATAATCTTCAGTAAAAGCTGACTGCAACCATATTCTGTCACTTACTAACTTATCAAAGTTCAGTTCAGTTAGAATGTGACAAAATAGCGCTCGTGAAACAAAAAGTGACCTCACAAATAAGCGAAGATGCTGGTTCAAGTCCCGGTGAAACGGAGTTTTGGGTTCACATTAAAATTTAATGTTATCTATAAACGTGGATAAAAAATAAAATAAAAATAACAAATATTTGCTGCGTAATAAAAATGTATAATACCTATTTGGCTCTATAAAACATTAATAATTGTTATTCGTATTAATTTTATCAATTTTACTGAAAAGAGATTTTACGATAGAGCGCATTTAAGTTTAAGGCAAGCTCACTTTTTTTTATAGACAGGTTATTTGAAGACTTTCTTATAGATTTTTAGATTCTTGTATGCCCTTAGAAATATGGTGAAAGGAACCGACCCAATTTGTGAGCTTGAAACTTTATAAAGAGGAGAAAATCAATAGTAAAGACATCTAGTTAGACATTTAGTAGTAATAGAGCTTTTTTGTGAAAGAGTTCGTCCGGGGAAGTACTACTACCATACCTATTTCTGCTGCAAAGCAGTAGTGCCCGCATTACTTAACATCAGGTGGTCCATGTGATTCATCAGTAACACCAAGTTGTATTAAATAAAAAAACTTGCCATCAACAGCATCCTAACGTAAAGTACTTACATGTATATTACATACTAGCGACTCGTCCCGGCTTCGCACGGGTAGTTTCAGATGAAAAACAGCCCCCCCCCCCTCGTATCCCCCCCCCCCCCCTGGTAGCCTATGTCACTCAGGGTGAACGTAGCTTTCCAATGGTGAAAGAATTTTTTAAATCGGCCCAGTACTTTTTGAGCCTATTCATTACAAACATACAAAAATAGGTACAAATCTTTCCTCTTTATAATATTATTACATTACATATTATATTACATTACATTACATATATATTAAAATGTGTCTCTCACAAACCAGGCCAATGTATCGATTTGTGAGAATAATGCAAACCATGTAAGTAAAACGAACATCACGTATCGAATACTTGTATACCTCACGGTTCATTAATTTTAAGATGTTCATAAGGTTCATTAGGTAGCCAAAAGTTTGAAAGCTTAAATTGCACGCAATGACCAAGAAAAAACATGATGACGACCTCTGCGGTGCGGCGGGCGGCTAGCCGGCTGAGATGAGAGAATTTGCTGCTCGTAGCCCAAAATACATAGTACAGAAGGTCAGTTCTGGCAGTTCTGGCCGAATTTGATTTTAATGCCTAAAGTTTAGATTTCGGAACATCAACTAGAAACATTTCAGATCCGGCCGATTATTTTTTCGAAAGAAATAAGCTAACCTACCTATATGAAATGAAATGAAATTAAATGAAAAAAAAAATGAAATGAAAAACATTTATTTGGCACAAACAAAAAAAACAAACAGAACAAACAGAATGCTAGGAAAAAGTAGGACAAAAAACAGAAAAATAAATAAAAAATAACAACCAAAAACATACAAAAACAGATACAAAAACATAATTTAGACACTTAAGTTATAAATAAAATAAAATCAAAAATTAAATATAAAAAAAAAAAAAAATGAAAAACAATGTTTATTGTGTTGTTTTTTTTGTTTTTCTATATCGCGTGTATTAGCGAGGTCGCAGTTCGGGGCGAACCACTAGTTACCGGCGATTAACCTTAGCTCTAGGTCTGGCTAAAAAAGACAATTATTTTGTTTTCAGTGTTGTGTTTAGACAACCAAACACAGAGCAACTCATGTACGATCGTTCATGCATTACACAATTCACAGTCACAAAACAAGTCACAAAAAAACAACAAGGTACCTAGATGACAAGACAAAAAATATAGAGGTACCTAAATAATCACGCCAATCGCCAAAGCACAGGCACTCGCGACTGGCGTTTGACCGAGGTTTACCGAGATCGTCGTGTATACGCGTATATAGGTAGGTGCGTCTGCTATCCGATGATGCTGCCGACCTTCTGTACTATGTATTTTGTGCTCGTAGTTCCTGATACCTACGACGCAGAAAATCCTAGTTTGGGATCTGGACTATGTGACTGTTGGATCTGTTATGGTATTATGATGAAACAACATCAAAAACTTTTTTCCCAGTGTTATTTGTTTATTCACTATTTCGTAAAAAAACTGAATCGAATGGTATACATTCTAGCAAGTAGATATATTTATTTCGAATTGAAATGTACGTGACTTCTTCCTCGTTGATACTTCGTAATCCCCGCCCTCTTGACCTTGCTGATATCTTATTCAGAGGTTGGTGGCATGTCTGATGGGTCAAGGGCGCATTCAGTAGGTATTCATCTTGGGCTATTTATTCACTTCATTATGATATGAAAAAGAGTGACTTTTACTAACTCTTGAATGTTAATGTATGTAAAAGTGTTATTTAAGGATACTAGCAACACTAGGAGCAACCCGAGGTAGAAATCTTCATACAAAAAAAACGCGTCGCGCCGCTCCAAAAGTCGGTTTTTATTGAAAATCACGTAAATGCCGCTTCAGAAAAATTTAAAAAGAGTCCTTCAGGGCAGGCAACGCATTGGCAATACCTCTGGTGTTGCAGATGTCAATAGGCGACGGTAACCGCTTACCATCAGGCAAGCTTTCTCGAGCCATTACATATTTAAAAAAGAAGATAATTTTACAAAAACCCTACAGTAAACCCTCGGCTTTTTAGTATTGATTTTATTTATCTTAATTTTTATCAAATAATATGCACCATTTTAATAAACAATTGAATCTAGGCAAAAAATAGACGCACCTTTGTTTTTTTTTCTTTCGAGAAAATATTGTCCTATAGTGTTTCTGGTACAGTGATCCCTCGGAATTATAATTTAGTATCCATGCATTTTTTTTTATTTGAATTGTACTTGATTTATAGTCTGTTAAAAATCAAATCTTAGATTAGAATTTTTGCGGCATATTCACCACCGTAATATGTTAACACACACCTGACACATTACACTTTACAACGCATATTCCAAAAAATATAATTCTACCCTTTCATGTACGTATACGAGTTAGCCAATGAGTTATATTCGCTTATTCTAGATCGTGTTTCAGAAGAGCAGCAAGCTACTTAGCCTGTATTATTTTATTCCACCATTGGACAAGCATGCACGCAATTTAGGCCATTTTCGGCTCTTATTCACTTTCTGCCATATAATTTATCTATTTAATTAAAAATGTAATGCTGTTCGTTAGTAAGCGTATCACGTCCAAAGGGCAAGACGGATTAGGCAATATAAAAAAAATGCTCGGAAATACTGGAAAAACTGAAATGAAAGTACTACAGGAACCCTTATAGTTTCGCCTGGTCCGTCCGTCTGTCTGTCTGTCTGTCTGTCTGTCCGCGGCTTAGCTCAGAGACTTTTGGTACCTACTAGGTATAGAAAGCAGTAATTTGGCAAGGGTTATGCCGACAAATTGTTTTTTTTTTGTTACAATTTGTTTGGTACCCGCGTAAAGTGGAGATGGTTTTTTTTCTCGTCTTTTCCATGGGATGTCATCGATGGATAGGTCGTTTAAAAACATTGCGGGTGTGTGAAAAGCCTTCGACCAAAATTCTTTTTCTTTTCGTCGATTTTTTCATTGTTCGATTCTGAGATCCGCTTGCGAAAGTGCAAATTTTTGTTTAGTGCTAGAGTGCTTTTTATCCATAACACGTGCAAAGCCACAGGCAAAAGGCTAGTTCCATAATAAATGTCAAATTCCAGAGGGCCTACTGTCTTCATTACAATTTCCTAATAATATTCTAATTTCCCTCCGAAAGCACAATTCCTCAAGTTAATTTCGGTCCCCCGCTCGCATACTTCTCTGAGGACAACATTCTTCAGAAAGGACAGTTTTCTTTGTCTTTACAGCCTCAATCTACACTCGAAGGGACATAAAAATCCATAATTAAAGTGAGTTGCTCAGTATTCACGGGGTTTTATGGATTTCGGTACGACCGCGGCTGACTTTACGACGTCTGCGGGAGTTTAGACGTACCTCTCTCTACTTAGTTATCTACGGATGTGCAGCAGGTGTTTAAATTTTTTGGATAATTGAAACACTGGTTTGAGACTCGATTTCAAACATCGTAACTTACACATATATGTTATTAGTGGTATTCTTTCTGTTCTTGGAGTTTCTATATAGTGTAGTATAGTTTTACCCAAAATATAAGTCGCCCCGATACTTGCACCGTAGCGTAGACCAATTTCTATAGCACGAGAAACCATCTTTTTACCAATAGCAGTTAGCAATTATTTATTTAAAAAAAATAGCGTTCGCGCGCTAAAATCTTGCGCTGTTATTGGTTAATCGCGGCCGGTCGTGTGCCATCTTGTTCATCAGTCGACTCTTAGATGTGAAGCGGGACCGAGCTATACAGCGGGACAGAGCTATACTGTACGTTCGGCTACTGTCATACTATTATTTATTCTGTGCTACTGTCGGATATCAGTCTGCGCTTTTCTGCGCAAACGAAAACAGTCGATCGGACTTATATTTTGGGTTTATCTGTAAAATATATTGAAGTAATTTTACACATTTTGTTTGTATCTCAAACCTTGGACAGTAAAACTTTCGTCAGCACCTGTACATCCCCATATTGTTTTAGAACATTCAAAGTCAAACAAAATGTACATCTGTTTGTCTTCTCACGTGGGGGCCCTTTGGTGAACACCGGGACTGTTTGTTCTCTTGCAATGATTTGTTTAATGAATGCACTGGTATTCTATGGGTCAATATTGTATGCGTTGTGAATGGTGTGTTAATCTTCTGTTTAAAAATCAAAGATCTTTTAATTATATTATAAAAACGGGAAATTTTCACGTACCGTTAAATCGATGTAAGCACCGACAACGATCGATTAAACGGTACGTGAAAATTTCCCGTTTTTATAATATAATTGATATGATTCACGAAAGTTTTTATAGATCTTTTAATTCTTCTATTCCAGTACTATTTAACTTTATATTAACCGCTGTTGAAAATTGTTGCGAGCTGATCCTGGAAACGGCCGCACCGATTTCCATAAAACATAGCTAACAACCATCTTGCAAACACAATCTATCATTAAAAAAAACGCATTGGAAACAGTGCACCCGTATGGGCCACATTATAATACCCCTCTGTTTGCGTCGGGACTTAGAAATATAAGAAAAGTCTCAAGACGTGAGAAAGATAAAAGAATACTTACTGGCTATCTCCGCATTGATTAATCAAAGCTTTGCTCTTGTGTTCTTGAATCTCTACTTTATTCACTCCATTTGTCTAGAGATTCATCTTTTCTCCAGTTGATTAATAACAAAGAGAGGATTTGCTTAAAGTAAAATTGGTGCTCTTTCTAAGTTATTAAAACCGGTCACGTGCGTGTCGGACTCGCGTGTGGAGGATTCCGTACAAGTAGGCTACCTGTAACCACTAGTCCAATTAAACTTATTAGTCCTCGGTAAAATTAACCCACACATTTTGTACGCAGTTTCTCTTTATGAATATTTTCCATTTCCCGTAGAAGTTTAAAGACTATTGTTACTTAGGTTTTGTAAAGCTCTATTACAGGTATTTTTTTCATTTTAATCTCTGTTAAAAGAAAATGTCAGTGGTAATTTTTTTGACGTTAAATTTTCGTATATTTTATATAGGTAATAAGTTTTTAATTATGTATTTTAAAATTATATTGAGGCTCTGCCTACCCTTTCGGGGAAAGAAGTGTGTATAGATCTATGTATTATGTATATGTATTGTATGTTTTTCTCAA
The DNA here is from genome assembly GCA_932527175.1 of Operophtera brumata. Lineage (NCBI taxonomy): Eukaryota > Metazoa > Arthropoda > Insecta > Lepidoptera > Geometridae > Operophtera > Operophtera brumata. The sequence goes on along the minus strand of OW052238.1, from coordinate 16,014,138 downwards.
AACTGATCCCTTTCATTTGATACACTAAAACACTTAGAATTTTCTTAGTTAGATTTTCTTTATGTGATATTTAAATACGTCTGTTTCTCTGAGGATGTTTATTTATTTTATCACTCTTAATAACTAAAAGGGAGATAAGAATTATATGTTTTATTTTCAAAGCATTATGTGCACAATGTATAAAACCCATTAACCTACTTTTAGATTTTCTTTAATATCGTGATGTTCTCCGCTCGATATAACCACGTATACAACAGATTGAACCGTAATTAGATCAGTAAATCGAGATTGTCCCACCCGTATTACGCCTGCATTTTCTGTACCAAGCATCCCTTAATAGTAGGGAGGTACTTATACATACACACATACATAGACACACGCCTTTTTTCCCGAAAGGGTAGGCAGAGCCTCAAATGGGCCACTTTTCACGTGGGTTGCACAATCGCGGGACATAGACGTGACAAGTGGAGAGCTCATCGCTGCCATTACTTCCCACGACTGACCCTGCTAACGCTTTCTTCCAGTAATAACATAAGCTAGCATTGCAGCCAGGACAAATCTTATACCAACGAATGTTACAAACAAGTCCGGAAAATCACTTAGTCGGCTCTGACGACATCCACGGGAGGAGATGGACTGGTCAATTCTTAGGCCGGAAACACTCGGAACATAAAAAAAAGACAACCTAGCGCTGTAAGGTGGTCACCGTCGCTTATAGAGAGTAGTTTATGTTTGATCCATTGAGATTGATCCATTGTCCTGTTTGATCCATTATACCTATAATTTTGTTCCTGATTGATCCATTCTCCAATGGATCATTTTAAAATGATTATTTTAATTAGTTTTTTGTTCCTGTTGGATCCATTAAGGATTTTTCAAAGAAGTTTGTTACAGTCAAGCAACAAATATCTACCTGTAGGTATACATTATTAGGTACTAGCGACTCGCCCCGGCTTCGCACGGGTATCCTCCGGTGAAAAACAGCCCCCTCCCCCCCCCCCATGCGATTCTCCTGGTTCTAAGCTACCTCCCCACCAATTTTCAGCCAAATCGGTTCAGCCGTTCTTGAGTTATAATTGGTGTAACTAACACGACTTTGTTTTATATATACATATAGATTTAGACAAAGGCAACGCCGGGGCATTGTCCATGAGTTGCCATTCTGTTTTTTTTTAAGTGGCACATCTTGTAACCTATTGTGTAAACCTCATTCCATATCTTGCACCAGCGTATTTGCAGATCATGTAAACATATTTGCCCCGCAGTGGGAATAAGATTGCGGCATTTATGTATAAGTGTGAACTGTAGACACTTAATTATAAATTTACCCACCATAATTTACATAGTATAAACCACAGATAATATAATACTATACGTATAAACTAATCACCAGATCTCTTGCAATCCTGCGCAAGAGCACCATTGTAAATTCCCACGATTAATGACATCGTTAACGAACCCTATTCTACTCATTACACCATATTGTACTGTAATAGTACGTGTGGGTTTATATTTGTTTCAAATGATCCAATCATAGATTACGCCAACGCAGGACTTGCGATTAAAAATATTGTTGATATTGCAATATGAAGACAAACTAAGAATAGAACGATCGGGACGATTTCTCAAAACTTACAAGCTACAAATTACGAGTGTGTTGCTACGGTAACGTTGTTATTTTGTTATTTTTTCAAGGGAAATCACACGTCATCGTGGCTAGAACTCGTACCGTGTAACTTGTAACTTTTGAGAAATAGGGCCATATCATGTTTTTATACGAACATAGAATAAATATTATTACAAGATAAGAATACAAAACAAGTATAACTCTTTACCGAAATAGTTTGGGCATATATATTTGCGATAACGTTGACTTTCGAACTTCTTAATTTGTGTATTTTCATTCGAGATTTTTCTGGCATTCGTTGAGTTTTTTCTTTCGAAATTATTGTTTAGAGATTTTTCATTCATGATTTATGATACGATAATTTTCATTCTAGTTTCGACATTCGTGATACCTATTTGTTACGAGATTTGTCATTCGAGATTTTCATTCGAGATTTTTCATTCGAGACTTTTAATTCGGGATTGTTGTCCGCGTGGTTATGTAGGTAATAATAAACTCCCACTCTATGGTGAAATTGCCCTATATTTTTCAATGACGAAATTGCTCGATGACGAAGCACCCCTTTATTATTAGGAACCCCCTATGCAATGTAAAATATTTACATACATATTTACAACAACAGTCGTATTGAGATGTCGCTAAAAGATCTTTGTAGTAACCACATTTTTAGTGACGCTAACACTATGCTAACTATGTATTATACAGCAAAAAAACAGGTTTGTGTTTTTTTTTATATACAAATTGGAGTGACGGATCAAGCTGATGGCCCACCTGATGTTAAGCGGTAACCTCTGCCCTTAACAATGCATTACCACATAGGTCACATCCACCAAGGACGTGCCCAATGTGGCATTGCACTACGCCCGCCACCCTGAGACATAAAGATGAAAAGTGTCATGTGCCTGTAATTTCACCGGCACCCATACCCCTCAAACCCGGAACACAGTAATGCGAGCACTACTGCTTTGCGGCAGAAATAGGTATGGTGGTATAGTGCGCGTCATGTAAAAAAAACGCTGGCGGTCAAGCTTCTACAGGCGTTCCAGCGTTCTTTTTACATGACGCGTACTATAGTACTTTCCCGGACCAATTCTTTCACAAAAATGCTCTACTACTACTGATTTTTTTTACTCAAAGTTTGTTACTTTTAAGTTTTAATTAAGTTAAAGTTAAGTTTAGTTTAATTGTGTATTTAAGAAATAGCAGAATGATGAGTGCTTAATATGCCGTTTGCCGGTGAACTAACCTGTAATTGCTTAAGTAATTTAAGTTCCACCTACGCTATTTCGATAAATGCGAGATTAATTAATCGGATCTGTTGCCTCGGGCTTACTTATAAAAAGTTTTCGTAAGATCGTCAATCAAAGCCAAAATCACAGTAAGTACATAGTGTTGACATTAATTACTTACCGTGATGAAACGCCAGATGGCAGACTTGTCTTTGTTTATAAAAACCATCTCCTTTTGAAGTTGGTTAACAAATATGTATGTATATTTGTGATTACAACACTCAACGGTAAGTAACACATAGAATAGCCCTTAGGATAAATAAATAAATAATAAATATTGCTGGACAGTTCACACAACATTATCTAGACCCAAGTTAAGCAGAGCTTGTGTTATGGGTACTAGACACCTGATACACTTAAGGTGAATGCTCACGTTTGCGGCGCGAGATTCAAATTGTAATGAGCAAAAACAACAAAAAAAATGAATTTCGCGCCGCAAGCGTGCGCATCCACCTTAATAACAATATAACTACATTACATACATAGATATTTTTTATTATATATAGAAAATACCCAGAACACCCTGAACAAATATCTTCAGATCGCACAAATATTTGTTCCGAGGTGGGAATCAAACCCGCAACCTCCTGCGTCGCAGGCGAACGATCGCCCGCCGCGCCACAGAAGTCGTCAATAAATCTCCATCGCCAAAATAAGACATCCTGTTTCGGCCGTATTTGCGTTATTGGAGATCCAAATCCAAGTTTCAGTTCTAAAAAATGTTTGTAGTTTTTCTTTTTTGGGTTCCGTACCCAAAATAACCCTTTTACTAAGCCTCCGCTGTCCGTCCGTCGTCAGTCTGGCAGAGGGCAGTATCTCATGAACCGTAATAGGTAGACAGTTGATATTTTCACAGTGTGTATTTCTATTGCTGCTATAACAATAATAAATGAATAAATAAATAAGTAATGCTGGACAACAGATCACACAACATTATCTAGCCCCAAGCTAAGCAGAGCTTGTGACATGAGTAATAGATAACTAATATACTTAAGATAATACAGTACATAGATAGATATTTTTTTATTACAAAATACCTAGAACACCCTGAACAAATATCTCAGATCGTACAAACGGGAATCGAACCCGCAACCTCCTGCGTCGCAGGCACACCTTCGCCCGCCGCGCCACAGAAATCGTACAAGAAAAAATATATTTTTAAATTAAACTAACAGTTTTGCGAAAAGTAGACCTCGCGAGTAGAAACTTGAATAACATTATGCACCATGTCGATCCATGAAGATTAAACAAAGACCCAAAAAAGCTTCTTTTTTTTTAATGCAAATCTTATTCTTTTTTTAAATCGAGCCTGCCAAACATCACTTTTCGATAACTCTCAAGGTTTAAGGCCTAAGTGGCCCAGAAAAAAACTCAGCCTGTGTTTATCTAGACAACCTCTTGACCAATTTTACTCATATTCAAAATTATTGTTTAAGATTGACTACCAAATATTATCAAAATCGGCCGACAGACTCGGTTTAGATATAAGTTTAGTTTTTCTTGGATGTACAGAACCCTAAAAAGAGAAATATAGGTACAATTTGCTATAAACTATCTCTAATTGTGAAATTACAGTTAATAACAATAAATCGAAGCCCTTCAAGTGCCCCGTTTCCGCCGGGAACAGAACCCACTACCCACGGATGCGTGACTGATACCCGATAGGGGCCAGTCACGACGACTTGCGACCTGGCTTAAGTCATGAGATTCCAGAAGCGATTTCAGCGCCGAAAACATGTTACGGTTTCAAAATGTAGTTCTTCAAGTATAACCATAGAGCATTGCAGCCTTCATAACATTTAAAAATAAATAATATTTAAAAAATAATAAAAAACACGCTTTTATAGCTAACCGAACTAAAAAATAGAAAATAATTTTCAATTTCAAAGTGTTTATATTACAGTAGTATAAGATCGAAAAATCAATCATTTTTTTTTTTTTTAAATCCTTGGGTTGCTTGATGAAGTAAATGTAATAATCATTCTGTTGGCAACTATCTATGAGAGAAGAGTTACTAAAAGCAGTAAAATACAACCCACGCTTTAAAAAAAAAAAAACTGATTGATTGTTCGATCTTCTACTGTAATATAAACTCTTTGAAATTGAAAATTATTTTCTATTTTTTAGTTCGGTTAGCTATAAAAGCGTGTTTTTTTATTTTTTAAAAATAATATTTATTTTTCATTTTTTAGTTCGATTTATCTCTGTCTCTCTCTCTCTCTCTCTCTCTCTCTATATATGCAAAGTTTAAAATTAATCAGACTTCTGGAAATTGGTGAAAATTATGCTCAAAGATTCAGTTACATACATACATACATACATAGATACAACCCAAGCTAATATAAAAGCGTGTTAATAAGTAAATTTTGTAAAAATTTAAAAACCCCCATCGCAATTAAACAGCTCAACCGATTTTAATAAAACATGTCTAAGAACCATCGCTAGGAAACCTGCTTTCAAATAAAAAAAACCGCATTCATATCGGTTCACCCGTTTAAGAGCTACGCGGTGCCACAGACAGACACACAGACACACTCCTCATTTTGCGTCGGGAGTTAAAAAACACCCAACAAAAAGCTTTCAATAAAAAGTACTATGCGCATTTTTGTCTGTTTAATTAAGTCTGAAACTCATTATTATCTCCTAACTCCTAATCGATAAGGAGTGCTGTGGCTGTCATCATCAGCTCACGAGCATGAGGTGATGACTCCCATGCACAAACACATGAATAAGTTATGAAAATTTAACAAACACACTGAACGTGCTATTCATTTGTGTGGATTTATCTCTATTTCTCTGAGTTTCCATCATCATATCCTGACTTGGTGAATATAGGACCACCTTGGGAGTACCACACATTCATACATTTTTTTTTCTAATTAGTTTACAATTGACGGAGATATCGGTGAACATATATAAAAAAATACATACATACATACAAAAAACATATTTTTCTGTCGGTTAATAAAATCTATTCAGACTCGAAACGGTTAAGAGCCCCTACAAGTTTCGGGGACCAAAAACAGAAAGCAGTACTTTTTCCAGCTTAAACCAATAACTATTGAGATATACTTTGACTACTTAAAATGGCGACATCGGTTTCAATACAAAGCAGCCCGAATAGCACTTCTCTTTACTTCAAATTCCTATGGTCTTCGGATACTACCTCGTATCATCATCATTATCAACAACCTACTGCAGTCCACTGCTGGACATAGGTCTCTCCCATGGCACGCCACTGAGCCCGGTCTTCGGCTCTCCTCATCCAGTTTCTGCCAGTCTTCCTCATCAAGTCGTCGCTTCACCTAGCCAGAGGGTGCCATACACTACGTCTGGCAAGACGCGGTCTCCACCTCGCATATCTACTGGTAATTGGTTTTCCTTCAAAGAAAGCTGTACCTAATCTTTTATTTTTTAAAGTTGTCTTCTACTTATGCCACACGTGAACCTAAGCTTTTATTGCCGGGCACTGGTGCAATACGAACAGTAACTAACGGTCAAACAAAGGTCACTTCGGAAATCTGATATTAATATTGAATGGCAGCTCTTGGCAGCTGATATACGGAGAACGGAGCCGTTAGCGATGTAATCTGGCTATTGTGAGCTTGGCCATAGATCTGGATGTAGAAGAGTAGCACGCATGTCTTCCAAATCAAAAGATAGGTGGCTGGGCGAGGTATGCAAAGTTTGAGGCGAAAAGAGGCAACCTTTTGGAGATGAACATAATGATACTCGTAGCTATTTGACAGGCATTGAATGGACCCGTTAGAGATAGTGGGCCTTATTACATAAAAACTAAATTAGTCCTGGTTTAAACCCGAACTACGTAGTCTAGGTTTGTAGCGGTATTTATGTTATATACAACTTTAATACAAAGGCAGATGGGTTGTTTTCCGAAGTCAACTCTAGAGCTAGATAGTTTGATATTATGTCAAAAATGTCAAAGTCTCGGACTATCCCTGGTTTTTCCTAAACTAGGCAGCCCCCTAATTTTACAATGGTCTAAAAATTGACAGTTGATTGCTTGTTGGATAGAAGTTTGCATCTAGATTGTGATGTGACACTCTGACACAAGATCCGTCAGTTTGACACGTCGGAAATATGTGTAGTTTAGAAAATAAACCATCTGCATTTGTGTTAAAGTTGTATATACTTTAATACCGTGACAAACCTAGACTACTTAGTTCGGGTTTAAACCAGGACTAACTTAGTTTTTTTATAATAAGGCCGAGTATGTATAATCTGACAATTAAGAGTTTTTTTAAAAGTAAAAATTGAAAATAGTGTTTCAGGGCAAACTTCTCAAAGGCAATAACTTTTTTTTTTTTTTTTTTTTTACTAGGTGCTTGACTGACTGCATTTTTTTTTTTTTTTTTTCGAATGGATTTTAATGCAGTTGACCGCCTGGGGTCATGACTGCGTTACCGGGCTTTTGGTGAGCGCGGATGGCGCTCAACCTGCAAAGTTAGGTTGGGGCAACTAGCACAAGGGCACCACTTAGGTACGGACCTCGGCTTGGGCTGTTGCCGGTTGGGGAGGAACGGGCAAAACGCCCCGGAACATGCTTGTACCGGTTTAGGCGTAGGGTACAGAAGGTACTTAGAAGGTTCGTCGACCTCGCCGGCGAGGTCGGTGCAAAGGTAGAGTGTTGTCTCTGTCTTGACTGGATGACGTCACTACCGCATTTGCGGTAGTGATAGGGTCATCAGGATCACCAAGAACATGTCTTGGTCTACGGAGGGACTGATCAGAGGGAGGCTCTGTGGGGTAGTCGGGGATGGAGGATATGAGAGGGTTGGTATGATTTATTGCCAGGTCATAATGCCGCCGGGAGGCGAGCTTCATGAAACTGGCAATCGACTCTAAATCTAGGTCGCGGTGGAGGTCTACATTGCGTACGTACCAAGGCGAACCTGTGGCCTTACGCAAGAAACGGTTTTGGACTACTTGGATCTTTCGGACATGTTGGGAATGAGCAAACACCACAGAGGCGTATGTCATGATAGGTCGTATGCAAGTTTTGTAAAGTGTCACCTTATTTCTAAGGGACATTTTACTCTTCTTGCATACGAGAGGAGTAAGACGACCGAGAATGAATTTAGCGTGATTGCTAACTTTTTTGATATGAGGGAGAAAGGTCAAGCGACTATCAAGGATCACTCCCAAGTAACGGGCTGACTTTACCCAGGGAATGGGTTTGTCAAAGAGATGGATCGCACGGGGTGTAGGGCGCCCCCGCGAAAAGTACACTGCTGCACTCTTCGTTGGGTTTACCTCAATGCGCCATTTGCGGAACCATGCACCTAGTGCAGTGAGAGCGGATTGCAGTCTTATACACACCCGATTCGGATTCCGATCCGATGTATATAGGGCTGTGTCATCCGCGAAAAGGGCGATTTCCACTTGATGGTGGGACCGGGGCATATCGCTAGTATACAGCGTGAATAGAAGGGGGGCGAGGACGGAGCCCTGGGGGACTCCGGCTCTTATGGGATGCGGGTCGGAGAGCGTACCTTCCACGCGATAGCGAAAGCTACGATTTTGGAGGTAGTCTCGTAGGATGAGCACGAGTCTATCTGGTACTCCGAATTTAGAGAGCTTGTAAATCAAGCCGTTGTGCCAGACTTTGTCGAAGGCTTTCGCCACGTCGAGGAAGACAGCTCCCGTACCCGCAGGCCAGGTATGATTGAATTTGGATAGGACATGCTCCGTGATGCGAAGCACTTGTTGGGGACATGAGTGTCTGGCTCGAAAGCCAAACTGCTCATTCGGGAGGAGCTTTAGCTCATTGACAATGGACCAGAGCCGGTTGAGGAGGAGACGCTCATATATCTTCCCCAGGGAACTGAGGAGACTAATAGGGCGGTAGCTCGAAGGCTGTGACTGATCTTTGCCTGGTTTTCGAATACCAATGACATTGGCTTCTTTCCAGGCATCGGGGAAGGTGCAAGTGGACATAGCCGCATTAAAGATGCTGACTAGAAGATAAATGAGTGCAATAGAGAACTGCTTGAGTACTCTATTGCTGATGCCGTCGGCACCAGGGGCTTTCCTAGGATGAAGATCCTTGATAATCGAAAGTACCTCTGAGGCTTTAATCGGGGGTAGGGCTGGGGCGGAGGGGGGCTGAGAGATGAGCCTTTCGACTTCGCTGTTCACCGTATCGAGGTGCTCAGGGTCTACAGGCTCAAGACTGGGAGAGCATTGAGCTTCGAGAGTTTCAGCCAGGCAGTTGGCTTTTTCATCGTCATCGAACGCGGGGGGTAGATTAGGACGGATGAGAGGGGGCATAGTGGCGACCTCGTCTGATTTCATGGATCGAGCCAAGTTCCAGTAAGCCAGATGACTTGGCCCGATCCCCGAGAGCAGAGTATCCCATTCGCGATCGCGGTGTTCCTGAATGCGCCTCCTGACATCCCGGTGCAGGCGGCGCATCCTGACACGATTTTCGAGAGTGGGCCAGGCACTGTAGTGGCGAGTCGCCGCGTTCGACTCCGTGAGCAACCGCCTCAGTTCATCTGGCAGGGCAAAGCGACGGTCATCCGTCACTGGGACCTGTTTCGATGAAGCGCTAACAGCGGCTGAGACATGATTGGTCAGGGAGTTGATCGCGATAGTGACATCGTCAGAAGAACTAATATCATCGGGGATTCGATCCAAGTCTGGCGAGTGAATAGACTTGAGAGCTTGCTCAAGCTTATGCCACTGCACCACGGTCTTGGTGGGGGCAGAGGGGTCGGGGGGTGGGCCTAGTTTCATGAGGACGGGGCGGTGGTCAGAGTCAAGCTCCTGGAGGACTTCTATAGAGCGCAACCGGAGGGTTGTGTTCTTAAAGAGGGCAATATCCAAGATGTCAGGACGGTGTCCTATAATGACAGGATAGTGAGTCGGGGACAAGGGAGGGATAATATCAAAGTTTAAATTGTCAACTAGTCTGTCAAGTTTGATTCCATTTGGATTGTTGGCAACACAATTCCAAAGGACATTCTTAGAGTTGAAGTCACCCGCCAGTATGACGGAGCTTCCAAGATTTAAGAGAGCTAAAAGATCGCTTCCAAGTAGTGTTTTGCTAGGAGAGAGATAGCACGAGGCTATAATGATCGAAGGATGACCGGTCATCGCGAGTCTACACACAGAGGCTTCTAAGTCAGTCAGGGGGGGGGTATCGAGAGGAATGCAGTGCAGAGACCTCTTGTAGTAAATGACTGTACCGCCTTTGGCGTTTTGTCTGTCATTACGAACCATCTGATAGTTAGCAATTCTAGGATTGCGATGGGCGGGTTTCAAGAAGGTCTCTTGCACTAGCATAACATCGATTTGGTGTCTAGCCAGAAAGTCTTGAACTAAAACGCGTTGTTTAGCAAGACCGTTAGCATTAAAAAATGCTAACGAGACGGAACGGGGTTTTAATCTTTGCTTTTGTACTAACATATTAAGATCTAGTAGAGGGGTTGCTGAGGGCTTCGATAAGAGAGGAGTTTGCCTCAAGGAGGATGACTCTCTCCACCGCAGAGTTAGCCTCCCTAAGTCCGCGCGCGAGTGCGCGGATCTTAGAGAGATCAAAAGACGTAATAAATGCAATGTCAGCTGCTAAGTCAGACTGACACATTTTGGTAGGCCTAGAGGAGGCAGGGGGGGGCGAGGGGTTAGCGGTCGGCTCCTGCGGGCTACGAGGAGGGGAGGGCTTTGCCTGAAGGGCTCGGCTGGTGTAAGGGAGGGCCTTTGCCCATGCGGAGGCAGTGGGCGCAGGGGGGGAGGGGACCACGGCCAGCTTAGGAGCGGCTTGAGTGTATTGGGGGGTGGGGGGAGGTACACGGTCGGGGAACCTCTTTGCCACCTTTCTGTTGTTTGGCGCTTTTGGCGCCATAGGGCAACCGCGATAGTTCGCGGTATGCCCAACGGCGCGACAGAGCACGCAACTAGGCGGGACAGAGGTGCCGGTCGTGCGGGCACATTCGGACGTGCCATGGTCGCCCAGGCACTTAACGCAGCGAGGACGTGCGTTACAGTTTCTAGCCGAGTGACCATAGAGTTGACATCTATGGCACTGGCTAGGGGACGCGTTTTTATATGGGGTCTCTACCCTGAGGCCAGAGAGCCCATTAACGGATTTTAAGCCGAAGACGGCTTTGCCTTCCGGCGACAGGTCGAGGATGACCAGGACAAGGTCAAAGGGCGTTTTTGTGCGGGCGCTGTACATACGGTGAACTTCCCGGACGGGGAAGTTCTGCGCAAGCAGATCTGCTTTGATCGAACTCGTGTTGTGTTCCGCAGGGAGGCCGCGGATCACGACACGGAGGAGGCGCTCATCTTCGAGCGCGTAGGTGTGAAAACCTACGGACTCGGAGCGAAGAAGGGCTGTCATCTTACGGTGATCAGCAGAGGTCTGCAGCTGTACTTTGATGCCATCTTTTGTGCTGCGGGCACTGGTGTAATGGATATTCCTCTCTCTGAGGAGAGAGGAGACATTGTCCCACTTTTCCTTCTCGCGAAGGAAAAGGGGCGGGGGTGGCTTCTCCTTGGAGGTAGTCGCGGGGGGCGAGGAAGAAGCCGGGGGTGGAGTGGGTCGGGTTGTCGCAGGAGCGATCACAGTTTTGGCTGGAGGGGCGTTTTTGACAGAGGCCTTCTTCCTCTTTCCCCCTGTTATGACGATGTAATCGTCGTCTGAGGAGGACTCAGCAGGGGGGGAGAGGTGCAAACTCTGATTGAATTCCATTTCTTGGTCATCGACCGCAGGAGCCGGGTCCGGGGACTCCGGGGAGTCCGGGATGTTGGAGGCGAGTGAGGCCTGAGGGGCTTCGAATGGGGCGTAGTTCAATGCCTGAGTGGCAGGGACCGAGGCGGGAGCTGAGAGCAGCTCCTGTACCACGTTAGGGTACGAAGTAATGAGAGCTTGGAGTAAACTCCGGACGGAGTTTACATCCAGCTTGGAGATGTCCATATTCTCTGCCGGGGGGTGAGACCGGCAGATGTGTAAAGCGAGTGATCCGCCCTGTCGGGGTAGACAGGGCGGGGTGAGGCCTGGGTGTCCTACCTAATTAGTGTGTCCCTTTTACCGCTCTTACGGGGTAAACGGGGTGTGGACTAACCGATATCTGGAGTCGACTAGGGGAGACCCCAAGGCCGGTGGTTCCAGACCCAGCCGGATTCCGTGTTCCCCTGAGGGAGGAAAACGGGCGCTCCGGGGCAACGCCCAACCTACTTGGTATAACACCGCAAGGTATCCGTAGGTTGACCACTAAGCGTGGATTTCCTATTTAAGTGTCTAGAAACAGGATTCCGCCCTGAAAAGGGCAGCTTCCTATGATAGCGAAGACGCACTCAAAAGTGCGGATCGACTTAGTCGATCAACACAACAAGAGTAGGTACAGCGTACCTACTACACGCGCGCACGATGCGGCTCGGCGGGCGGCGAATCTGCAACAGAAAGCAGAGCGAGTTGTAGTTGAGTAGGTACGGTGTAGGTACGACGCGGCCGGCTCAGGAACCGGCAGGCGATGCGCGCCGCTAGGAGGCGCAAGGGAGCGCGCGGGCGGCGGGGCAGCGGGGCGGCGAATCTGGAACAGACAGCGGAGCGAGGTTAGCACGTGTGGCTAGCGCGCGGTCCGGCGGCCGAATCCTATGAGTATTACTGACTGCATTGCTATGTATCACCAATTTATATAGCAAGTCTAAGAATTTAAATTTTGATGAAACTCGATGTAAATTATGAAAAATAATAGTCAAACATACGGTTTTACGTGAGCACAAAACACAAGATTTTGGAGATGTTCGTTTATCCAACTGATAACGAATAAAAATCCGTCCCTCGTTGTATGGAGCCAGCATTTCATAATAAGCTGATTACCTTATAATTTTGTTCTACAAATCTTTTGAAAAATTTGAATATTTCTAATGCGTAGAAAACTAAACACGATTCATCAATATTCATAAAATCTTTCAAAGATCAATTTGCCAAAATTGTGCGCGCCGCTTAGGCTACAGGTGAGATGTGTCGACGAGTGACGAGCGACGAGAAACGGTAGTGCATTGAGAATCCCCTATTTTTCCATTCGTTCTGATGTCTGTCTATCTGACGACCTCTGTGGCGCGGCTGGCGAAGCTTGGCCTGCGACGCAGGAGGTTGCGGGTTCGATTCCCGCCTCGGAACAAATATTTGTGCGATCGCAGATATTTGTTCAGGGTGTTCTGGGTATTTTCTATGTATAATAAAAAATATCTATCTATGTAATATATTGTATTAAGTATATCAGTGATCTAGTACCCATAACACAAGCTCTGCTTAGCTTGAGGCTAGATAATGTTGTGTGAACTGTCCAGTATTATTTATTTTTATTTATTTATTTATCATAATTTTACGAAGCTGACTGTATAAAAGCAAGAGATGACGAATTTACCCTACATTTTTTCGGTGACTAATTTACCCGATGACGAAAGACCCTGACCCTTCCTATCTCTATACCAAAAGCAATCAAGAAATGCTTGTTCACCTCACCATAGCTCCATAGCATTCCTTAACATTACCGCACTTCCTATTACGGTGTGGAATACCTACCGAGGTACTAGCAAATATTCTGCGATTTCGCCACTGTTCTCTCTGCAAATATCTTATTCCCAAATTACTACAGGATATCCTCGGGATGAAGGTAAATAGTAAAGTTGGCTTACTCGCAGATTAATGCGGGGTTCTTGTCATAGAATAACGTATTGTTAGTATACCCTATGTCGAATGTGTAGGATTCCGCCTTATAGTCGGGGTAGGCTTGACCTTGTGCTGTGGTTAGGAAATGTGCATTTAGTTTCGTACAATGTAGAGTATATACCTGTAATATAGCGTTTTTTTATATACTACTTGGAATGACGGATCAAGCAGATGGCCCACCAGATGTTAAGCGGTACCCTCTGCCTATGAACAGTGCATTGTCACATAGGCCACGTCCACCTAGGACGCACCCTCTGTGGCATTGCACCGCGCCCGCCACCCTGAGACATAAAGATGAAAGTCTCATGTGCCTGTAATTGCTCCGGCAATCACATCCTTCAATCCGGAACACAGCAATGCGAGCACTACTGCTTTGCGGCAGAAATAGGTAAGGTAGTAGTTCTTCCCCGGACGAACTCTTTCACAAAAAAGCTCTACTAGTACTAAAACAACCTGTTGTTTACAATGATACAACTACTTGTTTACAATGATATAAACTAAGTATATCAAGCTCTTTTAAGCCCCCATTACATAACACCATACATAAGTATAGAGTGCACGCATACTTATTGCACAGACGATACTGTTCGACGTGTGGATGGGAATGCGTGCCTTGGGAGAGGCCTATGTCCAGCAGTGGACTTCTGTAGGCTGATGATGATGATGATGATGATGATGATGATGATGATGATGATGATGATGATGATGATGATAATGATGATGATACTGCACAGGCTGGTATGTTTTGGCAGAGTACAAATAATTTGATTTGTACATTATTACTGAAATTTCTCTAATAAATGGTCTAGCAATTCACGCTGGCAATTATTGGATGACCATTTTCAGTTTATTGCTCCAATACAAATGGACATCAGCCAACTATTTTCGAGTATTCATTTCATACTCGTTTGCGGTTGAACTCGACTTAATGATCAAATAAACCACAAAACAGTTATTTAGGAACGTTGTATAAAGTTTAATCATCCATTATCATCATCAGCCAACAGAAGGCCACTGCTGGGCATAGTTCTTACCAGAAGGCTACGACAAAAGGTCTTAAGCCGCGTCCATTGTTTTCCTGCGACCTTTATAAGACACTAGCGACTCGCCCCGGCTTCGCACGGGTAGCCCCCGGTGACCCCTCCTACCCCCCTCCTAACCCTCCCCCCTATGTCAATATCCTGGTTCTAAGCTACCTCCCCACCAATGTTCAGCCAAATCGGTTCAACTGTTCTTGAGTTATAAGTGGTGTAACTAACACGACTTTGTTTTATACAAGGTGTATCGTAATTCCCCTATAAGCCCGGGGGGGGCTTATTTAGACCAAACATTTGAATACTTTTACGTGTGCAAAGGTCCCATACATCGTATTTGAAATTCCCATACAAAAGTAAAACTATTGTTATCTTAGTAAGTTTGTGACAACCCTAAGTCTTTGTTTACTACGAGTGGGTACCTATTTGCGAAGGTATCCAGCTGTAACTCACACACGCTTACTGCTATCGCATGGGACCCACATGCCACACGCACTTCAATCCTTTCACCACACTGGTTCTTTCACAATTGGTGGCTAGACCCTTTTTTAACCTCTGCCTTTTACAACGCATTACCTCATAGGTCATGTCCACATAGGACGCGCCCTATGTGGCATTGCACTGCGCCCGCCACCCTGAGACATAAAGACGAAACGTCTCATGTGCCTGTAATTTCACCAGCACCCATACCCTTCAAACCGGAACACAGCAATGCGAGCACTTCTACTTTGCGGCAGAAATAGGTATGGAGGTGGTCGTCTTCCCCGGACGAACTCATACAAAAAAGCTCTGCTAAATCAGGTAATACCTACCTAATACCTACTGCTTTTCAGGGACACCTACTTTACTAGGATTACCTACTTCAAGCAGGTTTCTGAACTAATGCAGGGTAACCGGGAAAGTACCATTAACACGAAGTAGTAGGTATTAGTGGTAAGAAATCACGATCAAATCTATCATTTTTAGGTTGATAATACACACTAAGTAGGTAGGTACCTATGAAGGAACCTATCGAAGTCGAAGTAAAATATCACTTAAGTTTTCACTCATAAAGAAACAACTAGGTACCTAGGTACCTACCTTCCTAGGTAGGTATGAAGATAAGTTATGGTTTATGATGAATTAAGTAGGTACGTACCATTTTTCTCTCCTAGGCAGTAAGTAGGTAAACGGCTAATCCTTGAGTTGGTCTTATCACTTACACTGGTTATTTACAATCTCAAATGGGTTTTGACATACCTAATTGATTGTAGGTAGATATCACTGGGTTATTAACAACTGCATTTGACACGATTTTATCACTGTGGAAGGATCCCGTCGAGTGAAGACGGTTCACCATCCCAAGGAAGCAGCCGTACGAAGGCACTGTTCGCCCGGGATGACGCTCTCTGTACATCTCCCGAGCTGCCACTAAACTGTTAGGTATTTGATGCTCCACCAACACTCAACATCATGTCATAGTACCTATTCGGCGTTTGAATACATAGTCAAACTTGCGAACTTGCCACGAACGAATGCTAGATGCAACTGACGTGAAAATCGAAGTAAAACTCGTTAAAAATACTTTAGGCGTTAAACATTTTTAGGGTTCCGTAACTACCTAGATAACCCACGATAGCCAACTAGGTTTCAGTTCGAAGTCAGGAGGGTTCATCAGTGAATGAGAGTGAATGCAAAACGCGACTAGGTAGGTAGGCATTTACCTAGGTACTGATGACACGAGTAGTACGAGATGAGGTAGGTACTACGAGGTAAGTACCTACATGGTACCTAATACGAGGGTATTAAAGTATGTAGGTATGCAATTTAGTTAGGTATGCTTTACCTGTCTTATTAGGTAGGTACTTACTTATGAACCAACCAGCAATAAATTACCTAATTAAATCACCTTGCTTCCACCTTCCTACCAACTTCAAAGTAGGTAGCTCAGTACCAAGCTAGTGTACCTGCAATAAAATAAGTAACTAGGTACCTACAACATACCTACTTCGTGTGCATCTTCCCATGCATAGGTTTGATAGAATAGGTATGTTACCTACTACCTATCACACCAACTCGAGCACAATCACAATGTTGACTCTTATCAAAAGTACCTACTTACCTAAGTAAGTAGTTTAGAACCTACCGAACATTATTACTTTACCTACCTGATTAGGTACTTACTTACTTGGTAACTACTAAATCACTTGGCTTGGCACTGTCTTACTAACTAGGTAAGTACCTTAATTGTGTGTAAAAATTACGACGGAACCACTAAACAAAAAAGCGGTATGTCAAATAACTTCATGGTTGTTCGCTGGTGCGCGCGGCTTCCTTTGATAACGCCGGCTTTCGGCGAACGCGGGCCTCTTTGACACTATGAAAGAAATACCGCCAGCCAATCATATCACAAGGACCATCAAAGACACTTCCCCATTTGGTAATGATTGGTTGTTTCTTAGTTTATTGCACCCAATTAAAGTAGGTCATTCTGTTTGATTTGTAGATAAGTTAACAGACAAGTCAAATTTTGAGTTTAGTGCCTACAAAATTACAGTTCATTATTTTTAATAATTTTATTTGTTAACTCTTGTCAAATTACTACAGTGAAACAATCTTGGTTGTAACCCTACGTGTTTTAATTTCGAGAAATACAAAACTACCTAAATGTACTTTTTTTACATAAATAATTTACTTCTCGTAATCAAACTTAAAAATTATTTGGATAACAAAATAATAATGTCACCTACATTTTAATAAGATCTTTAAAAGAACATAATTTACTCTCTGAGGCACTCGATGTCTCTCAATAGTTAGGCACTTTTCTAATAGGTGCCAGTTCTGTTATTTCATCTAGAGTTCACTTCTAAAGGTCAAATAAACAGCTGTAACAGGGCTGCTTCATGTTGTGGTAGGTACATTTCTGGAGGAAAGTTTACGAGGCATTTCATGAATGAAAAACTTCGAAATTGGAAAACTCGTAGAACAAACGGTGTTCACCATGACATGCGGAATACCCTCCCCCCGGCCTTATAGGGATATTATGTTACATCCTGTATATCCATAGATTTGGTCTATCTCCATAGTTCAATAATTAGCACTGAATAGAATCACAGCAGTATTCACATTGCTTTAAACTGAGACAATGCTGTATAGCGGTTTCTTACAGCCTGCCGATGCCGTTTGAGTAGGAACAAGGAGAAAAACAGAAGTTATTCCGAAACCTGGAAAAAACTACTTGAGTAAAAGCTTTTGCGCTATAATTTCTTCTCTCTGTAATGTCAGAGACAGGAAATTATAGCCTCTACCCCTTCTACCTCTCTCCCTCCTCCCCCTATTTCTCCTTCCCTTTACCCCTCTAACACCTCCCTCCAGCATCAATCCACACACATAAATTATCATCAAAAATTACACATATAACTTGAGCGTAGCCACTAAATGCTAGCGCTTAACTGAGGCAGTCCCTGAGGCATGGGAGCGGTACCGGAGGGGTGTTTTCGTAACGTCAAACTGAAGCGTGGCTTCATGTCATCTGATAATTTTGAGAGACGAAAATACCCCTCCCGTACCGCTCCCATACCTCAGGGACTGACTCGGTAAGCGCTAGACCTGTAATAAAACATAGTATATACAGCACTCTGTCGCTTCCTGTTAGTCAAAGAATTACCGGGATCGAATCAGTAGTCCCGGAAATTACCCTCTATACAAACAAACAAACTTTACCTCATTATGTTATTAGTATAGACTGTAACTAGGGCACTTTTACGACAAATTCACATCTCAAAAAGAAATCGTCTTTTTACTTGAGATACGAATTGCACCTAATTGTACCAATCCATAAAAACCTATACAATGGCTTCTCATATTATTTAGCAGCTGTGCCTGTGGCATTGACGCCAATTTCAAACCCTTGGAGAAATAATAAGCTATGGAGCAAGTAAGCCTATATAGATATGAACGAATATTTTACTATAAAAAAAAACTTTCGTGAATCATATCAATTATATTATAAAAACGGGAAATTATATGAACGAATACTTTTACACAATTCTTTTCGAAAAAAAAATGACTTTGTAGTTAGGATTTTATCCCCAATATAACATTTTATAATATTAGTGGTCGGAACCGTGTGCTCATCACAATGAGCCTAAACACGACCAGTCTACTATTATCCATCGAGGAGTTCCGTTGTCCACCTTCCGTCTCTCGCTGTCACCACCATATTGTATTGCCATCGGAACTTGACAGGTATGCCAAATTTCAGGTCAATTGGATATCGAAAAGTCACCCATGAAATACTCAATTCCTCATGTATCCCATCATAAGAACCAGATTTTGATGTAAAATCACCAATCTGGAAAAACATCATGCCAAAGTTCCAAATCGTTTCATAAATGACGGAGATATGAGGTAACAAATATATACAAAAAAAAAACAAACGGTTTGAGAACCTTCTCTTTTTTTTAATTCGGTTATAGAACCATCAGTTTTGAATACCAGATACTGACTATATCACAGCTTTTAGGGTTCCGTAACAAAAATTACGGAACCCTTATGGATTCGTCATGTCTGTCTGTCTGTCTGTCTGTCCGTGTATGTCACAGCCACTTTTTTCCGAAACTATAAGAGCTATGCTGTTGAAACTTGGTAAGTAGATGTATTCTGTGAACCGCAATAAGATTTTCAAACAAAAATAGAAAAAAAACAATAAATTTTTGGGTTTACAACCCCATACTTAGAACTGAAACTCAAAAATCTTTTTTTCATCATACCCATACGTGTGGGGTATCTATGGATAGGCCTTCAAAAATGATATTGAGGTTTCTAATATAAATTTTTTCTAAACTGAATAGTTTGCGCGAGGGACACTTCCAGATCCACATCTTTCCGAGATCTAGAAGTAGTTTTTTTGAATACACTATTATTAAAACATCGATCAAAGTTACAACGAACTACAAGAACTTTTATACTATGTTACTTGCTGCTACGGAACCCTTCATGGGCGAGTCCGACTCGCACTTGGCCGCTTTTTTATTATATTAGTTTCTCTTGGATCTTGATGTGCGTTTTTATTATTTTTTCGACTAAAAGAAGGGCAAAATGGCGCGCATTGAGAGAGACCTACCCAACAGTGAAGTAAGTATAGGCTGATTATTACTACTCTGGGCTCATGCCCCATTTCTCATACATTATACAGCACTATTGTTGAACCGATTTACTCACACCATATTGACGAGTTGCCGTTTTTAACAGTGGGAATACAAAAAACGGTAAATAGTTAGAACGTTAATTAAACTGCCTATTGAGAAACGTGATTTATCGGTTATTGTAGAGCGTTAATACCATGAATGTAGTAGTACATGGATTGAGTGCTAAAATAGCATAGTGTTCCTTCTTACTCCTATCCTAGAAGATAGCTTGCTATCCTATGTTAGAGAGAAACAAATATATTGTCACACGACAGTCGTTTTTCCGTTCCGTACCCTGAATATTGGCACCATGCATATACATCTTCCTAGATCAGGGGTCACCGAATGGCAGACCGCGGTCCGCATGCGGACCGCCGACCCATCTCGTGCGGACCGCGAGAAAACGGAAACTGCACTCCACTACACACTACGTAATTTAATAAAAATGTTTACCCTGCTTTATCTTTGTTGATGTCATTTCGAAAACGGCCGGGCGGAGTCCAGCTTACAAGCGAGAGAGAGTTCGCAGATTGGGAATGCGTGGATTGTCGCGATGGTGAAGCGCGCGGGGCGTCGCGAGGGCGGGGGTGGGTAATCACGCCATAGTCCAGGATTTAATGTCATTAGCTTGCACTAATTTGACTCCAAATTTCAGACAGATAGTCCGCAACAAGAAATGTCATTTTTCTCATCATTGATTTGTAAAAAAGTACCTTTTTATTGCCGTAATTACATGTTTTTAATAAATAACTGTGCGGACCTCGACGGTCATTTCATTTCTTTAAACGGACCCCGAGCGAAACTAATCGGTGACCCCTGTCCTAGATTGTTACCATGAATGTAGTAGTAATTTGACATTTGGCCTGGTACGACTTACACAAATAAGAACAGATAGATTTATGCTTGTCTCATTCCAACACATGAATACATTCATATAAAAGTATGAGACTAGTATAATCGATACCGTTTCGTTTTTAGCCTTAGTTAAGCCTTAGTCCATCTTCCTAGGTTAATACTTAGACACAGTATCTCACGTAAGCGAGACCGACGGAGACCACGTATAGCCGTTTGTTATGCTGAGCACGGACCTTCTTTGCACAGAACTGTACACAACACAAAACTTAAATATGTCGTAGTGAAGAAGATTCACCAGCAGCTCACCTTCGTGATACCAAGATACGAGATGGCAAAGACCTGCTTCCGTCTATTTCTAAGTCCTAATGCATAGTAAACGAACTCAGTAAACGTAATGCAGCCTCTCTGCATTGATGTAGTCAGTGTGAGGTATGAAACTCCTTAAACGACTTAGATATAGGCGGAAGCAGGTCCTTGGCATCACGTATGTTGGTATCACGAAGGTGAGCTCCTGGTGAATCTTCTAACACTGCGACAAATAAATACGTCGTGTACCCACCTACTTGTTCAATATTGTCTGTAAAATGTTTACCTATAGTAAAATTGTATTGTTTGAAAACAAATTACTCTGTTTACGATCTTTATGCACCTCTACCATTAGAACTCAGACCTTCTCCCGGTTAAAAAAACCGGTGTGGAGAAAGGATATAATGTGTGCGCCACATAGAGGTTCCTTATAAGGAATAAACTGAGGGATAGAGAACGGCATGTGACCCACAATGAACGAAATGCGGATAGGTTTTGTCAAATGCCTTCGGCATGCGACTATAAGAATGGACAAAATGTGGATATGTTTTGTTAATTTATTATTGACTAGCGACTCGTCCCGGCGTCGCACGGGTAGTTTCAGGATGAAAAACAGCCCCCCCTTTCCTATCCCATCCCCTGGTAGCCTATGTCACTCAGGGTGAATGTAGCTTTCCAATGGTGAAAGAATTTTTTAAATCGGCCCAGTAGTTTTTGATCCTATTCATTACAAACATAAAAACATACAAAAATAGGTACAAATCTTTCCTCTTTATAATATTAGTGTAGATGTGTTATTTATGAGTATATCAAGCGTAGAGTGTGCTGCCTTATGAACTTTTGATGATTCTCTCTAGCATCTTACTTTTGACTGCCTACCTAAGGTTTTTAAGTTGGTTTTTCTTTTTCCTTTGAATCAGCTTCCACTTGTTCTCGAGGCACCACACAGGCGCTCCCCAACTAGTAGTAAGAAGGATTATCAACAAAAAAAACAGACCGTGTTTGTTGCCTGATTCTTCTAGGTCTGGTTGCGTTGGAACAGGAGTAAATGTAAATTTATTTTTTAAGACGACTCAAAATGATTCTTGTGGTTTCATTGAATAAAATCCTTTTTGACTTTTGACTTGACTTTTTAAATGCCTGCGAAGCTTTTGGTTATTTAGACTGTCGTCTTCGTCGATATATCCTACACATAATATCATTACAAATTATAATAGTAATTCGTTATCAACCGCTTTATGACAAACAAAGTTAAACCACCCAATTACGAATCTGTCCTACACCGAACAAAGGAATATCTGCTCCATAATAGCCCAATAAACACAAATTAGCAAAATTATCCTTGCGCCAATTAAACCGATTCGAACCCTAATTGGTCTAGCGAATGACTAGAATAACACGTAATTCAACTTTAAAATTAGATTGTATCCTCGGATGAAGAACAGATTGTATCTAATTATGAGCCCTAATGGGACCTGACAGCTGATCTGCGTTCCATTTCTAAAGTTTTGGGTTCGTTTCGAGTCTGGATGCTCCCATTTCGTCCGTGTCAGCTCGCGCGACGTCTCACTTTACATTATCTATAGTTTCAGTAGAATTTCGTGTTTTAATTAGTAGTAGTAGAGCTTTTTTGTGAAAGAGTTCGTCCGGGGAAGTTCTAACACCGTACCTATTTCTGCCGCAAAGCAGGTGCTCGCATTGCTGTGTTCCGGTTTGAAGGGTATGGGTGCCGGTGTAATTACAGGCACATGAGACTTTTCGTCTTTATGTCTCAGGGTGGCGCAGCTATGCCGCATGATCGCGTCCTAGGTGGACGTGAGCTATGAGGTGATGCATTGTTCATAGGCAGAGGCTACCGCTTAACATCAGGTGGGCCATCAGCTTGAACCGTCATACCAAGATGTGAAAAAAGAACACCTCTGTGGCGCGGCGGGCGAGTAGTCGGCTGAGATGCGAGAGGTTGAGGGTTCGATTCCAGCTGCGGGACAAAATACTCTGCAAAATTTTATTCCGAATCTGGTTGTTGTGGTACCCCATGGTACCACGCAGTGGATCCTAGTGCAGGATCAGGGTATGTGACTGTTGGATGTTGTATTATGTGAAAGACGACGACGAAAGATGTGTGAGGACCTCTGTGGCGCGTCGGGCGAACGTTCGCCTGCGATGCAGGAGGTTGCGGGTTCTATTCGCGCCTCGGAACAAATATTTGTGCGATCGCAGATATTTGTTCACGGTGTTCTGGGTATTTTCTGTCTAATAAAAAATATCTGTCTATGTAATATATTGTATTAAGTATATCAGTTATCTAGTACCCATAACACAAGCTCTGCTTAGCTTGGGGCTAGAAATGTTGTGTGAACTGTATAGCAAAAAAAAATTATTTTGTTCAGCTTGGCCTGACTCCTAAGCGTTTCTTCTAGAAAATGAAAATGGATTGGAAATGTGGATTCAAATTGGTTTCAGAATAGCATATAGTGTATAGCTTATAAATAACTATAAGATAACTGTGAATACTAGATTAATAAAATTAATAAATAAATAAATGCGTTAGTTTTTAACCCCCGACGTAAAAACGAAGGGGTGTTATAAGTTTGACGTGTCTGTGTGTGTGTGTGTGTGAGAGTGTGTCCTTCTGTCCCATCGTAGCTCCCGAACGGACGAACCGTTTTTTTTTTTTTTTTTTTTTGAAAGGTGAATTTGTCGGGAGTGTTCTTAGCTATGTTTGATCAGAATCGGTTCAGCCATTTCAATGGGTGGGGGTTTTTTAATTTTTACAAAATTAATTACTTGTCTTAGTTCAGTGTAATATGTTTAGAATGTATTTTAGTTAAGCATCGGATGCAGGCTTCGCAGAGGATGCTCGTTAGACTTGCTAATTGGTTTAGTTGGGAGTCCAGAGAGCAAGTTGTTGCAACGGAACGAAAATAGATTAATTTAAATGGTTTGTTTAAGCCAGAAAGTTTCCCGTATGAAACGGAGGCAGGATTATGTAATTGTTTGGGTGAAGTTTTTTTTTTATACTACTTGAATGACTGAACAAGCAGATGGCCCACCTGATGATAAGCGATACCCTCTGTCAATGAACAGTGCATTATCACATAGGTCACGTCCACCTAGGACGCGCCATATGTGGCACTGCACTGCGCCCACCACCCTGAGACATAAAGATAAAAGTCTCATGTGCCTGTAATTTCACCGGCAACCATACCCTTCAAACCGGAAAACAGCAGTGCGAGCACTACTGCTTTGCGCCAGAAATATGTATGGTGGTAGTACTTCCCCGGACGAACTCTTTCATAAAAAAGCTCTACTACTACTAAATCAATGGTTAGTATAAGCCAGAAAGCTTCCCGCTTGAAAGGAAGGCAGGAATATGTTATTATTTGGGTGAAGTTTCTGAAAACACCGACAAATATAAAAAAATACTTATAAGAACAAGTCGTTTTTACAAAGGTTACAATATTTCAACTCACGGAAACGTTTGCAACCAATCTATGGTTTGTTATCTGACCCTGAAGTCTGAACTTCAAGCTGATAACAATCTATGGTTTGTTATCTGACCCTGAAGTCTGAACTTCAAGCTGATAACAATCTATGGTTTGTTATCTGACCCTGAAGTCTGAACTTCAAGCTGATAACAATCTATGGTTTGTTATCTGACCCTGAAGTCTGAACTTCAAGCTGATAACAATCTATGGTTTGTTATCTGACCCTGAAGTCTGAACTTCAAGCTGATAACAATCTATGGTTTGTTATCTGACCCTGAAGTCTGAACTTCAAGCTGATAACAATCTATGGTTTGTTATCTGACCCTGAAGTCTGAACTTCAAGCTGATAACAATCTATGGTTTGTTATCTGATCCTGAAGTCTGAACTTCAAGCTGATGACGTCGAAACTAGACAAAATAAGTTCAAGGAAAATATTTAGATCTGCATCTACTTTTCCTTGAACTCAAAAATGTCTAGTATCTCCATCTCTTTAAATGTTGAGAGCTGATGACACTGGAAATGGCTGCACCAATTTCCACGAAACATAGCTGTCATAAAACGACCTCTGTGGCGCGGCGGGCGAAGGTTCGCCTGCGACGCAGAAGGTTGCGGGTTCGATTCCCACCTCGGAATAAATATTTGTGCGTTCTGCAGATATTTGTTCAGGGTGTTCTGGGTAGTTTCTATGTATAATAAAAAAATATCTATGTATGTAATGTTATTGTATTAAGTATATCAGTTGTCTAGTGCCCATAACACAAGCTCTGCTTCGCTTGGGGCTAGACAATGATGTGTGAACTGTCCAGCATTATTTATTTATATATCACATCCTGTTTAGTCAAGCTTTAAAAATGTCTGCTAAGTGTGGCAAAAAAAATCTTCTACTTATATCAACTACGTTAGTTCAATCAAGATATTTTGCATGAAAAATCTCTTTCAGCTAAAATGTTCAACACATACGGTCTACTCTAAGTACCTTCACACAAAAAGCCATTCGGAATAAAATAAATAATCAAAAAAATCGGCAACAAAGGCCTTTTCACAGAAACTACAAAAATAAAAAATCCCTGTTATTCAGTAGCGTGCACTGAATAATATTCGCTCTCTGATTGGCTGTTCTGTTTGCTTTTAATTATCAAAATATCAATCGTTCATTGTTCTGTTACAGATCCGAGAAAAACCGGTCAATGCTGGACTCCAGATAAATTACCATGGATTCTGAGAGGTGAGTTTTTGTGGTTCTGTAAATATTTTTGATGTGAGGAAGTTCCGAGGGAAAATTGAATGGATTTATTTATTTTTTATGGGTTAAAAAAAGAACTACTTGGTACTTGGTTTGGTATTTTAGAGTATCATACTAATGTATGATACTCTAAAATACCAAACTGGGTAAGGTTAAATTAGGAATATTACCTTCCTGTTGCACTACAATATTTGATTCGAACACGTCGAACACACGTCGAACAGTATTGTCTGTGCAATAAGTATGCGTGCACTCTATGCTTATGTATGGTGTTATGTAATGGGGGCTTAAAAGAGCTTGATATACTTAGTTGATATAATTGTAAACAAAACTTAACTCTATATTATAGGTATATTTTGACGACCTCTGTGGCGCGGCAGACGAAGGTTGGCCTGCAACGTAGGAGGTTGCGGTTTCGACTCCCGCCTCGGAACAAATATTTGTAAGATCTGCAGATATTTGTTCAAGTGTTCTGGGTATTTTCAATGTTCAAAAAAAAACTATGCATGTAATGTTTTGTATTAAGTATATCAGTTTATCTAATACCCATAACACAAGCTCTGCTTAGCTTGGGGCTAGATAATGTTGTGTGAACTGTCCAGCATTATTTATTTTATTTTATTGAGATTGTGATCTTTGTAACACTTTCGTAATATAAATTAATAGTTTTTGGTGTGTCCGGCCTAGAATAGACCCCTCCGTCTCCTCCCGTGGATGTCGTAAAAGCCGACTAAGGGACCACCCGGACTTGTTTGTAAGATTCGTTTGTATAAGATTTGTCCTGGCTGCTAGCTTATTAAGGAATGTGTTATTACTGGAAGAAAGCGTTAGCCGTGTCAGTCGTGGGAAGCAATAGCGGCGATGAGCTCACCACTTGTCACTTCTATATTCCACGATGATAGTTGATAGTAGTAGTAGAGCTTTTTTGAGAAAGAGTTCGTCCGGGGAAGTACTACCACCATACCTATTTCTGCCGCAAAACAGTAGTGCTCGCATTGCTGTGTTCCGGTTTGAAGGGGTGCTGGTGAAATTACAGGCACATGAGACTTTTCACCTTTATGTCTCAGGGTGGCGGGCGCAGTGCAATTCCACATAGGGCGCGTCCTAGGTGCACGTGACCTATGAGGTAATACACTGTTCATAGGCAGAGGTTACCGATGGGCCATCTGCTTATTCCGTTATTCAAGTAGTATAAAAATAAAAATGATGCAACCCACTGTGAAAAGGGGCCCATTGAGGCTCTGCCTACCCCCCTTCGGGGAAAAAGGCGTGTGTCTATTTATGTGTGTAAATGATCGAGTAGGAATTCTGTTTTTAATTTTCTTCCGCTGTTGTTTTTCCTATATAAAAATAAATAAATGATTCAAATATGGTAGAACAATATCTAAACCAATTTTGTATAAATGCACGGTGATTGGCTTTTAGAGAGCCTTTGATGGTCCTAACTTGTTTACGTTCCCGCTAGTCACAAGCTTCCGCCTTGCCATGCGAGTGTGCACCGTATATCAACGGGATAGAATCCACGATGTATTCTCAAAGGATAACACAATAAGCCTTCGCTTGATGTCGGAGCCTTGGTCGGCTTAAACACGTGATGTAGACTCTTTGAGAACCTAAACTGGTTAGCGGGATCATCATCATCATTATCATCACCACCCACCATCAGCATTATCATAATCAGCATCATTATCATCACCACCCACCATCAGCATTATCATAATCAGCATCATTATCATCATCATAATTATCATAATCAGCATCATTATCATCATGATAATTATCATAATCAGCATCATTATCATCATGATAATTATCATAATCAGCATCATTATCATCATGATAATTATCATAATCAGCATCATTATCATCATGATAATTATTATAATCAACATCATTCTCAACATCATCATCATCATTATCATCACCACCCACCATCAGCATTATCATAATCAGCATCATTATCATCATGATAATTATCATAATCAGCATCATTATCATCATGATAATTATTATAATCTGCATCATTATCATCATGATAATTATCATAACCAGCATCATTATCATCGTGATAATTATCATAATCAGCATCATTATCATCAAGATAATTATCCTCAGCATCATTCTCAACATCATCATTATCATAATCAGCATCATTTTCATCAAGATAATTATCCTCAGCATCATTCTCAACATCATCATTATCATAATCAGCATCATTATCATCATGATAATTATCATAATCAGCATCATTATCATCATGATAATTATCATAATAAGCATCATTATCATCATGATAATTATCATAATCAGCATCATTATCATCATGATAATTATTATAATCAACATCATTCTCAACATCATCATCATCATTATCATCACCACCCACCATCAGCATTATCATAATCAGCATCATTATCATCATGATAATTATCATAATCAGCATCATTATCATCATGATAATTATCATAACCAGCATCATTATCATCATGATAATTATCATAATCAGCATCATTATCATCATAATTATTAACATCTTCCACCATCATCATCATCATCATTTATTCATCATCATAATTATCAACATCTTCCACCATCATCATCATCATCATCATCATCACCATCACCAGCATAATCATTATCATCATTATTCATCATCATAATTATCAACATTATCCACCATCATCATCATTATCATCATCATAATCATCACCAGCATAATCATTATCATCATTATTCATCATCATCACCAAAATAATCATTATCATCATTATCATCATCATAATTATCAACATCACCCACCATCATCATAATCATCAGCAGCATCATGATCATCATCATCACCTGCATAATCATCATCATCATTATCATCATCATAATTATCAACATCACCCACCATCATCATCATCATCAGCAGCATCATTATCATCATCATCTCCAGCATCATCATCATCATAATCATTATCATCATCATAATCAGCATCATCATCATCAGCAACTTTTAGGCGTCCACTGCTGTCAGAAATGCCATAGAATGCAATTGGGGATTTTTCCATAATGAGTACTCAGGTGGATGCTGCTGCCCATCCCCTGGTGTTAGCGGGATAATGTTCTTGATATAGTGTTCGATATTTTGCATAAGTTGCATCAATGATAGATATGTTTTATTGATTGCTCAATTAAAACCAATTCTTGACATCCGATTGAGCTGAAAATTTGCAAACCTGTAAAGTTCATATAACAATACAATATTATGGTGACAGCGAGCTGATCTGATGATGGAGACGGAAGGTGGACAACAGAACTCCTCGATGGATAATAGCAGACTGGCCGTGTTTATAGTGCGCGTCGTGTAAAAAGAACGCTGGCGGTCAAGCTTCTACAGGCGTTCCAGCGTTCTTTTTACATGACGCGTACTATAATTGTACATTATTTGTAGTAAACTAGGTAGGCACTCATTCATAGGTATACATCTCTTAAATAAGTAGAAAAGTAAGTATTCTCTTAAAAAGAACGCTGGAACGCCTGAAGAAGCTTGACCGCCAGCGTTCTTTTTACATGACGCGCATTATAGGCTCATTTTGATCAGAACACGGTTCCGATTACTAATTTTATAAAAGCTTGTTGGTATTTAAAAATATATATTTCACAAAAAACTTAATAATATTAGTTTTGGTCCTTCGCTTGAGCTTGAGTTGTCCCGATTGCAATATTTGCACACAAAAAATATGATATCAAAATTAGTTCGATTCGAATATAAAAATATTCCAAGCATTAATAATGTTTGGAGAGTAATGCTAATGGAATCCATATTCATTACAATTATTTGAATATCAAATAGATTTGAATATTCCGAATAATTTGTGCTATATGCCTCGTGTGATAGCTCTGTTCAGAAACAGCCGTTATGGCCAAATTGTGAATATTATCTAGTCTGTGCTGTAGGTATACAGGGCGTCCCAAGTCTATGCGACATGAACGGAAAGTACCTTAAATATTGTAGATAGGATATTTTGCTGAAAGGATACTTTATTTTATTTTAAAAACTTAGTAATACTGCAACCAAAGTTTTTCTAAAAAATTACATGATTCGTTTGGGAACCGAACCGGCTAAAAATTCCAATTATTAATTTTACGGTATTCCTTTGTTTTAAGATACTATGTTCTTTTAGAGGAATTATTAATTTTTGTCTATTCTTTTGATTGGCATCATAAAAATACGGGCTGTTTTTTTTCATGTTTAAGTCGGTTCGATTCCCAGACGAAGCAAGTAATTTTTAGAAAAACATTGAATGCAGCATTACTTAATTTTGAAAATAAAATAAAGTCTCCGTTCCGCAGAATATCCTATCTACAATATTTAAGGTACTTTCCCTTCATGTCGCATAGCCTTGGGACGCCCTGTATAGCTACTCAAATGGGTTTAATTTGTATATTCTGCATTTCAGCTGTTTATTAATTTGTGTAATACTGTACTTAAACGTGGTGGATAAATTAATTTAGGTTATCCGAGACTAAATTAATCCTGTGTTTATGAAATTAATTACATAACAAAATGTAGTAGAAACTGTAGAATTGAGTGGCCAAGATTAAATGATTCTACCATTATCATAACCATCATTAGCCAAGAGGTTTTTTTTTAAATCCATTCTTTCGATTGGCATCATAAAAATACGAATGTTTTTTTTTCACATTTAATTCGGTTCGATTCCCAGACGCAGCAAGTATTTTTATTAAATCTTTGAATGCAGTATTACTTACTTTTAAAAATAAAATAAAGTCTAATTTCAGGAAAATATACTATCTACAATATTTAAGGTACTTTCCCTTAATGTCGCATAGTCTTGATACGCCCTGTATTACTTATACAATTATTTATTCTGTGCCTGTATGTCAAAGCTCAAAACTTACGAACGTTTGAACTTTACTGCATCTGGGTCAAGCCGCCAAACTCCAGACTCATTAAAGTTCGAACGTTCGAACGCTTGAGCTTGTTAAATTCGTTCAGAATTAGCACCATTGATTGATTGGCGCCTGCTTATCGTATGATGAAAAGATGGTGGGATCAAATCATGTAGCTCCTGGGCACATCCCCGAAATGTAACCTATAGAAGATCGAAAGGCATGCAACTTTACGGCGGTGCTCGAGACTGGATAACCAACAAGCCAAGTCTTTAAAAGCATATAATAGCCGTTCTCTCAAAAGATTTCGTTACACATCATTTATGAACCGGTCCACGTGAACATTTACCTTGAACTTTGAAATCGGTTTATAATTTAAAATGAGTTTTGCGAACAAAGACGCCCCCCTTTCTAAGTTGTTATTGGTTTCGATATAGTTTGTTTGTTGGCACACAGATTGTTAGTAACAGGAAACTCTGTTGCTTTCCGGGAAATAGGTTTATTTTACAGTTTGTTATTCTAACTGAACAGTGTTTTCAAAAGCGTATTATTAAAGTTTGGGGTCCGATTTCAATCTATGGTACAGTCATATTATAGATAGATAGATAGATGAACACTTTATAGCACACCAAATAGACAAATAAAAAGATATAAGAACCAAAATGTACAATGGGCGGTCTTATCGCTAAAAGCGATCTCTTCCAGACAACCTTTGGACGGACAGGATAATACAAAATCAAAAGACGGCGGTGCACAAGTAAAAACATACCTACATAAATATATATCTAGACCTAACTATATTATATACTAATAACTAAGCTACAACCAACTAATATACCTACTTATACCAAATAATAACAAAAAAAAAAACCTATAACAAATAACCCACTAGCGACTCGTCCCGACTTCGCACGGTTAGTTTCAGGATGAAAAACAGCCCCTTCCCCCTATCCCCCCCCTACCCCCCCCCCCCTGGTAGCCTATGTCACTCAGGGTGAATGTAGCTTTCCAATGATGAAAGAATTTTTGAAATCGGCACATTATTTTTTGAGTTTATTCATTACAAACATACACACACACAAAATTACAAATCTTTCCTCTTTTTAATATCAGTGTAGACTACAGGTATATAATACAGGTGCAAGTACTACTACAGGCCACTGCAGGTATTTGTAGAACGTGGAAACGTTTGTCCTGCAACGAGAATCGAACCATATCATCACAGCACATTTAGGATTCGTGTGTGTACTGTACTGCACCATTGTTCGCAGTGTTCGTTCATTCTTACAACCACCATCATTATTAGTTGGTTCATTCTTACAACCAATTTCATTATTAGTTATTATTAGCGATGGTAGCCTAACGGTTCAATAGTGCAACTCAGAATCCAACGATACCGGGTTCGATCCTAGGCTCCGCACCAATAACTTTTCTAAGTTATGTGCGGATTTCCATCGCTCTGTGCTTCGGAGGGCACGTTAAGCTGTAGGTCCCGGCTGTTATTGATTAATAGCAGTCGATAAGCCATGTCAGAGGCCCTCGGGCGGCTTGACAAACTCCGACACCAGAGGCCAGCACTACCTCATACAAAACGAAACGATTATTAGTTACCTCGCTATGAACAGTGTATTACTGAACATGAACAGATGGTTAGCAGCGGTCTTCAGGTAGCACAACTGTTTCATATGTATTTTGTACATACCTTGTATTAGTTGTACTATTCTTTCTGTAAATAAATGTATACTTTCCGTTAACTCATTGTTACAATCAATATCATTATTAGGTGGTTCATTCTTACTTCTTACAACCACTATAATTATTTGTTAGTTCCATCATACAACCAGTATCTTTATAGTATAATACATTTATTTACAGAAAGAATAATACAAGGTATGTACAAAATACATATGAAACAGTTGTGCTACCTGAAGACCGCTGCAAGCGATCTAAAGGTAGCTCAAGGTAGCTCTCTCAGTATCTTTATTAGTTATTTTGCTGTTTTAGTCTCAATCAGTGCTTGGACATATATAAATAAATAAATAAATAATACGAGACAGTTCACACAACATTACCTAGCCCCAAGCTAAGCCGAGCTTGTGTTATGGGTACTAGATAACTGATATACTTAATACAATATATTATATAGATAGATATTTTTTATTATACATAGAAAATACCCAGAACACCCTGAACAAATATCTGCGATCGCACAAATATTTTTTCCGAGGCGGGAATCGAACCCGTAACCTCCTGCGTCGCAGGCCAACCTTCGCCCACCGCGCCACAGAGGTCGACAAACATATATATTTGGTTTTTCATCTAATTTGTCCTTGAAGCCACTCATATTGAGAGTTGAACTTCGTACCTACAAAGAACATTAAGCATTCCTTGACCCACATCACATGATTGTAAACAGTGTTAGTTTTGGAAGCTTGCCTACTTTCTCCTACCTCGACCTTCAAGGAATAGACCTTCGCACCGTCGTGGCGACACTCACAGGACACTGTCTCCTGAATAAACAC
The DNA here is from genome assembly GCA_932527175.1 of Operophtera brumata. NCBI lineage: Eukaryota > Metazoa > Arthropoda > Insecta > Lepidoptera > Geometridae > Operophtera > Operophtera brumata. Next base: position 15,981,004 of record OW052238.1, on the reverse strand, counting down.
CTCTTCAACATCTGAGCCACAGACAGCCTCCAGAGGGTGTCTGACCGAAGAAGAATCGGCTGCCCACATAGTCCTGGAATGTGTGGGAGTAGCAGCTCAACGTAAACAAATCCTCAACAACCCGAGGTCACTCCGCCAAGCCTGCGAAGACCCCAGGAAACTTCTGTGCTTCTGGACGGAGTTAGGCCGGCTAACTACCTAGTCAGACAACGCTCACGCATAATATATAAAATAAATAAATAATGCTGGACAGTTCACACAACATTATCTAGCCCCAAGCTAAGCCGAGCTTGTGTTATGGGTACTAGATAACTGATATACTTAATACAATATTATTACGAAGGTAGATATTTTTATTATACATAGAAAAAACCCAGAACACCCTGAACAAATATCTGCGATCGCACAAATATTTGCTCCGAGGCGGGAATCGAACCCGCAACCTCCTGCGTCGCAGGCCAAGCTTCGCCCACCGCGCCACAGAGGTCGTCATAATGGACCGCCCATAGAGTTCGAATGCGCAAAAGGGAGTTCTTTAACACAAACATTAACCTACCTCGACCTTGACAAAGATTTCTGATGAGAGCCGGAACTACCTCGCCTTCAGATCCAAGAGTCTGGCTTTGTTCGGGATGTCGGCCCAAAGTTTGTGGCCCACTGACACCGCGTCCCATTTAGAATTATTTTCGTTGACTAACCAAAAAGTTGGGATAAGATGTCAGTATCCAAAATACTCATATGTCTGATATTTATGTCTCAGGGTGGCGGGCGCAGTGTAATGCCGCATAAAGCGCGTCCTAGGTAGACATGACCTATGAGATATGCACTGTTCATAGGCAGAGTGTATCGCTTGACTTCGGAAGTGCCAACAGTTTGTTCAGTCATTCTAAGTTTTATAAAAAATAAACAAGTGTTTCAGTTTGTAGCCAACTTCATTTGTGGAAACCAATGTTTACTAAAAAAAACAGTGAAAGCAAAAAAAAAATAATTATTAGAGTAAGATTTCCACGTGTTCAAAACGGTGAAAAAAAACACGAGGACATCGTATCATCATCGTCAGCCTTAGAGCATTGTAGGCCTCCGCACGATGTCGTCAGCCATGTTTAAGACACGGGCTTATAAGATACACTGCTTTTAAAGTACCCTCTTTAGCCAACTTCGTGCATCTTATAAGCTACACTGCTTTTAAAGTACCCTCTTTAGCCAACTTCGTGCATCTTATAAGCTACACTGCTTTTAAAATACCCTCATTAGCCAACTTCGTGCATCTTATAAGCTACACTGCTTTTAAAATACCCTCTTTAGCCAACTTCGTGCATCTTATAAGCTACACTGCTTTTAAAATACCCTCTTTAGCCAACTTCGTGCATCTTATAACCTACACTGCTTTTAAAGTACCCTCTTTAGCCAACTTCGTGCATCTTATAAGCTACACTGCTTTTAAAGTACCCTCTTTAGCCAACTTCGTGCATCTTATAAGCTACACTGCTTTTAAAATACCTTCTTTAGCCAACTTCGTGCATCTTATAAGCTACACTGCTTTTAAAATACCCTCTTTAGCCAACTTCGTGCATCTTAAAAGCTACACTGCTTTTAAAGTACCCTCTTTAGCCAACTTCGTGCATCTTATAAGCTACACTGCTTTTAAAATACCCTCTTTAGCCAACTTCGTGCATCTTATAAGCTACACTGCTTTTAAAGTACCCTCTTTAGCCAACTTCGTGCATCTTATAAGCTACACTGCTTTTAAAGTACCCTCTTTAGCCAACTTCGTGCATCTTATAAGCTACACTGCTTTTAAAGTACCCTCTTTAGCCAACTTCGTGCATCTTATAAGCTACACTGCTTTTAAAGTACCCTCTTTAGCCAACTTCGTGCATCTTATAAGCTACACTGCTTTTAAAGTACCCTCTTTAGCCAACTTCGTGCATCTTATAAGCTACACTGCTTTTAAAATACCCTCTTTAGCCAACTTCGTGCATCTTATAAGCTACACTGCTTTTAAAATACCCTCTTTAGCCAACTTCGTGCATCTTATAAGCTACACTGCTTTTAAAGTACCCTCTTTAGCCAACTTCGTGCATCTTATAAGCTACACTGCTTTTAAAGTACCCTCTTTAGCCAACTTCGTGCATCTTATAAGCTACACTGCTTTTAAAATACCCTCTTTAGCCAACTTCGTGCATCTTATAAGCTACACTGCTTTTAAAGTACCCTCTTTAGCCAACTTCGTGCATCTTATAAGCTACACTGCTTTTAAAATACCTTCTTTAGCCAACTTCGTGCATCTTATAAGCTACACTGCTTTTAAAATACCCTCTTTAGCCAACTTCGTGCATCTTATAAGCTACACTGCTTTTAAAATACCTTCTTTAGCCAACTTCGTGCATCTTATAAGCTACACTGCTTTTAAAATACCCTCTTTAGCCAACTTCGTGCATCTTATAAGCTACACTGCTTTTAAAATACCCTCTTTAGCCAACTTCGTGCATCTTATAAGCTACACTGCTTTTAAAATACCCTCTTTAGCCAACTTCGTGCATCTTATAAGCTACACTGCTTTTAAAATACCTTCTTTAGCCAACTTCGTGCATCTTATAAGCTACACTGCTTTTAAAATACCCTCTTTAGCCAACTTCGTGCATCTTATAAGCTACACTGCTTTTAAAATACCTTCTTTAGCCAACTTCGTGCATCTTATAAGCTACACTGCTTTTAAAATACCTTCTTTAGCCAACTTCGTGCATCTTATAAGCTACACTGCTTTTAAAATACCTTCTTTAGCCAACTTCGTGCATCTTATAAGCTACACTGCTTTTAAAATACCTTCTTTAGCCAACTTCGTGCATCTTATAAGCTACACTGCTTTTAAAATACCCTCTTTAGCCAACTTCGTGCATCTTATAAGCTACACTGCTTTTAAAATACCTTCTTTAGCCAACTTCGTGCATCTTATAAGCTACACTGCTTTTAAAATACCCTCTTTAGCCAACTTCGTGCATCTTATAAGCTACACTGCTTTTAAAATACCTTCTTTAGCCAACTTCGTGCATCTTATAAGCTACACTGCTTTTAAAATACCTTCTTTAGCCAACTTCGTGCATCTTAAAAGCCTCCAAAATTAGTGCTTCTTGTTTCAACCCATTTATGTAATTTATGTCGGTTCAACCCATTTTATAAAAAAAAGCTTCTTTCAACCCAATCCTAAAATAAATCATTGTGTGTAACAAAATAGCGCTGACATGTGAATTGATAAGTTGCATAATGTAATTGAATGATAATCACTTTCGCCTTCGTCTGCGTGCTCGTTCGACGCGCCGCCATTGCTACCGATTGACGCGAAAGTACGGTGACCATGAGTTATAGGCAAAGACTTTCTAATAACCCTACGGTGGACTTTTGATTTTTTGTCTCTCTTTTGGTTCGGATATTTTGAGCGTTGAAGTCCATTTACTTTGAGGTCAATGCACATGCATTATGAAGTTTATTTCCTGACTAGGCAGAGCCTCAAGTTTTTACAAAGAACCGAAAGTCATATTAAATAAATTCAATTCTATGAACCGAAAGTCATTTAATGCTATTTAATGCATTTGGTGCACATGTTGTGGTGTGTCCGGCCTAAGACTAGACCACTGTGTCTCCTACTGTGGATGTCGTAAAAGCCGAATATGGGATTACACCAGAAGGCCAATTCTCTTATTTATTTAAACGGCACACTGCAAGTTGACCGAATCGAGACTGTATTGTGAATTGACTGAAAAATTGGTATTCTGCTCCGTAATAACAACTGTAGTATTATCTACTTTCAATTCATGCGACCATATATTAGAGTAGAATAGTGCTATATAATAATTGTAAAGAGTGAAAGAGAGAATTCTCAGAACTTTGAAACATTCAAGTTACAGTCACATTTCGATATAATCACATTCCGCGTTGTATTGTCAGGTGAGCAGAATAACATTTTTTACGTTTGTGACATCAATACTAGATCGTAATATGATCCGAACTTTAATTTTACCATATTTTATTACGAGAATTGGGCTTCAGAGGATGGGCAGTACATCCACCTGAGTACTCAACACTAATACAACGATCACCAATCGAAAAGTTAAAGGCAGAGGTTACCGCTTAACCTTCCTTCCTCGGCTTACGTCGGCCACACACACAAATTGTCATACTTTTATTTCAGTTTTTTTTTAACTATTGTTTGTTTAGTTCTTATCTTGTTTGGTGTTTGGTTGATGTGTGTCTTTTTGTTTTTTATAGTCACAAATAAACGTTTTCTTTCTTTCTTTCTTTCTTTCTTTCTTTCTTAACATTAGGTGGGCCAATCTGCCTGTTACGTTATTCACGTAGTTAAAAAAAAACACGTGCCAAGCGTCGCTTGCGGGATGAATTAATGGGAAGAATACGGACGCACTCAATGTAGAATCAATCAGTTTTTTGGTGCGTGCTCAACTCATGGTCACACTGCAGTGAAGTAACTCGGCGCGCGCGCACGCGTGCTCGGCGCTGCTATGAAAGTATGCGACTGTTGTGGTGTTGTGTCATCCTTGTTTACGTCTGATTATTATTTAATCTATGCTTATATTGGCCTTCGATTGGTTACGTATTTTGTATAGCTTGCGCGCTCTGTACAAGCCGTGCTCCTAATTACGATATTAATTAATTCAAGTTAATGTTGTAGACACGATTAAAGGGCTAATCTAGACCTGTGGTCGGTCGGACCGTGTGCGTGCTCGTGCGCTCACTCTTTTGCGAAAGGAATGAATGGGGTGGAAAACTGCCTTTTTATCCCGACAGATGTCGCATGATCGACTGTGCCTAAAAACTGTCATAAAGTATGCAAAGGAGATGTCCAAAAAATGTATGGAGGCCGGTATAAAAATAACTCGAAATTCTTATCAACATAATAGCTATTTACGTAGAAAGGGCATATTATTTGGCTATTTTTAAGCTTATGAAAAATAATAAAGGTACCTCCGTTTTTTTAAAACCTGATTTAACTGTTGTGTTGTGCAAACAAAAGTTTAGAACTTGCAACACTCCCAAAAGATGAACTTGATTCTCTTTGGCAGGCAGACTATTGAATTTTAATACTATCTAGCTAGCGAAACAGGCGGCCATGGACTTAGTATTCATCATGAATGTTGCTTTAGTTCTTATTCCGAGGTATTCATACGCCCAGGCGTAGTATGCAGGCGGCATACTACGTCCATGCAGGCGGCAGCAAGAAGCTTGAATTTGGCGGCAGACAGAACACCACAGATAACTTTTCATACGGCTATCCTACCCCCCATATATTGCTTTCCTCTATGATCCTACCTTCGTACCGTGTTGTCGCGTTATTATTAAATATCTTCCCGCGCTTGATTTGAGTGATTTTTCCGTACCTACTTCGTTTTATTAAAACCTCAAAGTAGGTATGTTGGAAGTATTGCATAGACTACACAATTACACACGTGTGGTTGGGGCATCTTTGTTTCATTATGTTTTCCCTTCAAGATTTTTTTTATTATTTTCTCGGAAACGGAGGTTCTATAAAATATAAAATTAATACATTCGAATAGCCCAATAAATAAGCTTTTTTTTGAGATATATTTCGTACTGATGGAATTTTCTCGGAATATTATACCACTTTTGACTTCTCCTTTATGTAAACAACAGAGATTTTTCAAATTATTTGGTAAAATGACGCATGTTGTTCTCTAGATTGCAAGAATAAAGGAGAACATTAATTTCCAAAGGATCCGAAACGGAGACATCGCGATTGTGTTCACAGCATTTTAGACCAGAAGATTACTTTGGAACGATTAAATATACTGGTTGGTAATTTCTACAGCTGAGTACAGTCCAGTTCCAGTCTGCTGATATGTGGAATTGGAGAATCAGCATTTATGTCTCTGAATTCTTCCGAAGCTGGAGATTGGTATTTCTCTTCATCTTGGAGGTTGAAATCAGCACCAAAGTTTTGGTTTCGGTCATACGCCTCTAATCTATGAACAAAAATCAGTTGTAATCTAAACACCATAGAAATAATGCTTGGGAAGGGAAAATAACCTCAAATGTTTTGAAAGCTTACCTTTCTATCAAATCGATCTTTTTATCAGCCACTGAAGCATTTTGACTTCGAAGCTCATTTTTAAGTTGGTATATTTTCATCAACGCGTACATTTTGGGGCTCCTAATAGGCCTAAAACACGTAAAATCGAAACCATACACTATGACACAAACGTAAACAAGGCACATCGATTATGGCGCCATCTACAAACAGCTTTGCGTGTGCCTCCCCGAGGAAATGAATGAAGTACTATTGAACTAATAAGGATGATCTCGGGGAATAGTTCGTTCTCGTTCAATAGTGGGAAATAATTCCTAATCATTCTTCTTACGTGAACTACGCAAGCCTAACACAGTTGGTTATGTTGTTCTAAAGCAATGCCGTAAAGAATGAAGGAAGCAAACTAATTCTGCATTTTGTAAAAAGGGGTATTTTTTTGGACTTTGTGGTATATCGGTGTAGGCATCGACAAGTTTCGCCTCAAATGAGGGCGTGTGAGCGCGAGGAACTCCCTCTATCGCAGTCGAAACCTGGGCCTGAAACCTAATTGAAAACCCTAAGTCTTTTAATTCCCACAGGACATGGAAAATATTCGTGAAGAGAAAATGCGTACAAAATGCATGGTAGCTAGTGGTTACTATGTTAGCATACTGGTACGGAACCCACTGCACGAGAGTCTGACTCGCTCCTGCCCTGTTTTTGTTGTAATTACATTTAAAATTAAAATTGACATTAATCTTCCAGTTAATGATACCTACTGAAGAAAAGTAAGTAGAAATACAACAAACATTTTATTCTCATAAATTGGCAAAACGTCGAATAATAAAAAAAAAAGATGAACGTTGGAAATGTTGGATTAACTTTAATTCAAGAGTTTTTTTTTTATGAAACTAATACATACATACATACATAGACACACGCCTTTTTCCCCGAAGGGGTAGGCAGAGCCTTAATAGGCCACTTTTCACAGTGGGTTACACCATCGTGGAATATAGACGTGACAAGTGGTGAGCTCATCGCCGCCATTGCTTTCCACGACTGACTCGGCTAACGCCTTCTTCCAGTAATAACACATAATATGAAACTAATACCTAGGTAAAACTAGCTTACGGCCCTCCTGATGTAAAGTGGTCACCGTCGCTTATAGACACCGGCAACACCCGGGTTATTGTCGATGCGCTGCCTACCCTGAAGGAATTTAATATTACGAAAACAAGCGCTTCCAAAGCCCACGCCTAATAATTGTTTTGTTTACAAACAACAAACTTGTTGAAATTTGATCATTTTTAGAGGTAAATTCAATCTGCTGGAATGTTGTTTAGTTAAGAATAGCTGGTCCACTGATTTATACTCATATAATCAAAATGAAAGCCAGATGTCGGGTATATCAGCACGCTCTTCCGATACCTTCGTCCGCGATATTGTGGACAGCGTGAAATCGCTTAGAGTTGTAAGTTTATGTGTATGGTCATTGTTCAATCATTGAACATGAATGTTCATACTCAAGTATGAACATTAGCTTATCCGAAGTACACACTTCAATTTATTACTCCGTAAATTAAATTCATTTGACATAGTTATGCATTGCAGTGCCCAACCGTCAAGCGCCCTAGATAAATATGCTGTGTCGAAGTTTACACCGACGACACACAACTATAAAATATTAGTAGTGTTAATACACAAAGCGCCCTAGTTTAAATATGCTGCGTCGAGCACTAACACCGACGACACACAAGTGTAAAATAGTACTAGTGTTTATACGCAAAATTAGTATATAAGAAGTTAAAGACTCCGAATAAAAGTTACTTACCAACAAGTCGTCGAGTTTTACTCATCTCCAAGTCACCACCTACCTACCTAGAAGTACCTAGCACCCGCTAGAGGAGCCGTCCAGAAGTACCCAGCAACCGCTGGACGAGCTGCCCTAGAGGTACCTAGCACCCGCTAGAGGAGCCGCCCAGAGGTACCCAGCAACCGCTGGACGAGCTGCCCTAGAAGTACCTAGCACCCGCTAGAGGAGCCGCCCAGAGGTACCCAGCAACCGCTGGACGAGCTGCCCTAGAAGTACCTAGCACCCGCTGGAGGAACCGCCCAGCATCAGCTGGAGGTGCCGCCCAAGACGTGCCCAGCAACCGCTGGAGGTGCCGCCCAAGACGTGCCCAGCAACCGCTGGAGGAGCCGCCCAGCAACCGCTGGACGACCCGTTTTATGTTCCACAGCTTCCTCTCACTGCGGCCAAGACACCTTTAGCCGTCTTACGATCGGTCTTGTGAGCCTGCTTGACCGGCGGTGAGAAAATCATTTCCTGTGTACATTGCACGAAGTACACTACCTTATTTCCTAACCCCCTTCCGTCTGTTACCTTAGGTCTCATGGTAACAGATATCCCGTACTTATCTATATATACATTATATGTTCATATGGTAGGTTAGGACACACACACGTTAGGGTTACCAGGTAGGGAGGTAGGCGTTACAGTAGGGTAAAAGTAGGGGGACATCTTCTGCTCATTTGTTCACCCGTGTGTTCACACTGACACACGTCGGGTCAAACATACAGCATTAGGTGTCTGATTACTAGGTAGGTAAATCCGTAACTCATCTACTAGTCACACACACGTGCGCTTGCCTAGGACGCACGTTGGGTCAAGTGCTGGCTAGTAGGTGGTTTTACAGTCATCTAACCGGTCCGACAATGTCGTCGACGATATCGTATCGTGTTGTGTCTATAGCGCTCTGTGAAGATGTTTTTTTGTTATTTTCAAGTTTTTTTTTATACTACTGAATGACGGAACAAGCCGATGGCCCACCTGATGTTAAGCGGTAACCTCTGCCTATGAACAGTGCATTATCTCATAGGTCACGTCCATCTAGGACGCACCATATGTTGCATTGCACTGCGCCCGCCACCCTGAGACATAAAGATGAAAAGTCTCATGTGCCTGTAATTTCACCGGCACCCTTACCCTTCAAACCGGAACACAGCAATACGAGCACTACTGCTTTGCGGCAGAAATAGATATGGTGGTAGTACTTCCGCGGCCGAACTCTTTCACAAAAAAGCTCAACTACTACTAAAATATATATTATATATTTATTATTGTATTTTCAATATAATTTGCAACGTTACAATCCTTCCAAGTCGTCAAAGTCACAGTCGATTCATGTTTTAGTATAAAACTTTGGTAGACAATTTCCACCAGAAAAAGTCACAAAATACGCACAAGTGATGTGAATTACCGTAGGAAAATACCCATGCGTCCCTACACGTGATCTCTGGGTGGTGCCAAACGGGTAACAACATTTCTGGTGGTAGGCTTCGGCCGTGGCTTGTCACCACCCACTGGACAAAGCCAGTCCGTGAAGCGACATTGTCGTGTTTCGGACTGATGTCCAGTGTAGCCATCGTGGAAGTGACGGGTTTGAGCAGTTCATGCACTTGATTCAGCATGTGCGGTTTAGAGACCGCAGTGGTGCAAGTGTGCCGGAAGGCTAGGCTTGGAGGGTAGCGGGATCCGAAGCACGGTTCTCCGCTGGCCGACCGCAGGTTGTAGGGGGCCCAACTAGTGAGTTAGCCACTCATGAAAGGCTGCCCCGCCGCCTCGCGAAAAATCCAAGAATGCTCCATCGTGCCGGTTGGCGACCGGATGAGAGGACCCGATGGCCATTCCTGGGGGGGTTCGGGCGTCCCCGCAGTCTCCAGTCTAGTCTCCCACTGGCGCAGGAGCCTGCTGTAAGTCTCTAAGTTTTCGCTGGTCAGTGCCTCGCTCAACAGCCGTTTTTCCCACAAACCTAACACTCAAAAACCTATATTATGAAAAAGTCCAGAAATAATAACTTGTCTTTACAGCGGAAGCACTTCCTCTCGCTTCAAGTGCACTTCTCCAATATTCGAGGACTGCACTCCAATCTCGATCCGGTCCACCACCACCTAGAGACCACTAAGCCACACTTATTATTCCTCACGGAGACGCAGATTCAATGTCCTCCCGATACAGCTTACCTTACATACCCAGGCTATGCCCTGGAGCACAACTTTAAACCCAAAGCTGGTATTTGTCTATTTGTCCGGGAGGACATTTGCTGTCTGCGTCTTCGTGACCTTGAAGAACCCGATTTTTCCGTTTTATGGACTATGGTGGACACCGGCTTAGATAAAATTATCTATGCTGGTTTATATCGGTCTCACTCTGGAGACTCCGAGACAACCAGGTTGTTCAACTACATCTGTGAAGCGGCGGATGTGGCCCAACAACGTTATCCTGGTGCCCAACTGGTGATTCTGGGGGACTTTAATGCCCACCACCAACAGTGGCTGTTCCCATACCAGTTCACCGACCATGCTGGGAGAGAGGCGTGTAAGCTTGCACTCACGCTAAATCTCACTCAGCTGGTCAATGAGGCAACCAGAATTCCAGACGTTGAGGACCACACAGCCAACTGCTTGGACCTTCTGCTGACGAACGTGCCGGATCACCACTCAGTATCAGTGTTGCCTCCTTTGGGTACATCTGATCACTGTGTGGTGAGGTCTGTATCGTCATACTCGCCACCCGATCCTTCGCCCAGAGGTAGTAGACGAGTGTGGCGTTACAAGTCGGCAGATTGGGATGAGTTGCGACATTTCTTCGCTTCTTATCCTTGGCGGCAAACCTGCTTTTCTTCTTGTGACCCGACGGTCTGTGCTGATGCCGTTTCGGAGGTGATCAAAAGAGCAATGGAGTATTTTATTCCATTCTCCGATGCTTCACCTTCAGGCAATGCTCGCCCATGGTTAAGTCCCGCGTGTGCTAGCGCAGAAGCGCTTAAACATGCGGCTTACCTAGCCTGGGTCGAAGCAAGAAACGGTAAAACCTCGGATGCACAGATTAAGAAGAAAGCCTTTAACAAAGCCGCCAAGTCTTGCATGAAGGTGATACGGAAGGCTCGCTTCGATCGGATTGGCCGTCTGGGGGCTAAACTTGCCGCATACCCTGCGGGAAGTAAAGCTTTCTGGTCTCTGGCTAAGTCGGTGGAAGCGAACTTCAGCCGCCCTTCACTCCCTCCACTACTGAAACCGGACGGGTCCCTAGCTCACGCTGCGGTTGAGAAAGCAAATTTATTTGCCACTCAATTTGCGGAGGCTTCGCGTCTTGACACCTCTGGCGAAACTCCACCCAGCCTTCCTCGGTGCGAAGCTTCAATCCAGGAAATTCGCATCCAGCAAAAGGAAGTGCTCAGAACGCTACGTAGTCTCGACGTGAATAAAGCTAGCGGTCCGGATGGTATCTCGGCCATAGTGTTGAAAACCTGTGCCCCTGAGTTGTCTCCAGTATTAACGCGTCTTTTCCGCCTCTCTTTGAAAACTGGTGAAGTCCCTAAATCTTGGAAGCTCGCTAACGTGCAGCCTGTACCCAAGAAAGGCAGTCGTGCTGACCCTTCAAACTATCGCCCTATTTCAGTCACCTCCCTACTTTGTAAATGTATGGAGCGTGTACTGAATAGGAAGCTCCTTGCATACCTCGAAGGTAACGACCTCCTCAGTGATCGCCAATACGGGTTTCGCCAAAACCGGTCTACTGGGGACCTTCTTGTGTATGCCACGCACATTTGGAGCGAGGCCATCGAGAAATATTGTGAAGCACTGGCTGTTTCATTAGACGTCTCGAAGGCTTTTGATAGGGTTTGGCACGCTAGCCTTATTGGCAAGCTTCCTGCCTACGGACTGCCAGTTCAATTCTGCTCCTGGCTCGCAGACTTTCTGAGGGAAAGATCCATTCGAGTAGTTATTGACGGCTGCTCGTCGGATCAATTGGCTATTAACGCCGGGGTACCTCAGGGGTCAGTGCTATCTGCCACACTGTTTCTGCTGCACATTAATGATCTGCTAATGCCCGGTATCATTGGGTATGCAGACGACAGCACAGTTGTGGAGAGATATGTTTCCACTGCGCGAGCTAGGCAGAATGAAATTCAGGAGTTAAGAGATGAGATGCTGCAGCGTCTGAATTTGACTCTCAAGGCTGTATCCGACTGGGGCGATGCCAATTTAGTCATGTTCAACGCCTCTAAAACGCCGGCTTGTCTCTTCTCGGCGAAAAAAAGTCCGTTTCTCCAAGTTCCTGTATTCCGAGATGTACCTGTTGCTATAGGTGATCACCTCGAGCTCTTAGGTGTTTCGCTCACGCCTACTCTCAACTTTGGCTCCTACATCGAGTCTAAGGCAAAAACAGCTGCCATGAAGCTAGGCATCCTGAATAAGGTAAAGCGTTACTTCACACCAGGACAGCTTCTCAGTTTATATAAAGCACAAGTCCGGGCTGGTATGGAGTACTGCTGCCATGTTTGGGATGGCTCGGCCAAACACCAGCTTGCTGCCTTGGACTCGATCGAACGTAGAGCTTTCAGGCTTATAGGTGAGCAACATATAGCGGAGACTAAGATCCAGAGTCTCGAGCACCGCCGTAAGGTTGCATGCCTTGCGATCTTCTATAGGTTACATTTCGGTGAATGCTCCCAGGAACTGCACGATCTGATCCCACCATCTCCTTTTCATCATAGGTCGAGCAGGCGTACGGCTCAGTACCATCCTTACCTCATTGGTATACCTTTTATTCGCACAAAACGTTTCAGTTCTACCTTTATAATGCGAACTGCTAAGGAGTGGAATACACTACCGTCGTCTGTCTTTCCTGAAAACTATAATCTGGGTCTCTTCAAGTCTAGAGTGAATAGGTGCCTTCTAGACCTTTGTGCTTCATCTTCGGCCACATCGTCACTTACCAACAGGTGAGACCGTGGTCAAACAAAGGTCTACCAAAGTTAAAAAAAAAAAAAAAAAAACATTTCGCTACACTTGGCTGAGCCAAAGCTATTATAGTATTCTTTTATCTGTGGCCAAAGTAAAAACCGTCGACGTACGCCTGCGAACTGAGTTCTTGGCCAACGTATACGCCAATATCCTTTGATGTGCGGATGAAATACCATCACTGTACGGCTGGTACACCAACGCTGGCCGCAAACGCCAAAACTACACCAGCACCCTCGTACCGTACCCCAAAGACATTAAAGACGTCGCAGGATGTCGATGGATAGAGGTGGGTCGCGATCGTTCGTCGGGCATTCTTTGAGGGAGGGCAAAGTCCAGCAGTGGACTTCTGTAGGCTGATGATGACCCTTGTACACACTGGGCCAGCTAGTTGGGCCAGCGTGTCACATATGAAACGTGAAACGTACGTACATATTATTATGTACGTGTTATGTGAAACTAAATATCTATTAAGAACATTGTAATTACCATATTTTTAAGCGAATAAATGAATAACTAACTAACTAACTAACATATAAAGCCGGCTCTACACATTGGGCCAAGGTGCACGTATACGCGTATTAAATTTAGTTAAACATAAGTAATTCTCATGTTAAGTGAATTCTAAATTCTTTGTGAGAACAAATTCTTAAACCAGAAGGTGTTGGGCCAACGTGTTAGGCCAATGTGTAGAGAGCTACTTGGCGGTATGCTAAGCTAATTGGTCTAGTTGGCGCCAACATTGGCAAGGCCAACCGAATAGTGTCAGGTTTTTTGTGCACACATCAAAGGATCTTGGCGCGCTCCGGAAACAGCGTTCACACGTTGGCGTCTTGTTCATTCCGATGTTACTTCGTCGTCGTCTGTTCTTTTTAGTCACTCTACTTTGGTGCACATGTACGTAATAATTAAACGCACTGTATAAATAAATAGCCGCGGCTGCAAGAACTTCTACGTCCATCTTTCATCGAAGCGCCAATGCAGAATGATCAGTAAGCCAATGTGTACACAGCAACCTTAGGGATGCATCATTTTGACGACCTCTGTGGCGCGGCGGGCGACGGATCGCCTGCGACGCAGGTGGTTGCGGGTTCGATTCCCGCCTCGGAACAAATATTTGTGCGATCGCAGATATTTGTTCATTGTGTTCTGGGTATTTTCTATTTATAATAAAAATAATATCAATCCATGTAATATATTGTATTAAGTATATCAGTTATCTAGTACCAATAACACAAGCTCTGCTTAGCTTGGGGCTAGATAATGTTGTGTGAACTGTCCAGCATTATTTATTTATTTAGTTTTTTGGCCCGACATGTTGGCCCAACACCTTGGTCCAATGTGTACAGCTGGCTTATAAGATTTCAGCAGAATGTAAAGCTGTATTATCATATGCCCGAAGTACACTCAAGTTAGCATATTGAGTTTGCGAGTTGTCTTGTCTCGTTCGATTGAACGGCTCGGATCCAATCTTATTTATATCTGAAATGTATTGTTGTGAATGGCTCTTTGTGAAGAAACTTCATTGGTAATCTTGTTTCTTAGAGGAAACATTGTTTATTCTGATTCGACGTTTTGGATTTGTTTTTAAATCAATCTTTTTATTCGTTTTAAATAATTATTTTCCGTAAATTAAACAAGCTATGGAATGAGCTTCATTCTGAGGTTTTCCCGCTTGGTTACGACATGTGTCGCTTCAAGAAAAATGTTCATAAATTCCTTCAGGGTAGGCAGCACATCGACAATACCCCCGGTGTTGCCGGTGTCTATTAGCGACGGTGACCACTTTACATCAGGTGGGGTAAGCTAGTTTGTGTATTAGTTTCATCAAAAAATAAATAAAAAATAACTTGAACCGTTGTTACTCAACTCATATTAAAGACAGTAGACTGCCTCCCCCACAAGTGGGCTGCGCTGTCGCATCAAGAATTTGGGACAAGAGTGGGCCAGACTGTCACCATCCCCCCATAAAATGCTATGACGAACCGCCTCCATCGAACATGTATGTATTAGAGCGGGACGTGAGTAGTTGTCAAAATTAAAAAAAACCTATAGAAAAAAAAAGTTGTGTATTTTGTTTGAAGATTTCTGTCTTGGGTTAGAACAACCATAAGCAAAAGTTGTCCCGTTAGTGAAAATTAGGGGTCAGTCTTCTTGTTTTGAAACAAAACGTCCCATTACTAACAAAAAGTTTTCGAATTTCCCCTGTACCAAAAATGACAGCTAATTCCAAGGTTTCCTCAATTATTTAGGGAACCTTAAAAGTAAACTTTGAGGAGTAACGCTTATGCGTGTTTCGTGTACAAAGGAGTATGCCGTAGTTCTTTACCTTTATTAGGGTTGTCACGTATGTGAAAAATGTGTCCAATATGTCCGCCATTTTGCGTACTTTTCAACTGTCATCGCATAAATCTCTTGCTTTAGAGTGCTTTTGTTTTGAACCCATTACTGACATTATAAATGTGCTACGTGTACTTAAGGCGATATGTTAAAATACCGAATGGGCGGAGTCTAGCAAGAAAATAATAGCTGCAAGAAAGTGACAGTGCTATTCAAATTCAAATTCAAATTCAAATTCAAAATCTTTATTTCAGGCTTACTGAGAAATGCACTAAACCTAAACAGTAAGCCCATATCAGCTAAATACCTTAGAAACTAACATACACATCAAAAACACTTTATTTATTACTTAATCTAACACACGTGTGATCGTCGACGCGTCGCGGCCCGGGGGATCACGTGACAGGCGTCCCTTGAACCGCCGGAACTTCACCCCTTTCGGCCAGAAGTCAGGGCTCTAGTAAGTCTTTACATTTTCCGTAGGGACCCTCACCATTAATGAGCTATGGCTCACTTGAACACGGGAAGAGATGAGGTATAGATTTATTCAGCTCGGAAGTAACTGACGTTAGCAACAAATGATAAAACTTCGTTTTGCTTCTAAAGTAGCAAATATAAAATTAAATCATCTTATAATGTGGAAGAAGGAGGGCCCCAATTTCAAAAAATAAAGCTATAGATAAAAGTTTCACCAATCGTGTTTCTTGTCTATGATTTATTTAGATTACATCCTCAATTACTGTATTAACGTCAATTTTTTAACCTTTAATGTTACTGAGGGAGCGTGTAACGCAACGACTCCAAAATCTTAACATATCTTCTTAATTCAATTATTATTAACAAAATAAAGTCTAGATTTGTATTCACGTAGTTTCTGGACGATTAAGAATACTTTCATTTGTTTCTCACTTTTGCAATTAGGCAATTCGACCTATAGGACGAGTTTTTGAAGGACGAGATTTGACACATAGTTGGATTACAACACATTGTAACCTAACCTTTTTTTTTGTTTTTTGTCATCAGAGTATAAAATTCATTTACGAATAAACCGGTCCGGGGAGGACCGGAATTATGTCGGACTCACCGCCCTGAAAAGGGCAGAATACCGGACTAAAATTACTCCGGTGTTCCTCTCGCGCCATGTTTGCCAGACCACCGGAACCGAATCCTTCCGCGATCCGACTGGCGATATTAGTAATCCCTCTCATTCTGGGTGGCGTTAGCCGCCATCTCAATCAATCATTCATTATCTTCCCATGGAAGGGCTACTGGCTGCATAGGCATGGCGTGGTGACCACGGCTGCGCAGTGCACCCCCCTCTGGAAGGGCTACTGGCTGCACAGGCATGGCGTGGTCACCACGGCTGCGCATTGCACCCCCCTCTGGAAGGGCTACTGGCTGCACAGGCATGGCGTGGTCACCACGGCTGCGCAGTGCACCCCCCTCTGGAAGGGCTACAGGCTGCTCAGGCACGGCGTGGTGACCGCGGCTGCGCAGTGCGCCCTTCACTGGGTGGCAGTGCAGTTCTTGCACATCCTTCGCCCCATACCTCCACCCACTTTTCATTCTCACTCACACCTTATGGCTTCATGGCCCTTGGCCCCATGGCCCACATCCGCCGCCGTTCAGGAACACTTGTACGACGATGGATCCCTTGAAGAGGGGAACTCTTCGAGACGTGAGGCCCGCCCCTAGGGACCTCCGCTCGATGATTACTTCATCACGAGGGCGTGCAATTCGCGCACCTCATGCATCCTTCTCTTACAGTCAAACCACACTCAAGGGACTATTGTAACTTTACCTAAGTAATACTATATATAATACTAAAATAGTATATACTATAGTAGTATTTACAAGTATATATTACTCGGATAGCGAAATAAAAAAATGCATTTTTTGAATAACAAATACAAAATATTTTCATACCTTTTTCTCCTCTTCATCTTTCCCACCTCTTTCAAACCCTCCTCTTGTAGATTCATAAATTAGGTCTGTACTGCCGATAACACTAAGTGGTCTGAAAATAGTGAAAATAGCCGTTAGGAATCGCAATGGATTTTTAGGTCTAAGTTTTTTAGGTTTTTCTAGAAATTTTGACTATAGAAATCAGTTTACATAACTTCTTTATTCTTTATTGTACACACAAACAGACAAACAGAGAATAAAAACAACTTACATAGAGGACGCATGTACAAAGGCGAGCTTAACCCTAAAAGTGTTTTCTTCCAGCAAACCTTTGATGATAGGAAGAACTGATTAATAGTCATACGCCTACACGTGTCTAAATGATAGTCTAGTCTAAAAGTGTTTTTTTAATATGTATGTTAGTTATTACGGTATTTATTCAATTCAATTCAATAAATTTATTTCAGGCAACAGTGAAAAATGTACATTGTACCTAGACAAAGGCCCATAGTAATATATACCTTACAACTAACATACATATAAAGATATTTATAACTTAATCTAACACACGTGTGATCGCCGACGCGTCGCGGCCCGGGGGATCACGTGACAGACGGCCTTTGAACCGCCGGAACTTCACCCCTTTGGGGGGATTTATGTTGCTATGGGCTTATTGTTTAGGTTTTTGTACATTTTCCAATAAGCCTGAAATAAAGATATTTGATTTGATTTGAATAGTGGTGGGTACGTGTGCAGAAATTATAAAAATATACGTAAATACTTAAAAACGACGAGTTAGATACCTACAAATATAGAACGTAATAAACTAACTAACCTACATTTAAATTAAAATACAAATGATATATAAATATACCTAAACTAAATCCGTACTTCCGTACGTCCGTAACTTCTGTTCCCTACGCCCTCGGAATGCGACCAACTAACGAATACACCTCTATAGACAAATTAATGAGCTGTATCTGCATTAAGATCAATCAGCCAGTAAGGAAGCACTCAATCCGTCACCCTAAGACAGGAAGAAAGTGTACCTAATGCGCGTGTAATTTCCCTGTACTTTACCGGAACTGGGGAATTACTCCGTGACAGCACTTTACTATGTGAATGTTTAGGTGTAAACTGTTAGTTGCTTTATTCGTAGTGTAATTACTTCTGTTTTCTTAAGCGATAAGACCGCCGATTTTACCTACTTGATTAGCTTGTAAATAATTGTTTGATTAGTATATTTCTGTGTTGCACAATAAAGTGTTTTTTTACGCCGTTAAAAGTGCTCAAATTGAGACTTTATTTCTATGCATTTTGTACGTTTTTTTTTAAAACAATGATAGACCTTTGTTTGACCACGATCTCACCTGTTGATAAGTGACGATGTGGCTGCAGATGGAGCACAAAGGTCTAGAAGGCACCTATTCACTCTAGCCTTGAAGAGACCCAGATATAGTTTTCAGGAAAGACAGACGCGACGGTACTTTATTCCACTCCTTAGCAGTTCTCATTATAAAGGTAGAACTGAAAGGTTTAGTACGAATAGAGCGTATACTGATGAGGTAAGGGTGATATTTGAAGGGAATGGAAAGACGCCCGTGCCAGTCAGCACCCGCGCCTGATCCTACGTGGCTTACGCCTTACTTACACCACAGAATAAATAATAGTACACCTACACGCTATATACTGATGATGACTATGATGAACTCTATAACATCATTATTTAAATTTACCGTAACATTTTTCCTTCAGTTTCCGAATCGAATTCCCTTTGTGCGTTCCGTCAGATGACAGCCCTGTCCTATATAGTAAGTAAGAAGTTGCTCAGAATACATAATTTAGCGGCGAAAGCGCCACCTGAGCGCTACACGCACTGAATGCCTGTGTTTAGGATGACATTACTATTTATATATTAGAAGCTCGTGAAAGAGTTCGTCCGGGGAGTACCTATCATACCCCATTTCTGTCGCGCATTGCTTGCATTGCTGTGTTCTGGTTTGGAGGATTGGGTACAGATGGAATTACAGGTACAAGACTTCCCATGTTCATATCTCAGTTTTAGGGGCGCCTATGAGAGATAGCTAGGCAGATCAGGTGTCGACAGACGGACGGCCTAGGCTTAGTAATAGGGCAGCATTTGGTTACGGAACTCCAAAAAAGATCTTAAAGCTTCTTCTATCTTTTGAAACAAAATGTTTTAACAGTCAGGCCAAGAAAAAAATTACACATTGAGAATTTACTACGGTAGATTTAAAAAAGGGTTAAAAAAACTATTTTCTTTTTATACTTATTAATTTAAATTATAATATAATAATACATGGCCACTGTAATCATATGTCCTCTGCCAATAAAATAAGAAAATACAGTATTGTACTAATATTGTACTAGTGCGAGAAATCACTTAGTACAAAAAGTTAGTTTCGAGATATTGACGTTTTAAAGTTTTTTGTTCTTATAGTCGTTGTAACTCAT
Source organism: Operophtera brumata (assembly GCA_932527175.1). Lineage (NCBI taxonomy): Eukaryota > Metazoa > Arthropoda > Insecta > Lepidoptera > Geometridae > Operophtera > Operophtera brumata. The sequence goes on along the minus strand of OW052238.1, from coordinate 15,961,437 downwards.
CAACACTTGAACTTATAAAAATGCTTTCTAGTTACAAAATATAGATAATTATACCCTGCACCCTATTAACGTATAAAAACATAATGTAAATGTTTTTACGCTTACTGAGATACATGATAAAAAGTAAGTTAATTTAATTTTGTCTTACTCGATAAGATGTTATTTGGTACTAGTTAACTTTTTCTGTTACTTAAGTAATTGTTTTTGCAAAACGTAAAGACAGAAGAATGCGCGAATACCTTGTTATTAATTACTTAAGATCTGTTGATGATTTTAATCGGACAACAGAATTTAATCCATTCATAGCTTTCCTCTGCAAGTAATACCTAAGAAGCATTGGTAGTGGGCTGAGTCAAATTATTGCATGCAAAAAGTAACTAAGTGACTTTAATGAACAGTGCAGCCCCAGTAATTGAAAAGTGTGAGTAAGATGAATGAAATAAATTACTTAAGTACCTTTATTTAATTTTCAATAGACAGATTTTTGTTTCAACATGCAGTTAAGTACTTCTGACATTCTTGTATTATCTAAAATACTAAAAAAAACAGCCTCTTTTACCTTCTAATAAGGTATAAATACACTAAAGCATTTTTAAGTCATATTTGCCAAAAATTACACTTAGTGACTTCTCGCACCACAACGACGATATGCTTGTAACTCAGGTTTTTTAATTGCCGACTTAGGTATGGTGCCGTCATACAAAAATCTGCATAAAGCCATGTAAAGCTATTACTCAAAAATCTCATTAAAACTTGCAATGCGAGTTTGTCTGGCACTACGTATAAATTCATCACAAAACAGCAGTTCAAATTTTTACAGTAAATTCAGTAGGTACCTCAAGTACCGGTAGGTACTTGATCGCCCTTTTAGCTTTGTGAAGTACATTTCTATTCTGCTCCGTCGTAATAACAATTTAGTGTATTTTACAAGCTTTTGTTTAACTTTAAATGTTGACAACCTATGTTTATCCGGGTGGAATGTTACAACTGAATTTTAAAGCAGTTATCCTCAACCGATTGAGCTGAAATTTGGCATACCTTTTAGACCTTTGTGCTCCATCTTCGGCCACATCGTCACTTTCCAACTGGTGAGATCGTGGTCAAACAAAGGTCTATCAAAGTTAAAAAAAAAAAAAAAAAAAAAATACCTGTCAAGTTCCGATGACCATACAATATGATAGTGACAGCGAGCTGATCTGATAATGGAGAAGGAAGGTGGACAACGGAACTCCTCGATGGATAATAGTGGACTGGCCGTGTTTAGGCTCATATTGATCAGCACACGGTTACGATCACTAATTTTATAAAAGCTTGGATTGTAAAATAAAGTGGAAATTTTTATTTAAGACTTCGATGGACGACAAATTATGTCACTTTCTAACCCATTAAAGTTCAGATAAATTAGTAAGTGACAGAATAGCTCTCGCGAAACGAATTGTGAGCAAAAACCACGTTTTTTTTATTTAAAAATCATTGGAAAAGTAATTTTCAAAAATAAAACCAAGGTACCCCCCCTCGGCGTTGTGTTATTTAATATACTGAAGGCAATAAAAAACATCTTATGAATGATAATTTAGGAGAAAAATGGTTGTAACTACGAAAACAGAGGCTACTTTCCAAATTTACGTATTACATTTTTCGTTATTTTTAAAATTTCTGAAACCAAGTGGATATGCATATGATGTAAATTAACATATGTATTTTTTTGTAGAATTTTCTTTATAGCTCGTGGAGAAAAATCTTTTAATGCATCTCATTTCACATATATCCACGCCTTAAGACTTAAAGGGTTGTAAGTTTCTTTAGCACACATCATTTTCACAGGTCCTCGATGAGATTAATATCGGTTTGGAGATCACTTGAGCCGACGGTCACTTGACCTGTCTTTATCTACGGATTAATTCAATTTATTGGACAAAGAAAAAGTTTGGTACAAATATTTTGAGACAAAATAATTATGAGTCGTTTTGGTCCCGAAAGTCGTGGTGGTCTCGATCTTAGAATGGGACTCCTCCAATTCCTCCGTAAACTAGGACGCGCACTATGTGGCATTGCACTGCGTCCGCGCCACCCTGAGACATAAATATGAAAAGTCTCATGTTTTTCACCGGCACCCATACCTTTCAAACCGGAATAATATGAGCACCTGCTTTGCAGCAGAAATAGGTATGATGGTAGTACTTCCCCGGACGAACTCTTTCATAAAAAAGGGCCAAGTGCGAGTCGGACTCGCCCATGAAGGGTTCCGTAGCAGCAAGTAACATAATATAAAAGTTCTTGGATGGAATACGATTAATGACGTATTAAAAAAAAACTACTTACTAGATCTCGTTCAAATCAATTTTGAGTGAAAGTTTACATGGTAATGTACATCATATTTTTTTTTTAGTTTTATCATTCTCTTATTTTAGAAGTTATGGGGGGGGGGGGGGGACACTTTTTACCACTTTGGAAGTGTCTCTCGCGCAAACTATTCAGTTTAGAAAAAAATGATATTAGAAACCGCAACATCATTTTTGAAGACCTATCCATAGAACCCCACACGTATAGGTGTGATGTTTTTTTTTTTGAGTTTCAGTTCTAAGTATGGGGAACCCCAAAAATTATTGTTTTTTTTTTCAATTTTTGTGTAAAAATCTTAATGCGGTTCACAAAATACATCTACCTATCAAGTTTCAACTGTATAGCTCTTATAGTTTCGGAGAAAAATGGCTGTGACATACACGGACAGACAGACAGACAGACAGACAGACATGACGAATCCATAAGGGTTCCTTGTCTTTGACTACGGAACCCTAAAAAGCAGCCAAGTGCGAGTGGAAAATCATAATATAATCATGGTGGCATACGTATCACTATTGTAGTTTTTTTTTATACGGAACAAGCAAATGGCCCACCTGATGATAAGCGGCACCCTCTGCCTATGAACAGTGCATTATCACATAGGTCACGTTCACATAAGACGCGACCTATGCGGCATTGCACTGCGCCCGCCACCCTGAGATATAAAGATGAAAAGACTCATGTGCTTGTAATTTCACCGGCACCCTTACCCTTCAAACCGGAACACAGCAATGCGAGCTCCTGCTGTGCGGCAGAAATAAGCACGGTGGTAGTACTTCCCCGGGCGAACTCTCACAAAAAAGCTCTACTACTAATGGGTAATCGCAAGAGCGTCATTTCGCATAGACACAATATTGAAACGGTTCGAAAATCATAGCAACATTACAAAATCCGCAGAGGTGAGGCCTACGTGCTATCTTGCTATACAACAGGGGTTCCCAAAGTGCATGGGCGAAAGACCCCCTTGTGGGCGCTGCAGTCCTAAAGGGGGGCGGTAAGAGACCCAGAAAAAAAATGGGGGTGTCAAATCAGACACACTTTTGCATGTTAATGTTATTAGTATTCCTAGATAGGTAATTTTCGTAGATTAGACCGCGGGCAGTTTTTGTTAAATAACCCGATTTGTACCTGTTTTAGCTATTAATGTAATTTGAAGTTATACCTAGTGGTTTTTAAGTGGTGAAAAAATGGGGGCGTTAAAAAATAATTATGGAGGCACTAAAAAATAATTTATTTTCAAAGTGGGCAGCAGACAAATATAAGTTTGGGAACCCCTACTATACAAGAAGATAAAACCGAGATTAGTTCCTATTTTGTTCCACAAACGTCATAATTTCGTTTGTAGATATAATGCAATCAAGAGATCTCAGTTACGTATACAAAGTTTAGATTGCTCCTCCCTTTGCCTTGTCAATTCCAAAGAGATCAAAGATGTCTACGCTACGTATTCAGCTTGGCTTCAATTTCCTTTTCAGACACTTTAACGCCAAATTAGCGGGAAATTCAACGCCCCAGATATTTTGCAAGGAATATTTTTGTACGAATCGTTTCTATTACGTCTGCCATTCTGTTGTGATTGGGAATTCCAATTAATTTACAACTAATTGCATTTAATTTGTTATTTTGCCATGGGATACATTCCAATTACTGGCTCCTTGTAAAATGATGACCATTGAAATTGAAGGCTGATTGATTGACGTTTCAATGCTCAATAGATGGAAACCACATGGATATATATCTGTGGCCTAAGCCGATCCGCGATACAGAACGATTGGACCAGCATAACAATGGAAAACAAGTAATAATTTTGTAAAAATTACAAAAACCCTCAACGCATTGAAACGGTTGAACCGATTTTGATCAAACATAGCAAAGAACAATCCCGACTAATTCACCTTTCAAAAAAAAAAACGGTTCATCCATTCGGGAGCTACGATGCCACAGACAGACACACACACACACAGACACACACAAAGACACGTCAAACTTAAAACTCCCCGTCGTTTTTGCGTCGGGGGTTAAAAAAGAGAGTGACTTGTCTCTCTCTGAGGGGTATTACACAAAACCTTTAGTAGGTAGGTACATTATATGGAGGAGGCTTATGTCCAGCGGTGGAGATCTTTCGGCTGATGATAAGAACCTTCTTTAGAGGTTCTTCAGCTGTAGAACGAATAGCTGACTGAGACGCTGTGCGAGAAACGTTTGCATGACCTGAAAATATCTGTTCCATGTCTGAGTTGTGGTAGCATGGTCCTCGTAGGTCCTGATCTCCACGACACAGGGGATCCTAGTTTGGGTTCAGGACTGCATATGACTGTTGTGGGTTTATATATAATTCTTCAGAAGCAGAAGTCCTCTGTAAAGCCTATCCTGTACAAAATTACATGTCCGTTAGGTAACAGCTGTCGACGGACGTGCGACCACCTGCGGCGCCCGACAGAGCATGTCCGTTCCATAGGAGGAGTGCAGAGGACGTATCTAGGACGATATTTGAAGGGAAATTTAGGAATTTAAAAAGTTGCTTATCTGATAGTCATCCTTTTTGTTTTATGACGTAGAATTGGTTCCCAAAGTAGGCGATAACGCTCCCTTGTGGACGCTGCAGGCCTAAAGGGGGGCGGTAAAAGATACAGACAAAAAATGGGGGCGTCAAATCAGACACACTTTCGCATTTTAATAGTTATTAGTATTCCTAGATAGGTTGTTGTTGTTTCGTATGAGGTAGTGCTGGCCTCTGGTGTCGGAGTTTGTCAAGCCGCCCGAGGGCCTCTGACAGGTAATTTTCGTAGATAATAGACCGCGGGCAATCATGTTTTAACAAGTTTTTGTTAAATAACCCGATGTTTGCATGTTTAATCTCGTTATAGTGGTTTTTAAGTAGGTGAAAAAATGGTGGCGCTAAAAATAATTATGGGGTGCTAAAAAATAATTTATTCTCAAAGTGGGCAGTAGACAAAATAAGTTTGGGAAACAATTTTATGACGTAGATAGTCGTATAAAATTGATAGTCTTCTTGAGAGGGAAACTCTTATGACTTCGTAGACAATCTACGAAATCATAGCTTACCTCCATTACTATATTTTAGTAACAGGTAGTAAGGACGACCTCTGTAGCGTGTTGGGCGAGTAGCCAGCTGCGACGCGAAAGGTTGCGGGTTCGTGTCCCGCTGCGGGACAAATGTTTGTATGATCTGCAAATATTTGTTACGGGTCTGGGTGTAATGGTACCATAATACTCGTAGTTTCTGATACCCACGACACAGGGAATCCTAGTGTGGGGTTAGGACTATGTATGTGACTGTTGGGTGTTATGTATGTTATGTAAATTATTATACTCACTTTATCATGAGAGTAAAAAAAGTGATTAAACACTCCAACTCCGAAGGCACCGATGCAGGATAGATGATAGGCAGAGATGTTAGTCTGAATCAGGATTTTCAAGAAAGCTAGTTTATGCTTATGTTTATCTTTATTATTCTTATACCTACAAAACTAATTCATTATATTAAAACGTCCTTATTCCGTCACTGGTTGGAGGATCGGGCTACGAGGAGCGAGGCTGAATGAACGCACGCTTCCTTGCGCCCGTGACGATTTTTACCGGAAAGTAGGCGGAGCTTGTGGTCTGTAACATGTGGGGAGCGCGAGACCCATCGTAATTTAATATTACGTTTCCAAGTGGCGTGAAATTCAAAGATTTTATTATCTCTCTTGCTAATATAAGGTCAACAACATTCATGAGATAGCGAAACCTGATTTTGAGGAAACTAGGAGACCATGCACATGTTTTTTAACCCCTGACGCAAAAACGACGGGGTGACGTGTGTGTGTGTGTGTGTGTGTGTGTGTGTGTGTGTGTGTGTGTGTCTGTCTGTGGCTTAGAGCATTGCAGGCCTCCGGTCGTGTTGCTCGATGGCATCGTAGCTCCCGAACGGATGAACCGATTTAGTTTTTTTTGTTTGAAAGGTGAATTTGTCGGGAGTGTTCTTAGCTATGTTTGATCAAAATCGGTTCAGCTGTTTCATTGCGTCGAGGGTTTTTTTAATTTATACAAAATTAATTACTTGTATTATTACAAGCTTTTATTTGACTTGCAATGTTTGTATCACAAGCCATGTATCAAGATAGACACGTAAATTTGTATAAAACCAAGCGTGCCGTTTTATTTTGCGCCTACTTTGCTACGAAATATCTCTATTCGCACGGCTAGCTGATTTTGAAGAATTTTTACAATTCACAATGGCGTAATTAGGCATTTTTCTATTAAGATCCGACGTGCTATCGCGAAGACAGCCCAGAGCGAAATCATATTATTGTAGTTTTTGAGCGAACTGATTTGAGGTTTGCTAAATGTACTACATTGCGCAAGCTTTCGGACAGGCAAAGTGACACGCAACGTAGGTGCACTTGCGGTGTTCGAACTTTACTGCGTCGGGATTGTTCAAGCATGGCGGCTTGACCAATCCCGACGCAGTAAAGTTCGAACGTACAAACTTTTGAGCTTTTGTAAATAGTAAATACGTTCATTATTAGCACGGTTCCGATAACTAATTTTATAAAAGCTTGTACTCATTGAAAAATATATTTTTCAACAAAAATCTTATTACGTTATGTTATACTAAAGGACTTCTTTTAAACGTCTGCCATTTATGAGACATAAATGACATAGCTTTAGAGCGCTTAAGGCGCAAGCCAGACACAAGCGGCGCGGCGCGCATCGGGCGCGCTACCGGGCGCACTGCCGGCGCGCATCGGGTGCGCCCGTGGCACGCTCACGACGGGACAGTGTATCGGTGGTATTCAAACACAACCGGCGGGTGTGGGCGAAGTGGCGGGGGGGTGCGCGCCTGCGGTACGCCTTCGGTGCACCTGCGGCGCAACCGTGGCGCAACCGTGGCGTGCCGTCTCGACGCCTTTCCAAGATTCTTTCATACAAAATGTAGAAGAAGGACGTGGTGCAAAACAGATAGAAGAGGTGCGCTTATGGCACGCCCGCGCCGCTTGTGTCTGGCTTGCGCCTTAGGCGTAATAAATGTAAGAGAAAGAACAGAGTAACTGTCGCATTTATAATATTTAGTATTGATTTCACTACACTTGTGGTCTATAAACTAAGCTACGCCGGTTAAATTACACACGATAATATTAGTAGTTACTCAAAAACACAACAAAATAAAAATGTACGACGTCTCTTCGAAAAACTGAAATATCCATCAACGTAAAACACTGATGAGTCCTCCATTGTCAGGCACAACAATAAACACCACGTTTTCCTGAGCCGGCATTTTATATGGCGGCTTGCCAGATCCAGCCTCGTCGTCTAGATGTTGTTGTTTGAACAAAACGAACAAACGTGGGGAAGATTTTATCTGTGAGGTTTATCACTGGCAAATAAGGAAAGTTAATGCTGTTTTCATTTATAAATATAGAAATATAGGTATGTTTTTTTATACTACTTTGATGACGGATCAAGCAATAGGCCCACCTGATGTTAAGCGGTAACCTCTGCCTATGAACAGTGCATTACCTCATAGATCACGTCCACCTAGGACGCAACCTTTGTGGTATTGCACTGCGCCCGCCACCCTGAGACATAAAGATAAAAAGTCTCATGTGCCTGTAATTTCACCGGCACCCTTACCCTTCAAACCGGAACACAGCAATGCGAGCACTACTGCTTTGCGGCAGAAATAGGTTGCCATGCGGTTTTATTTTGGTTACTTTATAGATGCCCGTGAAGTAGGTTTGAATATTAGAGTCTACATTTTGTCATATCAACTCTCGACACCTCAACCTTTTAGTAACAGCAAATGTAACTTTAATTTTGTGTATTTTCATGTATTATTTTGTTTATATCTGCAGAGTGTTGTTACAAATAAAAAAATATTCTATTCTATTCTTTTCTATTCTATCAAATAACAAGTAATTATATTTGTCAAAAAATTAAAAAACCCTCTACGCAATGAAACGGCTGAACCGATTTCGATCAAACATAGCTAAGAACACTCCCTTCAAATTCACCTTTCAAACAAAAAAAACAAAACTGTTTATCCATTCGGGATCTACGATGGGACACACACACACAAACACACACACACACACACACACACACTCACACACACACACACAGACACGTCAAACTTATAACACCCCGTCGTTTTTGCGTCGGGGGTTATAAAACGTCATGGTCCTAGAAACCGGCACGGCTATTGAATAGATGACGATTACCATTTTGCTGTTCATTGCGTTGCGTGCTTTACCTTTTTTACAAGAGCGAAAATATTTTAAACACGCAGCGTAATGGACAGCAAACTGGTAATCAAAATCGAACTTCAGTCTGTTAGACAATAAGACCGAAGCACAGAATATGACCGAAGGAAGATAATAAGACTAGAAAATTACGGAATTTCGGGAATATTTTATTATTAGAACGTTTTATTATGTCGCTTTCTTGTTTGTATGTCTGTCTGTCGCTCCGGGTGGAATATTGTAATTCAAACGAGCACTGCCCGATTAGCTATCCGGCACTTCCGGAAACTTTCAGGGTATCTCATAACTCGACTGATAATGGGCTAGATAATGTTGTGTGAACTGTCCAGCACTATTTATTTATTTTTATTTATTTAACTCGATCACAATGCATTCTAAATCCATTTATTAGCATGCAATGTCGACCTAACCTCAAAAAAACATAAAACCCGCTATATCTCGTAAAGGAAGCGAGTTAGAGCAAAAATAAATTTATTGTCGTATTTTTTTAGTTATTTTCACATTTAAAAAAAAAAACAACCAACTGGCTATCTCTAATGGCTGTAGAGATTGATAGGGAATCCACACATGACAAGCGGTGCGCTCATCGCCGCCATTGCTTTCCCACGACGAAATATCTGACAACATATGATAGGACTAAAGAAAATTACCCAACAAGTCCAGACTGTGTGCAAAATTAAAACGGGCGAAAATTATATCACAAGATCTGATTAAAAGCTTGTAAAAACCAGTTGTACCAAACAAACATACATCGTATTCCCTCAGGTAATTAAGGTCATAATTGCGCAAGCTAATTGAGTTGCTCGCATGTTCCCGAAGGGCTGGTTGTAATGTACTGTGCCAAGCTCAGCCCGCAGCAATGTTATGAGACCCAGGTATTGGCTAGACTGGCGTGAAATTATAGCCCTGGGTACTGAATAACGGGTGTTATGTTAGAGCTATATGTGAGGAGATGTAGCGTTTTAATATAATATAATATAATTCATTTATTAATTCAGACATTATTAGGTCCATTATTTGTTAGTATTATTCTTAAAAACTATGTTAGAAATACATTAGTTATAGCTATAAGTTGAGGTTAAAACTCTCATCCAAATCCCGACCAAACAGACTCCAGGGAGACTACCTACCTGATCAGGACTCGGATAAAAGCCTTCATAACTGGCAGGTCATAGCGATCGGGAATGAGCTGCAGGATGTTTTGAATGAACTTTTCTAGTAGTAGGAAAGCATTGCTACAATGTTTACGTTTAGTTTTTCACTCGAAAAAAATGGTAATTATTCAATCAATATCTTTATTTCAGGATTATTGGAAAATGTAAAAACATAAACAATAAGCACCATAATTAAATAATTATCTATTAATTTTAATTTTAGATTTTGAATTGATTTTGAATTTTATTTTGAATTATGGTTTTACTCGAAATATGGACACTTTAACTTATTTTAATTATAATGTATTGTTGACTAAAATAAACATATTTAATTGAATTGAATAACATAAATAGCTTAAAATCTAACATACATATAAAACACACTTTAAGACTTTAATGCACACGTATAGACGGCGACGTATTACGCAGCTGCGCGGTGTCCCGTGTCAGGCGTCCGATGAACCTCCTGAACTTGACACCTTTCGGCCAGAGCTCTCCATTCATGAAGGTCGATAGACAGTCAGTCGGCACCCTCACCATAAAGGAAATAAAATGGGTCCTGGGTAATGGGTTTGCACCCATTGGGTACGAAACCCTATAAAAACAATAAAGCAGAGGGCTGTGGTATTAAGTTCCTCCGTAGACCAAGACATGTTCTTGGATCACCAAGAACATGTCACTACCGCATTAGCGGTAGTGACGTCATCCAGTCAAGACAGAGACAACACTACCTTTGCACCGACCTCGCCGGCGAGGTCGACGAACCTTCTAAGTACCTTCTGTACCTTACGCCTAAACCGGTACAAGCATGTTCCGGGGCGTTTTGCACGTTCCTCCCCAACCGGCAACAGCCCAAGCCGAGGTCCGTACCTAAGTGGTGCCCTTGTGCTAGTTGCCCCAACCTAACTTTGCAGGTTGAGCGCCATCTGCGCTCACCAAAAGCCCGGTAACGCAGTCATGACCCCAAGAGGTCAACTGCATTAAAATCCATTCGACAAAAAAAAAAAAAAAAAAAAAAAACTGGTATTAGTAGGACGTTGAATCGCAGCCTCTTATCTTCCACCTTACATACAAAGTCCCGGGCTTTCTTCGCTCACATTTTGCTTTCCCTATCCGTCGTCACCGTAAAATAACTAGGTACCTGAGTAGTTTTCTAATCCAAAGGTCAACTTACCTTGCTGGCTCGTTCTTGTTAGACACAGATCAGGCAAGAGTTTCTACGTAACCTTTGTTACTGTAAAGTCAACTATTTTATCCAGCTTTATCCAACTTAAAGTACCGTACGTGGTTCGCGAAGAGCTGTAATTAGGTCATTTGTAGGTGTCGACTGGCACAGACGCTCTCGCTGACTTCTCAGTGAGGATTAGAAGGATCCACAGACCATAATATCAAGATAGACACCGCAAACACGTAAATTTGTATAAAACCAAGCGTGCCGTTTTATTTTGTGCTACTATGCTACGAAATATCTCTGATAGAAAATGATGTATACGAGACTTTTGATTTAGTTATAACAATATATTCAATATAAGATTTTACACAAGCTTCCTTCATTAGAGGTTGACAAAGAGCAGAGATGGGTCACAGACAGAATAGTAGTTAGTAAGGTGAACCATAGAGTGTTCATTTTGCGTCCGTATTATCAACATCCTCCTCTGGATGCAAACCCATTGCCTCGATGAATGTGTCATGCTTTGGTCGATGCAGGCCCTTGGTCAAAGCATCGGCCACCATTTCTTGAGTGCTTTTATAGTATACGGAAACTTGTTTGCTTGAGATTCTCTCCCTTACAAAGTGGTAGCGGACATCAATATGCTTGCTGCGGGCGTGGTAGATATCATTACCTGAAATACTAATAGCACTTTGGTTATCACAGTATAGTGTAATTGGAGTACCTAACAGACCAGGCCAGAAGTCTTCTTCAAGTTGCTTAAGCCAGATGGCCTCTTGTATTGCTGTGGCCAATGACATGTATTCTGCCTCGGTACTGGACAGGGCAATGGTAGGCTGCCTTTTTGAGCACCAGCTTATCGCAGCACCCTGAAATATGAAAACGTATCCAGAGCACGATCTTCTGTCTTCTGAATTGGATGCCCAGTCGGCGTCACAGTAACCAACAATATTGCTGCTGTTTTTCTTGAAGTAAAGTTTTTTTGATATAGTTCCTTTTAAGTATCGCAATATTCTCTTCACAGCAGCCCAATGTTGAGCAGTTGGTTTATTGTTGTATCTACTCAATGTATTTACTGCATAAGCAATGTCCGGTCTGGTTCCTTGTGATAGATACAACAGACATCCTATTGCTTCTTGGTATGGAATGTTTTTTAACATTTCCTTATCATTTTCAGCCTTCTTCAGTTGTAAATTGGGCTCGCATGGTGTATAGACGGGTTTACAATCACTCATATTAAAACGACTGAGTATTTTTTCTATATACAATGATTGATCTAGTGAAATTTGATTTTTAATTCCATCTTGATTAATTCTATAGCCGATGCAACATCTTGCTATCCCTAGATCCTTCATTTGAAATTTCTCATTTAACTTTTTTTTCATCATCAGGACAGTGTCTTCATTGTTATATAGATAAAGGAGGTCATCCACATAGACCGTAATAAATAATATATCTTTTTCGTTAATTATTCGATAGTATATACAAGGATCGACTCTAGATCGTGACATGCCAATCTCTAGGAGAGCTGCATTTAATTTCTTGTTCCATTGTCTGCTTGCCTGTTTGAGGCCATATACAGATTTATTAAGGCGACAAACCTTTTGACCATTTTCAAAATTCGGTGGCTGTGATACGTATATCTCTTCATCAATATCTCCCTGCAAAAACGCCGTGACGGCATCCATTTGGTGAATATTTAGATTATATTTTACAGCCAGTCCGATCACATATCTCATAGAAGAGTAGCGTATGACTGGAGCATAGATTTCATGATAATCTATTCCTTTCTTCTGTTGAAATCCTTTTACGACTAGTCTTGCTTTATATCGTGTTACAATACCATTCTCATCTGTCTTGGTTCTGAAAACCCATTTGCATGCTAATGTTTTTTTGTTCTTTGGCAAGTCTACTAGTGTCCAGGTATTATTGTGTATTAGTGACTGGTATTCTTCATTCATTGCCTCTACCCACTTTTCTGCCTTATTGCTATCAAGAGCTTCAGAAAGACTTTGTGGATCACTATCCAAGATACTCATCAATGATTCAGCATTACAAATAAAACTAGCCGGAGAAACTGTATCTACATCACAGTCATGTGAGCATGACGCTGATGCTGGCGGATTATTCATCTCATTTTTATTTTGCCTTGGTCTGAGAGTAATGTGACTGCCTTGATTTTGAATGTTTCTTTCCGGTGTGTATGTTGTATCTTCTGGATCAGTATAACACTGAGATGATGGGCTTGAATTTTGCTGTAGTGTAAAGTCTGAATCATCACTCACAATTTCAATAACTGACTCTTCATTCCTGTCATCAACGGGAGAATTATCTTCTTCTTCTGATAAAGGTAAGTCAATCATGTTTGACAATGGTAAGTATGTTTCTTCTAAACTATTATTTTTATCATTTTTTATGTTGACTTTTGACCTGTTTTCATTACTTTTTTCACTTTCATTGTCAATTATATCTCTTTTTACAGTGGCTTCAAGGAATACAGCTTCTCTACTTGTGGTGGCCTTTTTGTTCTTTGGGTCTAAAAAACGGTAGCCCTTTATACCATCGCTGTATCCCACAAAAATCAGCTCACGTGATTTAGCATCAAGCTTTCGACGTTGCTCTTTGGGTATTAGCACCATTGCCTTACATCCAAAAATCTTCATATAGCTTAAATCGGGTTTTTTGTTTGACCATACCTCTTCGGGAGTGATGTCAGAGAGGGCTCTTGTTGGTGAGCGATTGATTATGTGTGCTGCTGTGACTACAGCTTCGCCCCAGTACTCCTTCTGTAATTGAGCATTTAATAACATACATTTAGCCCGTTCTATTAGTGTTCTGTTCATACGTTCACTCAAACCATTTTGTTCAGGTGTATATGGATTACTCGATTGTTGGCAAATTCCAGTTTTTTTTAGATATTTATCAAAATTGATATTTTTATATTCTTTCCCATTGTCGCTCCTGAATTTTTTAATTCTTTTATCTAATTGATTTTCTACTCTATTTTTGAATTCAATAAATTTATCAAACACCTCATTTTTACCTTTAATCGGGTATACAAATACTTTACGTGAAAAATCATCGATGAAAGTAACAAAGTACCTGGCACCTCCAAATGATGTTGTTTGCATCGGTCCACATACATCGGAGTGGATGAGCTCTAGCAACTCAGTTGCCCGGGAGCCCTCACTTGGAAATGGCTGTCTTGTCTGCTTTCCTTTTATGCAACATATACAAGTTATGTTTTCCTTTGACGGCTACAATTTTACACCGGTTGTACAGCATGGAATTTTATTCACATCGGTAAAGTTTAAATGGCCCATTCGCTGATGCCACAGATAGGTGTTGTTTTCAATTAGAGCTGGCATGGCATGGACGCCTTCATTGACTGTATTCAGCCTATACATATCATTTTCCACATGTGCGTTAGCTACATGTTGTCCATTTTGATTGAGTATCTTGCAACCATTTTCATTAAATTCAACTTTGCAACCACTTTTTATCATTTTGCTCACTGATATTAGATTGGTTGACAATTCAGGTACAAACAAAACATTTCTAACCTGTATATCATTGCTGCATCCTTGTGCATCCGGTACTCTGATGATGACAGTGCCACAACTTTCAACACGGAGCGCTTTGTTGTCAGCAATTCTGATACTAGTCACAGGTGGTGCAGTCTCATTGTTCAGCCAACTTCTATTCATCGTCATGTGCATTGATGCACCGGAGTCGATGTACCAGTTCAGCGAGTTGTTCATTGTTGATGCTGAAAAAGCTGCAATGAAACCATTATTTTTATCATCAGTTTTATTTTTATTTTTATCATCAGTTTTATTTTTATTATGCCAACAGTTCTTGCTTAGATGTCCAGATTTATTACAGATGAAACATCTAGGCCCTTTTGACTTTTGTGGTTGTTGTTGATTATTGCGTTTAGGCCGACTCTTAGAGTTTGAGTAAAGTGCGCTCGTTTCAGTAGTTTTAACTTCTTGTAGTAACTTTGTTTTAATAGAATCTGCACAGATTTTTACTCCGGAACTCTCCAGTGCCATGATCATCGGTTTGTAGTTATCGGGCAAGCCTGCCAACATTAATGTACCAAGCCACTCATCATCGACTTGAAATTTTATATTTCTCAAACGGTGTGCAGAGGACATTATTTTGCCAACATAATCCTCGATGCTCGTACTGCTTTCCAAAGTTGTGTTTATTAAATCTTTCAGCAGGCCAACTTTCCGGGTTAAACCTGAATCCTCAAAAGCTCGCGACAAATTGTCCCACACCTCTTTTGCCGTAGTGGCTTCACGTATGTGCACATAAATAATAGGATCGATCAATAAAATCAGTTTGGACTTAGCTTTGATGTCTTTCTTCGTGTCGCTGGAACTGCCATCTGCAACACATTCCCATAAATCTTCGAGTTGCAAGAATGCTTTTACTGCAAAACTCCATGTAGCATAATTATCTCTTCCGTTGAGCTTTTCAATGCCATTAAGATTATGATTATTCGAAGACATCTTGCTGAAAAAAAAACTTATTCGGAATCGACCACGTTGTCACCGCGCGCGTCGATATTTTTAGGTTACATCCAACTTTGATATTTCGAAATTCTTGATAATTATTTTTACTATTATTTGCAGGCATGGGCTGGGCGCATAACCTGATAGAAAATGATGTATACGAGACTTTTGATTTAGTTATAACAATATATTCAATATAAGATTTTACACAAGCTTCCTTCATTAGAGGTTGACAAAGAGCAGAGATGGGTCACAGACAGAATAGTAGTTAGTAAGGTGAACCATAGAGTGTTCATTTTGCGTCCGTATTATCAACAATCTCCTTAAGGTGATTATAGCCTCGAACGACCTTGGGCATCTGGGCGGAGCCTAGGAAATGTTGCATCCCGAGCCCGCACCACACGCTATGCATAAACATTGGCACAATATTCAGAAACAATGAATAATCGCGGCGAGCGGCGCGCGCGGCAGCGGGCGCCGGCCGCGGCGTGGAGCGCGTCGCGCTAGTCATGCAGACCGCGGCGCGCGGCAGGCGGCAGCCGCGGTTTGGCACGAGATGCTCTAGTCATGCAGTCATATCAGTTGTCTAGTTTGTTGTGTGTGAGAACTCGCGCACTTTTGATTTTGAGCATCGGAAATTATGCGCTATTGTATAGTATATGCCTGGCGGCATTGTTGATTTTCCTTAGCTTTGTTTGTTAGTCCTGTCTAGACCTAGTATAGTAGATAATGAAAAATGTACACTGTCCCTTGGATTAAGAAGTAAGACAACAGGTTTTTGGAAGAAAAATCAAATTATGTACAATAAAATATATTTACTTTAGGTCAGGCAAAACCATTATGGACTAATGAACTAATAAATATACATACATACATACATACATAGACGCCACACGCCTTTTTCCCGAAAGTGTAGACAGAGCCCATAAATATAAATATAAATAATAGTACCTATTTTTTACATACCAAGTAGTTTTATTGGTTCATAACGGTTTATTCCTGAATACCCAACCAGGTAAACACCAATGGACCAAATATTTGTTCCGGGTCTGGGTGTTATGGTACTCGTAGTTTCTGATACCCACATCACAGGGATGCCTTGTGTGGGATTAGGACTACGTATGCGACTGTTGGGTGTTATGTTATGTTATGTTATCTACTATTAGAATAAGTACGTATATGAAAAATCTCGAACGAAAAAACTCGGATGAAAATTCTCAAATGAAAAATCTCGAATGAAAAATCTCGAACGAAAAATCTCGACTAAAAATCTCGAATTAAAATGTCGAATAAAAAATCTTGAACGGAAAATCTAGTATGAAAAATCTCGACTGAAAAATCTCGAATGAATAATCTCGAACGAAAAATCTCGCCCTTAAAATAATACACACTGCACGTTTCAAGTCTAAGTCCAGCGGTTTTGGCTAAAGTGATATTGCTACCTAAAGATGCGCGTTAGATTAAGTAATATAGTGTTTTTATGTGTATGTTAGTTTCTAAGGTATTTATGTTGATATGGGCTTACTGTATAGGTTTTGTGCATTTCTCAGTAAGCCTGAAATAAAGATTTTGAATTTGAATTTGAATTTGAAAGACACGGATGAATAAGTTACTGCGGGCGAAATGATAAATAATGATCGAATGAAAAATCTCGAATATTAAATCTCGAACGAAAAACCTCAAATGAAAATTCTCGAATGAAAAATCTCGAATGGAAAATCTAGAATGAAAAACCCTGAATGAAAAATCTCGAATAATAAATCTCGAATGAAAAATCTCGAATATTAAATATATCGAAGGAAAAATCTCGAATAAAAAATCTTGACTGAAAAATCTCGAATTAAAAATCTCAAACGAAAAATCTCGAAAGAAAAATCTCGCCCTAAAAATAATACACACTGCAAGTTTCAAGTTTCAAGTCCAGCAGTTTTGGCTAAAGTGAAGTGAAGTGCTACCTAAAGACACGGATAAATAAGTTACTGCGGGTGAAATACTGATAATGATAAATGATTTGTTGCTGTTAGATCTAGGTGGTAACATTTGTTGGTGTTAAGGTCTTAATGTGCATCTATAGTCTGCCATGTCTGGCCTACAACATTTTATACAAGTAAAAACAAAATTAATTAATAAATGTCAAACAATAATAATAAAAAGTACAAACAAATAATATGAAACATAAATGACATTGAAATTAGCAGATATAAATTAGATTGTAATACAATAAAATTTGACAATTAGATATTCATTAATCGAGTAATAAATCTTTTCTTCTAAAAGCTTCGTTAGATTATTTTTAAAAGCACCATACTGTTTTCGGTGCGTATTGACAAAGGAATCTTGTTGTAAAGGATAGGCGCCATCGTCGTCGTTTCGTATGAGGTAGTGCTGGCCTCTGGTGTCAGAGTTTGTCAAGCTGCCCGAGGGCCTCTGACATGCCATGCCGAACACACTGTGCCGTAATAAGGCTGTTTTACCTTAATGATTACGCAGGCGACCCTCTAGGCGACTGCCAACCGGGTACTGGGCAAACCATTGATGATTCGTCCGGACAATGATTGCTACTTCGTACATGTACAATGAGGCAAGAGTGAGAATTCTCCATTGCCTGAAAACACCCTTACACGTGTCTGTCTGTCTTAGACCAAACATGATCGAATGCATCTCATCTGTGCCTTAAAAAACCTCAGTTTTATTGGTAGAATTGCCCCAAAATATAACTCCGTACCTCAGCAACGAAGCAGTGTTGTCATAGTATGCCACAAGTAAGGCCGTTAAGTTAGCGACTTTACACAAATTATGCAGCGAAGTATGTGTGAAATAATTACCATGGTGATTGTGTTTCTATACCTACCTAGGTACTTAATTTACCTTTTATGAAGTGTAATTGTGATTTCATATACCTACCGTTTTTTTATGTTGAAATTTGTTTTCCGGTTTCATAAAATGTAAACACACATTTTGAATACCTTAGTTGATCATTTTAATTAGTTTGAAATCAATCGTTTTTGGCTGGTGGTATTTCCAGTTATTTTGATGCATCACTGAAAAAAAAATACAGTTCGAGTAACCCGAAAACCGATAAAAGTTACCGTTCTGCGAGGTTAAAATGGAGCCAACACATTAAACACGTTAGCATAACTGAAAAAAAACAGTTAAAGTAAAACAGTTCATTTTACTGTCTTATCCGGACTGATGTTTAACCGTTGAAATTTAAATTACTGCCAGGATACGTTGTTATTATTGACCAAAAAGTTCCTGTAACTGTTTATACATATTTATTTACTGTTTGCTTCCTAACTGTTTTTTGCAGTTGCCCCAACGGTGTAAATTAATTAGATCTCAATGAAAAATATGTTGTAGCAACTGTGTAAATTTTAACTGTACACTTTTTGCACACAGTTAGATATTTTTTTTTTCAGTGATGTTAATAGAGTTAGTCGCTATTTTGCAATCATACCATCGTAATGAGCACTCGTTGTTTACATAAAAAACCTTCCTACTAACCTAATTTGAACCTTAGAACTGTGGCCAGCTTGCGTTTTTTTCTTGCGTTACATACAGTAACTGTTACCTACTATAATAATTATATTGTTAAGTTTTGTTTCTTTTTGTTCGTATTATTATTTTCTAAGGTGTACAATAAAGTATTTTATATCTATCTATCTATCTACTATTGGATTTTCTTTATTGGGTTTTTTTTATTGGATTTTTCATCCGAGATTTTTCGTTCGAGATTTTTCATTCAAAATTTTTCATTTAAGATTTTTATTCGCGATTTTTCATCCGAGATTTATTATTGGAGATTTTTCGTTCGAAATTCTTCATTCGAGGTTTTTCAGTCGAGATTTTTCGTTCGAGATTTTTCATTCGAGATTTTTCATCCAAGGTTTTTCTTCCGAGATTTTTCATTCGTGATTTTTTTTATACGTACTAATTCTTATAGTAGATAACATAACATTACACCCAACAGTCACATACATAGTCCTGATCCCACACAAGGCATCCCTGTGTTGTAGGTATCAGAAACTACGAGTACCATGGTACCATAACACCCAGACCCGGAACAAATATTTGCAGATCATACAAACATTTGTCCCGCAGCGGGAATCGAACCCGCAACCATTCGCATCTCAGCCGGCTACTCGCCGACGCGCTACAGAGGTCGTCAAAGATAAGAAACCAACAAGCGTCCTCGCGCAAACAAGATATCTAAACGATAACGATCAATATTTACAATGTTTTGTTCAAGGAACACAAAGCACAAATAAAAAACTACGATGAAGTACACTAACTGCTATCGTGTCTTATTGTGCCCGAACCAGTCGGTGGCACTCATAGGAGCGGAGCAAAAAAGTGACGCGGGTACCCCGTGCGAACGCTTGGGCCGGACTGACTTCCGCGGTCGAACCGCCCGTGGCAGCTCGTTTTACAGTTTTTGTTTTATTGTTTAAAAATGATAATTATTTTTGAAATTGTAAACATATCATGTGTAAAGTCTGTAAATTGTCTATAATATTGTGAAAGAATCATTAAAATAGCTGCAGGCGTTTGGAAGGAGTAGGAATTCTTGCGTAAATTATAGGGAACAATGTTTTATTTTTTCCTGTCAAAAGCAACAGCAATTTAAAAAATAAAAACATATAGTTCTATTCTTGCCTATATTATACCTATTAAATGATTTTTTTTAAATTATTTGGGCCATTATTGT
This sequence comes from Operophtera brumata, assembly GCA_932527175.1. Lineage (NCBI taxonomy): Eukaryota > Metazoa > Arthropoda > Insecta > Lepidoptera > Geometridae > Operophtera > Operophtera brumata. Next base: position 15,941,272 of record OW052238.1, on the reverse strand, counting down.
AGGAGGAGTAGGCTTTCCAAAAAGGTCTATTTTGAGTTTCGGCAAAACTAATCGTCTTAAAGGAAGAGGAAGACCTAATAAAAGATGGATGGATTGCATGAGAGATGATATGAATGAGATGATGAGGTGACGGCTGACAGGGGAGAGTGGAAGAAAAATATGTACTGCGCTGACCCCAAATAAATTGGAAAAATGGCAAGACGATGATGATGGTGTTACGAAATATCTCCATTCGCACGGCTAGCTCATTTTGATGATTTTTTACAGTTTACTATGGCGCAGTTAGGCATTTTTCTATTAACATCCGGCTCACGTCGGAAGCGAAGACGGCCGAGCGCGAACTGATTTGAGGTTTGCTAATAGGTGCATTGCACCTATATCAGGCAAAGTAACACGCAAAATAGGTGCACTTACATTATCTTCTTTTTTTTCTTTTTCTTTTTTATTCTACTTCAATGACGGAACAAGCTGATGGTCCACCTGATGCTAAGCGGTAACCTCTGCCTATGAACAGTACATTACCTCATAGGTCACGTCCACCTAGGACGCGCCCTATGTGGCATTGCACTGCGCCCGCCACCCTGAGACATAAGGATGAAAAGTCTCATGTGCCTGTAATTTCACCGGCACCCTTACCCTTCAAACCTGTAACGCTTTTAAAAATCTATATGCCCTAATCTAGGGGGCTAAGGTTTCAGCGGGGCACCTACCAACAGATCCCCTCCACGGGGACAGACTCCACCTCCGAGTGCCAACCCAAGAATAAGAGGTCTCAGGCTGGGAGGGCAGGCTTGTCTCCGAGCAGTGAAGGGGTTTTAGTTATGGTAGGGCCCGCTGTACGCCTATCAGGTGGGGCGTACAAAGAAGTTAAATAAATACAATTTTAGACTTATACATGAGTTTTATTAAAAAGAGTGAGTTTACACAGAAAAATACAGATCCAAGAAGGTAACAAAAGGGAAGTTATTAGGTAACTTAGATTATAGTTTTACACGGGGTTTGGGCGCCTTGAGATTTAACATTCTTTACTAGGAGCAATGAGACCTACAGTGGGTCGTGGAGATCTATAACCTACAGATCCTAACTGTCCGTGGAAACCATGTACGTACTATCACTTCACTGTTTGAGTAGGTCGAGAGACTAGAGGGGTCGACGGGTTAGTGGACGGAACTTGAAAGAACAAGGGCTTGCCGCAAGCGGCTCGCCAATACCGCTTTGTTCCAGAGGGCTCGGTGCTTGCCCGAAGGTAGGTTGGAGACGTCCCGGCTTGGCCGGGGACAGGCTGCTACGTGGCCCAGTTCTCCTAGAACGGGCGGACGGACAGCAGGCCACCCGTAGTGGCGGTGGCGCCGAGCGCGACTTGTAGGGTAGTTACTTGAGCCAGCTGTACTGTTAGCAAGCCTTGACTGGGCCCGGGGTTGCTCTGAGCGGGCGGTAACACAGCCGGACGGCCCCTCGCTCAAGCGTGGTGTCTGGATAGGTAGGATTCCACAGTAGTTCGGCGAGGACCGGCCGGGTGCTGGCGGCGACCAATATACCACGCGGACCCTAAAACATGTTCGGGTGATAATTGATCTGTATCGCAGCCACGGCGTAGTGCCAGTGGGCGATTGAAGTAACCAGTATGTTATTTACTTACCAGTCAAGGAAAAATATTGTATTTTATAAAGCGACTAGGTTCGTCGAGTTGTCCGAGCCAAAAAGAATTCTAGGTTGGCTGTCAGCCGCGACTTAGCGTGCGGACTGACATGTGCCTGACAATGACGTTTAATCCGGCAGCTGTCACTGTCGAAAATTGGGCTGAGGCCCTGACTTAGAGATAGTACGTGTGTTGCCTCACACCGTTACAAACCGGAACACAGCAATGCGAGCACTACTGCTTTGCGGCAGAAATAGGTATGGTGGTAGTACTTCCTCGGACGAACTCTTTCACAAAAAAGCTCTACTACTACTAAAACTAACTAGTGCAATATAGTGTGTTACTATCTAGTGTAATATAGATCTGTGGAAGGATTCTTTTATAGCAGCAAAGTCTGAAGACAACCGGGGATAGTTTACTAGCAAAGTTACATCATCTTCCGCTAGATGTCCTATCAGACATAGACCTCCTCATAGAATGCCATGACGGTCTTGAGTCGCCTCCATCCACTGAATTTCTGCGACTGATATAATGTCATCGGCCCATCGAGTGGGAGGGTGTCAGGTTCGCAGTCGCCACTCTTCAACCTTTTTAACCGACTCCAAAAACGAAGGTTTCTGCTCGACCCGTACCTACTGTATATATTATTGTTGGAGTTGCATATTTTCGTATGTTAGTCGTTGTGGGCTTCTAAACAGCTGTGTGCCTTTCACAAGTGTGTTTGTTCATATTTATTAGAAACTAGAGGTCGAATTGCTTACATTTTATCAAAATCCGTTCAGTACCTATCTAGTTTTCAAGATAAGTGTGTACCAAACACAAGAAAACGACCTCTGTGGCGCGGCGGGCGAAGCTTAGCCTGCGACGCAGGAGGTTGCGAGTTCGATTCCCGCCTCGGAACAAATATTTGTGCGATCGCAGATATTAGTTCAGGGTGTTCTGGGTATTTTCTATGTATAATAAAATATATCTATCTATGTAATATATGTTGTATTAAGTATATCAGTTATCTAGTACACATAACACAAGCTCTGCTTAGCTTGGGGCTAGATAATGTTGTGTGAACTGTCCAGAATTATTTATTTATTATTTATTTATTATTTATTTTAAGAAAAATCACGTCGTTGGTTGAACACGTTAATTATCTATGATTGCGGGTGTTATTCTTGAATGTAAGGTTTCTACCCTTTCAATTATTTTTATTTAGAGCATGACAACCTGTTTTGAAGTTTTTTTTACGTGTTTGTTGTTTTCCAACTGTTGTTGCGAAACCGTTGGCCGTAGACTGCTACAGGCTGATGATCACAATGAAGGCTTTTAGGAAAACATCACGTAATGTGCACATGGGCGTTCTTAAGACTACGCCAACCCTAAGCAGAAATCTTCATACAAAAAAAACACCACGCGCTGCTCGAAAAAGCGGTTTTTATTGAATATCTCGTGAAGTATACATAATTTTAAAAAAAAACCCTAGTTTGATCCTTTCGTTTTATTGTATTGATATTATTTATCCACTTTTTGACCCAATAATCTGTACCATATAGGCAAACAAACGAATCTAGCCAAAAGTCAGAGGTAACTTTGTGTTTGTTTTAATAGAGTTTTTTTTTTCCTTTCCTGTTTCTGTCTGGGTGATCCCTCGGTATTATAATGCATATATAATCCATGCATATTTTTAATTTGAATATTGTTCTTGACGTAGTCAGTTAAAAATCTAATCAAAGATTGGTAATTTTGCGTTATACTCCACCTTAAATGGGTGGATTTATGAGTGTTAAAATGTGTCTGTCCGGTGTTTATTTATTACTGCTAAATGAAAACAGTACCCGGAACATTACTCATGATCATACGAGTTTTGCGTATATTTCACGTGTACAAAGAATACAATAACGAAAGCTCACGTTTCATTCGCGTAACCGTTTAGATTTTATGTTAGGGGTGTTATATCACGGGTTTATACCGAGCTATTTTGGACTTTTCAATCAGCTTTATGTGGCTATCTGTAAAGGAAATTTCATCGGAATTTTGATGCGACCGTTTGGCCGTTGGCGCGGAAACATTATCAAGATTTTGCGTTACTCTGACGTGCTCTGACAAATATTTTCACGTCGTGATTCGTGATTATGGGCAGAATTTATGGACTTTGTTCATTCATCAAAATGCGGTTGATCTGTAAATTTTGCATTTTGTGCTAGAACAAACTCGCGTGCGGACCAAGTCATTAACTTGGTGTTGGTGTCTCAAATTCGGTTTTAATAATATAATATAATAGAATTCATTTATTAAATCAGACATTATTAGATCCATTATTTTTTAGTATTATTCTTAAAAACTATGTTTAAATACATCTACACTAATATTATAAAGAGGAAAGATTTGTACCTATTTTTGTATGTTTGTATGTTTGTAATGAATAGGCTCAAAAAGTACTGGTTCTTTCTTTCTTTTTCTTTCTACATTCACCCTGAGTGACATAGGCTACCAGGGGAGGGGATAGGAAAGGGGGGGGGGGCTGTTTTTCATCCTGAAACTACCCGTGCGAAGCCGGGACGAGTCGCTAGTTAGTTATACTTAGCTATAAGTTGAGGTGAAAACTCTCATCCGAATCCCGACCAAACAGACTCCAGTGAGACTACCTACCTGATCAGGACCCGGATAAAAGCCTTCATTACTGGCAGGTCAGAGCGATCGGGAATGAGCTGCAGGATGCCGTTGGAACTGCTCCGCACTCTGCTGAGCAATGAGGCAGTTTTCTTACGGATGATGGCGTGAAAACCATCAACCCGAGCCTCCGCAAACATCGCTGATGCACTGCAAAAGCGAGGAAGTCCCATCAGCATCCTTTTGACATTGAAAAACTGACAGACATTTTACGTCTTCCGCCCTGTCCTTACACTAATATTACACATCCACCAAATTATCTGTAGAATGAAATGTATGTAGACGATAGAAAAATCTAAGTTCTACAGATAAGTTGATGGATCTATATGTCTATGCGTAGTCGTCACTCACCGATTTTTTTTCGTCACTGTTTCAGTGTTGGTTGTGAAATCTATTTTTTAACCCCCGACGCAAAAACGACGGGTTGTTATAAGTTTGACGTGTCTGTGTGTGTGTGTGTGTGTGTGTGTGTGTGTGTAGGTGTGTGTCTTTGTGTGTGTGTCTGTCTGTGGCATCGTAGCTCCCGAACGGATGAACCGATTTCGTTTTTTTGTTGTGTGAAAGGTGAATTTGTCGCAAATGTTCTTAGCTATGTTTGATAAAAATCGGTTCAGCCGTTTCATAGCGTTGAGGGTTTTTTATTTTTTACAAAATTAATTACTTGTTTTATTGCTTACCTAATTAGCATTCCTTACGAGAGCTGACTTCCAGAATAATAAAATCAACCCCGAGCTGTGTGTAGCTGATTGTTTGCGGTAATAAGCTGGGAATTGGACTGTCTACTAGAAGCCTTCCAACCCCTTTCAGTATTTCATTGTCTTTGCTGACAAGCTTGTATCTATTTGTGTGACGTCAGTGTGCTTGATCGTATGCAGGTCTATCCCGCGATCATCTTTTAGTCTTCAGAAGTAATGAATTGGTATTTCTCCTTCTTCCAGCCGGAGCGAGTCGGCTCTGAACAGCCCCACCGAGGCCGACGTGTCACTGGCGGCCTCGCTCACCGACCCCCTCGAGGCCACCACCTTGGACGAAGCCCGGAGGACCATCAGGTACTGTGGAATGTTAGTTCAAACTCTTCATTTTATCTAACTTGGTGTTGTTGTTAACATTTTCGCATTCCATTTGTCTTTGGCTAAATTGATAGATTTTCCTTGTTTCCTCATGTTTGACGACCTCGCTGGCGCGGCGGGCGAAGGTTCGCCTGCGACGCAGGAGGTTGCGGGTACGATTCCCGCCTCAGAACAAGTATTTGTACGATCTACAGAATTTTTTTTAGAGTGTTCAGTTTATTTTATATGTATAATAAAAAATATGTATCTATAATGTATTATTTTAAGTACCTATATCAGTTATCTAGTACCCATAACACAAGCTCTGCTTAGCTTGGGGCTAGATAATGTTGTGTGAACTGTCCAGAATTATTAATTTATATTTATTTATCTAACTTGGTGTTGTTGTTTTATTTAACATTTTCGCATTCCGTTGGTTTTTGGCTAAATTGATAGATTTTCCTTGTTTCCTCATGTTTTTCTTAACAAAATACTTCACAGCATCCTTTGTCTTTGTGTCATAATATATAGAAATCGTACGCCAAACATTTTTTTTAAAACTATGTGAATGTCGCAATAAGCACATAGCCTACCTGATGTTAAGCGGTAACCTCTGCCTTTAAAAATGCATTGCCTCATAGATCACGCCCACCTAGGACGCGCCCTATATGGCATTGCACTGCGCCGGCCACCCTGAGATATATAGATGAAAAGTCTCATGTGCCTGTAATTGCACCGGCAACCATACCCTTCAAACCGAAACACAGCAGTGCGAGCATTACTGCTTTGCGACAGAAATAGGTTTGGGGGTAGTACTTCCCCGGACGAACACTTTCACAAAAAAGCTCTACTACTAACAATTTACTCTTCTTGCTACTTTATATCTATTATTTTATTTTATTTCTTCTTCCAGAGATCTTCGAATGAAGTATCGTGCGCAGGCACACCAGCTACTGACATGGCGCCGCGCGCACCGCACCCAAGAGGAACTGGTCTGCCGTCTTCAGCGCGAGAAGGCAGAGCAACTCAAGTCCCTCTCCAGCCAACTCCTCCTGTTCGAGTCCCGACTCGTCCGCAAGCAGAAGGAAATCTCCACCATGCTGGCGTTACGAGAAACTATAATAATGAAGCAACAGAAGGTTATCGAATCCCTCCAAGCTAAACTACTCGACCACGGGGTTGAAACCTGCCCGAGCATCCCAGATTTCAGAGATATGCTCCAAGATAGTCACATCTTAGGAGACTTCGATTCGCTCAATGATTCAGACTCCGCTGTGATCATGGAAGACGCGGACTATGACTCAAACACACCACTCATTCCTAAGTTCAGGGGAAACCCTGACAGCGTGACCATAGTCAGATCGATCTCCGATGCAATAGACACAAACGTAAAATATAGCGTCGTCAGGCGGTCCAACGGCTTCCTCCGAAGACCTGAAATACTTGAAACAGTCTATAGCGTAGAAGAGGAAGCTGATGGCGACTCTACCAAAGGCCTAAGCGCGCAGAACAGCACAGAGAAAGAAATCAAAGAAGCCAACAAAACTGACGAAGAGAAGACACTGCTGACCCAACGGCGAGACAACTTCCGAATGAGGAGCGTAGTCCTAACCGCTGAAGTAAAAAGCATAGATAACGATAAAGAAGCGAAGCCGAAGGCCGGGAAAGAGGTCTGGTCGTACAGTTATGTGCCAAAAATTGCCGCTCAGGAATCAGATGAGGAGGCTACATCAAACCCAGAGAGCGAGGAAGACCCTGAACCACGGCCAAACCACGTGGTGACGTACAACCGAGTCATGTCAAACCATAGGAATGTAACTAAACCTAAAGATGTAAAGTACAAGAGGATAAACAAAGCTAAATCAAAGAGTTTGGAAGAACTACGGGGGAGGTTAAAGAATTGGGTTGATAAGGGAAACAAGCTATCTAGTATACCTTTGGAACATGCGCAAAGTTACGCCTGAACGATAAAACAGTTCCTTGGATAATATCTCCCAACAACTTGGGAAAAGTCACAATTTTACTATTAGATTATGTAATAGGTTGAGTTAACCTTTTTGGGTTAAATAACCCTTGTTAGCATAAGGTTGTAATTCGCAGCTTTACTGAAGCAGATTATATTCTTGATACTCGAAACTATTGTAAATAGTGATTTCTATAAGTAACGTTTTGTGCAAAAAAACAAATATTGAATTAGTTAAGGTAAGTGAAATTTACAGTCTGCTATTGTTCAACGCTTGATTCTTCTCTTAATTAACTATAGAAACAACAAAAAATTTAGTTCATCGATAAATAAATGTGTTTTAACATATTTCTATAAGAATGATATTTTATCTGTAAAAAAAAATTGAACGTGGTGTTTGAGCATGACTGATTTTATGTAACATATGTATTATTGTTTTATTTTTAGTAAAATTAATATATGTGATTAATATGTATGTATATTTTTGAACATAGCCATATAGCATTCTTGGAATTGGTTAAAGAGAAATCAGGATAGAATGAACGGCAAAAACGGTTTCTCAAAATTGTTGTAGATAAGGTCTCCAAAGTTTGTATGTGTGATCTCAAACTCGTAGAGGGCAGCACTTGTCAGACAAAATTAACAGACTTTCGTAAGTCTGGTAAGTCTTCTTGTAAGTTCAATCCTTGAAGAGTTATAAATGCAATTTAAGTTTTGAAAAAAAATAGTAAAGAATTTTATAGATTGTGCCACATTAAGGAAGTGCGAATAAGTAGTACCTACATTTGGTTCTGTTAAGTAAAATCATTTACAAATATCATTTACAAATTGATTATGATAATGTATATCTCTGGTGCCAATTATTCAATTATTAAAATAATTAAAAATAATGCTTAAACTGGTGCGTGACACTGTTTAAATATTTCTGCACACTTACCAATAATGTATACAATTAAATTTTATCAATATTAATCTTGTTAAAAAAAAGTTATGTTAATAAAAACAAAAAGTAGTCAAAATAACTATTACAGTAGATGTTCACACCCTTTATTGTCAATACAGGGATATTCTTTTAATATTTAGGTACCTTCTTTTAAACGGTTGTTTTTATTTTGCAACCTTCTGATTCGCTTATTTTGACATTCTCGATTTCATTTCGTATTTCATAATGAGGGGTTTTTACGGCCGTTTTACATCATGCTTAAAATAGATGGCGCCAGCTCTGTACTTAACTGTCAAATAAAGTGAAATGTCAAAGTCATCAACGTAGTGATATATTTTCATGGTATTTTGTTACTATCACATAAAAGCACAGAAAAAGCATTTGTTACATTTGGCAACCACATTTTAGTCAGCGCCATCTATCGAGCCAAGTCGAACTACTTTTTTTAAATTCGAAAATGAAAAGCCCTCATTTTAAAATATTCATTGAAATATTTACTTGCAAAAAATCTCCCACTAGATTTTTTCTAGAACGGTAAAGCGTGAGTTGTAAGTGGTTGAATATTAAAAGAATGCCCTGTATGTATTGCATATCATTCTGCTGTAAAGAAAATAGCTTGTCAAATGTTTAAACTTCCTAAGTATGTTCATTCCTTTTCTAATGATCAATGATTTAAATCGAAAATAAAAGAGTAATAAAATAAACTTATTTTTTATTGTAACCTTACCCTAGATACGAGTGGGTTTTTAGGAGTGACAGGGTCGCTCCGTGGGAAATAAACCTGTCTAATGGATCCAAAGTCCCAGACGTGTTTTTGCGAAGTCCCTTACCATTTAAAAATCCTACAATATAACGTAAAACCTTTATTTAAGAATAATACTGTAATACAAGTAGGTAGGTAGGTAGTACATACATACAAAAATAGACACACTCCTTTTTCCCCGAAGGAGTAGGCAGATTCTCAATGGGCCTCTTCACAGTGAGTTGCACCATCGTGGAATATAGACTTGACGAATGGTGAGCTTATCGCCGCACTTGCTTCCCACGAAAGACTTAGCTAACGCTTTTTTCCAAATTTCCAGTTAAGCTACCGGCAGACAGATCATACAATCTAAAGCTAGCTCAACTGATCCAAATCTCTATCAGGAAGCATTCAAACTAAATTAAAACAATTAATTTATAAATAAAAACGAATGTACGAGGGTGCACAATTATTCAACAACTTACCTGATGATATTAAAACTAGTGAATCCTTACCTTTATTTAAAAAGAATTTAAGAAAATATGTATATGATAAGATTTTTTAAGTAACCACCAGATCTCTGGAATATTAATACCTACAACTAATACCTAGTTAGTTATGATCCTAGTTTTTAAGTTCATTATAAGCGAACCATGTTCTTTATGAGTAATAAAATTCTTTAACCACAAAACGAATGTCGTAATTCGTCGTCGTATTCGTTTCGTGTCGTATTCGTTAGATAGTCATAGAATTTCAGCACAGCACCAATGAGAAACTAAACGAAAGAAGCACATTAAAATATGATACGTGCTTTTTTAATTCCTGCTTATCAAATTGTACTCCAAACCTACTGACCGACTTACGAAAGAAAATAAATGCATTTCACAATATTTTTCAAAGTTTTTATCAAGGGATTTTGAAATTTCTAATAGCCTTGGCATATAAAAGCAGTTACCCTAGTTATGACTTATTCATTTTCACATATCTAGTAATAGGTATTCGAATACGAAAATATTCAATTTTTTTTATTTTTTTTCTCTACCAATAGCTAGAGAAAAGGAGACAGTTATTAAAATGTATAAGGTCTTGGCCATCGTGTTGACTTTGTGTCTATTCAAGGTAAGTCTTTTTCATGTACTTTTTATTTTATGGAATAATTATTCTGCTGGAAAAGCAGTTTTAGAAGCGTTTGTGGGACCATCATGCTCACGTATAAGCACCTGGTGAAACTTCAAGAATTGCTGTTCTAAATCCTGTAGGGTCGAGTAAAGTCCGAAATAACTCCACTGATTTAATTATAATTTATTTATCTGAATTTAATTGTAACCCAAAAATTCCGTTCCAGCGATACTCGAACCCGCATCCTCGCCTGTGATCGGCGATGCCTTTACCAATTTGGCCATAGAACGAGCTATGATGCTGGAGACGAAATTTGTGGGCACTATCAACTCCAGCTTTCTTCTCCAGCGTGATAGCTTGTTCTATACCTAAATTGGTAAAGGTATTGAGAGGATGCGGGTTTGAGTCCTGCTGGAACGGAATTTTTGGGTTACATTTAAATTTAATGTTATCCATTAAGTGTGGTTTACACTTGAAAAATGATAAACCTTATTTATCTGAATATAATAATATCTCCCATGTCCCTGTTATTAATTTTAAATCTGGCTGGTTAGAATTACAGTTATATTTTGAAATATTCTGGTGTGTTTTAATAACCCCTGACTAAAAAGGGAGGTGTTAGAAGTGAGGCCATAGTGTGTCTGTCTGTATAATGTATGCATGTTTCTTTATTGCCAAGTAACTCCGGAATGGGTGCTCAGATTGCAATGCGGTTTTTTCGCAAGAAAAATGGTGTTTGCGAGAGTGTACTTAGCTGTGTTTGGTGGTAATTAGTGAAGCTGTTTCCACCAGCTCGCAATAAATGGCATTTGCATGGAATGAGAGCTGATAGCGCGTTCTATTTTTTCCAGTGGCGGCATCTATAGTAGTGATAGTAAGTAGTAACTAACTTCGGGGCCTATAATAAGTAAATAATAAGGTAATATAGGTACGCGATAAATACCCGTGATAATATCAATAAACCGTGATCTGATAGCGAAAGTTTAAAAAATAAAAGAATTTCTTATAGGTGTATGATATAGATTTGGCCAAGTCTGGCCAAGATTTGGTGACGACAGGTGGTGTAAGGCCCTGACCGAGTGGTGGCCGAGAGGGAGCACTAGAGGCCGTGGCAGACCATCAGCCAGGTGGGCGGATGATATAGAGGCCGTAGAAGGAAAGACCTGGATGAGAATCGCACAGTATCTGTTTTAGTAGTAGTAGAGCTTTTTTTTGAAAGAGTTCGTCCGGGGAAGTACTACCACCTTACCTATTTCTGCCGCAAAGCAGCAGTGCTCGTATTGCTGTGTTCCGGTTTGAAGGGTATGGTTGCCGGTGAAATTACAGGCACATGAGACTTTTCATCTTTATGTCTCAGGGTGGCGCAGTACAATGCCACATAGGATGCGTCCTAGATGGACGTGACCTATGTGGTAATGTAATGTACAAAAAAAATACTGGACTAAAAATTAATAACCTCTTCATCCGCTCCCTATCCCATAGGACACCATCGCGTACTGCTGCTTCCGGGATGCATTGATGCTTCCCACAAAATGTGGATGCCCTGAGGTTGACACCTGTGGCATCATTACCTGCAACGCTTGCTCCAGCATCAGTCCTTGTTGCAACTGCGGAGTTCCAACATCTCCTTGCATACGGGATACCTCCAACGTCTGCTTTGTGTGCGAACCTAAGCCTTCCCCAGTATGCGCCTGCTTGAAGAGCGTAGATGGGTGTGGTGGAGACTGTACGAAGAAGTGCGGATGTGGCTGTGAAGAGAAGACCTTCATATACTTTCCTGAGGTGGAGTATCCGTCGTTCGTGTTGGAGATGAAGCCCTTCTACTATGGCTCCTGTTTTAACTATTGAAAATAAGTATCAAAGTAGCTAGATATATCTAACCCGTCCGCGAATTCATCTGCGGGTGGTTTTAGAAGTTATATGCAATAAAAACATTTCACTTATTTTTTTTTTTTTTTTTATTTTATACTACTTGGTTGACGGAACAAGTAAGAGGCCCACCTGATGTTAAGCGGTAACCTCTGCCTATGAACAGTGCATTACCTCATAGGTCACGTCCACCTAGGACGCACCCTATGTGGCATTGCACTGCGCCCGCCACCCTGAGACATAAAGCTGACGTTTGCGGCGCGAAATTCAATTTGTATTAACACTAATACTGCGATCACCAATCCACCTGCCATGAGTGGTGATTATGGCACTTGGATTCTATGGGGAGGAAGAATTGGAATTCAAACGGATGATGACAAAATAAAGGAGGAATTATTCCCATTTGTCACCCTGTTCTGTCCCCCTAGGGTTAGGACAGAAAAGTTCGACTTGAAATATTGGTTGTTTAATTTCTACATGAAGCTTGGTTACTTACTAACCTTTGAACCGTATCTCAAAAGACAAGCAGTAAACGTCGGTAAAAACGTCGTAAATACGACTTGTGCGCACTAAAATCAGGAGAAATCGTAAATTGCAATAGCTATAATAATTGACATGCCGTAAATACCTTATTCAGAAATGTTCCAAAACTATTTCTAGATCACTAGTCACCAGATGTCATAAATGCTATTTTTTTCCGAAATGGATTGGATTGTGTCAGCATAGGTTTAGATTAAAAGCTACTACTGTCAAAGCAAAGAAATTGGTTTTAATTACTTTATAGTAATTCGTTTAGGGTAATGAATTTGAATGACGGAACAAGTAGATGGCCCATCCGATATTAAGCGGTAACCTCTGCCGTTAAGATCACGTCCACTTGCGTACCCTATGCGGCATTGCCCTGCGCCCGCCACCCTGAGACATAAAGATGAAAATCCTCATGTAATTTCACCGGCACCCATACCTTTCAACCGTTACACAGCGAGTACTAATGCTTTGCGACAGCATAGATACGCTTCCATACAAGTTTTACATATTTCTGGAAATGTAATCTCTAAAAAGTGGAAAGTGCGTTATTTAGTTAGAAACACCATCCACAACAGAAACAGTGGTAGTACTTCCCCGGACTAACTCATTCACAAAAAAACTCTACTACTAACATAAGCCAACAAGTATAGGCCTTTTTTTACGATGGGAAAATGCATTACACATGTCCATCAGCTCGGGTAGAGCTGAGGGGGTCTGTCCGGCTCTCCGTTGGCTAGCACTCAACGGCATACCGACTTAAAACCCATCGATGTTCCTTCCTTCACCTTAATGCTAGTGCATCATCACACCACTCATCTTTGGATCTCTTTGCGTGTTCTACCGCCTCTACAGCGAGGAATGCTCTGACGAGCTTTTCGATCTCACCCCCGCATCGAGATTTTACCATCGCTCTTCCCGGCACCGTGACAAAGCTCATCCAAACATCATATATCCCTGGGTTTCTCGTACGACTCGTTTCTCGAGATCATTTCTTCCCATAAAAACTACAACCATATAAAACAACCAATACAACCCATAAAAACTATGGGATGAGCTTCCATCTGAGGTTTTACCGCTTGGTTACGACATGTGTCGCTTCAAGAAAAATATTCATAAATTCCTCCAGGTTATGCAGCGCATCGACAATACTCCCGGTGTTGCCGGTGTCTATAAGCGACGGTGACCACTTTACATCAGGTGGGCCGTAAGCTAGTTTGCCTATTAGTTTCATTAAAAAAAAACTGATGAGTGGTTTAGAGATGTACTAACACTTGACAGGGTCACGGGGTCCCGATTGGATTCAACCGCGGACTACTAACATAAGCCTAAGGTGACTCGATTCTATAAGGAGAGCGCTGATTTCTGGAATTGTAATGAAAGACCGAGTACCCCGGACGGACGTCAGTTTTTTTTTTCTAATCGTCAACTAAATTGCTATACGTAAATATAGGCAAAGGACTCGGCTCACGGCTGTAGGGACTTAACAAGGTCGATGTAAAAAGACATGACTGGACTTATCATGTTTTCGATCTTAGAAATAAGAGTTTTAATATATTTTTTATTAATAAATTATGCAATATTAGTATTTTCTGAGTCAGAAAAATTTACCGTGTAAAAATGAGTGAGTCAGTAAAATGTATATTTCATTTAACTTTCTGAATTAATTACTGAACTTTACCGAGCTGTCCAACAAATTTAATGAAAGCTAAGTAACAATAGCTCCCGAGACGTCAGAAATATTAATATTTCAATGCGGTTGGAGACAGGTGCTGCCTTGAAGCATCTATCTATATGGTTGATTTTTGTATCTAAATTCTCGATTTAATTATTATGTGTTAATTTTAATGTACCTATTTTTATGTAGATACCCTTTAATTAGTGTAACTGATGACTGTTTGTCGTTCTAATTAAAGTAAATATAAATAAATAAATAATAAATAATAACATTTTTACTCAAAAAACCTATTTGGACTTTACAGTATTTGATGTAGGTATTTGTTTTGTTAGGTAGAGCTTTTTTGTGAAAGAGTTCGTCCGGGGAAGTAGTTAGTAGTAGAAATAGGTATGGGGGGGTAGTCCATCTTACCTATTTCTGCCGCAAAGCAGTAGTGCTCGAATTGCTGTGTTCGGTTTGGAGGTATGGGCGCCGGTGAAATTACAGACACATGAGACTTTTCATCTTTATGTCTCAGGGTGGTGGGCGCAGTGCAATGCCACATAGGGTGCGTCCAAGGTGGACGTGACCTATGTGGTAATGGTCTGTTCATAGGCTGAAGGTACCGCTTAACATCAGATAGGCCATCTGCTTGATCCGTCATACAAAGTTGTATAAAAAAAAAGATTGTTAGGTTAGCATTTATCGAAGGTTATGGGCGATGTTTAGTGAGCATTACTAATTACTTATTACTACAGCCACTTTAACAATTGAAAAAAAAAACTTAAAATCGTGTTAGAAACTGAATTTTGGATAGGGGGGCCTTTTTAGGGTTCCGTAGTCAAATACAAGGAACCCTTATAGATTCGTCATGTCTGTCTGTCTGTCTGTCTATCTGTCCGTGTATGTCACAGCCTTTTTTTTTCCGAAACTATAAGAGCTATACTGTTGAAACTTGGTAGGTAGATGTATTCTGTAAACCGCATTAAGATTTTTACACAAAAATTGAAAAAAAAGACAATTATTTTTGGGGTTCCCCATACTTAGAACTGAAACTAAAAATTTTTTTTTTCATTAATCCTATACGTGTGGGGTATTTATGGATAGGTCTTCAAAAATGATGTTGAGGTTTCTAATATCATTTTTTTCTAAACTTAATAGTTTGCGCGAGAGACACTTCCAAAGTGGTAAAAAATGTCCCCCCCCCGTAACTTCTAAAATAAGAGAATGATAAAACTAAAAAAAATATATGATGTACATTACCATGTAAACTTTCACTCAAAATTGGTTTGAACGAGATCTAGTAAGTAGTTTTTTATTTTTGGGGTTCCCCATACATAGAACTGAAACTCAAATTTTTTTTTTTCATCATACCCATACTTTTGGGGTGTCTATGGATAGGTCTTCAAAAATGATTTTGAGGTTTCTTATGTATTTTTTTTCTAAACTGAATAGTTTGCACGAGAGACACTTCCAAAGTGGTAAAAAGTGTGTCCCCCATAACTTCTAAAATAAGAGAATGAAAAAACTAAAAAAAATATATGATGTACATTACCATGTAAACTTTCACTCAAAATTGGTTTGAACGAGATCTAGTAAGTAGTTTTTTTTTAATACGTCATTAATCGTAATCCATCCAAGACCTACAAGATCCTAAACAACCACTACAGTATACCAGATTTATCACAGACACTATATACCATGAACAATAATATAGGACTCAGAGGACACTCGCTGAAGCTGCAACGCGGGCCAAGTACCAGCAATCCGAGGATGCACATATTGCCCAATCGCGTCGTGCGCATTTGGAACCGGCTACCAGACTCAGTGATCAGTGCCCCTCAGTGAATTCTTTCAAAAATAGACTTGACAAACATTTAAAGTGCACTGATAAGGACTAAGATATACACGCATCAGCTCTGAGAGCTGCCTGCTTATTTATTATAAATAAATAAGTAAATAAAACGTTGTTCTTCAGCCAGTCTCGCCTTAAGTAAAAGCTTGTTAAATAGGAGCTAGCTCTCCTTCCAGACAGCATTAGCACAAGTCTTGGTTTTAGGGAGATCAATAGAGAGCCAAAGTGGAGTTACTTCTGATAGCTTCCGTTACGTGGGAGTGATGGCGGTAATTAGAGCTGCAAAGGCACTATGGTACAATTTTAGTCGATTTCCTCTCTGAAGTTATTTTCTATCATAAACTGGCCCTTTTTTTTTTTTGCGGCGCCGTGTAGTTGGACTGGGGTTTTTTGCGCATAACTTTTTTTTTCTTTTTTTTTTTTATACTACTTGGATGACGGAACAAGCAAGAGGCCCACCTGATGTTAAGCGGTAACCTCTGCCTATGAAAAGTGCATTACCTCATAGGTCACGTCCACCTAGGACGCACCCTATGTGGCATTGCACTGCGCCCGCCACCCTGAGACATAAAGATGAAAAGTCTCATGGGCCTGTAATTTCACCGGCACCCTTACCCTTCAAACCGGAACACAGCAATGCGAGCACTATTGCTTTGCGGCAGAAATAGGTATGGTGGTAGTACTTCCCCGGACGAACTCTTTCACAAAAAAGCTCTACTACACATAAACTAAATAGGTAGGTGCAATAAGCTACTATAGATAATACTTTCCCAGTATTTATTATTAACAATTTTGCATTCAGACTGTGGTAGCTGTGGTTAGCTACCACAAACTACATGATAGGTAAATCTATTTACTATAGAGATAATAAGTACATGACGCAGGTAGTTTAGTCATTTTAATAATTTATTTGAATAAATGAAGCAACAGGCTAATGACCCATCTGATATTAAGCGGTTAACCTCTGCCTGTAATAATGGGACGTGACCTACGGCTTTGCACTGCGCTCCCCACCCTGAGACATAAAGATGAAGTCTCATGTGCCTGTAATTTCACCGGCAATCATACTTTTTTTTATAAAATAACTTACGGAGTACCATGTGTGTAAATTTTGTTGTTCTAATCAAACTAGTTCATCATAAAGCGGGTCCTTACCATCTGTTCTAACTATTTGTTCTACCAATATATAAACACATGATTCTACGTAGGTACCCTATTCTATAGGAATTGGTCAAAATTTGACCACTAATATAATAATGGTTTTAACTAATGATTATTCAAAATGGGATTTGAATGATGTGAGATACTCGGTAGAGCGGCTGGCATCCCAGAATATTATCTGTTGCATAGTTTTTTCGGGTCAGCTGCCCTAGTCGGAGTTTTGTAAACACCATCGTAACGATGATCGTAACGACGATCGTACGTGTATAATATAATAACTAGCTATTAATCTGTGTCAAAAAAGTCACAGATTGGAAACTGTGAACCTGAAACAGTCAAACTCGGACTTGCCCCTCTGTGCGTGATTTCACCTAGCATTCAGATACCTACCTACACGTCTGCTGATCTCTTGGTTGGAAAATGGTTCTAACGGAAGACCAGCGCAGATTCTTTACAACCTTCAACAATTGTGGCCGTGCTAATGCCTCTCGTTCTGAGGTTGATGAGAACAGGCGAAAACTTGTGTCCGAAGTAAAGAGGTCCTTAGAGCAAGTTTCCGATTGGGGTGACCGGAACTTGTCACCTTTAACCCTACGAAGACTCAGGTTTGTGCGTTCTCGTCTAAGAAGGCCCCGTTCGATGTGTCGCCGCGATTCCAAGACATTCCCTTATCCATCTCGGCAAGTATTGAGATTCTTGGGGTCGTGATATCTAATGAGGTCCAATCTGGAAGTCATCTTGAAGCAAAAGCTGCACTGACTTCCAAAAAGTTTGGAGTGCTAAACCGTGCTAAACAGTATTTTACGCCGAATCAACGGCTATTACTTTACAAAGCACAAGTTAGGCCGCACGTAGAATACTGATCCCATCTTTGGCATGGGGCACCCAAGTACCAGCTGCTTCGTTTTGATTCCCTACAGCGAAGAGCCATTAGAATCATCGGTGACCCAAAGCTCTCTGATACTCTAGAACCGCTTAGCCAACGCAGAGCCATCGGATCTCTTTGCGTGTTCTACCGCCTCTACAACGGGGAATGTTCCGACGAGCTTTTCGATCTTATCCCGGCATCGAGATTTTACCTTCGCTCTTCCCGGCACCGTGACAAGGCTCACCCGCACATCATAGATCCCTGGGTTTCTCGAACGACTCGTTTCTCGAGATCATTTCGTCCCCATACCTACAAACTATGGAATGAGCTTCCATCTGAGGTTTTCCCGCTTGGTTACGACATGTGATAAGATAAGATAAGATCATTTATTTGTCCGAAACACAGGTTCACATAAAGATGTCATAATAGCTATAGTATCACCATGTTTCGCCTTGTCAAGGCATACAAATTTTAAAATAAAATAAAAAACAACAATAAATATTTTCATAGTGAATAAGTCTGGTACATACATACATAGACACACGCCTTTTTCCCCGAAGGGGGGTAGGCAGAGCCTCAATGGGCTTCTTTTTACAGTGGGTTGCACCATCGTGGAATATAGACGTGACAAGTGGTGAGCTCATCGCCGCCATTGCTTTCCACGACTGACTCGGCTAACGCTTTCTTCCAGTAATAACACATTCCATAATAAGCTAGCAGCCAGGACAAATCTTATACCAACGAATCTTATCAGCAAGTCCGGGTAAGTCTGGTAGTAACATAGTAATTAATTAATTGATTAATTAGAATTGTAAATGTTATAAAAATCAAACAATTATTAAAATAGCGAGAAATAATGTGTCGCTTCTAGAAAAATGTTCATAAATTCCTTCAGGGTAGGCAGCGCATCGACAATACCCCCGGTGTTGCCGGTGTCTATAAGCGACGGTGACCACTTCACATCAGGTGGGTCGTATGCTAGTTTCCCTATTTTTTTCATAAAAAAAAAAAAAAAAAAACCTGCATAATATGATGAGTAAGGGACCTTTTTGTAACAGCGATTCTTGCTAATATATTGTATTACAAGCAGCGCCCCGCGGTTTCACCCGCGTAAGTCGCGATCCCGTGGGAATATCGGGATAAAAATGTGCCTATGTGTTATTCCTGTGCTGGAGATCGAAGTTACCCGCGTCCGTAGGAAAATACCCATGCGTCCCTACACGTGATCTCTGGGTGGTGCCAAACGGGTAACAACATTTCTGGTGGTAGGCTTCGGCCGTGGCTTGTCACCACCCACTGGACAAAGCCAGTCCGTGAAGCGACATTGTCGTGTTTCGGACTGATGTCCAGTGTAGCCATCGTGGAAGTGACGGGTTTGAGCAGTTCATGCACTTGATTCAGCATGTGCGGTTTAGAGACCGCAGTGGTGCAAGTGTGCCGGAAGGCTAGGCTTGGAGGGTAGCGGGATCCGAAGCACGGCGAAGCACGGTTCTCCGCTGGCCGACCGCAGGTTGTAGGGGGCCCAACTAGTGAGTTAGCCACTCATGAAAGGCTGCCCCGCCGCCTCGCGAAAAATCCCAGAATGCTCCATCGTACCGGTTGGCGACCGGATGAGAGGACCCGATGGCCATTCCTGGGGGGGTTCGGGCATCCCCGCAGTCTCCAGTCTAGTCTCCCACTGGCGCAGGAGCCTGCTGTAAGTCTCTAAGTTTTCGCTGGTCAGTGCCTCGCTCAACAGCCGTTTTTCCCACAAACCTAACACTCAAAAACCTATATGAAAAAGTCCAGAAATAATAAGTTGTCTTTACAGCGGAAGCACTTCCTCTCGCTTCAAGTGCACTTCTCCAATATTCGAGGACTGCACTCCAATCTCGATCCGGTCCACCACCACCTAGAGACCACTAAGCCACACTTATTATTCCTCACGGAGACGCAGATTCAATGTCCTCCCGATACAGCTTACCTTACATACCCAGGCTATGCCCTGGAGCACAACTTTAAACCCAAAGCTGGTATTTGTCTATTTGTCCGGGAGGACATTTGCCGTCTGCGTCTTCGTGACCTTGAAGAACCCGATTTTTCCGTTTTATGGACTTTGGTGGACACCGGCTTAGATAAAATTATCTATGCTGGTTTATATCAGTCTCACTCTGGAGACTCCGAGACAACCAGGTTGTTCAACTACATCTGTGAAGCGGCGGATGTGGCCCAACAACGTTATCCTCGTGCCCAACTGGTGATTCTGGGGGATTTTAATGCCCACCACCAACAGTAGCTGTTCCCATACCAGTTCACCGACCATGCTGGGAGAGAGGCGTGTAAGCTTGCACTCACGCTAAATCTCACTCAGCTGGTCAATGAGGCAACCAGAATTCCAGACGTTGAGGACCACACAGCCAACTGCTTGGACCTTCTGCTGACGAACGTGGCGGATCACCACTCAGTATCAGTGTTGCTTCCTTTGGGTACATCTGATCACTGTGTGGTGAGGTCTGTATCGTCATACTCGCCACCCGATCCCTCGCCCAGAGGTAGTAGACGAGTGTGGCGTTACAAGTTGGCAGATTGGGATGAGATGCGACATTTCTTCGCTTCTTATCCTTGGCGGCAAACCTGCTTTTCTTCTTGTGACCCGACGGTCTGTGCTGATGCCGTTTCGGAGGTGATCAAAAGAGCAATGGAGTATTTTATTCCTTTCTCCGATGCTTCACCTTCAGGCAATGCTCGCCCATGGTTTAGTCCCGCGTGTGCTAGCGCAGAAGCGCTTAAACATGCGGCTTACCTAGCCTGGGTCGAAGCAAGAAACGGTAAAACCTCGGATGCACGGATTAAGAAGAAAGCCTTTAACAAAGCCACCAAGTCTTGCAAGAAGGTGATACGGAAGGCTCGCTTCGATCGGATTGGCCGTCTGGGGGCTAAGCTTGCCGCATACCCTGCGGGAAGTAAAGCTTTCTGGTCTCTGGCTAAGTCGGTGGAAGCGAACTTCAGCCGCCCTTCACTCCCTCCACTACTGAAACCGGACGGGTCCCTAGCTCACGCTGCGGTTGAGAAAGCAAATTTATTTGCCACTCAATTTGCGGAGGCTTCGCGTCTTGACACCTCTGGCGAAACTCCACCCAGCCTTCCTCGGTGCGAAGCTTCAATGCAGGAAATTCGCATCCAGCAAAAGGAAGTGCTCAGAACGCTAAGTAGTCTCGACGTGAATAAAGCTAGCGGTCCGGATGGTATCTCGGCCATAGTGTTGAAAACCTGTGCCCCTGAGTTGTCTCCAGTATTAACGCGTCTTTTCCGCCTCTCTTTGAAAACTGGTGAAGTCCCTAAATCTTGGAAGCTCGCTAACGTGCAGCCTGTACCCAAGAAAGGCAGTCGTGCTGACCCTTCAAACTATCGCCCTATTTCAGTCACCTCCCTACTTTGTAAATGTATGGAGCGTGTACTGAATAGGAAGCTCCTTGCATACCTCGAAGGTAAAAACCTCCTCAGTGATCGCCAATACGGGTTTCGCCAAAACCGGTCTACTGGGGACCTTCTTGTGTATGCCACGCACATTTGGAGCGAGGCCATCGAGAAATATGGTGAAGCACTGGCTGTTTCATTAGACGTCTCGAAGGCTTTTGATAGGGTTTGGCACGCTAGCCTTATTAGCAAGCTTCCTGCCTACGGACTGCCAGTTCAATTCTGCTCCTGGCTCGCAGACTTTCTGAGGGAAAGATCCATTCGAGTAGTTATTGACGGCTGCTCGTCGGATCAATTGGCTATTAACGCCGGGGTACCTCAGGGGTCAGTGCTATCTGCCACACTGTTTCTGCTGCACATTAATGATCTGCTAATGCCCGGTATCATTGGGTATGCAGACGACAGCACAGTTGTGGAGAGATATGTTTCCACTGCGCGAGCTAGGCAGAATGAAATTCAGGAGTTAAGAGATGAGATGCTGCAGCGTCTGAATTTGACTCTCAAGGCTGTATCCGACTGGGGCGATGCCAATTTAGTTATGTTCAACGCCTCTAAAACGCAGGCTTGTCTCTTCTCGGCGAAAAAAAGTCCGTTTCTCCAAGTTCCTGTATTCCGAGATGTACCTGTTGCTATAGGTGATCACCTCGAGCTCTTAGGTGTTTCGCTCACGCCTACTATCAACTTTGGCTCCTACATCGAGTCTAAGGCAAAAACAGCTGCCATGAAGCTAGGCATCCTGAATAAGGTAAAGCGTTACTTCACACCAGGACAGCTTCTCAGTTTATATAAAGCACAAGTCCGGGTTGGTATGGAGTACTGCTGCCATGTTTGGGATGGCTCGGCCAAACACCAGCTTGCTGCCTTGGACTCGATCGAACGTAGAGCTTTCAGGCTCATAGGTGAGCAACATATGGCGGAGACCAAGATCCAGAGTCTCGAGCACCGCCGTAAGGTTGCATGCCTTGCGATCTTCTATAGGTTACATTTCGGTGAATGCTCCCAGGAACTGCACGATCTGATCCCACCATCTCCTTTTCATCATAGGTCGAGCAGGCGTACGGCTCAGTACCATCCTTACCTCATTGGTATACCTTCTATTCGCACAAAACGTTTCAGTTCTACCTTTATAATGCGAACTGCTAAGGAGTGGAATACACTACCGTCGTCTGTCTTTCCTGAAAACTATAATCTGGGTCTCTTCAAGTCAAGAGTGAATAGGTGCCTTCTAGACCTTTGTGCTTCATCTTCGGCCACATCGTCACTTACCAACAGGTGAGATCGTGGTCAAAAAAAAAAACCGGGAGTCCAGTTATCTCCATTCCAAATTTCATCCAAATCCATCCAGTAGTTTTTACGTGAAAGATTAACAAAGATACATCCATCCATCCTTACAAACTTTCGCGTTTATAATATTAACTAGCTGTACCCGCGCGGTTTCACTCGCGTGTTTCATACGTTCGAGTTTCGCAGTTCCAAGCACAGACAAACAGTGTAGTTCCAAGAAAGCGAACCAAGTGCACGTCAGACCTCGCGCATTAAGGGTTCCGTACCAAATGTAGTATAATAAAGTTTTTTTTTTACATTACTTTACGGGCTCTAAAAAAATAAATCCTACATGCATTTTACACACAGGACAGTTTTTAGGGTTCCGTACCCAAAGGGTAAAACGGGAACCTATTACTAAGACTCGGCTCATGAACCGTGATAGTCAGACAGTTGAAATTTTCTATTTCTGTTGCTGCTATAACAACAAATACTAAAAAACAAAATAAAACTATTATTTAAGGGGGCTCCCATACAAAAAACTTTGTTTTTCTGTTTGTAGGGTTCCGTACCCAAAGGGTAAAACCAGATCCTATTATTAAGGCTCGGCTGTCCGTCTTTCTGTCCGTCTGTCACCAGGTTATATCTCATGAACCGTGATAGTTGGACGACCTCTGTGGCGCGGCGGGCGAACGTTCGCCTGCGACGCCGGAGGTAGCGGGTTCGATTCCCGCCTCGGAACAAATATTTGTGCGATATGCAGACATTTGTTCAGGGTGTTCTGGGTATTTTCTATGCATAATAAAAAATATCTATCCATGTTATATATTGTACAAGCTCTGCTTAGCTAGATAATGTTGTGTAAACTGTCCAGCATTATTTATTTATTTTTATTTTATAGTTAGACAGTTTAAATTTTCACAGATGATGTATTTCTGATGCCGCTATAACAACAAATACTAAAAAACGGAATAAAATAAATATTTAGGGGATCTCCCACAGAAAAAACTTGTTTTTTTTTTGCTTTTTATAGATAATGGTGTCATCAGGCTGTATCTCATGAACCGTGATAGTGAGACAACTTAAATTTTCAAAGATGATGTATTTCTGATGCCGCTATATCAACAAATACTAAAAAATACAATAAAATAAATATTTAAGGTAGCTCCCATACAACAAACGTGATTTTTCCAAATGAAGGTTAAGCAATGCTCGGCGAGGTCAGTTTTTGGATGGGTGACCACTTTTTGCAAGGTTTTTTTTTTATTTTAACAATCCAGTTTTTTTGCCGTTTTTATATATAATGGTACATAACCCTTCGTGCACGAATCCGACTCGCACTTGGCCGGTTGTATGGCTAATAAATATGAAGACTGTAGGTTAAAAGGTTTAGTCGCTAGACTCTAATGTGACAGAAGGACGGACGGATGGAACGGAGGGACACAAATTCGTCAAAATTAGCATTTTATGAATAGTTTTTGTGATAGTTTTAAGAGAAGCTAGGAATGATTACAGAAAAGAGATGGATTTACAAGTATACTGTACACAGTATTATTTTATCTATGCTATATACAAATTATCTGTTTTTACATCCGGTTATTATAAGTCTGCAAGACCTCCTTGTAAACTAAATTTCGTGTTTTATTTGTTGGTTGCAGTATTATGAGGTTTTCGGGTGAACTGACTCTAGAACACGCCACATATAGCTGACCATGTGAGAAACAGTCACTTCTCAGGTCCACCCCAGCTTCTTTTAAAGTTTGGCCCTGTGCCTTGTTGATAGTTATTGCGTAGCAAAGTTTTACGGGAAATTGTAATCTTGAATTCAAAATAATAATCTGAAGGGATAAGTGGGATTCGAGGGATAAAAACTGTTTCTGCTTGACTGACGCCTGTAAAATAGTTGCGTCGATCACATTCTTTTGAAGTTGGCGGACCTGCAGCCTTGTACTGTTACATAGTTTGGGCGGTTGCAGATTTCGCAGTAACAAATGATTGGAGCACCAACCTTGAGGTGGAGTTCATGTGGTGGTAATCCTGGTGGGTCGAGACTATTTAACAACTCCACAGGATAGTAAAAAGCTTCCTTAACCTCTAGTACCTCATCCACAGATTTATATGTTACTCGTTCAGTTAAAAGTTTCTCCAACAAATAGTTGTTTATGTTGTTGGCAGAATTGTTTTTGGAGTAAGAATAGCTCTTTCTCTTAAATAAGTTACATCAGCCTGATTAATATTGGAATATATTCTGTTAGTGAGACTGTCCAGATCCACCACAACATAACAAAGGATGCTCGGAATGGCTATTTGCCCATCTTCTTCAAAAATTATGCCATCACCAATATCTAGTTATAATTTAGAAAACTCTTCTGCCCACGGCTCTCGCGGTATAGCTGCACGTGCATATTAACTTTTAAGGACAGAACTTTGACGTGATGCCACAATATCGATGATATGAGACAGGCCTTGACTTCGTTGGTACGTGTGCCTCGTGGAATAACAGGCAAGGTCTGTCTAAAGTCACCAGCCAAAAGGACCGCCAACCCACCCATTAGGCAGTTTTGAGCTCTAATGTCCTGTAGTGTTCTGTCAAGAGCCTCTACACCGCCTTTGTGAGCCATAGTACACTCATTCCATACAATTAATTTTGCTTCTTTAAGCACCCTAGCCATATTACTTTGTTTGGGAATGTTACAAAGAGCAGACTCACAAGAGTTTAGGTTTAGAGACAGCTTGAAAGCAGATTGAGCAGTCTTGCCACCATTGAGTAAGGTAGCGGCAATACCCGAAGAAGCAACGGCAACGGTAATATTCTTGACGCGTCTTACCGTGGCCAGCAGCAGATTTAATAAGAAAGTTTTTCCCGTTCCACCAGGCGCATCGAGGAAGAACAACTTTCCACAATTACAATCAATGTCATATTTATTAGGTATTTATGTATCTTACTGACCAGAATCCAAATACATACATAACTAAGAACATAACATAACTAAGAAAAACAAAGTTTTTTGTATGGGAGCTCCTTTAAATATTCGTTTTATTCTGTTTTTTAGTAATTGTTGTTATACCGGCAATATAAATACATCATCTGTGAAAATTTCAACTGTCTAACTATCACGGTTCATGAGCCGAGCGTTAGTAATAGGTTCCCGTTTTACCCTTTGTGTACGGAAACCTAAAAACTGTCCTGTGTGTAAAATGCATGTAGGATATAATTTTTTAGAGCACATTAATTAATGTACTTAATACTTACTTTATTTTACTACATTTGGTACGGAACCCTTAATGCGCGAGGTCTGAAGTGCACTTGGTAAATTTTCTTGGAACTACACTGTTTGTCTGTGCTTGGAACTGTAACTTTCTTATAAACTCGAACGTATGAAACACGCGAGTGAAACCGCGCGGGTACAGCTAGTTCAGTATAAATCTACCTATATCGGCTTCAAACAAATTTAATTTCATTGTAAAATATGCAATAACGCGTCAGCGCTAGCTGACCCGCTCGCGACTTCGTCTGCGCGTAGATTAGGTAGTATCTACCTACTCGTACTAAGCATTCTATAAATAGTTGCTGGTACAAATGTAAACCTGTAGGTATACTTTAATCCACTGCTGGCCATAGGCCACCCCTATAGAATGCCACAATGAACGTCCTGAGCCGCCTCCATGCAACGACTTCCTGTGACTTTTAACATGTCGTCGGCCCATCGAGGAGGCTTTCTACTCGCCCAGTTCAAGGTTGCCTTTCGAGAGCAATTATTCCTCAACGGTTGTTGGTTCTGCGAGCTGTATGACCTGCCCATTGCCACTTTAACTTGCTAATTTTGAGAGCCATGTCAGTGATTCTCTTCGTTTCGGATTCAGGTACATGTACGGATTCTCTGAGCACAGCTCTCTCCATATCACGATGCACGATTTTGAACTGGTGTGATGCTAATAGTTGGTGATCACGTCTCAGTACCGTAAGTCATCACTGGCAGCATGCACCGATAACAGACTTTCATCTTGAGGCTCTCCAGTTTCTGTGATATAGCGTAGTTTCCTGAAAGCTACTCATCTGAGTTGGATTCGTGGGCTAACCTCATCATAGAAAGTCCAGCACCTTCCTAGTTGAATCGTTTACCCAAGCAGACATAGTGGTCTAAACCATCATAGCATAATCCCAAATGATCATGGGCGAGAAACTAACAAACTCCCAAAAAATACAGATCATCAAAAAATAAACTAATTATTCCCCCTTAAAACGATCACTACCTAAAAAGCCCTACAAACCTCTAAACAGCCATTCAAACTCGAAAAAACACAGGGTTTATACCATACACCCTAACTCCTTAGAGTTCATACAATGCCTTAAACTCTGAGAAACCCTTAAAACCTCGTACAGACCCATACAACCCCATTACGACGTACCTTATGCTCAGGAGAATTTCTTGGAAGTCGGGATTTTTACCAGCTCAGGCAGGAACCAAATTAGATCGTTTTCTCTGCCTTTAAACTCCTTGTGTGACTCCGTTTTTTTTAACAACACCTACAAACCCTAAAAACACTCACAAACCCATACGACCCCATTTCAGACGTTATAGAACAAAGCGACTGCTCAGAATTTGGGTTTTTTATTATTCCTAGTGTGGGACTAAGTTAGAACGGTTTTCTCGGCCTCAAAACTCCCTATCCTACTCTATCCTATTTCGTCAAAATTGTAAGAGCAGTTTTTCGAGATAATTTGTACAGACAGACAGACAAAGAAACAAATAAATTATATGAGAACAAACATAGTACATTACATTACATTTAGTAGTAGTAGAGCTTTTTTGTGAAAGAGTTCGTCCGGGGAAGTACTACCACCATGCCTATTTCTGCCGCAAAGCTGTAGTGCTTGCATTATTGTTTTCCGGTTTGAAGGGTGGGTGCCGGTGAAATCACAGGCATATGAGACTTTCATCTTTATGTCTCAGGGTGGCGGGCGCAGTGCAATGCCACATAGGGCGCGTCCTAGGTGGACGTGACCTATGTGAGAATGCACTGTTCATAGGCAGAGGTTACCGCTTAACATCAGGTGGGCCATCTGCTTGTTCCGTCATTCAAGTAGTATAAAAATAAAAATAAAAGATGAGTACCTACGTTGCTCGAACGCATTGAACTTTTTCAAAAAAACTTCGTTGATAGAATGGAACAAAGGTACTGGCCATCTAGAAATTAGAATAAAAAAACTGTCATGGTAACGAAGTTGAATCTCAAGGAACTTTGCAAACATACATGGGCTTCCAAATTCTAATTTCGATGTAAAATATGCAATAACGCCTTGACGTAAGGTTCAATTTCAATTTTGTACTGCTTCCATATTTGAATTTCAATGTAAAATATGCAGTAACGCGTTGCATTAAGATTCAATTTGGTTCATTTAGATTTTTCATACAAACATTAAATACCCCTTTTTATACCCTAAAGGGCTGAATTTCGTAAAACCCTTTCTAAGAGAGTACCAGGAAGCCAAAAGAAACAGGCATGCCAAAATTCACGTCTCTATCTTTAAAAACATGGGACTTTCATACAAACTTTAACACCCTTTTTCAACCCCTTAGGGTGCGAATTTTCAAAAATCGTTTCTTAGTGCGCGCCTACACCCCTTAATAAATGCTTGTGCCAAATTTCAGACTTCTCGGCCCAGTAGTTTCCGAGATTTCGTGATGAGTGGTCAGTGAGTGAGTGAGTGTGTGGACTTCTCTTTTATATATATAGAAGAAGAAGAAGAGAAGAAGATAGGAGTATTATACGTTTATTTTTTAAATCTGTTACAAATAAACTTTTTTTATTCTATTCTGTTTTGCGACATAGTCACTTGTTCAAGAAATGAACTGAATCAATATTGGATTTCGTGGAAAAGTAGTTTTAGATCCTGTTGGAAAATATGTGAGAACAAACGAAATCGCAAAGTTAACCTTTCGCTCACACTGAAAGAAAGTTATATATGAAAAATGTTTATTTGCCAAAAAAGATTTACAAACACTTAAAAACTATCCTGTGGTTTTCGCACTGGGCAGCCTGTTTTGTATTACTTTTATTTCCTTGTTGGTTAGAGTTTTAACCAAAGCAGTTCAGTTCAATTCCACAATTGTGTTTACCAAACCAAGATGTTTTTCCTTCGTAGTGCAAGTGAAAATTGCCTTTCTTGCCTTTTTCTTGCTTAGGTTTTGGCGTTGTTATTGCAACTTTGGTTGGTTTGGTTGGTTTAGTTGGCTTTGCTGTGACTGTTAGCGCAGCACGAGGGTTCTGCTTATTGCGTCTACCAACAGGATTGGCCGTAGTAAAATGGCTGGTAATGAGAAGTAGAGCGACCAGAAGCAGTAGTAGATTGTTTGCACAACATAATTTCGCCATCTTTGTTTTGGAATGTGATTGGTATATGATAGGAACCCTCACTGTGCGTAGGCTGATTGTTGTATGAATTATCCTTTCTGGAACCACCTTTTATATACAAAACGTACCTATGTACACGCGTGACGTCTTTTATAACCCACTAGCTTTTACCCGTGGCTTCGCACGCGTTGTTTCGGGATAAAAAGCAGTCTCCTCTTCATTTTTATTAGGGTTCCGTACCCAAAAGGTAAAACGGGACCCTATTACTAAGGCTCGGCTGTCCGTCTGTCTGTCTGTCTGTCCGTCTGTCACCAGGTTGTATCTCATGAACCGTAATAGTTAGACAGTTTAAATTTTCACAGATGATGTATTTCTGTTGCCATCTTCCTACCACTAAATCCCACTAGCTATCATTTACTCCCACTAACTCCCAATAACAACCTCTTACTTTCACTTTAACTGTATGATGATGATGATGTATTTGATGATGTATTTCTGATGATGTATTTCTGTTGCCATCTTCCTACCACTAAATCCCACTAGCTATCATTTACTCCCACTAACTCCCAATAACAACCTCTTACTTTCACTTTAACTCCCACTAACTGAAAATAGCTCCCGCTGACTCCCTCTCACTCCCACGAACTCCCACTAACTCATACTAACTCCCACTAACTCCTACTAACTCTAAGTAACTACCGCTACCTCCATCTAATTCCCGTAACTCCCACTAACGTTTGATGTCTCTTGGCTCCATCTTCAGAACATCACGTATTTTTAAAAACCTTGCAAATACTATTCAATACAGTCTAAACGGTACCTTTTTACTGCATAGACCTTTTTTCTCTCATAGAATAAAAAATATTCGGAAAACAAAAGACCCCATCACTAAATTCATTTTCGAAAATTTCCTGAAAAATCTTAAGAAGTGCATGCAAACTTCCAAGTACTGGCAGGGACATGGGATATCTTTAACCCCTATTTCGGACCCCTTAGATGAATCACACCAGTCTTTTCTTGGTGACATTGGAGACCTTCCTATTCTTCCTATGTTTACAATTTGAATTATTGACTACATGTTTAGAATTTATTTTTTGCATAATTTTTTGTAAGAAATTTTATTTGTGTGACCTGTGTAAATTTATATTTACAAATGAATTGTTTATTCCTGATTATTCCTGATTATTCCTGCCAGATTCTTGTAATTTTGGTCATTGCAGCATTGGCCATCTGAGTGCGTCTCCAAATTTCTCTGTCACAGCCCCCCTGGAACAAACTCGCTTACAAATTCGAAGTCCGAGAGTTCTCCAGTGTGCGAAAGTTGATCAGCTCTATCAATAACTATGACTTTGGTCTTGGACTTGCTAAATGAGAGTCCTTCCAGCTCGTTCTCATGAGAACAAGCATGCTCATTGCTCTTGAACAGTTGTGCGGGTTCCTGCGCTGACAATGTTAGTAGTGATGGTGTCGTCAGCGTATCTGAGGTTGATGATTTATTGCCACACACTGCGATGTCTCCTTCGCATTCATCCAAGTCTCTCATCCTGATTAACTCCTCATAGATATTACAAATTATATAGGACTTCGTCTTCAGAGAATAGATACTACCTCGCCTTAATAATTCGAAATGTGATAATTTACTTTTTCTTTTATCTATCCTGCATTACTCAGCTTTGTACCGACTCACAACATATGACAAATTTTCCGGGAAACATGACAAAACGATGTGCGGCATTAGATTTAATTTAAATACATAGTTAAACCATACCTTGTACTACTATTTATTCTGTGGCCACACATAGTTGAACCACAGAATAAATACTACAATATAACGTTGTACGTTATTCTTGTAGTACGTTAGTACGTTGTAACGCCATACGTTAGTAGTAGAGCTTTTGTTAGTAGTAGGGCTTTTTTGTGAAAGAGTTCGTCCGGGGAAGTACTACCACCATACCTATTTCTGCCGTAAAGCAGTAGTGCTCGCACTGCTTTGTTCCGGCTACAAAAATGATGTTGAGGTTTCTAATATTTTTTTTTCTAAACTCAATAGTTTGCGCGAGAGACACTTCCAAAGTGGTAAAAAGTGTCCCCCCCCCCCCCCCGTAACTTCTAAAATAAGAGAATGATAAAAGTAAAAAAAAAATATGATGTACACCATTGTAAAATTTCACTCAAAATTGGTTTGAACGAGATCTAGTAAGTAGTTTTTTTTATTACGTCATATGGGGTGTCGGTGAAATTACAGGCACATGAGACTTTTCATCTTTATGTCTCAGGGTGGCGGGCGCAGTGCAATGCCACATAGGTTGCGTCGTAGATGGACGTGACCTATGAGGTAATGCACTGTTCATAGGCAGAGGTTACCGCTTAACATCAGGTGGGCCATCCGCTTGTACCGTCATCCAAGTAGAATAAAATAAAAAAACGGCCAAGTGCGAGTCGGACTCGCCCAAGAAGGGTTCCGTAGCAGCAAGTAACATAATATAAAAGTTCTTGGATGGATTACGATTAATGACGTAATAAAAAAAACTACTTACTAGATCTCGTTCAAACCAATTTTGAGTGAAAGTTTACAATGGTGTACATCATATTTTTTTTTTACTTTTATCATTCTCTTATTTTAGAAGTTACGGGGGGGGGGGGGACACTTTTTACCACTTTGGAAGTGTCTCTCGCGCAAACTATTGAGTTTAGAAAAAAAAATATTAGAAACCTCAACATCATTTTTGTAGACCTATCCATAGATACCTCACACGTATAGGTTTAATGAAAAAAAAAATATTGAGCTTCAGTTCTAAGTATGGGGAACCCCAAAAATAATTGTTTTTTTTTCAATTTTTGTGTAAAAATCTTAATGCGGTTTACAGAATACATCTACCTACCAAGTTTCAACAGTATAGCTCTTATAGTTTCAAAAAAAAGCCTGTGACATACACGGACAGACAGACAGACAGACAGACAGACAGACAGACAGACATGACGAATCTATAAGGGTTCCTTGTCTTTGACTACGGAACCCTAAAAATACTCTATAGTTATAAAACAAACCTCTAAATTTAGGCTTGATTAAATTGTTTTATAAAATGGTGCATATTATTGGTTAAAAAATAGATAAATAAATCAATACTACAAAGCCGAGGGTCTACGGTAGGGGTTTTGTAAAATGATCTATATTTTACGAGATATTCAATAAAAACTGCTTTTTCGTGCAGCGCGAGGCATTTTTTTTGGGTTTCAGGTGGGCCATCTGTTTGATCCGTCATTTATTTATTTATTTATTTTTTATTTATCCGGGATTTACAGTTATCTTATAGTTACTTATAAGCTATACTTATACACTATATGCTATTCTGAAACCAATTAAAATCCACATTTTGTATACAGTTCGTTTAAAAAGAAGGTAGGTACGCATGCAAGGTCAACAAAAAACAAAAATGGCAGGAAAGCCGGATAAGGTATATCAAACCTTCGACCAAATATCAAACTACATACAAAGGTAGGTACACTTTGTCATACAAAGTTTGTTATAAAAAAAAAACTTGTAGTGCCTTATGATCTTGTAAAATATGTTCACAGTAAACTCAAGTCTGACTGGCTCGATATTCAAGTTAACTCATGGACACTTCTTCAGATAGGTTCGCGAGAGATGGGAGACATGTTTATAAGGGTAGTTTCTCGTGCTCCACCTAAACATGTCCACCTAAATGTTGGTACTATATGCAAGCACTACATGCACAACATGTTGGTACTAGGAGACATGTTTATAAGGGTAGTTTCTCGTGCTCCACCTAAACATGTCCACCTAAATGTTGGTACTATATGCAAGCACTACATGCACAACATGTTGGTACTAGGAGACATGTTTATAAGGGTAGTTTCTCGTGCTCCACCTAAACATGTCCACCTAAATGTTGGTACTATATGCAAGCACTACATGCACAACATGTTGGTACTAGGAGACATGTTTATAAGGGTAGTTTCTCGTGCTCCACCTAAACATGTCCACCTAAATGTTGGTACTATATGCAAGCACTACATGCACAACATGTTGGTACTAGGAGACATGTTTATAAGGGTAGTTTCTCGTGCTCCACCTAAACATGTCCACCTAAATGTTGGTACTATATGCAAGCACTACATGCACAACATGTTGGTACTAGGAGACATGTTTATAAGGGTAGTTTCTCGTGCTCCACCTAAACATGTCCACCTAAATGTTGGTACTATATGCAAGCACTACATGCACAACATGTTGGTACTAGGAGACATGTTTATAAACATGTCTCCTATTTCTCGCGAAATCAACTTTCGCTATCTGAAGAAGTGTCCATGAGCTGTAATGAGCAAAAAACACCAAAAAACTTGAATATCGAGCAACAAGCAAAAGCATCCACTTTAAATTTAAATGGAGGATTTGCCATAATCACAACTCCTGGCAGGCAGATTGGCACATGGCAGAAGATCAAGAGCACAAAGAAATATGGACGAATGAGATCCAGAAAATAGCAGGCGAGAACTGGAAGAAAGCGCTCAACAAAGATCAGACAAGTGGAGACAGTTGGAGGAGGCCTATACCCAAAACAGGGCCTGACTTCTACTATACCTAATTTGTGTGTTTTAATTAAACACATACATATATAAACTCACGCCTGTTTCCCGGAGGGGTAGGCAGAGACCACGGATTTCCACTTGCTACGATCCTGATACATCTCTTTTGCTTCATTCACTCTCATCACATTCTTCATACTTGCTCGTCGGTTAAGGGTACTCTTGACCAAGCCTTTTTCCAGAACGTCTCCGATCTGGTCAGAATACGTTCGTCGAGGTCTTCCCCTTCCCACTGTCCCATTCACGCTCGTCTTATGTAGGTACCCGTTTCGTCAATCTACTATCGTCAATCCTTTGTAAATGCCCAAACCATCTATATAAGCATTCATTTTTTTTATTCTACTTGATTGACGGAACAACCTGATGGCCCACCTGATGTTAAGCGGTAACCTCTGCCTATGAACAGTGCATTACCTCGTAGGTCACGTCCACCTAGGATGCGCCCTATGAGGCCTACCTTTCTCAATCCTAGTCACTAAGTGTTCTTTAATTTCACAAAGTTCTCTTATCAGACTATTTCTTATTCTATCTCTCAAAGTCACACCACACATACTTCTCAAAGCTCTCATCTCCACTGCATTTATTCTACTTTCATGTTTCTGCTGCCATACCCAACTTTTTCTTCCATACATTAGTGTCGGTACCAACACCCCTCTATGCACGGCCAGTCTTGCCTTTTTGGACACGTTCCGACTGTTCATAAACGCGTGAAGTGCCCATTCACTTGGTTTCCACCATTTTCTATCTTTTCAATTCCTTTATTTTTTCCTTTTTGTTTTAATTATGTATAAAAAATAAAAAATAAGTGATGGAAATAAAGGCTAAATAATAATAATAATACATTAAATGAATTTACGCTTTCTCCTAGATTGTCTGACCCAGAAAAGTGATGCTGATGCTCTTAGCTGTTAAATATATCACAATTTAGGTAACTTAATTGTAGTAGGTTTACCCCACAGTCCATAATATTATAGGTATGTGGTTTACCCAGTAGGTAGCTACTGGGTAAACCAGTAGCTACCTACTGGGTAAACCACAGACCTATAATAATTATGGTCACTATTGTAGTCGTCGGAAAAGACTTTGTGAATGAGTTCGTCCAAGCTACCAGCAAGCAGAAACAATGTAAAAATAGTAAATAGGTACTAAGGTACCTAGTAGATTGTTGTTATACAAGGAGCTAAAATTATCCATTATATACGACTATACGAGGTAGTTTAGCGAGGGAGTAAATAGCTCCGTGTGTTACACTCTACTTTTCACTACGATTTCGAGAAAATGAAATAATCCGATACAATATGAAAAATTAATTACGGTCACTACCAATTCAATTTGCAGTTAGAGCGCCAATGTCTTTTTTTTATTTCTTCTGTAGCCGCAACGCATTGCATGCATTCTAAAAAGATAGAATAAAAAATATTCGGAAAACAAAAGACCCCATCACTAAATTCATTTTCGAAAATTTCCTGAAAAATCTTAAGAAGTGCATGCAAACTTCCAAGTACTGGCAGGGACATGGGATATCTTTAACCCCTATTTCGGACCCCTTAGATGAATCACACCAGTCTTTTCTTGGTGACATTGGAGACCTTCCTATTCTTCCTATGTTTACAATTTGAATTATTGACTACATGTTTAGAATTTATTTTTTGCATAATTTTTTGTAAGAAATTTTATTTGTGTGACCTGTGTAAATTTATATTTACAAATGAATTGTTTATTCCTGATTATTCCTGATTATTCCTGCCAGATTCTTGTAATTTTGGTCATTGCAGCATTGGCCATCTGAGTGCGTCTCCAAATTTCTCTGTCACAGCCCCCCTGGAACAAACTCGCTTACAAATTCGAAGTCCGAGAGTTCTCCAGTGTGCGAAAGTTGATCAGCTCTATCAATAACTATGACTTTGGTCTTGGACTTGCTAAATGAGAGTCCTTCCAGCTCGTTCTCATGAGAACAAGCATGCTCATTGCTCTTGAACAGTTGTGCGGGTTCCTGCGCTGACAATGTTAGTAGTGATGGTGTCGTCAGCGTATCTGAGGTTGATGATTTATTGCCACACACTGCGATGTCTCCTTCGCATTCATCCAAGTCTCTCATCCTGATTAACTCCTCATAGATATTACAAATTATATAGGACTTCGTCTTCAGAGAATAGATACTACCTCGCCTTAATAATTCGAAATGTGATAATTTACTTTTTCTTTTATCTATCCTGCATTACTCAGCTTTGTACCGACTCACAACATATGACAAATTTTCCGGGAAACATGACAAAACGATGTGCGGCATTAGATTTAATTTAAATACATAGTTAAACCATACCTTGTACTACTATTTATTCTGTGGCCACACATAGTTGAACCACAGAATAAATACTACAATATAACGTTGTACGTTATTCTTGTAGTACGTTAGTACGTTGTAACGCCATACGTTAGTAGTAGAGCTTTTGTTAGTAGTAGGGCTTTTTTGTGAAAGAGTTCGTCCGGGGAAGTACTACCACCATACCTATTTCTGCCGTAAAGCAGTAGTGCTCGCACTGCTTTGTTCCGGCTACAAAAATGATGTTGAGGTTTCTAATATTTTTTTTTCTAAACTCAATAGTTTGCGCGAGAGACACTTCCAAAGTGGTAAAAAGTGTCCCCCCCCCCCCCCCGTAACTTCTAAAATAAGAGAATGATAAAAGTAAAAAAAAAATATGATGTACACCATTGTAAAATTTCACTCAAAATTGGTTTGAACGAGATCTAGTAAGTAGTTTTTTTTATTACGTCATATGGGGTGTCGGTGAAATTACAGGCACATGAGACTTTTCATCTTTATGTCTCAGGGTGGCGGGCGCAGTGCAATGCCACATAGGTTGCGTCGTAGATGGACGTGACCTATGAGGTAATGCACTGTTCATAGGCAGAGGTTACCGCTTAACATCAGGTGGGCCATCCGCTTGTACCGTCATCCAAGTAGAATAAAATAAAAAAACGGCCAAGTGCGAGTCGGACTCGCCCAAGAAGGGTTCCGTAGCAGCAAGTAACATAATATAAAAGTTCTTGGATGGATTACGATTAATGACGTAATAAAAAAAACTACTTACTAGATCTCGTTCAAACCAATTTTGAGTGAAAGTTTACAATGGTGTACATCATATTTTTTTTTTACTTTTATCATTCTCTTATTTTAGAAGTTACGGGGGGGGGGGGGACACTTTTTACCACTTTGGAAGTGTCTCTCGCGCAAACTATTGAGTTTAGAAAAAAAAATATTAGAAACCTCAACATCATTTTTGTAGACCTATCCATAGATACCTCACACGTATAGGTTTAATGAAAAAAAAAATATTGAGCTTCAGTTCTAAGTATGGGGAACCCCAAAAATAATTGTTTTTTTTTCAATTTTTGTGTAAAAATCTTAATGCGGTTTACAGAATACATCTACCTACCAAGTTTCAACAGTATAGCTCTTATAGTTTCAAAAAAAAGCCTGTGACATACACGGACAGACAGACAGACAGACAGACAGACAGACAGACAGACATGACGAATCTATAAGGGTTCCTTGTCTTTGACTACGGAACCCTAAAAATACTCTATAGTTATAAAACAAACCTCTAAATTTAGGCTTGATTAAATTGTTTTATAAAATGGTGCATATTATTGGTTAAAAAATAGATAAATAAATCAATACTACAAAGCCGAGGGTCTACGGTAGGGGTTTTGTAAAATGATCTATATTTTACGAGATATTCAATAAAAACTGCTTTTTCGTGCAGCGCGAGGCATTTTTTTTGGGTTTCAGGTGGGCCATCTGTTTGATCCGTCATTTATTTATTTATTTATTTTTTATTTATCCGGGATTTACAGTTATCTTATAGTTACTTATAAGCTATACTTATACACTATATGCTATTCTGAAACCAATTAAAATCCACATTTTGTATACAGTTCGTTTAAAAAGAAGGTAGGTACGCATGCAAGGTCAACAAAAAACAAAAATGGCAGGAAAGCCGGATAAGGTATATCAAACCTTCGACCAAATATCAAACTACATACAAAGGTAGGTACACTTTGTCATACAAAGTTTGTTATAAAAAAAAAACTTGTAGTGCCTTATGATCTTGTAAAATATGTTCACAGTAAACTCAAGTCTGACTGGCTCGATATTCAAGTTAACTCATGGACACTTCTTCAGATAGGTTCGCGAGAGATGGGAGACATGTTTATAAGGGTAGTTTCTCGTGCTCCACCTAAACATGTCCACCTAAATGTTGGTACTATATGCAAGCACTACATGCACAACATGTTGGTACTAGGAGACATGTTTATAAGGGTAGTTTCTCGTGCTCCACCTAAACATGTCCACCTAAATGTTGGTACTATATGCAAGCACTACATGCACAACATGTTGGTACTAGGAGACATGTTTATAAGGGTAGTTTCTCGTGCTCCACCTAAACATGTCCACCTAAATGTTGGTACTATATGCAAGCACTACATGCACAACATGTTGGTACTAGGAGACATGTTTATAAGGGTAGTTTCTCGTGCTCCACCTAAACATGTCCACCTAAATGTTGGTACTATATGCAAGCACTACATGCACAACATGTTGGTACTAGGAGACATGTTTATAAGGGTAGTTTCTCGTGCTCCACCTAAACATGTCCACCTAAATGTTGGTACTATATGCAAGCACTACATGCACAACATGTTGGTACTAGGAGACATGTTTATAAGGGTAGTTTCTCGTGCTCCACCTAAACATGTCCACCTAAATGTTGGTACTATATGCAAGCACTACATGCACAACATGTTGGTACTAGGAGACATGTTTATAAACATGTCTCCTATTTCTCGCGAAATCAACTTTCGCTATCTGAAGAAGTGTCCATGAGCTGTAATGAGCAAAAAACACCAAAAAACTTGAATATCGAGCAACAAGCAAAAGCATCCACTTTAAATTTAAATGGAGGATTTGCCATAATCACAACTCCTGGCAGGCAGATTGGCACATGGCAGAAGATCAAGAGCACAAAGAAATATGGACGAATGAGATCCAGAAAATAGCAGGCGAGAACTGGAAGAAAGCGCTCAACAAAGATCAGACAAGTGGAGACAGTTGGAGGAGGCCTATACCCAAAACAGGGCCTGACTTCTACTATACCTAATTTGTGTGTTTTAATTAAACACATACATATATAAACTCACGCCTGTTTCCCGGAGGGGTAGGCAGAGACCACGGATTTCCACTTGCTACGATCCTGATACATCTCTTTTGCTTCATTCACTCTCATCACATTCTTCATACTTGCTCGTCGGTTAAGGGTACTCTTGACCAAGCCTTTTTCCAGAACGTCTCCGATCTGGTCAGAATACGTTCGTCGAGGTCTTCCCCTTCCCACTGTCCCATTCACGCTCGTCTTATGTAGGTACCCGTTTCGTCAATCTACTATCGTCAATCCTTTGTAAATGCCCAAAC
Source organism: Operophtera brumata (assembly GCA_932527175.1). Classification (NCBI taxonomy): domain Eukaryota; kingdom Metazoa; phylum Arthropoda; class Insecta; order Lepidoptera; family Geometridae; genus Operophtera; species Operophtera brumata. Next base: position 15,902,064 of record OW052238.1, on the reverse strand, counting down.
CATCTATATAAGCATTCATTTTTTTTATTCTACTTGATTGACGGAACAACCTGATGGCCCACCTGATGTTAAGCGGTAACCTCTGCCTATGAACAGTGCATTACCTCGTAGGTCACGTCCACCTAGGATGCGCCCTATGAGGCCTACCTTTCTCAATCCTAGTCACTAAGTGTTCTTTAATTTCACAAAGTTCTCTTATCAGACTATTTCTTATTCTATCTCTCAAAGTCACACCACACATACTTCTCAAAGCTCTCATCTCCACTGCATTTATTCTACTTTCATGTTTCTGCTGCCATACCCAACTTTTTCTTCCATACATTAGTGTCGGTACCAACACCCCTCTATGCACGGCCAGTCTTGCCTTTTTGGACACGTTCCGACTGTTCATAAACGCGTGAAGTGCCCATTCACTTGGTTTCCACCATTTTCTATCTTTTCAATTCCTTTATTTTTTCCTTTTTGTTTTAATTATGTATAAAAAATAAAAAATAAGTGATGGAAATAAAGGCTAAATAATAATAATAATACATTAAATGAATTTACGCTTTCTCCTAGATTGTCTGACCCAGAAAAGTGATGCTGATGCTCTTAGCTGTTAAATATATCACAATTTAGGTAACTTAATTGTAGTAGGTTTACCCCACAGTCCATAATATTATAGGTATGTGGTTTACCCAGTAGGTAGCTACTGGGTAAACCAGTAGCTACCTACTGGGTAAACCACAGACCTATAATAATTATGGTCACTATTGTAGTCGTCGGAAAAGACTTTGTGAATGAGTTCGTCCAAGCTACCAGCAAGCAGAAACAATGTAAAAATAGTAAATAGGTACTAAGGTACCTAGTAGATTGTTGTTATACAAGGAGCTAAAATTATCCATTATATACGACTATACGAGGTAGTTTAGCGAGGGAGTAAATAGCTCCGTGTGTTACACTCTACTTTTCACTACGATTTCGAGAAAATGAAATAATCCGATACAATATGAAAAATTAATTACGGTCACTACCAATTCAATTTGCAGTTAGAGCGCCAATGTCTTTTTTTTATTTCTTCTGTAGCCGCAACGCATTGCATGCATTCTAAAAAGATCGCAGATTTTAGTACCATTTTCAAAAATAAAATGTTGTTTTTTTTATGACATAGCAATAAGTCGAATCTTTATTCTTTGGTCGAGCCGACGACCAAGATCGTGCCGCAATCAACGCGGCACCGGTCAGATACTGGCTGAGTCAGCAACACTGCATGCAGTTGAGCCGACTATCAAGATCTACCTCTCGCGAATAAGTGAGAGAACATCAGGAGATGATGTACTCCAGTTTGTGAAGGAGAGGTGCCAGGGCCGGATTCAGGGGGCGGAGATTCGACTGTCTCTTCAGCGCCTGCAGACCAACAGGGCCACTGACTTCAAGTCATATGCTCTCCAGGTCCAGGCGAAGTACAGGGATGTGCTCCTAGATCCGGAGTTCTGGCCAGCTGGCATTATTTACCAACGCTACAGGGAAGCGTTTTCGAAACCAAATCCCTTTGACGTTAAGTGATAGTTTTAAGTATATCCTTATCTTTATATATGTATGTTAGTTGTAAGGTATATATTACTATGGGTCTTTGTCTAGGTACAACGTACATTTTTCACTGCTGCCTGAAATAAATAAATGAATTGAATTGAATTGAATTTATTCATGATTATTCTACTTATAACTAAAGACTTTTTCGTTTTTGTAGACTCATTGTCATTTGACAGACAAATATAAAAAAATAAAAAAACTTTTTCCCTAAATGAAGAAATGCAATTTTTTCTTCGCTCTGGTACGCTACAGTCACGGTCTTTTTGAGCAAGAGGAGTGAAAAATACTTTATAATGTCAGACAATTTTTTGTCCATATTTTGGTTCGTAAATCAGCACTTATGAAATTATTGTTAAGTTGTAAATTGTACAGCTAATCACAACTTGAGGTTTTTACCGACTGCGGCGAAGAAAAAAGGAGGGTTATTTGTTGCCCTGTATACATGTCCGTCCCTATGTTCCCTCAAAACTACTAAACGGCTGAACCGATTTCGATAAATTATATGTCGTTAGATTCGTCCTTATTGCGCGAGTGTCATAGTTTATATTTTTGACATACGGCGGATAATTGTTTTTTGATGTATTAAAAAAACCGATAATCATATCATGTTTGAAAAGTCTTGATTATTCTTAATTTATATATTACACATGCAAATTTTCTATTTTTTTTTTATACTACTTGAATGTCGGAACAAGCTGATGGCCCACCTGATGTTAAGCGGTAACCTCTGCCTATGAACAGTGCATTACCTCATAGGTCACGTCCTCCTAGGACGCGCCCTATGTGGCATTGCACCGCGCCCGCCACCCTGAGACATAAAGATGAAAAGTCTCATGTGCCTGGTTTTTTGACAATGTTTTTATGGTCTCACAAGCCAATGTGCAAATGGTACAACCAATGGGACAATGTATAAACTGTATATTTTGGCCAATGTGTAAACGGTACAAATGGGCCAATGTGTAAACGCTACAAATGGTCCAATGTGTAAACGGTACAAATGAGCCAACGTGTAAACGGTACAAATGGGCCAATGCGTAAACGGTACAACCAATGAGCCACTGTGTAAACGGTACAACCAATGTTGGCCCAAATATTGCGCCAGAGTGTACAAGGCCCTTTACTCAAATTAAGTTCCCTAATTCAATGTTAACTCTCCTTTTATTCAAATTCAATTATCGTTCGTCCGCCTCGAAGTGAATTCATAAAAGCGCGCGCGTTTCCTTTAGAATTAGTTTATTTAGATTTGCACTCTTCCATTTCCGGTAGAAAGGCGTCTCTACTCCGCCCTTGAACGGGGCGGAAAAAGGGTCGCAATTTTCGAATTCTAGGGGTTCACCCCTAAACCGATTTTCTTCAGTAAATTCTCTAAGTGACAATGCACTGAACACAGGAGTCTACAAAGACTTGTAATCAGTGCCTCGCAAAATAAAGATACGGGGTCTACGAGACCTCTACGAGCCTCTACGGGTACACGCATAACATGACCTCGCGTGGACCCCCCCCCCCCCCCCCCCCCCGTACCTCTAAAACCCCTGTACCAATCAAGTTTGTGAAAAATATTTTTTTTTCAATATAAGCTTTTATTAAAATTAGTGATCGTAACCGTGTGCAGATCAAAGTGAGCCTAAACACGGCCTGTCTACATAATTATCCATCGAGAAGGTCCGTCATCCACCTTCCGTCTCCATCGTCAGATAAGCTCGTTATCACCGTCATATTGTATTGTCATAACTTGGCAGGTATGCCTAATTTCAGCTCAATCGGTTGAGGATAACTGCTTTAAAATTATGTTGCAAGATTCCACCCGGATTCCAACCAGACAAACATACATACAATGCAAGAAAAATAAAAGATTGTAAAAATTATATTTATACCTACCTACTTACCAACTTTCATCAAGATTGGATCAACGGCTCTGCAGTTATCGTCGGACAAACACACATACAAACGTATATACACAGCGTACAAACGCCACATTCTGCAATAAGACTAGCTTTGCTCGTTCAACAAAGTTCATTACCTTTTCTAGTTAAGAACATCAATTTTGCTATATACGTTCTTATCATTAGGAATACACACCGACACCTCTACGGGCTTCTGTAATGAAGGGTAAATTATCTCCAAGATATCACAATATAGAATTTCAGAATTCTACCTCATGTTTGAACTCGATTTGATAGGGTTGCCTACCATGTCCGGCTATAACATTTAGGAAATATCCCCATGAATACATTTTCCAGCAAAACAAATATAATTCTCTATATACTTAGCTTACTTTGTAAATTGTTTGCGTAAAAACTTCGGTAAATCTTGTTAGCTTAAATACTCGAGCGGAAAATCACAATAAGTAGACGCAAATTGTTTTAGTAAGTAGGTAATTGTATTAAACCTTTTTGATCATAAAGGATGCCTTTGTAGTTTTCGAATGTAGGCTAATGTAGGTACTTTAACAAAGTTAATATTTTGACCATGCCATCTCTGTACATTTATTTAAATATATTACATACCTACTAGGAAACATTTAAATAATTATGCTAGAAACTGTGATAACCATATCTATGAGACTCGAAGTAAAAATAAGCTTGTGTTGTCGCATACTAGACTATTCCTCTTATCTTAGGTAATGGCTTCTGTGCGTTATGTGCAACAATTTAGCCAATGTCAAGTGATATACTATTATATTTTTATAGTCAAGTCGTCAAGAGTCTCCGTCAAGTCATAAACCAGTTTAAATAGTGGCAGAAAAACTGAGTTTTTACGGGAAAAAACCCACCATTACCAAAAGACACGCAAAACACTTAAATTTCACTACATCACACATGTGCCATTTATCCAAGTTACACCGGTTAAAATTCCACTAAAATTTCACGAAATAACTCGAAAAAACACACAAAAATGTAATAAAAAAAAAATGACGACGTTTCTTTCAAAAATGGCAGATTAAAACACCAGCTAGACTATCAAAAGTCAACAAATCTTTGATAGTGAACTGCGTCAGATTTTACAATGTGTATAACTAGATGTATATGTTTATAACCACCCTGTATAACTAGATTAAATGAAAGAAATTTCAAAAATACAACTAAAAAGCAACTGACATTCAAAGCATATTATGACCATGGAAGTAATAAGATAAGTACTGTTGTACGTAGTACTCTTTACTTCCATTATTATGACATAATGTGACGTTTCCCCCTCCTTACCTAGTATCGGTCTAGATACCATCTAGACCCTAGTGGAGCAATTGAACGTTCCTCCCCTCTCTCTCTCTCTCTCAGTAGACTGCTGACCTTAGCTCACCAGAACAGAGCTGGTCATGAATTGGCCTGAACAGAACGGTTTACTTACAACTTGCTTTTTAGCTTAGAATAGAAACGGATATATATTTCTCTGTATTTGGACCAGTCTGGTATTACTTGAAATTGATATGTTTAAGGAAGTGTGTGTCCGCTAGTCATGTGTTTAGTAACAAGGTTCAATTCTGTCCGGATTGAGTCTTTTGAGTCCGTAATTGGTTTTGTGAATTGTTGATCTTTATAAAAAACCCATCCTTCTAGAGATTAGAACCGGACTTCTGCTGTATATGCACTCTAACGAAAGTCTATGAACCTTTGAGAGCTAGATCGATCAATATCGGGCCCCCAGGGTTCTAGACTTGACTTTTATGGATACTTGCTGGTGATTATCGAGCTGTACCTCAGCCAGGTTTCTATGGACCGCTATCAGTTCTGTGTGATCGACTCCTCCGCCTGATGACCTCTATGGTGAACGGTTCGACATGGCACCAGGTCCTAAGTCAGCATCTGTGGATTCTTCAGGACAAGCTTGTTCCTGGTCCTATGCGTGGTTAAGACAACTCGTGTCTGCAGTAGCTGATCTTGATGTTGTTGTAAAACGGAGGCCTCCGATATTAGATCGCTTAGATATTTATATAGCGCTTGTAACCACCTTCGCTTATAGCGGGAATTCGTTGTGCAAACAATCAGAGCCTATTTAAGGATTAAATATATTGTTAATTAATTAGCATATTCATGACTTACGTTCAGCATCTGCTCTCTCGGGATCCAGGCTAAAATTACTTATTCTTAGCTGTTGTATGCACTATCTGAGTGCTAAATGTATTTGATAAGCCTGCCTAAGTATTTAGGGTTTTATCTGAGCAAAATCAAACCGTGTGATATTAAATTCAGTATTGGAATATTTTAATCATTCAAGCACACACACACAAATCAATGAAATACAGTAAGACGAGTCAATCCCGCATACAGGTTTGGCTTGTAGGGAATTAAATCTAAGACAAGCCTCTATATTGCATTATTAAAATGCGGTTAATAATACCACCGCTGATGCGATATGTTAGTTATCTTTCATAATACCTAGCATTACGCGAAATAGCTAACATATCCAGCTTTCCCTCAACTGAAAACAGATTACTCGCCTCAGGTAACTAAGGACACCAATATGCCATTAATTACCCTACCACTACTAACCGGATTTTACTGGTGGGAGAATCTTTAGCGTTAAGTAGCTATTTTTGCTACGGCCCTCAATAAATTAGGCCCCGAACAAAAGGACACGTCTTTATAGACGAAATCTGCAATATAGAGGTATATATATGTCTGAAATACACGCACAAATTGAGATATATTACTAACCCAAATAATCTAATCACATTTTTATATGGAGGTTAATCAGGGCACATATATGATGCCAATATTTACTGAGATTTAATAGGTCATTAGGTCATTTGGATTTCAGAGTTGGACAGAAAAACTTAGCTTTTTAATGTTCTTGAAGGCTAGCCACTTGATTCTATTATTATAAACACTGTCTTCTCTGAGACTTAAACACTTCTTTAGTTACGACCCCGTCAGACGACACTGATTTCTAGTACACTCTCTCGTGCTTAGCGAAACTAAACTCCCTCATTCCGCAGTTCAAAACTCAATGACTTGCGCTCTCCCCGTCGCAACACTATTCCTTAATTCTAACGGCATTTACTCAAAGTAGCGTAACACGCCCCACTGCCGTTACGCCATTGGTCCATTCCTTTATACATCTTCTGGGTGACACGTGATTGGTACATCTTGTCGTCACCATTGCGTAAGAGACGCAACTTTTCGTGCCAAATTCAAACTCAGCGTGCGGGCTCGCAAGCCTCGCATGATGTCGCTTCGCCTTTTGGCGCCAACTGTCGCGTTCGCGCGCATTTCAGGTTGAGATATAGTCCATTGTTTCAATCTCGGTCTCCCAACATGAAAAACAAGTAAAGCATATGTATATCCGCAGATTTCAGTGTCCATTCGCTGAAACACTACACAAATTAGACTCATATCTAGTTATAACTGAAATGCAGAATCTAGTTATTTCCTAGGTTCGTAAGGTGTTATTCGATAAGTGATCTAGTCATGTCTAGACGTCTCCTTTCATGACGAAATAACTTATCTCAACTAATTACTCGAGATTTCTACAGATCAGTTATAACCAAGGTACCAAAATTCCCCAAGCACACGCATTTTATGCAAGGAAGGTTTTTTTCTCCATCACCCATTGTCAGGACATCTGCTTGCCCCATCTGTGACTGTGAAGAAATCCTAAAACCATTGTCGCTCATCCAAGAATCCTAAAATAACAGCTTTCTATATTGGACACATAGAATTTTAATATCCTGGGAACTTTAAATTCTATTGAATATACAGGAAGCAATCAACTCCCTTTGTTTCACTTCAGACAATAAGAAACGAAATCTTACTGTGATATAAAAAAAAAATATTAAACAGATGTTTTGGGACACGGGTCCATCACAATAAGTAGATGAATTTCTCACTGATCACAAAGTATGGACAAATATTAATTTATAACTAGTTAATTTATAAAATTTTACATTATTGTGCATGGTATACATATGGTATACATACTATTAGGTAAATCGATCTAGGTAATCGAAGTAAATGTACCTGTTTTTATTTATTTTTGTTTTACCAAAGACTTCTGTAATAATGCCGTTTGTATGTATGTAATGACTTTTATATTAATGAGCCTCTTGAAATAAATGGAATTAAATTGAATTGAATTGAATTGAATACATGTACCGACTATATATAGACTATAGTTAGGGCCGGTGCGGCGGCAGATTCCGCTGAGGACCTCAAAAGACGCAAATATGCAAGTCTCGACAGAGCTTACTTATTTGAGCCTTTCGGGGTCGAGACTCTGGGTCCGTGGGGTTCCGGGGCCCATCGCGTTTTCAAAATTCTTTCAGGGCATCTGGTCGAAGCAACGCGTGACCCGAGAGCTGGCTCTTATCTGGCTCAACGCATTAGTATTGCCATTCAGCGTGGCAATGCAGCCAGCATCTTAGGGACGCTTCCGTCTGGTAGTGATTTGGATCATTTGAGCTACCTTTAGATCGCTTGTAGCGGTCTTCAGGTAGCACAACTGTTTCATATGTATTTTGTACATACCTTGTATTATTCTTTCTGTAAATAAATGTATGCCTTAGACTGACTATATATCTATATATATAAAAGAGAAGTCCACACACTCACTCACTCACTCACTCACTGACCACTCATCACGAAATCTCGGAAACTACTGGGCCGAGAAGTCTGAAATTTGGCACAAGCATTTATTAAGGGGTGTAGGCGCGCACTTAGAAACGATTTTTGAAAATTCGCACCCTAAGGGGTTGAAAAAGGGTGTTAAAGTTTGTATGAAAGTCCCATGTTTTTAAAGATAGAGACGTGAATTTTGGCATGCCTGTTTCTTTTGGCTTCCTGGTGCTCTCTTAGAAAGGGTTTTACGAAATTCAGCCCTTTAGGGTATAAAAAGGGGAAAAAATATGAAAAATATGAAATATGATATTTGTATTAAAAATCTAAATGAACCAAATTGAATCTTACTGCAACGCGTTACTGCATATTTTACATTGAAATTCAAATATGAAAGCAGTACAAAATTGAAATTGAACCTTACGTCAAGGCGTTATTGCATATTTTACATCGAAATTAGAATTTGGAAGCCCATGTATGTTTGAAAAGTTCCTTGAGATTCAACTTCGTTACCATGACAGTTTTTTTATTCTAATTTCTAGATGGCCAGTACCTTTGTTCCATTCTATCAAAGAAGTTTTTTTTGAAAAAGTTCAATGCGTTGGAGCAACGTAGGTACTCATCTTTTATTTTTATTTGTATACTACTTGAATGACGGAACAAGCAGATGGCCCACCTGATGTTAAGCGGTAACCTCTGCCTATGAACAGTGCATTCTCACATAGGTCACGTCCACCTAGGACGCGCCCTATGTGGCATTGCACTGCGCCCGCCACCCTGAGACATAAAGATGAAAAGTCTCATATGCCTGTGATTTCACCGGCACCCATACCCTTCAAACCGGAAAACAATAATGCAAGCACTACAGCTTTGCGGCAGAAATACGCATGGTGGTAGTACTTCCCCGGACGAACTCTTTCACAAAAAAGCTCTACTGCTACTAAATGTAATGTAATGTACTATGTTTGTTCTCATATCATTTATTTGTTTCTTTGTCTGTCTGTCTGTACAAATTATCTCGAAAAACTGCTCTTACAATTTTGACGAAATAGGATAGAGTAGGATAGGGAGTTTTGAGGCCGAGAAAACCGTTCTAACTTAGTCCCACACTAGGAATAATAAAAAACCCAAATTCTGAGCAGTCGCTTTGTTCTATAACGTCTGAAATGGGGTCGTATGGGTTTGTGAGTGTTTTTAGGGTTTGTAGGTGTTGTTAAAAAAAACGGAGTCACACAAGGAGTTTAAAGGCAGAGAAAACGATCTAATTTGGTTCCTGCCTGAGCTGGTAAAAATCCCGACTTCCAAGAAATTCTCCTGAGCATAAGGTACGTCGTAATGGGGTTGTATGGGTCTGTACGAGGTTTTAAGGGTTTCTCAGAGTTTAAGGCATTGTATGAACTCTAAGGAGTTAGGGTGTATGGTATAAACCCTGTGTTTTTTCGAGTTTGAATGGCTGTTTAGAGGTTTGTAGGGCTTTTTAGGTAGTGATCGTTTTAAGGGGGAATAATTAGTTTATTTTTTGATGATCTGTATTTTTTGGGAGTTTGTTAGTTTCTCGCCCATGATCATTTGGGATTATGCTATGATGGTTTAGACCACTATGTCTGCTTGGGTAAACGATTCAACTAGGAAGGTGCTGGACTTTCTATGATGAGGTTAGCCCACGAATCCAACTCAGATGAGTAGCTTTCAGGAAACTACGCTATATCACAGAAACTGGAGAGCCTCAAGATGAAAGTCTGTTATCGGTGCATGCTGCCAGTGATGACTTACGGTACTGAGACGTGATCACCAACTATTAGCATCACACCAGTTCAAAATCGTGCAGCGTGATATGGAGAGAGCTGTGCTCAGAGAATCCGTACCTGTATCCGAAACGAAGAGATCCGTAGATGAATCACTGACATGGCTCTCAAAATTAGCAAGTTAAAGTGGCAATGGGCAGGTCATACAGCTCGCAGAACCAACAACCGTTGAGGAATAATTGCTCTCGAAAGGCAACCTTGAACTGGGCGAGTAGAAAGCCTCCTCTATGGGCCGACGACATGTTAAAAGTCACAGGAAGTCGTTGCATGGAGGCGGCTCAGGACGTTCATTGTGGCATTCTATAGGGGTGGCCTATGGCCAGCAGTGGATTTAAGTATACCTACAGGTTTATATTTGTACCAGCAACTATTTATAGAATGCTTAGTACGAGTAGGTAGATACTACCTAATCTACGCGCAGACGAAGTCGCGAGCGGGTCAGCTAGCGCTGACGCGTTATTGCATATTTTACAATGAAATTAAATTTGTTTGAAGCCGATATAGGTAGATTTATACTGAACTAGCTGTACCCGCGCGGTTTCACTCGCGTGTTTCATACGTTCGAGTTTATAAGAAAGTTACAGTTCCAAGCACAGACAAACAGTGTAGTTCCAAGAAAATTGACCAAGTGCACTTCAGACCTCGCGCATTAAGGGTTCCGTACCAAATGTAGTAAAATAAAGTAAGTATTAAGTACATTAATTAATGGGCTCTAAAAAATTATATCCTACATGCATTTTACACACAGGACAGTTTTTAGGTTTCCGTACACAAAGGGTAAAACGGGAACCTATTACTAACGCTCCGCTCATGAACCGTGATAGTTAGACAGTTGAAATTTTCACAGATGATGTATTTATATTGCCGGTATAACAACAATTACTAAAAAACAGAATAAAACTAATATTTAAAGGAGCTCCCATACAAAAAACTTTGTTTTTCTTAGTTATGTTATGTTCTTAGTTATGTATGTATTTGGATTCTGGTCAGTAAGATACATAAATACCTAATAAATATGACATTGATTGTAATTGTGGAAAGTTGTTCTTCCTCGATGCGCCTGGTGGAACGGGAAAAACTTTCTTATTAAATCTGCTGCTGGCCACGGTAAGACGCGTCAAGAATATTACCGTTGCCGTTGCTTCTTCGGGTATTGCCGCTACCTTACTCGACGGTGGCAAGACTGCTCATTCTGCTTTCAAGCTGCCTCTAAACCTAAACTCTTGTGAGTCTGCTCTTTGTAACATTCCCAAACAAAGTAATATGGCTAGGGTGCTTAAAGAAGCAAAATTAATTGTATGGAATGAGTGTACTATGGCTCACAAAGGCGGTGTAGAGGCTCTTGACAGAACACTACAGGACATAAGAGCTCAAAACTGCATAATGGGTGGGTCGGCGGTCCTTTTGGCTGGTGACTTTAGACAGACCTTGCCAGTTATTCCACGAGGCACACGTACCAACGAAGTCAAGGCCTGTCTCATATCATCGATATTGTGGCATCACGTCAAAGTTCTGTCCTTAAAAGTTAATATGCACGTGCAGCTATACCGCGAGAGCCGTGGGCAGAAGAGTTTTCTAAATTATAACTAGATATTGGTGATGGCATAATTTTTGAAGAAGATGGGCAAATAGCCATTCCGAGCATCCTTTGTTATGTTGTGGTGGATCTGGACAGTCTCACTAACAGAATATATTCCAATATTAATCAGGCTGATGTAACTTATTTAAGAGAAAGAGCTATTCTTACTCCAAAAACAATTCTGCCAACAACATAAACAACTATTTGTTGGAGAAACTTTTAACTGAACGAGTAACATATAAATCTGTGGATGAGGTACTAGAGGTTGAGGAAGCTTTTTACTGTCCTGTGGAGTTGTTAAATAGTCTCGACCCACCAGGATTACCACCACATGAACTCCACCTCAAGGTTGGTGCTCCAATCATTTGTTACTGCGAAATCTGCAACCACCCAAACTATGTAACAGTACAAGGCTGCAGGTCCGCCAACTTCAAAAGAATGTGATCGACGCAACTATTTATACAGGCGTCAGTCAAGCAGAAACAGTTTTTATCCCTCGAATCCCACTTATCCCTTCAGATTATTATTTTGAATTCAAGATTACAATTTCCCGTAAAACTTTGCTACGCAATAACTATCAACAAGGCACAGGGCCAAACTTTAAAAGAAGCTGGGGTGGACCTGAGAAGTGACTGTTTCTCACATGGTCAGCTATATGTGGCGTGTTCTAGAGACAGTTTACCCGAAAACCTCATAATACTGCAACCAACAAATAAAACACGAAATGTAGTTTACAAGGAGGACTTGCAGACTTATAATAACCGGATGTAAAAACAGATAATTTGTATATAGCATAGATAAAATAATACTGTGTACAGTATACTTGTAAATCCATCTCTTTTCTGTAATCATTCCTAGCTTCTCTTAAAACTATCACAAAAACTATTCATAAAAAGCTAATTTTGACAATTTGTGTCCCTCCGTTCCATCCGTCCGTCCTTCTGTCACATTAGAGTCTAGCGACTCTTCATATTTATTAGGTATTTATATATCTGACTGACCAGAATCCAAATATATACATAACTAAAAACGATTTTGTTTTTTTGTGAAGATGGCTCCCGTCAAGTAAATAATAAAACCGGCCAAGTGCGATTCGGATTCGTGCACGAAGGGTTATGTACCATTATATATAAAACGGCAAAAAAACTGGATTGTTAAAATAAAAAAAAAAAACCTTGCAAAAGTGGTCACCCATCCAAAAACTGACCTCGCCGAGCATTGCTTAACCTTCATTTGGAAAAATCACGTTTGTTGTATGGGAGCTACCTTAAATATTTATTTTATTGTATTTTTTAGTATTTGTTGATATAGCGGCATCAGAAATACATCATCTTTGAAAATTTAAGTTGTCTCACTATCACGGTTCATGAGATACAGCCTGATGACACCATTATCTATAAAAAGGCAAAAAAAAAACAAGTTTTTTCGATGGGAGATCCCCTAAATATTTATTTTATTCCGTTTTTTAGTATTTGTTGTTATAGCGGCATCAGAAATACATCATCTGTGAAAATTTAAACTGTCTAACTATAAAATAAAAATAAATAAATAATGCTGGACAGTTTACACAACATTATCTAGCTAAGCAGAGCTTGTACAATATATAACATGGATAGATATTTTTTATTATGCATAGAAAATACCCAGAACACCCTGAACAAATGTCTGCATATCGCACAAATATTTGTTCCGAGGCGGGAATCGAACCCGCTACCTCCGGCGTCGCAGGTGAACGTTCGCTCGCCGCGCCACAGAGGTCGTCCAACTATCACGGTTCATGAGATATAACCTGGTGACAGACGGACAGAAAGACGGACAGCCGAGCCTTAATAATAGGATCTGGTTTTACCCTTTGGGTACGGAACCCTACAAACAGAAAAACAAAGTTTTTTGTATGGGAGCCCCCTTAAATAATAGTTTTATTCAGTTTTTTAGTATTTGTTGTTATAGCAGCAACAGAAATAGAAAATTTCAACTGTCTGACTATCACGGTTCATGAGCCGAGTCTTAGTAATAGGTTCCCGTTTTACCCTTTGGGTACGGAACCCTAAAAACTGTCCTGTGTTTAAAATGCATGTAGGATTTATTTTTTTAGAGCCCGTAAAGTAATGTAAAAAAAACTTTATTATACTACATTTGGTACGGAACCCTTAATGCGCGAGGTCTGACGTGCACTTGGTTCGCTTTCTTGGAACTACACTGTTTGTCTGTGCTTGGAACTGCGAAACTCGAACGTATGAAACACGCGAGTGAAACCGCGCGGGTACAGCTAGTAGGTATATAATTACGAACAATAACGCAAAATATAGAAACATTGATGTGTAGGTATTATTTATTCTGTGGTGTAGGTTACCAAACTTTACACTGTATTACTCGTACTAACAGTAACGCAGAAGCTGAAAAAAAGAGTATCAAAATGTTGTAGGTAGAGGAAGGCCAGATCCACGAATTTCCTGGTATGCAGGTTTTGCGTAGCCGGGTTTTTGTTTTTGTATGTTAGGAAATTTTTCATGGAGGTTCCTCAAATAAAATATACAGGCAAGTTTTTCAGTGGTATCTGAACTTTTCCTGAAAAAGTTTATTTTTCTCTGTAAAGAAAATACTAATTTAAAAAATACTAATTTTAACCTTGAGGTTAAAATGGGACTCCTAATTTGATAATTCTTCTATTTTTGAAGTAACTGTTATCTAACCTAAATACGGAAGTAGACCGTACTTTATTGGCGCCGTGGACTCTATATTTTGAAAATCAAGGTTAACGATATTGGTAGCTAGTGATGGTATAAATTGATAGGAGGTTTAGATTTACTATAATACCTTTCTTGCTGATAGGTACTTGGGCGCGAGTTGGCAGATTAATATTACCTACCTAATTATAAGGTATATTGTTCTGACTGACTTAGGTATCTACCACATCAACAGAAACAAGGTTTGCTACACGAAGGAACACTTCAGATAATGATACTTAAATTAGTAAAGAAGATAAAACAGATTTGATGCTGTTTATTTTTGTGGATCAACAGTGATCTCCAAAAACGCTCTAACCTCATTAACCAATTTTAAAACCAATTCATTCGATTGCAGAGACAGTGTGTTTGCTATATCTCTCATCACTTGCCGGATTGAAGAACTAAATCGAGAATCGGTCTTGGAATTAGCCCACTCGTAGAATTTACCCTTAAACTTGTGAAAAGGATCTACTCCTTGTTGATTGTAAAAGTGGTCCATGTCTGATAGGATCACGTGGACGAGTTTGACGTCCCTTCCGGTGCTGTTATAAGTTTTGGATTTGATTGAATTTAGTCTATCATTGACAGTGTTCTGTATTGCTAGCAAAACATTCTTCGTGTGGATGTTTTCGGCGTATGCCATATCATTCAAAATAGCTTGAAATTCATTTGATGTCACATCACTGATCCTGTAGTAAAAACTTGTGTCAGGTAGACTTTCATGGAAGTATCTAATGAATGATTTCGTCATAGAATCAGGAAGGCCTTGGAGCTCTTCCAATAGGGTTTTGAAGGCTTTGGTGACTTCAAAGTTTTCTATACAAATTTTTTCTTTGGCACATAGCTTGTGGCCGAATTCTAACTCAACTATGGAGGTCTCGATTACCAGTTTTTGAGTCAGTTTTGCCTTTACTTCACGTATCTCCTGAGCATTGCCTTGTAATCTTTGAGAAGCGAAAGTATCCGCTCTTTCTTGAAACTTAGCATTGATTTTCTTTATCAAATCCATCCAAACATATGATTCATCATCGTCTACCATTTTTTTATCAGCGTAGCTAAGAAATTTTTTGACGCTTCGTAATATAATTTTTAATTCAGCTTCAAAAAGGACTCCTTTGGGAATTTTATTTTCTAGCTTGTCCTTAGCACTTATTTGAAGAAGTCCTTCGAATACATTTTCTACTGTTCTTGTAAGCGTTATTATGTACTCGTTTAAAAATTTGGTTAGTGTCCCGTTACATAAGCTTAGGTCACGACATAGGAATACTGAGTTCACTATGAGGGATATGGTGTCAGATGTATGATCGTTCAGTGACATAGCTCTTCGTCCGTCTATGTTTGATTTAGGGTTTTTAAAGTAATGTGCTAATGTGTCCACCACTTCCTTTCCGAGGGTAAGCGAGCCCTGCATGTTGACTTTGACTGCATGGGTGAAGAGAGGAAAACCTGGAAGAAAATATACATTAAAATAAGCAAAGTAGGAAAAACACACCCACTATGCACTTCTACCGTTTATTACAAAAATATTAACAAGATCTTACAAAAAACAAGGAACAAAAACGTATAAAAAGTCATTTCATACAACACAGTTGCTTACGAAATTACGATATAAATAATTTTACACTTTATGGGCAATAAAATATTATAGTTTTATTTTTCTATTTCCTCCTAAAATATTGTTTTCAACATTACTGCGGTGATTTACAGGAACCTATAGTATTTGAGAAGTGTATGAGAGAGTTTTGTAAATGCTATTATTGTGTGTGTCAGCTCTGACGCGCGACTGGAGTTTACTCCAGTCCAGTTTAGTATATTGATGCGCGGATATGTTGAGCAGAGGTAAAACATAACGAACTTCACTTTTTGTTAACACTCGATTTAGCGATTTTTTATTATAGATAGCGACCCTGACTAAATTTTAATTATATGTACCTAGGTATTATAGGTAGGTAGAACTAACTTAGGTCTTTCTGATTTAATGTTGCGGTATAAAATTTAACTAAGTAGCTAGGTAGGTTAAGTATTTGTTTATTATGTACCTACTGCATACCTACTTACTTATAAATGTGACAAAAAACTCTAGAGATTGAGGTTCTTTTGTTTCACAATAAAAATGTTGGAAGGAACAAGGAACCGAACAACTGCAAGTCTCATTTTTTTTAAAGCTTGCTTGCAAAGTCTTTCTCAAGTTTCTCATAAATCTTGAATGCTTCTACTTTTCTGAAAAAAAAACCTGGTGGCCGTGTTGCTGTATCTGTACTGAGATTCTTCCAGCTACCTACCCGAATCGAAGCGACATCTATTTTCACAACAGGAAATATAAACTTTCTAAAATTAGTGTATACCCGCTAGGTGGCGCTATTCACGTAGCTTCATATCCGCAGCTTGACGTCATAGACAAAAAACTGTCAGGCAAATTGTAGAGTTTGGTCAACTTTGGTCTTTATCTATGGTTCCACATAGAAATTTGACATTACTTGAATTTGTCAATTCTTTTTACTTCGGCCATTTTTGCCGAAAGTTTGGTGTTCCCTTTGGGTCACGTATCTTTTCGTGGCCTTTAGATCACTGAGTTAAAAACCATACAAGATGGTGCAGAAGAAGGTAAAAACCATGTGCGTTTATATGAATACTGTATTTTTGTTACAAATATTGTGAAAATAGTGGTGTTTCGAAGGTAACATGTCCTATGAGTCGTCGGTGTTTTGGGCGTAAATATCGTTATAATTACGCAGTTTCAGTGTTTCACAAGAGTTCTTTTGCTAATTGATTCCTTGAAATTCAGTTTCACGTACTTTCCTTAAAGTTTACATAGTTTTATTTAGTGTTTACCTCATAACCTCCAAAATACCATGATGATAACTTTGCACTGATCCTTTGTGATTACTCTTCAATTATCACCAAGATCGCTGAAGGCAACGTGTTCCTTGAACATCTACCCGTGTCCAGAATTCCTAAACCTGAACTTTGGTTACTCTTTCAGCCCAAGAAGAAGGTAGGAAAGAAGGTAGCGGCCGCTCCTCTAGTCGTGAAGAAAGTTGAGGTCAAAAGGATTGTAAACCCTCTCTTCGAGAAGAGGCAAAAGAACTTTGCTATCGGTAAGTTCCTTCTTCCTATTGTTGCATTCTTGGTGGACATTGAAATAGCGTCTTGTTAATGTAAATACAAGTTTTATGATTCTACATACAATGTAACCTGTCTCAGTGTCTCAGGGCATGTGTATTTCAATGTCCACCAAGTTATTGAGTCGCTGTAGTTGGACCAAAATGATGCAAAACTTTTATCAACTGAAGAACCATGTGGTTTCAAAATATCGAGCTTTTTAACACTGATATTGGTCCAATCTTGACATTTATGGTTTGCCTCATCCAAAGTTACTATAATTTTTTCTGTTCCTGCTATGACCACATTATTACAAAGTACAAAAACATAAATTAAATTCTGTTAGCATGAAAACATAACCTTATGAGCAAACAATGCATCGCTAATGCACTTAGTGTAGATGTCAAAAGGCGTCAAGCCAAGCCATTGCATTAGAAAAGAGATGTTTCAATTCACACACCATTCACAGAGATGGGTGCATTCAATGTGTACAAGACATGGTTGTTAGTAGTTTTTGTACCTCAAAGGATCTTATCCTACAAGGTCAAATGGGCTTCAATAGCTTTTTAGGGTGTTGTACCCTTTGGGAGTGAAAAACATACAAACTCATACAAAATGTATGCAGTTCATAACACAAATAATTATCAACAAACTTTCCCATGGTGTGGATCCCTCTATGTCTGAGTTTATTGTAGTTGGGAGGCTTACCATTTATAAAACCTCTATAATACATCACAAACTAGAAACCCCTTGACAACGATCAGTAATTAACGTTTACTTGACTAGGTCAGGATATCCAGCCGGTCCGTGACCTGTCCCGCTTCGTGAAATGGCCCAAGTACATCCGCATTCAGCGCCAGAAGGCCGTTCTTCAGCGCAGGTTGAAGGTGCCCCCACCAATCAACCAGTTCACCCAGACACTTGACAAGACCACAGGTAAGGAATTCAATAAAATAACTTTTAAAAAATTATAAATTATTATACCTAGTTGTTCGAAAGTAATTTGTAGCAGTAGGTTATAACATTTTAATTGAAAGAAAACACACATGGCAGTAATATTCCTGTTTTTAGGTTGGATCTAACCTACAAATCTATAATCTTAAAATATTTTTGTGTGAAAAATCATAAATCTATCATTATCAGCCTACAGAAGTCTTAGCTCATAGACCATAGGCCTCTCCCATAGAATGCCACGATGAACAGTCTTGAGCCTATATTATAAAAACGCTCATAACTTCCCCAATGTTAATTTTTATTGTACACTGTAATTTATGTGCTTGAAGTTAATAAAAAATTATTTATTATATTTATTTAGAACTATCAGAAATAGACTGAAGTTTATTGCCATTTGTTATAGTCACACAAGGTACACTTAACTATGAAAATAAACAGGTTAGGTTAGGTGTTAATATGATGATCACCAAATGCAACGATGAATCACTATGATTATCAAAACAATATACGAGCTTTTTAACTCTGATATTTATTTCAACACACACACACACGCAAGGCTCTAAATCTTATCTAAAGTTAGAATGTTTTCAATTTCAGCAAAGGGTCTGTTCAAGATCTTGGAAAAATACAGGCCAGAGACTGAAGCTGCCAGGAAAGACCGCCTGAAGAAGGCTGCAGAAGCCAAGGTTAGTTCTACCCTAATTAACAGATACTCTACCAAATTTGATGTTTGTATTATTGAAATATATTTGATTTATGGGTAAATCGAAAATCAAAAAAAAAAAAAAAATTGGTAGTCGAAAATCCTATGAGGACAGATTACTCACACTACGTCTCACTACTCTTGAGGATAGACGCCTTCGAGGAGATCTTATCGAAACTTACAAGATTATGACCCATCATTACAACCTGCCAAACTTTCATGACATTTTTATTAAAAAAGAAGATCTAAGATCCACACGTGGTCACCAGCTGAAGTTAAACCGTGATCTCGCCGTCTCACTTGCCGCTCATCACTTCTTCAGCAATAGAGTGGTTCACAATTGGAACGCGCTATCAGATGACGTCGTTACTGCTACTTCCGTCAATGCATTCAAAAATAAACTCGACATCTGGCTTCGAACAAATAAATCAGTGCTCAAAAAAATCTACCATAACTAAGTGACAATATTTCGACTAAATTTTAAATTCTAATACTGTGACGTAGACACATCAGCGCAAGCTGCTCGTCTATAAATTAATAATAATATAATAATAATAATAAATGCAATAATGAGTAAACCAGCCATCCTAGAAGGAAATATAAGGCATGTGATATCCACCAGTGAGGATTGCATGGTAGGTTATGGACATAACACTGCTAATTAAAAGCAGGCCTTTGCACCAACTATAAAACTTAAATACTGTTAGTTTGTTGCGTCACTTCCTCTTGGTCACACTGTGTTAGGTCTGTGACCAAGTTGAAGTATGATTACTCCGGATACAGGTCTGGGCCTTGTGACTTGTGTAGTAACACATGATGGTGTTCATCAAAGAACAAGTTAGGTCAGAACACTAACAGGAAGCACATGCATACAATTACAGGCACATGGGACTTTTTACCACGAAGCACATGGTACTTTTCATCTTTATGTCTCAGGGTGCCGGTCGCAGTGCAATGCCACATTGGGCGCGTCCTAGGTGAACGTGACCTATGAGGTAATGCATTGTTAAAGGCAGAGTTTACCGCTTAACATCAGGTGGACCGTCTGCTAGTTCTGTCATTCACATTTGTTTGAGTCCATTATTTGTAACATATTTGGACACTCCAACACTGTGGCTGTCATCAACTCTATGTCACTTAGTCCAGTGTACCTTATAGCCTTTACCAAAATGGCCAAGGAGAGTGAAACAATGGTAAACTTCTAAAACTTGACAAGCTTAGGTAGAGAAGTCCCCCTTTTCAAGTTTAACCAGTTCTGGAGGTCATAATGTTCACCATTGCTGTGCATTGTTAATGCTGTGTAAACTGTCCAGCATTATTTATTTATTTATTATTTATTTATTGCTGGGTTCTCCATGCCTCAGTAATTCGGGGACACAGGTTTTACACATCCCGGCCTAGATTAGTAGTTGCATTTACTACCCTAGTCAAATAAAAAACCCCTTTGTTCATGATGCATAAAACTTTACAACTGAACGCCATGCGGACACTTCCACCAAGATCTCTGATGAACCCTTACCATCTAGCTTCCACCTTCATTGTCTTGCCACATTCTAATAGTACGTTCTGGCAGGTCGCCAAGAAAGATGAGCCCCCAGCGAAGAGACCGCTGACCATCCGCTCCGGCACAAACACAGTCACCAAGCTGGTTGAGAAGAAGAAGGCACAGCTGGTTGTCATCGCTCATGATGTCGACCCTATTGAGGTTAGTAATCAGTATATATAAAATTCTTGCGTGACTGACTGACTATCAACGCACAGCCTAAACCATAAGTCTTAGAGACCTGAAATTTAGAGAGTACGTTCCTGTTGTGGTCTAGGGGTGCACTAAGAAAGGAATTCCAGAAATTCAACCCCTAAGGGGGTGCAGTGGGGTGTTTAAGTTTGTATGGAAAAGTACACGCGAACGAAGTCGCGGGCATTCCACTAGTCCACATATACTAAGCTTGTGAATGAGCCTGGGGAAGAACTACTAGTATGCTTACTTCTGCTGCCAAGCAGTAGTACTATCATTCCGGTTTGAAGAAAATGCCAGTGAAATTACAGGCATATGAGACCTTACATTTTAGTATCAGGATAACGGGCGCGTTCTAGTTGGACGTGACCTAAGATGTATTACATTTCTTATGGGTTGATCGGGGCTGGGGTTACCGCTTGACATCACTTGGCCACACAAACAATTGTGCAGGACAGAGGCATATGTCTGGCAGTGGGATAAGAGAGACAGTCCATGATGATGATGACTATTAATAAAAGGTAAAAAGTCTCATTCTTTCTGTCAGTGTGTTCTATTCATTCTAGAATAACATGATGCTGGCATTCCTCTTTGGTCCGCTTCAATGTCAGTTGTATATTAACACATTTAAAGTTATTTTTCACTTATCATCTTTATAAAATAGTAGTGCCATGTTATCATAGAAGACATTAAGTACAATGGCGGTGATGTAAGAATTTCTTCACCTGAGGCTTTTGAATTCATGATTAAATCATGATTGATTCATTAGCTGCATGAAGATATATGACTCTGAGCCTACAAAATGTTCTACCTAGTAGAAAACAGAAAAAACACATGTATAGAAAAGATACATTTAATTACAGTAAGAATAATAGAACTAATTAGTAGCTATTGTATTCTAAGCCTGTTATGTATATTTCAGCTGGTCCTCTTCCTGCCCGCCCTCTGCCGTAAGATGGGCGTGCCGTACTGCATCGTGAAGGGCAAGTCCCGTCTGGGAGCCCTCGTCCATCGCAAGACCTGCACATGCTTGACTCTCACACATGTAAGTTTCTTGTACTTCCGATACTTCACTTCAACCTGCGCCCTTATTGTATAAGGTTCTAGTAATCGCTTTCAATTACGATTTTGCAGTTTATTTCGCTGTATGTTTTGAATTTTTCTGCTCTAAGAAGCTAAAACACGCAATGTAATACAAAATCGTAATAGCAAGTGATTATCAGTACGTTACGCAATTTGACTCCATTATGCACGCCATTTAGGAAAATTATTTAATCGTCTTGTTATTTTGTTATGTTGGTTTAATACTTTACTGTCAGACCAAAGAATTTCACCAAGATTTCTTTATGAGATTTCTCTGTAGATGTTTGTTAATCAATCAAGCTGTAATGGCTGAATCAACTTCTATAAAATGTGGTGTGGACAGTATGGCTTTGAAAGCTACAGCTATCCACATTTTATTTTTTAGTAGCATTTCAGTGAAGAAGTTGGCGCAATATATACTACATATAGGGAAACTGAAATGAAAGATGTGTATGTTATGATGATTTATTTGCTATCAGAATGCCATGGTGAAAATCCATCTACCACCAATACAGATGTTTCTGAGCATACCATCTACGACTATCGAAAACCCAACAATGAACCTTCAATCTCAGTAGCAGTAGACCCATCATGGATCCAGTCTTTATGAAAATTTCTACTAATTATAAAATTGCTCCCCAGGTTGAACAAGGCGACCGTGCTGCCTTCAGCAAGGTTGTGGAAGCCATCAAGACTAACTTCAACGAGCGTTACGAGGAACTCAGGAGGCACTGGGGCGGTGGCGTGCTCGGGAACAAGTCGAACGCTCGCATTGCCAAGCTCGAGAAGGCGAAGGCGCGCGAGGTAGCGCAGAAACAGGGCTAGGCCAATAAATGATAAGCTTTATTACTTTGTTTCATTCCTCGCTGTTCCTCATCATATTTATCAACTGCTAAGCTTCCTCTTGCTCTGCAGAACAATCTTCCATTTTATATCAAAGTACAGTAACTAAAAGTAACTAGGGATAACCCTGATAGGTGGAATTAGATAACAAAGAATCTACATCGCACGTGTTTGAGATAAAATTGTGATTTCTGCATTCATGGGTTTCTGCCAGTCCCGCCATCTTGACGCTGAAACTTACGGGTCCCCGTTGTTGCGTAATCTATTTGGACACGAGGTACAAAGCATTGCTTATAAGATCCACCAACTTATCTCTAGAATGAAATGTGTGTAGATGATAGAAAACTACATACATTTCATTCTACAGATAAGTTGGTGGATCTGTACTTTTGACTATAAAGTGCTGTATCTGTTTAGGGTTGTTTGGTTGTGCAAACTTTACTTTGGTCGAAGGTGCAAACAACGGAAGGCAATGCCATCTATCTACCCATAGATAATAATCTGCCGGTGCGCGGTGTGCCATCTGGATACCACACTGGATTTAGAAGATCTGCTGAACTCTTTATCACATCATCACCATCACCCACATCACCATCACATCGCATCACCACCCGCTAGATGTCACTAAAATAAAATGTTAAAAGCATTGCGAAAACTACAACAAACTTCATTTTACTTCGGTCGAAGCAACAAACTGTAATATGAAAAAGCGGCCAAGTTCGTGTCGGGCCACGCGCATAATAGGGTTCCGAAGATGCCCGTCACAATATACGGAGTTAGAAGGGGGCTTTCCTGTTTTACACGACTTAACTTCATCGTAAGTAATTTTCAATGGAATTTGTAAGTACGAAATTTTCATTTTTATTTCCACAAGAAGTATATTGTTCAACTAAAGCACAGACTAAAGCCTACTTAGCTGTGATAGTTTTCATATTAACTTCGTTATATACAGGATGTGGCAAGATAATGGGACTCTCGGGGCAAGTAGGTACCTTTTCTGTTGTAGTTAGAGAGGTTTCTTAGGAAACATTAGGTGAATTTTGAAGAAAACAAAATCTGCATTACTGTCATCCTGAAATTGCAGTGAAGCGTCAGGTAGAGCAGGGATGGGAGTTAATTGCTCAATATATCCAACCGTCTTTCAGCCGAATAGAAAAACTTCACATTTTTGTAAAGTCTGTTGAAATATGAATGTTATTAGTATTTTCGAAATACACGTTACTAAGGATACAAGGGTCACTGCATGGAAAATGTATGGAAAAATGTTATTTTTGAGTTTCGCAAAATCTTTTTTTTTTTTTTTGCTAGGTTACTATGGGTATTCCTGACATGACATGGAGTCGAATGAGCTTAACTTTTTTTTTTGAGATGTGTTGCATTCATGCTTACTATTTTTTATAAATCAGAAAATTCTATTATTAATTTAAAAGAAACACTAATAGACAAATCATGTTACGAGGGGCTGCCCGAATCTCCCACTGCCCAGTGCTACCCTACCTCCCCTACATCCTTGTTGTTTATTTCGTAATTGTTGACCACGTGCGCTCTCGTTATAGTACTAACCTCCTTTCATCATCAGTACCTAGTAGACGTCCACTGCTGGACGAGGTGTTATTAATGCAATGAGGAATTTGCCATAAGTACTAGTATCGAATTATTTTATCTGTGCCATAAGTAATCAATCCCCAAGAATAGACCCCTCCGTCTCCTCCCGTGGACTACTGCGAGCACCAATCTGCCTGACAAGCGTGGTGATTTTGGCAAATTCCATTCATCGGTGAGGCGTTTAAAGGGTGATGAAGATGATGAATCACCAGGCTTGGCGGGTCTATTGGTGTTCGCAGTATAGGTGGGTGCTGCTGCCGACAGCTGGTGTAATCCTTCGGCTTTTACTACATCCACGGGAGGTGACGGAGGGGTCACGCAACGGCAGCATATCACCATGCCTGATGCACCGAGTATAATTATGCAAAAATTAATGAAACAGGCCTCGCATATAACATCTTATACGCACGCGCCAAACTATGTAACAGGTATGGGAATAAGAACTCTATGGACCAAATCCGCTCAGTGTCGCTCCATCGCCGCGCAAGCGTGTTGCCTGCATGTAAGACCATGCGTTGCCCAAAAAATAATTAAAAGTTGCATCAAATAAGTAAGCCTGAATGGAAAAGTAAAAATGGATTTTATGTTGCAAAAAATATGGTTTAATTTGAAGTGATTTTGTGTAGTGTTATGTTTTGTGTTATCATCGGTGATGCCAAGATATGGGTGTGATAATGTTAACTGTGTCTGGAATTGGATTGGTTGGTGCATCGGTGTTTATGGTAAGTCTCATTTAAAATTACTTTATTATTTATGAGTAAATAAGATTGATATTATGGTTCTACGGCTCTACCTTTATACCTCCATGGGCTCTACGCGATCGTAGTACTACCGTAGACACGGTAGAGTCGCGTAGACAGTGTGTTTTGTCTGCCTCGAGGTTCAATGTTTTGGAACGAATTTATTCTTCAAACCACATGGGTATTGCATATACCTACAGATCTTCCATACCTACTTAAAATGGCATAGGCTATGCGGAAAATTCACAACTAATTTTATTTGTATACTAGATTCGCTCGGGGTTTTTTTTTAATCACGTTTAATTCCATCCAAATCGTTAAAAAAGAGAGAACTTCAAAAAATAAATGTGACTATACAAATATTGTTCGTTTATAATTATTAGGGGTCACCCGCGGTTTCATCCGTATTATTTTGGGAGGGAAATAAATTTCGGAATAAAGAGGCTAGGCTTTAATATCTGTGTACCGAATTTCATCAAAATTGGCCCAGCCGTTTCGGTACGACAACGTTCAAACTTCTTCTCTTCCTGTAATGGCTTCTGAGGAGTGCTCCAAACAATTTCGCCAATGTCAAGTGTTTTTTTTTTTTTTTTATATAATTGCTTAATTGTATTTATAGGTCTGCAATGCTCTAATATCAACGTTTATTACAGGCATTGATATATGCATGTAGGTATAGGTCAGATCTTACGTTGGTAAGAAGATATAGGTAGGTACCCAAAGAAAAGGTTCCAGTATGAAGAAAAAAATCTTTTCGATAAAAATTCTACCTACCTACTACCTAGAGGTACCTACAAGGTTGACATTTAATAACACCCTAAAATTGCTAAAATTACTCTCGGAATGAAATAAGTAGGTACGACTTTATGGTGGTAGTGAAACCAGATTTGTGCCCGTACATATGTATGTTCCTAAGGGCACAGAATATATAAAGGGTAAGTTATGTTACAACATACGAGTTCTCTGCAAAGCCCAGTAAAACATGAAGTTTTACGAGTAAACTATGTACCTATGTTATTGTCGAATGTCGAGTGCATTACTCTCCCGTTCCACCGACTTGCACCTTTGAAGGCTTATTTTGGGTACTTACCACTGTAATAGGGACTTGTAATTTTTCAAGAGAGTAGGTATAATATGTAGATAGACCTACTTAGAACAAAATACATTAAGTAGATAGACCTACATACTAGAAAATACATTAAAAAGCGAGCTTCATCTGCCTCTAACTCTGGTATATTCACCAACTTGTATGTTGTGAACCCAGTGTTTTCTCGGGACCCACGTTGCGTCGATTTGATGTGCACACCAACATTCGTGTCAAGACGCGTACGGACTGCGCGTTCCAATGTACGCGTAATCAAGGTACGCTATCACGCGTACAAATGGATACGCGTACAGCCTGTATGGACTGCGGCGAGTCTAAACGCGAGGTGAATCGATGCATTCCAACTCGCGCGTATTGCGTGCAATTGTCATTATTTAACACGTCGGCTGCGGTTATAATTAAAATATAAATAAATATAAATATTGCTGCTGGACAGTTCACACAACATTATCTAGCCCCAAGCTAGGCAGAGCTTGTGTTATGGGTACTAGACAACTGAATCATTTAATACAATATATTACATAGATAGATATTTTTTATTATACATAGAAAATACCCAGAACACCCTGAACAAATATCTGCGGATCGCACAAATATTTGTTCCGAGGCGGGAATCGAACCAGCATTCTCCTGCGTCGCAGGCGAACGTTCGCCCGCCGCGCCAAAGAGGTCGTCATTATCAATACAAAACGTATAATTTAAAACACAAACGTGTGTGTTTTCTAGCAGCGAACGTGAGTCGGGGGGAACGCGTGATCCATTTTGCCGTCCAAATAGAGCGTACACGACCCCTTTGACGCGCATCAAAAAATCCACTGCCGTTGGATCGTTGCGTGCCCAAACCGCGCGACACGCTTAGTCTAAATGTGTAGCTGTGGTACGTGGTATGTGGTCGCGAGCCCGACCCGCGCGACACGCTTAGTCTAAATGTGTAGCTGTGGTACGTGGTATGTGGTCGCGAGCCCGACCCGCGCGACACGCTTAGTCTAAATGTGTAGCTGTGTTACGTGGTATGTGGTCGCGAGCCCGACCCGCGCGACACGCTTAGTCTAAATGTGTAGCTGTGGTACGTGGTATGCGGTCGCGAGCCCGACCCGCGCGACAAGCTTAGTCTAAATGTGTAGCTGTGGTACGTGGTATGTGGCTGCAGGTACGGACCGCGTGTTCCAGTGTACTCGTCCCCGAATACGCGTACACTAGAACGTGGTCCGTACACGTGTCAGGCTGTGTCTCAGACGTGTACCTACGTCGCATAATGTAGTTCTGGATTACTAAGTCTACCTATCTCCAAGATATTAAGGTGGGTGTTGTTTGAAATCCTGAGCCCCTTGACACTTAGGTACCTATACCTACGGATCTTTCATGAATTTTATTTCAGTTTTATGAAATATCTAAGAAATTGAGATCCCTCCTACGGGTCGGTCGCCCTGAATACCGATTGCAAGCACAGATAAATAATAGTTTTTCCAGTAAAATGCAGATTTGTAATACCTCATATTATCTGTAGGTAACATACCTAGTACCTAAATGTGTAAAAAGTTGAGCACTACAACGAACTACGAATTTTATTTGAGGCGCTCTAAATAAACTAAAACAATTGCTTTGACTAAATTACAAACACGACTTAATTACTATATCTATTATTATTTATCATGCAACAAAATATTGCCATTCAGCGTGGCAATGCAGCCAGCATCTTAGGGACGCTTCCGTCTGATAGTGATTTGGATCAGTTGAGCTACCATTAGATCGCTTGCAGCGGTCTTCAGGTAGCACAACTGTTTCATTTATGTATTTTGTACATACCTTGTATTATTCTTTCTGTAAATAAATGTACAAAATATAAAATTAATGTAAAGCCAGTGAGTTTTCGCATAATTCCAGCATATATTTTCTGATATTATTGTGAAATGTAATTTGAACCTCAAGGGTCAATTCTCATTGCCGCTGAATGGAAGCGTCAATTTCACACACATGCATACCATTTTGAGTTTTATGTCCATTGTGTACCGTACAAATTGTTATGAGAACATGTAATAGCGCGTCTTCCTGAGATCTCTCGAGAATTCTCGCGCCAGCCGTCTACGAGGACTTTACACGATGGAGATAAAGTTCAAAATGCTGTGTGTACTAAATTGACTCTTCAGGTCCACGTCAATGTGAATTGACCCTAATGACTTGCTGAGGTACAAGGTGATTTACTGAACATAGAATCAAGAAGGAAAAAGCCCAACCACACTGTTTCTATGTTCTTTAGATTCACTCAAAATTAACATAGGTAGACAAAAAAAAAAAAAAATTACATTAAAAAAACCTCTTGATTTTATTTAAACTCATCTTTAGATGCTCTACAATGTAGAGCTGATTAATTTGTAATGATGTAGAGTCTGTAGGTACTAATAACATTATATACTACTAGAGACTGTTCAGAAAGAGAAACGTCGTGGCCAAATTGTGAACTAGCATTCCGATTGCTAGTTGTTTCTGGTTATTCGGCTGGTTTCTTACAGTCGCCATTTTTAACCCCCGACGCAAAAACGAAGGGGTGTTATAAGTTTGACGTGTCTGTGTGTGTGTGCGTGTGTGTGTGTCTGCCTGTGGCACCGTAACTCCCGAACGGATGAACCGATTTTTTTTTTTTTTAAAATCGCTCGGGACAATTAGCTATGTTTGATCAAAATCGGTTCAGCCGTTTCATTGCGTTGAGGGTCATAGCTTTTTTGTTTAGCGGGTAATACAATAGCGCGTCTGTTCCGTTTTGATCCTTTTACAACTGTAACTAGTATTTCTTTAGTTTATAATTTACAATTAATTAATTATGTAAAAAAAAAACCCTTAACGCAATGAAACGGCTGAACCGATTTTGATCAAACATAGATAAGAGCATTCCCGAAAAATTCACCTTTCACCGAAATCGGTTCATCCGTTCGGGAGCTACGATGTGACAGACAGACACACACACACATACACACACGCACAGACACGTCAAACTTATAACACCCCATCGTTTTTGCGTCGGGGGTTAAAAAAAACACAGCTGCGCCCTCATATCCCACGACGGCTCTCTTTCTGAACAGAGTTTACTGGTTATCTGGTCTCATCCACATTGTTAGGTCACATTTAAAACAACAAAACCTACGGCTAAATATTATAAATCTTTGAGTTAATGAAGTTTACGGGCATTCCTTGGAAAGAATAGGATAAACATTTTTTTATTACACTCGTAGTTAAACTCATTCAGTAGTTACCTAGTTTCAGTTTATAAATAAATTTTAAGGCTATTCGTACCTAGCATGTTTTTGTAGATAGAACATCAAGACCTGTAGAACTCCTCCACTGCTCATCTTCGTCGAGACGATCGTGCCATAGCGCTAAAAAAAACATTATCATCAGTAGCAAAGGCTACTGCCATAGAGCAACACGGAATACGGAGGCCTGTAATGCTCTAAGGCTACTGATGATATGTGATGGTGAAAAGGTAAAAGGTATGTGATGACGTCTAAAGAGATTTCCACTGCTGGACGAGACCTCTCCCATATAATGCAGTGGGGGTCATTCTGATAGGGCCTAGTGGGGCAGGCTGATTGGTGATTTTGATTTACAGTTAACTATCGGTACCTATAAATCTCCATTTTTTTTTTTTTACTACTTCAATGACGGAACATGAAGATGGCCAACCTGATTTTAAGCGGTAACCTCTGCCTATGAACAGTGCATTACCTCATAGGTCACGTCCACCTAGGACGCGCCCTATGTGGCATTGCACTGCGCCCGCCACCCTGAGACATAAAGATGAAAAGTCTCATGTGCCTGTAATTTCACCGGCACCCTTACCCTTCAAACCGGAACACAGCAATGCGAGCACTACTGCTTTGCGGCAGAAATAGGTATGGTGGAAGTACTTCCACGGACGAACTCTTTCACAAAAAAGCTCTACTACTACTAATAAACTAGACATAACGCGAGACGCGGGCGGAAGTTAATAAAACAGCCGCACTCGGGGATAAATCACCTTCCTGTTGGTGAAATAATGTTCGGAATCTGATCAGTAGTTCCGCAGGAGTACATCCAACCTTTACCTCATTTTGACGACCTCTGTAGTGCGTCGGGCGAGTAGCCGGCTGAGATGCGAAAGGTTGCGGGTTCGATTCCCGCTGCGGAACAAATGTTTGTATGATCTAAAAATATTTGTTTCGGGTCTGGGTTTTATGGTACCATGGTACTCGTAGTTTCTGATACCCACGACACAGGGAATCCTAGTGTGGGATCAGGACTATGTGTGTGACTGTTGGGTGTTATGTTATGTTAGATAGATATATTAACAATTTATTAAACAAAAAGATATTTTATGTTATGTTTGTTAGTCATTTTATATATAAAACAAAGTTGTGTTAGTTACACCACTTATAACTCAAGAACGGCTGAACCGATTTGGCTGAAAATGGTGGGGAGGTAGGTTAGAACCAGGAGAAGCACATAGGGGGTAGGGGGGGTATTTTTCACCGGGGGCTACCCGTGTGAAACCGGGGCGATTCGCTAGTATTATGTTATATATCAAATGTATATTATAAGTCATAAAATACACATACAGTGGTGGCCATATAATTAAGAACGCTGATATAAAGGGAAGATTTTTTCCAACTAAGATGCAAAAATAATTGTATGCATTTGTTTTTATTTCTCTCGGTATCGTAAAACATTTCCATATTACCACTGTATTCATTGATACACATGATTGGCTAAAAATCAATAGGCAAACTTTTTACACTACTTTTAAACAAAGTATTCCTTATTACTGGCTGGTCACGTAATTAAGAACGCTAGGTAGTTTATACCTTTATTCAAATTTAAATAGAGAACACTCAGTCGATTTGTTACTGATTGTATAATTTTGGCGCCATTACGTGCTGTAAAAGATTATAGGTGATTGCTTCTTTAGAAAAAAACAATGAGAAAAAATAAAAGTTGTGATAAATCTACAAGGGAAGTAATAATAAAACTTCGCCGGAAGAATTGGTCTTATAAAAAGATAGCCGACCATCTGCAATGTTCAAAAACGATGGTTTTCCACGCTGTAAAGCATTTTGCTACGTATCAAACTACTTCGAATGTTCCACGTGTACCTAAACAGAGAAAAACAACTCCTCGAGATGACCGAAACATCGTTCGTATGGCAAAACAAAATCCTTTTAAAGGGTCCAATGAGCTTAGAAAATAATATTTTGGTGAAAACAACCCTTCAGCAATCTCAGCACGCACTATTCGAAGACGTTTGGTAGAAGAAAAATTGCACGGTAGGATAGCAAGAAAGGTACCCATGTTAAAACTTTGCCACAGGCAAGCCCGGCTTGCATTTGCGAGAAAGTATGAAAACTGGACTGTGCAACAGTGGAAAAATGTACTTTTTTCTGACGAGACGAAAATAAACAGATTATGTTCTGATGGAAAACGATATGTACGACGTCCCCCGAATACAGCATTCGACCCAAAGTACACGAAAGTTACATTAAAGCACGGTGGTGGAAATGTGAAAATTTGAGGTTGCTTTTCTGGACATGGTGTAGGACTTGTAAAGTTGATAGAAGGTAACATGGATCAGTTCCAGTACAAAAATATACTGGAAGAAACAATGTTACCATACGCTGAAGACGTTCTACCGGTCATTTGGACATTCCAGCATGACAATGATCCAAAGCACACTGCACGCACCGTAAAGGAATTTCTTACAGCGCAATTAGTTTCTGTCTTAGACTGGCCTGCTAACAGTCCAGATCTAAACCCAACAGAGAATCTGTGGTTTGAAGTAAAGAAAAAGGTTTCAAATACAAAGTGTGGAAATTTAAGAGAGCTGTATGACGTTTTTTTAGAAGAATGGAACTCTATTTCTCTTGCGAAATGTCAAAAATTAATAGAGTCAATGCCTCGCCGGTGTAAAGCTGTAATTAAAAGCCGTGGATATGCTATTAACTATTAATTTTAGTTAAATATTTATTAAATTTCTTTTTATGTTTCCTGTGCTACATAATATTGTGATTTTTTAAATCTAAGTGTCATACAAAACAATTCCCGAGCAGTTAAATAAATCGTTCTTAATTATTTGTCCAGTTTCAGTACTATTTGAATGTGTTACTTTGATAAAATCAATAAAATGTGCAAAAAATTGTTAGCGATTTCATACTTTATTCTTAAGTCAGGTTGCTCTATTAATGTGACTATTATATAACATAACTAGTTGCTTCTCAGAAGGTACACATCTCTGTGTATGATACGATTTAAATAAAAAACTTCTAGAACTTCAAATCGTTCTTAATTATATGACCACAACTGTATGTGTACCAAACTTAGTCGAAATAGAAAACAAAACGATGAGGGTTTCGTCCTATCAGTGTGTGTTAACAGATAGTTTATTTTGACCACCACCGTAATCTAATTAGAAACAGCTAGCCTATGCATAATTACTAACATCCCGGGGCGCGTTTACAAGGGCCGACGCGACACGTGGACGACACCGACATTAAGGCGATAACAGTCGCCAAACTGCAATATAGACCTCTATTTCAAAGCCAAACAGAATAAACGGATAATCCATAAAAAAAGAAGTGATATAACCTAAAAAGAAAAAAAAACCATAGGTACAAGTAGGCTACCATAGTAACACTGAAATTAAGCATTTTGTACGCATTTTCACGAATATTTTCCATATTCAACTTTTTGTCCATTCGATTTGAAGAAAATAGACTCTGCAGATAGAGAGTGATCCTATATTGGTTCTGTTAGAATATTTTGAGGTGTGTTACCCTGAAAATCACGTTATTATCTTTTTAGGAGATAAAAAGAGTGAGTTATTTTTTTAGGTGAGTGTGCTCAAGAGCTGCACGATTTAATCCTCTCGTCTCCGTTCCGCCACCTGACGACCAGACGTGGAGAGGCGTTTCACCCTTTTGTTGTCGACATACCACCGTCGCGTACAAACCGTTTCTCGAGCTCTTTCATCATGCGGACAGCAAAAGCCAGGAACTCTCTTCCGGCTTCTTTATTCCCTTTATCATACAATTTGGGCATCTTCAAACGAAGTGTTAATAGGCATCTTCTAGGCGAGCGTGCTTCAATAGGCCTCATCGTCGCTTCCCATCAGGTGAGATATAGCCAAATGCAAGCCTATTTTTAACCCCTGACGCAAAAACGACGGGGTGTTATAAGTTTGACGTGTCTGTGTGTGTATGTGTGTGTCTGTCTGTGGCATCGTAGCTCCCGAACAAAAAAAAAAACATAATCAAAATTGGTTCATTCGAACCGATTTTGATTATGTTTTTTTTTTGTTGTAAAGGTGAATTAGTTGGGAGTGTTCTTAGCTATGTTTGATCAAAATTGGTTCAGCCTTTTCATTGCGTTCCGGGTATTTTAAATTTTTACAAAATTAATTACTTTTAGTTTCATTAAAATGGACAAACAAACTAACACACCCTAACACTGGCAACTTCTTACCCCAATCGCATACTCCCGTCTCCATTCCGTCGTGCGTAAACAAACTAACACACTCTAACACTAGCAACTTCTAACCCCAATCGCATACTCCCGTCTCCATTCCGTCGTGCGTAAACAAACTAACACACCCTAACACTAGCAACTTCTTACCCCAATCGCATACTCCCGTCTCCATTCCGTCGTGCGTAAACAAACTAACACACCCTAACACTAGCAACTTCTTACCCCAATCGCATACTCCCGTCTCCATTCCGTCGTGCGTAAAAAGGCTTTATGGTAGCATCATCGGGAAGCCACGGGTGTGTAGACAGCCTAATCCCATTAGCTTATTAGTCGGTACATAGCCCAATTAATTTGGTAATTTTGTAATTTTATTTCTTTTGTTCAAGGCTTTATGGTCAAGGATCAAAGAAATAATTGAATAAGGAACGGAACAGGAAAAGATGGAGAGACGGGCACTTGTGAATTTATAACCACCACGGGAAATTACAATGTAATTTAGCAGAGTTTCAGTGCATTGGGCAATAATTTTGATGATATTTTAGCTGGCGGCAATCCAGACAGCTACCGGGTACCCGCAATTCTGTAGATCCGGAGACCTATGAGTACCATAGCATAAGTACCCACAACTTATTTACCTACAAGTTGACTCCTTTTACTAAAAAGTGTAATGTAGCATAATATAGCCGTTTAAATTCGTTTGCGTTCCTTGAAATTTTCTCCACGCTCCTTCCTCAAAAAGTCCTTAACGGATTTTCCAAGTGAAATCTGGTCTTCGGTCTTATCTCGAAATTGAATTTTGATTTTAATACTCTTTTTAATTTATTCTCTCTTGAATTATTATATAAGGAGTATCCTACTCTAATATATGGTCGCAAAATTCGAAAGCAGATTACCTATATTGTTATTATAAGGGAGCAGAATACATATTTTTCATTCAATTCACAATATATTCTCGATTCGGTCAACTTGCAGTGTGCCTTTAAAATAAATAAGAGAATTGGGCTACTGAAATAAATGCATCGGAGCACTCTTCTGTTGAGTCACCCTGGGGTCCTCGTAATTCCCCGTAATTCCCCGGTAGGATCACAAAAGCATGAACTAGTAACTATAATCCAATCTGCGTAAGCCATTGTAAGGACGTTCAGCTGCATTATTGATGTCTTTTAATTGAAGTCCTTACAATCTACATGAATGAATGATCGACTTTAAAACGCTATCAAAAGACATTTTTGTAAAGGTGCACACGTGTTCTTAGTATGAAGGGGAAGAATTTATTGTAGGGATTATTCAAGTAGGTAGGTATATAGGTACGTACGAGTAGACGATTAGATTCTTTGAAAAGGGCTGTAAGAAGGTACCTCATTGAGCAAACATAATTACATAACATATTAGGGCGAGCGAAGCGAGTCCCTTATATCCCCGCATCTTTTTAATTTAGTGGTACCTACAGTTTACGAAAAAACTATAACACCAATACATTTGTAATTATTTACAGAAAGAATAATACAACTAATACAAATAGGTACGTACAAAATAAAAAATAAAACATATGAAACAGCTGTGCAAAGACTGCTTCTAACGATCTTAAGGTAGCTCAACTGATCCAAATCACTACCCGATTTGTAATTAAACATGGTAATTTAAAAACAATAAACGTTTTTAAATAAATAAAAAATATACAATTAAGGGCGAGCGAAGCTCCACTATCCCCACAACTTATGCGTTTTGTGGTACACTTTAAGAAAAAACTATCACACTTATAAATTTCTAATTGAACATAGTTATATAATTTCATGTTTAAATTTATATTTAAACATGAAATTATATTTAAAAAAAACTTAAAAAAAACTTGCGAGCCCCGCATTTTTTCATTTATTGGTACAGTTTACGATAAAACGATCCCCGCATTTTTTCATTTATTGGTACACTTTTACGATAAAACGATCACTGCATTTTTTCATTTATTGGTACACTTTACGATAAAACGATCACCGCATTTTTTCATTTATTGGTACACTTTACGATAAAACGATCACCGCATTTTTTCATTTATTGGTACACTTTACGATAAAACGATCACCGCATTTTTTCATTTATTGGTACACTTTACGATAAAACGATCACCGCATTTTTTCATTTATTGGTACACTTTACGATAAAACGATCACCGCATTTTTTCATTTATTGGTACACTTTACGATAAAACGATCACCGCATTTTTTCATTTATTGGTACACTTTACGATAAAACGATCACCGCATTTTTTCATTTATTGGTACACTTTACGATAAAACGACCACACTATAGATTTGTAATTAAACTACATAGTATTTTAAATAAATGTCTAGATGTGTTTAAATAAATAAAAAAAAACCATTAAGGGCGAGCTAAGCGTGTGCTCTACTATCCCAACAGCGATTTTGTGAGTGCTTCCCAGTGGTCAGATTGGTGGTCGGACTGGTCTGGCCAACGGGAATTATTTTTCCCATTGGCCAGATTTATTTGACAGCTGGAAAAGACATAGAAAAAAGTACAATCTAAGAAAAAACTGTTTTGCATTTTATTATCAAAATGTTATCTAAGGCGTTCTAAAAAATGACCAACAGTCAATTCTCCAGTAGTTAACATCATTTGTGAATACATTATGAATTCGTCTTGTACACTTTACGATAAAACTATCACACCTATAGATTTGTAATTTAACATAGTAAAAAAACTTGCCAGTGACTCAGGAAGTGTACTTTCTGAAGATGATGATGAGTACCAAAACCATACTAATAACTTATAACTTACCGATACCAAACTTCTGGATGTCGATCGATGGACAACGGTATTGAAATTAGGTGAATACGGTTTCAATTATTTACGTACCTAGTTATAGCTTATCGATTTCCTATAGGTCGCAGAAGGTTAGCGATAAGCCTTTGTCTGTTATAAATACATAGGACCAATGTAATAGATAGATAGATAGATAAACTCTTTATTGTACACCTAAGAAAAATAAAACAAATAAAGCTTTTTTGTGAAAGAGTTCGTCCGGGGAAGTATTACCACCATACCTATTTCAGCCGCAAAGCAGTAGTGCTCGCTTTGCTGTGTTCCGGTTTGAAGGGTAAGGGTGCCGGTGAAATTACAGGCACATGAGACTTTTCATCTATGTCTCAGGGTGGCGGGCGCAGTGCAATGCCACATTGGCTGCGTCCTAGGTGGACGTGACCTATGAGGTAATGCACTGTTCATAGGCAGAGGTTACCGCTTAACATCAGGTGGGCCTCTTGCTTGTACAGCCATCCAAGTAGTATAAAAAAAAAAAAGTGACAAACTAATTAACAACGGACTATGGGCGGTCTTATTGCTAAAAGCAATCTCTTGCAGACAACCTTTATAATAGGTAGGCAATGATTCCGCTCTACTTATGTCATCATCGTCATCATACTCTCTCGACCTCTGTGGCGCGGCTGGCGATGGTTCGCCTGCGACGCAGGAGGTTGCGGGTTCGATTCCCGCCTCGGAACAAATAATTTGTGCGTTCTGCAGATATTTGTTCAGGGTGTTCTGGGTGTTTTCTATGCATAATAAAAATATCTATCTATGTAATGTATTATATTAAGTATATCAGTTATCTAGTACCCATAACACAAGCTCTGGCTTAGCTTGGGGCTAGATAATGTTGTGTGAACTGTCCAGCATTATTTATTTATTTTATTTATACTAATCAGCCTACAGAAATCTACTGCTGCACATGGGCCTTCCCTGTAGAATGCCACGACGAACGTTCTTGAGCCGACTCATTAGATCATTAGATCAGCTCACTGTCACCATAATAACAGAAAAAAAAAAAAAAAAAAAAAAAAACCTGAGCGTATACGAGACGCTGAATAGCCGAGCGAAACATACAATTCTATGCCTAACAACAACAGCGAGGAAAATGATACATGCAAGAAAAACAGCTTAAATATGAAGTTTATTTAGTAAATTAGTGGTTATTGATATCAAAAATCTAAAGTTTTTTTTTAAAATTGGTACTAGTCTTTTGGGGACTGTAACAAATGTGTTTGTGACTTGGATTTTATCAAAAAACAAACCAAACGAATGAAAACCGAAGAACATTTTAAAAAGGTTTTTATTTTTTCGTGTAATCTTTGTACCGGCCAGTGCGATTGTTTTAAAAATGAGGCTGGTGGTATGAATAAGTTACAAAAAAATGAATAAGTTTCGCTTTTTAAAAACCTTTTCTAGCGGATACAAAAGCACTTTTGCACGCAGATTTCGTTCGAATGTATGTTCTGTGGTACGAATTATAAATTAAACCTTTCCGAGCTTCTGAGGTGAAAACAAACATGCATGCCTACAAACGTATACCACGGCCTGAAATTTATTATACCCCTTTTTTTAGAGGGGGGGGGGGGATAATAAAAAATCGAAAGGCAGAGTAGAACGGCCACCCACTCGATCCAATGACATTAAAAAGTTCGCAGGAAGTCGATGAATAGAGGCGGGTCAAGCCCATTCATCGTAGCATTCTATAAGAGAAGGCCACGTTTTTTATTTAACTTCTGGAATGACGGAACGTGCAGATGATGTTAAGCGATAACCTCTGCCTTTAACAATGCATTACCTCATAGGTCACGTCCACCAAGGACGCACCCTATGTAGCATTGCACTGCGCCCGCCACCCTGAGGCATAAAGATGAAAGTCTCATGTGCCTGTAATTTCACTGGCATCTATACCCTTCAAATCGGAACACAACCATGCGAGCACTACAGTTTCGCGGCAGAAATAGGTATGGTGGTAGTACTTCCCCGGACGAGCCCTTTCACAAAAAAGCTCTACTACTATCAAAGCACTACTCCTTCGTGGCAGAAAAAAGTATGGTGGTAGTACTTCCCCTGACGAGCCCTTTCACAAAAAAGCTCTACTTCTACTAAAGCACTATTGCTTCGCAGCAGAAATGGGTATGGTGGTAGTAGTTCCCCGGACGAGCCCTTTCACAAAAAAGCTCTACTACTATCAAAGCACTACTGCTTCGCGGCAGAAAAAAGTATGGTGGTAGTACTTCCCCTGACGAGCCCTTTCACAAAAAAGCTCTACTTCTACTAAAGCACTATTGCTTCGCAGCAGAAATGGGTATGGGGTAGTACTTCCCCTGACGAGCCCTTTCACAAAAAACCTCTACTTCTACTAAAGCACTACTGCTTCGCAGCAGAAATGGGTATGGGGTAGTACTTCCCCTGACGAGCCCTTTCACAAAAAAGCTCTACTTCTACTAAAGTACTACTGCTTCGCAGCAGAAATGGGTATGGTGGTAGTACTTCCCCTAACGAGCCCTTTCACAAAAAAGCTCTACTTCTACTAAAGTACTACTGCTTCGCAGCAGAAATGGGTATAGTGGTAGTACTTCCCCGGACGAGTCCTTTCACAAAAAAGCTCTTCTACTACTAAAATATTATGATTCGTTCGTATGAGGTAGTGCTGGCCTCTGGTGTCGGAGTTTGTCAAGCCGCCCGAGGGCCTCTGACATGGCTTATCGACTGCTATTAATCAATAAGCACAGAGCGATGGAAATCCGCACATAACTTAGAAAAGTCATTGGTGCGGAGCCTAGGATCGAACCCGGTATCGTTGGATTCTGAGTTGCACTATTGAACCGTTAGGCTACCATCGCACATAATATTATGATAATACTACATTATGATGATAATTCGTGATATAAATCTAATTCTTACCTTGCTCTACATTTTTCGTAGCTCTGATCTTCAATGGCGTAACAAAAACACCCAAATCTCATACTTAACCTATAAATTGTTAGCTGTTATGAAAATATTTGAATTTTTTGTAAAACATCAGGTGAGCTGTGTTTATGTTATTCTAACAAATTTGAGGCTACGGTATGATTTACGAGGTACTTCAATGTGGGCAGAGTATTTAATATATGTATGTTCAAATGTGCTACACTCAATGGAGCCTAATGTGCCTTTAAATATAACGAAGTCTTAAACCGTGAGAGTTATCGAAAAGTGACGTGCGGAGTTCCAGGCTCTAATTTGAAAATAATAAGCTCAGCATTCAAAATAGTTAGTTTTTTAGTTTTTCTGAATTGTTTATTGATGTTCGTGGCATCACTTTACTTTACTTTACTTTTTACACTTACCTAGGCCCCGTCTGAAAACCAGCGCTGCACTAAACCTAGGTTTGGTGCAGCTTGTCCTGAGACAGGGACCTTTTTGACCTTTTTTACACAACATACATCGATGCCAATATACTTTCTACTGCCAGTTTTTATTTTTATTTCATTTTATGTTTTTTGTTTTCTTGTGTTATGTTTATGTGTGTGTGTGTTGTGTCCTCTTGGGGAAAAATAAATAAATTGTCTTTCTTTCTTTCTAAATAGTAAGTTCCTATAAAAAAATGCTATTTTGGGTTGGTTATTGATTTGATCATTATGGATCGACATGATGCATAGTTTTATACAAGTTTCATAGGTACCTAATCTAATGAGGTCAGTTCAGCTTTTTTCTATCAGATCCTTTGTTCGGTGTAGGACAGATTCTGGATTGGACATATCAGAGTCCGTAGACAAGTAACATTCTATTAGCGATGTCGCTAGTAGAAAAGCCAACAGTGTATGAGATTGACGTAAGCTATCGAAATATCACGTGGTCTATTGAATTGTATTATGACTGTAGAAATCGAATCGCTCTAAGCGAATGCCTGCGAAGCGATTCCTTCCATTTCTACAGTCGTAATACAATACAGACTACGTGATATTTCGATAGCTTACGTCAATCTCATACATTGTTGGCTTTTCTACAAGTGACATCGCTAATAGAATGTTACTTTGTCTACGACCTCTGATCAGTATTCTGTGCACAACTGTTCATTTTCTGCCGTATATCTATTATGTCGAATCCAAGAATCTGCCCAATTCAAGAATCCGTCGAGCAGCGAATACACCTTATTACGAATCCGTCCAATCCAATATCTGTCCTACACCGACCAAGCGACGCTCGCGAGGTCTACTGTTCGCGGTTCGCTAAGGGCGCTTATCGGTGTCTGCGTGTTACTACATCATGCGTCTGTGTCAATTGATTGCTAAAAGACTATGGCCTCTGGTCTTGACGTGTTAGGAAGAAACTCAGCACAGGCCATAAAATAACTCTTCTGTAAAAAATAATTTACGTACAAACGACCCGTATCCATTCCTACCATTAATCAGGGAAGAGGGAAATATTTGTTACTTTTCCAGAACATCCTGTTGATTTATTGCGTTTCGCCCCGAGTCCGGCTCCAGCGTTGTTAGGGCTCTTGTTTTATTAGTGCTGCTATGTAACGCCTGTGAAACTAAGTACTAACTTCAAACATTGTTTCTAAACCATTTATTACTAAGAGTCTCTAAAGGAGAAGGGCAACCGCTGACCCAGGTCAAAAATAAATGTACCAGGGCCCCTTCATGGAAGTAATTAAGTAGGAAGAAGTAATAAGTGACGACCTCTGTGGCGCAGCGGGCGAAGGTTGGCCTGTGACGCAGGAGGTTGCAGGTTCGATTCCCGCTTC
Source organism: Operophtera brumata (assembly GCA_932527175.1). Taxonomy (NCBI): domain Eukaryota; kingdom Metazoa; phylum Arthropoda; class Insecta; order Lepidoptera; family Geometridae; genus Operophtera; species Operophtera brumata. The sequence goes on along the minus strand of OW052238.1, from coordinate 15,860,915 downwards.
GGAACAAATATTTGTGCGATCGCAGATATTTATTCAGGGTGTTCTGGGTATTTTCTATGTATAATAAAAAATATCTATGTATGTAATATATTGTAATAAGTACATTAGTTATCTAGTACCCATAACACAAGCTCTGCTTAGCTTGGGGCTAGATAATGTTGTATGAACTGTCAAGCATTTTTTTTTTTTATTAGTTTGGTTCTAAATGTTGTTTTTTGTCCAATTTTTCTAAAGAACTTGTATATTTTAAGAAGATGTGAAGCAAAAGATGTGTTGCTAAATAATTAGATAAATCAACTCATTGCATTTGCGTGAAACAAAACGCAACAAGCTTCATTACTTTCCCACAACTTCTAACAAGAAATTAAATTAGCTTTTTCATTATCATAACATATATTATCAATAACTAAAAGTATGTAAGGTTAGTCAAACAAGTTGGGGCAAACTATGCATGGGGATTTGTCCATGTTCTTTCTCTATCATAGTCCATGTTCACAAAACAGATTATAATCATCTTAGCGTACGCTTAAACATTGCATATTTTGACGTTTTTTGTGTTTTTTTTAGTATCAGTAGTTTGAAATTGGAAATAAAAATCCTGCCCGACTGTACCTACTTACATTTTAACGCCTGCACCAAATGAATCATTTCAAAAAGAGCTGTGAGCTGAAAACTACGTGCGTGAAGCACAAAGTGTTGCCAGAAGCACATTTCTACCGACCCTTTACCAGCGTCAAAACAAAACTAGAAATAAATTGTCGGACGCGACTTTTAGTTACGACCTGTGTGACTCACCCCTCATTTGTTAACTCTTATTTCAAATCGTGCTGCTTTTAATTTAAAGTAAACTAAGTAAGTTCATATTGCGGTTAGCATTTTCTTATGTATAGTGACGACATTTGGTTGCTGAATCTTTCAATTTAGAATATTCTAGACAGGCAGCTTGCCATCAAGGCCAGACTCTCCACCATCTACTACCAGCGCGTTCTCAGTTATTTTGGATACACAGCCCGAAGACAGCCAGATTACCTTGAAAAACTGGTTTGGCTGGAAAAATGGATGGAAAAATCAACAAACTTTTATTGATAACATACAGGCGCGGCTGATCACCTAGTAGCGACTAGGAGACCAGTGAGTGCCTTGGCTTGATCAGACCAGCGGGTCTGATCAAGTCAAGGCACTCACTGGCCTCCCTTTCACCGCTGCCCTGAGACAAGCTAAGGATAGAACAGCGTGGAAGAAGCTCGTCAGCATCTCTACTAAATCCTTTCAAGACAGGCACGACCTTCAGTAATGAAGAATACGAAGAAGAACAAGACAGGCAGTAGAACCACTGACATTTGTGTTGTGCGCATGACCTCGTAGCTGAATACTCCTTTTCATCATAGGACGAGCAGACGTACGGCTCGGTACCATCCTTACCTCATTAGTATACCCTCTATTCGTATCTATCCATCCAGTTCTACCTTTATAATGCGAACTGCTAAGGAGTGGAATACTCTACCGTCGTCTGTCTTTATAATCTGGGTATCTTCAAGGCTAGAGTGAATAGGTGCCTTCTAGACCTTTGTACTTTATATTCGGCCACATCGTCACTTACCAACAGGTGAGATCGTGAAAAAATCTACCATAGATAAAAAAACATACGACAAACGCACAGTCGTATTTATGTCGCGTCTGAAAATTTATGAATGAAACTAAAATATGAAGTGGAAACAGCACTTCAAGCGTAATGGTGCCAGGATATGCTCTCACTGGGACCGCTTATATTTTAATTAAACGCTGTTCAGTATGAGCCTGTTTAGTGTTCAGTAGGGCGCACACTAAAAACTAATTTGGAGCGCGTGCGTAAAGTGTTCTTAATTTGTGCTCGTTGAAAGTATTGAGTATAGATTCTAGGAAGGCTATATACAAAATAATAAAAATTAGTACCAAACCCACTAAAGGATTTTTGCAACTGTGTCAAATTTTAAAATTTACTTTCAATTCAAATTACCTATATACACATCGTGCACTAAAATTTTTGCATAAACATACGTAATTCAAAAAGACTGCAGAAAATAAAATACAACATGCTTTTACATAATTACAATCAAAGTCTAAACAAGACGTTAAAAACAATTAAAAATGTTAGAATATGAAAGTTTGAACATGCTATTGAAACAAATATTATTCTGCTAAAACCTTAATTTTGTTGATAACATACAGAAAAAATCGTCAAAATTCGTCATGTCTGTCTGTCTGTCTGTCTGTCTGTCTGTCTATCCGTGTATGTCACAGCCACTTTTTTCCGAAACTATAAGAGCTATACTGTTGAAACTTGGTAGGTAGATGTATTCTCTAACCCGCATTAAGATTTTCACACAAAAATTGAAAAAAAACAATTATTTTTTGGGGATCCACATACATAGAACTGAAACTCAAAAAAAAAAACATCAAACCCATACGTGTGGGGTATCTGTGGATAGGTGTTTAATAATGATATTCAGGTTTCTAATATATTTTTTTATAAACTGAATAGTTTGCGCAATTGACACTTCCAAAGTGGTAAAATGTGTGCCCCCCCCCCCCCCCCCGTAACTTCTAAAATAAGACAAAGATAAAACTACAAAAAATATATGATGTACCATGTACTTAAACTTCCAACGAAAATTGGTTTGAACGAGATCTAGTAAGTAGTTTTTTTTAATACGTAATTAATAACTTAAACCATCCTAGAACTTTTATATTATGTTACTTGCTGCTACGGAACCCTTCATGGGCGAGTCCGACTCGCACTTGGCCGCTTTTTATTTTATACTACTTGGAAGCACGGGTCAACGGGGATCAACGGACGGGTCAAGCAGATGGCCCACCTGATGTTAAGTGGTACCCTCTGCCTATGAACAGTGCATTACCTCACAGCTCACTCCCACCTAGGACGCACCCTATATAGCATTGCACTGCGCCCGCCACCGTAAGACATAAAGATGAAAAGTCACATGTGCCTGTAATTTCACCGGCACCCTTTAAACCGGAACACAGCATTACTGCTTCGCGGCAGAAATAGGTATGGAAATGGTATGTATTATACCATGGTATTATTATATTCATATATGTATTCATGTGTGGCATGTATTATTCATATGGTAACATGAAATTTGTAAGTCATCCCCGAAAATAAAACATTTAGAGTTAAGTCAAAGTCAAAGTCAAAAGTATTTTATTCATTGAAATCACAAGGATCATTTTGAATAGTCTTAAAAAATAAATTTACATTTACTCCTGTTCCAACGCAACCAGACCTAGAAGAATCAGGCAACAAACACGGTCTGTTTTTCTTTTGATGATCCTTCTTACTACTAGATGGGGAGCGCCTGTGTGGTGCCTCGAGAACAAGTGGAAGCTGATTCAAGGAAAAAAGGAAAACCAAATTAAAAGCCTTAAAAATGCAATCCGTGATTATCATTAATAAATATGTTAAATAAAAAGGGTCCTAAGATTGAACCCAGTTGCACTCCTGTCTTGGCATAATAGAGGCATAGATAGCCCTTATAACTACGTACTCTTCTAAATAAGAGTAGGGCAATAGCGATATTGTTGGTCGGTGGTGGAGCTAAGTAAAACAACAGTGCTTCCAAGTTCTTTGAAATTAGGTCAAGTACTTTCTACATTCCCAAACCAATTTTCTCGCTGAACCCAACAACTCACTTAAACAAAGCATTAACAGCACTTGTTGCTTAACTTGGAAAATTTGAAATTGGCAACAAATTATATTGGCTCTCAACTTAAACTCATTTTTGTAGGTACATTTCCCAAGATGTTTGTGATTCGACTACATAACTTTTACGTGGCCCGACATGCACTTGTCTGCTTTATTTTATACAGATCTACAACATGTATTATTTATAACGTTGGTAAGCTCAATTTAAATGCTTAGCTACTTAATCCTCTTAATTTTACAGTTCCTTATAATTTATTTCTATTCGTCCAAATCAGGAAAAAGTCCAGAAAATTGTCTTTAGATTTCGCGAAGATAAAGCGGCCTTCGGTAATTCCTCTTTATTTCTCGACCGATCTGAGCCGAGTGGACGAACTCAGGATTACACTACTGGGGGATAGTTATTGATTTTGGCTGGGGCTTCTTGATTCACAGATGTTTGAACTAAACTTCAATACCCAATTAAAGTAGATAAGTTATGTTATAATGAGTTAGAAATTAGATAAACTACTACCAGCATAGGTACTGCAGCATTATGCTGAGCACGGACCCTTTTTGACAGCACTATACACGGTACTGTTTATATTATAAATTGTACCGTGTATGATTTTTATCAAAATAAACTTTTACTTTACTTTACTAACTACTTTATTAATTCTTTAAACCGAATTTTAAGTTACCTACTTTGATTATGGCTTATTACCGTGACTTCTGTGCCACGGTGTGCGTACAACCAGTTGTATATCTGGTACAACTGGTTGTACGTTGTACGTTTATAGTTGACTTTTGATTGTCATCTGCGGGCTTAGTACGAGTTTGGATAGTTTTCGTAACTATATGAAGTTTCGTTTCCTTCCATATATTGACTTGCAGCGCCCCTAGCGAAAACGAGGAGAAAACTAAGGACGCTGTCAGTAAATGTATTGAAGAAAACGAAACACGATAGTTTCGAATAATATCAAATTCTCGTACTAAGGCCCCTGAATAAAAATAGTGGTGAAAGGGCGGGCCATGTTATTATAGATTTATTGCATAAAAACCACCTGACCACTCGCGACCGCGGAGTCGGCCGAGAAAGCATGGGCGATCTCAATCGCTTTAAGCAGTGATGGGAGACTGCCACCAAGAGATGGATTAGTGGATTAATGTGAGAGACCTTTCAAGGAGAATCTTTGCTCAGCAGTGGGACAAAATCATAATAATATAAATAACTTGTACTTCTGGGTTTCCATTTTCTTGCCCTAATTTTCCCGTCCTGAGTCCTCCCCACTCGTATATCAATAAATCGGCTGCCCTTTTCATCGGGCGAACTGAGAAAAACCAGTTATCTGCTATCAATCAAGTAGTGTCGGCTGCGATCGCCCACGAAATGATATCCACATTTTCTGGTTTCTTTTTTCTACTTGATGGCATGAACTGGGGTCTTAAGAGTTATTTTATTAGGAGTTTTTAAGAGTACGTGTAAGTCGCCTAAGAATAGACCCCTTTGACACCTTCCATGGATGTCGTAAATGTCGACTATGGGATTATTCCTGGGGATGGGCAACGGCATCCACCTAAGTGGAAAAGTAAAGTAGTCGTCCGGGGAAGTACTACCACCAAACCTATATCTGCCGCAAAGCAATAGTGCTTGCATTCTGATTTAAAGGGTGTGGAGGCCGGTGAAATTACAGGCACAAGAGACTTTCCATCTTTATGTCTCGGGGTGGCGGGCGCAGCGCAATGCCACATAGGGTGCGTCCTATAGGTGGACGTTACCTATGAGGTAATGCATTGCTAAAGGCAGAGGTTACCGCGTAACATCAGGTAGGCCATGTGCTTGTTTCATCATTCACGCAGTTAAAAAAAATATACTTAACTCCACTTGCCATCACCAATTAAATAGGCAAGCGTGGTGATTATGGAAATACCCCTCAGGGCTTTCTGTTTCGCCCATCGAAATCTGATGTAAGGAGTACTGGCAAGGAGGCGCGACGCGTGTCGCCAGCGTTTGAGCAAATTGTACTTACACACTCTTTCCTCGCGGTCTTAGTGGGCTTATTGAAGCCCAAAGCCGTAAAGCCTGAAGCGGTGGTTGAGTACCTCAAGCAGAAAATAGGGCTAACCATAAGGGTCGAGCAGTTGAAGTGTCGCCATGACGTCAATTTTATTTCCATTATGGTGAGGGTGCCGACTGCCCGTCTATCGACCTTCATGAATGGAGAGTTCTGGCCGAGAGGTGTCAAGTTTAGGAGTCTTCGGACGCCTGACACGAGACACCGCGCAGTTGCGTCATACGTCGCCGTCAACACGTGTGCATTGAAATAAAGTGTTTTTATATGTATTTTAGTTTTTAAGGTATTTATGTTGCTATGGGCTTATAGGTGATGGCTATGGGTTTACTACATTTCTCAATAAGCCTGAAATAAAGATATTATTTACTAACTTACTTTATTGTCGAGTAAGAGAGCACTGGTGGTCTAGAGATGGTCCTCGACTTGCAATCCTACGGTCGTGTGTAAAAATACCAGGATTGTGATAAACACCAGGATTTTAAATGTTGGGTAGTTCACTCGAATAATTTATGAGCTAAATGTGCTTTTAAGGTGGCCTTGTCCAGCAGTAGACCGGCTACCGATATATGATGAAGGGATGTATATACCCTTATGTATCTTGGGGTTCTGCGAGGTGAATGTGTGAGAGGGATGTCTGACATTTTGACATTTATCTATTGCTTGCTTTTATTGTTGTTATTGTTTAGGATTTATTATTACTAACTATTATTTATTTTTGACATTTTATGTGATTGATTTATTAATTACCTAATTTTATGACTTAAATTTAGTGTAACTGGCCCAGGCCGTACTAAGTTGTTGTATAAATAAATAAATAGAAATTGTAGTTTTTGGAAGGGATCCTATGGTTTCAGGCTTAGAATATAGAAGGTTTCAGGTTCCCTTTATACATTATAGGGCATAACCACAGACCATATATCAAGATTATATAATATGGTCTGTGGACATAACTACCCAAGCTGGGGAAAAAAAAACTTGCATTTGTTCTAGCCATGGTTTTAGCACGGTTTTTGCCTAGAGTGTGGCTAACGAACTTTCGTACCATAAAGACCCCATATCATACCATAGATCAGATTATGATCATCGAGATCATAGATTTCAAATAACATATGCACCAAACACTTCCGATCGTGAAAGTCTACATACTATTGCTATACTACAGACTATTGTCGTTGGATGCGACCAAATCGGTTCAGCTATGGCATGAATGAACAAACAAACATCCATACATTCACATTTATTATATTAATAGCATCTGTTCACACATTATCGCCAACAATTCCTAAGTTTGAGACTTAAATTACTCAAGGTTTGTTAGACGATGGTTTCATGGGTATAATTTACCACCTGTTACACGGAGACTTCAAGATAACTTACATGGCTGAGGCTTGATTGCGCCAACCAGGGTTAGCGTTTAAAACGTAGGTTATGATCTAACTTAGCGATGGCGCAGTAATATGACTGATTTCCGAACTGGTCTCTGAGTTTGTTATGCTAACCATGTTTCGCGATTATAGGCCTTAGTTAGGCCTCCTAACTAGACCAAGAGAGTTCTGACTGTTCTGTCGAGGCTCTATGATTAAATAATTAATTATTACAGAATATTATAATAAATAATTATATATAATTTATTTTTAGTAGATCTTTTATGTGAAAAAGTTTGCCCGGGGAAGTACTACCACCATACCTATTTCTGCCGTAAAGCAGTAGTGCTCGCATTGCTGTGTTCCGGTTTGAAGGGTATGGTTGCTGGTGAAATTACAGGCACATGAGACTTTTGATCTTTATGTCTCAGGGTGGCGGGCGCTGTGCAATTCCAGATAGGGCACGTCCTAGGTGGACGTGACCTATGTGGTAATGCACAGTTCATAGGTAGAGGGTACCGCTTATCATCAGCTGGGCCATCTGCTTGTTCCGTCATATTGTGTCCCACTGCTGGGCGAAGGTTCACCCCAAAATTTTCCCAAAATCTTATAGCTCGGTCATGCTCTATTGCACCAAGAAAGAACGGGACCTAACCAAGCTATATAGATCTAAGATCCTTGCGGTAATGTTCTCTCAAAGTTATAAAATACGCGGAAAATTAAAAAGAGCTTTGATCAAGATAAAAGCTCAACAATCAGATGGAATTCACTTTAAAGATAAAATGTGTAATGAATAAGCTCATTTCGGTAATGGATAAACAAATTCCTGGAGCGATCAACGAATCTCGCGGTCATTGGCGCGCGGGGAGACGAGGGCGGGCGCACTCGCGTAGAGATAAAGAGACCTATTACGAGGACGCAACAAAGACTGGAGGGCAATTCTGGGATTGAAGAGATTATCTCTAAATTAGAGATAATGTCGAAGCATGAATGTCTACAAGAAATGTCACGAAAATGTCACAATAACCATCAAATCGTATTCGATTTGAATGATTTTGGTCGACTTATATCTATTTGTGACATCACGAGAATAGCAAAGTAAGATTTTATTCGACATTCGCCATCTTTTTTCGACGTATGTCGAATTCGAATAATCTCTAAAGCACGAGAATTGCTCTCCAGGGCGCGGATGCGACTTTTTTACTATATACTAGCTGTCCCTGAGACTTCGTTCACGTGGTTAATTTATATCTACCGATCCCTGCAAGATATCGAAATGGAATTAAGGTGGTTGCTCTTTCATACTAACGTATTTGCACAAATTTGTGCGAACAGAGTATAATTTTACATTGAAATTACTGTTTGCTGTTGGCTTTTATATTGGTAATTATTTGCGGCAAATCATATTTGGTTGAAGAAAACAGTGGATTAATAGCGAAAATGACATCGAAATTTTAGTCCATACAATACTGTTTGCTGTTGGCTTTTATATTGGTCATTATTTGCGGCAAATCATATTTGGTTGAAGAAAACAGTGGATTAATAGCGAAAATAACATCGAAATTTTAGTCCATACAACTAATTTCGATGTTATTATCGCTAAGAGTCCACTGTTTTCTTTTTTTATACTCTGTTCTCCCATATTTTTGCAAATACGTTTGTATGAAAAAGCAACCACCTTAACATGAAAATTTGAGTTAAAATTTCCTGAAATTTTCAGTGAAATTAGTTGAGCCGTTTCGGAGCCTATTTGAGCCAAATGTGTGTGGTTTATCGTAGCCATAAAAATGGTCTATCAAAAGGATCAATTATTTCTAACTAAAATAAATAAATAAAAAATAATAATAAAACAATTTCATTTATTCATAGTATTCTAATTTAAAGAAATTATACTCCACCTTTTTAAAGTTGATAGAATCCTTCCATATATGGCTGCCTGTTTTTGGTTAAAAACAGGCAGCCATATGGACAGGATTCTTGCGAGGCTATTTAGGTTATTGGCAGTAAATCTAATAAGTTTACAACCCCGAAGGCTTTCGCGAATCACTTCCAGTTTCGAGTTTAGAAGTTCCAGAGCTACTTACTGTTATTTGTACTCCCGAGTTCGTAAAATGCTTACTTTGTTGTTAAACAAGGGTTTGGTTAAATTTTACGTACAATTTCCAAGTTTTATTTTAACATACCGCGAATACTTGCGAAGGCAAAGCTTATTTGTTACATGTTACAAGCCTTTTACAAAGGAATAGACCTCCAACGGCCTCTTATCACCGTTGGTTGCACCATCGTGGGAATATAGACGTGACAAGTGGTGAGCTCATCGTCGCCATTGCTTCCCATGAATGACTCGGTTAATACCTTCTTCCAGTAAATAATACATTCCTTAATAAGCTAGCAGCCAGGACAAATTTTATTCATTGTTAAATTGTGGCTCTGTGTCTGTCTAAAGATGAAGTAGAATCTTAATGGTTCATAGTTATCTGTACATTTTTATTAAAAGCTGTTATGTTATTTTTTTTAAATTGTTACTTGGCATGTTATTTTGTTAGTAGTAGGGCTTTTCTGTGAAAGTCCGTAGAAGTACTAACACCATACCTATTTCCGCCACAAAGCAGTAGTGTTCGCATTGCTGTGTACGGATTGAAGGGTGCCAGTGAAATTATAGGCACAAAAGATCTTTATGTCTCAGGGTGGTGGGTGCAGTGCAATGCCACGTAGGGCGCGTCCTAGGTGGACGTGAGCTATAAGGTAATAAAGATATAACCATAAGCTTGTGCCGATATTCATTCAATTTAAAAAAAGCGGCCAAGTGCGTGTCGGACTCGCCCATGAAGGGTTCCGTAGCAGCAAGTACCATAACATAAAAGTTCTTGGATGGATTACGATTAATGACGTATAAAAAAAAACTACTTACTAGATCTCGTTCAAACCAATTTTGAGTGAAAGTATACATGGTAATGTACATTATATATATTTTTTAGTTTTATCATTCTCTTATTTTAGAAGTTATGGGGGGGGGGGGGGGGGACACTTTTTACCACTTTGGAAGTGTCTCTCGCGCAAACTATTCAGTTTAGAAAAAAATGATATTAGAAACCTCAATATCATTTTTGAAGACCTATCCATAGATACCGCACACGTACAGGTTTGATGAAAAAAATTTTTTTGTGTTTCAGTTCTAAGTATGGGGAACCACATTTTTTTTTTCTTTTTAATTTTTGTGTAAAAATCTTAATGCGGTTCACAGAATACATCTACCTACCAAGTTTCAACAGTATAGCTCTTATAGTTTCGGAATAAAAAGGTTGTGACATACACGGACAGACAGACAGACAGACAGATAGACATGACGAATCCATAAGGGTTCCTTGTCTTTGACTACGGAACCCTAAAAAGGGTCGTGGTATCTCTTATTTAATCTGAGACGTGGGGGTAATCAATTAGCTTTGCCGTCTGTACGTACTCGGTATTCGGTGCTAAACAAAGCGGAAGCATTTAAAGAAATCGATCAAGATTTTTATTGAGGAAAATGATTTTCGTTCTTGTTTACATCAAAGACTTCCTAACTTTATTATGGACAATTTTATCTTGTGGTGATGGCAAACTGTGGACATATCTCTCGGAATAAGAAGTTAAAGTGGCAATGGACATGCCACATTGCATAAAATATTATTTGAAAATATTTGTTTTATTATTATTAATCATTTATTTCAGGTTATTTACACCAATATAACAGTAAATCCATATTAACACATTAAAACACAAAGACTTAAAACTAACACATTAAAAACATAAAAATAAATAAATAATGCTGGACAAATTCACACAACATTATCTAGCCCCAAGCTAAGCCAGAGCTTGTGTTAATGGGTACTAGATAACTGATATACTTATTATAATACATTACATAGATAGATATTTTTATTATGCATAGAGAACACCCAGAACATCCTGAACAAATATCTGCAGAACGCACAAATATTTGTTCCGAGGCGGGAATCGAACCGGCGACCTCCTGCGTCGCAGGCGAACCATCGCCAGCCGCGCCACAGAGGTCGTCACAAATAGAGATATAATAAAATTATATAAATTTAATGTCACAAAATATTACAAATTAAATTAAAATTACACAAAATGGACAACACGAACTAAAATATGAATTGAATTGAATTGAGTAGCTCAAAAAGACCGTTATTGTAGTGTACCAGAGTGAAGAAAAATATGCATTTCTTTAACTAGGGTTTTTTTTCACTTAAATGGCTATGAGCTTACAAAACGGAAAAAGTCTTTAGTCATAAGTAGAATAATCATGACTCGACTTATTACTGTTTCATAAAAAAAGAACAATATTTTATTTTTGAAAATGGAACTAAAATCGGCGATCTCTTTGGTAGAATCATAGACGTAGAATTTTCGCTTCTAGATCTATGAGTAGAATGCATGCAATGCGTTGTGGCTACAGAATAAATAAAATAAAAATACATTTTCGCGAAATATTTAGATTTTTTCTCTAATTGCAATATATAATTGGTAGTGACCGTAGTTAATTTTTCATATTATTGTATTGGATTAATTTATTTTCTCGCAATCGTAGTGAAAAGTAGCGTTGTAACACACGGCGTTAAAAACCCATTAAAACACGGTTTCTATTTTTGTGTAGATTGTTCAACTCACACAAATAATAGAACATGACAATGTAATTACTACGAATGATCAAATAATTATAATAATGGTCAATGAAGAAACAATGGTGACGAAAGAACGTAGGGATAATATCTGCTTTAACATAAGGGCCTGAAGGCTCATTTTCATGAGACAGTTTCGCAAAAAGATCTTGTCTAAGCTAATCAGAAGGATGAGATCATTACTCTACTTTACTCTAACTGTGACACTTTAAATAACAATCGTTATTTATTAAAAGCTTGAATTGAATTCATATAGAAATTTAAATCACCCATGAAACTAAATACCTTATTACTATATTCGTTTTCATTGCTCCCTGTCACTTTAAAACTTCAATTTATCAACAACGTTTTAACTAAATATATGTAGGTATATATATTTTTGCACTGCCTACTTTTCAGTACCTATTTCTATTTCTTTTTCCCATTACACTGATAATACTAATACTTATTTAATAATACTAATCTTTGATAATACTACATATATTTATGTCTACCTACATGCTAACTTAACGTAAAATTGTAATAATCAAGTCTTTTATTTTTAATACTTCGTTCTTATTATTTGTTTATTAATTATGTATAATTATTTATTGTGAAGCAGACATCCGTGTTTTTCAGTTAGAAGATTTCAGCGGAAGATCAGCGTTGTGTTTCTACAACACAACAAATGCTGAGTTGGACGCCAGTTTGTGTCAGTGATGCGTGGCTGGTACTAAGAGACACACATTGGTTTTATTTTTCTTTGTTTCTGTGTGTGTGTGTGTGTGTGTGTGTGTATGTCATTTTGTGTGGAATTTTGTTTCTTGGCACAAATAAATATTTTTTTCTTTCTTTCTTTCTTTCTTTCTTTCTATAAAGCCAGGGTTAGACGAGTTCAGTGACTGGATTCAGTGAATCAGTTTTTGGAGACTGTTGCTTGTGCTGTTTTACTGTGGTGACAATGAGTACAGTACCTACAGTAAAATTTACTGCGAATGCGTAAAGACAATGCCAGTCACACTGGTTTAACTTGGCACTTTTTTTTTAAACTTTGGTCTTAGCGGCACGTGCGATAGTGTAGTTCTTGAAAAAATACCTAAAAATGGTAATACGTGTAAATAACCTATTCCAAAAATAATAAAACAAAAGAAGACCGGCTAGGAAAATAAATGTCCTATGGAAACCCGTTGACTTATTTACATAATTTTTGTTTTAAAAATTAGGATAACCAAAAATTATCAAAATCAACAAACTTACACAAATAAGACGAAAATAAAGCAAAGCACGAGTACCTACTTATTCTGAGCAAACCACTTACATTTTAATAAACTTTTTTTCTGTAGCGCTGCTTCGCCAAGGAAACTTAATAATTTTTGGCTTGATTTTTTTAAAAATAAAATGGCTAGATTTTTGGCACATCTCTCTTCTTTTTAGTTTAGGAAATGGCTTCTGTGCATTATTTGCAACAATTTAGCCAATGTCAAGTGATATAATTAGGTATCTCTGTTCCCTGCCGCACTCACAGAAGAAGTAGTACATACATTCATGGGCCGCACTATCATAATCTGACAACCTATCTTTGTCTAAAAGTGGCGCAATTATACCACACGAGCAGCGCCCCGCGGTTTCACCCGCGTATATCTCGATCCCGTGGGAATATCTGTATAAAAATGTGCCTATGTGTTATTCCGGGAGTCCAGTTATCTCCATTCCAAATTTCATCCAAATCCATCCAGTAGATTTTACGTGAAAGAGTAACAAACATCCATCCATACAAACTTTCGCGTTTATAAATCCCCATATTGACGTCACTGTCCGCAATAGCACAGATTACTTAATAGTTACTACGTAAGCAATACAGTATGTCCGTCAAATGACGCTACCGCCATTTTGTTAAACTCTGGCTTACTCTACGAGACATCGTAGTATACGAAAATAAACAGAGAAATCAGTCACGCAGTCTGCCGGGGGCATGTATTTAAGTTAGTTTGCCCCCCCTGCCCGCCCTCCGATCGATACCGACCCTTGAGGGGAGCCTACTGCGAAAAGCACCTTTGATTTGGAAGAATGAGAAAAGCATAAAGATCTTAAGCTTTCGGGTATAGTGCGTGGCGTCATGATCTTTATTTCATGTCAGAAAAGTACCCTAGCATAACTATTCAAAGATAACCTAGGGGTTTTTGAGTTCCAGAGGGTTAGGGTTTGTTTGATTGAATTGTTGTTAGAGTTTGCTCTGGAAAGGGTAAATTACTACCGCTGGGTGCTCTCGCTTGTGGCGCGAAATTCATTTTTTTTGGTATTTTTTGCTAATTACAGCTCATGAACACTTCTTCAGACAGCGAAAGTTGATTTCGCGAGGACTAGGAGACTTAACACACATGTTTTAATTGATAGTATGTTATAAATATCATCAGTTTAGCTACGATACACATTTTTACAGAGTTTTGCGTTTGTTTAGTATGGGGATCATAGCTAAACTGATGATATTTATGAGATACTATCAATTCAAACAAGTGTGTTAAGTCTCCTAGTTCTCGCGAACTCAACTTTCGCTCTCTGAAGAAGTGTTGATAAGATGTAAAGGGCAAAAACACAAAAAAAACTCGCCTCTAGCGTGAGCATCCACCTTAAACAACCTCATTAGGACAAGACGCAAGACTCAATTGAGTAAGCAAGTTCTAGCTGTACTTATTACCTTATTGAAATCTTAACCCGACAAACGTCCGTGTACAGAAACCCCAGGACTCCTACCTATACCTTGTCCTATGATTCTTCAGCTAATCTCCATATCCTGTAAGCAATCATACACACACCAATTCTGTTATTTAATCTATGTGTTATGTATATGATTATGTGTGTGTGTTTTGGCATAATAATAAAATACACCATAAATAATCCCATGAAACAATCCAAAAACTGACCCCGCAGATTTGGAAAAACGCTTTTCTAGATCGATTTTTCGCCTCCAAAAAGCCCCGTATAGCAAAATTCTTCAAAATCGTTAGAGCCGTTTTCGAGAACGTGGTTAAAAATAATATAATATATTCTAGCAAATTGGTGATCTGGTAGGTTTTTAGTTTAGTTTTAGATTTACCATAAAATATTAATATACCTAACCTTTGTAAATCAACTATTCAATCTCTCTTACTTAGATAAACATAATTTAAAAATTGCAATATTTATATATATATTTAAATTGCTCGTTTAATAGTAAATAATGATGGTAGGTCTACGCTCATATATCTCGTAGCAGTTCCTGAGTAGTCCATCCATAGTCGTAATACAGGAACACAGCGAGATTGGCGGATTTACGAGATTCGTGACATCAAATCCAGGACTATTGCATTTTATGCACCATAACCCGCGGTTAATGAATAGGTTGATTAAGTAATCTCACAGTTAGTGCCTCTAAAACAGTAGTTAAATTTAACGAAAGTGTCGCAAAAACCGTGGTACTAAAGATACGAACCGCTAACAGACATTTAGGGAAAATACCGCAGAAAATGTTAAGAACACTATATTAGTATAGTATTCTTTTATCTGTGACTATACAGGGTGTAACATAATATCCCTATAAGCCCGGGGAGGGGGTATTCTACACATCATGGCGAATAACTTTAACTCTACGACTTTTTAAATTTAGAAGATTTTCATTTATGAAATGCCGCTTAAAAATCCTGAAATTCCGTAGGAAATGTACCTAACACAACATGAGGACGTTACTGTACGACCTTACCTAGGGCTGCCTCATGTGGTTTTAGGCAAAGTAATTTGCCCAGGAGGAGATTCAGGAATTTCTCGAGGACTTTCAGGATTTTTACTAGACATTTCATGAATGAAAAACATCGAAGTTTAAAAAGTCGTTGTACTAAAGTTATTCATCATGATGTGTAGAACACCCCCTCCCCGGGCTTATAGGGATATTATGTTACACCCTGTATATAACTAATCGGAAGAAAGGAGCAAAATCTAATTTCAAGCCAAAAGCGAAAAGAGCGGTCATTGACTCCTTATTGGTTATGAAATTGAATTATTATTATAATAGCGCTGAATGAATTATATGTTTATACATAATTATTATGTTTTGATATCCCTATCCCTGATGATTATATCTATGATGGTACGTACGCTCAAAGTTCAATGACCGTTTGTCGCAATCGATTTGAAATTAGAAAATAAATAGGTAAGTACATAGGTGGAGAAATGAGTACCTACAAGTTTATAAGAATTCTGTAAGCATTCGATACGACAGAAATAAAAAATATATATAAAATACTCGATGAATCCATTTTTTTTTTAAATTTTCAATGTTTAGTAATCTTAAAGCCACATTACTAAATGAACTATTATATACCTTGTTTTTGTACCGGGAGCGAGAAGCGGTATTGAACTAAAGTATTATGATAGCGTTTAGTGAAAATGATAGTCGGTTTTCCTTCCATATATTTATGGTTAGACGAAGTGGTGGCCTAAGAATAGATGCATTTTATTTTTATTTTTATGAAACTAGTTTACAGACTAGCTTACGGCCCACCTGATGTAAAGTGGTCACCGTCTCTTATGAACACCGGCAACATCAGGGGTATTATTGTCGATGCGCTGCCTATACCCGAAGGAATTTATAATGATTTTCCTTGAAGCGGCACATGTTGTAACCAAGCGGGAAATCCTCAGATGGATGCCCATTTCATAGTTTGTAGGTATTTAGTTCAAAAACTATTGAGAACGAAATATTAGTTCGACCAGAGACCAGTGACGTTGACAGTCCTATAACTGAGCCTTTAAAAAGTGTTGTGGAATGTCGACCAGAAACCAAATTTTTTACTGCCTAAATAGTTTTTGAACTAGAACTAAGGAATAGTACTTACCTTAGTAATAGTATAGAGAGAAACCGGAGAAAAGTCTGGCTTTTAGCACTATTATTTATTCTGTGCCTATAGCTATAAAATATTTTTTCGAGCATTTTTACAACATCGCTTCCATACCTGGTATATACTACAATCTTCAAATCACACGTGACAGCATCATTTCACACGATTAGCAGAAACTTCACATCTTACGTACACAAACATTGGGCTAAACCTTACGACTTGGAGGTTTTTGATAAGGCGCTGTAATATGCTAGAAACACACCTCCAGACAGCTCTAATCTTCTGGCAATAAGGTTCGAAATAACTCGAAAATTCAGTTATTATTTTAGCCACACAGACGGCCCGTATCTCCAGGGCATAAGGTTCAAATTAACTGAAGTTTTCTTTCTACCACTAAATATTATATCCCAGTAATAGAGATGTCTAAGGACGTGAAAAATTTCTCGTAATCGCAATTTGTTTTGGTGTATGATGTCATACGATATTAACTCGATTCCCTAGATATGGATTTTAATTAGGCAGGAATGTAAGGGACTTTTATTGCGTTCTTCTACATGATCATCACCCCCCCTTGCCCATCTGACCCTACTCTGCAACTGGGAGCCAAACTCTTCCCGCCATTTTCGAAAAGAGACGTCCTAATTTTATTTTTCGCTTCTCTTGCTCAAAAAGACAGTCATTGCGGCCTGGTACGCCACAATGAAGAAAAAATAGCATATCTTCATCTAGGAGAAAAAGTTTTTTTTTTTAATTTTTGTTTGTTAAATGTCAATGAGCCTCCATAAACGAAAAGGACTTTAGTCATACGTAGAATAATCATGAATAAAGACTCTACTTATTACTGTTTCATAAAAAAATAACAACATTTTATTTTTAACCCCCGACGAAAAACGAAGTGGTGTTATAAGTTTGACGTTTGTGTTGTATTGTCTGCCATCATTGGCCTTATTATGTCGTCTTTTTTTAACTACCTTATGTTTATGCAAAATGTTTAGTGCACGATGTGTTCATCTGTAATTGGAATTGCATGTTAATTAGATCTTAAGCTAGCAATAGTAAGGACCCAACCATGTAAATTCTGTTGATGTTCCATAATAAAAAAAAAAAAAAAAAAAAAGACGTGTCTTTGTGTGTGTGTTTGTCTGTCTGTCCCATCGTAGCTCCCGAACGGGTGAATTGATTTCGTTTTTGTTTTGTTTGAAAGTTGTATTTTTCGGGAGTGTTCTTAGCTTTGTTTGATCAAAATCGGTTCACCGTTCAGAGTTGGGGGTTTTTTGAATTTTTTCAAAATTAATTACTTGTTGTAAATGGAACTAAAATCGGCGATCTCTTTGGTAGAATACATTCCATGCGTTGCGGCTACAGAAGAAATACAAAAAAAGACATTGCCGCGAAATCTTTAGAATTTTTCTCTAATTGCAAATTGAATTGGTTGTGACCCTAATTAATTTTACTTATTGTTTTTTTTTTTTTTTCTTAACCTATATTGTCCCACTGCTGGGCAATCCCTGTCTCTGGCAGTCTCCCACCACTCCTTCTCAAAACCAACAAGATCATCCCGCCAACGCTTTCTCTTCCGACCCCGAGGTCGCCGTCCTTCAGGTATCCAGGGTGTGCTGATGTTCGCCCACCTGTTGGGAAGCATTCGACTGACGGGCCCCGCCCAATCCCATTTGGATTATTTTATTTTATTTTCTCGAAATTGTAGTGAAAAGTAGAGTGTAACCACAGGGCGCTAAAACCCACTAAAACTCGGTTTCTATTATACCTCGTATATAATGGGTCATTTTAGCTCCTTGTATATCAATCTACTATCTTATCCTAGTGTTATTTTGGTGGCATTTTAACCAATGCAGCTCGTTCAAAGCGCAAGTGTAGTGAAATGAAATAGAAGTGAACTGCGTGACTTTTCAAATCAGTGGAAATTGTCTTCTTTTTTTTTATACTACTGGAATGGCGGAGCAAGCAGATGGCCCACCTGATGTTAAGCGCTAACCTCTTCCTATGAACAGTGCATTACCTCATAGGTCACGTCCACCTAGGACGCGCCCTATGTGGAATTGCACTGCGCCCGCCACCCTGAGACATAAAGATGAAAAGTCTCATGTGCCTGTAATTTCACCGGCACCCTTACCCTTCAAACCGGAACACAGCAATGCGAGCGCTACTGCTTTGCGGCAGAAAAAGGTATGGTGGTAGTACTTCCCCGGACGAACTCTTTCACAAAAAAGCTCTACTACTACAGAACTATTAGTCTACCAAATGTCTACCAATGTCTAACAAAGTATTAGTAAAATGGCCACCGTTTTACTAAAACATGACTTGACTGTTACTTTGACGATTTGGAAGGAGTTTTAAGGTGGGTTTAGACCAAACGAACAAAGAGCTAGAGCTAGAACAAGAGCATTCTTTCTTGATCTTTTAGTATAAACGGAAGCTCATTCTCAGCGTTTACACCAACATAATATCAACGAGCAAGAATGAGAACCAAGAACCGTTCCGTTGCAAAATATGTTGAAAATACAATAAATTAACTTGAAAATGGCAAATGCACAAGAAGTCTGTAGTATTCGTTGTTAAATTAAAAGATTGTTCGGGGAAACTCTTCTTTATTGTATTATGTTATAATGTTTTACAGTATCTTTTATGACGGACTTCCTTCAACCGAATCCTCTCACATATGTCTCAAGTCATTCTGTTTATATTACAAACGTCTGTACCATGATGCTGCTGTTCCCTATCCCATAGGTGTTTGACTCATTTCACAACGTCTGTACCACGTTCCATTACTCGCATATTTATATGCGTTCCAATACACGTTTAATACATCTTTCCCCTTTTACAAAAATTAACAAAACTTAAATTACTAACTTTACTTTATCGTTTACAAAAAAAAAAAGTTTCTAAATAAACTACTGCGTTAACAACCCACAAAGGTGGTAACACTATAACCTTACATTTTATTGTATGTTTAAGTTCATAATATTTTCAAAATACATTAATGAAAAGTATACCTACATCATGTTGTTTTATTTACACCATTCCAACTGCACACCCATCCAACATTGAGTATTAGAAATTAGACAAACTATCCAGGTCGAACATGATAAGATGTTCTGGTATACCTTGTACCATTATTAGTATCTATAATATTATAAGATCTTAATCCATTTCGCTTTTCTACAGTACCAGACAACCATTTATTGATATTTGGATCTTTTAAAAACATAATATTCTGACCTATATAAAAATCCTTTTTAGGTTTAGTAGATGAATTATAATAACTAATATTTCGGTGCTGGCTCTTACTGAATTCCGTTTTTACATTTGCATTTATCTTTGGTTCTAAATACTTAAAACAGACAGGTAATTTAGCTTTTAGATTTCTATTCATGGCCAACTGTGCTGGTGAAAATTTGGTACCGCATACAGATGAATTTCTATATTGTAATAAGGCTATTCTAAGATCAGTTTTATCATAATGACATTTTTTTTCATTTTCTTAGCAATTTGCACTGCTCTTTCCGCCATTCCATTTGACTGTGAGTACCTAGGGCTGGTATAGGTAAACTTAAATCCCCACTCTATAGCAAAATCCTTGCACTCTTTAGAGTCAAATGGAACGTGGTCAGACACAATCTCATTAGGAGATCCGTGATTACAAAAGATATCAATTAATGCATTATTAATGCATTTTGCACTTTTACTAGAGATTGATTTTATATCAAGCCACTTTGAAAAGTAGTCATAAATGACCAAGTAACTTTTATTTTTGAAATCCATAATATCAATTCCTAGCTTTAGAAATGGTAGCTCAGGGATTTCATGTGATAACAAGGGTTCCTTTATATTTTTATTTTGGTGAGTTTGACAAACAAAACATTTTCTAACAAACTGTTCAATGTGCTCACCCATTTTAGGCCAATAATACAATTCTCTTGCCAAGTTTTTCATTTTACTCATACCAAGATGTCCTTCATGCATTTTCATTAGAATTTCTAGTCTCATAGTCTTAGGGATTACAAGCTTTTCACGTAAAAATATTAAATTCTCATCAACTGATATATCCGATCTAAATTTATTATAATGTTGCATATCATCAGGAATGTGTTTTATATTATCTGGCCAACCTTTGTTAGTAAACTCTATAAGTTGTTTAAGTTCTATGTCCTTACAGGTTTCTGAAATCAGTTTCTGTTTAGTTTTATCGGTACATTGCAAGTATTTTGCCTGTCCAATGCAATGAATTACTTCATACATATAGGAGTCATCAGTATCTTTGCATTCAAGATATGATCGAGACAATAAGTCTGCAATGAACATAAGTTTGCCTTGTAAATATTTAAATTCTAAATCATATTTTAACAATTTCAATTTTAATCTTTGCAATCTAGGCGATGGTACCTCGTGTAGGGGCTTTTTAAGTAGAGATTCTAATGGTTTATGATCATTAAGTACTGTACACTTCTGTCCATATATGTAATAATGAAATTTCCTAGTCGACCAGACAACACTTAAAAGCTCTTTTTCAATTTGTGAGAAATTCTGTTCAGATGTGGTTAGACTTCTCGATGCAAAGCTTACAGGTTTGCCATTTTGCAATAAACAACAGCCCAGTCCATCTTTAGAAGCATCACATTGGATGACAATTGGTAAACCTGGATTAAAGTTCTGTAACACTGGAGATTCACTTATTTTCTTCTTGATATCACTAAAAGCTGTTTCATGTACAATAGTCCATAACCAATCAACATTTTTCTTTAATAATAAATGTAAAGGTGATGCAATATTAGCAAGATTAGGTACAAACTGTCTCAAATAATTGATCATTCCGAGAAATATTTGTAATTCTTTTTTGTTATTAGGGCTTTTAATATTTAGGATGGCCTTAACTCTGTCTGGATCTATTTTCATCCCATTAGCAGAAAAAATATGACCAAAATATTTTACCTGCTTTAATTTGTATTGAAATTTATTTTTATTAAAGCGAACATTACATATTTTGGCTCGTTGAAACACTTTTGTTAATATTGCATCATGTTCAGTTTCAGTCTCAGCACAAATCAATAAATCGTCACAATAGATGATGACACCTGGAATGTCACCAAAAGCATTCTCATTGTACTTTTGGAAAATTTCAGGAGCTACTGAAATTCCGAAGGGTAACCTTTCAAATTTAAAACAGCCAAAAGGACTATTAAAAGTACATAGTTCACTGGATTTTTCATCTAATTTTATGTTATAGAATCCTTCGGACAAGTCCAAAACTGAGAAATATTTTTTATTCGTAATTTTAGGTACAATTTCTTCAAGTGTAGGAATCAAGTGATATTCCCTTATCAGTACATTATTTAGGTCTTTAGGATCCAGACAAATTCTCAGGGAACCATCTTTTTTTTCTATTACTACAAGATTACTTACAAAGCTCTTAGGGTGTTCGACCTTGGATATAATATGTCTATTTTCCAATGACTTCAGCTTATCGCATAACCGTGTTAATAACGCATCAGGGATGCGTCGGGGTGGTCTAACAACCGGATCCGCTCCTGGCTGGATGTGCAGTTCCAACGGTTTCTCAAAACAGCCCACACCCTGAAAAAGATTATAATATTTATCTATCCATAATTTCTTATTATATTTTGTGTTAATGGTGTTGATGCTATTTTTCTTGATACCAATGTTTAACAAATTAAGTTCTATTAATGAAGGTAAGCCTAGAATCGGTCTTACATTTTTTTTTAACTATAATGAACTCAGTCTTAAATGCTTCATTGTTCTTTTTTATGATTAATTCCCTTTTACCAATAGGATGTAGTTGAGTTCCCCCAAAAACTTCTAATATTACTTTTGTCTCACACCACTGAGGATTTTCATCATCGACAAGTCTTTTAAGATCTTTTAATGATAACACATTAATTTGTGCCCCCGAATCACATTTGAATGTTATACTTTTTGATTCAACCATCAAAGTTTCTGTCCACTCCTTGTTACTTTCAATCGAGTTGCAAACTCGTACGAGTCATAAATCCACCGGGCTTTCATTATCACAATTCTCATCAGCAATTAGAGAATGCACCTTGTTCCTAGATTTACACCCTACAGCAAAATGATTAATTTTCTTACACATTGTACAAATTTTACCAAAAGCTGGACATTTTCTAGGCTCATGCCGTTTATTACATTTTTTACATAAGTATGTGGTGCCACTATTTAGTTGGTTATATTTATTATACTTAGCTTTTGGTGTTTCTTGTTGAGCCCGTTGAAGGATCTGGACTGCATCCACTTCATGGGCCGGAGGCTGCTGCTTGCTGATGGCTTTGACATGCTCCTTGGATAGTTCTGAAGTTCTGCAAATTCCCACCGCCTGCTCCAAAGTCAAGTAACTTCTGCTGGATGCTTCTATCTCTTATTCCATGGATAATTCTGTCTCTTAGCATTCTCTCCAAAAAGCTTTCAAAATTGCAATTTTGTGCAACTTTTCGCAGCTCCGTGTAAAACGTGTCAAAATTTTCTCCATCTTCTTGAACTCTTTGGTTGAAATGGAAAGTATTGATGATTTCATTACTTTTTGGCTTGAAATAATCTTCAAAAATATCAATTACTTCTTCAAGTTTTTTCTCATTTTCGCTGGTTATCAAAATGTTATGATACAATTCCTGTGCAGGCTGTCCAATGCAGTTCAGGAAAATTGCGGCTTTTCTGGTTTCCGTTACCTTATTAAGGCCCGATGCAACGATGAAAATCTTGAAGCTTGACTGGAAACGCTTCCATTGAGGATACAATTCATCAATGTTATCCAAATTGAGTGGTGTCGGCATGCGATACTCCACGCCAGACATGCTTGTTTGTTTTTCTTCGTTTGTCATGTACTTTTTGTTTCTTATTTATCGTAGATTCTTTAGTTCGGCTGCGCCATGTAGTATTCGTTGTTAAATTAAAAGATTGTTCGGGGAAACTCTTCTTTATTGTATTATGTTATAATGTTTTACAGTATCTTTTATGACGGACTTCCTTCAACCGAATCCTCTCACATATGTCTCAAGTCATTCTGTTTATATTACAAACGTCTGTACCATGATGCTGCTGTTCCCTATCCTATAGGTGTTTGACTCATTTCACAACGTCTGTACCACGTTCCATTACTCGCATATTTATATGCGTTCCAATACACGTTTGACCTCTGTGGGGCGACGGGCGAACGTTCGCCTGCGACGCAGGAGGTTGCGGGTTCGATTCCCGCCTCGGAACAAATATTTGTGTGATCTGCAGATATTTGTTCCGGGTGTTCTGGGTATTTTCTATATATAATAAAAAATATCTATCTATGTAATATATTGTATTAAGTAGGTATATCAGTTGTCTAGTACCCATAACACAAGCTCTGCTTAGCTTGGGGCTAGACAATGTTGTGTGAACTGTCCAGCATTATTTATTTATTATTATTATTTAAGTGCGGCGCCAATTATAGAGAAAAAAAAACTGAGAGCCAACTTTCGGCATGCGTAATTGGGGGAACTGTAATCCACTTTGCCCGTCCAATGTGGATTGATAGATGCTTGCAATATTTGGTACGACAGCGTAGCGAAAATGCTAGAGCAAGCGACACTCAGGGAATACCTTTCCATACTAATATCTTTCTTACTGCGACAGGTACCTAAGGGCCAGTAGGTTGCAACGTCTGTTTTTCCCCCTAATACTCTGTCCACCGGTTATTCACTTTTTGACAGCTGCCTCAGAACGAACTGTTCCAGATTACGTAAAAGTTAACCTAATTTAAATATGTCTTAAGCATAGTATTATTTTATCTGTGGTCTTACTAAGGCTCTGTTTCACAATAAATATGTATAGTTCTAAGTAAGCTGCTTCAAATATAACTGCTCAGTAAACAAGTATTTGCGTTTCAGAATCCGTCAGTAGTGTTAATCACCACCTTATCTCAAAGTCAAAAGTATTTTATTCATTGAAATCACAAGGAACATTTTCATCTGCTCAGTAAGTAAAAATTTAACGAAAGGATTTAAAAGTAGTTACTCAGCGAGTTAACTTTACTTATTGATTGTGAAACAAAGCCTGAATAATTTTATTTGTTGTTTATCTTGTTGGACGACCTCTGTGGCGCGGCGGGCGAACGTTCGCCTGCGACGCAGGAGGTTGTAGGTTCGATTCCCGCCTCGGAACAGATATTTGTGCGATCTGCAGATATTTGTTCAGGGTGTTTTGGGTATTTTCTATATATAATAAAAAATATTTATCTACGAAATATATTGTACCTATTAAGTGTATCAGTTGTCTAGTACCCCTAACACAAGCTCTGATTAACTTGGGGCTTGATAATGTTGTGTGAACTGTCCAGAAATATTAATATATTTTTATTTATTTATCTTATAGGCAAAGATAATTGTTTTACGTATTAAATATAATTACATTCTATCGTACTAAGCGGATATTAAATGGCTCATAATGATGATGAAGAATGATGGCGAAATGGTATTCATAATTAAATTTAATCTAATATAATTAAATATTTTCAATAAGTAGGTACTTCCTACACTTTACACGGAAGATTCTGCTCCCTACTCAAAGCGCCCGCAATAAATTGCTTACTAAAATAATTATGGGAATGTCGGCGTTTTCTAATGGAATTCGTCCAGGCTCCTGAGGCTCTCTGCCCCCGACTTAAAATAATTATAATGCCTTTAAGCAAGCAATCTGACTATTTCCAGAATTAAGTGGACTCTATGGGCATTCTGAATTATTTTTTGTAGGCAAAATACAACGGATAGGGTATTTAAGAATTGAAGAAAAATTTACGTCAATTCTTCTCGCTGCAAAGCTCTGTAGAGCAGTGGTCTGGCTTTGATTTTTGCTTTTGAATAAGTTTTCTAGCCCAAGATAAGTCGCGCCTTCATTAGAAGTCTGGGCGGGAAAATGGCATGGGATACTGCAGACGACAACCGTCAAATAGATCCTCCTGATGTTCCTGATGGATCCCTTTAGTTTGTTCCCTTGTCCTGATAGATCCCTTATACCTATAATTTTGTTCGTAATAGATCCTTTCTCCTGGCTTTATTGAAACGTATTAACGCAAATTTTACTGTTTTATTTTACAGAGAAAAAAATATTAATTCCATGGCATATAAATGAGTAAATAAATAATGCTGGACAGTTCACACAATTACCTAGCCCCAATCTAAGCTAAGCTGAGCTTGTGTTATGGGTAGGTAATGGTAGTAGGGCTTTTTTGTGATAGAGTTCGTCCGGGGAAGTACTACCTCCATACCTATTTCTGTCTCAAAACAGCAGTGCTCGCATTGCTGTATTCCCGTTTGAAGTGTACGGGTGGCGGTGAAATTACGAGCACATGAGACTTTCCATCTTTATGTCTCAGGGTAGCGGGCGCAGTGCAATGCCACATAGGGTGCATAGGTGGACGTGACCTATGTGGTTATGCATTGTTAAAGGCAGAGGTTACCGCTTAACATCATGTAGGTCATCTGCTTGGTCCGCAATTTAAGTAGTTAAGAAAAAAGAAATGCTTGACTACAGACCTTCACTTAACTTGGATTTACAGGTGCCATCTTACGGTGAACGAGCTGTGAAAGACATCGATAGGTACTTATTGAAAAAAAAAAAAAAAAAAAAAACCATGGCATATAAATAAGTAAATAAATAAGCTGGGCAGTTCACACAACATTACCTAGCCCCAATCTAAGCTAAGCTGAGCTTGTGTTATGGGTAGGTAATGGTAGTAGGGCTTTTTTGTGATAGAGTTAAAATAAGCCGGCCTAGTCAAACGGCATTCGCTTCGAAGCGATTCCATTTCTACGAGTACATTCGTATACAATAATTGACCATTGTGACATTTCGATAGCTTACGTCAATCTCGTACATTGTTTGCATTTCTACTAGCGTCATCGCTATTAGAATGTTACTTTGTCTAAGGGTCAAGATCTTACATGTTGCTTGCCATATGAAAATCTAAATTCATATGCCATTTAAAATAATGCTACTTCAGGTTTTTACCACTTCTATTCTCTCCGCACAGAATATTTCTGCATTACGCAAACACGCCACGTACAATCAGGTAACGAAGAGGCGTAGTTCGTAAAATTAGGGATAAGAATATCTTCAATTTGCCGTTTACTTAAAGCAAATTCCTACGAGGTAACTATAGGGTTCGTGCAAACAAGGTAAAGAAGCATTTCGCAATGGAAATTTGAAAATAGGCGAAAGAAAGTAGATAGGCCTGGCATAATATTTTTTGTGGAACATTCGATATTTCGCTTGACATCATGCCAAGCCAAACCTCAAAAGAGGGCTACGTAGAATTACCTACCCATTAGTTAAGTAAGCAGCTATTATTATTATTAATTTATTTCAGGTTATAAATACACCCATATCACAAAACACAATAGACTTAAAACTACTACACACAACCCAATAAATCAGAAATACTACAAAATTCACAAAATTTACAAATTAAAATAAAATTACACAAAATGGACAACACGAAATTAAAATATGAATTAAATTGAATTGTAAATTATAATATGAATTAAATTGAATTGAATTGTGAAAAAACTGAACTGAACTAAACTGAACTGAACTGGTTAAAATTTGATCAGATGGAGCCCATCATTATTAGCATCCACCTGTTTTGGATGGGGCAGTCTGCCCGCGCTACAATCATCTTCAGGATGCCGTTGCCGCTGCCTCGCGCACGCTGGAGTAAGGAAGCGACTCTCTTGCGAATAATCGCTTGATAGCCGTCCGTGCGCGCCTCCGCGAACATCCCCGATGCGCTGCAAAAGCGAGGCAGCCGCATCAGCATCCTGAAGATATTGTTGTATTGGACTCGCAGTGAGCTGGCAGCCCGCCGGGTGTGGTTTATCCAGAGGCTGCTCGAGTAGAAGGACTGGCAGTAAGCCTTAAACAGAGTGATTTTCACTTCGCTCGAGCAGCGAGCGAAACGGCGTGCAAGCATGTTACCCCGAACTGCCAGCGCTCTGCGCTCCCTTTCAACGTCCTCATTATCTTTTAAATCTTCGGTGACAATGTGCCCCAAATATTTAAAACTTTTGACTACTTTTAGAGCCGCACCATTGAGCATTATAGGCGGAACATGGACCGGTCGAACTCTACCACTCTTAAATACGAGGACTTCGCTCTTTTTAGAGTTATACCTCAGTCCATGTTCAGCCGCATAAGCCTCACATATCTTTACTAGTTTACAAACAGATCCCACCGACGGTCCCAGCAGCACCATGTCATCTGCGTAACTCAGGTTATTTACCGCTACTCCGTCTACAAAACAACCTGTGTGGGTACTGCTGAGCTCGCCGATGAGATCATTAACATAGAGATTGAACAGCAGAGGAGATGTAATACCGCCCTGCCGCACACCGCACTCCATGCCGTATGAGGCAGACAACGCCCCCGCCCATCTCACCTGGTTTCGCTGGCAGTGATACCAGTTTTTCAGTAAGGAGACAATATCAGCTGGCACACCCGTCGCCCCCAGCCTGCACCAAAGCTTATTATACAGAACTGTATCAAAAGCCTTGGACAGGTCGAGGAAGCAGGCGTATACCGGTGTCTTCCTTTCCGTGTAGTACCTGACAGCCTGCTTAAGACACAAGATCGCGCTCTCCGTCGAGAGCCCAGCCCTAAAACCGAACTGAGCATCGTGAAGGTGGACGTGTCGCAGCATTACGTCATTAAGCAAGCTGTCCAGGACCTTTGCCATTATGGTCGCCAGTGAGATGGGCCGATAGTTGTTTTTGTCTGACGCATCTCCCGTTTTGCATTTCACAATCGGTACTACAACAGTTTTAGTCAGCTCTTCAGGTAAGTAACCATGACACAAACACAGATTGTAAAACATGGAGAGCACACGCGGCAGATGAACACCCGCATATCTCAGATGCTCAATGCTGAGACTATCATGCCCAGGAGATTTGCCGCGTTGCATAGTTTGAATAGTTTTTCGCACTTGTTTGGCTTTAAAACTTGTAATTCTCTCGTGCATGACAGTCCCAACACCGATCAACCCAGACACGCTAGAGTCCGATAACGGCTTCACTCTAAAGTGATCTTTGAAAAGATCAGCGATCATGCTATGATCACTAACATCATTCACACTCACAGGGAGGCCAGACTTTGCATTCATTTTGTTGGTTTGTTTCCAAAAGTGCTTAAAGTCTTTGGCCGAGTGATGAGAGGCAAGAATGTCCATTCTGATCTGTTCTTGTCTATCTTGACACCACTTAAGTTGTTTTTTAAAGGACTTCCTGCTCTCACACATAGCGTCATAAACTCTACCACTAATTGGCTTACCAGCTTCAATCCAGACCAAAAACTTCAGCCTGGCCTCCCTGTGGAAAGCTGCTACATGTTTATTCCATCCTACAACATAACCACCTCTCCTCCGCGTTCTCCCTCGCTCATAAGAAGATGCTGCGGCTTCTGTTAGGATAGTAACTATTTTAAAATACATATTATCCAATATATTTCTATGCTCTAAGTCATTACAAAGACCGTCACAACAATGGGAAAACTGTGCTGGAAAATCCACTTCCCTCAGTCGAGAGTTACATAACTTATGGTAATAATCAATCTGACTAGTGTTACGCTCTCCCCATACAACTTTATTAGTAAACGATGTCAAGTTCACATCTATCTTAACTTGTAGCTTGCCTAAGTTACATTCCATAAAAAGTGGGAAATGGTCAGACCACTGCACCCCGTACTCTACCCATAAGCGACCGACAGAGGGCAGCGCAGCGCCAGTCACGACACAGTGGTCCAACCACCTCGCACACCCGTGAGCCTCACTAACAAAAGTATAGGTACCCGATTCGGCGCCTAGCATATTCATGTCTGCACATGTCCAATTTTGTTCATTACAAAAATCTAGTAACTCATTACAAAACAGTTCTCTTGGGTGTGCATTAAAATCCCCCAATATGTAGATAGCGTCCGTGTCCCTAGCATCCTCAATGATTGAACTTATTTTACTTAAACATTGTGTAAAGTCCGGTAAATTCTCGTAACAGTCAGTAGGCATGTAAACACTAAATATCATCAAAGATCTATCACATAATCTGACATTTATGGCTGTCAAACGCACATCATCGCACTCCACTACACTTACTGATTGAAAGACACATTTTCTCCAGAGAAGCGCGACCCCGCCGTAGGGCCGTCCTCGTAGTAGTCCGGCAGACGTGTCGACCGCAGAAGTCCCAGTGCCACCGAACTCGTCAGCTATAGTTGTCAACATAGACAAATCATGCGGCAGCAACCAAGTCTCCTGCAGCGCGATAACATCCGCCTGCCCGCAGAGACTTCGAACACCCTCCATTGATCGCTTGAGCGATTTACAGTTAAACGAGACGAACTTACAGTAATTTGTGCTATCCATTATGAGTGCTATGAGATGGCCTCTCTTCAACAGGCACATGCGAGCGGTACTCATTCGGCAGGTTAACAAAACGCCTGAACGATATTCCTCTAGGCCAAAAACGAACATCGAGAAATGTTTGCACGATGTGTTTGCTAACAAAAAACTTGTAGGCGTTATAGTTTCGCTCCTTAGCCATTTTCATTTTTATCGGCGATACTGTCTCTCGGGTTTTCGCGAGAATGTATTCTGCAATGTCAGCCTCTGAAACATATTTGTGTACATTGGTAATAAAGAGCGGGATTTTAGTATCAGCGGCTTTAAATTTACTATTTTGCTCCAAAATGGCCTTTCCCTTACTCGTAGTAAATTTATTTCTCAGGCGCCTCCTCTGCACTAATTTCCATTCATCATCCCTTTCCGGTACATGCCATAAACCTCTTGCTCTTCCTATCTCAGCAAAAGAAAGTTTATTTTCAGAAGATAACTCCTTTATCTCTTTGCCATTCGTTTTTAGATTTAAACTCGTCACATCTTTACATTGAGACCCACACAGTAATGCGGGCCCTGGCTGCAACGGAGCTGACTCAGTCACAGCAGTGACCGAGGCGGCGGCGGCGGCGGCGGCTGCGCAGGACGAACCCAAGTGACTCACAAGCGGCCGCGCGCACTCGGGCGTACTGACTATGTCGCGCGCTGTGGCGCTAGCGGTGGAGCTAGCCGATTCAACGCGAGAGCGCTCCGAGCACGGTCGGGTCGGAGTGGGTTCAATGACCGACGGCAGCGGCGGCGGGGACAGTGAGGCCATAGAGGCGATTGCCATCGGCCCACTATTTAATAGATTTGCGCCGCGCGCGCGGGTAGACACAAAATGATCGTAGCGATGGTGAATAGGGGTATCAACTATCGAGTCATATCTGTTAGAGTGCAACTTAACTTCAAGATTATGTAGCTGTTCAGTAGTGACGTACGTGTTTTTTATACTCTCCATCTGCGCTTTCAGTAGGGTTATGTCCTTCAAAAGCGCCGAGCAATCCAAGTGATCAAAAAGCACAGGAGGCAAACGGTGCAAATCTTTAGCCACAAAAATCGGTATTGACTCGGGATCGAGACTTTTAAGAACTGTAATAATATCTTCTAAGTCTCTCTGTGTCTTTCCCTCGCTTTTCTTCTTCCGCATTATCTTTCGTATATCTGTAGTGATCGAGTCGAACAGAAGATTTTTCGACTTCTCCACCTCTTCCATTTTAAAAGCTGATAAACAAATGCGCACCAAACTTTCTTCGTCCATAACATCAATTTTATTCGTAATAAACGCCAACACTTCATTAATAACTAAATTGCAACTTGCACATTTAACTGTGCTCGACGTCATGATTACGATCGAAATAATACGCGACCGACTCTGTACACGACCGCTCAGTAGCGACGCGACTCGTCACTGATGCTATTAGAGATAAATAAGGCTGACAGCTAGATTTTTGGTGGAAACTCTTATCTGTCATACACAGCTTCCAATTTGTTCTCTCTGGAAGATATGATGTGTTTCTCCGCTGTGGTGACGCTTCACTCGCTCGGTCAATTTTAACGGAATTTACGTAATAGATTCACGGGGCCCCCTAGTTTCTGCCAGATGACCAACCGATAACCATTTTTTTCCCAATAACCAAACTATATTACTGACTTTATATGCATAATAATTTTATAAACCGTGTATAAAATATTAAAAACACAAATGGAACAGTTGAACTATCTAAAACCAGTACAAAATATCTAAAGATAGCTCAACTGATCCCAATCACTTGGATCCCTAAAAAGCAGTTTTTATTGAATATCTCTTAAAATATAGTTATTTTTACACTTGAATAAGCCCTCGGAATTTTTTAACCAATAATAATGTACCATTTTAATAAACAATCGAATCTAGGCAAAGGTTTTTTTTTCTATTGATAAAATATTGGCCTTTATTGTTTCTGGTACAGTGATCCCTCTGAATGTACTGTATCCATGCATATTTTTAATTTAAATAAATAAAATAAATAAATAATGCTGGACAGTTGACACAACATTATCTAGCCCCAAGCCAAGCAGAGCTTATGATATGCTATTCGATTTACAATTTTATGCAGCTTGTTTTATGAGTACTAGATAACTGATATACTTAATACGATATATAACATAGATAGATATTTTTTATTATGCATTAAAAATACCCAGAACACCCTGAACAAATATCTGCAGATCGTACAAATATTTGTTCCACGGCGGAAATCGAACCAGGCGACCCTTCGAGTGCGACCATGCGGCATTTTTCTTACGTTCAACAAACAACATCGAATTTTTTGTTATTATATTAAGTATCTTGTAGAAAAGATAGCGAGAACATTATTTAATTATTGATATTGCTAGATATGGCTTTTCTAAGTACCCTCATTATTGTCGGTTACGTCAGTCCTTATCACCCGTAACGGAGCTTATTGCCTAAATAGCTTTATCATGTTACCGATAATGATACTTAACATTTGGATAATAACGATTTATTTGAGTCTGAAAACCATATTCATTTTACGAAACACTTAACAAGTTAATAATTCAAGTATCCCGTGTACTTGAATTATTCAGTATACGGGAATATCACCGTATCATTGAATTCAGCATCAGTACAGTCTTTAGGCACAGTTTTTTGTATGGATAAGTGCGTGGGATCTTTCAGAGAAGTAGCAACTATACTAAGCCAACTAAATTGTGCTTTTTATTTAATTTATCTTTTTGTTTTTTGATTGATCATCTCCATTTTTAACCCCCGACGCAAAAACGACGGGGTGTAAGTTTGACGTGTCTGTGTGTGTGTGTGTCTGTCTGTCTGTCGCCTCGTAGCTCCCGAACGGATGAACCTATTTCGATTTTTGTTTGTTTGCAAGGTGGATTTGTCGGGATTGTTCTTAGCTATGTTTGATCAAAATCGGTTCAGCCGTTTCATTGCGTTGAGGTTATTTTTAATTTTTACAAAATTAATTACTTGTTATTTAATTTACCTTTTTGTTTTTTGATTGATCATCTCCATTTTTAACCTCCGACGCAAAAACGACGGGGTGTTATAAGTTGTGTCTGTGTGTGTGTGTGTCTGTCTGTGGCATCGTAGCTCCCGAACGCATGAACCGATTTAGTTTTTGTTTTTTTGTTTGAAAGGTGAATTTGTCGAGAGTGTTCTTAGCTATGTTTGATCAAAATCGGTTCAGCCGTTTCATTGCGTTGAGGGTTTTTTAAACTTTTACAAAATTAATTACATGTGTTTAGTTGCTTTACTTTCTGTTTTTTTTTCTGTTTTTGTATATGTGCTAAATAAACTTTTTTTCTTTCATTCTTTAGACGTTCACTGCTGGACCAAACCCTCATAGAATTCAATGGGGGGGGGGGGATTTGCCATAATCATCACGCTTGGCAGGCAGATTTGTGATCGCAGTATTGGACTCAGGTAGATGCTGCTGCCCATCCCCTGGTGTAATCCCTTAGTTGGCTTTAACGTAATCCACGAGAGGAGACGGTGGGGTCTATTCTTATGTCTATTCTACCGTATGATGTAGTAAAAATACGTGCTGTCAACTAAGTAGTTAACTATGTAGTATCTACTTCTACTTCTTCTTTGGTTCGTCATTGTTATGTTCTTTGATATACATACATTTATTTACAGAAAATACAACTTATACAAGTCGGTATATACAAAATTAAAAAAATACAAATTAAACAGTTTTGCTACCTGAAGACCGCTGCTAACAATCTAAAGGTAGCTCAACCAATCTAAATCACTGGTACCTTTTGTTCTTTGATATAACTATGATAGTTCTAACAAAACTACAAAGAACATGTCGAACCTTACTTTCCGTGTCCATCTCTCCATCCGGTTCTACTCAAAATAACGACGTCGGTCCAGGATAGACGACTCAATTCTATAAATGGGCTTCCGATCATACCTCGCATACCCCACATCGAGCCCTTTGATACGTAGACCTTTCATGGACAGATCAACAATCGCGTGGAAGCCTTTGTCTGGTTCACCTCTAATATACGTGCTTGCCGTGAAACCATACAGTAATTGGACTCTATTTGTTAGTACTTATTTTGTTTTTTTCTTTATAATTGGCGCCGCACGGCTTGTGCATTTGCCATTTTCAAGTAGGTATCTGTATTTTCACTATATTGTATTTTCAATATATTTTGCAACGTTACACTCCTTCCAAGTCGTCAAAGTCACAGTCGAGTCATGTTTTAGTAAAACGGTGGCCAATTTTACTATAACTTTGGTAGACAATTTCCACCAATTTCAAAAGTCACGCAATTCACTTCCATTTCATTTCACTACACTTGTGCTTTTTAAACGAGCTACATTAGTTAAAATAACACAAAATAACTCAAGAAAACACTAGGAAAAGAAATAAAATAAAAGTAGACAACGTCTCTTTTCGAAAATGGCGGGAAGAGTCCTTGTTAGTCCTTGTACTCTAACATTCCGTAGCACACTCGAGTGACGTAGGAATAGCAAATCTTAAGCGGGTGATCCATTGGCGAGTAAAACCGCTGGTAGGCCAGCGAGCCTGCGAGCCAGAGGTATAGGCCGTCAATGGAGCACCTACAAAACCGCGGTTTTAAATACCGCGGTTTGGCTCGTTGGCTCTTCGTGCATGCTTCAAATCCTGAGACTGCGGTATAATAACCGGTATAATAAACTGCTTGGTATGCCAATGGATCACCAACGCGAGTCGACAACCCAACGAGCCAACAGTTTGTACCGTTAACTTGCTGGCTCGCCAATGAAATAGCCATAATAAGCAGGGCCACACTAGTATCATCTTGAATTTCAAAATCAGGCGTATGGTAACGAGTATTCGTATCCTAAGTGTGGACGCCCATTTCAACCATATCGTATCTCTCACCGTGTCATGCCAAAAACCAAGGCCACACTTACGATACTGGGTCTTGTCAGCGTGTCACCAACGCATGTCGTCATGCGTAGACGCCAATTTTTCTCACGATCCTCGTATACAAATCTCCCGTTCCTTGTATGTTTTCATTCAGTCAACAACTCACATTCAGCCCATACAATTCAGTCATGTATCGGCATTGCGTATCTCCTTCGAAGATGGGAAAAACCGCCTCGAGATGGATCGCAGTGTATCATGTATCAAATGACATGTACGTATCGTGACACAGTATCAAAATGCGTCCATACTACGATCATTCTGCCGATCATCATACACTTATCTCAGATACGCGGTATGTAGGGATCGGGGTGTATCAAGCTACAGCGTGTAACATGATCGCGTATCATTTTGCGCGTACTAGTGAAAATGATAAACGTCGATGCTACGCTTCGGAGATCTGAAAATTTTACTAGTGTGGACCCAGCTTTATGTTACTTCTTGTAACAGTCATGACCATTAAATTATTCGGTAATGCACAAGCCAGAAAATTAAAATGTGCAATACCACAAGGAAGCGTTCTAGGTTGCGTACTTTTTCTTATTTATATAAATGATTTGCCAAAAATATTTAATAATGATACAACGTTACCTATATTATTCGCGGATGATGTCTCAATATTAGTAAAATGCGAGAAAAACGAAAAGACGGATTCAATATTAAAGAGTACATTACAGACCGTAACAAATTGGCTTCAAGACCACAACCTGGAAATGAACTGCAGTAAAACTAAAGTAATGCAGTTTAAAACATACAATAGTCCAACCATTCCATTAAAAATAGATTTTCAAAACACTGCTTTAGAAAAAGTTGACACATTCAGCTTACTGGGTTTAAACATAGATACTCACCTCAACTGGAAGACTCACATAGAACACATACAAATTAAACTATCCAAGTTTACATATGCCCTTTTTCAAATTAAACACAGTACGAACACTGAGACTGCATTATCAGCGTATTATGCGTATGCGTATTCGTGGCTAAGATACGGTATAATGCTATGGGGAAATAGTGTAAATGTGAAAGACCTATTCATTACACAAAAGAAATGTGTTAGAATCATAGCCCAGATTGATAACATGCAAAGCTGTAAACCTCATTTCATAAAATTTCATCTTCTGACGCTACCTTCAATTTACATTATGGACATTTGCATTTTCGTTTATAAAAATAATAACCATTTCACCAAAATAAACGAAACACATAACAGAAACACTCGTCACAAAGACAGACTTTTTCTGCCATATTCTAGAATAAGTATGCTAAACAAAAGTCCTTATTATATGGCAGTAAAAATTTTTAACAAGCTACCAATTAATATAAAAAATGAAACTAAAATAAGGTTGTTTATTGGAAAGCTAATAACATTCCTTATTCAAAGGTGTTTCTATACTGTTGACGAATATTTAATAGAATAAAAACGACCATTTGCCAACTTTAGCTACCTAAATTACCTTTTATACCTATTCTTAAATTTCCAAATTGATGAATGTACCTAATAACTCTGTAATGTTAGTAACTTTGGATGTTTTATTTGTTGTATTAGTTAACATTTTAGTAGTTAGTTGTTTTACCTATAGGTAAAACAAAGGTAAACTAGATATACTTAGTAAACTAAGTAGCAGTTTACGCCCTCGAAAAATTTGCGATGCCTGCAGAGGGCAAATAAGTCATAAGTGCTCACTATTTTATAAGACCAAATTGTAACACTTATTTATGCAAATAAATATCTTGTATCTTGTATCTTGTATCTAGCCATACCACGCCAAAAAAAAAAAAAAAAAGTATTCGGTGTGTGGGATGTGTTATAGTTACGGTACCTATTGGTTAGCAGCTAGGTTGAGCTTCAAACGAGGTGTAAAGGTCGTAACAATCCGTTTATTGCAGTAAGTAGCTGGGTCACAAATTAGCCAGCTTAATGGCATACAAGGTTATTCACAACACAAGCACACAAGATAATAGTTAGAAGGTTGAAATAGGTACGAACACGGTAGAGCGCTAAGCTCAGATATGGTTCCTAAAGGTTACGGGAATCGAAAGGCAATTCGAGGACCGCGCGCGAATGACACAGGTTTTGTATCTCCTGGTTGTCTATCGACTGACCGCCTCGGCGCGTGTGTCCCGCGCCGTGAAGTTAGCACGGGTCCGGTGCATCGCCGGAATGTCGTAGGTAGTGCAGGCTGCCGCTGCATACTACTGGTTTCGCCCGACTATGCTTGTGTATATATTATATTTAAAGTATTCTTGGAATATTCTATATGTAGGTGAATTTAGATTACAGAGTACATAGTCTCCTACATCACTCCCTCCCAGAGGCCGTGTCTACGGTCGATAATAGTCTGGGAAATGGACACGTCTTCCCGATCTTGTTGTCCGTGTGGTGTCTTGTGGATGATGTGTATCTTGTGGTTGAGGAGGGCGGTCTGTAGGTAGTACTTTTTGTTTATTAGGCGAGGCTGTGTCGTCAGACAGTATGTAGGCTGGCTTCAGGCGATCTACCGATACTGTGACGTCTCTGCCTTTTGCACGGATCTTGAAGAATTTTGTGTCCCGTTTTAAGACTTCGTGAGGCCCAGTGTAAGCGGGCTGAAGTGAACCACGTAGCGCATCTTCCCTAAGGAATACGTGGCTGCATGTGGCAAGGTCTTTAAATACGAAGGTCTTGTTAGTGGAGTGGTGTTGGGTTGGAATGGGACGAAGGTTTTCAGCGAAGGAATTCAAACGTGCTGTGAAATCGGAGATGTCAGTAGTATTGTACGCAACGCTGTGATCAAAGAATTCGCCCGGAAGTCGGAGAGGTTCTCCGTACACTAGTTCAGCGGACGAAGCCTGTAAGTCCTCTTTGTAGGCACTTCTTATCCCGAGTAGCACGAGCGGTAGCGTCTCGGTCCAGTTTGGATCAGCATGGCAGGTTATGGCCGCTTTCAGTTGCCGGTGAAATCGCTCGACCAAACCGTTGCACTGAGGGTGATAAGCGGTCGTTCTTCGGTGTTGAAAACCGATGAACTTAGACAACTGCTGGAATAGTGCCGATTCAAATTGTCTGCCTTGGTCGGTAACAATATCGGTAGGACAGCCGAATCGGGATACCCAACATGTTAAGAATGCTCTGGCCACTGTTTCTGCTGTAATATCGGTTATAGGGACAGCTTCAGGCCATCTTGTGAAGCGATCAACCGCTGTCAAGCAGTACCGATAGTTGCTTGAAGGAGGCATAGGTCCGATCAGGTCTATATGTACATATTTGAAACGTGCGGATGGTAAGTCGAGTGTGCCCAATGGTGATGAGACATGGCGTGTAACCTTTGTGCGCTGGCAGGTCAAACATGCCTTAGACCATTCACGGCACTCCTTACGCATGCGGGGCCAAACAAAACGTTGTGCAATGAGCTGGGCGGTGGCATTGGCACCTGGATGGCTTAGTGAGTGTAGACAATTAAAGACCTGCTGACGAAGAGTTTTAGGGACGAATGGCCTGGGATTAGGTGAACTGACGTCGCAATACAATTTAATGCTACTTCCGGGGAGATTCATTTTAGTCAAACGGAGTGATGTTTCTTCGCTTCCTTGGATGTAATCAGCGAGCTCGGGGTCAGTAGCTTGTGATTTGGCCAGGGCTTCTAGGTCAACCGGCGCCTGAAGTTCTTCGATGCGGGAAAGTGTGTCCGCGACAACGTTGCTGCTGCCCGAGATGTGCTGTATGTCGGTTGTAAATTGCGAGATTAGGTCGAGGTGTCTGTACTGACGAGGTGAGCAGCTACTCTTCCGTTCGTGGAATGCATAGCAGAGCGGTTTGTGGTCAGTATATACTGTGAAATGAGTTGCCTCTAACATAAAGCGAAAATACTTAATGCTCTCGTAGATAGCTAACAGCTCGCGATCATACGGAGAGTATTTTATTTGAGGTGGACTTAATTTGCGGGAGAAGAACGCCAGGGGCTGCCAAGCTCCGTCCTTGAGCTGCTGTAAGACCGCACCTATGGCCGTATCTGAGGCGTCAGTGACCAGTCCTAATTTAGCTAGGGAGTCGGGATGGGCGAGAAGAGTTGCCGTGCAAAGGCTCTTTTTGCAGGCCTCGAAAGCTTCTTGTGATTTTCCTTGTATTTCGACCGGGTGAGAAGCTTTGACGGATCCGGTGAGAAGGGCATTTAAGGGGGCTTGAATTTGGGCTGCAGTGGGTATAAACCGCCTGTAGAAATTTATCATGCCCAGGAAGCGTCTGAGCTCCCGGACTGTTTTTGGGACGGGGAAGTCTGAAATGGCTTGTACCTTGTCGTCCAGAGGTTTAGTGCCCGTTTCAGAGATGCTGTAGCCCAGAAAAGTGACCTCGGGTACTCCAAAAACACACTTTGCAGTGTTGACGAGTACACCGTAGTCTCTCATACGGGCGAAGATTTGGTGCAAATGGTCTTCGTGCTGTTCTCTGGTCCTGGAAGATACTAAAAAGTCATCCAAGTATGGATACACAAAGTCTAGGCCTCTAGTCATCTCGTCCACAAACCTCTGAAATGTTTGCCCGGCGTTGCGTAGTCCAAAACTCATAGTTGGGAATTCGTAGAGCCCGAAAGGAGTCGTTATGGCCGTTTTGGGTATGTCGTCTTCAGCCACAGGGATCTGATTGTAAGCCTTGACCAGATCTATAGTGGAGAAAAATTTACAACCGGACAAGTAGTGGGAAAAGTCATGAATGTGGCGAATTGGGTATTTGTCAGGTATTGTTCTGGCATTGAGCAACCTGTAGTCGCCACACGGACGCCAGCTATTATCCTTTTTGGGTGCGAGATGGAGAGGAGACGACCAAGGGCTATCAGACGGACGAGCTGTGCCATTGGCTAGCATTGCCTCGAATTCTTGTTTGGCTATTTTGAATTTGTCGGGAGCTAGCCTACGGGGTGAACAAGATACCGGGGGGCCTGGTGTGGTTTGAATGTGGTGTTTTGTGTGGTGTTTAACAATACCCGGAGTGCCAGCTGGACGTGTAATTTCTGGGTATTGAGCTAATATGGCGTGATAACTATCGCTACCACAAGATGAAACCTTCACGCTTAAAACTAGGCTATCAGATTCCACAACAGAGGCTACGGTGCTGATATTGGTAAGGCTATCGATGAGCCTTTGATTGCTGATATCGACGATGAGGCGGTAGTGTGAGAGGAAGTCTACCCCGATGATAGCTTTTGTGACGTCCGCGACGACAAAACGCCAAGGAAAGGCACGGCGTAAGCCTAAATTTAAGTTAAGAGTTAAGTAGCCATAGGTGTCGATAGCGGTACCATTAGCAGCGCTTAGTTGATAGGATGTTTTACTTCGGCGTTGCTCATGAAACGCAGATACGGGATAAACACAAATGTCACTGCCAGTGTCAACTAAAAACTGTTCTTTGGTTTCACGATCGGTGATAAAGAGGCGACCCGTTGAGTTTCGGCAATCGTTAGTCGCCATTATTGACTGCCCGGGGCGTTTCCCGCTTTGTAGTCGCATGGCTTTAGGCATTTCCGTGCTTCAGTACCAAAATTGGAGTGGTACCAGCAGACTGGGAATCTACGGTAGCAGGAGTCAGATCTGTGCGATGGTGATCGGCTGCGATTTCCTTGTCCTCGGTCCCGGGAACGCGACCTATGACCGGCCTGGGCCGTCAGGGCGCTAACTTGTCTGGTTAGTTCAGCGACCTGTCGAGTCAACTCGTCAATCGGTGATGACGATGAGGTTGCGGCGACTTGGCGCGTGGATGGCACGATGTCGTTGATTCGGTCGGCTAGTTCCGCCAGTGCTCCCATGGTCAGCGAGGTCTGGGACGCGACGATCGGCTGTATTCCTGCAGGTAGGCGGCTGGTCCAGATTGTCTTTATGAAATCCTCGGGTACTTTTGGTCCTGCCAAATGTTGGAGGTGTCGTAGAAATTGTGAGGGCTTGCGGCTTCCGAGCTCCTCGTGCATCAATAGTTGCTTGACTTGATTTTCCCGGGAGGCCGATAATCGCTTAATTAATTCTGCTTTTAATCGGTTATAATCGGGGGGTCCTACGAGGATGTCCTCAACTTCTGTTGCGTATTGCCGGTCCAGGTTTCCGAGTATGTGATAGAATTTGGTTGTATCGTCGTCGATTTTGTAGATGGCGAAAATGCCTTCTATCTGGGCGAACCAAATTGCCGGTTTTTCTGGCCAAAATGGTGGTATTTTTATGTGGTGAACCGAAGTCTGAGGCGAATGCGGTGAGCTTGCAGTCGGTATCGGATCGTTATCGGTCATTTCGGCACGTCGACGCGGATTGGTGTTCACCTTCGAATTGTCTGTATTGCTTTCGCTGTCACTGTTCATTTATTTTTATATATATATATGGCGTGTACAATGGGGTCACCAGTTGTGGGATGTGTTATAGTTACGGTACCTATTGGTTAGCAGCTAGGTTGAGCTTCAAACGAGGTGTAAAGGTCGTAACAATCCGTTTATTGCAGTAAGTAGCTGGGTCACAAATTAGCCAGCTTAATGGCATACAAGGTTATTCACAACACAAGCACACAAGATAATAGTTAGAAGGTTGAAATAGGTACGAACACGGTAGAGCGCTAAGCTCAGATATGGTTCCTAAAGGTTACGGGAATCGAAAGGCAATTCGAGGACCGCGCGCGAATGACACAGGTTTTGTATCTCCTGGTTGTCTATCGACTGACCGCCTCGGCGCGTGTGTCCCGCGCCGTGAAGTTAGCACGGGTCCGGTGCATCGCCGGAATGTCGTAGGTAGTGCAGGCTGCCGCTGCATACTACTGGTTTCGCCTGACTATGCTTGTGTATATATTATATTTAAAGTATTCTTGGAATATTCTATATGTAGGTGAATTTAGATTACAGAGTACATAGTCTCCTACAGTGTTTGTATATACCAAACAAATAACACAACGATAACACAAAATTATCGAGATTTGTTTACTGCATGTAAACTTTCGGGTCTGC
The DNA here is from genome assembly GCA_932527175.1 of Operophtera brumata. NCBI lineage: Eukaryota > Metazoa > Arthropoda > Insecta > Lepidoptera > Geometridae > Operophtera > Operophtera brumata. Next base: position 15,818,931 of record OW052238.1, on the reverse strand, counting down.
AAGCTATATGGCCTTCCCATTGCCGCTTTAACTTGCTACTAAGTAATATTACCATACGAGTACGTAAAGCTTGTTATAAAGTGTAGAGTTTGTTAGTAGTACGGCTTTTTTGTGATGGAGTTCGTCCGGGGAAGTACTACCACCATACCTATTTCTCTCGCCAAGCAGTAGTGCTCGTAGTTCTGTGTTCCGTTTTGAAGGGTATATTATGGGTGCCAGTGAAATTACAGGTACATGAGACATTTCATCTTTGTGTCTCAGGGTGGCGGGCGCAATGCAATGCCACATAGGGTGCGTCCTAGGTGAGCGTGACCTATGAGGTAAATGCACTGTTTAAGGCAGAGGTTACCGTTCAACATCAGGTGGGCCATCTACTTGTTCTGTTATACACGTAGTTAAAAAAAAAATGTTACGTCTAGTGGTTGATTATATCTTGAGTCGCCATTGATATTCTCGTACTCAGGAGAACCCCTCCCTATAAAAGGCTGACCTCTGGGTATATTAAATATTTATTTTGATGGTCTGATGTGTAACATGTGGCAAGGGATACCGGAGTTTAATATCTAACCAATTTGGTTTGTGGTTGCTATTCAAGTGAAAATGGGTTGCGGACAAAAATGTTTCCCAGGTGACCGTAATTTATCGCCCTTATTTTACAGATTAGATTTGTTTTCCCGTTTTATTCAGTATCTAACTATTGAACTAGTGAAACGCAAACTCAGTAATTTTTTTTTTTTTAACTTTGTTTGTTTGACCACGACCTCACCTGTTGGTAAGTGACGGTGTGGCCAAAGATGGAGCACAAACGTCTAGAATTCACCTATTCACTCTAGCCTTGAAGAGACCCAGATTATAGTTTTCAGGAAAGACAGACGACGGTAGTGTATTCCACTCCCTAGCAGTTCGCATTATAAAGGTAGAACTGAAACGTTTTGTGCGAATAGAAGGTATACTAATGAGGTAAGGATGGTACTGAGCCGCACGCCTGCACGTATATAAGGTATGTTCGTGTGTTTGTCCAACGATAACTGCAGAACCGTTGGTCCTATCTTGATGAAACTTGGTATGTAGGTAGGTTATGTGAATATAATTTTTAAGTTCGAATATGAGCTTGATCGTTACATGGGTTTTTGATCTACGGGGGTCCACGTGAGGCCACATTTGGGGTGAACTGTTCCTATGTGTTTGTTTAGGTAAATGTTAAAAAGAAGGTGTGACGTATAGTTTATTACGTCATCCGTCATATAGCGGTGACCTCTATCGATAGATAAAAAATACTTTATTGCACGAGATAGCAAGTAATTAACAATGTCAAAATTAAAAAAAACCCTCATCGTAATGAAACGGCTGAACCGATTTTAATCAGACTTAGCTAAGAACACACCAGACAAACTCACCTTACAAACAAAAAAAAACGAAATCGGTTCATCCGTTCGGGAGCTACGATGGGACAGACAAACACACACACACACACACACACACACACACACACAGACACGTCAAACTTATAACACCCCGTCGTTTTTGCATCGGGGGTTAAAAACAAGCATAGCCAACTTTAATGCTAAATAACATTATCTTCCAGTCGTGGTTTTAGTATTTTTTTCGATTGCTTTATTGAATAAATAAAGGTCGAGATGAAATGCTTACATAACCGCTATCTTTTGAAACTATGTCTTATTAAGTGGATGTTTCCGGAGTCGTGTTGCAGGACAAAGGTTCTAAAATGATCGGCAATTTAGTCGAAGTCGGATGGACTGAAGACGAAAACAATCGTTTAGAAAGAAAAACTTGTAGGGATCATCGCTTCCTTAAGTTTCGCAGGCAGCATTTTTCAACGATCAAATCCATGATGGCCATCTTTTGCTGTTTCTATTGTATATATCATGGTAGCCTAACGGTTCAATAGTGCAACTCAGAATCCAACGATACCGGGTTCGATCCTAGGCTCCGCACCAATGACTTTTCTAAGTTATGTGTGGATTTCCATCGCTCTGTGCTTCGGAGGGCACGTTACGCTGTCGGTCCCGGCTGTTATTGATTAATAGCAGTCGATAAGCCATGTCAGAGGCCCTCGGGCGGCTTGACAAACTCTGACACCAGAGGCCAGCACTTACCTCATACGAAAAGAAGAAGAAAGTTTAGTTTACGCTGTAGCTTGAATATTACCGCGTATACCTTGTAATATTATTTATTCTGTGATATTCCTTAGGATTACCTCGTATGAAATTGTTGGCGAATTCTCGTTGAAATTCCAAAAGTGGCTTAGCGCAGGTAATTTGTGAAACGCTCAACGTTCCGCAGGTATCAGATGCCCCAGATTGACCTTTTTGTCACCGGAACATAGATAACCAAAAGCGGACGTTAGAAGCATGAATGTAGTGAAGCTACCATAAGAAATTCACGCATAGGAGCTTACATACACCACTTTTTTTAAATGTCTATGAATCTTATATACAAACTAGCAAGCGGCCCACCTGAAGTAAAATGGTCACCGTCGCCGGCAACACTGGAGGCATTGTCGAGATGCGTTGCCTACCCTCACAGACTAATAGGATACTACGCATCCTACCCTGAAGAAATTACATTGTTCTTGAAGCGGCACATAGCCACAAGTTTTTTTTTTATATTTTATACTACTTACAATGACGTAACAAGCAGATGGCCCACCTGATGATAAGCGGTACCCTCTGCCTATGAACAGTGTAATATCACACAGGTCACGTCCACCTAGGACGCGCCCTATGTGGCATTGCACTGCGACCGCCACCCTGAGACATAAAGATGAAGTCTCATGTGCCTGTAATTTCACCGGCAACCATACCCTTCAAACCGGAACACAGCAATGCGAGCACTACTGCTTTGCGGCAGAAATAGGTATGGTGATAGTACTTCCCCGGACGAACTCTTTCACAAAAAAGCTCTACTACTACTAAAACCAAGCGGGAAAGCCTCTAATGGTAGATCTTTTTTTTTTTGCTTCGCAAGCTAAACCAAAAACGTGTCGTCTTATACTGTTGGCGAAGTAATTCAGAGTGTTATCCGATTTACAGCCCTCGTTACTCTTAACGACCTGTTTATTTGTCGACATTCGGCCGGAATTGAGCCGATGACGAAAGCGAGGTCTGAGCACGTCCCTTTCTACCTATGGTTTTAACGACTGTGTATTTAGGTACATACCTGGGTGAAAATAGCTTCGTAGAGAAACCTGTGCTCTATCTACAATGCAAGCTCTATACCAAGAAAGAGTTAATACTTCGTAACTGCGCTGTACTAATATACTTAAATTGCATGATGAATACCTATCTATCTACTATAATAATACTCGTAATTAATGAGGTATAGTTTTGTTTGTGATAATACTATTAAAACTTCCGTGAGTAATATTCATAATTGAAAAAACCGGTAATAACTCACGTAGGTACTTGTTACGAGTCAAACACCCGACTCGAGTTTCTGGGACTTAATACCCCCTTCCTCAAGGAGTATACGCGACGGCTTCCTGGCGATAACTGGGGGCGCGCGCCCGGAGCTCACGACTAGTAGGTACCGGAACTTCGGCAACGCTCGCACTCCCATCATCACCCGTTAAGTCCCAGAAACTCGAGTCGGGTGTTTGACTCGGAACATGTACCTACGTGAGTTATTACCGGTTTTTTCAATTTTGTTTGTGAGTTTGTATGTAGGGGGTAATCTCCGGAACTATTAAAATTAATTAAAATTATTTTACAAACAGGAAGGTACATTATCCTAGAGTGCTTTATACTATGTTTTATTAGCTTGAGCCCGCGGATACGCTCGCGTTTAGTGTAGTTGCACTCAATTCAACTAAACGGATTTTGATGATAAACCATGGCAAATAACCGTGGTTTCGTAAAACGAAGAATAATTCCTCCATCGAAACTAGTTCTGTGCAAGAAAAAATAATTACTTCAACGAAACCGGTTACGAAACTACGGTTTCGTAGGCGGCCTATTTGATGTATGGATGTTGGATGGATGTTGGGGGACTGCTTTTTCTCCCGATACCATGCTCCGCGGGCTAACTTACACAGCACACGGCTAACAGGCACAGCGTTACTTCTTTAGTCTGTCAGCAAAGCTAACGTTTTATGAAAAAAAACATTTTATAAAGACTATGATTATAAGAACGATGTAGCAGAAAATGATGCGTTACGCCTATTTTCACCATTCTTAATTTGTGTGTTTTTTTTGGTTTTGGTGTGTCCGGCCTAAGAATAGACCCCCCGTCTCCTCCCGTGGATGACGTAAAAGCCGACAAGGCGAATACCCGAATACTGCGATCACCAATCCGCCTGCCAAGATGGGTGATTGTGACAAATCCGCCCATTGGGAATAAGGGAAGCCACGTCAAGCAGTGGACGTGGTAAGGCTGCTGCTGATGATCATCATGATGATGATGATGTTGATGATGATGATAATGATGATACTTATAGTGAAAGTCAACATCATACTCCTAAAAGCAGTAATACCCGTATACCTTCGATACGATACAACCAAGCCATCTTCTTTAATAAAGAGAAACAGAACTTTTTGATGATCCATAAAAAGAGAAAAGTATGGAAACTTGAGATTCGTTTCATTTAAAATTTTATTAGGATCGTAAAATTCCAGATTCACAGCATCCCTCCCTCGATAGCCGCAAGGTGAGGGCTGCAAGTGCCCTTATACCACTTAGATATACCAGGGGTGGTTAGGGTGCCTGCACTCAAGACTTCCGTCGCATGTGCGACTTTGTTGGTTATAGGGGATCGACTCACATTGCTTGAGGGGCTTATAAAACATGACACAGAAGATTTGTAAGATTAAAGTATCTAGGGTTTGTGCTCTATCAATAGCAGGCTTGAGTGGGGTAGAAGTCATGTAGGCTTTTGAACCATGGGCCTAATCGACCTGTCTATTTATGAAAAAGTGGCTATCACATGTTGCCGTGTAGACAATATGCTAAGTACGAAAAATATTTGAGGAAAACTATTTAAAAGTTAAGGCTGTCAGAAAAAAACTATAGCTAGCCAATAACTGTAAATGTTTTCTCGATAGAAAAAAAAACATAAAAATACCTCTATCTTTTAGCTAGGATTCGATTGTTTATTAAATTTTGCATATTATTGGGTAAAAATTAGATAAATAAAATAAATACAACAAAGCCAAGAGTTTACTGTAATGGTTTAGTTTTATCTATATTTTACGATACTCGTATATTCAATAAAAACGGCTTTTTCAAGCGGCGCGATGCCTTTTCTTTGTATAAAGATTTCTGCCTGGTGTTGGCGCAGCCAACACAGTGTTACGAGGTTACTGTTAATACGAGGTTAGATTTTTGTAGAGAAATTTAAGTACGCAAAGTGTACGCATACACTTTGTGTAAAACTTCTTACAAACTCCGTGTTAAAAACACCAAACATCCGTTTCATTGAAGACTTCAGAGATTTTTATCTGGTAATAGTAAGGCTGCTTTGTCCAGATGATCGTCTTCAAATAGATGGATATGCTTTATCTAATGGCACCAATAATGTTTAGAAACGATAAATTAGTTACCAAATAAACATTTAAAATAGTGTTAGTGAAGGAACACACCTGTTGTTTGTGTAACATTGTTGCGTATTTATAACTGCCCATTAATGCTCATGTAATGTCAGCGCGAGTGTTATCTGTCTGTCTGTTTGTTTGCTTTATCATCACTGAGTGAATTATTGGTGGGGCAGCTTATTTGTCTATGGTTTTTGTGTTGTGACTTATACCTACAGTTTGTTTTTTACGATGTATCTTTTGACAGGTGAATTTCTGAAATATGTAGTGGCATTCCCGTTTTCCTAAAAGCTTTTGACAAACTTCCTTATGTAGTGTTTATATTAGTGACAACTTGACTGGTTCAAGTGGTTTAAGTTTAAGTTATAATATTTATTATTGATTATTGTGAACCGTTTGTGCCTTAATAACAATTAAATAAGATAATAATGAAATGATTAAAATATTTTCACTACGCTTGTACTTATCCGTTTACTTTTTTAATTATCCGTGAAAGTTGCCATATTGTTTTCTCAGTGAAAGTTCATTTGTTTTAAATACTAACACAATAAATGAGGCTAGTACCTAATTTGGGTTATTTTTTTCAATGTCGTGGCTATATCCTTGCTGTAACCCCGTCGTCTCCTCACTCTATGCTGTCAAATATATGATATTTATGTACCCCCGTGTCTCGTGTAAAAAGTTCAAAGCTCACATGTGTGCGCAGATGTTTTATATTATTCCAGCGATTGAAATATGAACACAAATAATGATTAAAAACAGGAAATTTTACACAATTTTTTGTGCTATAACTTCCCCCATTACAATCTGCAGTTCGATTTTTAAAATAATTTATCAAAATAAATTTTAAAAGAACATTGATCAAGAATGTGATGAGAGTGAATGAAGCAAAAGAGGTGTGTCAGGATCGTAGCAAGTGGAAATCCGTGGTCTCTGCCTACTCCTCCGGGAAACAGGCGTGAGTTAATGTATGTATGTATTTATCAAAGTAAGGAAAATACACTACAAATTAACTAATACTTCGCCCCGAACTGAGACCTCGTCTATCATAACGGATTCTTTACCGAGTAAGCTCGCATACCGTCTTGCCAATCGTATTGGTATCACCTATATCATATTGAGTAGTACTCGTAGAAGCAGTTTTTTTGTATTAGAACTAATAGTAGGACTAGTTGGTCCGTCCCCAAAATTTAATGCCGATTGGACCAACAACGGTTCGAAGATTATCATCGATCAAACTCTCATCAAACCTTATTCCATATAGTACATACGAAAGCAGAACCCTCGAGTTAACACTAAGAGTTCATTAATTTCCCAAGCCCTATAGTTAATCGTCCTTCGTTTGCCCGCTTGCTTTCCTCCATATCCCGAACCCCAACAACCTCCAATGCCAATGAAACAGAAAAAAATGGGCCGTTTTATCTGCCGCTTCCTTTTGTTTATGTTTTGAAAAAAACTATTTAAAAGATTTTTTCTTTTTTACAGGACAAGAAACATGGAGTCCTCCCTACACGCCGCGCCACAAAGGGCAAATAAAAGTAAAAAAACAAAAGCACATCAAATGGAAGTAAATATCCTTCGATAAAATAAAAATAAAACTCTAATTAAGTACAAATGTAAAATTCCTAGAATCGTGTAAAATAAAATTCCATACTAAATGTGTAAATTTAAAATTCCAAATTTAATAGGTTACAAATTATAAGATAGTGATGAAGCAATTCGTGATGGAATAGGCAGTGATGGGTTGTGGTCAGAGCAAGATCAACCTTTACCCGAGGAAGAACAAAAATGGAAAAGGACACAGTGCCAAGAAATCAGGTGAGAATTAGAACTTATTAGATAAAACTATCATAAACTATCATATCAAACTATAAAACTAACATCACAAAAACATGGTTCTACGTGAACCCTTTCCATAGGATTTGGTACACATATAAAATACTTACTGATTACTCCAAAATCGTAGGACAATACTTGGGAGCGGTTCGGTAGTGCCATGAGGTCTACGGGCCCTGGGGTAGGTGGTGCATTCCAAGGGTTGGTTGTGATCTAATGATCTACCCCTATTCTTACACCCTGCATAGCTCACATAACCGACAACAGTCAGGGAATAAAGGTTTTCGAGTGACGACCTTAAACCTAACGACGAGCAGATCCCCTCTCTATTGATAGACGACATTAAAAATACGAAGAAGACTAAAATTATGTAAATAAAATAATGGTATGTACTGTTTGAGTCAGCTAGCTACGAAACATTCCATAAACATTGTTTTCCATTCTTTTTTTAAAAAAAATTTTTGATTTTATTTTATTTATAACTTAAGTGTCTAAATTATGTTTTTGTATCTGTTTTTGTATGTTTTTGGTTGTTATTTTTTATTTATTAACTGTTTTGTGTCCTACTGTTTCCTAGTATTCTGTTTGTTCTGTTTGTTTTTTTGTTTGTGCCAAATAAATGTTTTTCATTTTAATTTCAAACAGGGCATGTAGGCGGCGGCCCAGAAGGCGTCCGCTGCGCCATATAATAGATATAGGTACTAGAAGTGTCAGTCGTTTCCACGCTGCGCGTAATTATATATCAGCGCGTATTTCATTAGTAGTAGAGCTTTTTTGTGAAAGAGTTCGTCCGGGGAAGTACTACCACCATACCTATTTCTGCCGCAAAGCAGTAGTACTCGCATTGCTGTGTTCCGGTTTGAAAGGTAAGGGTGCCGGTGAAATTACAGGCACATGAGACTTTTCATGTTTATGTCTCAGGGTGGCGGGCGCAGTGCAATGCCACAAAGGGCGCGTCCTAGGTGGACGTGACCTATGAGGTAATACACTGTTCATAGGCAGAGGTTATCGCTTAACATCAGGTGGGCCATATGCTCGTTCCGTCATTTAAACAGCATAAAAAAACAAAAAAAAACTTGTCAGGAGGTGCGGGGCCTGCGCTGGGGGGCATTTTCATCGGTAACGCCCACTCGAGCAAGGTCAACGGCATACATCGCCCCCTTAACGTGGGGTATAACGCAAAATTACCAATCATAGAGTTGATTTTTAACTGACTAAATCAAATACAATATTCAAATTATAAATATGCATGGATTCCGAGGGATCAGAAACACAAAAGGACAATATTACGTGATAGAAAAAAAAAACAAAGTTACGTCTATTTTTTGCCTCTAATCGATTGTTTATTGAAATGGGTAAAATCTAGAGAAATAAAGGCAATACCACAAAGCCGAGGGTTTACCTAGGGGTTTTGTAAAATTATCTATATTTTACGAGATATTCAATAAAAACCGCTTTTTCGTGCTGCGCCAGTTTTTTTTTGTATGAAGATTTCAAGTAAATGACCACGACCACGGACCTTTTTTGACTGCTCTATACATATCTTTCATAATGTACACGTGCTATAATTAAACTGTGATTATGTAAAAAAACTATGTATGGTGTATCAAAATAAACTTTTTACTTACTTACTTACTTACTAAGTTGGTGGATGAAGACGACCTCAGACTGTTTGTTGTGGCATTCTAATCCAGTGTCCAGCAGTGGATTCCCACAGGCTTTGATGATGGTCAATTTCATTAGATAATTATTGCCTCTGATATGAATTCATCTGATAAATAATTGTTCAAAAAAAAAAAAAAAAATGTTGTTTGTTGTTATTTGTTATAATTTGTTAATTAATTATGTATAATTATTTATTGTGAAGCAGACATCCGTGTTTTTCACTCAGATGGTTTCAGCGGAAGATCAGCGTTGTGTTGCTACAACACAACAAATGCTGAGCTGGACGCCAATTTGTGTCAGTGATGCATGGCTAGTACTAAGAGGCACAAATTAGTTTTATTTTTCTTTGTTTCTGTGTGTGTGTGTGTGTGTGTGTGTGTGTCTTTTAGTGTGCAATATTGTTTGTTAACTCATGTTGTTGACACAAATAAATGCTATTTCTTTCTTTCTTTTCTTTCTTTCTTTGATAAGTTCTTTCTATTCAATTCTAATTGCTGTTTTGCATGTCCGAGGAATGTAAAAACATGTCCATTATTTGGTATCCATGTAATGCCCCGTCCATGTCTAGTACCTAGGTACGTGAGCTCAATATTCATGAGTTAGCTGGAAGCTAGTAACGAGCTGGATAAACCTCCTTTTGTATATGCTGATCATGAAGTAGGTGGAGGAACTATTCGTACGTCCTATCTAAACCTAAACCAAGCTTTTATTGACAAGCTTTTTTTTTGACGACGTCTGTGACTCGGTAGGCAAAGGTTCGCCAGCGACGCAGGAGGTTGCGGGTTCGATTTCTGCCCCGGAACAAATATTTGTACGATCTGCAGATATTTGTTCAGTGTGTTCTGGGTATTTTCTATGTTAAATAAAAAATATCTATCGATGTAATGTATTGTATTAAGTATATCAATTATCTAGTACCCATAACACAAACTCTGCTTAGCTTGGGCTCGTAGATAATGTTGTGTGAACTGTCCAGCATAATTTATTTATTATTAAATAACTGATCGAAACCGTAGGCTGATCAATGAACCCAAACACTGCAATTTAATCATAGAGGAGTTCCGTTGTTCACCTCAATTTCCATAGTTGTCTCCATCATCACATCAGCTCGATGTCACATAATTGTATTATCATCCGAACTTCACGGATTGATTGGCAAAAAACAAAACAAAAATTACCCGCAAAAATGTAATTTAATAATGCGGTCACCAGTCCACTTTATGATCGCTCCCGACTTTGTTTAACTTATTCCAGTGTTCGTTCATTACCTGTTCAAAAAGTTTTGCGAAACAAAAAAAAGTTTGTTTGAGGAACTTTTCACCAGAATCTATACAAAGTTTCATGCGTCTAAACCAATTTTCGAAACACTTTTTCCAATCCGCCTTAGACAAAAAGTGTTTATTGTTTTTTTTTTTCTTCACTAAAACTTTTTTCAATGAAATAATAGTTCGAATTAGCTTGTAAAAAATGTGGAGGGAAATATGTTCGTATTTTACCTTGTAAATAATCATGTTCTTAAAATAAATAAACTAACTGGATGTCTCTTTTATATAATATTTTTTTTCGTAAAACTTTCTGCGAGGCTTGGTACTTACAGAAGCTCAATGCCTACGGAGAAAAGAAAAAACAATTAAAAATAAAGCTACATTTAAAAAAAATACAGTCGATGAATTATTTTCTTGAAGTTAGTTCAAATAAGAGCGACATTGCTCCTCTTGTTGCAGTATTTGTACAGCCGCTTATAGACGAGTAGCAATCGTAAGCAAATATAACTCAAATCAATTGTACAACTTGTTACAAAAGTGTTGGTTCGTTTATAATGTAAATGTCAATATGCTAGTATAGTTACGAACTCTCCAAAAACATTGTGCCAAAGACCTCTAAATACATTAAGACCGCCCATTGTACATTTCTGTTATTTTTTTGTTATTGAGTTATGTTTTGTATTTCTGTGTGTTATTTGTGTACAATAAAGAGTTAATCTATCTATCTATCTATCTACATTATTTTTGCTTAAGGAAACGAGGAAAATTGTCCTAAAACCAACACTAACGAAAGCATATGATTTATCAATATTATCCTATTCTTTTCTAAGACTCTGTGTCTCAGTCTTATCCTAGCAGTATAGTGACTCCGACTTTCGAACCTAAGATCGTGGGCTCAAATCCCGAATCAATGGTTTTTTTAATTGAATTTGAGAGTAGATCTTATTTATGCTATTTATGATATTTATGATCGTTGTCAGTATTTAAAAGTGCTATAGTGAATATCACTGAGAGGGAGTGGTATTTGTTAGTTTGTAACAAATATCAGTCTGTACATACCTAGCGCCATCTATGTAAGCATAAACGTCAAGTAATAAAGTCAGTCTGTTATGTGTAGCCAAGTCGTTTTAATAGGTTATGGGCCCAGTTGCACGACAATATTTTGACGCTTATCGTATCACGGTATGGCTCATTAGAGTTTTTTTTCTCTAGTATGGCTCTATACCTCAAGCAAGCTGTATCTGACCTATCGCAGGGTGGCCAAGAAAGAAACAGTGATACGAAATAGTAATATGGCATGAAAAATATAGCTGTCCTATTCTCCTCGTTTTGAAGCGAGAGTCAATAAGGCTTCAGTCCTTCCATAAAATATTCAATAAGCCTTTGTTATCATATTTTCCGGCACTTTGTTATTTTTGTGCATTCTATCACACAAAAGGGAAGTTATTATTATTTCATAGAATTTGTCTCATGGCCGACACACAGCTTTGGTAGAAGCACTCTACTTGCTGGGTTCCGTACCCAAAGTGTCCAAACGGAGCCATTGTCTCGCTCATCCGTCCGTCCCTCTGTCATAAGGGTCTAGCTGCTAAACCGGTGAAGCTAGCGTCTTCATATATACACTATTTATGTATATTACTAACCCAAAGCCATATACAGAGCGTCCCAAGACTATGCGACATGAAGGGAAAGTATACCTTACATATTGTAGATAGGATATTTTGCTTAATAGAGACTTTATTTTATTTTTAATACTTATTAATACTGCATTCAAAGACTTTCTAAAAATACTTGCTTCATCTGGGAATCGAACCTATTTAAATAAAAAAATAAAATAAAAATAATTCATATTACGTTATTTAAGAGCAATTATTATTATTTGTCCATCCTTTCGATTGGCATCGTAAAAATACGGAATTTTGTTTTACATTTAAGTCTGTTCGAATCCCAGAAGAAGCAAGTAATTTTTAGAAAATCTTTGAAAGCAGTATTTCTAAGTTTTAAAAATAAAATAAAGTCTCCTTTCAGCAAAATATCCTATCTACAATATTTAAGGTAATTTCCCTTCATGTCGCATAGTCTTGGGATGCCCTGTATATAAGGCGTGAAAAATAAGACTATCCTACCCTAGCATGTGGGATAACAAAATTTAGAGCTCCGAAAGGAAGTTTTTTTTCAAAAGTAATGGTAAACAAAGTCATTAAAAGCCTTCAAAGTCCGTTTTTTTTCCAAAACGTTGTTTACCTGATTTTTTGGACTTCCTTTTGATTTAGGAATTATACAATTTGTTAATATGCTACTTATTAAGTATGTTTTACCAACAAACTTTCGCATTTATAATATTAGTAGAGAATAGGACGTTGTATGATGAAACACAGCACATATCAGAGTTTTTCCGCTTCATAAACGTTCAACACTTTAATAATCTCACAAAATTAATAATTTAGACAGCTGTTTACACAAATTATTTCTATACAACAGTATATTTAGAGCAGACTGTAAACAGTACGGCAGACGCTTCGCACTTAAAAATTCTACGTTAAATATTCATGAGACGTCGTAACATTTTCACACAATAACGACACGGGTCCGGCTCGAAAAAGTAAAAAAAGTCTATCGTTTCGGATCACTAATTTAATAAAAAATTGTTTTGGAAAATATATTTTTGGGCACTGACCCCGATAGGTTAGTGTTGTCAATGAACAATAATACTATTGATTACTATTTATTATTATTTTACTATTTTTTTTATTACTATTTCCTCCCCGGTCCGTGCTCGCCCCGTCCTCTTGACTTATAAGTAACTAGATGACCCGCTAGCGACTTGGTCCGCGCGTTGTCAGAAAACTTACCCGGCGTTCAATCTTTCGTGTTTCTTAAAACCGTGTGGTGTCGTTTCAAAGGTTGAACCTTTGAAACGACACCACACTCAAGTTTTTCAAATTAGGAGTCCCATTTTAACCCTGAGGTCCTGAAAATAATTTAATCTTAACAACCATACTGTGAAACTAACTTTTACAACGTCGAAATACGTTGAAATCTGGCTAAACCTTAGTGTTTTTTTTTTTTACTAAGAAAATGGTCCCGTGCCCTTTTTAAGGAAAGTTTCAGGTACCACTGAAACACGTATCTGTTAATTTTATTTGAGGAATTTCCATGTAAAATTACAAGGTTCTACCAATGGTTTCCGAAATACACATCATTTTTGTTTTACAAATTTCAAGACTACGACCAGCGGTCACTCGGTCAGTCAGTCAGTCAGGACATTGCCTTTTATATATGAGATTTCACACGGTGTGGTACTACCGCTTCCCGTCGTATCGGTTAATGTGCGATTAGTGCCCCGTTTGGACGCACAATAGCGTCCTTTCAGTGTGAAATATTGATATGCTCGTGGGATAATGGCTCCCGCACTTCACTAACGGTAACTTTATACTTTAATGTTTATTTTCCTATAGAGGTAACTTCAGGCAGCTTTTGAATTACAAAAAAAAAACGGTCGTTGGTATGTATAAATAATCCTTAAAATGTAGGTCCATGGTGCCGGTGGAATAACAGATTTTAACTTGATGGGTTACGTAAGTCACATCCTGAGTGCTTCTTGGTTCATTTTACGAATGTTCATCCTAATATACATATTTTGGCTCAACCCATTTTATTTTATTAATTTTAAAGATTGTTTACAACGGTCTTTAGACAGATCAACTGTTATATTTGTATTTATAAATTTTTGTATATTAACATAACATTACAATCAAGAGTCACATATACTTACATAGTCCTGATCCCACATTAGAATCCCGTGTGTCGTGGGTATCAGGAATTACGAGTACCATGGTACCACAACACCCCATATGTATGCTTGTATAATTATTTCTGTAAAAAGGTATTTTATTAATATTCTTTTTTTATCCCAATCCTAAAATATGAGTAACACTATACATACCATTCCTAAAAAATATGTGTTATTTTGGTACTGCCAGTGACATCATTTAAAAATCTATCTACATGTAAATATGTAATTTACCTTCCTCAAATATTCTGAGAGGTAGTTTGAAATCAAAATTCAACGACCGTCGCGTCGTACAATTTTCCCGGTCCTACGAAACTAGATCGATTTGATTGTGTACCTTTAGAATTTAATTTGAGTGCGACCTACTGAATAAAATAAAAAATATAATAAATAAAATATAAAAATTATAAAAAAATTATAATAATAATAAATATAAAATATAATAAATAATATAATAAAATATAATTATTATGGTATTACGTTCCAAATGTTACATATGTACAAAAAACAGCAGATACGAGTACAAACGCGATCGTCGAGTCGTGCGTGAAAGCCATTGTGGGAATAAAAAAAACATAAATACAATTTTTCTTTAAGAACATAGCATTAATTTATTTTACAACTTTTCTATTTTCTTTGTTGGCCCTAACAGCAACCCGCAAGTGTCAAAGTTACAATGTTTGTATGCTTGTTACTAGTCCCGCCAAAACGGCTGAATCGATTGAGCTACTTTTTATCCCGGTAAACACGGGCGAAGCCGCGGGCGGGCACTAGTATGTAACAAAAGGGTAGCACGTAGGTAAATCTGTTAATGGTTTTGTTGCTATTTAAATTATTTCCAGCTTTCAATAAACCTAGTAGTTACCTAGTAATCACAAACGATAAATTTAACACTAAGTCTCCTAGGCTTTTGTCGCCCCGACTTCGTACTCATACATACATAGCTAGCAAAATTGTGCAAACTAATCTACTTATAGTAGTAGTAGAGCTTTGTTGTGAAAGAGTTCGTCGGGGGAAGTACTACCACCATACCTATTTCTGCCGCAAAGCAGTAGTGCTCGCATTGCTGTGTTCCGGTTTGAAGGGTAAGGGTGCCGGTGAAATTACAGGCACATGAGACTATTCATCTTTATGTCTCAGGATGGCGGGCGCAGTGCAATGCCACATAGGGCGCGTCCTAGGTGGACGTGACCTATGAGGTAATGCACTGTTCATAGGCAGAGGTTACCGCTTAACATCAGGTGGGCCATCAGCTAGTTCCGTCATTCAAGTGGTATAAAAAAAAAAAAAAAAACTTATAGGGTAGACTAGATCCACTATAATGATGTTTTCATTGTAAATCCAATAATATTCCAGACCGACATTTCAAAGATACCGTAGCTTTACTATGTGTTATAGGGGAGAAGGAGTCACATTAGGACACTTATTACATAATAGGTCCTAGATTTTTTTGCATTTTGTGCAGCAAAACCTATACTTGTTTTTTACCTATAGAATACAATAATAAAGTAAACATATTTACTGAGTAGAATAGGTAAAGTTTTAATTTTAGTAAACCATTGCCCCCCTTGGAGGGCAGTTTAGGACTTGTGATTTAAATGCCCATAATAGTAATAAAAGCTTTTTTATTTTTCAAACATGCTTATTATTATTAATTTTATCGTACCGTTATATCGGTGTAAGCACCGACATTGTTTCGACTCGTTTCGAGATTCTTTTTCAAGGTGAGTGAACGCGACGTACTCCTCCCGCGTTCCGTTTAGCACTAGTCCGCTCCGTGCGAGCTGCTGCTCTCTCGGCTCGTGTAGTGGGGCGCGCGAGTAGGAATATAGCTTATTATTGATATAATGTATTTGTTCCAAAAAAATGTCTACTGTTTTGGAGAAATCTCCAATGTCCTAAGCTACCTCCTTCTCCCCTACGTAATACATAAATGCAAATATGCCGGATTGAACCAATTCAAGATAACAAGAGCCAATATCTACTCGTAAAAAGGATTTGTCATAAACCGCGTCGCATTCGAAGCAACCGATTTCAGAAATTGGATAACATTAAATTAAACCTCGTACATTTATGCTGCTTGTACACAGTGCGGGTTTTAGTAGTAGTAGAGCTTTTTTGTGAAAGAGTTCGTCTGGGGAAGTACTACCACCATATTCTATTTTCTGCCGCAAAGCAGTAAAGCTCGCATTGCTGTGTTCCGGTTTGAAGGGTAAGGGTGTCGGTGAAATTACAGGCACATGAGACTTTTCATCTGTATGTCTCAGGCTGGCGGGCGCAGTGCTATGCCACATAGGATGCGTCCTAGGTGGACGTGACCTATGAGGTAATGCACTGTTCATAGGCAGAGGTTACCACTTAACATTAGGTGGGCCATCTGCTTGTTCCGTCATTCAAGTAGTATAAAAAAAAAACATGGGCGAGCTACTCGAGCGGGTTATACGGTTGTTTACACGGTGCATGTAACCCGCGCAAGTTTCTCAACATGCGCATGTAACCCGCGCCGTGTACAAGCACCATAACTTACATAAAATTATTGTCCTAGTGTATTTGTTTTATCTAGCTCTTTGATTATATTTGGCGCCAGACAAAATTTATTAATCATATCACTATAACCGTTACTAATTTAAATTTTTTTTGATGAAAAAAAAGAAAAAAAAAGAAATGGGCTCAAAGTATCCAGCCGTAGATTTTTAGTTTCAAACGTTAATTTTTTTGCATAAAAAAACTTTGACTTTTGATAATTTATAATTGGCGTCAAAATCAAAGCTGGCTACCAACCCGAATCTACTACAGACGTTTACACGAGCGTTTACAACGTAAAAATAACATAGATTCTTCTATGTTTGGTAACGCTGGAGCACGTGTAAATTCATTTAATTTATATCCTTATCCTTGTGATTCAATGACAAAAACACTTTTGACTTGGATGTCATCAAAGTAGAGACCATTCACCATAAGATTGCACATGCCAAGGAGTATTAAATTTTCTATGGTTGGTACTATTCCCAAGGCACGGACACCGACTAAGAGTATAACGCAGGTGCAATCTTACGGTGAACGAGCTCTAATTAGGTAACTAACAGCTCACCGTAAGATAGCACCTGTAAATATTCCATGGCAGGTGCCAAGGTGCCAACTTACGGTGAACAGTCTGTACCTACATTGAACATTATTAATTACTAAGAAGTGAAATGTATCTTCCTTAAGGATACCTTGTAAGGCTCCTTCACAGATATTGGAAGCGACCTCCGCGCTCGGCGGCCGCATCGTCACTAACAAAGTGAGATCCTATCTTACATATTTTACTACACAGCTATAAAATATTACGTGTGCGTAACTTATTACTGCCTTTTATTAAAGCTTTGTATCCTTTATTTCTAAGAAACCCTTTGCAAGTGTTCTCCTTTACGGAAGGACACGGAATAAAGAGGAAATTAATTTTGTTGGCAAATCCGACCACTCGAGAAAAGAACATCTAACTGAGGAAAATGATAGGGTTGCCTCATGCCACTCACATTGCGGGTTAGACGTAGGTGTTTGATGAGGGTGGCTCACTGGAGCGATGTCGTGGTTTCTGCGTGTTGAAAAAAGAACTGTTTATTTGTTCAGTAATAATGCACCAATTGTTGACGACCTCTGCTGCGCGGTGCGCTAGTACCCGGCTGAAATGCGAGAGGGGTTCGATTCCCGCTGCTGGACAAATGCTTGCATGATCTTCAAATATTTGTTCCGGGTCTAAGGGTTGTGGTACCATGGTACTTGTAGTTCCTATTAACCACGAGACAGGGGATCAGGATTATGTATGCGAATCTTGGTTGTTGCCATAGATTTAGTATAAAAATTCTACGTCTATGGTTTTTGCTATGTTATACAAAGCCAGGTATGCTCTTCCGAGACACGATGGTCACGTGGGAAACACTAGTTTACGTCATCGCCAATGAGAATTAAGACTGCCAGTTTCTATGCTACCAGTAGCTTGTAATCGAACTCCCTAACTCACTTCTAAGCGATAAGACTGCCCATTGTAGTTAAGTTTTGTTTCTTTTTTTGTTGTTGTTTGTGTATATACCTATTAAGGTGTAAGTGCAATAAAGTATTTCATATTCTATTCTGTTCTATTCCGTGGCCTTCTAGTACTACATGTCCGAATCAGAAACAATAAGATTTTTGTTAAAAAAACATTTTTAAAAGTTAACAGTTTTTTTTAAAAGTATTTATGAAATTAGTGATCGGAACGGTGTGCTGATCAAAATGAGCCCAAACACTGTAGTCTACTGTTATCTCTCGAGGAGTGTCGTTCTCCACCTTCCGTATCCATCATCAGATCAGCTCGCTGTTACCATAATATTATATTGTCATCAAAACTTGACAGGTATACCAAATTTTAGCTCAATCGAAAACCGGGAAGTGGTTCAAATTTAACTTGTAAGATTTGATTACAACGAGACCGGTGAAACTTAGTTTTTTTTTTAATAAGATGGATGTTTTTTTTTTGGAAATATCTTTATAACAATTTTTTATAATTTTTAATCGGAACGGTGTGCTGATCAAAATGAGCCCAAACACTGCCAGTCTACTATTATCCATGTTGTACATATCTCGTAATACTATAAATGTCGCACTAACAAGTCGACAACCCTAACCCTTGAACAAAGGCAAGGATCGCCCGCGATTATCTGGCTCAGATAAAAAGCAATTAGGAGGCTTGATGTGCCTTCATGGAGCAATCGCGTCTCATCATGGACACTTTTATGACGCCGCCTTAAGGTATTGCTGTCCTTATTGAGGTATCTGGTTCACGGTTACCTTCAACTCCGAAAACAGACTTCAACCATAGAGTTTGTCTAATATAATAGTTTGATGAGGATTTCATTGTTTCACCTTTGATTATTTATAGACTATAGATTGTGCTTCACGTCACAAATGCGTCGAAAAATATACCGGCCAACTGTTGGCCGGTAAGTCGCTCGCCACCTCTCAGTGTTAATTATCTCGTCAAGGTGAACGGTCGCATCGCTGATTCTAATTTGTATCTGTAATGACGAGTTGCTCCATAAAAGTGTGCAGAAACTACAAAGGACGTCTAAAAACAACTGGTAAAGTCACCTACCATCAGTAGGTATCCAGAATTCATAGTATTTTCATAAGTATTTCATAAAAACAATCAACATAGTAGCCCCGATTTTTCGACTCAAGCTTGGCTCTTTTGTCTGTGTTGCCAGTTTTTAAATGCTAAATTCCTCATGACATTGATCATGATTATGAAGTGAGAACGTCGATCGAGATTTAAACCGATCTATAGATCTGGTTCTATAGATTATCTAAGTGTTTCACTAAGGCTGAGATAAATAAACGTAACTTAGCATGTGCTAATGCTTAGCATTGTCTCAGTCCCTCTCTAGCACGTGTTAGATTGTGATTGCATTTCAACATGATTAAATGTGAAATGTCATATTTAAAAGTACCACCACGTTGGATGTCTGTCAAGTAAGATACTCTTACATTAAATTATACCTACCAATAAATGTATTTTGAAGTTGTAAGAATCATCTCTGAAATGTACATGTTGGTATGTACATTTCAATCATGTTTTATAATTGAAAACAGTTTGTTTACAAGTAACACGTGGTCGGGCGTCTGCTCGTTTACTTGTAGGTATAAATAATTGAAGACCGGTTTAGATATTATGATAATAATTGATGATTTAATTTATAATTTATACCTACAATATTAGATCGTATAGTTTCCATTGCAATTAAGCAGAGGACGTGATTTGATTATTGTTTAAACTTGAACTTGAATAATCTTAATCTCTAAAATCATACGTAAATTCAATAGTAATTATTTGAAACGTATATCACTATAGTAATTAGTTTTCCAACGATCGATTACCAGAATTGTACATAATTAAAGACGGAACATTGATTCCCGTACTTGTCCGACTGTGGGCTTTATAAAGAGCTGCTATTCGTTGCAATGGGCAGTCTTGTATCGACAGCGCTGGCCGTAACACGTGAAACTGGTATGTTGTTATTTCATATTATTTGTGTAACTATGTAGGTAACTTGATGTGTGTACCTACCTATGTATATTATATTGACCAGTAAATACGAACCAAGCAGTGTTTCTATTTAAATATGATCAATGGTAAGTAAAATGGAAAATACAAAGACACGTGAAACTGGTATGTTGTTATTTCATATTATTTGTGTAACTATGTAGGTAACTTGATGTGTGTACCTACCTATGTATATTATACTGACCAGTAAATACGAACCAAGCAGTGTTTCTATTTAAATATGATCAATGGTAAGTAAAATGGAAAATACAAAGCCAAAACGAATTCTTATCTTTTATTTGATTTGACCAACCCATTAATTGATTGGATCCGGTACCGTGATACTCCTGCCAAGAGTCTCTTGTTCATTTACCTGGTGCTTATGCTGTTACACGCGTGATTTTAAATGTATGTGAAAGTGACAGGAATAATGTTTTTTTGTTAATTAATGAAATTAATGAATAATGTACGTGCTCCAAGAAATCGGCATCAAGCAGCGACTATCAGCTTAATTGCAATCTCGCATCCTCACTTTCTTCAGGCACGTATCGCGACGCGGAGAGGTGTCCATTGAACGCCTTGCTGTACAGGGTAGAGTTGACGGCACACGAGCACGGGGCAGATCGCCCATGAGATGGACTGACCAAATCAAGGCAGCTTTGGACGGTCCACTGCATGAATGCACCAGGAAGGCTGCGGTGCGAGATGAGTGGCGAAGGATTGTGAAGCGAGCCACAGACCCTGAAGTGACGACCACGACCACACTGCCAAGAGTGTAACGACGAAGAAGAGAGATTACGTGCTAAGTAAGACCCATTTATGTGACCCTAAGAATTTGTCAAGCATTAAGACAGATCTGACAAAAAATGGATGGACAAATTCTGAAGTCAAGCTAATTTACGGAAAAAACTCGATTTGGATACAATTTTATGGGACCCTTGGTCATTCCCTACGCAAAAAAGATTAAACGAGGCCATTTCACCATCATCATCAACAGCCTTTAGACGTCCACTGCTGAACGAGGCCTCCCCATAGAATGCAATGGGGGGAATTGCCATAATCACCACGCTTGGCAGGCGGATTGGTGATCGCTGCATTGGTGTTGAGTAAGATGCAGCTGGTGTAATAACTTAGTCAGCTTACGATATCCACTGGAGGAGACGGTGGGACTATTCTTAGGTGGGACACACCACGTGAACGCAATCTAAGAGATATTGAAGTTTTAATATTTATGAAAACGCACTGCGAGGCGCACTGATGTCATCAGATTCAGTGCGCCACACACTAGTGTGCGCATGCACGACCTTTGTGGCGCGGCGGGCGAAGGTTCGCCTGCAACGAAGAGATAGGTGCAAGAGGCAGGTTCGAATCTAGCCTCGGAACAAATATTTGTACGATCTGCAGATATTTGTTCAGGGTGTTCTGGGTATTTTATATGTATGATAAAAAATATCTATCTATGTATTGTATTGTTTTAAGTATATCAGTTATATAGTACCCATAACACAAGCTCCTGCTTAGCTTGGGGCTAGATAATGTTGAGTGAAATGTCCAACAAAAAAAAATGCACACTGGTTCTTTCCCTAATGGGTAATACCTGAAGCTGGTCTCTGACAACGCAAGGTTACACAATATTCTGACGGTAGACGTTCATCGCCACGTAATTTCACCGTTATTGGCAACTTATCCCTCGTAAAAAGCAACGACTAAAACCCAGATGAATAAGCAATCAGGCTATCGGTGTAAACATCCGAATCATTCGCATCTGAATCGAGATCAAATTGTTCAAGTAAATTGCTCCCTTGCGCCGCGCGAATAATAATCGACTATCAAGATATTGATTCGCTTCACAAGACCAGATAGTAGTCTATTCTGCTGAATCAGAATCTATTTGATAGAGCTTTGTTGTAAGATTTCTAAAGTATATTTTTAGCTAAGCGTTAGCAGATCAATGGCGGCGATGAGCTCGCTACTTGTCACGTCTATTTCCCATGATGGTGCAACCCACGTGAAAAGAGGCCCTTTTAAAACTCTGCGTACCGTTTCGGGGAAAAAGGCGTGTGACTATGCAGATTTTTAGTGACTCTTAAGATAAAAGAAACTTTTAAAAATTTGGTTATCAATTCGTCTTGTATGTTTTTCCAGGCTTAATATTTACTTGCTTTCCTGTCTGTCTGTATGTGGGGGACAAATTTGGCGTTCGAATTTTCAAACACTTTCCGATATCTGATTGAGTTGAAATTTAGCATACTTAAATGTCAAGTTCCGATGACAATACAATAATAAAAATAAATAAATAAATAATGCTGGACAGTTCACACTTCATTATCTAGCCCCAAGCTAAGCAGAGCTTGTGTTATGGGTACTAGATAACTGATATACTTAATACAATATATTACATAGATAGTTTTTTTTTTTATTATACATAGAAAATACCCAGAACAAATATCTGCAGATCGCACAAATATTTGTTCCGAGGCGGGAATCGAACCCGCAACCTCCTGCGTCGCAGCCCAAGCTTCGCCCGCCGCGCCACAGAGGTCAGATATAATTATGGTGGCAGCGAGCTGAAGGTGGAAAACGGAACTCATCGATGAATCCTGTAATCGAGTAGCCTGGCAGTGTTTGAGCTCAGGGGAATTAGATCACCTAGGCAAAGTACATAAAACCACAGAAATAGGCACCTACACAAATAGTTTACTTAATGCACCGGGTGATTTACGCCAGGTGAATAAATCTACTGAACCATTTTGATCAGCGCACGGTTCCGATAACTAATTTCATAAAATCTTGTTGTGTAACTTCATAAACTTATTTTATCATCATTGTTATTTATATAGTGCGTAAGCTGATGCCTTATTTGATTTGAACCCTTCGTTTTTTTCCTTGGGAATAAATGTTCTGCAGTGGCGACTACGAACCGGACGATGCAGTTTCGGAAGCCCCCCGTTCAGAAGCCAGCTCCCTCGTTGGCCCGACGACATTTTTAGTAGGAATTCGGTGGATGGAGGGGGCTCGAGAACATTCGTCGTGGTTTTCTTTGAAGCAGGCCTATATCCAGCAGTGGACTTCTACAGACTGATGATGAGGAACGTTTTTGCGTCAATTTCTGTCTCATACATCATCATCAGCCCACACTGGTCCACTGCTGGACCTAAGCCTCTCCCAATACGCACCACTGAGCCCGGTGTTCGGCTCTTCTCATCCACTTCCTGCCACCGCCTTTCGTAAGACATCGCTCCACCTAGCCAGAGGATGTCACACGCTACGTTTGCTTAGACGTGGTCTCAACTCAAGAACTCGCTTACCCCAACGGTTTTCGGTTTTTCGGCACATATGACCAAACCCATGGCCACTTTAGCATACATCCATATGTATACTGGTTTATTCAAACAATATTGGGATCACTCCCATGTTTTTTTATGGTACTTTATAAGATTTTCACGTAAATCCCATTTGGATCGGACGCACCTTGTTTGAAATTCCTTTCCTTCCGTCTCTGTAATAAGATTGTTATTACAGCATTCACTACTTCTTACAGCCTTCTTACAGCATACATTTTTTTTTTTTATACTACTTGAATGACGGTACAAGGAGATGGCCCACCTGATGTTAAGCGGTAACCTCTGCCAATGAACAGTACATTACCTCATAGGTCACGTCCACCTAGGACGCGCCTAATGTGGCATTGCACTGCGCCCGCCACCCTGAGACATAAAGGTGAAAAGTCTCATGTGCCTGTAATTTCACCGGCACCCTTACCCTTCAAACTGGAACACAGCAATGCGAGCACTACTGCTTTGCGGCAGAAATAGGTATGGTGGTAGTACTTCCCCGGACGAACTCTTTCACAAAAAAACTCTACTACTACTAGAGCCTGTCCTGTCAGTAATTTAATCCTATTACTGACAGGAAAGCCACGCTGACACTAATAGCCAGGGATGAGCTTTGTATCGAGTTATCGGATAATGAAATATGTAGCACATCTCTGCAAAAAAGATTGGACGTAGATAGATTAAAAATGGTTAGAAGGTACGAGAAGTAACAAGTAATTAATTTTGTAAAAATTAAAAAACTCCCAACTCAATGAAACGGCTGAACTGATTTTGATCAAACATAGCTAAGAAAACTCCCGACGAATTCACCTTTCGAAAAAAAAAAAAAAAAAGAAATCGGTTCATCCGTTAGGGAGCTACGATGGGACAGACACACACATATACACACATACACACACACACAGACACGTCAAACTTATAACACCCCTTCGTTTTTACGTCGGGGGTTAAAAAGAAACTGAATACTAGTTTCGACAAAAAAAATAAGGTTTTTCAAGGGAAATTACTTCCAGAAGCGGCATCTAAACTTCATATTCAAGGATTTGGGTGCATTCGTATTGATCCCAAAAATTCATCCCACGAGCTAAATAATAATAATAATAAGCTAGTAATAATAATTATTCCGGATTAGATTTAAATTGTAAAGAATAATCGAATTAAAAAAGTGGGTAAATTACACTCTATGCTGATTCTCCTTACATCTTAGGTTCGAGAGTTTTCATTTGAGAATTTCTATTCATAATTTTGTGCCAAATATGTGTGTATACACTTCCAAATCTTTTTTTAAAGATTTTCATAGCACGTTTCGTATCAAAAAAAAGATCTTAATGAGCACATTCTTAAAATATTATATTACTTATGTGAATGTTTTAATTACTTAACAAATGGGCTCACAAGCGTTTTCATACATTTCAGTAAAGATTTTCCGTAGCCGGGTATCAGTTTAATAAACTTATAACTCGTTTATTAATAAGGTACACCTGTATCGTGAAATGCAGGTCACAAAGGCTTGGAGGTGTGACTGCTATGACTATAGCACTGAAACCTCATTTTTTACAATGAATTAGAGCTTTTATCGGGGGTTTTACCTATTTATTGGGTTTTTTCTGGGTTTAAAATGCAGAGATCATAAAGAACAGAGGCCGGAGGCGTTAATTTAGCGCCAACAACAGCATTTTACATTGTTTTAAGCGGTACTTAGTTGTGTATTGATATTAGGTGGACCAAGGCCTTAATTCCTGTTATTTATCGTAAGGGTGGACCATAGGCATGAAAAAGTGACCGTGGTCCGCCCAGGTGAACTGAGCAGTTGGACCACGGCCTCGGCTTGATTCTAAATACATGTATAGATTTATATATAGAGCACAGGGTTGGCAATGTTTAACACATTTGTTTAAAACAAGTGTTTAAAACACTGGGAAAAATGCATGCTTGTTTAAAACATGTTTAAAAACATTTTGTTTTAAACATGTTTAAAACACGCCATAAAAAACATATGTATGGATTACCCAAAACACCTATTATGAGTAGAAAATGTTGTCTTTTTTTTTCTAGTTAATATTTTATTTATAATTATAAATAGATTTCCGCCCGTGATAATTTAGATTTTCCCAGGGAATGAGAAGCTTTTCCTAGGTCAAATGTAGCTTAATATATTTATCTCCAAGATCCAAGCTATCCTTCCCTGTGTGTGCTATAAATTTCATACAGATTTATGTAGTAGTTTTGAGGAATTGCATAAAAACTAAAATTATACTTTCTTTCACATTTATAATTAAAACATTAGTGGCATTAGAATAGGATTATGTAATTTTTGAACTTTCCTGATTATGACTGATTTAGGAAGGAATGATGCTACGAAGAACATGTAGGTTGGTAATATTATGACTTGAAAACATAGTCGACACCTACCTCAGTACTACATATACCTACCTAGTACTAATCTTCCTACTCAAATAATAACATTTTAATTGTTTTTTTTGTTGTTTTTTATTAACACCTTTTTATAAAACTAGTAATCGGAAACGTGAGCTGATCAAAATGAGTACAAACACTGCCAGTCTACTATTTATACTTACATCAAGGAGTTCCGTTGTCTACCTTCCGTCTTTATCATCAGATCAGCTCGCTGTCACCATAATATTGTATTGTCATCGGTCTTAGTGTTTTAAACATTATTTTAAACACATTTTACAATGAACTTATTGCTTTTTTTTAACACGCTTATAATAGCTTTGTCTGTATATTTGTAGGTATGCAACGGAATCTTTGATCGTGATTTGCAACCACCTCAAAACGTCGGATTAAATTGAAACTTTAAATACTCATCAAGGACCGATGACAATACAATATTATGGTGACAGATGAGTATGCAAAGTTTCAATTTAATCCGACGTTTTGAGGTGGTTGAAAATCACGATCAAAGATTCCGTTGCATACCTACAAATATACAGAAAAAGCGTGTTAAAAAAAAGTAATAAGTTCATTGTAAAATGTGTTTAAAACAATGTTTAAAACACTACAAAAAAAACAAATAATACAAATTGATTTTAAACATGTTTTTTTTGTTGGAACATTGAAAATAGTGTTTTATTCTTTTAAAAAAAAAAATTTTTTTTCAACCCTAATAGAGCGTGACACGTGGATGACCAAAATGCACCAAACCCACAGGAATAATGACACCACAGGTAGATGGATACCAGTAACGCTTGTTGGTTTTACAGACACGTACCTACTAGTTAGGCAGTTTTTTCCCCCTTATCAATGGATGGTTCGGCATCAGTACCTATACAGTTCATAAAGAAGTTCATAAGTTAAATTACACGAGACTTTTCATCTTTATGTCTCAGGGTGGCGGGCGCAGTGAAATGCCACATAGGGCGCGTCCTAGGTGGACGTGACCTATGAGGTAATGCACTGTTCATAGGCAGAGGTTACCGCTTAACATCAGGTGGGCCATCTGCTTGCTCCGCCATTCCAGTAGTATAAAAAAAAAAAAAAAAAGTTATATTATTTTTATTTGTATTTGTATTTATTTTAAAACATTACATCCATTTTTACAGGTATAACCTAATATTATATTATAATAGCGTCTTTCAGCACTTGCTAACACCCGCCCATATCCCATTACACAATTTGAAGCGAGGCAGCTCTCCTGTCAGCCCGACTTCAAGGATAACTCACTTGTTCTCGCCCTTTGTTTAATTATCTAGTGACTGTGTTTAATTATACGCTATTTATACTGCGAAGTTGTTAATATTTTGTTTTGGTCTTATAACTAAATATTCTTTTGCCACGACTTCGTCCGCGTGGGAGAGTTGGCCGCAAGTGACATCAAATGTCTATCAAAAACTAAATAGGCCTTATTACAAAAAACTAAATTAGACCTGATTTAAACTCGAACTACGTACTCTAGGTTTGTAGCGGTATTTAAGTTATAAACAACTTTAATACAAAGGCAGATGGTTTGTTTTCCGAAGTCAACTCTAGAGCTAGATAGTTTGATATTATGTCAAAAATGTCAAAGTCTCGGACTATCTCTTGGTTTTTGTTAAACCAGGCAGCCCCCTAATTTTACAATGGTCTAAAAATTTACAGTTGATTGCTGGGTGGATAGAAGTTTGCATCTCGATTGTGATGTGACACTTTGACACAAGATCCGTCAGTTTGACACGTCGGAAATATGTGTAGTTTAGAAAATAAACCATCTGCATTTGTGTTGAAGTTGTATATACTTTAATACCGTGACAAACCTAGACTACTTAGTTCGGGTTTAAACCAGGAATAACTTAGTTTTTTTTATAATAAGGCCGTATGAGCCCAAACTCGAACCGCAATTCTATGTCATCCGTTAGGAAGTTATGGATGATGGAGCTGGAAGGAACTCTGTACCTTCAAACAATGAAAGAAAAATTCCACCCAATTTATTTCGGATGGAGCTCATCTCACACTAAGCTCACGCTAGTATATACAACTGGAGTCTGGACAATGGACACTCAGATCTTCGGTAGAAAAAGCTTTAGATATAATATGCGTCCATATACAACTAACATATGGTGAGAAACGGCCCTAAGTAATACCAAAAAGCCGCGATAAGTAGGCCACATTTCCACACTTTCTTTGTCTCCTATTTTTATGATGTCCCATATTTTTCCAGGAAATGTAGGTAGGAAACACATCGTTAATTACTTGGACAACACAAAGTATGAGGATGATCAGTAAGAAATGTGTGTTACCAGTACGATTTTCTAAGAAAACTGTTCAAAATATAACTTTTGAAACTATCATGGTTATGTATACATACTTTTCACTAGAAACGGGATATATACCATGATTTTCGAGTTTTGATTGTTCACGATATTTCGGCACAGTTGCATGCGCCATGTTGTAATAATGGAGTATGGAAGCCTGTTTTGAGAATGTGTAAGAATCAAAAAAGTGTGGTACCTTAGTGTTGTGTGACTTGTGTGTCGAGGTGGAGTGAAGTGTGACACTGAAACCGATGGTAGTGGTATCGTACGTAATAAAAGAGTGAGAAAGAAGGTAGATCGATATATCTGCCAATAACATCTACACGCAAAGACTTTAGTTAGTTCTCCCGTGATCATGGTGCATGCAACTGTGCTGAAATATCGGGAACAATCCAAACTCGAAAATCATGGTAAATAAATAAATAAATATAAATAATGATGGACACAGTTCACACAACATTATCTAGCCCCAAGCTAAGCAGAGCTTGTGTTATGGGTACTAGATAATTTTATTTTACGTTGGTCGAAGAATGCAATAGGTACATTATATAGATAGATATATTTTATTATACAAAGAAAATACCCAGAACACCCTGAACAAATATCTGAAGATCGCACAATATTTTGAGGTGGGAATCGAACCCGCAACCTCCTGCGTCACAGGCGAACCGTCGCTAGCCACGCAACAGAGGTCGTCAAAATATCCCGTTTCTAGTGAAAAGTATAAAACTGTTCAAGTTATTAGGTACTTGTTGTAAATTATAAGTAGGTATTACCTATCTATAAGCCCATTAAAACTGCTAATGTATTTTTTACGACCTATTGGTAAAATTGAGGGGGAAAGAAGAAAGTTTTGTAGAAATCTTTTATACTTAATTAAAGAAAGTAGGCAACTGCTGACCCACGTTAAAAATAAATGAACCAGCCCTTCTATTCTTCGACCAAAGTAAAATAAATTTTATTATTCATTTTATTTACGTCGATGCTTCTATTGTCTAATGAACTGACAATCGCTTTTGATCACGATTTCGCCTTGCATTGCGCAGCATATTTTAGCGTATTTTCAAGAGCAGTTTTTTTAAAAGTAATATTTTAGTAATATTATAGTAATTTTTATATTAATATTCAAAACATACTACGCAATGTAGGTATTGTAAAATCGTAATTGTAAATGTTATTGTTGTCCAATTTTTAACCCCCGACGCAAAAACGACAGGGTGTTGTTATAAGTTTGACGTGTCTGTGTGTGTGTGTGTGTGTCTGTGGCATTGTAGCTCCCGAACGGATGAACCGTTTTTTTTTGTTTGTAAGGTGAATTTATCGGGAGTGTTCTTAGCTATGTTTGATCAAAATCGGTTCAGCCGTTTCATTGCGTTGAGTGCTTTTATAATTTTTACAAAATTAATTACTTGTTCTAAAGACTTTGTATTGGAATTAAAAGTTAGTTATAGCCAAAATTCTTATTACGATTTTATTTAAAAATAAATACATGTGTTTGCCAATATTCTTAACATTTTGTCTATAATTTCAAGAATATCAAAATAATTCATAATTCACTTTTTATTAAATTCATAATGTGCAAAAACTAATTTAAAATTAAAGTTCGTAGAACTCCTACTCCCGTACTTCCACGCTATCTACGGAACTTTCGAATCCTATCTCCAGATTCACCCGGATAAAAACTTTAGATTGAACCACGAGCTTAGAACCGGATATGAGCTCAATACCTCATTTGGAAGTTCACTTGTTTTCACAGCTTTAGAGAATTTTCTCAGCAATTTTCTAAGTACCCGCACGGGGTCTCATCCCAAAGAAAAAATATATTGTTCTATTTAAATTCAATAGATGGCGTAACAGGTATAGATTTGTTATTGAAGTTTGTGAAAAATTAACATTGGGCCCCGAAAAAAATATTTTGTAATATCAAAAAATACCCATAACACGGGAAAATTAAATAAATGCCTCATCAATCAAGTTTAATTATTTTTAGAAAAATATAATGATGTCGTATTCTTAGTGGTAATCATTTGAACTAGGTTGAGGTTTGACACAGTTTATTTGTAGTGCCACATGTAGTACAACTTGATAGATGGCGTTATTTTAAAAAAAAAAACAGATGACCCGCCAATGACGTCATGCCCAAAATGAAAGAGAAAACTATATAGTATTTACGTTCTATTCTAAAATTTTCTAATAAAATATCAGACCTGTATAGATATCATTGTAACCAAAGACGAACTAGTTATACATAAAAGGCAATGTCCTGACTGACTGACTGACCGAGTGACAACGCACAGCCTAAACCGCTGGTCGTTGAGACTTGGAATTTAGAGGGTGTAGGTACCTTTAAACCCTTTTAGGGTTTAAAGGTCTACTTAGAAATTAAAATGAAAAATTCGTATGCTAAGGGTTTCAAAATAGGGTTCACACGTAAAATAAAAATGCTGTGTATTGCGGAAAGCGTCGGCAGTAGATACCTACTTGAAATTTTCGCTTCGGCCGTCAAGGAAACCGGGGTTTCGTAACTTGTTCATAGGTAGTTTCCTCAAATAAAATTAACAAACATATGTTTCAGCAATATATGAAGATTGCCACGGGAACGTTGTGTTTGTAAAAAAAACACTTTACGATTTAGTCATATTTCAGCGTAAATTCGACGTTGTAGAATATAGTTTCACGATATAGGTAGTTGTTGGGATTCAAATATTTTCAGGAATGGACTCGTAAATTTGAAAACTTGAGTGTTCGTTCGTTTCAAAGGTTGTGTCACGGCGTGGTTAGTTGTTTTCTGCACGCCGCCGGGAATGTTTTCTGACTAGGCGCGGACAAAGTCGCGAGCGGGTCATCTAGGTGGTTAATGTGGGGTACCGCGAAATTCCTAATCTTAGATTTGATTTTTAACAGGCATGAAGTACAGTATTTAAATTAAAAATATGCATGGATACTACATTATAATTCCGAGGGGTCGCTGTAGATACCAGAAACACGATAGGACAATATTTTCTCGAATTAAAAAAATCCAAAGTTACATCTATTTTTTGCCTAGATTCGATTGTTTACATATTATTGGGTAAAAAATTAGATAGGTAGATAAAATCAATTCAACAACGCCGAGGGTTCACTGAAGGAGTTTTGTAAAATTATTTACGAGATATTCAATAAAAACCGCTTTTTCGAGCGGCGGGCCGGCGGGCGAGATACTTTTTATTGTGTATGAAGATTTGTGCCTAGGGTTGACGCAGTCTTAGTAAAGATGTTGAGTTAAAAAAAACATAATCGTCATAAAGGCCCGTCGCACATGGAGCTACTAAAAAATGACGGAACTAATCAGTAGGTAATTACAATTACAAACCACTTAGAAACTGTACCTCGCACACGATGACACGACGCTATATAGATGCTCATGTTGTAAAGTTTCAATCACTTCTTTACTATCGTCAGCTTCAGCTTATAATCTCAGTGATTATTAGGCAAACTATTTTATTACACCACATGCAGCATTACCGTGGCAATGGAATCATAATGAGGTAAATCATTGTTAAAGGCAGAGGTTACCGCTTATCATCAGGTGGGCCACTTGATCTTTTTTTTTTTTTTTTTTTTTTTACTTCTTGGATGACGGAACAAGCAAGAGGCCCACCTGATGTTAAGCGGTAACCTCTGCCTATGAACAGTGCATTACCTCATAGGTCACGTCCACCTAGGACGTGCCCTATGTGGCATTGCACTGCGCCCGCCACCCTGAGACATAGATGAAAAGTCTCATGTGCCTGTAAGATCTCGTTAGTATTTGAGTTTGTAACTAGTTCTTTTTGAGTAGCTCTATGTACGACGGGCCTAAGTTTTTTAACAAACGCCATCTGTTTAGTGTATGCGCGTTTTACGCGGTAATTACAGTTGCAGGTGCTAGGTGGCTCTAGCTATCAATTACGCTGCTAGCGGCATCTAGCGTCCAGGTAAGGCAACCAAATTAGCCCGCACAATAGCCCGAGTTATGGCGGTCACGTTTCGTTGTATGGCATGAGGTATCTGTACTAGTATAGTATTATTTTATCTGTGGTACCCGTAAAGGTTACAGAAAGTTACTATTGGCTTAGTCAAGGTTGCGCCAGCAAAAAAAACGCCTCGCACCGCATGAAAAAGCAGTTTTTAGTGAATATATCGTAAAATATAGATAGGCAATTTTACAAAACCCCTACATTAAACCCTCGGCTTTGTTATATTGATTTTATTTATTTGATTTTTTACCCAATGCTCCATTTTAATAAACAATCTAATCTAGCCAAAAGTCAGAGGTAACTTTGTTTTTTTTTTCATTCGAGTAAATATTGTCCTACCTTGTTTCTGGTACAGTGATCCCTCGGTATTATAATGTAGTATCCATGCATATTTGTAATTTGAATATTGTACTTGATTTAGTCAGTTAAAAATCTAATCTAAGATTGGTAATTTTGCGTTATACCCGTGCTTTAAGTTGTTACGTTGTTAAGTTGGTTAAGTAATTATCAATGTATATAAAACCGACTGACTGACTGACTGGTTATCGACGCATATTGCTAAACAACCGAGACCTGACATTTTTAGGGTACATTCCTTTTGTGGTCTATAT
Organism: Operophtera brumata; assembly: GCA_932527175.1. Taxonomy (NCBI): domain Eukaryota; kingdom Metazoa; phylum Arthropoda; class Insecta; order Lepidoptera; family Geometridae; genus Operophtera; species Operophtera brumata. The sequence continues at coordinate 15,786,067 of OW052238.1, read as the reverse complement.
AGGGATGCAATAAGAAAGGAATTTATGAAAATCACACCCTGCGGGGGTGCAGCGGGGTGTTGAAGTTTGTATAGACATTCTCCACGCGTAAGAAGTCGTGGGTGTCCCAGTCTCTCTAAAGGATTGTATATGGGATTAATGTATGTGATAATGTTACAATTCTTGATATAATTGTTAAACAAACTATTATTAATTATGTAATATTATTAATTATTATTATTATGACTCTTATTTATTCTAAAACTCGTAACTAAATACTTTTTTTTACTATAAAGGAATACTATGAACAAAACATAAATAGTATAAAAAACATTATTATTAGTAATTGTTATGTAATACCAACGCCAGCGCCATCTAGCGAGAGATAAATAATGCTAAAATGACACTAGAAAAACTTTGGCCCTCGGGCGGCTTGACAAACTCTAACACCAGAGGCCAGCACTACCTCATACGAAACGACGACGACGACTAGAAAAACTCCTCATTGCATAAGAATCATGAAAATATTGAAAAAAATTGAATTGAATTGAAAATATTGAATTCCTGAGTGGTGAAAAAAGCAATGCAAAATGCATGCGCCTCCGCTCGCCATCTGACGGTAGAGGTTAAAACAAAATGTATGAGCGAATAAATTGATAGAATGGGCTAAGGACAAATGAATAAGCAAATAAAACGGGACTTTGCGAACAGTTTGAGAGGTATCATCCATACTCAGAGACGTCACGTTCTTACGGCCATCATACATACATACATACATAAATACATAACCACACGCCTTTTTCCTTCCTCGGCCTCTTTTCACCGTGTGGGTTGCATCATCGTAAGAAATAGACGTGACAAGTGGTGAGCTCATCGCTGCCATTGCGTCCCACGACCGACTCTGCTAACGCTTTCTTCCAGTAATAACACTTTCCTTAAAACAGCTAGCAGCCAGGACAAATCTTATACCAACTAAACTTACAAATAAGTCCGGGTACATACATACATACATACATAGACACACGCCTTTTTCCCCGAAGGGGTAGGCAGAGCCTCAATGGGCCGCTTTTCACAGTGGGTTGCACCATCGTGGAATATAGACGTGACAAGTGGTGAGCTCATCGCCGCCATTCCTTCCCACGACTGACTCAACTAACGCTTTCTTCCAGTAATAACACATTCCATAATAAGCTAGCAGCCAGGACAAATCTTATACCAACAAATCTTACTAACAAGTCCGGGTAATATTTTGTTTTATTTGAATAAGTTACTTATAATAAGTGAATGTAGTAGTTAGAGAATAACTTTATGTATGGTGGCCTTGAAAAGGCCTTGGTGGTGAATTAGTGACCAGTGGTGCGGCCGCCTGTTTAAGACAGAGATGAAAAGACTACCACATTGACACCACGTGTAAAAACATGACAACCGGAATATACGCACTGAAACAACTGAGATCAATAACATCTGGAATCAACCTAAAAGAAGTCTACTACGCTTATGTTCATTCCATTATGTCATATGGCATAGCTTTATGGGGAAACTCATCCGACAATGAATGAATCCATCCATTACATTTACCCTTCAAACCGTTACACAGCAATGCGAGCATCATGTACGCTGTTGCAAAAATATGGTTTTAGTACCGCCTTCTCCTGACTAACTCTTGCAAAAGGAGATTTACCTACTAAATGTAAATGTCCCCTAAAGGACTGTGACTGTAAGACTGTGTGTAACTAACTGAAGGCACTGAGTGCGACCGTAAGACCCGAATTAATGCAATTCAGAAACTATGGATGTCGCATTCAAAGTTTCCGAAAAGTCACTAAAGGTACTTAAGTACTTCAAAAGCACGTTTCATGTTTTGGCCCTTTGAAAACTTTAGACTTCACCTTTTACTTTATGCATTGAAAATCAGCCGCTTTGAATCTATCGAAAACTTCGATAAACACGATTATTTATAACTCTTTATTCTTTAGCCTATTGAAACAGTTATATAAAAGTAGGTACGTAGTAAGTAAGGCCTATTTTTTAACACAATAAGAAGCTTCGATGTCCAATTTGTCCTTCAAGCAAACAAAGTTACTTAGGTCTAAACAAAGTTACTTAGGTCTAAACTGATCACAATGAATGTGTTCAAGGTTCAGTCTATTTGAACAAGAATAGACTACTCAGTAAATAGTACATTACATCACTCTGACCTTCAGATAAGACTAGAACTCCTAACCTTGAAATAACTTTGTCGAAGAAATTCCTTTATGACGAAGAAAATAGTTTACACAAAGGAGACAGATTTAGCTACAGATATGTTATATTATTATATACTAGACTGGCTTTTCTGTTCCCTTTTTGTTACCAACATTCGCGATATTATAACGACACAGCCTAATGATATATTAAATAAAGTCTACCTATACAATTACACTACAATTACGTTACAATTATAAAATGTTGTAGGCCAGACATGGCAGACTAGAGATGCACATTAGATAGACCTTAGCACCAACAAATGTTACTACCTAGATCTAACAGCAATAAATCATTTATCATTTATTTATCATTAATCACTTCATGGCTGCGTGATCAAATCAACGTCATACCTTCTCAAATGTCTAATAAGGTCCTATATAAGATGATTAAAACGACGACGACCTCTGTGGCGCGGCTGGCGATGGTTCGCCTGCGACGCAGGAGGTTGCGGGTTCGATTCCCGCCTCGGAACAAATATTTGTGCGTTCTGCAGATATTTGTTCAGGGTGTTCTGGGTGTTTTCTACGTATAATAAAAAATATCTATCTATGTATTGTATTATATTAAGTATATCAGTTATCTAGTACCCAAAACACAAGCTCTGGCTTAGTTAGGGGCTAGATAATGTTGTGTGAACTTGTCCAGCATTATTTATTTATTTATTTATTAAAGCCCAGTCTAAGGAAAACCCAGTTCATAAGAACCCCGTCACTTTTACCGACACCCTTAACCGACAACGGCAAAGCAAAATAATGTGTATGAGTTTAACAGTCTATGTATTAATGTATTAACTTTGTACCTCCGTTCCCTCTTATCTCCGAAACTACATGACGGGTTTTGAGAAATGAGTTGAAATGAGGTATCATATTAAAAGATAAACGGCTAATTACCACTATTATTCGTTATTACGTCAGCAAAGTGACGAATAATCAAAAAAAAAAAAAAAAAAACAAAATCAAAATCATTTATTTCAGGCTTACTGAGAAATGCACTAAGCCTAAACAGTAAGCCCATATCAACATAAATACCTTAGAAACTAACATACACATAAAAACACTTTATTACTTAATCTAACACACGTGTGATCGCCGACGCGTCGCGGCCCGGGGGATCACGTGACAGGCGACCCTTGAACCGCCGGAACTTCACCCCTTTCGGCCAGAAGTCAGGGCTCAAGTAAGTCTTCACATTTTCTGTAGGGACCCTCACCATAAATGAGCTAAAGCTCACATTATGACGAGAGTCCAACTTCAAGACCCTCAAACCCACTCCGGCTTTCTTTCTTAATAGTGGTAATTAGCCGTTTATCTTTTAATATGATTCCCATCCACGATAGCTTCAATTCTATGAGGTATCATGTCTCGACGTTTCGCGTTTCATAGGGTACTGACTATATGACGTCACATTAAATTCAATATGTCAGAAATTTAATTTAATTTCACAACCTTGTTTTTTTTTTAATTTATATAAATATAATGAGTTTGAAATCTAATAAAAGGGCTTCAAGAGTACATTCCAAAAATATGTCTCACTAAACAAGGGATCCAACAGGAATTTGAAAGTTGCCTAAAAATGTTAATGGATCGAACAGGATAATCAAAGTACAATGAATCATTTTCAATCATCGATATCTAGTATATTATTATATCGATGTTCTCAATGGATAGAACAGGAACTACTCATATAAACTACTTTAATAATGTTGTACTTATATCGACGTCATACGCGAAGTAGAAGGAGTAAGAGAGATAAACAAGTGTTTCCTTCAAAATGATTGCTAGTTTCAAAGCTCCGGTACGGAGGCTGGAATGCTCTAAGTTTCAAATCTACGTCGTCAATTATATAAATTAGTTACAAAATTTTGACACGTGATTTATAAAGTCTGTATGTCTAGTAGTTTAAGGTGGTTCCTTTCGCTCGTGGCGCGAAATTCATTTTTTTTCTCCTTTTTTGCTCATTACCAGCTCATCAACACTTCTTCAGATAGCTAAAACTATGTTGTCGCAAATTATGTGCGCACACAAGTTTTAATTTATAGTATCACATAAATATCATTAGTTTAGCTACGATTCTGCTTCTACGATATTTACAGTGTTTTTTGTTTCAAGCACATTCATAGCCATACTAATGATATTTATGTGATACTATAAATTAAAACTTGTGTGTTAGGTCACATTATTTGCGGCAACATAGTTTTAGCTATCTGGAGAAGTGTTGATGAGCTGTGATGAGCAAAAAACACGAAAAAATTTGAATTTCGCGCCACGAGCGTAAGTAACCACCGCCTGTATGCAAGAACTTGCATAAAGGATTCGTGTCTCATATTTCCGCTTTGCTCCATTCCTCGCTTTAGTGGAATCTAGCCCACAGCGCACTAACAACCTACACAGATTACTGCTTTACAGCTTCTATGTGTCCCAGATGACACGTTTGCAAAGGTCAACGCCGAAAACAAAGAAATGTCCGCGTTGTGATGTAGCACACGTCCACACAATTTCCACAAGCATTCGTAATTCTAGTCACGCCTTTGGAAACATAAAGCCGGGTATGAAAGTGGGTGTGAAATCGACCAGATATGTTGGATTAAATTGTGTTGTGGACACCTTATGTAAGTGGATGAAAAGTTATACAACTATCTTTGTTTGCTAGTACATAGTCTGTTCCGTACCGCACGAAAACGGATCTATCGATTTCGATGAAATTTATATGATAAGGGGTTTTTTTGCGATGAGAAAATTATATAGCTGAAAAAATCTAGCTCTTAGTGTGTAAGTTGTTTATGCGCATAGTTTCTGTGAAAAAGTTGATCATCTAATAAGTTAAAAATTTAATTATTAATTAAATAAAACGAACACTTCCAAGTAAGACTCACGTTATTTTCAACGTTATATTGGCTGGCGACATCTAGTTATAAATCTTAATAGGTAAGAAAGATAGTGAAAAAACATGAAAAATTATTTAATTACGACACTGTAATCTAATTAATTGGTTTGACTACAAGTAAATCGTTCATACCATTAGGTACCTACAGTTTTCTTAACCTTCGATCAGTCGCGCATTTTTAGTTTACACGGTTCGTCGCGTGGGGTCTCTGAAGACCCAAAAAAAAAACCTAAAAAAACACCTTGGTACATATTTTTTCCTAATTATCTAAGCAATTCATTATTTATGAACTTAATAACAATAAAACTACAACAAGTTACTCAAACATTTTCTTTTATTTACTGCTTAAACATACAATCTAAAAATATGAACATAAATTTCTCTTTTTGAGACAATATCACATTTTTTTTTTAAATCTAACTAAATTAAAGAATTATTCTTTCTTATAAATATATATGCGATAACATGAGATCACCAAACACTGTTACATAAAAATTTAAAAGCACAAACAAAAAAAATATAAACTTTTACTATTTGATGCCAGACTAGTTTTCCTCTTGCAAAAATGGCAGACAGATTATAATTTTCGACCTGTTTGTCTTGGACAATGAATGCAACGCAATATTATGTCTTCTTGTTCTAACACCTTGTGGGTAAGGTGTCTTCCTCCATTTGCATATTATTTTGTGGGTGCCATTTCACTCCACCTTTTTGACTATAAAGAAGATCTGTGATGATAAATTTATCAAGGGCTCTTCATCATCAACACTATTCGAACTTTCCAAATCCATGTGTTCATTCGAGTCCAAAACCGAATGCTGTTCGTTTAACGATTTCAGAACCTGATGATGCTCATTCGAATATTCCAAATTCTCAGGCAGTTCGTCCAAAGATACCTCATGTTGTTGTGTAGGTTCATCTTCACATTCCTGCTCTGAGTCTGTGTTATGCTCACTTATTTCATCCGGGTATGTACCGCCTTCATCTTCTTCATCATCACTACCGTAAACATGGTTGCATTCATCTTCTAACCAGCTCAATATACGGCGTTGTTGTTCTTCGTCTATTTTACTAGTCAATTATATCGAAAATAATAGAAAAATAAATAAAACACATGTTACAGAAGAAATCAAAAATAAATTTTCACTGAATTTTTACTTACGTGGTTAGTCGCGTGGGGTATTTCAAAGCCCGCACGCGCAAAATATATCTACTGAACGTACACTGAACCTCCGCGCGAACTGAAATACGCGATATGAAAACGGCAATACGCGGCAACTATAATCTAACATCAGAGGGTACATAAAATATTGAAGCGCTAGGATAGTTTTAATTGGTAAAAAATTACAGATTTTTAGGGTTCCGTAGTCAAAGACAAGCAACCGTTATGGATTCGTCATGTCTGTCTGTCTGTCTGTCTGTCTGTCTGTCTGTCCGTGTATGTCACAGCCTTTTTTTCCCGAAACTATAAGAGCTATACTGTTGAAACTTGGTAGGTAGATGTATTCTGTGAACCGTATTAAGATTTTTACACAAAAATTAAAAAAAAACAATTATTTTTGGGGTTCCCCATACTTAGAATTGAAACTCAATTTTTTTTTTCATCAAACCTGTACGTGTGGGTTATCTATGGATAGGTCTTCAAAAATGATATGGAGTTTTCAAATGTAATTTTTTTCTAAACTGAATAGTTTGCGCGAGAGACACTTCCAAAGTGGTAAAAAGTGTCCCCGTCCCCCCCCCCCCCCCGTAACTTCTAAAATAAGAGAATGATAAAACTAAAAAAAAAATATGATGTACATTACCATGTAAACTTTCACTCAAAATTGGTTTCAACGAGATCTAGTAAGTAGTTTTTTATTTTTGGGGTTCCCATACTTAGAACTGAAACTCAAAATTTTTTTTTTCATCAATTCTATACGTGTGGGGTATCTATGGATGGGTCTTCAAAAATGATATTGAGGTTTCTACTATAATTTGTTTCTAAACTGAATATTTTGCGCAAGAGACACTTCCAAAGTGGTAAAAAGTGTGTCCCCCCCCCCCCCCCCCCCCCATAACATCTAAAATAAGAGAATGATAAAACAAATAAATATATATAATGTACATTGCCATGTAAACTTTCTCTCAAAATTGGTTTGAACAAGATCTAGTAAGTAGTTTTTTTTAATACGTCATTAATCGTAATCCATCCAAGAACTTTTATATTATGTTAGTTGCTGCTACGGAACCCTTCATGGGCGAGTCCGACACGCACTTGGCCGCTTTTTTAAAGCCTAGGCTTTTTAAGACACCACGCGACCGACCGAGGGTTAAGTAATCAAATTGGTTTATTGTTATTTCAACCTAATATCTTAGATAATTAGTTCAGGCTGTTCTGGGCATTTTCTATGTATAATAAAAAATCTCTATTTATGTATATTAATGTATTGTATTAAGTATATCAGTTATCTAGTACCCATAACACAAGCTCTTCTTAGTTTGGGGCTAGATAATGTTGTGAGAACAGTCTAGCATTAAAAAAAAACTTATTTCCACAGACCTGAGTATATATAAAGGTCAGTGGTTCAATCCTGCGAGCATCAATCGGCCTGCCAAGCGTGGTTACATTCTGTGTTTTTTTTTTATTTTTTGTACTACTTGGATGACGGATAAAGCATGAGGCCCACCTGATGTTAAGCGGTAACCTCTGCCTATGAACAGTGCATTACCTCATAGATCACGTCCACCTACGACGCAACCTATGTGGCATTGCACTGCGCCCGCCACCCTGAGACATAAAGATGAAAAGTCTTATGTGCCTGTAATTTCACCGGCACCCTTACCCTTCAAACCGGAACACAGCAATGCGAGCACTACTGCTTTGCGGCAGAAATAGGTATGGTGGTAGTACTTCCCCGGACGAACTCTTTCACAAAAAAGCTCTACTACTACAAAACTACTACTACTGTGTGCTCTTCAGTGCCTTGTCTAGCAGTGGACGTCTGAAGGTTGCTGATGATGATGATTATGAAAGTTAAATCAAATGTCTGGAAAGAAAAGCACAAGAAACTATATTTTGTTTCATTCTAACATTTTCATAGACTGGCACTGAGACTGAAGCAATTGATGAAGAAGCCTTCAGATCAACACCGCGTCGCCGCGTCGTTGCAGATATAATATGTCGAACACCGCGTCGCCGCGTCGTTGCAGATATAATATGTCGAACACCGCGTCGCCGCGTCGTTGCAGATATAATATGTCGAACACCGCGTCGCCGCGTCGTTGCAGATATAATATGTCGAACACCGCGTCGCCGCGTCGTTGCAGATATAATATGTCGAACACCGCGTCGCCGCGTCGTTGCAGATATAAAGAAGTTTGAATTTAAATGTTAGGTGAAATACTGAAAAGCCGCCTCTATGGGCATAAGAAAATTCCATATTTTTCCTGTAACAAATTTCAACCTCCCCCCAACCTTTCGAAGCCCCCTTAAATATTTATTTGATTCTGTTTTTTAGTATTTGTTGTTATAGCGGCTACAGAAATACATGATCTGTGAAAATTTCAACTGTCTAGCTATCACAGTTCCATGAGATTTCAGCCTGGTGACAGACGGATAGACGGACGGACAGCGGAGTCTTAGTAATAGGGTACCGTTTTTCCCATTGGGTACGAAACCCTAAAAAGAAGGGGCACGTAGGTATGCGCTTCGAAATATGATGAAGACATATTTCTTCGCTATCGCGTAGATTTTCCAAAAATATATTTTTTACACACTTGCTCATAAAGTGGCTCTAATTTCACCGCTATTAGGCACATAATGACACCTGTAATCAAACTGTAACTTTTTCATTGCTATTATTCACTAGTGAGTTATAGAGACAGTTGAACATTTACACAGAGTGCGTATTTCTGTTTTATTATTATTTTCTTCACAAGTGTGTTGAAAAACGTCGTATGATACACGTGTGTATTGATGATTACCGTCCTCGGCTCTCTTAAGACCCTCACCTAACGGCTCGGGTCTCAATGGCGCCTCAGCGGTAATCACCAACATTACACACTAGTACCATAATGTATTTTAGTTGCATTTACTCATGTCAGCATCATATATAATGTTAGTAGGAGTAGAATAACTTAAGTTCAGTTGACCGACAGACGCACTGCATCCATAGCGGAACAATAAACTCAGATGTCTGTCTGCGCGTTTACGGCTCAGCGGTTTGATTGATAGCCATCTGTTCAGTGTTGCTGCCACAGATAAACAAAACTATAGACTGCCTTGCATACGAACCGTAGCAACATAATATGCGAACATTCTACTCGCTTCAAAAAAGCTAACGTTAGTAGTAGTACACTCATGTGAGCGTTCGGCCCTTTGTCTGAGAGTGGCCCACGAAGCCAGGGCCTAGGTATACCAGACAGTTTGAGTCGTAGAGCTTTTTTGTGAAAGAGTTCGTCCGGTAGTATTTCTGCCGCAAAGCATAGTGCTCGCATTGCTGCGTTCCGGATGAAGTTTTTTATGAATACAATTTTGATGACTGAACATGCAGATGGCCCACCTTATGTTAAGCGGTACCCTCTGCTTATGAACAGTGCATTACTTTATAGGTCATGTCCACCAAGTACGCGCCCTGTGTGGCATTGCACTGCGCCCGTCATCCTGAAACATAAGGATAGAAAGTCTCATGTGCCTGTAATTTCACCGGCATCCGAAACACAATAATGCGAGCACTACTGCTTTGCGGCAGAAATAGGTGTGGTGGTAGTACTTCTCCGGACGAACTCTTTCACAAAAAAGCTCTACTACTATCAAATCAGGGTATGGGTGCCCATGAAATTACTGGCACATGAGACTTTTGAGGGTGGCGGGCGCAGTACAATACTACGCGCGTCCTAGGTGGACTTGACCTGTGAGGTAATGCATTGTTATAGGCAGAGGTTCATCTGCTTGACAAGCTTGCAAGACAAGCGGAGCCGCTCGCTTAGCTCAATAAAAAGGGACGTAGTGTGACAGATCAAGCAGATGGCCCACCTGATGTTAAGCGGTACCTATGAACAGTGCATTATCACATAGGTCACGTCCGCCTAAGTCGCACACTATGTGGCATTGCACTGCGTCCGTCACCCTGGGACATAAATATGAAAAGTCTCATGTGCCTGTAATTTCAGGAGTCCATTGAAGGTGCCCGTTAGGTGTAGTAGCACATATCTAGTGCCTGCGGTGGTATTTGTACTACCTTGCACACTCTTAGTATATTTTTACTCTATGGTTCAGCGAGCTACTGTTATTTATTCAGGGTTCGTAGCTGCGTGGGTGGCGAATTGTTCGCGGTAAGGACTTTACGATTTGTGGATCAAATCGTAAGTGTTCCTTCCATCCTGATTTGATTCAGGAAATAAAATACTGTTACAAGATAGTTTTTTATTTTATTTTTTTATTTATTCTACCATATAAAATCTTGTTACATAATGTTTGCCATCGAATAGCACCTAAAAACCACAAAGGTTTAAGCTGGTGCTATCTTGAGTCTATACATCAATTAGGTATATAAAGTAGGTTACTTAATATAGTAATTATTTATAACTAGCGACTCGCTCGGGCTTCGCACGGGTAGCCCCCGGTAAAAAACAGCCCCCCCCCCCCCCCCTCCACCCCCGATATCAGGAAGAAAGCCGGAGTGGGTTTGAGGTTCATGAAGTTGGACTCTCGTCATAATGTGAGCTTTAGCTCATTTATGATGAGGGTCCCTACGGAAAATGTGAAAACTTACTTGAGCCCTGACTTCTGGCCGAAAGGGGTGAAGTTTCGGCGGTTCAAGGGACGTCTGTCACGTGATCCCCCGGGCCGCGACGCGTCGGCGATCACACGTGTGTTAGATTAAGTAATAAAGTGTTTTTTATGTGTATGTTAGTTTCTAAGGTATTTAGCTGATATGGGCTTACTGTTTAGGTTTAGTGCATTTCTCAGTAAGCCTGAAATAAAGTTTTTTTTTTTTTATATATATTTTATTACTTATTCTGCTATTTGGAGCGGAGAAGAATCCACCAAAAAAGAGATAACTAACATCGGTCCTGCCGATCTTGAGTTATAAGTGGTGTAACTTACACGACTTTGTTTTATAAGTATAGATTTTGACCATTGTTGGATGTTCCATACGAATACGTGATGGAGCAACCAAAAAACCTCCAAGCAACCAAAATTTCGTAAAAAACTTTAATTTGCACATTAACACATTTAATTTCCAAATTAAATCGTGGAATGTGAATTTATTATACTATGAACTGATCAAAATGAGCCCGAACACGGCCATGCTACTAAACTATTAGTCATCGAGGAGGTCCGTTGTCCACCTTCCGTCTCCATCTTCAGATCAGCTCGCTGTCTCCATAATATTGTCAGGTATTTCAAATTTCTGTTTTAAAAACATTTAAAATATTAGGATCACTATATATTAGGGTTAAGGTTTCGCCAAGTATGGGATTCTGTGGTATGGGCTTCAAATAGCGTAAGATTTTTGTGAAAAATAATTTTTTCAATAAACATTCTTATAAAATTAGTGATCAGACTGGTGATTATATTAGTGAAAAACAGCCAGTCTATTATTATCCATCGAGGAGTTCCGTTTTCCACCGTCTCCATCATCAGACCAGCTCGCTGTCATTATCATATTATAATGTCGCCGGAAATTGACAGGTTCGCAAAATTTCAGCTCAATCGGTTGAGGATAGCTGCTCAAAAATTCAGTAGCAAGATTCCACCCGGATTCCACCCAGACAAACATACACAAATTACTAGTTAAATAAAAACTTGTAATAATTTTTTTTTTTTTCAGTCTCCTTTTTCGCCATTATACGACCGAGAGTAGTGTAAGTAGTCTAGGCTCCTAGTTATACTAACGCCCTTCCAACACAATGAGATTTTTGACCTAACCTTATAGACCTAACTTCACAAAGGAATTTACGCTCATCTAATTGTAATATCTCTTGGGAGTAAGAACACAGATCAAATAATAGTAACTGTATATTAAAATTTCACTTACACTTGCACTTGGTTGATGTGAAATGTGATGCATTAATAGTAGTTTATGCAAATGTCATATAAGAAGGGGTATTAAAACACGAGAGTCTGTTCTAATCTGTATATGTAATGTGTGCGATAATAGGTTGACTCGAGTGTTTTAATACCTAAGTTATATGCAGTTTCATACACTACTTTATCTTCACTCATAGGAAAAATGAGAATTAAACAACGAAAAACACGATCGGCAAAAAAATGTATGGGAAGCGCGGGCAATTAAGTTCAAACTACGCATGCGTGTGCCTTTTCTTCACAATTCGAACTGCGCATGTGTGCGCCTTTTTTTTAAATATTCAGGCTATAACCATAGACTAGTTTAATGAATTAATAAAAAAAAGATAGCGGTACTATAATGAGTTTTATGATACAGTTGGCGGTACCTATAATGAGTTTTATTCTTAATTTTATGTATATGCGTCTATAAAGTGCGTCTGTATAGAACCGTCATTGAATTCGTAATTCGAATTTTTTGATTTGAGTGTAGATAAAACCTTTTTTCTTCACGATATTTAACGCAAAATCTACAAAGAAATATATATGTTAATCTACATCATACAAAATTAAATCATGTCCTATTGTTATCAAAAATTTGAAAAAAAACAACTTAAAATGTTAGAAATAACTTTGCAAAGTAACCGCTATTTTCGTAGTTACTACCATTTTTCTCCCAAACTATCAATCACAAGATGTTTTTGTTCAGTAAGCCTTCAGTATATTAAATAACACAACGCCGAGAGGACAATGTTTTATTTTGAAAATTACTTTCCTAATGATGATAAATTAAAAAAAACTTTATTTTCGCTCACTTTTCGTGTCACGGTGCTATTCTGCCTCCTCCTAACATATATGAACTTTAATGAGTTAGATAGTGACACAATCTGGCGCCCATCGACGCCTTAAGAGAGCTGTACGGCTTGCCTGCTCTTAATTGAATTGAAGTATAGGTACTGAAGTTTGATACCGACCGAATATAAATTAATTCAAGTCAATAACATTTTGTAGACCACATCTAGAGACCAATTATTATGTGGTTTGTTAGTATCCCCAGTGGTTTGTAAATTGTATAAAGAGAATCGAACTAACATGAATCATAGTATTTCCATACAAATCTTTGTCGGTGTGATTTGAAAAGCTTGTAATATTATAAAATAAACTATTTAATAAAGTAATTTATTTTATTAAATATTGTATTAAAAGTAATACATACTTAAGAAAGATACATTTATTTACAGAAAGAATAATACAAGGTATGTACAAAATACATATGAAACAGTTGTGTTACCTGAAGACCGCTGCAAGCGATCTAAAGTTAGCTCAACTGATCCAAATCACTACCAGACGGAATACATAGTTAAGTATCTAAATACAATGAAAATATATTAAGACTAAGACAATAAACCAAAACTAAAATAAAAACCTATCTATCAGATCACAGCAAGCCGTCACCCGACGGCAGCGTGCCCAGAATGCTGGTTGCGTTGCCACGCTGAATGGCAATGCTTATTCGTTGACCAAAATAAATTTTATTAGATTGCATATTTAATAAAATAAATAAAATATAAAATATTTTAAATACCTTTATTTTTCTATAAATTATAAAGTGAAAAACAAGCAGACGGCCCACCTGATGTAAAGCAGTTACCGCCGCCTATGGACATCTGCAACACCCACGGTATTGCAAACGCGCTGCCTACCATTAAGAGCCCTATTGATATTTATCTGGTGGTCCACGCTGCACACATCCGGCACATTTTGAATCTTGACACAGCGATATAAAGTTTGTTTTAAGTTGCAAGTCGATTCAAAGTACCACAGGCCTGGTATGAATCATAATCCAGTAATTTCATTTTTCCAAGCCGGGCTTGGTTTCAGCGATGTTGTTACTTCAACATTATCTTGTTCAGGGACGCACAGGGTTCGATTCAGTACCCCTTCCCAAATACGCAACCCTAATGTTTTATAACTGACAAGTGAATTCGGTAGAACCGATAATCGGGTAAATTTTTTTTTTGTAGTTTTTTTTTTAAACTAAGCTTTTATTTAATGAATGGTCGGGTACCTTGAGCTGATCAAAATGAGCCCATACATTGACATGCTACCTAATCATTGAGGAACTCCATTTTCCCACCTCCGTATCCATCATCAGATCAGCTCGTTATCTCCGTAACATTGTTTTGTCATCGGAACTGGAGAATGCCGAATTTTTCAGTTGAAACAGAAAACAAATGAAGCAAGATGAAGTGTGGGCAGGTCATATAATAGCTCGCAGAACGACAGCCGTAGGTGAATAAAGGTTCTTGAGTGGCGACAACGAACCGGACGACGCAATGTAGGAAGCCCCCCCCACCCCCATCCCCTGTCAATGAACCGACAACATTTGAAAGGTCTCAGGATGTCGTCTATGTGGATGGACGCGGCTTTTATGTCGAGCGGTGGACGGGTTATCTCCAATCGATAGAGTCTGTTCAAAAATATTTCCGTCGTGGGATTCGAGGGCACAGCTGTGCTTATTTACCTTATTTGCTAGGCGGGCAATAATAGCGCCTGTTCCTTATTGATCCTATTACAACTGTTACTATTTCTTCAGCGTATGTTTTTACTAAAGAAATAGTTATTTTAAACTAAAGAAAACGTTAGTTCACAATTTAGCCACGACAGAACTCTTTTTGAACAGACTCTATACTCAACAGATTAAAATGCTCCTGGCTGATGATAACGTATAAATGTTTATAAAATAATGTTCTCATAATATAATTTAAATAAGATAGGGGACTCTTCCCGCCATTTTTGAAAAGAGACGTTGTCTACTTTTATTTTATTTCTTTTCCTCTTTAGTTATTTTGTGTTATTTTGGTGGCATTTTAACTAATGTAGCTCTTTTAAAAAGCACAAGTGTAGTGAAATGAAATGGAAGTGAATTGCGTGACTTTTTGAAATTGGTGGAAATTGTCTACCAAAGTTTTAGTAAAATTGGCCACCGTTTTACTAAAACATGACTCGACTGTGACTTTGACGACTTGGAAGGAGTGTAACGTTGCAAAATATATTGAAAATACATTAAAGTGAAAATACAGATACTTGAAAATGGCATATGCACAAGCCGTGCGGCGCCAATTATAAAGAAAAAAAAATAAGATAGGATTCGTTATTAAAAATAAGTCACTTATTCCTAATGACATATTCTAATTAAATGTTGATGTTCGTTTTCTTTACTCTTTGTCACAAATAGCTTTTATAAGTACCTATGTTATTCTCTACCTTAAGGTGGAAGCTCACGCTTGCGGCGCGTAATTCAAATTTTTTGGTGTTTTTTGCCCATTACCGCTCATCAACACTTCTTCTGATAACGAAAGTTGAGTTCGCGAGAACTAGGAGACTTAACACACTTTTTTTAATTGATGCTATCTCATAAATATCATCAGTTTAGTTATAATACCCCTAAACCCATTTTTACAGTGTTTTTTTTTGTTTAGGGGTATCATAGCTAAACTGATGATATTTATGAGATACTATCAATTAAAACATGAGTGTTAAGTCTCCTAGTTCTCGCGAACTCAACTTTCGTTATCAGAAGAAGTGTTGATGAGCTGTAATAGACAAAAAACTACAAAAAAATTTAATTTCGCGCCTCAATGATGAGCATTCACCTTAAAGGAATATTTGCACGCTTTATCTAAGTAAAATTATGAGCAAGCTGAAATGTGTAGTACCTACCCATAATTATACCATACTAAATAAAAAGATAATTAAATATCTTTATTTACTTAGTATGGTATTTTTTTTTTTTATACTACTGAATGACGGTACAAGCAGATGGCCCACCTGATGTTAAGCGGTAACCTCTGCCTATGAACAGTACATTACCTCATAGGTCACGTCCACCTAGGACGCGCCCTATGTGGCATTGCACTGCGCCCGCCACCCTGAGACATAAGGATGAAAAGTCTCATGTGCCTGTAATTTCACCGGCACCCTTACCCTTCAAACCGGAACACAGCAATGCGAGCACTACTGCTTTGCGGCAGAAATAGGTATGGTGGTAGTACTTCCCCGGACGAACTCTTTCACAAAAAAGCTCTACTACTACTAAAACCATACCAATTATACACGTAATTATACCATACTAAGTAAATAAAGATATTTGATTTATGTTGATTTTATTTGTGATCGCGATCAAACGAGCGTCTAATAATGTAACAAAAAAGTTTTGTTACCTACACAAGTTTCCTAAATTGTTACTAGCTAATAAATTTTAAACGAAGCAGAAGCGGCAAATATTTCAAGACAAATGGTCCAAAATACCCCTGTCATGCACAGGCTGATCAAATACATATTATTCTTGTTCCTCCGGTCCATTGACCCCGCGTCTCTGGTCCCACCTGCCAGGCCCCCGCTGTCCCCACCTGCTGCGGCCCTGGCATCGTTAATCTTCCAACACTCCCACCTCTACAACGATAAATTCGGTGATGGACACAGAAGGTTAAGGGTACATCGCGTATTTCAGCACTTCGCGCCTACTGAATGCAAAAAGCATCTTTTAATCACACACAGCTATCAAAACACACTATTTAGGCACAGAATAAATAATAGTACAAGATTTAGGTCTGTATTAAGATAATATACGAGAAAACTGTCTGAAAAAGTGTATCCGGCTGGTGGAATTCTTACGTCAGGCATTGCCATTCAGCGGGGCAATGCAGCCAGCATCTTAGGGGGACGCTTCCGTCTGGAAGTGATTTCGGTTCAGTTGAGCTATCGATAGATTTTTGAAACGGTCTTTGGATAGCGCAACTGGTTCAATTGTGTTTTTACAAGGTTTTTAAACTTGCAAGGTGTGTATGTTTGTCCGGGTGGAATCTTGCAAATGTTTGTCCGAGTGGAATCTTGGAACTGAATTTTAAAGCAGTTATCCTCAAGCGATTGAACTGGAATTTGGCATACCTGTTAAGTTCCGATGACAATACAATATTATGGTGACAGCGAGCTAATCTGATGATGGAGATGGAAGGTGGACAACGGAACTCCTCGATGTATAATAGTAGACTTGCCGTGTTTAGACTCATTTTGTATCACTCAAAATATATTTTTCACAAAAAACTTATTATATTATACCTACTTGGAAAATAGTAGCAATATTCATTCTGTAAATAAAGGAATTTCTTCTATTAATTTACATACTAGCTGACGGTTGCAGCTTAGCTTGCGTATTCAGAACCTTATAGCAACTTTCAGGCGATGAGCTAATATATCGCACACTAGTGTCCGCCGGCAGCTTCGCTCGCGATTGACTACGATAGAAATTAACCTATAGCTCAATCCATTTCGTAATCTACCTGTGTAACAAATTTCATCAACATCAGTGCCGTTTTGGCGTGATTGAGTGAGAATCATACAAACATCCAAACATCTAAGCATTCAACTACCCCAAACATCGTAACTTTGATGGTGGTAAATGTTTGTGTTATATTTCCAAGGTATAATCAACCATGAGTTCTACATACAGTTGTGGTCA
The DNA here is from genome assembly GCA_932527175.1 of Operophtera brumata. Lineage (NCBI taxonomy): Eukaryota > Metazoa > Arthropoda > Insecta > Lepidoptera > Geometridae > Operophtera > Operophtera brumata. Next base: position 15,768,383 of record OW052238.1, on the reverse strand, counting down.
TATAATTAAGAACGATTTGAAGTTCTAGAAGTTTTTTATTTAAATCGTATCATTATCAGAGATGTGTACCTTCTGAGAAGCAACTAGTTATGTTATATAATAGTCACATTAATAGAGCAACCTGACTTAAGAATAAAGTATGAAATCGCTAACTATTTTTTGCACATTTTATTGATTTTATCAAAGTAACACATTCAAATAGTACTGAAACTGGACAAATAATTAAGAACGATTTATTTAACTGCTCGGGAATTGTTTTGTATGACACTTAGATTTAAAAAATCACAATATTATGTAGCACAGGAAACATAAAAAGAAATTTAATAAATATTTAACTAAAATTAACAGTTAATAGCATATCCACGGCTTTTAATTACAGCTTTACACCGGCGAGGCATTGACTCTATTAATTTTTGACATTTCGCAAGAGAAATAGAGTTCCATTCTTCTAAAAAAACGTCATACAGCTCTCTTAAATTTCCACACTTTGTATTTGAAACCTTTTTCTTTACTTCAAACCACTGATTCTCTATTGGGTTTAGATCTGGACTGTTAGCAGGCCAGTCTAAGACAGAAACTAATTGCGCTGTAAGAAATTCCTTTACGGTGCGTGCAGTGTGCTTTGGATCATTGTCATGCTGGAATGTCCAAATGACCGGTAGAACGTCTTCAGCGTATGGTAACATTGTTTCTTCCAGTATATTTTTGTATTGGAACTGATCCATGTTACCTTCTATCAACTTTACAGGTCCTACACCATGTCCAGAAAAGCAACCCCAAATTTTCACATTTCCACCACCGTGCTTTAATGTTACTTTCGTGTACTTTGGGTCGAATGCTGTATTCGGGGGACGTCGTACATATCGTTTTCCATCAGAACATACTCTGTTTATTTTCGTCTCGTCAGAAAAAAGTACATTTTTCCACTGTTGCACATTCCAGTTTTCATACTTTCTCGCAAATGCAAGCCGGGCTTGCCTGTGGCAAAGTTTTAACATGGGTACCTTTCTTGCTATCCTACCGTGCCATTTTTCTTCTACCAAACGTCTTCGAATAGTGCGTGCTGAGATTGCTGAAGGGTTGTTTTCACCAAAATATTCTTTTCTAAGCTCATTGGACCCTTTAAAAGGATTTTGTTTTGCCATACGAACGATGTTTCGGTCATCTCGAGGAGTTGTTTTTCTCTGTTTAGGTACACGTGGAACATGCGAAGTAGTTTGATACGTAGCAAAATGCTTTACAGCGTGGAAAACCATCGTTTTTGAACATTGCAGATGGTCGGCTATCTTTTAATCAGACCAATTCTTCCGGCGAAGTTTTATTATTACTTCCCTTGTAGATTTATCACAACTTTTATTTTTTCCCATTGTTTTTTCTAAAGAAGCAATCACCTTTAATCTTTTACAGCACGTAATGGCGCCAAAATTATACAAACAGTAACAAATCAACTGAGAGTTCTCTATTTAAATTTGAATAAAGGTATAAACTACTTAGCGTTCTTAATTACGTGACCAGCCAGTAATAAGGAATACTTTGTTTAAAAGTAGTGTAAAAAGTTTGCCTATTGATTTTTAGCCAATCATTTGTATCAATGAATACAGTGGTAATATGGAAATGTTTTACGATACCGAGAGAAATAAAAACAAATGCATACAATTAGTTTTGCATCTTAGTTGGAAAAAGTCTTCCCTTTATATCAGCGTTCTTAATTATATGGCCACCACTGTATATGGTACAATAGTGCGAAGACTTTTCATCCAATGTACCAGGCGAGCAGCAGAATGCAGGAGTAATTTGGTAACCGAATATCCTATCCTAATTACTCTTTCACGTAAAAACTACTTGATGGATTTGGATGAAATTTGGAATGGAGATAACTGGACTCCCGGAATAACACATTTTTATCCCGATATTCCCACGGGATCGAGACTTACGCGGGTGAAACTAACTTCACCCACTTAAGTCTAATAATACTAGCTTAATAATACTCCGCTCCTTAATAATCCTGCGCAGACGAAGTCGCGGGTTACAGCTAGTTTATTATATTAGTGGCATAGGATAGAGCAAGGCAGTGCTGAAGCATAGTGACATGTGTCACCGAGTAGCAAAACCCTAAACAACAAATTATTCATCATTGTCAACACCCTGTTAACGTCAAGACGTCCAATGCTAGACGAGGCCTCTCCCATTGTCTGCAATGGGGAATTCAAAATTGTTTTTAACATGATTGACGGAACAAGCATGTTGCCCACCTGATGTTAAGCGGAAACCTCTGCTTTAAACAATGCATTACCTCATAGGCCACGTCCACCTAGGACGCACCCTATGTGGCATTGCACTGCGCTCGCCACCCTGAGACATAAAGATAAAAAATCTCATGTGCCTGTAATTTCACCGCACCCTTCAAACCGGAACACAGTAATGCGAGCACTAATGCTTTGCGGCAGAAACAGGGATGGAGGTAGTACTTCCCCGAATGAACTCTTTCACAAAAAAGCTCTACTACTATAAAATCACCACGCTTGACGCCTGTGATTAGTGCTCCCAGGGTGAATGCTGCTACCCATCAACTGGTGTTCGGCTATTACCACATTCATGGCAAGATACCGAGGGTTTTATTCTTAGGCCGGATTCACCACTCCAAAATAACAAGTAATCAAATACATTTTTGAAAGACGTCTTGTAAATTCATAAAAGTTAATTTCGACCAACGTACGAATACAAATTATTGCTACGTTTTTAAATTAGAATGGTCCTAAAAATTATATAAAACCATCTTTCTTATTTACATTGATTTTCTTCTTCCATTAGTCCCCCGTCTCCCCCGAGCCCCTGTGTGTTACCCCCGTCGCCCCTGCTGCATCCCTGGCATCGTTAATCTTCAACTTGGTACGCTTCCGACGCTATGAATTTTATGAAAGTGAAGCATGAGGGTTAAACTTTCCGTTTATACACTTTTTATTTTAATATACGTTCTTAAAACATTCCTTCGTCTACTGCAGCACCCACACTGATGGGAATACCTAATTAATTCAAGTCAATTTAATTTAGTGGACACTTTCTGAAGACTAATATCTAGATACACAGATATATAGATTAACTCTTTATTGTACACAAATAACACACAGAAATATAAAACATAACTCAATTACAAAAAAATTACATAAATATACAATGGGCGGTCTTATCGCTTATAGCGATTTCTTCCAGACAACCTTAGGATGGAGAGGACTATATGGAAGAATGGGACAGTGGTGTTATCACATTGACAAATACACATATCATTAAATATATATAAACCTACATTATAATACATATAATAAATACATAATAATATAAACACAACATAAAAACAGACAAGAACAATTAAACTCAACAGGACGAAGAAGACGATTGGAGATAAAACAGTTTGACACGATCTTTAAAAGAATGCAACAACGGAGCAAGCCGAATCGACAACGGTAATGAATTCCACAGCCGAACAGCTTGCACCGTAAAAGAGTCAGTGTAGAAAGAGCTGTGATGAATGGGGAACTTTAGAGCTAGATTTTCTGATGAACGAAGAGAATGAGGGTTGGAATAATGGAGAAACTCAAAGCGCTCCTTCAGATACGGTGGAGCAGAAGGATTAAACAATATATGATGGAGAAGCGAGAGGATATGAGTAATCCGGCGAAGGCGAATGGGAAGCCACTTGAGCTTAGCGTGGAACTGGGAAACATGGTCATATTTACGAAGACCGAATATGAACCTTATTGCAAAATTTTACCACCTACCGGATCTAGCTACCCGCCTATCGAATACCCGAAGCAAATACGGCAAACGAATACGGGCAATTACCCATTAAATTGTATAGACTAAAACTAGCACAGGATAAACAATTTCCATACAAATCCTTAAGCAAAGATTTAAATCGTAGATACGCCCAGACACCGAAAGCTGTAGCATTGTATTTGAATCAAAGGTCTGACGCACGCACACTAGTGAATTGTTAAAAATCGTGATTTTATCTATAAACTTAACTGTTGATATTACCATTTATTGTGCAATCATATTGCACGAACTTTTGTGAAAAAATAAACGACCAGCTGACACTGTGTCTAGATGTGCACTGAGACCAAATGAGCGAGCTATCTTATTTCACGTGGAAACATTACGGCGCGGTCACTCAACGGTAAGGGCATATCTACGATTTAAATCTTTGTCTTTAAGTATGTGTGATTTGGAAACCTTAGAATTTGATTGGTCTTTAGTGTACTGATCATGTGTACTAAATTTCATGGAGGTTTATGAGATAATATCGAACATAGGAGCAAACTTCGTTTGTATGCAGAGGGCTCAAGCGCCCCCTAGCGAAACCTCCTAAGGCGTCGATATACGTCATACTCTCTCACTATCTAACTCATTAAAGTTCAGATTAGTTAGTAAGTGACAGAATAGCGCTCGCGATACCAAATGGGAGATAAAAATTAAGTTTATTATAATTTAAAAATCAATAGGAAAGTAATTTTCAAAAATAAAACCAAGGTTCCCTCGGTTTTGGGTTATTTAATATACTGAAGGCAATATAAACATCTTATGATTGATAGTTTAGGAGAAAAATGGTTGTAACTACGAAACAGAGGCTACTTTGCTAATATAATTTATTTCTTACATTTTCAGTTATTTTTTCAAACAAAAAAAAATAAAGCAAGAGAACATGCTTTTTTTTTCTTTATTTTTTATAATTGGCGACGCACGGCTTGTGCATTTTCCATTTTCAAGTATCTGTATTTTCACTATATTGTATTTTCAATATATTTTGCAACGTTACACTCCTTCCCAGTCGTCAAAGTCACAGTCGAGTCATGTTTTAGTAAAACGGTGGCACATTTTACTAAAACTTTGGTAGACAATTTCCACCAATTTCAAAAGTCACGCAATTCACTTCCATTTCATTTCACTACACTTGTGCTTTTTAAACGAGCTACATTAGTTAAAATGCCACCAAAATAACACAAAATAACTCAAGAAAACCCTAGAAAAATAAATAAAATAGAAGTAGACAACGTCTCTTTTCGAAAATGGCGGGCAGAGTCCGAGAACATGCTTTATATGATGTAGATTAACATTTACTTTTTGTAGTTTTTTTTTCTATATAGGTCGTGGAGAAAAAATGTTTTAATGCACCTCATTTCACATATCCACGCCCTAGGATCCTTCTTTGGAGTCATACGATTCGAATTCTCAAACGTATTAAAATCACTTGGAGGCGAAGTACGGAGATCTGCAATGCTCTAAGGAGGCGAATGATAACAGACAAAATTAGGTACCTATAAATGCGAACGTTTGTATATTTAATTTTGTTTAACTTTTGAAACTATCATGGTTATGTACATAATTTTCACTTGAAACGGGATATTTACCATGAAAAAAAAAAAAAAAAATAATAATAATGTGGTACCTGCTACGCGTCCGGACACCGTTAGTGTTGTGTGTCGAGTTGGTGTGAATTGTGACAATGAAACCGATGGTAGTGGTATCGTTCGTAATAAAAGAGTGAGAAAGAGGGTAGATCGATATATCTGCCAATAACATCTACTCGCAAAGACTTTAGTCAGTTCTCCCGTGATCATGGCGCATGCAACTGTGCCGAAATATCGGGAACATATAAAACTCAAAAATCATGGTAAATATCCCGTTTCTAGTGAAAATTAATTTTGTTTGTTACCCAATCAGTACACAGACAGGTACTTTTGTTCCGGTACTAAGCGCGCGGGCGAAGCCCCGACACGCCTTGGTGTGTAAAGTGGTAAATAATATGCATAAATACTCACATATAATGTACACGTCTAAGGTTTCTATCTACACCTAATTAAAACTTGAAACATTGGATGGATTGAACTCTCTATATACCTCTCGTATACAGAAGCTTGTTATGAAGTTATAATTAAAATAATTTGTGACGTCTTCCGTGACGAGGCCACTCATAAATAAGGGTTTGGTATGATAGGACGGTTTGGTTCAATTCTATTTTGTATTTGACGACCTCTGTGGCGTGTCGGGCGAAGGTTTGCCTGCGACGTAGGAGGATGCGGGGTCGATTCCCGCCTCGGAACAAATATTTGTACGATCTGCAGATATCTGTTCAGGGTGTTCAGGTATTTTCTATGTATATTTAAAAAATATCTATCTATGTAATGTATTGTATAATGTACCGATATCAGTTATCTAATACCCATAACACAAGCTCTGCTTAGCTTGGGGCTAGATAATGTTGTGTGAATTGTCCAGCATTATTTATATTATTTATTTATGTAATTGGAAGTAAACCCTGAACAGAATGGTAACAACCTACGGCACTCCGCTCTTCCGTTTCCTTTTCATCATCAGCCGTCATTAAGGGTAGAGGCAATCCAATACTACATCAATCATCTAAAACCTACAGTCATCTATGTCTTTCCTGAAAAATAATCTAGGTCTCTTCAAGGCATCGAGCAACGCAGGCCTCCGGTTGCTCGATGCTTCAAGGCAAGAGTGAATAGGCGCCTTCTAGACTTTTGTTCTCAAAGATATGTCAAAGATATTCTAATAAATCTACGATAGACAGCATTCCACACACTATCGATGACATTTTGAAAAATAGAACAATGACTAATGGACTCTTCCCGCCATTTTCGAAAAGAGACGTTGTCTGCTTTTATTTTATTTCTTTTCTTAGTGTTTTCTTTAGTTATTTTGTGTTATTTTGGTGGCATTTTAACTAATGTAGCTCGTTTAAAAAGCACAAGTGTAGTGAAATGAAATGGAAGTGAATCGCGTGACTTTTGAAATTGGTGGAAATTGTCTACCAAAGTTTTAGTAAAATTGTCCACCGGTTTACTAAATCATGACTCGACTGTGACTTTGACGACTTGGAAGGAGTGTAGCGTTGCAAAATATATTGAAAATACAATATAGTCAAAATATTTATAAATATTTTCAAGTAAGTATACTTGAAAAAGGCAAATGCACAAGCCGAGCGGCGCCAGTTATAAAAAAAAAAATAAAAAAAACCATGGCTAGTAAGTTCGATACACTGTCGGTTCACTCTTTAGTCCTTCAAACGTGGTCAATCATCAAGTGCTGATTGACGGATAAAACTTGTCAGAATTGACCCTTTTCATGTGTTTTGTCTCTCTTTTGGTTCGAACTCTCTTTGAACGCTGACCCCAAGAAAAACTACAATATATACTGGGGACCCCAAGTCCATTGAGGTCTTTGTTTGTGCTCCATTGTCGGCCACAACGTTACTTACCAACAGATGAGATCGCGGAGAAACGTAGGTCTATCAATATTTAAAAAAAGCGGCCAAGTGCGAGTCGGTCTCGCCCATGAAGGGTTCCGTAGCAGCAAGTAACATAATATAAAAGTTCTTGGATGGATTACGATTTATGACGTATTAAAAAACAAACTACTTTCTAGATCTCGTTCAAACCAATTTTGGTTGGAAATTTACCTGATAAAATTTACACGTATGGTTTGATGTTTTTTTCTAAGTATGGGGAACCCAAAAATAATTGTTTTTTTTTTAATTTTTGTGTAAAAATCTTAATGCAGTTCACAGAATACATCTACCTACCAAGTTTCAACAGTATAGCTCTTATAGTTTCGGAAAAAAAAGGCTGTGACATACACGGACAGACAGACAGACAGACAGACAGACATGACGGATCCATAAGGGTTCCTTGTCTTTGACTACGGAACCCTAAAAACACTAACCAAGCCGTGTTCGTTGCCCTAATTCTTCTAGGTTTGGTCGTGTGTTGTCCCACCAATATAGGTCATAGCAGTGGGTCCACGGGGAAACCCCCGTTGGAGGTGAATTATCCCAGTTCCAACCCCCGTTGGAGGCTGTTGGAACTGTGATAAATTCTTATAGTTAATAAGACTTTTGCAGATAATCCTTGTTTTTTTTTTTTTTATACTATTTGGGTGACGGATCAAGCAAGGGGGGTTATTTCGATGAATAAAACACTACCTGCCTGTTAACTTTGTTTTTGATTTTGATAAAATATAAAAACTCCCCCCAGTGGTTGTCAGTTCTGTGTTCTATATAGCATGCCTACATATACCTATATAGCTCTATATATGCCCAGTGCCACATCAGTTTTCTAATTCTGAGAGCTATGTTGGTAACCATCGTTTAAGTGGAGATCGTTTTACATACGTTCAAATTTTCTTTGTCTAACAGGCGCAGCAGATAAGGAGACAGATGAAGAGGAAGGAGCGGCCGGCACGCAGGCAGACGAGACTGAAGAAGATGAGCAGGCGAAGCACATCTTGCCATTGGTTTCACACCAGCCACTGGTGTAAGTACCCATCAACATATTATGGCCTCCAAAGATTTAAATCGTTAGATACGCCCTTAACGTTGAGTGACCGCGCCGTAATGTTTCAACGTGAAATAAGACCTCGCTCATTTGGAAGTGCACATCTAGACACAATGTCAGCTGGTCGTTTATTTTTTCACAAAAGTTCATGCAATATTATTAAGTATGAATATGTTGAGTATGATGATGAAGTATTTTCATTCATTCATTTCATTCATTCATTCATTCATTCATTGCACAATAAATGGTAATATCAAAAGTCAAGTTTAGACTAAATCACGATTTTTGAACCCCGACAAAAAACGAAGTGGTGTTATAAGTTTGACGTGTCTGTGTGTGTGTGTGTGTGTGTGTGTGTGTGTGTGTGTGTGTGTATGTGTGTGTGTGTCTGTCCCATCGTAGCTCCCGAACGGAAGAACCGATTTATTTATTTTTTTGTTTGAAAGGTGTGTTTGTCGGGAGTTTTCTTAGCTTTGTTTGATCAAAATCTGTTCAGCAGTTTCATTACGTTGGGTTTTTTTTTTAATTTTTACAAAATTAATTACTTGTCAACTATTCACTAGTGTGCGTGCGTTTTGATTCAAATACAATTTAACAGTTTTTGGTGTCCGGGCGTATCTAACGATTTAAATCTTTGATGCCCCCCCCCATTAGATATCCACGACAAAAGGTTTTGATAAATAGTAGATTGTACAACGAGTGCATAAAACAAGTCATTTTATTCGAGACGTTAATCCTCCCGACCGGCAGACGAGGGTAGGATGTTCAAGTCGAGGATAAAATAGGTTTTATAAACGAGTAACACTTTGCTTTTTGCTTTGATTGCGAGGAAATGAAACAGTGGTATTGTAAGTAAATGTATCTTTAAATAAAGCTTACGAGTAGAATTAAATTTGTACAATTTTGTATTTATTTGAATTTGATCTTATGACATACTAGCAGCGCCCCGCGGTTTCAAACGCGCAAGTCTTGATCCCGTGGGAATATCGGGATAAAAATGTGCCCATGTGTTATTCCGGGAATCCAGTTAACTCCATTCCAAAGTTCATGCAAATCCGTCCAGCCGTTTCAGCGTGAATAAGTAACAAACACACTCGCACACACACACACACACACAAACTTTCGCATTTATAATATTAGTAGGATTTAACTTTCAGTAGTAATGCAAATGACCAAACATTTAAATACACCTGTGTATGAAAGGAGCCTGCGAGGCGCACTAAAATCCTTTCACCTCACTGGTTCTTTCACCATTAGTTACTAGCCACATACACAGGTAGCATTATCTTTAGATGCTAAATAAGCTGGGCACTGGACCTTACGCAGGATGACCAAGAAAGAAACGGTGCCACGAACTAGTACTAATTAAATACCCAGTGGTTTAAGCGTGAAAGCACGACTAATAAACAAAACTACTCCTGCAGAGTGCTGCTTATCTGGTATTCGATAGCTACATTGGATAAATAACGCCATTCCGGATACCGGTAACCGGACTTGTATCCCAAATATAGTAGAATAAAACAACAACGTTTTATTGTGTTTGGCTGCAGGGAGGGCAGAGTGCAATATAACCTAGTACCCCTTCTTTGGTAGTCGTTGGTACACTTTATGCACGAGTGCATAATATGTAGTTTTAGTCCGCGTACACCCAGCAAAAATAACAACTTTACGAGCATGAGAAGTGAAAAATATTTTATTAATCCACTTTTATGTTGCAGGGAGGTGTCCGCAAGCCAGCAAGATTTCTTCAAGATGCTGGATGATAAAATTGAGAAGGTGAATATCATGTCATATAATTTATGCCCTAGATATGTACTCGTATTAACTTATGCAAGTTTATTTTGCCTCTCTTCTAATGTTATGTCTGTGTTCCCAGGGTAAAGACTATGATTCAAACAGTGAGACTGAAGTACAAATGGAACAAGAACGAAGAAAATGTCTAATGGAACAATGGAGAATGGCTTCGCGTTCACAGTCCCAACCCAGCCCTCCGACGCCGGCGAGGAGACGCATGCCTCGGCCAATGCCGCCCGAGCGGCATGGCAGCCCAGGGTCCGGCAGACGGTGCCACACCTACAGGCCTCCACACATAGCGGAAGGCATGTCTCCACCTCCCCCACGCAGGTCGCACAGTGCACAATCCCATCACCAGGACCCACGGCTTATCAACGGAGACAACTGGCATGACCCCAACAAATCACCCGTCAAAAGACCGCAAAGTGCCGGAGCCAACTGGAAGAACAACCCCAAGGTGGCACCTTACAACCCAAAATCCAAGAAAGAACAAGACCGAGGTTGTCGAGACATGGAAACGACGGGTTCAGGCCACGACATGTCTCAGATAACGTTCAACCCTACATTCCAAACTCATAGTCCCGCACACTCTGCCAAGCAGCAACCGTACATTGCCCAGATACTAAGTTACCCGATGTCTCAACAAGTGACTCCACCGTCACCGCCCAAATACATAGCACCTCCAGAAGAATACCAGGATCCTCAGAACAATATCGTAGATGCTAAATTTAATACTCAAAGACAGTCTACGACGACGACGCAAATCAACACGCAGTCAATCTACTACATTCACGGGAACACGACGACGACTATCAACCCAGACCTGGCACAGCAAAGGCAGCAGACTGCTATACACTTGCAGCAGTATGTAGCGATGAAACAGGCGCAGCAGCAGATGTTCACATACATCCAGAGAGGTCCACACACCGTGTTCCCTAACGTAGAATACGCGAATCAACCGGGAATGTATGAGAACGATGAATATGCCCAGTACAGCCATCAGGTCATGAGGCCTCATAGCGCACCTTCTCCGGTAGGAGGCAGACCTTTGCCAGTGGCACCTGGCTACTCTGATGGAGCCCACATGGTGCAAATGCCGATGTGGACGCATGTAGCTCCAGTGGCAACGATGGGCCCGTGGGTGCCTGGACAAGTGCCTGAAATGCAGTACTACCCTCAATCACAGATGATGCCGATGTACCGGCCGAACTCTGCCGGCTCTGCGGGGACGCTCACGAGGTATCACAAGAAGGAGGTTGATGATGGGAAAATGTGCCAAAGCATAAATCTAGTCAGGCAGAAGCCGATAGGTCAGATAGTGTCGCTGCCCGGACAGGAACTTACAGTCTGCAATAATGTGAGCGACAGCCCCAGTCCTGCTTCCGTCAGCACCGACAGTGGTGTTTCACCAGGAAACAGTGCGCCTAGTTCCAAAAACTCAGTGTTCAGCGCGCCCTCGAGCGGTAGTGATACAAACAGTGCAGTGGAGAACAAACCTAATAAAAAGAACAAGTCCCACCAAGGCGCTAGATCTCTCAAGAATTCGAAGAGTCTCGATTCTTAGCAATTGTAATTAATGTAGATTTTCTAAGTGTACGTAGCGTCTAGACACGACGATGTATAGTGAAATTAGTCCATTATGCTTATATTGTGATTCATCTGTTTTATTGATCGGTGTTAAAATTGGTCTTATCGGTGTAGTTTCAATCGTAAAGATCACAAGACTGGTTTCTTAGAAGCGGTGACCGTTATATGACGGGCATAATGAAACAGCCACGTCAAAGAAACAATTATACTTCATAAAATATAGCTTGATCTCTGTGACAGCTGTCAGTAAAATCACGCCTATGAAGTCCTGAATTTCATAATAGTACAGACAGTACCTGTCAATGTCATACTTTATGTGCATGCCGACCTAATTTTAATAGTGATGGAGTGATGGACGATGAATCATCGTGACCACAGACTATAAAATATAGATTTTTTACCATTGTCCTCAGTACGAAATGCCGACGCCTTGTATACGCTACGTGTTTTCCGTTCTCATTACTTTGTTTTTGTTACTATTGCTGTTAATTTGTTGAGTTTTGTTATCTTTTGTTATTATTGTTAGTTTCTTGTTGGCATAATGGCAAAGAGAACGAAGAAAACTGTTTTGAATAGTCTATAGTCGTGAGTTTGTGATTTGCTTACGTTAATAGTTTGAGCCAATTATAACCACCAACCAATTATATGTTACATTAGCATCGATGATAGTGAGAAACGTCGATAATTTCTATCGACAATTTTTTATATCCTGACAACCCTAGGAATGTGAGTTTGACCGCTGTCGCAGAGATCAAGTTATCTTTTATGAAGTAAATTGACTTCGGCGCATCTCTATTGTTGCGGACCTAATCAATAACGCACAATTGTTTCTTTCAAGAATTTATTTCAGACTCACAAATCAAAATCATTATTTTTAAAAATCACCGAAAAAGGAACTAATTTTAAAATATCTACTATTTTCTCACCAGCCAGCCTCCCTCAAGTTTTAAAGTAGGCTGGCGTGGTAGGTGCGGAAGGTTGGTCGCCAACAGCTATATTACGACGTCATGTGACGGTTGCTGCTTCAGGAAACCAAGGCTTAACGGATAATAGCTGCTTTCTATGCGAAGCTGATATCTTGGAAAGATTAATCGGTTGTCCATACGTGGGTAGTGTGTTGGAGGGGGTTGTGACCCAAGTTATGAGGCCATACAACAAAATACCTTTACGCAAGTATTCTAGGGCCTCTCTTTGACCATTTCTTACCTAATCAATTAGTATCAAATCGCTTCATGTTAGAATTATTGTACCAATCCTTATTTGGTCAGAAACTATCAAGTAGGAACTTAAAGGTCCTATTTTTTTATTATTATCTGATAATGATAAACTAAACAAGTAATTAATTTTGTAAAGTTTTTAAAAACCCTCAACGCAATGAAACGGCTGAACCGATTTTGATCAAACATAGCTTAGAACACTCTCGACAAACCTCACCTTTAAAACAAATAAAAAACAAAATCGATTCATCCGTTCGGGAGCTACGAGGCGACAGACAGACACACACTAAACTCACACTTATAACTCTCCGTCGTTTTTGCGTTGGGGGTTAAAAATACATCACTTAAACAAATTCAAAGGGTTGTCAATTCTGAAATGATTAGTTTTACAACGACGGGTAGCGTAATAAACTTAGACATAACTGTACTATGCGGTAATTTTAATAGCGTCATCGTTGAGTGAGGTCCATGTGAGGTCATAGCATAGGGTTAATCTAGGGTTGGCATCCAGTGGCAGTAGAGTATCCATGATGGATTTCCCAAATTAAAAAAAAAAAAAGTTTGGCATTGTTAGGCTTAAATTGACGACTGATTAATCATTTCAACATTCATAGCTTCATAATGAAGCTGTTATCTTTAACTCATAATTTCCATAGTCTAACTTCTTGTCCTAGATAAGCAGTTAATATAAAAATTTGTATATTTATTGAAACGGGTCTTAAGTTAATTTATTTAGTTATTGGAGCCGCTTTACTCCCAAACTCACAGCTGTATCCTCAGTAACTTTGCGATTGTTTTAAGTCGCCCATCTGTCTTTATTTGACAGGACGTTTCCCGTTGCCAAATAAGTAAAGCTAAGGCCAAACCAACGCGTTCAGCTTGTGTCCTCAGTGGCGTGCACGGTGGCGAATTGGCGATCAATGTAAGACAATGGTACTGTGCACGCCACCGCGGACGCGGGCTGAACGCTTTGATTTGGCCTTAGCTTTAAGGATTCAATTGGTGTCACTATGAATCCGGTCACTGTTGTACTAATAGCAAGGATTTTGAAAAATAATCTTCGATAACACAACTAGTTGTAAATTTAAATGTAACCCAAAAATTTCGTTCCAGCGGGACTTGAACCCGCAACCTCGCCTGTGGTAAAAAATAAAGTGTGATTTACACTTGAAAAATAATAAATTACAACTAGTTGTGTTTACTAGTTGGTCTTTCAGGAAAACGGGTAATGAAAGTTGACCACATTAATCTCAGAATGAAACTAAGTTGACAGTAGGAACAAGCCTAAAGTTTCTTTTGACAGATACAATTCTCTAGAGTTTTGTAGAAAATAATTGACGTCAGAATATTGGGACCCATGAGCTAGGACCCCGGCGTCTTGTGCTATGTTTTTGTAGCGAATTCGTAGGGCCTAAATCAATATTTCTTGAATTTGTAGATGTATAGCCCGAAAGTTTCACAACTAAGTATATAACTTTCGAACTACCTACGGGACTACAAATTCAAGGAATATTGATTTAGGCACTACAAGTTAGCTACGAAAACAAAGCATAGAATAACTCATGGGTCCATTCTGATGTCAACATTGGATTATTATGTACTAGACACTAGAGGAGACACCGGACTTCATTACGCTGTCCCATTCAATGGGGAGCCACAGGCAAAACTAATCTCAGATGGCGCCATCATCGCTGGTGCTTGACATTTAGTGGACTTGTCTATTTCTCATACTAAAATTATCCATTTTTGACATAACTAATACTGGCCACTTTTGACAGTTTTTTTTTACCATTGATAGACCTTTGTTTGGCTACGAAACAACACCAGCGATTTTGCGCCACCTAGCGTGATGAATAAGCAGTGTGTCTCCCCATTGCGGCGAATGTACATCACTTCCCTCAAATATTTGACTATTCTCCTTCATCCGCACGTGGACCTTCACGCGTGTGGCGCATGACGTGTCTTCTCTAGTACCTACCTAACGTTACTTATCTGGGGCCCAATTCTACTATTTTTATAGAAAAACCATTATTTTACTTATGCAATTACGATTCAATTACAATGAGGGGTTTTCACGGACGTTTCAAATCATGCGCTAATAGATGACGCTGCTATGAACCTAGCTTTCAAAATAAAACGAAATGTCAAAATCAACAACGTAGTGATATATTTTAGTGGTATTTTAGAGTATTTTCATGGGTACAAAAGCACAGACAATGCATTTGTTAATTTTGACAAGCATACTTGAGTCAGCGCCATCTATCGAGCCAAATTGAACTACTTTTTATTTATTTATTCGAAAATGAAAAGCCCTCATTGTCATTAAAAATGGTAGTCTGCTAGATTTATGATTTTACGTATTTTTACGAAGAAAGATTTTACGATTGTTTCTTAATGGTCTGAAATTAGGGTTGCATCGATACGCCTTATCGCCGATACGATACCGATACCGATACCGATACTCTAATAAAAATATCGGCAATACCGATACCGATACGTTAATTGTGAATTCAAACATGTAGATAAAATAAATAAATCACCAGTCGGATTATTGTTTTATTAATTTGAAAAGTAGTTACATAGGTCGATATTAGATAATTATTATAAATTTTAGTAATTAAAATTAACATTAATAAGATTTTTATTTAAAAAACAAAGTAATCTTAAGTTTTGCGGAGAAAGGCGATTTCGCAAGTCTGTTTGAATAAGACCTGCGCTGGAAAATAGTCTCTCAGATGCGACAGAACTCATTTGGAAACTAAAGTACTTTTGAGCAATTTTTTTCAAGTTCGGGTATAAGACGTCATTGCGCCAGAAAACGAATGGGTCTCTCGATATATTGGGAGACCTCAGATATCTCTCATCTTCTTCTTTGAGAGAATTACAACTCAGAGCAGACAGGGGCTCATCTTCCACCGATTATTTAATAATATCTTCACAAACACGAGACAACACGCTCGTTTACACTACATTTAAAAAAATAGAAAGTATCTTTGAATCGGTCATAAAAATATCGTCGATACCGATATATCGGCTAACCCGAAGTATCGCCGATATATCGGTATCGGTATCGGTATCGGTATCGGATGCATCACATTGAAAACCCATTGAAGTTAGTAGAATACCAAAGTGTAAAAAGTGACCAGTATGAGACAATTCATTAACAATTTAGTAGATTAGTAGTTTAGTAGAATTGGGCCCCTGAATGGATGTCAATTGAATTATTATCGATTATTGCCCGATTTAGGTTGTATGGAAATACATCGAACAACTACCAATCCCATTTCTTTTAATAAAGAATATGGGGAAATGGTCACTCATATCTTAGTCTTATTTTTCACGATGAATTTGGATAACGGCAATACGGCTTTCAATACTTCAGAAAATTAAACTGTCGAAAAAGAACTGTAGGTAGGTTCAGTTATTTAGCTTCAGAGTCCCTTGATGTACGTTCTATGCCTAATTTCAAACTGAGAGTGAAAAGCGATCCTTTGAACCTAACACCATAACGATAGGTATTCAACGGATAAAACAAGTAATTAATTTTGTAAAAATTATATAAAACCCTCAACACAATGAAACGGCTGAACCGATTTTGATCAAACATAGCTAAGAACACTCCCGACAAATTCACATTTCAAACACAAAAAATACGCAATCGGTTCATCTTTTCGAGAGCTAAGCCACAAACAGACAGACACACACACAGACACGTCAAACTTATAACACCCCGTCGTTTTTGCGTCGGGGGTTAAAAACATAAATGTTTGAATAGCGATATTATAAGTTTTCTTGGCGCTTTTCTAATATTTTGGGCCAATGACCGCCGCTCTCGGTTTGAAACCAAGTATAGTTCTATCTAGATGAGTTTATTAAGTTCTGGGAAAAGCAATCAATAATGGAGTGGGGTTTAAGGAACATGGAATGATTCTTCCTAACGAACGAGGAAAAACTTTTCAAGAGCTATTCCTTGCACATTTTTATCAAAAAATATTACAGTTGCGAACCATAATGCCGCAAAATACCTATAGTTCAACGAAAAAGTATTACAGCTCAGATATTTAAGAAAAAAATAAGTTAAATTGTGGTATTTACAGGTCCTTGTCAGGTCAGTGTCCTTAACCTCTAAATTCCACGTTTTAAAAGTTAAATTTCCTACAAACTCTACTCCAAATAATCGTTACTTTACTGCAATATTTGTTGGCATTGTAAATCAAATCATACCGATCAAGTCTAAATAAGTGTTAGTTTAACACATTGTAATTTATATGGTACACTACGTACTGATCAATAAATTTTATCCAATACTAAATGAATATTGATAATGAGCTGTTGTTTTATTTTTTGACCACTAGGTACAACGTAGGTAAATCCTTTTGCCTTACAGGCTGTAGGTACGACCATGGAACGCTTTGCCACTCGTCACCTATAGAAGTCCACTGCTGAAAATAGGCCTCCCCAGCAGACTAACATAAATTTAAACATACATATAAAACTGTTTTTATATGTATGTTAGTTTTTAAGGTATATATTTATGTTGCTAATTATAAGCCTGAAATAAATATATTTGATTTGATTTGATTTGAGAATGCCATGATGAGTATTGAGCCATCTCCATCCACTGATTCCTGTGCCCTTTACAATGTTATTGGTCCATCGAACCTTTCTCTTTAGCATCGTCCAGTTTGTGGTCGCCACTGAAGAACCTTTACTCCCCCGCGGTTATCAGATGTGCGAGCTATATGGCCTACCCATTGCCACTTCAATTTCCTAATTCTGAAAGCTATGTCGGTGATGTTAGTTCTTCTATGGATCTCCTCGTTTTTGATTTTACCATTATCCTCTCCATAAGAACATCAAAATCTCTAAATATTTTCAAAACAAAGTTAAGCATACAATATTACTTGTCCTTATCTATTAGGAAAGTCATAACATGGTTATTTATAGTCATAACATATATTATTATTTTTATTTAAGCATTCTAACTTTGTCAGGAAAAGTGTTTTTTCTTTTTATCATGACTTTTCATCTTTATGTCTCAGGGTGGTGGGCGCAGGGCAATGCCACGTAGGGTGCGTCCTAGGTGGACGTGATCTATGAGGTAATGCACTGTTCATTGGCAGAGGTTACCGCTTATCATCAGGTGGGCCATCTGCTTGTTCCGTCATTCAGTAGTATAAAAAAAAAATGCTTGGGTAATATGAAATATGTCATAAAAACACTATTTTTAAGTTCATAATCATGATATTGCGATATAAGTGTACAGGTACTAAGTAACTCATTTACGTACTCTACCTATTTAAAAATAATAAAAATAAATTATCTACCTACACATACTTACAACATATCTAAATATATATATGCGACAATACACAATGCTTTAAAAAAAACGATCATCGTGGTTTCTAATCAATTATTTCATTTCCGATAAGTAGAACCTAAAATTAATATGGATCCAGGGCATAATTGAAAAGTCCGTTTTGCCCAAAGCCCGATGTTTCAGTCCAGTCGAATGAGCCGATGGATGGCACTCGTACAATCAATACGGCAAAAAATACAACTGACGCAAACAGAAATAGGCCGCGCCGTACAAAGTTTGTACAGGTGACAATTTAAAATGAAAATAAACTGAGCGAAGACGGGTCGGATTCAGGTTTGTTAAGGAAATTACTGACATACATGGCTGATGAAGTCTTGATGATTCGAGCTGATAGCTTGTACTAATATTTATTCTGTGCTGATAGCTAGTTACAGAGTAATCTCTCACAGAGCCGGTGGCGATGAAAACCTTTCCTTTACGAAAAAATAAAGTGCTACTGTTTTTGTCTGTGTTCCCTTTGCCAACTCTTTCAATTTGCCTATACCTACTGCTGTTTTCGAGAATACTTTTTTTTGACCGGTGTCAATTTTGTTGTTTTGTTCTACCATCATCATGGGCCTTATAGCATCTACGAAACATGATTTAAGCAGCGTCAGTTAGGCATTGCGTTCGTGGCTAAATAGGCCAATCCGGGAGCGGCAGCCGCAGCCGCACTTTTGACACGTGAATGGAGTCCCAGCAGGTGTTGTAGGGTTAGGGGCGCGTTCATGTCTTACCGTCCGCTTATGAGCTAGCAGGTCAAACCAGGCCTCATCGTGGGCGACTACTCCGTCAGCTACCTACGGTTTTTCGCCACGAGTAGCGATCTTCTGCCTGACTCTTCTAGCTCAATACCAGCCCAAATATCATAAATTTTCACGACCTGCTTCTTTAGCCGGTGAAACACCATTTGATCTACACAGGCTATTTTGGGCGCATGCCATATAGCTTGCGGAACCCACGCTTGGGGTAAATAAAGGTTCTTGAGTTGCAACCATGAACCGACCGACGTAGTTTAGGAAGCCCCCCTCTCGATGGTCCGAAGGCATTTTAACTGTCAAAGGAAATCGGTGGAGGGCTGTTCGTCGTGGGCTTTTTTTTTGGAGGGGGGGGGGGGGGGTGGGGGCATCCAGCTGTGGACAGATAGATGTGGCGGATAGCTGTGCTGATAGATTTGTTCAACGGGCGTAAGAATAACAGTCGGAGTTTTCAAATGCTTTTGATTTTCAAATACGTATATAAGTATTTTAGTAAGATTTTATTAATATCCCAAAACTTTCAACCAAGCGGGATTCGAACCCGAAAACGTCTTCTTGATACGGAGATACGTTAGACCGCTATGCCACTGACGACTCCTCGACTGGCCGAAATTATGGGATAACATCGACTCCAAGCGACCGTGGCTCCACCTACAGGGAACTTTTTTCTCAGTTATCCAAACCTGTTTAATAACTAAATTTAGTTCAGTTGATTGATAAGAGGTGTCACTTTGCTTAATCAATCAAAGTCAAAGTCTATTTTTTTTGCTGAATTACATGTTAAAAAGATATTACATTTATAATGTTGTATTCAGTATTGTTTCCCCGAAGTGTGCATAAATATTTAGTGTTTATTATCACAGGAAGGATTTAAGGCAATAAACCCCGTCCTCACAGACTGTATAACACGATCTGCTTAGTTATAAATACACCCTCTGCCCCATTCCTTAGTACGTCCGTATGACGGTATTCACCGCACGTTGAAATCGATTCAGATGGCCTATGTCTGTTTATTTCCGATGCCGCCATTTACCATGCATAATTCAATCCACTCACGGCAATAGACAATTAAAGACGACCGATTTGTTTGAAATTAAAATACTTACAGAGTCATGTGTTTGGCCTAAGAATAGACCTGGATTTATAATAATAATAATAAGAAAGAAAGGGTTCGTCCGGGGAAGTACTTCTACCATACCTAATTCTGCCGCAATGGTTTGCGCTCGTAATGCTGTGTTGGGTTTGAAGGGTATGGTTGCCGGTGAAATTACAGGCACATGAGACTTTCATCTTTATGTCTCAGGGTGGCGGGCGCAGTGCAATACAACATAGGTCACGTCCACCTAGGACGCGCCCTAGGTCCGCCTAGGATAATGCGCTTTTCATAGGCAGAGGGTACCGCTTATCATCAGGTGGACCATATGCTAGTTCCGTAATACTAAGTAGAGAAAAAACCCTCTGTCTGCTCCCGTGGATGCAATCAAAGTCTACATAAGGACCTAGAGATGGGTATAGTACGCGTCATGTAAAAATAACGTTGGAACGCCCGAAGAAGCTTGACCGCCAGCGTTCTTTTTACGTGACGCGCATTATAACAGAAGCCACCTCACACCAATGTTGCGATGAATGAAAATCCCCCCAATTTCATTCTATGGGGGGTGGGGGGGAGAGGCTTCGTCTAACAGTGGACTTCTAAAATCCTATTATAAAATGAAAATACTTTCTCTTTTTTTTTTTTTTTCTCAATAAAAGCTAAAATTTATTTACAGAAAGAACTAATACTAATACAAGGTATGATCAAAATACATATGAAACAGTTGTGCTGCCTGAAGACCGCTGCTAGCGATCTAAAGGTAGCTCAACTGATCCAAATCATTACCAGACGGAAGCGTCCCTAAGATGCTAGCTGCATTGCCACGCTGAATGGCAACACTAATGTGTTGAGCCAGATAAGAGCCAGCTCTCGGGTCGCGCGTCGCTTCGACCAGATGCCCTGAAATAATTTTGAAAACGCGAAGGGCCCCGGTACCCCACGAACCCAGAGTCTCGACCCCGAAAGGCTCAAATAAGTAAGCTCTGTCGAGACTTGCATTATTATTACATTAGATTATATATTGAAGATGGAGAACTTTTAATCCCGACAACCGTTGGGGAATAACGGTTCTCAAGTGAATTGAATCGGACGGACGCAGTGAGGCGATCGATCTCGATTGACTGACGACATGAAATCGTTGATGGACCGCTCAATACCGTTCGTCATGGGTATATGGGGAGATCTATGTCCACCAGTGGACATCTACCAGCGTATAATGATGATTACTGTCCATTTATCGATGTGACATCTAGTGAGGAAGCTGGAAACTCCTATGAACCGACATTCTTTAATAGGACTAGACACTGTGGTTAATACCTCTGTTGACGACCTCTGTGGCGCAGCGGGCGAACGTTCGCCTGCGACGCAGGAGGTTGCGGGTTCGATTCCCGCTTCGGAACAAATATTTGTGAGATCCGCAGATGTTTGTTCAGGGTGATCTGGGTATTTTCTATGTATAATAAAAAATATCTATATATGTAATATATTGTATTAAGTATATCAGTTGTCTAGTACCCATAAAGATAAAGATAATTTATTTGCTTAAACATATGTACAAATTGATGGTATAAATATTAATAGGACACAATATGTTTGGCCGCTGCCGGCGTGCAAAAGGAGAGAATGGCATGCTAATTTAGTTAGTTTTACATAGAAAATTTAAAAAACAGAGCCAATAAATTTGAAATAATATCATTAAAATTCCATTATTAAATACAATTATTATGAGTCAATTAAATAAAAATAAAAATTTGTCAAATTACTAAAAATACATTAAAAAGCACAACACAAGCTCTGCTTAGCTTGGGGCTAGATAACGTTTTGTGAACTGTCCAGCAATATTTATTTATTTAATTATTTAATTACGGCACTTAGATGTGTTGCCTTGTGTTGTGTTGTTGCTTAATTTTAAAATCGTATTTCATATAAGGCTTACGGTACGCAAATAGATGGGGAGTAAAATCGTAAAATCGTAAAATCAAGCGTTAGCAAAAAGTTAATAGATATCTTTTCTGTACTAGACTAGAGTAAACTCCAGTCCCATCTCGGAGCTAGCTCACACCATTTTAATATCACCTGGCCCGGTGTCTGTAATCAAATCTTCCCGTAGTTTGTTTGAGCTGTTTGGCATACCTGTCAAATTCCGATGACAATACAATAATTTGGTGACAGTGAGCTGATCTGATGATGGAGACGGAAGATGGAGAACGACACTCCTCGAGCGATAATAGTAGACTGGTAGCGTTAGGACTCATTTTGATCAGCACACACTAATTCACTAGATCACTAATTTCATAAAAGGTCGTTTAGAAAAAGATATTTTCTACTAAAAACTTGTTCATTAGCGTAACGAGTTTTTTCTGCTCGACTGAATACGGCCCTAAAGGCTCGGAAAACATGAATGTACGGACAAACGAGTCGTAGGAAAGTTCCCACAATGCTTAAGCAGAAAGTTTTCAAAGTATGTTTGGGAACATGCCTTTGAAAAAACTCACTTGGAGTGGGCAGCCGCAAATAGGGGCTTACAACTTCACTTTCCTTTTAATGAATGAACGAATATAAGAAAGGTAGTCAGGTTATTATACAGGGTGTAACATAATATCACTATAAGCCCAAGAAGGTGGTATTCTACACATCATGGCGAATAACTTTAGTTCTACGACTTTTTAAATTGCGAAGTTTCTCAATCATGAAATGTCTCGTGAAAATCCTGAAATTTCTCCAGAAATTCCTGAAATTCCTCCAGAAATGTACCTTACACAACATGAGGCAGACCCACGTAAGGTACTTTAACGTATCGTAACATCCTCATGTTGTGCTACTTACACTTTTGGAGGAATATGAGGATTTTTGCGAGGCATTTCATGAATGAAAAACTTCGAAATTTAAAAAGTTGTGGAACAAAAGTTATTCGCCATGACGTGTAGATTACCCCCTCCACGGGCTTATAGGGATATTATGTTACACCCTGTATAATGGGAGACAAAGGTCGTTCATACCAGTTGTTGTTGACGTGTTCGACTAGGGACCAATGGCAAATTAAGTTGCACTGTCTCCTAATGGGGGATAACGCGATAAAAAAATCCCTCATCAACACCCAGACCCAAACTATACCAGTGCAAATTATTATAATAGGTGAGTATGTGTTTACATGCAGTGTGCATACAGGTGTAGTGTTATAGCATTAGCTTGTAACAGAACATCGAGCCGCTCATGTGTCACCCTCTCACCAAACGAACATTTCGACGCTTTGTTACAACTTGATGTTACAAACCAAAGAGCGAATTTGTGTAACATTTCATCGAGCAAAGACAACGTGCCACGCGGTATGAGGTGCGCGGACGAGACACCGTGCTACGCGGTATGAGGTGCGCGAACGAGACAACGTGCTACGCGGTATCAGGTGCGCGAACGAGACAACGTGCTACGCGGTATGAGGTGCGCGAACGAGACAACGTGATACGCGGTATGAGGTGCGCGAACGAGACAACGTGCTACGCGGTATGAGGTGCGCGAGCGAGACGTAAAATAGAAAAAAGAATGTTACAGGTAAATTCTCACTCGCCTTGAGCATTACATCGAACATAGCGTCGAGCATTCCCAGGAACGTTACATTACATGGAAATGCTCGGGAAAATGCTCTAGTGTATACTTATCTAGACCATACAAATTACCGCGCAACTAAGTAGTAATAAGTACTATGTTTTTGTATAGCATACCTAGACACACGCCTTTTTCCCCGAGGTGTAGGCAGAGCCTCAATGGGCCTCTTTTCACAGTGGGTTGCACCATCGTGAAATATAAATGTGACAAGTGGTGATCTCATCGCCGCCATTGCTTCCCACGACTGACTCGGCTAACGCTTTCTTCCCAGTTTACACATTCCATAATAAGGACAAATCTTATACCAACAAATCTTACTAACAAGTCCGGGTAATCCCTTAGTTAGCTTTTATGACATCTACCATCAGTATTGTGACATCATCATCGGAGACGGAGGGGTTGTGTAAAGCGGGTAATCCCCGGAACTTTTTATCCCATTCTGAAATTATTTCACTATCAGCAAGCTTCATTATCTCTGAATGATATGTTGCTAACTTCCGCCTGCGGATACGCTCGCGTTATATCTGATGATACGAGTATTTGTTGTTGGGATACTGGGGATGGAGGATGCGGAACTTTTTATACCAACTCACGTGCAAAGCCGCGGGCAAATGGCTAGTTATAAATAAAGTAACAAAAGCCCTTTATTGAATCTTAAACTTTATTTAAAACCTTTAAATATGCATTGCCATTAAGCATGGCAATGCAGCCAGCATCTTAGGGACGCTTCCGTCTGGTAGTGATTTGGATCAGTTGTGCTACCTTTAGATTGTTAGCAGCGGTTTTCAGTCACAACTGTTCCTTATGTATTTGTTTTAATTTTGTACATATCTTGTATTAGTTGTATTATTCTTTATAGACTATATATACTATATACTATATATATATATACTTTTCTATAGACTTTCTTTCTATTACCTTACCTGTTTATAAAGACTGAATTTTATGAGTTCGCTTTTCCTTCACGCGATGAGACGATTTCCAACCACACCCTTTTAATTGGGTCGCCTCTCCCCGGGATTGCACCAATCAACATAATTTTCTGTATTCAATTAACTACAGTAACTATTATCAAATGGTATCTAGGTACCTTTTTCCGAAACAGAAACTAAGATATACCAGCATATGGTAAGTTGAAACGTGTTGTCAAATTGAATACGAAAATAGCCAACGGCCATTGATAATTTAGTTTACTTACATACCTGCATACATGCATTCATAGATACACGCCTTTTTCCCCGAAGGGGTAGGCAGAGCCTCAATGGTCCTCTTTTCACAGTGGGTTGCACCATCGTGGAATATAGACGTGACGAGTGGTGAGCTCATCGCCATCATTGCTTCCCACGACTGGCTCCGCTAACGATTTCTTCCTGCACATTTTTTATAATAATGCTAGCAACCAGGACAAATCTTTTATAATAATACCCCAAAATTACCCACAAGGTAGGAATCAAACCCGCGACCCAGTCCAGAATACGAAGATGCGTATGATCGTATTTTAGGGTTCTTTACCCAACGCGTGCAAAATGAAACCCTTGGACTAAGCCTACGCTGTCCGTCCGTCCGCCTATATTCTGTCACATGGGTATACTCGTATCTCGGCATCGCCAAGAGGTAAGTAGCCAGTTAAAATTGTCACAGATTATGGCCCGCCTCATCACGTGACCGTATCCCAGCTTGACTCTAGCTTGCAACTTTAACTCCTAAACTACGTCGTAGAGGCTCGTAGAGACTCGTAGAGCCTCGTAGAGGTTCAGCTACGGTAACATTATAAAAGTATAGACTGCCGTAGACTTTGAGAATCCGATTGGACTCGATCGGGTCCTCCATAAAGGTACCTAAAAGAATAAATTCATTTATTATAAAAGATTTGACAACCTCTGTGGCGCGGCGGGTGACGGTTCGCCTGCGACGCACGAGGTTGCGGGTTCGATTCCCGCCTCGGAACAAATATTTGTTCTGTAGATCTGCAGATATTTGTTCAGAGTGTTCTGGGTATTTATATGTATAATAAAAATATCTATCTATGTTATTATTAAGTATATCAATTGTCTAGTACACAAGCTCTGCTTAGCTTGGGGCTAGATAATGTTGTGTGAACTGTCCAGCATTATTTATTTATTATTATTTATTTATTTATCTAGTCCACAAGATTGACAGCACCAAATTGCAATACTTGAATCTACAAAACTGTTTTATCTCCAGACTAATTCACAATTTTAATCTCCAGACAAACTCACGTATAATGGTTGCGAAAATAATTTCCTTGCTATGAAATTGTGAAAACTAATAACTTGGCTCGCTGCTCCCTCGATCCTGCAGAGATTCAATCCCATTACAGTTTCAGCTCCATGCAGATAAACACACCTACCTCATCATATTATCCTGCAGCTCATGTACAGTGGCGGAATGAAAACGTTCGTCAGTTTTCAAAGGAATCCCCTTAACTTGTCGCGAGCACATATTTCCAACTATTCTACGTAGCAGACTGCTGTATAGAAAACTATAACTTAAATGTTTATTATAAAGATCAAAATCGCACACCTTTGATCAGTTGCTTGTTTAAGTTTAGAACGACTTTTTTAGGGTCCCGTACCTAAAGGGGCCAAACGAAGGCCTATTGCCCTCGCTCATCCATCTGTCCGTCTCTCTATCACACGGGTCTATAGCGGCTAAACCATTGAAGTATTCATAATATTTGTACTATTTATGTATCTTACTGACCTAAACCCAAAAAATATTTTGAAGTATGGTTCCCGTACAAGTTAAAGTGGGGAGGGAAAAATAAATCTGTCGTACCCTAGCACGTGGAGTATAATTTTAGAGCTTATTAAGTAGAATAAGACTGTATTTTTGTTACTAAGTTCAATTTAATTTCCATTTAAACCAGGAACTAGTTTTTTATTTCAGATATTCTACATATTTATTATGAATATTTTACAAAAAAAATATAATATTTTAGAAATTAGTTTTTTTTTGAGAATTTTCTCATATTTCTATTGCAAACAGATTTAATTTTGCGTGTGGATTAACCAAACTTAGGCAATTTATAACTTCTACATTTGTTACGGAACCACAAATTATATAATAGTTACTACAACGGAAACCTGAATGCGCGAGGTCCGATGCGCACTTGGCCAGTTTTTTATTGAGTTAGCCAGAAGTTTTGTCATTTTATTCGTAGACTATCTGTCATTCAATCGCCGCTAATATCCGTTGTCATGGTAACTGAAGGTTATTTTCGTAATATTGACAATACTGTGTCGATAAAACAGTACCAATGCAATACCATGTCGGTAAAGCAGTACCTATGCTTTTTGCATTGAACATCCAAAAATAGGCCCTAAGGTGACGAACATTTTCATTCCACCACTGTACAAAGAACATGGGCAACTCCCCATACATTTTTTGACCCAGCTTTTTTGACTAACCTAACGTACAGTTGAGATACTTTTGGTTATTGATAATAGATATAATACATTTATTTACAGAAAGAATAATACAAGGTATGTACAAAATACATATGAAACAGTTGTG
Source organism: Operophtera brumata (assembly GCA_932527175.1). Taxonomy (NCBI): domain Eukaryota; kingdom Metazoa; phylum Arthropoda; class Insecta; order Lepidoptera; family Geometridae; genus Operophtera; species Operophtera brumata. The sequence goes on along the minus strand of OW052238.1, from coordinate 15,741,084 downwards.
CTACCTGAAGACCGCTGCAAGCGATCTAAAGGTAGCTCAACTGATCCAAATCACTACCAGACGGAAGCGTCTGGTAGTGATCTATTATTATTTAGTATCTTTAAATTCTTTATTGCACAAAACAAAAAGCAGTACATAGGCGAACTTAATGCTAATTAGCATTTTCTTCCAGCTAACCTTTGTGTAATGTAGAGTGGGTGGTAGTGCTATTCAAAATAATTATAGGTTGAGATTAAATAATTAACATAATTAAAAACCTACTCATAATATATGTTATTGATTATTGATAATGAAACAGCTAATTTAATTTCGTGCGTAGAAGTTGTGGGAAATTAATGAAGCTTGTTGCGTTTTGTTTCACGCAAATGCAATGAGTTGATTTATCTAATTATTTAGAAATACAACTTTTGCTTCCCAATTTCTAAAAATATACAAGTTCTTCAAAAAAATTGGACAAAAAACAACATTTACAACCATATTAATTACTTCCATGAAGGATTCCTGGTTCATCTATTTTTGACCTGGGTCAACGGTTACCCACCTACTTTGTATGTTTGTATGTAGGAGGTAATCTCCGAAGCTGCTTAAAAATCCGATCCGATTTAAAAACTTCATTCACCAATATTTAGAATGGACTTTCAGGGTGGACATACTATTTTGTTATCCCGTTAAAATAAAAGGACTTTTCGTGGCGACCTATTTTGCTAATAAAAACGACAAAAAACCGGTCGAGCGAATGCGTTTTTTAAGAAGACAGATATTTAAATGCTTTCTATATAAAAGTTCTAAAAAATAGAAAAGACAACTCAAAAAAGTTTTTTTTTATCCTGATGTTAAGCGGTTGCCTCTGCCTATAACAATGCATTACCTCATAGGTCATGTCCACCTAGGACGCACCCTATACGGCATTGCACTGCGCCCGCAACCCTGAGACATAAAGATGAAAAGTCTCATGTGCCTGTAATTTCACCGGCACCCATACCCTTCAAACCGGAACACTGCAATGCGAGCACTACATCTTTGCAGCAGAAATAGGTATGGTGGTAGTACTTCCCCGGACGAACTCTTTCCCAAAAAAGCTCTACTACTAACAAAACAAGTTTTTTTGTTTTTTTTGTTTGGGTATTTTTTGTTTATTAGTATATCATATTTACCCTTTTAGTTTAAATTTTTAACTAGTATTGTTATTATTATTTACTGTGGTTCTTGTTTGTAAGTCACGCCTCACCATCTTTCTGCACGTCCAGGGTGACTGGCAGATATAATGCTGTTAGCATTAAGTCCTCCTTGCACTATTGTTTTGTGTGAAAGTTTTTAAATAACAATAAATAAAAACACATGTCTGTGGCGACATCTAGTCGTAAATAGAGTAATTAGCTTGGGAGTCCATCATGCGTGCTAGACACTAATCTGTGTCCATAAGTCTTCCTTTATCCAATTTTAATATAACACTGAAAATAGACGGCGGTTTTAACTTCTGTTATAAAATTACCTTGTCTAATTGAATCTTCCAATCGCGAGGGCACACCTATATACATGTTGATTCAATAAGGGTTAGGTACAGTTAGTGCACTGTCGCTATATTGAATTCCAACGAAGCCTGACCTCATTCCGCTTGTATCACGTAATTTTTAATCAAATCTACTTCATCGTCATCATTAACCGATAGACGTCCACTGGCGAATTTTCCATTATCACCGCGCTTGGCAGGCGGATTGGTGATCACAGTATCGGTGACGAGTACTCAAAAGAATGCTGTTCCTTAAAAACTGAAATATACCTTCTTATTGAATAATATACAAACAGAATCTTTGAAACTGATTTTGTCATTAAAATATTTAAAAAAAAAACAATGTTTCCGGGTTGACATTACAATACGGACGCACGATGGGCAGAAACAACATGGATGAGGTAGGTTGACGGGAGCAATGCAAAGCCAAGCTCTCTCCCGCCTTGATCAATATTTGTAATTTAAGCTCCTAAGCGATAAGATCGCCTATTGTTAAAACTTTTTATCTCTTTGTGTGTTTTTGTAAAAAGGTGTGCTATTCAATTTCCTCAAAAACTGAACACCTTCTAGGATCAGGAGTAGCCCCCTTTTCCCCAATTCTTTATCACACTCCTCCCGAACCCCAATTAATGCCGCACGATTCTAACGCAACACCTAGAATTTTAACTCAATTTTCTCAAAACTACGTAAACATAGACATAACATAACATAAACGGAATATATTGGGGGTAGAAACCCCCAATATATTCCGCACCAATTCCAATTCGTGCCAACTCTAATACAACCTCAAGTGGTCAACTCAACTCAATGACAATAATCTCAAGTCTGGATACGCTATGAATGTTTAAATAGTAACCGCTGTTTAACAAAATTCCTTTACATTTGCTTACTTGCTTACATACTCAATGGGATTAAAATCAGACGACAGAGCTGGGCACGGTAAAACGCATATGTTTTCTACGTGATGATTCCAGAGTCACTCGCTGTATATATACGGACAGGTATAAATATGAACTCTGGTCCTATTATTTGTGAAAATGAACGCACATAGTAGTAGTAGAGCTTTTTTGTGAAAGAGTTCGTCCGGGGAAGTACTACCACCATACCTATTTCTGCCGCAAAGCAGTAGTGCTCGCATTGCTGTGTTCCGGTTTGAAGGGTAAGGGTGCCGGGCGCAATGCAATGCCACATAGGGTGCGTCCTAGGTGGACGTGACCTATGAGGTAATGTACTGTTCATAGGCAGAGGTTACCGCTTAACATCAGGTGGGCCTCTTGCTTGTTCCGTCATCCAAGTAGTATTAAAATATGTATGTATATATATATATATATATATATATATATACCGTACATACTAGTAGTTTTGCGAACAGTAGACCTTGCAAGCACAAACTTTTTTACAACAACTGCGTTCTTCTCGTAGTCGGTTTAATAGTTGTTTATTCGTAGTAGAATATTACAATTGTACAATGTACAATGGTACCTATCTCATGAAGTTTGGAAGTTGGTTTTTTTATTTTGTTTATTTATATATATTTTTTAGTAAGATAAAATTGAATTACGTTTTAATTATTCAATTTTTTTTTATTTGCTGTGTAATTCCGTGTGTGCGTTATAAAAAAAAAACTTTCTTTCATGTTTGGTTGTAGGTAATTATTCAATGCATTATGTCGATCCATAATCTATATCTTGACAACCTCTTGACCGATTCTGCTTAAAATCAAAATTCTTGTTTAGAATTGAGCCAAATATTATCAAAATCGGCCCGTAACGTATCGCAGCAAACGTTCCCCCATTTTGGGGGAAATACCCCTCCAATCAAAAATAGCCTAAACAAAAAATCTATGAAATTGTTGATCATGTATATTGAGTTTACTCAAGATTAGTACTCCTTACAGTACTGTACTCGCGTACAGGTGTACGCGAGTACACATCCAGATAGATGAAAGCAAATTTTAGCAGTTGTTGCATAGACTTCCCACGCTTCGCTCGCTCGGTCAGTGACATCCCACTTGAGTTGATTGTGCCCTTCTTAGACATCAATATCTCTACAACCCTCTGACTAATTTAGCACATAACCTTACTTACAAATTGTACCAATATATATTATCCTCTAATAAACATACATACATACAAACACCGACTCGTCCAAGTTAATTCAGAGAACTCGTTTCATAATAATAACCCTCTAGATGGAGATAAACTCTTATTTATACGAGTCCGATAATTTCACCATTTATCCTCCGTCCCGCGTAAATATTTGAAGTAGCTACGACATTTAGGATTGTCTAAGGGGTGTTAAAATTGCTTGTAGTATCTTTATAACTACGAGTATCTTTACAACTACGAGTATCTTTATGACGACCTCTGTGGTGCGGCTGGCGAAGGTTGGCCTGCGACGCAGGAGGTTGCGGGTTCGATTCCCGCCTCGGAACAAATATTTGTGCGATCGCAGATATTTGTTCAAGGTGTTCTGGGTATTTTCCATGTATAATAAAAAAGATCTACCTGTGTAATATATTTTAATAAGTATATTAGTTATCTAGTACCCATAACACAAGCTCTGCTTAGCTCGGGGCTAGATAATGTTGTGTGTACTGTCCAGCATTATTTATTTTATTTATTTATTTAACTACAAAGACAAGTGCATTGCTTGCTATGAATAAGTATGAAACTATGAAGTCTATGAATGATTTGTCTTAGATAATAGAATTGAAATTATAATTGCTTGGTATCATTTTAGAAATAACAAAATGAATCTCGATTAATGAGCAATTTTATTAATACATTTCATTTTAGAATTATATTAATGGTATGTATTATAATATTAATGATATGTGTTAGTTTATTATATATTTTAGGCAGTAATTTAAGTACTTATTTATTATTATTTTTATTATATTTTGTTAATTGACTTATCCAATATTTCCCTTCTTGTGCTCTACCGATACATATTTTTTCCGCAATACACCAAGGTTATCTGGAAGAGAATGCTTTCTAGCATTAAGTTCGCCTTTGTACTTCTTTGTTTTATATGCAATAAAGAATTTCTATCTATCTATCTATCTCTAGGCGATTCAGCCATTTAAATTACATATATTTAAATTACATATATTTAAATTACATATATTTAAGTTACATATATTTAGCAATCGCGGAAACCTAAGACATTACATGTCCACTACGTACATAACAATACATACATACATAGACACACGCCTTTTTCCCCGAAGGGGTAGGCAGAGCCACAATAGGCACACAGTGGGTTGCACCATCGTGGAATATAGACGTGACAAGTGGTGAGCTCATCGCCGAAATTGCTTCCCACGACTGACTCAGCTAACGCTTTCTTCCAGTAATAACACATTCCATAATAAGCTACCAGCCAGGACAAATCTTATACCAACGAATCTTATCAACAAGTCCGGGTAATCCCTTAGTCGACTTTTACGACATCCACGGGAGGAGACGGAGGGGTCTATTCTTAGGCCGGACACACCACAGCAAAAATTACAATAATTTGCAAGTATGTACCAAACTAACTTTACTATGTAGTAGCATACAAACATCTTATAATGGTAGATATACATTTTAAAGGTTCGCTTGTTGGTTCAGCACCACGCATCTGTATACATGAAGTCGAAATAGGATTAACAAAAGAGTTTATGTAAAGTACCCGCATAATTAAAGGAATTTAATTAAAATCGTTTGATAAGTAGTTGCAACTATTAAAACCAAGCAAAACAGTGAAACTTCACGAGAAACTCGTCGGAATCCGACCCCATATACAAACATTATGAAATCGACTTTCAGCTTTGACATTCAGAATACGTTTCGCATCGGGGTTGATGAACTCTACCCCCGTCTCAGCTGGTCTGGGATGAGGGGTTGTTTAGGCGGACGAGATGCTTCATAGAATACAATACTGGGCAAGTAACTTGCCTCCGTGAAAAACCAAGCCTATTCAAATTTAAGCGGTATCCGCTATCGCCGTGGGTAACGGTAATACCCGAGCGATATCCCGCCGGGTATTTGGTATGGCATTTCCGCAGCTGTCGCGAAACTGGAACAGCATACCACAGTGGTACGCGATACGTTCCGCGGGTTCGGCGAAACTTGGTATTCCCACCGCAGACACATTCCGCGACGGCTGCCCACAGCCAGCGCTTATACACTTATATCTACAAGCAGCATACAAGAAGGCAAGAAAGACATGTATGCGAATATTTTATGTATTATATTTTAATATGTAAAGAATGTTCTTTTTTTTTCTTGTTTTGTTAATATTTATTATATTATTAATTTCAAATATGATAATTGCATCATTGTTATTAATGAATTACTTTTTATTTATTATGTAAGCTATGAATAGCATAATTTATCGTAATTTATAACTTTTTAGCTTCAAATAACATAATTCCTTGGTACAATATCGTACCAAACCATATTGACGTGCAATGAATATTGTGAATAAATGACTATTATGACTATTATGACACTAGCGCGAGCGTCGCCGGAAGACCGCTACCGGCTCCGGAAGCGAATACCGTTATGGTTTGAACAGCGCGTTATTCGCATACCCATTGGGATATCGCTACCCACGGCGGTAGCGGATACCGCTTAGATTTGAATAGGCCTTAAAGCTGGGATAAAAATAATAATGTTTTTGATCATATTTCCTGTACATTAGACATCAATACAATACAATACAATATCTTTATTAATAACGCCAAGTTATAAGTCAGAATAAGAAGTAGAAGTAGAAGTCAGAAGTAGAATATTAAATATGGAATATAAAAAATAACCATATTATAAATCATTCAAAATATCAAAAATTTATTACTATTAATTTCATCATTTAAATTATACATTAAAAAATATTATTACTAATTAAGAAATCGGCAGCTCGTACAACTCGTATATCGAGTAGAAAGTGTGATCCAGGAGCCACTTGCGTAATCTCGATTTAAAGACCATCGTGGAAGTTGCATCACTCCGAATTGTGTTCGGCAGCCTGTTATATACAGACGGACCCATGACGTACACAGACCTCTCCGATTTGCGTAGTTTATGAGGGGGCGCAACTAAAAGGTGAGCAAGTTTATTGCTACGAAGGGCATGGGAGGTGTTTATCCCTCTGCGTTTGAAACTGTCAATGTTGTTGTGGGTAAACAACGCGACCTGGTAGATTAATTCGCAGGGAAGCGGCATTATTCCCAACTCTCTAAAATAGTCGCGGCAGGACACATCGTCGGGCACACCAACAATTGCGCGCACCGCACGCTTCTGCATGACGAAGACTCTGTCAACATCAACGCGCTCTATGCAGATGGACCATATGTAGGAATCAACAACACATTTTTACTATAGCTAACCCATCTAAGTCACTTCCACGTCCAAGTGCACAGCGGGAGTGAGAGGAATGCCAGCACGAACTTCATGCGTGTGTGAACTTCAACGTTTCAGTGTTTTACAAACTGATCATATCATTGCGAGAGCGGCAAACTTCAATATGCAGAAAGGTTAAGCTGGTGCACTGTTTGGCAATATGTATTAGGTAAGTAGTTTTTTTTTTTGTAGATACTATTATTATGGTAGGTCTTAGGCGAGTAACGTCTATTGCAGTCTAGCAAAGGATACCCACAAATATAATGAATATCTAGATTTTAGTATTTATGTGATATGTGCATTTAGGTGGTGGTACCTGCCAACGGCTTTGACGATCTGGGCGGAGTCAGATATTTTCCCCGCACCAGCCACATTTCCTCGTAACATATTTACGCGCGCAGAGCTCGGTCCGCGCTCACTCAACGCAGCCGGCCGCGTCGCGCCGCGACGCAAAACTTGATTCACAAATTTTAGATTTTTATTTTAGAGGAGTAGCGCTGGTTTCCCCTCGTATGAACTAAGTTGCCTACAAAAATATACTTCTTTATTAGTATGATTGCAGTGATAGGTAGGTATCTGTGGTACCTACATCACTAAACATATCTATCATATGTTTGTAAACTGTATGTAAAAATTACTATGTGTATGGTGTATCAAAATAAACTTTTTACTAACTTACTTACTTACTTACTACTTAGTATAAAACAAAGTCGCTTTCTGCTGTCTATCTGTCCCTATGTATGCTTAGATCTAACTGATTTTGATGCGGGTTTTTATAGATAGAGTGATTCAAGAGGAGTTTTATATGTATAACTAGCCACCCGCCCCTGTGACTTTTTTACTCTAGTTTCCTAGGCGTGTCGTATTTATTTGTTTAGTAAATTTAGGTGTGGTCAGGAAAACAATGTGTCTTTTTTATTTTAGGTTCCAAGGCACGTCGTATTTATTTGTTTAGTAAAGGTAACAAGGACCAATGTGATTTTCTTACACCAGGTACCTAGGTGCTTGTTATTTATTTGTTTAGTAAAGGTAGGTGTGGTCAAAAGGAATAATGTGACTTTTTTACTCTAGGTTCCTACGCGTGTCGTATTTATTTGTTTAATAAAGGTAGGTGTGGTCAGGAGGACTAATGTGACTATTTTACACTAGGTACCTAGGTAAGTGGTATGTATGTGCTTAGTAAATTCAATTCAATACATTTATTTCAGGCAACAGAGAATAATGTACATTGTAAGTACCTAGACAAATGCCCATAGTAATATATACCTTACAACTAACATATTATATACAAAGATATTTAAAAAAAAAACTAAAGGTATAGTTAAGGTTGGTGTGGTCAGGAGGACCAATGTGACTTTATAACCGACTTCAAAAAAAAGGCGGTGTTTCTCAATTCGTGTCCTTATTTTATGTTTGTAACCTCATATCTTGTTACCTCATATGACATTTATGAACCGATTTGTATTTTTTTCTTTTAGTTGACACTGTATTTTTACAGATTGGTGCCATTTATAAGATAACCAAAATCTGGTTCTGATGATGGGATCCATGAGGAATTGAGAGAACTCCTCAAATATTATTGGTATAGTACACACATAGCGATTTCAGTATTTTCAGCAACAAATCAAGCACGTGCTTTCGGAAAGTATCATTTGGTGATGTGATGGAACTGATAAAGAAGACCAGAGATGGCCATTGGAACTCCACTCTCCTTTTATTAGTAGTAGAGCTTTTTTGTGAAAGAGTTCGTCCGCGGAAGTACTACCACCATACCTATTTCTGCCGCAAAGCAGTAATAGTGCTTGCATTGCCGTGTTCCGGTTTGAAGGGTAAGGGTGCCGGTGAAATTACAGGCACATGAGACTTTTTATCTATATGTCTCAGGGTGGCGAGCGCAGTGCAATGCCACAAAAAAGTATTTCACGGGTGGCGACTTTCGGTATTTTTCGGATTTTTTTCTAAAGAATTATCTTCGGTAGTTTTCATTACCTACCTATAAACTATACTACACTATTTACAATATAACAACCTTATACTAACTGAACTGTATAGTCACAAATAAATAAGCGTCAAGCGCGAAAAAATTCCTACATAAAAAACATAAAATAACACCCAACAGTCACATACATAGTCCTGATCCCTCACTAGGATCCCCTGTGTGTCGTTGGTATCAGAAACTACGAGTACCGTGGTAACACCACACACCTAGACCCGGAACAAATATTTGCAGATCATACAAACATTTGTCCCGCAGCGGGAATCGAACCCGCAACCATTCTCATCTCAGCCGGCTACTCGCCCGATGCGCTATATAGGTCGTCTAACCTAACTACCTTTCTACAAATCCAGTAACAATAAAACTAAAATAATAACTAACACTCCAGCGTCCATGCGCGAACTGTGGCTCTCTAATAACGATTATAGCAGGTATCCTACAAGTAGGAACTACTAATAAATGTGAGCTGTATCAAAAATTCTATTTCGGAGCAACAAGCGCCACAACCTCCGCGTCCGACAGTCTGAGTTACACTGCCGCCCATCGCCCGTGCACAGACCCGCTGAGTAAATTTCATATCGAAAACAAACAATAATCATTTGTAGCCAGATTAATCATTTGTTTGACTTGCCGAATGTTCACTTTATGAAAAAAACCTTTACAAATATTTGTGTGAAAGAAAAATACTAACATTCGATGCCGTTTAGAAGAAGTTACAAATTTAAAAATCAAAACAGCTTCTCTTTGGATTTTATTTTCATATAGTTATAATATACTTAGATTTTTTTCAAATGTTGTTTTTATAGTTCAATGTCTAATAAGCAACATATATTTTTTTTGTGCATTTATATTCATTCCTCTAAGAAGAGTTACGTGGAGAAAACCTCACTTTGGCGAATAGTACGCCCTTAAAACGAGCATTTAGCTAGCACCAGTAACTCGCCTAGGATTTTCGCTTGCGTGCGGAGTCTATTGCTCCCGCCTCCAGCTGCAAAGAAATTTGTTCGCAATGACAGATGGTCGGTACTATAGCACCGTCAAAACAATGATTAAATAAAGATGGGCCAGGAGCAAAGTTGAATTCGGACATTGACCTTTAGGAAATCTTGAAGAAATTCTCGTTTATTGCCCTTTAACTACCAGTATTACTGATAGATAGGTCGTCCGAAACCGAGATGGGTCGACGACATCGTATCCATCGCGGGCAATACCTGGTTGAGATACGCACAGGATCTGTCCTGTGCGTATCTCAATCAATGTATCTCAAGCCTCCTCTGGGAGGCTGGCAAAAGAGAAAGGAGGCCTATACCCAGCAGTGGGTGATTCCGGACTTAGATGATGATTACTAATAGTAGTACCACGGGTAAAAAAACTCCCGTAGAACTACCAAGCGATCCAGTAGTACCAAGTTTTGTTTACCGGTGTTACACTCTTAGTTGACATTTCCTAGTTTGACACCGGTCACTTTAGTAACTGTCTCTTTGAAATTTGACACTTTTAATTTTCTGACATAATTTACAGGGCATAAAATACTATAAAATCCTGTCAGTGTTTAGCTTGGTTACATGTGTGATGTAGTTAAATTTAAGTGCATTGCGTGTCTTTTCGAAATGGTGTTTTTTTCCTGTAAAAACTCAGTTTTTCTGCCATTATTTAAACTGGGTTATGACTTGACGGAGACTCTTGACGACTTGACTATAAAAATATAATAATATCACTTGACATGGGCGAAATTGTTTGTAGCACTCCTCGGAAGCACTTATATGAAGAAGAGAAGAGAGAGAAAATAGGCATAGCACACCACGTCTTCACTTTTTCAAAATGATACTTGATAGCCGGATTGGTGATCGCTGTATTGGTGCAGGTACTCAGGTGGATACCGCTGCCCATTCCGTGGTGAAATCCCATCGGCTTTTACAACATCCGCGGGAGAAGATGGATAGTTTTCCTCTTAGGCCGGACACACCTCAGCAAAATCATAATGTATATTTGGCGTTTATCCAAGTTTACAAGAATCTTTACAAAAAGTACGCCATTTTCCTCGGTGCATCATAAAAAATGTTTTACCGCAATGAAATTCAGGGGTAAATGCTTGCTAATGCTAAGGTAGTAAAAACCGGCCAAGTGCGAGTCGGACTCGCGCACGAAGGGTTCCGTAGCATCATCTATAAAAACGGCAAAGAAACACGTGGTTTGTATTTTAATATTTATTTTATTCAATTTTTTTTTATATGTTGTTATACCGGCAACATAAATACATCATCTGTGGAAATTTTAACTGTCTAACTATCATGGTTATGAGATACAGCCTGGTGACAGACGGACAGACGGACAGCGGAGTCTTAGTAATAGGGTCCCGTATTACCCTTTGGGTACGGAACCCTGAAAAATAAACTGTGCATAGTTGCAACTTTGTGATACATCACTGACTATGGATTTTCCACTGAACTGGGTCAAAGCTTAAAATAGATTTGTCTGATGCTCTGCTTTTTTTAGCGTTCCGTTGGTACCTACCTCAGAAGCGCTCGTGTCTCTTTTTCCGTCTATCACAGCCTATTTTCTTCAAATCTACAGGACGAAAAAGTTGAAATTTGGTACAAATAGGTACATCAAATGTAGCGTAAATAAACTAAATCTAATGCATGCTTTCTTCTTCTTCTGCTTACAGATTTCCACTGCTGGACAGTCAGCATTTATGAATGAAAATTCCCGTGGATGAAATTCCTAGTTTATCTAGTTTAGACGATTGCAGACGAAAATACTTTGACAGGATTTTATAGTATTTTATGCCCTGTAAATTATGTCAGAAAATTAAAAGTGACAAATTTTAAAGAGACAGGTGTCAAACTGACAGTTGTCAAACTAGGAAATGTCAACTAAGAGTGTAACACGGTAAAAAAACTTGGTACTACTGGATCGCTTGGTAGTTCTACATGAGTTTTTTGACGGACAGATCCTGTGCGTATCTCAACCAGCTATTGCCCGCGATGGATACGATGTCGTCGACCCATCTCGGTTTCGGACGACCTATCTATCAGTAATACTGGTAGTTAAAGGGCAATAAACGAGAATTTCTTCAAGATTTCCTAAAGGTAAATGTCCGAATTCAACTTTGCTCCTGGCCCATCTTTATGACGGTGCTATAGTACCGACCGGACTGCCATCTGTCATTGCGAACAAATTTCTTTCAAACCAGAGTTTGCTCCTCATTTGGATATTAATTAATTCAAGTAAATTAAATTTTGGAAACACATTATAGTATCTATAGGTGATACTAATATCTAATGTATACCTGTGGTTTGTCAGTTTCTCATCAAGACTGCGCCACCGCCAGGCAGAAATCTTCATACGAAAAAAACGTCACGCGCCGCTCGAAAAAGCGGTTTTTATTGAATATCTCGTGAAATATATATATTTTAAAAAACCCCGTGGGTGAACCCTCCGTTTTATTGTATTGATCTTATTTATCCTATTTTTGACCCAATAATCTGTACCATATTGACAAACAAACGAATCTAGCCAAAAGTTAGAGATAACTTTGTGTTTTTTTATCGATAATTTTTTGTCCTATTGTGATTCTGCCTGATCCCTCGGTGTTATAATGATCCCCCTAAACAAAAAAACACTGTAAAAATGTATAGATTAGATTTTTAACTGACTTAATTAAGTACGCAAATAGTCAAATACGCATTATAACATCGAGGGATGAACCAGACAGAATCTCAATAGGACAAAAAAAACTCGATAAAAAAAACACAAAGTTCTAACTTTTGGCTAGATTCGTTTGTTTGTCAAAATGGTACAGATTATTGGGTCAAAAATTTTATAAATAAGATCAATACAATAAAACGGAGGGTTCATCTATATATACATATATATTTCACGAGATATTCAATAAAAACCGCTATTTAAAGCGGCGCGTGGCGTTTTTTTTCGTATGAAGATTTCTGCCTGGCGGTGGCGCAGTTTTAATGAGAAACTGACAAACCACAGGTATACATTAGATATTAGTATCAATATTAGTCTCTAGAATATGTTTCCAAAATTTAATTTACTTGAATTAATTAAAATCCAAATGAGGAGCAAACTCTGGTTTGCATGAAGAGGGCTAAGTTCTTTTAACTTATCTCACATATAACTTATCAATTTGACAGGCGTTGTCCCTATAGCAAGAATTGATTGGTAAAAGTGAGCAGTAAACTAATCTATCCACATAAAACTCAAATAGTAAGGTCCATATTAACAGCTATTTAATTAATTCGAGACCTAAGATGTTAGTGATAACTTAGGGCTAAGTAATGATCATCACTCAAGTTAGTAATATTGAACTAAGTGAACACATTATTCAAGATCATTTGTACCTAAACGTTGAGAATTATTAAATGCTCAGGATTTATAACGTATTTAGTCTAGTATTTTATTATTAGATAATAACTAACTGAAGCTATTTAATTGGATGTAATTAAGTAAATTGGAGTACCAACTCGTACTTTTATTTTTAATTTTGGGGATTATATAGAATATTAAAATTAATTACTTAAACTTTTAAACTTAGTTTTTTTTTAAATGCGAGCATTTTTCTGAATACGGACGCTCGATTGCTTTCCTCATGCATTACACTTGTTTTCATAATATATTTTCTGTGTGTGTGTGTGTGTGTGTGCGTGTGTGCATGTGTGTGTGTGTGTTTCATATTGTCATTTTTGAACAGTTAAATGCGGACTTATTTAGATCTACACTTGTTTTTGGGTTTTTACCAAACTTATTAACTTCGTGTCACCGGGTCTTCCTAGGCCATCTAGGTTAGAGAAAAGCTTGAGATAAGGTGACCATGAATAGTGCCAAGTGACTAATGGTGAAAGAACCAGTGTGGAAAAAGGCAGTGCAGCTCGTAGAGGCTCCTTTCATGTACAAACTGACGAAAAATGCCATGCACCACAAAAAATTACTGTATACATAGCCGGTCGGCAACCCTTATCCACTCCAAAACCAACCACTGGTCAGTGATGATAGAGTTTTGATTAAATTTCCAAGTTTTATTAAAAAAAATAACTCCTTACGAGATAAATTGTGTTATCCCTCTACGGGAAAGTTTTTGCAAATCTACAGAGTTTATTTCTTTTGTAAGTCGTAAAAGAGCAATTTGTATTCAACTGAGTGTGAATATGGTAGTATGTAATGGACAAGTGCGAGTAGAAAGCGCGCCCGAGGCTTCTAAGGTGCTAAATTAGTATAGAAGTCAAAAGTAGCACAAAAAATGGTGTAGTGACGAAAGAACCCTAACCCAAGTAACTTGAGGCTTGCCCACGTTGTATTTTAATCGACCGAGCAAGCAAACAAGTAGCAAAATTTGCTTTCATCTCTCTGTACGTTGGTACGCGCTTACAGGTCGTATTTTTCAACTAATCTTTACGAAACTTGGTATAAATGTGTTAAAATTTCATAGTATTTTTTTAACTGCGGCGTTTTTTTATTGGAGAGGTATTTCCCCCAAAAAGGGGGGAAGTTTACTGCGGCACCATTTACCTGCCGATTTTGATAATACTAATTTGGTAGAAACTAAAATCAACGCCAAAAAAAATTAAATATATTGAAGAAAATATATCAATTCAATTCATTTATTTAAGGCAACAGTGAAAAATGTACATTGTACCTAGACAAAGGCCCATAGTAATATATACCTTACAACTAACATACATATAAAGATATTTATAACTTAATCTAACACAAACACAACGGTTTATATGAAAAACCGTTCCCCTTTTATCTCCGAAAATAGTGGGCCTGCAATTTTGAAACAATACAGAATATAGGGCTTGCTTTAAAGTTTTCAGGAAAACCTAAGCAAAAATTACACGCCTATACGGAAACGGAATTTTTTTATCAAGAGAAAATAACGTACGGAACCCTCTCCACGCGAGTCTAATTCACACTTGACCGGTTTTATTAATCAAATCTAAGTATGTATAAAATTTGAGGATAAATTTACTTGTTAGCTCTATATTTGACGACCTCTGTGGCGCGGCGGGCGAAGCTTGGCCTGCGACGCAGGAGGTTGCGGGGTCGATTCCCGCCTCGGAACAAATATTTGTGCGATCGCAGATATTTGTTCAGGGTGTTCTGGGTATTTTCTATGTATAATAAAAAATATTTATCTATGTAATATATTGTATTAAGTATATAAGTTATCTAGTACCCATAACACAAGCTCTGCTTAGCTTGGGGCTAGATAATGTTGTGTGAACTGTCCAGCATTATTTATTTATTTATTTATTTTATTTATATTTCATGGGGATGTACAGACTATGTATATATACCAACTAATTCGATAACAATATTTAAGTGGATTTGGGTTTAACGCGCCAACCGATGTACTAGTATAAGTTTATCAGAAAGATTTGGGCCCAATATGCCCATTAAAATGATAATTTCCTAAACCGCATTCGAAGTGACGAGGGTCAAGAATAAGGCAATGGTAGACGAAGTTTATGATATAACTTTCAGTATGAACAACATTAACAATGCCATAGTTTGGTATTGAACTACATAAATAATGCTTTGGTATAAACTAGATAATGCCATAGCTTTTGGTATGAATTAAATAATACTATATAATTTAATAAGCTTTTGATATGAACCCGGTAACTCCACAAC
Source organism: Operophtera brumata (assembly GCA_932527175.1). Taxonomy (NCBI): domain Eukaryota; kingdom Metazoa; phylum Arthropoda; class Insecta; order Lepidoptera; family Geometridae; genus Operophtera; species Operophtera brumata. The sequence continues at coordinate 15,725,537 of OW052238.1, read as the reverse complement.
TTTTTGTATGAGTCTGAGATGCAAGATGATGCGAGTTCGATTCCCGCTGCGGGATAAATGTTTGTATGATCTACAAATATTTGTTCCGGGTCTGGGTGTTGTGGTTTCTTGGTACTAGTAGTTCCTGATACCCACGACACAGGGGATCCTAGAGTGGGATTAGAACTATGTCACCCTTGCCGATGTGAAAGTTTCCCTTTTTCGCTAAGTTAAGTAAGTATAATAAAATAAGTAATATAATTATTTCAGGCTTAATGACAAATGTACTAAACCTAAACAATTATAAGCCCATAAAAAAAAAAAAAAAAAAAAAAAATGCTGGACAAGTTCACACAACATTATATAGCCCCAAGCTAAGCCAGAGCTTGTGTTATGGGTACTAGATAACAGACATACTTAATATAATACAATACATAGATAGATATTTTTTATTATACATAGAAAACACCCAGAACACCCTGAACAAATATCTGCAGAACGCACAAATATTTGTTCCGATGCGGGAATCGAACCCGCAACCTCCTGCGTCGCAGGCGAACCATCGCCAGCCGCGCCACAGAGGTCGTAAATAGCAACATAAATACCTTAAAAAATAACATACATATATAAAAACACTTTCTTCTTCTTAGCTTAGGTAATGGCTTCTGTGCAGTATTTGCAACAATTTCGCCAATGTCAAGTGATATAATTATTATATTTTTATAGTCAAGTCGTCTAGAGTCTCTGTCAAGTCATAACCCAGTTTAAATGGTGGCAGAAAAACTGAGTTTTTACAGGAAAAATCCACCATTACCAAAAGACACGCAATGCACTTAAATTTCACTACATCACACATGTGCCATTTATCAAAGTTACACCGATTAAAATGCCACTAAAATTACACGAAATAACTCGAATAACCACATTAAAATGTAATAAAATAATAAATAATATTTTATAAAAATTTAAAAAACACGCTTTTATAGCTAACCGAACTAAATAATAGAAAATAATTTTAAATTTCAAAGAGTTTATATTACAGGTAGAAGATCGAACAATTAATTCGTTTTTTTTTTTAAAGCTTGGTGTGCATTTTACTACTTTTCATAACTCTCCTCGCATAGATAGTTGCCAACAGAATGATTGTTAAATTTAATTTATCAAGCACCCCACGCTTTAAAAAAAAAACTAATTAATTGTTCGGTCTTCTACTACTGTAATATAAACTCTTTGAAATTAAAAACTATTTTCTATTCTTTAGTTCGGTTAGCTATAAGAGCGTGTTTTTATAATTTTTTTAAAATATTATTTATTAAATCTACCCACTAACTTTTAAATGAAAGCATCTGTGATTATGAATATTTTGATTATTTGTTTTGTATTTGTCATGTAGAACTTTAAAATGTTTTTCTTTGTATATGTACCTATAGCACGCTCGTATACGCGCATTAAATTTAGTTAAACATAAGTAATTCTCATGTAAAGTGATATTTAGTCTCTCTCTCTCTCTCTCTCTCTATCTCTCTAACTCTAACTCTAACTCTCTCTCTCTCTCTCTCTCTCTCTCTCTCGCTCTCTATGCAAAGTTTCAAATTAATCAGACTTCTGGAAATTGGTGAAAATTATGCTCAAAGATTCAGTTACATACATACATAGATACAACCCAAGCTAAGAAAAGCGTGTTAAAAATGACGACATTTCTTTCAAAAATGAGAGATTTCAACCCCTAAATAAAACACTTTATTTTGGTGCACACGTTTAGACGGCGACGTATGACGCAACTGCACGGTGTCTCGTGTCAGTCGTCCGAAGAACTTCCTGAACTTGACACCTTTCGGCCAGAACTCTGCATTCATGAAGGTCGATAGACTGTCAGTCGGCACACTCACCATAAAGGAAATAAAAATTGACATGTTGGTGAGATTCCAACTGCTCGAACCTCATGGTTAGCCCTGTTTTCTGCTTGAGGTACTCCACCACCGCTTCGGGCTTCAAACCTTTAGGTCACCTCAACGGTTAGGTACCAAGCGACTACAGTATGGGGTTCTTCAAAAGGAGTGTTTGGAAATTTTTAAAGGGTCAGCAACGCGCGTGTGATGTCTCTGGTATTGCAGGCGTGCATAGGCTACGGTAACCGCTTACCAACAGGTGGGCCGTACGCTTGTTTGCTAACTTAGTAGAACAACAAAAAACCTCCGCTAAAGTTGGTGGATGGAGGCAGCTCAAGACCTGTTGTCATGGCATTCTATGGGGGAGCATATGTCCAGCAGACTTTTAAAGTCTGATGATGATAAACCGGCTCAAACTGAATGAAATGTTTAGAATAGAAGCGTGGCCTCTTTTAATTTTATAAAACTTGAGTTCTAACGAAAAGTTTAAAAAATAAACCAGGTCTAACACGTGGGACAGACCGTAGAGATTGGCTAAATAAAAAAACTATTGACCCGTTTTATAAAACAATAGTCGTAAAAATCGATTTTCTAAATCACTAGATAACCTTACCACCCCAATTTAACAGAAACATTTCCTATAATAAAATATTGCTCTAAATTACGTGATAACATTTAGTATAAAAGAGGAAAGTATTTCAGTCCAAGACATCTCCCATCAGCTCTCCGCCTTGGTAAGTGCTTATTTAGTAGCAAAATTAATAAAAAATATTATAAAACCTTAACAATAAAGGCCAAAATGCACACCCTTGAGTTACTCCCGGGGTATGTCTATCGAAATTTCAAACAAACTCCGAAGTACTGTGCTTAAAATTTAAATTATTAAGCTTTAAATTTTATTTAGATTTTATAAACAAAACTTCTTCTAAGAGTAATCGTTCCTCATATCAATGTGTTAAAGCGGACTGTCCCTAGTCCACTCAATTAAAAGCTCTTGAATTGTCCATGTTATTATTTAACGATTTTAAATGCATTTATTTGTACCCGTAAAAAGCTTAGTGTAAGCCTGGCTTTTGCGACCTCTATCAAGAGTTATCCATCACGCAGTTATCCATCTCATTTAAAAAAAACGTCATCATTACAACATCATAATCAATCAATCAATTTAACAATATGGGAAATATCAATAGGGCTCTTAATGGTAGGCCTGCCATATTTTAATGCCTGCCTGTTTTAAAAAAAACAGCTACATGTCCACTGCTGGAAGATGCCTTCCCCATAAAGTGCAATGGGATACTTGCCTTAATCTCCACGCTTGGCAGGCTGATTCATGATTGCAGTACTGTTGTTGCTACTCAGGTGGTTGCTGCTGCCCATTGTCTGGTGTAATCTCTTAGTTGGTTTTTACAACATCCACGGGAGGAGACAGAGGTGTCCATTCTTTGGCCAGACGCAACATGACAAAAACACGAATGCTACTATAATATTGTCGATTTCTGTAGCGTGGCGGGCAAGTAGCCGATGGAGATGCGAAAATTTTTGGTTTCATTTCCCTCTGCGGGACAAAAGTTTTTATGATCTACTAATATTTGTTTCGGGTCTGGATGTGTGGCGCGGTGTCCAAGTAGCCGGCTGAGATGCGAGAGGTTGCGGTTTCCATTCCCTCTGCGGGACAAAAGATTGTATGATCTGCAAATATTTGTTTCGGGTCTGGGTATGTGACTCACGATACAGGAAATCCTTGTGTGGGATCAGGACTATCTATGTGACAGGGTGTGTTATGCGGTGTTATGTTATGTTATTTTTCAATACACTTGCTCATAAAGTGGCTCTAATTTCACAGTAATTAGGCACATAATGACACCTGTAATCACACTGTGACTTTTTCATTTCACGAGTGAGTTATATAGACAGTTAAACTTTTACACACGGTATGTGTATTTCTGTTTTACACCTGTAATCAAACTGTGACTTTTTCATTGCTATTATTCACTAGTGAGTTATAGAGACAGTTGAACATTTACACAGAGCGTGTTTTTCTGTTTTATTATTATTTTCATAGCAAGTGTGTTGAAAAACATCGTATGATACACGTGAGTATCGATGATTACCCGTCCTCGGCTCTCTTATGACCCTCACATAACGGCTCGGGTCTCAATGGCGCCTCAGCGGTAATCGCCAACTTTACACACTCGTACTATTATGTTACTACTCGTCCAAGATAAATTATTTCAGTGGATACCGTACATAGCTTACATAGCTTAGACAAGTTCTATCATCAATCAAACAAAGCCAATTTCTTTTTCCAGATTGACACCATGAATTCCCTAGCAGTATTGCTCGTGATTGTTGCCAGCGCTTCCGCTCAATGTTTCGGAAACATGTGCAATGGCCTCTCGAGGTACGGCTATGACTACGGGCAAAGCTCCGGCACCAATGACGAAGGCTATCTCAACGTTGACCCAGGCACCGCATATCCATTCGGACTATCTCCATACGGACTACCTCCATTCGGACCATCTCCGTTTGGTGCGTCTTCGGGAAACGCCGATAGAGTCAATGCCCATAGCTTGAACGCGCTTCTAGGCCGTCAGAAGAACCTGCAGAATCAAGGAGCCCCGAACCCAGCCTCACTGTACTCTCCCGGTCAATAACTTGCAGAATAAAACTCTAACTTGCCTAACTTGAACTTGCACGAATCAAAAATGGGAATTCTTTTATATGAGATCTTATTGTTCATCTGAAAATCTGTTCACTAACCTAACTAGAGCTGCATTTACTTCGTGAATCCTTGCCGTGTTTCTGTATATATATTACTAATTACATGGAGTCAAAATACTTTTGTTTTTAATTGATTGCAAAAATTGCAAATCATCATAAATTCTAGGAAACTTTGGATTTTTCCTTTCAAAATTAACAATAAATTGAAAAAACAATATTGATTATACATACGTCTATGATTTTTTCTGAATTATTTGGTTTAATTTTCCTTTTATGAGAAGTAGAAATTCAAAGAGAGGTCTTTAAGACTGCCAGGCAGAAATCTTCATACAAAAAAAACTCCACGCGCCGCTCGAAAAAGCGGTTTTTATTGAATATCTCGTGAAATATAAATCATTTTAAAAATCTAATCTAAGATTGGTAATTTTGCGTTATACCCTTACCTAACCTACACCTTAAGAATTGACCCCTCCGTCTTCACCCGTGAATGTCGTAAAAGCCACCAAAGGGATTACCATACAAAAAAATTATCTGACTTGTTAGTAAGATGATTTATCCTGGTTGCTAGCTTAGTTATTACTGGAAGAAATTGTAAGTCGTGGGAAGCAATGGCGGCGATGAGCTCTCCACTTGTCACGTCTATATATTCCCACAGTGAACCGTGAGCTGTACAAAATGAGCCTAAGCACGACCAGTCTTGTATTTTCCACCGAGGAGTTTCGTTGTCCACCTTCCGTCGTCATCATCAGATCAGGCTAAGCTGTTACCACAATACAGTATTTTCATCAGAACTCAACAGGTAGAGTCCGAGCCACGACTGAAGTCCGGTGACTGGAGCGCTAGTTTCTATGCGCAAAAGTGCAAAAGGGAAAATCTCTATCCGTTAGTTCCTCAAAAGGCCGTCGGCCTTCATTCGTGGCGCGGACTCTGTATCAATTTCAACTCAATCGGTTGTGGAGAACTGGTTTAAAATACAGCTCCAAGATTTGATTGAGTAGGTATGTCCCAACTAGTCCGAATGAAACTTGTCCGAGGTGGTACGACATGTCGTAAAAGGTGACGTTAAATAACAGCTTGGATAAAGCTGCGTCAACGTACCAACTGCCACGTTGATTCAATCTCTGCTGCAAAGCAATAGAGCACGCATTGCTGTGTTCGGTTTGAAGGGTATGTTTGCCGGTGAAATTACAGGCAAATGAGATGATTTTTATGGCGCAGAAGGGCGCAATCCAATGCCAGTCACGTCGGACACCAAGGCAGTGACTATAATAAGTATAATAGTAGTAATGGCAAAATGTGTATATGTGTTATTCCGGGGGTCCAGCTATCTCGGGTTATATAGATCGTTTATTCTCATAGAATTATACATTCACTTGAGAACTTACATGATCATCATAGTTTTAGAGCCCAGGCAGACTACAGACTTTTAATCTGCCGATAGTTCGCCGACAGATCAGTTTGAAGGCCGATACCGAATCGTTATAAAGTGCGTACTTGCATACATTTTCAAACTGATTAAGTACCCAACTGAATGCAGTACGTGCATTCTTATAACTTACAGTGTACAGTATAGGGTCATTATTTTTTTGTTCTCTTCTCATCTGCGATCTTTCCAGACTATGAGCAGATTTGGTGTGGGTAGTCGGGCTTGTAGCAAAAGTGGTCCAGCGACCACCTTTCCTTTTCTTATGTGTGTGTGTGTTCTTTGTTGTGTGTGTGTTGGGTCATGTCCCATCGAGTTCCATCATTATGCCTCTTCGGGTAGTTGATGGTAGTGAGGCAAAGTGGTTCAGATAATAGTGACATTTATAAACGTCTGATTGGTCAATTTTGGCGACGTCACCATAGATTCAATAATTATTAAAAAAGCAGTAGTGCTCGTATGCTGTGTTCTGGATTGAAGGGTATGGTTGCTAGTGAAATAACAGGCACATGAGACTTTCATCTTTATGTCTCAGAGTGGCGGGCGCAGTGCAATGTTACATAGGGTACGTCCTAGGTGGACGTGACCTATGTGATAACGTTCATAGGCAGAGGGTACTGCTTAACATCAGGTGGGCCATATGATTGAGCCGTCAATCCAAGTTGTATTAAAAAAAAAACATGGGGAGAGGAGGAGTGTAGGAAATTATGGGCAACTTTCAAGTCTTTTATACACGAGTTGTAGCTAGAGTGGACGTGAATTTGCGGTGATATCCGCTTGGATATGGTCTTGAGTGATCGTAATATCTTTTTCAGCTACCATCACATAAGTGTCTTAGTAGTTGGTATTAGAGCTTTTTTGTGAAAGTATTCGTCCGGGGAAGAAATAGGTGTGGTGGTAGTAACCACCATACCTATTTCTGTCGTAGAGCAGTAGTATTCCCTGTGTTTCGGTTTGAAGTGAAATTACAGATTTCATCTCTATGTCTCAGGGTGGCGGGCGTAGTGCAATGCCACATAGGGTGGACGTGGCGTGTGAGGTAATGCATTGTCAAAGGTAGAAGGTGGGCCATCAGCTTGTTCCGTCATTCACACAGTGTTTAAAAACTGGTAGACTGTGCAATTATACCGTTGAATACGTTATTGACATACATTAAATAGTGCAAGGCACCGAGCACCGATCCCTGTGCCATTCCCTCAGTAATATTGATCCTGTCGCTATACTCGTCTCCCACGCTGATTTGGTAGCTGCGATTGCGAAGCACCATTCGACGGCCACAGGAGATTCCTTGCCAATAACGTATGTGACGTCATAATGTACTGAAAACTATGATTCCACGCAGATATCGTAATAAGCCCGCCTTATGTTACGTTTGATCATAGCTATTATGGGGTCAGCAGACTCCCGTCTTAAACCACTACTGTCTATACGTCTCTCAATTAGTAAGTCGTACCGCAGTGTATCAAACGCCTTACTGTAGTCTATAAAGACTAATAGGACATGCATTTTCCATTTTTTTTTTGCATGTTGTTGTGAACAAAGGAAATCTGTTAAAATACCTCTAACATGTTTGCCAAACCAAGGAAACCTCTACAAACACAAACGTGTGGGTTAGAGATTTGCGTAGGTATGGGTGCGTTTACGCTGGTTTTTGGTTTCAAATCAAAGAGAGTTTTCTGCAAACGTTTGCAATTTATCTTTCATCGTTAGTATTTACCAACCAGGAGGGTTATTCGCTATGACCATAGGAGATTACTTGACAAGAACGTGTGACGTCACAATGTATTCTGAACGATGATTCCACGCAGATATTGTAACGAGCCCACGTTATGTCACGTTTGGTCATAGCTAATAAGGGGGCTGGTGACGATGAAAAACGTGTCGGTGAAAAACGTCAATCGATGACTTTTTTGGAATGCTACCAAGGAGAACCCTGCATTTGGAACCCCAAGAGGTTTGCGTTTGTGACAAACAGTACACGTGTGGCAACGACGTTTGTCTCACTTCATTTATGCAAACGTTTTTAGAGGTTTGCCTTTGCGACAAATATGTGAAGGTACTTTATAACTTGAATTGGGCCCCTGGACACGTACCAATATATACTTTCTGGGCTAACAGTTTTATTATATTAGAAGGCATAAATTTTATTCAAGAGTTGGTTGAAAATGCTAAACCTACGTAAATTTCTGATTGAATATTTACTTATACAATCACCTGGATATATGCTCGATCAAAATCACCTACCTACGAGTATTAGGCTTCCTTCCTTTTCCTTATCCTGTCTGCCTGTTTAGTTCATGTTCATATTTTGTAGGTAATATAGGTGACAACAATTAAACGACAAAAAATTATTCCACTCCATGTTATTATCAAAATACAGAATACACAATTTAGGTTCACGAAGACAACGCAGTGTTAGTTATATTTTAGTATGTGATAGTAGCTCCGTTTTCAATAAACAATACCTAAGTCTTCTATGTTTTCTTCCAGAATCTTCATTTTTGTTTCAATGAACCCCTTGTTTTTTTTCTGCACTTTAGAACCCAAGAGAGCGCAGTGATGAAGGGTCGCGGATAGCATCTCGGGCACCCTGGAGAGCATTTTGGTGGCCAAGAAGTGCGTTCAGTCCCAAGGGTTTGCTTTTGTCGGATGCTAAGAATGGGCCGTATGGAGACGGTACGAATGGAGCTGGTACGTATGGGGCTGGTCCGTATTGAGATGGTACGTATGGAGCTGGTACGTATGGAGCTGGTACGTATGGAGCTGGTCCGTATTGAGCTGGTACGTATGGAGCTGGTCCGTATGCGCTACCCGGGTCTACGTTGAGATAGCCTTCGTTGTTCGTGCCGGAGCTTTGGCCGTAGTCATAGCCGTACCTCGATAGATCAGCAGCTCTACAAGAAGCGCTGGCCACAATCACAAACAATACTGCTAGGGCATTCATGGTGTCTAAATCTGAAATAGAAAGTTGTTTGTTTATATTTTTTGATTGAGTTTGTCCAATCTTAGTTGCCATATCTGTCGTTAATAAGCCACGTAACGGAGACGATGCGAATGGAGCTGGTACGTATGGAGCTGGCACGTATGGAGCTGGTGCGTATACAGATGGTACGTAACGAGCTAGTTAGGAGATACTATAGTACAACAATTATTTCAAAATGTAACTGTTGCGTGAATAAGAATAATAATAAATAATGCTGGACAGGACATGCATGAACTGACTGTTATGTGAAACTTAGGGATAAACAGTAAAAGAGATTTGAAGAGCCAAGCCTTAATGGGTTTTTAATTTATTCCCATGATGATGATGATGATGATGATGGTGATGTCCTTTCTCTTTTATGAGGGTGTACAGAAATATATTAAAATTACACAAGCGTTAAATAATAAATGGACATGTCAAAGGCTTTAGATTGAGTAGACCAGGAACAGTCGCCTTATGAAACTGACTAAGAAAAGGATGCTCCTTAGAAGAATTTCCATTTGTATTTAAATTAAATAATATTTAAGTTATTTTTTACAACACTCATGGGAGTTTGAAATTTTGATAGCCATATCCCGGGAATACCTCCAGGGTGTGCGTTTTGACCATTACTGTTGAAGGTTTATAGTTTTATGAGTTTTATTGTAAAAGCACTTACCAAGTCGGAAGGACGATGAGATAATGTGTTTGTCTGAAATACTTTCCCCTTTTATACAAAATGTTATCAAATTATTTAGGAAAATATTATTGGACGAACTATGTCCATGTTAATTGGGTGTTAAAAGGTTATTGATATGAGAAATCAATTTTTTACGCTTATTTTGTGCTAAAACGAGTATCCACAGAAAGTATAGGTACTTATTTATGTAACCTATTTTGGATATTTGGAGATTCATCTTAGTTTTTTTCACTTAGGCAATGTGTCACAGGAACATAAAATAAAGCCTACATCAAAACGTTGGTACCTACGCTCTAATCGTGGTATCTATGTATTTCTTCTCAGAGCTGTAGCACAAAAATTACTGCCAATTTTCTTTTGGTTAAACTTATTTGTAGAAAGTGAACCTACCTAACACCTTGAACACAATATATGAATCACAATACGAGTATTGTTGTATTTAACGCCAATTTACGTTTATCGATTATTGAACATACTGACTTTGCATGAGTAGTATTATTTGAATCAAGACAGTCATTTGGGTTTGATTTCGATGTCCATGGTTTTTTGACGTTTTATAAAGTCTAGGTTCGAGTTGGTAGCGACCAACATTTTTGATGTAGGTATTGGATGTAAGGGAATTACTTAGGAAATGTAGTTTAAAATAAAAAATGTATGACTCCGACACATTCTTTTTTGTAAAATTTTAACCAGCGTTTCCAGGGACATCTTTTGGCAAGCGTCTGGTGATCTCATCCTGATAATATAATTCACAAATTTGGTCAAAGTTTATAAACTTTTACTAGCAAAAACTATATAAAATACAATTTTGTATTGGAAAATCAGTTATCTATGCTTGAATTATACTATGTTGTATTCAAATAATTGGTACGATGATCACTACGGGTCATTGGGCAGTTATTTGATTTATTTTATTTGAATTAGCTGCCTACCATGACAAAGGTATGCATAAAATGTTATGGTAATTAGAGGATATACAGGATATAATGCTGTTGAGGGTCTCACTGCTTTCCCCGATGGGATCACCTAGAGTCCTGTAGGTACCTAACTATTATGAATTAATGAACTAATTTATTACGATTTTCCTCTTTCCTGGGGACCCAATAAACCCCGGTTCATCAAAGTAACCAGAAGCGAACGGATTCCAGTTTCTTTTTCCAGATTGAGTCATTTTTTAATGATCAGACGATAGCCTTGACCTATATATGTTTGCGCTAAGATTTTATCTTTTGTTTAAATTTTATTTTTTTAACAAAGGGTTTTTTTTTAAATTGTATACATTGGATGCCATTTTGATAAGTTTTATTGTTTGTCGTTTAAAAATGTTTTGTTGACAAAAGCTACTTTTTCTCTCTTTTTTTTTAAGTAGCTTTTTCATTATGCTTGGTCCTGGGCAGAATTGGCAGGTGGAATCACGGAATGGGCCCTACCAAATACTACGACCAATGTATGATGAACTACTTGACCTACTTCGAAACGGAAGAACATCGGAAACTCAGAAAGTCTAATCAGTCAAGACCGTCGTGGCATTCTACAGTGATACGATGATGATGATGAGTGGATGCAGGTAGGTATGTTTAGCGTAAGCCTCACTAACAATGTAACGACATTTGTTCGGCCTTTTTGCCCAATTACTGACCATGTATTATTTCAAACTAATGATATTAGGTTTCGTACCTAACCAATATATATAAAGAGTCTTAGATTTCTCCTCATTCGGCGTGACTCCCTATCACGGTGTATTGGTAAGTACGCTAATATACCGTAAAAAATACTGTAAAAGAGCACTGATGGTTTAGTGGGACCCAGACTTCCGATCCTCGTTGAGGATTCAAATCCCCGGCGTACACCAATTGATTTTTACACTCGAAAAATTTTATGTGCGCAATTTTAAGACCTCAAAAAGTGAAAGAAAATATCATGAAGAAACGGCATGTCCTGTAAACCAAAAATTCGAAGGCATATGACATAATGTGCATGTTAAGCGCACTTAATCCATGCACACTGGTTATTTTATTATTTGTCACCAAGCCTTTTCAGAACCAAGCGCAAGGTTACCAAGAAAGAACTGGTGTCACACAGTATAGTACTAATTGTTCATCTCCATGCAATTCGTCAGGCTCTAATATGTTGTTAATATGCTGTTTTATTTTTAGGTGAATCATGCTCTGTTTAACTGCGCTGTTAATCGCAACATGCGCTTGCGTTTCTGCAAATAATGGCCCATTTGGACCATTGGGACAAGCCCAGAGTTATGGACAGGCAGCACCAACTATTTCATCAGTCCTTCCAATATCACCTATAACACCAATCTCACCCCTATCCCCCGCAACATACTCCGAAATATCACTACTGATACCACCAGTACCACCTGGATTGTGCATTCCTGATGTTATAAGAATACCACTTGTGGCATGTCCAATATGGCCTCCAAATGACTTAGCAATTCAACAACAGCCTCCGATTGTTATACCCTTTTCTCCACAAAATCACATGGCCGTTTCGCCATTCCCCAATGGACTGTATCCTACTCTAGATGATCAGAATTGTGATCTACGGAACCCTGGATTTGTCAAAGAGTACACAAAGGCGCTGCAGCTCTTACAAGAAGCTATTTCTGAAATTAAGAGTCACACGTAAGTACGATAGGTACATAATCATTAGTACCGCCAACATCATGAGACATAGACAGTTTCTCTGTGGTTCCCGCACAATTACAACATGGGCCGCTTCAAGACATTAGTAGTATTTAGACAAACCAATACTAGGTACTAACTAAATTATATACATAAAACGGATTGCTTGATAAATAAATAAAATAAATAAGAAATATGATCACTATCATATTTTTAGCCTTGCCATCCATCCGATTATTCAACGTATCCAATCCAAACTAAACGTTTGGTATTTGGATGACGGAACCTTAGGTGGCGACGTGGACACTGTTCTTGGCGATCTAAAACTCATCATTGATGAATTTCGGCAAATAGGTTTTGATCTAAATTTTTCTAAGTGCGAACTTTTTGTTTCCGACACTTGTATGGATAGAAATTCAGTCATTGAAAAATTTCAAAGTTTGGCCTCAAACATTACAGTTGTAGATGAATGTTCGCTTCGCCTCCTTGGTTCACCTATTCTTGACGAGTCTTTTCCGGCATTTGTAGACGAGAAAATTCAAAATTTTATGAGAACTTCCGACCGATTGCTCAAAATTAACGCCCATATGGCTTTTACAATTATAAAGTTTTGCCTTTTTGTGCCAAAATTTACATATGCTTTAAGATGTTGTCAACTGTGGAAACACAGTGAGCTGGTGGAAGGCTTGGACAACATTATAAAGAACACGTTATCGTCGGTTTTGAATATCGATTTAGATGACAGGGCGTGGTCGCAAGCCTCCTTGCCTGTTAAATTAGGAGGCTTAGGTATTCGTAAAATTTCAAGTGTAGCCCTACCAGCGTTCTTGTCTTCCGTCTATAGCACTTGTTCTTTGGTTAATAAAATTCTATCTCCTTCTCTTGTGGCACTTTCTGGCAACACTCTCAAAATTTCATACTTAGACGAGGCTCGAAATGCTTGGCATAGTGCTTGCCCCAATACTACTCCCCCCAAATCTCTTTCGTCTCAACGGCAATGGGACGGGCCTCTGTGCGAGCTGACGCGGAATTGTCTGTTACAAACGTGCTCAAGCTCCACAGATCGTGCTCGTCTCCTGGCCGTTTCCAAATGGGAGTCAGGGTTTTGGTTGCAAGCACTTCCATCACACAATACTGGTACTTTAATGGATCCAGTTTCTTTCCGTATTGCAACTTCTTTACGGTTGGGTGCAGGGTGCTGTGCCCCTCATCACTGCCAGTGCGGTACTGCTGTTGATCAGCTTGGTCACCACGGATTATCGTGCACCAGGGCTGCCGGTAGGATTTCCCGCCACGCTAGCCTTAATGATATCATTCGCCGGGCCCTTACCAGCGTTAACATTCCAGCCATTCTAGAACCGAATGGTCTGTTACGTGACGATGGTAAGCGGCCTGACGGCATGACTCTTGTTCCGTGGGAGAACGGTAGGCCTTTGGTGTGGGACGCTACATGCGTTGATACCCTTGCGCCATCTCATCTGTCCGGGACATCAGTTAGGGCCGGTGCGGCGGCAGATTCCGCTGAGGACCTCAAAAGACGCAAATATGCAAGTCTCGACAGAGCTTACTTATTTGAACCTTTCGGGGTCGAGACTCTGGGTCCGTGGGGTTCCGGGGCCCTTCGCGTTTTCAAAATTCTTTCAGGGCATCTGGTCGAATCGACGCGTGACCCGAGAGCTGGCTCTTATCTGGCTCAACGCATTAGTATTGCCATTCAGCGTGGCAATGCAGCCAGCATCTTAGGGACGCTTCCGTCTGGTAGTGATTTGGATCAGTTGAGCTACCTTTAGATCGCTTGCAGTGGTCTTCAGGTGGCACAACTGTTTCATATGTATTTTGTACATACCTTGTATTATTCTTTCTGTAATAAATATATTAAAAAAAAAAAGAAATATGATATACAATTTGAATAAGATTTTGATTGAACAATATTTTATCAAAACACATACATAGACACACGCCTTTTTCCCCGAAAGTTAAAAAGATTAAAAAGTCCTTCACGGGAGGCAACAAACCGGAAATGGCCCGGGTGTTGAAGGTATTAAGCGATGGTGACCATGTTACATCCGGTGGCCGTAAGCTAGATTAGTTAGGTACACATATTGTTTTAAAGAAAAACAATCTTAAACTTGTATGGTTTATTATTACCCTGGCTCGAATATGTTCTCCAGAGATATTGAGACGTCGTAAGGATTGGAAGTGAAGCTCACTCTCAATTACATTTCAGAGTAATCCACGAGGGAAAATGCCATGACGCCACAAGACAGTACTTGGCTATTTTGGAACTATGGATGAGAATACAACTGCTTGATAATCAGTAAGTCCAGTTTAATCATCATACAAAACCTCAAAGCTGTGATCTTTGCGTTGATGCCTTTTTATTTATTTATTCAGACACAATCAAAAATATTTGTTTCCTAATTAGGTATTAAAATAATTTACTCTAACTAGGTTGAGTTGAGTCCACATCGACAACTGTTTCTGTTTGCCTATGAATTACCTGCCTCTATTTATTTTCTATATTTTGGATACTAATTCATGATTGCTTTGCTCCATTTCTCTTTTCCTCGTATTATAAATAAATAAATAAATAATGCTGGACAGTTCACACAACATTATCTAGCCCCAAACTAAGCAGAGCTTGTGTTATGGGTACTAGATAACTAATATACCGGATACAATATAATACATAGATAGATATTTTTTATTATACATAGAAAATACCCAGAACACCCTGAACAAATATCTGCGATCGCACAAATATTTATTCCGAGGCGGGAATCGAACCATATATATGATTATATGTTCAATTGAGTTTTTTCACTGTAAATTTCAACTCCGGGAGCACACATGTGTTATAAAGTTTTCTCTTAAAGAACCATGCTTATCTCATAATTTTCACTAGAAACGGAACGGGAGGTTCTCCCGTGATCATGGCGCATGCAACTGTGCCGAAATATCGGGAACATATAAAACTCAAAAATCATGGTAAATATCCCGTTTCTAGTGAAAATTATGTACATAACCATGATAGTTTCAAAAGTCATGCTTATCTCCTTGTTTTTCATAGTTTCTTTATGTTCCCATTATTAGCTGTCCTTGTTTCTAGTTATTTTTCCATCAAGTCAGTTGGTGAGATTATTATCCGAGATATGTATTATTCGTTCGTATGCGTTGATGCTTTGAATAACTTGAAATGAAGTCTTTATTATTGTGCCCATACATTTTACGATAGAAAAACCCACTGTAGAACGACTAGGATTCGAAACCCTACATCTACATTCATATTACACATATCATTCACATTCATATTATTCTACATATACATTCTACATCTACGTGGTGATCTTGTGGTCCCATACCACATATCACCACACTGTGACTAGCCGCCCTCATTCAATCATACCATTGGCACACTGATACTGAGCTGATACTGACACAACTTGTTTTTAGGCAAGGATCAGGAATCCGCCTTGAAGACTACATAAGGGTGGCAGAGGAGAGTGTCTCTGCTGCGTTATACAATCCAGTGCAGGTGGCGGAGCAAGTGAACTGGTGGGTTGCGATGAATCTCCAGGCTACTGCTAATGTAAGTTCATTTCCAAATTCGTGTGAAGGGAAGACTAGAGGCAAGTGGTTCCAAAGAGGAGCAGAGCGACAAAAAATACGTCAATCATGTACTGTTTTTCTTGAGATACCAGGAAATAAGTTTTTTGTGAAAAGTATATCTGTCTATGCAAGCTTTTATAAAATTAGTGATCGTAACCGTGTTCTGATCAAAATGAGCCTAAACACGGCCAGTCTACTATTATTCATCAAGGAGTTCCGTTGTCCACCTCCCGTTTCCATCATCAGATCAGCTCGCTGTCACCATCATATTGTATTGTCATGACAGGTATGCCAAATTTCAGCTCAATCGGTTGAGGGTAACTGCTTTAAAATTCAGTTGCAAGATTCCACCCGGACATACGGAAGTTAAATAAAAGCTTGTAAAAAAAAGTGATCATCTCCACAACATGTTTTCGCGCGGTTCGGTCGTCGATGTAGTAGCACGGATTGCCGCCAAGACCTCGCATACTTTGGTCTTCGTCGCTCGTCAATTGTCCGCGCATACCGAAAATCCCTATTCAGTTCAATTTATTTACAATGCGTAACATAGGGTTATCAAAAATCAATTGATTCCTATTCCTTCTTTCTTAACATCGGACCAGGCTGTTGCAGCTCCAAAATACTATAAGCATTAATCAATCTTTCCTTACACCTTTAGATCCGAACGCTGATCGAGAGCAGCTTGCGCCAGAACCGACTCGACCTTGCCGAGTTCAACATCGCGAGCGTCGTCCGCCACAACCCGGCCCTCCAAGCCGAGGCCAATCTGCTTCTGCAGATCGGGGAAGCAGCTTCAGCCTACCTGACCATGGCGACGACCTTCGAAAAGATCTCTCTCACAGGCTGTGTGGTTCCGTACCTCGTCAAATCGAAATACGACATGTTGCAACTAGTTGAGAGGTCCAAACCCGCGCTTCGGAGTCTTAACAATGCTGACCTACCCTTCGGGCCTAGAGTTCCCTTATCACTGTAGGTACTTAACAACGAAACCGTGGCATTGACTTGGCTTGAAACTATATTTTAAGTAAAAAATAAATAATGTATAAATATATCTATTTATTTGCAATCCATATTCGAGTCGTTTTTTTTAAACATCCATGCAATAAAAGTAATGTAATAAGTCATCCAAATGTAGTAGTAGAAGAGCTTTTTTGAGAAAGTGTTCGTCCGGGGAAGTACTACCACCATACCTATTTCTGCCACAAAGCTGTAGTGCTCGCACTGCTGTGTTCCGGTTTGAAGGTGTGCCGGTGAAATTACAGGCACATGAGACTTTTCATCTTTATGTCTCAGGGAGCCGGGCGCAGTGCAATGCCACTTAGGGTGCGTCCTGGGTGGACGTGACCTATGAGGTAATGCACTGTTCATAGGCAGAAGGTGCCACTTAACATCAGGTGGGCCATCTGCTTGATCCGTCATTCCAAGTAGTATAAAAAAATAAAAAAATATGTAAGCAGAAGGTCACGAACATAGACTTTATCAACATTTGAACGTCGACGAAATCCAGCTCCTTGACAATATGAAATACCGAAATACAATGAATACCGAAAACGAAATGCAAATAATCTTTAAAATGTGAGTGGATAAACCTAAAATTTTCTTCATTCTCAAAAAAAACCTAGAGTCACCGAGCACATACCCGATAGAGAGGAAATTTGCTGTTTTTCTCACACCAGCGAATTGAACAGTACGACATTAAGAAAATACTTTGGCACTTCCACTTTGATTTTCGGTTAAACAAAGACATACACACAGGTCAGTTTTTTAAGCAGGCAAAAACTAATCAGTTGTGGATTTGGATTACCCGTATTACCCCTCTATGGGTATATGCTCGATGCCTCGAGTCAAATAAAATCGCTTAAGGTGAGCGCCGTTTAGGTTAGAGATGTATTAAGATTGCGCCAACGCCAGGCAGAAATCTTCATTAAAAAAAAACGCCACGCGCCGCTCCTAAAAGCGGTTTTTATTGAATATCTCGTGAAGTATAGATAATTTTTAAAAAAACCCGTGGGTGAACCCTCCGTTTTATTATATTGATCTTAATTATCTAATTTTTACCCAATAATCAGTACCATATTGACAAATAATCGAATCTAGCCAAAAGTTAGAGGTAACTTTGTGTTTTTTTTTTATCGAGAAAATTTTGCCCTGTCGTGTTTCTGTCTGGGTGATCCCTCGGTATTATAATGTAGTATCCATGCATATTTTTAGTTTGAATATTGTACTTGATTTAGTCAGTTCAAAATCTAATCTAAGATTGGTAATTTTGCGTTATATGGTAACCTTAACGAGTTAGCTTGGCAAATAAAATCTATGAAAGGACTGCAGTGACAGACAATCATACATAAATGCATACGCCTGAAAAACATAACCCTCTTGGGCAGTCGGGTAAAAACAACATTCAATTATAAATAAACCTACCTACATTGATTGAATTTGTTAGTAATTTGTTTCAATTGTGATAAAACTCCGGGAAAATGAAAATAGTAACAATTTAAAAAAAACTGTTACTTCAGGTTGTATTTGGAGAAAGATTGGTATGTTCTAAGATTTATGCCTTTTGGCTTAGCATTCAAAATGAAAACACTTAATTAATTGAAAATCCTTCTTTTATTAATAAAAAAAGTAAAACATGCACAGACAACACTTTTTTTTCTGCCATATAAAATCTTTTTACATAATGTTTGCCATCAACATGAGTTAAATAAATAAATAATGCTGGACAGTTCACACAACATTATCTAGCCCCCAAGCTAAGCAGAGCTTGTGTTATGGGTACTAGATAACTGATATACTTAATACAATATATTACATAGATAGATATTTTTTATTATGCATAGAAAATACCCAGAACACCCTGAACAAATATCTGCGATCGCACAAATATTTGTTCCGAGGCGGGAATCGAACCCGCAACCTCCTGCGTCGCAGCCCAAGCTTCGCCCACCGCGCCACAGAGGTCGTCAAGTTATGGGTGTGGAGTGTTTTTTTATACTTCTTGGAATGACGGAACCAGCAGATGGCCCACCTGATGTTATGACCCTGACTCTCTGCCTATGAACAGTGCATCATCACATGGGTCACGTCCACCTAAGACGCACCCTACTCTGCGGTACTTCCAGTATATTTTTAACTGTATGTACCTATCTAGGTACATAAAAATTATTAGCATAAATTAAGAGTTAATTAAGTTATATGACCGTATACAATTTACCATTGTACAATATTAACCGCTACCAGTTTCAATTATAATTGATTGATAAGAATCTGGAAAATCTTATAAAAGTTAAGCTTCATTCATCTTTTCACGGATTTGAAGGTAAATTGGTAAGTGGAAGTAGGTACATACTTAATTTGAATTTAATTCGGAAACTGTTTAATAAATAAATACAATAAATAACTTCTGCGCAGATATAGAATATACTGACCAATTTGAATGACGTCTATTATTACAAGCTTTTATTTAACTTGCATGTATGTAATGCATAATAAAAAATATCAATCTATGTAATGTATTGTATTAAGTTTATCAGTTATTTAGTACCCATAACACAAGCTCTGCTTAGCTTGGGGCTAGATAATGTTGTGTGAACTGTTCAGCATTATTTATTTATTTATGTATGTTTGTCCGGGTGGAATCTTGCAACTGAATTTTAAAGCAGTTATCTTCAACCGATTGAGATGAAATTGGGCATACCTGTCAAGTTCCGATGACAATACAATAATGATGGTGACAGCAAGCTGATCTGATGATGGAGACGAAAGGTGGACAACGGAACTCCTCGATGGATAATAGTAGACTGGCCGTGTTTAGGCTCATTTTGATCAGCACACGGTTACGAAAACTAATTTTTAACCCTCGACGAAAAATGAAGGGGTGTTATAAGTTTGACGTGTCTGTGTGTTTGTCTGTCCCATCGTAGCTCCCGAACGGATGACCAAATTGCCTTTTTTCTTTTGTTTGAAATGTGTATTTGTCGGGAGTGTTCTTAGCTTTGTTTGATCAAAATCGGTTCAGCCGTTTCTTTGCGTTGGCGTTTTATTTTTTATTTTTACAAAATTAATTACTTGTATAAAAGCTTGTATTGAAAAAAATAATTTTCACAAAAATCTTATTGGCGATCGACTAACACAATGCGAGTGAGTACTTAAATAACTCCGTCGCGAAGCCTAACTAACTAGCCAATCAGCTAATTATCCAAAGGTGTGCAAACATGGCGCTGTATACCTACTTATTGCTTACTTGTTACTTTGCTGCATAGTTATTGAAGACCTCTGTGGCGCGGCGGGCGATGGTTCGCCTGCGACGCAGGAGGTTGCGGATTCGATTCTCACCTCGGAACAAATATTTGTACAAACAATCTACAGATATTTGTTCTGGGTGTTCTGAGTATTTTCTATGTATAATAAAAAATATCTTTGTAATGTATTGTATTAAGTATATCAGTTATCTAGTACCCATAACACAAGTTCCGCTCAGCTTGGGGATAGATAATGTTTTGTGAACTGTCCAGCAATATTTATTTATTTATTTATTACTAATACAAGGTATGTACAAAATACATATGAAACAGTTGTGCTACCTGAATACCGCTGCTAGCGATCTAAAGGTAGCTCAACTGATCCAAATCACTACCAGACGGATTATCATAAATCAGTACGAGACCTAGGATAAGAAACCAACTACTTAACACAATTATGATCCAATTGTTGATTGAAATAAATGAAATTGCTTATATTATATTATATTATTATTTATTTATTTATTTATTTGTTGTGTTTCGTAATACTCACGATACAGCAAATCCTAGTGTGGGATCAGAACTATCCATGTGGTATGTTGTGTGTACTGTCTAGCATATTTTTTTAATATAGGTACGTGCTTACAGGACAAGCCAAGATGAATAGCATCATAGCTCTGATCGGGCTTTGCGCTGCCACAGCGTCTAGCCCATACAATGGCTACCCCATTCCGGGCTACCCAGTCCCAAACCTACAGAGGATGTACGTTGGCGCTGGTTACTCCTACCCTTCCGGCTACCAAGTCCAAGGCCCCCAGTACACTGGCTACCCTGCCTACCCTGCCGCGGCGGGCTACCCGCTCGTTATCCCACAGCGCGTGGCTGAACAATCTCCGTATGGATTTCGTATGGCATCCAGCTACCCCATAGGCCGAAAGAGTCTTCAAAACGTCCCGGCATACACTTTATTGCTGAAGACTATCGATGAGAAGTTTGATGATGTCAGGAGGCACTTGTAAGTTATCTTTATAGAATTTTTCAAATTCAAATTCAAATTCAAATTCATAATCTTTATTTCAGGCTTACTGAGAAATGCACTAAACCTAAACAGTAAGCCCATATCAACATAAATACCTTAGAAACTAACATACACGTAAAAAACACTTCATTACTTTATTTTTTAAACACTTGATTGGATCTTCATACATTTTTCGAATTACATTGCCGGCCTAGGGCGGCAATAGATGCAATCTATGATTCTGTTTACCCTTTCCATGAAATCGATGTATTCGCTGAACATCCGCGAAGTTTGACAACAAAACTACAGATCCACCAACTTATCTGTAGAATTAAATGTATGTAGTTGGAGAAAAGTAAGTACATTTCATTCTATAGATAAGTTGGTGGATCTGTAATGCCTGTACCTTGTAGGGACTGCAACTTCTTGATTTGATTATTTTCATAGAGAAATTCCCTTTGGAATAGCACGACAGAAATAGTTTTTTAACCCCCGACGCAAAAACGACGGGGTGTTATAAGTTTGACGTGTCTGTGTGTGTGGGTGTGTCTGTCTGTGGCATCGTAGCTCCCGAACGGATGAACCGATATCGTTTTTTTTTGTTTGAAATGTGAATTTGTCGGGAGTGTTCTTAATGTTTGATCAAAATCGGTTCAGCCGTTTATTGCGTTGAGGTTTTTTTTTTTTATTTTTATAAAATTAATTACTTGTTTAAATTAAAGATGCCTAGATCAGCACGGAGATTTATCCCGAAATTTTATGAAGGTTTGTCATCATTACCCCTCCCTTCTTCATCTCTCCGGTCCCCTTGTCCGTTGCGTGTGCGTTGGGGGCCGCACGACGCTGCAACGCACCGCGTAGCGTCACTATGATTTTATGATTTCATGTCAATAAGGGCCTTTATCTGTGTCAGCCGGTTTGTGTAATGTAAACTTATTTCAGAACAGGGCATTCAGCACATCCGTCACCACCAACACTGAACACAGGTCCTGAGACGGCTTTCCATTCTCCATATATTTCATACGCCATGATTTTGAATGCAGTGTATCAACTAGTGGATGGAATATTCAAAAATAAAGGCATGTAAGTATTAGTATCTAAAGATGATGACTATATAGATGGAAAGGGCACCTGGCTACTTAAAAGGGGCAACGAGACAGTGGCGTAACAATAGGGTGGCAGGGCTAGCAAAATGCCACGGGCCCCCGACCCAAGAGGGCCCCAGCCAAAGAGGCCGCGAGCTCAAAATTTTTTTTTACACTATACCCGAGTATTTTATTTTATTTGAAAAGTATATTTTTATTTTCTGCTTAAAATACAAAGTGACACAACAACATTTTCGAATTTGTCACGGGCAGCCACAGACCCATTTTCTTTTTTTTTTTTAATTAATTTTCCACGGGCCCCAGATGTTTTAGTTACGCCACTGTAACGAGAGATACTTATAGATGCAAGAATGGTTATTGGTGACCAAATGACTCTCGACGACACACTAGAAGGCCTATAGACAGACAAACAGTATTCGCTTCGAAGCGGCTCTGTGTTTCTACAGTCAGTACAACACAATAGAGTCGATTTTAGTAGTAGTAGGTATAGCTTTTTTGTTAGAGTTCGTTCGGGGAATTACTACATTCAAATTACTACTCCTACCGCAAAGCAGTTAGTGCTCGCTTTGCTGTGTTCCGGTTTGAAGTGTATGGGTGCCGCAAAATTCCTAATCTTAGATTTGATTTTTAACAGACTTAAATCAAGTAGTTACAATGTTCAAATTAAAAATATGCGTGGGATACCTACTACATTACAATTCCGAGGGATCACGTACCAGAAACACGATACAATATTATCAAGGTAGAAAAAATATCCAAAGTTAAGTAGGTCTATTTTTTGCCTAGATTCGATTGTTTAATAAAATCGTGCATATTATTGGGTAAAAAATTCAATAAATAAAATCAATACAACAAAGCCGACGGTTTACAGTAGGGTGTTTGTAAAGTTATCTATATTTTACGATATATTCAATAGAAACCGCTTTATCGAGTGACGAGTCGTTTTTTTTTGTTTGAAGATTTCTGCCTGGTTTTGGCGCAGTCTTAATGGTAGCCTAACAGGTTCAATAGTGCAACTCAGAATCCAACGATACCGGGTTCGATCCTAGGCTCCGCACCAATGACTTTTCTAAGTTATGTGCGGATTTCCATCGCTCTGTGCTTCGGAGAGCACGGCTAAGCTGTCGGTCCCGGCTGTTATTGATTAATAGCAGTCGATAAGCCATGTCAGAGGCCCTCGGGCGGCTTGACAAACTCAGACACCAGAGGCCAGCACTACCTCATACGAAATGAAACGAAACGAAATGAAACGAATGCCTATATTACTTAGTGGCCTGATTGGTTTTACGAAAAAAATAGGGTTATTATTATGAAACAGCCAGCTTGTATAATTTTTGGAAAATTTTCAGATACAATGATATTTACTATGGTATAGTCGGCAAAGTTGTCGTCCAAGCCAAGAAACATCGGTTTGATGCAGTAGATTCTGCCCTCTCCAGTATGAACAAAACCATGAGTGACATTGCACTGGTAAGTCGGTGCGAATACACACTAGCCACGGCTAAAAGCGACGCCATCGTAGCGGGCCAAGTAACTTTGTGGGGCTGTAGATAGTTTTTTTTATATACAACTTTATATGATGGAGCAAACAGATGGCCCACCTGATGTTAGGCGGTACCCTCTGCCTATGAACAGTGCATTATCTCATAGGTCACGTACACCAAGTACGCGCCCTATGTGGCATTGCACTGCGTCCGTCACCCTGAGACATAAAGATAGAAAGTCTCATGTGCCTGTAGTTTCACCGGCACCCATACCCTTCAAACTGGAACACAGTAATGCGAGCACTACTGCTTTGAAGCAGAAACAGGTATGGTGGTAGTACTTCCCCGGAAGAAATCTTTCACAAAAAAAGCTCTACTACTAACTTATTTACAGCTCTTTTGCAATATTCATCTATTTTAGGGTTCCGTACCTAAAGAGTAAAACGGGACCCTATTACTAAGACTTCGCTGTCCGTCCGTCCGACTGTCACCAGGCTGTATCTCATGAACCGTGATAGTTAGACAGTTAAAATTTTCACAGATGGTGTATTTTTGTTGCCGCTATAAGAACAAATACTAAACAACAGAATAA
Organism: Operophtera brumata; assembly: GCA_932527175.1. Taxonomy (NCBI): domain Eukaryota; kingdom Metazoa; phylum Arthropoda; class Insecta; order Lepidoptera; family Geometridae; genus Operophtera; species Operophtera brumata. Next base: position 15,701,177 of record OW052238.1, on the reverse strand, counting down.
AATAAATATATAAGGGGGCTCCCATACAACAGACATGATTTATTTGCCATTTTTATAGATAATATAAAACTACTATACTATACTATAATCTGGGTTTCTTTAATGCTAGAGTGAACAGGTGCCTTCTAGACCTTTCTGCTCATCTTCGGCCACATCGTCACTTACCAATAGGTGAGATTGTGGTCAAACAAAGGTCTATCAATGTTAAAAAAAATTAAAAAAAATAGTACGGAATTCCTCGTGCGTGAGTCCGACTCGCACTTGGGCATTTTTTTTTTAATTTAGCTTTTTGCAGTCTACTATACATTTTTTTTGCAGTTTTATTTATTTTTGTAGATTAGAGATGTCATCAAACAAAAGCAGCAACACTGTGCGGACCCCTATTCACACGATTGCGACATGACAATCGAGACAGCAGTACAAGAGAGCGCCGACCCGCGGCTGAAGACTGAGGCTAAGTTCCTCGTAGCCTTGGGCAAAGTAGGGGACATCTTCACGTCAGACTACAGGACTAAGTTCGAGGAGGTGGTACATTCTAATGGTGCTGAGGCGTACCTGATTAAAGATGACCAGCATCTTAAGCCGTTGGTGCTAGCTGCCTATGAGGCGAGGAAGGCAGAGAATGAGGTTGCTGTCAGCCGAAGTTCCAACTCATCGTGTCATGACCTTTCTTAGACGCATATAAGGATTGTGTATGAGCCAAAATTATACATTTTCCGTATATATGGCGTTTTGTTTTTGTTGTTTCTTACTATCCTCGACCTCTATCGATAGGTACCTCTTATTCCTCGAAGGTTCGCCTACGACGCCGGAGGTTGCGGGTTAGATTCCCACCTCGGAACAAATATTTGTGCGATCGCAGATATTTGTTCAGGGTGTTCTGTGTATTTTCTATGTATACTCGTAATCAAAAAATATCTATCTATGTAATATATTGTATTTGGGGTTGTATTTGTATTTTTTTATAATGGGGGGGCCTCGTGTTTTTTTTTAATACAGGCTCGGGAGATCCTCGTGGAATACCTTTCGGTTATGTTGGACTCCGCCTTGAAAAAGGCAACCTACCATTTAAAACCCTGTTTTCAACTATCCTCCAACGTCGTCGGAGACATTATCATTACACATTTATTACATAGTTTGATTTGTATGACGTATTTCAACAATAAATTTAGAATTACAATTACAGATACTAAACGTTTCAGTTCCACCTTTATAATGCGAACTGCTAAGGAGTGGAATACACTACCGTCGTCTGTCTTTCCTGAAAACTATAATCTGGGTCTCTTCAAGGCTAGAGTGAATAGGTACCTTCTAGACCTTTGTGCTCCATCTTCGGCCACATGGTCACTTACCAACAGGTGAGATCATGGTCAAACAAAGGTCTATCAAAATTTAAAAAAAAAAAAAAAAAAACTTTTTTTTCCTTATTTTTTTTCCCTCTTATTTTATCTTCTCACATTTAAATTATTTATTTACGTATGCATTATCTTACAACTATAAAATAAAATAAAACATGCAATCTTAATTCTAGGGTGCCTGCTTGATTCTACACGGGGTATGAACGACAGCTGTTTGTATTAGTAACATGTTACCCATGTAATTTGCCAAACAAATTACTGGATAGCTTACATGCTTAATGGCTATGTTCTAATTTACAATTAAACTAGGTAGTAACATTACAAAATAAATTTAAAGTATTATTCAATAAGTACCTACATTAACGAAACATTAAATGTTCGGAAAAATTTTATAACATTAAATACAATTATAATCAGAAAATATAATTGGCCAGAAATAGCCGGACAAGAAAAATTGCAGGACCCAGCAAAAGTTGCAAGATCCGGCCAGAAATAGCCGGACAAGCAAAAATTGCAAGATCGGGCCAGAAATAGTCGGACAAGCAAAAATTGCAGGACCCAGCAAAAATTGCAAGGTCCGGCCAGAAAAAACCGGACAAGCAAAATTTGCAAGATCAGCAAAAATTGGAAGGTCCGACCAGAAATAGCCGGACAAGCAAAAATTGCAAGTCCCAGCAAAAATTGCAAGGTCCGTTCAGAAATAACCTAACGAACTATTTACCTAAATAATATCTAATAATAAAAACAAATTAAATAATAAATAAGTTTGGTTTCCGCGCCAGACACTCATGTCCCCAACAGGTGCTCCGCATCACGGAGCACGTCTTGTCCAAATTCAATCATACCTGGCCTGCGGGTACGGGAGCTATCTTCCTCGATGTAGCGAAAGCCTTCGACAAAGTCTGGCACAACGGCTTGATTTACAAGCTTTCCAAATTCGGAGTGCCAGATAGACTCGTGCTCATCCTACGAGACTATCTCCAAAGTCGTAGCTTTCGCTATCGCGTGGAAGGGACGCTCTCAGACCCGCACCCCATCGGAGCCGGAGTCCCTCAGGGCTCCGTTCTCGCCCCTCTCCTATTCACGCTGTATACCAGTGATATGCCCCGCTCCCACCATCAAGTGGAAATCGCCCTTTTCGCGGATGACACAGCCCTGTACACATCTGATTGTAACCCCAATCGGGTGTGTATACGTCTGCAAACCGCTCTCACAGCACTAGGTGAATGGTTCCGCAAATGGCGTATAGAGGTTAACCCAACGAAAAGTGCAGCAGTGTACTTCTCGCGGGGTCGACCTACACCCAGAACGGTCCATCTCTTTGACAAACCCATTCCTTGGGTTAAGTCAGCCCGTTACTTGGGAGTGATCCTTGATAGTCGCTTGTCCTTTCTCCCTCACATCAAGAAGGTTAGCAACCACGCTAAATTCGTTCTCAGTCGCCTCACGTCACTTGTATGCAAGAATAGCAAAATGTCCCTTCGAAATAAGGTGACACTTTACAAAACTTGCATACGTCCCGTAATGACATACGCCTCAGTGGTGTTTGCTCATTCCAAACATGTCCAAAAGCTTCAAGTTGTCCAAAACCAATTCTTGCGAAAGGCCACTGGTTCGCCTTGGTACGTACGCAACGTAGACCTCCACCGCGATCTTGATCTCGAGTCAATTGCCCTTTTCATAAAGCACGCTTCCCAGCGGCATTATGACTTGGCTGCAAACCATACGAACCCTCTGATATCCTCCATCCCCGACTACCCCACAGAGCCTCCCTCTGACCAGTCCCTCCGTAGACCAAGACACGTTCTTGGTGATCCCGATGACCCTATCACTGCCGCTAATGCGGTAGTGACGTCATCCAGTCAAGACAGAGAAAACACTACACCCTTACACCGACCTCGCCGGCGAAGTCGAAGAACCTTCTAAGTACCTTCTGTACCTTCGCCTAAACCGGTACAAGCATGTTCCGGGGCGTTCTGTTCGATCCTCCCAACCTGGCAACAGCCCAAGCCGAGGTTCGTACCTAGTGGTGCCCTTGTGCTCGTTGCCCCAACCTAACTTTACAGGTTTAGCGCAATCTGTGCTCACCAAAAGCCCGGTAAAGCAGTCATGGCCCCAGGCGGTCAACTGCATTAAATTCCATTCGAAAAAAAAAAAAAAAAAAAAAAAAAAAAAAACGAGCCCCGCATTCTTCCGGAGCAGACGACAGCCATGGAGCGACTAACACACACATGGACATCGATGCAGCGGGCCCCGCCTCCGCGCGCATCCAGACGCGCACACACACTACAGCGCCGCGCGTTAGGATATAACGCCTCGCGGTCAATAGCTCAGGACAGCATGGTATCCGTACCTGAGCGACACCAACAAACGTCACCTGCAGGCACAAGAAAACATCAGCCTCAGGAAGATCGTCGGAGCGCCAAGATACGTGGGAAACACGACGATACACAAAGACCTCAAGCACGAAAACCTAGACTCATTCGTCAGGCGCCTAACCACTAAGATGTTCAGCAGAGCGGACGAATCCAGATACGACCATATCAAAGAGATCGCTCCGCAGCACGCAAGGCCTCCCGATAAACCCAAGAAACGTAAAATGAAAGCCTACTCACGAGACTATATAACTAGAGACGAAGAAACCGAAATAATAGTACTACCATCAACATCATCAACATCAACACGAGTGGGGACGCCAACTCCGGTGCCCGCCGCGTCAGTCGCCGATCGGCTTGCCGGGCCTTCCCTGGGAATCCAGGGATCTCACCCGGCACGGTCTGCATCGCACCGACATTAAGGCGGCGCCGGAGGAGGCGCCTCCTACGAAACCATTTCTACCAAATAGACACGCCCACAGTAGTGGGCGGAGAAAAGCCAGGGACAAGGGGCATAGCCCTGTAAGCCCTATCCCCATCTCTACACAGGGGATGAGAAGACAACATGCTGCTGCTCAGGACACTCGTGGGCTAGCTCCGAAGCTGAAAGGTTCTCAGGCCCGGCCTCATGGTTACCCTGGTCGTGCAGAGAACTGCCCCCATCCCGGGTATTCGAGCGGTCTGGTTTACCGGGTCGCTGGATATCTGGTAAGGGTATTAGGGCAAGGGGACAGGCGCGGCCTCATGGTTATCCTGGTCGTGCGTCCCCGGCTGATAGTTTGGACGACCCGGCGGGTGGGATCATCGTGTTCCTACTCGTGTGGTCGTTCGTCCGAGTTAATTCCCCGCGGTCTCATGGTTTGGATCTGATCGTGGAGAATGTTCTCCCCAGTAGTTAGCACAGTCCCATTGCAGCGTCCCGCACCGATTGGCTAAACCAAGAGGTTGCGGACCTGCTAGGTAGCTAGATTACTAACCCGAAGGGGGCTATCTCAAACGCCTCAAACGCAGGTTGGGGGTAACTTGCCTTCCCCGTCACAGACCGTTCATCTCTGGGTCGCCCGCGCACCCAAGTTCGCGGTACCGAGTGAGCCCTAGATTTAAGTAGCATGTAAGAGTGTGACATTACTCCCTATGATATAAAAGGAGATAGTAGCATTGTATTGTAGTATAGCAGTATAGCAGTATATTGTAGTATAGCAATGTAGTATAGCATTGTATTGTATAGTAGCATTGTACAGGTATCAGTATTCAGTAAGCAAATAAACCTTAACTCATGGTAGACTGAGAGTATCATTCCAGCGAGTCCCCTATCCCCGTCCAGTAAACCCGATATTAAATATCGACAGAACGCCGAGGCAAGACTGCCCCCAGGCACTCCGTTATAAAATAATAATAAATAAACTTTAATAAATACTCCTCATATTAATGCTATTGGCGAGAATTGCAGATTTATGCCCACAACACCCCACAACTATACTTAATATGTAATAAAATTCTTCAAACAATAATCTACCACTTTGCAACAATTTGATTGCAAATCCTACAAGATCCCGCAAAATTCGTAAAATTCACAATAATTTCGAGCTTCAGCCAGCCAGAAAAGCCGGACAAACAGAATACCTTGCGAGAATTGCAAGGTCCGGCTACTAGTATTCTTTTATCTGTGGTCCGACCAAAAACAGCCGGATTAACATCTTCCAAAAATCTACCCACATTTTGTTGCTTAGAGGCAGTAAGAAATTAAGCATATAGGCTCAGCCTAGTGTGAGGGCTGTCGATAATACTTAAATTTAGAATAAGCAGGCCGCATAAGCATTGTCCGGTTCCTTTTGTAACTTTTATTGATAAATGTTTTGTTTTACATGTACGGATTACATTGTTATGCTGTAATTATTTTTTTTTTTTATATCAAATTACTGTGCTTACATTCAGACCAACCACACGGCACGCATTCTTCTAATCAAAACCTCCAAGCAAACCTCAACCAAAAATATGTACAGAGTAAGGACGCTCGCTTACCAAGCCTCAAGACTATCACAGAAGTCACCAGGAGGAGCCTCTTCCCAGAACCTCAGCGAAGGCAAATCTTTCCACGAACTCAATGTAAGCGCCCCAACCCGAGACCCCGAAGAAGGAAACAGCATGACATCCACAGGTACCAAAAATTCCTACACAACCTACTCCGAGGAAAAATACCTGTGGAAATTGCAAGCCTCTTTTCAAGATGGTTACCCGGCTTCTAGCAAGGATATATAGCTTGAACGAGGCCCTAAAGAAAGAGTGTAGCGCCCACATGTCCCTGAAAAAAGTATACAAGAACGAGTGCGCACCAACCACCCTTATCACCGATTACAACACCCCCCTACCCACCCCAACATCTCACACACCCACCCCAATCATACCAACTCCCCATAACCTTACGAATCAGCCGTCCCTCACACCCCATACCTCACAACAAAACCCGCATCCATCCACACCACCCCGATCATCCTCGCCCATGGCGAAAAAACTCAAGAGGGCCTACCCGTATCCTGCGGCCCATTCCACGCCTCAACACTCCCACACGCACTCCCCCAGCCCACCCCGATCCATCTCAACTATATCTTCGTCACCCATACCATCCCATCCATCCGTACCCAAACCCAAACATCCCAGGGAGGCCCGTTACTTCTCATCATCATCCACATCCTCGTCCTCGTCCTCAAACTCAGCACCCATTCAAACCAAGTCCAAACCAAAAAACCCCTGGACTCTCCGCCATACCTAACCCTATCATTATAAGGTTATAAGAATCCCGGACCAGTCCGCCCAATCCAAATCCGGGGGGCAAGGACCGCAGGAGGAGGGGAAGGAGAAAGAAAAAGGGGGAATGAAAACAGTCTCGTGCAGAGCCAAAGAAATGGTGGGAAAAGGAAATGGTTACGGCGGACCAATGCCTAATATGCGGCTGACTATACCAGTGCTACGGGGTGCTTAGGCACTTCCGCAGGTGCCTCATGTTCGATATACATCGATCACCGAGATTATTATAGCAGCCATCAGCAGTCATATGTAGGTGACTCGTGTACCTGCGCCAAGTAGGTCAGTGTAGCAACGCAGTCAGCCAGTGTACCTACCGCTGCGAGACGAACAACACTCAATCATCATCAACATTTCTAGTCATAGTTTACGTATAAGGGATCTACCTTTTACCAACAAACTTGGCTTTTATATCAGCTACCCAGGATTAGCTAGCGATTAATTCCTTCACCTCGTCCGGCTGTGGACGTCTAAAGGCTCGTGACGATGACGATGAACTATTAGATTGATAAAAAGAACTATATACCTAAAAAAAGGTTGTCTGGAAGAGATCGCTTTTAGAGATAAGACCGCCCATTGTACATTACTGTTATTGTTTTGGTTCTTTTATCTTTTTTGTTTTTTATATTTGGTGTGCAATAAAGTGTTAATCTATCTATCTATCTACCTACCTACATTTCTGTGATTTTTTTGTTAGTTTAGATTTTGTATTTCTGTGCTATAAATCTGTTATCCCACTAATATCATAAATAAATAAATATTTCTGGACAGCTCACACAACATTATCTAGCCCCAAGCTAAGCAGAGCTTGTGTTATGGGTACTAAGGCAACTGATATATTTAATACAATATATTACATAGATAGATATTTTTTATTACATATAGAAAATACCCAGAACACCCTGAACAAATATCTGCGGATCGCACAAATATTGGTTCTGAGGCGGGAAACGAACCCGCAACCTCCTGCGTCGCAGGCGAACGTTCGCCCGCCGCGCCACAGAGGTTGACAATAAATGACAGTTACTATGTTTTTTACTCTATCACGCCGCAGCGGCTGAACCGATTTCGATGTAATTTGGCACACCGATAGATTATGACCTGGATTAAGCTATAGGCCACTTTTTATCCTGGTAAAACGCGTGCGCATCCTCGAAAAACTCCTGTCATGAAAATCGCGAGTGACTACAAATAGGTGTATAGGATTTTTGGGTCTGAAAATTACAAAATGATGTGTCACACAAACCCTTTATTTATATATCTTCTACATTCTATAGGTACTAAGAAACACTACATGACATCAGTCTATTCTACAAAGTTTAATATATTATATATCTCTGTAATAAATAACATTTTCTTCGTAAATACACATGATACAAACTAAAGACCTCACATTAAAAATGGATGGAAATAAAAACTATACGAAAGACTAAGGACAAAATAGAAATTAGGTAAAGTTAGGATAAAGCAACTGAAAAGGAAGGTAAGAGTTTTGAATATATATTCATTTACGAAACTATAGAAAAGTTATTTTACAAAAATATATTTTCCAAATTTTAAAATCATCAAAATCATTATATTGGCCAAATTACTTCAAATCACGCAGGTACAGTCCAGGAAAAATACTAAAATAATCGATAAGCCATCAATGCGTACGCATGTCAAATCTGTCAGTATGTCATGTCATTTTGACATGCCTGTGTCCCGTAAAGTCGGTGAAGACTCTTCCCACCGTTTTCGAAGAGACGTTGTCTACTTTTATTTTATTTCTTTTCCTAGTGTTTTCTTGAGTTATATTGTGTTATTTTGGTGGCATTTTAACTAATGTAGCTCGTTTAAAAAGCACAAGTGTAGTGAAATGAAATGGAAGTGAATTGCGTGACTTTTGAAATTGGTGGAAATTGTCTACCAAAGTTTTAGTAAAATTGGCCACCGTTTTACTAAAACATGACACGACTGTGACTTTGACGACTTGGAAGGAGTGTAACGTTGCAAAATATATTGAAAATACAATATAGTGAAAATACAGATACTTGAAAATGGCAAATGCACAAGCCGTGCGGCGCCAATTATAAAGATAAAAAAAATGTCGGTGAAAATGGACTTAAGACAGAGTGCAAGTCAGGCGAGCTTATTATGATTGAATAAAATTAAAGTTATGTTTTTTTTTGTCCTATTTTGTATTTATACAATTTAACACAATTATTAGGTAAGTTTTGGTGGACTGTAACTAGGTGATTTAAAACTGGAGATATAGATGTAAGCCCAATTTCCGGTTTTAAAATTTGACCTTGCATTTGAACAACAGAATTACCTACCTACTTTTCGGAAAATGTTTATTTTTATTGAATTTTTATTACATATACACACGTCTGTTATCAATCACAATTTTAACACCAATAAACGAATTTAATATATTTGGTCTTGTACTACACAATCGAAATGGTCACTACACAGTCAGATTAGTACATACGGGCTTCCATTTCACTCCACGCAATTTTCTTTTTTTATCTTTACTATTTAATTTATAAACAGGTCAAATTTGATTGAGTTTGGATGTAGGAGATAATCACCGGAGCATTATTCTAGTGACAGAACTTTCAGAATCGGATCTGAAAGTTCTGTCACTAGCAGGACCTAGCTGTATATGTCGGCATACACCCATGTATGCCGAGATACACCCACGTGACAGAATACAGACAGATGGAGACAGATTATATTCTGTCACATGGGTGTATGTCGGCATCTGCAAGAGGTAGCATCAACTGGCTACCTCTTGCAGATGCCGACATACACCCATGTGACAGAATACAGACAGATGGAGGCAGATTATATTCTGTCACATGGGTGTATGTCGGCATCTGCAAGAGGTAGCCAGTTGATGCTACCTCTTGCAGATGCCGACATACACCCATGTGACAGAATACAGACAGATGGAAACAGATTATATTCTGTCACATGGGGGTATGTCGGCATCTGCAAGAGGTATCCAGTTGATAATATCAACTGGCTACCTCTTGCAGATGCCGACATACACCCATGTGGCAGAATACAGACAGATGGACACAGATTATCAGTTGTTAGGGCTTGAACAGTAAACAAATAATAAAAATATCCTTTGATGAAAACATTTAGAGTTACGTAGTGAAAACTGTGACTTAAAAACGGAACCCTACAATATGCGTACGCATTTGGTCGGTTTTATTTATTTTAACCTTTTTTTTTTGTTTTTGTTTGGGAGTGAATTGGAAGTACCATGGTAGTATAGTCTGGGTCGTGGAACAGCATAGATACAGGGTGCCGCAGGCATGTGTCAAACGGTACTGTTTAAAGACTTTTCTGGGACACCGTGTATATCGATCTGTGAAACCAATTCGTACGCTCGCAATGCACTAAGGTACATGATTATTTACTTCAAAAAGTAACATTGGTGCAACAGTTTTCGAATCTAAAGTACATAACATAAATTAATCTACATTGCACAAATCCATACAATTTAGAAAACTACACACATAATTAGTTATTTAAGTATTCTTATTTTGTACAGAAGAAAATATCCAAAACATCGCGAATAAGGTTACAGTAAGCGTACCATGAGATTGCGCAGTAGAGGATATTATATTAAACAAAAACTGCTGCGCAAGTCACGTGTTCAACTTATTTGCCACTTACTTTAGCTACATATCGTAGTTAATGTCACCTTTTAACAAAACTAATCACACTACAAAATTTACGAACTAGATTATTAAGAAAAATAAATAAAATTTAATGCAGCTTTTCAAATCTGAGATCATTAAGAGTTTTTGATGATAGCAAAATCTCTTTTCAAGATGAAATTTTAATTTTTAAATTCAATCCAAAAGCATTATTGCGATAGAACTAGAATAAGTTCATAGATGATAATGAATAATATATTTTATTTTAGTAACCAAACCTTACAAAATATTACAATTTACATACATACTATAAATGCCTTTAACTCCTTAGATTTAAATGCTACCTATCAGGCAAGTACAATTACATTTTAGACTATCGCACAGTTAAATTTAAACCTTGTAATCACATACATAAAATATAAAATAGTACATACTTACCTTGTCGTCGACTCAAATCAGCTTATATAATGTTCGTACCAAAACCACGATAACCTCCTTTTAGGAAAATCATAAAGCATTTCAGAGAGTGAGGTGGATATAGTCTATCTCACTCTCTAAAACGAACAACTACCCCTAAATACAGCTGAAACAAAAAATCGAAAAATTAATGATTTATAAGTTAGTCAACAACAAAAAACGGGTACTTAGATGTACTAACATTAATCGGTAGTGTATTAGTCACAATCATCTTGACATGACATTACAACATAACGCATAGATAATTAATAAGTCACATCACACACACACAGTAACAACTGAACTATTATCTGATCATCTGAACTGCTGAGCAGTTGTAACTGTTCAGACAAAACACCATTGTAAAATAAGGGAGTTTTTTTTTATAGTTATTTGCCCACCTCGTATTTTTGGCGTATATTAATGAAACGCATGTTGATTTATTCCTTATAAACTCTTATTAACAGTGGTAATAGTAGTTTTACCTCGTCTAACGGAAATACAAAGAAATAACACATTAAAACATGAACCACATATGTTTCATCTAATTAAAAACTCAGAGAGTTTTGATTAGAGAAACAAAAGAATGTAATCTATAGGGAACCAATCAACATAAGTTTAGTTACTATACGCCACTAATTAGAGCTGTACAGTAAATTCCCGAAATATTATTGCGCCTAAAAAAATCGTCCTTTAAACAGAAACAGTTCATACTGACGGATGGTTAATAAATTTGAATTTTTGGTGTGTGATGGCCATTATCAATAGCTATGTTATTGCATTACATGGAAAAAAATATACAAAACGTAGGGGCCTAATGTATAATCTGAGCATATCGTTTTCACAAAATAGCCTACACTTTGTCTTAAAAACGGAACGATACCATTTCATAGATTCTAAATTCAGCTAATTCGATCTAAATGTAGAAATTGTTGATAACAATTAAATTAAACAATAGGCCCTGTTAAAAGTTGATAAGTAACAAATTTAAGTCAACTCGAAATTAAAATCAAAACGAATTTATGTATATCTAATACACAAAAGAATGTACATTTATCTAAAACAAGGAACTAGACCTGGTGCTTGTATATTTCGATGGTTAATTGTTTTTTTTTACAAAAAAAAAAAGTAAATAAGATATGTTATCTTATTTTATCGCTTTAATGAAGTATCTTAGCGATAAATCAACCATCAACCGAAATCTGCAACATTTGTTGATATTTACTACTCTTTTGTAAGTCATCTCAGATCCATTCATATGTTATTTTCAAACATATATTTTTAGTAATATGGAATATGTAACGAATCAAAAAAAAGTAGCAAATATATTTTAATCACACCAAGACAATTTAAGTTGCAAACAACTTTGAATAAATAAAATAATTATGTACAAAAACAAAATATAACGAAATGTTAATATAATACAATTCATAAATAGAACCATCGATTTATCGACAAAACCAATGCAAACGTTAGTTATAAATCAATAATATATTACTTATTTATTCTCTATTCATGTTTCCCTTTTTTTTGGCCTAGCAACACTGATCTGCATTTTAAAAATTATCAGCGTCACATCTCCTTAGTTTATAAATCAACGTAACACAACTCCAACAGGCAATCTAGAACAGGCAATCTAGAACAACCAATCTAGTTCATGCATTTTTTCGACATTACATTACGCTGTAGGCATTTTACCATCAGTTTATTTTATACCACTTTTTATAATTTCCACATGGGCAGCATTGAATTAAAATTGTATCCCATGGCAACACAAATATTTATCTCCCGGCAACACTAAAGTGTAATTTTCTCTCCTGGCAGTACTAGAGTATAATTTTCTCTCCTGGCAACACTGGAGTATAATTTTCTCTCCTGGCAACACTGGAGTATATTTTTTTATCTGGCAACTTGGTCTATCTGAGAGTCGTGTAGAGGTTCAGAACGCTCTTGTTCTCTTTGTGTGAAGGTGTTTTCGAGAATACGTTCCAAAAGCGGAGCGTTTCGTCGCCGGCGCCGGTGACTATGGCCTCGCCATCGGGCGACAGCGCTAGGTACAACACTCTGTACGAGTGACCGGTTAGTTTTGCCACCTGGAATTAAAACAAAACGGTTTGTGTAACTTTATAACCAATAAAACCAGAGCATTTCACTCGGACCCCCCTCTTTGAACCCCCCTGATATTCAATATTCCCCTGGGAGCCCCTGCTCATGACCATGAGAATACTTTATATTAGGTACTTATTCTACTTAGATTCTATCCTCAGGGTTTGAACAATACTTCATATTAGTTATTCCACTTAGAGTCTATCCCAAGGATCCAAAAATACTTCATATTGCTTATTTTACTTGGAGCCCCAGCTCAGGGGACAAAAATACTTCTTTTTAGTTATTCCACATGGAGTAGCGGAGAAAATAGGGTTTTAGTTTCCTTGAGGATAGGTAAAAAGAAAAACAGGGAAATAGTGAGTACCCGTGGATCACCCAGGCGATTCAACGAGGGGTCAATGTGGAATGCTCTATTCATTCATTTCGAGTCAATGACTGTATGTATATTGATTTTGCCCAATAAGTGGCCACTTCCACGGCCCCGGTATGCTCTATAAAACGATATTCCGCCATATTGTTAGGGTGGCGGGCGCAGTGCAATGCCACATAGGGTGCGTCGTCGGTTGACGTGACCTATGAGGTAATGCACTGTTCATCGAGATTCATTTTTTTTGTATTTTTTGCCGATTACAGGTCATCAACACTTCTTCAGATAGCGAAAGTTGAGTTCGCGAGAACTAAGAGACTTAACACACTTGTTTTAATTGATAGTATCTTATAAATATCATCAGTTTAGAGGGGGCAGAAGTAGCGGTACGGGGACTGCTTTTTATCCCGACGCCACGCGTGCGAAGCCGGGTGCAAACGGCTACTGTTTCATAATATTTTTTTTTTTTGTGTAATTGTGTACTCACTTGTGTGAGGGAGGGGTACTTCCACACCAGTATCTGGTTCTGCGAGTAGCCGTGCGTCGACACCAGCTCGCTCGAGTGCTTCGACCACGCCAGATTGCACACTTGTGACCCTGCGAACAACAAACAACAAGTTGCATTCACCAGATCATTTTAAAGTGAAGATAGCAAGTGGAACGGTGTGCTGATTAAAATGAGCCCAAAAACTGCCAGTCTACTGTTAATCAGTAGTAGTAGTAGAACTTTTTTGTGGAAGAGTTCGTCCGGGGAGGTACTACCACCATACCTATTTCTGCCGCAACGCAGTAGTGCTCGCATTGCTGTGTTCCGGTTTGAAGGGTATATGTGCCGGTGAAATTATAGGCACATGAAACTTTTCATCTTTATGTCTCAGGGTGGCGGGCGCTGTGCAGTGCCACATAGGGTGCGTCCTAGGTGGACGTGACCTATGAGGTAATGCACTGTACTTAGGCAGAGGTTACCGCTTAACATCAGGTGGGCCATCTGCTTGTTCCGCCTTTCACGAAGCATAAAAAAAAAACCTTGAGGAGTGCCGTTCTCCGTCTTCCGTCTCCGTCTCCATTGTCAGATCAGCTCGCTATCACCATAATATTGTATTGTCATCGTAACTTGACAGGTATGCCAAATTTCAGCTCAATAGAACACCGGGAAGTGGGTCAAATTTAACTTGTAAGATTTGATTACTCCGGGACAGGTGAATCTAAATGAAAGCTTGCAATAACATCTCGTCACAGCTTGTGACGACCTCTGTGGCGCGGCGGGCGAAGGTTCGCCTGCGACGCAAGAGGTTGCTGGTTCGATTCCCGCCTCGGATCGATTGTATGATCTGCAGATATTTGTTTCGGGTGTTCTGGGTATTTTCTATGTATAATAAAAAATATCTATGCACGTAATGTACTGAATTAAGTATATCAGTTATCTAGTACCCATAACACAAGCTCATGCTTAGCTTGGGGCTAGATAATGTTGTGTGAACTGTCCAGCATTATTTATTACTAGTCTAGTAGTGCCCCGCGGTTTCACCCGCGTAAGTCTGATCCCGTGGGAATATCGGGATAAAAATGTGCCTATATGTTATTCCGGACCACGCGATGGCCTTCACAGCGGCCACGTGCGCGGAGTACGTACCTGTGTCGACGCATTGCATTGGCTGCGAGGTGAGTGTGTTCCAGAAGCGAATGCACCGGTCGGCGGTCCCTCCGCCCGACGCCAGCAGGCCGTGCTGGTGCGGCGACCACGCGATGGCCTTCACAGCGGCCACGTGCGCGGAGTACGTCTGCACCGGCGATGTCGAGTGCTGAAATCAAACAGACAATGAGATCAACACTGTTCATAGTGGCATTCCGAGGCCTTCATCCGCCCACGGCTGAGGAATAAGACCCCTGGATGTCATAAAAGCCGACTAAGGTACCAGGGTATGGCAGCAGCATCCACTTTTTTTTTGAACTATCATCTGAATGACTTTAAAAGCAGATTGCCCATCTGATGTTAAGCGGTAACCTCTGCCTTTAACAACACATAATCACATAGGTAACGTCCACCTAGGACGCACCCTATGTAGCATTGCACAGCGCCCGCCACCCTGAGACATAAAGATGAAAGCCTCATGTGCCTGTAATTCACCAGCACCTACCTTTCACACCGGAACACAGCAATGCGAGCACTGTTCATAGGCAGAGGTTACCGCTTAACATCAGGTGGGCCTCTTGTATGTTCCGTCATCCAAGTAGTATAAAAAAAAAAGAAAAAAAAAAAAGAAGAAGTACGTAATATCAATACTATGATTACCAATCCGTCTGCCGAGCGTGTTAATCTTGGTAATTCCCCTATTTCATTCTATGGGGAAGGCCTCGTTCAGCAGTGGACTACTAAAAGGCTGCTGATGATAATAATAAATAAAATAAATATAAATAAATAATGCTGGACAGTTCACACAACATTATCTAGCCTCAAGCTAAGTAGAGCTTAGTTTAAATTGTAATTATCAGCAATAGAGATTTTTTTTAATGGACTTAAGCGAGCGAAGCCGCTGGCGGATGCTAATAAATTATAACAGGTAATGTTTGTCTGTATGTACACTTAATTCCAGTAAAAATGGATGCATTTCGTCCAACGATTGTGTAGGATATTTATAGAGAAAGGCTTGTATAATCATCCGGGGATCTTGTGTTATTAACTCATTTAGATTCCCATCCACATAATACGAAAGCCAACCCTCGATTTAACACTGATAACTCGCTTTGCTCGGTCAATAACAGGACATCATTTGTGTTCGTATAACAAATAAAATTCCCACACTCCAAACCGCAATCAAACTTGAGAACTACTTCTAAAATCTGTTCCCAAAATGCAGGATGTCATTTGATAAAACATTATATTTCTGATAAGCCTTTAATTTTTTTCATGTTAAATTATAATTGTTCCCTTTTCTTGTTTATATTTTTACAATACCTAAGATACATAGTGTGAATTCTGTTGTGGGTCTAAGAATAAAACCCTCCGTCTCCTCGCGTGGATGCCGTAAAAACAAACTAAGGGACTTATATAATCCTCCGAGAGTAATACATTATATTTTTTTGCATTGCAAACAAACTTGTTGGTCTATCCTCCTTTGACGAATTCTGTGGCGCGGTGGCGGTGTATCTACATCTAGGAAGATGGACTAAAGGCATGGAACTAAGGCTAAAAACGAAACGTTAGCGATTATACCAGTCTCATTCTTTTATATGAATGTATTCATGTGTTGGAATGAGACAAGCATAAATCTATCTGTTCTTATTTGTGTTAATCGTACCAGGCCAAATGTCAAATTACTAGTACATTCATGGTAACAATCTAGGGAGATGTATATGCATGATACCAAAATTCAGGGTACGGAACGGAAAGACGACTGTCGTGTGACCATCGACGTAAATAAAATGAATGGACGGGCCTTAGGGAACGATAGTTTTGAAGCTTCTAAACAGACCTAGCTAGTATACTTCGCTTTAGTCAGTCTTTGTCACGGCAACGAGTGACAGCTATGCTGAAAAATACCAAAATTAGATACCTTGGTGATACAATGCCTTCCTGTGCTTTTCTGCAAGTGCAAACAACACAAGAAATACAAATAAAGCTTCAGGCATCGCATTTCATTCGTAAGTAAAGGTTTTGTAATATAATTTTCATCAATTGATAAAAAACTTATAAATTGTCGTGTAGTAGGAAAACTACATAAGTAACACATTTTGCGAAATAGACTTTATTGCATGGTTATGATGGCCCATACATGTCGATGGACACGTCTTGCTCTAGAGGACGAGCGACAAGGAGGACGCCCCAGGACATTATCTCAATGTTCCCCACTCTGAATGAAAGTTAACAGACACAAGTTTATACTCGTAGATAGTTTTAATTTTAGTCGACATACCTTTTTCTTTTTGATACTTAGAATTATTGTGTTCCACAAATTGATTTCATTTTGTTGATTTTATAAGCAATAGTCGTATGATAAGTTTGTTATGTCACTTACTTTGAATTTAAAAGTCTGCTAAAATAATGTAGCTGTTTCAGTATTTTTCTAATATTCAGTCTTGATAAAAAGAAATGATTATGAAGACGACCTCTGTGGCGCGGCGGGCGAACGTTCGCCTGCGACGCAGGAGGTTGCGGGTTCGATTCCCGCCTCGGAACAAATACTTGTGCGATCCGCAGATATTTGTTCAGGGTGTTCTGGGTATTTTCTATATATAATAAAAAATATCTATCTATGTTAATATTGTATTAAGTGTATCAGTTGTCTAGTACCCATAACACAAGCTCTGCTTAGCTTGGGGCTAGATAATGTTGTGTGAACTGTCCAGATATATTTATTTATTTATTTATTATTATAAGATGGTTTTATTTTAAAATGTATTTTAATATTATTTTTAATGTATACCCATGGATAGGATTGTCATATTCAAATAAGTAAATAATAGATCGTTTCATGATTTCACTATTATGGGAAAATTAAATAATGGCACTTATCATTAGCTTTTTGAACCTCAGTGGAGATCATTGACGAAGGAAAACTAAACAATTGTCATGCAAAAATAAATAACTGCATCAATTATTCAAAACTTTGGCGAGGGAAAAATACATAGTTGTTTTTTTTTATCTCTTAATCAAAAGAACTCAAATGTATTATCATTAAATTCAAAAATAATTCTGTTGTTGTTATTACTTATTTAGTTTTCCAACTACAGCGACGAAATATTTGACAAGACTTCACGCATGACGGATGGTCCGGTACAGACTGCAAAAAAATCTGATGCCTAAGGGGTATCGTATTGATTTAGAATTGTAATTTGCATTATTTACGTCAAAACATTGCTAAGCACGTCGCTTTAGGTAATTGCATATAATATGTAATGGCATGTTAATTAACCTTATAGCTTTCCAAAAGAAATCTAAGGTAAACAAAAATGGATAGAAGTCATAAGACGAGCAAGAACAAACGACTTTTGGAAGTGGAATACATTTTCCCGTATTTGCTCTGATAATTTTCTACACAATGAATTTAATACGCCAAAGAACGGTTAGTAGTAGTAGAGCTTTTTTGTGAAAGAGTTCGTCCGGGGAAGTACTACCACCATACCTGTTTCTGCCGCAAAGCAGTAGTGCTCGCATTGCTGTGTTCCGGTTTGAAGGGTAAGGGTGCCGATGAAATTACGGCCACATGGGACTTTTCATCTTTATGTTTCAGGGTGGCGGGCGCAGTGGAATGCCATATAGGGCGCGTCCTAGGTGGACGTGACCTGAGGTAATGCACTGTTCATAGGCAGAGGGTACCACTTAACATCAGGTGGGCCATCTTCTTGATCTGTCATTCCAAGTAGTATAAAAAAACTCATTGTGCAAAAGTCTTAAAACTGCACTCTGCAGTTTCTTAAATACTGGAATTTTTATACATTTATGTTTCCGTACGATTTTTATGATATTTTCTTAGTTTATTGAGTGATGAAAAATATATTTTTCACAAATTGATTGAGCTGAAGACCTTAGGTGGACTTGCTTTTCTTTTGATTTATATTGTGTATGTTTGAGAGCTGAAAAATAGATACGTAACTACATAAAACAGAAGGGAACCATTTATTTTTGTAAAAGCTTCATTCAATAATTGCATTTTTTCGGCGATTTTTTGTACTATAAACCTACTGAAATAACTTTAGAAAACACATTGCATCTGTTAAAGTATTAAGTATTAAAAAAAATACAGTTTTTAAGAAGTTCAATAATTTAATTTCACCTTGTTTATTTACAAGACCGCCAGGAGTGGCGCTATAGAGAAGAGGCCTTTACTCAGCAGTGGCTGGATAGATAGATAGATAGATAGTTTATTTGTTGACCGTACCCTAAATCCGAATTGTCTTATTTTTCACGGACGTTTTGTATGGGTAAGGCCAGTCCATTTATTTTACTTTGGTCGAAGCGTGTGACAATATATTTGTTTCTCTCTAACATAGGATAGCAAGCTATCTTCTAGGATAGGAGTAAGAAGGAACACTCTATGCTATTTTTAGCACTCACTCCATTACTATTATACCTCCATGATCTACATCCATTTTATTCTACAGATAAGTTGGTGGATCTATATTTCTATTTCTATGATAGAGCCATATACAGTAACTTACCATAGACCACACAAAAAGTTTGTTGTCGTTGCCACCGGAAGCCAGCGACTGTCCGTCTGGTGACCACTTCAGACCGCAGACTTCCTGTCTGTGGCCTTGGAGTACGCGATTTGATTGCACCGCTGAAATTAAAATACAAATGTTTTTATTCAGTAATAAAATATACTTAATTTTAAACTATAATAGTTGAAAACACCTTTTAAGTATAAAAGTATACTTGTGATAGGCGTTTTCGCTCTTCCGCATCTTTAAGTATACAGTTTTAGGCTTAACATTTAAAAACTAAAACATTTAGAAGAAAAAAAACTATTCCAAAGAAAAAAATATTTACGTTAATAGATCAACTGTATATCTATATATATAAAACAAAGTCGTGTTAGTTACACCACTTATAACTCAAGATCGGCTGGACCGATGTTAGTTACCTCTTTTTTTGTGGATTCTTCTCCGCTCCGAATAGCAGAATAAAATAGAGATAAATAGAGCGATGGTAGCCTAACGGTTCAATAGTGCAACTCAGAATCCAACGATACCGGGTTCGATCCTAGGCTCCGCACCAATGACTTTTCCGAGTTTTATTTTATTTTATTTTATTTATTTTGGTAAACCAACAGCGATTTATACAATATTACGTATGTTTAACATTAACAAAATTATGGCCAAAAAAGGTCTACACAGCTTAAAATTAACAAAAGATTCACCTCGGTACGATATATCAAACAAAACTTACTAGTTGCAACAAACAGATTGATCACGATGGTAAAAGTGTGCGGGTGCATGAGTATGTATGTGTATGTGTGTATGAATCTATGTGTATGTTCGTGGGTGTGTTGATGTATGTGTGGGTGTGGGTGCAGTGTGGAGTGTTACAAATGTAGTTGTGTGGATTTCCATCGCTCTGTGCTTCGGAGGGCACGTTAAGCTGTCGGTCCCGGCTGTTATTGATTAATAGCAGTCGATAAGCCATGTCAGAGGCCCTCGGGCAGCTTGACAAACTCTGACACCAGAGGCCAGCACCACCTCATACGAAACGACGACGACGACGAGTAATAAAATATCGGCGGGGGGGGGGGCTGTTTTTCACCGGGAGCTACCCGTGCAAAGCCGGGGCGAGTCGCAAGTACTTAATACAATACATTACATAGATAGATAGATATTTTTACTTGATATGTTTGTCATTTTTGTATTACCCCCTTTGGAACTGTCAACCCTTCGACCAATTTAGCCTCCAGGAAATCGTGACAGCACTGCCTACACACCTATTAAACTCTCATCTCTTAGGGCAGTAGAAATATACCCCTGAGACAGACAGACGGACGACGTAGGTTTAGTGATAATTGTCAGTAACAATCGCGTCTTGGAATAAAAAGTCGGTTTTTCTACTAACGAATAAAACACAATGATATTTAACGTAAATATTGCACACCATAAATATAGCAAAAAACGCCATAAATCACAATGAAAAACAAATACCTATCGCTACCGAAATTCCTGTTACCAACGCGTGTCCATAATCTAATAAAAAAAACGGTCAAGTGCGAGTCGGACTCACGCACGAAGGGTTCCGTACCATTATCTAAAAAAACACGTTTGTTGTATAGGATCCCCTTAAATATTTATTTTATTCTGTTTTTTAGTATTTGTTGTTATAGCGGCATCATACGTCATCTGTATAAATTTCAACTGTCTGACTATCACGGTTCATGAGATACAACTTGGTGACAGACGGACAGACAGACAGACGGACGGACAGCGGAGTCTTAGTAATAGGGTCCCGTTTTACCCTTTGGGTACGGAACCCTAACAATCTAGAATTTAGTAATAGGAATTGGTAGTAGGTATTGTTTTCGCTATTATCTTGTCTCAGACAGGTACCAGACGCATTCATGTTAGAAATTTCGACTAAATTAATAAATAAAATGAAAATATCTGCGATATAAATTTAATGTTTCCTATTATTGATTCTAAATGACACGCTCACGTATAGTTAACTAATTTTGTGACACTATGACGCTATATAAATAATATTATGGCCTTTCTGTGTCAATGAACTGCCCCTGGCGACAAGCCTACTAGAGGTCATTATTAATCACAGACCGGATTATACTCACAAAGCAAATCTGCAAAAAAAAAACCTGTATATACTTTTCACTAGAAACGGGATATTTACCATGATTCTTGAGTTTTATTTGTTCCCGATATTTCGGCACAGTTGCATGCGCCATGATCACGGGAGAACTGACTAAAGTCTAAAAATCTGCAAGCTTATTATGGAATGTGTTATTAATGGAAGAAAGCGTTAGCCGAGTCAGTTGTGGGAAGCAATGTCGGGGATAAGCTCACCAATTGTCACGTCTATATTCCACGATGGTGCAACCCACTATGGAAAGAGGCCCATTGAGGCTCTGCCTACCCCCCTTCGGGGAAAAAGGCGGATACTATTTTAGTAGTAGTAGAGCTTTTTAGTGAAAGAGTTCATCCGGGGAAGTAGTACCAACATACCTATTTCTACCGCAAAGCAGTAGGTAGTGCTCGCATTGCTGTGTTCCGGTTTTAAGGGTATGGTTGCTGATGAAATTACAGGAACATGAGACTTTTCATCTTCATGTCTCAGGATAGCGGGCGCAGTGCAATGCCACATAAGGTGCGTCCTAGGTGGATGTGACCTATGTAATACATTGTTAAAGGCAGAGGTTACCGCCATCAGGTGGGCCGTCATTCTATAGTCCCCTTTTGTGTCTTTCCTGAAAACTATAATCTGGGTCTCTTCAAGGCTAGAGTGAATAGGTGCCTTCTAGACCTTTGTGCTCCATCTTCGGCCACATCGTCACACACAAACAAAGGTCTATCATTGTAAAAAAAAAAAAAAACTTGCTATATATATATATATATATACGTGCATATTTTGAACTTGTTGCGTTTTTTTTAATCTTAGTGGTAATATACAGTGTGCAGTTCGTGTGGGCGGCTAGCGAACTGGAATATGTCATATTATTTATGTGAATATTCAAATCCAGATCTGTAGGTACATGTCCCGCTTGATTTATGGCTATGCATAGGTATATGTATTGGCACGGGTATTATATGGCTTAATCTTTATTGATATTGAGCTAATTATAATTATTTCGACATAAATATTGTGAATTTAAAGACGTCTAACTAAAAATAATCTTTCAAAAATAATCTTCTTTTTTTGTGTGCGATCGCGATGCATAATAACGCCATCACCTTATTAGAATATTTATTTTGCATGTTTGGACTTGTAGCGACAAGACTGAACTTGACCGTGAATCATTAGTGATTTGCATAGAGCAATACTGCAAGATTTTCAATCTACACTAATATTATAAAGAGGAAAGATTTGTACTTTTGTGTGTGTGTATGTTTATAATGAATAAACTAAAAAACTACTGTACAGATTTGAAAAATTCTTTCACCATTGGAAAGCTACATCCCCTGAGTGACATAGGCTACTAGGGGGGGGGGGGGGGGGGGGGTAGGAGGGGGGGGGGGCTGTTTTTCATCCTGAAACTACCCGTGCGAAGCCGGGACGAGCCGCTAGTATAATATAAGGATATTGACTACGTAGCAGCTGATTGCTCTTACTTGGAGGCTTTCTCCTCATAGAAGTGTCAATGTTATGTGCTGAAAAAAAAAAACAAGTCATTGTTCGACCTTTTATATGTGTAAAGTGAACATACAAAAATGCTCTACCTACCTGTTCATTAACCATGTGTTTTTTTTTTACATTGATAGACCTTTGTTTGACCACGATCTCACCTGTTGGTAAGTGACGATGTGGCTGACGATGGACCACAAAGGTCTAGATGGCACCTATTCACTCTAGCCTTGAGAGACCCAGATTATAGTAAAAAAACAAAGAAAATAACAAAGTGCAGCTGTTTTCGACTGAAAATTTGATTCAACTTCTAAACGGCTTAGAGTTTTGTACTTTTTCTTTCATCTAAATGTCGGGAAATACTTTATCTTCAAGTTGAACGTATTATTCTGTGATGCGACGGTTTTTCACGTGAAAAATAATAGTTTTTCGTGATTTTCTCTTACTTTTCAGTGCGCGAACGCTAATCTGTCACTTTCTTACCTGAACTTTAATTAGTTAGAAAGTGACGAAATTTGGCTGTTGTATGCGAGTAGTTCTTGTTTGGTCCATTGAGATCGATCCATTGTCCTGTTCGATCCATTATACCTAAAATTTTGTGTAGGTAGGTGGTACTTACGTGGTACCCTGATGTCTCGTTGGCGTATATGCCTGTCTCTGGAGCCCGAGCTTAGTACATCCCCATTCCACGCCAAAGCGCCAACGCGAGCTATATGCCCTTGAAGTTTCATCACCTGTGGAGAGATTTAAAATGTCGGCTCAAACAGTGTTTGACATATTGATGAAATTGGCTAATACTTAAATAGATACAAAATTTGTTAGGACACCAATGACTTAGCAAATGATCTATAGCTTATTGACTGACGTCATATCAAGATCCGCCTCTCTGAAGGAACGTCTCAACTGCCTGGGCCTATAAGAACATGGGGGGGGGGGGGGGAGGTTAGTATGAGCTCTTATATCCATTCAGTTCAAAAATTATTCACTACAAAATATCGGTTTTTCGTTGTCATTTTTCATCGTTGAATAACTTTAAGAAGTCTATAGACCCTCTGCGACTGTGTTTTTTTATATAGTTTCGGACATCACGGAACCGATATTTTTGCCGCTGCCTACCATTAAGAGCCCTATTGATATTTCTCTTGAATTTGCCCATATTGTAGCCCCGTGGGAAGACATCCAACGGGAGCTCATTCCACGCCTTGCAGGTGCGCGGGAGAAACGAGCGCGTGAAACGCACTGTGCGAGACCTCCACGCATCCAAAATGTGCGGGTGAGCTCGCTGACGATGGCGGGAACTCTGGTGAAAACTCGCTCTTATTGTCCCTACTGCTTGTATAAATATAGGTATCCATTCCGTGCCATTGGGGACTCAGCGTCGTTTTTATAAATTTATAGCTCAGCACAGCTATTATATTATATTATATTATTATATTATATTATATTTATTTATTTATTATTATTTATTCGCTGCACTTACAGGCCAACGATGTAAAGAAGACAGTTTCTAACCTCTTTATTGGAAGCCACGTCCCACACACTGATGTGGCCCTTCTGCGTGCCCACGGCGACGAGGTTACCACGCTCGCTCCACGCCACTGACGTCACGGCGTTGCCTTCGTTTGAAAGATCGCATAGCCGTGTAACCTGTTAATAAAAAAAAAGTTAATTTTGAAAAACTGCAAAAAGTTTGTTTGTAAAAGGTAGTAAGGAAATGCTTCTCGCCATTTTTGAAAAGAGACATCGTCTACTTTTATTTTATTTATTTTCCTAGTGTTTTTTTGAGTTATTTTGTGTTATTATGGTGGCATTTTAACCAATGTAGCTCGTTTAAAGAGCACAAGTGTAGTGAAATTAAATGGAAGTGAATTGCGTGACTTTTCTAATTGGTGGAAATTGTCTACCAAAGTTTTAGTAAAACGGCCGCCGTTTTACTCATGACTTGACTGTGACTTTGACGTCTTGGAAGGAGTGTAACGTTGCAAATTATATTGAAAATACACTAATGAAAATGAAAAACAATTTGCAAATGCACAGGCCGTGCGAAGCCACAATTAAAGAAAAAAAAATGCTTCTGATGAATAAAAAGCTGAAGATTTAGACCATGTGGGGATTTTTTTTGAGATATTACAGCAAAAGCATTTAGCAACATCTCAAGGTATGCTAGACGATCATGAGTTTATTCAGATAGAAGCTGTCCGTAGCTCCGTAGCACCAAGAACCCTGAGATAATACACTCAGCTGTACGGAATCTTGGCCAAGATATTATCTCGTCATAAAAAAAAAAAAAAAAAAAAAACTGGACTAGATTACACAACATTATCTAGCCCCTAGCTAAGCCAGAGCTTGTGTTACGGGTACTAGACAACTGATATACTTAATACAATATATTACATAGATAGATATGTTTTATTATACATAGAAAATACCCAGAACACCCTGAACAAATATCTGCAGAACGCACAAATATTTGTTCCGAGGCGGGAATCGAACCCGCAACCTCCTGCGTCGCAGGCGAACGTTCGCCCGCCGCACCACAGAGGTCGCCAAAGATATCAAGACACTCTGAACTACACTCGCTACTATTGAACCCAATTCTACTATTTTTTAAAGAAAAACTTTTTTTTTCCATTGTCATTAAAAATAGTAGTCTGAAAAATTATTGATTTTCCGATTGTTTCTAAATGGTCACAATTATAATTCAATTGAAAAACCATTGATATTAACAGAATACCAAAAGAGTCAAAAGTGACAAGTATGAGACAATTCATTAAAATTTTTAATACAATTGTTTTAGTAGAATTGGGCCCCAGGTAGTGGAAGTGGACACAGACTAGTGGTATGATTATGCTCACTGCCCTTCAAGCCGTGATGTCTCACCTGGCTAGTGCATGCGCTCCACAGGTACACACAGCTGCCCAGACCGACACTGAGCACGTTCTGCGCCGACCAGTCCACCAGGTTCAGATAGAAGTCGTCCTGCAACTCTGGAGCATCCAGCACCTTGAAGGGTATCCGTGAGATTTTCCGAGTGGCTTTGCGAGGTGATCGGAGGAGCTTCTCCGATTTGGCAGATATTGGGGAGAGGCTGAATGGTGATGGATCTATGTTTTCCTGTAACAAAAGAGGGAGGGTTTTAGCAAAAATAATTCTCAGAGATCTGATAGATATATAGATAGATACCACTTTATTGCACACCATATCAAAATTAACACATTAAAAAAAATAAGTATGGATGTACAACGGGCGGTCTTATCTCTGAGAGCGATCTCTTCTACACAACCTTGGGATGGACTGGAATTGACGAGAACGATAAAAGACGATGGTGTAGATAGCCTAAATAAATAAATAAAAGTATACGTATACATACAATATGACTTAAAATACTTAAATACAAAATATGACTACACAAAATATACCAAATAAATAAACAAAACATCTGGACATATTACTAGAATTAACAGCTTTGCGAGATACACAAAAAGTGATTGAGCAATAGCTTAAGGGGACACAGAGGGCATAGTAAACAGTGTATTAGTATACAGGGGAGCAAGTTCTAACTCGAGGCAATTAAAGAGCTAAGCTGTCAGATGATGTAGTGAGCGAAGTTTATTAGAAAATCCAATTTAAAAGGTTCTTGTTGCACAGCGACACACAAATCACAACATCCTGTTATGTGGGTGCAGCAATCTAGGAGAACCATGAACGCAAACCCACACACGAAATCAATAACAGGCAAACTGAAAACATAAATGATTCTATGTTTGAGTTCCCAAATATATAATTATCTAAGAAGATAACATTCTGGTCGCAGTATACTTCAAACCTCCGGCACGGAGGCTGCAATGCTCTAAGCTTCAAACTAATGAATAAATGCCAAAGTTCACACTCAAAAGTGAATGACCCATTACATACTGAGTACTTATAGTCACGTACAAAAAGAAACTTCAAACTTGAAGACCATAAATATATAAATTTGATGGCCTGAGAATATACATATACGCAAACTTGTGCATTTAAAGCTAGTAGCGACATTCAAATTGGTGGGAAACTAAACAGGAGCCTAGAATTTCTCGATCACATTAAGATAACCATAGATAAGGCAGTAAAAACACTGAAATGTGTTTATTCTCCGAGTAAGTAGTGGCAAAAAACTAAATTTGCATGTGTACATGAACAGACCGTGCAAATAAATGAGCACGGAGACACTGACGACGAAATTGTATATGAATTATGTTCTATTGTCATGTTAAAACGCTCACCAAATAAAGGGTTAAATGAACTGTATTCTGTATTTTTTTTATGTATTTGCTAAAACATATAACACAGATTTACATAATAATAAACATACTTTATTCAGACATAGTACACAACACACATAAGATGTTCTAAAGAAAATACCAGCTGAGATATCACAAAACTGTAAACTACGAGAACACGCGACTGACCATCGTAAAACAGGCCACTGGCTTAGCCAATAAATACACAAAAAACATTCAGAATCAATCAAAACTTTTTCAAAGCAACAATGTGATATCGATATGTAACATCTCCGGCATCAATGAGGAAGGTACTATGGGCCGTCTATCTTGACATATCCAATACCAAAGTTATTATTAAGTACAGAGCCGCAAGAAAAAAATAGATCATAGATAAAACCTCTATCACAACTTCCAAAGCAGCAACATTGCTAAAGTTAATTACTTACAAGACCATTATTAGTACAACTACGAGTGTAAAATAAGAGAAAAACATGACGAACAACCATCATATTTCTCGAGAAGACATAAGTGGTGTTAAAGTTACTAATGGATCTGACTGAACCCATTAACATTCACAATAGTAATAAAAATAATTTAAGCATTAAGCCGTTTATGAAGAAGATGAGGAAGCAAAAACTTTTGACAAATTGAATCTGTTAATTCATACACGCAAGTGGCGAAACCACAGACAAAACACTACATTCTGGTGATAACTAATCTTGAGAAAAAATAAAAACGCATTGAAAACAATCGACGTAGAGGCAAAAGCTCAACAAATCAAGCATGACGAAACTCGCAAAAAACCTACGGCGCAGGCGAAAAAACTATCTAGATTTTATTACACCATTAAAAATCTTGGAATTGTCTGGTCTAGAATTTAAAAATATTCAAATTAGTTGTATGGTGAACAATTTTGTAGTAACCAAAAGGATGGAAGAAACAATTAAAATGGTACCCATGGCAGGTTCATGAGAACTTAATGTCTTTAACCAGGAAACGATCCGCGAACCTCCTGAAGCGTAACAGAATTAGTCCTTGAAAGTTCGGCTACCCGAAATCTTTTGTGCGAAAGCAGCTAACAAACGCAATACACCGCGTGTACATTCGATAGCAGCTCGATTTGTCAGCGATTTTTTTACCCGCAGCTTTCAATTAATCATTAAAACAAATTCTATACAACACGTTTGATTAGCTTTATTGACAAGCAACATTGAGCCGAAATGTAATAATCATTCTTCTTTGAATTGTGTTTTTGGAATAACGTGCAATTAAGACTAAATGCGGTAGTGAAAAAGAGATCCGTATAATTATGCAGACAGTTATTACCAGAGCGGGCCTTCTCGTCAAAAGACCGTTTAAGAGATCAACAATTATTTAAAACATACAAGACCATGCGTTTACCGTGTTTATTGCCGTCAAAAATGACACAAAGTTGGGACTGTTTAATGTTCATTTCGGCACCGCAGTCTCAGTAAAATTCTAAGTAATTTACTGCAAAAAGTGCAGGTTTTTTTAGTGAACTCACGACAGTTTTGCGTCCATGAACCTGAGTTTATTGCTATCCAAAGTAATCTAGATGAATAACACCTTCATAAAGCGACTCGAGTGTCGTGAGAGACAACGTGGGAAGATACTACCTGATTCTAAGCTGCATAAAAGGATTATTACGACCACGTTTGGAAATGATGCAGCATAAAATTTGGAAGCGTGGGTGAAAAATATTAGTAGTTTTGGCGAGAACGGTCCTGTTTACAAGGTAAAGGGCAAAAGGAGTTTTCACATTGGTGTCGCGACCGGTCACTTTACTGTAATTCAAGTGGAACACAAATGTGCCGTGACGCCTACGTCAGTCAGTCCGAAATGTAAGGACATTTTGAACAATATACATGAATGTTTAAGTC
Organism: Operophtera brumata; assembly: GCA_932527175.1. NCBI lineage: Eukaryota > Metazoa > Arthropoda > Insecta > Lepidoptera > Geometridae > Operophtera > Operophtera brumata. The sequence goes on along the minus strand of OW052238.1, from coordinate 15,672,113 downwards.
AAGCCCAAGCCAAGCGCCCACAATAAATATCGCTGATAAAGGGAAGATTTACATGTAATACAAGACAAAGATATCTTGTACGACACCGTTGTTTGGTCCCGATTTTTTACAATCAATACATACACAACACATCGGCGCTGTTAAAGTTTTGTTGTTTCGCTCCTGATAAGTTATGAATGAAAGCTAAAACAAGATTGAAAGTGCATCAAGCATGCACGATGATTTATTTTCATTTTTACAACCGCCACTTATTGAGTTATGACTTAACACTGCCCCGCCCCCGAGTGATCGTCGACATAGTGGCTTCGATGGTCGAAAATGGATGTATATTTTTACATTCCGTAAGTCTAAAATCGCTTGCAGCTATTGCAACTCGTCCAAAAGATAAACAAACAGGTGTGCACGCTGAGATTTGGAAGGATAATGCGCGCGCGCATGCAAGTAGCAATGAAATGTGAGTGGCATAGAAAGATTTTGTATCATTACGGTTGTCTTTTTGTCTAGACTGCATGTTAGATCGTTTAGCTGATAGACGTTTCAAAAACCTCGCCAACGCAGTCTAGCTAACACGTTTACCAGATTGCAGTGTTGCGAATTCCATTATGAAGTTTCTGACACATATTCGTAACATGTCTGAAACCGGTAGTTTACATCTACGATGTCTCTTGTATGAGTAATCCTACTAATATTATAATTGCGTTTAGGTGTTAGTTTGTCATTACGGCTGATCCGATTTCGATGAATCTGGTACAGATATATATTAATGATCTGGGTATCTTTTATAACGGTACCACGCAACCGAAGCCACAGACGGATGCTGATCATTTCATAGGTATATCATATCTAGGCACTATGAAGGGTAACCAATTGGATTCATCACTCTTTGTAGTGAATATGATACGCATAATGAACATAATCACGTTACCTACGGTTACAAATAGTGCATGACCAAACATGCCGGATATCAAAAATTAGTTGCCTCTGGCATAGCGTAAGAAACAAACGCTCTAACAACTCTAGTTACACTAATGCCATTTTGATTACACAAAATTACATTTTTTACGAAATTAAACGGAAAATTGTTGGCAACTCTACCGGTCACGTGATAGATGAAATAATTTGGTCACGTCATATAGTAATATACAGAATTTATCTACAGCTTAAGTGCCGAAAAGTTTTTTATAATTCGCATGTAGAAAGATTAATAAAACTGGTAAATAATGGATTTTAACGAGCAGTGACTCACAATGACGATGCTGAACAGCAGCATAAGCAGGAAAGTATATAGTGACAAACAGATATAGCTTAGTTCACCGCAACATTTGCGTTAGTAGGAAGATAGATCGAACCAAATTGGCCGCTTCCGCGATGACAATTGCCTTACTTCAAATCGAAACAGACAAAAAGCTCCGCACATTGGAACGAACAATTGCCCACAATACAACTTCGATCTAGCTCTAGAGTACAAAAGGAGACCCCCTTTGTAATATACTAAATTCAATTGAAGCAACAAAAAGTTCTTGCAGTTCTCTGATTGAAAACAACATGAATCTAGCTAGAGGCTCAAAATCAGATTAGATAATAAACATGACAGCGGCACTAGGTAAGGTTGATGAAAAATATCAATCTTACCCAAACCACAATGATGTAAGATGAATGAGCAATCAGAACAGTTTGTTAACCCCAGACAGCAGACGCATAAAAAGCTAAAAATCCAGCAGGTAGTGACTAGATCTCAGATAGTGGATTGATTGGTACTATAAATGAACGACAAACTTGTGACCTGCCCGCGCATCCGTAATCGGGTCACGTACCAACGAATGAAATAAAATTAATTAACTGAAGATGTTCCCAGGCGTACCTTACCTATATGTTCCAAGAAAGTTCAACGTCATAGACTCTATTGACGTTCGCAGAAAACTAACAAGGAAGTACATTTAAAAAATTGCAAGGAGTCAGGTGCACGTGTTCATTGCTTTATGAAAATTCAGAGGTCGTTTACCGCCATTACGCAATCTGATGTTAAAACTTTTTAGGAATGCAACGCAGCGGAAAATTCATCAGAGCGCGACGTTTATTGCAACAGCCGCCTACACTTGGGTAGTAAATGCTTTCTTTACAGAAATCTAAATAACAATAACAATATTTGAATAATTTCAACCATGAATTAACAGGCATGCGACCTTTTAAACAACCAGAGATATATCCCAAGATAGAGGAGGGCAAACACAAACACACGGTCACCTCAATTGTTGAATAAATTGACTCAACAGTGTCATCGGTAAACCCTACCGGGCCTCGATAGCAAAAAGCCTTAGCAAACAAGTACTTATGCAAACAAACAGAAAAAATAAAGCCTTGCGAAATTCCATCGAAGCATCAGTAGGCTGTTGTTTCAGCAAACATACAAACCACGGCTGACCACTTCGAAGACACGACAGCCTTTCATACCCAGAAACACTCAAATCTTCCTTTGGAAACAATGAAATCACGTTACAATAACGTGAGATTAAATTTTTTGCAGTTATAAAACTTAATCCAGACTGGTATTAAATTATTATTTTCCGATTGCAATTTTAATCTATCATCTATAAGGATAGGTATGCCGTTTTTTCGTGGAGAGAATAACAATAGGGACAAACGAACACCATAGTCGAAATATCAAAGGCCAAACCTAGGTACAGACCGTGCATAATACACAATACCTAGCGAGCCACGCCAGCCAATAATGGAAATGTGGAATTCTATTGTGATGATGTTACAACGTGGTCGCGACTGTGATGTGTCAGTCAATAATGGTTTCGTATTCGGGAACTACGTCTTCAGCTTTGTCCCAAATTTAATTTCGGATGAGCGTTACAGACTGGAATGGCTCTCTGTCCAGTGTCCAGTGTCCCAAATCAGATAACGAACGGACATCTGAATAATGATTAGCTTACATGTTGTAGTTGTCAATCAATGCTTTCCTATCAGTCGGACACTAAAATTATCTAAATAGGCATGTAGGTGTTGCCGGATCAAAAAAGCGTTCAAGGTTATTGGACCAATGCGTAGAAAAAAAAATAATTTGGTATATAATTAACTAGAAATTCGTATAGAGATGTCTCTGAAGTTAAATGAGCTGAGCACCCACACAATGGTCAGGAAACGTGACTCTGCAGCAATGGGACAATCTAAGACATGATCTAGATTGTAAAGTACTACGGCAGCCGACAGGCGTGTGTCCAAAAACAACCACAAAGAAATCAGGCTGGTAGATACAATAGAAAAAAAAAAGTGCACCGATAGATCGTACCATTCGCCAAAAGTTACGAATCATCCCCTGGCAATGACCGAAGTCTAGACCGAGCCTTATCTCTATCCTCAGTTTTGTCTCTGCCAAAAAAACATAATAGCTATTTGATGAGCAAATGCGCCCCGATTCGAATTATTAGATGGAAACTTTTTATGGCCGATCATTTGAAACTATTACTTTGCAAAAGCTAGAAGCTCGAACCACTTATGTATTGAGCTTCGGAAATAATTACAGCCTTGCAGCATCAGTAATTTGGTTCTAGCTAATTGATTTAACATTCGTTTTTACGACTGACAGAGACGTCTGTTTTATTGGTCCTAGCACTCTTGGCATAATTACTTCATCTGATTATAAAATCTAATCCATTTTAAAAAAAATGGTGACTGGAGGCAATACAGACAGACAATGAATCCTTTCTCAAACCAAAAGGCAAAATCGATTAAGTCAAGCGTGAACCGAATGAAATGAGAAATAGAAACATTTCTACGTTTTTTATCGGTGCGTACCTAAAAAAGGAATTAGCATTAAAGAGCGATTTGGGCGCGCAACTACTTTTTGCATCGGTGCAAAAATACTGGATGGCTAGATAGAAATGTTTCATTCGTGCGTTGAAAATTTCAATCACGGCGTCTGAGCTCATGCTGGTGATGGAAAAAAAACCGGCCAAGTGCGAGTCGGACTCGCGCACGACGGGTTCCGTACCATTATCTATAAAACGGCAAAAAAACACGTTTGTGGTATGGGAGCCCCTTTAAATATTTATTTTATTCTGTTTTTTAGTATTTGTTGTTATAGCTGCAACAGGAATACATCATCTGTGAAAATTTCAACTATCACGGTTCATGAGATACAGCCTGGTGACAGACGGACGGACAGCGAAGTCTTAGTAATAGGGTCCCGATTTTGTCCTTTGGGTACGGAACCCTAAAAAAATCAGCAGCGGACCGATGAACCCGAAGATCGCACGCATCATTTGAATGCGCAAGCGCAAAATTTGTAAATTGCAAAGCCTCTAGACTTTTACCCGTTCTCTTGAAATGCAAAATTCTCAGGCTTGTTTCCACGTCGATGTGATTCGTTGCGCCTGCGCATCTATCCATAGTTTGGTACCTTGTACCTACATGTGTTTTTTTATTATTGCAATTTATCTAAGAGCAGGCGAAATAAAAAACATTTGTTTTTTTTTATTATTTCTTTGTTGTATTGCATTCAGTCAACTCAAGACGACTCGGCGGCGGCGGCGGCTACTAACTCCGAATTGTAATACCTCGTAGATCAGGATACCTTAAATTATATTGTATCGAGTTGGATTTTCTTGTGAATTTGTTGACAAAATAAATTATTCCAGTCAACATGTTGCCACTTTAAAGTCTTTAAAATTTTAGCAATTACCTACGCAAGATCTCGGAGCATTCTTCGCACTGAATGGATTGGATATATCCATCTTGATCTAGTAAATCGTTTTTGATTAGTTCAGGATCAGGTAAATTTTTATCTATATCGAATTCTCACCCTAGAGATTAATTAGAATGGAAACATGCACGCAATAAAATTTGCGACCGCGACGCTATTTAATTCTGATGGAAACAAAATCGAATGAATTCTCAAGGTACGAAATCTAAATGTTCTAATATTCCGTGTGTATCCGAAACTTAGATTTATATCAAGTCGCATCGGGAATGGAATCACTAACAATGCATTTTTTATTATAAAACAAAATTTGTATTCCGTTTGTAATGCAGAAGTAATCTAGTGGGTGGTGCCTAAGAATTTCATTAATAGTTAGTTTTTGGTTGCAAACAAGGTAGGTATAGTAAGTCCTATCACCTCTATGGCTAGGTTTTTATACATTTTTTATACACCTGTTGAAAGCGCGTGGTTCGGTTACTGAAGTGGCGTGCACGATACTTCCATCAAACCTACTGACAGGCGACTAATGCTTGTAAATAGTTGCTACGCAATAAAAAAAACGGCTAAGTGCGAGTCGGACTCGCACATTAAGGGTTCCGTACCATTATCTATAAAAACAGCAAAAAAAACGCGTTTGTTGTATGGGAGCCTCCTTAAATATTTATTTATTCCGTTTTTTAGTATTTGTAGTTATAGCAGCAACAGAAATACATCATCTGTGAAAATTTCAACTGTCTAACTATCACGGTTCATGAGATGCAGTCTGGTGACAGACGGACAGACGGAGAGCGGAGTCTTAGTAATAGGGTCCCGTTTTACCCTTTGGGTACGGAACCCTCAAAACGCCCAAGTGCTAGTTGGACTCGCACACGAAGGGTTCCGTACCATCGTACAAGATTTAACACATTACGGTTCAAAAGATACAGCTAGGCGTTATTAAGATCGAGCAAAAACTAAAGTTAGTTAAAAGTTTATTCTTTTAACTTTTTTGTTATTTTATTTAATTATTTTTGATACCTATAGTATTACTAAATTTTTGAAAATTTTATTTGTCTTCCTATTACGGTTCATGAGATAACAGCCCGCTGACAAACAGACGGACGGACAGCGGAGTCTTAGTAATAATAGGGTCCCGTTGGCACTCTATGGGTACGGAACCCAAAAAAGTATTAAGTATATTTCCTTATAATACCTTATTGATTGGTTGCTCTTACATCAGTGATTGATTTGAAGAAATTGTTTGGAAGAAACGTAAGCAAGCGAAGAGAGAAATCTAATAAGACCATGAATAGAGGTAGAATACTTTCACATCTACCAACTGTACTTTTAGCACTTTGTATAGTGTATAATCGGCATGCTTTGCAAGCTCAAATGGAAATGGGAGGGTCACGTCGCCAGATCACAAGATGGACGTTGGAGTGAGAGGATACTACATTGGTTCCCACGAGACGCCAGAAGGATGAGAGGTAGACCGAGGAGAAGGTGGTGCGACGACATCGTCGAGGTGGCGGTGAAGACCTGGAGTCGACTCGCACAAGATCGAGCACAATGGAACCGTATGGAGGAGGCCTACACCCAATTTTGGGTGCCAAAGTAAATTTACATAGATATAATAATATAATGTACATAGATTAAGTTTGGAAATAAAGGCTTTATTATTATTATTATTAAAGTGTATACGCAACGTTAATAAGCAGTAAGTACAAGAGAAGAAAACGCAGGTTTCGCAATATTAAAAATAGTATAATGCGAACTGCTAAGGAGTGGAATACACTACCGTCGTATGTCATTCCTGAAAACTATAATCTGGGTCTCTTCAAGGCTAGAGTGAATAGGTGCCTTCTAGACCTTTGTGCTCCATCTTCGGCCACATCGTCACTTACCAACAGGCGAGATCGTGGTAAAAAAAAAATAAAAAAAAATACTTTGAATAAGAAATTATTGTATGTATCAAGGAAAAAATCTGACAAGTCCGAGTGGGCATACTTCTACGGAAAGGTTTCCATACAATTAGGCTACTATAGTAACAACGAGACCAACTGATCGTATTGGTCGGTGAAATTAACCAACAAATTTTATACGTATTTTCTCTTCGGGAATATTTTGCATTTCCCGTGGGAATTTAAAGACAGGATTTAAGTTTAGGTTTTCCTGTAAACTATGAGTAAGCCTAAATAAACCACATACCGTATTTTTTTCTAAATGCTGGTTTCAATGGGAATGGTAAACTTCCGTATATTTTATTTAATATCTTTTAAAATAGGGGTGCATTTTAAAATTATAAAAAAAAACCTGAAAAGTTTTTTTTTTTTTTTACTACTTGTATTGAAGGATTTAGCATACGGCCCACCTGATTTTAAGTGGTACCCTCTGCCTATGAACAGTGCATTAACTCATAGGTCACGTCCACCTAGGATACACACACCCTATGTGGTATATCATTGCACCGCGCCTGCCAACCTGAGACATAAAAATCAAAAGTCTCATGTGCCTGTAATTTCACCGGCAACCATATACCCTTTAAACCGGAACACAGCAATGCGAGCACTAGGCACTGCTTTGAGGCAAAAATAGGTATGGTGGTAATACTTCCCCGGACGAACTCTTTCTTAAAAAAGCTCACATGTTATTTGATATCTCACGTGAGGCACATAACAAAAGTTTTTGTTGTTGTTTGTTTGTTTTAGTTTGTCCTCCAAAACACGACATGTCCCACGAAAGTGATCCTATAATGGTCCCGTTGGTACTTTTTGAGGTACGGAACCCTAATATTATATAAACGTAATTTAATGCTTTAAAAAAACTATATTAATAAAATATATACAAATAAAGACCAATATTTTGACACCTGACACCTATTTTCATTTTTCAATCCAAAATTATATACCTACTTAAACTTGATTGCAGTCGTAAAACTAAAATTGACGCGATATCTAAAATGCACAATCAAACCCGATATTCTAATACAGGACGTAAAACTCCAATAATTTATTATTTTCGGTCGTTGTCGCTGTGAGTGATGTCAGACACGAAGACGGACTAATACAAATGACTGGACAAAAATTGCAAGAAAAAACAATAGCATTGTAGCGTTATGAGGGACGGGAAAAAACGATGCACGTGAACAAATAGGTACATACATAGACACACGCCTTTTTCCCCGAAGGGGCGTAGGCAGAGCCTCAATGGGCCTCTTTTCACAGTGGGTTGCACCATCGACGTGACAAGTGGTGAGCTCATCGCCGCCATTGCTTCCCACGACTGACACGGCTAACGCTTTCTTCCAGTAATAACACATTCTATCATACATACATAGACACACGCCTTTTTCCCCGAAGGGCGGTAGGCAGAGCCTCAATGGGTCTCTTTTCACAGTGGGTTGCACCATCGACGTGACAAGTGGTGAGCTCATCGCCGCCATTGCTTCCCACGACTGACTCGGCTAACGCTTTCTTCCAGTAATAACACATTCTATCATACATACATAGACACACGCCTTTTTCCCCGAAGGGCGGTAGGCAGAGCCTCAATGGGCCTCTTTTCACACTGGGTTGCACCATCGACGTGACAAGAGGTGAGCTCATCGCCGCCATTGCTTCCCACGACTGACTCGGCTAACGCTTTCTTCCAGTAATAACACATTCTATCATACATACATAGACACACGCCTTTTTCCCCGAAGGGCGGTAGGCAGAGCCTCAATGGGTCTCTTTTCACAGTGGGTTGCACCATCGACGTGACAAGTGGTGAGCTCATCGCCACCATTGCTTCCCACGACTGACTCAGCTAACACTTTCTTCCAGTAATAACACATTCTATCATACATACATAGACACACGCCTTTTTCCCCGAAGGGGCGTAGGCAGAGCCTCAATGGGCCTCTTTTCACAGTGGGTTGCACCATCGACGTGACAAGTGGTGAGCTCATCGCCGCCATTGCTTCCCACGACTGACTCAGCTAACGCTTTCTTCCAGTAATAACACATTCTATCATACATACACAGACACACGCCATTTTCCCCGAAGGGCGGTAAGCAGAGCCTCAATGGGCCTCATTTCACAGTGGGTTGCACCATCGACGTGACAAGTGGTGAGCTCATCGCCGCCATTGCTTCCCACGACTGAATCGGTTAACGCTTTCTTCCAGTAATAACACATTCTATCATACATACATAGACACACGCCTTTTTCCCCGAAGGGCGGTAGGCAGAGCCTCAATGGGTCTCTTTTCACAGTGGGTTGCACCATCGACGTGACAAGTGGTGAGCTCATCGCCGCCATTGCTTCCCACGACTGACTCGGCTAACGCTTTCTTCCAGTAATAACACATTCTATCATACATACACAGACACACGCCTTTTTCCCCGAAGGGCGGTAGGCAGAGCCTCAATGGGCCTCATTTCACAGTGGGTTGCACCATCGTGGAATATAGACGTGACAAGTGGTGAGCTCATCGCCGCCATTGCTTCCCACGACTGACTCGGCTAACGCTTTCTTCCAGTAATAACACATTCTATCATACATACACAGACACACGCCTTTTTCCCCGAAGGGCGGTAGGCAGAGCCTCAATGGGCTTCATTTCACAGTGGGTTGCACCATCGTGGAATATAGACGTGACAAGTGGTGAGCTCATCGCCGCCATTGCTTCCCACGACTGACTCGGCTAACGCTTTCTTCCAGTAATAACACATTCTATCATACATACACAGACACACGCCTTTTTCCCCGAAGGGGGGTAGGCAGAGCCTCAATGGGCCTCATTTCACAGTGGGTTGCACCATCGTGGAATATAGACGTGACAAGTGGTGAGCTCATCGCCGCCATTGCTTCCCACGACTGACTCAGCTAACGCTTTCTTCCAGTAATAACACATTACATAATAAGCTAGCTGCCATGACAAATTTTATAACAACGAATATTATTGTTAAAATTCTTTTAAACACGATTTACATGTTTTTTTTTATACTACTTGGAATGACAGGTCAAGCAGATGGCCCACCTAATGTTAAGTGGTACCCTCTGCCTATGAACAGTGCATTACCTCATAGGTCACGCCCACCTAGAACGCACCCTGTGGCATTGCACTGCACCCGCCAACCTGAGACATAAAGATGAAAAGTCTCATGTGCCTGTAATATCACCGGCACCCAGCAAACCGGAACACAGCAATGCGAACACTACTGCTTTGCGGCAGAAATAGGTATGGTGGTAGTACTTCCCCGGACGAACTCTTTCACAAAAAAGCTCTACTACTAACAATCATGTGATAGAAAAACGGCAAAAACTGTTCAAAAACTGCGAGTTCTGTTTAATTAGCATGCTCGTTGTCGCTCACACGCTAAACGTTTCCAGCCACGATAATTGTCATAATTGACACACAAAAGAATCAGCCACCGAAATACTTGCTCACATTTTACCGAGCATTTCTATATTTTTTGCCGGGATTATCTATATTTTGACATCGGAACCGGCTAATCGCGAACCGGTCATGCATCAAGAGCAAAATTAATTTGGACGCTGGCCGTCTATAAAAGTGCGACGATTGAAAAAGTCGATTAGTTGCACTAAATGATGTCTAATGCCTATAAAATCGTCAGTTCGTCAAATCTGCGCATATTAATTAGATATATTTGCATAAATAAATCAAGATGGTGGATGCTAAAACAAGGAAATTAATGTTTTGAGTTCGGACGGTTCGGCTACTGGGTGGCGAGTGGTGTCGGTACAACTCGTTATATATGATGGATGCGGTACAGATATGGCGTGACATTAAACACGCGACTTTCGATCAACAATAGTACTCGTATTACAATAGCAGCGGTTTAACGTTTGTCAGCGTTTGTGACAATAAGTCGAGGCGATTTATCGCGAAAGGACTGACCACTGCACGTGTCAAGGTATTTTATTGGGGTTGCCAACAGTTCGGATAATTAACCTACGACGAAGTGTAAAAAAAAAACAAGTGTGATCGCAATAGTTTCACATAATTGTCAATGTGAAGTGTCACTTTTATGAAGTTACCTAAAAATTTAATTCGAGGAAGCGTGAAAAAAAAACAAGTTTGACCGCAATACATACATACATAGACCCACGCCTTTTTCCCCGAAAGGGTAGCCATAGCTTGGGGGTGCACCATCGTGGAAATTAGACGTGACAAGTGGTGAGCCCATCGCCGCCATTGCTTCCCACGACTGACTCTGCTAACGCTTTGTTCCAGTAATAAAACATTCTATAAATAAACTAGCAGCCAGGACAAATTTTATACCAAAGAATCTTAAAAACAAGTCCGGGTAATCCCTTAGTCGGCTCTTACGACATCCACGGGAGGAGATGGAGGGGTCTATTCTTAGGCCGGAAACACCACGGCAATAGTTACTAAATAGTAAACTACACTAGTACAATTAGTGACCGCAATAGTTTTACATAATTATGTCAATGTGCTGTGTCACTAATATAAAATTACCTAAAAGTTTAATGTTTTTCCAAAATTACCACACATGGAATTACTTTGAAATGTATACTTATAAGCTCACACATTTCTAGGTATTCCCGTAAAACAAATTTATTCCACGATTTACATATTACTACAAACATTATCATAAAATCAATACAAAGCACGGTCAGGCGACATGAAAAGTATTGATTCTAAAAACAGTATAAGTATACGACATTAGCCATTATGACCCCTATAAAAAAAACATGTTTCCGTCCAAAATATTTAAAAGTATACTTTATGCAGAAACTGTCACAACAGTGTCACATTAGACCGCCATTTTACTTGACATTATGACCAGAAATTGGCAAATTCAATTTGGGATCGGCTCGAATGCAGGTTAAATGACCGGGTCAGGACAATTACAGCGTCGTATAAAATTACAGACCCACGCTTTTAAATACACCATTAGGTGCAAATACATACGTAAGATAATTCCTTTTTAATTTGTATTGAGATTGGCCACCAGGCAGAAATATTCATACAAAAAAAAAGACACGCGCCGCTCGAATAAGCGTTTTTTATTGAATATCTCGTGAAATAAAGATAATTTTTAAAAAACCCCGTGTGTGATCCCTCCGTTTTATTGAATTGATCTTATTAATCCAATTTTTGACCATATAATCTACAAACAGGACCATATTGACAAACAATCGAATCTAGCCGAAAGTTAGAGGTAACTTCGTAATGTTTTTTTATCGAAATAATTTTGTTTTTAGTGTTTCTGTCTGGGTGATCCTGTAAGTATCCATGCATATTTTTTATTTGAATATTGTACTTGATTTAGTCAGTTAAAAATCTAATCTAAGAGTTGTAATTTTGATTTATACCCCCACCTTAAGAGTCGACATCAAGGGTAAAAGTTTTGCATAACTAAGTTGATTCATAAAACAAATCGTCATTTCGCGTTTCCAATCAAAGTAAAGACAGAAATACCAAATTCCAATGACCCGTAGCTAATAAATAAACCTGCCAATAAAAATTACCACATCGCGAATTAGCTTTTTATCACCGAGTAGCAAAAAAGTTGCACTCTGACAATACACCAAGCGCTTCTAAATAACTCATCAACTGTGCAAAAAGCGTTCCTCAAACACATCAAGTTGACGTGACCATAAATATATTCGTGACATCGAAGCTGGTCCCTGACATTCATAGGGATAGTCATTAAGATGGGGTATAACGCAAAATTACCAATCTTAGATTACATTTTTAACAGACTAAATCATTTACAATATTCAAATTAAAAATATGCATGGATACTACATTATAACACCGAGGGATCACCCAGACAGAAACACGATAGGACAAAATTTTCTCGATAAAAGTTACCTCTAACTTTTGGCTAGATTCGATTGTTTGTCAATATGGTACAGATTATTGGGTCAAAAATTGGATAAATAAAATCAATACAATAAAACGGTTCACCAACGGGGTTTATTAAAATTATCTATATTTCACGAGATATTCAATAAAAACAGCTTTTTAGAGCGGCGCGTGGCTTTTTTTATGTATGAAGATTTCTGCCTGGCGCGACCGTAGTCTTAAGAGGCAGACAAAAGCTAAATTCCGTCACAATAACTAAATAAATAAATAAACTCAGTAAAGTTCAGGTAAGTTAGAAAGTGACAGAACAGCGCTCGCGCTACGAAAAGTGAATGAAAATCACTATAAACAGTATTTAAAAAAATGCGTAATCGAAAATATAAATCGACCATTAAATAATATTATTTGTTATTGTAGAGGTAAGTTCAGGTTTTTTTTTATATTATTTTTTTTAGAAAATTTATCGTTATCGTGTTTTTGGCTCAATCATACCCTTGGAAATATGATGAATAATATTCTTTTTGTTGTCTTAAACTGTGTAGATTTTGCTAAAAATACGTTTAAAAAAGCCTATTTGAGTCTTGGCAGCCTCTTAATACCTGCATACAGACGTAAATCAAACGAAGCAAAAACCTCGCGAATTACCAATTACACTTTTATTCTTCGTCAAATCAGTTTTATTGGCGTCCAATAAACCTTTATATGCAATTAGATACAGGTAAATCCGTCGTATTTATTCATTTTACTGTCGCAGATAACAGATGCTAATTAGAAAAGCTTTTATTTACGAGTATCGTTTTATAATTTTTGTGTGTTTTATTAACCCCTGACGTTAAAACGACAGGGTGTTATAAGTTTGATGTGTGTGTGTGTGTATGTGTGTGTTTGTATGTGGCATCGTAGCTCCCGAACGGATGAACCAATTCTTTTTTTTATTGTTTTGTTTGAAAGGTGAATTTGTCGGGAGTGTTCTTAGCTATGTTTGATCAAAATCTGTTCAGTCGTTTCATTGCGTTGAGGGTTTTTTAATTTTTACAAAAATAATTACCTGTTTTACTGTCACAGATAACAGATGCTAATTAGAAAAGCTTTTATTTACGTGTATCGTTTTAGAATTTTTGTGTGCTTTATTAACCCCCGACGCAAAAACGACGGGTGTAAGTTTGACGTGTCTGTGTGTGTGTGTGTGTGTGTGTGTGTGTGTATGTGTGTCTGTGGCATCGTAGCTCCCGAACGGATGAACCGATTTCGTTTTTTTTGTTTGTTTGAAAGGTGAATTTGTCGGGAGTGTTCTTAGCTATGTTTGATCAAAATCGGTTCAGCCGTTTCATTGCGTTGAGGGTTTTTTTAATTTTTACAAAATTAATTACCTGTTTTACTGTCGCAGATAACAGATGCTAATTAGAAAAGCTTTTATTTACGTGTATCGTTTTATTAACCCCCGACGCAAAAACGACGGGGTGTTATAAGTTTGACGTGTCTCAGTGTGTGTGTGTGTGTGTGTCTGTGGCATCGTAGCTCCGGAACGGATGAACCGATTTCGATTTTTTTGTTTGTTTGAAAGCTGAATTTGTCGGGAGTTTTCTTAGCTACCTTTGATCAAAATCTGTTCAGCCGTTTCATTGCGTTGAGGGTTTTTTAATTTTTACAAAATTAATTACTTGTTTTACCGTCGCAGATAACAGATGCTAATTAGAAAAGCTTTTATTTACGTGTATCGTTTTATTAATTTTTGTGTGTTTTATTGCAACTGTAATACAAGGAGATGTTCTTTTATAATTGTTATTGGGGTTTAAGCATCATTTGCCAATAAAATAGCAATTATTTTAAGATGAGTGATAATACGATATTTTTTATTGGGTGCCCTGCAGTATTGACAAACAAAGACAGAATATATAAATAAAAAATATTATAAAGAGGAAAGATTTGTATTTTTGTGTGTATGTTTGTAATGAATAAACTCAAAAAAAGTGGCCAAGTGAGAGTCGGACTCGCCCATGAAGGGTTCCGTAGCAGCAAGTAACATAATATAAAAGTTCTTGGATTGATAACGATTTGACGTATTAAAAAAAAACTACTTACTAGAACTCGTTCAAATCAATTTTCGTTGGAAGTTTACATGGTAATGTACATCTTTTTTTTTTAGTTTTATCATTCCCTTATTTTAGAAGTTACGGTGGGGGGACACATATTTTACCACTTTGGAAGTGTCTCTCGCGAAAACTATTCAGTTGAAAGCTTTCAAATGATATTAGAAACCTCAATATCATTTTTGAACACCTATCAATAGATACACGTATGGGTTTGATGTTTTTTTTTTTGCGTTTCAGTTCTAAGTATGGGGAACCCCAAAAATTTACTGTTTTATTTCTATTTTTGTGTGAAAATCTTCATGCGGTTCACAGAATACATCTACTTACCAAGTTTCAACAGCCTAGCTCTTGTAGTTTCGGAAAAAAGTGACTGGGACATACACGGACAGACAGACAGACAGACAGACAGACATGACGAATCTATAAAACTACTGTACCGATTTCAAAAAATATTTCACCATTGGAAAGCTACATTCACCAGGGTGAATGTAGCTTTCCAATGGTGAAATATTTTTTTTAAAATGCATTGAAGCATGCGTTGGCCCTCCCTGGTAGCCTATGTCACTCAGGAGTGACATAGGCTACCAGGGAACCCCAGGGGGGGAACCGGGACGAGTCGCTAGTATTATATAATAATGGTAAATGCCAAGTAGCCTCTGGAAAATGCGTTGACGATTTGCGTCCGCCAAGTGCAAAACGTGCGGTTGTCTCATGTAACAGTAACACAACAGATTCCTCGTATCGTATCGCAGTTAGAATCTATTTGAAATTTGAATAAACATGACGGTACAACCGGAGAATACTGAACATCACCTTTAATTAACATTGGACATAATGAAGGTCACAAAGAAGGAAAAGGCAGAATAAACTTTTTTTTTTTTTTTTTTTTTTTTTTAACATTGATAGACCTTTGTTTGACCACGATCTCACCTGTTGGTAAGTGACGATGTGGCCGAAGATGAAGCACAAAGGTCTAGAAGGCACCTATTCACTCTTGACTTGAAGAGACCCAGATTATAGTTTTCAGGAAAGACAGACGACGGTAGTGTATTCCACTCCTTAGCAGTTCGCATTATAAAGGTAGAACTGAAACGTTTTGTGCGAATAGAAGGTATACCAATGAGGTAAGGATGGTACTGAGCCGTACGCCTGCTCGACCTATGATGAAAAGGAGATGCACGCAGATTTGAAAATACATTACAATTTCCAGTAAAGTACAATGTTTTACTTATATATTTAGACCGCCCCGAAGTTACATAAAGAAGATTTCAAAAATGGCCAAATTCAGGATGACCTTGATAATATGGGCCGTACTGTAACCTCCTTTTTCTGAAATTGGAGATCATTTGGCAAACAATATGTTGTCTGTTTATTTTTACAAAAGACTCCTGAATTCTCAGATATTTCTTTATACCTGTATCCAGCCTAAGAATAGACCCCTCCGTCTCCTCCCGTGGATGTCGTAAAAGCCAGCTTAGGGATTACCCGGACTTGTTTCCTGGCTGCTAGCTTATTATGGAATGTGTTATTAGTGGCAGAAAGCGTTAGCAGAGTCAGTCGTGGGAAGCAATGGCGGCGATGAGCTCACCACTTGTCACGTCTATATTCCACGATGGTGCAACCCACGGTGAAAAGAGGCCCATTGAGGCTCTGCCTACCCCTTTAGGGAAAAATGCGTGTGTCTATGTATGTATGTATGTTATTGATACCAAGTAAGCACCAAGTACGAAAGAAGAAATTCAACTCACCTCAGCTTTTCTCCGTTTAAAACTGAAGACCGGCAGACTGTTCTTCGCTGCCGACGCGGTTGGCGTAGCTCCCATCTTGTTGTCAGCGCAGGTGACGGACGGTCCTCTGACTTCCTCATTCTGAGCGCCGAGGAGCTCGTTCTGAAGGAGGCAGCTATACGCGTGCTGGTCCCGACCGCCACTAGCGTTGCCGTCTCCATTGTCGCCACGCGCTTTCTTGGCTGGCTGGTTCTCTGTGCCTCGGTTGATTGCTGAAAGCAAATACATTTTTTTTAAGAGATCAGCCCTGTCCAATATAAGAAGATATCAAGACAAGCTATATTCAAATAGTGGAACATAATAGATCATTCAAATACAGGTAGTCGGTGGATGGAGGCGGCTCGAGACCGTTCGTCGTGGCGTTCTATGGGAAGCCTATGTACAGTAGTGGGCTCCTATAGACTGTTGATGATGACGAATAATATACGAGAGCGAAGTGATAAGTCTGGTAAAAATCTATTTTGGAATAAATATATCGCAAATGCATGAAACCTAAATGAAATCTTTTAAAGGACTAAATAGTTTTTTTTTTACAGCCGTTTATGTGGTTGCTTTCGCTTGTGGCGCGAAATTAATTTTTTTTCGTGTTTTTTGCACATCACAGCTCATCAACACTTCTTATTCACCGTCAAATTAGTTTTCGCTATCTGAAGAAGTGTTGATGAGCTGTGTGATGAGCAAAAAACACGAAAATATTTGAACTTCGCGCCACAAGCGAAAGCAACCACATAAAAGGCTGTAAAAAAAAAACTATTTAGTCCTTTAAAAGATTTGTGGACCAACCAGCTTAAATACAGTGGGACACCACAGACACATAAAAATAATAATAACAATTTAAATAAAAACATTTTTGATCGCATTTTCGCAAAGATGGAGAAAACTGGAGAAAACATTTATTGTGATAACTAAACATTATTTTTAGCGCAAAACTAGTACGGAAACAAAACAGACAAGACAAATATTACGAGGACTCCGCTCCGTCGATTAAAATGATTCATAAAAGGTTTACGGATTTTCGGTGTGGTACAAGCACAAGTGATGCTAAACGCCCAGGAGCCCAGTTAAGGTCACTATTCCAGAGATGATCGCTAAAATCCAGGACACAGTGTTGAACGGGTGCAGCCGTATTGATCCCATGGATTCATCCCACGAATATTTATTTCCGGATTCATACCAAAATGTAGGCCGTATTCATCCCAAAAATAATAAAATTAAATTGTTGTCCGTATTAATCCCAAAATGTAGTCCGGGTAACGACCGAAGAGTAAAGTTGAGCGAGTTAGTCGAGATAGTAGGCATCTCAGACGAACGTGTGCGAAATATCTTACACCAACTTATATCTTTGGATATGAAGAAGCTCTCCGCGCGAAGGGTGGCTCGTTTTTTTTAAATACTACCTTGAATGGCGGATCAAGCAGATGGTCCACCTGATGGTAAGTGGTAACCTCTGCCTATGAACAGTGCATTAACCTCATAGGTCACGTCCACCTAGGACGCACCCTATGTGGCATTGCACTGCGTCCGCCACACTGAGACATAAAGATGAAAAGTCTCATGTGCCTGTAATTTCACCGGCACCCTTACCCTTCAAACCGGAACACAGCAATGCGAGCACTATACTGCTTTGCGGCAGAAATAGGTATGGTGGTAGTACTTCCGCGGACAAACTCTTTCACAAAAAAGCTCTACTACTACGACTACTACTACTCGTTTACTGACTCTTGATCACAAACGCATGCGTGTTACCACTTCGGTGGCAGGTTTGACGTTCCAAAGGGATAAAACGGAATTTTGCGTCGTTTTATAACGGAAGAACAAACATGGATCCACCACCAAACACCAGAAACCAAGCCACAATCAAAACAGTGGATTGCTACGGGCGAACCAGTTCCCAAGAAGGCCAAAGAAGTTTTATCGGTCAATAAAGTAATGGCTACCGTTTTTTGGGATGCACGTGGGTTAGTCCTTATTGACTACCTAGAGAAGGGTAAAACTATTAATATTATGCCAATTTATTGGACCAATTTAACAAAAATTTATTTGACAATCGACCGCATTTGGCAATTAAAAAATCCTCATCCACCAAGACAACGCACGAGGGCACACCTGCGCGATTGCCATGGCCAAATTTCATGAGTTGCGATATGAGTTGCTACCTCACCCTCCTTTTTCGTCAGATTTAGCCCCTTGCGACTATTTCCTGTTTCCGAATTTAAAAATGCCTCGGTGTGAAAAAATTTATCTCCAACGAGGAGATCATGCACGAAACCAACGCCTATATTTCGAAGGGTTGCGTGAGTCGTATTTTATGGAAAGGATCCAAAAGTTAGAGAAACGCTGGATGAACTGCATTGGGTTAGAAGGAAACTACGTTGAATAAATAATATTTTTAAAAAATTCAAAAAACACGCTTTTATAGCTAACCGAACTAAGAAATAGAAAATAATTTTCAATTTCAAAGAGTTTATATTACAGTAGAAGAAGATCGAACGATCAATCAGTTTTTATTTTTTTAAGATGCTTGGGGTGCTTGATAATGTAAATGTAACAATCATTCTGTTGGCAACTCTAACTCTAACTCTATCTCTCTCTCTCTCTATCTCTCTCTCTCTCTATCTCTCTCTCTCTCTCTCGCTCTCTCTATGCAAAGTTTCAAATTAATCAGACTTCTGGAAATTGGTGAAAATTATGCTCAAAGATTCAGTTACATACATACATACATACATACATACATAGATACAATCCAAGCTAATAAAAGCGTGTTAAAAATAAATCATAATAAATAAATAAAATTGACTCCTTGTTTAATTTTTACCAGACTTATCACTCCGCCCTCTTATATTAGGTTTTTCGTTAAGCAGTCCAAAAATAAATGCACTGACGGTTTAGATAACTCAGATTAACAATATGCAATGATGTAATGCCTAACGATGCCTGCTGACATCATTATATGTTTTGCCTACAGAATAGTTAAAACAATTAAAAATATTGTGGAAATTTATACCACGATATAAAAACTGCGACAATTGGCGACAGAGATCTACCTAACCAACACGAAAATGAAAATAAAATAATTATTTTCGAAAATAAACCGACTTAGAATTAGTGATCAGAACCGTGAGAGAATGAGCCTTAACACGGTCAGTCTACTATTATCCGTCGAGGAGTTCCGTTGTCCACTTTCCGTCTCTATCATCAGATCAGACCGCTGTCACCATCATATTGTATTGTCATCGGAACTTGACAGGTATGCCAAATTTTAGCTCAATTGGATATCGGAAAGTCAACCTTATCGCTACCCGTGAAATACTTATCATTGAGTAGTTTCAATGGCCATCTCTGGTCTTCTTCATCAGTTCCACTTCTCCAAATAGAACTTTCTGAATGCACAATGCTTGACTTGTTGCTGAAAATACCGAAACCGCTATAGGTATGTGTGCCTATAATATTTGAGGAGTTCCCTCAATTGATCCCATCATCAGAACCAGATTTTGATGAAAATGGGACCAATCTGGAAGCATATCTAGCCACCTAAAAATAAAAAAATCGGTTCATAAATGACGGAGATATGAGGTAATAAACAATTTAAAAAAAAACCTACACACGACTTGCGAACCTCCCTCTTTTTTTGAAGTCGGTTAAAAAATTGTAGGGAGCATGGAAGGATAAATCTGTTTTTATTCTGTAAAACGATTAGTTAGGTATATAAATATAAATTTTAGTTTTCTTTTTCCTGTAAATTATAGTGGATCCTGTAAAACGCCTCAATAAACTTTATTAAAAACTCTATTGGTAATATAACTTTTGAAACTATCATGGTTATGTACATAATTTTCACTAGAAACGGGATATTTACCATGTTTTTTTTTTTTTTTTTTTTTTTTATTATTCTATTGGTAATAATTCCCAGACATTATAATAATTTCATAAATGAAATACTAAATTGTTTTTTTTTCCAGTGACTAACTTCGAGGTATATACCAACTCCAATAAAAATAATAGCGCCAAGTGCGTGCCGGACCACGCGCATTGTAGGGTTCCGTAGTTGCCCTTCACAATATGCGGAGTTAGAAGGGGGCTTTCCCGTGTTACACAACTAAAAACATCTAAGAAATTTCCAATAGAATTTGTACGAATATCTTTCGTCTCAACGGCAATGGGACGGGCCTCTGTGCGAGCTGACGCGGAATTGTCTGTTACAAACGTGCTCAAGCTCCACAGATCGTGCTCGTCTACTGGCCGTTTCCAAATGGGAGTCAGGGTTTTGGTTGCAAGCACTTCCATCACAAAATACTGGTACTTTAATGGATCCAGTTTCTTTCCGTATTGCAACTTCTTTGCGGTTGGGTGCAGGGTGCTGTGCCCCTCATCACTGCCAGTGCGGTACTGCTGTTGATCAGCTTGGTCACCACGGATTATCGTGCACCAGGGCTGCCGGTAGGATTTCCCGCCACGCTAGCCTTAATGATATCATTCGCCGGGCCCTTACCAGCGTTAACATTCCAGCCATTCTAGAACCGAATGGTCTGTTTCGTGACGGTGGTAAGCGGCCTGACGGCATGACTCTTGTTCCGTGGGAGAATGGTAGGCCTTTGGTGTGGGACGCTACATGCGTTGATACCTTTGCGCCATCTCATCTGTCCGGGACATCAGTTAGGGCCGGTGCGGCGGCAGATTCCGCTGAGGACCTCAAAAGACGCAAATATGCAAGTCTCGACAGAGCTTACTTATTTGAACCTTTCGGGGTCGAGACTCTGGGTCCGTGGGGTTCCGGGGCCCTTCGCGTTTTCAAAATTCTTTCAGGGCATCTGGTCGAAGCGACGCGTGACCCGAGAGCTGGCTCTTATCTGGCTCAACGCATTAGTATTGCCATTCAGCGTGGCAATGCAGCCAGCATCTTAGGAACGCTTCCGTCTGGTAGTGATTTGGATCAGTTGAGCTACCTTTAGATCGCTTGTAGCGGTCTTCAGGTAGCACAACTGTTTCATATGTATTTTTTACATACCTTGTATTATTCTTTATGTAAATAAATGTATATTTGTACGAAATGTTTCCTTTTAAAAGTTTTTGGGCAAATCTTGAAACTGAATTTTGAACCAGTTAACCTCGACCGATTGAGCTGAAGTTTTGCATACCTGTCAAGATCCGTTGACAATACAATATTATGTTGAAATCGAGCTGATCTGATGATGGTGACGCATGGTGCACAACGGAACTCCTCGATAGATAATAGTAGACTGGCTGTGTTGGGGCTCATTTTGATCAGCACACGGTTACGATCACTAATTTTATAAAAAACTTAAGATTAATTAATGTATTTTTCCTAAAAAAACTTATTACTTCTTAGTACATTTTATAAGTTGTTCGCCTATTATTCGTTAAATTGTAAAGCCTACTTAGCTGTGATAGTTTTCCTTTTAATTTCGTGATATATAACACTGCCGTGTTTTTTTTTCACATATCCAACAAGTAATTTATTTTGTAAAAATTAAAAAAACCCTCAACGTAATGAAACGGCTGAACCGATTTTGATCAAACATAGCTAAGAACACTCCCGTCTAATTAACCTTTCAAACAAAAAAAACAAAATCAGAATCGGTTCATCCGTTCGGGAGCTACGACGCCACAGAGACAGACACACACACAGACACGTCAAACTTATAACACCCCGTTGTTTTTGCGTTGGGGGTTAAAAAAACCGTTTAAGTGGCAGGGGTGTATAAAAAAATTAGCAATATAGCTTAATATTACGCAAACGGATCCCTAAGTCGAAGAATGGTTTTAAAACATCCGAAATATTTTTGAACGACCTATCCAACGACACCCCACACCATGGGATAGACGAGAAAAACATCCTAACTTTACTTGTAAAAAATAAATAATGCTGGACAGTTCACACAACATTACCCCAAGCTGCAGAGCTTGTGTTATGGGTTCTAGATAACTGATATACTTAATACAATACATTACATAGATATATATTTTTTATTAAACATAGAAAATACTCAGAATAAATAAATACCTGCACATCGTACAAATATTTGTTGTTGTGAGGTTCAAACTGTTACAATTTTAATAATTTTGGCAAACGAGTTACATACAACTGTAATAGAAGTACAAAGTTAATAGAAGTACCTACCTACCTAGATATATTTAAATATTAATAATAATAATATATTCAATTCAAATTAAATTATAATGAGTTACTGAGAAACACACGCTGCAGACAAGACAGACAAACGGACGGAAAGACGGATGGACAGACAGACAGACATACCTCTCATCAAGTCCCACCATATTACGTTTTAACATTGAAAAGTTTAAAAAATCAAGTACAACCAAAACCGTAGAGATTTTAGTACGATAATCTACGATAATAAAAAGTGAGGTAGGCATTGCTACCCAATCAGACAAAAACACGAAATAAATAAATTTATTTTCATGTCAAAAGTCCTGTCAAAAACAGCACGTGTCAAACCATATGGCAGAAAGAAACAAGGCGCGTGCCATGACTCAGGCACAAAAAAATATAGAAAGATGGCGTGCCTCTTAGATTAATGTTACTTCAACTTGTTGGCATTAATAGTATACAAATAGTTTCTACTTTATTATTTCATATCCTTTTACAATCCTTAATATTAGCGAAACTGGTAGGTAAAACATTTTATTCTGATCATTATTTTTATTGCCTCAATTTATTTTATTTATTCAAAGCTATGACTAATTGCCCAATTTTCGTCGAATTTCTCAATATTGTCGTGATAATACTGTTATTCTTTATGACGTTACAATAGCAGGTAATTTTAGTATCGTAATGTATTATTGAACGCTCAAAATAGAAATAATAATTACTGAACGAGTCAAGTTCAATAACCATTGACAACAAACACTCACTTAGATAATGACCACAGATAAGGTACAGAATAAAAACAATCTAATAAAATGAATGTCCTATGAGATGTAGGTATAGCTTCCTACATCTAGCGTATAATGACCCTGAATTAGTTAATGATATCTTTCGTCGCATAAAAACGCGGTGGCATATGTGACAGTGACGCTTCTGCATCAACCTGGGAGATATTGCCAAAAATATCCAAGAATTCTCTTAACAACCCCGCCAAGAGCTCTAAAGGTATTCATGATTCATAGTGACGATATGCATTTGGAAATGATTCACCATGTATATAAAAGAACTTTACAATGCAATCTAACCACAGTCACGTTGCAGAATTGTGTATGAGCAATAACTAATTATTGATTTTACATAGATAGATAACGATTCTTCAACAGGTAACCTTCATTGTTAATGAAACGCGAGAACCCGTATAAACATTTGACAAATCAGTATGTTGAGTAGATAACAAGAACACCAAAAAGAATTTAGATGTGCACAAAACAATGGTGGATGCATAAATTGATCATAATGGTTTCCTGTTCGATCAATGCACTTATTCAATAGGTCTTGACAACATGTCATTGAAGCCCAATGTGTTGAAGAATTTACGATTACTGCACGAACTAAAGTGATAATTTGTCTTCCATTGAAATTAAATTTAGTAACCCTCCTCGCGTACATAAGTCCTAACTTTGTCTTGGTTATTTCACCAGCTGATTCAGGTCATTGTACCTCCAAAACGGACGGATATCCGAAGTACGTTACACAAATTGCATTACGATTCAGACAGTATCACACAATTAACAAACGGGGTTCAACCACTCACCTTCCTTCCTGAGGATCGCTGTAAAAGGCGAGTGGGTTCTACTCGCCACTATATTTGGTCAGGTACGTGACAAAGCATCGACATAATTAATTCAGGCTGTCGCCAAATTTGTCGGCATCCAGGCGGACGCGAAACCACGCTGAATAACAACGGTGTAGAGTTTATTTTCCCGTAATGGAAAGACAACTAATTGTCTAAGCCTAACCGTCTTTTGCAAGGCCTCCTCCTACATGATATCAGCCCACATCCAATTCTGGACGCAGAGAATAGAAACAAATTGGACCAAATTTCTGTAATAGTCGATCCTTTGAATAGGCTATGTAATGTCTATAGAGAAATATCCTATGAATGATCATACAATGCTATTGTAGACCGTCCAATAGGTTGAGTTGAGTCAACAGAGCTTCTTTTTAATAAAACTATGACTGTGCACCACGTACTTTACTATCTCCTACAGACATTTAATTTTTTATAAAATTATACCAAGCCACGGTAATTTCAAATCTATGAGTAGTGCTTATATTTGAACTAAATGGATAATAAACGATAAGACTGTAGCGGAAAGGTAAAAAATGAGAGATAGCAGTTAAGCAAAAACGATAAAAAAAACTAAGAATCGCTCAACAAGTGAAGTGACGTGCAAGAAAATGGTTAAAGATAAGCCGGAGTTCCAAATCAAAGTACCCAACGATAGTAGCTACTACCAATAGAAATTCACTGAAAGTGTGTCACGCAACATGTTATCTGTGAAGTGAAGTGAATTCTGGCAAGCAGGTGAACAAAAATACATTCCTGTTGAACAATTTTTTCAAAGTATTATCTTGTTTTGGCTCATAGGGAAAAACAAACGAGAAACGATTTGGTGCACGTAGGTGATCAGCGAAGGGATAAAAGGGAGGAACTTAACTGCATCGCCATTTAAGGCGCTATAGGTTCAACGAACATTTTTGTATGAGGCGAAGAAGGCGAGCGCACGCTCTGATACCGTGTTTTTATGTATAAAAAAATTATATAAAAATGTCGTTCAAAGTTTTGTTTAATTTTGTTGATGAATTCACTAACTCAAATAATAACTAACATGTAACCAAATGTTTCAAAAATTAAAACGTGAGAGAAGTGAGTGAAAAATAGCATTTAAATTTTAAAAAGGAGGTATCTTTGTTATATTTTGTTATCGAGTGAAGTAATTCAAATATTGTATTGAATTATTGATTTCACTAGATAAAAAGCTCAAGAATATCATATATTTTTTTCTTCATAGAAAACTATGAAAATTATTATCAAAAAATTTAAAATTCTAGAGACATTTGAGAACCTATCGCGCCTTAAAGGCCGATTTTGATAATATTTCGCAAAAGCATTCGTTACTCCATTCTGTACAAGAATTTCTAATATGTGCACAATCGGTAAAGAGGTGGTGAAGATATACAGAATTACCTTTTTTTAGGGCCACTTAGGCGAAGTCTATAACCGTGAGAGTAAAGTTGTCGTAACTTGATGTTAGGAGTTACTTACGGGTAAGATTTTGAATAACATAAGTTCTGAATTTAAAAACATGTTATTGAAAAAAAACCGTTTTGGTTTGTTGTTTTATCACTATTTATTTATTTTGTTATTTATTTATTTATTTGGGAGTATAAAACATATTAACAAAAACAATGGGAAACTATGATGTCTGCAGAAGTATAAAAACTATGTCGCAGAAACCATCGCCCTCCTCCTAATTATTCTGAATCGATATTATTCATAGTTTTATACAAATTTCTGCTCACGAGGTCTACTGTTCGCAGAACTACTAGTACATAGTATCTAGTGTTATACACAGCGCCATACACGTTGAAAGTTGGGAACAAATAAAGCATCGTTTCACCTAACCGATACATCAGATCAGTGCTGCAGTCGAATCAATTCGCAAGCAAAATTGTTTTCAGACATATTTTTTTTCTTCAACTGCACTAATACATGTGTTCTCAGTATTAATGTAGAACAGTTTTTCAATAGAACAAAACGAAATTTACTTCAGGAAGTGTACAAGTTAAATCAGACCAGACAGTGCTGTGCCGTAACCAACCAAAACTAATCGCAACAAGTGGCAGGTGCAGCAATAAACTCGATAGCATGGCCTAGATATCACGATACGGTGCCTACTACGGCTATTAAACCAATAATAGCACAAGCCCAAACACGTATCCAATAATAGTAACTACATACGACTAAAACATGGAAAGGAAAATGGTAAAGAGCGAAGTTCTCACTATTTGCAAATACGTCATTAGGTTTTATAACATTACGTAAGACGTTCCTAAGAATAGTTCCTTAAAGATAATACATACAAGTTTTACAACTTGTGAATCCTCTCCAGGCAATCTTATCCTATTAAAGTGGGGTTTTATGCAAATGCAATTTGCAATGATAGCGCTGCCGACGGGATTGGACGAGAATGTTCCGGAGTCGATACCCTATGTAAAAGCTAGGTAGATGCTAGTGGCAGGTCAATAACGGTATTAAAGGCAGCGAGCGCATCGCAAGCAGCTCTATTGCATCTTGCGTCTGTGTGCATTCGCTAGTACTCTAGAACGGGTTCTTTAACCTTAGAAACTTTATCTCATAGGGCCAGAGTGGTCCAAACAAAGAAATCGACTATTGAGAATTTATCAAGAACAGTACACTTATTCTGTGGTAGTAGTGCTTTCATAATGCATCGGTTATCGTGGTCTTTAAACCTTATCGGGTGACCGGGCCATTGTTTAATCTATGTTATGGCAAGCATGTACCGTATACGGTGCTTTTAAACAATATTCTTTGACTTTCTGACTCACAAAGCTAACAGTAAACTTTTGTCCAAAATTTACCTTGAGACACAAAAGTCATCAATATAATGTGTTCGACATTCATCTTTTTTCACGGTTAAGAGTGTACCCTCTAGGGCGCTTGTGAGCCCTCTGCACACAAACGAAGTTTGCTTCTATTTCGAATATATATTATATGATGATCAAATTCCATACAATTTTGTATGCATGACCAATACACTAATGTGTGAAAGACGAAATGGGTAGGAAAGGTGTGAGCGCTGATATGACGGGAGATACCTACCTCCTATCTCCCGTCATATCAGCACCCACACCTTTCCTGACCAAAGAATGAAGAATGAGAGTTTTTTAATGAAGCCTGATGTAGTGAGAGGTTTTGAGTGATGATGAGTTTTTTAGAATGGAAGAAAATAACATGATGTGCTGACCCCACTTACGACGGATAAGGGCAGGGAGATAGATGATGATGATGATGATCAATACACTAATATCTTGACCCGTGATTTGACAGTTTCCTATAAAGTTATGTATTCCCATGACTTAAAGATATGTATGGAAAGCTTATAACTCATGCCAGTTTAATTCTATACAATTTAATGGGAAACTCAAACTGACAAACCACAGGTACAGGTGTTGGAAGAATTTCAGGATTTTTACGAAGCATTTCATGAATGAAAATCTTCGAAATTTGCAAAATCGTAGATCTAAAGTTTTTCGCCATGATGTGTAGATTACACCCTCCCATGGCTTAAAGAGATATTATGATACATCCTGTATAGTAGATTGTGGCATTAAGTTTTTTAATTTATAAGCAAAATAGGAACAAACCATAGTACATAATACCTCAATGGATCACAAGTAATTAAATTTATAAAAATAAAAAAAAAACAACCCTATAAAATCGCTGAACCGATTTTGATCAAACACTACCGACAAATTCACCTTTCAAACAAAAAAAGAAATCGAAATCGGTTCATCCGATCGGGAGCTACAATGCCACAGACATACAGACAGACACACACACACACACACACACACACACACACACACAAACACACACACACACACACAGACACGTCAAACTTATAACACCCCGACGTTTTTGCGTCGGGGGTTAAAAACTACGTTTTATATGGAGCGAGCTTGCGCGGCCGCCGCGCGCCGGCGCGGCATACTTTTCCCTTAATTACAAGCAGATTACTTGCAAAATCTCTGCAGCATAAACGAATTCAATTTAAATTTGAATTAATTTGAATCTGTTGTCAAGCAAGGATAGTCATACCAGTAAGTAATAATTTGAATGGCCAATTATAAAATTCTACCTATTTTCTTCAGGAGAGCCCGTATTTCAATTTCAAAATCCATAAACCTTTCTATAGATAATTGTGTTTTCACATAACATAGGTGATTTCTAAGTTACACGCCCATAAATATCCATGCCCTGCGTCATGCATGTAGAAACAACACCTTATCGCATGTACATATTGTACATACCTAGGTTGCAGAGCAAACATTTTCTTCGCTAAAGTCGGTGGGGACTTTGAAATTCATTTGAAATTCAAAGCAGAACTTGCATATATATTGAGCACTGTGATCTCATAAACGGCGGAGAAGTTAAAATTTTACCATGACCGCGAGCTGCTGGTAATAAATTCTGAATAGTTTTGTGAGAATAATTGAACAGTAGCGCGTCGCTGACGCACCGTGGAAAACGGAAAATTTGAGGTGGACCTAATGCAGTGCGTTGAACCACGCAGAGCCGCACGCAATTGTCTGGCTTAATGACTCAGATATATACGCCCACGTGGATTGCTGTATTTGCATATTCTATTACAAAAACAGAAATAGCATTGTAGCCTGCACACAATATGTAATCAATAAGCCAAATTAAATCGCTAATTTAGAACTATAGACCACAATTCGTGAACACAAGGCAAATAATAACGATTTAATACAAATGAATTCACCGCCATGGCATTAGATATTCAGTAAAATGAATATTCGTGAGTGCATTGAACCAAAAACGTGGCTCATTACTTAACTAACACATAGCGGTCGTGAGCGGATCTCAGCTTTTTGCATGCAAGAGCCTTTTTTTTTGTAAAAAATTTACCTAATATTAATAGAATGTGTTGACGTTTTTGCTCAGCACCGACAGCGATTATAATCAACTTGAAAAATCAATATTCGACAAAAAATCAACACCGCGCCACACAATTGGCAAACATAACATTCTCGAGCATCTAGGTATAATCTAGACATGATGATGCTCGAACAAGTCAAGTATCCGCTGAGGATGATGTCAGAGAGAATACCATGGACGTCTATTGATTACCCAATATTATTTGGCATCGGCCTAAATTCAACACTTGACAACTGATTAATGCCTACTCTCAGGTGTCAAGAATGGAGACAAAGCACAAAAAACTGTAGCAATTACATCGAGAGAAACTACAATACACGTTGACGTTGGGACATTAATCATGCGAGATTTTCGTAATGCCATACGACATCATGCGAATATATCGTCAACTACTATCACGATCAAATTACATTCGAGAGCTGAATGCCTGTACAACGATTCATGATCGATTTCGGAAACAAAAAATAATCTGCCGCTGACAATATTTGTGAAGACAATCATTTATTATCCGTGCCATTGAAAACTACAGCCGGTTATCCACTCATCACACTTTAAATGTGTCTGACTTATGAGCTTCTGTTCGATACACTTTTTGTTGGCTACCTAGCTGCTTCGATGGTAGTCGAACTACTGCCCGCAGGCACCTCAATGAGGCCAGCACTATTGGCTTAAGCGAACAAACAGAGTAACTTAGGCAGTGTTTATTTTTCTAATTGCACAGGTGTAGGAGCGCGGAATTTGAACTGTCGCCAAGACGTGGCCAGTTGAACAAGCCTTCATTAGTGAACCGCTAAGTAAACCAAGAGTGTTTCTTGTTAGCATAAGACTGCAGTTTATTATTATTATACGCTCGCCTCCCTGTAGTACTGAATATAGAGACGGCGATCACTACGGTACAGAGAGCTCCGACGCTTTTCTAAGCCCGGGCGTTCAACCTACTTTGAAACTGCATTCACCTAAGCAACCTTATGAACACGGAGAGGGTTTGTACAGTTATCCGCCTTGCAAGTACCAGTTGCACAATAGACGCTCAGTGCAAAACTCGTAGGATGTTGGCAGACTTGTAGTTTTTTCATCAAAAATCCTAATAACCGGTTGCAATTTCCTATTTCCTTTGGACGCTATTAAAACTTAACTAGAAACTCAATAAAGAAACCATTGACAGTAAATTCAGCGCTCCAATCGCAATAACTATTATAAACTATTGAATCATCGTCTAAAAACTTGCATCGGATTCAAGCAGGGATACGCAAAGACAAGTCAATAAATTATCTCCAAAAAACATGGCTAAATCCTACCATCGGTGACGTGAATGATGAATGTTAGACAATGTATATCCGTCGTATTAGTGGTTTCGTAGACAGCTGATCTTCGGGGTGGACAGACTTTAAAAGCCAGTCAAACAACTAACAAGTCTCGACTTGTCAAGATGCAGAAAAAATCATATTCAAATTGCCGTAAGGTCGTAGACATATATAGTGATCAAAACATAATTTCGATACCTACACATCATTATTAATTGCTGATGATGGCAGCAGACCAATAATTTCGGCAATAAAAGTGAAGTTTAGCATAATGTTGGTGCAGAAAATAAATTATTCTACGATCTGAAATCTTTAAGCAATATCAATTTCATAAGATTTACAAGCTGATTGATGCAGGATCTAAACGTGACGACGACAATCAATTTATTGATCCCGAAAAGGAATAAAACCTTGCCGAAGTAAATATAAAAACAGATGTAAGGGTCTGTAACAAATGTCGTTCTTTTACGTGATTCCAACTTAAAATACTGGACATTTTGGCAACATTGTTTGAATTGAAAATGTTTGTACTTTAGGTCACAAAAGGAAAAAGTAACAGGGGTTGACTCAGATAGTAGGTACAATGAACTTCCGAGAACTAATACTTGTAATTCTGAAAGTCCAAGTATAGCACAGGCTGAATCACGATCAGCTGGTCTTACTACTTTGTTTAATACCTGCAGGAGAATACTTACAAATGGACCCGGAGCTTGGACAACTAAACCATTCTAAAAAGTTATAATAGCTCTTTTGCATAACTAAATATAGGTACCTATTTAATAAATTCTATACATTAATTATACCAAAACAAACATTACATTAGATAATAGCCGAATATGATATCATCGTCGCAGCTGATCGGTGATGGGTTGAAGGCTGGTCATTGCTCAAATATGATGTAGGTGTGCAAAATCCTGAATGTCATAATAATACCTCTAATGGCCTCACCGGACAAAAATGTACGCCCAGGCTAGACAAAGACATCCTAAGATGTGATTTTAATGGTCAAACAGAATTTGGCATATAATCAGCATTAAAATTAAGCAATAAATTCAAGTAAATTTTCGGGACTAAAATAAGCAATAAATCTTTTTGCCACTATTGATAAGCTAAAAGCACATGGCTTCTGTCAGAGGTTAAATGGATAAATCATATGATTTTCGAATTGGCGTGCAACTTGCTAAGAATTAAGATAAACATGGAAATATGTAGCAATTGATGTGGCCGAACGTGCTAATTTGTCAGTTCAAAATTTGCAAATATGCATTCGCCCACCCAAAGATATCGGATGAGTAAACATTTGTACAGGTGCACGAAATAAGTTGATGACAAGTGCAATATTTGATTTAGGATGTGAATGATTCCGACGAATAGGTAAAGTTGGTAGGTAACAAACATTGTTGGAAAACCCAGTAAAAACAGAGACATGTGTTTCACCGACAAAAATTCCTGTAGCCACATCCTAGTTAACTAGGATGTGGCTACAGGAATTTTTGTCTTACTAAACGGCCTCACTGGACAAAACTATATAGCACATGACATAGCAACAGTATTGGCGAGCTTAACGCTACATAGTATGTAGGCGCCAATAAGACATTCCTTGCATCGCAGTAATCGGTCGATAGTGATAACTTATCACGAGTCAAGCTATTTGTTCTGGATGTCAGTAGGACGGCCGTGTCAAACATAATACCTAAAATTCGCTATCAGTGCCCAAGTGCACAGGTTGTCGGAGCCATCTTTAATTGTATTTGTGTAGTGTGCCGTACCAAGTTTGGGAAAACGGAACACTGGTGTCAGTTTGTGTGTTTGGTGGGCCTATCACAGTCTGTCAGAGCTTACTGTTTAGCTCATTTACCGTTTAGTAAGCTAAAGAGTTAAAAACTCGCATAGTTAAAGCTTGTTTTGATTTTGGAAATAAATAATTCTACTTCTCACAATTCTGATTGACACAATACCAGGTTTTAGGAACCTATTTAACATCATTATTTTAGGGGGTCAGTCAGATGAAAAAATATTTTGCAGGGTCACAGGAAATCGGTAGATGGAGGCCGATGAAGACCGCTCGGCATGGCATTCTATGGGGGAGGCCAAAATTGACTGAAGTTCCAGTTCGATCCATTGAGATCGATCCATTGTCCCGTTCGATCCATTATACCTAAAATTTAGAAGCTGCTATATTAGAAGCTGGCTTCTATGGATTTATTTTTCTACAAACCGGACGACGCAAAAGAGGAATGCCCCCCTTTCGATGGACCACAGACATTATACAGGTCGCAGGAAGGGGTTGGATGGAGGCAGCTCAAGACTGTTCATCGCGACATTCTATGAGGGAGGCCTATGTACAGCAGTGGCTTTCTGTAGGCTGATGATGATGGTGATTTTTCTATGGCTGTATAAGTCCAGAAGTGGACTTCATACATGCTCATGCATGATGATGGTACTTTTATACTATGGTTAATTTTAAGAATTAGTCAGATTATTTCACAAACCTGCAAATCATTTTGATAGCAGTATTGAAGAAAAACTACTCCGACTCGCACTTTACAGTTTTTTTTTAATATATTGATTTACTAAAAAACATTGATAATCTTTGCTAATTCAACCTTGGTAAAAAACATTTAACTTGATGATTAAGGAATCAAATTGGTGACAGATAAAGTACTTTGGATTTACCCAAAACCGTGACAAACACTTCAAAGAAACTATCAGCGGAAAAACAGGCCGCAATCGAACTACACAGTTGCTTAGGACATATGATACAGAAGAAGACGATCAAAATGCACAAAGTAACAATCAGGCAGGCCTAGAAACAGATATCACCAAAAAAACATTCATTTTATTTAATATTGAGACAAATTCGTAATTCGAGATGTATACTAATTACATGATGAAGATAATACGTGTCAAAAAAGACACAAGACAAGGCGGGAGACCAATATGCTAAACTTGACCCACTTTTCAGAAAACAGATAAAATACCAAATGCTATTTAAAAATAAGAATTTCACTATCATGCTACACTACAGAGGTCATCAGCAAGATCGTATAGTACGTATACGTAGAGTCGTATAGTATTTGCAAGTTAGATAACAATATTGTAAATTTTTAGGAATGTTTTTACATAGGTAGGGTTCAGTGATAAGAATATATTAGTGATTTAGATGACCTATGTAAAGCGTGACCTCTGCCCGAGCCGACTTCCGGGCGATAACTTTCACAGACATGGTATGATTCACAAAGCCACGTACCGAATGCACCAAGAGATGGAAAAAGCATGGCAGCACCAACTACTAGAGGAGTGGCGAAGGATTGTAAGACAATCCACATCTCCTGGAGCCAAGGACTACTCCGCCAAGATAGTAACGACTGAAGAACAGCAGGTATGTAAAACTACGATTCTGATTTCAGAAGATAACAAGTAATTAATTTTGTAAACATTGAAAAAACCCGCAATGAAACGGCTGTACCGATTTTGATCAAACATAGCAAAGAACACTCCCCGACAAATTCACCATTCAAACAAAAATATAAAAAGTTTCATCCGTTCGGGAGCTTCGATGCGACAGACAGACACACAAACACACACAGACACGTCAAACTTATAAGACCCTGTCGTTTTTGCGCCGGGGGGTTATAATAATAAAACGGGTCCAATGGGGGGTAATAAATGATAAAGAAAACTTAAGAGATTTGTTGATTATTATTCAGGGACTTGTCCACTGTTTAGGTAACGTACCGAAACCAAGTCGTCAGATTCTAAAACAGACCTTCATACGCTAAGTTTTTTTTGGAGTGTACGATGATTCGGATTAGGGGAAGGGAAACGATTAACATCGTCACGAAATATTGCGTACACCATAAGCCCAAGAAGAATTTTAAAGGAACACGCTAATTAGGTAGGTACCTATTAGTTAGTATAGAGGGGCACTTAGTAGCAGTCATGTTTGAATACTTTTCTAATGTAAAATCATAAGTGTACCATAACCTTGCTAATGATAATGAGCAACAGACAAAAGCTCTCTTTAAGTAGGCAATTAGGAAACAAAATAGTAAATAGGTGAAAGAATGCTAAGCCAATTAAGTGAATAATGCAGGCGACGAAAATTAACATCATGAACAACCTATAATTGACCACACACGTTTGACCCCAGGGTCCCGATTGAAACTTAGCCCTAATTATCATTAATAGAAGGATACGGTTTCAACGTCCGTTTGCTAATAATTATGGTTCCGTAACCAAAAATTACGGAACCCTTATAGATTCGTCATGTCTGTCTGTCTGTCTGTCCGAGAATGTCACAGCCACTTTTTTCCGAAACTATAAGAGCTAGGCTGTTGAAACTTGGTAAGTAGATGTATTCTGTGAACCGCATTAATAATTTCACCAAAAAAATAGAAAAAAACAGTAAATTTTTGGGGTTCCCCATACACAGAACTGAAACTAAAAAAAAAAAAAAAACATCATACCCATATGTGTGGGGTATCTATGGATAGGTCTTCAAAAATGATATTGAGGTTTATAATAATTATCATTTTTTTTTAAACTGAATAGTTTGCGCGAGATACACTTCCAAAGTGGTAAAAAGTCCCCCCCCCCCCCCCCCGTAACTTATAAAATAAGAGAATGATAAAACTAAAAAAAAAAAAAATTATGTACATTACCATGTAAACTTTCAACGAAAATTGGTTTGAACGAGATCTAGTAAGTAGTTTTTTTTTAATACGTCAAATCGTAATCCATCCTAGAACTTTTATATTATGTTACTTGCTGCTACGGAACCCTTCTTGGGCGAGTCCGACTCGCACTTGGCCGCCTTTTTGGATATGCATTTAGAATAGATACTCAATTAGATATGTAAATGTTGACGGACCAATCAAAATGGTCAATACCCTGGGATGAATAGAAAAACCATTAATGTCTTTTGAATAGTATTAATGTACAGCTGTTCTGTTTCTGCTGCTAGGCAATATTTATAAAGATTGCTTGTATCAAACTAGTAAGTTACTGTCTTCAAAGTACTATTATTCTATGCGTGTACTAGTATTATTCCGGTTTGGAGGCACATAAGTTGGAGGGCAGGATTATCAGTGGACATTACATCATAATATTACATGATATAATAGACTCAGAGAATAGATAAATCCATTGTATAATGCTAGCGTGCTTCTTCGATATACGGGGAGAACATAAACGACTGAAAGTTCGAAACTTAAGAGGGCTCTGGTGGCTTAGTACGAGAATTTGATAGTATTCGAAACTATATGAAGTTTTGTTTCGTAAATGCTAAATCGTAAATTTGTAAATGCTAGTAAATGTATGGAAGGAAACGAAATTCATAATATAGTTTCGAAAACTATCAAAACTCGTACTAACCCCCTGATTTGTCAAGCTCTATGGTTAATAAGGCGACGCATTGATAAACTATTATTTCCTATAGGATTTCGTATACGCTAAAACGGTTTATTTCCTTTAAATTAAAAAAGTTTTTTTTTATAAAATCTACTATAATATTAAAGTGTGTGTTTGGATGATCTACCTAAAGAAGTTAGAGGCTTAAATCGAGTAGTTCCTGTCTGTCCCCGAATGGGGACAAACATGAATTGAAAAATCCTGTTCGTTCCCGTTTTCCTGTAAAATTTAAATCAAATCTCTGTTTTAAAAGAGGTTTCTTTGATATTTTTTTCTTTGCTATAAAAGTTAACCAATCGTGTAATGCTACTATACAAAAAAAGTCAGTGATATGGATACTCAGGTCACCAAACATCACTTTCATATGTTTTGCTAAGAAAAATCCAGATCCCTGCGACCAAAATTTACAATGCGTCATCTTGAGGCCCAAGTTCACGAACAAATAAATCGGTGGTTACCGTAAGCAATCGTCAAAATTACAGATAACGTATGAAAACATCTGTCAAAAAGAGTTGTTTAAGCTAAACAGTCGTTTAAACGTCCGTTAATGTGTTGGTGAAAACCTACCTAAATTGCATAGTCAAAAGCATTTATTTCGATAAGGAAAATCGAGATGATATCGTAAATTGAAATTTCAATAATTATTATTATTAATTTATTTCAGGTTATAAATACACCCATATAACAAAACACAATAGACTTAAAACTACTACACACAACCCAATAAATCAGAAATACTACAAAATTCACAAAATTTACAAATTAAAATAAAATTACACAAAATGGACAACACGAAATTAAAATATGAATTAAATTGAATTGTGAATTATAATATGAATTAAATTGAATTGAATTGTGAATTATAATATGAATTTAAAATTTGATCAGATGGAGCCCATCATTATTAGCATCCACCTGTTTTGGATGGTAATGCATGGCTGAAAACCCTTACAGAGGCACGAGATTAAATTGAAAAGCTAGCACGCCATCTTTCCACTAGGCGGTGGCATAATCGAGTCGTATAGACATAATCCGTTGCGGATGAGAAACCTCTAGGAACTTATTTATATTAGAGGGCATCGTCCCTTCTATTTATGATACACGGTCCAGTAGGTAGCTCATCTACTTTCAGCTTTATTACTGCACTGGAAAAAATCTCAGCAAAATCAGATACCGGAAAGCGAACTTCCTTTCGCTTAGCGAAAATTAAAAATTGCTAATTACGAAGGTTTTTTATACATTAGATGTTTTTTTCGACGGATGAGTATGTATTGCTAAGTGCTTGGCTATATAATTATGTAACTAGGTATCTAAAAAGGTACATATATAGGTATACTCCTTGATTTTGTATTTTGTATTTTAGTTATAAATACTTTATTTCATATTGTATATTCGAAATGGGCAAACTGTTTCTTCTATACAAAAAACCTATCATCCTATGTTGAAACGTTTACAATAAAGACTGTTCTGATTCTGATTCGTTACAGAGCTTTTAAACGTAGCAAGGATAGATATTTTGTTGTAATAAGCGATGTCAGACGTTCATCAATACATTTAATTATGGAGGAGCGTTGATGGTGAAAAGCATTGCGATTGATAAGGCGTGTGGGAAGACATACCAAAATGACTTTAAAAAACTATTCTTTAATGTACTTAGGGGTCTACTATTGGCAACAATTATGCTAATTAATTAATAGCAAAATTTTGCAATATTTTAAACCAACTTTGAATTTTGCGTCAAAACGCTCACAAGTGTCATGGCGTCTGCTTGTGACGTTACAATTTTGAGAACAAAGATAAGCCATCGTAGTAACTATTATTTAATTGTTGCCAACGTTGCCGGTGCGGTACTTTTGTTCCTATTTCGGACTTTCTTGAGCTTCAGAGGTGTGACGATTACGTGGGCTGACTGGACTCCGAGGCCCAAGTCCGAGTTTTGCAGCAACCATCGTAACGATGACCTAGACGACGATCGTCCGTGTACTACGTAGTAACTGGCCATTAATCAGTGCGCGCGCTTACGTAATACACGCACGATCGTCGTCACGATCATCGTTACGATGGTTGCTGCAAAACTCGGACCAGGCGGATAGCCGTATTTATTATTTTATAAAAAACCATAATAATCTCACTAGTAATATGAAAATAAGGACACATTTTGGAGTTATTTTTATGACAACACTTTCAGTATTTTTTTGTTACTGTCATCATGCCTAATTGTTCAAATAAAAAAAATAATGCTTTTGAATAAAAAATATTTGCTATGATGTAATGATTTGAGGAAAAGTCCTAAAACGTAACCGCACAGACTGGGAGATACCACAAAGACCTTTTAAATGATGGAAATCTTGGATCTGACGTGAATGACCTATCATGAGCTCTATCATAATGCAATGCCCTGGAGAGTGCAAGTGACTGTTACAGCATCTGCGGCGGGTTCCATGCACGCGATGCAGGGTATCCTATGAAATGCACGGTTGGTCGGGCTTCTTAGACGATATCTAACGCCATGCTTATTGAATGCTAGCTAGTGTATCTTTTTTAATTGGAAAACATATAGACTGAATAAATACTCGGGTTAAATGCTTGACTTTTTTGAATCATTTGTTACTCAGAAATTTATTTTAAAGGGTAATTTTAGCAGAACTCCCTTTATATCGACCTCTGTGTGGCGCGGCGGGCGAAGGTTGGCCTACGATGAAGGAGGTTGCGGGTTCGATTCCCGCCTCGGAACAAATATTTTTGCGATCGCAGATATTTGTTCAGGGTGTTCTGGGTATTTTCTATGTATAATAAAAAATATCTATCTACGTAATGTAATGTATTAAGTATATCAGTTATCTAGTACCCATAACACAAGCTCTGCTTAGCTTGGGGCTAGATAATGTTGTGTGAACTGTCCAGCATTATTTATTTATTTATTTATTTAAGTTCTCTACCAAAGACAATACCTACCTAATTTTTTCAGTTTTTTTTTATATTCTCTTTCTTTTGACAGTTTTTATGCCAATTAGTACCAGTTAGGTATATAATGGTGTCGATTCTGTGCAGCATTCTCTAATTTTAAACCGCGTTAAAGTTGTCGCGCGCCCTTTCTAATAGACTGAAATAAAAGAGACCGCGATAATTTTAATGTGGTTTAAAATTAGAGAATGCCGAACAGAATCGACACCAATCTATATCGGTAGGTAAAATCGAAATAGGGTTCGGTTGAACTGAAAAGCAGACATTCCGACTTTAGGACTTAGTGTTAATTTTCCGGAAACGTTGGCTTTTGTGGGAGTAATCGAAAAACCTGTTTACTAAATACGTCATCAAAAAGCCCTAAGTGACGGCACGTGTAGGACACGGTTGGATTAACACAAGGCTGCTCCCACGTCCCTAGGGCGTGACATGACGTCATAAGAAGCTAAGCAATTTCTAACGCCTCTGATTTATTTTCCAGAAGGCCATTTTTAACCCCCGACGAAAAACGAAGGGGTGTTATAAGTTTGACGTGTCTGTGTGTGTGTGTGTGTGTGTGTATGTGTGTAGGTGTGTGTGTGTGTGTGTGTGTGTGTGTGTCTGTGGCATCGTAGCTTCCGAAAGGATGCACCAATTTCGTTTTTTTTTGTTTGAAAGGTAAATTTGTCGGGTGTGTTCTTAGCTATGTTTGATCAAAATCGGTTAAGCCGTTTCATTGCGTTAATGGTTTATTGAATTTTTACAAAATTAAATACTCTGGGATACGAAACATTTCGAGAAAGCCCAATATAGCAAATTTTTGCGCGCCGAGTTGCGGAACCCTAAAAATTACCCGCGCCAACTTCCAAGTACACGTTGATGTGAATGCCCTTCTCGCTATACCATAACAGGCTTGGCATCACAAAAATCTCGAGCCGCTTTTCCAAATTCCAAATTGCAATTAAACCTTGTAATTACCTACGAACTAGACATTACTTAGAGTACTTTCACCACACTATAAAACAATAGCATGTATGGTAAACCAACCGTGACCTCATGAATAAATGTCTGTATGAGAGCCACTATTTATTATTTTAAATTTGCTCATAAAATATAGTTCTTTATGGGAAGAAAATTTGCAATTTTGTTAGGAATTCGTTAATTACATACATACATAACACACGCCTTTTTTCCCCGAAAAGGTAGGCACACCCTCAATGGGTGTCTTTTCATCGTGGGAAAATAGAAGTGACGAGTGATGAGCTCATCGCCGCCATAGCTTCCAACGACTGACACAGCTAACGCTTCCTTCCAGTACTGCTGACATATTCCCGCCAGGACAAATCTTATACCAACGAATCTTACTAACAAATGCGGGGAATCCCTTAGTCGGATTTTACGACATCCACGGGAGGAGACGGAGGGTCTATTCGTAGGTCAGACAGACCAAGGTATATACAGTACATCTACAGAGCACGAAGTTTATAAACAAAAAATGCTGGACAGTTCACACAACATTATCTAGCCCCGAGCTAAGCAGAGCTTGTGTTATGGGTACTAGACAACTGATATTTTTAATACAATATATTACATAGATAGATATTTTTATTATACATAGAAAATACCCAGAACACCCTGAACAAATATAATAGCGCTTCTGGACGAATAAATAGTAGATTAGTAGCCAAGGGCTCAATTATGTAAGGCATCAATTGCAGCCCGAGATATTTAGGCGCACGAGCGCAGCGAGGGCGCCTATAGTTCGAGAGTGCCATTGATGCTTATTACACCCGAGCTAACTACTCTGCTTACATCTCGATTGTGAGGTAAGTAGGTCCTTATTACCCCCAAATGGGGCTTGTAGGTGACCAATTAGCGCTCTAGGGTAATAATGTAGCTAGAAAAGCCCTAGGGCGGTAAGTAATTTAAAAAAAAACTTCACTCTTTAAAAAAGTTCACGTACATCTAACCAGCTTACTGGCAATAGACATCATGCATTCAGTTTTTTAATTACTTACCGCCCTAGTGCTTTTCTAGCTACATTATTACCCTAGAGCGCTAATTGGTCACCTACAAGCCCCATTTGGGGGTAATAAGGACCTACTTACCGAATATGAGAGATGTAAAAGACGATTGTTATTTTGAAAACATTAGGTTGAAGGCGAAAATTCAGTGTTTTTTCCTAACTCTTATCTTCTAACAATCATCAAATCCTTTCTTTACGCGCTGTGCTGTATAAAATGCCGGGCATTGTGGGTGTATTGTAGTGCCGTTTACCTTGAAATTAAATTAGCTGCGCTGGCGCAACTCCACGGCAAGTACTTGGTATGTTGATGTAATAAAGAGACGCTTTGTAATCAGATCTTCCGACTCGACGACTACGCTTCCGATTTAGATTTAAATTTAATTTATCATTTCACTAAAATAGGTACAGTTTTATTTACCCAAAATATAAGTCCGATCGACTGTTTTCGTTTGCTCAGAAAAGCGCAGACTGATATCCGACAGTAGCCAAACGTATAGTATAGCTCTGTCCCGCTCACATCTAAGAGTCGACCAGCCGAGATTTTGCCGCGAAATCGATTAACCAATAAACAGCGCAAGATTTTAGCGCGAGATTGCTATTGGTAAAGAGAAGGTTCCTCGCTATAGAAATTGGTCTACGGCGCAGGTACATCGGGGCGACTTAAATTTTGGGTAAAACTGTACCTAACTATCAATCATTCTGTGTCCGACCTAAGAATAGTCTCCTCCGTATCCTCCCGTGAATTTCGTAAAAACTGACTGAGGCATTACACCAGTGGATCGGCCGCAGCATCTACCTGAGTACTCAACACCATAATGCGATCACCATCTGCCTGCAAGCGTTGTCGTTATGGCAAATCTCCCTATTGCATTTTACGGCCTCGTCTAACAGTGTACGTGTAAAAACTGATGATGAACTTACGTGAATTAGGTATAGGTACCTATATTATAACTTTTGAGAAAGAGGGTAGAGCGATATATAACATCTACTCGCACATACTTTAGTTAGTTCTCCGGTGATCATAGCGCATGCAACTGTGCCGAAATATCGGTAACAATTCAAACTTAAAAATCATGGTATATATCCCGTTTTTTGTGAAAAGTAGGTACCTATATTATTAATTTTGTAAAGCGGGATATTTTCACGTAGGGATATGTTCGTGAAGGCATCAAGAGGATAATCGAGGAACTTCCTCAGGGTGAGTGCGAACCGTGACACGCTCTTTCCTCGTACTGAACCCTGAACACCCTCGATTGGGGTAGAAACCTGTTGGTGTCTTCACCAACTTACGTGAAATTTTACAAAATAATTGAATTTATCATTACATCGAACAATTTGACATGATACCTACACCGGCCTGAGTCCCAGCCCCAGCAGTGGGCACATTAATTAGTTGATGATAGAGGAATTGGCTAAAGATATTAGCTGATGCTGATCGTATTTTAAGCAGGAAAGTGTAGTTAGAATCTAAAAGAGCTTAGACAATTTATGTCTAAATGAGGAAATTAAAATAGACAAAAATTAGACAACTTATGTCCAAATGAGGAAATTAAAATGAATGAAAATAACACCTCTGACGCTGTGGTAAAAACCAATTTAGCAAATAAATGGAAGCTAAATTGAAATAGAAGGCTAGATTCAATTATTAGTAGACCCAATTACTGCACTAGTGTTATAGTAACTTTATGTCAATCTGCGACGGTAGCAGGCCTGTGCTGGGTCACTCCAAATCGGAGCTCAAAGTAAAATATAAGCTTTAAGCAGCCGTCTTTAGATTCAATACGGAACCCGGGTAACTAAGTCGCAAGACGTGTTGCCAGTGATAACGGCACGAGACGTCGTCTCTAACTATTGGCCGCATAACACAAGCTAAAAGTCGCGCAGCGGGCTATGGAGAGAGCTATGTTTGGAGTTTCACTACGTGATAGAATCCGAAATGAGTACATATATGAGTACATGTTGTTGGTTTCATTTGACAACAAAGTCCTCAAGTCCGTTGGAGAATAAAGGTTCAAGAGTGGCGACCACACTCGGATGGCTGGCTGACTAGCAGCCCCCACCCGTCACGCAAAAGGGGCCCACTAACGGCCTAGTTGCGGAGAAGAGTCTGCTCTACAAGTAACTGGTTTCAGTAGTAGAGCTTTTTTGTGAAAGAGTTCATCCGGGGAAGTAGGTACTACCACCATATCTATATTTCTGCACCAATGCAGTAGTGCTCGCATTGCTGTGTTCCGGTTTGAAGGGTAAGGGTGCCGGTGAAATTACAGGCACATGAGACTTTATGTCTCAGGGTAGCGGGCGCAGTACAATGCCGCATAGGGCGCGTCCTAGGTAGACGTGCCCCATGTGGTAATACACTGTTCATAGGCAGAGGGTACCGCTTAGCATCAGGTGGGCCATCTGCTGGATCCGTCATTCAAAGTAGTATAAAACAAAAAGCAAAATAAAACTGGCGACCACACCGGACGACACA
The DNA here is from genome assembly GCA_932527175.1 of Operophtera brumata. Classification (NCBI taxonomy): domain Eukaryota; kingdom Metazoa; phylum Arthropoda; class Insecta; order Lepidoptera; family Geometridae; genus Operophtera; species Operophtera brumata. Next base: position 15,628,874 of record OW052238.1, on the reverse strand, counting down.
GTGAAGGAAGGTCCCGCCCCTGGTGGACCAAGGACAAATATAATGGTCGCAGGAAAATGGTGGGGGCCTATGTCCAGCAGTGGACTTCTACAGGCTGATGATGATGATGATGATGATGATATCGAATCATCGTGTCATCATCAATTTTGACAAAATGTAATTGAGCTGTCTCATGCTGACACATCTGTAAGTTTGGTCTGATTCATTCTCGGTCACTGGTTCTTGCTGAAAGAACCAGTGTGGTGAAATGATTAAATTCGCCAAATATAGAGATTAGAACCCACGATCTTAGGGTAGGAAGTCGGGATAAGAAACCACTACACCAACCTTATCATTCTGTGGTTTTAGTGAAACTTTTCTACAATACGAACTATTATTTATTCTGTATAGGTAGCTTAAGGAACCTCATCTCAACCACTCTCAACGAACAACCCATAATTAGGGAGTGAAATGAAATTTCAATCTAATCATTGTCATTATACTCTATTAGTAGTAGCCGGCAAAAAGACAATCTGACTATTTGGTAAGCCACCTAATTGCTTTTAGTTAGATTAGACTGACATCAAATATAAGGTCTATTTTTTGTATCAAGTCGTAGTGCAGTTTCTATTTTTTATTTGTGAATTTATTTAAAACTAGCTGTGCCTGCGAATTCGTACATTCATGTCTTCTGAGCCCTGCAAGATTAGACGAAAATTTGGGATGAAATTCCTGTTTTAAACCCTAACATTTTAATTGAAATCTGTTGAGCCGTTTCGGAGCCTATTCGAGACAAACTTTCAGACAGACAGACAAAAAAATCTAATAACTGTAATTTAAGATAAGGCAACTTATCAAAATCAGTGGTGCAACCCCACGGTAAACAAAGGACCGTTGAGGCTCTGCCTACCCTATCGGGGGAAAAGGCGTGCGTCTATGTTTGTATGTATTACAAGCAGTTTTGACATACATTTTGGCATTTATTTTGAATCACAGACATACATTTGATTATATTGGTACAGATTTGTTTGCGGAAGTAGCAAAATTGGATTATGTAATGTTTTTTGTATGAAAATTTTAGGGCCTCTGACCATACTTTGTCATAGTTACAAAAACAGTTATCTATTACAAAACATGATAGAGTACCTATTCTTATCATAGAAGATGTACCTATTTTATCATAGAAGAAGTACCTATTTTATCATTTAGCTATTATTAAGATGGAACTATTCGAGAACCTGTACACACTTATTGATAGAAATATTATGCTATGGATGGAAATCAAAAATGGGTTTACTCATACAACTAGAGCTGTTTTTTAGTGAAAAAGTTCGTCTGGGGAAGTACTACCACCATACTTATTTCTGCCGCAAAGCATTGCATCTGCGTGCTTGCATTGCTGTGTTCCGGTTTGAAGGGTTAAGGGTGCTGGTGAAATTACAGGCACATGAGACTTTCTATCTTTATGTCTCAGGGTTACAGGCGCAGTGCAATGCCGCATAGGGCGCGTACTTGGTGGACGTGACCTATGAGCTAATGCACTGTTTATAGGCAGAGGTTACCGCTTAACATCAGGTGGGCCATCTGCTTGTTCCATCATTCAAGTACAAAGTACAAAAAAAAAAAAAAAACTCAACTTTGAGATGGCTGACTTGAACTGACTGACTTGACTTAGCTTGAATGCTCCAATTTTTTTTATATTGAAATAACCTCACATTTTGCTTCAGAGTCCAGTACTTTATTTTTATATATATGCTGGTCTAGTTCAATTCAAACCGCGATGGCAGCTCGCTGCGAGAGCGTTGCGAGGTCCCGCGCGGAATCTCTAGGCTTCGTAGAGTCATGTAGGCGCCCTTTCGAGCCTCCCAAGCGATACTAGTGTTTTAGTAATGAAGATAAAGTTCAAAATGCTGCATACCTTTTGGCAACCTACTCATATTGTGCTGCTGGCCAGTGCTATCAGTGTAAATTGAACCTTAGGATATCAGTAAATGACTTGAACAGAGCAGAGGAGGTACCTATGTATAAGTTATGTCATAAGCCAGCAGTGGGCTGATCAGACAATAGGTACCATTTATAACGTGAATAATAACATAACATGTTCGCCTGCGACACAGGAGGTTGCGGGTTCGATTCCCGCCTCGGAACAAATATTTGTGCGTTCTGCAGATATTTGTTCAGGGTGTTCTGGGTGTTTTCTATGCATAATAAAAAATATCTATCTATGTATTGTATTATATTAAGTATATCAGTTATCTAGTACCCATAACACAAGCTCTGGCTTAGCTTGGGGCTAGATAATGTTGTGTGAACTTGTCCAGCATTATTTATTTATTTATTATTTATAATTCATAGAATCACGCCTCTTTCGCCGAAGCGGGGTAGGTTAGCCACAATGGGTCTCTTTTCACAGTGTGTTGCACTGCACCATCGTGGGATATAGACGTGACAAGTGGTGAGCTCATCGCCGCCATTGCTTCCTACGACTGACTCAGCTGACGCTTTCTTCCAGTAATAACACATCCCAATAATAAGCTAGCAGCCAGGACAAATCAGTAGTAGTAGAGCTTTTTTGTGAAAGAGCTCGTCCGGGGAAGTACTACCACCATACCTATTTCTGCCGCAAAGCAGTAGTGCTCGCATTGCTGTGTTCCGGTTTGAAGGGTAAGGGTGCCGGTGAAATTACAGGCACACGAGACTATTCATCTTTATGTCTCAGGGTGGCGGGCGCAGTGCAATGCCACATAGGGTGCGTCCTAGGTGGACGTGACCTTTGAGGTAATGCACTGTTCGTAGGCAGAGGTTAACGCTTAACATCAAGTGGGCCTCTAGATTGTTCCGTCATCCAAGTAGTATAAAAAAAAAAAAAAAAAACTTATACCAAGGAATCTTATCAACAAGTCTGAGTAATCCCTTAGTCGGCTTTTACAAAATCCACGGGAGCAGATGGAGGGTTCTATTCTTAGGCCGGATACACCACCGCTTTAACATAATTCATACTCATCAATATCATCATTAACCTATCAAAGTCCACCGTTGAAGTTGAATTCATTATGTGAGTTTGCCCATATTAACTATTATACCGGTAACCGCTTTTGAATACAATTTTGAAGTACATTGCGCTTTATGTATATTTCCGTTCTTGACAAGAAGCTAAAGCACGCAATGTACTGCAAAATCATAATCAAAAGCTACTACCAGTTTGAACGGCAATAGGGCTGATGTAATTAAAACCAGGGATTTAAAATATCCCCAAACTATTGTAATGTCATGACCTAAAAAGTGATAGGCATATTTAGGGTGTTTACTTAATTTGTTTAAGACATCTCATATAAAGAGACCGACAATACTAGCCGAAAGAGAAAGATTAGTTTCATTTTTGTTGGTATGTGCATCAGAGTAAGTAAGTAATAGCCTTTATTGCTGAATTAACAAGATCTAAGTACTATAATAGTACATTATGGTACAAGTGTGTAATGCCGGTGATTACCGCTGAGGCGCCATTTAAGTGAGGGTCTTAAGAGAGCCGAGGATGGTAATGATCAATACACATGTGAATCATACAACGTTTTTCAACACACTTGTGAAGAAAATAATAATAAAACAGAAATACACACTCTGTGTAAATGTTCAACTGTCTCTATAACTTACCAGTGAATAATAGCAATGAAAAAGTCACAGTTTGATTACAGGTTTTTTTTTTTTTTTATACTTCTGAATGACGGAACAAGCTGATGGCCCACCTGATGTTAAGCGGTAACCTCTACCTATGAACAGTGCATTACCTCATAGGTCACGTCCACCTAGGACGCGCCCTATATGGCATTGCACTGCTCCCGTCACCCTTAGACATAAGGATGAAAAGTCTCATGGGCCTGTAATTTCAACGGCACCCTTACCCTTCAAACCGGAACACAGCAATGCGAGCACTACTGCTTTGCGGCAGAAATAGGTATGGTGGTAGTACTTCCCCGGACGAACTCATTCACAAAAAAACTCTACTACTACTAAAATAACATGTGCGGTGTCATTATGTGCCTAATTACATGATGCTACGCATGATAACGAATGCACCATGGTACATTACAAACTGTCAACTAGGTACATCGCGACCTAGAGATGCCAACAGTCAAACAAGATATTTGCTACAAGCTCAAATCCTACGCCAAACGAATGGAGCAACACCCTAACCAGCTTGCAAACAGTCTCATGAAAAAGTCCACAACTTTCAGAAGGATAAAGAGGAGAGCCCCTCAAGACCTCATCTAGTATCTAAAAGAATATGTACTGAATTAGAGTCGTGGATATGCCACTGGGCGTATACCATTCATGTCAAGCACGAAAGAAGCACAAAACTCTTGCTCAATGCCCGGAAAGGCAGATTACAAGAAACAAAGGAGACTTTAAAAAAAAAAATGTGCCTAATTGTGGTGAAATTAGAGACACTTTATGAGCAAGTGTGTTGAAAAAACATTTTCTAAACGTTATTTAAACAACTGATAATAAATACTTATAGAAGATAAGATAATATATAAGTTCCTGGAGGATGGTGGTCTGTCGTAACACGGGGACCAGCCAGGAAATACAAGAAAACCTAGCAACTAAACAACATCGACAGACAAACAACAGGAAATATAAATTAAACAGAAAAAATGTCCCAACCCGTGCTACCTTTCCTGAATACTACTCATATTTTAGTCACTAGAATAGGTGTTAGACTGAGCAAGGTATGAAATGAATTGTAAAGACACAATGTAGGAGCCGAGCCAAGTGTGCAGCGTCAGCAGGTGGAGATTGCCAGAACCAAAGAGATTTATTTCATAATTCTATAACTTTAATCGTTGCCAGTGAACCAGGTTAAACGGAAACAGAGGTTATTTGAAAGGACTAAACTATTAGACAAATCTTATATTAGTATATTTTGTGGGCAATGTTTCCAATTACACCAGTTGACCATTAATAAAACAAAATAGTGGTTATTTTGGGTTATTTCCTTGATTTAACGCAGGTCTTCTTCAGATTTAAATACCAGCCTAATATTTCCCCAAACATCAATATATATAAGGAGTAACTAGGACAATATTATATTCAAAATGTTAATATTTGTTTTATTTTCCTAATGATTCACAGAATGTTGTTTACCAGGATAAATTTATTGAATATCGCAAATGCACCTTGCTCGGCCACAAGTAAAGGTAAAAAATATAAGCACAGCATTTAAATTTAATAATTATTGAACTAGGTACCTACCTAGACGGTGAAATCAAGCTTTTTTTGTCACTTACATCCAATATCAGTTAGAAATACAGAGTTTGAATTTTAGTTTTAATGTAGATTTTAGAGCAATTGATAAATCTGGCCAAAATTGTCAGCTTCAACCAGACAGAGAGAGTACAACGGTTGTTTTGTAACTAAACGGACTTGTCCAAATAAATTTATTTACAACATAGGTGAAATCAAAATTGACTGTTTCACTAACATTACAGAAATAATCCTTTCACCAACCTGGTTCTTTCAGGATCAGTCACAAATTAAGGGTCACCGTAGCTCAACTTGGTCACTTATCCAATGTAGAGATCCAAGTTAAGAACCAGTGTCAAGTTCAGAGTTTGAGCCAGCGCTTACCTTGAAACGTTGTTTTCCAATTATTTCCAACTCGGCACGGAGTGAACCTGTCTCCGTTGGTGTAGTCGGCAGCTACCAACACAGACTGCTTCCTGCTCACTGGACTGCACTGCTGCAGCAGCCGGTTCTCGTATTTAGCGTTTATAAACATTTTCACACTTTCACAGTCCAACTGTCCTAATTTTAGATTGTCAATTGCGGGTAAACGGATGAAGTAGACTAGATTTTATACCGAAGGTAGATTAAAACATCTTCAGATAATGTTTACGACAATGTCCCAGTCGAAGTAAACATCAGGGACTGTCAGGGAGAGAAGCGTCCGCATCGATCGCCGAGAGCCATTTGACTTCATTGGACATGCTTGACGGATCCACTTAGTATACAATGGACGAGATAGGAACAAGCTTGTCCCGATGAAAACGTAGGGTAACAGAATAAACAGACGGATTTATATAAAAAGCTATCGTTATGAACACAATTTTATGTGATTTTGTAATAGTAAATGTAAAACGAAAAGTTAGGCAATAAACAGAATTTTTTTTTGTCTTGTCAATCGATTTTGAATCGACGCGTAGGAAGCAAAATTGGTTAAATCAAAAAATGCTTCTTTTAATGTATTTTTACCTTTCTACCTATGAGTCATAATTCGATGTAGATTTAATTAATGTAAATAATAGTTATTCTTTGATTGCTTTATAGTTACAAAAATAATGCCATCTGTATCTTTCAATAGGCATTAAGTTAAACTTTTAGAACGTAGGAACCTTATCAAAACAATTTGAAATCATAAAATTAAATGATGTTTTCTGTTCCAGTTAGCAGGTAATATTTTGAGCTACTAATTACTGTAATTACTTTTTACAAATTAGGAGCCATTTAGTGACAATTAGTAGCCAATTAGAGACACCATTAACATAATTGGTCAATATGGTCTCTGACCTACTGCAGGGTGCCCAAGAATGAACCGCAGACACGATGACGTAAAACTAGTAACATTGCCATATATATATATATATATATGTATCCTCTGAGAAGCAAAGCAAAGAGGTACCTAAGCAATGGCAGGCAACGCCTACGTAGCAGATGTCCAAGGGATTTACTTCATCCGTCTCCAATACCAGAATATCTCGAAAGCGTCTACACGTCTGTGATCCTTCGCTTTAAGAGTCCCGGTTTACCAAGAGAGAGAGGAATAACTATGGCGTAGAAAAAAACAGCCCCTGCCTGATCCAACCATCAGCAACCTGAAGTTTATGCGGCCCGATTTGAAAATATGTATAAACTAGATACGTGTTTCCTTGAAGTGGCCCAGTTAGGCTTGTTATATCAATAGTAGTTTAACCCATGATTCTGATTTTAAACTATTTCAATCAATGGACGGAAATGGTTTAAACTGACAAATTACAGGTTAAACTACATATTATGGGCCTTAGAGTGCCTCGGTTAGCCCCAAACTATTATATTGGGAATGCAAATGCCTTCGATAATTAGTTCTCTAGTATCTACCTCTAGTTCTTATATAAGGGACCTTTTTGTAACAGCACCGATTCTTGATAATATGTATCATTATAAATTTTAAATCTGTGTCTCAAAGATTTTTTAATTCAATGACTTTTGATTTTTTATACAATATAGTCCAATTCCAATTTCGATCTATGTACTCGTATCGTCTAACGTCTGAATAATGAGGAAAAACAACTTACACTGTTTCGTTTCTTTAGTGACGATAACACGATTTGAGTGCGATGGCCAGTGTTTCAATAGCAAAAAATATATTATTTTTAAAATAAACGACTACTCAACTTCTACAGTATTAATTAGATGCTCTGTGGAACCAAAGTTTAACATCAATCAATGTAAAAGTCATACGTCCACTGTACTGTCACTGTCAGGCAATTAAAACATTTTCTTGGCATAAAAATTGTAAACTCAGTTTTTCTGCCACAATTTAAACTGGGTTATGACTAGACGGAGACTCTTGACGACTTGACTATAAAACTATAATAATTATATCACTTGACATTGGCTAAATTGTTGCAAATAATGCACAGAAGCCATTACTTAAGATAAGAAGAAGAAGAAGAAAATTGTAAACAACATACATTGTAAATTGTAAACACTTGAATGAAATATTCTAGCATAGAGCCTGTTTCTTCCTCGGGAAATGATCTAATCTAATAATAGTGCGCTTTTTGTTTGTTTTTCGTTACAGCTGCGGTCGCGTCCACTCTAAAAATAATGTACTTGAGTTGATAAATTTAGAAGTCGGCAGCGATGCCAATTTTAATATTTTAGTTTTTGTTACCTCGTTACATGATTGAAGTCGACATTCCAGTATCTCTAAGCTTTGTGTAAGTTTGTACGGTGTAGGAATAAACTTTGTAAAACATAACCTTACCCTTGAAAAGACAATGAAGAATAAGTTTCGGAACTCCGACTCCTCAATAAAATGTGGTGATTTGATACTAACAGAGCAGCCTTTTGCCTTTGTTCTGTCATCTAAAGAGAAAGGGAGCCGGTGTGATAACTGTTTACAGAAGTAAGTACCGTTATAAGTAAGTAAGTAAGTTTTGTTGTGTGCTAAGTTGGAATAAGAAACCTTTCCTAGACTATTACTTTCTTAAGATACAATGTATTGAATCTTTTCTGACTGATCAGATATATTTGCGATCCTTCACAACCTTCTCCAACACTATATAATATTTTGTTGACAGCAGCTGATCTGATGGTAGAGATGAAAATAGACAACAGAATGCCTCGATGGATGGTACTGCACATCACTTCTTCAGTAACAGAGTGGTCCACAATAGGAACATACTACCAGACGATGTTGTTTCTGCCACATCTGTAAATGCATTACAAAACAAGCTCGACAACAGGCTACAGAAGGACAATTCAGAACTTAAAAAAGAGACCCAAAATCTGACATTCCACACTGTTTTGATGTAGACATACCAGCGAAAGCTGCTCGTCTATAAATATATAAAAAGTAGACTGACAGTTTTTGGACACATTTAAATCACTATGCAGTTCTAATTGCATAAAAACTGATTTTAAATAATGTTTCCCTGATGCATTAAGAATATTTTAGTGGGCAGAGGGTTAGGCTAGGCTGGCAAGTTTATGTTAAAACGTTCTCCAAGTTTTTTAAAAGGCCTAGTATAAAAGTTTTTTAAGGATATGTCACTGCGTACCATGTCTGTGGGCAGTTTGTGGGTCCTTCAATCATACATTATTTCTGTTTACAGAGTGAAACTGCTGAAGTGTTCAGGATGCCAGTTTGTCCATTACTGTGGACGATTGTGCCAGAAAGAAGCATGGGGAGACCATAAGGTAATGTTTTTCTTCACCAATAAGTCAAGTTTGAGATGCTCCTCACAATACAACCCACCTTTAAAGTCTACATGACTCTTCTATGAGATTTATCATGGAATTCAGCAAAAATTACGATGCTTTGCTGATTTAAGGAGAAGGTTGAAGGTTCTGCTGCCTGATGTCATTCATAAGTCTGTCAAAAACAATGACATTTCGGTAAGTGTGCTCAGGAGCTGCACGATTTAATCCCGTCGTCTCCATTCTGCCACCTGACGACCAGACGTGGAGAGGCGTTTCACCCTTTTGTTGTCGACATACCACCGTCGCGTACAAACGGCTTCTCGATATCTTTCATCATGCGGACAGCAAACGCCTGGAACTCTCTTCCGGCTTCTTTATTCCCTTTATCATACAACTTGGGGATCTTCAAATGAAGAGTGAATAGGCATCTCCGGCTTCTTTATACCCTTTATCATACAACTTGGGCATCTTCAAACAAAGAGTGAATAGGCATCTTCTAGGCGAGCGTGCTTAAATAGGCCTCATCGTCGTTTCCCATCAGGTCAGTAGTAGTAGAGTTTTTTGTGAAAGAGTTCGTCCGGGGAAGTACTACCACCATACCTATTTCTGCCGCAAAGCAGTAGTGCTCGCATTGCTGTGTTCCGGTTTGAAGGGTAAGGGTGCCGGTGAAATTACAGGCACATGAGACTTTTCATCTTTATGTCTCAGGGTGGCGGGCGCAGTGCAATGCCACATAGGGCGCGTCCTAGGTGGACGTGACCTATGAGGTAATGCACTGTTCATAGGCAGAGGTTACCGCTTTACATCAGGTGGGCCATCTGCTTGTCCCGTCATCAAGTAGTATAAAAAAAAAAAAAAAAAAAAAAAAAGGTGAGATGTAGCCAAACGAAAACATATTTTAGAAAAAAAAAAACTTTGTTTTTATTATCATCAGCCGGTCGACGGCCACTGCTGGCCGAGGCTTCCCCTAGAATGCAATGAAGGATTGGTCTTCATCACCATGATTGACTGGCGGATTAGTGATTGCGGTATTGGTGTACTAAGTATAGTACTCAGGTGTAGTGCAGGTGAAGTACGAAGTACTTTGACGACATCTGTGGCGCGGCGAACGAGTAGCCGGCTGAGATGCGAGAGGTTGCGGATTCGATTGGAAATATCGAGGGTACCTATAAGGATTATTACGAATCCTGAGAGCTGCCATGTATCAAAAACTCATGAAAATTTCAAACACTTTCATGACTCACCTCGCTTTCAGCCATATCTGGGTTTGCGGCAGCGCACCCGCCAAGTCGAGCGTGCGAAGCCGTACCGTAACCTTTTCTCGAAGCAACTCAGCCACTTTTTCAGGCCCTTATAACTTCTATTCTCCTGCTGAAGTTTCAAATATCGTTTGGAATATCATGCTGTAAATTGTCTCGGGGACTTCATAACGCCAAGATATTTCAAGATATTTGACCTTCGAAGTTACGTTAATTTGCCTCTCACTAGGCATGATCACTCACTCATGATCTTAAAAAGTTTTAAGCTGGGTACCTACCAACATGCGAGGTTACCGTATTACACTAGAACTTTGTTGACTCTACCATTAAATTCATCATAGTATGCCGTTTAGTTATTGGAAAGGGAGAGAGTAGGAGGATGGGGAAAGGGACAAAGCGAAAAGGGTGGGGGTGGGGGCTTAGCAAAGTTACTTTAAAGCTCGATCCAAAACAATCAATTCATCACCTTTACACGCATACAATAAAAATTAGATCTCTACAATACATTTGCAATGTAAAAATGTTGCCCAGTCTCGCTGCTTCCTACCGCATAAAAAGTTACCAAGTAGGGCGTTCTCAAAGAACCTTCCATATTTAGTCGTCCTGAATTAATTAAACTATTACCAACTTTTATTACTTTACTATTAGAGCAGCAAGCATGTTATATGAAACATTCGATAAGCTCTCATCACATCCACGCTGCTTGATAGCCAGGTTATAAAAGTTTATATGGTTTAATTGATTCAAGTTGATTAAATATGAAAGGTTCTTTGAGAATGCTCGACTTTGGTACTACATATTATTAAGATTTCATATATTTTTTTGCTGTAGTTAGTAGCGAGACTTGGCATCATTTTTAGATTGAAAATGTTTTTGTTGGCATTATACATTCACACGTAAGACACGACGTTGCTCATGGCTTTCCTATTGCTCATTTCCTATTATTCTTGTGGGTACATCATTACGAGTGTAAGGTATATTGACGTAGTCACGTCTACGTCTGTTATTGAAAGTTGAATCTATTTTGGTTTAGTTTTTTATATCCAGAGGGTTACGTTAGGCCGTTCGAATAAAATTATGAAATTACAGGCACATGAGACTTTTCATCTTTATGTCTCAGGGTGGCGGGCGCAGTGCAATGCCACATAGGGCGCGTCCTATGTGGACGTGACCTATGAGGTAATGCACTGTTCATAGGCAGAGGTTACCGCTTATAACATCAGGTGGGCCATCAGCTTGTTCCGTCATTCAAGTAGTATAATTAAAAAAAAAAAATGTGTAAGTTTATGTCGAAATGCCCGTGATTTCTTCCGCGTTGCGTTTTTTCCATACAAACTCCACCCCGCTGCACCCACTTATGGGGTGAATTTCGGAAATTGATTTCTGTGTGCACTCCTAGACTATAAAAGGAATGTACTCTCTAAATTTCAGCTCTCTAGGACTTACGCTTTAGGCTATGCGTTGATAGTCAGTCACGCAACGATTTTATATATATTGATGAAACTACAAACTTGCCTTGCCCACCCATGCTTATTAGTAACTAGCCTTTTGCCCGTAACTTCGCACGCATGTTGTCAGAGGCCCTAGTCGGCGTTTTGCAAACACCATCGTAACGATGAACGTTACGACGATCGTACGTGTATAACATACTAGCTATTAATCTGTGCCAAAAACGTCACAGATTAATGGCTAGTTACTAAGTAATACACGTACACTCGTCGTTACGATCATCGTTACGATGGTGTGTGTAAACTCGGACTTGCCCCCCAGGATAAAAAGCATTTCCCTTCCCCCTCCACTTTCTGCCATTTAATATGTACCTACCTATGTTCTCATTATGTAAAAATGTGCAGTATACATACATACATAGACACACGCCTTTTTCCCCGAAGTATTAATATGATTGGTATGTTATACCACAGGTTATACATTAAAAGTTACTCATTTTGTTGAGGTTCTGGAAATTTTCCTTTTGCTTCTTTTTTCTTATATGTATATCTCCATCACAAAATGTTCTCATTCATAGCTTCTAAATGGGTAGAGTTGGGCGAAGTAAATGGTGTTTTTACATAATGAAGACATACAGGGTGGATTTTTGAGACAGGACAGTTATGGCAGGTATACCTTAACCGTTATAGTTACAGGAAAACATTCCTACGAGACCATCCTATCCATTCCTAAGAGATATTTTGATCTGCATTCACAGATTTTAGAAAAAATGGACAGTCAGCAAGAAAATGGTAATTTTACACAAAAACTTTTTACGATGCAAATCGATCCTGTTTCTTATAAGGATCAAAAGTCTCTACTGGGCCGACAGAGGTTTGAGTACTAGAAATGACAGAAATCACCAAAAACTTTTCCCATAAATTTTGGAAGTTGAGTGTCTTGTAAGTGCTTATAAGACACTTAACTCGTATCGCATAGACATGTTTGTATGAAAAGCAGTAAATATGATCTTAACGTAGACAGAGAATAGAGGTTATTGCTCAGCGTGTCGCTATAAGGGACAGAAAATAAACCTCTTCTTTACAAGCATTTTGTATACATTTTATTTTTATTGTGTAAGTGAGATAGAAGGCTTCCAGCAGTCTATACTCTTCTCTGTCTTCGGATCTAAGCGTCTCGTTATAGCTAGGCGTCCCGTAATCGTCCCGAATAATAATTGGCGAAAATGTAAAAAATCAAGTTCTGATTGTAATTTTCAGTGGGAATGTGCAAACTTCAAAAGGGTAGCGCCCAAAGTCCTCCCGGACGGCGCCCGGATGCTGTCGAAGATCATCAACCGCCTGGCGCGAGGAGACGGGCACCACGTCCGGGCCTTCTACGCCGCCAACTCGTCCCGGACCTGGAAGGATTTGATGTCGCGTGAGTACAAAGCTCTCAGAATTAACAACTCGTAGTGGGAAAGTGGAAGATGCACATTTTTTATTTAAATTACGTGATGACGTAACTAGCCTGATGTTAAGCGGTATCCTCTGCCTTTAGCAATGCACACATCCACCTAGGACGCACCCTATGCGGCATTGCACTGCGCCCGCCACCCTGAGACAATGATGAAAAGTCTCATCTGCCTGTAATTTCACCTTTAAATCTTTTGGTGCACGACCGAGATTCTTCCTAGGAATGATGTTTTTGCGATTACCTATCGCAATTTCCTAGCAAAACTAGATTGCTTGAAAAAAAAAGCGGCCAAGTGCGAGTTGGACTAGCCCATGAAGGGTTCCGTAGCAGCAAGTAACATAATATAAAAGTTCTTATAGTCTGTTGTAACTTTGATCGATGTTTTAATAATAGTGTATTAAAAAAAAAAACTACTTACTAGATCTCGTTCAAACCAATTTTCAGTGGAAGTTTACATAGTAATGTACATCATATATTTTTTTTAGTTTTATCATTGTCTTATTTTATAAGTTACGGGGCCCCCCGTTTTAGGGGGACACACATTTTACCACTTTGGAAGTGTCTCTCGCGCAAACTATTCAGCTTAGAAAAAATATATATTAGAAAACCCAATATCATTTTTAAAGATCTATCCATAGATACCCCACACGTATGGGTATGATGAAAAAAATATTTCTGAGTTTCAGTTCTAAGTATGGGGAACCCCAAAAATTTAAAGTTTTTATTTTTTATTTTTGTGTGAAAATCTTATTGCGGTTCACAGAATACATCTACTTACCAAGTTTCAACAGCATAGCTCTTATAGTTTCGGAAAAAAGTGGCTGTGACATACACGGACAGACAGACAGACATGACGAATCCATAAGGGTTCCGTAATTTTTGTTACGGAACCCTAAAAACGCATATCGTAAAGGTTTTTGACGCTGATTACAGATTACTCCGACTTGAAGTCAGACACGAAGAGAATGGAGCATTTCACGTCGCTGTGCGGAGTGTTGTATGAGTTCCTGACAGACATATCTCTGCCGAACACTGTGGAGCTCATGGGCTTGTATGGAAGGGTAAGAAAACCTATAATCTAGTTCTGGGGGCCAATCGCGCTTATTTTAAACTGTTCTACCGTTCGAACGGATCGTCTAGGGTTTAAGCTTAGACCACAGAATATATACAGTACTTACACTTAGTTTTGCTGCTGTTAATAAACCGGCCAAATGTTGTAACTTTGTGAATGACTGAACAAGCAGATGGCCCACCTCAGACTTTAACATCCTCACCTCTCCTTTAACAATGCATTGCCTCATAGATCACGCCCACCTAGGACGCATCCTACGTGGCATTTCACTGCGCCCGCCGCCCTGAGACATTCTCACTGTAATTTCACCTATAATGTAATGTATTGCATTAATTATATCAGTTATCTAGGACCCATAACACAAGCTCTGCTTAGCTTGGGGCTAGATAATGTTGTGTGAACTGTCCAGCATTTAGTTACTTGTTCCCCGGACGAAATCTTTCACTAACAAGTAATTAGAATTGTAAAAATTAAAAATAAACCCAACGCAATGAAACGGCTGAACCGATTTTGATCAAAAAAAGCTAAGAACACTCCCAACAAACAAAACTGATTCAGACCTTTCAAACAAAACGGTTCATCCGTTCGGGAGCTGCGATGGGACAGACAGACAGACACACACACACACACATACAGACACGTCAAACTTATAACACCCTTCGTTTTTCGTCGGGGTTTAAAAAGCTCTACTACTACTAAAAACATACATTCTACTTTAAATACGACACACGTCTCATTTCCAGATGATAATCAACAGCTTCAATATCCTGGACACCGACATGAACTCCATAGGGACGGGCGTGTACCTGGCGGCGTCGACCATGGACCACAGCTGTGACCCTAACGCGGTGGCCACGTTTGACGGCAAAACGCTCAACGTACGGGCCGTCAAGGACATGCCTAGCATAGACTGGACACAGGTAACACAAGAACCACGGTCGACATGAACTCCATAGGGACGGGCGTGTACGATGGACCACAGCTGTGACCCCAACGCGGTGGCCACGTTCGACGGCAAAACGCTCAATGTACGGGCCGTCAAGGACATGCCTAGCATGGACTGGACACAGGTAACACAAGACCCACGGTAACCTAGGTGGCCTCGGCCTCGTTTCGTTCGTTTCGTTTCGTTTCGTATGAGGTAGTGCTGGCCTCTGGTGTCAGAGTTTGTCAAGCCGCCCGAGGGCCTCTGACATGGCTTATCGACTGCTATTAATCAATAACAGCCGGGACCGACAGCTTAACGTGCCCTCCGAAGCACAGCAGCGATGGAAATCCACACATAACTTAGAAAAGTCATTGGTGCGGAGCCTAGGATCGAACCCGGTATCGTTGGATTCTGAGTTGCACTATTGAACCATTAGGCTACCATCGCTATATATAGGCCTCGGCCTAAGAGCAGGACTCATTCAGCTCCTCCCGTGGATGTGATATGTATGAAATTGTGATGACTTAATATATGTACAGGGGCGGCTTTACCTATAGGTAAAGCCGATAAAAAAACTATAAACCCTGCACTATATATAGTGCAGGGTGTACGGCGCACACGGGCGCTGGGTCTCAGGCGGCGCCTGCGTTATGGCCAGCGCCGACGGAAGCAAGGCGTGAGGTACTCTAAACACAGGTTTTTTTCGAGGATCGCTCCGCTCGCCGTCGTTTATGACATTTTAGCCCGCCACCCTGAGATATAAAGATAAAAAGTCTCATGGCCTATAATTTCACTGCTTTGCGGCAGAAATAGGTATGGTGGTAGTACTTCCCCGGACGAACTCTTTCACAAAAAAGCTCTACTACTGCTAAAAATACTCTTAATGTCGTTTTGTTTTCCTTTCAGATCCGCATATCGTACATTGACCTGATGAAGACTCCTTATGAGAGGCAGACGGAACTACTGACCAGCTACTACTTCGTGTGCCAGTGTCTCAGGTGCATGGGTAAATGCTTTAGATGTGCTATAACACCCCCCCCCCCCCACCCCACACCCCTTTCGCATGATGCAAGGCACGCGTTAAATAAGACATGGGGGCAATTCTCAGATTTTAGACATATGCCATGTCAAGAATACCTTCTAGACCTTCGCGCTCCATCGTTAATATCAATGTTAAAAAAAAACGGCCAAGTGCGAGTCGGACTCGCGCGCGAAGGGTTCCGTACAAAAACGGCAAAAAATCTCGGTTGTGTTTTACTATTTGTTGTTATAGCGGCAACAGAATACATCATCTGTGAAAATTTCAACTGTCTAACTATCACGGTTCATGAGATACAGCCTGATGACAGACGGACAGCGAAGTCTTAATAGGGTCCCGTTTTACCCTTTGGGTACGGAACCCTAAAAATTACTTCTTTCTGTCAAACTATAAAAATAATAGGAAAGTCTGGTCCGGGTGTGTGTTAGGGACTAAAGCATTTATCATAATAATGTACTGGCATTGGCATAATTGAGGAGATTTTCCTCAGAGGCAATAGTTAAATGAAAAAGAAGACTTTAAATTTAAATGTAACCCAAAAATTTCGTTCCAGCGGGACTCAAACCCGCAACCTCGGCGATGCCTTTACCAATTCGGCCGTAGAACGAGCTATGACGCTGAAGACATTTGTGGACACTATCAACTCGGCTATAGCGCCGATGGGAGTCATTATGGCTATAATTGGTAAAGGCATCGCCATTCACAGGCGAGGTTGCGGGTTCGAGTCCCGCTGGTACGACATTTTTGGATTACATTTAAATTTAATGTTATCCATAAAGTGTGGTTTACACTTGAAAAATAATAAACTGTGAAAAAGAAGACATTGTCTAAAATCCGAGAATCGGGCCCTGGACTCAAACACATAGACCATATTATAGGTTTAGAGGTCCTAGCACGAATATCTGTGGGGTTAGCATAAAAATCGTTTTTTTTTATACTACTAGGAATGACGTGTCAAGCAGATGGCCCACCTGATGTTAAGTGGTACCTTCTGCCTATGAACAGTGCATTACCTCACAGGTCACGCCCACCTAGGACGCATCCTATGTGGCCTTGCACTACGCCGGCCACCCTGAGACATAAAGATGAAAGTCTCATGTGCCTGTAATTTCATCGGCACACTTACCCTTCAAACCGGAACACAGCAATGCGAGCACTACTGCTTTGCGGCAGAAATAGGAATGGAGATGCTAGCGAGACGATCAGCAATCCCACTATAATATCATAAATCATAATATCATGTTTGGATGTTTGCTACTCAATCACGCCGAAACGGCTGAAGCGATTTGGATGAAATTTGGTACACGGATAGTTTATGACCTGGATTGAGCTATAAGCTACTTAATATTCTGGGAAAACATGAGCGAAGCCGCGTGTGGACACTAGTACCAAAAAAATGTTCAAAGCTTGAAATCTTTTAATAGGTTGTCATTTTGAATTCGTAAATCTAACGAAAAAGCACTAACTCAGGGTCTCAGGGTGGCCAGCGCAGTGCAATGCCACATAGGGCGCGTCCTAGATGGACGTGACCATGAGGTAATGCACTGTTCATTAGCAGAGGTTACCGCTTAACATCAGGTGGGCCATCTGCTTGAACCGTCATTCAAGTAGTATAAAAAAAAAACTCTTCCTCAGATCTTTAAAACTAGTAACTTTCCAACTAGTTACTGTATGTATGTTTGTTTTGATGAGATTTTCATAGAGTTAGTTTCAAGGGAGACATTTCAGTTACTTCGGGAGAATATCGAGTTGAAACCGCGGGCAGTAAGTCATAAAGCTGATTTTACCCTCGCCCTGTCCAATCTTCCATCTTGCCTTTGTTCTCACAAGTACCATTCCGTATTCTGGAGTAACGCCACGCATGATCTGTTAGGCGAGCTACACACATATTCGGCGTCGATGCGTATTTTTCCCCGAATTGAATGTACCGCTACATAAGATTCGGTTTTGAGCAATCCTATTCGGTTCGGGCTCAAACAACAACTGTGTGCCGCAAGGCCACGGGTAAACCGATTGTGCAGCATTGATTAAGACGCTGACAAGAGTCGAATACGTCATCATCCCTTTAGCGTGTTTTTAGAAAACCCTGCACAGTTTATGGCAGCGTAAAAATATATGTTAATTCTTCATCATATTTTTAAGGCCATACACAAGAGTTGCTTAAAACGATTACTTAAGTATGACAACTTTCTCTCGATTTAAATAAATCGTGAAATATGCTTAAAACGCGCTTCTTACATAAATAATTAAGTATTCTCTTAATTATTTGTATGTTGATAAAATTAAAGAGTAACAAATGAACTAGAAGGTCTTCTTTCTTATTAATATTGTTTATTTTGACCTGTAAATAATTATAGTTATTAATAAATGAACTATGAAGGTCGTTAGGTTTTTTTTCGTATTAATTAGCCACTTCCAACTTCTTAACATTCTCATCAACACAGCCGATCTGACTACGAATATCAAATGGCTCCTAATTATGTGGCTGTGATAAGAGATAACATAAGATTATCTGCGCATTATCCACATTTTGCACCGCGGCATTTTGCTCAATGATTCGGCGACCAACGACGAATATGTGTGTAGGACGCCTTACACTACATTCGACCACAGTTTTCTAATTTATAATTATTTCTAGATGAGACGCAAATAAAATACGTCCATGCGGCCAAATGTCTGAACAACGAATGCGACGCTCCTGTCTCCATCCAATGGAAAGAAGACATACAACTTGTAAGAAAGACAGACTGCAGCCAAAATTCTGACAAGCAAAACGTAATTATGGCTATAGATAATGAAGAAGCAACAGAAAAATGCAATGAGATCAAAAATGAAACTTTTCAAGGTGTAAGGTGTGAGGAATGTGGTACAAAGTACACGGAGACACATATCGATACCTTTGTGAAGGCGATGGAGTTTACCGAGCTGCATTTGAGGAATATGCAGTGCGCTTCTGTGGCTTGTATCCTTTACATAAACAGGCAGGAAGATAAGCAGCCTTATTGCCTAACTAATCGATTTTCAGGAACGATTTTCGCTTTAGATGGAGAATGTGACAGATGAAATCCATACTCCTCGTGATGACATCCGTGGTGCGGCGGCTAGGCGGTGGCGGTAGCCGGCTGAGATGCAAGAGGTGCTGGTTCGATTCCCACTGCCGGACGAGTGTTTGCATTAATGACGGAACTAGCGGAGGGCCCACCTAATGTTAAGCTCTGCCTATAGGATAGAATGCATTACCTCACAGGTCACATACACCCAAAACGCGTCGTATGTGGCCTTGCACTGCGACCGCCTGAGACATGTAAATGAAAAGTCTCGTGTCTGTAATTTCGAATTATCCAAATTAATTAATAACCTACTTCACTGGTACCCATACCCTTCAGAACCAGAACTTTTGTTGTGCCACAACAGAGCTTCGCTACTATGCGAGCACTGCTGCATTGCGGCAGAATAGAATATGGTGGTAATAATATTATAATAGTAATAATGCTGGACAGTTCACACAACATTATCTAGGCCCAAGCTAAGCAGAGCTTGTGTGTTATGGGTACTAGATAACTGATATACTTAATACAATACATTACATAGATAGATATTTTTTATTATATATAGAAAATACCCAGAACACCCTTAAACAAATATCTGCGACCGCACAAATATTTGTTTTGAGGCGGAAATCGAACCCGCAACCTCCTGCGTCACAGGCCAACCTTCGCCCGCCGTGCTACAGAGGTCGTCAAATAGGTAATAGGTACTTCCCCGGACGAACTTTTTCATGTACAAAGTTTTAACCGATTCCTGCAGTATTCTGTAGAGTTCAGTGGGTATTCTGTATTGCAATTGAGAAGAACCAATGGAATTAAAGTAAAAAAAAACGACTGCTGACTTTTTGTCTAATTAAAAAATCCTTGACTCCAGAACAGATGTAGACGTCTGCAAGTTCTGCTTAGATAGGCACGAGGGCGTGCTACATCCTATGAACGTGACGCACGCGCAGACGTTGGACCACGCTTTCGACGCGCTCATTCAAGTACAGCTGTGGGACCAAGCGTGCGAGTACGCAGAGAAACTCATTCCGTGTTTTAGGTAAGTTGACGTTAGCAGACTGATAACAAGTAATTAATTTAGTAAAAATTTTAAAAAAACCCCAACGCAATGAAACGGCTGAACCGATTTTGATCAAACAAAGCTAAGTACACTCCCGACAAATACACCTTTCAAAAAAAAAACACGAAATCGGTTCATCCGTTCGGGAGCTACGATGAGACAGACAGACACACACACACAAACACCCCTTCGCTTTTCGTCGGGGGTTAAAAATAGTGAAGCGCGAAGTATGAACGCGCTATTGTGCAGAACAAGCATCGTTATCGTATGTAACCTTTGTTTCGCTATCAATTATCATGATCAGCGACGGTTACTGCTGGACATAGGCGTGCAGCATAAAGTGGCCTCCATCCACCGATTTCGATTCCGATCGTTATAATGTTATCCTTATCGGTGCATCGAGTACCATTGCGGCGAAACCTTGGAGAGCCCATACCGGAGTCCGACACTTCCAATTATAAAATGTCATGCTTACAACTATATGTTATAATGTTGGAGTCGTTGCGTTACATGCTCACTCAGTCACAGTAAATGTTACAAACTTGATGTTAATACAATAATTACCCCTTGGTTGGGGAGTGGTACCGGGGGGTAGCCCCCACTGTTCTTCCCATCCCCAAAATCGGGAGGCCCTTTTCTAATGCACACCCCTGCTTTCCCACAACTAACTTCTTCTAGTTATTATACTCTTGCCTTGTCCTCGAGATGAATAGTTGATTAATAGAGATAATAATTGCAATAACATAGTTAGATATAGATACCACTAGCACACTAATTAATGTTGAGAGGGTACTCAATCCTTTCTTTCAACTTTTTACTGCTATTTCCTGCCATCGTTGCGATCTTACTCTGCTTGGAATGTGTTGTTTAATTTTTTCGAGGACATTCTTCGAGACATATCAACCTTGCCTAAGACCTTCTTTGAGACAAATCAACCTTGCCTTGCTTGATTTTAGTATGAAAATCTATGTTGTGCTTCCACAAAGTTAATTTCACTATAAAAATCAGTAGCAGGAGCAAGGAACTGCACGTTTGTCAAAATTTCATGCCATGCCTTTAGTTACCTACCTAATGTACAGGCAGTTACCTACCTAGTTCATATCTTGTTTGTTTGTTTTTTTCTTGGTGTGTGTTTGTATAGTCATAAATAAACTTTTATTTCTTTCTTTCTAATGTACCTAATGTCGAGGCAGGCACGGCATTTGAAATGCCTTCATATCATTAATAG
This sequence comes from Operophtera brumata, assembly GCA_932527175.1. Lineage (NCBI taxonomy): Eukaryota > Metazoa > Arthropoda > Insecta > Lepidoptera > Geometridae > Operophtera > Operophtera brumata. Next base: position 15,607,394 of record OW052238.1, on the reverse strand, counting down.
CCTCCACTTCATTGTCTGGATGTTTATATATTATATATATTAGATGATTATATACTTGTATGACCTTCAGCGAATACCGTTTGGTGATTCTGAGTACCTACAAGCTTAGTACACGGCACGCCACTGCTTGAAACGCTTTCGATCTTAACAATGTTGTTATCGAGGGGCTCGTGAACTTGAAACCTTAGAGCATTGCAGGCCTCCGATGCTTGAAACCCGCGATGTTGTGTTGGGGAAGCTGATCGCCCTCCCGGTAGTAAAAAGAGTGTTAAGAATTTTAGCTTCGGACTTCAGAGATAATCCTATCACATCTCAGTGCAACATGCTTATCACTTCTTCCAGCTCAATTAACTTCTCTCCGGTCGTCAGCTTTCGCAGCGTTATTGCCAGGTCCAGAGATTGTGGGGGTTGCTCCTCCGTGATTGGTGGTTACAGTATTGGTGTTAGTATTCAGGTGGATGCTGCTGCACATCCCTGCCAATCCTTTAGTCGACTTTTACGACCTGCACGGGAGATGGAGGGGTCATTCTGGTTGGACACTGCTTTGCTTACTATTTCTCAATTTCTTTACAGGTTCTACTACGGCGAAATAAATCCCTTACTCGGTCTTCTGTATTTGAAGTATGGAAAGATTTTACTTTACAAAATGGATCTCAACAATGCCCTCATCCAGTTAAAACGTTCCGAGAAGATACTTAAGATAACCCATGGAGATAGACATCCTCTGTACAGGGAGCAGCTATTACCATTACTACAGCAAGCAATAATGGAGTCGTCATGATCAGTGTCCGAGGCCTTTCCAAATACTTGTAGAATGGGGAGATAGTGAAGTGTTTTGAAAACTTCAAAGTGAGCTTCATTGAAATCATTATGTAAAACGTAATTTATAACTTCTAAGATTTAAGTACCTCAGAGCAGGAACGATTTAGTGCATAAATATTAAAAACCGGCCAAGTGCGAGTTGGATTTGCACAGGAAGGGTTCTGTAACATTATCTATAAAAACGGAAAAACACACGTTTGTTGTATGGGAGCCCCCTTAAATATCGATTTGATTCTGGTTTTTAGTTTTTGTTGTTATAGCGAAAATAACTACATCATCTATGAAAATTTCAACTGTCTAATTATCACGGTTCCTGGTGACAGACAGACAGCAAAGTAATAGGGTCCCGTTTTATCCTTTGGGTACGTAACCCTAAAAAATAGGTTTAGTTAACAGTTTGGCGAGAACCACCAATTTTCCACAGAAACTTGAAAAGTGCAATAAAAATTTTCGTTTTGCATGTGATACAGGCTGAATGTTTGATAGACTTCACTTTTCTGTGATCATAAACAAGTCAAGTACCTAAGATAAGATAAAGGTCAGAAGTAGGTAACTCAATTTAAAAATTGTTGTCACGCTCAATACAGCTTACCTACTCATTTTTTGTAATAAACATGTTAAGCATTGCTTTTGTTTTTATGCAACCCTTGTCTGTCATCTTACTGTAAGGGAAAAAGGAACATAAGGCGTAATTTACAAAGTTATGGCTCGGGGAATGTCTGTATGTCAGCCAACTTTGTAAATCTCAGCCAAGAACAATGTCTGTCTGGAAATAACAGTTTATTTGTCTGTAAGTATGTACCTACTACAAGGTCCAAAATAAAAGCTAAAGGTAGTCCGTGAGTCCACTTCATGGTCCTGTGAGGTTTGTCTGTATGTCCTTAGTACCTATCGTCGTCAAATCTCTCCCTCTTCCTGGGTGGAGCCTCTGCATCGGCCTCCAAGACTTTCATCCGGACCCCACAAATCTCGGCACCATGCAACACCTCGATTGCTTTATCGGCTGCTTGTGCAGTGGCATAGCGAGCGTAACCAACAGTCTTGTTGGGCAATGTGTAAACATTGATGAGGTTACCAAAGCGACAGAATACATCACGTAGCACACTCAGTGGAGGAGGTGCCGGCTTGCATACCAAGAAACATCTTTTAGCAACGGGGCTGTCAACATCTGCCAATGGTTGCGGTGACGGGAGCTTGGCACTGCAGTAGCTAAGATCATTGCTATCAGGGACATTGCTGTCTGTCACGGTACCTGTAGCCTTCTTAATCAATTTTGATGCCTCAGCTATGGCTTCGGCAAGCTGACTCAAATCAGGCGCATTGGATGATGATGAGTTCTCTATAGCATTCCTCAGTTTAGACACAGCTCCTGGAATCTGATTGAAATCATTTGGGCCGAAATCATCATCGTTACCAGAAAATCCCATATCAGGCCTCACAAATATCATCATGCCGGGTGGGTACTCAAACTTGTTTAGTTTCTCCACTGCATATGCTGCTGATCTAGGGTTGGAGTAAGATACTGTACCTTTACCAACATTACGGACGAGGTCAACGTAATATTTACATTGAATCATACCAGGAACCAGATCAAACAGTCTCTCCATATGTCTTTGACTAAACTGAGGGCAACACATGAACATGACTCGAGTGAAACCATCATATGACGTCGGTGCGTCCAACAATGACACAAGGTATTGCTGGGATTTCAATGAACCTGGAGCTCTTGTTAAATTATCAATTCGGGATTCAAACATAGTTTCCGGACGTTTCTGTGTTTTTGGCTTGGCAAATATGGCTCTGTATTTCTTGTCACATTCTTCAAATGCATGAGCGGCTTGAGAAAATTTTGCATATGAAACATAAGCAAAACCTTTAGATTCACCAGTGCTGTGATCTCTCTGAAGGATGATAGATGTGATGTGTCCATATTGTCGGAATTCACTATCAATTTCATCTTCTGTTGCAACCTTAGGCACGGTGACAAACAATCTCCTGTATTTCTCGACATCATCAGACGCCACGTCCGAGCGGTTGGCGGCAACCATCACCTTTAATGGGCGTTGTGTTCCGGGAAGAGTTTTAAAATGCATTGCCTCCAAAGCATGCGCTGCTTCGGTTGTTTTAGAAAATTTAATGAAAGCTACGCCTTTGTCACCTAGCAGACGGATCTCCTCAATTTCACCGAATTTGGAGAAAGCATCTCTGAAATCATTCTCCTTCAAACCTTTGGAACAAACTATGAACAATCTTGAGTACATGGGCGAGTCTCCAACAGAACTATCTCTTCGATCAAACCGGCTATTGTTATCCATTATTAGATTAAAGTAGTAATGGTAGTCTTGTGGGCTTACTCTATATTAGATAATTTAGTTTCGAGTTAACTCCTGATTAAAATCAACAACCATGAGCTGCAGCTGAGACCATAGAGGATTTTTTTATATATAGAAAGCTGAGACAAGACAAGACCAACGCTTGATTTATTCTCTGTGCCAACGCCAAAAACTACTTCTTCTTCTTCTTCATATAATGGCTTTTGAGGATTGCTCCAAACAATTTAGCCAATGTTGCAAGCCTCACTTACTACGTGACATTGGCGAACTACTGCCCTCCATGCCATTCATGAAAAAATTTAATTGAATTGAATTTAGCCAATGTCAAGGGTACAAAGGACTGAGCGCTGGCAGCTGAATAACGAGCCGAGCAAGATATGAACTATAGAGTTAGTGTGTCTACTTCTAATACGTTCTTGTACGTTCTTACGTTGAATCTTCAATTTAAATGTTTATTATAAAGATCAAAATCGCACACCTTTGATCAGTTGCTTTTTTAAGTTTGGAACGACTTTTTTAGGGTCCCTTACTCAATGGGGCCAAACGAAGCCCTATTGCCCTCGCTCATCCGTCTGTCCGTCTCTCTATCACACGGGTCTATAGCGGACAAACCGTTGAAGTATTCATATTTGTACTATTTATGTATCTTACTGACCCAAACCTTATAGTATGTAGTACTTTAATACCTTATAGTATGAATTTAATAACCAAAAATTATTTTGAAGTATGGTTCCCGACTCCCGTACAAGTTAAAGTGGGGAGGGAAAAATAAATCTGTCGTACCCTAGCATGTGGAGTATAATTTTAGAGCTTATTAAGTAGAATAGGACTGTATTTTTGTTACTAAGTTCAATTTAATTTCCATTTAACCCAGGAACTATTTTTTTTTAAATATTCTACATACTTATTATGAATATTTTACCAAAAATTATAATATTTTAGAAGATAGAAACATATTGAGAATTTTCTCATATTTCTATTACAAACAGATTTAATTTTGCGTGTTGATAACTAAACTTAGGCAATTTATAACTTCTACATTTGTTACGGAACCACAAATTATATAATAGTTTCTAAGACGGAAACCTGAATGCGCGAGGTCCGAAGCGCACTTGGCCAGTTTTTTATTGAGTTAGCCAGAAGTTTTGTCATTTTATTCGTAGACTATCTTTCATTCAATCGCTGCTAATATCCGTTGTCATGGTAACTGAAGGTTATTTTCGTAATATTGACAATACTGTGTCGGTAAAACAGTACCAACGCAATACTATGTCGGTAAAGCACGCTGCAGTACCTATGCTTTTTGCATTGAACAACCAAAAATAGGCCACAAACAGGTGACGAACATTTACATTCCACCACTGTACACACACAACTAATGTACAACCACTGACATCGAAGTGACGTTTTCAATAGTTGGTTGCACTTTCATGCACTTTACATACGTGAACGAGTGCCATCTCTTGACGATGAAAGAGCTAAACTGAATGTAACCTGACAATGACACTTGGAAAAACTTGAAATCGGAAATTAAAAAAACAAAACTCCTCATTAGAAAAAAAACATTGGTCGTGTGTCCGTCCATATTTTCAATTTTCATTATTTTATTTTATTTTTCTAATAGGTTGTTTCACAGATTTATATGTATAAGTTTATGGGTAGTTTTATAAATACCTACATATATATATATTTATATATATTCTTCTTTGTTTTTGACTTAAATTAAAATAACCAAAAATGTCGCTGGTAGTTACAAAAGCCGCGCTCGCACTTAAAAACGCCGAAAGCAACTTCCAATTCGTCAAGTTTGAAGCACATAAACCCAAAAAGAAGCAAGCTCGCGAAAATGTTGAAACCATGGACTCCACGGCAGAATCATCGAAGTTTTCAAAGAAGGATTTGGAGCTGAAGAAGATTCGACATGAGGTGGTCAAGTTTGGGATGTCAGGGTTTGACGCGAACAAGAAACAGGAGGCCAAAATAGCGCTTGCTGTTAGCTTAGGTAAGAGCTGCAGTTTGTTTCATATATAAACATAATAAAGAGTCTGGTTAGAGTGTACCTACATAAGGGGGCACTCAGGAAATTTGCTAATCAAAAATTGCTAATGCTATTTCAAAAACGGTAAGTCGTATGCAAAACAATGCATTTAACATTAATTGATGCGTAAGTGAAAGGATACACGATAGGCTACAAAAAAAAAAAAATGCAATAAATTTTCTGTCTTTTTTCCTCAGTGCCCCTTATGTACATCACAACCAAGAGTCTGTCTACCACCCAGAATTAGAATTAGAAATGCACAATACACCCCACAGCGGGATGTCAGTGCAGGTCTTAGCACCCCCACCTAGAATTAAGAGTCTGTCTGGGCACAGAACATAGGTAATATAAAGTAGGTCCTATGAACAGAACGGCTACTCTCCGCCCAGCGCGATCCGCGTCCCTGCAGCCCGCCCCGCAGATCTGTGGCTGAATGTGGGGTTCCTCGTACTAGCCGAGTAGTCTCTTGTCCAGGCAGCGCACGGTTTATGTAAGAGTATGTATTTCAATGCATTGTATGAGTGTCAGGGGTGGTCCGGGTTCCCACTAAGTGGTACCCAATTATCTGCAATGTCATTGCATCTACCATGTCAGTGCACCCTTCGGGTGGCTGGACTAGCAGCCTCCACTCATCACGCAAAAAGGGCCCATTGGCGGCCTAGTTGCGGAGAAGAGTCTGTGCACTACAAATCAGTGCACCCTTCACCTTTCTGCTAATATTATGAAACGGAAAGTTTGCTTTTTACTCAATCACGCTGTAATGGGGGAACTGATTTCTATCTAATTTGGTGGATAGATTATGAGGGATCTTTCATGCTGGTACTGTGCAAGCAAAACCATGGACTGGTGACGTAAAGGTGAAAAGTCTCATGTGCATGTAATTTTAAACCTGGTTAATGGGGAGCCACAGGCAAAACTAATCTCAGATGGCGCCACCATCGCTGGTGCTTGTCATTTTGTGGTCTTGTCTTTTTCTCAGCAGAAGCAAAACGGTGTGTACCTTTATTTGTACACTGAAATGCACTACACAGAGGCATGTTTTATACCAGACTATTATTTAAAGTTTATTTACTAAAATTATCCATTGATATTTGACATTTTTGACAGTTTTTTTTTTACATTGATAGACCTTTGCTTTGCTACGAAACAACACCAGCGATTATGCGCCACCTAGCGTGATAAATAAGCAGTGTCCCCCCCAATTAGGAACTAATAAAATAAATAAATAATGCTGGACAGTTCACACAACATTATCTAGCCCCAAACTAAGCAGAGCTTGTGTTATGGGTACTAGATAACTGATATACTTAATATAATATATGACATAAGTAGATATTTTTTATTATACATAGAAAATACCCAGAACACCCTGAACAAATATCAGCGATCGCACAAATATTTGTTCCGAGTGCGGGAATCGAACCCGCAGCCTCCTGCGTCGCAGGCCGAACTTCGCCCGCCGCGCCACAGAGGTCGTCTGTTCCCTTAGAACCATAAATCAAAGGACATCTCCAGGCCTACCATTGAACATCTATGCTTCTTGTATTTGTCTAAACTAAACATAATGACTTATTACAGACAAGTGATGGTTACTTATGGCCATTTTCACCAGCTAATTCTTATATAACGGAACACTGAAACACATGTCAATCCCCGTGGCACTTCAGGGGTGCCATGGGTCCGGAAAGAAATGTATCTATTAAAAACTGTACAATTTGTCATTATTTATTTTATTATTTATTTATTTATAATACACAGGCAGCTCTCGGAGATGCGTGTATATCTTATCAGTGCACTTTAAATGTTTGTCAAGTCTATTTTTGAAAGAATTCACTGAGGGGGCAATTATCACTGAGTCTGGTAGCCGGTTCCAAGTGCGCACGATTAGTTAAGAGTCTTGTAAGCATTAGGTGGCCTGTAAAGTGTTTATTATTATTTAAAACTATAGACCAGCAGCTTTAGCTGATGTGCCTATTTCAGAGTGTTGAAATGTCTTAGTTCCACTTGGTGCACTGATTACATTTTAATAAAATAAATAAATAAATAAATAATGTTCGACAGTTCACTCAACATTATCTAGCCCCAAGCTAAGCAGAGCTATATATTTCATTTATTTATTCAATCAACAAGGATCATTGGGTTAGTAAAATACATTGTCTATCTACACTATGGTTAGTAAGAATAATTACAATTGAATACTACAAACTAACATTGAAAATATGACATCATCATCATCCACCTGTGGAAGTCCAAAAAAATACATGTCATGTCACAAAATTATTAAAATTATTTATAAAAGTCATATTTAAAATGATTACGTTTAGTTATGGGCACTAGATAACTGATATATTTAATACAATATATAACATAGATAGATATTTTTTATTATGCATAGATACTGTCACGGTGCAGCCGTGGACAGGTAGGTAGTCTAGGTTTTAGGTTCCTCTCCTTGATAGAAGAGCTAGGGGTAGGTAGAAAAACGATTAGGACATTTTTATACATATATTAAACTTAAAATGCTAACAATAAGGTCACTGAATGGATTGTTAAACTTAGAGTCTTTAGTATTATGCTGAAGGCAGAAGTGCAGGCAGAGGGCCAGAGTAGCAGGCAGAAGTGCAGGCAGAGGGCCAGAGTAGCAGGCAGAAGGCCAGACGGCTATGGGCCGGGGTTTGATCAAGGGTCTCAATCTCAGCAGTAGAATAGGTCTCAAAAGGTCACGCTTGTAGAAAAGAACACTTGGACACGCGTAGTACGGAACCCAAGAACAGGTGTGGACTCTCCACGGTACTGTCCTGTGAGCTGCAGATCGGAAGCACGTGGTCTAGGCGTCATGGTGAAGAGCGCGCCCCTTGTCTGCGAGGTGGCTCGTGGCAGGCTGGTAGCAGCAGGTAGGGCTGGAGACAGCTGGTAGACAGCAGGTAGCTGGTGAGTCCGGTTGGTGGCTGTGAAGCCACCAACCGTAAGGTTCGACCCGTAGAGTTGGACCCTGTAAAGATCACGTAGTTGTGTCACTACAACTACGTGATCTTTACAGGGTCCAACTAGACCTAGTTAGAGTGTAGTATATTTAAATAAACTCACCAAATTGGGCGTATAGTCTAAGTTTGTAGTGGTTAATCAGCGCGTCCTGTGAGCTGCAGATCGGAAGCACGTGGTCTAGGCGTCATGGTGAAGAGTGCGGCCCTTGTCTGCGAGGTGGCTCGTGGCAGGCTGGTAGCAGCAGGTGGCTGGTGAGTCCGGTTGGTGGCTGTGAAGCCACCAACCGTAAGGTTCGACCCGTAGAGTTGGACCCTGTAAAGATCACGTAGTTGTAGTGACAGGCTTGATTCTTCCCCCTGGTGTAACTTGGTTGAAAGTCGCCTCTAGGTGCCGCAGACGTGGCTCGCAGGGGTAGGCAGTACGTGGCTTTCAACCTTATTACACCATAGGGTTTACAACAGAGATTAAGAACTAGTTAGTCAGAAGGACAGACATAGTAGGTGTCTTAGAGTACATTTAAGACGAACGCAGACGTCCCTAAGTGAACGTGCCTCAAGTTTGATGCTAGTTTTACAACATTAAGAAAGATAAGAAGTACATCAGATTAAACAGTGCTAGTTAGAGTGTAGTATATTTAAATAAACTCACCAAAATGGGCGTATAGTCTAAGTTTGTAGTGGTTAATCAGCGCGTTGCTTTAGTTGAATGAATGCAGCACATGCGTGCGTCGGGTTTTATAGCCGCTAGAGAGCTAAATCATAAACACTATGTATGTGTGAGATGTAACTGATGGCTGATGTCTGTGTGGGTAACTATTGTCCGTTAGTTTTTGTCAATAACCTACTTGTGTGAGTATGGAAGCTTCTAGAAGTTTTATAATAATTTTGTAATGTTACAGTATCGCCCCTCCCAGAGAAAGGGTTTTTCCTGATAAAACCCGCTAGAACTGCAACCTATCTCTTGATGACTCTACATTCATACTGTCTTTCATACTTCAATCTTTTATTCATCCCGCATTAGCCTCAAGTCATAGAAGGCTTAAGAAGCTACAACTAGAATATATTTACTTTAGTGTGTAAATATACTCATATCAACAAGAGTTTTAGTTGTTAGTGTAGTAGAGGCTTTATCATTTAGAAGGGCAAGTGTTATTTAGTGCTAGTCTGTCTGTAAGTTAATGTTCTAATATAAATTCTAAGTGTCTCTATCATTGTAGAGTTGTTTAAGTTTAAGTTGTTAAGTGTAGATTAGTATTAATTTAGAGAAGCTGGCATTTTTGGCTTATTTTAGATGTTTGCCATAATCCGCATCCTAGTCAGAATTGGCTTGTTTAAAGAGTTTTGAAGCAATCCGCTCTGTTGTTAGAGGCTTATTTTTAAATGAGTTTTCACCGCTCATATTGCTTCTTAGAGTGTTCTAATAGGTTTAGTTTAAGTAATTATTAGTTAAAGTTAATTATTAAATATAACAGTTATGATAAGAAAATATTTAGTGTTAACTCTATAGTTCTATTTGTAGTTAAAGTTGTATGAGTATAAGATAAATTAAGAGTTGATTCTATGTTTCTATTTGTAGATGAAGTAGCAAAAAAAAATTTTTTTTTTTGTAAGTGTTGACTCTATGTCTCTTTGAGAAGTGAAAAGGAAAAAAAAATTTTGAAGTGTCTGCTCTATGTAAAAAAAATGTAGTGTTAGCTCTATAAAAAAATTTTAGTGATTGAGTAAGTGAGTGAGTGTTTGTAATAGTGACTGTTGTTTATGATACTGTATGTCGCTCTATGTGTTGGAGTTTCAGTTTAAAGGCTAATCGAGAAAAAAAAAAATTAAGGAAGTTTAAAGTCATCCAAAAAAAATAAAAGTATTAAGTAAATGCAAGTTCTTAAATAGGTAAGTGTTTTCTATTATTAAGTCAAGTTTATTTTATTTTGTGTTTACTTGTCTTCATATTATTTATTGAATTTATCCTAATTGTTTATGTTTATTATTTTTATCAATGGGATTAAAAAAATATTTTTACAAAGTTATTTTTTTTGTGCTGAACTTATGGTGACATCTGTTGAGAAAGTTTCTAAGTTATCTCTAGTTCATTATTACTAATATAGAGGGCCATAGCAATATTGTTTAACCGCCATCTGTTGGGAAGGTTTAGTATTAATGTCTTTAGTTTCCTGTTGGAAATCATAGATGGCAGTAATAGTATCTTTTAGTAGGTATGCGTATGCTTTCTAGTAAGCACCTGAGCTGTAGATTTTTTCACTGTAACAAGATATCATAGGGGTAGGCAGGTATATTTTAGTTATCTGTTTTTATTAGTAGTAATAGGGTTTGAATGTAGATGAATAGGTAGATAATAATTTGTGATTTTAAGTAATGATTAAAGATTTAAATAAATAGCATTAATTAATTTGTTTAAGTTTGATTTCTCATAAATATTTTAATTAATATTCTAACAATTTTGTTTCTGTTAAATAAGACACGCGTGAGTTGTTTACGAACTATGCATTCCTGGCCAGACAATAAGGTAAGTAGGTCAGAGTGACTGAGTGTCATGAGTGACTGTAATGTTCGCTCAAGTACCTATTTGAATGTGTTTGTAATGAATAGGAAAGATGTTAAGAATTATGGCTTAATCAAAATCTGATAATGTTTTATTTTAGGATAGTATTTAATAAGGTATACTTAAGTGTGAATTTTCCGTTATTTGATAAAGTAATTGAGGTCTTTAGTAAGTATTGTATTTTTAAGTACCTCAACGATAAATAAGTGTTTGATAGTAAAGCAAGGTATTTAATTATATTTTATGACCTCCTTTGCAATTTTTAGGGGACTAGGTGTCCTTATTTGTTTTACATAAGTTAGATAAAAGGTATTATACATAATTGATTAGGTACATAAAATACGTAGATTAAAGTGTTGTACTTAGTAAAAGTTTAGTGTAGGTAAGGCTTTATTCTTTAGTGAGTTTTTCTAACATATTATTTCTATTCGCTTAGGTTTTAGAATTAGGCAATAGTAAATGATTATCAGACTAAATCATTCATAATTTAGCGAATAGCTACTTTTGCAAATGTAAGTAGGTAGGTTCATTGGTCATTTAATCGTTTAGCTTAGATAGGAAATTCATTTCAGAGAGTTTTAGCCAAGGAATGTTGGTAGGTAGGTATGTAGACAGCGTGTTGTTTTGACAAACAGTTTATAGTAGGTAGTTTTATAGAAGATTCTACCGGTCAACAGTGACGATGTCTGTGACGTAATGTGATGTTGTAGCCATCAACATATTGTATTTTGTTTTTCTAGTAGCTAGCTTTATAGCAGTTTTGTAGGTTTATAGATTATTAGTATTTATATAGTAGTAACATAGTTTGCTGGTTTTTAATGAGCTTTCAGAATTATAGATTTTAGATATAGATACTCATACATACTTAATATAGATATAGATACATAGTTAGTTAGCTAGTTAGTTGTTTTTCTTAGATTTAATTCTTGCGTGAGGTCTGAAATGAGTATGTTATAAAATAGATTACTATAGGCAATAGTAAGCTAGCATTTAGTGATGGCTTTTTTTATATCGGAGTCACGACCCGCTCCGTTTGTTCCACCGAAGGTTTAGTCCCTTGGGAGAAAAATGCAGATATCCCGCCAGAGATGTAGGGTCTCGGCAAGAAAGTATATTTCGCAACATTTTAGGTTTGTTGACCTCTGTTGCGTTGGAAATAACTGTAGTTTTTATGAATAACATACTCAAGACCGCCGCGCACATAGATTGAATAAGCATTTATTAAGTAGGTAGTATAGTTTTATTTGGTAATAGTTTAGTCTTTAGAATGTAGGTAAAGTTATTTTCTAGTTCAAAGTTAACTAGGTTATAGGTAATAAGTCTTTAGTCGACCCACACTCACACGTAGGATTAGTTTTATCAAGTAGATAGTAGATAGTTTAGTTTCTAGATGATTCGTTGGTAGGTACGTTCAAAGTTGTTTACAGTTTTAAAGTTAGTTTAAGTTTTAACAAGTAGATTTGCTTTTATTTAGGTAGTATTCTTTTAGTTATTAGATGATATGTAGTTAGGTACGTTCAAAGTTGTTTATAGTTTCATAGCTAGTTTAGGTAAAAGTATTTGTATAGATTACGAATTACGATTAGTGTAGTTTAAAGTTACGTTTAGTTTAGTTATGATTTTAAGATTTTAGTGTTTACGTAGGTAGCTACGATGTAGATTTTACGTTTCTAGTTTCAAGTTTTTAGTTTAAGAAAAAGGAATAGTATAGATTTAAAGTTTACGTTTAAGTTTACGTTTAGTTTAGTTTAGATTTTAGGGAACTCGTAAGTAGGTACGATTTAGATTTTAAGTTATGTTTCTAGATACGTGCATCTAGAATTTAGTTAGTTTAAGTATGTAAAAGAAGTATTTAAGTTCAGTGTTTCTCACACACACACACACACGCACACGCGTTGATAGTATTAGTATTCTATAAGTAGGTAGATTGTTCTAGTGTTGTTTACTGTTTCCAACATTCTAGTGTCAAGGTCAGTTGTAAGTCAAGCTTAGTGAATCAATGAAATTGCATGATAGATACATAGATAGATAGATTGTTAGTTAGGTAGATAAGTAGGCAAATATTATTCTTTATAGTGAATGAGTTTAATATCCTTTATGATAGTTTAGGTGTATGGTACATATAGGATTTCCGTTCATATCTACTAGTTTGTAGACCACAGATGAACGTTTGAGTGAGATTTGACATTTTAGATATTTAGTTTCCATTGTTACGACGAACTAGCACTGTTTACGCAATAATGTAGGTAGGTACACAGAAATGGTTAGAATTACACAGTAACACACAGATAGGTATACACAGATAGATATAGCTGTAAAGAATTATACACAATTAGACAATAGATTATTAGCTTTGGTACAATAATAATTTCTAGTAGCTATTATTATGATACCGCCACGATGCAATAAAGGTGAGCTTACACCCCTGTTCTTGTAGGTATGTTGTTCCAAGTTTTACCAAGCGTTTATAAATGACAAAATAGGTATGAGACATAAGTTTGAGACTGAGATTGAGAATGAATAGGGCACCATTATCATGTTGATATGGGCCGGAATAGGTATAGTGAATATATCTCTTATGGTAGTAAAGAGAGAATTGTAAAGAGAGTTGGAAAGAGAGTTTTAAAGAGAGTTGGGCGCCACTGTCACGGTGCTGCCGTGGACAGGTAGGTAGTCTAGGTTTTAGGTTCCTATCCTACCTGATAGAAGAGCTAGGGGTAGGTAGAAAAACGATTAGGACATTTTTATACATATATTAAACTTAAAATGCTAACAATAAGGTCACTGAATGGATTGTTAAACTTAGAGTCTTTAGTATTATGCTGAAGGCAGAAGTGCAGGCAGAGGGCCAGAGTAGCAGGCAGAAGTGCAGGCAGAGGGCCAGAGTAGCAGGCAGAAGGCCAGACGGCTATGGGCCGGGGTTTGATCAAGGGTCTCAATCTCAGCAGTAGAATAGGTCTCAAAAGGTCACGCTTGTAGAAAAGAACACTTGGACACGCGTAGTACGGAACCCAAGAACAGGTGTGGACTCTCCACGGTACTGTCCTGTGAGCTGCAGATCGGAAGCACGTGGTCTAGGCGTCATGGTGAAGAGCGCGCCCCTTGTCTGCGAGGTGGCTCGTGGCAGGCTGGTAGCAGCAGGTAGGGCTGGAGACAGCTGGTAGACAGCAGGTAGCTGGTGAGTCCGGTTGGTGGCTGTGAAGCCACCAACCGTAAGGTTCGACCCGTAGAGTTGGACCCTGTAAAGATCACGTAGTTGTAGTGACAGGCTTGATTCTTCCCCCTGGTGTAACTTGGTTGAAAGTCGCCTCTAGGTGCCGCAGACGTGGCTCGCAGGGGTAGGCAGTACGTGGCTTTCAACCTTATTACACCGTAGGGTTTACAACAGAGATTAAGAACTAGTTAGTCAGAAGGACAGACATAGTAGGTGTCTTAGAGTACATTTAAGACGAACGCAGACGTCCCTAAGTGAACGTGCCTCAAGTTTGATGCTAGTTTTACAACATTAAGAAAGATAAGAAGTACATCAGATTAAACAGTGCTAGTTAGAGTGTAGTATATTTAAATAAACTCACCAAATTGGGCGTATAGTCTAAGTTTGTAGTGGTTAATCAGCGCGTCCTGTGAGCTGCAGATCGGAAGCACGTGGTCTAGGCGTCATGGTGAAGAGCGCGGCCCTTGTCTGCGAGGTGGCTCGTGGCAGGCTGGTAGCAGCAGGTGGCTGGTGAGTCCGGTTGGTGGCTGTGAAGCCACCAACCGTAAGGTTCGACCCGTAGAGTTGGACCCTGTAAAGATCACGTAGTTGTAGTGACAGGCTTGATTCTTCCCCCTGGTGTAACTTGGTTGAAAGTCGCCTCTAGGTGCCGCAGACGTGGCTCGCAGGGGTAGGCAGTACGTGGCTTTCAACCTTATTACACCGTAGGGTTTACAACAGAGATTAAGAACTAGTTAGTCAGAAGGACAGACATAGTAGGTGTCTTAGAGTACATTTAAGACGAACGCAGACGTCCCTAAGTGAACGTGCCTCAAGTTTGATGCTAGTTTTACAACATTAAGAAAGATAAGAAGTACATCAGATTAAACAGTGCTAGTTAGAGTGTAGTATATTTAAATAAACTCACCAAAATGGGCGTATAGTCTAAGTTTGTAGTGGTTAATCAGCGCGTTGCTTTAGTTGAATGAATGCAGCACATGCGTGCGTCGGGTTTTATAGCCGCTAGAGAGCTAAATCATAAACACTATGTATGTGTGAGATGTAACTGATGGCTGATGTCTGTGTGGGTAACTATTGTCCGTTAGTTTTTGTCAATAACCTACTTGTGTGAGTATGGAAGCTTCTAGAAGTTTTATAATAATTTTGTAATGTTACACACCAGAACACCCTGAAAAAATATCTGCGATCGCACAAAAATTTTTGTTCCGAGGCGGGAATAGAACCCGCAACCTTCTGCGTCGCAGGCCAACCTTCGCCCGCCGAGCCACAGATGTCGTCATCAAACTTTAAAATTACAGAAGTTTGATGAAAGTAAGAATTAGGCAACCTGTGTTCAGCTTTTGACTCTGTGGAACTCATAGCAGAGTCGTCTCTTGTTCAAGCAGCACACAGTCAAGCATGTTTAACAGTTTGTTGGTATTTCCAGGAGCAAAACCACCGAGGAAGCCGTACATCAACTACAAAGAGCTGATGCAGAAGAGAAAAGAAGAGAAAATTCAAGACACTGCGGACAGGCAACAGATGATTTCCAAGAGTATAATGCATAAGACTGGTCAGAAGAAAAAGAAAACAGTTAATAATGATGTTGGGCACTTCTTAAGTAGTTACGGAAAGGTGAGAGTTTATTTGCAAGCAAATCAAGGAGGGCTTAATTAAGGCGCAATAGGTTCACAGCATGTTTATAATGTGCTATAGAAGTTCTTACAGTTTTCATGAAGAAAAAAATATATGCTATTTTTAAGCTTTTTATCTAGTGAAATCATAAATTCAATACACTATTTGAATTACTTCACTCGATATATTTTTTTATCAAAGATACCAAACCTTACCTTTTTAAAATTGAAATACCATTTTAGAATTATCACATGTTTTAATTTTTGAAACATTTGGTAACTTGTTAATTATTTTAATTAAAAAAAAAAAATATTATTTGAGTTGGTGAAGTCATCAACAAAATTTTAACAAAACTCTATTTTTATGTTATTTTTGTATACACCAAAACACGGTATCAGAGCATGCGCTTGCCTTCTTCGCCTGATACAAAAATATTTGTCGAAACTGGTTGAATCTATAGCGCGTTAACATAACACCCTACAGTCATATACATAGTCCTGATCCTACACTAGGATCCCCTGTGTTAATAGCAGTCGATAAGCCATGTCAGAGGCCCTCGGGCGGCTTGACAAACTCCGAGACCAGAGGCCAGCACTACCTCATACTAAACGAAACTAACCACATTTAGAACTAGGACAAATATTTACAGATCATAAAAACATTTGTCAGAGACAGAGGGGTCCCCCAATAATAATTTTCCCACGAAGGGTTCTGTACCATTATCTATAAAAACGGCAAAAAAAAACACGTTTGTTGTATAGGAACCCACCTAAATATTTATTATATTCTGTTTTTTAGTATTTGTTGTTATAGCGGCAACAGAAATACATCAGCTGTGAACATTACAACTGTCTAACTATCACGGTTCATGAGATAAAGATAAAGCCTGGTGACAGGCGGACAGACAGACATGCGGACAAACGGAGAGACGGACAGCCGAGCCTTAGTAATAACGTCCCGTTTTACCCTTTGGGTGGGAAACCCTAAAAAGCGCAAAAGCGCTACACAAAACACACCAATAATACCTAATTTTCAATTTTAGGTCCAGAAAAAGGATTTGAAGAAAAAGGAAACAGACAAGAGGCCCAAGAAAAAAAAGAAACCAATTGTTTAAGATAGTTGAGTATTTAGTTTTTTAAACCCAAAATAAATTGAACTAAAAACAAACTGTCTATTGAGATACTGTCTATATATCTGTGTAAGCTTGTCTATTGAGATGTGTCCGGGTTCAAGAGTAGGTTTTCATCACACCAAGCAAAGAGGTGATGAGAGTGAAACAGCAGACTATGGTGCAGTACTTTAGAAGATGACTATAATAAATTGGTTAGCCAATCAACGCCCTCGCCGCCCGGAAGGGACAAGTAAACTAGAGCAAAACATTTTTTTTTTTATTTTATTTGTAATTTGGTAATACAAAGTTGTTTTTGCGGCATACATGGGTTTTATTTTTTAGAAGTTAATGGAACCATAAACCAAAGTAATGTTTAGTTCGACCTTCCCACTTGAATATTATGTAGATGTAGACAATTCTGAGTTTTGACACAGATTAAATTTTACTTTAGTATTTCGTGGCTGACACATGGACATACTCACCTATGTGAGTCTGTATTGTTCTGTTCCCCCCCTTCCTACCCCTTCCCCCTATGTCAATCTCCTGGTTCCTGGTTAGCTTAGAAGCTACCTCCCCACCAATTTTCAGACAAATGTTTTATATATAGATATGGTTATCTATTTTTAAGTAAGTTTATTTTCATCCCATCTATTCGAAAAGGACGACTTGGTTCGCCTTTAAGTGTACCCAAAGGTGGTGTTTTCTATAAGAAACTTTTAGCGGGCAGTAATGAGTTATTAATCCTCTTTATAAGAGCGCCGCAATTATCGACCTATTTTGACGACCTCTGTGGCGCGGCGGGCGAAGATTTGCCTGCGACGCAGGAGGTTGCGGGTTCGATTCCCGCCTCAGAACAAATATTTTTACGATCTGCACATATTTGTTCAGGGTGTTCTGGGTTTATTCTATGTATAATAAAAATATCTATGTAATGTATTGTGTTAAGTATATCAGTTATCTAGTACCCATAACACAAGTTCTGCTTAGCTTGGGGCTAGATGATGTTGTGTGAACTCTCCAGCATTTTTTATTTAATTTATTATTTAATTTGTTTTTTTTTAAATGTTTTACATAATATCTTGGTCATTTATGAACCGATTTGAAAAATCTGGAAAGGAAATTCGAAATTTGAATAAGTACCTATAAAATTTTAATATTTTATTTGAAAGGACAGGGTGATTGGTCAGATTAATTCCAGATTGGTCCCATTTTCATCAAAATCTGGTTCAGATGAAGAATCATGAGGAATTTAAGGAACTCCTCAAATATTATAGGCATACGTATAAGCGATTTTGGTACCATTTTAAGCAACAAGTCACGTTATGAATTTTTCCATTAATGGAGAAATTGTATGAAACTGCATACTGCTCTGGTGGATCGGTTTTGTTTGTGTATTTGATGGTAGTTTGTTCGATGATAACTTGCACGGTTGATCGCCTTGTAATTTGGTAGGTGGTCAGTGATACCAATAGGAACAATTGATAATTTTGTATTAGAGCTTTATCGGTAAAGGATTCGTTGAGATAGGCGAGGTCTCTGCGAGGGTTCGGGCCGAACTGCTAGTTTGATTTCATGATCTATCTAAAACAGCAGTATTTTTCTTGTAAATAACCAGAACTGCCAATGTACGATATTATGTGTAGGTAGCTTGACCACATTTTATAGCACAGGCTCGCTCGGCCTATTTAAGGTAGGTACTACTGGTTACGCAGGTACATATATCTAACTACTAAGGACCTACCAATCAGAAACGTTCGATGCTTTCGTTGGTTTTAAGTTTTTTGTGTGTATAAGTACCTACTGTAATCTTTTTTGATGAATAAATTATTATTATATTATATTATATTACGGGGCACTATTTTTTCATGATGCCTAGCTTCATGGCAGCTGTTTCCGCCTTAGACTCGATGAACTAAGACTCGACCTTAGACTCGACTGTAGATATGTGTAAGCGGGTTCCAAACTCGCGCTTTACAAAACTATTTAGGGCCCAGGACACCACTGCGGCACTGCTTCATAATAGCTTATACGGAACGATAAAATGTCTCAAAGAATTGTAAGATAGTAGGTATGTAGGTACATAATCTATAGCATACCAACCAACTTAATAGGCCCTACTTGCTATGCCAGCTGCATTCAATAATTAACAACTAATTGATGCAATTACGCTAATTAATTACACACCTCTGTATCCTAATTGAAATTCCAGGGTTTAATTAACACCCAGCTAAATGAATACAAGCAATGTAGAGGGGATAACTCATTTAAAAAGCTCTAACAATCAAATTTAACTTCATTACATAACTAAACCCCGTGAAGAATGCATCAAAGTATCAATTTCAATCCATAATTTTACTTTGGATCATCTCGTACTACGAAATAATAGCGAAAAGTGACCGTCAAGAAACAAGACCAGAATATCAGACAATTTGGACATTCTCAAATCAACCATGGAACTTCATTTACACCTATCAGTGGCATTCCGCGCTTTGGACAATAAATGGGGAAAGCCCATCGACCTGGACAGTTCTGAAGAATCCTTATTCGGTATACCTTGCCTGCCTGCTGTGATCGAACGGACTACTACCACCTTTTCATCAGAAGAGTTCCTTCGAACAAGAAGGGTGCGCCCAAAGCCTTACTCTCGCTACCAGGAACATTCAAGAAAGGAAAATATCAAGATTAATGATTCCTTTGCCGATATTTCGTCTTCAAGAATCCCACTCAGTGAAACCGAAGCTACGTCGATAGACTCAGGGTTAGATAAATGTACTACAATGGTTACCCGTCTGGTCGAAGAGCTGACAAGATCAGGAGACTCGGGCAAAGGTGACAGCTGTGAGTCGTTGGAATCGGTGTTGGACGATGGAAAAGTGGAAGTTTTGAAGCCGTATTTGAAGCAGTGGAAGAATACGGCGAAGTCTTTTATTGTTAAGAAATGCAAGAGAAAAGTAAGAAGCTGATATTTACCTACCTGTGCCCTAAATCCCGACCCAAGTGAAAAACCCACCTATAATTTCTAGTACCTACCTACTTATCTAAGTTATTTCTAGATAGATATGTTAATTTATTAATATCGTCTGTGTAATCATACTGAAAGTAAATAAAGATAATTTATATTAATTAAACTGCTGTTTTTTCCTATTATATAATTGCTGAAGGTTTAATTTAAAACAACTACAAATAGTTAAACATTTTAATTTAAAAATAACTAGGTATAGTTTTGCATTATTTACAAGAACATAATAAAATAGTAGTTCATAAAAATTTAATATTATGCAGGCAAGTTCGTTTTAATACAATAAATAGATTTCATTTAAAATAATAATATAAATCACCTTAAAACTAGATTATGTTAACTTAAACGTAGGGTTCAAAATATTTAATAGCAGTCGTCATAGGTTTTTCGTTGATTTTGTTCGTTGCTAAAGGATTCTTTACACGCATCTTGATGTCTTTAGGCTTCAGGACATTCTTGTGGTTGGCACTCGGCGGTCTCATGCCTAAATAGCCCTTGCTAGGCGCAAAAATAGACTTAGAACTAAGACCAGACGTCTCCAAGAAGAAATCGAATGTGCCCTTGGTTTTGGACACAGTCAGCTCTTGATTTTGAACTTTCCTTGGCTCGCATTTGACAGTGTTGTAAGAGCCACTGTTGCTCCCAGAGGAGTTACTTGATTCGATATCGGAGTTCCTTACGGATTCAGTCTCTAAATTCTCTATATTCGACAATAGGTCCGGCTTATTCGAGAGCTTTGCGTTCTTCAAGCCTTTATTGGCAGCCGCACTTTCAACAGCTTCAGCTTTCTTGTCATTATTATGCTGGTTGTCATTATCAGGTACATTGGCAATGATATGTTCCGTAACCACGTCGGACGCAGAGCCATCACTACTGCCGGAACTGATGCGGTATTCCTCCGCAACGATGCTGCCGAGTTCATCATCTATCTTAAATTCCTCAAAGTTCTGTGACAAGTCGAACTTGTCCATGTCATCAAAGTATTCCGCCTTGTGTAGTTCAGGGTTGGTCTGAGCTTTCTCGTGGTTGAACTGATGATCCAGCTCAGTTAGGTTGATCTGCTTGCCACCTCGTTTACCCCCGTTGTTGATCTCTGATAGGATAGAAGACACCGTGTTTCCCATTTGGATGGAAGCACGCGAGTCTAGTTTCGGTTGCAGAGCGTGAGAAGCAAAATTAGCCAAGTAACTGTCGGCTTGTGCGTATGAACGATTCTGTTGCTCGCTAGGTTTTTCGTCTTCATCTGGGATTATAATTTCCGTGACTTGCGGAAGCTTCGGTATATCTTTATCACTGATCTTGTTTTGTATTCTCGGCAGCGAAACAACTTTAGCCACGCTGTTTCGTGGGCTGACAGCTAGGACTGGGTACTGCTCGCTGTGGATTTCCACCGACGGCTGTGTAAGTAGCAACTCCCTCTTCCCATTGCTGACTACTGGAACATTTATCTCTGAAATGGAGCAGTAGTCCGGTTCTATACTGCTTACTGTTGCTACTTGTCCCACTTTCCTCATCTTAACATCTGCAACCCGTTGATTAGCCGCAACGGCTTCAGAGTCTAAAGGGCCTGTCAGTTGTTTGACAGCGTTTTCAGCTTTCCATTTAGCTGAAAGGTTCTTTGGTTTGGGCGGCAGAGCAGGAGGAGTCCGTGGTACTTTTCTCTTGTTGAAAATCTTCATCGGCCCGAGATCGTTCTCGAGTTTTCTTTCTGGCACAGCGTTATTGCGATTTTCTATGTTAGCCGCGATATTTTTGACAATGGAGCCTCTTATTTTCGGAATGTTAGGTTTATCACTAGTTTGCATTACACGTGGCACCGGTATGGGCTTGGCTTCGTTTGATTTAGTGATAATTGGTTCGTATTCGTTGCTGTAAATACTTTGTATTTCATACTGAAAGCCCTGCGCCGTGTTGGGCACTTCGTAGCTATGCTCTGAGGCAGTCTCTAAACTGAACTTTACGATTTTGTTTGCTCTTCTATCAGAACGAGTTAATGTATGACTGGTGTTTGTAGGCCTCACCTTCTCATCATACGAAATGCTGTTCAAAGTGGAGAACTGAACGCGTTTTGTTGATGATTTGGGGCTTGGAGTTTCGCTTGATTTGGAGTTGTCATTGCTGCTGTCGTCCAATGAATTTTGCAGCAAGATCTGATTGACACACTCCAGTACTGGATTGTTTTTATATATTTCGTTGGTGGGAGTTTCTTCGGCATCGCTAGTGCTAGCATACCAGTTTTCGTTAACTTCGGCAGTAGCAGCTTGCTTCCTCAAAGCGGAATCGATGTTGTTATTCTTTTCATCACTAACGAAACTAGAATTGAACACATCATGGTTTTTACTGAGCATTCTGTTACATAGAACTTCATTTGTAGCTGATAGCACTTCAGCATTTAGAATACCGCCGGTGTATGCTATGAGGTTATCGGCTGACTTTGATTTCGGATTAAGTGCTGGTTCATCGTCTGGATCTTGTTCTTGATCACTCACATTGCAATACCATGGTTTTTCGTTGTTATCGTCGCTTAGAACGTTGTTCAGGAAAAGTTTTCTGTTTGCATTGATTTCATCAGACGCCTGTCTCTTGATGCCGTGCAGTCTCTCCATTTTCGTAGAGTATGTTTTATCAGTGTCACTAGCGCTTTCTAGTTCCTTTTTGGCAGCTTCACCGATCAGCTGATCAATTTTTAAAGAAGCTTTTCTTATGTCGTTGGCTATCTGATTGGCTGTAATGTCGTTGTCATCGTTGACTTGATAGCTCATGCCAATGCATTCTTCAGCACTGCTGCTGTTATTGGCTTGGTTATTGTAACTTTTCTGTGAGTTCTCGATGTACTTGCTATTGTTTTTCCTTCCAGAATACTTCCTCGACCGCCTGAACACATCTCGTCTGACGAAGGCTTGTTTATTTTTGATGAACGTGCCTTTGCTACCAACACTTGCATTGTTTCCTTCCTCACTCGAACTCGTGTTTCCGTACACGACTTCGTTCTTCGGCAACTGGAAGCTCTTGCTTAGTCTAGTATTTTTTTGGAAAACCGGTGGTGAGTTTCTTTCGCGATAGCTGCAGCTCCTGAAGAAAGCGTTCTGAAATCTAGAGTCTGTGCTCTCCAGGCTCTGGAATTCAGGATCGGTTTCGATGTTGGTCTGCTCGCTCGTGAACCCGATCAGTTGCTGGCAGTTACTGCAGAAGGACGCGCGAGACTTGAGCTTGGTCATTTCTTCTTGGAGGGTTTTGATGATTTCTTCCCTCTGCTGCAGCTTGACGCTGATTTGTTTCTTCTCCCTGGTTAATCGTGATTCTAACAGCACTAAGGAGCGTAGCACTAAGGCGAGTTGGTCCTGCCTCAGCCGTCTTTCATGTGAGAGTTGCTTGTCGCGCGCGGCTAAGGCCTGCCCAGCCTCGACCAGCTGATGCCGCTGCTTGAGCACCGACTCCGACTGGTTCTGGAGAGCGTTCCTGACCGCATCTAGCTCCCGCCGCAGCTCCATTGCTTCAGAACTGCTATCCATCTGGAATAGAAGAAAAGTACCAATTAGAACCATACACATATGTAGTTAGATATCAATACTGTAGATCTTTTGATGATTGGAGCCGTGTATAACAAGTTGGTATCGAGGACATTTATTAACTTACAAGATAGTGAAATGTCAGAATGATTTGGTACACGACTTTTATTTGAAGAAATGATTTTCACCAGTGACGATGCGTCTTAGTTTATTGAAATTATATGACTGATCTGATGAGTGATGATTTATATCGATGGACATGACGATTTCGATGTTTTAACTAATATACCTACTAGGTATCTATTTGTGGTCAAAGTCCACAAGACTGTAGGTATGTATGGAGGTCACGTAGTAACTATTAATTAATCTAGGCCCACGGGTCTAAAGTCTCTTTTAAATTTTACCAAGATATGAACAGTCAAGCAGTTTATTTAGTTTCAAAGTCATTGGAGTTAGATGTGTAAGTTCTAATGAATTTGTTGAATTTGAATTACCCAGTAGCTAAGTAGGTACAGTGACATTGAAAATATACCTAACGATTCATCAATAGATAATTAAGTAGGTACCTATCAGCAACTAATTCAAGTTTTTTTTTGTTTTTTTATACTACTTGGATGACGGAACAAGCAAGAGGCCCACCTGATGTTAAGCGGTAACCTCTGCCTATGAACAGTGCATTACCTCAAAGGTCACGTCCACCTAGGACGCAGCCTATGTGGCATTGCACTGCGCCCGCCACCCTGAGACATAAAGATGAAAAGTCTCATGTGCCTGTAATTTCACCAGCACCCTTACCCTTCAAACCGGAACACAGCAATTATTATTATTAAATTATTATTTTCAATTAGTGTGTCAGTAGGTAATCTATCGTTTGTCAATTTATTGATTAGGATCTAAATAATATTTAGGTACCTAAGTATACACATATTTATTTACTTTGAATTTAGCGGTTTTCAACACCTATATAGTATTCAAAAATAATTTAAATATGTATCCAAACACACAAGAGACCAACTAAGTACCTATAAATGAAATAGTATGTACCTAGGTTACTTACTAAATCGAGCGATGGTAGCCTAACGGTTCAATAGTGCAACTCAGAAACCAACGATACCGGGTTCGATCCTAGGCTCCGCACCAATGACTTTTCTAAGTTATGTGCGCATTTCCAT
Organism: Operophtera brumata; assembly: GCA_932527175.1. Classification (NCBI taxonomy): domain Eukaryota; kingdom Metazoa; phylum Arthropoda; class Insecta; order Lepidoptera; family Geometridae; genus Operophtera; species Operophtera brumata. The sequence continues at coordinate 15,583,021 of OW052238.1, read as the reverse complement.
CGCTCTGTGCTTCGGAGGGCACGTTAAGCTGTCGGTCCCGGCTGTTATTGATTAATAGCAGTCGATAAGCCATGTCAGAGGCCCTCGGGCGGCTTGACAAACTCTGACACCAGAGGCCAGCACTACCTCATACGAAACGAAACGACGACTTACTAAACAAAATCAAAGATAGGTTTATACATAAGGTTTATAGGTACGTATATAACTATGTAACATTCTTAGAAAGTTGATAATGTAGGTAAGCATGCTTGACTTGTGTTTACAAACTGAAATCGACCTTTGCACTGGCATGTATTCAATGCAGGTTGAGTATTGTTTACTACAGTAGGTAGGTAATATTGTGTAATCAGAAAACTATGAATGTCAAATAGGTAACATAAAATGAATTACCGCATTAATTGATATTGACACGCGTTTTACAGGAAGTAAGTTTTACAGGAGTAGTAGTAAAGCTTTTTTGTGAAAGAGTTCGTCCGGGGAAGTACTACCACCATACCTATTTCTGCCGCAAAGCAGTAGTGCTCGCATTGCTGTGTTCCGGTTTGAAGGGTAAGGATGCCGGTGTAATTACAGGCACATGAGACTTTTCAACTTTATGTCTCAGGGTGGCGGGCGCAATGCCACATAGGGTGCGTCCTAGGTGGACGTGACCTATGAGGTAATGCACTGTTCATAGGCAGAGGCTACCGCTTAACATCAGGTGGGCCATAAGCTTGTTCCGTCATTCAGTAGTATAAAAAAAAAAAAAAATTACCTACCTAATGTTTATTCGTAATAAAAAATAAATTAAATGGGTAGGTAGGTACCTATAGTAAGTAAAGTAGGTACCTACATACTTATTGTGAAGCGAAAAATTGTAAGCGAAGTTTAAAAGGTTTATAATATGTTACATATTGATCGCACATGAGCCTTTTCATCTTTATGTCTTTAGGTGGCGGGCGCAGTGCAATGCAACATAGGGCGCGTCTTAGGTGGACGTGACCTATGTGGTAATGTATTTCAGGTACTATTGGGTATTGGGACACCTGCTTGTTCCGTCATTGACACTAGTTAGATATTTAAAAAAAAAACCTGCCTGACGTGTGCTTTGCAGCTAAATTCGCGATAAATTAAATTAATTTAGGTACAATGTTTAGCAATCGCGAAACTTAACTAAGTCGATAATAAATTTATCCATCGACGAGAGCCGTTGTGCACCTTCTGGTCTACGTACATCATCAGACCAGCTCGCTCTCACTATAATATCGATTATCGACCCTATGACTTATATTTAATATATTTACGGTATAGACGTCTGTAATTTCGAGTTGGCAGCCAAGACAAGCCAACATTTTTGATGTGGAATGTGGAATATAATGTATAATATTAACTATATAACAAAAATGTATATTAGACATCAGTAGCGCCTTGGTAGCTAGTGTCCTTAGTGTATAGTATTATTTTATCTGTGCCTTAGTAGAGTCTTGTACTTTGATAGATAACGAAGTTACAATCCAGAAAGTGTTGTCAGGGGACGCAATGTTTCACTAAAACAGGTATGTAGGTTGGTATGGTAATCAAGGGTATTTTGAATCTAAATTACAAAGCAGTCATTAGTAAATCTCCAAGGCTACGGATTACGTGATAAATCTAACCATCCGTGAAAATTGCTTCTAAACGTTTTATTTAGTTGTATTTCCATAGATAAGTAAGTTTTTAAAGGAGTCAAAAGCAGCCCGCTGTGTTACAACTAACCTACTCTAGAACTGTATAATTTAAAATAAGTGTTTTTTTTTAATATGGAAGAAGCATGCCAGGCAACTTGAGGCAACACATAATCTGTGGGTTGAACTGCCCGCCTTTTTTTTAAATTACTCTGATTTTAAAATTGTTTATGTTTTTGTATTTCCATGTGGTGATCAATAAAGATATATTTATTATTTATTTATTAAGAAACAAGTACAACACCATAACAGAAATCCAAAGCGATGTTGCATGCACACAATTACCTATATAAAAATTAAGTAGGTAATACCTTCCGCGGATAGACATACAATAATAACTAACACTAACTACTTGCATTAAATAATAATAATATCTAAAAAAAACAAAAAAAACAATTAATTCTATCTATCTATCTATTACGGCTGTCAAGATAGCGCTCTAAAGGTTCAACGATTTTTTTTTGTGAGTTGAAGAAGAATTGAGCTCGCTCTGGTGTTTCTGTGTATTAAAAAATACATATAAAAATGCCCTTTAAAGTTTTGTCAAATAACTCATCAATGAGTTACCACATGTTTCTAATGTTCAAATGTTTTTTTATCGAGTTTAGAAATTGGTGTATTAAATTTATGATATCACCAGATAAAAAGCTTAATTATTAGAAATTATAAGAACATTTATAATAAAATTAAAATTTTCTAAAGCTCTTTTCAAAAATTCGTGAACCTATAAAGAGTATTTTCGTAATAATCCGATTTTGATAGAATTTGTATAGGAACACCCGGAAAATTCCCTGAACATTAAAGAAAAAAACTATTCAAATCTGTTCAGAAATGACGCAGAAATCGCGCAACAGACGTAGAAGTATGTAGGTATATAGGTACATTACATATACCTACTATATAATACTGTAGGTTACTATTATTTATTCTGTGGTATAACTATACTTATATGTAAACAGACCGTGGTTGGTTTACCTAGTAGGTAGCTAGATCGATATCCTTATCAGATAACCAACTCGCGGTAATTACTGAAGTTTATGACACAACGCGAGCTCGTGCCTGATAAAAATAACTGGCTACTGCATACAGTAGGTACCTACCTAGTTGGTGCTACTACTCTTTTAATTTTAATTTTTGACATCTTTATCCTTTATCTTTGTTATTTCACTATTATTATGTGTCGTGATCACAAAATTGCAGCGCCCTAACGGGGCTCATGTACATACTACATTACTAACAGTAGAAATAAGACCATATACTAACAATATTGTAAGTAGGTACATGTAAGCAATAAATAAATACAATACAATACTATAGGCGATTAGGTTTAATATTAGCAAACTCCTATTACTGTTTTAGACTGCCACTAAGGTACTATACTACTACGAAAGTAGGTACATACTTTTCACTAAAAACTGGATATTTACCATCATTACCATGGCACCTAGATATTGAGTTTTGTTCCCGATTCCGTTTTTAGTGAAAACTTGAAAAGTATGCACATAAACATGATAGTTTCAAAACTTGTACCACGAAAGTAATACCACGTAGGTACTTAAGACCACTTAATACGTAGTCTATGTATCCTATCCATAACCACGCACAGAAGACTTCGTCTCAAATCTATCATTTTTCTAGTAGCCTTCTAGCTTTCTTTTTATTATCTACTAGTGTCTTATTGCGGCTTCTGTCGCGTTTTACCAGAATAAAAAGTAGCCTATAGCTTAATCCAGGTTATAATCTATCTGTGTCCTAAATTTCATCGAAATCGGTTCAGCCGTTTCGGCGTGATTGAATAGTAACAAATATACAAACATTGTTTTTAATCTATGTATGGCTTGCACTATTGTTTTTTCTATGGCTTGGCATCATATTGTATGGTAAAGATCCACCAACTTATCTGTAGAACCATTTACCTACCTAAATTTTTCTATCATCTATATACATTTTATTCTTCAGATAAATTGGTGGAGCTCTAGGTATCCATGTAACTCTGATTACTGTGGTATCTTAAATCCAAATTATATTATTATACACACATGCAAATACCCAAAAAAATACGACCTAAATACCCAAAAACTTTGTTAGTTTATCTTTTTGTAACAAATTCAATAAAATTTATAATTAACAGATATCAGCAAGTAATTTTAACTTCCTTCTCTATATTTATTTAGTCTGTTCAGGTGATAATGTAAACGGCGTATTTCAAGTGGACTAAATAACCGCCGACGTAATTAATCAAAACGTTGATAAAGTAATCTACGCGTAGAAACATAGTATTAATCTGAAGACAGTGTGTTAAGTAATTTTCGAATAGTTTTTACTTTTTAATCAATGCGTTGTTAAAGTAATATATGCGCAGAAGCACACTGTTAGTCTAAGACAGTGTATCAAATAATTTTCGAATAGTTTTTACTTTTTAATCAATGCGTTGTTAAAGTAATATATGCGCAGAAGCACACTGTTAGTCCAAGACAGTGGATCAAATAATTTTCGAATAGTTTTTACTCCTTAATCAATGCGTTGTTAAAGTAATATATGCGTAGAAGCACACTGTTAGTCTAAGACAGTGTATCAAATAATTTTCGAATAGTTTTTACTCCTTAATCAATGCGTTGTTAAAGTAATATATGCGTAGAAGCACACTGTTAGTCTAAGACAGTGTATCAAATAATTTTCGAATAGTTTTTACTCCTTAATCAATGCGTTGTTAAAGTAATATATGTGTAGAAGCACACTGTTAGTCTAAGACAGTGTATCAAATAATTTTCGAATAGTTTTTACTCTTTAATCAATGCGTTGTTAAAGTAATATATGCGTAGAAGCACACTGTTAGTCTAAGACAGTGTATCAAATAATTTACAAATAGCTTTACTTTTTAATCAATGCGTTGTTAAAGTAATATATGCGTAGAAGCACACTGTTAGTCTAAGACAGTGTATCAAATAATTTACAAATAGTTTTACTTTTTAATCAATGCGTTGTTAAAGTAGTATATGAGTACAGTACAGCACAGTATTAATCTGAAGACAGTGTCTGCAAAAAGCGGTCATTCTAAATAAGTGCAGAATAGTCAGGAAATTTCTACAAATTGACCCTTCCGCCGGTATTTTACCATCAAATTCAAGAGATCAAAATATGTAGTTTATGAACCTGTGTGCACTTGGCTTAGGCCCATGCACGTCGGTCATATCTCCGGCTCTCATGAGCCGAGCTGATCAGATCAAACAAATAGATAATAATAAATAATACAAGTTTACACCATGATCTGTTAGTCCTTTGAGTTGTCACTGTATTCACTGTTGTGGAGTTGAGATACTGCCAAACATTTATCGTGGCAATGGGCATTCGCCTTGGACTGCAGACATTACGGAAGTCACGGCCATTGACTCACGATACCGCATTATGGCCAGAGAAATAAAATAATATTTATCTATCGATAGAAAGAAATTAGGTAGGTATTGTCTTTGGTAGAGAACTTAGGTACTACGCCGAAGAATCCTATCCTACTAATAATTATTATAAATGCGAAAGTTTGTGAGTGTGTGCGTGTGTTTGTTACTTCTTCACGCTGAAACGGCTCGACGGATTTGGATGAAATTTGGAATGGAGATAGCTTGACTCCCGGAATAACACATAGGCACATTTTTATCCCGATATTCCCGCGGGATCGAGACCTATGCGGGTAACACCGCGGGGCGCTGCCTTGTATTATATAGGTAGGTACTAATAAGTACGCCGGAATTTTGAATACATGGGATCAATACGGGTGCACCCAATTTCGCTCGATAGACATTGGCCGCGTTGAATTTAGCCGTTTGGTGAGCCAATCGCGTTTTAGGGAGCCAAGTTTGTACGATTTGTCATACTAAAAGCTAACTTCAGAGTCCTGGGTCTGAGTTTTTTTTTTTATTATTTTATTATTTATTTATTTCATACACAATATTACACAGCTATAATTATAATATAGTACCTTAAAAAAAAGGTTCAAAGGTTTGACTAATGGTTTGTTTGGTAATGTTGTTTGGAATAATGTATGAACATTTTGGTTCGCTAAGTGTACGCTAGGGGCGCTTATCAGTGGCTCCTACATTATTCGTGTTACGCTACACCATACGTCCGTGTCAAATAACATAACATAACACCCAACAGTCACACACATAGTCCTGACCCCACACTAGGATTCCCTGTGTTGTTAGTATCAGAAACTACGAGTACCGTGGTTCCATAACACCCAGACCCGGAACAAATATTTGCAGAACATACAAACATTTGTCCCGCAGCGGGAATCGAACCCGCATCTCAGCCGGCTACTCGCACGAAGCGCTACAGAGGTCGTCCTACACTCACTCAGAATGAAAACTTACACTCAGAGCGGGCTCAACACATAGTGTGTGTGTGTGTGTTACTGCCAATGAGCAAAGTGCTTATAACTTTGTTGCTCTCGCTAGAAGCGCCTTTTTTTTTTGTGTTTTTTGCCCATTACAGCTCATGAACACTTCTTCAGATAGCGAAAGTTGATTTCGCGAGAACTAGGAGACTAACACACATGTTTTAATTGATAGTATCTCATAAATATCATCATAAATAGCTACGATACCCGATGTTGTTTTTCGTTTAGGGGGATCGTAGCTAAACTGATGATATTTATGAGATAGGTACTATCAATTAAAACATGTGAGTTCTCGCAAAATCAGCTTTCGCTATCTGAATTCTGAAGTGTTGATGAGTTTTTTTTTTTTTTTTTAACTAAGTACTTGCATGACGGAACAAGCTGATGGCCCACCTGATGTTAAGCGGTAACCTCTGCCTATATGAACAGTGCATTACCTCATAGGTCACGTCCACCTAGGACGCACCCTATGTGGCATTGCACTGCGCCCGCCACCCTGAGACATAAAGATGAAAGTCTCATATGCCTGTAATTTCACCGGCACCCTTACCCTTCAAACCGGAACACAGCAATGCGAGCACTACTGCTTTGCGGCAGAAATAGGTATGGTGGTAGTACTTCCCCGGATGAACTCTTTCACAAAAAAGCTCTACTACTACTAAAGCTGTACCTAATGAGCAAAAATCATCCAAAAAATTCAATTTCGCGCCACAAGCGAGAACTAAGTAAATTCCTCATCTTTGATGTCATTCTAATTATCCATAGAAATAGATTTATATGGACGACTAAAACCTCTGTAATTAACACATTAGTATTCTAGTGTGTTCATTAAAAAGCGTCTACAATATTCAGCGTCTAATCGTCACTTGACAGCAGTAATTGACAGCGTCGGTTATCTTACTCGATTGGCTGACCCTTCCGCTTTCTAGCCGCTTTTGATGCGACATACGTATCTATAAATTGACTGAAGCTGACACAATTCGCGTGGTACACCCAATTAAACTCGATATTAAGTCGGAAACTACTATTTTGCTTATCATATATTTCTACTGTGGGAATTAGGTATACTGATCTATGACAAGTTAGCTGGCTGGTAAGATAGAAGAAAAACCGCAAACTTGCACATTTTACAAGCTTTATATTAACTTGCAATTAGGGCTAGCAATCCGGATATCCGGATATACGAATTGTCCGGGTATCCGCCAATTTTCAAATCCAGATAATGACGTCAGCTAAATCCGGATAATTCGGATAATTCGGGTAGTGAAATTCATCAAAAAACTACGATAGGAATCTAAATTTAAAATAGGTACTATTCTTTCTTTTACATGTTTGTCACATATACATAAAGTACCTGGGGGACCAACTTACTTTAGTATTTGCAAAATGCGTGAAAACTCGGAAAACCGCGTTTTACCAGGTATGAGACCTAGCTAGCAAGATTTTAAATGCAAGTTTTGCTTTATTGAAAAAAAAAAAAATCGTTATTTCGAAAAGATAAGTGTTAACTTGAATATAAGAAAAAAAATTGTAATTTGTAATTTTTTTATGATGTTTTTTTATATTTTGTGATCACATTATTATTATGATAGTAGTTTTAATTTTACCATAATGAGCTACCGAATTGGTTAAAGTGATTCATATTTTAATGGTGGGTGAATGTTGGTTTAATTTAATCATGAATAAAGCTATCTATAACCATACATTTCTTTTATTTTAATATTTTTAAAGCTTTTCTGAAATTATCCGTATTATCCGGATATCCGAATACAAAAGTTCACTACTATCCATATTATCCGGATAGTAAAAGTTTACGGATAATGCAAACCCTACTTGCAATGTATGTCCGGTCGGAATCATGCAAACTAAATTTTAAAGCAGTTATACTCAACAGATTGAGCTGAAATTTGGCATACCTGTCAAGGTCCGATGACAATGCAATATGATGGTGACAGGTCCAGGTGGAATCTTGCAACTGAATTTTAAAGCAGTTATCCTCAACCGAGTGGGATGATATTTTGCATACCTGTCAAGTTCCGATGACAATGCAATATTATGGTAACAGCAAGCTGATCTAATGATGGAGACGGAAGGTGGACAACGGAACTCTTCGAGGGATAATAGTAGACTGACCGTGTTTAGCTGCGAAGGTGTTTAGGCTCATTTTGATCAGCACACGGTTACGATCACTATAATTTTGTTAAATTTTGTAATTTTGTCAGTGATCGCCGGGAAGCCGTCGCGTATATACTCCTTGAGGAAGGGGTATTAAGTCCCAGAAACTCGAGTCGGGTGTTTTACTCGGAACAAGTACCTACGTGAGTTATTACCGGTTTTTTCAATTATGAATTTTGTAAAAGCTTATATATTTAAAAATATATCTTTACAAAAAACTTGTTTAACCTCAGACTAAAAAGAGGGGTGTTAAAGTTTGAGGCCTTAGTGTGTTTGTCTGTGGCTGGAACGGCTGCTCTGATTTCAATGCGGTTTCTTTGTATTAAATCTGGTGTTTCCGAGATGGTTCTTAGCTATGTTTGGTAGAAATTGGTGCAGCCGTATCTACTCCATCCGAGATGGTTCTTAGCTATGTTTGGTAGAAATTGGTGCAGCCGTATCTACTCCAGGATCATCAGCTCCAAAAATGCTTATGGAAGATAATTGCTGATAGCGATTATACAATTACCATAAATAAATAAAAACATATAATTAACAAAGTAAAGATTTACAGAGTATAGTACAAACTACATGCATGCCTTTTTCAGGCAATGGTAGGCAGAGCCTCCTTGGGCCTCTTTTCACAGTGGGTTGCACCATCGTGGAATCCTGAAGACGTGACAAGTGGTGAGCTCATCGCCGCCATTGCTTCCCACAACTGACTCGGCTAACGCTTTCATCCAGTAATAACACATTCCATAATAAGCTAGCAGCCAGGGCAAATCTTATCAACAAGTCCGGGTAATCCCTTAGTCGGCTTTACGACATCGACGGGAGGAGACGGAGGGGTTTATTCTTAGGCCGGACACACCACAGCAGTGCTTTTACTTTGCTCATAATGATGTAAACAGAAGGACTGTCACTAATAAAATGGGATTAAGAATTTGACCCCATCAAAATACAAAGGTGCAGCAGACCTCGTAGGCAAATTAATGTTCTACCAATGACTGCTACCACCACTTTGGTTTCCTATCAGCTTTATAACCAAGTAATAGGTGAAAGTTGTTTAATTTAATCTTAAATCAGCGTTAATCGTTAAATTGGAGTCACACCTAAGGTGCATAGAGTCACAATAACTAGTGAGCTAGCAAGAGCCTACATGGTCTGCGTAAGCAGTTTATTCAAGCGTGGTAACATTGCATTTTTTTTATACTACTTGAATGACAGATCAAGCAGATGGCCCACCTGATGTTAAGCGGTAACCTCTGCCTATGAATAGTGCATTACCTCATAGGTCAAGTCCACCTAGGACGCACCCTATTTGGCATTGCACTGCGCCCGCCACCCTGAGACATAAAGATGAAAAGTCTCATGTGCCTGTAATATCACCGGCACCCTTACCCTTCAAGCCGGAACACAGCAATGCGAGCACTACTGCTTTGCGGCAGAAATAGGTATGGAGGTAGTACTTCCCCGGACGAACTCTTTCACAAAAAAGCTCTACTACTTCTAAAATTCTATCGGACAGGCCTCGTCCAGTAGTGAACGTCTGAAGGCTGCTGGATGATTGATGATGAGTGAGGAAGCTATATTTGTAGTAAGATGACGATCAGTAAGTTCTCAGGGCCTGTATTCTCAGTTTTTTTGTTGTACAATGACAACACATCACGTCTCGTATGACGCCATTACAAATTATAGTTTTCATCCGAGATCTAACGTCCTCTCATGCTATTTTTCCCCCTATAGGATAGCCAAGGATAGAGCTCAGCTATGGCTTTTGCCAATGTCAAGTGTTTTGGCCCTGATATGTCAAGTTACTGTGATGCACTGGGACTGAAGATCGTACACTTTATAAATGCGAAATGAGTTGTGAGGCCCATTTTTTTATCAGGGTTTATTTTCATATAAGGCACACGCTACGCAAATAGATGGGGAGTAAAATAGTAAAATCGAACGTTAGGAAAATTGAAGTCCGTTATGTTTACCCTCTACGCAATATATTACGCGTCGTATACTGAACTGGACTGGAGTTACCTACTGTCGCGCCTAGGAGCTGACACACAGCTTTTTAATTCTGGTAATCCAACAGCCTAAATATTTGTTAAATTTAAATTTGAAATATTAAACAATACGACCAAATAGGGTTTACACAAATATGCCATGTTTTTAGAAAATGTAATATAATAAAAAAATAGAAAATAAACTATAAAATAAAGAACAAAAACATCGCTTGCGTAGATCTAGATAGCTTAGTGACTGCGTTTGTGTGAGTAGTTCCTGACGGATCCCTTGAGTTTGATTCCTGAGATGATTGAGTGAGTGTGGCTATGTTTAGTATGTCTCAGTATTATTCAGTATTTTTGTGTAGTCTGTTCACACCCAGTTCTTTCAGTATTGTGTTATTATTACTCCGAAGTGTCGATTCAATAATCATAGCTCGATTGCCTTGGGGACCGTTCTTTCGTTTGCCATTACATTAATTGCACGAAGTTTCGTTGTTTACAAGTTGATTTATTGTTCGCTCAGTGATTTTTATTTTTCAGGTTTTTAAGGTAGACTAGTTTTTGACTGGTCTTTTTATCAAACATTCACTTCGGGAGTCGTTGTCTCTTTTTCACTCACTTTCAAGCATATTTCTATTTCAAAAAACTAAGTTTGCCGAGGTGCATTACTTTCGTAGTATTTCCATGCCTATTTGCTTACCGCTACGTATAAACTATAATGGTTTTCTGTAAAAAAAAACAGTTTCAGTGAGTTCAGAAAGAAAATGGACTGGGAATTGAGGGCGCGCAAGTGCTTTGTATTGCTACACTTTTTTGACATTATAGCTCGCTCGATTACTAGATACTGATAACGGTAATAAAACAGTAAATAATAAAATATTAATCCCAGATGGCTAGGTTTTAAAATAACTTGCTCATAGTTCCGTTTTTCGCCACGCCCATACCCTTTCTGAACAGACCTACAAGATAGGCTACAGATCTGTTGCTATTATCTGCTGGAAAATTACATTGGGCTCGACCTTGACACGTGCTAATATTTCTATGAAAACCCTATGTGTTTAATCAAAATACTGAAATAGGTATGGCCCGTTTTGATAACAATATATTTTCTAAATATTTTTGACTAAAATGTTGTGTACAACATTATACACACGAAAAACGTAATTATAGGTACATAAAAGACATGCACAAAGGCGAGTTTAACCCTAACAGAGTTTTCTTCCAGAAAATCTTGCTACGCTGAGAATTACTCACTGTGGACAGACGGACAACTAACTAATCATTAATGTTGTTGTGGGTTTCTTTTTAGTTAACGAAACCCTAAAGATGAATGATTTGATTCTTCCAATTATGGAATCGCGATGGCGGAATGCAGCTGACATTTGACCTCCATTCATCATTGTCCAGCTGCTCTACATTAAATCCTTTTACTTTTTGATGAGCTGTTACAACACAATGGCATTTGACAAACAGTTAAATGCTAGTTTTAAGGTATTGCCCTGGATATGTCAGGAAACGTTTAGACACGCAAACTTATTGTGTAATGTGCGTTTCTCTGAAACATAAAATCCGAAATGAGATTATCCGACAGAGAACTAAAGTTATTGACATAGCCCACCTGATCAGAAAGAAAGAAAAAAAGAAGAAATAATATATATTTATTTGTATACATGAGCTACACAGAAACACGTATTAAACTACGAAGAAACAGATATGAAGGCACGAGGTGTACCGTGTAACTCAAGTACACAAATTGGCTCTGCCTCAGCATGAGTTGGTTGATTAGCAAACTAGCAACCAACGCTGGTCTTCCGTCAGACAGAACCACTTGTTGGTTGTCAGCAAGCAGAAGTGCAAATGGGCTGGTCATATATGCCTTGGGGACGATGGGGTAAGCGAGTTCTTGAGTGGAGACCGCGTCTTGGCAAAACGTAGCGTGGGGCGCCCTCTGGCTATATATAGGTGGAGCGATGAGCTACGAAAGGCGGCGGCAGAAAGTGGAGGAGAAGAGCCGAACACCGGGCTCAGTGGCGCGTATTGGGAAAGGTCTATGTCCAGCAGTGGACTAGTGTGGGACTAGTGCATCGTTTGTGACGATAGTTCTGCTCGGGTGGATTAGACCCGCTAAAAACGTGACGTTTCTGTTAATTATAGTAGGTATTCAACTAATACAAGTATACAAAATAAAAATACAAATTAAACAGTTGAGCTACCTAAAGACCGTTGAAAACGATCTAAAGATAGCTCAACTGATCCTAATCACTACCAGACGGAAGCGTCCCTAGGATACTGTCTGCATTGCCACGCTGAATGGTAGCGGGGCTAAATTTAGGCACCCATTGGTGTCGATTCTGTGCAGCATTCTCTAATTTCAAACCGCGTTTAAGTTGTCGCGCGCCCTTTCTAATAGACTGAAATAAAAGAGACCGCGATAATTTTAATGCGGTTTAAAATTAGAGAATGCTGCACAGAATCGACACCAATAATACGCTAAGCAACATGGATTACGTGTCCTCTTTATAAAAAGCTACCGACCACAAGGTCTCCTACATCCGACCACAAGGTCTCCTACATCATTGTATCTACCTTCTTACAAATCAAATACTTACCTACTAGGTATCTAATAACTATAGCTACACAAAAAACTCAAATTCAATAAATCACAAATGCAAATTAAACAGAATCTTGAGGTTTTGACGAAGCCTTGGTCATTGTATTTAATTTTGTAGGCAAGTACTTTGAATTCCGTCATAAAGTTTACCTACCTTGTTGAGTCACCATCGCCGTCACCACAGAATATAAATATCTAAGTAGTTAGATAGCGGGGTGCCGATGTCACGGTCACTGGCGATTCCTGATCGATAATTATGCACTGAAATAGTTAGGTAGGTGCTGTTAGACGATCTCTGTGGTGCGGCGGGCGAAGGTTCGCCTGCGACGCAGGAGGTTGCGGGTTCAATTCCCGCCTCGTAACAAATATTTATGCGATCTGCAGATATTTGTTCAGGGTGTATTTTCTATGTATAATAAAAAAAAACTATCTATGTAATGTATTGTATTAGGTATATCAGTTGTCTAGTACCCATAACACAAGCTCTGCTTTGTTTTGGGCTTGATAATGTTGTATGGAATGTCCAGCATTATTTATTTATTTACTTTACTGCGGCTTATGTAGGCTTTTTTAAACCCTTACTAAAAATGAGGGGTGTTATAACTCTTGAGGTCAATGAAAAATACTAACATTCGATGCTGTTTAGAAGTAGTTACAAATTTAAAAATCAAAACAGCTTCACTTTGTTTTTTTTTCATATAGTTATAATATACTTAGAATTTTTTCAATTGTTGTTTTTGTAGATTAATGTCTAATAAGCAACATATTTTTTTTTGTGCATTTATATTCACTCCTCGAAGAAGAGTTACGTGGAGAAAACCTCACTTTGGCGAATAGTACGCCCTTAATGTGTGTTTCTTTTCCATAAAGTTCTAAAAAATCAGACTAGCTTGGCTAAGATTTCTAATTTCCATACAAATTTTGTCATTGTTATTTGGAAACCTTAACTAAAATAATGAGGTAACTTTCTTTTTTAGATTTTTTGTTTGTATGGATATCATATAAGCAAGGTAAAAAAAATATTTCACCTAGATAAATATAAATTATCAGAAAGTAACATAGGATATGTTTTATTAGCTTCCTTCCCTGGCTACGCTCGCGTATTTGAATGTTTGTTTGTTTGTAACCGATAAACTCAAAAAAATTAAAACTTTCAGTGTACCATAACTTAGTGGCACCAATAAACGACAAGAACCAATAACAGACACTTTTTTTTTGATCCGAGGAAGTAAGAGTAGGAAACCGATTTCTGCTATTATAATATTAACGAATTCCTGAATGACAAATTTATATTTAAATTTAATTAGCATACCATCCTCTCCATTTGCACGCCGCCAGCGGACAAACATAGTGCCACACCCATTTTACCTACCATCTATTTTTACATAGTGATCTTTATCTTTATCTTGCGTGGAGCTGTCACTGGTTGTTGTCACCAATGTTCAAAAGGCCAACCATAATGACCGTGTTATAACGCGTTTGCAGTAGTGTAGATACCTCAAACCTATAAATTTGTTACTAATCGATCCTGTCTCCAAGGGATCAGCTTGAAATTATTATTTTAAATAGTTTTTTGTTCCTGATGGATCCCTTAAGGATTTTTCAAAGAAGTTTGGTACAGTCAAGCAGGAAATATCTACCTGTATAGTTGCATTATTATTAAGTATTTTAAACTAAAAATACGTCATATGCCACATAGGGCGCGTCCTAGGTGGACGTGACCTATGAGGTAATGCACTGTTCATAGGCAGAGGTTACCGCTTAACATCAGGTGGGCCATCAGCTTGTTCTGTCATTCAAGTAATTAGTACAAAAAAAAAATGACTTCGATTGAAAAATCTCATATGATATATATACCTACTACTCGAATAAAAATCTCGAAAGATAAATCCAGCCTGATGGAAAGCAGTCACTGTCGCCTATGGACATCTGTAACACATGCGGTACCTAGGTATTGCAAACGCGTTGCCTACCATACCATGTTATATATCTAAAAACACCCCGGGAAGGGTTACAAGGGACCAACGAAGAAGCGCGATCTCTGAAGTTATTTCCATTACTTTAGAACAGTTTGGAAAAAACACGAATCTAGGTACCTAGCATAATCGTAATTGATTCCTATCAGCATTGTTTGTGGTACCATCTCAACACTGGAGTATAGACAGATGGCTTGCCGCCGCGGAATGCCCAGTTCCTTGCCGGACCGGTCCGCCCGCGGGATTGCGAAAGCGTTCAAGGCTGCGCTTTCTTCGCTACATACAATGCCAGGTATTTTATGGGATACTCGCTTCTGGGCTGTGTCATCCGCTTAGGACCGAGTGACGCGCGGGGCAAGGACGCAATACATTTTGCTCTGAATATCTCCTTTCAACGAAATAGGCTTCGATCAAGAATACAACTAGATTTCAGGCCACGTACAAAATCAAAACTAAATACAGTCCGCGTGGGTATATATATACCTACTTATATAGCTATATTTGTTTCAGGGTTTTTAATTATCAAGATTAATATGCCCTTTGATAATTATCAGATAATTATCAAACAGATTAAGCCTAGGAATCCTTTTGTTACTGATTATAAAATATCAAAATTTATGTTAGAAGCAAGTAGTTTAATAAATAAATTTGACATGTTTTACAATCAAGGTAATCTTTTATTATTTTTTTGTTTATAATTGCGTGAATAAAAACTTGCAAACCAAAATACGAAAAGTTAATCAACTACATACTACTTAATTAAATTGATGAGTGGAATATTATCATATCGTCGTCATCGTCTGCGTATTGTTCCCCGATATACGCAGTCGTTGAATGCAACATTAACCAGTGGCAAATAATTATCGTTTATACTTATCAAGATAATTATCAACCTATATTTATCTTGATAATTATCTGGATAATTATCAATGATAATTATCACTTTGAACCATGATTTGTTTACTAACGAACTTAAACAAAAGTTTTAAAACAGTTCTAATTTCAACCTAATTACAACCATGACACCTAGCAAAATGATGATGTTCAAAATATCTATGATCTTCAAAATATTATCTTAGACTTCGTCACAAAAAACGAGTAAAGCAATAACTTACTCCGTCACTTAGAAATGAAAAGACATAGGTTAAACAACATTTAGTGTGAAATCAACCTTAAAGAGCTACAAATAAAGTTCTCACAAATATAAATAAAATAATAGAGCTCCCTTTTCAAGTGAGCTGTTATTCACCGATACGTATTTTTTGCACCGACTTGACATCTAGTTGTATTCTTGATCGAAGGAAATAGGCAACCCCACGCTGAATTTTATAAATCTTGTGACCTTCTCCTGTTTTGAATATACCTAAATGAAATAGCTGTTCAAGGTTTTTCTATTTGATAGTGTGAGATCAGGGTTATTTATGTGACTGCTGTGTTGATAAGATGGTATTTTAACCGAGCTAAAGAATAGCAAACTGATAAGTAATTTCGGACGTCGAGTACAAGCCCGGCTAGCTCAGTCGGTAGAGCATGAGACTCTTAATCTCAGGGTCGTGGGTTCGAGCCCCACGTTGGGCGCTTCCTTTTTGTGCTTTTAATTTTCAAAGATAATTTCCATATTTTTAGCCGGCAGCTTGCTAAGATAATACCCAATTTCGTTTATTTATTTGCATAATTTAACAAATCGTGAGATGATAATGACGCAGTTTACGATCATTGACATAAATTAAACATTGTCAAGTTTCATTATCTACAAAATTATGGTGCCAAATGCTGATCTGGTGATGGAGACAGTCTGCTGGTGGACAGCGATAGAGTGGCAGCTTTTGCTTGGACACGTTTTGATCAGCATGATATTTTTTTTTTTACTCTTGTCGTGCTCGAGATTACTTCGAGTCTTTTCTCTCCCAATTTGTGGAATGAGCTCCCTCCTGAGGTGTTTCAGCTAAACTACAACATGAGCCGCTTCAAAAAAATATGTAAAAATGAGGGCTCGTTCGCAAAACCACAGAATAAATAATAGTTGGTAAAACGTCCGCTTCTCATAATATGGCTTCTCATAACGGTCCGGCTCGTTCACCGTAAGATGGCACCTGTAAATACTCAATTTCAGGTTCCAACTTAAGGTGAACGGTCCGGCTCGTTCACCGTAAGATGGCACCTGTAAATACTCAATTTCAGGTGCCAACTTAAGGTGAACGGTCCGGCTCGTTCACCGTAAGATGGCACCTGTAAATACTCAATTTCAGGTTCCAACTTAAGGTGAACGGTCCGGCTCGTTCACCGTAAGATGGCACCTGTAAATACTCAATTTCAGGTGCCAACTTACGGTGAACGGTCCGGCTCGTTCACCGTAAGATGGCACCTGCAAATACTCAATTTCAGGTTCCAACTTAAGGTGAACGGTCCGGCTCGTTCACCGTAAGATGGCACCTGTAAATACTCAATTTCAGGTTCCAACTTAAGGTGAACGGTCCGGCTCGTTCACCGTAAGATGGCACCTGTAAATACTCAATTTCAGGTGCCAACTTACGGTGAACGGTCTGTACACGAAACAACAAAACAATTGCTTGCTAACATAACCATGAGTCATGCCATAAATGCAGGTGTAACGAGGTCCTCGTGATTTTACAAGGTCTGCTGATAAGATAACGTGGCAATTTACACAGGTTTACACGCATTATTACTAAAGGGATCTAAGTAGTAGGTAAATGGAATACTTAAATACGCGAGCGAAGCCACGGGTGGACACTAGCTTAAAACAGTGAACAGAGAAATGGCCTTCCGTATCGTTGAATAGTACCGCAGCCACGGCGAGTCTAGAAAGCAAGTCCCAGCCTACCCGTTCTAGAAATAGGCGTGAATGTTAATGTCTAGATTTTCTAAATGGCTGAGGCAATTTATGAAGTCCTTATGAATAATGGAAAATAATTCCAAAGCCTTATTCGAAAACAATTTCATAAACCAAAAACATTGACCCCGATCCACTTGTATTAAATCAACAACTTTCTCAAGCGTAGCACGAGCTGAGAGAATTATCATAAAATGTGTAGCAATTTTTTTAAATTACTTAATGAGTCACGTACTCCAAAAACAGGCATGAAAGTACCTACTTACTAATTATAATTGTGTACCTGGAAATGAAAGGTTGGTGAGAGATTTTTGATGTGTAACATCTTTCCTCTCGCTTTCCTGCAATCTGTGGGAGTGATTTCGTGAAAAGAGACGGAAATGTAACAGGAAGCGCACATTTTTCCGAGAGGTTGGTACTATCAGCCATGTTGCTTATTACGAAGGAGGTGAGATGTCAGATGTTACACATCATATGCGACTACTGTAAGGCTCGTTTTTTTTATGTTCGCTACCTATTTACATCATATTATATCATCATCATCGTCACCACCAGTCTACAGAAGTACACTGCTGAATATAGGCCTCTCCCACGACGTACGGTCTTGCGTCGCCTCCATCCGTCTTCCCGCGACCTCTATAATACCGTTGGTCCATCGAGAGGGGGCGGGATTATCTTCCTTTTCTGCGTCATCCGTTTGTTTTGCATCGCATACCTAGCTGAAAATCAGCGCTGTGTAGTATCCTTTACAGATTATACGTACTAAGCTGACGCCATTTAATTGGGCGTGTGATTTTTCAAAAGAAAGTTGATTCCTACGGCTATACAATTATTTAATTTCGCCTGATAATTAACTTTTTATTTATTGAAATATATGCCGTAACATGCAGATGCCCCACCGGATGTTAACCTCGGCCTATAACAAAACATTACCTACCTCATAGGTCACGTCCATCTAGGACGCACCATACGTGGTAGGTATTGCACTGCGACCGCCACCCTGCCCGATACAAATTAAAAGTCTACACTCCGGTTCTCTTTTGGTATGCCTTGAGGCACAAAATAAATAATAGTACAAGAACTTGAGGTCGATCGAAGCAAAGCTTATAGTTAGGATGGTGTTGGGCATGTTCACACACTGCAGACTTCTACATGTACCTATCTGTATGCCCTGTACAAATGTGTTAATCCGAGCGTTTGCACGAAGCCGTTAATAAACCAGGCCTGCCCATTGCCGGTTCCATTTCAACACCAAGCCCAAGATCTGGTTCACTTATACATTGTTTTTGCAATAAACGTTCCCATGGTTCATCTAATACCTTACAGACAGTACTACTGCGAAAGTAATGTGCCTTGGAAAACTTCGCTCGTGACTGAATGTCGCTTTTTCACTAACTTTCAATTATATTTCTGTATCGAAAAGACTAAGATTGACGAGGCGCATTACTGTCGTTATACACTATACCTAGTACCATAGCCAATGTTTATTTTATTAAAATTGAACTTTGAAATCGGACTATTGCTAGAGTGTATACGACTATTGGTAGGGTCTATTCGAATATTGGTAGGATCTGACCAATTATTGGATGTGTCTATCGGTAGGGTATATTTGACTAATTAAAGAATCTGACCAACTATTGGAAGGATCTATCCGAGTATTGCTAGGGTGTATCTGACTATTAGTATAGGGTCTGGCCAACTATTGAAAGGTTCTATTCGACTAGTGTCTATCTGACTATTGGTAGAGTCTATTTGACTAATGGTAGGGTGTATCTGACTATTGTTATGCTTTATTCGACTATTGGTACAGATAGCCGCTGCAGATGTCAGAGATACCTACCTACCTAACCTCCCACGCTCTAGTAACTAAATAGTGTTAAAACAACGAGAAGAGCGGCATGTTTATTAAATTAAGTTAAAAACCGGCCAAAGGCGAGTTGGACTCGTGCACGAAGGGTACCGTACCATTATCTATAAAAACAGTAATAAAACACGTTTGTTGTATGGGAGCCCCCTTAAATATTAACTTTATTCAAGGGGGCAACAGAAATAACAGAGTCTTAGTAGAGTCTTAGTCAGAGTCTGCGGAGTCTTAGTAATAGGGTCCCGTTTTACCATTTGGGTACGGAACCCTAAAAAAAAGTAAAAGTAAAGAGTTGCTTGGGTTATTTCTACATACACGGGAGGAGATGGTGGGGTCTCACTCCGCAGCACTACAAATAGTGTAACCTATCTACACTATAAAGCGTTGGTACTAGTAGATACAGGCAAGTACCCACTATCCAGCCGTCTCCGCTTGAACGAGCATTCGTTACGAAAACCATTCATTATTCCGTTTAGAAGCAAGTAAACGATTAAGTAGGTGCTTTGTAAAACATTCAACACACCGTTGCCTCTAATTGTTTTACCTGGTATCGCTTAGCAACATCGATTTGCTTCACCCTACGCAATAAACTAACTAACCTTACCTTTCTGGGCGTTATTTGAGCTACATGAGAAAGACCTTGAGTCTACTTGGGGAATGTCAAAAAACCATAAATAGTAGATTAGTAGCCAAGGGCTGTAAGGCATCAATTGCAAAAAAACTTCACTCTTTAAAAAAGTTCGCGTACATCTAACCATCATGCTGGCAATAGACATCATGCATTCAGTTTTTTAATTACTTACCGCCCTAGGGCTTTTCTAGCCACATTATTACCTTAGAGCGCTAATTGGTCACCTACAAGCCCCATTTGGGGGTAATAAGGACCTACTTACCGAATATGAGAGATGTAAAATAATTGTATGGAAGCTGGGTCAAATAGGTCAAATGTTGCAGGTCCTTTCGTCACACATATACTAACTCTATGTTTTTTGTGCATATACGGAACCTTCAAAGGTATTTGTATAAAATGTTTACCTTATACCTACCGATTAGAGTATTGAATTATGAAGAATCGGATTATGCATTTTTTTTTTTTTAAATAAACATTTTCTTTACAAATAATTGTAGTGTTCCGAACATCTGTGACGAAATAGGTACAATCATGAAGTTATAGATTTACCTATAACTTCATGGGTACAATTACTATCTATAGTATTATTTTATCTGTGACAATACCCAACTTCCATCAAATATTTTCGTTGTATTTTTCGACATTCCGGTTCTAGGTAGGGTATTCAAGCACATTAAAAAAATCAGAGACGGAGGAATTCATGTTAGAGTCGAACCCTTTATTACCTGACCTACCAAAGCATCCAAGTTTTACCTTGAATTCAACTTAGCACGTGGTCTGCCGTTGCTTGGTGTGTCGCCCCTAGATCACAAACGATTGCCATCTTTAGTCCAGCCATTTAGGATGTAGGTGCAATGTTTGTAAACAAAGAGCACTGTGTACTGAAATTAAATGGAAGTGATTTGCGTGGCTTTTCAAATTGGTGGAATTTGCTTGAATAACTTTGACGACTTGGAAGGAGTGTAACGTTGCAAATTGTATCGAAAATATAATAAAATTAATTATAATGAAAATACAAAAAACTTGAAAATGCCAAAATTAAATGCAAAATCCGTGCGATGCCAATTATAAAAAAAGCGGCCAAGTGCGTGTCGGACTCGCCCATGAAGGGTTCCGTAGCAGCAAGTAACATAATATAAAAGTTCTTGGATGGATTACGATTAATGACGTATTAAAAAAAAACTACTTACTAGATCTCATTCAAACCAATTTTGAGTGAAAGTTTACATGGTAATGTACATTATATATTGTTTTTAGTTTTATCATTCTCTTATTTTAGAAGTTATGAGGGGGGGGGGGGGGGGGGGGGACACTTTTTACCACTTTGGAAGTGTCTCTCGCGCAAACTATTCAGTTTAGAAAAAAAATATATAAGAAACCTCAATATCATTTTTGAAGACCTATCCATAGATGCCCCACACGTATAGCTTTGATGAAAAATATTTTTTTGAGTTTCAGTTCTAAGTATAGGGAACCCCAAAAATAAAAAACTACTTACTAGATCTCGTTCAAACCAATTTTGAGTGAAAGTTCATATGGTAATGTACACCATTTTTTTTTTTAGTTTTATCATTCTCTTATTTTAGAAGTTACGGGGGACACACACACACACACACACACACTTTATACCACTTTGGAAGGGTCTCTCGCGCAAACTATTCAGTTTAGAAAAAAAACGATATTAGAAACCTCAACATCATTTTTGAAGACCTATCCATAGATACCCCGGACGTAAAGGTTTGATAAAAAAAAAAAAAATTGAGTTTCAGTTCTACGTATGGGGAAACTAAAAATAATTGTTTTTTTTTTTATTTTTGTATAAAAATCTTAATGCGGTTCACAGAATACATCTACCTACCAAGTTTCAACAGTTTCAAAGTTTCCACTGCTCTTATAGTTTCGGAAAAAAAACGCTGTGACATACACGGACAGACAGACAGACATGACGAATCCATAAGGGTTCCTTGTATTTGACTACGGAACCCTAAAAAAAGAGCCCATACTTAACCTAAACATCGATCACTTAAAAGGTACAAGGCTACAAAGGTATTGGTTTTTTGTCAACTTTTACAAATGTAAATCAATATCGATATTTTGTCACTTTTTTCGCTATAATTTAGAATACATTTATTTATATATTTGATTTATTTATTGAACATGATATTACAACATAGGTACCTCCCACTAGTTGGTAGTTGATATTCTTACATAGTGTTTAAAGCCCTATATTATGTTTATCGTAACACTAGGTTTTCGATGATACATTTAACATTACATTAGAGTAAAAAGTAGTAGTAGGTACCTAGGTAATTAATTATGACGGTTTGTTTGAGTACATTTTTTATGCATCGAGTTTAAGTACTTAATCGAGTTTAATCTTTGAAAAACTTATTCTTACTCAATTATTGTCACACTTTAACTTCCACAGACTACTTCATAGTCATCAATTTGGATTTACCAAGGGTCGATCAACAGCTGATGCTGGTACCATGCTTTTGGAACACATATTTCAAGCATGGGAAAACTCGCAAGACGCGATCGGAGTATTCTGCGACCTATCCAAAGCATTCGACTGCGTGAGTCATGCTACTCTAATTTTGAAGTTAAAACATTATGGCATCCAAAATCAGGCAATTAACCTTGTAAATTCTTACTTATCCAATAGAGTACAAAAAGTTGACGTTGGTGGTGAAAGGTCTTCAGGATCGTCTATTGTTATGGGAGTGCCCCAGGGTTCAATACTAGGCCCATTTCTATTTTTAGTATACATTAACGATCTCCCTTTTTATGTAAAAGACATATGTGATATAGTTTTATTTGCTGACGATACGTCTTTATTTTCAAAGTTGATAGGTCAAAAGCTAATTACGATGATCTAAATAAATCACTATCGCGAGTTCTTGATTGGTTCACAGTAAATAATCTGTTGCTTAATGCTAAAAAAACTAAATGCATTAAATTCACTTTGCCAAATGTAAAACATTACCCAACTAATATTAAAGTAAATGGCGAGACACTCAATCTTGTAAACTCTACTGTTTTCTTAGGACTTAATATTGATGCAAGTTTGCAGTGGGGACCACAAATTGAGGCACTTGCGGGTAGACTTAGTTCCGCTGCATATGCAGTTCGTACGATAAGGCAGCTTACTGATGAAGCTACAGCTAGGCTAGTTTATTTTGGCTACTTCCATAGTGTTATGTCATATGGCATCATTCTGTGGGGGAAAGCAGCAGACATCCAAGCAATATTTGTTTTACAAAAACGGGCAATACGTGCCATTTATAAAATGAAGCCACGTGACTCCTTGAGGGAGCGTTTTAAGGAAATTAACATTCTCACCGTAATATCGCAATACATCTACGAAATCTTATTATATACACATAAACACTTAGATAGATTTATGAAAACAAGTGACGTGCATTGTTTTAACACGAGAAATAAAAATAAACTGAGTATTCCCAAATTTAGATTAAAAAAAGTAAGTGGGTCTTTTATGGGGAATTCTGTTCGGTTCTATAATAAACTTCCAGAAAGTGCTTCTAAACTTTCGATTCGAAGATTTAAATCTTACATAAAGAATAATTTAATTAAGAAAGCGTATTACACACTACATGACTATGTTAATGATAAAGCCGCGTGGCCTGATGTCGCTCTGCCCCTCGACACCTAATTTGTCAATTTGCAATGTCTGTACCTGCATATAATTTATTACTGATGTGTTATTTATGTGTATATCAAGCGTAGTGTGTGCTGCCTTATGAACTTTTGCTGATTCTCTCTATCATCTTACTTTTGACTGCCTGCCTAAGTAAGGCTTTTAATTTGGTTTTCCTTTTTTCCTTGAATCAGCTTCAACTTGTTCTCGAGGCACCACACAGGCGCTCTCCACCTAGTAGTAAGAAGGATCATCAAAAGAAAAACAGACCGTGTTTGTTGCCTGATTCTTCTAGGTCTGGTTGCGTTGGAACAGGAGTAACTGTAAATTTATTTTTTAAGACGATTCATAATGATCCTTGTGATTTCAATGAATAAAATACTTTTGACTTTGACTTTGACTTTGACTTAACTAGAGTATAGGTATAGTACACCCCTACCAATATATTATAAAGCAGTTCCTTACTCCACCACTGCCATTATTTTTAATTAAACTGTTCTCAGAACGACCAGCTATTTCTTATTACAAACCCTTTTTTTACCTTTTTTGCCCTATCCATCTCCTAGCTACGCCCCTGCCATCTATCGGCAATAACGTGTATTTCAGTTATGCGCGCGTGCCTAACGACCTTTTTTTTTACGGTCGGGTTTTAATTAAAATACCGTTACCACGTTGTAGGCGCCAACGATCAATGTAATTTATGCAGGCAACAAACGCACTGGCCCTTATTCGCTATGACCATAGGAGATTACTTGCCAATAACGAGTGATGTCACAATGTATTCTGAACGATGATTCCACGCAGGTATCATAACGAGCCCGCGTTACGTCACGTTTGGTCATAACGAATAAGGGCCCTGTTCTCATCTCATGCTTTTAGTTGAAGAGTGCAGTAACAATAAGAAAGTAGAGGTCACTTTAGTACTAGTAAGTAGCAAGTTTAGTATTAGTAAGTCTTAAGTAATCGTAAGTCAAAGTAAAAGTCAAAGTCAAAAAGTATTTTATTCATTGAAATCACAAGGATCATTTTGAATCGTC
This sequence comes from Operophtera brumata, assembly GCA_932527175.1. Taxonomy (NCBI): domain Eukaryota; kingdom Metazoa; phylum Arthropoda; class Insecta; order Lepidoptera; family Geometridae; genus Operophtera; species Operophtera brumata. The sequence goes on along the minus strand of OW052238.1, from coordinate 15,558,140 downwards.
TTAAAAAATAAATTTACATTTACTCCTGTTCCAACGCAACCAGACCTAGAAGAATCAGGCAACAAACACGGTCTGTTTTTATTTGATGATCCTTCTTACTACTAGGTGGGGAGTGCCTGTGTGGTGCCTCGAGAACAAGTGGAAGCTGGTTTAAAGAAAAAAGGAAAACCAACTTAAAAACCTTACTTATGTAGGCAGTCAAAACAGTTTAAAAGTAAGTTTAACAGTAGAAAATCGAAGTGTTTTTTTTTTCGGTGGTGGCTAACTATACGAACGACCCACTGATGGTCAAGTGGGAGGGAGCCCGACTTTTGATCCTTAGGTCGTGGGTTCAAATCGTGATCACCGATAAATTACCAAGAAAGAACCAGGTGACAGAAAATAGTTCAATGGTTTTTCTATGCCGGCTTATGGAACCAAACTCCTATGTCTGAGACAGAATTCCAAGTCCGAAGTAATTATTTTCAATAATAAGTAAGAAAGTAAGTAAAAAGTTTATTTTGATACACTATACACCAAGCTGTTTTTACATACAGTTTTAATTATAATATGAGCATGTATTTGACGACCTCTGTGGCGCGGCGGGCGAAGGTTCGCCTGCTGCGCAGGAGGTTCGATTCCCGCCTCGGAACAAATATTAGTACGATCTGCAGAGATATATATATATAGAGATAAATTTTTGTATTTATAATAAAAAAAATATGTATCTATGTAATGTATTGTATTAAGTGTATCAGTTACCTGGTGCCCATATAACACAGACTCTGCTTAGCTTGGGGCTAGATAATGTTGTGAGTAAACTGTCCACCATTTTTTTCCTTTTTTTTTAATGGTAGCTACGTATATTGCTGTCAAAAAAGGTCCGTGCTGAGCATAATGCTGCAGTGACCTGCACTTCAGCGCTGATTTTCAAGCACGGCCTCAGTGAAGCATTGTATTAGTGGACAAAACCAACGAAACAGACAAACTGACAGGTCATTTAACCGGTTCATTAATCTTGTTTTGCTTTCTCTGGCCCATTTTACGGTAGTTTTTTGAGGCCAGTTCTATTTTCATACGCGATTATCTCAATGTTTGTACAATCAATAGGAAGGTATAGCGCGTTGAAGTCGTTTGTATGAAAAGATGCGCTGCCATAGGGCAACGAAAAAGTTTTTTCGTAAAGCTCCGAGTCGACTCACGCGCAGAGGGTTCCGTTCTTTCATACGCTCTCTCAAATGCCTGTAAATTGTTTTTTTTATCACCCTACTGACCTAATAAATAAAGTTGCATTTTATCGTTGAAAAAGAGGAGTTTAGTTGTAGTAGAGCTTTTTTTGTGAATGAGTTCGTCCGGGGAAGTACTACCACCTTAGTCTGCCGCAAAGCAGTAGTGCTCGCATTGCTGTGTTCACGATTGAAGGGTATAGTTGCCGGTGAAATCACATGAGACTGTTCATCTTTATGTCTCAGGGTGGCGGGCGCGGTGCAATGCCGCATAGGGCGCGTCCTAGGTGGACTAACCTATGTGATAATGCACTGTTCATAGGCAGAGGATACCGCTTAACATCAGGTGGGCCAACTGCCTGTTGCGTCATTCCAAGTAGTATAAAAAAAACGATTTTGATTATTCTTAATGTTATACATCGTTGTTGGCCCATTGAAATTTGAAAAAATGGAGACGTATTTGACTTTTATAATGAAGATTATATGACTTTACATTTCAGGTAACTAGATTTAAATTAATTTGAGTTCCTAGGTACCAAATTTCATAAAAATTGGCCCAGCCGTCATGGCGTGGAAACACGACCAAAACATTTTAAGAAACATAACGAGCATCGTTTAATTTATATGTAAGTACATTATTCATCGAGGAAGGTTTTAGTGTGTTCTACCGCCGTGCGCCTCTCAACAACGGGGACTGCATCAGCCTCCGATGAGATTTTCAACCTCATCCCGGCGTTGAGATTTTCAACCTCATCCCGGCGTTGAGATTTTGCCATCGCTCTTCCCGGCACCATAGCAAAGCTCATCCATGCATCATAGAACCCTGGGTTTGACAAACGACTCGTTTCTATAAATGTTTTCTTCTCCATACATAAGAGCAGGAATAAGCCACCATCGACATTGCTATAGACATGGGCCGCTTCAAGAAGTGTTGAACCAGATAAGAAACAGCTCTCGGATCACGCACGCGAAGCGACCAGGTGCCATGAAATAATTTTGAAAACGTGAAGGAACCGGTGTTCCCTCGACCCCGAAAGGCTCAAATGAGTATCGAGAGTTAGAGACAAATTTTGCGTCTTTTGAGTTTATTTTTTTATTTTCAATGCGGGTGAAGTCGCATGAGCCTTAAAGTTTAATTGTTAAGAGCATAAACACATTGATTTACAGAAATAATAATACAACTACTTAAATACAAGTTGGTATGCACAAAATTAAAAAACACAAATGAAACAGTTGTTCTACCACCACTGCTAACGATCTAAAGGTAGCTCAACTGATCCAAATCACTACCAGACGGAAGCGTCCCAAAGATGCTGGCTGCATTGCCACGCTGAATGGCAATACTAATGCGTTGAGCCAGATAAGAGCATTGCTATAATGTTAAACGAAAACAAACGAATATTGACGGAAGGCAAAGTTCTCTTATTTCATATACTTACGAACATCTTTAAATATGTTTTGTTGTACCTATTTTAAGTGAAATAAACCTATCTTTTATCTCTTTAATCTATATAATATATAAAACAAAGTCGTGTTAGTTACACCACTTATAACTCAAGAACGGGTGAACCGATTTGGCTGAAAATTGGTGGGGAGGTAGCTTTGAACCAGGAGAAGCACATAGGGGTGGGGGGAGGGGGTTCACCGGGGGCTACCCGTGCGAAGCCGGGGCGAATCACTAGTTTTGAATATTTAGCAGTAGGTCAGGTTATAAACACAGGTAGTTAGTTACTACTCAAACACGCAAGAGATACTTTTCTAACGAAGTCTTCTCGTTAAAGAAGGCGGCACACTTTCCTCTCTTTAGATATGGTTTCTAATTAGCTGGGTCAAGGTCGCGTTGTGCATTTAAAATCTCATCTGCTTTTAAGAGATAATCGTCTATTTAAATAAAGATTTGTATTTCATCTGAATGTGGCAAAATAAGCACATCATCATCATCATCACCAACATCATCATCATCATCATCATAGCCAGCCTGTATATGTCCACTGCTGGACGAATCCTCCGCTATTGAGTACAATGGGGGGATTTTCCATAATCAGCACGCTTGGCAGGCGGATTGGTGATCGCAGTATTGGTGTTTAGTACTCAGGTGGACGCTGCTGCCCCTCCCCTGGTGTTAATCCTTAGTCGGCTTTTACAACATCCACGGGAGGAGACGCAGGGGTTTATTCTTAGGCCGAACATACCGCAGCAACCACCGCAGCTTTTAAAGTATAAATGAAATAAAAGTTTAAGCTACGTTTTATACCATTGCATCTTTACCCTACGTTTTATACCATTGCATCTTTACCCTACGTTTTATACCATTGCATCTTTACCCTACATTTTATACCATTGCATCTTAACCCTACGTTTTATATCATTGCATCTTTACCCTACATTTTATACCATTGCATCTTTACCCTACGTTTTATACCATTGCATCTTTACCCTACGTTTTATACCATTGTATTTCATATTGACTTGTCTACTTTCGCACACTTTAGTGTAACTACCGTATGAAGAATTTACCCTATTTTTTGATGTCAACATTACCCTGCGAAGAAATACCCCTAACCCTTCGGCCAAAATAAAAAGGCTACGACCAAAATAAAAAGTATTTATTTTGGTCAAAGCCCTAACCACAGAATAAATATTAGTACAACCTAACCCGTATGTTTCAGCAGACATGCCGCCGCTTCATTTAATTTCAATGAATCAACCTGGTAGTTCCACCTTTAATCATGTTTCCTTATGTGTCATAAGTGTGTTGCTCAGGCGAGTTAAGTTCATTAGAAATTTCGAGAAATGCAGTCATACCAGATTTAGTCGCAGCAAATGAATGAAGTGCCACGTTCCTTTTTAATTGGAAGTAGACCAGACGACAGGGATCAATGGATTGAAAAGTTCAATAAATTCGTATTATGTCAATAAAGTTTTTTTATATTTGTATTTGTATTAAGAACGATGAATATAGTTAGTGCTGCAGTTTGTCTTAAGGGTTCCGTGCCCACAGGGTACCAACAGGACCCTATTACTAAGCCTAGGCCGCGTCTGTCAGTCAGTCTGTATTCGGTATTAGCAGTCTCAGGGGTATACCTATCTCGGAAGCCGTTGTAGGTTAAATGTTCACAGATTAAGTGTGTTGTTTGGGTATGAACCTTATAGTCAAACAATAACGATATCGTATGATAAAAACTTTGAACGGATCTCTACGTTGAGGACCCATCTCCATGAGGAGCTGATAATCAATGAGGAATTGAGGGACTCCTCAAAAATACGCATAGATATAGACTTTTTAGTACTTTCAGCAACAAGTCAAGCATTTGCATTCAGAAGGTATCCTATCAAAATCAAAATGATCGTTGTGATTTCAATGAAAAAAATATATTTGACTTTGACTTCGGTGAAGTGGAACTGATGAAGAAGACCACAGATGCCTACCGGAACTCCTCAATGATAAATATTTTAATGATTATAGGATGGCGATAAGGCGACTAATGACGAAGCACATTTAAGTAAATGGTTCTGATGAAGCCGGAAGATAGGAACCAGAACTGCGTCATAAAAAAATGTATCCTATATAGCCGTGTTGGACTTGTCATGAGATGCACTCTGGCTATAATTGATTTAAATGGCTATAAATAATATAATGATATATAATGAGGTTCTGGGTATTTTCTATGTATAATAAAAAATATCTATCTATGTAATGTACATTGTAATTAAGTATTAAGTACCTACATCTCTCGAATCGAGGGTATTCAGAAACGATTTTACGCTACCTACAGTTTAGAGTTAAAATTTACCTCGCAGATTACACTGAACGGTGTAAAAACTTCCACTTCCTACCGCTTAAAGAACGAAGGGATATTGCTGACTTGTGCTACCTAATGAACTTAGCAAATGGGACAGTAGACTGTCCGGAGCTCCTGGAACTGATTGGTTTGCGCACGAACATGGCCTCTCTCCGTAAACCTAGTCTTCTGTATGTACCACTGGTGAGGACGAATTACAGGCAGAACTCGTTTGTCTAAGGGCAAGCAAATCCTTTAATGATGTGTTAGCGAATATTGTGTTCACAGATAGTAACAATGTGGAGTTCGAGTTAGACTTGTTGAATACCTCCTCCAAGCGTCTTAAACGCTGGATGAGTAATCAATTCTTTGATAAATAGGTAGATTTAAATTTAGAAAGTAAGTTTTTTTTGTATAATTATGCATTTTTAAAGAGTAAATTGATATATTTTTTTGTGGAAACTTATAATTAGCCTTAAGTTACCAATTAGTTTTTTGATCAACTATAGTACTAGCTGTAAGTTTTCCTAAATCTGTAAAAAAAAAAAAAAACAGTTATCTTGTACCCATAACACAAGCTCTGCTTAGCTTGGGGCTAGATAATGTTGTATGAACTGTCCAGCATTATTTATTTTATTTATTTATTAAAAAAAATAAAAAAAATAGATAATAATTCTAACGCGTCCAAATTATCCTACTTGAGTCGTAGTAACTTTTTTTTATTTAATTGGCAAAAATCTCGTGTGAGGTCCCATTTAAATTTTAAGAAAATATTTCAATAAAGTAGGAGTATTAGGAGATGAATCTCGTTTATCGAAAACTTTCAAGTATTTTTTTATAAAATGTTACTAGTTGGATCTGTTGTTAATTATCTATGTTTTATAACCGAACTCAATTTGTTTCACAGTCGAGTGCGTGGCGTGACTGAATGATATAATTGTATTGAATGGTGCCAGATTCATGTATTGGTAAGGCTTCGGTATTAAACCAGATTTTGTCTATTGGATTATATCGCCTCGGCGCATTTTCAGGTTATATCTACTGTACTTCATATTATAATTTACACGTGTACATTGGTTCGTTAGGTAGGTACCAGAGGTCGATCAAGGCAGGAAAATTTGTGTTTATGTTAATTTTTATTAATTACTTTTATTTTCTTCACCCAATAGTAGCATTTAATTTAAATTTCCTTCATTAGGATTCTCAATCACACACCTGTTCCGAATTACCTCGATCTCTGTTTAAAATAACCTCCGTACTATTTGAGTTTCAGTTTTCGTTGATTATCTTACGGACCCTGACAATTTTTATTTTTTTTATTTTTTATACTACTGGAATGACGGAACAATCAAATGGCTCACCTGATGTTAAGCGGTAACCTCTGCCTATGAACAGTGCATTACCTCATAGGTCACTTCCACCTAGGACGTGCCCTATGTGGCATTGCACTGCGCCCGCCACCCTGAGACATAAAGATGAAAAATCTCATGTGCCTGTAATATCACCGGCAACCATACCCTTCCAACCGGAACACAGCAATGCCAGCACTACTGCTTTGCGGCCGAAATAGGTATGGTGGTAGTAATTCCCCAGACGAACTCTTTCACAAAAAAGCTCTACTACTACTGCTTCGACTTACCTCGACCACTGTTTAATATAATCTCGGTACTAGGGGTGTTTCAGTTTTCGTGGATTTTCTTATACTGTTTTACTTATTTTTATGTGTGGCTTACGTAGTTAACAATACTGGCTGTTTAGGTTGAGGTTTCATAAAGGTATAACTATTTTTGGCTGGTATAACCTAGTATACATTTAAAAAAAAAAAAAAAACCGTCTCCCCTCTAGTCTGCATACTGTAAATAATTCTACCGATAATCTCTGGATTTTGGTTCATGCTTCTATTGTCTCATAGGTATCCTGCAGAAAGGGTTTATACCAGTAATTTTACCAGTATACATTCAAAAATATACTATAGTTAAGCCTCATGCCTCTTATTTGATGAACTAAATATCCCACCAAGCGAAATAGGTTTCAGTCGAACAAAGGCAAGTAAGTATCAAGATAAGATAACCTACGTTCAACTCAATCTTGAATATCGCACAGCTTTCCAAGCGTAAAATAAGATGGACATTTCATCGTATGCGGAACGATACAATCTATTTTATTAGGCCACATGTAGTTTATGCAAATCTGCGTGAAATAGCAGCGAGGTATAACGAAGCAAGTTTCTAGCCCATTGTGATCGCGTGTTGGGAAATCAGTATATGGAGGCATTGTTGCAAAGTCCCTTCGCTGGGCTTTCTACGTTAGGTGTGTTTTACTCATGTGCTTGAACACGAGCATTAGCACCTGAGCTCATCATGATCACCGTCTGCAGCCTTTAGACGTTCACGACGAGGCCTTCCCCATATAATGCATTAATCACCACGCTTGGCAGATGGAGTGGTGATCGTAGATTGATGTTAAATATTCTGATGGATGTATCTGCCCATCCCCTGTGAAATCGCTTAGTCGGCTTTACGATACCAATGGAAGGAAGGGTCTATTCAAATGCCGGAAAAACCACAGCCATTCGCCACCACGATTCAAAATTATCCTTGTGATTTCAATGAATAAAATAAGTACTTACGTACTATTTGAATTTGATAATATGACTACATTATCAAATTAAAATAGTACCCAAAATGTCTCAAGTCTCAACTAATGAGCTATTTTAATTATTTTATATTATTTGATAGTATATATATAGTACCTCAGCGATATAATTAACCAAAATGTCTCAAGTCTCAACTAATGAGCTATTTTAATTATTTTATATTATTTGATAGTATATATATAGTACCTCAGCGATATAATTAACCAAAATGTCTCAAGTCTCAACTAATGAGCTATTTTAATTATTTTATATTATTTGATAGTATATATATAGTACCTCAGCGATATAATTAACCAAAATGTCTCAAGTCTCAACTAATGAGCTATTTTAATTATTTTATATTATTTGATAGTATATATATAGTACCTCAGCGATATAATTAACCAAAATGTCTCAAGTCTCAACTAATGAGCTATTTTAATTATTTTATATTATTTGATAGTATATATATAGTACCTCAGCGATATAATTAACCAAAATGTCTCAAGTCTCAACTAATGAGCTATTTTAATTATTTTATATTATTTGATAGTATATATAAGTACCTCAGCGATATAATTAACCAAAATGTCTCAAGTCTCAACTAATGAGCTATTTTAATTATTTTATATTATAGCTGTTAGGTAAGCTATCGATTATGAAGTTCTACTAAACTGTCTGGAAGTACGTAATACACTACCTGTAAGCAGTTAGGTATATATGCATATGGCTAACTATGTCTTAAATTTTATCAAGGGTTTTTTTTTTTAATACTACTATTATGACGAAACTAGCAGATGGCCCACCTGATGTTAAGCGGTTACCTCTGCCTATGAACAGTGCATTACCTCATAGGTCACGTCCACCTAGGACGCGCCCTATGTGGCATTGCACTGCACCCGCCACCCTGAGACATAAAGGTGAAAAGTCCCATGTGCCTGTTATTTCACCGGCACCCTTACCCTTCAAACCGGAACACAGCAACGCGAGCACTACTGCTTTGCGGCAGAAATAGGTATGGTGGTAGTACTTCCCCGGACGAACTCTTACACAAAAAAGCCCTACTACTACTTATTTGTACCGCTTTTAGGCAATATACCGACTTTATTTAGCGTTCTGCAAGCCGTTGTACCGGACCAACCCGCATGATGCATTGCTGCGTGCGATCCAACAATAGTATACGGGACTCGAGTCTTGTTTTCGTTTCAAGAACATGTATAGGGGTCGTTATCTATGACTCTCGTATCTAGGTACATTACAAGGAATGCTAGGTTTAAGTCGTTGGTAAATACAACAATACGGGTAGGTATTAGGAAGGAACCCTATGGAAGAGCCCAAATGGTAAGAGGAAGAGAGGAAGACCACTGGAAAGATGGCAGGACGAGATCGCCAAAGTAGCAGGAAAGATGTGGTTGAAGAAAGCGAAGGAAAGGAAGGATTGGCAACTTTTGGAGGAGGCCTATACCCGCAAAGGGGTCCCTAACTAAGTTTTAGGTTACATATACTTATAATTAGTTTTTCTTATTTAGATGTTTTTTAGTTAGGGAATAATAAAGGCTTTTTTATTTTTTTATTTTATTTTTATTTTATTTTATTTTATTAGGAATGAACATTAATTTAGATAGATAGATAGATTGAAAACACTTAACTGCACAACACAGAAAATAAGCTATTTAAAAATTAATATTAAACTAAACATGGAAGTACAATGAGCGGTCTTATCGCTATAAGCTATCTCTGCCAGACAACCTTGGGACGGACTGGAATTATTTGTACGACATAGAACGGTGGCTTAAAATCTGCAATACAATCTCTTATATTAAAATAAATATAATAAATGTCTACCTAAGGTACTTAGGGTTAAGTAGGTAGGTTAGGTAGGTAAGATTTAGGTACTTTATCTGTACTGCGTAGCCGTCTCTTCTCGAGGATGTCGTAAAACGACACGTGATGGGCAGCAGCATCCACCGGAGTAATCGATACCAATACTGCGATGCATTCCGCCTGCCAAGTGTCGTGATTATGTCAAATCCCCCCCATTACACTATATGAGGTGGCCTCGTCCAGTAGTGAACGTCTAAAGGCTGGCGATGATGATGGTGACTTAAAGCTTCTTAACTATGAAATAAACATAGGTGGGTGATCTGTGTATTTTTCTATGTATAATAAAAAATATCTATCTATGTAATATATTGTATTAAGTATATCAGTTATCTAGTACCCATAACACAAGCTTTGCTTAGCTTGGGGCTAGATAATGTTTTTTTTTTTTTTTACCGAAAATAGGCTTGCGTTTGGCTACATCTCGCCTGATGGGAAGCGACGATGAGGCCTATTTAAGCACGCTCGCCTAGAAGAACTGAATGATGATGATGTGATGAACTGTCCAGCATTATTTATTATTATTATTTATTATTAAAATGAAGAAAGTTACATACGAAATACATTGCGTGCCAACTTACATTCCGTTTCCGGGAAAATGACCTAAACGGGGAAATGAATGCAAATACGATGTAAGGTACTATTTTAACCATAGATTTAGTATATGTACTAGATCTACAATCAGAGATCGAAGATGGAACCAAAAAAAATATGTGCACGTGTTGGTGAAAGTCTATGTCCGAGTTAAAAATAGTGTTGTCCTCGACCAACACTTTTACATTGTCGATAGAATTCGTCATCCGTCCGTGATGTGTATGGTAGATAAATACATCTTAATGCAGATTAAGTCTTTCATGAAGAACACAGCTTGGCAGATTTGACGTCATAAAGAGAATAAGGTTCTTATTCCAAATTTTGAATACAGTTAATAAATAAACCTTTATTATTTATTGACCCCTAAATATTACGGTTTTATTTATAGGTGGGATCTTAGAGTTTCCCTTTTAAATTTAAACTTAAAATGTTTGCTGCATATACCTAGTGGAGTTCTTATTTGAGTCCATCCCACTCTTCTTATAACCGATAACCATTTTTCTCGTAGCAAAGGATTACTTGGAAATCTGAAAGCACAAAAACATTTTATATCAGCCGTGCTACGCCCATATAATTTTTCACTCTGTTACTTTATCTATAGACAATTTGCTACCCCAAAGTTTATTATTTTTCAAGTGTAAACCACGCTTTATGGATAACATTAAATTTAAATGTAACCCAAAAATTCCGTTCTAGCGGGACTCGAACCCGCACCCTCGCCTGTCATCGGCGATGCCTTAAACAATTTAGCCATAGATCGAGCTATGACGCTGGAGACGAAATTTGTGGGCACTATCAACTCGGCTATAGCGCCAAGTTGATAGTGCTGTATCTAAAGGTGTTTCATTGGAAACCTTCTATTCAAAGTTCGAAAGTAAAGGCATCGCTGATCACAGGCGAGGGTGCAGGTTCGAGTACCGCTGGAACAGAGTTTTTGGGGTATATTTAAATTTAATTTGTTACCTATTATTTTATTAAGCGGAAATAAACAATATTTATTTATAAAAAATTAAAAATAAATATACCCTTTCGGGGAAAAAGGCGTGTGTAATAATCAACAACGTAAATATTTACTCCAAAATATCTACTACACAAACTGCAATAAAAACACCCGTGGTGCTTTAAAGTTACCTTTTCAATAGTCAATACAAAAACACACACCTCAATGTCCACCTGGTTATTATAGATTTAAAAAAAACGGTAAAATGTTAATAGAGCACACAAATTTACTCCAAACAAAGTAAACCTCCATTCCAGTATGGATAAAAATTTAATTTATAGGTAGGTATAGTGCGCGTCATGTAAAAAGAACGCTGGTGGTCAAGCTTCTACAGGCGTTCCAGCGTTCTTTTTACATGACGCGTACTATAATTGTACATTATTTGTAGTAAACTAGATAGGCACTCATTCAATGCATAGTTATACATCTCTCAAATAAGTAGAAAAGTAAGTAATCTCTTAAAAAGAACGCTGGAACGCCTGAAGAAGCTTGACCGCCAGCGTTATTTTTACATGATGCGCATTATACGATTAGACTGCAACAGGACTATCGATATTTCTGACGTCATCACTTGGTCAAGCCCTATCGTAATCAAACATTTTTATATTTTACATAAAATATTGTTTATTTCTAGGTGCAGCAACGAAATATTATTAAAAAATATAAGGGAAAGTCCTAATCTACGAATGAAACTGTTTTTTAGGCCATTTACTAAAGCAGAATTGATAAAATAAGCAATACAATCGAACTACCAATAATCTCTTATTTACCTGTGAAACGTGTATTTTCCCGGATAATTACGTCTTGTATCTTCACAGTCACAAACTGAACACGACACCATTGTCATACAAAGTAATATTTATTATTTAATAGTAAGATTACTAAAATAATTACAAAATTAGTTAAACTGCACAAGAGACCGTCCGGTATGCGCATGTACTCAAGCAAAACATGTCACATTCAATACTTTGTTGCTGTCACTTTTCTTCTTGCACGGGGTACATTTAAAAATGACTTCTCGCTCCCACGCTACGTTTGTCTATTTAGCGTAGCGAAAAAATTCTACGTCTATGATTTTAACCGAGCTACTAATATACGTAAAATACCCTTCGCGTATTTACACCGTGTTTTGTCTCTTTCGATCTAATTTGAAAATGCTTTTCTATGCAAAAGACAAAACACTGTGCAACTAACCCAAAGATAATTAGAATTTTACACAGTATTTTTTTTTCGAGTAACACAGCTGTTAAATAAATTATTAATGCTTGACAGATCACATAACATTATCTAGCCACAAAAGCAGAGCTTGTGTTATGGGTAGGTACTAGATAACTGATATACTTAACACAATACATTACATAGATAGATATTTTTTATTATACATAGAAAATACCCAGAACACCCTGAACAAATATCTGCAGATCGCACAAATATTAGTTCCGAGGCGGGAATCGAACCCGCAACCTCCTGCGTCGCAGGCGAACCTTTGCCTGCCGCGCTACAGAGGTCGTCAATCTTTATAAAAAAATCCCTTATAAAATCAAAGTCTTTATAAGGGAACCATTGTTATTTTTGTTAGTTTATGGTCATAAAATGGAACTCCATTTAGGCTTTGTTTCACAATCAATAATTAAAGGGAGGTTAAATCACTGAGCAAATAAAGTGGTAATTAACACTACTGAGGGGTGTGCAACGCAATTACTTGATTACTGAGCAGTTACATTTGAAGTAGCTTACTTAGAACTTTACTTATTTATTGTGAATCAAACAATTCAGTTGCCCGTCCATTTAAATTCAACTACGTATTTAAAATATTCAGGAAAAACTCAACAAAAATCCCACGTAACCATTATCGCAGCAACATTAATTTCAAATGAAATATTTCGCTTACAATAGCTCATAAAATTTTATCGTCCACCTCGATAGTTATAAATCACTAGAAACTTTCTTACCGATAAAGAAATGGTCTTAAAATGTGAAAGTATTTACTTGTTTTTACTATCTTTAGTCCGCGACTTTACGTGGGTTGGACTGCGAATGGGTTTATAAATAACCCATAGCCCTGACCCCAGTCTATTTTATACCTGTTATGGAAATTAGCTGTGTTTAATGGTCACAACGAAAATGACGGTCAAATAGGCGTCGACAGTGGCACAATCGCTACTTCAGACGGAGAAAAGTCCGGTCTATGCTATAAAATAAATAGTGAGACCACAGACGTTATCACAGAATATAAAAGATAAGATAAAATAAGATATTTTTAAAGATAAATTTAAGATAAGATAATAGTACTAATATTATCTTAATATATAATAGTACAAGTATAATATTGAAGCGGCTGGGAGTGCAAGTCTAAAGCTGTTGATGATGATGATGATGGGATAAGTTTAAGTTTGGCTCAAGCCTCGATAAGTGGCGCTGTGTTGTCTCCATCATAAGAATAAACCCATCCGTCTCCTCCCGTGGATGGCGTAAAAGCCGACTAAGGGATAACACCAGGGAATGGGCAGCAGCATCTACCTGAGAACTCAACACTAATACTCCAGTTTTGAATAATGTCGTGCATTAATTTGTAATGGAAAATATAAAGAACTTCACTTTTTGTTAACGCTCGATTTTCGATTTTTCTCCCTATTCTATTTTGAACTATAGTGAACTCCAAAAAAATGTGTGGATCAGCTCCGACGTGTGTTTAATCCAGTCCAGTTCAGTATAAGATTTGCGTACGCATGCCATGTGGTTATATGCCTGTCATCTGCTCGTAACTGCTACACGGAATTTCACAAGGAATAAGGTGTCAATTCAATTGTACGCCAAAGATCTCAAGAATTATAATAATCTTAGTCTATTTGCGTACCGTGGGCCTTATATAAAAATCGATTCTTAGGTAGTAAACTCCAAAAACGAATAGGGAAGGTACAAACAGAACCAGAAAGTTCCTTCAGTTTGATCTAACATAGTACTAACTAAAAAGCCTGTAATTCCTCAAACTGCATACCCAATACAGCTGACAGACAGGAATGTTCGCATTCCTTGTCATCTGAATTCCAAAGCTATTATTTTAATAAGCTATTCAATGAATGATAGAAAAGATCGCGTGACCGTCCTTGGTGCAGCGTGCACCATTGCACGACTTTTTCTAAGAGCTCCACTGTAAATGACATCTGACAGCTGCCTGTACACTGCATACCTACATGTACCTACCTTTGGAGCAATGCCACATAATAAATAATAGTACAAGTAGCAATTGGACCTCCGTGATTATTCGCGTACCAAAGCTTACTAATATGATCTGTTCTTCAGTACCGTTTAGTGGTGGAAAGTATGGAGAAAAATACTCTTAAACTCAATGAGAATGACTTAAGCAAGCATCGAAGTAATTTAATGGGTTGGGTGATTGTCTGAAATTTTGTTTTTTTTGTTGCCGTGTTTAGGCTCATTTTGATCAGCACACGGTTCCAAATACTCATTTTATAAATGCTTGTATTGAGAAATATATTTTCATCAACAAAATATTCTACTAATGTGATGATTATTACTGTTATTAGTTTCTCTGCCTTCTTTAGTTTCCTCATTCCTTCAAATAAGGTGGAGGCTTGAGGAATGTTGACATCTTATTCTAAATTTATTGATACTTACATTAGCTCAAATAACTTGGCATAGCCCTTTATCCTTACCCTTTATCATCCCTCTTATTTTATCCAGTACAGTAGGCTACGATCATTCTTTCATTGAGTTTCTCTCACGTTCCCATAGTCTTATCTTTTTGCAGCCTATTCATGGAAGTTGCAATAGAAATGACGTCATTCATTGTGAGCAAGTGATTTTGTATGTGATTTATGCTTTCGATTCTATAAAAAAATTATAAGTACTTCAGATTTCCATTAAATTATAGATTTTTTGTTCATTCGTCCTTTTGGGCAGGCTATAGTCTGACTAGCATCTCGTTAACTGCTTTAAAAACAGTCTATTTGGCAACAATAATACTATTAACAAAGCCTGCAAACTTATAACACCCCTAATCTATCTTAAAGTGTAGTAAAAAAATAACATTTTTAATACAGCTGTAAAATACCTGACCCTAAACTTCAAACCTAATCTAATCTGTACAGAAATGCGACAAGAACAAATGCACTTTGAAAATTTATCACGTTTTCATTAGTGCTTATCTAAATCCAATATCAAAATGGAAGATAACAGAAGCGTGAATATCAATAAATCGATAAAAGTATGTATAAGGACCGATTGTAATGCATGGATATAAAACCTCATGCAAACAATAATTCCTACAATGTTGGAATACTCAGAAAAGCTGTACCGCAATAACGTTTCAGTGTCTGATTGCAAGAATATGGCGGACTTAAATTAGTTGAATAAAATACTAATTATTTTAAGCAAGCGTGAAGTTTCCGCTGTTCCGAATTGAATGATAACGTTAAAAAATAAAGGAATGAAAGAAAAAGATTTCGAGTGCTAAATTATTGTAGATGAACATACCTACATTACCTACCAACAGTTCAACGAAATCAGTACTTTATCATTGACTAAGGGCACTGCCGAAGATCGGCTGCGCCACATTTCTCTAGTTACTTACCGAGCTTCATATAAATACTTAACTACATTTTTTTTAAGAAGGAATCCATAATTTAAAATAACAAGAAAGGTAGATAGATAGACATGTTTTTTTTATCGCACTTAATAAAAATAGGTACAAAGGCACTTAATAGTAGAAAGAATTCTCTTCCAGATAACCCTACATTTTTTTAAGAAGGAAGCCATAATTTAAAATAACAAGAAAGGTAGATAGATAGACATGTTTTTTTTATCGCACTTAATAAAAATAGGTACAAAGGCACTTAATAGTAGAAAGAATTCTCTTCCAGATAACCATCCAGATAAAGGTCCGACCAAAACATTTTCTAATCGAATCACTCTTAATAAATCATACATCTGATGATAATATCGATATGGTCCATTACATACAATCGATCAGTTTTCTAAACTCAATCATTAAGAACTTTCATATCGATATCACATTTCGTCGAAGTAAAAGTTCATTAGACGTTATCGATTGAACAATAGGCGAACGATAGCAGCTTGATCCAATGATTGAACACCTACACATTTGACAGCGAAAGTGATTCGTCATACGATTTGCTGGATATGTAATTGAAATCTCGTCCACTGTGTTACGTCCACCTTAATAAGCAAAAAGATATTCACAATAGATCTGTTTATTACAGAGGCGTAGCGACGAGTAACATCAATGATATCCAAGTGGGTGTAAATTAAGACATTATCATCACCAACCTATCAGTAGTAGGTATTTAGTTTATTGGGTCTAAATCATGTTATGTACTAGACGTACATCAAAAACATACTACCTATATTGCGCAGATCATCGCTAAGAGGACATGAAATCTTTGTTCAGATATTATATAAATCCAAGCAGATTCGCTAGGTATGTAAAATGCATTGCGCATAATAATAAGAAGCGTGAAAGTGCAAGAACCTTAACGTGATCGTCACGTATGATAGTTGAGACAATAACAACCTTGGTGTTATGACGACAGAAGATCTTCTGGAGCAACAAAAGATTGCCTAATACCGCCGTATTAGGAGAACGTTACTCTCATTAATAAAGTTTAAATCTAATTGTCATGTTTCATCATGATTTATTAATGTTACAAAAGATATAATAATGCGTAGCGAGATTCATAAATAAACATTGAAGGATTTGAAGGTCGGTTATGCAAGGATAGTTCAGGTTGATTCGGAGTTGATGACACGGCCGATATTTGTAAACAATGCGATGCGTCATTGGCTGCGACTAGTCTTTGACTTGCCAATTACCGTCATGTAGAGAAGTAACTTAAAAAAGACACACGACAAAGCGTACGATTCATTCGAGGCTATGAACGACACGACTTGAATACGGGATAAAAGTAGGTTTAGTACTAAAAGCGGCGAGGCTAAAGGCCAGGTGCGTTTAAATGCAAATGATAATATCGCCAAAAAAGAACTGTGAAACCGAAGGCTTTTTGACGGTAGAATTTCGAAGGCGTTGCAAAAGACATCTGTTGCCCATTGACATGGTACTTTCTCTCCTTGCATCTTCGTTCGACCCGGACGTAGCTTGCATTGTTTTTGTTAATGCGATATTATTAATATTGTAAACGAAATTGAAAGTTTTAATGTACAATACGCGTCGTGAAAAATCGAAAGCAAATTGCTCGGTCATTGGGGTAACCATCGCATAACATTAAGATTATATGATACGAGCTTTCGCGTTTTTTGTTTTGACCTGTAAACTCTACAATATAAGAGTCTATCGTAATCATGTTCGGTTTATGATGCCACCCATGGTGATGTCATAAAAACATGATACTAAGTATTTAAGTAATTTTAGTACTTACTCTTTCGCAAGGTGGCGCCGGCGGTGATTCTGCCTCCATGTAGATGCATAGAGTTGATTTTCTCGACAGCGAATCGCTGGCGAGACTGCTGGAGCTTGACCCGGTGGAGAACTTCATGTTTCTTCATTCAGGTCGAGATTAGGTGACGTCCAGCTGTTCTCCTATGCGATGTTGCCGGCACATCACACAGGTGCCTGTCACCTAACCCAACAATCGTCTATGAGCTCGCGTAAGTGACAGCGCGTCCAAAGTCACATCCAAGGTTCCTCGGTGTCGTTGCAATCAGTATTTTCAATGACTGTCAGCCTGCAACAAAGATGAAAAGATGGTGATTCAACTGTTGTACAATATTGGATAATATGACGAAATTTAATTTTAATTGGTTAAGTGATTTGACCTGACCACATTGCGTGAGACACTCAGTTGAATCGCTTGCCTTTCGAGTAAACAAAACATTGATCAGTCGTACTGAGCACAGCAAACTAGGCACAACTTTTCCAGCAGTTGGAAAAAATTATGGTTTTGATGATGAGGAAACTTGTTTTTGTTGAATCCAAAATCAGAGAGAGGAAACAATTATCACAGCATTATCCGAATGCAGATTTAGAAACCCAACGATACCAATGTCGATTTCGATAGAAATCAGTGTTAACCTTTTTGCTCTACTTTGTCAGATGGTTTCAGTGTTGAAACAGCCAAGGACATAATAATTTAGATTAGGCGATTGTATTGATAGACGTTTTGTTTCCATTATGTAGATTTTAAGAGCTGATACGTATAAGTGTGTATTGCACGGAATTGCACCAGAGCTATTGTTTTTGGTACCTAAAGTAAGCTGCACTGCTCAGTTTTTAAGTCGTTGCGTAAAGTTTCATACTGCTTTCATGATAACAGGTTGCAATGGCCGTTGCAACTGGTGCACAATATGATGTGAGCAACCTGCTTTTACCATTCTGTTTAGAATTATTCCAAAGGAGCAAATTTTCCTCAAGAGAAGTTGGCTTATTTCCTGATGTAGAATATTCTGTAAATACTACCTACCTAACATAGATAGAGGTTTATTAAATTCGAAATAAATTCTTCAGTGATAAGATTAGGTACATGATATGTAGGTAAGATTCAGAAGTTCACTTTATGTTATTATGGAATGGCATGTTCCTTGTCTCCTAAATCAATGTATATAGTTAAATTCGTAAAAACAATGTGACCCAAAAATTCCGCTCCAGCGGGACTCGAACCCGCATCTTCACATCTAATCAGCGATGCTTTGACCAGTTTGGCTAAGGAACGAGCAAGCGCTACGACGAAATTTGTAGGCACTATCAACTCGTCTAAGAGCCGATGGATGCCATCTACATATCTTTCTTCGTTCAAATACGTACTGAACATATTTATTTTTATGAACCTTCACTCAAGTGTGTTTCTAACCGCATTAGAATGAAGTAACTACCTTAGAGAAAATGTCTGAAATGTACTTTTGTGTAATCAAATGCGCGCACGCATAGAAGCCATAAACCTCTTTACCGTAATTCTGTATCGAATTTCGAACGGTTTGTGGAATGTGCCTATACGTACCTATATGTGCATTATGTGACTCATTGGATACGGTTTTTTCCTTGTCAAAATGATCCTTAAAATCTTACTTTTACGATTAACTTACTAGAGAAATAAGATGTATTGAATTTCAGACACGAAGATATTATTTGGAGAAGGTTTACGATGTATAAGAGCGTTCAAATAAAATGTATTGTTATTTGGCTACTAAATCGTAAAGTAAGGTAAGGTAAGGCAAGGTAATTAAGGTAAGGTAAGGTAAGGTAAGGTAATTAAGGTAAGGTGAAGTAAGGTAATTAAGGTAAGGTAAGGTAAGGTAATTAAGGTAAGGTAAGGTAAGGTAAGGTAAGGTAAGGTAATTAAGGTAAGATAAGGTAATTAAGGTAAGGTAAGGTAAGGTAATTAAGGTAAGGTAAGATAATTAAGGTAAGGTAATTAAGGTAATGTAAGGTAAGGTAATTAAGGTAAGGTAAGGTAATTAAGGTAAGGTAAGGTAATTAAGGTAAGGTAAGGTACGGTAAGGTAAGGTAAGGTAAGGTAAGGTAAGGTAAGATAAGATAAGGTAAGGTAAGGTAATTAAGGTACTATAATTTCTTCTTAGACTAAGGATCTTCATTGGCAACAATTGATTGTTTTGAACTCTACCTTTTCTTAGGCCAATGCCTCCTCCCGATTTGAAAATATAAAGTACACAGAATAAGAAAGAAAATGGCTAAATTCAAATAACTCAGCAAGGTGTGACTGAACTCGCTCAGTGGAATACACTATACTATTCTTAATAACAAAAGTTACACAATATCATTTAAAGCGGCGGTGTTGTGTGAATCACAATTGCTGCTTACTATTGTAGTGTGTAGGTACCTATGCATAGAGCAAGGAAAGCTCTGTGCGTAAATAGAGACGAAGTCTTGTTATTTGCAGCAATGGTGATAAATGACGGGAAAAAGAAGTTAGACGTATTAAGCAGCCATGACACAAATCTAAATGTTTTTATACAGTAATAAAAGATAGGTTCTTAATTTTAAACTATAGTTGAAAACACCTTTTAAGTATAAAGGAATACTTGTGAGCCTTACAGATAAGGAAGGATAGCCCCCACTTGATGGGCCGATGACAATGGAACTGTCGCAAGGAATTGGTGGTTGAAAGCAGCTCGAGACAGTTCGGCTTGGCATTACTTATAAGAGAGAGGCCTATGTCAAGCAGTGGACATCAATCTCCCAGACGATGATGTGCTTTAGGCACTTAAAATACAACTGAAGCATGTTTTTTTTATTTAGTTTGAATTAGGGATCAAGCAGATGGCCCACTTGGTTGACGCGCCCTATGCGGCATTGCACTGCTTCAGAGACACAAATATGGAAAGTCTCATGTGCCTGTAATTTCACCAATACGGTGGCGCCAATACCTTTCAAACCTGAACACTGCTGATTTGCGGCAGAAATAGGCATGGTTGTAACACTTCCCCGGACGAACTCTTACCAAAAAGCTCTACTACTACTACTAAAACAAAATGTAGCAACCATATAAATCTTCAGATTTATATGTATAGCGGCATTAGTTAAGGACACATACGGGCATTTTCACCAATCAACACTTATTATCCTCCTCTCACGTTCTTTACAATCCTGTCCATCCAAAGGGTGCCTGGAAGAGATCGCTCTTATCGATAAGGTCGCCCATTGTATCACCGTGAACTTGTTTGTAAGTAAATATTTAAGTATTAAGTATGTTGTTATTTTATTATTTTAAGGTGAGTACAATAAAGAGTTTTCTATCTATCTATCTACCTTTAACACTATCTATAACACTGCCAGTTTTCTATTCGTCTCAGCTACATGTGCATGCCTTATTGAGTTGTTTCTATATTTCTCAGAGGCGAAGTTCTTTATCGTGCTCTATGGTTCTGCTGGGATGCATGCCTCTTGACATTATATAGTTGTATTCGTGTTAAACCTTTCTAATTTGAATTCGCTTGCCTTTCTTCGGCATAGATTTGGATTGGCGACTCTGTGGTTCGCTCAGCGTTGTTTAGTTCAGCCTACTTTAAATTATAATTAAAAAAAAAAAAAACAAGTTACTTAGTGACGCATGTGTTGTGACTCTAAGGCTAATCCTATTATTATGATATATGTGAAAGTTTTCGTTTGTTACTGAATGACGTTACAACGGCTAACCCGATTTTCATGCAATTCGGTATTGATAGATCATAACTTGGATTGACACATAAGGCTACTTTTTACAAGCATTTATTTAACTTGCAATGTATGTCCAGGAGGAATCTTGCAACTGAATTTTATAGCAGTTATCCTCAATTGATTGAGATGATATTTTGCATACCTGTTAAGTTTCGATGACAATGCAATATTATGGTGACAGCGAGCTGATCTGATGATGGAGACGGAAGGTGGACAACGGAACTCCTAGAGGGATAATAGTAGACTGACCATGTTTAGGCTCATTTTGATCTGCACACGGTTACGATCACTAATTTTATAAAAGCTTGTATTGAAAAATATATTTTTCATAAAAAAACTTATTGTCGCTACAACCGACTGATGGAAGCCAGTTATCAATAAATGCTCTATTATCATCATCATCAGCCTGTAGGAATCTACTGCTGGACTTAGTCTTCTCCCCATAGAATGCGACGACAAACGGTATTGACCGCGTCTATACACCGACTTCCTGCGACCTTTAAAACGTCGTTTGTCCAGGCCTGCCTACACTGCATCGTCCGGTCCGTGGTCGCCACTAGAAAAACTTTATTCGCCAACGATTCAATTTAATAACTATGGCTGGTTAAATATTGAAATGAGTGCATGAAACGAGCCTACAAGGCGCACTAAATCCTTTCACCACACTGGTTCTTTCATCATTAGTCGCTAGCCAAAATACACAGGCAGCATTATCTTTAGAGGCTAAATAAGCTGTGCACTGGATCTAACGCAGGGTGACCAAGAAAGAACCGGTGACGCGAAGTAGTAGTAGTAGTAGTAGGTGAAATATTGATGTTTTGTTAGTATAAGTTTCAATGTTATCCTCGTTGGTTCAGCGTAGATCCAGCAGTCAACTTGATATGATAATACATCTATTAGACTTGCCAAGTTTAAATAAATGATAAATCAATAATGCTGGACAGTTCACACAACGTTATCTAAACCCAGCTAAGCAGAGCTTGTGTTATGGGTACTAGATAACTGATATGCTTAATACAATACATTACATACATAGATATTTTTTATTATACATAGAAAATACCCAGAACACCCTGAACAAATATCTGCGATCGCACAAATATTTGTTCCGAGGCGGGAATCTAACCCGCAACCTCCGACGTTGCAGGCGAACATTCGCCCGCTGCGCCACAGAGGTCGTCAAGAAGGATTGAGAAAGAAAATACACAAGCATAATTCACAACCCACCACACACCGCCACATCCACATGTGACTCATTAAAAAGGTTCGCAACGTCCTTCACACAAAGAAATGGCATGAACAAAGCTAGCAGTAGCGCAGATTACTTCATACACTATGTATGGGAAAACACAAGTAATTGCAGTACCAATTACCGAGCCATATCGAATGAATAATGGTTGGAGAACAATGGACAGAGTGAACTACATTGAGTAGCGATGGACTTTGATAAGATGAGAAAGGATGGTGCACTACGAGAAATAATTGTTTCAGGACTAAGTAGAGATCCACCAACTTATCTGTAGAATGAAATGTATGTAGATGATAGAAAAATGTAGGTAGGTAAATGGTTCTACAGATAAGTTGGTGAATCTATAGGATAAACGACACTTGCAAATCAAATCATCAGTCTAATAAACTTTGAGCTGATCAAAATAAGTCCAAATACTGCCAGACTACTATTAATCATCGAGGAGTTCCGTTTTCCTCCTTCCGTCTCCATCATCTGATCATCTCACTTTCATCATATGTTCAAAATTTCAGCTCAATCGACTGGATATAGTTCAGTTGCAAGATTTGTCTCCACAGACAAGAAAGCAACTTAAATAAAACCTCTTAAAAATAAGAGCGAGGAGCATTCAAAGAGTCTTAATATAAAAGCTTTGACAAAAATTGGCGGCAAATAAATTAACACACAAGTGGCACCAGAGAACAAACAAGAGAAAGATAAAAAATAGACAAGTAATAAATTTTAACAAATTTTAACAGATCGCCCAAGCTTGAAGTGATTGATAAGCTCGATAACACTTATCGTGGTATTGATAACGATTGAGATGAAGTTGGTCGAAACACTGTTTTGAAACTTGACAAGATAAAGATTAGGACGAAATAGAAGGAAAATATTTGTCTGAAAACAAAATAATGGCTCAGGTATAAACTTTATGATGAAGGTAGCACATTGCCTAGATATTCTAGAATATGGTCTCATTAATTTAAAATAAATTAAAAAAAGGAACGGAAACTGCTGAAATTAAGAACAGTTCAGTAGTTGAAACAATTAAACCTATAATTTTGCTTATTTTTACAAATTAAGTGAAGTAATGTGTTCATGAACACAATATAAACGTTTGAACATAACAACCGACCGTATAAAACACTAAATGACTACTTACAAAAGTCTTCATTAAGATCCTTATTGAGCCAGCGTGTGTTCCATGTCACAATTTAGAAGAATGACTCGTAGAATGTACGCAATTTGATTTCTATCAAATCTCGACAGAGATGAGATAAGAGACTATGAACAACAATTTTGACTTGTGCTTAATGTACGATGGATTTATAACACACTTCAACCACGGACTAACTATTAAACAAGGAATTTTCAACTGTTATATCTTAGAATTGATCCGATCGAACCGAATCAAACAGCGCTCCATATTTGAAGATTGCTTGATGAATGGTTGATACGAAACCACTTCTTTCATTATTAAGGTAAGTAATGTACGGTGTCTTTCGCGCTCATTGATGATATAAGTAAAACTGGTTCTTCCCGTTTCCCTCGTTTGTATAAATATGATAATGTCCCACTTTCCTACCAGGAAAGCTGCCGGCACGCGAACGCACGTAATTCTAACTGAATCTATGATTACTGATTTGAGCTGTGAGTCAGGAAATGCGAGGTGTAACACTAGTTCCTCACCACTGTGATTTACAAACTCAAAAAAGCAAGATCTATACAGTTTTAACCATAGGGCTAGCAGATAAAAGAGGCCATAATTATGATGTGTTTGAAGTCCACACAACACAACCAATTAGTTTAATTCGCGTTTTCAAAATTATTTCAGGGCGTCTGGTCGAAGCGACGCGTGACCCAAGAGCTGGCTCTTATCTGGTTCAACGCATTAGTATTGCCATTCAGCGTGGCAATGCAGCCAGCATCTTAGGGACGCTTCCTGCTGGTAGTGATTTGGATCAGTTGAGCTACCATTAGATCACTAGCAAAGGTCTTCAGGTAGCACAACTCTTTCATTTATGTATTTTGTATATACCTTGTTTTAGTTGTATTATTCTTTCTGTAAATAAATGTATTAGTTTAAATGAAATGAAATGGTTTATTCGCTTCAAACATGGTTAAAAAAGTTCTTACAAGTAATTTATGTTCACATGCTACACCAAAAACATCGGCATGCAAATTTTAAAATTCTTAATAGGTACCTAATTTATTAAAATTCTAATTTCATCAATTGATTATTATTTAACTACCTACATATAATTTTAGCAAATGTTATCCATTAAATTAAACAATAACAACATCACAAATAATCACAATAATAGTTAAAGTCATATCATCCTCGTGATCATCTAAAATTATTTACTCGTTGGATCTTTTCTTATCTTCAAAATGTCTTTGACCTTTGTATATTGCACCAGAGTAGAAAAATAAATTACAAATACCAAAATGGAATTCACAGAAATATTTCAATGTGATCTAGATAAGGTTTAGCCTTGTAAAATCCAGACACAAGATTTCACCATTTATATTTGCATCCTTAAAACAAGTCTTGTTAGCATCAGAGTCTGGAATCCCCGAGGGCCCATTATGAAACCCAAAACCAGTTTTCTTAGTTTTTAGGTTATCATAGAGCACAATTTGCAAACATAATTTCCTAGTTACTAAACCATTTCTAAGAAAACGAGACACTATTTATTGTGGGAACGTCATATTTGTACCGTCTCAGGTCACGGTGCCTACAGACTCATGCTTTGAACAAGTTTTAAGCGTTGTGAAAGTCAGACGTTTGCAAGTAGGTATCACAATACTATAACTTCATAAAATATAGCTTGATCACTGCGACAGCTGACAGTAAAATCACGCCTATGAAGTCCTGATTTTCATAATAGTACAGACATTACCTGTCAATGTCATACTTTATATGGGCATGCCGACCTAATTTTAATAGTGATGGAGTGATGGACGATGAGTCATCGTGGCCACAGACTATAAACTATCGATATTTTACCATTCTCCTCAGTACGAAGTGCCCACGCCTTGTATACTATACGCTACGTGTTTTCCGTTCTCATCACTTTGTTTTTATTACTATTGCTGTTAATTTGTTGAGTTTTGTTATCTTTTGTTATTATTGTTAGTTTCTTGTTGGCATAATGGCAAAGAGAACGAAGAAAACTGATTTGTGATTCGCCTATGTTAATATTTTGAGCCAATTATAGTAAGAAACGTCGATAATTACTATCGACAATTTTTTATATCCTGACTACACTAGGAATATGAGTTTGACAGCTGTCGCAGTGATCAAGCTATGTTTTATGAAGTATAGCGCATTTGCTTATGTTTACCGCTTGCCATGAATCTACGGACCCCATAAGACATGCAGCCATATAAGTATCTACGTGGAGGTCAGTGGTGACAGAGTTTTCTAGGAGAGCAAGATAGCTTTCCCTAGAACAATTGTGATGACGAATGGTTCTGCGGTCTACACAATGAGCTCATACGGCGTCCCAAATACCGAAGCGTCCACCGTAAAGTCCGTAAACAGATGGATGCAAATGAACACTTGTAAGTAGGTAGGTACTTGAAGCTGCATCAGCACCGAGGAAATATAACTAACGAAGATAAGTTTCACTCCGTCAACATTATAAAAGAAAGGTACACAGTGAATCAGTGGAGCACACACACGTGAGTGATACCGAGGTTTATTCCCAACGAACATCCCTAAACTATCACCAGTGGTAGTCTTTGCGACGCATTCTGTGACAAGTAACAAATTTTGTAAAAATTAAAAAACCCTCAATGCAATGAAACGGCTGAACCGATTTTGATCAAACATAGCGAAGAACACTCTCGACTAATTCACCTTTCAAACAAAAAAAAACAAAATTGGTTCATCCGTTTGGGAGCTACGATGTCACAGACAGACACACACACAGACACGTCAAACTTATAACATCCCATCGTTTTTGAGTTGGGGGGTTAAAAATGGTGGGAGTAAACGTAAAAGTGACACTGATCATATTCCATTTGGCAAAAATTTACAACACGGCCAACATACACCTATTTTTCTACCTGATTAATTGCTCACGTTCGAGCCAAATGAAATCTAAACTCAGCGCAATAAAGTTCATAAGACACTGATAATGGATTTGAAGTAGCACAAACCTGGCTGCAGGTCCTGGTCGTTCGAGCGAGTGCGACCAATCGAGCTGAACCACACGCAACCGGCACACCTGAGATTAATGCCATCAACACACGCAATCAACACAGCAACAATATCGAAATTAGCGGTAACGGTCTCCTATCTAAAAGTCACACAATTTACGACAACACTTGTAGCAACAAGTTTTGAGAAACCGTAAGGAAGGAGCCTACCAATGTATATAAAACTATCGTAAAAAAGAAAGAAGAAGATTAGAAACCTTCATAAAAGATGTTCACGGCATGAGGGTGCAATGAAAAACAATAACAATAACATTAATTATTTTTAAAATATATATTTCCTTAAAAGCACATATGCAACAAAAGAAAATGTTACACAAGCCTTCGTAAAATAAATTGAAGACATCAATGCAAAAGATGTGAAGTGCCAGAGCCAGATATTAAAACCCTTCCATGTTTATACGCCAAAGCTCAGCTTCGGTTTAGCTATCTTTCTGAAATAACACATCATGAAATAATGAGAAGAAAACAACTTTAGCTATACCCTGGCCAAGACTCGTTTATAAACAACGGTATATAAGATGAAGTTGAAGCAAATTACAGCTAAAAATAACACCGAGTCATAACTGATAAGGAGCACGGCTTATTACAAAGCCGCTGTAAAATGCAGGTTACATAAAAGAGAAATGTAAATGAACGAGAAAAGGCAACCAGGCAAAGTAGGCATAAAAGATGATATTAATTTTAATGAGCTGAAGTCAGGTGAGGCACGGACGTGACAGAAGCAAAGTGGAATTACTATTGGGAGCAATTTACTGGTAACGTATTCAAAACCAATTGCCTTAGGTTCGGTATACACCAAAACATAAGTGTTAGAGAAAATCAAAGAAAGAACACCTTTATACTTGAATAATATAACTAAGAGTCACATCACATGATAATTTCTGCCAAAGCGTCACATCACTGCCCGCTTGGTTCCGGTGTAATTGGGAACAATACTGAAGTTGCGTAAAGTTGGAGGTTGCAGTTAAATTCCCGCCAAGTCATATGTAAAACATTTTACTCCTACAATAATCGCCAAATAACTTTGCGGCTGTGACATAGCACCTTTCATCTGAGTAGTTCCTGTTTGATCTATTGAGATTGATCCATTGTCCTGTTTGATCCATTATGCCTATAATTTTGTTCCTGACTGGTCCATTATCCAATGGATCAATTTAAAATGATTATATTAATTAGTTTTTTATTCCTGTTTGATCCATTAATGATTTTTCAAAGAACTTTGGTACAGTCAAGCAACAAATATCTACTTGTATACAGTGTTATTGTCAACTCCCCTCGCACATCCCTGAAGTGGAATTGTTAATGCGACACCTTCGTCAGTATTTACGAGTATATTAACAGTTGCATAAGTTATCTAGTGCATAGTCAAAGTTAAAAGTGGCGTAGTATAGAATGCGTGATGTAATGTTGACACGATTTTACTTGGTTGATTTTATAAATCTCCTCTCCAACCTCCAATACATATTTGGTGTATATTGGCCTTAAACGTCTCCATCTAACCGATTGAATTGTACTTTTTATTTACGCCTTACCGATGCGTGACGTAGCGCTCCGTTCGGTTTACGTGATGATTTCGTCAAGCCTAAAAGCTTTTAAGTTCAACGACCCCTCTCTGAGGTCAGTTGGGGATAAAAAAAATCTCAGCAGTTTCCGCAAGATCTAATTTTCGGTCGTAAACATTAATTGCGCTAAAGTGGACGGGTTCAGTTGTGAGTGTTGACTTTCGACTTTCGGGAGTTTTGAGAGTGCTTACAAACATTAAACTTTTTCTTTCTGTGTCATTATTTAGAATCAGTCAAATTAACAGACCAATCTTTGACCACACGCGAATGTGCTCCGCTGATCACATGTGTATGCAGTATTTGGTCTTGCATTTAACATGTCATTTTCGTCGTCAACTAGGTAAACGCCATTTTAAAATGACTTGCTGTTTGCATGTTACTCTCATTATCTAATGCACCGGCGCCAAAAGACGTTTAAATCCTGAGAATGACTATGATTTGTGTCGTAATCACATTATATTAGAGTTACATCAAGATCCGTTACGGTATCCGTCTTACTTGGCTTCCAGAGCTTAACTTCACGACAGCCGTAAAAAATGTCGGCGTAGTATTTTGATCCGCATGAACGGACAAGGCATAAAGGTCCAATCCACATTCTTTAGTATTGCAGTGCGCATTACTTTTTCAAGACACAAGACAGCACACTGGCTTACCGTTATCGATGACGTCTATTACCTTATCAGTTTATATTAGCGTACCGTTTATGGATGGAACCGTTCAGTGAGTGGTGGGTCCCGCAATGGTATCACACATGGTAAGCCATAACATTCTACCTAGTGACGTAACGGGCGTCGTGTGCGGTCGGGAACTCGGGATCCGTGTCGGTAATATCGCAAAAAATATAACACAAAGAAACTAGTTTCTATTCGCATCAAGGGTAGCTGTAAACTGAGTGGCAATAGGAATTGATAAGTTTATTAGTTCAATTCACTTGATGCCATTTCACGATCAGATCAAATGCCTAGGTCACGCTCGGCACGTAAAGAAAAGAACATAATGTAGGTACACGTGGTTACCCTTGAATGTCCTGGACTTTGTCAAAAATGCTGTCCATTCGGTTCTCGTGCTTTGTGCTCAAATGGTCCAGTCACGACTGTATAAAGATTTATCAGCCAATTATTTCGTTAGCCGATTTGTTATTTTACTATGGCAATCTTACTGTATTGTTCGTTACCTACAAAAGCAAGCTAGCAAGATAAGTTTTTTTCATTTTTGCTGGAATATTTGAAGCAGTGAGACTTTATTTAGATCATATTTAATTTAAGGTGGATGCTCACGCTTGTGCCGCGAAATTCAAAGTTTTTGGTGTTTTTTGCCCATTACAGCTCACAGCTCTCAGCTTTAGTTCAGCTTTTAGTATCTCATAAATATCATCAGCTTAGTTACGATCCCCATAAACACATTTTTACAGTGTTTTTTTTTGTTAAGGGGTATCGTAGCTAAACTGTTGATATTTATGAGATTCTATCAATTAAAACATGTTTGTTAAGTCTCCTAGTTCTCGGGAAATCAACTTTCGCTATCTATAGAAGTGTTCATGAGCTGTAATGAGCACAAAACACCTTAAATTTGGATTAAGCGTAACGTCGAATATATTAGCTACATGGTGCTTATGGACTTACAGGAGCTAGGCAGAAATCTTCATACAAAAAAAACGCCACGTGCCACTCGAAAAAGCGGTTTTTATTGAATATCTCATGAAATATAGATAATTTTAAAAACCCCGTGAATGATCCCTCCTTTTTATTGTATTGATCTTATTTATGCAATTTTTGATCCAATAATATGTACCATATTGACAAACAATCGAATCTAGCGAAAAGTTAGAGGTAACTTTGTGTTTTTTTTATCGAGACAATTTTGTCGTATCGTGTTTCTTTCTGGGTGATCCCTCGGTATTATAATTTAGTATCCATGCATATTTTTAATTTGAATATTGTACTTGATTTATTCATTTAAAATCGAATCTAAGATTGGAAATTTTGGGTTATACCCCACATTAAAAAAACCTTATTCCTGCGTTTTATTACTCGTTGATCACAGCATGTTGATATTCAAACGATCGCAAACACAGCTTAGCTACCGAAGATTTAAAATGCCTATTAGCTTTAGCTTTAGCTCGACAGCCGAACGTATGTCCCGGGAAAAGCTTGAGATATAGTTTGATGAGTTGCATAAAGTTAGAACCAGTATGATGGGCTGCGGTCTCCCCGTCTACCTGTTCCGTACATTCCGCGCATATTTCCATTCCTTTGTTGAAACGGTCTAAAACTCCGTTGCATATTGTCTGCAAAATATTTCTTCAATCGACATCTTGTATGGGGTCATTGGGTCTATCAATGGACCCAATATACCAAACTTTTGTTATTAGGTTGCAAAAAACCTGCACATGTTGCATTTTACGTTTATTCCAATCTATCTCCAGCAGTCTCCACAACTTCATAGACCGTCACATTCTCGCCAAAGCATTGACACGAAAATGGTATATAGACTTCAACAAAAGAAGCAATAAACTGACAGAAACCTGAACCTACAACACGTACTCAATACGTCCATCAACTCTGTAACGAGCTAGAGTTAGAATGACACATTTTTTGTTCCCATCGGGATTTATTTGTTATTATAATGAGATGGCTGTTGGCCTCTCGACGTTGTCGAGAAGAAACCAGATTAGAACGGCAGCGCCAATGTCTTGGACATTTTTCTTTGGCTTCAAAGAAACAAGTTGCTCTAGTAGTCTCGTCTCGTACTGATAGAATCTTGACGTGGGTTTAATTATTTAACAGGATATTAAAAGTTATGTCACCATTTTGTAATAATTCGGTTTCCTTCCGATATGTTGTGTCACTTTTTGATAATGTCGGGTCGTACGTATTTATGTTCATTATAACTTTATTATGTAATGTGCATTTTTATGTGTCCGCTAATTATAACACCCCGCTGCATCCGCGAAATTCAACCTTTATATATAGAGGGTGGGGGGGGGGGGGGGGGGGGGGGGGGTATAGGGTGAATTTCTTAAATTCCTTTCCTAATGCGCTCCTAGACCACTTTGGTACGATATAGGGTGCATTTTTATGTTTCCGATGCTTCCTTTTCCTACGCAACGCACCCTGACGTCTCTACCAGTTTTGTATATTCAGATATATAGTATTTTTTTTTGTTTTCTTGTATCATTTACCTATCTTCTAGATTGCAAACTAGTTTAACTCAAACTTTTTGAATCAGATACAGCTTTTCGGTGAATAATAATAGAACATGCCTATTCAGTATTGTATTCAACCCATATTCTTGTCCATGCCTCAACCGGATATCCATACATGCTAAAACGGGTCACGCCATGCCTAATGCGGATACATTCACGATGAAAACAGGCGGCCTGAACCTGTCTACTAGAGTTTACCAGATATAGGCTAAGAGAAAGGTACTTTTATACTTTTCAGCCTCTTAGATTTTGTTTGGTTTTGCTCTTGAGTCTCTGGTGTCCGCCTTACCATCGAAAACTCAATAACTAAACTTTTTTTTTTAAATTTAAACTTAAATGTAACCCAAAAATGTTGTTCCAGCGGGACTCGAACCCGCAACCTCGCCTGTGATCGGCGATGCCTTTACCAGTTCGGCCATAGAACGTATTTCATTAGAAACCTTCTGTTCAAAGTCCGAAATTAGTTCGAAACATTGACAAGAGATGACTTCACTGCTATTTCATCATAGTTTATTATTTTTCAAGTGTAAACCACTCTTTATGGATAACATTAAATTTAAATGAAACCCAAAAATTTCGTTCCAGCGGGACTCGAACCCGCAACCTTTTTTTTAAAACTTTTATGAACTTTGATGAGCAGATCGATTGCCTTATTATATTCTTTCAGAGCATGCCTTTTTAAATTTTGAATCAAATTTATCAATAGGTATGGTACCAAATTCAAATTTAAAACTTGTGCACGTCGTTGTAAGGCCCCGGATTCTTGCCGGTAAGCGCCGGTAGATAGTCAACAACCTGCTTTATACATGCAAGCGTCTTTGCGTTTGCGCTCGTTTTGGTGTCGCCGAGGCATTACGGATTCCATGAGCATTCACCGTCGCCCAGTTTTCAATAGACTGCTGGGAAAGGAGGTGGAAAGGTTCCTTGGATCTTGATAAAGATTATCTACCTACTTTATGGACGCAAATATAGTGCTGAGGCTGAGAGGGGGTTAATTTTATCTATTGGAGCGTTTATTTTAGCTCTTTTTAACCCCCGACGCAAAAACGACGGGGTGTTATAAGTTTGACGTGTCTGTGTGTGTGTGTCTTTTTGTGTGTCTGTGTGAGTATCTGTATGTGTGTCTGTGTATCTGTGTGCTCCCGAACGTATGAACCGTTTTTTTTATTTTTTGTTTGAAAGGTGAAATTAGTCATGTGTTTTCTTAGCTATGTTTGATCAAAATCGGTTCAGCCAAAATTAACTACAAAATTAATTACTTGTTTATTTTCATATTAGGTACTAAGAAATTATGTCGTAACATAACGCGTCATCGACTTACATAGGTATTCTTATGTTGAGGGTTCGACGGTTATGATCAACAGTAGTTATGTACTTCGACACTGAATATTGGGATTCCCAACTCGATATTCCTTTGTCAAAAACACATATTTTACTCCAAAGAATGTACAATATCTACACAGGTAAGTATTGCAGTAGACTGTTGTTTCTGCACAAAGGCAGTGTTTGCGCAGCTGCTGTGACGTCATTTTGCGCCAGAAAGCCTTTTGATATACCAACTGTTACTTATACCGGCTGCGCCTCTGCCGTTTATGGTGTGTGTGTCACAATTTGAGTTTTTAGTTTCAAGATCCACGAGAATGAAAACATCAAATGACGTATCTTAGCCGAAAATTATGAAAATATTTGATTTAAAATAACGTTAATATCGAATTCTCGTGCTCATTGTACAATCAGTTACGTCGATATTAACGATATTAACGATATTAACACAAAGAACAGAGGGAATAACAATCGGAATAATAACAATGTGAAAATAGTAGATTGTATCATAAGGGAGCAACATAATATTTTTACGGCGAGGGCGCTTTTTTGAATCCAGAGCGAAGTGAGGGATTCTAGAGTAGAATCCTGAACGTAGCGAGGGAGGATTAAAAGTACGTCGCCCGAGCCTAAAATATATGTTGCGCCCGTGTGATACACTCTGCTTTTCATCACCCACTATGAGAAAATAAAAGGCGCCTCATATGTTATTGTAATATTATTATTTAATAAAACAAATGGTTGTTTTTTTGTGTTTTTTTTTGTTGTGTTTGTGTTTTTGTGTTTTTTTTTGTGTTTTGTGTTTTTTGTGTGTATTGTGCTTTTTTTGTGTTTTTTTGTATTGTGTTTTTTGTGTAGTGTTTTTTTGTGTGTTTTATGTTATTTGTGTTTTTTTTTGTGTTTTTGTGTTTTTTTGTGTTTTGTGTTTTTTGTGTGTTTTGTGTTTTTTTTGTTTTTTTTTTGTGTTTTGTGTTTTTTGTGTTTTTTTTTGTGATTTTGTGTTTTGTGTTTTTGTGTTTTTTGTGTGTTTTTTTTTTTTTTGGTTTTGGTCCGTCGTACCAGCCAGTATTTATTCAAACAATATTTGCATTCGAATTATTTGGCCCTGGTTCCAAATTCAATAAGTGCGCCGCAATTATCTTTGCCGCGCACTTTTTGAATTAGGAACTTAATAAGTGCGCCGGAAAACTCATTATTGCCCGCTAAAAGTTTCTCATAGAAAACACCACCGTTGGGTGCACTTAAAGGCGAACCCAGTCGTCCTTTTCGAATAGATGGGATGAAAAATTACATTACCTATGTGCACGACACCTATGTTACCTATATGTATTTTTACACGACTGCTCCAAAATAAGAGTGTATTTTTTTATGTATGTTTCTTTATTCCACCATATCTTCTTAACGCCTTAACCGATTTAGATGATTGTGGTATCATTAGAATCTGCACGTTATCCCGATACACACTAGATAACGACTACAACTATTTTTTTTTTAATATAGTGACCATGATGCGCAAATTAAAATAAGTAGTTGTCTTAGTGTAAGTTATAAATATATCCCGTGGCTATGATCTTGTGGACTTTCATCAAGAACCATACAATTTGTAGGCCGCTTCAAATTACTATTGTAATTGATCTCTTGCCGATTTTCTTTTTGACATGGCAGTTATTTAGTATTTTTAACATAAAATATGTGTTTGTTATTGGATCGTATGTCTGAACTAAATCTGAAGTAGGTACACGCGCTACACGTGTCGGTGCGTAGGTACAAAATATTTAAGTATGTTTACATATTTATAAAATTTAAATAAAAATACGACTCTGTAATGCAACTAGAGTTTATTAACTCATCAAAGTTTAGCAACAAAGCATATTTATACCGTAAACACTATAAGTTGACGAATGACAGTGACCTTTATTGTTGCGGTCTTAATAAAGCCTTTAGAATAACTCTACGATGTACTTAGTATTCCATTCACAGCGCAAAAATATGGCACCTTTGAAAATTCGAACGATAACAAATGAGTTCGATACACTGCCTGTTCACAATCTAGTCCTTCAAATGTGTTCAATAATCAAGCAGCAATGGACGGATAAAACTTGACAGAATAGTTTATTTTTATGCGTTTTGCTTCTCTTTTGGTTCGAACACTTTTTGAGCGCTAACCCGAAGTCAACGTACTATCTTCTTTCTTCGAGGAATCTTGACCTTTAGAACAAAATTAAGTAAAGCAAACCACTTCTCCAAATTTTTAGTCGGAAAAAGCAGATGGCCCTTCTGATGTTCTGCGGTAACCTCTGCCTATAAGAGTGTATTAGGTAGGAGACATAAAGATGAAAGTCTCATGTGCCAGTAATTTCACCGGCACCCTTCAAACCGGAACACAGCAATGCGAGAGCTCTACTGCTTTGCGGCAGAATATGGTGGTAGTACTTCCCCAATCGAACACTTCCACAAAAAAGCTCTACTACAACTAGGGTTATTTTCTTCATAAAAAAACATTGAAGTGTTAGTTTTTTCGGTTTAAGTAGGTACTTACTCGTTTTTACATAAAAGTCATCTGTCATTCGTCAACTTATAAGGGATAATTGTACGGTTTATTAAACCTAGTAAGCTTCTTGGGTAAATTAGATTACTCCACTTGCCGTGTGGGTGGAGCAAGGCCCTCGTAGGTAGGTAGCTACTGACACATCAGAATGGTATACAAATATATGGTATATAGATATGGTTGTAGGCTTTGTATTGAGGCGTTTTTCTGCAGGTTATAAGTCAACAGACCAAGAACCGAAGTCGTTGGTAATGTCTAGTCTTCTATAAAATTCAATCAAATTGTCGTGGCAAATACAGAAGGTATTGAACCGATAACAGTTGAGGTGAGCGAGTTTCTGAATGAAGAAATCTTATAGGTAACCAGTAGGTTTATTTTTTTATTTTATTTTTTATACTATCAAGGTAGCAAACAAGCTTACGGCCCACCTGTTGCATGGTAAGCGGTTACCGTAGCCTATGAACGCCTGCGATACCAGAGGCATCACACGCGCGTTGCCGACCCTTTAAAAATTTCCAAACACCCCTTTTGAAGAACCCCATACTGTAGTCACTCGGGAAAACCACAGCAGGGAGATCATTCCACAACCTGAGCGTTCGCGGGAGGAAGTTTCTCTGAAACCGCACAGTCCGGTGGTGCCTCTAAGGTGGTGCCTCTCGTTAGGAGCGAAAATTTCCTAAAAAGAGCACAAGATCGAGGTAGGTAAGGAAAGACTCGTGAATGACGGAAAGTTGATGGCTCACCTCTGCCTATTACCATATTTTATTATTTGTTATTATTTTATTGTCTTTTTATTGTAACTTCACCTCCTCTCACGTTCTGTACAATCATGTCCATCCAAAGGTTGCCTGGAAGAGATCGCTCTTAGCCATAAGACCGCCCATTGTATCACCGTGAACTATTTTGTAAGTTAATATAAGTAGGTATGTTGTTATTTTATTTTTTAAGGTGAGTACAATAAAGAGTTTTCTATCTATCTATCTATTACTAAATTGGTCACATCCACCTAGGACGCGCCCTATGTGGCATTGCACTGCGCCCGCCACCCTGAGACATAAAGACGAAAATCTCAGTGCCTGTAATTTCACCAGCACCTATACCCTTTAAACCGGAACACAGCAATGCGAGCACTACTGCTTTGCGGCAGAAATAGGTATGGACGTAGTACTTCCCCGGAAGAACTCTTTCACAAAAAAGCTCTAGTTCTACTACTATTATTTATTCTGTGGTACTACTAAAACTTGAATACTAAGACTCGAATAGGTATAATGCGCGTCATGTAAAAAGAATGCTGGCGGTCTTCGATCATTTTTTTTTTCATCAAAGCTGGCGGCCAAGCTTCTTCACTTCTTCAGGCGATCCAGCGTTCTTTTTACATGACGCGTAGGTAGGTACTATAGCGTGGTCTACGTACAATAGCCAGTTGATTGTAAGTAGGCACACCGCTAACGATCGTTGGTAAATAATAAAATGCCAAATTGTTATACAAAAACTCGTAAATCGATTAGTAAAGAACATGAAGTTAAAATTAACACGCATTAGGTACGCGTGCTCAACAATTAAGTAATTAAACCGAAAAATCAATTAAAACTATATTATGTAGTCATTGTTTGTTTAGTAAATGTCGGCTGATATCAAATAAGTTGAGATAAATTGTAAAACACGGAAGAGTTTCCAAATGTCAGTAGGTAAGTAATAACCTCCGTTATGGTTTGTAATAATCTTAATAAATTATTAGGATATAATAATCTCACACCGATTGTACAAAACCTGAGAAAATGTTGGTAGTGACGAGTTTACCCCTCGAAGTATGGAAGTCAAAAGTAGCACAAAAAATGGTGTAGTGACGAAAATACCCTAACCCTAATATGCGACAGTTTGGATGTTCAGATGTTTGCTTGTTACTTAAGGCGCTATAGGTTCAACGAGAGTTGAGTTCGTCCGGGGAAGTACTACCACCATACCTATTTCTTTAGTAGTAGTAGAGCTTTTTTGTGAAAGAGTTCGTCCGGGGAAGTACTACCACCATACCTATTTCTGCCGCAAAGCAGTAGTGCTCGCATTGCTGTGTTCCGGTTTGAAGGGTAAGGGTGCCGGTGAAATTACAGGCACATGAGACTTTTCATCTTTATGTCTCAGGGTGGCGGGCGCAGTGCAATGCCACATAGGTTGTGTCCTAGGTGGACGTGATCTATGAGGTAATGCACTGTTCATAGGCAGAGGTTACCGCTTAACATCAGGTGGGCCTCTTGCTTGATCCGTCATCCAAGTAGTATAAAAAAAAAAAAAAAAAACTAACATTTTTGTATGAGGTGAAGAAGGCGAGCGCACGCTCTGATACCGTGTTTTTATGTATAAAAAATTATATAAAAATGTCGTTCAAAGTTTTGTTTAATTTTGTTGATGAATTCACTAACTCAAATAATAACTAACATGTAACCAAATGTTTCAAAAATTAAAACGTGATAGAAGTGAGTGAAAAATAGCATTTACATTTTAAAAAGGAGGTATCTTTGTTATTTTTTTTTATCGAGTGAAGTAATTCAAATATTGTGTTGAATTATTGATTTCACTAGATAAAAAGCTCAAGAATATCATATATTTTTTTCTTCATAGAAAACTATGAAAATTCGTATCAAAAACTTTAAAATTCTAGAGACATTTGAGAACCTATCGCGCCTTAAGGTAACCGCAAAAATCCTCATCTTAGATTTGATTTTTAACTAACTAAATCAAGTACAATATTTAAATTAAAAATATGCATGCATAGTATGCATACTACATTATAATTCCGAGAACAATCACTTACAATTACAATCAATCTGCCAGAAACATGATAGGATAATATTTTCTGGATAGAAAAACAACCCAAAATTACCTAAAATTTTTGTCTAGATTCGATTGATTATTAAAATGATGCATATTATTGGGTTAAAAACTAACTAAATAAAATCAACGCAACAAAGCTGAGGGTTTACTGTAGGGGTTTTGTAAAATTATCTATATTTTACGAGATATTCACTAAAACTGCTTTTTCGAGCGGCGCGATGTGTTTTTTTTTGTAAGAAGATTTTTGCTTGCGTGACGTCTGAACCGATGTCGATAAAATTTGTACATAGGTAGATTATGACCTGGATTATGACATGGGCTCCTTTTTATCCCGGTATAACGTGAGCGAAACCACCGGCCGACACTAACTATAGTAGCAAAATAAGATACTCAAAACAAGAAGCACTCCTAAAAACAACGCAAAGTTGAGCCTTTGTCGGTAGGTTACAAAGAAAAGTGTGGGTGTTGAGGATTACGAATTTACGATCAAAGCACCGACCACTTTACTCAGGTTCAAGAAATGTCCTTTCGAGTATCTGAAATTGCAAGGTTTTGAATGAATAATGAATCGGCATTTTAACCGGCAGTTGGATAAAAAACTATAGTTTCTAAACTGTCAGAGATTTATCTTGATAAGAAGGTCGTAGGTTTTTTGTACCTCCTCCCCCCCTAACATCACGTGTATTTTTAATAAGAAAATTTTATGAAATATCGATGAAAATTACGTACAGTATTAGACACACACCTTTTTCCCCGACAGGATAGGCAGAGCCTCGAATGGGCCTCTTTTCACCGTGGGTTGCACCATCGTGGGAAATAGACGTGACAAGTGTGTTGAGCTCATCGCCGCCCCTGACGCCTTTTCGTAAATGACGGTCCAAATATTTTTGTTAGTTGCTTTTTATTATATTATTTATATTTTTGTTAGTTGTTTTTACAGATTCTTACGCTCGGGGTTTCACGTGGTCGCACGATAATATACACGTGATTGTCACAACAACCCCTCCCCCTATCGGGATCAATCGTGATTTTATTTCTAAAACCCTCTCCCACTGTTCGAACCTTGCGTGTCCTTCCTTATAGTGTCGTTGGTCTATCGCAGTGGGCCTTCCTACAATGCGTCGTCCGGTTCGTGGTCGTTAGAGAACCTTTATTCCCCAACGGTTTTCGGTTCTGCGTGCTAAGGTTTTCCAATTGCCACTTCAACATGCTGATTCTGTTATATCTGTGATTTTGATTCTTCTACGGATCTTCTATCGGATTCCATCACGATAATATTCAGAACCAAATCAATCACAGCTCCTACCCAATTCTATGGCTAATCAACTCACGTAATCTGTAGACGTAGGTCTGTATTAAATACGCTCTGTAAGATATTAGTCGAGATGCCCTGGGGCTGTTTTGGCGTCACTCATGTGCCGTTTACCATTGAACTTCACCCACATTGTTAAACTTAAGGCTGATAAATAAAACGTGATCAATTAAAGGTCAATTCGCTAGAGTAAGAATAATGTAGAGCTAACGAAGGCTGTGGTAGAACGCGTGTTTATGAAAGTGTGATATAGCCAGTCCGGGTATGAACGCTCTCTTATAAATTACATTTAAGGAAACAAGGTCTTGACAGGGAAGCTGCAGTAATGTGGAAGAGCTAGGGGGAAAGCTGGATGGGAATAGAAGAGGCCTTTGAAGGAAGAATAGAAAATAATAAATTCACTGACCAAAAACGTACAAAGTGAATAGGTAAAGTGAGTAAGAACATATAGGTAAGCAAATTGACAAAGAGGTTGTACAATTCAAAAATATTATATGAGTTAAGTTAAACCTAGTATTTTAGGAGCTAGTTTAGTGTTTCTTGCGTCGCAAATGTAAATGTAATAAGACTTAGCATTGGGCTATTAGCAGGCCATTCTGTGGTGGTAATATAGAAAGAAAGAACTATTGGAAATCATACGGAAAAAGGTACTTAACAACACAAGGTCTCGTTACTATGTGATTTCGTAAGAGGGATCGAATCGTGATCGATCGGGCCGTGAATGGGAGGTGCTTAGCACGCGCCCTAATATTTCAAATCACAATGCGTGTCTTATCTACATTCTTGTGTCAAAGCAGGCGTCGTTTTTGGCGGTACAGTTATTAGAAAGGCATTTGATTTGAAGGAATGCACTTAGCAATTGAAATGCAACGTACGGATATAAGTAGGTATTCTTACTACAAAAAGAACAACAATAAAAAAAAATTACACAGCATACACGAGTATTTTATTCCAAATATAAGAACAACAAAGTTTTGACTACTCAGCATAGGTGTCTTTATTACAAATTTAAGGAAAACCACAAATTTTTGACTATTCAGCATGTACCTAGGCATTTTTCTTGCTAATTTCGGGACAACAACAAAGTTTTGACTAATTAGGTACGCAGCATTGGTATATCATTAAAATGTAAGGAGATTAACAAAGTTTTGACTACGCAGCATAGAAAGGTATTTTTATTATAAACCTAGGAACAACAACAAAAAGTGTACTGCTCAGCATTGCATTAAGGTTCCTGATTGATCTTTTGGCTATGAACCTGTGGACTTTGATCGTCATATTGCAAGATTTGGCGTTCCACTCATTTTTGATTTACCTTTTACTTTAATTGCCTAAACATGAGTTCCTCATCCGTCCCCTAACAATTTTTATATTCTTGCGTAACTTTAAAACTTTCTTTAGAAATAAATCTCTTCTGAACATCGACCTGTCACAAATGAGTTTCTTCAATCTATAGTAATATATCACAAAACATCTATCCTTAGGTACTAATCATATAAATGGAAACGTTGTGTTTGAGAGTGTGTTTGTTTGTCATGCTTTCAAGCCAAAACGGTTTAGCCAATTTGGTGAAATTCGGTAGGTACACAGATAGACAAATTGTGGGTAATTTGAAGCTCATTCTTCTTTTAATATTATGTTAAGTTTTGTTTATGGTGTAAGAAAGTTGATAAAATATATATATTTTGTACGTAGCGTGGGGCGCCCTCTGGCTAGGTGGAGCGATGACCTACGAAAGGCGGCGGGCAGAAAGTGGATGAGAAGAGCCGAACACAGGGCTCAGTGGCGCGTATTGGGAGAGGCTTATGTCCAGCAGTGGACTAGTGTGGGCTGATGATGATATATTTTATATTCTATTTCTAGAGAATAACGCGGATTAAACCGAGGGAGTCGGCTAGTTTCCAAAAATAACGATTTGATCTCGTATACGTAATCCAATTAATATGGAGATTTTTGAAGAAAAAAGGTGTAAATTGGAAATAGCCGCTTGATTATGAAAATGCAAATTGAGAAAAATTGCCGCCAAACTTTTTAACTTGTGAAAGCACAACTCAGTCAATGACATTATTTATGGCTTTGATGTGCTTTACTGTGGCCAGTGTGATGTAACTAGTGTGTCTAACCTAAGAATATAGCCCTCTGCCTCCTCCCGTGGATGGGAGGGTGGAGATGGGCCTCAGCATCGACCTGCCGAGCGATTAGCTATCTCCTGTTTCCATCAGCATTGCGCCGTTTCAATGCTGTTTCCATTCAAAATGACGTTTTAGCGATCATGCAACTCACCCTATTGCAACAAAAAGCCTTTTGACATCTAGTGTTTCTATCGATAGTATGAAGTAGCGATCATGTACCGCTGTTTCAATGAATAATGACAGCATTTGATCGCAACACAACATATTGCAATAGAAAGAAGTAAATGGTTGTTTCAAACCATAGAAATATAAAAGGTAAGTCAACAA
Organism: Operophtera brumata; assembly: GCA_932527175.1. Lineage (NCBI taxonomy): Eukaryota > Metazoa > Arthropoda > Insecta > Lepidoptera > Geometridae > Operophtera > Operophtera brumata. The sequence goes on along the minus strand of OW052238.1, from coordinate 15,516,182 downwards.
AATTGGATTTTTTATTGTTTGAACATGGTTTTAATTACATTCCAAATCAAATAAAAACATTCAGTAGGTAACTAGGTAAGTACAAAGTACTTTTACTACCTACTATTTATTGCGCTATTTTGTTCGGCAAATTCAACGATTTTATAATTGCCTTGCTGTGTGCCATGGTTGTCTGAAAAATAACAAATTGGAGTCATAACACCGAAAAAACACAACTTGGGTCTATAGGTATATATAGATTTCACTTCAATGTGGTTACTTAATTTCCTTCCAAACCTTAAGTATTAAAATGTAAACAAACTTTTCTCACATTGATTGACTTACGATACTACGCATCGCACAAGTCACACAGCACAGAGTAAAAATATGTTTCTATCATAGACAAAACATAAAAGAGTCGTATTATACGATTGAATAAAAATGGTTAGTACGTTGATACACGGTTCATAGCGTAATCGTACTTTGTAAAGTGGTCGGGTTATCCATAATTCGTACAAACTTCAGATTGTAACACATCGATACAAGTCCATAGAAATCGGAGCAAGAAAAGATAGCTGATCGGAAACCATCGATAGAAATATTATTTTGTTAGCATCAAGCGGACGATAGAAATCGTTTGCAACATATTTAGCTGATCGCACCACTGCTCTCAACACTAATACTGCGATCACCAATCGTTTAAAAATAAAACAAACTATTTAAGCATCTTTTTCTATAAAATATTCATTTTGGTCTCAAAACTCTCGCTGACGTAAGAATCAATGATTTCACATGCCCAGTAGTTATATTTTAGGAAGCTAATGTAAAAAAAAAACCGTAGGTACCTAATAAAAAGTAAAACGAGTCACGTTACAAATTCGCTCTCGCAAATAAAGTGCGCAAAAACTTAAGATTAGATGCTATCAACGTTTTTGTTATGATTATTCAAATCCATTGAAGCGTTCAATAAATGGAAAAGGCAGTTCGAAGAATCCCGACAGATAAGAGTTGAGAAGACAAGGCGGGACTTGTACGGTATTGTTTTGAGTTACCTTTTGTGTAGCGCTGCTGCAGAGTTGCTTTCTGCTTCTATGGTTGGTATTGATAGTGTCGCAGTAGATGTAAATATCTTTTTTGTGAAAAATATATTTTTCAATACAAGCTTTTCTAAAATTAGTGATCTTAACCGTGTGCTGATCAAAATGAGCCTTAACACAACCATTCTACATTATCCATCGAGGAGTTCCGTTGTCCACCTTCCGTCTCCATCATCAGATCAGCTCGCTGTCACCATCATATTGTCATCGGAACTTGACAGGTATACCAAATTTTAGCTGAATCGGTTGAGGATAACTTAAAATTCAGTTACAAGATTCCACCCGGATTCCATCCAGACAAACATACATACATACATTGCAAGTTAAATAGAACCTTGTAAAAATAAAACTTCTCACATTTTTTACGAACACGAAGCCGAATAAAGATTTAGCCTTACTTATAAAAGCTTTCCTAACACTAGTACTCGTTTCGTTTCGTATGAGGTAGTGCTGGCCTCTGGTGTCAGAGTTTGTCAAGCCGCCCGAGGGCCTCTGACATGGCTTATCGACTGCTATTAATCAATAACAGCCGGGACCGACAGTTTAACGTACCCTCCGAAGCACAGAGCGATGGAAATCCGCACATAACTTAGAAAAGTCATTGGTGCGGAGCCTAGGATCGAACCCGGTATCGTTGGATTCTGAGTTGCACTATTGAACCGTTAGGCTACCATCGCTGTAGCAACACTAGTACTGAAAATCACTGATAAGGTTAATTTTACATAGAGCATAAGTTAAATATCTTTTATAAGTAAGGACGCGTATTCTGGTAGGTAATGTTAATGATATGACCTCTAAACTACAATGTAAAGGACACGCTAATTAAAGTTTCTGAAACAATATGTGTATCATGAAAGTGACACACGAAACATTATGTACGTAATTAACATTTGAATGAAGAAACAAAGTTGACTCTGCCGAGGAATTTCTGTTCATCACGGACAAATGATTGAGTGCTGAGGTAACTGTTTGTTTTTGATTGATTCAGATGTATTTTTTCATCGCATTCTTCAAAAATCATAAGGTCAGACTACAATAATATAGCTTAGTCATTTGTATGGAGCTTCTAAACTATTTTGTGTTTTGTGTCCATGTTTTTGACAAATTGTTTCTTGATTGCTTCGCGTTCCAGAGCTTACGTTGTGTTACCACAGTAATAAGCACAAATTGTTTCATGTAACCAATTGTATCAGCACCTGTTGGACTAGTTTTTATGTGGTTCTCATTATTAACGCTTTCGATGATCTTGGGTTATAATCTAAAAACGCACCCAACGCGTGTAATTTCTGTGTCCCAGAATGTTTTGACTGTCTACTTTTGGCTCTTGGCAGTTTGGAGGTTAATGATAAACAGAATTTTTGTCGATAGCTTGACGTCGCGTCGTGTAGAATGTTGCGCTCAAAACCCACTATTTTCTAAAGTTTACCACTAAAATTGAAAGCCTCCGTTTATTTCGAAAAGCTAATTTGTTATTTAATTATATATACACTTAATTGTACTAACTGAACACAGAAAGTGCGACCAACACGTCATCGATCGTAAGATTTAATTTGACATGCACAATTTCTTTACTTTTTATTTGTGGACATGTAGCTACATATTTCGCGGTTAATTAATGACACACCTTGGCAATTTTGATTTCGATTTGCGCCCTCCTTTCTGGAGAAAGTATAGCTTTTGCAAATCATGATTTATCGCATTAATACGTCGTATAATCTTGCACCTGTCGATGTCCGTTCGCAAGTGTAAGTTTCAATGGAGCGTATCAAATGATATGTTCAGCTGTGTAAATCTTCAAACCGTCTCATAAAGTATCCCACTAAGTACATATTCCTTAAATTAGCAACGGTTATACCTCATTTTCTATATGTACAAGGATTCGTATATAGAAAAAGCGGGTTAATTACCATTTTGATGAACGAGACATGGAAACGATCTGGATCTAGCTGATATATTCAAGAAATTTATGCGTCCAGATGCCGAGCAGGCGTCAGTCGTCCATTGATATCAATTTGTTGTGGGACTTTAGGACTTGCTAGGACCCAGGCTCCTGGTATATTTTTGTTAAGATTTTGTAGTGCATAAAACACTGTTCCTTGAATTTGTAAGAGTTATAAAGTTCCAAAGTTATAGTTCTTTGCATTTTTCTTGTTTCTAACAATTAGAATCAAATAAAATCATGTAACTTTTGTGCTTATATTTGCTTGAAGTATACTAAACTTATATTTTGCCAATTAGTGCCCTTCCTTAGCTGTTCATTATAATTGTAGTAAATATGAAAAAATGCATGCTCTAATTAGGTTGTAAGGACAATCTAGGTATATCTCCCCAATATTCTTCTGAAACGAAATCATCCTTTCCCCTCTGGCGGTTGTGGATAGCTATCTCCGCTGCATGCAGTGAAATGTGTGCGTCTGTCCGCGTCACGCACCGGAGAAAGTGTACTACAAAAGCGTACCTGCGACTGGTCCCAATTGGGTCTCGGCCTCAAATATTCACGGGTCTTCTTTCATCGACGCGGACAGACTCTTCCTAACCGGTCTGCAAACGTCTGTGTTGAGGGCAGTCACATCTCCGCGCGTTTTAGATAAAAACTTGCAATAAAGTCGTGTTAGCCGTTACGGGGTTCTGTGTCGTTGCCTAAGATTTTAATTAGCCGAAGCAGCTCCTTCATGACACACTCGTGGAACTGGTATTTAACCGAGCGACATTGCAGCTATAACATGTCTCGTTTGAAATGGCGCTGAAGTGGTGAAAACTTAGGTAGGCTCTTTAGATAATCTGCGGGTTGAGATAGCAGTGTCATTCAATGCAAAGATTACCTACATACGAGTACCTACAGCTATGAAAATGAGTGTCTCTGAAAAGAGTACTAATAAATACCTATTACTTATCATCATTCCTTTCATTATTATCATTTGACGGTGCTTGCTTTTGATATTAGTGTTTAAACTGCTCAGCTTTCATCCATGGGTTTCCCGGCTCATCCTTGTCAGTTACCAAACATGATTCCTTTTAGGTACTTGGTCTATCTGAATGGTGCTGGTCTCATTGTTTATTGGCATCATTATTCGAAGGGATAAAGGCGACCCTTTGTGTCGATGATGCATTTTTTTTTTAACATTGATAGACCTTTGTTTGACCACGATCTCACCTGTTGGTAAGTGACAATGTGGCCGAAGATGGAACACAAAGGTCTAGAAGGCACCTATTCACTCTAGACTTGAAGAGACCCAGATTAAAGTTTTCAGGAAAAACAGACGACGGTTGTTTATTCCACTCGTTAACAGTTCGGATTATAAAGGTAGAACTGAAACGTTTTGTGCAAATAGAAGGTATACTAATGAGGTAAGGATTGTACTGAGCCGTTCGCCTGCTCGTCCTATGATGAAAAGGATATGGTGGGATCAGATCGTGCAGTTTCTGGGAGCATTCCCCGAAATGTAACCTATAGAAGATCGAAAGGCATGCAACCTTACGGCGGTGCTCGAGACTCTGGATCTTAGTTTCCGCCATATGTTGCATTATGTTGTTCATTATGGGCTAGTTGGATGTCCTTTGGAGATATTGAATGATATCAGTTGATGAAAACGTCGGATATTGTCTTAATTAGTGTTGGTATAATAAATAAGATTTTAGCTGTTTGCAATTTTGTTATGAAGATGCTTAATGCGTTGAATTTCGGTCTTTCGAATGTCCAGGCTATAGACCAGATTACCACAATCAAGGATGATAACCTCCGGACTCCGGAGGTTAACATCCTAGAGATCACAGAATTGCAAAGTTGCCGTTGAGTAGGTAAAGTTGACAATCTCATATATAATTCCCATGAAGAAGAAAGGGGTTTCTGGTATTTTTAAGAGAATGTTTCGAACTAAAGATTACTAATGGGAAAGGAATTATGGTAATGGTACACATGTTGGTAAATAGGTATAATATCAATTAATAATAATATGTATAGAATGTAAGAAGGTAATTTAAATTTAATAATTAATAATAAACAGCACCTAATATTTTTAAGAACTAATCTATTAAAATAAGTTTTAAATTTTGTAATTAATAATACTGAGCTGAATTGACATCTTAAAAAGAACAATGCTGAAAATATTGTTTTTTATCTCACCTTGAAGTTTTCGGCAATCCTCGTCAATCAATGATAACTCTGACTTAACAAAGTCTAACAATCACTTGCACTAAAGTTTACAGATTTATCTTACGTGAATAAACCTATAGTTCACAACACAAGTAACATGATAAGAATCAAAATGTACACTACAAAATGAAAAAAAAATTAAGGTTCAACAGTCTGGGTGGAATGCATTTCGACTTGTCTGATCGGTTTTAAATAAGTTAAACGTGATGTTAGCTGTTTTGTTGCACGCACTTCACAGTTTATTGTAACATGTTGTTGTATATTTCACTGTAACGTAAATTGTTTTTGAAAGTTTGTTTTTTTATCGGTCTTGCTGTCACTGTACGCGAATGCTCAACGGGCGCGCGCCCGTCTCCTACAACGGTTGAATTCAATATGGCGGCCGCGCCGCGGTCGAACGAAACGAAACGGAACCAACCGATCCGTGTTGGCCAAAATGAGTGAAGCCAGTTTGCTTGAACGACTTGAAGGTTTAAACTTTGACGATACAATTTGTTTACTGATATTCAAAGGGCTGTAAAGCCAGCTTTGATGTGCAATTATGTAGGTAGGTTTAATACAATTAAGAGGCAGACAACAGCCAAATTCCGTCACTATCAGTTTAGCAAAGTGGCAAATTTCTGTTAGAAACTGACAGAATATAGCTCGTGCAACGAAAAGTAAACGAAAATCACGAAAAACTGTATTAAACAAATATTTGCTGCATAATCGAAAATATAAATCGACTATGCCCTCTAAAATAATATTATTTGTTACTCTTATTAATTTTATCAATGCGTTGATAGGTAATACTGATAACGCACTGTTCTAGATTTTTTTTATCGAGAAAATTTATCGTAATCTTGTTATATGCTCCATATTTTTTCTTGATGGGATAAACTGTTTATGTTTTGCTAAAAATCCGTTTAAGAGAAGCCTATTTGACTCTTGACATCCTCTTAAGTAGGTAGGTACATTGTACACTGAATACCAAAATAAGTTATTTAAATAATACCTTACACAATCATTACATAATCGTTATTATAAAAATAAGAGACTAATAAAAAAAAACATATTTTTTTAAGCCTAACGTAACTTTTATTTACTTACCCTTTATCATTAATGTGCACATTTTTGATAGACGATAGCCATTAAATAAATAAATAAATAATGCTGGACAGTTCACACAACATTATCTAGCCCCAAGCTAAGCAGAGCTTGTGTTATGGGTACTAGATAATTGATTTACTTAATACAATATATTACATAGATAGATATTTTTTATTATACATAGAAAATACCCAGAACACCCTGAACAAATATCTGAGATCGCACAAATATTTGTTCCGAGGCGGGAATCGAACCCGCAACCTCCTGCGTCGCAGGCCAAGCTTCACCCGCCGCGCCACAAGGGGTCGCCATTCTTCTTTATTCGCGTTTCAACTCTTTGGTAATAGAATAGATTTGATTTCAGAGAAATTAAAAACTCTTTTGTATGTTTTGAAAAATATAAATTGAAATGACAACGTCGTAGCAAAATTGTTTTTGTCAGACTAAAATCAACAAATGTATAATTTTCAGTAATTGTTCTACAAACCAAAACGAATTTCTGGCATTCATCAAAATTATGATCAAACAGTGATCTAGCAAAAATTCAAGATGGCTTTGGATTTAGTAAGCATAGCGCAGCCCCATTATATTCCTGGGTATGATACTCCTTAATGGTTCCCTATTTAGATATCCCAGCTCTCAGGAACAATCCAGATCTCAGAGATTACTATCAGAAACCCTGGCAGAGGTGGATTCTTCGGCAGACTGGCCGGCCCACTGCCTCTTCAACTTGCTAATCTTCTGGGCAATGTCGAGAACTTTGGTTCTCTGTCGGATAACTTCGTTTCGGATCTTATCCCTCAGAGAGACTCCAAGTCTAGACCTCTACATAGCTCACTAAGGGATTACCCCAGGGTAGGGCAGCAGCATCTACTGAGAACTCAATCAATACAGTGATCACCAATCCGCCTGCCATCGTGATCATGGCAAATTCCTCCATTCTATGGTGGAGGCCTCGTCCAGCAGTGGACGTCTAAACGCTCCTGATGATGATGATGATGACTGGTGATTTCGCTAAATTTTACCACATTTTGGAATTACAGGCACATGAGACTTTTCATCTTTACGTCTCAGGGTGGCGGGCGCAGTGCAATGCTACATAGGGCGCGTCCTAGGTGGACGTGAACTATGAGGTAATTCACTGTTCATAGGCAGAGGGTGGGCCATCTGCTTGATCCGCCATCAAAAGTAGTACAAAAAAATTAAAAAAATGATGATAGGTAAGTACCTTCATAAATTCGTGATTCGATTAACCGTGAAACATGCATGTATCCTTACGTAACCTCGTCCCGTATCTTTTGAAGAAGCAACATTGCATTGCCAACATTATTGATGGGCAATGTCCAATTAATCCATTTGGACCATTTTTCGGAATTATTGTGCAACTCTGTGACAACACCTTTTTAGGGCGTCCTTGTCCAATGCTGATATATGGGCTTATGTTGCACCAATGTTTTCTGAAGATAATTTATTGGCATAACGACTGCATGAATCAAATCTTATAAAAACTTTCGTGACATTTTATAACTTACATACATATACAGACACATGGCATTTTCCCCGAAAGGGTAGGCAGAGAGTCAAATGGGCCACTTTTCACGTGGGTTGCACCATCGTCGCAAATAGACGTGACAACTGGAGAGCTCATCGCCGCGATTGCTTCCCACGACCGACTCTGCTAACGCTTTCTTACAGTAATAACAAATTCCTTAAATAAGCTAGCAGCCAGGACAAATCTTAAACCAAAAATCTTATTATAAAAACGGGAATTTTTAATATAACCCCTCTACCAAATTGTTCAGGGTTACGTAGGATTGTATACGTGTATGTCTTGGCGTGGATGTTACGAGTTCTAACATACGGCTTATAGTCGCAAAATTTCCACTTCTCATAATGTACAACTAGATGAACTAAGATGGTTCTGGTGATGAGCCCAACAGTAGGAACAATAGACAGCTGATAAACTAATTAACTGAAGATAGCCATCTACTTCTGCAGTAGGCATTAAGTGAAGTTCCTTTTGTTGCAGCTACACAGGCCACTGTCCAGAGTATAAGTTTCGGATCGGTGACACATATGGCTCGACCACGCACAAGATTCTGCTGGACCCTAGTGTGCTCCATTCTGAAAGGCTGGTGCTGTCTGATAGAACTGCTGATGACTTCCAGGTATCACTATCATGGTTATGTACATACTTTTCACTAGAAACGGGATATTTACCATGATTCTTGAGTTTTATTTGTTCCCGATATTTCGGCACAGTTGCATGCACCATGATCACGGGAGAACTAACTAAAGTCTTTGCGAGTAGATGTTATTGGCAGATATATCGATCTACCCTCTTTCTCACTCTTTTATTATATCTACAAACATCTACATCTACTCGCAAAGACTTAGTTAGTTCTCCCGTGATCATGGCGTATGCAACTGTGCCGAAATATCGGGAACAAATAAAACTCAAGAATCATGGTAAATATCCCGTTTCTAGTGAAAAGTATCATTATTAAATATCGTCAGATGCAGAAAGTGATGATGAGGACTACGACCTCTGTGGCGCGGCTGGCGAAGGTTCGCCTGCAGTGCTGGAGGTTGCGGGTTCGATTCCCGCCTCGGAACAAATATTTGTTTGATCTGCAGATGTTTGTACAGAGTGTTCTGGGTATTTTCTATGTATAATAAAAAATATCTATCTATGTAATATATTGTATTAAGTATATCAGTTATCTAGTACCCATAACACAAGCTCTGCTTAGCTTGAGGCTAGATAATGTTGTGTGAACTGCCCAGCATTATTTATTTTTATTTATTTATAAGGAGGTTACATTGACTGATGCCAAGCCCTTCCTCAGTCATGTCTTTCCTGCCTCCTCCATACTCTTTATCCGACCACCTACAAAAAAATTACATTTTCGATGGACCAAAGACATTATAGAGGTCACAGGAAGGCGGTGGATGGAGACGGGTCAAGACCGTTCGTCGTGGAATTCTATGGGGGAGGCCTATATCCAGTAGTGGACTTCTGTATTAAGATGATGAGTAGTAGTAGAGCTTTTTTGTGAAAGAGTTTGTCCGGGGAAGTTCTACCAGCATACCTATTGTTGCCGCAAAGTAGTAGTGCTCGCATTGCTGTGTTCCGGTTTGAAGGGCATGGGTAACGGTGAAATTACAGGCACATTATTTCATCATTGTCTCAGGGTGGCGGGCGCAGTGCCACGTAGAACGCGTTCTAACATGACCTGTGAGGTAATGCACCTGGTGGGCAACTTTTTATTTATTTATACTACTTGAATGACGGAACAAGCTGATGGCCCACCTGATGTTAAGCGGCAACCTCTGCTTAAGAACAGGACGCGCCCTATGTGGCATTGCACTGCGCCCGCCACCCTAAGACAAAGTTGAAATGTGCCTGTAATTTCACCGGCACCCTTACCCTTCAAACCGGAACACAGCAATGCGAGAACTACTGCTTTGCGGCAGAAATAGGTATGGTGGTAGTACTTCCCCGGACGAACTCTTTCACAAAAAAGCGCTACTACTACTGAATCTGACGCTTGTTCAGTAATTCAAATTAATTTGTGGCCATTTTCTGAACTTTCCTCCCTAAAATACTCAGGTTGTGGAATGATCTCCCTGCTGAGGTTTTCCCAAGTGACTACAGCATGGGGTTCTTCAAAAGGGGTGTTTGTAATTTTTTAAAGGGTCGACAACGCGCGTGTGATACCTTTGGGTTTGCAGGCTTCCATTAGGAGCCCATATTTTTTATTTGTACCGCACCACCGCAAGTGAAAGTGTATGAACAATTTGAATAAACCCTGGCGACGCGCGCCATGCCTCCTTACCAATTTGAATAAACCCTGGCGACGCGCGCCATGCCTCCTTACCAATTTGAATAAACCCTGGCGACGCGCGCCATGCCTCCTTACCAATTTGAATAAACCCTGGCGACGCGCGCCATGCCTCCTTACCAATTTGAATAAACCCTGGCGACGCGCGCCATGCCTCCTTACCAATTTGAATAAACCCTGGCGACGCGCGCCATGCCTCCTTACCAATTCTCCGTACTTCAGATTCTTACGAGGGTTTTTCCTCTAGGGGCGTACTATACAGGTCTACTATCACAGCCATTCTTTCTAATTGGTTATTCCAGCATTTTCAATTGACCCGTACTTGTTCGTATGATTCTTTGGTACGAGTATAAGAGTTGTCCTGGCTGCTAGCTTATTATGGAATGTGTTATTACTGGAAGACAGAGTTAGCCGAGTTAGTCGTGGGAAGCAATGGTGACGACGAGCTCACCACTTTTTTTTTTTTTATACTACTGGAATGACGGAATAAGCATATACCACCTGATGTTAAGCGGTAACCTCTGCCCATGAACAGTGCATTACCTCATAGGTCACGTCCACCTAGGACGCGCCCTATGTGGCATTGCACTGCGCCCGCCACCCTGAGACATAAAGATGAAAAGTCTCATGTGCCTGTAATTTCACCGGCACCCATACCCTTCAAACCGGAACACAGCAATGCAAGCACTACTGCTTTGAGGCAAAAATAGGCATGGTGGTAGTACTTCCGCGGACGAACTCTTTCACAAAAAATCTCTACTACTACTAAATACATACATACATACATTGTTGTAAATTTTCAGATATTTCGTCCACCACAAACAGATATTGACGTCGTAAACGCCAGGTTCCGAAATGGGGACCCAGTCTACAAGCATCCTATGATCCCAGGCTTTGAGGGTATGTATTTACTGTCATGCCGTGGTGTGTCCGGCCTAAGAATAGACCCCTCCGTCTCCTCCCGCGGATGTACTAAAAGCCGACTAGAGGATTACGCCAGGAGATGGGCCCTGAGTATTCAACACCAATACTGCCAGCAAATCCCCCTTCATTGGTGTCCAATAGTGGACGTCTAATGGCCAATGATGAGAATGATGGTAATTAATAAATAATTTGGCGACCTCCGTGGCGCGGCGGGCGAAGGTTCGACTGCGACGCAGGAAGGTTGCGGGTTCGATTCCCGCCTCTAAACAAATATTTCTACGATCTGCAGATATTTGTTCAGGGTGTTTTCTATGTATATAATAAAAAATATCTATCTATGTATTAAGTATATCAGTTATCTAGTACCAATAACACAGGCTTTGCTTAGCTTGGGGCTAGATAATGTTGTGTGAACTGTCCAGCATTATTATTATATTATTATTAACACTAGCACTTCGAAATTTCGCCCTTATTTTTAACGCATTTGCCATTGTTTCCGTAAGTACCTACTGAATAAGTATTTTCGCATGAAGGCTATATCTCACGATACCTATTAGTAGGTACAAAATAATCATTAGGGAATAACCTCAGGAAATTGTGGCATACCTCCTGAACCGGTCCAGCGTGACTCAGCCTCGAGATCGAGACTCTGAATCATTGAGTGTTGTGTCTGAGGCAGATCTACATCCAAATTACGTCACTATACATACATACATACATAAACTCACGCCTGTTTCCCGGAGGGGTAGGCAGAGACCACGGATTTCCACTTGCTACGATCCTGACACACCCCTTTTGCTTAATTCACTCTCATCACATTCTTCATACATGCTCGTCGGTTAAGGGTACTCTTGACCTGGCCTTTTTCCACAACGTCTTGTTATAAGTTTTGTGTCTTGCTCCGATGAAATAATGTGCACAGGTCTATTTGAATGAATATTTATTAAAATATTACTCTCCAAATAATACGTCAAAATATTAGATTATACAAATTAAATTAGATTAGATTATTTACAACGATGCTATTCGATCAAGCGGACACGGAAGAAGAGAGAGAGTATATCTACACACAGAGCATTCAAAACATGCACAATTGACATTTGACATTGACAGTAGTATAAAGATCAAAGAGCCTATATTTCTAACACGTCTCCGATCTGGTCTGAATAATATGTTCGCCGAGGTCTTCCCCTTCCCACTGTCCTATTCACGATCGTCTTATGTACCCGTTTCGTCAATCTACTATCGTCCATCCTTTCTAAATGCCCAAACCATCGGAGCAAACCTTTCTCAATTCTAGTCACTACGTCTTCTTTAATTTCACAACGCTCTCTTATCACACTATTCCTTATTCTATCTCTCAAAGTCACACCACACATACTTCTCAAAGCTCTCATCTCCACTGCATTTATTCTGCATTATAATTTACACTGCATTATAATGTATGGTAGCGAAAGTTGGGTATGGCAGAAGAAACATGAAAGTAGTCACTATACAACTCAGTAAAGTTCAGGTAAGTTATAAAGTGATAGAATAGCGCTCGCGCAACTAAAAGTAAACGAAAATCACTGGAAAATATAAATCTACGCCCTCTAAAACAATATTATTTGTTAATCTTATGATTTGTATCAGTTGATAACAGAATAAGAGAAAAGGTAGTTAACAGTATCTAACAAGACTTTATTACAATTCACCGTTTGTAGGGTTCCGTACCCAAAGGGTAAAACGGGACCCTATTACTAAGGCTAGGCTGTCCGTCTATCTGTCCGTCCGTCTGTCACCAGGTTGTATCACATGAACCGTGATAGTTAGACAGTTGAAATTTTCACAGATGCTGTATTTCTGTTGCCACTATAACAACACTATATAACAAAAAGAACAGAATTAAATAAATATTTAAGGGGGCTCCCATACAACAAACGTGATTTCTCCAAATGTAGGTTAAGCGATGCTCTGCGAGGTCAGTTTTTGGATGGGTGACCGCTTTTAGCGTGCAATTTTTTATTTTTATTTTTTTAGAAACTTGTCTTTTTTGCTGTTTTTGTAGTTAATGGTACGGATACGGGACCCTTCGTGCGCAAGTCCGACTCGCACTTGACCGGTTTTTAGGTATTTTTTAATTATCTTGCCACAGCTTGCCACACCTATCTAAAAACCATCTTTGAGGTCGTCATAATGGTCAAAAAACTGCATCCAAATCGGCTTCAATTTTGGAGACAAATAACAATATAAAAAATATAATAATTGATTACTTAAAATTGGTTGAGTCGTTTTGAAGGTACCTACCTACAGACGAATAAATACGCAAATTTTTAGTTCAGCCAGTCGGGTTTTTTATTTACTTATGTTATTACTTGTTTAGCTTATGACTGATGCTATATTTACTAAAATCCTAATCGATACAGCAGTCTCAACACTAACACCGTGTGACTGCTCTGTACGGTACTTATTGCCCTTTATCTGCTCTAGTTCTGTCGTGGTATCAGATTGCGTCTCAACTAGGTTTCAACACACACAAACTCAGAACCAACGGGACCTTGAGATGGCTATATGTTTATCACCGCGATTCTGCTAGATTTGATTTTCTATAGCCATGCATTGTCCTGCTAATTCGGAGGATCAAGCAGATGGCCCACCTGATGTTAAGCGGTACCCTCTGCCTATAAATAAAAAAATAAAGATTTTTTATTCAGACAACATAGTCCATAGTGTTCGTAAGCTTAAGATTAGGGGTTATTAATAACTAACACAGATTTCGTCCTCTGGGAGAGTTTCCAAACCAGAGGACATGCGTAATTGTTTGCAATTTCTTTCAGGATATTGTTGTTGCTCACGCGCACTCTGCTTAGTAGTGAGGCCGTTTTTTTCTGCCAGATGGCGAACACAGCTATGAACAGTGTATTATCACATAGGTCACGTCCACCTAGGACGCACACTATGTAGCATTGCACCGCGCCCGCCACCCTGAGACATAAAGATGAAAAGTCTCATGTGCCTGTAATTCACAGCAATGCGAGCACTACTGCTTTGCGGCAGAAATAAGTATAGTGATAGTACTTCTCCGGACGAACTCTTCACAAAAAAGCTCTACTACTACTGTCTACGTGTCTATTAACTACGTGTCTAGTAACTTGCCACTAAACAGCATCTATCAGATTTAGTACAAATACTTTGGTACACGGCTCGAGGCGGGACGCTGACTCTATTGAGCGTCTTGTCGTGGAAGGTCGAGTAGATAGAAGGCACCAGAGGGCCTACCACCAGGTTTTTAATTTTTACCAGGCAGGTTTTACCAGTTTGGTTATCTAGCTCATCACTATAATAGAACAGTAGGGTAGGAACACAGTGCTGATTATAGTCTGATAAAGTCTGATTATAGTCTGGTATCAAATTCTAGACAGATGATAGGTACCTAATATTAGGCCAGACAATAAAGCCATCAAACATCGAAAACGCGTATGTACCTTTCTACGATTTTTGACACCCAAGTTTGCAACCTCGAAAACCCTGTGCTACTCCCCGTTGATTGAAAAACTGCGAAACCAAATGAGAAAAAAACTAAACAATTCTGTGAATTTTATCAGTCGACTGCTGCTTGATTACGTAACACATTAGAAGGGCTGGAGTGTGAACGGGCAGTGTATCGAACTCATTTGTCATCGTGAAAATTTTCAAAGGTGCCATTTTTTGGCGTTGATAGTGTATGGAATGTTATTCAATCGTAGAGTTATGAGAGAGTCTGCTGAAAAGGCAATAAATACAATAGGCGGCCTTTTAGCTGAGAGCACTAGGCTTAATACTAAAAGGCTACTAAAGCACATATAAGTATACTAATTAAAGCATAGTTGAAATAGGCGTTAAATTTTTAAATCTTGGTAGTCACAAACCAAGTACCACACAACTATCTATCACTAAGTAAATAGTTAACTAGGTTGGTAGATGACTACTTAAATAACATTCAAAAACCCAGGCTTCCTACCACGTCTAAACGCGCACTTCGGGCAGCGGTACACGGTAGCAGCCACAGAAGCACTATCAGAGTTCCAGAAGGTGCAGCTCAACCAACGAGCTGCCAAGAACCAGCTAGAACGAGTGGTGGACCTACAAGCTGGAAAGGGAACACCTTGGGACTTGGTGGACAGATATGTAAGTTCTAAAAAGTTTTGAAGCAAAAAGTTTGGAATGAGAAGACTGAAAGGGAACAGAAAACAGTGGAAATTCTAATGCTGCATAGTTGCCGATGCATGGAAGTCTTCAGAAAAGACGAAAAAAACCTAGAGGAAATGAAAAGAAAGAATTGAGATGGATGAAGACAGAAGAATGAAAGAGAAGCTTGTCTTAAGAAAAGACGAAAGAAACCGAGAGGAAATGAAAAGAAAGAATAGAGATGGATGAAGACAGAAGAATGAAAGAGAAGCTTGTCTTAAGAAAAGACGAAACAAACCGAGAGGAAATGAAAAGAAAGAATGGAGATGGATGAAGACAGAAGAATGAAAGAGAAGCTTGTCTTAAGAAAAGACGAAAGAAACCGAGAGGAAATGAAAAGAAAGAATGGAGATGGATGAAGACAGATGAATGCAGAAGAATGATATAGAAGCTTAGAAGACAATGGAAATAATTGAAGAACTGTCATGATAAACCCGACGAACTGAGGCTGATGGAGGATGGAAGATAATTTGCACGGTGCATTAATTACAAGGAACCGTTAACAAGATATAATTCATGATTTTTCTCTTGTCCTTTGAACACGTTATTTTTTCACCCAGTCTGCATTAGCGGAGTTCAAACTGCCTCTGGTGACAGTCAGGCCCGAATGCGCAGGAATACTTCGAGACCTTCCCATGGATGAGCCCAAGCTTTCGCCAGCGTCCCATTCCGTCAGTCCGTTCTTCATGGAAAATGATGACCCCGAAAAGTTTATCAAGAAAGGTAAGTTCATGCAACCTTTTTAGTGACAAACTTTTTGCGTCGGCCTAGTGAGGTTTAGATATTTTCAAAATAATATTTTTGAAGTTGTCAGTTTTTGATAGTTTAGCCAATAGCCATGGTTTCATTATTTTAGGGTTTTTAAAATAATTTTCAATGTCCTACGCGAAAATACATTCGTCTTTCGTGCGCAACCAAATATGGGGGTTTAATCCTACAGAGTCAATCCGTGAGTGTGCTTTAAATTTCCTTAAAATTACAGTTTATTTTGATAACTAATCTAAACTTTTCTTTGTTTCCAGGTTTTGCTGGTCATGTGCCTTACGGTTTGTAACTACGCCTTCTTTAAAATAACTATTTTATACGTTTATTTTTACTCTAACTAGGTAGGTACTCCTTACTTTTTCAAACTAACCATTTTATCGACTACCAATCTACTAGGTACCTATAATTGACTATTTTTAACCCCCGACGCAAAAAGAGAGGTGCATGTTTGACCGCTGTGTGTGTGTGTGTGTGTGTGTCTGTCTACGGTGCCACAGACGGTGCCGCATTCAATCTGGCGATGGTTCTTAGACTCGTTTTATCAAAATCGGATCAGTCGTTTCTGTGCTTTTTTTCGGTCGTTTTTTTTTATTTATAATTTTCTTGTTTACAAGGTTTTTTTTAATGGTTTGTTGTTAATGTGGGACAAATCTTGAAACTGAATGTTAAACATTGAGCTGTAATTTTGCATACCTACCAGTTTTGATGACAGTAGGTACAATATTATGGTGACAGCGAGCTAATCTGATGATGGAGACGGAAGGTAGACTACGGAAAGGAATAATAGTAGACTGGGCGTGTTTAGGATCATTTTGATCAGTACAACGTTCCGATCACTAATTTTAAAAAATATTGTAAGTACCTACCTACCCAATCGAAAAATATTTTTTTCAAAAAATCTTATGCGTGGCCTTGCTTGTCAGAAGACAGATTTCGTACCTCTCGTCATTGTTGTATGTTACGCAATATCTTCCGCATCGATCCCATTTCAGACCCACGGTACCCCTGGCCATACCCCTGGCGGTACCGTAGGTCTTTTAAAGTTAAACGGTACCACCGATTAATAGTGATGTAATGAGTCCGGACCCGTGCTTCACCTAAGTTCTCCACCTTAGGTACCAACTCCTACTATATTTTTTATTATTCTAAATGACTAAAAATACATTTTGTCTATGAAATCAAAGCACAACTTGGCGGTAAATAAAATGAACCAAAACGGAAAATAGTAAATTTTTGAAACCACTCGCTCAAAAAAAATATATCTATCTATCTAATTACCCATTTATCATACGAGAGATAGCTAGGTCCCCGCGGTTACGTTTGCACCATTGATTTGCCCCATTAATGGTGCAGACGTAACTGGTTAGTTACGTTTGCACCATTAATGGTGCAGACGTAACTAGTTAGTTATGTTTGCACCATTGATTAATAGGGAAAAGAAAAAATAGACAAACAGACCGTATTAAAAAACCGGCCAAGTGCAAGTCGGACTCGCGCATGAATGGTACGGGTTCCGTACCATTATCTATAAAAATGGCAAAAAATACACTTGTTTTATATGGGTAATATCCCTTAAATATTTATTTTATTGTTTTTTAGTATTTGTTGTTTTATAGGCAACAGAAATACATCATTTGTGAAAATTTCAACTGTCTTACTATCAGGGTTCATGAGATACAGCCTGGTGACAGAAATAATAAATAAAACAAAATAACATTTTGACAGCTGTCATCCAAAATGTAGATTTTGTCATCAGCTTTCATTTAAGCCATACAATGAAACTCTAGCAAGAGTAGTTTCCGAAATATGACTGTTTCAATTTTGACAGCTATCATCCAAAATGTAGATTTTGTCATCAGCTTTCATTTGAGCCATACAACGAAACTCTAGCACGAGTCGTTTCCGAAATATGACTGTTTCAATTTTGACAGCTGTCATCGAAAATGTAGATTTTGTCATCAGCTTTCATTTGAGCCATACAACGAAACTCTAGCACGAGTAGTTTCTGAAATATGACTGTTTCAATTTTGACAGCTGTCATCCAAAATGTAGATTTTGTCATCAGCTTTCATTTGAGCCATACAACGAAACTCTAGCACGAGTAGTTTCCGAAATATGACTGAATCAATTTTGACAGCTGTCATCCAAAAAAACGGCTATAGTTGCGATTTGCCGGTTGCCGCAACTGAGAGTTCAAAATTTTGTCGTGTTCTGAGCGCCTTATAGATTGATAAAACTATGTGATCCCAAAAAAGTCAACATTATAGGAACACAACTTTAAAATAATACAACACTAAAAAGAAACAACATTGCGGGAAATTATTCATTTTGGAATTTCAAAATTTTGCAAAGTCAACCGAATGTTCCTAAAGGAACTTGTTTTTTGGTGAACATTCTATCCAAAAAACCATGTCAAAAACAAATGCTAAATAAACAAATTTTTATGGCGAGAAAAGCAAGGTTAGTATGTTGTATCAAATTGAATGGTGCAAACGTAACTAACCAGTTACGTCTGCACCATTAATGGGGCAAATCAATGGTGCAAACGTAACCGCGGGGCTAGGTCAACACATCACTAGGGTCACTTACTCGGTGGTACCGTTTAACTTTAAAAGACCTACGGTACCGCCAGGGGTATGGCCAGGGGTACCGTGGGTCTGAAATGGTTAAACTGTCGGTCCCGGCTGTTATTGATTAATAGCAGTCGATAAGCCATGTCAGAGGCCCTCGGGCGGCTTGACAAACTCTGACACCAGAGGCCAGCACTACCTCATACGAAACGACGACGACGACTATACCCACTTGCAGGTATAGCTCCTCCGGAGATCCGCAGAGCTACCGCCTGCTCAGTTGAGAAATCCAAACAGGAAAACGAGAGCAGACACTCACTTTATGGCACCAAGAAGTGCAGAAGTAGACTTAAGAGCCGCAATAGCTTCCTTAAGTCGACCGAAGCACTCACAGTGGACAGCCCTATCGAGGCGTGAATAAAACTGAGGTTGGAACGACACCCTCCCCTTGCTGACCACGTTGTACCTGCAGAGAAGCTTCCTTCGGGACATGAACTGCCATGGTCCACCTGGAAATCACTGAACCGACTCTCTTGGTTAAATGGGGGTATTCCGACGAGTCATAATGACGTGACTGTGGGTTCACTCATCAGACGATGCCTCACTTGCTGTCCTGTCCACTGTGCACCAACACTTTCACCCTAAATGACCTGTGCGAAGCCACTGAAAATGCAGTTGACGTGGCTAAATTTTGGTCTAAAACCATATAGGTACCTAATTATCTATTATGGGAACCAACGACACGATGAAGAAGACGCAATATCTTCACCAATTGTGAACGGATTTGAATAACTATTTTACTGAATAGGTCGCCAGGGTGGTCCCATTGAAATTTAAAGAAAACATTACAAAATACTAGGAAAATTATTGGACCCGCGACCCGTGCACCCACTGGCTTCACCCACCGGTGGGTGTAGGGGTAATTCCTGTTTACCCGTGTACCCACTGCGATATGGTTGGAATTAATTATCGATGAAAAAAATAAAATTATAAATGAAGAGAAATAAATGAAAATGACAGAATATGACAGAGCATGACAGAGAATGACGGATAATGACAGAGAATGACAGAGCATGACAGAGCATGACAGCGAATGACAGAGCATGACAGATAATGACAGAGAATGACAGAGCATGACATCTTCGCACTAACTGCTGCGCCCGCGTTGTTTCCCGCATAGGTCTAAATCCCGTGGGAATATAATCGTTTATCAAATTACTCCTGCATTCTGCTGCTCCCCTGGTACATTCGATAAAAAATCTTTGCATTGCTGCTGCGCCTCGCGGTGTTATCCACATAAGTCTCGATTAATCCTGCATTTTTCTGCTAGCCTGGTACATTGGATAAACTTTCGCCCCCATTTCACCGGTATTCTAGATATTTGGTTACCTAATTACTCCTGCATTCTGCTGCTCGCCTGGTACATTTGATGAAAAGTCTTCGCATTGCTGCTGCGCCTCGCGGTGTTATCCACATAAGTCTCGATTACTCCTGCATTTTTCTGCTAGCCTGGTACATTGGATAAAAAGGTCTAATAATATAACGAGGTTTAAAACTTTTTGTATTATTTTTCCTTTAACATCGAACTTATCGTATTATTATTTTATTTTTTTCATCGATACTTAATTCCAACCATATCGCAGTGGGTACACGGGTAAACAGGAATTACCCCTACACCCACCGGTGGGTGAAGCCAGTGGGTGCACGGGTCGCGGGTCAATTATTGACACTAGACAATCTGTAAGAAAATGAAACTAGAAGTAGGTTTCTACCTACTTACTCAAGATTGTGTGCCTAGTACCTACTGAATCTTGTTATTACTTACTACTCATACATTCTAAATGACTACTTTTACTAGGTAGGTACCAAAATAGAAAATATTTGAATTTGATGTCTCTAGATTCTAGAAACGATGGAGATAAACGCAGGAGTTCCATCTTCGCTCTTAGCGTTATTTTTCTGTCCAAAGAGGAATTTCGTTTTCGGCAGAAAAAAAACAGCCTACAATTTATTCTGCCGAAAAAGGAATCAGACGAATGTGTCCGAGATCAAAATATGCCTGAGTAGGTACAACTCTCTAGTCTAGATAATAATTGTTGTACAAGGAATAAGTATATCCTTAGCCCATAAGGGAACCCATCTCATGAGATGAGATATACATACCTATATGTGAACTCAGGTGGTAGGTACATTAATAGCCGTTAATCCCACTTCATCATTTATTATCATCGTGCTCACTTAACGATAATCTTAACATACATTATCTGCTCTCTTCTAACATTGTTAACGTTAGCAAGTAGGTACAATTTTCTTTTAATTTAATTTCAACCGCAAAGCATTAGTGCTCGCATTGCTGTGTTCCGGTTTGAAGGGTATGGTTGCCGGTGAAATTACAGGCACATGAGACTTTTCATCTTTGTCTCAGGGTGGCGGGCGCAGTGCAATGCCACATAGGGCGCGTCCTAGGTGGACGTGACCTATGTGATAATGCACTGTTCATAGGCAGAGGGTACCGCTTATCATCAGGTGGGCCATCTGCTTGTTCCGTCATTCTAAGTAGCATAAAAAAAGTAGGTACCTAGCAAGGACGTTTAGTCGTAATTCGCAACAGGTCCAGTGAAAACTGACGAAGTCTCGGAATCTCCAGACAGGAACCTCCGATATCCGATCGAGCTGAAATTTGGCATGCCTGTCAAATTCCGATGACAATACAATATTATGGTGATAGCCACCAACAACCCTGACCAGGTGGATGACCCTTAACAGACTGCGCACTCAAGACGGCCGCTGCAGGTGTAATCTCAACAACTGGGGTATGATCGCAGCATCCGCGACGCAATGCGACTGTGGTGCCCAGTTCCAAACCATGCCACACGCAGGAGTCAATGCAATGGGAATGCAGGAGTCAGGCAGGATGGGCATACAAGGGTATGCCCATCCTGCCTGACTCCTGCACAATGGAGGACTTAATGACCTGCTCTGACAATGCCGTGGGTGTGGCAACCTATTGGTCAAAATGGCTTGACTGAGACATCGACACGAAAGAAGAAGATGGTGACAGCGAGCTGATCTGTTGATGAAGACTGAATAGGTGGACTACGGAACTCCTCCGTGTTTGGGCTCATTTTAATCAGCACACGGTTCTGCTTACTAATTTCATCATCATCATCAGTCATAATAATATATAGGTACATTTTATGAAAGCTTTTAATGAAAATAAAATTTTCACGAAAAAACTTTTTTTAAATTAGGTGTACCTGTGGGCTAACCGAAACAACAACTTAACTCCATGGTCGTTACAGGTTTCCAACGCTTTGGAGACTCGTCGAAGAAGCTAACGAACTCTGCGCTCTGCGACTTCTCGTCTAACTACAGGAGAAGGCAGAGCACGGAGTGGGCACCTGTAAACGTCGTCAAGTAAGTACTGAAAACGAGATGATACCCGCTAGCTTATTACGTATCTTTCAATAGCAATGCAGTAGCGAGAATTGCGCGATTATCGCATTGCATACGCTGATACGTAATACGAATTTTCAATTTGGATGCGATAATCGCGCAATTCTTGCTATCGCATTTCTATTGCAAGATACGTAATAATTTGACATTTCTTAACTTTTACCGTGTTGCTAAACAATTTAATTATCATATTTAATTTAGTTGAAGTGTTTTGTCTTTTGCATTGATAGGCATTTTCAAATCCGATCGAAAGAGACAAAATACGGTATAACTAAACAAAGGATTTATTTATAGTTTAATAGGTAAGGTAAGGTTAACCCTTTACCGCATACCTTTACCGGTTTATTAGTAGCACTGTTGGTTTGCATAATTTCTGAACGAACTTATACCAATGTTCATTTCTGGACGAATTTAATCATGTCAAAATGACAATCGACGTCGCAGACAACAATCAATCAAATCAATTTTGACAACAATTGCGTGCTGCGATTGCGATTTGATATCGCAGTGTATTTTATTCTAAATAAAATCGAAATATCTTGAAAAATGGGGAAGAAGAACCCCTTACCGAACGTTTCTAAAGAGGAGAAAATGGTGATGGTGATATCTGAGATCATACAAGAGTTACTGGTCGCCCACCGTCAAGGGAAAGATGTTAACCTCAACAAGATGAAAACACGAATCTCTTCGAAGTACGGGATGAGTACATCTCCGCGGCTTGTAGATATCATAGCTGCTGTGCCGGCCGAGTCGAAGAAGATCCTTCTACCCAAATTGAAAGCGAAACCTATCCGTACCGCGTCGGGAATCGCTGTTGTTGCCGTCATGTGCAAGCCACACAGATGTCCTCATATCAACTTCACTGGCAACATCTGTGTATACTGCCCAGGCGGCCCTGATTCAGATTTCGAGTATTCTACTCAGAGCTATACAGGGTACGAGCCTACGTCCATGAGGGCGATCAGAGCGAGATACAATCCGTACTTGCAAACCCGTCACCGGGTGGAGCAGTTGAAACAACTGGGACATAGTGTGGATAAAGTAGAGTTTATTGTGATGGGCGGCACTTTTATGAGTCTCCCGGAGGATTATAGAGACTATTTTATCAGGTAAGATTTCATATCCTATGTAACTGCTCAGTAAATTGACTGGAGTGAATTATATTAGCTTTTGTTATCAAGCCTGAGTAAGGTGCATTAATAAATTAAACTCAATTCTAAGAGAAAATGTGCATTAAAATTTCAGAATTCCAATCTCAAAGGGGCTCTTTCTGAGCACTCAATGTTGACTAAGAGACTAATAACTTTGTTTTTCAGAAACTTACATGATGCCCTATCGGGGCACACATCGAGCAATGTAGCGGAAGCAGTGAAGTACTCTGAACGTGCCAAGACAAAGTGCATTGGTATCACGATCGAGACACGGCCGGATTACTGCCTTCAGAGACACATGAGCGACATGTTAAATTATGGATGCACCAGGTAAAAAAGTGCACAGTGAAAAGTGGTAACCCCAGCTATCTAACCTGCAATATCACTTGGTCATATCACATCCACATAGGATGTAGCATTGCACTGGACTCACCGGTCTAAGAAACACACATGAAAAGATTAAAATCTTTTGTTGCTGTTTGTTCAAACTTTAATCATTCTAACTTACCTGAACTCCATCAGTCAGATAGTGTCAGGATTTTAAGAAAACATTTTATGTGAGGATAGTTTTCACTAAAAACGGAATATTTACCATGGTTTTTGGGTTTCAGTTAAAGTTATGTACACAACCATGATAATTTCAAAAACTCTGTGTGTGAATAAAAACAACCTATCACAACCAGCTGTTCTGTATTTAATGTGTTACTTGACATAGAAAAAATTAAATTCAATGTCAATGTTCAATGTCTCAAATTACCATCTCATAGAAGTCTAGTTAGTCCTTTAGCAAGTGCTAAACGACTAACTAAACTGTATTAAAACAAGTTCAACTCATTTCCAGGTTAGAGATTGGAGTTCAGTCAGTGTACGAGGATATTGCCCGTGACACGAACAGAGGACACACTGTAAAGGCTGTATGTGAGAATTTCAACTTGGCTAAAGATGCTGGATACAAGGTTAGTTATTAACGCTGGTCATCTTTATTTGTTATACCTCAAGCCAAAGGTTACACAATACTCATGGAAAGTATGTGCTCTTTAAATGATGATGAAAAACACCGGCATGTTCACACATGCGTACAACATCGCGTCGTGCGCACTTGGAACCGGCTACCAGACTCAGTGATCAGTGCACCCTCAGTGTTTTTTTTTTTAAAATAGACTTGACAAACATTTACAGTCCACTGATAAGGACTAAGATATACACGCATCACCTCCGAGAGCTGTCTGTTTATTATAAATAAATAAATAAATAAATGTTCTAGGACCAGTGGAGATGTTAAGACCTGCACTGATGTCCCACTGTGGGGTGTATTGTTCATTGTCCCCTGTGCTATAATTACTCCTGCCAGTCTAGCTTCTTAAAGTGACGGAGCAGGACTTTGGGTTGATGGCAACACTGTTGAAGTGTGTCTGAGGGTATTGATGATAGATGATCTAAGTAGCTCCTGCAAACCGATCTTGGCCCTGGCTTCTTGTGGCCAAGAAATGAGTGAGTGAAAAAGCTTATCGCGTTTTGACTCCTTTCACTGCACTGGTTCTAAAGATCCTTGTCAGGGCCACAATATTTCAACTTGGTCACTGACCAAGAAACCTGACTAGACCTGACTAGACACTGGTTGTGTATAGGTGACCTGGCAGGGTTGTTACGTTGAAAATTAAACATGATGAAAAACTATTTGTCAAATTTTCAATACAAATAGGTCAAACAGAAAGGAAGCACATACCAATTCATCCTACCAGTTACCTAGAAATCATGGTAAATTCGAGACTGCATTTGTTGTCATTTTTGGAAAGTGGTAATTATGGGAAAGTTGTATTGTTTTGGGAAAGTGGTCATTATGGGACAGTAGACATTTGGGGAAGTAGTCATTTTGGTAAAGTTTTTTTTTTTTTTTTATACTTCTTGAATGACGGAACAAGCTGATGGCCCACCTGATGATGTTAAGCGGTAACCTCTGCCTATGAACAGTGGATTACCTCATAGGTCACGTCCACATAGGACGCGCCCTATGTGGCATTCCACTGCGCCCGCCACCCTGAGACATAAAGATGAAAAGTCTGATGTGCCTGTAATTTCACCCGCACCCTTATCCTTCAAACCGGAACACAGCAATGCGAGCACTACTGCTTAAAGCAAACATTATGTAGCTAATCGGAAATTTGGTTCACATTCCGTAATACTGAGGCTCGGCGCTATTACTGAACTTCGGGTTCAGCATATATTTGAACAAAACAATAGGATGAATTTGACCCACAGTGGGATTGTTGGCAGAACCCACATTCAATATAACACTAGCAATATTCTGTATGTTTTAGATCGTAGCTCACATGATGCCAGATCTTCCAAACGTCGACTACGAACGAGACATACAACAGTTCAAAGAGTTCTTTGAGAATCCGGCATTCCGAGCTGACGGGCTCAAGATCTACCCTACATTGGTTATCCGAGGAACGGGGCTGTATGAGCTGTGGAAGACAGGGAGGTATAGGAGTTATCCTCCTTCCACACTGGTGGATCTGATTGCTAAGATCTTGGCCTTGGTGCCTCCCTGGACTAGGGTTTATAGGTGAGCATTTTTATTGAGTTATCATCATCATCAGCCATTAGACTTGTAATAAAAAGCTAATATAAGAAGCTATGGAGGATGCGAGCTGCCTCCATCAACTGACTTCCTGCAACCCTCACAATGTATTTGTTCAGCGTCGTATGTGTGTCACTGCATTGTCTGGTTGCAAGTCGATAAACTTTACCCCAGCGGTTGTCGGTTCTGCAAGCTATATGTCCCGCCCATTGCCACTTCAATTGTTAATTTTAATTTGTTCAAATGTTAATTATTAACTTATGCTATGCATATGTATGTATACTAATTCTATGAGTTTCTTTATGAAATGGGTAGCAAAATTATGCATCGCCATTACCAGGGCTTCGAACCGGTTACAAACTGAAAGTTTACAGTATCTTATAACTAGTAGATGACCGAGCTTGGCTCAGGAACTGCGATTTTCCAGCTAGAACATAGCTAGTGCTAGACGATTTTTCGTCCAGAAAACCCCTATCCTCTTGAGTTTTATCAAAATTGATTGAGCCCTTTTCGAGTTTTTTTTAACAGACAAACAAACAAACAAAAAATACGTTGATTGTGGATGAGTTGGCACGTTACTGTGCTTACAAAAGTGTTTTTTTTTTAACTACTATAATGACGGAACAATCAAATGGCCCACCTGATGTTAAGCTGTAACCTCTGCCTATGAACAGTGCATTACCTCATAGGTGACGTCCACCTAGGACGCGCACTATGTGGCATAGCACTGCGCCCGCCACCCTGAAAAATACACAATTACTTTTATTTTGCTAAATAAAACACTAATCACTAATTCTTGTTTATTAAAATTACTTGCATAATAGGCACGCAACTTTAACCCCCTTTGAGGATACCAAACTTCGCTCTTAGATCTATGAGGATATATTACTAGGGTACAAAGGCAAGTCCAAACATTGTAACAGGCAAATGCCTGTAACAAAAAAAAATTGCTAAATAAAGCTATTATGTAAAATCTTTCAGAGTTCAACGTGACATTCCAATGCCACTGGTGTCATCTGGTGTGGAACATGGCAATCTCAGAGAGCTGGCTCTCAGTCGCATGGCAGACATGGGCACCGATTGTAGAGATGTCAGGACCAGAGAGGTCGGGATCCAGGAAATACACAACCGAGTCAGGCCTTACGAGGTAAGCATGACTACCGAAGCCAAAGGAAGCGAATAGCCATCTTTAAACCCAAGATGGCGTCACAGCTTCCACAAAATTACCCAGAGGTAGGGTAGGGTCTCTAGGGTGGTGAGGGAATCCTCGAGGCCCTATTTAATTCAAGAGAAAAATCAATATGTAACTACCAAACAATCGGATCATCAGTAGCTTTTCTTGAGCTGCAGGTATTGTAAATAATAAATAAATAATGCTGGACAGTTCACACAACATTATCTAGCCTCAAGCTAAGCAGAGCTTGTGTTATGGGTACTAGATAACTGATGTAGTTAATTCATTGTAACATTGCTGTGTTCCGGCTTGAAGGGTAAGGGTGCCGGTGAAATTACAGACACATGAGACTTTCATCTTTGTCTCAGGGTGGCGGGCGCAGTGTAATGTCACATAGGGCGCGTCGTAGGTGGACATGACCTATGTAATAATGCACTGTTCATAGGCAAAGGTTACCGCTTAACATCAGAAGCCCAATTCTCGTAATAAAATATGGTCAAATTAAAGTTCGGATCACGTTACGATCTAGTATCGATGTCACAAACGTCAAAAATGGTATTCTGCTCACCTGAAAATACAACGCGGAATGTGATTATATCGAAATGTGACTGTAGCTTGAATGTTTCAAAGTTCTGAGAATTCTCTCTTTCACTCCTTACAATTATTATATAGCACTATCCTACTCTAATATATGGTCGCAAGAATTGAAAGTAGATAATACTGTTGTAACGAGGGAGCAGAATACCAATTTTTCAGTCAATTCACAATACAGTCTCGATTCGGTCAACTTGCAGTGTGCCGTTAAAATAAATAAGAGAATTGGGCTTCAGATTCTGGTGGGCCAACTGCTTGTTCCGTCATTCAAGAAGCATAAAAAAAATCTTTACATTACGTAGATAGATATTTTTTATTATACATAAGATCGCACAATTTATTCCGAGGCGGGAATCGAACCCACAACCTCCTGCGTCGCAGGCGAACTGTCGCCCGCCGCGCCACAGAGGTCTCAATAGTCTTTCCTGGAAGCTAAGACTTTCAGGTCACGGGATATTGGGATGCCTTTCTGGCTTCAGTTGGTACATCTTTGGCTTGAATTGGACCAATGAAGGCACCACTCCAACTTCGCTC
Source organism: Operophtera brumata (assembly GCA_932527175.1). Classification (NCBI taxonomy): domain Eukaryota; kingdom Metazoa; phylum Arthropoda; class Insecta; order Lepidoptera; family Geometridae; genus Operophtera; species Operophtera brumata. The sequence goes on along the minus strand of OW052238.1, from coordinate 15,488,061 downwards.
CTATAGCGATATTGCTCCTCCAAAAGCGATGCATTTGAAGAAAACCCCCTGGCCTGAACCTTGAGACATTTCCAGCGTCTGTATTCCCTATATCGTATAACTTGGGTATCTTCAAACGAAGAGTTAATAAGCACCTTCTGGGCGAGCGTGCTTAAATAGGCCTCATCTTCGCTTCCGATTGGCAAGATGTAGCCAAACGCAAGCAATGACTTTACGTGTCAAACTAACGCACGTATTCTGAAAAGTCTATATCAATTCAGGTCACTAGACAGTGGCGTAACTATACCATATGGGGCCAGTGGCAAATTCGAAAATTTAAAAAAAAATTGTTGTCTCTCTTTGGATTTTAAGCAGAACTTATAAAAATATACTTTTCAAATAAAATAAAATACTCAGGTACAATTTAAAGAAAATATTTTTGAGCTCGCGGCCTCTTGGGCCGGGGCCCTCTTGGGTCTCGACCCAAGAGGGCAAAATGCCACGGGCCCTCGGGCCCGTGGCATTTTGCCAGCCCTGCCACCCTATTGTTACGCCACTGTCACTAGAGGAGTACCCTACTGACCGTTGCATTTCTACGGAGAGTCTTAAAAAATATATCATATCAGCCGGTTGACTTCCACAGCTGGACACAGCGTAGGATGCCATGACAAACAGTTTTAAGCAGCGTCCATCCACTGACTTGACTTAACGTCCCTCTAATGACTCTAAGTGATAGTTTTAAGTATAAAATATGTATGTTAGCTAAGGTATATATTTATATGGGCTTATGTTTAGGTATAATTTTACTTAAGGTCCAGTATGGACCATTCTACTCTTATATGGGGTGAGAAGCGTTACCTTACCGTAACAGTTTTTTAACTAGCACGGAAGGCAAAGTTCTCTTATTTTCATATACTTACGAACATCTTTAATTATGTTTTGTTGTACCGTGAAATAAACTTATCTTTATCTATATCTTTAACGTGTACAATGTCATTGGTCCTTCGAGTGGGGGTCGTCCACTGCGGCGTCTGGTTCGTGTTCGCCAGTAGAGAACCTATTTGTTAATGATTATCGGCCTGCCTGTTAATAAAACTAACAAAAACACTTTTATTAATTTATTTACTTGAGCACACTGTTGTCGATTCGAGATACAGGAAAAAGAGGCCGGGACACAGATAATATAATCACTCCTAGAGATGCACAGATGATTAAACTAATCTAGCTCTTATGTTTTATGAACATAAATTCCCCCCATTGATACATCAATATTAAATTTTACAACAATTTCTAATCATCATAATATATCGGTAAAACAGCCACCTTATTTATGGCTCTCGAGTGCACTGACCCACTTTTTGTTTTTACTTCAACTGACCTGACCAAATTATCTTTACTTTTGAAAACCCGAGTTACCCTAGCTACAGGCCATTGCAAAGGAGATACATTTAGCCCTATGAGAAGCACCAAGACACCTTCTTGGATGTTAGGGGAAGCCTTGAACCACTTTGGACGGCTTAACAATTGTGACAAATAACTTTTGTGCCACACATGCCAAAAATCTTGCTGTATCTTAGTACATCTTTTCCAAAAGCTTAAACTATTTATATTCCTAGCTGTTATCTCAGGTTCAGGAATAGCTGTCATAGACTGATTTATCAAAAAATGACCCGGTGTCAGGAAAGAAAAATCTGTTACATCTTTGTTGATTGGGGTGATTGGTCTAGAGTTTAATATCCCTTCTACTTGCACTATTATGGTATTGAATTGCTCATAAGTAAAGAGCAACTTGCCAATGATCCGCTTAAAATGGTACTTTGCTGACTTCACTGCAGCCTCCCAAAGCCCGCCCCAAGTAGCCGAGTAGCTGGGAATATACCTAATGTTCACTTGCTTATCGTTACAGTAGTCTATGACTGCACCCTGATGACCCTGAGATTTACATAGGGTATACAATCCTTTCAATTGATTGTTGGCACCCTTGAATGTGGATGCATTATCACAATAGATAGTATGAGGCAAACCCCTTCTTGAAATAAATCTTTTTAATGCAGCCAAAAAACATTCAGTGGTTAAATCGGATACCAATTCTAAGTGAACACATTTAGTGATAAAGCACACAAAGATACAAACATATCCTTTGGATACTACAGATCGTCTCATGCTAGACTGTTTAATATGAAATGGCCCACAATAATCAATACCTACTTTATTAAATACTCTATCTTGCACAACTCTATCCTGTGGCAATGATGCCATCAGCTGTTGTGTATTCTGTGTTCGAAACCTAAAGCATGGAACACACTTGTTTATAATACTTTTGACAAGAGTTGTTGCACTAATTACATAATATTTTTGGCTCAGATTGGACAATGTCAATTTCAATCCCCCATGCATTAAAGCATTGTGTTCATGCCTGATAATTAATTTGGTAAAATTGCAGTCTTTTGGCAATATTATAGGATGTTTTTGGCTAAAAGGTATGTTGGCATTCTCCAATCTACCGCCCACACGTAATATCTCATCTTTATCTAAGAAAGGACATAATTTCCTCAAATTAGATTTGATAATTTGATTTCTTTTGATGAACAAAATCTCTTCAGGAAAATGCAATGTCTGTACATAGCTTATAATTGTTTGCATTGATCGCCTATATTCACTTGAATTTAATTGTTTGGAACTTATACGGTCCTCCTTTTGTATTCTACAATTATTGATAAAACGTAGCATGTAGCATACAATGCGTTGAATTTTCAACAATGATGAAAACTTAGATATTGGTATGACCTCATCGAGTATATTACAATTGACAGCTTGCCCATTCTCATCATTAGCTATACAACTTAATTCCGTCTTACCAAAAGGCTTTGCTGAGAAATTGACATTTTGCAAATCTGGGGGACCGTGCCACCATAAATCCATTACATGAAGCTCTGATGGCAATAATCCTCTTGATAGGCAATCTGCTGGGTTGCATGATCCACTCACATGACTCCACATGCAATCTTTTGTCTGTTCATTGACTGAAACAACTCTGTTTCTTACATAGTTGTCTTTTGTAGGTGGATTTAGCAACCAGCAAAGTGCCACCTGCGAGTCACTAAACAAAATTGTATTTTTAAAAGAATGATCTTGCAATATAGACTTTAATTTTGTATACAATTTGGCAAGAAGCAGACATGCATTTAATTCTAACCTAGGTATGGTTTGTTTTGTTTTTAATGGTGCAATTCTTGATTTACTACACAGTAAAGTTACACATACATTATTGTTTTGGACTGTTCTGATATACATACACGCACCATAGGCAATGCTAGAAGCATCACAATACCCAATCAAGTCCATATGCTCAGCGTTCGTTATATTTAGACTACGGTTAACATATATAGGCTCCATACACATTAAATCATTGAAGAACTTATTCCAAGGCAGTAATACCTCTTCAGGGAGCAATGTATCCCAATCTAAATTTTGTCGCCATACTTTTTGCATGAATTCTTTGGCTCGAGTTACTATTGGGCCAGCCAATCCCAAGGGGTCAAAAAAGGTACCTATAAAGCTTAAAACAGTACGCTTAGTCCATGTATTATACAGCTGGCCACATGGTCGTGAAATTACAAATTGATCTGACTTGATATCTAGTAAGAGGCCCAAGGCCTTGATGGTCAAACTGGCATTATTTAAATCGATATTCTGAAAATGACGCTTGTGATCAGGTATTCCATCCAAAATATCTGGGTGACTGGCACACCATTTATGAAGTTCAAAACTACCCAGACCAGTTAGTTGTATCAACTCTTCGCAGACTCGCTTCGCGTTCTCTATCGTAGAGGCTCCAAATAAACAGTCATCGTAATAGCTGTTATTGCACAGCACTGATGAGGCCAACGGATATTGCTCTCCATGTCGATAGGCCAGTTCTATCAGACAGCGAGTAGCCAGAAAACTGGAACTGGTCACTCCATAGGTGATGGTTTGTAGCTGAAAACACAACAATGGATCATTTAGATTTTCTTTCCACAATATTAATTGTAAGTGTGTATGGGCAGGGTCCACAATCACTTGTTCATACATTCTTTTGATGTCGGTTAAAACAACATAATTGTATGTACGAAAGGATATGAGAATATCGAACAGTTCTTTCTGCACTACTGGACCAGAATGCAAGATATCATTCAAACTCCTATTCAAGTTGGTTTTCGCACTGGCGTCAAACACAACCCTGAGTTTAGTTGTCCTACTGCTGTCTTTTATGACGGAATGGTGAGGCATAAAAAAACATGAATCAAATGCTTTCCCTAGTTTGAATAACTCAACCTTTCTGGAGTGCCCTTGTGCCTCATACTGGTTGATAAAGTCTGTGTATCTAACCTTCAGATCATGATTTTTTGTAAACTTTTTGCACAAAACATTTAGCCGTTGCAATGCTACATTGAAGGAGTCGCCCAACTTGATTTCTTCTATTGGGACCTTCAGAGGCAGACTCACTTGAAATCTTTTGTTTTTTAATTGAACAGAATTTTGAAAACTAGTTTCACAAATATCCAGCCTGTCATTTGTATTCTCATGTTTTATTTCGGGGGTATGTTGTTCCTCCCAAAACTTTTGTATGAGAGAGTCTACTTTGTCCTCATTCACAGTAGCATGCAATATAACACTTTCACTTGAAATATTTTGGGATGAAAGACAAACATTGCCTTTTTCTATATTGCCAGAAACAATGTAGCCGTACTTGGTTGCTAACAAAAATAACTTGTGCCTGGCTAAATTTATTTTGTCTGGTAATATAATATTAAAAAATATATCAGCAGAAATGAGAAATGATATCTCACCAGGCTTGTTAAACTCGCTGTCAGCTAACACCACATTCTCTGGTATTTCAATGTCGCTCACATCAAATTTTGTCTGTGGCAGATAGCTAGTAATATTGTCTACCACAGAAAACAGCGCATTGCAACTGTAATTGTTGTGCATTGAGTGCATTGATAAATTGACAGCCTTAGCAACAGTTTTCTGCTTTTGGCCAAGAGCTGTGACGTTCACATTGTAGTTAAATGTAGAAACATTTAAATGCTGAATTAAGTTATCTTTAATAAATGAGACTTGGCTACCACTATCAACCAAACCTCTTGCTGTGACAAAGGATCCATTGGTTGCCCTAAACTTGACCATAATGGTAGGCAACAGAACCATGTCTTTTGACACCACTTTATGAGCGGATTTTGCAAAGTTACAGACACTGTCTTCTAAGTGTAACAATGAATTATGCTCTTTACTTTTGCATAGCGAACATTTGAAATGGAAGTTACATTTTTTAGTATGTATATTAAGGCAAATTTTACACAACTTTTCTTTTGTAACAAAGTTAACCCGATCTTGTGCACTCAATACCTGAAATTCCTTGCATGAAAATATTTTATGACCAGGAGCATTGCAATATTTGCAGGTATTCACTTTATTGTCACGTGCATTGACCAAATTAACTGACTTGTTCATGCTAAAATGTTTGTTTGACGGAGACTTACCAGTGGATATTTGTGATTCCTCGAAGCTCATTGCTCGCTTTTCCATATAATTTAAAAACTCTTCCAACGATGGTAGCTTTGAGGTATCTCGATCTGCGTGGTATTCCCTACAAGAAAACACATCTAATTTTCTCAACAATATGGGAATGACTAGCCTGTCCCAATACCGAGTTTGCTCACCAAGACCTTTTAGTGCTCCTAAATGCTGTCTAGCTATGGAAACTAAATGCCTTAATTCTGATGGGGTACCCTTAGAGATTGGCTGATAGTCTAACAATGCATTTACATGATGAGTAATGAGTAGGCACTTGTTGTCATACCTTTTTTCTAGTAAGTCTAGTGCTTGCACATACGATTCGCTAACCAATGGTAAACCATCTATTAAAAGTAAAGGATCGCACTTTAAATATTTCCTTAAATAGAATAGTTTTTGCACTGGCTTTAGGCTCTCCTCCTTATCCACAACAGCACGGAAGATGTTGATGAAGGCTGTATACTCGGTGATGTCTTTCCCATCGAATGAAGGTATGTCCAGCTGCGGTAGCTTGTTGTGCTGCCTGGCAACAACTGGTTCTCTGCAATCCTCACTAGGGGTTGATGCTTCAGCTTTCTTTAATACAGATTTTAGCCTTGCCATCACCTCGAAATACCGCTCCTCTATTTCTCCATCTTCATACTCTTCGTCTCCGGTTGCCAACATTAAATCCAGAATACATTCTTTGTAGTTTTGGAGACCGGTGTACAACTCCTCCATCCGAATTCTGAGGCCTTCCGGGTCGAATAGCACCTGTTGCTCTTGTTCATTTGCAAATTTTGCGGCTCGCGACATCCGACCTTTAAATTGCCCAATGTTCATCTTGAGTCTTTTGATATTGGTGGGGTCGTCACCTCCCTTCGCAGCATGAGCCATTTTTTGTTACAAACGAATTGTTTCTTCCTAATTTGCAAAACCAAATTGTATTTTTCCAATGCAAAACGTGTTGTTTATTAGAGTTCGGCGTAGAACAAAAAATTGTGACAGTTTGCTTAGCTTGATTGATTGTATTGCTTGTTCCGATTGCTTGTTTCTCTATGGTCGGTCAGTCGCCGTTGCAGATAGGAGTGAATGACATGTTTGGAACTCGCCGCAACTTCGTTATGCTTGTGCATACAGCGATGTTCTTCTGTCTCCCTCGCACGAGTAAGAGAAAAACGGAAAAAAATGGCCGCTGCAATCGTGCAGGGCAATGTGGCGAAACAGCAGCAACTGTTTTCGAGCCAAAAACAAACGACCGCTCACTGTCTATACGTATGCACTTTCCCCGAACTTTGTTCCATATGTTTCGGCACCAATTTTGATAATAAAACTAACAAAAACACTTTTATTAATTTATTTACTTGAGCACACTGTTGTCGATTCGAGATACAGGAAAAAAAAGGCCGGGACACAGATAATATAATCACTCCTAGAGATGCACAGATGATTAAACTAATCTAGCTCTTATGTTTTATGAACATGCCTGTAAAGAACTATGTCGGTGACCTTGGTATTGTGAACACTACGGATCTCCTTGTTTCGAGTAGTATTCATTGAGGAAAGGATTTTCGGAATCGCACAGCTATTGTCTAATCAATGTCTATTACCATTTTGCTGTTCGTTTCGCTGCGTGTATTTAAAACACGCAATGAATAGCAAAATGGACTACAAAATCGAACTTCAGTCTATAACACAATAAGATCGCAGATCACTAGTTTTGGACATTAACTTCTTCATTCACGAACTCTGACGACCTCTGTGGCGCGGCGGGCGAAGCTTGGCCTGCGACGCAGGAGGTTGCTGGTTCGATTCCCGCCTCGCAACAAATATTTGTGCGATCGCAGATATTTGTTCAGGGTGTTCTGGGTATTTTCTATGCATAATAAAAAATACCTATCTATGTAATATATTGTATTAAGTATATCAGCTATCTAGTACCCATAACACAAGCTCTGCTTAGCTTGGGGCTAGATAATGTTGTGTGAACTGTCCAGCATTATTTATTTATTTTTATTAGATAGATAGAAGATAGAAAATACTTTATTGTACACCTTAATAGCTAATAATACAAACAAAAAGAAACAAACTTAACTATATAATTAAACGTACAATGGGCGGTCTTATCGCTTAGCAGCGATTTCTTCCAGACAACCTTTGGATGGAGATAAATTAATAAGTTAGGAAGAATGGCCGGGGGTGTATGTATATTATAGGTACAAAAGAAGGGAAGAAATAATTAAAGACAAAATACCTATTTACTAACTAAGAACATAAACTTGTAAAAACTACTTAAAATATTACAATATTACACATACATACCATAAAAACTATTATTATTATTCAAACAAACTCCCTTTTTTACCTATTTATAAAATTAGTGTAAATGTAGTACTCTAAACATAGCTCTCTTCTTAGCCCGCTGCGTGACTTTGAGCTTGTGTGTGAAGGCACGTCTTAGTATCATAAGACTGTCAAAATGCACTGATAGTAGACTTTCTATAAAGTTCTAAAAATATATAATTCATCCATCGTCTTTGTTCCATCGAGTGGGAGTGAGTGAGATTTACCGTTCACGTCATTTCAGGTGGAACTAATAAGACGAGACTACGTAGCCAACGGAGGCTGGGAGACCTTCCTAGCCTACGAGGATCCCAAACAGGACATCCTGGTCGGACTGCTCCGCCTCAGGAAATGTGGAGCTGACACGTTCAGGCCGGAGCTGAAGGCTGGACCGGGGTCTGATTTTACCCAGTGCAGTATAGTGAGGGAGCTCCATGTCTATGGATCCGTTGTACCGGTAAGAACATCATCTGTCACCAAAAAAATATCCCGTAAATATCCCGTTTCTAGTGAAAATTATGTACATAACCATGATAGTTTCAAAAGTTATATCATCTGTCACATCACCAACCTTTAGATGTCCATTACTAGACGAGGCCTCTCAATGGAATACAATGGGGGAGATTTGCCATAATCACCACACTGCGCCAAACAACAGACAATCAAACAGAGAACCAAAGTTCTAGACATAGTCCAGAGGATTAGCAAGCTGAAGTGGCAGTGGGCCAATCATGTCTGCAGAAGAACCGATAACCGGTGGAGTAAACGAGTTCTTGAGTGGAGACCGCGTCTAGGCAAACGTAGTGTAGGGCACCCTCTAGCTAGTTGGAGCGAGGACTTGCGCGGGGTGGCTGGCAGAAACTGGATGAGGAGAGCCGAAAACCGGGCTCAGTGGCGTGCCATGGGAGAGACCTATGTCCAGCAGTGGACTGTAGTAGGTTGATGATGATGATGACCACGCTGCGCAGGCGGATTGGAGATCGCAGTATGATGTTGAGTACTCAGGTGGATGCTGCTGGCCCATCCCCTGGCATACACCTCTCACTTGGAAAAGACATCCTTTCAGCCCTTAATCAGTCTTGTGAGCCTGCCTGATTGGCGTGAGAAAACCATCCATATACCTGGATCCTACCAGTACCAACACTCCGTCTGCTACCTTAGGTTTCCTGGTAGTGGACATCCCCACTTATTATATCTATTTATGTATCAGCACTCTATGGTTAGCGCTAGGGATCTAAGGCCGCTAGGGACACTAGGGGACTATGACGCTAGGAACTTGGGGTTCAGGCTGTAGGTCTACTGCCTTACCGAGGAGATATTGCATGTGCAGTCGGGGTTCCAAGGATAAACCATCCTGACTGTATATTTTGGTCCTTAGTTAGCTTTTACGACATCCATGGGAGGAGAAGTAGGGGTACACACACACACCACAGTAGCGGCTCATCATCTATGTAAACGGTTGGGAATGGAAGGGTACAGCGCAGATGTGACACGAGGTGTCAGTGAAGAGAGAGGCTGGTGCCATGTTATTCCAGTATAGCTGTGAACCCGCACCTCTGGCATCACAGCCGGTTACTCGCCCGAAGCACCACAGAGGGCGTCTGTACAGAGCTACAGGTCTAGCGCTTAACTGAGTCAGTCCCTGAGGTATGAGAGCGGTATGGGAGGGTTGTTTTCGTGTCACAAATTAACAAATGAAATGTGACATAATGTAAACGAAAACACCCCTCCCGTACCGCTCCCATACCTCAGGGACTGACTCAGTTATAGACCTCACTCAGCGCTAGACCTGTAATTTAGTTTGTTTGTCTGTTTTAGGTAAATGCCCGCGATCCAACAAAATTCCAGCATCAAGGCTTTGGCATGCTTCTAATGGAGGAAGCCGAACGCATCGCGCGCGAGGAACACGGCTCCGACAAGATGGCCGTCATCTCCGGAGTCGGCACCAGGAACTACTATGCCAAGATAGGGTACCACCTCGAAGGACCATACATGGTCAAACTGTTAGAGAGAGATGCAGAGCCTTAACGGTGTTATATGTATACAGAGTCTTAACGCCCGACAATAGCACAGAAGAGATTTTAAGTCTGCACCTATTAGTAAACAGAATTTTGGAAGGCATTAAATTATTAAATCTGCGTATAGTCATAGCGCTTAACTGAGTAGGGTCCTGCGGTAGTGGAGCGGTGCGAGTGTGTTTTCCCTGTAGCGAGACTTCAGTCGGGCGTCGCTTGTTTTTACGGTACCGTACCCACAGGGTAAAACGGGACCCTATTAATAAGACCCCGCTGTTCGTCCGTCTATCTATCTGTCTGTCTGTATGTATGTATGTATGTATGTCTGTCTGTCTGTCACCAGGCTGTATCTCATGAACCGTGATAGTTAGACAGTTGAAATTTTCAAAGATGATGTATTTCTGTTGCCGCTATAACAATAAATACAAAAAAACAATAAAATAAATATTTAAGGGGGCTCCCATACATCAAACGTGATTTTTTACCGTTTTTATAGATAATGGTACGGAACCCTTCGTGCGCGAGTCCGACTCGCACTTGGCCAGGTTTTTTTAAAACTAAATTACACTTCGCCGCTCTGATCCACTACCGCAGGGACCTACTCAGTTAAGCGCTATGCTTGTGGTAATAGGTAGAAATTAATGAATGAAATGAAATCTACGATCGGAATTTTGCTTTTAGGCCCAGTCTTAATTGAATATTGATGTGATTGCTGTGTTGTAAAATACATTAGATGGATTATTACATACATACATAGATAAATAAATAAATAAATAATTCTGGACAGTTCACACAACATTATCTAGCCCCAAGCTAAGCAGAGCTTGTGTTATGGGTACTAGATAACTGATATACTTAATACAATATATTACATAGATAGATATTTTTTTATTATACATAGAAAATACCCAGAACACCCTAAACAAATATCTGCGATCGCACAAATATTTGTTCAGAGTGCGGGAATCGAACCCGCAACCTTCTGCGTCGCAGGCCGAGCTTCGCCCGCCGCGCCACAGAGGTCGTCACACACGCCTTTTTCCCCGAAGGGGGGTAGGCAGAGCCTCAATGGGCCTCTTTTCACAGTGGGTTGTACCATCGTGGAATATAGATTATGATGGATTATTATTTTTGTAATTATGTACTTACCTATAGATATTTTCAATGGGTCAACTCCGACACGTTGGTGTTGTTTGTACATAATAAAGTCGCTGGAAAAGAACCACTATTAATATTTTAAGAAATAAGAATTTTATTTATAAGAATATTTCCACGAATAAAGTTGTTGAAAAAGAACCTATTTTTATTTAAGAAAACTTTTTCTATATATTTGTGACCTTTTTTTCGTAGGTATGAATTGCATTTTGTGAATGTATCAATCTTTAAATTACAGGTGCCTATAAAGTTTTTTCTGGAGTAACTAGAATAATATACACCTATATCTATCATCTTCATCAATAAAGATGGTAGCCTAACGGTTCAATAGTGCAAATCAGAATCCAACGATACCGGGTTCGATCCTAGGCTCCGCACCAATGACTTTTCTAAGTTATGTGCGGATTTCCATCGCTCTGTGCTTCGGAGGGCATGTTAAGCTGTCGGTCCCGGCTGTTATTGATTAATAGCAGTCGATAAGCCATGTCAGAGGCCCTCGAGCGGCTTGACAAACTCTGACACCAGAGGCCAGTACTACCTCATACGAAACGACGACGACGACGACGATCAATAAAGAGAACAACACCTCGAATCCTGGCAAAAGGATCTTATCAACCAACAGGACAGCAAACACCTGTGGAAGAACCGCTTCCTCCTCGTGCTCCTACTAAATACTCCTACTGAGAGCGCACCGGGACACCCATGTCCTGATGCTCCTATTCCCACCGCTTTACAAACCATACCTCAGAGGCGCGTACGCTTCCTCCTCGTGCTCCTACTAAATACTCCTACTGATAGCGCACCGGGACACCCATGTCCTGATGCTCCTATTCCCACCGCTTTACAAACCATACCTCAGAGGCGCGTACGCTTCCTCCTCGTGCTCCTACTAAATACTCCTACTGATAGCGCACCGGGACACCCATGTCCTGATGCTCCTATTCCCACCGCTTTACAAACCATACCTCAGAGGCGCGTACGCTTCCTCCTCGTGCTCCTACTAAATACTCCTACTGATAGCGCACCGGGACACCCATGTCCTGATGCTCCTATTCCCACCGCTTTACAAACCATACCTCAGAGGCGCGTACGCTTCCTCCTCGTGCTCCTACTAAATACTCCTACTGATAGCGCACCGGGACACCCATGTCCTGATGCTCCTATTCCCACCGCTTTACAAACCATATCTCTGAGGCGCGTACGCTTCCTCCTCGTGCTCCTACTAAATACTCCTACTGATAGCGCACCGGGACATCCATGTCCTGATGCTCCTATTCCCACCGCTTTACAAACCATACCTCATAGGCGCGTACGCTTCCTCCTCGTGCTCCTACTAAATACTCCTACTGATAGCGCACCGGGACACCCATGTGCTGATGCTCCTATTCCCACCGCTTTACAAACCATACCTCAGAGGCGCGTACGCTTCCTCCTCGTGCTCCTACTAAATACTCCTACTGATAGCGCACCGGGACACCCATGTCCTGATGCTCCTATTCCCACCGCTTTACAAACCATACCTCAGAGGCGCGTACGCTTCCTCCTCGTGCTCCTACTAAATACTCCTACTGATAGCGCACCGGGACACCCATGTCCTGATGCTCCTATTCCCACCGCTTTACAAACCATATCTCTGAGGCGCGTACGCTTCCTCCTCGTGCTCCTACTAAATACTCCTACTGATAGCGCACCGGGACACCCATGTCCTGATGCTCCTATTCCCACCGCTTTACAAACCATACCTCATAGGCGCGTACGCTTCCTCCTCGTGCTCCTACTAAATACTCCTACTGATAGCGCACCGGGACACCCATGTCCTGATGCTCCTATTCCCACCGCTTTACAAACCATACCTCAGAGGCGCGTACGCTTCCTCCTCGTGCTCCTACTAAATACTAATACTGATAGCGCACCGGGACTCCCATGTCCTGATGCTCCTATTCCCACCACTTTACAAACCATACCTCTTATTGCCAAACGGACTTGCGACCGCTTTCAAATACTATTTTATAATTCATTGCGTTGTATGTTTCAAATATTTTTGTTCTTGAAAAGAAGATGAAACACGAGGCGCAATGTCTCGTCATGAAATCGATTAAAATGATAGGCAATAGAGGAAATAATTACAAAAAAGCCTTTCAACACACTTGCTCATAAAATGGCTCTAATTTCACCGCAATTAAAATTAGGCACACCTGTTATCAAACTGACTTTTTCATTGCTTTTATTCACAAGTGAGTTACAGAGACAGTTGAACATTTACACAGCGTGTGTATTTCTGTTTTATTATTCTTTTCTTCACTAGTGTGTTGAAAAACGTCGTATGATACACGTGTGTATTGATGATTACCGTCTTCGGCTCTATAAAACCTTCACCTAACGGCTCGGGTCTCAATGGCGACTCAGCGGTAATCACCAACATTACACACTCGTACCATAATGTACTATTTCTTCACTAGTGTGTTGAAAACGTATGATACACGTGTGTATTGATGATTACCGTCCTCGGCTCTATAAAACCCTCACCTAACGGTTTGGGCCTCAATTGCGACTCTCCGGTAATTACCAACATAACACACATGTACCATAATGTACTATTTAAAAACAATAAATATATCATAAACCACAACTTTAATTATGACCTAAGTAAAATGAAATTAGTAATCAGAAACGCGAGCATGTCAAAATGAGCCCATACAGAGTCAGCCTCAGACGAAAACAAACCATTATGTAGATGTCTGGAGGATATTGTCACCTAACGGCACGGGTATCAATGGCGACTCAGCGGTAATCACCAACACTTGTACCATAATGTACCTATAAGATCCTTTTCCTACCTTCCAGACCCGATCCGCCATTGTCCATCAACCCCACTGAGCTCTACCACAAGCACGTCGGAATGCTTCCCAACTACGCCGGCCACGTGCCAGGATGCATGTTCAGGTATTTAAATGCAATGCAGTCAATCCGGGTCGTCTACAGCTCGCTTGCTTTGTGTGCGGGCGTGGGAGCTGAAGGCAGGACCGCAGGACTGTAACCCATCGCTCTGACTCTACTCGCAGGGAATGCGCGGTCCCCAGGTCTCTGAACCAGGCCCTGTAGTGCCTTCCCAGTTTGCAGGTTATCTTTGCTGTCACTTAATGTGGCTTCTTAATCTTTGCTGTCACTTAATGTGGATCTACATTTAATTTTAAAAAAATATCTATTTAATATATTGTATTAAGTATATCAGTTGTCTAGTACCCATAACACAAGCTCTGCTTAGTTTGGGGCTAGATAATGTTGTGTGAACTGTCCAGCAATATTTATTTATTTATTATGGAGTAGTATAAAGTTATAACTACCCTCGGGTGAACTTTGTAAGAGGCGCCTTTGAAACTTAGCAGATATTTTTGTTTGTAGGTCTAATCTGTATGAAACTAATCATGCTCCAAGCATAGGTCCGCCCCTAGTAAAGGTACGATTTAGCGCTTAGAGTTTGTTCAGATGCGGCGATTTACGCGCGATTGTGAGATACTAGAGCTTCATACATTCCGCCCACATGCAGTCGCGCGTTTTGCTGCTCGCGCGTAAATCGCGTGCAATACGCGAGACTCGACTCGCGCGTCTGAAGCGCGTTTGACGCTCGAGGCGAGGTACTAGGTGTAACGTATAATAAATACTAGCGCGCACAGCGTGCAGCCGCATGGTGGCGGGCGCGCAGCTTGCATTGGGACTGCCGCGCACTCGTCGATCCGACGGCGGCGCGTGGGTACGTGTTAGCTATACAAATCTGGATGTTATTGGTACTTGACCCAAGGAACCTGTACACTAGGAACCCCATTGCTCCTTCCAGTACGCGCGATAGTTGCTGCGAGTGGACTTACGCAGTGTGTAGAACGCTCGCGCGAAACTCGCGCAAAAAACGCGTCATCTGGGCGCAACATAAGTTCAAACACGCGATTCGAATCGCCTCGTCTGGACAAGCTCTTAAATTTCCCTGCTGTTTCAAGATAGCCTTTGTTCCCTTGTCATAAGTCTCATTGTTTTTTCAGATTTGGGAACACGTACGGGAATGACACCAGAGACGCAAAGAGATGGCTGCGCGGTGACTTTGCATCTTAAAATTATTCTGGATACAGACAATGAAGAAATGAACTGTAGCTCTCTAATAATAACGTCTAAAATCTGAAGAGTTACTGATTTTGGCGAATATAAATTTGAAATGGGTTTTTGAACTTTTTGAAGTAAACAATTTTTAACAAAATATGAAATTTATTTTCAACAAATATAAAACATTGTTTATACTATGATAAGAATATAACATTTGGGTGTGCCCGTCCTCACTAAACAATTAGGGGAAAACTTACGCATGTTACGCAACTGAGTACAAAGTTACAAAATAAATGCGTTTGCTGGAATCAGATGGTGATGTCTGGCAAAGTAGGCATGAGTATTTAAAAAAAAATTAAGGCTTTTGAATCAATTTTGCCTGAGAATGTAGTAAATGTTTTTTTGCAAAATTATTAATTTATGGACTCTCCACGATTCCCCCTCTCGATAAACCAAATACATTTTAAAAGAAGTTGGTGCGGCTCAATACATAGCTCTGCTAAGACTTTTACTTTGGTCGAATCACGGCTCATCTCAAGATCTTCAATTTATGCAAGAAGCCTATGTCCATCAGTGGACTAGCTACTATAGGCTGATGATGATGATTACAGTTCATGGAATAACACTATACATACATAGAAACAAGCCTTTTTCCTTGAAAGGGTAGGCAGAGCCCTAATGGACCTCTTTAACCTCTTTTAATGAGTACTATTATGGAATTACGCTATATATATAAATCAATATCACAATTTGATGAGAAAAATTCTCATTTTCACTAACCAATATATATTTAACAGGACATAAATATGACTAATAAACATCCAGTGGCCTGTAATTGGTTGGTGAAAACTACAATTCCAAGCCTCGCTTAGTATTAGTTTTTCTTCGCGTTCCATTCTTTGATTAGTTTTTCAGTCAACACGAGGTTCTCGTCTTTCTATAAACAAAAATAATGCAGTGTTAGTAGCTATCAAAATCCCCCCGTAGCAAGTGGACAGATTCGCAACTGGACAGATTCTCAACTGGACAGATTCTCAGGTGGACGGATTAGCAACTGGACAGAGTACAGTCGTGAACAATGAAATATAGTTAATACATTAATAGACCTTTGTTTGACCACGATCTCACCTGTTGGTAAGTGACGATGTGGCCGAAGATGGAGCACAAAGGTCTAGAAGGCACCTATTCACTCTTGACTTGAAGAGACCCAGGTACCCAGAGACTTTATTTAAGGAAAATAAAACTAAACAAATTTAAGTATAAAAAGTTTACTTCTGAATACCGGGACAAATTTATTTTTGAGACAACGATCTTAGGCGCTCTAATCACGTCATAACTTAAATTTTGACATTAACGCAATTCGATAATATATTTTGTATCTGCTTATTATTCTGAATTTGCTCTGACCGACGTTTTGTTTCTTCACAGTGATAAGAACTTCTACTTATTTTAGTATCAACGATTTTCGTTTTTTTTTTAATAACTGTAGAAACAAAAAAAGGGATGATTTTTTTGGGTATTTTGGCATTAATTCGACGGTGCCAGCCTTCTACAGCGTTAGTTGTCCGAAAATTTTCTCCGTAGCAAGACAACTGCTCAATCGTAATTTGCCTCATCCAATAATTTGTGAAATAATTGATAAAAGCTTTACATTGGTCATCGTCTGTAGCGATTTAATTTATTGACAAAATGCCCTCAGGTATTAATGTCCTGGGCAAAAGTGCTAGTTCAATTGTCTCAATTTCCGACCATTTGTGGTAGAAGAAAACTTTAATTCTTTTGATTTTAGCTTAGTCAAATAATGCATTACATGATATAGGTTCTAATTAATATTACACAAACGACTGTACAGGAGGTTGTCGTTATGTTATGTTATGGACTGTACATGTCATGTCCAGTTGCTAATCCGTCCAGTTGAGAATCTGTCCAGTTGCGAATCTGTCCACTTGCTACGGAGGGATCAAAATCAGGACAAATAAGCAATGCAGTATCTCATAAATATCATCAGTTTAGCTACGATCCCCCTAAACACATTTTTACAGTGTTTTTTTTTGTTTAGGGGGATCGTAGCTAAATTGATGATATTTATGAGATACTATCAATTAAAACATGTGGTTTAAGTCTCCTAGTTCTCGCTAAATCGACTTTCGGTATCTGAAGAAGTGTAGACGAGCTGTAATGGGCAAAAAATCACCAAAATATTTGAATTTCGCGCCACAAGCTTGAGCATCCACCTTAAGTTGTATAAATACTAACAGCCACACTCAGAGTTGCTTAATGGCTACTTAAGCCGTTCCTTAGTGTAGATTGGGAAAAAATGACTCTCAGAGTCAGTTAACGGTTCATTAGCGTCCCTTAATGGCAATTAAAGTTAAGCACAGCAAAACCTTTACTTAACTATTTAACGACTGATTTGGACATTTCGTTTGAGGTTAGTTTTTTATTTTTGTGATTCGCTGCCTATGTTTTGCATTTTGTCGTGTGCACATAGTACTTTGTTATAACTGAAAGTTGTGTGTATGTTTAATTTAAGGCAAAAATTACTGATTGTTAGACTTTATTGAGTTTGTGGACTATGCCAGAAGGTTTAGATAAGTGGGACCGAGTCGGTATTTACGAGATTATTCTGATCCCTTTACAAAATAACTAGTGGTTCGCCCCGAACTGAGACCTCGCAAATACACGCGATTCAGATAGGTTACCTTTATTTCTTTCGAAAAAATATCTATGTACGTGCGTATATCCACATAAAATGAACGTACTTGTCACGTTTCGAAAAGTTAGACCTACAACGTCGCTCAAATTCCTAGAAACGGTAGGTCAACAATGGATGTTATACTGCTTATTGTTTTATAGAGTAGGTACCTACAAGTTTCGAAATTCTTCAATTTTATACTTTTCCCAGTATTTGTGTCATAAAGCTACAAACATACTAAATTTCAGCGTTGTAGGATTAGTGGAAGTACCTACCCCTAGAGCTTTTGGTTTTTTAACATTTTATTTAATATTATTATTATTATTATTTTATATCTCAAAAAATTTATGTTAAGAAATCATAAAAAAAGAGTTTTGAAATGTCAAAGCAAGGGGCTCACTTTATTTTTTTACCCTCTTTGGACCCCAATATCTCAACAACCCCCCGACCGATATAGCTCATAACCTTACCAACAAATTGTACCAATACTATCTACCCTATCATATTTTATGAAGATCGGATATAACGGTTCGGAAGTTATGCTCGGACAAACATACATACATACATACATAGTATACATTCAAACGCCGATTCTTCAAAGTTGACACAGAGAACTCGCTTCGCTCGTTCAACATATTATTATTGTAGCAATGTATTTGTAGCTACTTATCATGATATTTATACATTAAATTATTGTTATTTCCCAAAAAAACAAGTCTCCATAGAGAAATTTGTATCAAGTCTCTTTTCCCAGGCGAACTATTACCAACCATAAACAACAATTAAAATTTCTTCAGTGATATGACATTGACAGTAAGGAAATATTTGACGCGACATTGACAGTTAGAAGTACGTTTTGCTTTAGAAAATTGCAATCGATTTAGTGAATCGACCAAGAATCGACTATGCTCCGCCCTACGGATACTTAAAAGTGTCATTAACTAATGAACCCTTAAATTATCTCTCTGGGATTAACCGTTCATTAACAGATTTAATGCTACTTAGTTAAATACTCATTAGGACTAATTTAATGAACGTTTCTGAGTGTGGCTGTTAGGTATATAAAGTAGGTGTAGCAATAGTTTAAATTTATGAAGATATTGTTATAGTTATTTTTATTTTATTTATAAAATTTAAGAGATTGTTTATTACTTATCCAGATAATAAGCCACCGTTCTATGTCATACATATAATTCCAGTCCATCCCAAGGTTGTCTGGCAGAGATCGCTTATAGCGATAAGACCGCCAATTGTACTTCCGTGTTTAGTTGATGTATAAATTTTTAAAATAGCTTATTTTCTGTGTTGTACAATAAAGTGTTTTCTATCTATCTGTCTATCTAAGACCTCTAGACCTTTGTGCTCCATCTTCGGCCACATCGTCACTTACCAACAGGTGAGATCGTAGTCAAACCATATTATCCCTCGAGTAGTTCCGTTGTCCACCTTCCGTCTCCATCATCAGATCAGCTCGCTGTCACCATCACAATGTATTGCCACCGGAACTTGACAGGTATGCCAAATTTCAGCTCAATCGGTTGAGGATAACTGCTTTAAAATTCAGTTGCAAGATTCCAACCGGACATACAAAAGGTCTATCAATGTTTAAAAAAAAATGTAATGGATCCTAAAAAATATCTTCGCTGGTATCTCGAAAAAACCATGAGATGTTTTACCTTGATAAAGCAGAACCTCGCATAGTCCTCTCCTAAATGCTTGTGTCCCTCCGAGTAGAAGGCGGTAGGTGGGATGGCTAGCACACCCGCTTCTTTCGCGAACTTTTTGGTGAATTTGTAGTCTTTGTACTTGTCGGGTTCCGATGAGAGGTCGATTTTGCTGGCTGAAATATTAATTAGTATAAACATATTTTTAGCCGACTAAGGGATTACCCGGACTTGTTGGTAAGATTCGTTGGTATAAGATTTGTCATGGCTGCTAGCTTATTTATGGAATGTGATAATACTGGAAGAAAGCGTTAGCTGAGTCAGTCGTGGGAAGCAATGGCGGCGATGAGCTCACCACTCGTCACGTTTATATTCCACGATGGTGCAACCCACTGAAAGGAGGCCCATTGAGGCTCTGCCTACCCCTTCAGGGAAAAAGGCGAGTGTCTATGTATGTATGTATATTTTTCGGGAGTTTTTTGGCTTATTTTGTAAATGTTGATAAACTTATAGTTGACTAGGCACTCGCCCCGGCTTCGCACGGGTAGTCTGGATGAAAAGCAGTTCCTCATACCCCTTTACTTCCTCCCACCCTATAGCACTCAGTCTTAATGTGGCATTCTACAGATAAAAGAATTTTTAAAATCGGTTGAGTACTTTTTGATTTTATCCATTACAAACAAACAAATACGCGAGTGAATCCGCGGGCAGAAGCTATTAAAACATAACCTATGTTACTCGCTGATAATATAGCAATCTATAGGTGTAATAATTTTTACAATTTTTTAATTACATTTTTACTCCTTTTACCTATGTATATATTGATATGCATAATTTTATAACCAAGTAACGTAGCTTTACGTTTATGCATATTACCTATACTTACTATTATTTATTTTAGTACTATGTAATTATATTATATATTTATATTATACATTATTATTTATTTTTATAATATAATATTATGTTACTTACATATCTTGTATTGTTAGACTACAAAGGTCTTGTTTTTTCTTCTCTTTATTAAGTTTTTTTGTGCACTACCTACATAAATGTATCCACAACACACAAAGGTTAGCTGGTAGAGAATGCTTCTTAGCATTAAGTTCGCCTATGTACAATTGTTTGTTTTGTGCAATAAAGAATATTCTATTCTATTCTACAATCTGTTAAGTAGTTTTTGAGTTTATCCATTACTAAAGGTACAGTTTTACCCAAAATATAAGTCGCCCCGATGTACCTGCGCCGTAGACCAATTTCTATAGCGGGAACCTTCTTTGTACCAATAGCAATCGCGCGCTAAAATCTTGCGCTGTTATTGGTTAATCGATTTCGCGGCAAAATCGCGGCATCTTGTTCATCCAGTCGACTCTTAGATGTGAGCGGCACAGAGCTATACTGCGGGTCAGAGCTATACTATACGTTCGGCTACTGTCGGATATCAGTCTGCGCTCTTCTGCGTAAACGAAAACAGTCGATTGGACTTATATTTTGGGTAAAACTGTATCTCAACTGATCTAAATCACTACCAGACAGAACCGTCCATAAGATGCTGTCTGCATTGCCATGCTGAATGGCAATATCAATGCGTTGAACCAGATAAAAGCCAGTTGTCAGATCACGCGTCACTTCGGCCTGAAAGAATTATGTTAACGCGAAGTGCCCCGGTTCCACTCGAACCCAGAGTCTCGACCCAGAGGCTCAAATAAGTGACAAAGTGCCCCGGTTCCCCTCAAACCCAGAGTCTCGACCCAGAGGCTCAAATAAGTGAGCTTGAGCTATGCGTTCTTTGTGAATACGGGTGTTACTAACCAAGTTTGGTCCAATCAGCGACGACGAAGTAGCCCGCCTCAGGTACCGTGGGATTGAACCCGTTATCTCTCAGTATCTTCAGTAGATAGTCTCGCTTGGGCAGCAACTCTCGCGCCAGTGAGTACAAGTAGCAGTCGGGCGAGTTGATTCGCGCCAGTTCTACCTCGAACGAGCGAGCTACTGCTTCCTGGAAACAATTCCAGCAGGTCAATTTTATTAGAGGTTTGGATTATAAGTTTTTTAATGTAAATCATTTTTAACCCCCGACGCAAAAACGACGGGGTGTTATAAGTCTGGGAGTAAACGAGTTTGACGTGTCTCTGTGTGTATGTCTGTCTGTGGCATCGTAGCTCCCGAACGGAACCGATTTTTTTTTTGTTGTTTGATTGGTGAATTAGTTTATGTTTATGAATAGCTATGTTTGATCAAAATCGGTTCAGCCCTTTCATAGGGTTTTTTAATCATAATCATAAATCATTTATTGTTTGTGAATCCAGGTAGTAGGTTGGTAGGTTAGGTATGGTGAAGATCGCTGGACTTTGCATTTCAGCGTACAAACATTTACAATATTAATTAATGGTTTCCAAAACACGTTTATCTAAAATTAGTAATCGGAACAGTGAGCTGTTTGGACGACCTCTGTGCCGCGGCGGGCGAAGGTTCAGCTGCGACGCAGGAGGTTGCGGGTTGGATTCCCGCTTCGGAACAAATATTTGTGCGATCTGCAGATATTTGATCTAAAAAATATCTATGTGTGTATTAAGTATATCAGTTATCTAGTACCCATAACACAAGCTCTGCTTAGCTTGGGGCTATAATGTTGTGTGAACTGTCCAGCATTATTTATTTATTATTTATTATCAAAATGAGCCCAAACACTGCCAGGCTACTGTTAATCATCGAGGAGTTCCGTTGTCCACCTTCCGTCTCCATCATCAGATCAGCTCGCTGTCACAATCATATAGTATTGTCATCGGAACTTTACAGGTGTGCCAAATTTCAATTCAATTTGATATCGGGAAGTGGTCGAAAATTCGATTCCAAGATTTGATTACATTTGTTTGTAATTACAAGTGAAGCTAATGGGAGAGTATTCCAAAAAATTGGTACACAGATGTCCTTTTTAACCCCCGACTAAAAATAGGGGTGTTCCATTAGTGTGTTTATGTAAAGTACTACAGGTATACCCAACTGATATTGCGCGTCGTGAATCTCCGTTCGCGCAGAAAATAAAGTATGGCTCCGAAGATTAACGAAAGAATCGAAACT
The DNA here is from genome assembly GCA_932527175.1 of Operophtera brumata. Taxonomy (NCBI): domain Eukaryota; kingdom Metazoa; phylum Arthropoda; class Insecta; order Lepidoptera; family Geometridae; genus Operophtera; species Operophtera brumata. Next base: position 15,465,499 of record OW052238.1, on the reverse strand, counting down.
TACAATCAACCTTAGATCACTATTATAAGGTTCATAATACACTGCAGCTGTTAGTGCCGTCTCACTCGCAGGTCACGCCACTAACATGGCGGCAGCTGCCGACCAACGCGGTGCGCGGAGCGTGCCGATTGGTCAATAGCATTTCCCGCGCTTTAAAAAATCATCTTCTGCGCATTTACATCGGTAAGCCATATCAGTTGGGTACTACTGTACAACAAAGGTAAGAAGTGTCGGCAATCATGGGCTTTTGGAACATTTCGAAACGACCCCCGTGGATATCATAGAAGCCGACTAAGTGATTACACCTGGGGATCCATCTTAATACTGCGATCACCGATCCGCCTACCAAGCGTAATGATTCTAGCTAATGCCCCCATTGTATTGGACATGCCTCATCCAGCAGTGGACGTGTAAAGGCTTCTGATGATGATGAGTAAGAAGGGTTAATGTTGATGTTAAAGAACTACCTTTTCCGCATTCGAACTCTATGGGTGGTCCATTATGCGTGAGAGTTGTCTTACTTTTTAATACTATTTGAAATGACGGATCAAGCTGATGGCCCACCTGATGTTAAGCGACCCTCTGCCTATGAACAGTGCATTACCTCATAGGTCACGTCCACCTAGGACGCAACTTATGCGGCAATGCACTGCGCCCGCCACCCTGAGACATAAAGATGAAAAGTCTCATGTTAAAGTCCTCAGTATCCTGGGGTGTTCGCAGGCTGGCGGAGCGACCTCGGGTTGATGATGAAGGGTTCTGGAGGGTTACCTGCACGGGGGTGCAGCAGGTGTAAACGCAGTTCTGGTGCACCACTTGCAGGTTCGTCATGAGGCTGGCCGGCCCGTACGCCCAGCCCGTCTTCCAGCCAGTCACAGAGAACGTCTTGCCGGCTGAACCGATTGTGATGGTACGTTCCCACATATCGGGAAGGGTTGCTGGAAAAATATATTTTATTTATTTTTATTTTATACATTGCCGTGGTGCGTCCGGCCTAAGAATAGACCCCATCCGTCTCCTCTCGTGGATGTCGTAAAAGCCGACTAAGGGATTACCCGGACTTGTTGATTAGATTTGTTGGTATAAGATTTGTCCTGGCTGCTAGCTTAATATGTACATATAATGGAATGTGTTATTACTGGAAGAAAGCGTTAGCCAAGTCAGCCGTGGGTAGCAATGGCGGCGATGAGCTCACCACTTGTCACGTATATATTCCACGAGGATGCAGCCCACTGTGAAAAGAGACCCATTAAGGCTCTGCCTACCCGAAAAAGAGACATGTGTGTCTATGATGTATGTATTTTTATACAACTTGAAATGACGGCACAAGCAGGTGGCCCACTTGTTGTTAAGCGATACCCTCTGCGTATGAAATGGACAATGCATTATCTCATAGGTCACGTCCACACACGGCCTATGTGGCATTGCACTGCGCCCGCCACAATAAAGATAAATAGACATAATATAATAAAGTAATAAGTATAATTTTTATTCGCCATCTTGCAAAAATAAATTAAAAACATGGCTTGTAGCGCAGACGATCTATCAATATCAAGATTTATTTAAAAGTAATGTAATTTAATATTTAATTATTTGACATTACCTATTATTATTATAATTGTAACACTAATTATATTTTTTTATACGAATATTAATTGTAATGGTATTGACATATTAAACTTCAAATTGTTATAATGTATTGTGATGTAAATTTTGTGATGTACTTATGTACGATTTATGGATTTATGTATATTTGACTTGTAACCTTTTTTGTTATTAATAAATTACTATGACTATGACTATGACTATTGTTCTGAGGCGGGAATCGAACCCAGAACCTTCTGCGTCACAGGCGAACCTTCGCCCGCCGCGCCACAGAAATAGGTTTGGTGGTAGAACAAAAATATTGAAAGCATATTAACGCAACGAACTGTAAACTGGTAGTCGAAAGCGATTACCAGTTCCTTAGGTATATAATAATAAGGGCTTTGGTCACTGACCTAACGCAGGGGGGCCAAGAAAGGACCAGCCCCACGATGAGAGAAACACTTACCAATTCGTATGTGTTTGACCGGCTCGTACACCATCCACTCGTACACCTCGTCCGACAGACACAGCGCGTTGTGCTTCTTGCACAGCGCCGCTATCTGCTCGAGCTCCGCCCGAGTGAAGGCCTTCCCGAGGGGGTTGTGAGGCGTGTTCAGTATTATCACTAATAGAAACACTTACCAATTCGTATGTGTTTGACCGGCTCGTACACCATCCACTCGTACACCTCGTCCGACAGACACAGCGCGTTGTGCTTCTTGCACAGCGCCGCTATCTGCTCGAGCTCCGCCCGAGTGAAGGCCTTCCCGAGGGGGTTGTGAGGCGTGTTCAGTATTATCACTAATAGAAACACTTACCAATTCGTATGTGTTTGACCGGCTCGTACACCATCCACTCGTACACCTCGTCCGACAGACACAGCGCGTTGTGCTTCTTGCACAGCGCCGCTATCTGCTCGAGCTCCGCCCGAGTGAAGGCCTTCCCGAGGGGGTTGTGAGGCGTGTTCAGTATTATCACTAATAGAAACACTTACCAATTCGTATGTGTTTGACCGGCTCGTACACCATCCACTCGTACACCTCGTCCGACAGACACAGCGCGTTGTGCTTCTTGCACAGCGCCGCTATCTGCTCGAGCTCCGCCCGAGTGAAGGCCTTCCCGAGGGGGTTGTGAGGCGTGTTCAGTATTATCACTAATAGAAACACTTACCAATTCGTATGTGTTTGACCGGCTCGTACACCATCCACTCGTACACCTCGTCCGACAGACACAGCGCGTTGTGCTTCTTGCACAGCGCCGCTATCTGCTCGAGCTCAGCCCGAGTGAAGGCCTTCCCGAGCGGGTTGTGAGGCGTGTTCAGTATTATCACTAATAGAAACACTTACCAATTCGTATGTGTTTGACCGGCTCGTACACCATCCACTCGTAAACCTCGTCCGACAGACACAGCGCGTTGTGCTTCTTGCACAGCGCCGCTATCTGCTCGAGCTCAGCCCGAGTGAAGGCCTTCCCGAGCGGGTTGTGAGGCGTGTTCAGTATTATCACTAATAGAAACACTTACCAATTCGTATGTGTTTGACCGGCTCGTACACCATCCACTCGTAAACCTCGTCCGACAGACACAGCGCGTTGTGCTTCTTGCACAGCGCCGCTATCTGCTCGAGCTCGGCCCGAGTGAAGGCCTTCCCGAGGGGGTTGTGAGGCGTGTTCAGTATTATCACTAATAGAAACACTTACCAATTCGTATGTGTTTGACCGGCTCGTACACCATCCACTCGTAAACCTCGTCCGACAGACACAGCGCGTTGTGCTTCTTGCACAGCGCCGCTATCTGCTCGAGCTCAGCCCGAGTGAAGGCCTTCCCGAGCGGGTTGTGAGGCGTGTTCAGTATTATCACTAATAGAAACACTTACCAATTCGTATGTGTTTGACCGGCTCGTACACCATCCACTCGTAAACCTCGTCCGACAGACACAGCGCGTTGTGCTTCTTGCACAGCGCCGCTATCTGCTCGAGCTCGGCCCGAGTGAAGGCCTTCCCGAGGGGGTTGTGAGGCGTGTTCAGTATTATCACTAATAGAAACACTTACCAATTCGTATGTGTTTGACCGGCTCGTACACCATCCACTCGTAAACCTCGTCGGACAGACACAGCGCGTTGTGCTTCTTGCACAGCGCCGCTATCTGCTCGAGCTCGGCCCGAGTGAAGGCCTTCCCGAGGGGGTTGTGAGGCGTGTTCAGTATTATCATCTTGGTGCGTTCATTGAAGAGGGACGCTAACTCGTTGAAGTCTAGCTCCCAGTCCGCTGACGTGATCGTGCCTTCAGTTTTTTTCTGAAATTAAAGAGTTTTTATTTTTGATGCCCTTAACGGCATTCAAATTTATATTTTTGGTAAGGACACTCAAGATCGCTCTCAGATTTCATCTCAATTTATTAATACGATTCCCCATCCACTTCTGCATCCGCGTCTTGGCAAACGAAGTGTAGGGGCACTCTCTGGCTAGGTGGAGCGACGATTTGCGCGGGGTGGCTGGCAGAAACTGGATTAGGAGAGCCGAAGACCGGGCTCAGTGGCGTGCCGTGGAAGAGACCTATTTCAAGCAGTAGACTGCAGTAGGTTGATGATGATGACTTCTGCATTATCTTCTACACCTAACGCGCTGTCTCCACGAGCGAGAGAATCGCGGCGATATTAACGTCGTGCCATGTATTTCTATGAACGCGTCTCCACACGGCGATGTTATCGCGGCGATAATTTGTATGGGCGAGCGCGGACTCGTCGCGTTTCACTCGCTCGTGGAGACAGCGCCTAACGCTGTGTTCTCACGATACGAGTGCACTCGGCCCGAGTCCTACTTGGACACTACTCGTATGTGTCATGTCAACACGTGATTCCAGAGCATTAGGACGCCGGCATGCGATCAGAGTGGACTAGGACGATGTTCTATTTTCTGGAGCTAACTCGCATCGCATCATCAAAACTTTAAGCGAGAGAGAGAGTGAGAGACAGATAATATCAGAGCAGTGGTTCTTAACTTTTCAGTAGTCACGCAAAAATATATGACACACCCTTTTCATATAGAATTACAGGAAAAGAATAATAACGTAATTTAAGAACAAAAAATATGGTCTTAGTGTGATCACGACCTCGCGTAGCGCGTCGGGCGTGTAGCCGGCTGAGATGCGACAGGTTGCGGGTTCGATTACCGCTGCGGGACAAATGTTTGTATAATCTGTAAGCGCCAGTGTGGTGCCTCGAGCGCAAGCGCGCTGGTATCGTGGAAACTCAGCTTTAGAACGCCATAGCAACACAAATCCACAGTTAAGTAATTTCCGAGTAAGTTTTTTGTTAGTAGTAGAGCTTTTTCGTGAAGTTCTTCCGGGGAAATAAATAAATAAATAATAAATAATGCTGGAAAGTTTACACAACATTATCTAGCCCTAAGCTAAGCAGAGCTTGTGTTATGGGTACTAGATAACTGATACTTAATACAATATATAACATAGATAGATATTTTTTATTATACATATAAAATACCCAGAACACCCTGAGCAAATATCTGCAGATCGCACAAATATTTGTTCCAAGGCGGGAATCGAACCCGCAACCTCCGGCGTCGCAGGCGAACTTTCGCCCGCCCCGCCACAGAGGTCGTCAAATAATGCTGGACAGTTCACAAAACACCAAATACTACCAACATATATAGCTATTTCAGCCGCAAAGCAGTAGTGCTCGCATTGCTATATTCCGGTTAGAAGGGCATGGGTGCCGGTGAAATTACAGGCGCATGAGCCTAAGGGTGGCGGGCGCACAATGCCACATATAGAGTGCGTTCTAGGTGACGTGAGACAATGCACTGTTAAAGGCAGAGGTTACCGCTTGACATCAGGTGGGCCATTTCACAGCTCCGTCATTCTAAAGTTACAAAAAAAACCTTGGCCTACTTTCAGATTACGTGTGATGAAAAAATAGAAATGGTCTCACCGGCTTCAAAGCGATGAACTTGGGAACTCCGCTCGCAGACTTGATCATGAAGTCATAGCAGTCGAAGAATGGTTCAATGACTATCACTTCGTCTCCCGTGTCCACGTGACCTGGAACCGAACGAGCGCCATGTTAGGATCAGTCAACATTTTCGTTCTTAAAATAAAATAAATAAATAATGCTGGACAGTTCACACAACATTATCTAGCCCCAAGCTAAGCAGAATTTGTGTTATGGGTACTACATAACTGATATCTATATACAACGTGTATCGTAATTCCCTTATAAGCCCGAGGGGGGTTTATTTAGACCAAACATTTGAATACTTTTACGTGTGCAAAGGTCCCATACATCGTATTTGAAATTCCCATACAAAAAGTAAAACTATTATTATTTTAGGAAGTTTGTGACAACCCTAAGTCTTTGTTTACTACGAGTGGGTACCTATTAACGTAGGTATCCAGCTGTAACTCACACACGCACACTGCTATCGCATGGGACCCACATGCCACACGCACTTGAATCCATTCACCACACTGGTTCTTTTTCAATTGGTGGCTAGACCCTTTTTTAACGTCTGCCTATGAAGAGTGCATTATCACATAGGTCACGTCCACCTAGGACGCACCCTATGTGGCATTGCACTGCGCCCGCCACTCTGAGACATTAAGATGAAAAGTCTCATGTGCATGTAATTTTACCGGCAACCATACCCTTCAAACCCTTAAAATTTTAGTAGTAGTAGAGCTTTTTTGTGAAATAGTTCATTCGGGGAAGTACTACCTACCTATTTCTGCCGCAAAGCAGTTGTGCTCGCATTGCTGTGTTCCGGTTTGAAGGGTAAGGGTGCCGGTGAAATTACAGGCTCATGTGCCTGTAATTTCACCGCCACCCTTTACGTCTTTACGTCTCAGGGTGGCGGGCGCAGTGCAATGCCACATAGGGCGCGTCCTAGGTGGACGTGACCTATGAAGTAATGCACTGTTCATAGGCAGAGGTTACCGCTTAACATCAGGTGGGCCATCTGCTAGTTCCGTTATTCAAGTAGTATAAAAAAAAAAGAAACACAGCAATGAGAGCACTACTGCTTTGCGGCAGAAATATATATGGTGGTAGTACTTCCCCGGACGAACTCTTTCACAAAAAAGCTCTGCTACAACTAAATAAAAACTACAAAATACTTATTCTTACCTAAAATAGCTGAGAATAACGCCTCATAAGCACCACTGGTGACCAGGATTTCATTGATGGGGTCTATCTCCCTTCCAATTAGAGGTGAATATATTTTTGATAGATTCTGCACTAATCTGGGGTGACCCTGAAAACATCAAGCAAAATATTAAATCGGTTACATTCCATCGATTGCACTGACCGGGGTTGCCAAACGTACTTTTAAATAACGTATCCTACGTTATTTTGCTTCCTCATACTTTAGAATTACAAAAGCATCGAAAATACTTTATTTCAAGCATTATGCGTGAAACGGAATATTCCTATCGATGTAATTTCCAAACGAATGATAGACGAATTCCAAAAGGGCACATATGTTTTTTAAGTATTTGATTAAATTAAAGATACTTTTTTAAAATACGAAATCTTTTTTTTTTGCGTCTGTGATGGAGTTATTTTAGTTTCCTTAAAAAAGTTGGCAACCCTAGCAGCGCCCTCTAGTGATCTGTGGCGATAAACCTAAAACCTAACCTTCGTGGCATTCTATAAGGCATTAACCACAATTCATTTCAGACATCATGACTATACATGACCATGATAAGATGACTAGATTTTTTTCTTATCAAACTCTGTCTGTTTGAAGTTATGATAACCTATGACATTTAAAGTGGTCACTAATGGGAATCACTTGTAAACAATTCTTAAGATATGTCCCTCATATTGCACCATAATTTGATAGACAATAGACATGGCATTTTGTGAAACATATACAGGGTGGGGCAAATTTTTGGCCCCTTAAGGGTAGCTACCTTTTATTTTGTAGTTAGAAAGTTTTGTTCTTAGGAACCTTCTGTTTTATTTTGAACAAAAAAAAATATTGCTATTTTTAGATTTTTGAAAAAAGTACTGTTCGCCCAAAAAATGATATTTGTCATTAAAAACAAGTTGGTCTTAATCGACTCTATTTCCAACCAGGAACACTTTTGCCAAATTAACATACCAAATCAAATCGTAAGTTTTGGCAATAATAAAAAAAAAACAATTCCCATACATTTTTCTAAGAAGCGCCATTCGCCGCAATAAAGTCATGCATTCGAACACGGAAAGCAATTTGTTCTAAATTCAAATTATTTATTGATATTTGTTATTAAACCTTATTGGTAGAATGATATACCTACCACATCTTTGAATGACAATACCGCTAGAAAAAATTGGCGGGAAATATTTGCTTAAAATTTTAAATCCAAAATGTCTCTTACGAATCAACAGCGACTAAGGTTAATAAAAGCTTATTTTCAAAATAACTGTCGTGTTCCACCAGCATTTCGTAGAGAAAATGAAGAAATACCACTACCAGACAAGAAAGTTATAAGCACGATCTCCCGACCCCATGCGATTTTTTTCTATGGGGTTACCTGAAAGATAATGTATACGCATTACGCTGGGCATTTAGAAAGTCCCGCCGAACTGAAAGACGTCATTCTAAGTGCATTGCAAAATATGCATCACATGAAGGTAAGGGCTGCTACGCAAAGTGTATTAACGCGTGCCAATCTGTGTAGTCAAGTAAATAGGCTACACTTTGAAAATATCAGGAATTAAATTTTTACTTATTTTTATTAAAAAGCTATTTATGTACTTACCAAACAAGTATTTTTTAAATTTAAACTCAATAAATTGTGTGTGTTTTGCTACTAAAAGTAACTAGGTAGGTTTCTTATTTTGGTCTGGAGACATTTTTACGTATAAACCATCGTCGTTAGAGCTAACCATGTGTAGGGACATAAGCCTTCAAAATTAGCCTACCAACTTAAAAAAGTAGTTACAGACGAATTTAAATTAAGAACCATTGAATGAGTGACATTGTTGTTTTCAATTACTCGTTTTCTTATAGAAAATTTATGGGAATGATTTTTTAAATTATTTCCAAAACTTACGTTTTGATTTGGTATGTTACTTTGGCAAAAGTGTTCCTGGTTGGAAATAGAGTCGATTAAGACCAACTTGCTTTTTTTGACAAATGTAATTTTTTGGGCGAACTTGTTATGACAGTGATCATTGAGCAACGCAGGCCTCCTCTATTTATATTTATATTTATATTTATTTATTAGAGTCACCAACATAGTATACACCGAAAAAAGTAAATACACACAAGATAGATAAGTTATACATGCCAAGTGCTACCACAATTATAGTTGACTAACAACATGCTATTAATAATAAAGAGCGCGAACAGATTAAAAAATTAAAAATAAATCATTATCACAAATTAATTAAAAAACACAACATGTCCTACAAATTGAAATTAAATTTTAACAAAACAAACATACATATAAAACCTAAATTTTAAGTGAAAACATTACTTAGCGAGATTTTTCCTTTTTTTTTTTTTTTTTTTTTTTTTTTTTTTCCGTTCCGTGTTGCTCGATGACAGTGATGGATGATAAACCAATATAGACTTTTAAGAATTTAGTTGGATCTACACTAACCTATCATATGTTTAACAACTTAAGATGCTGACATCAGTCAAATTCTGTCACTATATCTAACTCATTTACGTTCAAAAAGATCACGAAAAAAAACATATTAAAATACAAATATTTGCTGCGTTATCGAAAATATAAATCAACTTGGCTATGAATAATTTTAAAATGTGTTACGCTTCTTCATTTTATCAACGTATGTTGATGAGTTATAAAGATATTTACGTTAGAAGTGTATTTTAAAGAATCACGACTTTATTTTACAGACTTTTTTATTTTACATAAATAGTTGTATGCCCTTGGAAATATGAATGCAATTGTCCTGTTTTTATATTCTTTTACTGTATAGATATTGCTAAATGTATATTTTAAAGAATCACGACTTTATTTTACAGACTCTTTTTTATTTTACATAAATAGTGGCATGCCCTTGGAAATATGAATGCAATTGTCCTGTTTTTATATTCTTTTACTGTATAGATATTGCTAAATGTATATTTTAAAGAATCACGACTTTATTTTACAGACTCTTTTTTATTTTACATAAATAGTGGCATGCCCTTGGAAATATGAATGCAATTGTCCTGTTTTTATATTCTTTTACTGTCATAGATATTGCTAAATGTATATTTTAAAGAATCACGACTTTATTTTACAGACTTTTTTTTATTTTACATAAATAGTTGTATGCCCTTGGAAATATGAATGCAATTGTCCTGTTTTTATATTCTTTTACTGTATAGATATTGCTAAATGTATATTTTAAAGAATCACGACTTTATTTTACAGACTTTTTTTTATTTTACATAAATAGTTGTATGCCCTTGGAAATATGATTGCAATTGTCATTTTTTTATATTCTTTTACTGTACAGATATTGCTAAATATACCTACATTTAAGTAAAGCCTATTTGACTCTTGCAAGCGTCTTAATTCTCTAGTTTAGAGTAAGCCTCAAATATCTACACAGTTTCACAATTCATGGCCTTCTGGAAGAGTTTATTACAATATCATGTAGTTTTATAGTGTAACCTACTCATTAAGATCAGAAGCTGTTGTTGTGTCAAATAACATAAATTAAGTTTTATCTTAGTTCAGTCTGACTGAGCTACTTCTGACAAGTGATTAGATAACCATACACATATAAAATGGACCATATCAATTGTCAAATAAAGTAACAATTACACTACCTATAAAGATTATTTTTATACCCTTAGGTTGTAAAAACTAGTGTCTTAAAGTAGTTTGTTTTTTACTATGCGCAAATGTTTTAGATAAGCGATCTGTCTCCTTTTTTTGACCATATCTATTTCTGCCGCAGTGCAATAGTGCTCACATTGATGTGTTCAAGTTGAAAGGGTATGGGTACCGATGAAATTACAGGCACATGAGACTTTTCATTTTTATGGCATAGGGTGACGGGCGCAGTGCAATGCGCATAGGGCGCCCTAGGTGGATGGTAGCAGTGAGATGCATTCTTAAAGGCAGAGGTTACCACTTAACATCTGATGGGCATCTGCTTGTTTTGCTATACATGCAGTTAAAAAAAGGGCCTAAAAGTGAATCATCAACCCTGTAGAAGGCCACACCTGGGCATAGGCCTGCAACATGTAACACCATGATGAACAGTCATGAGCCACCTCCATCAACAGTTTCCCTGCAACCTTTATACAGTCCTTGGTCCATTGAGGGGGGCATTCCTACACTGTGTCGTCCGGTTCATGGTCATTACTCATGAACCTATAGTCACCAATGGTTGTCAGTTCTATGACCAGGGGGGTTACTATCTTATATCTATTCAGTTCAAAAACTATTCAGTACAAAATATCGGTTCATCGTTGACATTTTTCATCGTTGAATAACTTTAATCGCAGAAGTCTGTAGACCCTCTGCGATTGTGCCTTTAAATATAGTTGCGGACATCAGGGAACCAATATTTTGTACTGAATAGTTTATCAACTGCTTGGCAATAAGAGCTCATAGTAACCCACCTGCCCATTGCCATTTAACTTGTTAATTCTGAGAACTGCATTGGTGACTGCTCACTTCAGACACCTCAGTATAAGTTATTTATTCAAAGTCAATGTCAAAAGTATTTTATTCATTGAAATCACAAGGACCATTTTGAATTGTCTTATTAAATAAATTTACTCCCGTCCAATGCAACCAAACCTAGAAGAATCAGGCAACAAACACGGCTCCACTTTATTTGATAATCCTTCTTACTACTATAACTATATACTTACATAGCCCCTCGTGTACTGGTTTAGAAGGGGATTATCTCCAACAGTGATCTCTGCTAGAGCCTGTGTGACATGTTTCGGAGCATGGTAGTCCGGGAAACCTTGTCCCAGGTTCACAGCAGGCTTGTATTCAGCCGCAAGTTGGATGTATTCCACCCTGAAATTGTGTTTTTGTACTATTATTTATTCTGTGGTGATGTTAATTAATGATGCAGGAAATACTTATTTAACTTATTAACAACAATTCAATTAAGAGGCTAAATAAATATCTTATGGCTGAATCAGCCATCAGCCTTTATAGTTTAAAATAATTATATTTTAAAAGAAATGCAACTGGGTTCATGTTTTGTGAAAGATTGCTTACAGGTTACCTACTTCAGTAGGTAATAAATATATCAATGCCTAGAGTAATCATTGTAGGCCATATTTCAATCAAGGAAATAATGATCTTATCACGTCCAGCTAAGATTCATAGCAGTTTGCATCAATGTTTGTTATGACAACTCTAAACGCTGAGAACAATCTAACTGATTATGTAATGAAATGGTTGATTAATTTGTAACTACTCTAACAACGTTCAAATGAGAATACTTGCTTACCAAACACTCTTTTCGCCTAGGCCGTATCGAGCAGGTAATCCGAACTTAGACATGGCTCCACTAGGTCTGCTTTGGTTTCTTGTTATATCAATCAGGTTTGTTGTTGCACTGCGCGATCTCGCGGCTCCAGCCAGCTTCTTTCCCCCCCTAAACATCATTGTACTGATAAAACCGAGAGCCACTTGATTTGCGATTACAAACACGAACACTCACTACACAGCTTAGCAATATTTATGTAAATAATGTCAAGCAGCATGCCACCGTCGCCGGTCGTTGTTGCTGATAACAATAATTAATTCACTCATTCAATTCCCATCATACTCACCGCGACTTGTTTGAATTCGCCTTCAAGTTCAAGAAATAAATTGTAGAATTTTGTAAACAAATAATTGCCAGTGTTGCCGTTTTCTATTTCGAGAAAATGCTGAAACTTGGTTCAGATAATGCTAAAAACATGCAAATTAACTTTTGAGAATGCTAAATAAAATGCCAAAACCCAAATTTTACTCTCAACTAGCTGCGCCCTCAGTTTCAACAGCGTGGGCACATTCTTCCAGGATTACAGTAGCCTATGTTTGTATGTATTTTATTTACGCACCAAATTTCATCAAAATACGTTCAGCCATTTCAGCGTAGCATACATAAATATACACAATCTGTCACTTTATAATGTTAGTAGGACAGTCAGTATTTTTTTTTATTTAATTTAATTCTCAGAATCAAACAATTTTGTATATTATGTATAATAACATCGTCATGCTCGTCTGGTTTTGGTTGGGCTTGTGATGTTGAAGGGCCACCTTCAGCTTCCATACTCAACGGCATCACAAGTTTCTCTTTAACTCCTATAATCTGTTTAACATACAAGCGACATCGCGAGACTCCAGCGTTTAAGTACTTCATGGCTAGGTACGTTATATGAATGGCAAGAATTGACTGATCTTTTAGGGTCATATCTAACGTGTAGAATTAAGTTTAGAGTACGTAGTGCCATACAATTCCTCAATTTCAGGAACTCCCTTTATTTTAGAGAGAGTTTACATACTGATAATAAATAAAATCTACATTTAGAGCAAAAAATATTGTCTCTGGACCTTCAGAACTTCTTTTTTGAAGAAAAGGTCCCTAAAATGCCAAAAACATGCAATATGCAATTTTTCCATGCTAAATGATCAAGAAATATGCTAGATTTAGCACTAAAAATGCCAAAACGGCAACACTGTGCAGAGTTGCTGTTTTATATTTCAAGAAAATGCTGAAACTTGGTTCAGATAATGCTAAAAAAATGCTAAATAACTTTTAAAAATGCTAAATAAAAAGCCAATACCCAAATTTTACACTCAACAAGCTAACTGTACCTCCAGTTTCATCAGCGTGGGCACAATCTTCCAAGATTACATTAGCCTCGTTCGTAATACGTTCAGCCGTTTCAGCGTAGCATACATAAATATACACAATCTGTCACTTTATAATGTTAGTAGGAAAAGCAGGTTTTTTTAAAACTAATTTACTCCTCAGAATCAAATAATTTTGTAAATGTAAATTATCGTCGTCATGCTCGTCTGGTTGTGGTCTCTACATTTGGAGCAAAAAATATTGTCACTGGTCACCTTCAGAACTTCTTTTCTGAAGAAAAGGTCCATAAAATGCCAAAAACATGCAATATGCTAACTGCAATTTTTCCATGCTAAATGATCAAGAAATATGCTAGATTTAGCACTAAAAGTGCCAAAACGGCAACACTGGTGAACGGTCTGTATGCAACGTGCTATTGCGAATACAGCCGAGAGCGCTAGAGAGTATTAGTGTTCTGTGGCCGAGAGTGAAATAAATGATTTGATATTTGCTGATATGGTAGGTACAACGTTGTCCTAAGTCGCATTAGGCTGCGGCTCTAAAAAATAAACTTCTTTATTTTTTTCAAGTGATGTTTTTTTCACTTTTCACTTAGTTATTAGTTTCATTCAACCAAAGCTTATTATTCAAAATAAGAGCTTAGATAAGTCTATAAATTATCTTAGTAAGGCTAAGAGAAAGGACTGCTAAATCTAAACATTATTTCAATCATGGTGAAGATTAAACTATTAGGTACCTACCTACCTACCTACATAGATTGGTTCATGTCTCCCTCCTGTTGAAGTCTCCCGGTCTCCCCCTAACATACCGTTGGTCAGGGGTAGGTAGGTAGGTAGGTACTTATTAGGAACTCAGGTTGTTCCTCTTTGATTTTCCCGCACATATAAAATTCGAATCACGTTTTCCATTTCCCTATTTCCACATATAAGTAGATAACGTGATAATGGTTACCTACGTGGCGCGAATCGGTTTTATTACGGCAAGGCAATATAATGTTCATATTCGCACCTTCCCCGTCCTATCTACTTCAGTAGGTAGGTATGTACCTACCTAGGTCCACTTGCTACGGAGGGGGTAGGTCCTTCCTACTAATAAAACGATGGATTGGCCTGTGGATTGTTTTTTTAGAAATAGAAGCTTTAACCTCTGCAATGCATTATCTAATAGGTCACGTCCACCTAGGACGCGCCCTAAGTGGCAGTGTACTGCGCCCACCACCTAAAGATACATAAAGACATAAAGATCCCCGGGTCCCCTGAGTCATGTAAGTATAGATGAAAGTCTCATGTGCCTGTACTTTCATCAGCACCCATTCCTTCAAACCGGAACACGGCAATGCGGTACAAATACCTTGGTATGGTGGTAGCACTTCCCTGGACGAAGGGAATGATGTTAAGCGGTAAACACCTGATAGGTCTTGTCCACCTATGACGCACACTATGTGGTATGCACTCCGCCCGTCATCCTGAGACATAAAGATGTCGTTATTTTCGATTGCGTTGAGGGTTTTTTTATTTTTTTTCAAAATTAATTACTTGTTTACTTATGCTCACGTTTGCGGCGCGAGATTCAAATTTTTTGGTGTTTTTTGCCCTTTACAGGTCATCAACACTTCTTCAGATGACGAAAGTTGAGTTCGCGACAACTAGGAGACCTAACACACATGTTTTAATTGATTGTATCTCATAAATATCATCAGTTTAGCTACGATACCCCTAAACAAACAAAAACACTGTAAAAATGTGCTGTAATGGGCAAAAAACACCAAAAAATTTGAATTTCGCGCTGCAAGCTTGCGCATCCACCTTAAGGAATGTATTATTTTATCTGTGCCTAAGGGCACTAAGCTGTACCCTAGTCCGCTCCATACAAAACGACTAGGTATTTTAGACTAAATATTATTACTAGTGTGGTAGGCGAAACTACTGGATGAAATATTTTATTGGCAGATAGGAGCTACGCCACAGAATAAATAATAGTACCAACGCTATTATATTGGCTAGGTACCTTTGTTTTTCCTGAATCCACCTTTACAAGCATCCAAAAACCCCATACTTGAAGTACCTTTCATCCCCACTCAGCGTTCTCAAGAGCCCCCACGGTAAGATGGCTCTTTACTTAGCGGTCCTAAAATGGCCACTCCTCGTGGTAGGTAATGCAAAATTGAAGGTCGTAAATGGCCTTACGGATTTATAAATACGGCTTTTACATTTATGGGGCGCTGTATTAGCTACTTACTCGCAGTAGGTGATAAATGCGATCAAAACGATACCGATAGTGGATTGGGCTCGATCTTATTATGGGAGAGTGCGAGAGTGCCTAGATAATTTTTTACGGGGGTTTTTTCCTTCTATGTTGTGAAAAATAGGGGTGGTATAGATTAAGGGTAGGGTTAGTTAGTTGGTCCAAGCCCTTACATTCTCGTAGTGTACCTATTTCTTACTAAAAACCCTTTATTTTTCATACATCTTAATTATAGTTGAAAAATTAAATAGTGAACAAGAACCTAGTGGTACCGCCTTATTTATGGATATTAATTATTGTATGCGATGCGATCGGGATTGTTTAATAATCAGAGGTGAGTAGGTAAAAAGAAAGAACCAAATCATCACAAATCTTCATACAAAAAAACAACTCGCGTCGCTCTAAAAAGCAGTTTTTATTGAGTATCTCGTAAAATATAGATCATTTTACAAAACCCCTTCTGGAAACCCTCTGATTTGTTTTATTGATTTTATTTATCTAATTTTTATCACAGTAATATGCACCATTTTAAACAATCGAATCTAGCCAAAAATTCGAGGTTACTTTGGTTTTTTTTTCATTGAGAAAATATTGACCTATCGTTTTTCTGGTACAGTGATCCCTCGGAATTATAATGTAGTATCTATACATATTTTTAATTTGAATATTGTAATAGGTTTAGTAAGTTAACAATTAATTAATTTTGTAATAATAAAAAAAAAACCCAACGCAATGAAACGGCTGAACCGATTTTGATCAAACATAGCTAAGAACAATCCCTACAAATTCACCTTTCAAACAAAATAAAAAAAACTATGGGTTCATCCGTTCGGGAGCTACGTTGGGACAGACACACACACACACACACACAGACTCGTCAAACTTATAACTCCCTTCGTTTTTGCGTCGGGGGATAAAAATCAAATCTAAGATAAGTGATTTTGCGGCATACCCCACCTTTGAAGTTTCATCATTAGGTACATCTGCGTAGTCCTAAGAATACAATACTCAAATAGAAACAACTACGTCTAGTATATTATTTATTCTGTGGTCTAGTAGAGAACACCGTTATTATTGTAGGCGGGGTTATGTAGGTATAATCTTGAGTAACAAGTACCTATCGATAGTTATTCTAGGGGTACAATTTATAGGAGTTAGATCATCTGTCTCGACGTAGGTAGGTATATATTCAAGAAAGTCCTGCTAGTGACGCGCATCACAATGTCTGTGAAACACGTAACAAAATAATTTATTGTCAGGAAGCCAGAAGGGTTACATAGCTAGTAAAGTAGGTAGCTTACCAGAGCATTTATTGGCTCTTATTTCCCGTGGTCCTGCTGTTTGTAACAAAAAACCAGGAGGACAATTCTCGGATTGTAGAGATTATCTCTAAGTTTGAGATAATGTCGTAGCATGAATGTCTACAAAAAATGTCACGAAAATGACACAATAACACTCAAATCGTATTTGATTTGAATGATTTCGGTCGACTTTTGTCTATTTGTGACATCACGAGAATAGCAAATTAAGATTTTATTCGACATTCGCCATCTTTTTTCGACATATGTCGAATTATCTACAATCCGAGAATTGCCCTCCTGGATATTAAACAATGCTCGGAAAAATCTGTGCTCGATATGACTTCAAATCGGTTTTGTACTTTTTTGACACAATCCGCTTATTATCACAGAATAAATAATAGTACAATATTATTAAGTTATGTAGGGTCAAATAGACAGGGCCTAGGTGATGCCACGAACATCAACAATTTACATACATAGACACACGCCTTTTTCCCCGAAGGGGTAGGCATGAGCCTCAATGGGCCTCTTCACAGTGGGTTTACATACATATAACAGTTAAACAACAAAAATTAACGGCAGTAGGTAAAAAAGCGGCCAAGTGCGAGTCGGACTCGCCCATGAAGGGTTCCGTAGCAGCAAGTAACATAATATAAAAGTTCTTGGATGGATTACGATTTATGACGTATTAAAAAAAAAACTACTAACTAGATCTCGTTCAAACCAATTTTCGTTGGAAGTTTACATGGTAATGTACATCACTTTTTTTTTTTTATCATTCTCTTATTTTAGAAGTTATGGGGACACACTTTTTACCACTTTGGAAGTGTCTCTCGCGCAAACTATTCAGTTTAGAAAAAAATTATATAAGAAATCTCAATATCATTTTTGAAGACCTATCAATAGATACACCACACGTATGGGTTTGACGAAAAAAAAAATTGAGTTTCAGTTCCAAGTATGGGGAACCCCAAAAAGTTCTTGTTTTTTTTCTATTTTTGTGGGAAAATATTAATGCGGTTCACAGAATACATCTTCTTACCAAGTTTCAACAGCATAGCTCTTATAGTTTCGGAAAAAAGTGGCTGTGACATACACGGACAGACAGACAGACTGACAGACAGACAGACATGACGAATCTATAAGGGTTCCGTAGTTTGGTTACGGAACTCTAAAAAATAAACAATTAAATATTGCTAAGGATTTAAAAACCCCCAACGTAATGAAACTGCTGAACCGATTTTGATAAAACATGTCTATGAACCATCGCTATAAAACCGGTATTTCTACCTATTTCTGGTGCACTAGTTTAACAGCTACGGTGCCACAGACAGACACACATACATAGCGGTCAAACTAATAACACCCCTCTTGCGTCGTGGATTAAAAATGATAAGTAGTTATAGGTAGGTCATAAAGCAGGAGTTTATTTTGGGCTGCTAGGTAGGTACTGGCTAAACACTACTAATAAACAAATGCAAGTCAACTAGGTAGGTGATAGTACTGGTCTAGTGCTTAACAGAGTCAGTCCCTGAGGTATGGGAGCGATACGGGAGGGGTGTTTTCGTTACGTCAAAATGAAGGGTGGCTTCAATTGTCATCTGATAATTTGAGAGACGAAAACACCCCTCCCTTACCGCTCCCATACCTCAGGGTCTGACTCAGTTAAGCGCTAGACTTGAGGTATCCCTAATTGTCGGCAGATCTTTTCCAGCATGATACTAAGTTCTCTATGCCGTGGACGCCACGTTGTGTGACGCTCAGTGAGTGCCAGTTTTCAACCCGTATCACACCTTCGTAATCGCTCAATAGTTACTCTAACATAAGTAGAGCACATTATGCAAATAGAGAGTAATGTGCAAAGCCGTCTACCGCATAATAGCCGCTGTGGAATGGCCGATCTATGAGCTTAATACGCTACGTGCTCATGTGAGGTAGAGCGGGGCTTAGAAGATTAATATCATAAATTTAATTTTTATTGGTTATGTGGAACAGTATCTAGGCACTATTTTAATTAACTATCAGGTTAATCTGTTTCAGGTGGAAACAAGTTAATGGGTAATTAAAGTTAATGGTAGGTATAAAGTTTCACACATCTATGATATTGGCGTTAAATCGTAAAGAGGGAAGGGAGGACTTTGTCTTATAGTCACGGCTGAAACCTCAATAAATATTTTTTCACACCACCTGCTTGACAATGTCCAATTATATATCATGTAACCTCAACGTAAAGTAAAGCATTATCTCTTAAAGGTTATAAAGTTGTATGAACCTCCCTAGGGAATAAAGTGATTTGAATTTGTAAGGTCAAATGTGTGGAAACTCGTGGAAAACTCTAAGTAAAAAAATGCCCATATGGCATTGTAAAGAGGTTTGTTTGAAAATTTAACTGGCGACAATAAGCAAGTGCCAAGTGCGAGTCGGACTCGCCCACGAAGGTTTCCGTAGCAGCAAGTAACATAATATAAAAGTTCTTGGATGGTTTACGACTTACACGTATTAAAAAAAAAATACTTACTTGATCTCGTTCAAAACAATTTTTGGTGGAAGTTTACATGGTAAGATGGTATGGTAAGTTTTTATGGTACATCATATTTTTTTTTTAGTTTTATTATTCTCTTATTTTAGAAGTTACGGGGGCGGGGACACACATTTTATCACTTTGGAAGTGATCTTGGAATCTTGCGTGGAAGTCTCGCGCAAACTATTCAGTTTAGAATAAAATGATATTCGAAACTTCAATATAATTTTTGAAGACCTATCCATAGATAACCCAGACATGTATGGGTTTGATGAAAAACAAAATGTTGAGTTTCAGGTCTAAGTATGGGGAACCCCAAAACTTTATTGCTTTTTTTCTATTTTTGTGTGAAAATCACAAAATACATCTACTTACCAAGTTTCAACAGCATAGCTCTTATAGTTTCGGAAAAAAGTGGCTGTGACATACACGGACAGACAGACAGACATGACGAATCCATAAGGGTTGCGTTTTTTGCCATGTGGCTACGGAACCCTAAAAAAGATGCGTTTTCAAAGAATGTGAAACAAACGACGGTGTTTGGTGCTGTGATTTTCAGTGAACTTTAAATGTCTCGCAGAAGGTGTGAAAAGTAGAGTATGCTCTTCTGGAATAAAGTCTGTCTTCGTCTTGGGCAGCTTGAACCCCTCGCTTCACTCCGGGCTCTATATAAAGAGTCGATCGTTACGCTCAGGGTTCAGTATGCCGCCTGCGATGTAAGACACTGTTTTATTTCCTTAGTGCATAATCTACTATATAACTTCTCGCTGGAGTAGGGGGCTACTATACTACTACTATTATGGGACTATTACTCTATTGTAGAAATACCGACCCGATACTGGACGAGGTAGCCCCCATTGAATGCAATAGGGGATTTGTCATAATCACCACGTTTGGCAGGCGGATTGGTGATCGCAGTATTGGTATTGAGTACTCAGGTGGATGCTGCTGCCCATCTCCTGGTGTAATCCTTTATTCAACTTTCATGGATAGAGAGGGAGGGGTTTATTCTTAGGCCGGACACACCACGGCCATAGATATAATAGTGGGATAGGAACAAGCTTTTATAAAATTAGGGATCTTAACCGTGTGCTAATCAAAATATAAATTAATAAATTAATAAATTAATAAATATATCAGGATAAGCTAGAGGTCACTGCTTAGAGGTTTACATTCTGTATTGCTCCTCGTATTTTATTTGTTAAAAATAGTTTAAAAATAGTTATTGGACAGTATTTCATCATTTACGTAAAGTTTAAGTGACATTCTTGGATACACGGTTTGATAACCGTGTATCCAAGAATGTCACTTAAACTTTACGTAAATGAAAACACAACTTACTTAATGTACTTACTTTATGTAAGAAAACACAAAAAAGGGTCCCCACTGATGTGTGGACCCTTTTTTGTGTTTTCTCTGTTTTTCGAGTGACTTTATACGCAGGTGCAGCAAAGCGTATTGTACCTACGCTTTATAATAACATTTTCACCTACGAGATATTGCTACTGAGTGTTTCGTGTACTATTTGGTTTTATAGCTGTGTTGTGTAACAAAAACATTGGACTTTAAGGGATTTATGTTACATGGGCATTTTAAATTTTTGACAACTCACTATTTTTATACATATTATGTACTCGTGTTTACGCCCTCTGTACGCTCATAAATATATCACCTGGCCCCGTGCACTTACAGCGCCATCTGCATTGCACAGCTAGTATTGCGTGCACTTTCTGCTGTGTACCTTAGTTACGCATTCGCTAAACCTGCGCTTGCGTCCCTGGTTCGTGGTAGCCGGCACGTTGATTTAGTACCACTACTATACACTGGATGGCGCCTTTGCAAATTTGAATTAGTACACAAGTTTATTATTAACTTCGCTATCTGCTTCTACTGGCTGCTAAGATGATCTGCGCCGAAGCTGAGGTTGAGATGAACTGCACCGGGTGCAGAAGTTCATTAACGTGTGACGATCACCCGCTGAAGTGCCATTGTTGTGGGGATGGCTATCATAGCGAATGTGTAAATATTAAATCTCATGAATATTCTAAGCTTACACCCGAGTATTTGGCTACGTGGAGGTGCCCTTCCTGCTGCAATGTGACGAGAAGGGAAAGATCCAATTTAGACACGCCAGTCCGGAGATACACCCAGGTATGCGACATTTCAGTGGATATTTCTTCGAACATGGACGAGTCTCTTAAACCTGAGAGTAGCAACCTAATTGTGAACCCAACCTCCCAGAGCGAAACTGAATTTGCCACATTCGCTCAAGTGATATACGGTCAGCTTCAGGATTGGCGTAATGAGAACAATGAGAACCTGTTCCGCATCAGAGATGATATAAAGTGTAGTTTGTCAGAATTACGAGATGAAATAAGATCACTTAAGGCGGAGCAGACCGGTATCAGGACTAATCTGTCTGTTTTGAATCGAGATGTGTCCCAACTGAAGGAATCAGTGCAATATTGTTCGGGTGAGCATGAGCAACTCAGCAAGCGCATCGAGGACGTCGCCACTGCCAGTCGGAGCGTCGAGGCTAGCCCCGCTATTGCCAGCTTGGAAGCAAAGCTTGACTCGCTTGAGCAGCAGGCCCGGCAGTGCAATCTTGAGCTGTGCAATGTCCCGGAAAAGCGAAACGAAAACTTACAGGCGCTTATCAGCAACATAGGAGCAGCGCTCAATGTTTCTATTCCGTCTCAGGACATCATCTCGATACACAGGGTTCCTCAAGCTCAGCTCGACGGCAGGAGACCCAAAAATATTATTGTCAAGTTTACCACTCGCATTATGCGTGACAATGTGTTGGGCGCATATCGCAGAGCCAAAACTTTGAAGTCTGACCAGTTGCACATCGCCGGTACACCCGCCAGAATCTATCTGAACGAGCACCTTACACTGAAACACAAGCGATTATTTCGTATGTGCCGCGAAATGGCGAAGAACAACCACTTCAAATACGTGTGGATCAGGCACTCTTCCATCCTCGTCCGTGAACGTGATGACGCTCCTGCTATCGTCATACGCACAGAGTCGGATCTTGGGAAGATTAAGTCTCTTAGTAATAATGGTTAATCAAAATATACCTGTCATAATAGTATTTATTTGCAAGTGTAATTTACTCAGTGCGCTTTACTTTATCTTTATTTTTGTTTTTGTCTATAATTTTAATGTAAAACTTTACTCTATCTTTACTCTGGACTCAATCGTACACGACGCAGACTCGCACACCGCACTACTAATAAAAATCCGTGTGCTGCTACTTAATAATAAGTATAAAATTGTTTGTAAATTTTATAAACGCCTGCATTACCTTACTTCACTGTATTTATCTAGGTGCTATATTTTCACTCTGTGGATTTATATCAATCACTCATCCTTTTGCCCTAGCCTGTTTGCTTGCTGCAATTATTATTATTATTGTTGCAAGTGGTACAGGTTATTGCATGAATTGCGCCAACTTTTTATTTATATACCTACACAATCAACATCTGTATATAAAATTCAGTTGCACGATTTTACCACATAGGTACCTACGCGTAGAGGTTTTACAAACTTTTTTCACTAATTAAGAAGTGGAGAGTTAAATAATAGTACATTATGGTACTAGCGTGTAATGTTGTTGATTTCCGTTGAGGCGCAGGTGAGGGTCTTAAGAGAGCCGAGGACGGTAATCATCAATACACACGTGTATCATACGACGTTTTTCAACACACTAGTGAAGAAAATAATAATAAAACAGAAATACACACTGTGTAAATGTTAAACTCACTCGTGGATAATAGCAATGAAAAAGTCACAGTTTGATTACAGGTGTAACAAACAACAAACAACAACAAACAAATAATGCTGGACAGTTTACACAACATTATCTAGCCCCAAGCTAAGCAGAGCTTGTGTTATGGGTACTAGATAACTGATATACTTAATACAATATATAACATAGACAGTTTTTTTTATTATACATAGAAAATACCCAGAACACCCTGAACAAATATCTGTATATCGCACAAATATTTGTTCTGAGGCGGGAATCGAACCCGCAACCTCCGGCGTCGCAGGCGAACGTTCGCCCGCCCCGCCATAGAGGTCGTCAGAAATACACACTGTGTGTAAATGTTCAACTGTCTCTTAACTCACTAGTGAATGAAAAAGTCACAGTTTGATTACAGGTGTCATTATGTGCCTAATTGCGTTGAGATTAGAGCCACTTTGTTTTTGCTGTAATAAATATTTTTTCATTTTTTTTTCATTTCATTTTATTTTAATTTTCATTTCATTTTCACTTTATGAGCAAGTGTGTTGAAAAAGCTTTTATAAAATTTTCTAAATTACTAAAACCACTTCTCTTTCCGTTTAATACCTATTACCCGCGTTTGAACGGAGATAAATATGCGTTTAGAGTAAGAGG
This sequence comes from Operophtera brumata, assembly GCA_932527175.1. Lineage (NCBI taxonomy): Eukaryota > Metazoa > Arthropoda > Insecta > Lepidoptera > Geometridae > Operophtera > Operophtera brumata. Next base: position 15,441,640 of record OW052238.1, on the reverse strand, counting down.
TTGTTGATAGCCACAACCTTTACAATCGTTATTTATAGGAGTGGTACATTGAAAATTTAATTACAAGTAAAATTCTCATGTTTCAGTCGATGAGACCCCGGGGGCCCCGGGATTGTTTCCGTGAGTTATGCACTTTCATTAACACCTTCGGGGGCTGTTTCCAGGGGCGAGCCTAGGTACAGGGCGTGAGGGGCAAAATCACATCTCATCACATCACACTTTATAGTCCAGTCAAGATGTACATCCGTGCTTGCAAAAGTTCGGGTCACGCTGATTTTTTTATATGTTGTTAAAAAAACAGATTTGCAATTTTCCAAGTGCTATGCGTTCGGCGGTGTGCCTAAAAAAATCCTATTTTTGAAGAAATGTATCTTGGGAACCAATAGCTGTTTAGAGCTCGCGCTAGTGTCAGATTGTAGTAAATTTAGTTAACTTTAAAAGTATTCACAGTGACTATACCGGTCAGACCCTTCTTTCACTAAGATATTAAGAAAAAACTGAAAAAACATCGTAAATTTAATGGTTTTTTGGTCACACCGCCGAACGCACAGCACTTGGAAAATTGTAAATCTGTTTTTTTAATATTGGTAACGGTCCTAACAACATATAAAAAAATCAGCGTGACCCGAACTTTTGCAAGCACGACCCCCTTTTCATGTTTAACTTGACTGGACTATTACTTTTCAATAAATTCTAAAGTTAGGACGGTTTCGCACTACGTCCTATGCGATAAAATACGGTCCTGAGTGGTCTTAGAACTATTTGTATGGTGGTTTACGCACTAGATCCGATTTTCGTCATCCGATTTCTGATGACGGAACCATACAAATAGTTCTACGAGTAGTTAGACTACTGTCCTGTACTGATTTGTTTTTGTGTATGATGGTTTTATTATCTAGTTTTTAGTGCACTGTCTTTTATTTGTTTTGAATATACGTGTGTATGACACGTGTGTGGAGATGCAAATAAACGTTTTATCTATCTATCTATCTATCCTGTACTGTATTTTCTCGGATTCGGTTTGGACGTTGTGCGAATCCGTCCTAACTATCTCTGTCTGCCTTTTTTATACCTTTTCACAACTAAACGACTGAACTATCTTGATGACTCATCTCGCCATTTTCAAAAAGAGACGTTGTCTACTTTTGTTTTATTTCTTTTCCTAGTGTTTTTTTGAGTTTTTTTGGTAGCATTTTAACCAGTGTAGCTCGTTTAAAGATTACAATTGTAGTGAAATTAAATGAAAGTGAATTGCGTGACTTTTCATATTTTAGTTTTAGTAAAACGGCCACCGTTTTACTCGTCACATTTTATTTTGTAACCCCTGGCGCAAAACCGACGGGGTGTTATAAGTTTGACGTGTCTCTGTGTGTGTGTCTGTCTGTGGCATCGTAGCTCACGAACGGATGAACCAATTTCGATTTTTGTTTTGTTTCAAAGGTGTATTTGTCGGGCGTGTTCTTAGCTATATTTGATCAAAATAGGTACAGCCGTAGCGTTGAGTTTTAAAAAAAAAAAACTAAATTAATTACTTGTCTATTTCCGAGGACGCAAAGTTAGTCTTGCCTTAGGCTCCACATACCCTTGCACGAAGCCCTACTAGCTACGACTCTGTAACAGATTTACGTACAACTGTAAAGGCGTGGAAGGCTCCAAATGGGAATGAACTGTAATAATTGCGATGAGACGAAAATAGAACCGAGACGACAGACGTGTGGGTACCTACGCAAATTAAAAGTAGTCGGAGATCATTATCCTGAGGGAGTTTTTGATTAGTTATGAGTTTTGAATTTGTTAGTACTTAGTTTTATGTTTTGGAGAAGTTCTATTATTAGACTTTAATTAAAAAAATATTTTTAATCGGTAATTGCAAAACGACACTATATTTTAACCGTGTTAAGACCTGGAGGGCATTCTCGGATTGTAGAGATTATCTCTAAATTAGAGATATTGTCGAAGCATGAATGTCTACTAAAAATGTCACGAAAATGTCACAATAACCATCAAATCGTATTCGATTTGAATGATTTTGGTCGACTTATGTCTATTTGTGACATCACGAGAATAGCAAATTAAGATTTTATTCGTCATTCGCCATCTTTTTTCGACATATGTCTAATTCGACTAATCTCTAAAGCACGAGAATTGCCTTCCTGATTTCACCATACTCTGTTAGTTAGTTAAAGGTCCGTTTGAAAAGATAACGGTGTTTTTGACAGATGTTTTCATACGTTATCTGTCACTTTGATGATTGATTACGGTAACGGCCCGTTTATTTGTTCGTGAACTTGGCACTAAAGCTCGCATTATATTGGATACACAGTGTTTTGTCTCTTGCAGCAGTTTCAAATTCGATCGAAAGAGACAAAAGACAAGAAAGGTTTAACTATTTGAAAGATTCCGCGTTTATTAGTCTTTTTCTCAAGAAAGAACAAGGAAAAGTATTGTGCTCAACGATTGTGCTATACACACGCTATTCTATGTTTTATATTAATTCAGATAATTAACCGAAGGCTGACGAACGGAGGCTGTATTATTCTAAGGCTGAGAAAAGCATGGTGCTATGGAATATAATATAGTAATTATTTGAGGTGTCAACGTCGCGTCGTAGCAAAAATTTATGTCTTTATTACTCCAAGTAACTCAATGGTATCGAAGCACTGGTATTAAGCTTATACGAGCTGTATAGCTGAGCTGTATACGAGCAAAGACTTAAAATCTTTGTATACCTACGAGTCTAATATATCGTTGGAAATAAGTCGTGTTGTGGCGCACTCCGCACTATACGTATGAAGCTACAAGTACCTACCTACCCAGCGGGCTCGACTTGTCGAGTCATTTCAGTGAGTCAGACAAGATAAGAGTTACGCGATAGAAAGAGAGGTACTAGGTGAATTTAGCTGTAGGTAATTAGTGCTGAATTGCACTTTATTGAGTGGGGGCAAGAGTCACTATTTATTCAAATGATTTTGCTGAGTCAACCTTCTGTTCCTATACCTACTATTATGTATTCTGTGGTTTAAGCATGAAAGGACCTTTTAAGGAGTCTCTACGCCGTAGAACCGTCGTAGACCGGTGTAGGTCTCGGCGGAGAGTTTTACAGAAATTACAAGCCAGATTTATCCCTAGTGTTCACACAAAATGTTTTGATACCGCCGTCATACATAGTTCAAATACCTCGCATAAAATCTACCACAATATTATTCTATCTCCAAGAAACTTCCTACCCCTGAGTCTAATAAACCCTTCACTTATCACAGCTTTCAACAACAAAATGTCGGTGCGATGTGACGTATCATAAATATTTATTAGTTGAAAAGTGGGAGCCATGCCCTGGGGTGAATGGTAAACTTCACACTGTATCAGAGAAATTACGCTGTACATGTTTGGGACACACGGACTATGCCGAAAATAATTATGCTGTTAGTTGAGTTCGTTTATAACCTTCGTTATCTCCAAGCGTTATTGAAAGAGATGGACAATAGAGTCTGTTCAAAAAGAGAAGTGTCGTGGCCAAATTGTGAACTAACGTTATATTTAGAATTAGAATAAGAATAAGAATCATTTATTTGTCCGAAACACAGGTTTACATACAGATGTTACCTATAAAAAAGAAACTATCACCATGTTTCGTTTATTTAACTATTTATTTAGCCTAGGATTCAAACTGTCGGCATTTTGAATTTTATACTAAATAAATAGTTACAGTTGTAAAATGATCAAAATGGAACAGACGTGCTATTGTATTGCCCCCTAAACAAAAAAGGTAAATAAGCACAGCTGCGCCCTCCAATCCCACGACGCTTCTCTTTTTGAACAGACTCTATGCATTTATTTAGACAACAAGACGTAATTTTGAAAATAATGAGTTGTAGGTATTTGCTAGGAATGATAATTAACTTCATGTGTTTTTTGGGGAACAACAATTTAAGATTTTAGTTGGAAAATATCGTTTTTAAAACAAGCTTTTATCAAATTAGTGATAGGAATGGTGTGCTGATCAAAATGAGCCCAAACAGTGCCAGTCTATTATCAGTATAATATACGATTTATTGGAGTGATATCACCTGTCGCCATTTTGATTTTCGCACCTTGCATCACCTGTGCGGTTAGAGTTTTTTTTTGTGTCATAAGCAGCACGCACTATAAATGGCATAGCGTGAGATTTACGACACATCAATATAGATCTATAACAAGTTCCAATTAGGACAAGTTATTTTCGTAATTTCTGAAAAGAGACGTCGTCTACTTAAAAAAATAAAAATAAAAATTAAAGAAAAGGGCATTTACTTATATTTTATTTCACTGCCTATATAGTGTTTTTTGAGTTATTTTGTGTAATTTTGGTGAGATTTTAAACTATATTTAAACCGTTTTTGTCTATAGAGCACTACTGTAGTGAAATGAAATGGAAGTGTATTGCGTGACTTTTCGAATTGGTGGAAATTGTCTACCAAAGTTTTGTAAAACGGCTTCTGTTTTAATAAAACATGACTTGGAAGGACTGTAACGTTGCAAACTATGTTGCAAATACAATAATTATACTTGAAAATGTCAAATGAACAAGTCGCGTGCGAATCCAACTACAAGAAAAAAAAGTTACAATTAATTGCTAGAAATAGTGATCATGTCACGTGGATCAGATACCGAGTTATCTCCTCTCAAGCAGTTATAACAGGTCATAATCTCGTGTTTTTGATATCTAATTTAACTTGATAGTATCGTGGACATGATGGAAACCTCTCAGGTTGATAACCTTTGTGCTTGGCGACTTTCTTCGTACTCGACCAAAGTTCCTTTACTTTTGGCTAATCTATTAGACGAATCACAAGAACTCCCCTGATGCCCTCGTGTAATGGATACCGGGGTTAAGTATGCCATACCTACCTACCCACTGAAAGATATTTGGTGTAAGTGGAAGAAATTGAAGGCATATTTGGTTCCATTGGGAATAGTGATGTCGATCGCAAGATTTCATGTCGGGAATTTTCATGGATCCCGGGATTTGCGGGATTTTTTCGAAGTGTTTCTATTTTTGGTTGTCAATTTGCATCAGATATCTGTCACTAAAGGGCATGCTTGGGATTGCATAAAAGGTAAATAGAATGATCTACTAAAAAAAAAACTGATTGTTATGTTTTTTTTAGGGTTAGACTTCAATTAGGTAGACATCAACACAAGGCACCCTTATAGTTTCACCATGTCCGTCCGTCTGTCTGTCCGTGGCGTAGCTCGTAGTGCTAGAAAACTGTTATTTGGCATGGGTATATAATATAATATGGACATATTAATCACGCCCACAAAGAAGTAAAGTAAAAACATAAAAAAAAGTATGTGTGTATTTTTAAAATGTGGATGTTTTTTTTCGTCTATCTATTAAATTTTCTCGTCTTTCTTCTAAATATTGGGGGTGTGAGAAACCATTTTTTGGTTCAAGGATCCGTTTGTGAAATATTAATCTTTTTAAAGTATGCTCATTTTTAACCCCCGACGAAAAACGAAGGGGTGTTATAAGTTTGAAGTGTCTCTATGTGTGTGTGTGTGTGTGTGTGTGTGTGTGTGTGTGTATGTGTGTGTGTGGTTGTGTGCGTGTCTGTCTGTCCGATCGTAGCTCCCGAACGGAAGAAACAATTTCTTTTTTTTTTTTTTTGTTCTTAGCTTTGTTTGATCAAAATCGGTTCAGCCGTTTCATTGCGTTGGGGTTTTTTTACTTTTTACAAAATTAATTACTTGTTGTTAGAGTCAAGTGTTTCGCCCTTGCCAGCTCAACGGGTGTTTTTGGATAAATATATGATAAAATTCAAGCTAACTACTAGCGTGAATTTTTAAGAAGTTAACAGGAAATCTACCACAGCTAAGTAGGCTTTACAAGTTAACGAGTTATAATCGAACATCTTATAAAATGTACTTGGTATAGTATAAGGGAGAATTTCATACAAAAACCATTTAAAATTACTTAAGTAAGTTGTGTGTAAGTAAGTGCTTAAGTATTGTGTTAAATAGCTACCTAAAAATAATTACTTATATTATAATGGCCAGCAGGAAGTTTTAATGAAATAAGCCACGTGAGCTGATCAAAATGAGCCCAAACAACTATGTTGCCAGGCAACTATTACTCATCAAAGAGTTCCATTGTCCACCTTCCATTTCCATAATCAGATCAGCTCGCTGTCACCATATTATTGTATTATTTAAACTTGACAGGTACCAAATTTCAGCTCAATAGGTTTTTTTTATGCAACTTGGTATGACGGTTCAAGCAGGTGGCCCACCTGATGTTAAGCGGTACCGTCTGCCTATGAACAGTACATTACCACATAGGTCACGTCCACCTAGGACGCATCCTATGTGGCATTGCACTGCGCACGCCACCCCGAGACAAAGATGAAAGTCTCATATGCCTATAATTTCACCGGCAACCATACCCTTCAAACCGGAACACAGCAATGCCAGAACTACTGCTTTGCGGCAGAAATCGCTATGGTGGTAGTACTTCCCCGAACGAACTCTTTCACAAAAAAGCTCTACTACTACAAAAGGTTGAGCGCAATCGGTTAAAAATTCAGTTACAAGATTTTACCCCCAATGACAGACAATATTTGACCACATACTTACTAACAAGTGAAACAACAGCTTGTAAAAAATATTCCAAATCACGGGATTTTTAATAAATCCCATTTTAAATATACCTGATCCCATAATTTGGCATCTTTACCCTCGTAATTCCAACGCTCAAACTGCAAACTCATTGCATCAGCACATCACGTTAGAAGGGTGCATCCAAGGGTACCTAAGACATGACATTCACTTAACGATTATCTATAAAATATGACAGCTGAAGTGCTGAGGTATTCTAACATGTGTAGCTCAACCCTCGGGCACCACGAATGGAGTCAGATTTAATGGGCCTATATTGATTGTTTTAAGGACAACGGCTCCGGGAATATTGGATGTTTCATGTAATTTATCAATTTCAGGCCAGCTTTCCTGTTATTACACGGTAAGTGATATTAGAGCTTGGCATACTTTCATGACCTTTTGCTATAGGTCACCAGATAGTGTAGGTGGTAGTAGTAGTAGTAGAGCTTTTTTGTGAAAGAGTTCGTCCGGGGAAGTACTACCACCATACCTATTTCTGCCGCAAAGCAGTAGTGCTCACATTGCTGTGTTCCAGTTTGAAGGGTATGGGTGCCGGTGAAATTACAGGCACATGAGACTTTTCATCTTTAGATCTCAGGGTGGCGGGCGCAGTGCAATGCCACATAGGGTGCGTCCTAGGTGGACGTGACCTATGAGGTAATGCACTGTTCATAGGCAGAGGTTACCGCTTAACATCAGGTGGGCTTAACATCTTGCTTGTTCCGTCATCCAAGTAGTATAAAAAAAAAAGGTAAAAGCACTCATCAGCATTGTTTTTTTTTCCATACCTAATTAATATAATATTTGTATTTTATTATCCATTCTCACACAGATGTTTCGTATGTATTGTTAATTTGTTTACCTGCAGACTGTTACTTGTAACGCGACGTCACCCAGTCTAGGTTCAGGCTGAAAACCAGCGTTGATATGGTCCTAGGTCGGTATCGACATGCTGAGGCTGGACCTGTTTAGCCGCACACGTAGGGAAAGACCAATTTTACCCAATCCATCACGTAGGGTCTAGTTTTATGTTTAAGTTTAAAACCCTATGGGTATTTATTGTGTTTTATATTATTTTTTTCTTTCAATCTATTATTTTTTATTTCTAGACATCTTATTTAGATATCGACACTTAGGATGTCGTGGCGTAGGTACCACTCACGCTACAGTAGTTTTTTTTTAGTTCTTATAATGACGGAACAAGCAGATGGCCCACCTGATGATAAGCGGTACTCTCTGCCTATGAACAGTGCATTATAACATAGGTCACGTCCACCTAGGATGCACCCTATGTCGTGGCATTGCACCAAACCTGACACCCTGAGACATAAACATGAAAAGTCTCATGTGCCTGTAATTTCACCGGCACCCATACCCTTCAAACCGGAACACAGCAATGCGAGCACTACTGCTTTGCGGCAGAAATCGGTATGGTGGTAGTACTTCCCTGGACGAACTCTTTCACAAAAAAGCTCTACTACTACTAAATCTACTACTACTACTATCTATAGGCACAGAGGGCATTAATATCGGACATTTAGTAACAAACGAGCAGTAGGTTCCTAACTGATACATTTTTTGAGATAATTTATGAGCCATTTAGAAATGAACTCCATAATATGGAATCCCCACGAAGAACGCCATAATATGGAATCCCCACGAAGAACGCCATAATATGGAATCCCCACGAAGAACGCGATAATATGGATCTGTCAAAATTAATTATGAAAGCGGCCAAGTGTGGGTCGGGCCACGTGCATTGTAGTGTTCCGTAGTTACCCGCCACAATATGCAAACTTAGTCTGGAACTTAACTTGGCTTTCCTGTTTTACATTAACAGTGTCATGTTATGTAAGAACCAACCTAGCTGTTCAGTAATGAGCTTCGTTCTACCAAGCGACTGTTAATGAAGTCTATATATTTTTTTAAATCTGTGCTGAAGTTCATTCCAATTAAGAGGAAAAGCGGACGGTGTTTATTCCATACAAACTAATTCCCCTGTTTCTTCCCTGGATAATGACACTAGAACGAATATTTTTTACCATACAATCTATATCTATTATTGCCATGCTTCTATGTTTTATAATTTACATAAATGAAGTACCTAACTAAAAAAAAATATCATAAATAAAAAACACACAGGTCCTTAAAAGTCCTTCATGGTATATCAATTCTTTAAAAAAAGTTAAAATCTGTTTAGTTAGAGGGTAATACGATCATAAAATATGCATAAATATGACTTTTGAAACTATCATGGTTATGTAAATAATTTTCACTAGAAACGGGATATTTACCGTGATTTTTGAGTTTGAAATCATGGTAAATATCCCGTTTCTACTGAAAATTATGTATCAATATATTTAGCAAACCGTATCGAAGCCCTAGTAGGCATAGTATTATTTTATCTGTGGCCGTAGCAAACCACCGAAGTTAAACCGATAGACCCGCCAGATAACTAAGGCTTTGAATTTCCTTTCAAAGTGTAATCCATTCCGATATATATCTCTCGTAATTATACGACGCCAAAATATCGGATTTAGGAAGGTGAGCTATGCTACATTAGTCATGCAAATCATGCCAACTATTAGCGAGCTCACACATGTGAAAGACAGGACAGGCAAGGGCGTACCTATAATACATAAAATCGACCTCTGTGGCGCGGCGAGCGAAGCTTGGCCTGCGACGCAGGAGGTTGCGGGTTCGATTCCCGCCTCGGAACAAATATTTGTGCGATCGCAGATATTTGTTCAGGGTGTTCTGGGTATTTTCTATGTATAATAAAAAATATCTATCTATGAAAAACCTATTGTATTAAGTATATCAGTTATCTAGTACCCATAACACAAGCTCTGCTTAGCTTGGAGCTAGATAATGTTGTGTGAACTGTCCAGCATTATTTATTTTATTATTTATTTTATTACCTGGTGTGGTGCATAGGCTTTGACGACATCCACGGGAGGCGAGGGAGGGATCTTTTTTTTTTTTTTTTTTTTTTTATACTACTTGGATGACGGAACAAGCAAGAGGCCCACCTGATGTTAAGCGGTAACATGGCATTATTATTATAATGTGCATGTTGTTCCAACATATTTATAGATACTATCTCAAACGGAAGTCATTCTAATCTAAACACGGTGTTTTTTTTTTGTGATTGTTTAAAATAATTTTTTCCCCAGTTTTTTTGGAAATATCAGCTGTTTTAGGTAAATATCTTTATGCGGCTGTTTTGCCACTTCCCTTAAACTCAAACTTCTTGTACGGTACATAAGATTCTACAGTTTTACCCGAAATACAACTCGCCCAGTACCCTTAGTACGAGAATTTGACAGTATTCGAAACTATATAAAGTTTCGTTTCCTTCAATACATTTTCTGACAGCGTCCTTAGTTTCTCCTCGTTTTCGCTAGGGGCGCTGCTAGTAAATGTATGGAAGGAAACGAAACTTCATATAATTTCAAATACTGTCAAATTCTCGTACTAACCCCCCAGATGTACCTGGTGTTGACTGGTGGACCGTCCTTAACCACAGTGCACAATAAAGTAGGTACATAATAGTTTTTTTCCCCACACAATAAAGTGCAATTCAGGACGCACAGCGCTAATTACCTACAGCTAAAGTCAGCTAGAAGTTTACGCAGTTTACAGCGTTACGCGCCAAACTAGCAAACTGTGAACACTCCATTTCAAACTTGTAAGGGCGTACTTAACCGAAATGCCGCTAACTCAGTCGGCGGCAAACAGAAGCCCAATTCTCGTAATAAAAAATAGTCAAATTAAAGTTCGGATCATGTTACGATTTAGTGTCCATGTCACAAACGTCAAAAATGGTATTCTGCTCACCTGACAATACAACACGGAATGTGATTATATCGAAATGTGACTGTAACTTGAATGTTTCAAAGTTCTGAGAATTCTCTCTTTCACTCTTTACAATTATTATATAGCACTATCCTACTCTAATATATGGCCGCAAGAACCGAAAGTAGATTATATTGTTGTTATGAGGGAGCAGAATACCAATTTCTCAGTCAATTTACAATACAATCTCGTTTCGGTCAACTTGCAGTGTGGTTATAAAATAAATAAGAGAATTGGGCTTCTGTTTGCCTACTGGGGACGCAGCCTAAACATGAAAAGTTTCTAATGCCTGTAATTTTACCGGCACACATACCCTTTAAACCGGAACACATATATAGTATGGTGTTAGTTTTTCCCGGATGAGCTCTTTCACCTAAAAGCTCTTACAACAAGCTCTTCTAACAACTACTTACAATTAATTTTCACTAGAAACGGGATATTTACCATGATTTTTGAGTTTGTAATGTTCCCGATATTTAAGCACAGTTGCATGCGCCATGAAAGTGAGCTAGCTCATGTCCAGCATGTGTTACGTAAGAATGGATATAAGCTTCGGTCATTACCATCCCGACCTAGGCCAAGACCCCACAGATGCAGAGTAGAACGTAAGCCAGCGTTTCTGCCATATGTTAAGGGGGTGACGGACAAAATTGCGAAAGTTCTGCAAAAATTTTCCGTAAAGACCATCTTCACTCCCTTAAGGGGCTAGTCTGTGAAAACCCTTGAAAAGTGGTGTTTTGAAAAGCCTAGAACTTTCCAAATTTAGCTTTATTCTTAACAATATTTAGATCAGAAGAAAGAACACTTCAGGCTGAATAAAAATACGTTGGGGTTTTCTAAAGTTATTTCTAGATTTTGTGTAAATTGAAAAACTACCTACCCATTTTCACGAAATTGATCAAAATAGAGCATCTACATATGAGCCTAAATCTACGGAATTACAGCTATTTCTGAGAAATAAAACACTTTAGTATCATGTCTATACACATAGTTTTAAAAGTATGTTGGGGTTTTTAATCTTTTCATATAAAAGATGTGTAAAAACACGAAAACATTTTCAATTCGCCGTATCTACACGATTTCTACGCCATTTTCTGTCATTCCGTGGTTATCCACGGCGCTGGAAGGAAGGCCCTCGTTCACTTTTTTATTCACAGGTGAAAACGGACAACCGGTTACTTCGATATATCATTACAAAAACTTGTATTATTTTACTGAAAATTGTTGGTTTTCGTTGTTATAATTGTAATTCGGGTAATAAGAAACCAATGCAAATTCTTATTTATTTGGGGTTTGTGAAAATTTACCGGACTGACATGGTTTGACAGTTTAATCATACAGTCGTGAACACAAACCAATTCTAGAGATCCACCAACTTATCTGCAGAATGAAATGTATGTAGCTGATAGAAAAATGTAGGTAAATGGTTCTAGAGATAAGTTGGTGGATCTATACTTATAACATTGCAGGCCTCCGTAGTCGCTCGATGCAATTCTACGGTAGCATACTCACGAAGGAGTTTATATTGTGACCAAAAGAGTTTCGCTTAGCGATTTTCCTTAGAATATGCCTAGCTCTTTATACTAAGTGATTTATCGTTTTTTTACAAAAATGTACTTGCTTATTTCCCGACTTACTAGTTAGAAACGGTATGTTTTTTTATTTTTTATTTATACTATCATTCAATTTTTATCTATGTTTGACTGTTTGTTACTAATAATAATACTGGTACTTCAAATTTTGATATCGAAACAATAAATAAATAAATAATGCTGGACAGTTCGCACAACATTATCTAGCCCCAAGCTAAGCAGAGCTTGTGTTATGGGTACTAGATAACTGATATACTAAATACAATATATTACATAGATAGATACTTTGCTGATACAATGCTGCTATTCAAAAAATCTCCATTAAAGTCCATGCTTTATTGGAGGCGGAAGATGAATAAACTGGTCAAGTGCGAGTCGGACTCGCGTGTAGAGTGCTCCGTACAAGTATGCTACCATATAAATAACTCTGTCAACATAGTAACAACTAGACCAATGGAACTTAGTATAGTCCTCGATAAGTCCTCGGTGAAACGTAGCCACACATTTTGTACATATTTTCTCTTCACGAATATTTTCGTTTCCCGTCTGAATTTAAAAACTTATAGCACAAAGTAATTAATTTTGTAAAAATTTAAATAACCTCCAACGTTGAACGGCTGGACTGATTTTGATCAAACAAAGCTAAGAAAACTCCCCACAAAAACAATTAAAAAAAAAAAAAAAACGGTTGATCCTTTCGGGAGCTACGATGGGACAGACACACAGACACGCCAAACTTATAACACCCTCTTCGTTTTTCGTCAGGAGTTAAAAATAAACGAATTCAGATTTTGGGTACCTACTAATTTTGGACGAAATTTATAATATAAAATACAAGCTAGGTATAGGTACCTACTGTCACCAGCGACTTAATTTGGACGCGTTATATTATTTGTAGTAGGTACAACTATAATAACTGGGTTATCTGTGACATACTAGTTCCTCATAGATAATCCAGTTGATCAATATTAATTTTATTGTAAGTTAGGTATGAGGTATGAGGTTGACGTGTTTGTATGAGCTTGATCATGTAACAAAAATGTATCCTAAATATAATCACCGTAACATATTATACGGTGGATATCTGAACAATTTTTTTTTATTATGTGGTACTAAATACTACACATATGAATAGTAACATCATACATTACATATACGGTGCTTAAGACTAGTGTTGATATTCTTTATTGCACTTAACTACTTCTGAAAACAAAGGAATCGAATCTTATCATCGTCGCTTCTTATCGTCGTGCTTGTACTATTATTTATTCTGTGTCATCGTCTTGCTTAGTAAACGAAAACTGTACGAAAAAGTAATCGTAGACATTACAATCGCATTATATCGTAGTTTAGTAGTAGTAGAGTTTTTTTTTGTGAAAGAGTTCGTTCGGGAATGTACTACCAACCACAACTACTACCAGTAGTATTTCTGCCGCAAAGCACTAGTGCTTGTATTACTGTGTTTTAGTATGAAAGGTATAGTTGCCGGTAAATGCAGTGCAATGCCACAAGGGGTGGACGTGACATATGAGGTAATGGATTATTAAAGGCAGACGTTACCGCTCAAGATCAGGTGGGCCATCTGATTGTTCCACGTCATTCACGAAGATAAAAAGTGGGGGATTGGTGCCAGTCAGTCAGTGGGAGCTCAACAAACAGTGACTCACCAAAGCTGAAAAGTGGGTAGGTCGTGTGTGGCGAGTTATGCAAAGGCGATACTCGCGACGAAAAGTACGCATGTGAACGCTCTAGAAAATTCAAAATGGCTAATACAAAGTAAATAAGTACCCAAAAGAAAAGTTTCTTCCAACTACTTAGTTATACCTAGTAATTTTGAACAAACTGAGGTGTGTATAACCTTTTTCCTTACAAATATTAGCTGTTAACCTACAAACGACACATAGGCCAGTCATCTTAAACATTCCAGGTCGTAAAAAAATTGCAAAGTTCGCACAGCTCTATCGAAGTTGCAAACTTGGTTTTACACAATTGGTATTTATCCTAACAACATCCCAAAAAAACAGAACCATGCAACTTTTTGCGATCTTACACGATTTTAGTGTCTACGGTGACTGGCCTAACAAGACTGAAGGGGATTCTGAAAAAAAGGACTGGTTGCCTACAAGATAACAAAATCAGCAAATCAAATCTATGATTTTCAGGATTTTATAAATTGTGTCAATTCAAACAATACCTGTGTAAAGGTTCTGGAAACATGGGATTTTTATAATTATCGAGATCACGAATCACACACATGCTCCAGTTTTTTTACATCAAACGTACCTGAGAGAGATTTTGCTGTAAAAGTAGATAGGGAGGATTGAACCCCAAAATATAAACTAGTCACGGTGTTGAGTTAAAATCACAATATATTAACTAGTTTTTTTTAACACATTGTTTTCTAGAAGCCGTACCAAAAGTTATGGCAAGATGTATAACTGCAGAAATAAAAGAAGAAATCATAATTAGTGCTATTTATACCAGAAAGTAGTAGTAGTAGAGCTTTTTTGTGAAAGAGTTCGTCCGGGGAAGTACTACCACCATACCTATTTCTGCCGCAAAGTAGTAGTGCTCGCATTGCTGTGTTCCGGTTTGAAGGTGCCGGTGAAATTACAGGCACATGAGACTTTTCATCTTTATGTCGCAGGGTGGCGGGCGCATTGCAATGCCACATAGGGTGCGTCCTAGGTGAACGTGTCCTATGAGGTAATGCACTGTTCATAGGCAGAGGTTACCGCTTAACATCAGGTGGGCCATCTGCTTGTTCCGTCATTCATTAGTATAAAAAAAAATAAAAAAAAAAAATAGGAGATACTTGTAGCAATATTTACCAACTTATAACTTCATCGTTAGGATGATTTAACTGACTGGTATAAAATAAGGTATACACCACTATTCCAAATACAACAAAAAAAACATTGATAGTCAGTATTCTATAAAGATTGACTCTATGCAAAAAAAAGGTACAAAATAAAAATTTCCAAAAATAACCATAAAAAAAGCGGCCAAGTGTGAGTCAGACTCGCCCATGAAGGGTTCAGTAGCAGCAAGTAACATAATATAAAAGTTCTTGGATGGATTACGATTAATGACGTATTAAAAAAAAACTACTTACTAGATCTCATTCAAACCAATTTTGAGTGAATGTTTACATGGTAATGTACATCATATATTTTCTTTAGTTTTATAATTCTCTTATTTTAGAAGTTATGGGGGGGGGGGCACACTTTTTACCACTTTGGAAGTGTCTCTCGCGCAAACTATTCAGTTTAGAAAAAATATATATTAGAAACCTCAACATCATTTTTGAAGACCTATCCACAGATAACCCACATTGATGAAAAAATAAATTTGAATTTCGGTTCTAAGTATGGGGAACCCCAAAAATAATTGTTTTTTTTAAATTTTTGTGTAAAATTCTAAATGCGGTTCACAGAATACATCTACCTACCAAGTTTCAACAGTATAGCTCTTATAGTTTCGGAAAAAAAAGGCTGTGACATACACGGACAGACAGACAGACAGACAGACAGACATGACGAAAGATTAAAGATAAAGATAAAGATAAAGATCAAGATAATTTATTTGCTTAAACATATGTACAAATTGATGGTATAAATATTAGTAGGACACAATATGAAAATCCAAAGGGAATCCATAAGGGTTCCTTGTCTTTGAGTATGGAACCCTAAAAATGGGAACATTTGGTCAAAACAATTTAATAGTGCATGCGCCATGGAAAGCTACCAAGTTATTATTTCGACGCGTCACGTGTCATCGTACAAAGTCAAAAACAAGTATTATATCCATAAATTTATTCGGATTTTGTCAAGAAAACAAAAGTTTAAATCTTTTTAATTCCATTCGAAACAAAAACACTACGCAGATTAAATTTGTACCGAATATACTTGGAATAGTCATTTAATTTAAATTTAATTTGTGTTTAAAATTCAAAAATACAAAGAATGTTAAAAGGTATCTTACTAATATTAGGAACGTGAAAGTTTGTAAGTATGGATGGATGGAAGGATGGATGGATGGATGGATGTATCTTTGTTACTCTTTCACGTAAAAATTGCTTGATGGATTTGGATGAATCTTGGAACGGAGATAACTGGACTCCCGGAATAACATATAGGCACATTTTTATCCCGATATTCCCACGGAATCGAGACCTATGCGGAAAACACCGCAGGGCGCAGCAGCAATGCGAATACTTTTCATCCAATGTTTTATTTATCTTTTTTTCTGTGTGTGTGTGTGTGTGTGTGTGTGTGTGTGTGTGTGTATTTTTGTGTGGAATATTGTTTGTTGACTGTTACTACTACATCCATGTTGGTGACACAAATAAATGTTTTTCTTTCTTTCTTTCTTTCTTTTCAATGTACCAGGCGAGCAGCAGAATGCAGGAGTAATTTGGTAACCGAATATCCTATCCTAATTACTCTTTCACGTAAAAACTACGGGATGGATTTGGATGAAATTTGGAATAAAGATAACTAGACTCGCGAAATAACACAGGCACATTTTTATCCCGATATTCCCACGGGATCGAGACTTACGCGGGTGAAACTTACTTCACCAGCGTAAGTCTAATAATACTAGCTTTATAATACTCCGCTACTTAATAATCCTGCGCAGACGAAGTCGCAGGTTACAGCTAGTAAAATTATAAATTGAGTACTAAACAAAAATATAATACACAAATAAAAAGATTCAAACATTTACAAGAGAGCGCCAATGTTAAGGTGAATAAGGGTGGTGGGTGTTTAGGGTGTTTAGGTGGTTTTGGCGCTAGGCACTAAGCACTTAGCGAACTGAAATGCACTTTGTTGCGTCCCAGCAAGGTTCGTTATTTTTTTTTTCACGATGTGAGCCTTTTGTTCTTGCTATTATTTATTCTGTGGTCTTACTTACAGTTTTTTTTTTTTCTCCCAGCTCAATAAAGTGTATAACTGAGTTAGTAGTTATGTTACCGCACATAAGATTAGTAAATCTTGAGCATATTCCGTTTGTTGAACACCATACCAAAATCCCTAGACATGCGAACAGTATTTATGTTACATACGGCGCACATGCTTAGGTAAAGCACGTTCTAAAATAATGTTACACTAAACAAGTATTATTTACTAAATAATAAAAAAGCATTAATGTTATCACGATATAATAAACACAGTTTTAAAGGGAATGATCGTAGCGATCGTACAGATCAAAATCATAACAGATAAATATTTGCAAAGACATTGATCACTAATATAAGATAAAAAACTTTAGGCGCGAATATCTCGTAACAATATTTCTTGTAGTTACGGTTGTCGCAGACTACGTATTTGTACACTGATGGTAATAGCATAGCTCTCTCCATGCATAGCCCGCTGTGATACTTTGAGCTTTTGTGTGTGTGATAGTTAGCGATCACGTCTCAGTCACGTAAGTCATCTCTGGCAACACGCACTTATTAAGATGACTAAAATAAAGTCCTCGAGTGGCGACCAACAACCGGACGACGCAGTGTGGGAGGGGAACTTCCAATGTACCAAACTTTATAAAGGTCGCGGGAAGTCTGTGGACGGAGGCGGCTCAAGACCAGTCGTCGTGGCATTCTATGGAAATGTTATATTTCCAGCTGGGCGGATGATGATAATTAATAAAAATAAGGCAAGTAAATATAAACATGTTTGTTTTCCCCTAGGTAGGTACATACCTACTTATAACTCACTTTTTTATTTTTTTTTGTGTCTAGCTATTGCGGATCAAGAGATACAGCGTTTGTCAAAATCACTTTTTTTGTATGGGGGCCCGCTTTAATTTTTAATATTAATAGAATAACAAACAATACTTCCAAACTTTATGACCCTAATTAATAATAAATAATAATAATAATGTTGGACATTTCATTATCTAGCCCCAAGCTAAGCAGAGCTTGTGTTATGGGTACTAGATAATTGATATACTTAATACAATATAATACATAGATAGATATTTTTTATTATACACAGAAAATACCCAGAACACCTGAACAAATATCTGCGATCGCACAAATATTTGTTCCGAGGCGGGAATCGAACCCGCAACCTCCTGCGTCGCAGGCCAACCTTCGCCCGCCGCGCTACAGAGGTCTTCAACACAATTGATTTTAGGGTTTGAATTTCCTATAATCCTTTCATAAAGACGCCAAACCAATTCATGGCATGTTTCAAGAAGTAGGTACTATTATTTATTCTGTGGTTGTACATGGAAATTAGAATTTAGAAGCCGATAAATGTTTGAAAATGTCTTACTAGTCATGTCAAATGCAACGTCCTCGCCGCGCCGTTTTTTTATGCCAATTTGTGGTCAGTATGTTTCAATTACGTGAATTTCTTCCAACATAGTTTGTAGGTACCTATATAATTTATTTGTTTCTTTATCCGTCTTTCTGTACAAAATAACTCGAAAAACTGTTACTATTTTGACGAAATAGGATTAAATAATGTTACGAGTATAATATAATAACTTTTTTTTTTTTTAATTAATAAATGGAATTAAAACAAGGTATGTACAAAAATACTTAAATATAGAAAAGAAAAGAAAAAAAGAAGCTAACACAATAAATTTGGTTCATAGGGCAAGGTGGCAAGAGCACTGGCTGCATTCCCACGTTGAATGGCCAAAGAAATTCTTTGCGCCAGGAAGGAGCCAGCCCTCTTGTCACCAGCGGCGTCGATGAGCATCGGTGATATTTTTTTAAAAAAGGTCTTAGTACTAGGGCCCCATGGTCCCAAAGTCTCTACACCAAGCGGCGCAAAAATGTAGTCATCGGAGAGGACTACATATTTGCGCCGCTTAGCATTTTCTGCTGCCTCCGCCGCGGCTCCAGCCTTGGTGATTGTTCCACTGAGATGAGAGGGGGCCAATGTGTCAACGCAAGTGACGTCCCATACTAGGGCTCGCCCCCGCTCCCAGGGAACCAAGGTCATACCGTCGGGCCTTTTGCCATCATTACGAAAATCAAATCACTGTATGAGCGTTTTTTTAAACAGCCCTACACGTGTAGGTTTTTTTTGTTTTTTATTTATTTCATACGCAATATATTTTACACATTTAATTAGGTATAATATTGTACCTTAAAAACCTCCAAAGGTTGACTAGGTACAATCGCCAAAAAGTAGGCGCACATACACATTCAAATTAATATAAACAAACAAGGTAGGTATATTAGTGGATGAAAGTTAATGGAAAAAAAAACATCAGCAGGAAGTTTGGCAGAATAGTGAGTTTTGAGGCCGAGAAAATGATCTAATTTGGGCCCTGCTGGGAAAAATCCTGATTCCCAAGATATTTTTCTGAGCAAGGTCCGTCGTTCAATACCGGTTTAAATTGGGTTGTATGGGTTTGTACGAGGTTTTAATTGATTCTTAAAGTTTAAGACTTGTATGCACTCTAGGGAGGTAGGGTAGGCTAAACCCTCTGTTTTTAGGAGTTGGAAGGGTTTTTTTAAAGGTTTGTAGGGCTACTTAGGTTGTGAGAGTTTTCAGGGCGTTTTTGATTTAATTTTGTTTTTTTTGGTCCTGTATTTTTTGGTTATTTTTGTGGGTTTGTTCATTTCTTGCCCATGTTCATTTGCGATTCGGTTATGATGGTTTTTATATACTAACTTTGCACCCATATTGGTACAGTTATTGAAGTTGTTGACCACTTTGTCTATTTGGGGTAAAATAAAACGAATAAAACTGTTATAAAATATAACGAAACCTGAAGCACACAGCATAATATGTAAAACACAACATGTGCACAGAGATTTCTCAAGTATCCAGTAGTGGAACGCCTGGGACTTCGCCCGCGTGCAGTTTTTGCTATACAAACTTCAACATCCCGCTGCACCACTTTAGGGTGTGTATTTAGGAAATTCCTTTCTTAGTGCACCGCTATACCACAAAAGAAATGTACCTATGTGAATTTCAGGTCCTATGACCTAGGGTTTAGACTTCGCGTTGATAGTCAGTGACTGAGTCAGTCAGTCACGCAACGATTGTATAGGTGGTATACATTGATTTTATTTTCACATTTATCTGATTACGTACAGAACAAAAATTCAATGAAGTAATTGACAAAACAAGTAATGTGTTTTCTACACAATTGTACGGTTGAGAGGTTTGTTTACCTAATTAGTTTCAAATCCCACCGCAAGGTGGAGGTCACAGGTAATGGAATAGTGTCAAAACTCGATGTGTCATTTTCACAGACCACTCTCTTAAAGAAAATATCGCACTACTTGCGTTCACCAAAAGACAGTTTTCCACTTGAAAAACCAGGGGTGTATAAAATTGATTGTAGCTGTGGGAGTCCGTACATTGGCCAAACGAAAAGTACGATAGCGTGTCGGGTTAAGGAGCACATATACGAGCGGTCAAGAACAGGGACATACATAAGTCAGCCATAGCAGAACACCTTTTGGAATCTGGCTCAAATCATTGGATCGAGCTACACAGTCCGTAGGTAATCTCAACAGAAGAGCGACATTACATACCAAGAATGGTACAAGAGAGGCAATTGAGATTACTAAGTACAGAAATTTCAATAGAGAAGATGGTTTTAAATTATCTGTGAAAAAATCTGGAAGCCTGTGGTGAGAATGTGTAAGAGTCAAAAGAGTGTGGTACCTGCTACGCGTCCGGATACCGTTAGTGTTGTGTGCCGAGTTGGTGTGAAGTGTGAAAATGAAACCTCCTGGTACCGTTCGTAATAAAAGTGTGAGAAAGAGGGTAGATCGATATATCTGCCAATAACATCTACTCGCAAAGACTTTTAGTTAGTTCTCCCGTGATCATGGCGCATGCAACTGTGCCGAAATATCGGGAACATTGCAAACTCAAAAATCATGGTAAATATCCCGTTTCTAGTGAAAATTATGTACATACCATGATAGTTTCAAAAGTTATACTTACAATTAAAATAAAATACTGTGTACCTTCTATTTCAATGAGGTTTTAATCTTTGCTACTGATATACCGAGCAAAACAAGCTAACGTATATATACCCCAGGGTTTAGGATTACGGGCTAATTGGAAATGGTTATTTCTAATCGTTATCAATTAAAATGTTTACGGAAACTCGGGGAATATGTTGCTTAATCCGTGATTCATTTGCCATACAAAGTTACTGAACTTGAAAATTACTCGTTGTGTATCAAATGTTTTACGACCTCTGTGGCGCGGTGGGTGAGTAGCCAGCTGAGGTGACAGAGGTTGAGGGTTCGATACTCGATGCAAGACAAATAATTAAAAAAAAAAGTAAAATCTTCTAGTATTTGTTCCGGGTCTGGGTGTTGTGTTACCAAGGCCGTTAGCCGAGTCGTGGGAAGCAATAGCAGCGATGAGCTCACCAGTTGTCACGTCTATATTCCCACGATGGTGCAAACCTCGGTGAAAAGAGGCCCATTGAGGCTCTGCCTACCCTTTTGGGGAAAAAAGTGTCTGTCTACTTATGTATATATGTTTTGAGATCTCGAAAACTGCAGTAATGATTTCGAAAGCTATATGGGGGCTTCTGGGGGTGGAAAATCGCTTTAACTAGGTCTCATAACTGGGAAAACGCGATTTAACACAATTTTATTCATTCGCTATTTGATTATCTGTGTCTATTTGCTTATAAATACAAAATACTGAATAAATTAATAAAATTAATAAATAATGCTGGACAGTCTAGAATAGTATTAATAAAATTAATAAATAATGCTGGACAGTCTAGAGTAGTTTGTCATTCCTGCACAGATAACATACATACATACATAGACACACGCCTTTTTCCCCGAAGGGGTAGGCAGAGCCTCAATGGGCCGCTTTTCACAGTGGGTTGCAGCATCGTGGAATATAGACGTGACAAGTGGTGAGCTCATCGCCGCCATTGCTTCCCACGACAGACTCAACTAACGCTTTCTTCCAGTAATAACACATTCTATAATAAGCTAGCAGCCAGGACAAATCTTATACCAACAAATCTTACTAACAAGTCCGGGTAATCCCTTAGTCGGCTCTTACGACATCCATGGGAGGAGATGGAGGGGTCTATTCTTAGGCCGGACACACCACGCCTGATAAAATAATGCTATACCCCGCTGATAGTATTTACTTATCTGTGCCCGCTGCTAAACTAAATTCAAATTTCAAACAGAAATTTGAAGAGGAATATTAGAGATCGTAAGGGCAGCGAATTAGGTACCGTAACTCATCGACGTAAATAAAATTTGGTCGAAGCCGTAACCATCGACGTAAATAAACTTTGGTCGAAGCCGTAACTAATAAAAACAACATTTACAAAAAACGCACTAGATGTTATTGATTTATTTTTAACTACTGTATTCAAAAATATGTACTTATGTATTTTTTGTTGTGCCAAAACGTTTTGAGTTTATATATTTTAAAATTATGTAATTCCACGTAAACAAGTTCTAAAATAGTGATAGAGTAGGGATAGTAAGTAAAGATGTATAAGAAAACTTATTTATTTTAAAATTATAAACATTATGAACTTACACGTATCAGTATTGAGTTATTGACTAATTGAATAAAGTAAAAACTAACATAAAATTAGCAAACAAATTTTTACAGAAAAAGTTAATATCAGAGTGACTTTTCAGTCACTTAAGAGAATGAATTATGTATTTCTTTGAAGTTGAGTATTTAGAGTGGCAGTATTTTTACAAAAAACTAAAACTAATATTATAACTACGACTAAAATTAAGAAGATTAAATATTATGCCCAAGTAAGAAACCGTAAGGTGGGAGTCTCTATGAAATTAAAAGATTTGGGATATCTTTGGAAAAATAAGGTTTTTCGGGAAAATAACTGCAGTGTCAGAGGTTTAGTTGAAGTCTTGAGGAATGTGGATTTGAAGGTATGAAGGTAGGGTGGAGGTTGGACATTAGTTCCTATTTTGGTTGTTCGGTCTTGGACGCCCTTGGTCTGAGTAGTCGGGGCCTGGGCGATTGGACTTGTGCTGACTCTGAAACAGAACATATAGTCATATTAATAAGAATCTAAACTAAACTATTACATTTATTTAAGGTGGTTGAATCCGCTTGTGGCGCGACATTAAAAAAAAAACGGGTTTTTTGCTCATCACAGCTCATCAACAATTCTTCAGATAGCGAAAACTATGTTGCCATATAACTATGGGGCTGTTTTTCACCGGGGGCTACCCGTGCGAAGCCGGGCGAGTCGCTAGTAATAAATACAAGAGAGTACCTATTTCACTTAGACATACAACTTTATGGCCCGGAATACTTAATTTCCTAGAAAATGGATAGTTCTGTAAACAACGTAACCGCTTGTTTAGAAAGGACATTCAGGGAGGTGAACAAGATAAACACATTACATAATCAGTAGATACAGTGTGTGGTGGATAAAGTCTTTGTTTTCCGTCGTGGAGGGCTTAAGGCGATATGTTAAAATACCTAATGGGCGGAGTCTAGCCAGAAAACAATAGCTGTAAGACAGTGACAGCGCTATTGCTCACTTGAACCCGGGAAAAGGTGAGGTTATAGATTTTTGCCACTCGAAAGTAACTGACGTAAGCGACAAATGATAAAACTTCGTTTAGCTTCTAAAGTAGCAAATATAAAAATAAATTATCTATAATTAATGTAAGTAATGTGATTACCTACTGAATAATATAAAAAAATATGCTTAATACTTTCTCTAGTCGAAGGAGGGACCTAAAAAGGGCTTTAGAAGAGCCAATTTCAAAACATAAAGCTATCGAGAAAAGTTTCGCGAATCGTGTTTCTAGTCTATAATTTATTTAGATTACATCCTCAAGTAATTACTGTATTAACATCAAGTTTGTAACCTTTACTGATAATGAGTGAGCATGTAACGAAACGACTCCAAAATTTTAACATAGCGTCTTAGCAACTGTTTTCGAATTCCGCCTAGTTTACATTATTTAATGAGAGTGAACAGTTGAGACGCTGGAAGATATAATGAGGAAATCCGGGATAAAAGCCGTTAAATCCTATTTACGAAGAAAAAGAGCATTAAAAACGTACTAAATATAAATAAATAAATAATGCTGGACAGTTCAAACAACATTATCTAGCCCCAAGCTAAGCAGAGCTTGTGTTATGGGTACTAGATAACTGATATACTTTATACAATATATAACATAGATAGATATTTTTTATTATACATAGAAAATACCCAGAACACCCTGAACAAATATCTGCGATCGCACAAATATTTGTTCCGAGGCGGAAATCGAACCCGCAACCTCCTGCGTCGCAGGCGAACCGTCGCCCGCCGCGTGAGATCGTCAAGTAGTTAAGAGGGTTCTAAATAATGAGCGACGTTTCTTGAAACCAGATTAGTATTTGTGGAAACCTGCATTCAACCTATTCAAATAAAAATCTGCCATTGTTTACGTCTCCGCTGTATTACGAGCGTCATGAAACCAGAATTTGGTTGCCGCATTTTAGAAAATCCTTGCTTTCCATTACAATCACGTGAGCATATCTATCAGTTACGTTTACTCCCTGAAATTTCTCAACATATCCGTCTACCTGGAATACGATACCGAGACGCTTTCCACGATAAAAGCTGAGCAAGCATGTTATTCAAGACACGCGTTCCCTAAATTTTATTTATTGTGTCTTCGGATGGGTGTTATAAATCCTATTTGAGTTTGATGATGGATTTTTCTCGTATATCTTGTAACGGGATTTATGGATGAAAATTTTCCCTGGTGACAGAGCTAGCTTTTTTCGGTTATTTAATCACGAATATGATGGTTTCTTGGCCATCTATCAACCTGTCTGAGAGCTATCACTGAAGGTGGCCTTGCCTAGGAAGAAAGGCTGTCAGTCATAGACTTTTATATTACTAGATAGATAGATAGAAAATTATTTATTGCACCTAAAACAAAGAAGTACAAAGGCGAACTTAATGCTATAAAGCATTCTCTTCCAGATAACCTTGGTGTATTGCGGAAAAAATATGTATCGGTAGTGCACAAGCAGGGAAATATTGGATAAGTCTAAGAAAATTAAAAAATAATAATAATAATAATAAATAAGTACTTTAATTACTGCCTAAAATATAAAATAAACTAATACATATCATTAATATTATAATACATTAATATAATTTAAAATGAAATGTATAAATAAAATTGCTCATTAATCATTAACTAGTAGTTCTACGAACAGCATTAATACCTCACGAACAGCATTAATACCTCACGAACAGCATTAATACCTCACGAACACAAACTTTTTTGCAACAACTGTGTTTAGTTTACTCGTACATCCAAACATCATCAAGTTATGAACACCTCATTCAAAAACCAACTTCATAAAAACCACACGTGATTAAAAAGTAGAACTAAACAAATCATTATAATAATATTATACTACAAAGAAACACCTACTAAACAGACTGCCGTTATGAGGATTTAAAATCGGGAACATACTTGCATATTGATATCTTGACAACCTCTTGACCGATTTTGCTCATATTCAAAATTCTTGTTTAGAATGGAATACTATTGTTTCTGACAAATATTATCAAAAGTGGTCGGTAAATGGCGCCACAGCAAACATCCCCCTTTTTGGGGTAAATAACCCTCCTAACAAAATAAAGTCGACGTCAAAAAAGCTATGAAATTTTAGAAATAATTAAGTTTGTGTTCAAACCTGTGTTCAAGACTAGTTGAAAAATACAACCTGACGCTTTAAACCTACAGCCGGACAGATGAAAGCATTTGCCTGTTGTTGCAAGTACTTGACACGCTTCGCTCGCTCGGTACATTAATGCCGCTGGTATAACATTTTCATTTTATAATAGTTATTTACCATGCCGTGGGGCTTAGGAAATCGTCTAGACTTCAAATAAGTATTACAACATGGTGGCCATTTACCATCTCTAATGCCGTGCCTTTCTACATACAAAATATTGGGATTTAAATCGCGTTGTTTAATTAAATGGCCAGCCGTCCAATTAAATGCCTTAACCGGTCGAGTCGCGCGATTTCGCTTGTATACTAACTATCCCTTGAGTCGCGGGCAGATCACGGCAAAAATGATGGATGGGCGGATGGATTTACTCATCACTAAATCGTTAACTGTGGCCTAATGAATGGACAGATAATAAAACTAATACCACTACAAGAATCCTCTTGAAATTTCTTATCGGTTTCTTTATAAGCAACTATTTTATAAAAACTTACCATTTGTTGAAAAAATATAAAAATAAACATTTCCTTACTGTGGCTAAATTGTCAGCGCAACTGACCACTAACTTTGAGATCACAAAGCACTTTCTAGTAGTTTATTGGCAATAACATATGGTCTATATCCTAAAAAACATTATTATTGCAGTCATTTACACTCAAATAACCAGAAAACACACAATTTTCTTTATTTTATAAGACTGATGACCGCGGCAACAAAATGGGGGCCGATGTCGATCGAATATTATTTGTTTACTAACTGAACTTTAATCGTAAAAAGTGGTTATTGCCTCTTTGTCAGTCTACCATCATGCCTCTATGGAATAGTGTTGCAATATCTAGCATCCGGTTCCAAAATAATGATTGATAGACAATATAATAAACCCTCTATGGACTGTGTCGGCCGACACATGTAGGATTCGAAGGTATGCGGAAAAGAGTGTGTCAGCCGACACATGTACACGCCAAGCGGTTAATGGAACCAGTTGGCTGTGACATATAATACAAGATCAGTGGGGTTATTGTGTAGAAGACTGACGTTTGATTTCGATGTCCAGTTTGCTATTAATTGCGCAGCCAGTTTTAAACATTTCTGTTCTTGTAAAAAAGCTAAAACACGCTGCGCAATGAACAGCAAACTGGTAATCGACATCAAACGTCAGTCTACTACGCAATTCCCCCGCTGGTCATAGCTTAAAGTTTATATAGGAACATCAATAAGCTGCCGTACGCGCATCAGACTGTAGGTTGCTTAGCGATGGGCACGCCCCATTCCTCAGTAGAAGGCATCACACATTTTAGCAACGTCTGTCGAGGACCAGCATGGTTTGGTGGTGCTACAGACGAGGATATCCACCAGTTACATCTATCATCTTCTAGAATGTTACCTGTCTGATCTCAGGCTCCTCAGGCTGTGGAGTGGTAGTGGTAGGCACATCGCATTCCTCAGTAGGAGGCACCACGCATCTCAGCGAGCGTCTGTCGAAGACCAACATAGCCGGGCAGCGCTGCAGACGAGGATATCCACCTTGACACTGCCAGTAGCGGTTGCAGGACTTGCCGAGGGGGACGTTGCCGTTGGGGTCTTCGTTGCAGAGGGCTGGAATTTAAAACAGAAACGATGATTAAAGGTTTCGAGAAACAGAAAGAGAGCGGTACACATTTTCCAACACACAATCTGGTGATAATTGTCATCATATAATTGAAATTAACGTGGCTTGGTATCATTTTAGAAAAATTACGAACGTAACGTCAGTAGGAGAATATTAAAGTCCACGTACTTTAATATTCTCCTACTGACGTATCCTCTTTGATTATAGACAAAAAATAGTACGTGGTGTATAGTCGTAATTTTTCTAAAATGATTGTCATCATTGTTATCATCAGCCTGTAGAGGAATAATAAACAATAATTTTCAATTTGTGTAAATGTGTGGAAGGCAGATTGCTCACATTGAATAACTATTCAATCATTAGGAGGAATTCCGTGATTTTTATTTTTAATTATTTTAATTACTGATATTTTACATGTGTTAAACGCCGATTATGGCTGAACATTTAACTGTAGCAATAACCACCTGTTACTAACCCATATCTCGCAATAAATGAATTTGAATTTGAAGTCCACTGCTGTGCATCTATAGGCCTCCAGCATTGATTGCCGTGATGAACGTTCTTGAATTGCCTCCATCGACTTCTTGCCTCCTTAAAATGTCGTAGGCCAATCGATGGCGTTCCAGTTCTGCACTGGATGATCTGACAATATTTTAAAGGTGCAGGAAGTCGGTTCAAGACCGATTACCAATTCCATCTACTGCTTCAGGTATCACTAGATAGATTCTGGTAGGTTTTAGGCAGAAGTTCAACGTAGTAAAACCAAGGAAACCGCTTACAAAGTTCAGTAAGCACGATAAACTCGATCGATACTAGTCTGTTATTCCAATTGAGGTTTGCTATGTTGATCTTGCTACCAAAATTTACATACTTTGAGCTAGTTCTGCGGTGAAGCAGGCTGTTGCCGTGTGGGTGGAAGAAATGAAGATTTCTTGATAGAGAGAAAATAAGCTACTGAGCAACGAATACATGTAGGTACATACAAACTTAAAAAATACCGATGAAACAGTTGAGCTATCTGAAGACCATTGCAAACGATCTAAAGGTAGCTCAACTGATCCAAATCACTACCGACGAAGCGTCCCTAAAATGCTGGCTGCATTGCCTCGCTGAATGTGTGTACATGTTTAGTTTGAGTTGCTTACATACATAGACGTATACATAGATGCATACATAGAAACATGCCTTTTTCTCGGAAAGGGTAGGTGGAGCCTCAATGGGTCTCTTTTAACCGTGGCTGACACAAGTTGTAATTAAGTGGTTTAAGTTGTAATTTTTAAGTTTGAACATGAGCTTGATCGGTATAGTGGTTTTGGAACTACAAAGGGTTTTTTATTTTGTATACTACTTAGAATGACGGAACAAGCAGTTGGCCCACCTGATGATAAGTGGTACCCTCTGCCTATGAACAGTGCATTATCACATAGGTCACGTCCACCTAGGACGCGCCCCATGTGGCATTGCACTGCGACCGCCACCCTGAGACATAAAGATGAAAAGTCTCATGGGCCTGTAATTTCACCGATCAGGGTCCGAGATGTCCCTAAAAAATACCTAACTCAACTCATAACGTTTTATCGATAAACGATATATCGCGAGGTAACGTTCAGGCCGAAATACTAGTACCTATATCAAACTAGTGGAATGCCCACGACTTCAACCGCGTTTTTTTTTCATACATACTTCAACACCCCACGGCACCACCATAGGGAGTGAATTTCGAAAATTCCTTTCTCAGTGCACCCCTAAACCACAAAAGGAATGTAGGTAATTTCAGTACTTATGGTTTAGTCTACAGATCGACCCACTTATCCGTAGAATGAAATGTATGTAGATGATAGAAAACTACATACATTTCATTCTACAAATGAGTTGGTGGATCTGTATGCGTTGATATTCAGTCAGTAAGCAAGGCAGTCAGTCAGCCAATCAGTCAATCAGTCAGTCAATCAGTCAGTCTGTCAAGAACCACTTTCAAATTGTGTAGTATCGACCACATCGATGTGTTTGCGCTCGTGTACCCCATAAGGTAGGTACCTATAAATATTGTAAGTATAGGTATATATTCGCTCTACAATATTGTTCCTCTGGGAAAGGCAATATATTCCATCTTATTTAAGTTAATTGGTCGTGACTTGCAATTCTCTTTTGATTTATAATTGATAATTACTCGGACACTTGAGGTGTTTCTGGAGTCGAGAGTTTAATTGAATTTCAAACTAGGATTTCCGATGTTATGTATATTACTAGACTTGTATTGGTAATAGTAAGAAGCCGGTAAAGTCGTACATTGCAAAGAAAACCGACACGGAATTTTGTAAATATCAAAAATTTACGTTGGCGTGTCCGGCCTAAGGTTACTACATCCACGGGAGGAGACGGAGGGGTGATCCGTCTCCTCCCGTGGATGTAGTAAAAGCCGACTAAGGGATTACCCGGACTTGTTAAGATTCGTTGGTATAAGATTTGTCCTGGCTGCTTGCTTATTATGGAATGTGTTATTACTGGAAGAAAGCGTTAGCTGAGTCAGTCTTGGGAAGTAATGGCGGCGATGATTTCACCACTTGTCACGTCTATATTCCACGATTGTGCAACCCACTGTGAAAAGAGGCCAATTGAGCCTCTGCCTACACCCTTCGGGGAAAAAGGCGTGTTTCTATGTATGTATGTACATTAAGCATACCTGGGACATTTCATTGTTGAATGCAAGTAGCAAGCACATCTAGGTTTATGTGGCTTAGAGTCTGTGCACACGGCGTATTTAAACGCGCTGTAAACGCGCGCAAGACGCAAGTAAAACGTGCTTGAAAAGCGATATACTTGTAGGTAGCTTGTTCGTTGTAGCCCCAGATAAAACGAAGTTTGATTTTCATTCGGATATTAAGTACATTCAATATTGCAGACACAATCTAAAGACTAATCAATCCTCCGTTTCTCGTCTAGCCCTGTGGTTTGTCAGTTTCCGATCAAATAGCATGGGTTTATAAGATTTCCATGCAAATCTTTAAGCATATTATTTAGTCAGTGTAACTTATGGAAACCATATATTTTTATAAGAAACTGATAAAGCACGGGTCTATATATTAGTGTATGTGTTAATGATGTGTACTTACAAAATTTAAAGGAGTTTGATGATTTAATATCCAAAATAGGAGCAAATTACGTTTGTATGCAGAGGGCTCTAGCACCCTAAAGGTACACTCCTTTTAAGATGACTGTCTGTGTCTATTTTGATCGGAATTTCACCACAGCTATATGATGGCTACATAGATTTTTCATTCGAGATTTTTCATCAAAGTTTTTATTGGCAAATACTACTACTAATAGATTTATAATTTTTACGCCGACTGTACTTCACTACCTAAATCTTCAAGGGATCTATTAAGAATTTAAAGGTGGCCTAAAAGTTTAAGGGATCTAACAGGGCGATCAAAGTCCAAGGGATCGTAGCTAATGGATTAATCAGGAACTATACGCACATTATAACCCATCAAGACAGAAAATGGGGGATGCGAGACTCCGCCCGGACTGAATGCGACTGTGGAGCTACCATTCAGTCCATGAATCACTTGCTCACCTGTTCCTTGTGTCCCACCACCTGCACAAGGGAGGACCTTAACAAAGCCACAGACAATGCTGTAGAAGTGGCTACATTTTACTCTAAAATAGTTTAAACAAAAAAAGGTAAACCGTTGATACGATAGAAGAAGAAGCAAAATCGTTTCGTCAATACGTTTGTGCTCGAGCGTGAGACAAAATGCTTTTTCGTGGTGATTAAACGTTTTGTCGATGTGTTCAAGTGAACGAGAAACAAAGGAAAAGCCAGGAAACGCGACATTTAATGTGCCATTAGCTGCAATATGGGAAGGACTGTTAACAGCCGTCTGAGGCCGTCTTACTCTGATATTACTGTATTTAAGACTGTGCCACCGCCAGGCAGAAATCTTCATACAAAAACGCAGTTTTTAAAGAATAGCTCGTGAAATATAGATAACTAGCGAATCACCCCGGCTTCGCACGGGTAGCCCCCGGTGTACCCCCCCTACCCCTCCCCTCTATGTCAATCTCCTGGTTCTAAACTACCTCCCCACCAATTGTCAGCCAAATCGGTTCACCCGTTCTTGAGTTTTAAGTGGTGTAACTAACACGACTTTGTTTTATATATATACTAGCGACTCGCCTCGGATTCGCACGGGTAGCCCCCGGTGAAAAACAGCCCCCCCCCCCCCCCTATTTTATTACTTATTCTGCTATTCGGAGCGGAGAAGAATCCACCAAAAAAGAGATAACTAACATCGGTCCAGCCGATCTTGAGTTATAAGTGGTGTAACTGACACGACTTTGTTTTATGCATAGATAGATTTTAAAAAACCCTCCGTTTTATTGTATTTATCTTATTTATCCAATTTTTGACCCAATAATCTGTACCATATTGACAAATCAAAAGGTAATTTTGTGTTTTTTTTCATATTGAGAAAATTTGGTCCTATCTTGTTTCTGTGTAGGTATTCCTCGGTATTATAATGCATCCATGCATATTTTTTTTTTTAATATTGTTCTTGATTTAGTCATTTAAAAATCTAATCTAAGAGTGGTAATTTTGCGTTATACCCCACCTTAAGGCGATATGCCAAATTATCGCATGGGTGGAATCTATCAAGAAAATAATAGCTACAAGAAAGTGACAGCGCTACTATTCACTTGAACCCTGGAAGAGATGAGGTATAGCTTTATTCAGCTTGGAAGTAACTGACGTAAGCGACAAATAATAAAACTTCGTTTTGCTTATAAAGTAGCAAATATACAAATAAATCCTTCGCCTTTAATGTGATTATATATGATTAGATATGTGTGATTATCTACTGAATAAAAATTAACGCTAAGTATTTTCTCTAATCGAAGGAGGGACTTAAAATGGGTTTTAGGAGGGCAAATTTCAAAAAATAAATCTATTGAGAAAAGTTTACCAATCGTGTTGTTGATTTATTTAGATTACATCCTCAAGTAATTACCGTGTTAATATCAAGTTTGTAACCTTTACCGTTATTGAGTGAGCGAATAACGAAACGACTCCAAAATTTTAACAAATCGTAATCGTAATGATCAACTTTCCAAAGTGATCGCAAACTTTTTTTGATGTGTGTCTATGCATGTGCCTGTAATTTCACCAGAACCCATACCTATCAATTCCCAACCCCAACAATGCATGGTGGTAGAAATAGGTATTTATGGCGGTAATGTAATACCTATTAATGCTTTAATAGTTTTTTTTTTAAACATTTACAGACCTTTGTTTGACCACGATCTCACCTGGCCATTGATGGAGCACAAAGGACTAGAAGGCACCTATTCACTCTATAGCCTTGAATAGACCCAGATTATAGTTTTCAGGAAAGACAGACGACGGTAGTGTATTCCACTCCTTAGCAGTTCGCATTATAAAGGTAGAACTGAAACGTTTTGTGCGAATAGAAGGTATACTGGTGTCGATTCTGTGCAGCATTCTCTAATTTTAAACCGTGTTAAAGTTGTCGCGCGCCCTTTCTAATAAACTGAAATAAAAGAGACCGCGATAGTTTTAATGCGGTTTAAAATTAGAGAATGCTGCACAGAATCGACACCACTAATGAGGTAAGGATGGTACTGAGCCTGCACGTTCAGGTAATATAGATAAGCGTCCGTTGGTCTATAAGCTGAGCTCTAATTATACAGACATGAATGGTCGCATTGAGTCCACTTTCGTTTTCTTCGCGAAGCCATTAATTGCTACAATTGATCAATTATTCGGTTACATAAAGATCGTAAGCGGTTAGCCATTCATTCATTATGCCATTATACGCCTTATTACACAGACGATTAGCGTGAAAGTACGATGATTGATTGGTGAAACCGGCGATCAGTTCGATTAGAATCGGCCTATAATACCGCTGCGTTATGAATTTAGAGGATCATTATTTATCGGCTTTTCATGTCTTAGTGATGACGTAACGTGTTAAGGCGTGGATATATGTGAACTGTGGTGCATATATAACCTTTTTTATCCACAATCTTTACCGATAAATCTACAAAAAAATATATAAGTTTAATCTACTAACAAAAAGCAAGACTTCTTCTTTAAAAAATAAATAAAATATAACTTAAAATGTAATAAATAGATTTGAAAAGTAGCCTCTGTTTTCGTAGTCACTAACATTTTTCTCGTATCAATCATAAGATGTTTTTATTGCCTTCAGTACCTATATTTAATAATAAAACGCCAAGACAGCCTTCTCTTTATTTTTGAAAATCATATTCTGAATGGGTTTTAAAATAAAAATAAACGTGATTTTCGCTCACTTTTCGTTTTGCGGGCGCTATTCTGTCACTTTTTAACTAACCTGAACTTTAATACGATCGATAAAGCAGAATTTGGCGTTTCCACCAGAGATGAGCGAGGTTGCGGAGCGAGGGAATAGATTCACTTCATTTACCTAGCCTCGCTCAGCGCAGCTCTGGTGGAAACGGCTTAGCAAAGCGAGGTTTTCATACGTAAAAAACAAGCGAGGGATTTGTGCGAGAGATGTGTGCGAGGGATGTGTGCGAGAGATGTGCGCGAGGGATGTGTGCAAAGGATGAACGCGAGCGAGAAACAACTAGCAGTCACTAGACGGATCCTCGCACCGCTCATCTACCTCGCACATCTTTGGTGGAAAGGCAGCCTAATTCTGATGTTGTTACAGTGCTCTACTCTGAATGAGCAATAGATACTTACGATGCTTCTGGCAGCCGTCGATGTTCTCGGGCCAGTCGCACGAGTGTGCGTTCTCGTTGTACAGCAGACCTCCTATGCACAGCTGCTCAGTGGCGGTGCCATTCCAGCACGTCCAGTAGGTACCTTCAATAACATCAATAGATACTTACGATGCTTCTGGCAGCCGTCGACGTTCTCGGGCCAGTCGCACGAGTGTGCGTTCTCGTTGTACAGCAGACCTCCTATGCACAGCTGCTCAGTGGCGGTGCCATTCCAGCACGTCCAGTAGGTACCTTCAATAACATCAATAGATACTTACGATGCTTCTGGCAGCCGTCGACGTTCTCGGGCCAGTCGCACGAGTGTGCGTTCTCGTTATACAGCAGAGACCACCTATGCCCAGCTGCTCAGTGGCGGTGCCATTCCAGCACGTCCAGTAGGTACCTTCAATAACATCAATATATACTTACGATGTTTCTGGCAGCCGTCGACGTTCTCGGGCCAGTCACACGAGTGTGCGTTCTCGTTGTACAGCAGACCTCCTATGCACAGCTGCTCAGTGGCGGTGCCATTCCAGCACGTCCAGTACCTTCAATAACATCAATATATACTTACGATGTTTCTGGCAGCCGTCGACGTTCTCGGGCCAGTCGCACGAGTGTGCGTTCTCGTTGTACAGCAGACCTCCTATGCACAGCTGCTCAGTGGCGGTGCCATTCCAGCACGTCCAGTACCTTCAATAACATCAATAGATACTTACGATGCCTCTGGCAGCCGTCAACGTTCTCGGGCCAGTCGCACGAGTGTGCGTTCTCGTTATACAGCAGAGACCACCTATGCACAGCTGCTCAGTGGCGGTGCCATTCCAGCACGTCCAGTAGGTACCTTCAATAACATCAATAGATACTTACGATGTTTCTGGCAGCCGTCGACGTTCTCGGGCCAGTCGCACGAGTGTGCGTTCTCGTTGTACAGCAGACCTCCTATGTACAGCTACTCAGTGGCGGTGCCATTCCAGCACGTCCAGTAGGTACCTTCAATAACATCAATAGATACTTACGATGTTTCTGGCAGCCGTCGACGTTCTCGGGCCAGTCGCACGAGTGTGCGTTCTCGTTGTACAGCAGACCTCCTATGCACAGCTGCTCAGTGGCGGTGCCATTCCAGCACGTCCAGTAGGTACCTTCCATAACATCAATAGATACTTACGATGCTTCTGGCAGCCGTCGACGTTCTCGGGCCAGTCGCACGAGTGTGCGTTCTCGTTGTACAGCAGACCTCCTATGCACAGCTGCTCAGTGGCGGTGCCATTCCAGCACGTCCAGTAGGTACCTTCCATAACATCAATAGATACTTACGATGTTTCTGGCAGCCGTCGACGTTCTCGGGCCAGTCGCACGAGTGTGCGTTCTCGTTGTACAGCAGACCTCCTATGCACAGCTGCTCAGTGGCGGTGCCATTCCAACACGTCCAGTACCTTCAATAACATCAATAAATAAGGTATGCACAAAAAATAAAAACAGGTATAAAGAAAACAGGTCGAACAAGAACACGAATTTTTCCTTTTATATGACCGGTTCATAAAATTATGCAGGCACAAAAAAAGAAAAAAAAAACGGGGAATTCGCGAAATTTATGTCGGAAATGTCTTTCGAAACATCTTGAAGACGACCTCTGTGGCGCGGCGGGCAAAGGTTCACCTGCTACGTAGGAGGTTGCGGGTTCGATTCCCGCCACGGAACAAATATTTGACCCTATTCATTATGCCATTCATTATGATACAAATTCATGTTGAAACTGTTCTTCCAAATATCAAAAATGTCCGTAAAAAATATTACCTGGTGCACGATGTCTCGTGCCCGAAGATACCATAGAGCCAGTCGCAGTGCTCCGTGCCTAGAGGTGGGTCTGGGGAGAGAAAAACACGAGTTATTGGGAGTGCTCGGTGCAGGTTTGAAAGGAAAGTTAAAAGGTGTCATGAGATGGATTTTGGATGAGCTGAAGTTAGCCGTTTAAACTACGCAAAAGATTTTTACTCGCAACAACTTCGTGGTACCGTGGTTATTACTAATTAATTTTCTAAATAACCATATTTTTTTTATGCATTTCTTATGTTGTTAATCGAGCTTATTTTGGCCTGAAACTTATTTGGTATTAATTTTTGTCAGTTTTTAGGGTTTCGTACCCAAAGGGTAAAACGGGACCCTATTACTACTTTATTTATTTTATTTATTTATTTTTATTTTATTTATTAGAATTTCCAATGATTAATACACATAACTAAAAAATATAATAAACTAATGGATGCGTTCCCTGTGCTTACTCTGTAAAGGAAACCACAGCTAACGACAGATACTATATACTACTAGTTTAGTATTCTTTTATCTGTGCTATTACTAAGGCTAGGCTGTCTGTCTTTCTGTCTGTTTGTGTGCCTGTCCGCCTGTCACCAGGCTTTATCTCCTGAACCGTGATAGTTAGACAGTTGAAATTTTCACAGATGATGTAGGTATTTCTGTTGCCGCTATAACAACAAATACTAAGAAAAAAGGATAAAATAAATATTTAAGGGGGCTCCCATACAACAAGTATATCAGTTATCCAGTACCCATAACATAACACAAGCTCTGCTTAGCTTGGGCCTAGATAATGTTGTGTGGAATGTCCAGCATTTAAAGATAATGGTACGGAACCCTTCGTGCGCGAGTCCGACTCGAACTTGGTCGGTTTTTAGTTAATTTGTTTTGACTGTAAACAAAGCAAAAAAAAACAGCACAGTATGTCCGTAAATACGACTTCAAGTTTAATAAGTAACTCTTGTAATTTAAGAAACCCCCAACGCAATCAAACCGCTGAACTGATTTTGATAGAACATGTCTCTGAACAATTGCTAGAAAAACTGCATTCAAATTAAAAAAAAAACGGTTTCGAATCGGATCATTCCTTTAAGAGCTATGGTGCCACAGACAGACATACATAGCGGTCAAACATATAACAACCCTCTTTTTGCGTCGGGTGTTAATACGTTGCATTTATAAGAGCAACATTTGTAAATTTGGACATTTGGAAAATTGCAAATCTGTTTTTTTATATTGGTTAAGGTCCTAACAACATATAAAAAAATCAGCGTGACCCGAACTTTTGCAAGCACGGATGTACATTTTGACCGGACTATATTAGATTCACCGTGATGTTTTCTTTCTTACTTCAATAAGTAAACTCGAGATGTATCAGGTACATGAGTACATGTATACATGCCAGCAAAATAGACCGCAATTGTCGGAAGCGGCTTAAGGATTGAGGGCAAGGACATCCCTAATGATACTCCGGTGGTGGATTACGTCCCTACATAGCTTTTTCAGCGATACAAGGACGACAACGAAATTTAAAGTATCGAATAATTGACACTACACAAGATTATGTAACTTTAAATTGAACGAATTCATGCTTATAAATGTTTTATTTTGTTGTGTTCCGAAATACACAACGTAGGCAATACAAAAATCATATTTAGCCCAAATAACATGAAATTTGTAAATAAATCCTTCCCACGCTCAGATCGGGAAATGCTGTGATGATGTATTCAGCTCGGTTGGACCTTTTCTACTTTGTGTTTATTGCTATAAAAAATAGCAATATCGTGAAATATCTAACATTTATGAGGTACGAATTCAGATACGCCGACTTTACTTCACTAACAAAATCGACAAGGGCTCTATTAGTAATCTGAAAGCGGCTTAAAAATTTAATGGTTCTATTAGTAAGATCAAAGTACATAGGATCATAGCCAAGTGATCTATAAGTGTAGACTATTAACTCTACCTGTAATTATTACTACTCAAAATACATAGACTCCATGGGCATTATTACAAAAAACTAAATTAGTCCTGGTTTAAACCCGAACTACGTAGCCTAGGCTTGTAGCGGTATTTAAGTTATATACAACTTTAATACAAAGGCTTGTTTGGTTTGTTTTCCGAAGTCAACTCTAGAGCTAGATAGTTCGATATTACATATTATGTCAAAAATGTTAAAGTCTCGGACTATCTCTGGTTTTTCTTAAACCAAGCAGCCCCCTAGTTTTACAATGGTCTAAAAATTTACAGTTGATTGCTTGTTGGATAGAAGTTTGCATATCGATTGTGATGTGACACTTTGACACGAGATCCGTCAGTTTGACACTTCGGAAATGTGTGTAGTTTAGAAAATAAACCATCTGTCTTTGTGTTAAAGTTGTATATAACTTTAATACCGTGACAAACCTAGACTACTTAGTTCGGGTTTAAACCAGGACTAACTAGTTTTTTTTATAATAAGGCCGCATATGTTTTTATGTTTAACCAAAATAAAATAGCACTTGATGTCATTTCTAGGCTTTAGGTTCTGTTGAGGAATAGATACTCTACTTTTCAGTAGAAACGGGATATTTACCATGATAATTGGGTTTTATTTGTTCCAGATATTTCGGCACAGTTGCAGGCGCTATGATCACGGGAGAACTAACAAAAGTCTTTGCGAGTAGATGTTATTGGCAGATATATCGATCTACCCTCTTTCTCACATTATATACACATGGTTGTGTATGTACATAACCATGATAGTTTCAAAAGTTAATAGATACTCTGTGACGCTAAACGAGTTGTAGTGCTTCATTCTTGACATCGGGCAACTTATAGAAAGAGGCCGTAAAGACGTCACACCACCAACTCTTTAGCGATAAAACCGCCCATTGTACATTTAGTTTTTTCTTTAATTGTTATGTCTTGTTTTTAACTAGATTGTAAGGTGTGCAATAAAGTATTTTCATTCATTCATTCATTCATTCATTCACACAATGTCGTGGGATCAACGGTCATATTTTTCCCAGTGAATACGAGGCTTGAGGCTGACCTTATCAAAGCTAAAGGTTGAGGTTGCCACTGAAATCCCCACAATCATAATTTGGCATCCTTCCAAACAATCTTAAATTATAATTGAGTTTCCCTTTCGACTAGACACAAGAATCTAGGCACCTACCTACTCTTGTTCTGGCATATCTATGTTTAGCTACAAGTCATTAGGTAATTTTGGAGCATATTTAGCTATGACAAGGGTCCAAACTCCAAACATACCGATATACTTAGGTAATTATTTAGTCTGGCACCTTATCTTACATCCTTTGTCATATGAGACTTCGGACAGTTGATATAAATTGCACGCATATTTTGGACAAACTTACAAAAACTTCAGTAACGAAGTTACAAGTTACAAGTACAAAAAGTTCAGTAGATTGACGAAACGGGTACACAAGACGAGCGTGAATGGGACAGTAGGAAGGGGAAGACCTCGGCGAACGTATTCAGACCAGATCGGAGATGTTCTGGAAAAAGGCCAGGTCAAGAGTACCCTTAACCGACGAGCATGTATGAAGAATGTGAAGAGAGTGAATGAAGCAAAAGAGGTGTGTCAGGATCGAAGCAAGTGGAAATCCGAGATCTCTGCCTACACCTCCGGGAAACAGGCGTGAGTTTATGTATGTATGTATGTACAAAAACTTTTCCGTTTAGCTTTGTTGCTAAGGGTCTGCATTAGGTGTACCTTCCCTGCAAGAACTAGAGCATGCGTACGGGTAGTTTATAAATTCTCAAGACTATAAATCCAGACCTCCGTACCCAGTTTTTTTGATGTAGTTTATACATTGTCACATAATATTTACTAGCAAAAAGCACAGCTTTGTGAGGGCTCGCAATTTTTTTTCTTATATGTAGACATGAATTTAATTACCTACTATGTTAAATTATTAGAGGTATTAGGTTTCAGTAGCCTTTAAACGTACACTGCTGGACAAGGCCTCCCCATATCATGCAATGGGAGGGTTTGCCGGTTTGATTACTCAGGTAGATGCGAAAAGGTGCAGGTGGGGTCTATTTTTAGGTCGGACATGTCACACGGCAGCTTATTGAGGTAAGTATATGTACGTATATACGTGGACACACCGGCGAATTGACGACCTCTGTGGCGCGGCAGGCGAAGGTTGGCCTGCGACGCAGGAGGTTGCGGGTTCCATTCCCGCCTCGGAACAAATATTTGTGTGATCGCAGATATTTGTTCAGGGTGTTCTGTTTATTTTCTATATATAATAAAAAGTATCTATCTATTTATTGTATTAAGTACTCGTATATCAGTTATCTAGAACCCATAACACAAGCTCTGCTTAGCTTGGAGCTAGATAATGTTGTGTGATCTGTCCAGCATTATTTATTGATTTATACGAAGTTTAATACACCTCTCCGTCTCCTCCGTGGATGTCGTAAGAGCCGATGAAGGTATGGGCAGCAGCATCCACCTGAGTAATTAACACCAATACTGCGGTTACCAATCAGCCTGCAAGCGTATAGGTATCTGATATGTATATTGTATGTACCGAGCCTCCCCCCGTCAGTAATAAACTAGCTACGGAACTACATGGTCGTTTCATTACTCTCTGACATTCCATTGGCGACGAGGATGGGATGTCAGAGAGTAATGAAACGACCATGTAGTTCCGTAGCTAGTTTATTACTAACGGGGGGAGGCTTGGCAGGCAGATTGGTGATTCAAAATCCCCTATTGCATTCTATCTGGGAGCAGTCCAGCCTCGTCCAGCAGTGATCGTCTAAAGGCTGGTGATGCTGCTGACGATGATGATGATGATGATAATGATGATGACGATAGTAGTAGTAGTATTAGTAGTATTAGTAGATAGTAGTAGTAGAGCTTTTTTGTGAAAGAGTTCGTCCGGGGAAGTACTACCATCATACCTATTTCTGCTGCAAAGCAGTAGTGCTCGCATTGCTGTGTTCCGGTTTGAAGGGTAAGGGTGCCGGTGAAATTACAGGCACATGAGACTTTTCATCTGTATGTCTCAGGGTGGCGGGCGCAATGCAATGCCATATAGGGCGCGTCCTAGGTGGACGTGACCTATGAGTTAATGCACTGATCATAGGCAGAGGTTACCGCTTAACATCAGGTGGGCCATCTGCTTGTTCCGTCATACAAGTATTATAAAAAAAAGAAAAAAAACGATGATGTTGAAGATGATGATGATGACGATGATGATGATGATGATGATGATGATGACGATGATGACGATGATGATGATGATGATGATGACAATGATGATGATGATGATGATGATGATGATGATGATGATGATGATGATGATGATGACGATGATGATGATGATGTTTACTTACTTATTTGCACTTTAGGGTACTCGCAGTAGTTAGACCGCCACGGATAGTCACATCCATCGGTCACTCCTCGGTGCTTTCCCGCGAACACTAATCCATTGGGACAGTCGTACTGCGTTGACTGTCCGTTGTCACACTCCCAGTATTTGTCGCAGTATTTTTCATCGGCCACCACTCGGGATTTGGTCTTGCAGGGGTCTTCAATCTGTCCGCATGATGATAACGCCACACTCGCTATGAGCACTGAAAATAAAATAAAAACCTTTTATAACCTAATAGAGACCTACAAGATCCTAAACAACCACTACAGTATACCAGATTTATCACAGACACTATACACACTATACACCATGAACAATAATATAGGACTCGGAGGACACTCGCTGAAGCTGCAACGATTTTGATTACTACAAATTTTCATTTAAATCCGTTAAACCTTTTCGAATCCTATTCGAGACAACCTTTGAGACAGACAGACAGACAAAAATTCTAATGACGGTAATATATGATTAAGCGTCGTATAAGAAGCACTTAAATATTTAATGCAAATATTTTTATTTTACAAACAGACACCTAAATTTGATTATATTGATATAGAATAAGGAAAAAAAAACGCACTTGCTCATAAAGTGGCTCTAATTTCACTGCAATTAGGCACATAATGACACCTGTAATCAAACTGTAACTTTTTCATTGCTTTTACTCACTAGTGAGTTATAGAGACAGTTGAACATTTACACAGAGTCACAGAATAAATAATAGTGTGTATTTCTGTTTTACACCTGTAATCAAACTGTGACTCTTTCATTGCTATTATTCACAAGTGAGTTACTTATATATAGAGACAGTAGAACATTTACACAGAGTGTGTATTTCTGTTTTATTATTATTATCTTCACAAGTGTGTTGAAAAACGTCGTATTATACACGTGTGTATTGATGATTACCGTCCTCGGCTCTCTTAACGTCTCAGCGGTAATCACCAACATTACACACTAGTACCATAATGTACTATAAAATCTATGATATTATCTACTCAATAATGGTCAAAATAATGTCTAGTCTAGACATTACTATTATCTAAATGATTGAGTGAGAAATAATAAATAAAATAAAATAAATAATGCTGGACAGCTCACACATCATTATCTAGCCCCAAGCTAAGCAGAGCTTGTGTGATGGGTACTAGATAACTGATATACTTAATACAATACAATACAATAATCATCTATTTCGTACAACTTAAAACACTAATATCTTTAAAGCATTCAGGAAATTACTGTTATCGTTACGAATGCACACATAACACTTCATAACTTAGAATGTGTCTGGTCTAAGAAATAGCTTTTATTACAGTTGCATACTACCTACCTTTCTAGCAAATTGCATCGGAGAGCGAAACTCCACATTAATGTAACAGCACGTAGGTAATACAGTTTATGAGGCAAACGTGATTTAACATGATTGTTTTAAATATCTACACTTTCTTAAGTATATAGGTGCAGACGTTGCGGTTGTCTGTCTAGACTAGACAGGGTAGCTAAGACTAATTAAGTATACTAATTGTCTATTTTAATTCCTGTGCCAAGAAATAATTGAACTGACGTTTTTTTTTTTCAAAACAATCTTTTTTATTTTAATTAAACGGTGAGCTGATTCAAATAAATCTAAACACGGTCTGTTACCTAATCATCAAGTTCTGTTGCTTTCCGTCTTCATCATCAGATCAGTTCGCTGTCCCTATAATATTGTATTGTCATCGGAACTTGATAGGCATGCAAAATTTCAGCTCAATGGTGGTTGGAAGTGGTTTAAAATTCAGTTAGTTATAACATTAGACCATACAATTATAACCAAAGAAGTTAACGATTGAATTTTGAAACATAGCTCAAATAACTGTGCTGTATTTAGTTTGTTTTATTCAGAAAATAGTAAAAAATAAGCGTAGTTCCTGTTTCATCCATTGAAAATGATCCTGTGGACTTTGATCGTCCTGTTCGATCCATTAAAATTTTTAGGCAACTTTCAAATTCCTGATGGATCCCTTGTCGATTTTGTTAGTGAAGTAGAGTCGGCGTAAAAATAATAAATCTCTATAGGCACAGATAAAATAATACTATCCCTATAGGTATTTTGTCAATAAAAACTTTGAGGAATTTATTTTGATCAAAAATCGCGAACGATATTCAAGAATGAAAACTCTCGATTGAAAAATTTCGAATGAAAACTCTAGAACTCTAGAAGGGTTTAGGTATGATGGATATAGAAATATAAAAAAGCGGCCAAGTGCGAGTAGGACTCGCCCATGAAGGGTTCCGTAGCAGCAAGTAACATAATATAAAAGTTCTTGGATGGATTACGATTTATGACGTATTCAAAAAAAACTACTAACTAGATCTCGTTCAAACCAATTTTGAGTGAAAGTTTACATGTACATCATATTTTTTTTTGTTTTATCATTCTCTTATTTTAGAAGTTACGGGGGGGGGGGGGGGGGACTTTTTACCACTTTGGAAGTGTCCCTCACGCAAACTATTCAGTTTAGAAAAAAAATTTT
The DNA here is from genome assembly GCA_932527175.1 of Operophtera brumata. NCBI lineage: Eukaryota > Metazoa > Arthropoda > Insecta > Lepidoptera > Geometridae > Operophtera > Operophtera brumata. The sequence goes on along the minus strand of OW052238.1, from coordinate 15,397,735 downwards.
TAGAAACCTCAATACCATTTTTAAAGACCTATCCATAGACAACCCCCACATGTATGGGTATTATGAAAAAAAGTTTTTTGTGTTTCAGTTCTAAGTATGGGGAACCCCAAAAATTTATTGTTTTTTTCTATTTTTGTTTGAAAATCTTATTGCGGTTCTCAGAGTACATCTACTTACCAAGTTTCAACAGCATAGCTCTTATAGTTTCGGAAAAAAGTGGCTGCGACATACACGGACAGACAGGCATGACGAATCCATTAGGGTTCCGTAATTTTTTTTACGGAACCCTAAAAATGCGTCCGTTGTCCTTTATTGGAGCATAAACAAAGCGTGAACCGAAACATTGTAACAAACACCCTCCGTTTATTTATTGGATTTTATTTTATTGAAATTCCTGTTCACATTTGACGTATTCAAAGGAATAAAGCATTGCTCTGAGACTCGATTTTAATTACTGAACGGATCGGTTGTTGTACAAATATTACATTTCAGAGCAATTTCGGGATGACAAATAATTTATGACAAACCTGGTTTTGTTGTGTTTACACGAAAATTTGGTAAATAATCCAACACGAGTACGTACCTCTGCCAGTTAACACTTGTTAATGTTTTTATAGTATTTTTTTATAATGGCGTATTTTATAGTTTCTTTTTAGAATCTACATATAAAAATAAAAAGTAAAGTAAGCCATCACTTGAGAACTGATGACCAGATTTGGCAACTTTTTTTAGAATGTCCTGAAAAGGCAGAATAAGGTTTTCAAGAAAAGAAAACTGAAAAGTTTCCCGGATAATTAGGAAATTCGGACATAACGGAAAGTACCTACATTTGTATGAACTCAAGACCATTGGACAAGACAACGTCTGTCGGGTCAACACTTGAGCGAATTTAGATTATACTTGTGGGGGGGAGGGGGGTAGCAGGGGAAAAGGGGTAGGGGAGTGGCGTAGCAGGGGAAAGGGGGGTAGCAGGAGGAAAGGGGGGTAGCAGGGGGAAGGAGGAGGGATGGGCTGATTTTATTCTGATTATAATGCAATTTTTTTTCCGTAACTAAGCCTGAAAAATATTTTAAACTTGTGCGTAAGTAGGTAGAAAGGCTGTACAGATTCAAGGCTATCTCCACAATAACATAATGTTTAGACATCTAATCCCATCCGTTGCAACATAAGGCAATCTTAACTCCCAGTAGCATTGTATTGTTCTAGCAACAATAGTTTCGTGGGTGTCAGACTGTAATCGAAGCAGGGTCGCCGCCAGGGTCTATGGAACCTAGGCAAAACAAAGCTGGGCAAAAATATATTTAAAAAACCCCATCGAGTTCGGGTTAGATCTACGCACTGAGGTCCATTTACCTGTTGATCCTATGATTTTTTGTGTATCAGCTTGATATCAGCCGGTTTACTATACTTTACACCGAAAGTCACCATACAATTATCATACCTATAATCTATTGTGTTCAATATTGTACCGGGTTCGATCCTAGGCTCCGCACCAATGATTTTTCTAAGTTATGTGCGGATTTCCATCGCTCTGTGCTTCGGAGGGCACGTTAAGCTGTCGGTCCCGTGTTATTGATTAATAGCAGTCGATAAGCCATGTCAGAGGCCCTCGGGCGGCTTGACAAACTCTGACATCAGAGGCCAGCACTACCTCATACGAAACGAAACGAATATTGTAATTACTTACTGTAGTAATGTATAATTTGTGTAGTTTTAAAACCCGTTAATAGTGCGCTGGGCTTGGTCTTGTCGCTATGCTAATCTACCTACATCAATGAAGTTAAAACAACACCAGTTACGAATATGTTTAGGTAGGTATTTGTTTTATATTTTTGATATACATCTAAGTTATTTTGAGATGTTTTTCTTAATATACCACGCTCGAATTCGCATAAGAAAAATGATTAGTTAGTTTCTTATACATTTCATATACCTAAGCGAATTGTAAATTCTTATAAGAATTGATTCTAGGGCCGGCTATGTCGTATGTAGCTATATATTTGATTGGACACAAAACTCAAAAAGGTTTCTACTGGTCTTTCACTCTCTCATGTCGCATGATTTGGTCCTCAATCACTCCTGGATTTGTGTTCGAAGTACAACTTTACGCCTTTAAACCCCGTTTTCAGCTTCTAGCTACGACCCTGGTGTCAAACGGTAATCAAGGAGTTCCCACGACCTTCAGCAGTGAATGCCTAATATCTATTTGTATTGGAGGTGATTCTATGTAGGTTACTTTGTATCTACAAAGTACAATTTAGTTAAGAAGATCAGATCTCATTCACATAGGTAGTCGCAAAGAAGACAAGCTTCTTAATCAAAGTGAATAATGAATTTGGAATAAGGTTTAATGGTTCGAGAGTTGGGAACTGAACGACGCAGTATATCCCCCTCGCGTTGGACCAATGATAAGAAAGTCGCAGGAAGTAGGAGGATGGAGGCAGCTGAAGATGTCATAAAAAACTCAAAAAACCTAAGACTTTTCTGCAATTTTAAAAGTTTAATTTGACTTATTCTTGGGGTATAAAGTTCCGTCTTCCGTGACAAAAGAATTAAAAAATAGACAAAAGGCAAACATCAGGCTGAAAGACAATGCCTTAATTTAGAGTGCCTTAGTTTAATTAGAAAACGTAGTAGGTTAAGTTGAGCTTTCTCATTATGTTTTTTTTGTGAATACTGTGCTCACGGAAGTTTGGCTCATGGCTGCTGGATTACTGAAGTTTGGCTTATGGCTGCTGGATTACTGAGATTTAAGTGTGTGTGATGATAATAATAATAAATAAAAGAGTAATTATTATTGTCGGTGGAATAACAATATCATGTACAGACGGCAACGCTATTTGGTTAACCCCAAGTGTGTTTAAATGTTTCAAGATTTAAATAGAAACGAAATAATTCAGATTATTCAGTACGTTTCTTATCGCAGCTTATTAAGACGTATAATATGAAAAGAAAACAAGTAATAAATTTTGTAAAAAATAAAAATAAAACACTCAACGCTATGAAACGGCTGAACCGATTTTGATCAAACATAGCTAAGAACAATCCCGACTAATTCAACGTTCAAACAAAAAAAAAAAAATTAGTTGATCCGTTCGGGAGCTACGATGCTACAGACACACACATACACACACACACACACACACACACACACACACACACACAAACTTATAACACCCCGTCGTTTTTGCGTCGGGGGTTAAAAATACGTGATGATGAGAAACTGAAATGAGAGATGATGAAAAACCCAATGAGAAACAAAAGTAAGGTATTTGGTACGTGGGACGTATTAGGTACCTACGAGTATTATATAATCTGAGACGTGGGGGTAATTAGCGACCCGGTACTTCACGTTTGTGTTCGTACAAGTACTTGAGAAAGTCCTCACAAAGTTCAAATAAAAAGCGGCCAAATGCGAGTCGGACTCGCCCATGAAGGGTTCCGTAGCAGCAAGTAACATAATATAAAAGTTCTTGGATGGTTTACGATTTATGACGTATTAAAAAAAACTTTTTACTAGATCTCATTTGAACCAATTTTCGTTGGAAGTTTATATGGTAATGTACATCATTTTTTTTTTAGTTTTAACATTCTCTTATTTTAGATGTTACGGGACACACACACACACACACACACTCATTTTACCACTTTGGAGGTTTCTCTCGCGCAAACTATTCAGTTTACAAAAAAATTATATTATAAACCTCAATATCATTTTTGAAGACCTATCCACAAATACAACACGAATGGGATAGATGAAAAAAAAAATTGAGTTTCAGTTGTAAGTATACCCCCATATTTTTTTGTTTTATTTCTGTTTTTGTGTGAAAATCTTAATGCGGTTCACAGAATACATCTACTTACCAAGTTACAACAGCATAGCTCTTATAGTTTTGGAAAAAGTGACTGTGACATACACGGACAGACAGACAGACAGACAGACATGACGAATCTATAAGTGTTCCATATTTTACCATTTGGCTACGGAACCCTAAAAACTCTGATTTATGCATAAAATGTTAATATAAATAAGCATTTCCACTATATGAGAAATCGCAAGAATTTTTCATCAAGCCTAGTCTAAATTCTGTGTCTATACCTAGATAGGATCAGAGGAAATTGCTCCACCGCACGCACCTATGTCGTAAGGTTGCGCATGTTTTTAATAAAATGTTGTGTAGCAAGCTCTGGTACGGCTGGTAACACTTTTAATATCGCGCTAGTTTTATCTAGGTGTTCTATAGTTCTAGATCGAACATGTTTCACCTAGTTCCATTATGAGAAGCCTTATTTTATACCTAGATGTCATGAGTGGATCTAACGAAAAACATTTTTCATACTTTTCTTCTTACATGCGTGTTACGTGCTTGGTTAAAAGCTTTTTTATAATTTTCCTTCACCGTGAGTACACAATACTTAAGCCCGATTTACATTGTCGAGGTTCGTAAGTACAGTAAGTAAATAAAGTGGTGTAAACCGATCGGACAGTGGGGAGTCAACTTGACTCGCATGCTGCCCTGCCAGTCGATCCTAATATAGTCGCTTTCTATTTTTTTGGATAGTAATACGTCGCGCGTCCTTTCAGCCCCCAAGGCATTTGCTTCTCTACTTGGCGTAGGTGTAAAACAATCAAAAAAGTAGCGCGCAAAGTATTATTCGCTGAATCGCACGTATTTCGCGACGTTGCTCGTTCATTTGGCGAACAAACACCACTTGACTAGCTATAGTGTAAACATTGCCTTTTCTAGGCGCTTGCCACTCGCCACTGTACTTGTACCAACTTCGCTAAACACTTCGCCAATGTAAATCGGGCTTTACGACTTACACAATTGCCAAGTACGGTATATAGGTACTTTAAACTTTTCCAAGCATTAGTTTGCTTTGTACAAGAAAACCTTGTGGAACATTTTCCTATACTTGAATAGGACTGGGAGTATGGCGTATTCATGACATGTGGTGGCTTTTTACAAGCTTTGTATGTTTGCTAGTCTGGGTGGAAACCGGGTGGAATATTGCAACTGCATTTTAAAGCAGTTATCTTCAACCGATTGACCTGAAATTTGGCATACCTGTCTAATTCCGATGACAATACAATATGATAGTGACAGCGAGCTGATTTGATGATGGCGACGGAAGGTGGACAACGGAACTCCTCGATGGATAAATAGTAGACTGGCACTGTTTATGCTAATTTTGATCAGCACACACGGTTACGATCACTAATTTTATAAAAGCTTGAAACGAAAAATATATTTTTCACAAAAAACTTATTTCTACCCGAATAATGTCAGTCTTTCCCCAGAGTGAGTTTATTATCTTGATACGAAGCATCTTTTATGGGATTAACTAGTATCACAAAACACAGATTGCCAAACCATAGGCTGTGTGCCAAATTGGTCTAAGAAAGTCGTGTGTACTTTCGAAAAATATGTGATTCCACCACAGATATCTAACAATCATAATAACCACAGAAGAAGTAGTACATTCATGATAATAACATATATCTAAATATGTGATTCTACAATCTTTCAATTTAGAATATTAGGTACTCACTATTTCCATAGATTACCCAGGGAACTTTTACTCTATGAATTACCACACAAAACTAGGACACTTGTAAATAAAGTAAGCAAATCTTTGTCTAATTTGAGTAAGCCTACTCAATTCATATATTTACCAAATCTCGTGGGACAAACAGCGTCTTCTTACAACAAATATACCTACTCTATTATGTCCCTTATTGAGTTTGTTGCCTCCGATTCATCCCTAACAAACACAGTGTTCAATTTGTTCGGCAAATAATGTTTGCTTGGTAACATTGACGTGAATTATAGTAAAAAAACGTCTAATCTTAATAATATTTGGATGTTTGCTTATTATGTATGGTATGGTATAGATATTATAGACAGATATTTATAGGTAGGTATTTATTGTATAAATAAAAAAAACTATTTTAAAATCAATGGGTGGACTACCGCTTCATCTTTATGCGTTAAGGTGGCGTTAGGGCGCGTCCTAGGTGGCTCTTGTGTCAATAACTACTGTAGAACGAGTTGCAGTTCCCTTCTGTCGATGGGATGGGGGCACCTTCACGATGTTGACTGAAGTACAACAAGACAAATATTATGTACCAGCTTTTACCCACGGCTTCGCACGCGTTGTGTCGGGATAGAAAGCAGTCCCCCTCACCCCCTCCTGCACCACCTCCCCCCTCCCCCCACCAGCATGCATCCAAACACCAAATATCATCAAAATCTGCTAAACCGTTGACCCGACAGACGTTGTCCTGTCCAATGGAATTGAGTTAATACAAAAATCCCATTAAAAAAGTAAAAACCTTATTCAGACTATTACGAACAATTGTTAGACAAGTAATTAATTTTATAAAAATAAAAAAACCCTCAACGCAATGAAACGGCTGAACCGATTTTGATCAAACATAGCTAAGAACACTCCCTACAAATTCACCTTACGAACAAAAAAAAAACGAAATCTGTTCATCCGTTCGGGAGCTACGATGCCACAGACAGACACGCACACACACACACACACACACAGACACGTCAAACGTATAACGTGTGTTTTTTTAACCCCCGACGCAAAAACGACGGGGTATAACACCCCGTCGTTTTTGCGTCGGGGGTTAAAAAAAGAGTGAGCTTTACAGTAGTAATCCCATATGATGTGTAACATCTGACATCTCACCTCCTTGGTAATAAGCAAAATGACTGATAGTACCAACCTCTCGGAAAAATGCGCATTTCCTATTACAAACTTCCATTCCCTTTCATAAAATCACTCCCACAGATTGCAGAAAAGCGAGAGGAACGATGCTACACACCAATAAGAAATAGCGAAATTGGTCCAGGCGTTCTCAAGTGATGCGTTTACAACAACAGCATTTTTTTTTATTTATATAGATAAATGCTATGTTTCTCAGGCTTTGTGATTTTCTCTCACGATTTGCGCGTATTCCTGATTCTCACGACAACAATATGAAAGTAGAAAGTGTACGTTTTTGTGAATTAACGTTAAATCTAGTTTCATTGTCGACAATATCCTGGTTTTCATATTAATTGTTGAGTTTTGATGAAGTTTTGTGAATTTTTAACATTCTCTTTTTGATAATATAGAATCATCATATCCTTTCACCACACTGGTTCCTACACCATAGGTCACTGGGCCCTTTTCAGGCCACCATACAACACCATACATAATGAAGCTGGTCACTGACCTAACGCAGACCTAGACAGAACCAGTGACACGAAGTAGTAGTAGTATATCTCGTTGCTATTGAGTGTCTATAGTAAATGTTCAGTCAGTAAAAAGTTACCGATAAATACAATGTAACGAAAACTAAGGTTGTTAATCTATATATAAAACAAAGTCGTGTTAGTTACACCACTTATAACTCAAGATCGGCTGGACCGATGTTAGTTATCTCTTTTTTGGAGGATTCTTCTCCGCTCCGAACAGAAGAATAAGTAATAAAATATCGGGGAGAGGGAGGGGGTGGGGCTGTTTTTCACCGGGGGCTACCCGTGCGAAGCCGGGGCGAGTCGCTAGTAAAATATATAAAACAATCAAAACTTGTTCTGTAGTACACAATTTGCACTAGAACAGACAGGTTGGTCTTACTATCCATCGCTCTATTACGGTCGCTATCTTATAAAACCTTAGAGCATTGCAGGCCTCCGTACAGGAGTGCTCGACGTATAAAACCCTTGCTGTAAAGTTGTTGCTCACTAAAATGTAATATTCAACCATTTCATAGTTTAGTTTAGTTTATTATTCAAACCTTATCAAATCAACCCTTTAAGAAACCCCCGATTGAAATAACAGTTTAGTCGAGCAAAAACGCTTGTACCAACATAAATGTTATTCCATAAATAACGATGGCTATTTTCAATAAAACGTGATTTGCATTTAATTTTCGTTTCAACAAAAACAACATTTTACAGAATTATTTGTTTGGCAAATAAACGGTGAGATGAAATTGTTTTGGAGTTATATATCTACAGAATTTTAAAAAGGCTGAAAATGCTGCATCATCGTCGTCATCATCGTCAGCCCGTAGACCACTGCTGCGAGCCCTCCTCCATAGAATGCAAGTGGATTTACCATATTACCACTTTGTTGAGTACTGAGCTTGATGCTCCTGCTCATCCGCCTTAGCCGGTTTTTAGGCCATCCACGGGATGAGACAACGGGTCTATTCTTAGACTTCTTATATTCGCATCACTACATACCTATAAGTCGAGTGGTGATCACGAACCGGATGTGCTTTTTTGGAAGGCCTTGGTGGACTGACAACATTATAAAGTTCACAGGAAGTCGGTGGATGGAGGTAGGTAAATACCATTTCTCGTGGCATTTTATAGTAGCAGGCCATGTCGAGAGTATCGTTTTTATTCTTATCGTAACAAGAATGGATAAAATAAGGAATAAGTATATAAGAGGAAGTTTGAAAATTGCTCCAGTGACAGAAAAATTGGAAGGAAATCGTTTAGCTTGGTATGGGCATGTTATAAGGAGGGATGAAACGCATGTAACTAAGAAAGTTATGAATATGAATGTTAGTGGATGGAAAGGAAGAGGAAGACCTAAGAAAAGATGGATGGATTGCGTGAGAGATGATATGAATGAGAAGGGAGTGAATGATAAGGTGACGGCTGACAGGGGAGAGTGGAAGAAAAAGACGTACTGCGCCGACCCCAAATAATTTGGGAAAAGGGCAAGACAACGATGAACTGTATCGTTTGTAATTTAAAATGTTGTACATACCTACTTGTATTAGTTGTATTACTCTTTCTGTAAATAAAATGTTTTTTCTATTATTTTAAAACACAGTTTAAATGTTTAAGAATATTATGAAAATCAATCGTACTAAACTCCCAAACCTACAAAACAAATGAGACAAATTTCGAATAAAAAAAAAAATAGGGCTTCACCCATAATTTACAGAGAAACCTAAACAAAAATTCTAAGTCCTTAAGTTTTCATAAAATACGGAGAAACAAACATATGTGAAAAAAAAAACTGTTTAAAATTTGTTGACGTAATGAAGTGTTTCATTCTAAATGTGGAATACTATACTACTATAGGTACTACTACTAAGGACTATAAGGGCAATTGGTTTAGAGGTTACTGCCACATAATAAATAATTTTACACTACCGTAGCCAACTTGTACGAAACCCTCTCCACGCGAGTTCGACTCGCACTTGACTGGTTTTAATTAATATAAATACCGTAACTTACCTTGAACTTTAACTTTCTTTCCCATGAGCAAGGCCAGCAACAACTAATGGGTGGAACAGTGAGAATACGGGTGCAGAATACCTTTAACGGGTGGAAAACACCCTCTATTACAATTAAACCCTCCTAATGGCTCTAGTGAAATACGGGAAGGTAGAAAATTAACTCATTTGTTTCCATTAGCGCCAACCAATGGATTAGGGATATTAAAACCGTATTTGATGATTATTTCTGGATGTTTCTTCCGAGGTCAATTTAATTTTACAGCAAGGTTTATAAGTTTAAGAACTAAAAACTGACTACGCAAAAAATGCTTTAATCGTGGATTTCCGTAACCTGGACGAAAATCCACGATTATATTATAACAGTAAAGGCTTTAAAAGCTGGCTCTACGCATGTTTTGTTTTGACATTTAGTGTGGTGCAGCCATCATTTAGGGACGCTTCCGTCTGCTAGTGATTTTGAGCAGTTAGATCATTTGCAACGGTATTTAGACAGCGCAACTGTTTACTACTGCTACTGTTTACTGTTACTTATTTTAAAACATTTGTTATCTAACTTGTATTAGCTGATTTTCTGTAAATAAAAGTTTGTTATTAAAGGTGCAGTCTGAGAGCTTTTCTAAATAAAAATTGAATTATTTTGGATTAGTCAATAACAGTGTGATTTATTTTGTGGTATGTATAAATAAACTCATTATAATACATTATTCATAAGAAGATATCTTTTGGTTTAGGCACAGCCCTAATTCTATAGTTCCGTTTACACACGCCTAGTTAAACACGAAAAACTTTACAAACTGAGTGTGCATTGAGTATATTAAAGCCCTTGGAGTATTGAGACATTGCTATAAAACTTCTCACATTCACTAACCACTTAAATCTTCTACATAACGCTTATGCATCAATCGATCAATCGGGTCATCTGCAAGCTCGTCAGAACAGTTAGTGAAGGCCTCTGGATTGCGCCATTTGCCCTAGCCACAGAATATTTAGAATACTACACACAGAACGGTCTAGAAGCAAATACTTCCTACGTGTTGTGGTTTCGCTGAGATGCCTTCCTGCTTTAAGTGGTCCACCTCTAGCGTTTTATTGTTATAAATAATTGTAAGGTACCCCTAAACATAAAGTTTAAAGTAAAAAATATTTTATTGCTTATACATAGGTTGCACTCGAACTACAAAATTAAATTATGGTCAATGAATAGGTACATGCTAGAACAAAATAAAGTTTACAACATTGGGTATTAGGAACCTAGGCATTATCAAGCTGTTATTTTATAAAAACAGGAAATTTATCAAGCTGCATGAACAGATTGATAATGCCTGTAACGATTATGAAAGGTGACAAGTTTGAAAAACCCCTACCCTCCGATCTAGTTTGAGACTGTAACTCGTCGTAAAATAACAACCTGTAGATCGGTGATCTTGGTTCTTCTACGGATAGAAGAACCAAGATCACCGACATTGCTGAATTAGCAAGTAGGAGTGGCAATGACCAGGCCATATACCTAACACGCAGAACTGATAACCTTTGGGAAATAAAGGTTCTCAAACCGGACGACGCGATGCATAAGAGGAAGCACTAAATATAGACATTTGCTTGACTAAGATCTCACCTATTGGTAAGTGACGATGCGGCCGAAAATGGAGCAGAAAGGTCTAGAAGGCACCTATTCACTCTAGCCTTGAAGAGTCCCAGATTATAGTGTTCAGTAAAGACCAAAGACGTAGAATTTTCGCTAGACAGACGACGGTAGTTTATGCCACTGCCACCTAGCAGTTCTATAATATATAATACAAAATATATAATACTCGTAATCTATATATACATATAAAACAAAGCCGTGTTGGTTACAGCACTTATAACTCCAGAACGGGTGAATCGATTTGACTGAAAATTGGTGGGGAGGTAGTTTAGAACCAGGAGAAGCACATAGGGGGGGGTCACCGGGGGCTACCCGTGCGAAGCCGGGGCGAGTCGCTAGTATATAATAATTATAATAATCTTTTAAAATCAAATCTCTCGGATCTCTAAATAGTCTCGCTCGATGGACTAAAGACATAAGAAAGGTCGAATGAAGTCGGTTGATGGAGGGGGTTCAAGACTGTTCTTCATTCTATTAGGGAGGCCTTTGTCAAGCAGTGGACTTCTATACTCTTATGATGATGATCATGATTATGTAATTCTCCAGCATCACATTTTCAGGGCATCTATATCTTTTTTTTTTTTTTTTTATACTACTAGAATGACGGAACAAGCAAATGGCCCACCTGTTGCTAAGCGGTAACCTCTGCCTATGAACAGTGCATTACCTCATAGGTCACGTCCACCCAGGACGCGCCCTATGTGGCATTGCACTGCGCCCGCCACCCTGAGACAGAAAGATGAAAAGTCTCATGTGCCTGTAATTTCACCGGCACCCTTAACCCTTCAAACCGGAACACAGCAATGCGAGCACTACTGCTTTGCGGCAGAAATAGGTATGGTGGTAGTACTTCTCCGGACGAACTCTTACACCTCTTATCTATAGGTGGTTAATAGATTAACGTTCTTACATAATCGTTTAGTAAGTGACGTGTACAGAATAAATAATAGTATTACATGTACTCGTAACATAAACCCTAACGTTGCAATTTGTATCGTAACTAAGCTAAGGTCACACTAAGCACCTGAGACCTAAATGCAATAAAAACAGTTGAAAGCTCACCTACATCTTTATATAACTCTAAGGTCAAAGGCGTGGTTGGGGTGTTAAGGCGCGATAGGTTCTCAAATGTCTCTTGAATTTTAAAGTTTTTGATAAGAATTTTCATAGTTTTCTATGAAGAAAAAAATATATGATATTCTTGAGCTTTTTATCTAGTGAAATCAATAATTTTATACAATATTTGAATTACTTCACTCGATAAAAAAAAATAACAAAGATACCTCCTTTTTAAAATTTAAATGCTATTTTTCACTCACTTCTCTCACGTTTTGATTTTTGAAACATTTGGTTACATGTTAGTTATTATTTGAGTTAGTGAATTCATCAACAAAATTAAACAAAACTTTGAACGACATTTTTATATAATTTTTTTATACATAAAAACACGGTATCAGAGCGTGCGCTCGCCTTCTTCGCCTCATACAAAAATGTTCGTTGAACCTATAGCGCCTTAACTGCGAATATGGAAATAAAATGTAAATTTGATGTGCAATATCGTGACGGGAAAATGCAAAATGTCTGTCTTTGTCGCATTGTCATTAATCGGAGCTTCAGTGGTTTCAATCCTGTGACATTTGAGAAAGCAAGCAAAGCATATTTAAAAGCAAATGATTTTATGAATTAATGAACGAAATTTCTTGATGATTATGATAAGCAAAACATCACATCTCTTTTTTAAAGGACTTAAAAAACATTAAGTAAGTAAACAGTTTTTATTTAATTTTATTTAGGTAAACCAACAGCGTAACTATATATAGAAATAGTATAATACAAAACAATAAGGCTAAAAAATGAGTTATTGATCAAAACATTTATGTCAGGTGTTTTAGTTTACGCAAAATCAGTTAACGCTATCTAAAGAAGTGTTGATGAGCTGTGATGAGAAAAAAACATTTATGTCAGGTGTTTTAGTTTCCGCAAAATCAGTTAACGCTATCTAAAGAAGTGTTGATGAGCTGTGATGAGAAAAAAACATTTATGCCAGGTGTTTTAGTTTCCGCAAAATCAGTTAACGCTATCTAAAGAAGTGTTGGTGAGCTGTGATGAGAAAAAAACATTTATGTCAGGTGTTTTAGTTTCCGCAAAATCAGTTAACGCTATCTAAAGAAGTGTTGATGAGCTGTGTTGAGAAAAAAACATTTATGTCAGGTGTTTTAGTTTCCGCAAAATCAGTTAACGCTATCTAAAGAAGTGTTGATGAGCTGTGATGAGAAAAAAACATTTATGTCAGGTGTTTTAGTTTCCGCAAAATCAGTTAACGCTATCTAAAGAAGTGTTGATGAGCTGTGATGAGAAAAAAACATTTATGTCAGGTGTTTTAGTTTCCGCAAAATCAGTTAACGCTATCTAAAGAAGTGTTGATGAGCTGTGTTGAGAAAAAAACATTTATGTCAGGTGTGTTAGTTTCCGCAAAATCAGTTAACGCTATCTGAGCTGTGATGAGAAAAAAACAAAAAAAAATAATAATATCGCGTCACTTGCGAAACGTACTAAAGTAGGAACATAAATCATTTCTTGCTACATTCAATTACAAACAACGATTATCACACGTCTTAGATAATGCCTTCATAGGCATAGAAACCTGGTGATTTAACACCTTATGGCCAAACAAAGCACATGTAAATACACGTCTGAAAGCTATTTGCTTAATTATCGAGTTGAGCTATTGTTTCATTGTATTATGTCAGAAGTGACAGTGAAGTGTTGTGACAGACTGACAGAACCGAGAAAGCGTTTGCGCAAGATTACTTGACTTGTGACCATAACATGTGACATTGACTGAGCATTGAGTTAGAATTGATAAATACGTAGAAGTGCGTGAGCTAACTAAATAGTTTTTTTAACCCCAGACCAAAAAGAGTTGTGTATACGTTTAACGTCTGTATGTATGTACTCGTATCTTTGTGTTCTATATGGGGTGAGAAGCGTTACGTTGCCATAACACAGTTTTTTAACTAGCACGGAAGGCAAAGTTATATTAATTCATATACTTACGAACATCTTTGATAGTGAATTATGACTTGTTGTATATATTCTAAGTGAAATAAAGCCAAGCCAAGTCCGGGCTGGTATGGAGTATTGCTACCACGTTTGGGATGGCTCGGCCAAACACCAGCTTGCTGCCTTGGACTCGCACGAACGCAGAGCTTTTAGGCTTATAGGTGAGCAACATATTATGGCGGAGACTAAGATCCAGAGTCTCGAGCACCGCCGTAAGGTCGCGTGCCTTTCGATCTTCTATAGGTTACATTTCGGGGAATGCTCCCAGGAACTTCATGATCTGATCCCACCATCTCCTTTTCATCATAGGACGAGCAGGCGCACGGCTCGGTACCACCCTTACCTCATTAGTATACCCTCTATTCGTACTAAACGTTTCAGTTCCACCTTTATAATGCGAACTGCTAAGGAGTGGAATACACTACCGTCGTCTGTCTTTCCTGAAAACTATAATCTGGGTCTCTTCAAGGCTAGAGTGAATTGGTGCCTTCTAGACCTTTGTGCTCCATCTTCGGCCACATCGTTACTTTCCAACAGGTGAGATCGTGGTCAAACAAAGGTCTATCAAAGTTAAAAAAAAAAAAAAAAAAACTTCAGGTTCAGTTTAGTTTATCTGTCTGTGGCGTTGTAGCTCGCATGAATCGATTTTGATTTAGTTTGTTTTTGTTTCCACGGTGACTTGATCGAGAGTGTTCTTGGCTATGTTTGGTGGAAATTGGTGCAACCGTTTCCCGGAACATCGGGGTATGGGTACCCTTCAAACCGGAACACAGCAATGCGAGCACTACTGCTTTGCGACATATACAACATTGGCTGGTCTGCAGGCTGATGATGTAGAACCAGCTCTTTGATTTAGGGTTTCTACCTACAAACTAGGAATGTAGTAAATTAGTTCTCTCTCTCATCGGTCTCTATCGAATTCAGATTGAATAATTTTCTTGATGGATGACACAGTCAATATCCAGTCAGATCCTAGTTCCAAAACCTAGTTCAAGTAATGGTGCGGTTCCCCATTTATCATGCAGAGTAAATATATCAATCTGAATCAAATATATGACGGTTTACTGATTGTTATGAGTATATAAGGAACATCAACAAACTGGTAGTTCTGTGAACAGTAGACCAAGCGAGTACAAACTTTTTTTAAATAATTGTTTTCAGTTTACATTCAAACACCATCTTAAGTTTTTTTTAATTTTTAACGTAAAGAAAAGTTATCTATTTAAAAAACCATCTTAAAAATATCTCACGAGATATGCAATTGTTGTAATAACATTCTGCTACAAAGAAAAACCTATAAAACCGACTGAATTTACGAGGATTTTAAAGTCGGGCGGATACCTATTTGCTAATCTATATCTTGATAATCTCTTGACAGGTATTGCTCATTTTCGAAAATCATAAATAAAATTGAGTACCGAGTTTCTGCAAAATATTAACAAAATCGGCCGATAAAGGGCACACTGGTATTTTTAAAAACAAACTCTTGAGAAGTTAACATCCGACAGATAATGATGAAATTAGTAAGCAAAACCGTGAGCTGATCATAATAAGCCCAAACGCGTCTACTATTAACCATCTATGATTTCTCTTGTCCACCTCCCGTCTCCATCATCAGATCAGCTCGCTGTCAGGGTCTCATATCTATGAAAAGTTTCAGAAATTTTCATCTACATAAATTGTCTACTCATATTTGATTGCAGACATACAAACAAGCAAACAGACGTGAAAGTGAATAAAATAAAATTGTGCCGATTACTCCAAATACAGAGGATTACAAGTTTATTTGGGTTAGTCCAACTTTATGTCGCAATCACCAGAGAAATAACATAATTTGCTCGCCCAAAAAATATCTCAGAAACTGTCAAAACTTTACTGGGGGATGAGGAAAAGTATTTCAGGAAAATATGGACCGAATGTCAACTTCAAAGTAATTATGACAAAATGATGTGTACTTAGGGCAGCTTACGCGTGGACAGTGGCAGACTGGCATGATGCCGGCAGATAGTAATCTACTGTTGCAATATCTACTGTTGCAATATCTACTGTTGTAAGAGTAAAACTTAGTGGAAATTATTAATTATTTTTTTGGGTTGTAACTTTTAACCTCATCGGGTCACTAAAATGTCAGTAAAATGGCCGAAAATCACTGATATCCAAAAATTCGTATAGTTTAATCTAATGAATCTAATACTGACTGAATAGTGACTGCTCCAGTTGATCTCCTGGAAATAGGTAATTTGGATCCTTTTCGCTGATCCTTTTCGCTGTCACTGGATAACATACAAAAATTGCTCCACTGGCTAGTCACCTGGTTACACAGCGTATGTAACATATTCTTCTTCATACTGTTGTAACGTAATTCAAAGGCTAGTCGAGTTGTCAGAGTAAACAATGCCATTTCAACTTTTGAAACTATCATGGTCTGTCAGTTCTCCCGTGATCATGGCGCATGCAACTGTGCCGAAATATCGGGAACATATAAAACTCAAAAATCATGGTAAATATCCCGTTTCTAGTGAAAATTAATGCCATTTCAACTTTGTAATGGTTTGCAGAGCCAATTAGGCCCTTGTCAGATCAGACTGAGAACTTTTGAGAACAATCTTGAGTCAAACGTAAATTCAATTTTTGTATGGCAATTTTGAAATTGAAACGCTGCTCAGCTCGTTTTTAGACTTGAGTTTGACTTATTAATACGGCCTGGGACCAATTATTTAGTGCTCAACCGACGTCAACGCTCACCGTCAATCGATCGTTTAGTGCTCAACCGACGTCAACGCTCACCATCAATCGATCGTAGTAATGAAAACGTATGAAAACATACAAACGACAACCCAGTGCAGCGCTGATGAATTGCTACACACATACGCTACGTCGCGCTAACCCAAGAGTAATTTTAGTTTTAGCTATCGTAAGTAACTCGCCCTGTGTGAACTAGCCCTACCGTCTTTCCAAAGTTTTCTTATCAAAGTTGTCACTTGATACTTTACTTAGTCTCGTTCTACCCCGATAAATTATTTTCGGCTGTTTGTTCTTCTGTTTACGTTTCGGATATGAGGCTCAGAAATGAGCCTCGCCTGATTGCCTTTTATGAACCTGTTATGTGGTTTGAGTAGCGACTTGCACGTGTAACGGGTGTAGCTACCCTTATTTATATTCGTAGGCGTAGATTGGTATAATCAAGGGTATCATCATCAGCCTACAGAAGTTCACTGCTGATGCTGTAGATAGGCCTTTTTTAACCCCCGACGCAAAAACGACGGGGTGTTATAAGTTTGGCGTGTCTCTGTGTGTGTTTGTGTGTGTGTGTCCTGTGCAATAGAATGCCATGACGAACGGTATTGAGCCGCCTCCATCAACTGCCTTGCTGCGACTTCTATAATGTCTTTGTTTTAATCAAGGAATATAATTAAGAATAACTCTTATTATAGTTAGACTAATTTCTAGAGACCACCCATATTCTTAGTAATTTCTCGAACCTTCTTCCACTCCACTCAACTCACTCAAGGAAACTTATTATTCCATTTCAATGAAGATTAGAAAAAGGAATTCAAAATATCGTGAAGTGAGGCCGAGTCGAGTCGAGGAAAGTTTGAGGAACGACTTAGAATACCTATAGGCTCGTAGATACGTATTCGTATTCAGTGATCGATAGATTTTTACTAAGAAATCATTGAATCGAACATCGATTGGAAACAGTGAGAATACCTTGATATCCAAGTAGCTGCTAAAATCAATATAATGCCTTTCAATCTTCTATAGGTTACATTTCTGGGAATGCTCCCAGGAACTTCATGATCTGATCCCACCATCTCCTTTTCATCATAGGACGAGCGTCTGCACGGCTCGGTACCATCCTTACCTCATTAGTATACCCTCTATTCGAACTAAACGTTTCAGTTATACCTTTATAATGCGAACTGAGTGGAACAAACTACCGTCTTCTGTCTTTCCTGAAAACTAAAACCTGGGTCTCTTCAAGGCTAGAGTGAATAGGTGCCTTCTAGACCTTTGTGCTCCATCTTCGGCCACATCGTCACTTACCAACATGTGAGATCATGGTCAAACAAAGGTCTATCAATGTTAAAAAAAAAAAAAAAAAAAAAAAAAAAAATGTATGTGCTCACCAATGAAGCCGGTCCATTGTCCAGCTGTCATTTTGCAGCGTTGCGGGTAGTCTGAAACAAGAGGAATCATAGTCAGAATTGTTCATTTATACCTTGAACTTCAATTTTAATCGAATAATCTAATCAAATTCGAACCTTACGGTAGAGGAGATATACTTCAAAGTTCAACATGGTGGTAAAGTTAATAATTTCGTTATTTTAGCTACTGATTTCTGACAAATCTTCTACTGAACTTTGACTCGTTTGCTACTGAAAATATGGATGATTTTACAATGTAGTGCTACGGTTTTATAGAGAAATTCCGATATGTTTATTGGTTTGTTCACTTTAATATCGTAGTTTTGTCTCTGTTGGAAGCTGTTCTAGTTTATTGCAATGTGGGCGGACTGAAGTTTTGCTTCCACACGTACTTTTTCTACTGATAGGGTACTTAATAGTATAATAACACTTTGGGAATGTTGTATTTCACTGAGATCGAAAATACTCTTAGCTATAGAAAATCATTCAATACGAGTACATTGTCGTTTTCCTCTTGAAACATTTTCAGCAATAAATGGTGGAGACGATTTTTAACCCCCGACGCAAAAACGACAGGGTTTTATAAGTTTGACGTGTCTGTCTGTGTGTGTGTGTGTGCGTGTGTGTGTGTGTGCGTGTGTGTGTGTCTGTCTGTGGCATCGTAGCTCCCAAACGGATGAACCGTTTTTTTTTTTTTTGTTTGAATGGTGAATTTTTCGGGAGTTTTATTTGCGATGTTTGATCAAAATCGGTTCAGCCATTTCATTGAGTTCAGGGTTTTTTGATTTTTCCAAAATTAATTACTTGTATAATTGCGTTGATAGGTAATAGGGTAATAGGTAATAGCTAAGCGCACTGACCACGATTTTTTTTATCTAGAAAATTTATCGTAAACTCGTTATAGGTTACTTAGCGCTAAAGTTATTTCGATTTCGCTGTCCCTCCTTTAACTACGGCTATACGAGTAATTCATTGTTATTAATCTGCTAGATGGATAAAATAATATCATAATGAATAGCCCTGGGAAACTACCCCTTCAGAAGGGTTGCGATGATCGATTGATGGAGAGGTAGGTGCCTAATGGAAACGCCGCTCGACCGACATGTGTGAACCTTATGTGAAACCCTCATCTGCTTTTTGATTATTTTAGGCCAGATTTATATTAATATATTAATAGAGATCCGATTTTGATTTCAGAAACTGGCTGGCAGAAACTGGATTAGGAGAGCCGAAAACCGGGCTCAGTGGCGTGCCGTGGAAGAGACCTATTTCAAGCAGTAGACTGCAGTAGGTTGATGATGATGATCATAGTTTCAAAAAGTTACAAGAATACAGAGTACATGTCAGAATACAATTCTAATCGTCATCATCATAAGCCCACATTATAGTCCAGTGCTGTATAGGCCTCTCTCAATACGTGCCCGGTGTTCGTCTCTTCTCGTTAACTTTCTGCCGTCTGCGCCGTTCGTAAGTCATCGCTGCACACTACGTTTGCCAAGACGCGGTCTCCACTCAAGAACTCACTTACTCCAACCGTTGTCGGTTCTTCATATACATAGGACCATATACCAATTTAGCTTGCTTATCCGGTAAAACTCTAATATGACAACTCAAGGCGATGTTGTACGATGGATTGATCAGTGTAAGCAACAATACAATTTCGACTCAAATTTCGAGTCTTAAGACTGCGCAAACACCAGGCAGAAATATTCATACAAAAAAATGCCATGCTCCGCTCGAAAAAGCGGTTTTTATTGAATATCTCATGAAATATAGATAATTTTAAAAACCCCATGTGTGATCCCTTCTTTTTTATTGTATTGATCTTATTTATCCAATTTTTGACCCAATAATCTGTACCATATTGACAATCAATCGAGTCTAGCCAAACGTTAACGGTAACTTTGTGGTTTTTTTTATCGAGAAAATGTTGTCCTTTAGTGTTTTTATCTGGGTGATCCCTCGGTATTATAATGTAGTATCCATGCATATTTTTAATTTGAATATTATACTTGATTTAATCAGTTAAAAATCTAATCGATGATTGGTAATTTTGCGTTATACCCTACCTTAACAAAGTGAGTGAATGTGACACACTCCCCCGTCCCGTTTAGCAATAGTAATTTGTTTCGATTATTCTTGTTCGAAGGTAATAAGAGTCGGCCTGTCGGTGCTTACACCGCTATAACGATATGTGTAAAAATCCCGTGTTTATAAAATGAATGTGCACGAAAGTTTTTGTATGAGTGCGTATTATGTCGCAGCCAGCTGGTTGAAAGGTAAAACGTTGATATTGATACGAAAGAAGAAGACCTGGTTGAATGAGCCATTTAGTTGGACAGCTAGCTCCTCCATTGTACAACAGCACTCAACTACATGTCTTAATATCGATAAGCCGAGTGGCTGAACACAAAGTTCAACAGTACAGCTGATATACATCTTATAAAACGTACCTAACGTTATCATTTTCGCTCTTGCATGTTCCAAATCTCAATTAGTCGTATCAGGCATCTGATTCAAGTGGCTCTACGTTTTCTCACGCGTTGCATCATCTGATAGCGTCCTCGGAAAAATGTCGTAAGAATCGAGTGAAAGTTGCAATTAGCACATGATGTATGTGAAGCTAGGGCTACCATCAGATAAATCAATCAAATCTTCAATCATCTCGTTGATTGATCTTCAGAGCAGAGTCGTCATTGTAACATCGATCGTCAGTCAGTCAAAACTAAGTTATATCATTTTTCGCTTACGACAGTTACTTTCGAGCGGCAGAAATCTATACCTCATCTTTTCCCGGGTTCAAGTGATTAATAACGCTATCACTGTCTTGCAGCTATTGTTTTCTTGATAGACCCCGCCCATTCGATATTTTAACATATCGCCTTAATGGTTACAAGTCTCCAGAGTCGTTATAACATTGCGAGGATTATGGCATGTTCTTGAAAATTCAAATCCGTATTATATTACATAAAATTACATGGATCATTTTAAATCGTCTTAGAAACTAAAGTAACTACAGCTCCAACGCGAACCTAGAAGCATCAGGGCAACAAACACGGCTTGTTTTTTTAAGTCATACTACGGATGAAGCGCCAGTAGAGACCAAAGAAAAGCTGAGTCTAAGAAAAAGAGAGCTTAAAATCTTAGATAGTTAAAAGTAAAAAAACCGAGGAACAATTTGAGACCCATCCCCGGGTGGTGAGACTAAAGTCGAGATTAGACTTGAGTCTAAATAATTTTGCTATGCCTGTACAACGCATATCAAAACAATATAAGATCACAACCGTGGTTTTTATGATTCTGTCTGTTTTCTCAATCACAAAAAGTCGATAAAACACTGTCCGAATCTTATATTTTAATCTAGATCAACAGATATTAAATAAAGGGGGTTATGAAGCGTCCGCATCGCGAAATAATTATCATTTTCAACTCATAAATTTTCATCCCTCGACAAAAACAGGTACCTACTGAAACGTGAACAGTAAACGGATCTTTATGTTTGATGATCTCTTAACAATCCGATTACAGTATACATTTCGATCTGAAATGTAAAATGGATAGGAACCTAGCAGAAAGTAGGAGAGACTGCAATTAAATCCAATTGAAGAAGAAGAAGAAGAAGAAGAAGAATATATATTTATTTGTATACAAGAGCTACACAGAAACACAGAACACACTAAGAAGAAACAGATATGAAGGTACTAGGTGTAACTCAAGTAAAAAAATGGTTCTGCCTCAGTATGAGTTGGTTGACAGCAAGCTAGCAACCAACGCTGGTCTTCCGGCAGAACCACTTGTTGGCGTTACGGCTAACCACTCGCAACGACTATACACACAACTAACATAAAGAAAACTAATAATAAGAATAAGGTAAAGAAAAGTAAGGTATGCTCAAATTTAAAAAAAAAACCACTGACATAATAATTGGAGACTAACGATAACTAAAGATCCTAAAAAGTGGTGACCATGATATGACGGCCGTAAGATTAAGGATGATATAGTGAAGTAGCCTGCTGCCGAGCGGGTCAGAAGTTATCAAGGTTTTTGTACAGGACAGTTTAAAGTCCCATCCAATTGCGCAGAGGAGTGAGATAGGGGATTTCATATCCCCGAAACTGCTCACTTAGTTTGGGGCGCCCCATCCGCCCACTAGCTAGTTAGAATTATTTCTTACAAAAGGTGGCGTGCAAACATTGAATCTAAACAGCCACAGATAAGGCTCAGAGGCGTGTATTATTGGGAGAGGTCTATGTCAAACAGTGGCTAATGAGTTTTAACTATAAAAAAAACTATCTTTATCAGTACGTTCTTATGTTTTTATGTAAAAAATAAGTTTTTGTTGAAAAATGTATTTGACAATAAGCTTTTAAATTAGTGATGATGATCAAAATTAGCCTAAACACGGCCAGTCTACTATTATCCATCGAGGAGTTCTATCAGCCACCTTCCATATCCACCATCAGATCAACTCGCTGTCACCATAATATTGCACTGTCATTGAAACTTGACAGGTATGCAAAATTTCATCTCAATCGGTTGACGGTAACTGTGTTTCTAAATTCAAGATTTATCCCACACTAAAATATTAACAGGTCAAGTTAAATAAAAGCTTGTAACATTGTTAAACAAACTTACCACCATCATAGTATTCTTTTATCTGTGCCACCATTGAGTGTTAATACGCGGTGTAAATAAATCTAGGTACTTATTGTTTGTCGAGACGACAGCCCTGAGACAGACCGGCAATGTCGTATTTAGTAGTGTCAGGCCGGCAAATATAGGCAGGTCCACCTCCGCATCAGGTTGCCCCAGTATTTAAGCAATTTCCAGAGAGTTGAGCATGCGCACGGTTGATTACCGATTTAATACTACAGCTCGCAGGACGCAGGAGGTTGCGGGTTCGATTCCCGCCTCGGAACAAATATTTGTGCGATCGCAGATATTTGTTCAGGGTGTTCTGGGTATTTTATATGTATAATAAAAAATATCTATTTATGTTATATATTGTATTAAGTTTATCAGTTATCTAGTACCCATAACACAATCTCTGCTTAGTTTGGGGCTAGATAATGTTGTGTGAACAGTTCAGCATTATTATTTTTATTTTTTATTTCGTTTAATAAAGAATTTGAGACGGAACATTGCCCTCCTGCAAACTGAAGCCAGTTGTACGTGTATGCCTTTCATAAATGTGGTATTATTTTCAAATTTTCAATATTTACAAGTGGAAGGTTATTTCTTCAGACTTCTTTATTACTTTGCTATTATTTTTACAAAGTTTCACGACACAAAAAGGCATCGGGTATTTTTTGGATAGTGCGATGACCCCGCTAAGGAGCGATGAGCCTGGTTTTGATGCGTTGTCTGTGTGAGTGCGTGTGTACAGAGCTGGCTTCACTTGTATCGTGCGCCGTGTTCTGTTTTAACTTCTATATAATATTTTCCAGAGAATCCTAGCATAAATAAAATCTTGTCTGTTTGTTCTTGTCATTTATTAGTGTAAAAGGCATGGACAATACTTGTAGGTAGGTATTACTGAATCAAATAATATATTTTCCCCGTCCACAGAGGAATACCTCGCTTCCTTTCTTCCCCCATACCGAAGGCCGACTTCCAATTTTAAACATATTTTATTTTTATTTTAGGAAAACCATCGGCTTATAAAAATACAATGATAACTAATATAGTAACTACGAGGCCATTAAAAGGTCTCCACTTATAAAAACCTCAATACCTATGGAAAATATAGGTTAAGAAAAAGAAAACATACTTATAACTTTTGAAACTATGAGAGCGCCTGAAGACGACCATTTTTTTTACTGATAACGGACCGTGTTTTTTACTGGATTTGCGGTGGTCTATGGTTTATATTATCGCAAGAATTACGATGGTGAATGGAATAACCCTTCCCAGTGGCGGCGGGACCGTAAAATTATTTACCCGCATATATCAGAAATTTACCGCACTAAATGCAATATTGTAGCGACGTCTGTTCCCTGCGAGCGACTATTTTCGAAGACGGGGCTCATAGTTAGTCAAAGAAGATGTAATTTAAAGGCCCGAAAGGTGGAACAACTTGCATTCCTGAATGCGAAACTTGACCCCAAGAGATTCTAAAAAATAAAAAGAATAAAAAACATAAAAAAAAACAAAAAAAATGTACAGTGTAAATAGTTTGTAAATATTCAATCGTTAGCTAGCCATGTAAATACATTGTAAATATGGCGATTTTTAAATGCGCCACAATTTTTTTAAATTTTGTTCCATTTTTTTTATAAAAATTGTGCTAGTTTTAAGCCTAGTAAAAGCATGAAGGGAAATCGCCAATACCAGTATAGAATTAGTAGGTTATTTTTTTTACTCGAGCTAGATACCTACTGTTGACAGATATATTGAGTTTGTAGTTAGGACAAACTTTAATACTAATACCGGTACTGGGTAACGGCTATCGGTACCGGTATTGAAGCTAAATATCCGTTAGCTAGCCGTTAGGGAAAATATCGAATAACGCCCATGTCTAGTTTATAATGAAAGTGTGTACATGCACCGAACATCTGTCCGGCGATCATTTTACGCCGGATGCACCACCGTTTCCCCTCGGCGCGACGGACACCGGTCCGGCGTAAGAAAGAGCGGTCATCCACGCCAATGTATTGGTGCGTATTGACGCTGCTGAATGTATTGCCGGTTTTCTGTAAATGAAGTGCTGTCTACCTGTGTAATCTCTAAAACCAGCGCTTAAAGACGGCGGTCCAAGCTAACATCCATCCGTTAAAAAAATTATATGTATACAAGGATATCCGTTTATAGACGGTCTGCTATTCCGGTGAAAAAAACGGACGTCTACAAGCGCTCTCATGGTTAGGTAGATACATACACTAAAAACTTCAAAAACAATCAAAAATCACAGTAAATATCCCGTTTCTAGTTTAAAAAATAACGTAATCTCAAAATGTTCTTTATTTCTAATTATCGACGTTTCTGCGCCAATAAGGAAGAAACCCTCCCCCCTCTGATCCCTTTCCTCCCACCACGATTCCAAACTAATTTTAAACTCTAAATGTTCTCTAATTAATAATTATAGATATTAGAAAGTCCATCCAAAAGTTCGCGCATCTTGTATTGAACTGGACTGGAGTAAACTCCAGACACGCGTCGGAGCTGACACAGAGCATTATTTTACTTGGGTTTTTAAACAAAGCGCTAAAATTTGATTATTTTCGCGCAATACGTACCTACTGATATTGGGGTCGACCTACAAATTAAGTGTATTAAAGCTATACGACAGCGCTGTTAAATTTTATGTTTACTTGAACTTATAATTTTAAAATAGCCTTGAGTTCAAATCAAAGAGTTTGATTACGATTCGACCCTTTAGAGTTTTTTGACTACCTTGTGCAACAAAGTTCCAGCCTCGGTTAACAAATAGCGTAATTTTTTGCTTCATACGATATATTTATTTACTTTTTCCTTTATACACGGCTTGTGAATTTGCCATTTTCAAGTATAATTTTTATTATTGTATTTTCAATATAATTTGCAACGTTACAATCCTTCCAAGTCATAAAAATCACAGTCAAGTTATGTTTTAGTAAAACAGTGGCCGTTTTATAAAAACTTTGAAAAGTAGACAATTTCCACCAATTTTAAAAGTCACGCAATACACTTCCATTTAATTTCACTACACTCTACACTTGTGCTCTATATAGACGAGCTACATTGGTCAAAATGCCACCAATATTACACAAAAAAACTAAAATAAACACTAGGAAATTAAATTTAAAAAAATAGACGACGTCTCTTTTGAAAATGTCGGGAAATAGCTCATACAATATTAATTTTCTTTTAAGAAATTTGTTTAAGTTTCTTTATGTAACTGGCCATTTGTAATACGGTTTTTGAAAATGGAATTCTCTGGAAGTTGAATACTTTTTAGTTGTGTGATTATCATTTGTTTTTTTATTGAGACATCGTTTAGTAATGTTTGTCAAGATTTAAACATTCCCACCATGATTTTTTATGGTTTTAGCTGTGGCACAGATAAAATAATACTAGCTGTGGCTTAAGTCAACCAAAAAGTTGCCAGAAAATTGGCATTTGGTGATGAAACTCCATCTCGTAGCTCTGTCTATTTCTAGTTCAGTGAATTGAATTTAGACGTGGACGTGATTGAGATGATTTACGTGAAGTTCGTGATGTACTGATTAAAACTGATAAAAATTACTTGTCAGCAGATTCGTACTGTATAAGGTACTAGCGACTCGCACCGGCTTCGCACGGGTAGCCCCCGGTGACTCCCCCCCCCCCCTCCTTATTACTTATTCTGCTATTCGGAGCGGAGAAGAATCCACCAAAAAAGAGATAACTAACATCGGTCCAGCCGATCTTGAGTTATAAGTGGTGTAACTAATACGACTTTGTTTTATATATAGATTGGTATGAGCCAAGTACAAAATATTTTTGATGTAACTACATAAATATAATCATTGATGTACCTATACGATTTACAACGCCAGAAGCAGCGACGAATGCGTTCCAAGAGGCAATTAAAGACGTCCCTTAGGAGGACTAGGCTAACTGCTTTTTAAAACGGTTCCAAAGAAAGTGTTTGTGAATAGTAAGGGAATTTACTTTGAAAAACAATAAATATATCATAAACCTAATATGTGGTCTGATTAATGAGAATCCAAAAACTTTTAGAATGACCTAAGTATAATGAAATTAGTAATCAGAAACGTGAGCAAGTCAAAATGAGCCCATAACAGAGCCTGTCTCAGGCGAAAAAAAAACATGTGGATCGTCTGGAGGATATGTCAAGGAGTTTCACTGTCATAATTCCAACTCCGTCATCATCATCATGCCTTCATCAGCTTAGCGTGATGTTGTGTATAATAGCGTGTTGTCATGTCACCGCTAATATACTTGGGTCATAACATATATATATCCACCAAAACAAACCTAAGTAGCAAATTTTCTCTACAAATCCTTGCACTTTTATTTACTCTGTGACAGACAATACGCCTAAGGACTCGACAAGGGTTAGTCGAGTTTGCAAGGTTTCGGTCCGTAAACTACCCCGTACTATCCCAAAACTTCCACATTTTTAGAAAACTGTTCTGGGAAATTGCTGTTCCCAAGGAAAGTCACATCGGTGGATTTGATTGTCGTATCTCAGTGAAGTTTTATGTTTTCTTATTGAACGAGCGAGGTGATTTCACTGAGTCAACTTGAAAGAAACAGCGTTTGTACCAATGAAAAAAAAAAAAACAAAACAAGTATAGAAGTATGTGGTGTGTGGGTTGGTCAGGGTAAATGTGTGTGCGGGCTCTCCTGCTGTCCTAGTGTTTTATTTTAAATAAAAATTAATTACAAAATGGAAAAAATACTAGTGATCAAATTACTAAATATATTCTATCACCGACATTGGTTCCTCAAAGTATATGGTAAACAGTTTTGGACCACCATGTCGTTCTACAGTGAAAAAAAGTTAGTTTTCTGTTGAATTTGGGTTTATTTTTACCATTATTTTCTTATTTACTCATAACATTGCTGAGTCATAAGTGCTTCTGCACATAAGACAAGAATTTCAGCAAACCTTCAAAAACAAGCAAACTTTCAAGTGATTTTGTCTTGAACTAGAGAATCATTCCCACAAACTTTACCAGCAAAACCCCACCAGTCACCATCTTTTGCGAAAATTCAAAGAGTTCTTACTATAACCCGGCCACGCGGTCACTGTTATGGAGGTGGGGATTTTGAGACTTCAGACTATTAAGAGTTCTTACTATAACCCGGCCACGCGGTCACTGTTATGGAGGTGGGGGTTTGAGACTTCCGACTATTAAGAGTTCTTACTATAACCCGGCCACGCGGTCACTGTTATGGTGGTGGGGATTTTGAGACTTCCGACTATTAAGAGTTCTTACTATAACCCGGCCACGCGGTTACTGTTATGGTGGTGGGGATTTTGAGACTTCCGACTATTAAGAGTTCTTACTATAACCCGGCCACGCGGTCACTGTTATGGTGGTGGGGATTTTGAGACTTCAGACTATTAAGAGTTCTTACTATAACCCGGCCACGCGGTCACTGTTATGGAGGTGGGGATTTTGAGATTTCTGACTATTAAGAGTTCTTACTATAACCCGGCCACGCGGTCACTGTTATGGAGGTGGGGATTTTGAGACTTCAGACTATTAAGCCTTCTCACGTGCCATGATCGGACATTACGCGCCTCGCTACTGTTTGGTAGGCAGGAAGACATGTCTTGTAACGTCATAATAGATGATTGGTAGGCAAGTAGGCACGATGTGAAGTCATGAGAAATGATTGAGGGCATTGTCCGCAAGGCTGACTTCCCCTGTGGTAGGTCTCGACGGAAGTTTTTTTTTTTTTTTTATACTACGGTTTTGGTTCACGGAACAAGCAAGAGGCCCACCAAGGCGATATGTCAAAATACCGAATGGGCGGAGTCTAGCAAGAAAACAATAGCTGTAAGACAGTGACAGTGCTATTGCTCACTTGAACCCGGGAAAAGGTGAGGTATAGATTGTTGCCACTCGGAAGTAACTGACGTAAGCGACAAATGATAAATCTTCGTTTAGCTTCTAAAGTAGCAAATATAAAAATAAATTATCTATAATTAACGTAAGTAATGTGATTACCTACTGAATAATATAAAAAAATATGCTTAATACTTTCTCTAGTCGAAGGAGGGACTTAAAAAGGGCTTTAGAAAAGCCAATTTCAAAAAATAAAACTATCAAGAAAAGTTTTGCGAATCGTGTTTCTAGTCTATAATTTATTTAGATTACATCCTTAAGTAATTACTATATTAACATCAAGTTTGTAACCTATACTGATAGTGAGTGAGCTTGTAACGAAACGACCCCAAAATTTTAACATAGCGTCTTAAGCGGTAACCTCTGCCTATGAACAGTGCATTACCTCATAGGTCACGTCCTCCTAGGACGCACCCTATATGGCATTGCACTGCGCCCGCCACCCTGAGACATAAAGATGAAAAGTCTCAAGTGCCTGTAATTTCAGGAAAAAAAAGCAAAGGAAAACGAAAAGGATAGTGAGTATCATTCAAATTAGAAAATAAATAATTTGTCATTAATATTTAAAAATGATTGTTCTTTGTTTTCCCGTTTCCGTGAAGCGAAAGGGGAATACCCTGAGCACACGCCTGGGAAGGTTTCTGCCTAAAGTCTATTGCGTGACTTTTGAAATAGTGGTTTTTTTCCTGCAGAGGCTTGGTTTTTCTGCCACCATTTAAACTGGGTTATGCCTTAGTTATGGGTTGACGGAGACTCTTGATGTCTTGACTATACAAAATATAATTATATCACTTCTTGACATTGATGAAATTGTTTGGATCATTCCTCAGAAGCCATTCTTATAAGAAGAGAACAAAATACTAATTGCTCCAGATTTCTCCAATTGCTTCAGCTTCCATCTGAGGTTTTCCCGCTTGGTTACGACATGTGTCGCTTCAAGAAAAATGTTCATAAATTCCTTCAGGGTAGGCAGCGCATCGACAATACCCCCGGTGTTGCCGGTGTCTGTAAGCGACGGTGACCACTTTACGTCAGGTGGGAAGTAAGCTAGTATGCCGACTAGTTTCATTAAAAAAAAAAAGTCACGGTCGATACTAATTGCTACAGAGCTTACACACACTGAAACAATATGTACCTGTGCATGCACTACATACAGGACTTCGTCAAATAGAATACCTATCTGTATCTTCTTACAAATTATGTCTTACACAAGTACCTACATATATAATCGTAAATACGATGATATTACTAGTGAAGTACCAAACTGACACGAATAAGCCCGTTCTAACGTGGTCCACGACTCGAATCCATCATTCTACACTCCATTCATGCAAACGACCTCGTTACATAACTATTGCTTTAAAAAAAGCAAATAGCTTTACTGACCGAGTTTGGGTTACTTACAAAATGATGATGACCCATTGATGCGTCCAGTATGAACATACAGCGGAACGTAGCGGAAAATCCGCTTATTATCCAATTCGGCAAGGTAATAAAAACACTCGTTGTTTGTAGGTGTAAAAGTATGCTATATTTTATTTCGGTATGTAGTCGGGCGTAGTGTTGAAACATTTTTCTGTGAAATCGGCATTAATCCACTTTTATTTTTAGAGAATCGATCTCCACTAATACCTATTTTTAATTAAACAAATCAATAACAGCAGTGCATATTAAGGTAATTATCAACCTCAAATTCTATCATTATCTGACTCAATAAGGGTTAGGTAAGTTAGAAAGTGACAGAATAGCACACGCGTAACGAAAAGTGAGGGAATACCGTGAAAAACTGCAAAATTGCCTTTAATGCGCACGTAATGGGACCGAAAGTCTACAATAATCTCCCTGCCAGTATCACTGATACTCTGAGTATGTGTTTATATGAAATAAACAAAAATTTAAACGGTGGCTTGTCGAGCAGACCTTTTATAGCTATGATGAGTTCATAGGCTATAATCATCCTAACTAAATGTATTAATTTTGTATTGTGACTTTTATAATTTTATTAATGATAATTGTCTCTTTTTTTTTTAAAATTTAATAAGCTGTGAATAGCATAATTATAATATGTTTGTAAGACATTTTAGCTTGTTATGGCAAAGCTAGCGTACCAGCCATATTGACGTACAATGAATATTGTGAATAAATGACTATTATGTCTATTACTATTATGACTACTATTAATATTGTGAAAGAATCATTCAAATCGCTTGAGTGTAGGTTTATTTTGAATTTAATTGAGTAATCAACTAATTTGCGAAATAATTGTATATTTTCATGTCATAATTAAAAAATAACATACAAATAAAAAAATAAGCGAAATAAATATTTTTGGACACATTTTTTATTTGTTTTTGAAAATCAGGCTTTGCAAGAGAGACATTTTGGGGACTGTTATAATCACCTTAAGCCCAACCGAGTTCTTATTTTGCTATGCCTATTTTAGAAGATGGCGTTTAGATATCGCACGCTGTAGAGAGCGCAGTGTCACTGTGATTCGTCCGCTAGACGTGTCCGCTAGATGAGCCATGGACCTAAGGGCATTAGAATTAGTATTGCGAACATGTTTACTGATGTACCTACTGGTGGTAGTATGACTTTCGGCGATTATTGTCTTTACACAATTTTGGATAATGTTGTAATGGCTATCTACGTAATGGAGAGTTTCATAGTGGCAATGGTAGAATAACCGTTGACAACGGTTGTCAGTTTTCAGTGTGTGGAACCGTTGTGCTCCCACATACTGAAAACTGTTATCATAAGCCTAGTGCCATCATCAACGTTGTCAGCTTGTGTAAATACACTGCTTCAGCTTCCTCTATAGTTTTTTTTAACTCCCGACGCAAAAACGACGGGTTGTTATAAGTTTGACGTGTCTGTGTGTGTGTGTCTCTGTCTGTGGCATCGTAGCTCCCGAACGGATGAGCCGTTTTTTTTTAAAGTTGAATTTGTCCGGAGTTTGCTTAGCTATGTTTGATCAAAATTGGTTCAGCCGTTTCATTCCTTGTGGGTTTTTTTAATTTTTACAAAGTTAATTACTTTTTTACATAATATTTTACATTATATATATTTCCTCCTCGTTTTCGTGCAATCTGTGTGAGTGATTTAGTAAAAAGGGACGGAAGTATCTAAGAGGAAGCGCGCATTTTTCCGAGAGGTTGGTAGCGCGCATTTTCCGTTACGTTGGTACTATGGCATGTTACTTACTAAGCTATGTTGCTTATTACGAAGGAGGTGAGATGTCAGATGTTACACATCATATGCAACTAACGTAAGACTGATTCGTTCAAGCTGACGGATCAAGTAGATGGCCCACCTGATGTTTTTAAGCGGTAGGTACCCTCTGCCTATGAACAGTGCATTATCACATCTATAGGTCACGTCCACCTAGGACGCACGCTATGTGGCATTGCACTGCGCCCACATAAGACAGAGATGAAAAGTCTCATGTGCCTGTAATTTCACCGGCAACCATACCATTCAAACCAGAACACAGCAATGCGAGCACTACTGCTTTGCGGCAGAAATAGGTATGGTAGTAGTAGTTCCGCGGACGAACTATTTCTCAAAGCTCTACTACTCCTAAAATTGAATGAATGTATGTGTGTATGTTTATCTGTTCCGATTTTAACGTACTTAGTCGGGTTTTTAACCCCCGACGCAAAAAAAGTTTGACGTGTCTGTGTGTGTGTCTGTCTGTGGCATCGTTGCTCCCGAACGGATGAACCATTTTTTTTGTTTTGTTTGAAAGGTGAATTATTCGGGAGTGTTCTTAGCTATGTTTGATCAAAATCGGTTCAGCCGTTTAATTGCGTTGAAGGTTTTTTAATTTTTACAAAATTAATTACTTGTAATTTATTAATTTTAGTTTTTTTGCAATATTAATGGGATAGTCCTATCAATCAATGATTGTTATTGTATACCAAAGAGCTTTAGGTTTACATGTGAAAACTGATATTCTCTCACATTTGTACAAGTAATTGATTGATACGTCTCCGATAGGTATTTATTACAAGCTTTTTTTTACTTGCAATGTATGTATGTTTGTCCGGGTGGAATCTTGCAACTGAATTTTAAAGCAGTTTTTCTCAACCAATTGAGATGATGTTTTGCATACCTATCAAGTTCCGATGAAATTGCAATATTATGGTGACAGCGAGCTGATCTGATGATGGACAACGTAACTCCTCGAGGGATAATAGTAGACTGGCCGTGTTTAGGCTCATTGATCAGCACACGGTTACAATCAGTAATTTTCTAAGCTTGTATCGAAGAAGTAATTAATTTTGTATAAATTAAAAAAAGCCCTCAACGCAATAAAACGGCTGTACCGATTTTGATCAAACATAGCCTAAGAACAATCACGACTAATTCACCTTTCAAACAAAAAAAAACAAAAAAAAAACGTTCATCGGTTTGGGAGCTACGATGCTACAGACAGACACACAGACACGTCAAACTTATAACACCCCGTCGTTTTTGCGTCGGGGTTTATAAATATATTTTTCACAAAAATCTTATTAAATATTTTAGATTATGACAAATCCCCCACTGCTTTCTACAGGGAAGGCCTCGTCCAGCAGTGGACAACCAACTTGCTGATGTTTTTTTTTTCTATTTACAACTATCATTACAGGCTATGATATGATGAAGTCAATTCCCGAGGAGTAATCTATTTTACTGGTATACATTAGCCCTCTGACCTGAGCTGACGTAATAATGCCTTCGAACAAAAGTAAGTTGAAAAACCTTCACAAAAGCGAAATCATTAGTCGGCCATAACAGGAGCAGACACATTTGAACACAATGAACGCTACAATGATACCCTACCTTTCGACCTTTTCGGGTCCTTACGTAAGCATTCCATCTAGAGGTGAAAACGACATGCTTAAAGGTGGTTTTACACGGTACGAGCTGGCCCGGATTACTTGCAACCAGTACCTACGCGATATTATTATGAACAGTGCGTTGGACGTCAAATTCGTTCACTATCTAATGGGTCCCCGAGACGATCAAGTCCACTTGACAAGTCTACGTGCTGTCAAGTATGGTCCAGCCCGTAGATACATGACGGGACTTGTCAAGTCAACGCTGTAAACGATCAATATTCACTTCAAGCACGTAGACTTGTCAAGTGGACTTGATCGTCTCGGGGACCCATAACTAACTCATTACAGTTGAGATAAGTTAGTAAATGACAAAATGGCGTTTTTGACGTCTTGAGATTTATTTATCCAGGATGCAAATCCTTAGAAATCTAAACAAACGCTGTCTCCTTATTTATTGGTTTGTATGTCATTTATTTGTTTGTACGTACAATGTATGTATGTATGTATGTATGTATGTACAATCATGACACAAATTACTGTAAAAATTAAGATAGTGTGAATCTCGTAGTCAAAGTATAAGAAAAAAACCGGCAAAAGTGCGTCGTATCTCGCGCATTCAGGGTTCAGTACTAAATGTAAAAGTTATAAATTATAGAAGTGTAGATAATCCATAAGGAAAATAAGTTTGTTGTTTTTTTTTATAAGTTGACAGTCAAACCTGAGGAAAAGCAGCCACGGCTGCCTATGGCCATCTGCTAAACCCACGGTATTGCAAACGCGCTGCCTACCATTAAATTGTGGACAATAGAAAATTGAGAATATTCTCGAAATCTATCAAGTTTTCTAAAATATTATTATTTGTTAGTAGAATATACATAAAAAGTGGCATATTTAAATTGTTCTAGTTCCTAGTTTAGTAGTAGTTCTTAGGTTAAATGCAAGTTAAAAAAACATGGTAACAACATTTTGGGAGACAAGCTGTCTTCGACGGCCTCTCATGACGTCCAGCAGCGTCTGGCTCTGATGATGATGACCAATAAGTTTGCTATTTTGTGGTCCAAGTCTACTAGCATCATCTCTCTACTCATGTTTAGGCCCATCAGTTTTAAAGCCTTTTTACGATATTTTATACAAAAGCCGGGTCAGGAAGCGATGGAATTCACATTTATCAAGGGTTGAGGGTAAGAAATATAAGGACGCATGTCTTTGTGTTGAAGTTCAAAGGGTCATGGGGACGCAAATGATGACGGAATGTTCTGATTGTACGTACGTAAAAGATAATAATTATGTTACTGTATACCGGAACTTACAAAACATGAAATAGGAAACTCTTTTTTTTACACGACTGCCCCAAAAAGGAGTTTATTGTGTTCAGGGTTCATTGTATGTTCTTCCACCATATCTTCTAAACATATATTCTATTTCATATATTCTTAGAACTAAATATGCATGTAAGCGTAAACTAAGTTGATTGTAATCTGTTTTGTAAATAAAATAAATAAAATAAAATAAAATAAATGCCTTAACCGATTTAGATGATTGACATATCATTAGAAGCTGCACATTACCCTGATAAGCAGTGGAAATGAGAAAAAAAAAGGGTGACTATGGAGAAAAAATTAAAAAAAACCATACATTAAAAATTTATCTGAAGTTGATCGTGTTTGTTATCAATGTACTAATATTTATTCTGTGTCAATGTGTATAACTTGTGGAGTAGCTCCTAAAAATATTTAACAATTAGGGATTTAATGTACGTATTTATCAAGTTTTTTTTTTTTTTTCACGTTTTAGGCGATTTTAAAATCATAGCAGTAGTGTATTTAATATTTAAAAAAAAATGAGATAGAGTTCGACCGGGGAAGTACTACCATGTACTGTAATGATCGTATTGCTGTTTTCCAGTTTGAAGGGTGGCGGTGAAATTACAGGCACATGAGACCTTTCATCTTTAGGTCTCGGGGTGGCGGATGCAGTGCAATGCCGCATAGGTGAAGTAATGCATTATAGGCAGAGGTTACCACTTGTTTGGCCATGCATTCATATAAGAAAAAACTGACAATGAAGACTGACTTTATATATTTTCAGGATCTGACCATGCAGGTGCGTAGGTATGTGTCCTGCTAGCCTTTTCGAAAGTCAAGTTATTTCTGTCTTCAATAACACCAAACTTATCACATAACCAGTTCCGAAGTTGAGTCCTTATTGGCAAGTCGACGAAGCTAGTAGGTATAATGATAGTAGCTAAAACTTTTTCAATTTGCTGCCACATGTGTCCTATTTATGTCATTCAACTGTTTGTTTATGTACTTACGCAAGCTCTTTTAGGTACTTTTAAAAGGACATAGGACATATAACGTTCCTAGAAGAGGTTCAATTATTGATACTCCAACTTCCAAGTTGTAAGATAGGACATTGCTCTTTTGAGGGCTTATCATTATCCTTCTAATCCCCCACAGACTCCCAACAGCCTTTAAAATGTTGTCATCTATATCGTGATAGTACATAAAAATACATTTATTTACAGAAATAATAATACAACTAATAAAAGGTAAAGGTATGTACAAAATACACATGAAACAGTTGTGCTACCTGAAGACCACTGCTAGCGATCTGAAGGTAGCTCAAACTAATTAATGTATTGTATTTAGGATATCAGTTATCTAGTACCCATAACACAAGCTCTGCTTAGCTTGGGGCTAGATAATGTTGTGTGAACTGTCCAGCATATTTATTATTATTATTATAATACATGAATTATACACTAATTAATAATACTAATTTAATGGCAAGTTTTTAGAAGAATTTTATAAGTTTAATGACATAAATTAAACTTGTCAAGCAATTAATCGTTGGTATAAGGTTTGCCTTATTTAGGAATGTGGTATTGCTGAACGGGACCGCTGAGAACAACATAGAGCCGTTACCTGATTTGGTTGTGGGAAAGCAATGGTGGTGATGAGCTCACCACTTGTAACATCGGAGTACCTAAGATTGTGTGAAACAAAACTAAAAGAGGCCTAAAGGAATCTGCTTATCCCTTCGGGGAATGTGTATTATGCATGTGTGTAGATAAATTTATTTTTGCGAAGGTTTTTACAGTAATAGCTTACTATTATTATTAATGAAATTCCATATTTGGTATACTTTTGTCAATATTTTAATTATAATGTAATTAGATTTTAATTCATAAATTAATATTTATAAATTTAAATGTAATATAAAACTATACTGTTCCTTACTCTCCTAAACGAATGCAATGTATTCTGTGGCGCGGCGGGCGACGGTTCGCCTGCGACGCAGGAGGTTGCGGGTTCGATTCCCGCCTCGGAACAAATATTTGTGCGATCTGCAGATATTTGTTCACGGTGATCTGGGTATTTTCTAAAAAATATCTATCTATTATAATGTATTGTATTAAGTATATCAGTGATCTAGTACCCATGCTCTGTTTAGCTTGGGGCTAGATAATGTTGTGTGAACTGTTCAGCATTACTTATTTATTTATTTTTTGAAAGCATTCGTTTTGTATCTTTTAGACCATGGTCTGACCACGTGTGTGACTTAAACTGACCACAAAAATAACCATGCATAATTGATCTCTCCGTGAGCGAGAGATTGATCAATTATGTATGCATATTGAAACGGGTTATTGATCCTGTTCCACATGTGATATTTATACTCTCATTTTTATATCACAAGACAGACATTAATATACCTTTTTTAATTACTTGAATGTCAGTACAAGCAGATGACCCACCTGATCTTAAGCGGTAACCTCTGCCTTTAACAATGTAGACCGCATAGGTCACGTTCAGCTAGGACGCACCCTATTATTTTCACAGTGAATTTCTAATCTGATTTGATATCTCCTTTCTGTTATCTGCTGGTAAAATTGGAGTTCTGTCACTTTTTATGATCATTCCTGAGAGAAACAAGTAATTAATTTTGTATAAATTCAAAAAAACCCTCAATGAAATGAAACGGCTGAACCGATTTTAATCAAACATAGCTAAGAACACTCCCGACTAATTCACCTTTCGAACAAATAATAAAACAAAATCTAAATCGGTTCATCCGTATGGGAGCTACAATGCCACAGACAGACAAACACACACACAGACACGTCAAACTTATAACACTCCGTCGTTTTTGCGTCGGGGTTTAAAAATACAGAAAAATCATTAACAATCTATTTTGGTTAGGATGGTAAAGTAACATTTGTTACTCTCATTGATCAAATTAAATATCTGTGGTTACTCTAAACACGGTCTGTATATCTTCTATGCCACCTTCAAACTTTGATTATGTACAGAAAATAGTTCCACCAGTATGATCCAACTAGATTACTTTCTACAGTGTTACCGAGAAGTTAAAACTAGTCGTTAGATAAGTACCGGTCAAGTCATAAGGAAATAAATATAAAGTGGCGTCTTTCACACCTTTGCGCTAACTCCACCACTTTCACTGCCTAGCCTCGTATGACATAATGTGTACGTATTTAATATACATAATCATACATTTTATAAATAATTTGGACCTGCAAAAACAACATACATAAAAAGCAAACCGGTAATCTTCATCGGTTTTGTTTTATTATGTTTTTACAAAAGCTAAACTTATACAAAGGTTTCTTAATTTTGCTTTTAGCTTATAAGCAACTTTAACCTTTGAACAAAAGAAAAAGAAAAAATACTCACGTTCAAAAAGAGAACGGTCCTTGATCCTGGCACTACACAAAAATAGAAAAGAAAGAATTACACGAGTAGCATCGGTCAGTACAGAACGAACGACTGAGGAGTTGTCAGGCCGCGGTGAATGTGAGTCTGCTTCCACCACTCTTGATTCTGTAGAATCGCTAGCATTAACCGCATTTACATTGCACCTTGCATACCAACCCGCTAAAGGAGTACATTGTCTTTTCAAATTAGCAGGTGTATATGAGCGTTGAACTTTACGGCCTATTTGAAACGATTGGCATGCGCGGACGCACCGGACGATGCGTCTTCCATATTTATTAGGCTTTGTGTAGCTTTGACAAACTGTTATAGTTGATGAATATTGGTGTCGATATTCATTCTATTTTTAAATGTCCAACAGGTCTATAATTTTTTCGTTTATATAACAAATGCTGTGTCTATTCTTTCAAGGGTTTACAAAAATTGTAGAGATTTCTAGAGTATGAAAAAAAACCTTTTATGGATCATTTTGTTGTCTGTCCATGTATAGGTATGTCAGAAATTTTCACAGGAATGGTTATACCAATTTTGAAAAGCTCTGCGGTCCCATAGAAACAAACTTTTAAGAGCAGGCTGCACGACATACTTTCCATAGAAACGCTCGTGCTCAGCTCGTACGTGATTATGAAGTTGTAACAATTTCTTCGTTAAATGTTTAGAACAAATATGTATCTTGAAGAATCTAACCAGGTTAATGGGAAGCAAAATTTAAATATTTTTACCACTAATTCAGCCTTCAAAAATCAGCTTATTTGCACAATTTTTACCTGAACTTTGGATGTTCATAGTGTACTTATAAACTGTAAAAGTAAAAAAAAATGGCTTGCCCATATTATAAAGATTCTAAATGACAGACATTTTTGTCATAAACTAGTAAGGTTTCCTGAAAAACACGTTACGTCCTGGAACAAGTTTTATGAATATTTTGCGCATTTATTGCCGTTTCGCAAGTAGCGGAATTTTCCGAATTCCAGCCAAGGGATCTGGAACTGGCTCTCATTTTAGACAGTGCCTCTCTTTCAAACATTTAATCGGACGAACCTACAAGATTTTAGACCACGCCTGCGATGGACTTCGGTGCGTCGCGCTGGGCCACCTTAACTCAGTAATTTCTCTTTGTACTGAAAGTACAACTATTTTAAACAACTGAAAACGCCGCTACATAAATAAAGAAAGAATCTATAATTGAGGAATTATGACTCATATATAGTTCATAGTTCATAGTTTCTTTATTAATAACTGATTATAGTTACAGTTCAAAAATAATAACATAAATTAATGTAATAAATTGGTATGTTTCGTAATTCATTCAAACAAACAGAAAACATGATCATTTTAAATTAATAATAGTAAGGGACCTAAGTCATAACTTCTAATACGTAGAACCTGATGAAGTGAGCTCGTTACAAGGTGCTTAGGTAATTCCTCTAAAATGGGAAGGTACAAAGTAAACGTTTCTAAATAACGTTACAGCTCAGCATGGTAGGACTATCATCATCAGCTAAAAGACGTCCATTACTGGAAATAATTCTCCCTCATACAATGCCACGACGACCGCTCTTAAGCCACCTCATACACTGACTTGGATGACTTGCATGGTAACCACCCACTGTGAAAAAAGGCCCATTTAGGCTCTGCCTACCTACGTATGTATATACATAGGCACACGGTGTTGGTATGTATGTATCTGCTAATAGTGTCAAAAGTTTTTTTTTTGTTATTTTTTTTTTATCCGCAATCATTTGGTGGACTATAGTCGGATGAGCGCATGGTTTCTTGTCGTTTGGGATCCGGACTCATCAGACCTTCTTCCCACATTATAGCAGGTTCTCCAGAATATGGCTTCTAATCAACCTCTTTGTGTCGCTTGGGTTTTCAACTAACGCTCTTGCCAGTGGAAAAGTATAGTGAACAATGAAAGTGTGGTTCTACTCGCACTTGATTTATTAAAGTTGCAGTAAAATACGAGTTCAGACTAATGATATATAATCAATAGTGGTTTATTGCATGGTAGTATTTTCTCAATCCAACATTATCATAATCATCAGATCGTTTTTCCGTTTTGTTGTTTATTTTATTTAATTATGTAGAAAAACTAACAGTAGTATAAAATCATTAGGTTATTGGATTTCAAAGGCCAATTATTATAAGTTGTATACAAATAAGATCCCATACTATATGGGGTCAGCCTAAAATGTTTTCTTCGTGCATTGCCTTCCATTTTTAGGGTTCCGTAGTCAAAGGCAAGGAACCCTTATGGATTCGTCATGTCTGTCTGTCTGTCTGTCTGTCCGTGTATGTCACAGCGTTTTTTTATTTAAAAGCTTTTATTCAACTTGACTTGCTAGCTTATTTAACGAATGTGTTATTACTGGAAGAAAGCGTCAGCACGACTGACGTGAGAAGCAATGGCGGCGATGAGCTCACCACTTGCCCAATCTATTTCCCACGATGGTGCAACCCAAAGTGAAAAGAGGCCCATTTGAGGCTCTGCCTACCCTTTCGGGGAAAAACGCGTGTGTCTATGTATGTATGTATCTATGTACGTATGTATGTACTTGGCATGTATATGTGTCCATCAAATCTTGCAACTGAATTTTGAACCAGTTAGCGTGGTTCGATTGAGCTGAAATGTTGTATACCTATCAAGTTCCGATGACAATACAATATTATGGTGACAGCTAGCTGATCTGAAAGGTGGACAATGGAACTCCTCGATAGTTAATAGTAGACTAGCCGTGTTTGGACTCATTTTTATCAGCTCACGGTTCCGATCACTAATTGTATAAAACTATGTCTTGAAAAATATATTTTTCTACAAAAAACTTATTTTATATTAATTAAACAGTCAAGCGTTTGACCACCATCACACCTGATGGAAAGCGCCGATGTGGGCAAAGATGTATTAGCACGCTTATAGGGAAGCGTTACCGAAACCAAATGCCTGTAGGCCAATTCTCGGATTTTAGAGATTATCTCTAAATTAGAGATAATGTCGAAGCAAGAATATCTACAAAAAATGTCATGAAAATGTAAACGTCAAATCGTATACGATTTGAATGATTTTGGTCAACTTATGTCTATGTGTGACATCACGAGAATAGCAAATTAAGATAGTATTCGACAATCGCCATCTTTTTTCGACATATGTCGAATTCGACTTAATCTCTAGAGCACGAGAATTGCCCTCCAGTATTGACGTTAAGCGATGGTATTAAGTATAAAATAAAATATGTATGTAAGTTAAAGTATTATATTTATATGGGTTTATGCTTAGGTATAATTTGACTAAAGGTCCAGTATGGACCATTCTTCTCGTATTATGGGATGAGAACTTAGAGCATTGCCTGGCCTCCGTTCCGTGGATGAGAACTTAGAGCATTGCCTGGCCTCCGTTCCGTGGATGAGAACTTAGAGCATTGCCTGGCCTCCGTTCCGTGGATGAGAACTTAGAGCATTGCCTGGCCTCCGTTCCGTGGATGAGAACTTAGAGCATTGCCTGGCCTCCGTTCCGTGGATGAGAACTTAGAGCATTGCCTGGCCTCCGTTCCGTGGATGAGAACTTAGAGCATTGCCTGGCCTCCGTTCCGTGGATGAGAACTTAGAGCATTGCCTGGCCTCCGTTCCGTGGATGAGAACTTAGAGCATTGCCTGGCCTCCGTTCCGTGGATGAGAACTTAGAGCATTGCCTGGCCTCCGTTCCGTGGATGAGAAGCGTTACGTTGCCGTAACACAGTTTTTAAACTAGCACGGAAGGCAAAGTTCTCTTATTTTCATATACTTACGAACATCTTTAATTATTATTTATTTATTTATTTATTAAGAAACAAGTACAACACCATAACAGAAATCTAAAGCGATGTTGCATGCACACAATTATATAACAATACAAAATAAAAACAACCAAGCTTAGAATAAGTAGGTAACGGCTACCGAGGATAGACATACAATAATAACTAACACTAACTACTTTCATTAAATATTCTCTAAAACAAGCTGCGCCATTTCCATGAGCTTCGGCAAGCTATGACAAAAAATGACAACATTGTTCTCTGAGAGAATACTAACTATTATGTTTTGTTGTACCTATTCTAAGTGAAATAAACTTATCTTTATCTTATATTATCTAGAAGATACCTATCAGTTGTCATCCTAGTACTTATGCTTATTCTACCCATTTAATCTTTCACACAGTCCATCCTTCATTTATTCGGTTTTGCGATCATTTGCTCCCTCCAACAACCCCTCGTCTCCTCCTGTATGGGATGTAGGTTCGTAGTCGCTACTTGAGAACCCAAACGGTTGTCGGTTCATACGAGGTTGACCTGCCCATACCAACTTCAACTACTTCATAGGGTGTGTCCTAGGTGGACGTGACCTATGAGGTAATGCACTGTTCATAGGCAGAGGTTACCGCTTAATATCAGGTGGGCCATCTGCTTGAACCGTCATTCAAGTAGCATAAAAAAAATTGCTTATTCTGAGAGCTACTCGTATGACGGTGATCAGTTAGGATTTCAAGATGAGTGACTGGTTTCATTAATCATGTCCATCCATTTGTCACGCCATGCTGCTGTACTGTATTTCGTCACAAAGCTCTCGTGGCTCAACATTACAGGTTCACACGCTTCGGGCCATCATTTTCGGCCATGTGATTCATCATCATCATCATCAGTAGTCATCATCAGTAGCAGCAACCTTTAGAAGTCCAATCCTGGACCAGGCCTCCTCCAAATGCAATGGGGGATTTGCCATAGTCAACGCTTTCCAGGCGGATTGATGACTGCTGTGGTGTGTCCTGCCTAAAAATAGACCCCTCCGTCTTCTCCCGTGGATTTCGTAAAAACTATTACCCGGACTAGTTGATAAGATTCGTTGGTATAAGATTAGCTCTTTTTTTTAACTATGTGAACGACAGAACAAGCAGATTGCAAATAGGCGTGTGTATGTATATATATATATGATGATCGCAGTTTTGTGTGATTGCTTAGATAGATACTCCCCTGGCAGGTGTAATCAGCTTCGCATCTTTTACAACATCCACGGAAAGAGTCGGAGGTGTTTATCCTTAGGCCGGACACACCACGGCAAAATGCTGCGTTTAGGCACAGAATACAGTACAGGCACAGATGGTTGTCTCCGCAAAATCATTTAAATAAATAGCGACTCTTGCCTCCACACAATAAAGTGCAATTCAGGTAGCACAGCGCTAATTACCTACTGCTAAAGTCACCTAAACCCTGGTTCAGAATTCGAGATATTTTTTATAAACAAAGGGGATACCATAAAAAAATGTAGGTGCTCTTTGGTAGTTTATTAAATTAGGCCAATAAACAGGCTAGGGCATGTTATTATAACTCAGATCTGATAAACTATAAAGTAATCAATATTTTGTCGTATATATTTTAAGTTATTTCAGTTATTAACAAAGTTATCAAGCAAAAATATATTTGTTAGTAGATAATATTTCATGTTACTTGGAACACTGCAGAGATTCTAAACAATGGGCTATTTTGTTAATTTCATTCGTTTCTCCTCATTTGCTGAATACGAATGTGCTTTTCGCACAGTTTTACATTGGAATGGTCATACTGTATCAATAGGTAAGAGTTAGGTAAATATAACATTTTGCCGTTTACACATTGACTCGTCAGATAAACTTAGGTAGGTAGTGGATTTGTGTTTATTTGCCGCAAATTGAAGGTACATACCGCGCGAGCGAACCCGCGCGCTGGCGGATATTATTAAAATTTAATACCGTAGGAAAAGCCGCGGGTCAGTACTAGTAAAACATGATCCACGCAAAAAAATGTTTTTACCACTGGCTTGTCTCTTTGACGGTGACATTTGTTTGTTTACAAAAAATGTCTCGAATTCTGAACCAGGGTATAGTAAAAGAAAGAAAGAAAAGAAAGAAAGAAATAGCATTTATTTGTGTCAACAAAATGAGTTAACAAACAATATTGCACACTAAAATACACACACACACACACAGAAACAAAGAAAAATAAAACTAATTTGTGCCTCTTAGTACTAGCCATGCATCACTGACACAAATTGGCGTCCAGCTCAGCATTTGTTGTGTTGTAGCAACACAACGCTGATCTTCCGCTGAAACCATCTGAGTGAAAAACACGGATGTCTGCTTCACAATAAATAATTATACATAATTAATGAACAACTTATAACAATGAAGTATATAATAAAATAAAAGACGATAAGATAGTAGTTACCTCTCTTTCTGTCGTGTAACTCTTGTCTGATTCACTGAACTGGCTCGACAAGTCGAGTCCGCCGGGTACTTGTAGCCTCATTCCTAAAGTGCGCTACGCCTGGTTTACAGGTGCAAAGTCATCCAAAATCGCAGATTACTTTTACAGTGCAATTATTATCGCCACTCATATTGGCCTACTTACCTTGGAGTAGTTATTTCGGAATTAACTTGTTTTCTGGTATTCTTAATGATATGTGTGACCTTCGGCCAGGATCCTCGTCCCAAGGTTAGC
This sequence comes from Operophtera brumata, assembly GCA_932527175.1. NCBI lineage: Eukaryota > Metazoa > Arthropoda > Insecta > Lepidoptera > Geometridae > Operophtera > Operophtera brumata. The sequence continues at coordinate 15,352,984 of OW052238.1, read as the reverse complement.
GGGTGAATGCCTTGCTAGGGTTATGTTTATTCATTTCTTGAGATGGGAATATGAATTAGGATGCTATTTTAATCCGTCGAAGGAGCCGGTATTCAGAATTTGGGTATTGGCTTGGAGTTTGTCTGTGAGGCAAAGTGGTTATAAGTTCAGACGTTCTTTGTATTTCAATGAATATGGTTTTATTTCGTCGTTGGCTGTGTTGACCTTCAGTTTGCTATGCAGCTCAGTAATCATCAAGAACCACGGTGCATTGCATAGGTTTCTTAAGATGACATTTTGTGCTCTTTGTATTATCGAAATATTTGAATAAATTAATGAAAATACTTTATTGCACACCTTACTAACTAGTTAAAATCCAAAATTACACAACAATTAAACAAAAACTAAGTGTACAATGGGCAGTCTTATCGCTCGGAAGCGATCTCTTCTAGACAACCTTTGGGGAAGAGCTAAACTTATATGGAAGATTGGTTGGGGTGTACCCATATTTAAATGAAGAAGAAGAAAATTACCTAACAACAAATAAACTTACATATTACATAATTATTTGAGTTGCAGGCTGATCCCCATAGTATGCCATACGTCCAGATAGACTTCAGCACAACCTGGTAAATCAGGAGTTTGTAGTCAGTGCTTAGAACCGAGTTTCTACTCATTACCCAATGGAAGTTCCGGTACCGGAAGTTGAATTAGTTTCTTCTTTTCTGTAGGCGCTTTCTCCAGGTCAGTCTAAGATCCAGGTGCATCCCTAGATATTTCGCTGACTCGTCATGTGGTAGTATGTTTTCTCAAATGTGAACGTGCAGACAATCTCCCCTACGGAGTGCGGTGTATGTAGCGCGACTCAGCGCGAGTTGATTAGGAGGTGTTTTACCCAAAATATAAGTCGCCCCGATGTACCAGCGCCGTAGACCAATTTCTATAGCGCGGGAACCTTCTTTGTACCAATAGCAATCGCGCGTTAATATCTTGCGCTGGTATTGGTTAATCGATTTCGCGGCAAAATCGCGACCGGTCGTTCATCAGTCGACTCTTAAATGTGAGCGGGACAGAGCTATACAGTGTGACAGAGCTATACTATACGTTTGGCTACTGTCAGATATCAGTTTTCGCTTTTATGCGCAAACGAAAACAGTCGATCGGACTTAATTTTGGGTAAAACAGTACACGCTTTGATTTTCCTCTTTCTCAACCACTGTTCTATCTTGAGCTAGGCCTGCAATGCTCTAAGATCTTGAGTTTTAATATTATGAAAAGCCCGTACGGACAGTACCATTCAAATTAATGTGAAATAATATTAGAACCGCCATAAATTTAATTTAATTGTGATGGCGGACCGTTTCGTAAAACGTTGCATGTAACACCCGCGGCTACATCATACCCAATCAAATTGAACCACCACTTAAAGCATGTTGTTTCAAATTGAATGTGTTGTTTCAAAAGTTATAATTACAGCTACTAAATACTTAGCGATTCGGAAGCAACAAGGTTCATGGTTTTCATCCTTTCTAAAACAATCGTCGCATGCGAGGTTGGTTGTAGCTTTACTGATGGTGCAAGTTACAAGCGCAGATAGAGTTGGTCCACGGTGTGTTAGATGTAGGCGATCATCGTTTTATTGCGCCAAGTATCGTCTATTCAGCTTTAATGATGATGCAAGCTACAAGCGCAGATAGAGTTTGTCCACGATGTCTTAAATAAAATAAATAAAATAAAATAAAAGGGCATTTAAACCCTTATTTTTTAGATGTAGGCGATCATCGATTTATTGCTCCAAATGTCGTCCACTCAGCTATACTGATGGTGTTAGTTACTAGCGCAGAAAGAGGTCCATGATGTTTTGGTTTTAGTTCTATTCCGACGCTGAATGCCGTCCACTCGGTTTTACTGATGGTGCAAGCTACAAGCGTGTAGAGAATAAGGCCCACGGTGTTTTAGACATCTACGATTATCGTTCTATTGCGACGCAAATTTTGTCCACTCAGCTTTACTGATGGTGCAAGCTACAAGCGCAGATAGAGCTGGTAGACGATGTTTTATACAAATACGATCATCGTTTTATTGCGTCAAATATCATCCACGCGGCTTTACTGATGGTGTAAGTTAACAAGCGTAGAAAGATTGTGTGACTTTATTTTCTCAGTTTACAAGGACCATCAAGGGATGTGGTTTTCGTACTTGCTAAATCAGTCAATTGATCTATAATGGGGGGTGCTCTGAAGAGCTGTTCAATCTCATACCCGCATCCAGGTTCTACCATCGCACGTCTCGATAACGCAAGGGAGTTCATCCACACATCATCGACACGTTGGTATCTCGTGGGTACTGCTCGCTTTACGAGATCTTTTCTCCCCCATACGTGCAAGTTGTGGAATTGGTGTTTCCGATTAACTACCACATGGGCCGTTTAAAAAAATATGTAAAATGAGTCCTTCAGGGCCGGCAACGCATTGGCTATGCCCCTGGTGTTGCAGATGTCAATAGGCGACGGTAACCGCTTGCGACGTATGCCAGATTGTCTAAGCAGATTGTCGAGCTATTAAATTAAAAAAAAAAAACTACTTATTTGTGCCACCAATTAACAACATGGTATACGCTATTACAAGTTAAAGTTACACCCGTGAGTTTTATTCATGCCGAGTGTTACCACATTCAAAGAATAGATGACAGATTGCATGCTATTAAATTACGTTGAGCGATCGTGCTATTATGAGGCTTACTTCTGGCACAAGGCAGAAGCGGGAAAAGACTAGAATTTAAATAAGTAATTCCTGTATACGGAAGGAATATGAAGTCCCATTTCCAGACCGATACATAACCACTTAGTTTTATAGCAAGTGACAAGCCTAAATTGCGTTTTCGTAACCATATTTATTTTTATAACTGGACAAGATAAGCGGACTATCTTGGCTTTCGTTTTCTGTCGTCTAATGTCCAATCTGCATGGAAATACGATTCTCAGTAGATGCTCGCTATCACAAAATAAAATCGTCGTGCATTTACTGAATTATTCTCGCTTCCTTGCATCGACAGACTTAAAACGATAAAAGGAAATATCGTTAGGAAACCAACACGGGCCGTGAACCATAAATTAAAATGCACCCTGCGTGGAACTCTCGCCGAGAGATACTAAACTATTCCACAAGGTTTTAACAATACTTGAACGCAGGAAGATATTTTTAGGACTTTACCAACCTTTTTTTTTCTAACCGACTTCATAAAGGGAGGAGTTTCTGATGTCCTTCCTTATCCCAATACCTCGCTCTATTCTTCCTACTTAGATCAAACCCCAAAACAGTGTAAACAAAAACAGCGTGAGCGAGTCACTGAGAGCTTCTCACCATTGTGGTTTGTGGTTCCAACGAGCCATTGTCGACGCGCCTTGGCCGAAATATATACCCACGGATTATAAACAGATAATAATTTTGGGTATGAATTTGGATGCGGGAGGGGAGAGGGGCTACCCCCTGGTACTACTACTGGACCTAGGAAATGTTTAGTTTGTGTGAAAATTGAGTTTTCATTCTGGGGGTTGCATTAGAATCGTGTCGTAAGAATTGGAGTTTAGGTGGAGGAAGGGAGGTTTGGAGAGAGGGGTACCCAACGATACTGTCGGGGAGGTTAGTATATCCTCTGTAGGATGCAGGCTGGTCCCTTTATAACAGTGATGTTCTTCGTTTGTTCACGTATCACGTCGGGGTAGCTACTATACCAAGGCGCATCGGTTTATCCACTTAGGAAGTAGACCAATGCACCCGTATACTACTTGTGTTCAGACTTCCGTAGGGGAAGCACGAACAACCTGCGAAAAAGTATTCGTACGGTTCTGGTGAGGATTAATGAAAAGGTGAGGTTACGAAAACGTCCGGCGGTAAGTGACTAGTGTCACGTCACGCGGCTCGGGGTGGGGCGATAAACACCCCCCTCTGTGCCCCTACAGGTACAACTCCGTCACATAGGAAATGTTTAGGTTTTGAGAAAATACAAAGGATTTTTTTTTCAAAATAAACATTAAAATTACATTATAATTTCTTTCAACAAATGGGTTATTAAAAAAACCACGAAGATAACCTTGTAACCTCACTAATCCAGCAGACTGCTAATCCCAACCCATAACTATAATTAATCATCATAATTAGGAGTCCACTGCTGGACATAGACCTCCCCAATAGAATACCACGACGAACAGCTTTGAGCCACATCCATCCACCGACTTCCTGCAGCCATTGCAATATCCATTGGTACCTTGGGGGCGAGAACGCTACTGAAGTCGGCCGCTGCAACTAAATTATTACCAAGCGGCAGTTGGTTCTACGAGCTATATGGCTTACCCATTGCCACTTCGACTTGATAATTCTCAGAGCTGTTGATGACCATGGTTCTTCTACTTATCTCCTTATTTCTAAATTCCTCAATTCATATATTGCCGGACTTGTTGATAAGATTCGTTGGTATAAGATTTGTCCTGGCTGCTAGCTTATTATGGAATGTGTTGTTACTAGAAGAAAGCGTTAGCCGAGTCAGTCGTGAGAAGCAATGGTGGCGATGAGCTCACCACTTGTCACGTCTATATTCCACGATGGTGCAACCCACTGTGAAAAGAGGCCCATTAAGGCTCTGCCTGTATGTACCTATAGTACCTACAGATCACGCAATATACAGGACGTACCAAGACTATGCGACATGAAGGGAAAGCACCTTAAGCTCCTTATAGTAGATAGGATATTTTGCAGAAAGGAGACTTTATTTGATTATTAAAAATTAGTAATACTGCATAATTTTCTAAAAATTACTTGTTTCGTCTGGGAATAGAACCGAAAATTTAATGGAATCACTCATTTTATGTTATTGTTTTGTAATAAGATACTATGTTACTTATGAGTTTTATCCATTCCTTCGATTGGCATCATAATACTACAGGTTGTTTTTTTTTTCACATTTAATTGGGTTCGATTCCCAGACGAAGCAAGTATTTTTTAGAAAATATTTGGACGCATTATTACTAAGTTTTAAAAATAAAATAAAGTCTACTTTCAGCAAAATATCCTATCTACAATATTTAAGGTACTTTCGTTTCATGCCGCATAGTCTTGGGACGACCTGTATAGTAAAATGGATAGGTTTCAGATTTTATTTAGGTACTTTGTATATTATTATTTGTTAATAAATTATTAATGTTTCCTATCAAAAATACCTTTCCTCTTCTTGCTAAGCTGGATACATAGTTGAATAAATTTATTCGTACCTACCAACTTAATTTGTACCTACATTATTTAACTGCATAGATACTACCATCAAACTAGGTAACAAACCAATATGCCTACAAATATTGATGTCTATATTACAGTTTAGACAGACGATTAGTTTAATTTGAGCACAAACAAGCTTTTTAATATGAGTTATCGGCGTTTTTAATAAAAGTCGTACATTTTTTTATTCCCTAAGCGCCTGCACGCGAGATGACGGCAATATCTCACTGAGAGTACTGTTTTATTATGCTATTTATTTACGACAGGCGCGCAGCGCACTGCTGCTACTCAAGAAATAATAACATAGATAACAAATAATAACAAGAAGGTAATCCAAGAAGATTTTAGTAATAGTAGAGCTTTTTTTCTGAAAGAATTCGTCCGGGGAAGTACTACCACCAAACCTATTTCTGCCGCAAAGCAGTGCTCGCATTGCTGTTTCGGTTTGAAGGGTATGGTTGCCGGTGAAATTACCGGCACATGAGACTTCCATCTTTAAGTCTCAGGGTGGCGGGCGCAGTGCAATGCCACATAGGGTGCGACCTAGGTGGACGTGACCTATGTGAGAATGCACTGTTCATAGGCAGAGGGTGCCGTTTAACATCAGGTGGGCTATCTGTGAGATCCGTCATTCCAAGTTGTATAAAAAAAAACTAAAGGAATATGTTCGCTGTAGTCTCAGAGTGCGTGATATTGCTGACAAACTTCAAGAGAGCAGACTGCTCTGTTATGGACATTATGAAAGAACCTGACCACCAGAACACATCAGACACATAATGATCACGCTGGACATATCCGGGACAAAAATAAATGGACAGATACGTACCTAGTCCAGTATTACTGACTTTAAACAAGTAATTAATTTTGAAAAATTAAAGAAACCCTCAACGCAATGAAACGGCTGAACCGATTTTGATCAAACATAGCTAAGAACAGTCCCGGCAAATTCACCATTCAAACAAAAAAAAAACGGTGCATCCGTTTGAGAACTACGATGCCACAGACACACACACACAGACACGTCAAACTTATAACACACCGTCGTTTTTGCGTCGGGGGTTAAAAATAAAGGAAAGTCTCCATGATGTAAAACTTCCTAACTTCAATATTTAAAGTACTTATCCTCCATATAGCACTGCCGTGGGACACATTGCAGTTTCGGGGTCTGTGCGTTGTGGTACCATGGTAGTTCATAGTTCCTGATAAACACGACGCAGGGTGTCCTAATGTGGGATCAGGGCTATGTATGTGCTGCACCAAATACCTGCAATGTTTGCCCAGACAACACGCCTGCCGGAGCAAAGTCGAAATAAACTAAATTGTTAAAGCTCTTTTCGAATTTGAGTCACTTTTTCTTACATTTCGATCCAATTTATGGTAAAAAAAGGAAAATCCTCAATTTTAAACTTTTTCCTTTTTGTCTCATAAAGCAGCTAAGTATTCAGATTTGTGAGGTTAAGAAGTTTCTTATGTTAGCTATTATTATGTTTTATGGGAAATCGTCCCAATCTGTATCATCCTGTTTTTAACAGATTTCTCCTCGTTTATTAAAAGAAGTGGATTAACTGAAAAGTCAATACTTATACGAGATTTTTAGGTTATTACCGAAATCCCCTTTAATAATCCCCCTTAAAGGGGATTTTGGGAATAAAAATTCCCGAAATCATTTTTATCATCCAATTATGTATTTGACAGTAAACCTACTAGACTGCGATTGTAAAACCATGAGCAATTTGCTCATATTCTGGGCGACACACTTCACTTCTCCTTACAAATTATCCTCAGATAATTCAGATTTGACATATGATTATGATTTAATCCATAGAAATCTGCAGTAAGGAACTTTTTATCCCGAAATTCAGTTCCGTCGGAACGCGAATGAAACCGTGGCGAATGCTAGTATGGAATAACACCCACACAATCTTGTCTGAGCCTATTGTGCGATGAAAGCCAGGGTGTCGCCTATTGAAGTCCATTCAATGAATACAGAGTATTGTTGAATTCTACTAAATAATATTTTGGAAATGTTTATGCTTTTGCATTTTATTGATTTTTAGGACCTTTTAGTTTAGTAGTATCTGATTTGGAGATAGCAACTCTGGTCAATACTTGCTTGCCTTATTGTAAGGCAACTTTTTTTTTTAAACATCGATAGACCTTTGTTTGTCCACGATCTCACCTGTTCGTAAGTGACGATGTGGCCGAAGATGGAGCACAAAGGTCTAGAAGGCACCTATTCACTCACCTTTAAGAGCCAATTTATAGCCACTTACTCGTACAACAAAATTATATGGGACGGTGCGTTGGTAAGTACCTCATAACTCCGCTGATGATCATCAGAATAAACTTCACGCTGTGGTGTGTGGGGCATAATATTCCTCCAAGATTACACCAGGGGATGGGCTGCATCTACCTGAGTATTTACTCAATACTAATACTGCGATCACAAATCCGCCTGCACAGCGGGGTGGTTATGGCAAATTGCATTGCATTTTATGGGATAGATCTCATCCAGCAGTGGACGTCGTAAGGCTTCTAGTGATGAATCAGTTGTACAGTACAACGAAACCCATTACTAAGGTTCAAACATCAAACGTAGTGGGCTTCAATAGTAGAGTCATGCGCACAGACCATATAATATCAAGATATACACCGCACTGCACCTACATTGCGTGTCACTTTGCCTGTCCGTAAACTTGCGCAATGCTTCGACCAAAGTAAAATAAATGGACTGGCCTTACCCATACAAAACGTCCGTGAAAAATAAGACAACTCGGATTTAAGGTACGGTCAACAAATAAACTATCTATCTATCTATCTATCCAGCCGGTAACACACACTGCTGAGTAAAGGCCTCTTCTCTATAGCGCCACTCCTGGTGGTCGTCTAAATAAACTAGGTGAAATTAAATTATTGAACTTCTTAAAAACTGTATTTTTTTAATACTTAATACTTTAACAGATGCAATGTGTTTTCTAAAGTTATTTCAGTAGGTTTATAGAACAAAAATCGCCAAAAAAAATGCAATTATTGAATGAAACTTTTACAAAAATACATGGTTCCCTTCTGTTTTATGTAGTTACGTATCTATTTTTCAGCTCTCAAACATACACAATATAAATCAATAGAAAAGCAAGTCCACCTAAAGTCTTCAGCTCAATCAATTTGTGAAAAATATATTTTTCATCACTCAATAAACTAAGAAAATATCATAAAAATCGTACGGAAACATAAATGTATAAAAAATCCAGTATTTAAGAAACTGCAGAGTTCAGTTTTAAGAATTTTGCACAATGAGTTTTTTTATACTACTTGGAATGACAGATCAAGAAGATGGCCCACCTGATGTTAAGTGGTACCCTCTGCCTATGAACAGTGCATTACCTCAGGTCACGTCCACCTAGGACGCACCCTATGTGGCATTCCACTGCGCCCGCCACCCTGAAACATAAAGATGAAAAGTCCCATGTGGCCGTAATTTAATCGGCACCCTTACCCTTCAAACCGGAACACAGCAATGCGAGCACTACTGCTTTGCGGCAGAAACAGGTATGGTGGTAGTATTTCCCCGGACGAACTCTTTCACAAAAAAGCTCTACTACTACTAACTGTTTTTTGGCGTATAAAATTCATTGTGTAGAAAATGATCAGAGCAAATACGGGAAAATGTATTCCACTTCCAAAAGTCGTCTGTTCTTGCTCGTCTTATGACTTCTATCCATTTTTGTTTAACTTAGATTTCTTTTGGAAAGCTATAAGGTTAATTAACAAAATAAAAAAAAAATAATGCAAATTACAATTCTAAATATTTTGTAATTTGCATTATTTACGTCAAAATATTGCTAAGCACGTCGCTTTAGGTAATTGCATATAATATGTAATGGCATGTTAATTAACCTTATAGCTTTCCAAAAGAAATCTAAGGTAAACAACAGATTTTTTTGCAGTCTGTACCGGACCATCCGTCATGCGTGAAGTCTTGTCAAATATTTCGTCGCTTTAGTTGGAAAACTAAATAACTAATAACAACAACAAAACCATAATCGCGAGAAAAACGCGATTTACTGTTTTATTGCGTCGAAAATGGCAATAACTTTTTTATCGTAACTAATTTTGCAGTCCGTGTTTTGATATGTTATAGATTGGTACTGTATCTATTTTTGAATTTAATGATAATACATTTTAGTTCTTTTGATTAAGAGAAAAAAATAAAAAAAACGACTATGTATTTTTCCCTCGCCAAAGTTTTGAATAATTGATGCAGTTATTTATTTTTGCATGCCAATTGTTTAGTTTTCCTTCGTCAATGATCTCTACTGAGGTTCAAAAAGCTAATGATAAGTGCCATTATTTAATTTTCCCATAATAGTGAAATCATGAAATGATCTATTATTTACTTATTTGAATATGACAATCCTATCCATGTGTATAGATTTAAATAATATTAAAATACATTTTATAATAAAACCAACTTATAATAAATAAAAAAATTAAAAAATAGTTCTGGACACTTCACACAACATTATCTAGCCCAAAGCTAAGCAGAGCTTGTGTTATTGGTACTAGACAACTGATACACTTAATACAATATTAACATAGATAGATATTTTTTATTATATATAGAAAATACCCAGAACACCCTGAACAAATATCTGCGGATCGCACAAGTATTTGTTCCGAGGCGGGAATCGAACCCGCAACCTCCTGCGTCGCAGGCGAACGTTCGCCCGCCGCGCTACAGAGGTCGTCTTCATAATCATTTCTTTTTATCAAGACTGAATATTAGAAAACTACTGAAACACCTAAATTATTTTAGCAGACTTATAAATTCAAAGTAAGTGACATAACAAACTTATCATACGACTAATGCTTATAAAATCAACAAAATGAAATCAATTTGTGGAACACAATAATTCAAAGTATCAAAAAGAAAAAGGTATGTCGACTAAAATTAAAACTATCTACGAGTATAAACTTGTGTCTGTTAACTTTCATTCATAGTGGGGAACATTGAGATAATGTCCTGGGGCGTAGTCCTCCTTGTCGCTCGTCCTCTAGAGCAAGACGTGTCCATCGACATGTATGGGCCATCATAACCATGCAATAAAGTCGATTTCGCAAAATGTGTTAGTTATGTATTTTTCCTACTACACGACGATTCATAAGTTTTTTATCAATTGATGAAAATTATATTACAAAACCTTTACTTACGAATGAAATGCTATGCCTGAAGCTTTATTTGTATTTCTTGTTTTGTTTGCACTTTCAGAAAAGCACAGGAAGGCATTGTATCACCAAGGTATCTAATTTTGGTATTTTTCAGCATAGCTGTCACTCGTTGCCGTGACAAAGACTGACTGAAGCGAAGTGTACTAGCTAGGTCTGTTTAGAAGCTTCAAAACTACCGTTCCCTAAGGCCCGTCCATTCATTTTATTTACGTCGATGGCGCAATGTACCTATTAGCACATCTCAAATCAGTTCGCTCTGGGCTGTCTTCACTATAGCACTTCGGATGTTAATAGAAAAATGCATAATTGCGCCATAGTCAATTGTAAAAATTCTTCTAAATCAGCTAGCCGTGCGAATGGAGATATTTCGTAGTAAAATAGGTGCAAAATAAAACGGCACGTTTGGTTTCATTCAAATTTACGTGTTTGCGGTGTCTATCTTGATATATAGTCTGTGGTCATGCGACATAGCATAACTCATTTTTACAAGCTTTTATTTAAATTGCAATGTATGTATATTTGTCTGGGTGGAATCCGGGTGGAATCTTGGAACTGAATTTTAAAGCAGTTACCCTCAATCGATTGAGCTGAAATTTGGCGTACCTGTCAAATTCCGATGACAATACAATAATATGGTGACAGCGAGCTGATCTGATGATGGAGAACTCCTCCTCGAAACTCCTCGAGGGATAATAGTAGACTGGCCGTGTTTAGGCTAATTTTGATCAGCACACTGTTACGATCACTAATTTTATAAAATCTTGTATCACAAAAAACTTATTACGTATATCGACTATTAGGTCAGTAAGTATCTATAAGGCAAGTCTAAATTATGTATTTACTTAGTGTTAATATAAAAGTCGATTATCTGATCCAGTTTCAGAAAATGTTGTCTCTTATATCTCAATTTTCATCGTAAGAAGGCGCGAGGCACCCGGTTTTTTGCAAATCAAATTACCTCACCTCAGTCGACGCCGTCACCTGCTTCTCGGAACCTTCATAACCGGAGTACTTTCCGTGTCACATACAAAGGGATTGAATTCTACGTACTTTATTGGAACTCAGTATAACGAGGAAATAACAGAACACCCCTTTGTCGCCTCCTGCATAATACACAAACTTCGAATGGGGAACACAAGTGAACAAGTTCTGGAAGTTTAATATGTTTCAGCGCAGCGTTGACACGATATACATAACATAACATAACATAACATAACACCCAACTATCACATACATAGCCCTGATCCCACGCTAGGATCCCCTGTGTCGTGGGTATCAGAAACTACGAGTACTAGGTACCATAGCACCCAGACCCGGAACAAATATTTGCAGATCATATTTGTCCCGCAGCGCGAATCGAACTTGCAACCTTTCGCGTCTCAGCACAGATACGATGCCAAACGGAAGCTAAGCCACACCGTGGCTAAACGATGTTTTTATATAAGGGGGTACAGAGGCGACATGGTATATGCACCATTAGGGGCTAATGTGAATTTGACGCGCTACAGAGGTCGTCAAAACATGAAAATAACATAATGAAATAACTTGTGAAGTGCGACAGAGAAAACGCTCTCAACCAATAAATCTCAACCTCGATTTTTCATGAATCATGAGCGCCGACTTCGACCATGCTCAAAGGTCGTGGGACGGAAATGAAACATCAGGAGGAGAACACTAAAATTCGTGGTGTACTGTTTTTTTTTTTTCTAATAGGTACGCAAAATGTTTATTGTAATGCGATACGGTTGTTCTATCTCCTTTTGACTTTTTTTTTGCTTTCTTTGCGTTTAGTTGCTGTGCTGACGGTAGGTACTCGCTGGCAAAATCTGACATGAACACAAAGCACTAGTCATTCGGACCGTGTCCCGGTCAAGACTAATTGCTCCTGAGCTTGTGTATGCACTATACAAACATATCCAAGCGGACTTCGTGGAATACAATATGTGTTCTAACAATAGTTCCTACGTCATTTTGGCACAAAAATCATTGCATCACGCAATGTGATAAGAAATCGGTGTTGATCAACCACGTCACAGTCTGTCTGGGGAGACTTCATAAGCTGAAGGCCATCATAGACTCAACCCCTGACTATAAAACTGTAGTAATTCAAAATATTTTAATAACAGGGACTCGTTCTAGGGTTTTTATGGCGTCGCACGGCTTATGCCCATGTCTGTTTAAAATATTTTAACTAATCCTCTTTTATAAATACCTAGAAGTCAATAGCTATGCTTTGGTTTAGAATATAGAATAAACTCTATATTCTAAGGCTTTTGGTTTTAGTAACGCGGTGGCAGCTTTAGTAAAACTTTGGTGGATAATTTCATCCCATTTGAAAATGCACGCAATAAACTTATATATAATTTCACTACACTTTTGCTCTATTTAAACTTTTGCACTTTTGCTTATTTAAAGCTACATTTGGTTAAAATGCCACCAAAATTCCACGAGCCAACTCAAAAAATACCAGAAAATTAAATTAATAGTAAAGTGACTCTTTACGAAAAAGGCTGGAAGTAGGTATCCGATTTTGCTTTTAATCTAACTTATAGCTACTTTATCCCATTAATGTCTCTGTTATAATTACTAAAGCTGTAGCCCAAATGGTTTAAACGGGCGGAGTCGTTTAAACCAAATTTCTACTGTGTGTAGGTACGACGCCGCCAAAACCATACATTACAAATAATAAATGCTTACCCCTTTCTTTAGTTCATCTCATGAAACACAGTCACTAAAAATCTTTCACAAAGTTATTGGACTAACATGCGCGTCAAAATCGTCGATTGCAATTTATAGCCATCTAGAACGCATACAGAGGCTCGTATCGATACTGTCGTCAGTGAGCCCCTATACATACAAACATAAATAAGTTTATATACTTGTTGAATGCAAGCCAGAACTTCAGGCTACAGTCAGCTTCGATTCAGCTTCAGTCATAGAGGAAAGTAATAAAGGCTTCAGTCGAGCTTTGGACGGCGCGAGGAACGCGCGGAACGAGACGCTTGCCACGGTTTTAAAAAGAAGTAATCGACAGTGACAGTAATTTAAATTTGGAAGTATTTGTTTTTTATTTGCGTTTCGTTTTACGGTGAAAGTGATTCAATTTTAATTTTGAAATTAAAGAGTTATTTAAGTCTAGTTGAAGATTAATTGTGAATTTTATTGTATGTAAACAATATTAGTGCAAAAAAGTGATTGGAAAAGTTATGAACGAATTTTAGATTTTCTTCTTCTATTGGTAAGTTTTGTAAATTAATTAGGTAATTTAAAGGTCTAATTAATATAATGACATAAGCTTAATATTTATGCAATTTATCTTTGGTTTTGTTTATTATTTTCTCCTTATGTGTTAAATCAGAGAGAAAGTTACACCAAGAGCTGTATGTAAAAAGTTGGATTATTTTAGCCTTAATTTACCAAAATAATAAACCACAACGTTTAATTACATCATTTTAGTCCTTACATGTCATTTCGATGTTATTTTCGCTATTAATCCAGTGTTTTCTTCAACCAAATATGATTTACCGCAAATAATGACCAATATAAAAGCCAACAACAGTCATATCAGCGTAAAATTTTACTCAGTTCGCACATATTTAGTAAAATACGTTTGTATGAAAAATCAACCACCTTAACTACCTAATACTCATCTACTCAGTACTTAGTCCATTTTCATGTATTGACGTCATCTCACACGAGAGAATACAATACGTGTGGAAACACAATGCATCCTACTATCCTACCCGAAACTACCCCGGAAACCACGGATAGTATTTTCTACCAAATGTAAAACGAATAGATTGTACTTAAATAGAAAATTAATAGAAACAAGCCTTTTTCCCCGAAAGGGTAGGCGAGCCTCAAATGTGCCTCTTTTCACTGTGGGTTGCACCATCGTGGGAAATAGACGTGACAAGTGGTGAGCTCATCGCCGCCATTGCTTCCCACGACTGATTTTGCTAACGCTTTCATCCATAACATATTCCTTAAATAAGCTAGCAGCCAGGATGAATCTTATACCAACCAATCCCACAAAAAAGTCCGGGTAATCCCTTAATCCGGCTTTTATTATATCCACGGGAGGAGATGGAGGGGTCTATTATTGGGCTGGACACTTCGACCAATGTTTGGTCGAAGGCTGGACACACCAAATTTGATCTATCGTTTATGCAAAAGTCGTGTTTATAAACATTGAATGGAACCGACCGAAAATTGTTTATCAGATAACGCGCTCCTGAACGATAATTATCGTTTACAGAAGCAAAGCTTCGTAGCGGCGAGCCGGTGTTTTATCTATACCTAATAGGTACTTAGTAGATGTGCATAAATGAAAACTCGGCGAGGCGTACTAAATCCTTTCATCACACTGGTTCTTTCGTTAGGTCGTTTGTATAATGGGTTTTGTTCCGAAGAATTGTTTGACATGATGCCTACAGCATCCTTTTTTCAGGCAGAGGATTTATCCGCACATCTAAGAGCCAGGGTGGTCCCGAACTGTGCGGTTTCAGAAGAACTTCCTCCCGCGAACAATCAGGTTGTGGAATGATCTCCTTGCTGAGTTTTTGCCAAGTGACTACGGTATGGGGTTCTTCAAAAGGGGTGTTTGGAAATTTTTAAAGGGTCGGCAACGCGCGTGTGATGCCTCTGGTATTGCAGGCGTCCATAGGCTACGTAACCGCTTACCAACAGGTGGGCCGTATGCTCGTTTGCTACATTAATAGTATAAAAAAGGCTCTTTTCAGGGCTTTCGAACCTCAATGTCTTTTGAGTCTCTCTTTTGAGCACTAACCCGAAGTACTTCGAGGTCAATCAAATGGATGACATACTTTTTTTTAATTGAATTTTACTAAGGAAGATCCGAGCCAGTCTCCTAATATGAGGGACTGGCCAACACAGATACTCAATAGGGGGGAGTGGTAGGAAGAAAGGGAGGCCTTTGCTCTGCAGTGAGACGATACAGGCTCATATTATACAATATAATATAAAAACCAGCCAAGTGTGATTCGGATTCGCGCACGAATGGTTCCGTACCAATGTCTATAAAAAAGGCAAAAAAAACACGTTTTTTGTATGGGAGCCCCCTTAAATATTTATTTTATTCTGTTTTTTTAGTATTTATTGTTGTTATAGCGGCAACAGGAAAATATCATCTTTGAAAATTTAAACTGTCTAACTATTATGGTTCATGAGATACAGCCTGGTGACAGACGGACAGCTGAGCCTTAGTAATAGGGTCCCGTTTTACCCTTTGGGTACGGAACCCAAAAAAGGGCCATTGACATGAAAACGGAAGAATGATTATGATTTCTACTCACGATCAATAAGGAAAACCGTCATGCGGGCCATAAATTATGTGATGCATGTCACACCCCTTAAATTTTTGGTTCTAGGCCGCGCATGTTTCTCTTTTTCCTTCCCACAGTTTTTGTGCAGTGACACTTACATCATCATTATCATTTTAAAGACTTGGTGACTAGGTACTTATAAAGAATCTTTCGTAATCTTTCAAGGGGGCCCACTTTTCTCCCATCGTGTGAGCTCAATGCCGCCATTGTTTCCCACGACTGACTCGGCTAGCACTTTCTTCTTCCAGTACCGCCGTAAGGTTGCATGCCTTTGGATCTTCTATAGGTTACATTTCGGGGAATGCTCCAAAGAACTGCACGATCTAATCCCACCATCCTTTTCATCATAGGACGAGCAGGTGTACGGCTCAGTACCATCCTTACCTCATTAGTATACCTTCTATTCGCACAAAAAGTTACAGTTCTACCTTTATAATGCGAACTGCAAGGAGTGGAGCCTTTTTTGAAAACTATTCTCACCCAAGGCTAGCGTGAATAGGTGCATTCTAGTCCTTTGTGCTCCATCTTCGGCCACATCGTCACTTACCTACAGGTGAGATCGTGGTCAAACAAAGGTCTATCAATGTTAAAAAAAAAACACTCCTTTATAAGGAGGACAAATCTGATATCCACGAATCTTAGCTTTTATAAAATTAGTAATCGGAATCGTGTGTTGATCAAAATGACCCTAAACACGGCCATTCTACTATTATCCATCGAGGGGTTCCGTTGTCCATCGTCTCCATCATCTTTCAAGATTTGTCCCACACTAACTAGTATACTAACAAGTCAAGTTAAATAAAAGCTTTTAAAAAATACTGTTTTGGTGGCGCTGTCTTGGTCACAACGCGGTGATTCAAGAAACCGTCTAATCACTAACAGCGATTACTTTCAGACCATTTATGGATGGAAAGTAACTTAAGGACTATAAAGTATTGGTTCATCCAAAGATCGATAGTCGTAACAATTCAATACAATTATCAAGTTATTATCGCCGTAAAAATCTTTACTGCGCTGATAAAAAATACTTGCTAGCATCAGGTTTTTTTATGTTACAACCTTTTTATGTCCTAGTTATGAGAACAGGAGTCATTTCATCTAGTTTATAATATGATTCAAAAAGAACCTTCAATTACTAAGGTAGAAATAGATTCTAGTTTTATCATCACCGTGAGCCGCCTCAATCCACCGTCTTCCTGCGATCTCTATAATGTCTTTGGTATATCGAGTGAGGCCACTTCCTCTTCTGCGTCATACTGGATATAAATAGCTAAATTAAATAAATAAATAAATAATTCTGGACAGTTCACACAACATTATCTAGCCCCAAGCTAAGCAGAGCTTGTGTTATGGGTACTAGATAACTGATATACCTAATACAATATATTACATAGATAGATATTTTTTATTATACATAGAAAATACCCAGAACACCCTGAACAAATATCTGCGATCGCACAAATATTTGTTCTGAGGCGGGAATCGAACCGGTTCCGCCGCGCCACAGAGGTCGTCAAAATCCTGAATGTCGTCGCCGCTTGAGAACCTTTGTTCCCAAGTTATAAGTTCTGGGAGCCCTCATTGCCACTTGAACTTGCTAATTCTTAATTTTGGTGATCTTGATTCTTCTTCGGATCTCCTCATTTCTGATTCTATCACGTAGTACAACTCGTAGTATAGCTCTACTTCTCTCTCGCCTGCTGTGCAACTTTGAGCTTTTGTATGCTGCCAAAAGTGGCCATGTTTCAGTGCCGCAAGTCATCACTGGCAACACGCACCATCTTGAGGCTCTGCGGTATCTGCGACGAGAAGATATGGCGTAGTTCCCCGAACGCTGTCTGTTCGTGTTGGATTCGTTGTTTTTTTAAAAAGAAAATACAACTTGGAGTGGCGGATCAAGCAGATGGCGCACTCTACCTATGAACAGTGCATTATCACATAGGTCACGTCCACCTAGAACGCGCCCTATGTGGCACTCACTGTACTGCGCCTGCCACCCTGAGACATTAAGATGAAAAGTCTCATGAAGACCTCTTTGAAGAAGTTTGACCAATATCTTTATCAGGAATCATTATTACCGTGATATCATCACCACATACATGTCCACTGTTATGACAGGTTTTACAACAATCGACTATCGAAAATAAACTTTTGACAGCTGATAATTTAAAACTTTATATGTTGTGAAAGGGTAATCGATACTACTTATCATAGCTAGTACCATTGATGGTACCGTAAGGATATGCTGGAAAATACCAGTAGGTCTAATTTTCGTTTGTATAAGATTTATCCTGGCTTCTGGCTTATTTAGGAATGTGTTTGCGTCAGCCGAGTTGGTTGTGAGAAAACAATGGTGGCAATGAGCTCACCACCAGTCATGTCAGCCTAGAGGAAAAATTTGTTGCTTGACTGTACCAAAGTTCTTTGAAAAATCCTCAATGGATCAAACAGGTATAAAAAACTAATTAAAATAATCATTTTAAATTGATCCACTGGACAATGGATCAGTCAGGAACAAAATTATAGGTATAATGGATCAAACAGGACAATGGACCATCTCAATAGATCAAACAGGAACTACTCAAAAAAAAAAAATATTCAGTCTGTTTACTTATTTGTCTTTTCACCGGCTTTTATTTCACAGTTTTGGCAACACTTTTGTATTTAACTCACACGAAGCTTAGCTTCCAAAGCCACGTTAAAATTAACACGGTTTTGCCTTGCCAAATGAGAATTGATGGACTGCAGCATTAGCACGTCCATTAATTATGATTGGTGACCGTCTATCCAGCGAGGTCACGTGACTGTCAAGGAGATGACATGACAGAGATGAATAAATGTAACAGTGAATGCAACACCAAAGCAACAGTGAATGACGTTTCAAACGAAAAATCCTACAGCTCGGATACAATTGAACTAAACTTTGATTTTTGTTATTTTTAACCCCTGACGCAAAACGGGGTGTTATAAGTTTGACGTATCTGTGTGTATGTGCGTGTGTGCGTGTGTGTGTGTGTGTGTGTGTGTGTGTGTGTGTGTGTGTGTGTGTGTGTGTGTGTGTGTCATCGTAGCTCCCGAACGGATGAACCGAATTAATTTTTGTTTTATTTGAAAGGTGAATTTGTCAAGAGTGTTCTTAGCTATGTTTGATCAAAATCGGTTCAGACGTTTCATTGCGTCGAGGGTTTTTTGAATTTTTACAGAATTAATTACTTGTTATATGTATTTATGACGGAACAAGTTTTTATAGCCCAGCTGATGTTAAGCGGTGACTTCTGCCTATAACCACGCATTACCTCACAGGTCACGTCCACCAAGGACGCGCCCCGACTGGTATTGCATTTACTATAGTTAACAAGGCCCTATTCAGAGTCACTATACATAAAGCTGGTCTGTGACCTCAAGTCGGTGGATGAAGACACCTCAAGATTGTTCGTCTTGGTATTATATGGGAGAGGCCTATGTCCAGCGGTGGACTTTATCCAGCTGAAGACGATGATGTGAATAAAAACAGTGTCTACAAATAGCATTGCGTGTGACGTATACTGACGGTTAGGCGGACAGATAGATGGACAGGCGGACCGGACAGACGGACAGAGAGTCGTATTAACAGATCGGACAGGCAGGTTGGTCGAAGCGTTTGTTTCAATTTCGGTACGGAACTCAATGAATGATTCTACGCCACCATTTGAAATTAAATCAGCTTGTGCATCGGTTCTTATCTCACTCGGTAAGGTTGCTGCTCGTATGACGAATAAATTGATACGGAAAATCAGTTATTCAAACAGCGGGGAAAAATATTGCTTCAAAATTACATGTTACCGGGTTATTTACTTATCTTTAGCCTTTTTAAAGGATGATTACCTATAAATACTCTAGGGATGTTGCTAATAAACATGACGTACCTACCTAACCCACATTTTGCATTTATTGGCAGTTTCAAGTTTCAAAACACGGTGTTAACTATTACAATATAATGCAATGTTTTTACCCGACTACGGCAAAGCCAAAAGGTAGGGTTGTTTTTAGCATTCTTTGTTAGTATTTACGTATGTTTCACCGTAGCGTCTAAACTACTCATCCTATTTTGATGAGTGAGGTGTCAATCGATTAGGTTTTTTTTTATATCCTAACAGTATGACGGAACAAGCAAATGGCCCACCTGATGTTAAGCGGTAACCTCTGCCTATGAACTGTGCATTACCTCATAGGTCACGTCCACCTAGGACGCGCCCTATGTGGCATTGCATTTCGCCCGCCACCCTGAGACCTATAGATGAAAAGTCTCATGTGCCTGTAATTTCACCGGCACAATTACCCTTCAAACCGGAACACAGCAATGCGAGCACTACTGCTTTGCGGCAGAAATAGGTATGGTGGTAGTACTTCCCCGGACGAACTCTTTCACAAAAAAGCTCTACTACTACTAAAGTATAGCCTAGGTAGTCTGTAAGGATGGTCCGGGTGACATAGGCTACATTTTATACGAATAAAACCAGTATGACGCATGTTATATCCAAAAAAGCGGCCAAGTGCGAGTCGGACTCACCCATGAAGGGTTCCGTAGCAGCAAGTAACATAATATATAAGTTCTTGTAGTTCGTTGTAACTTTGAGCGATGTTTTAATAAAAGTTTATTTAAAAAAAAAACTAGATCTCTTTCAAACCAATCTTCGGTGGAAGTTTACATGGTAATGTACTTCATATATTTTCTTTAGTTTTATCATTCTCTTATTTTAGAAGTTACAGGGGGCCCCCCTGTGACACATTTTACCACTTTGGAAGTGCCTCTCGCGCAAACTATTCAGTTTAGAAAAAAATTATATTAGAAACCTCAATATCATTTAGAAGACCTATCCATAATTTCCCCACACGTATGAGTTTGATGAAAAAAAAATTGTTGAGTTTCAGTTCTAAGTATGGGTAAACCCCAAAATTTATTTTTGTGTGAAAATCTTAATGCGGTTCACAGAATACATCTACTTACCAAGTTTCAACAGCATAGTTCTTAAAGTTACGGAAAAAAGTGGCTGTGACATACGGACGGACAGACAGATAGACAGACAGACATGACGAATCTATAAGGGTTCCGTTCTTTGCCATTTGGCTACGGAACCCTAAAAAGTGAGGGTCTCTGTTTGTTTTTAGTTATCGTATTGAGCGCTATTTCAAAATAAAAAAAAAAGGAAAATTTATTGAGTTATTTTGTTTACATCTTGCATTATGATACTTACTTGTTAGTAGGTCTCTACAGTGTGACCTAAGGGTCACAAATAAAAATATTACCTAGTCCTCATTCACAAGGGTTTTATTCGAACATTTCCTTACAAAAAACCGTTTTTTTTTTAGATAGATCGTAATGAGTTTAATGTGAAGGTCTCTAAAAGGTTTAAACCTTTTATTCATTGGACAAACTCACCTTTCTGCGGCTCCTATTTTGCTACACGCAAGTCACTATAAAATTCCAAAGGTGGCGAGAAGTACTTAAAATTAATGACACAACGTCCCTCACCACAGAAGGGTCTGCGTCGAAAATGTAGCTTTAAAAGTATAAAATTAGGGCAACATTGTGAAATACATTTTAACAAAAATAATGTGTTTTATAAAACATATTTAGATAAGTACAGGTGGTTGATGACCTCCGTGGCACGGCAAGCATGTTGTAACGGATCAATACCCTACCCCGTTACTGAATCGATACAATTAACACACGATATAATGCTAAACGCATTACCCATCTTTCTTGCTTCGTAGAGGTCGGGTAAGCAGACGCATTACGAAGTCGGGTAAAACGGAGCATAGGCACATTATATTTGGTTTCAAGTGGATACGGCTTGTGGGATGAGCATTACGGACAGGACGCTGAATTTTGTTTTTGCGACCTACAGTTTAACATTGAATTCCACGATATATAGGCAATAAATTGCACTTGACTCTGACATTTCAAAAGGGATGGTAAAAAAAACTAACGCGGACTGAATCCACTAATGGTTTTAAGATATTTTTGTTACTAATATTTTTTGCTCAACCATTTTTTTGTTATGAAGTCATAGCGGGGAGTATCTTGTGCGTGAATGAGGTCACATTTTAATATTCTAGGATACAATTCAAGGACTGCCAGTTGAACATTGACCGGCATACGCGAAAGTAACGATTTGATCCTCTGGTAATTAACTTTTGTGGATATCGCGAGATTGGCGTAGTGATCTTTTGAACACCGTTAAAGTTCATTTCAGTCATTGTGTTAAGTACAATCGTTTAGTGAGTGAGACAATAGCTGGCTGCTGACTCCTGCAGAGACCCTGAAAAAGCTAAGTACCTAGATGTTTACGCTAATTAAGTGTACCTATAGAGATGGCTGGCTCACAAACTAAGTACCTAGGTGTATATGCACGTCTAAGTACCTAGGTGTATTTGCAAATCTAAGTACCTATGTATAGAGATGGCTGAGTCGCAAATCTAAGTACCTATTTATAGAGATGACGGAGTCCTAAACCTATGTTTTTATGCTAATTAAGTCTAGGGATGGCGGAACCATGAACCTGATAAATCTAGACTTCAACATGAATATGTAAAAGTATTTACACCTTTAATAAATGTCTTTAGGAAGAACCAGCACTGCTAGAGTCTGCACCATGAAGCCGTGGCCTACGTTGGATAAACATTTTACACTGTCGCACGTTTTATATTTAATCTCTATTGTGTAATTTTGTTGATCATAAACTGTTTACCTAGGATCTGACTATTATATATTTATCGACGGAACGACTTATAGTCCATATTATAAATATGGTCCCCTTTTAAATTAGTCTCATGTGAGGGAACTATAATACAGCTTTTATCAAACATGACTGTGTCGCATGAGAGTAAACTGCTTAGCGCAAACACACACACAAACAAACACACTCTCGTCCCCGTATTCACGTGTAGTGACAAGGTGGGAAATTACATGACATATCAGTATTTACGTATTCTCGCGAAGTGATGTTGGAGTGTGGTATTTTTGGACGCAAGAAGCTAAACGACGACAACCCTAAGCGAATTATTCTATAGTATGTACTATTTTCAACTGAAGCTCTCGAGAGTGAGCTATCGGAAAAGCCAACTTAAATGGCGGGAAATCTTTCTGAATTGAATAATGCACGCGTTTCTACAGACACATACATTACACTATCATTATAGTGAAACGAGTCACCAGCACAGAGAAATCGTTTGCGCCGGCTTGGAATCGGATTACAACACTTACGAGGTCATTATAACTGACCATCGCTGGATCTAAATGCGATCACTACCACTTAATCAAAACCTGATCTTAAGCCACCTACATATCTCTGATGGGTACTTGTGACACGTTGGAGAACAGAACACTAAAGTCGACGTACAAGTAAATACGGTATCTATATTTTGAAACTTAGCCTCATATGATTAGGGCTACACCGCTAAGGAGTCTGGGTGGTCAGCATATGATAGGATTCACCCCCCGCGCTTCGTTAGGGCGAACGGCATACGTTCACGCACACCGCGCTGTCACATAGTACATACAAGCAATGATGCGCACCGCTGGAGTAAGGGATCTCTTCGTATTTCCCACAACGTGGGATCCATAGGGGGCGAATGATACCCTTGAGCGGCCCACAATTCTCAGATTCCAAGGCGACACTAGAAACAGACATATACCTGCACTACACTATGCACGAACGGGCTTATGAACGAAAGCTTAGAACAATGCAATCAATCAAACGAACCTACACAGTTATAAGGTGGTGGCACTAATTGCATAAGGACTTATCTGACATTCGATGACGACCATTAATATACCGACACATTACCTATGTTTGACTGAATCACGACGTTAGTTTAGGAACCTAGGATGTGAGACAAAGTCATCATTTTTACATAAACATTGCAGGATCCTGAAGACGACACACGAGGCCCCTCCAGAGCGAATTGCAGAAACGGGGTAAGTGATTTCTGAATTACGAACAACATTTCCTTTCTGTAATTAGGTAAATAAACGCAGGCAGGATGCTTCTTTAATTCTCTACAGATTATTAAGACGATCACGGGACACATTCAATTAACTGTCAGGCCAAGACATTAACATCTACCAAATCATACTACTAAAAGTAACATATAATTCATCACATTAAAATATTGTAAAAGCTTTTTGTACACGCCTGTTGGGTGGGGGGGGCTGAACTTCACATCTGGCACCGTTAAACCAGGATTTCGTCATTAAATGTAGTAGTTTATTCATTGTTGTATATTGACTCCAAGAAATCAAAGATTTCGTCATTAAATGCAACAGTTTATCAAATTATTGCAACGAAATAAAAGATCATGGGTTACTACTTACTACATACACAACTTAACAAAACATCATGGAAAAAAATACACAACGTAGGAATTTATCTCAAATTAGAAACAGAATAAACTACTGTTTTACGGTTAACTTAAGGCTGATGCATCCCGCTGCGTTTTATTTTTGAACAGAATAACTGTCACTGGAAAGGAAATTGTTTGAGCGTAATACGGAAATCACTTATCTGGAGTTATTAAGATGTCGAACCAATTTATAAACACCTTGTGCATGTACTATGAGTGTTTGATGTGTTTTCAATCCTTAGCAGAGTCTGGGAGGAAGGGAGGAAAGTCTTATTGTAATAAAATACTTAAGGTGATAATGGTGAAATTTGGAGTGGCTTCGTTACGAGCTTACACAATAACGGTAAAGGTTACAACTTGATATTAAGCGTTACTTTGTATGCTGTTGTGTTCATTGCTTAGATTCAAGGAGAAGGATTTGTTTGTATTTGCTACTTCAGAAGCACAACGAAGTTGTCGCTTACGTCAATTACATCCGAGCGGCAGAAATCTATGACCTCATCTCTACCCGGATTCAAGTGGGTTATAGCGCTTTTACTTTCTTGCAGCGATTGTTTTCCTGGACTCTGCCCATTCGATATTTTGTCATACCGCCTTAAGCGAATGCAATATTTACTGAAAGTGAGAGTGAAGAAAAAAATGGTGGTGGACTTCGACGCTAATAAGAAGTGAGGAAAAAAAAAGGGTCGTGTTGACTCAGGTACCTGAGTCAAAACGCAACATTTTGTGAATTTTAAAAGGAAATGTGATATTATTCTTCATAATAGATGCTGATATTTATTCTAAAGATTAATAGATAAGGTTGGTACTGATGAGGTGGAATAAATTAGCAATTATGTACTGGTCTGTTTTGTAACAAATTATTAATGAGTGTATTTACCCGGGCTTATCTGTAAGATTCGTTGGTGTAGGATTTGTCCTAGCTGCTGGCTTATTTAAGGAATATGTTATTACTGGAGGAAGGCGTTGGCAGAGTCAGCCGTGGGAGGCAGTGGCGGCGATGAGTTCCCCACTTGTCGCATCTATTTAGCACGATGGTGCGACGCACGTGGAAAGAGGCCTATTTAAGGCGCTGCCTACCCTTTCGAGGAAAAGGGCGTATGTCCATGTATGTATGTACGTATGTCCATGTATGTATGTATGTATGTATGCATGTATGTATGTACGTATTTACAATGTATCCAGGGTGTGGGACTCATGGATGTGTTTCGAAAGCTGCTAAGCTGAAGTGGTCAACATGGGGGGGTTTGTCACGTACGTCTGCCACATATATGCCAAGCAAGCTGTGGGCGCACACCACCGAGACAGACACCACACAGACTGACCTAACGGGAAGGCGACACGACAGACAAAAACGGAGATAGCGAGGCTAAATTGGTAAGTTTCTGACTCACTGGACAGACACAGCTTAGGAACGTGATGCCTGGAAGGAGTGGGGGAGGCCTTTAGGGCTAGAATAGAAATAGTACTTAGAAGAAAAATATACTATTTTTTAGCAATCTAGATAATGTGGTGTTCACATGTATGAAGCGGCTGTCTTGATAATGTTGTATTCACATGTAGAGCGAATACATTTGTGGTCACACAAACATTGATGATAATGCAGGCGATGATAACGATGACGGTAATGAGGACGGTGATGGCGATGACAGTGACGATGGCAATGATGATGATGTTGATGGTGTTGGTGATGATGATGACGATCATGATGTTGATGACGATAATGACGATGTTGATGATGGTGGTGATGATGATGATGATGGTGATGATGATAATAATGGTGGTGATGACGGTGATGATGGTAATTATGATGATAATAATGATGATGATGATGATGATGATGATGATGGTGTTGGTGATGATGATGATGATCATGATGGTGATGACGATGATGTTGATGACGATAATGACGATGTTGATGATGTTGATGATGATGATGATGTTGATGATGTTGATGTTGATGATGTTGATGATGATGGTAATGATGATGATGATGGTGATGACGGTGATGATTATGATGATGATGATGAGGATGATAGGAGTGGACGTGATTGTTAATCTTGATCATATTATCTCACACGTCCAGGGAGGAAGATGTAACGGATCAATACCCTACCCCGTTACTGAATCGATACAATTAACACACGATATAATGCTAAACGCATTACCCATCTTTCTTGCTTCGTAGAGGTCGGGTAAGCAGACGCATTACGAAGTCGGGTAAAACGGAGCATAGGCACATTATATTTGGTTTCAAGTGGATACGGCTTGTGGGATGAGCATTACGGACAGGACGCTGAATTTTGTTTTTGCGACCTACAGTTTAACATTGAATTCCACGATATATAGGCAATAAATTGCACTTGACTCTGACATTTCAAAAGGGATGGTAAAAAAAACTAACGCGGACTGAATCCACTAATGGTTTTAAGATATTTTTGTTACTAATATTTTTTGCTCAACCATTTTTTGTTATGAAGTCATAGCGGGGAGTATCTTGTGCGTGAATGAGGTCACATTTTAATATTCTAGGATACAATTCAAGGACTGCCAGTTGAACATTGACCGGCATACGCGAAAGTAACGATTTGATCCTCTGGTAATTAACTTTTGTGGATATCGCGAGATTGGCGTAGTGATCTTTTGAACACCGTTAAAGTTCATTTCAGTCATTGTGTTAAGTACAATCGTTTAGTGAGTGAGACAATAGCTGGCTGCTGACTCCTGCAGAGACCCTGAAAAAGCTAAGTACCTAGATGTTTACGCTAATTAAGTGTACCTATAGAGATGGCTGGCTCACAAACTAAGTACCTAGGTGTATATGCACGTCTAAGTACCTAGGTGTATTTGCAAATCTAAGTACCTATGTATAGAGATGGCTGAGTCGCAAATCTAAGTACCTATTTATAGAGATGACGGAGTCCTAAAGGCCTCCCCCACTCCTTCCAGGCATCACGTTCCTAAGCTGTGTCTGTCCAGTGAGTCAGAAACTTACCAATTTAGCCTCGCTATCTCCGTTTTTGTCTGTCGTGTCGCCTTCCCGTTAGGTCAGTCTGTGTGGTGTCTGTCTCGGTGGTGTGCGCCCACAGCTTGCTTGGCATATATGTGGCAGACGTACGTGACAAACCCCCCCATGTTGACCACTTCAGCTTAGCAGCTTTCGAAACACATCCATGAGTCCCACACCCTGGATACATTGTAAATACGTACATACATACATGCATACATACATACATACATACATGGACATACGTACATACATACATGGACATACGCCCTTTTCCTCGAAAGGGTAGGCAGCGCCTTAAATAGGCCTCTTTCCACGTGCGTCGCACCATCGTGCTAAATAGATGCGACAAGTGGGGAACTCATCGCCGCCACTGCCTCCCACGGCTGACTCTGCCAACGCCTTCCTCCAGTAATAACATATTCCTTAAATAAGCCAGCAGCTAGGACAAATCCTACACCAACGAATCTTACAGATAAGCCCGGGTAAATACACTCATTAATAATTTGTTACAAAACAGACCAGTACATAATTGCTAATTTATTCCACCTCATCAGTACCAACCTTATCTATTAATCTTTAGAATAAATATCAGCATCTATTATGAAGAATAATATCACATTTCCTTTTAAAATTCACAAAATGTTGCGTTTTGACTCAGGTACCTGAGTCAACACGACCCTTTTTTTTTCCTCACTTCTTATTAGCGTCGAAGTCCACCCAAATCTAAGTACCTATTTATAGAGATGACGGAGTCCTAAACCTATGTTTTTATGCTAATTAAGTCTAGGGATGGCGGAACCATGAACCTGATAAATCTAGACTTCAACATGAATATGTAAAAGTATTTACACCTTTAATAAATGTCTTTAGGAAGAACCAGCACTGCTAGAGTCTGCACCATGAAGCCGTGGCCTACGTTGGATAAACATTTTACACTGTCGCACGTTTTATATTTAATCTCTATTGTGTAATTTTGTTGATCATAAACTGTTTACCTAGGATCTGACTATTATATATTTATCGACGGAACGACTTATAGTCCATATTATAAATATGGTCCCCTTTTAAATTAGTCTCATGTGAGGGAACTATAATACAGCTTTTATCAAACATGACTGTGTCGCATGAGAGTAAACTGCTTAGCGCAAACACACACACAAACAAACACACTCTCGTCCCCGTATTCACGTGTAGTGACAAGGTGGGAAATTACATGACATATCAGTATTTACGTATTCTCGCGAAGTGATGTTGGAGTGTGGTATTTTTGGACGCAAGAAGCTAAACGACGACAACCCTAAGCGAATTATTCTATAGTATGTACTATTTTCAACTGAAGCTCTCGAGAGTGAGCTATCGGAAAAGCCAACTTAAATGGCGGGAAATCTTTCTGAATTGAATAATGCACGCGTTTCTACAGACACATACATTACACTATCATTATAGTGAAACGAGTCACCAGCACAGAGAAATCGTTTGCGCCGGCTTGGAATCGGATTACAACACTTACGAGGTCATTATAACTGACCATCGCTGGATCTAAATGCGATCACTACCACTTAATCAAAACCTGATCTTAAGCCACCTACATATCTCTGATGGGTACTTGTGACACGTTGGAGAACAGAACACTAAAGTCGACGTACAAGTAAATACGGTATCTATATTTTGAAACTTAGCCTCATATGATTAGGGCTACACCGCTAAGGAGTCTGGGTGGTCAGCATATGATAGGATTCACCCCCCGCGCTTCGTTAGGGCGAACGGCATACGTTCACGCACACCGCGCTGTCACATAGTACATACAAGCAATGATGCGCACCGCTGGAGTAAGGGATCTCTTCGTATTTCCCACAACGTGGGATCCATAGGGGGCGAATGATACCCTTGAGCGGCCCACAATTCTCAGATTCCAAGGCGACACTAGAAACAGACATATACCTGCACTACACTATGCACGAACGGGCTTATGAACGAAAGCTTAGAACAATGCAATCAATCAAACGAACCTACACAGTTATAAGGTGGTGGCACTAATTGCATAAGGACTTATCTGACATTCGATGACGACCATTAATATACCGACACATTACCTATGTTTGACTGAATCACGACGTTAGTTTAGGAACCTAGGATGTGAGACAAAGTCATCATTTTTACATAAACATTGCAGGATCCTGAAGACGACACACGAGGCCCCTCCAGAGCGAATTGCAGAAACGGGGTAAGTGATTTCTGAATTACGAACAACATTTCCTTTCTGTAATTAGGTAAATAAACGCAGGCAGGATGCTTCTTTAATTCTCTACAGATTATTAAGACGATCACGGGACACATTCAATTAACTGTCAGGCCAAGACATTAACATCTACCAAATCATACTACTAAAAGTAACATATAATTCATCACATTAAAATATTGTAAAAGCTTTTTGTACACGCCTGTTGGGTGGGGGGGGCTGAACTTCACAATGTAGCCGGCTGAGATGCGAGAGGTTTTGGGTTCGATTTCCGCTGCATATAGGTACTAGAAATGTCTATAATGAGCTCTAGAATTTTTAAGGATACGATTAGAGTTCTTAAAGTTTCCACGATTTTTTTTTTTATTCTTAAGCTTTTTATCTAATGAAATCATAAACTGAATACACTATTTGAATTAAAGTTCGAGTGAAGTACTCGATAAAAAAAAGATACCACCTTAAAATTGAAATCCAATTTACTTTTTGTTACTTCTTACAAGTTTGAATTTTTGAAAAATTGGGTATATTTTTAAAAAGTAAATTCATCAACAAAATTTAACAAAACATTGGGTACAAACAAACAACTGCGATGGTAGCCTAACGGGTCAATAGTGCAACTCAGAATCCAACGATACCAGGTTCGATCCTAGGCTCCGCACCAATGACTTTTCTAAGTTATGTGTGGATTTACATCGCTCTGTGCTTTGGAGGGCACGTTAAGCTGTCGGTCCCGGCTGTTATTGATTAATAGCAGTCGATAAGCCATGTCAGAGGCCCTCGGGCGGCTTGACAAACTCTGACATCAGAGGCCAGCACTACCTCATACGAAACGAAACGAAACAAAACATTAACGCAAATTTTTTATTTTAAGTTTTTATACACAAAAACACGGTATCAGAACGAGCGCTCGCCTTTTTCGCCGCATACAATTTTTTTTTGTAGCGTAACTTGGTAATTGTTAAATGTCCTAACACATTGTTCTAACACATTGTGTAGTACCTACACTTCTAGAGTGGCCAATTTATGAACAACAATAAAACTATCTTCAATAGAGACTTATAGATTCTCCATTAGGCAGACAAGTGCAAATATGCAAGATACTCGCATCACCTAAAGGCCGGCGCCCAAAACAGGCAGCTATTAATTTCCTAGTTATGGCGACGAATGTCTAAAGTGTGCGCCGGCTCTGCATGTCAATCAATTCATTTTGTATGCATTCGCAATTTCCTTGCCCACAGCGAATAGCGGTCTTATTTCCTTATGGGTCCCCGAGACGATCAAGTCCACTAAGACAAGTCTACGTGCTGTCAAGTATGGTCCAGCCCGTAGATACATGACGGGACTTGTCAAGTCAACGCTGTAAACGATCAATATTCACTACAAGCACGTATACTTGTCAAGTGGACTTGATCGTCTCGGGGACCCACAGACTGAAGTTCGATTTTTATTACCATTTTGCTGTTCATTGCGCTGAGATTATTAAAAATATTTCCGCTCTTGAAAAAAAAACTAAAAGACTGCGCAACGAACAGCGAAATGGTAATCAACGTCGATTAGACAAAAAGCCGTGCAGTCCTTCGACAGTGAACACCTGTAGGACCAAACCGAAACTTTTCTGATGAAACAAATTAATGAGAACCAAAGTTGTCTTGTAGAGAGAGAGCAATTAAATGCTGTCGACTATTTGTTTGGACTGAAGTAGCAATTTTCCTCGCGCTATGTCCAATTTTCCAGTTCAGGCAACATTCGTTTGGATGTTGTCAGGAGAATGTTTGAATGTGGTGCTGTGAAGAAGCATCATTAACTTCGCTCTATACCTATTGGTAAAGCGTATAGTTACCAGTTAAGGTTATTGTATTGTGGTATGTCTTCATAGAGAACTTAGAGATGTAGGTAGGTATGACAGGATATTACTACATTTATAAATATGTAGGTAGCGTTTTCTCTTTCAGCCGTACTTCACAAAAATTATGTATGACGCTGAACTATCCTGCCATCTCTTGTTGTGTACTATTTTTATTTTCTAGCTTATTGCTTGATACTTTTTTCGACGACCTCTGTGGCGCGGCGGGCGACGGTTGGCCTGCGCACAGGAGGTTGCGGGTTCGATTCCCGCCTCGGAACAAATATTTGTGCGATCGCAGATATTTGTTCAGGGTGTTCTGGGTATTTTCTATGTATAATAAAAAATATCTATCTATGTAATGTATTGTATTAAGTATATCAGTTATCTAGTACCCATAACACAAGCTCTGCTTAGCTTGGGGCTAGATAATGTTGTGTGAACTGTCCAGCATTATTTATTTATTATTTATTTATTTATTTATAGAAAGAAAATTAATAAAAATAAGACAGAAGGAAAAATAATCATAATAATCGAATGAAAATATATTTAAAAAAAACCGGCCAAGTGCGAGTCGGACTCGCACACGAAGAGTTCCGTGCCATTATCTTTCGAATCGCACAAATATTTGTTCCAAGGCGGGAATCGAACCCGCAACCTCGTGCGTCGCAGGCGAACGTTCGCCCGCCGCGCCACAGAGGTCGTCAGAGAGATATGTATACTCGTAAAAAATAAGTAACTTTAACGTTTGAATGGAGGAGTAATCAGGTCAAAATTACAATACAGCCAGATAGTAAAATCATTTATCCCGTATATGCGTTGTGCATATCTTGAACATCAAAGCAACATTATTATTATTATTAAGCCTTGATTTCAGATAATATTACATATTTATACAATCATTAATATACACTGCGACATCGACACCGTTATCTGTTTGACTTTTTTTTAGGCAAAGGCCTCCTCCATCCTCTTCCACTCTTCTCTATCTCTTGCTATCCTTATCCATGTTACCACAGTACCACACATTACATGTTACATGTCAGTACCATCCTTACCTCATTGGTATACCTTCTATTCGCACAAAACGTTTCGGTTCTACCTTTATAATGCGAACTGCTAAGGAGTGGAACACACTGACGTCGTCTGTCTTTCCTGAAAACTATAATCTAGGTCTCTTCAAGTCAAGAGTGAACAGGTGCCTTCTAGACCTTTGTGCTCCATCTTCGGCCACATCGTCACTTACCAACAGGTGAGATCGTGAACAAACAAAGGTCTATTAATGTTAAAAAAAAAAAAAAAAAAAAAAAAACCTGCAAATATCCTTTAGCTCATCCTCCCATCTTTTAAACTGTCCCCCTCTCTTTCGTTTGTTGTATTTCAGGATCAAAGCAGCATAATAAATACTGTATCTTATTACAGTGAGTACATTACGTAGGTAGAATAAATATTAAATTAGTCTGTAAGCTCATTGGTCTTTGATGGACCGATATATAATTCACCATAGCTAATGCATGACCTCTAAGATACATCAGATCAAGAAGGTCTTACTGACCTATCCCACCCACGTAAAAACATAGTTTGGGATATTGGAATAGGACCCTTTTTTATATATTTTGAAAACTCTAGATCAGCATATTTCATTATCAAAATGAAATGTTGAATGACCAGAAGAGAATGTTGAATGTTGAAGAGTTCGTCCGGGAAGTACTACCACCAACCAAGTACCAAGTATTTCTGCCGCAAAGCAGTAGTGCTTGCATTGCTGTGTTCCGGTTTGAAGGGTATGGGTGCCGGTGAAATTACAGGCACATGAGACTTTTCATCTTTATGTCTCAGGGTGGCGGGCGCAGTGCAATGCCACATGGGCGCGTCCTAGGTGGACGTGACCTATGTGAGATTGCACTGTTCATAGGCAGAGGTTACCGCTTAACATCAGGTGGGCCAACTGCTTGTTCCGTCATTCAAGTAGTATAAAAAAAAAAAAAACATCATCAATAAAACAAAGTCAATTTCAGCGTCCGTTCTTTATATCCGCTAACTACTAAACCACACAACGGATTTTGATGCGGTTTTCACCATCCGTTACATAATTTTTCACGGAAGGTTTATATATAACTAGCGACCCACTCCGGCTTTGCATGGGCACTAAATTCACATCTTTATTTTCTATATTACACCCGTGCGAAGACGGGTCTCTAGTAAAATAATAAATATAATTTTTGCCTAGTAAATCAACAAATAGCTTATTTATTTTGTAAACCGCGATCCAAGTTAGAATATATTGTTCTTAAATTTCTATTCGAAATTCAATAGTGTTGTTATTTCTTCTACTAAAATATGATGTTGATTTTTAGGGTTCCGTAGTCAAAGACAAGGAACCCTTATGGATTCGTCATGTCTGTCTGTCTGTCTGTCTGTCCGTGTATGTCACAGCCTTTTTTCCGAAACTATAAGAGCTATACTGTTGAAACTTGGTAGGTAGATGTATTCTGTGAACCGCATTAAGATTTTTTTTTTAAAATCATCGAATAAAATTAAGGCAACTTGGAAATTAATTAATAATGAAACAGGTAAATCTAAGCCACGCAATAAGCAGATCAAATTAAACATAAACAATACAATATTGACAAAAAAGATTGATGTCGCGAATGCCTTTGACAATTTTTTCTCTAATATACCAGTTATTGTAACCCAGTCATTACAATCATCTGCCTCTGGAGCATCTCTACTTTATTGGAACTAAGTGTTGCTAAATGTGAGATCGCGTTTAGCTTTAGATACGTAAATGCCGATAGTATTGTTAAGACATTTAAGTCGCTTAATATTAAAAATACTGAAGATCTTTGGGGAATATCCACAAAGGTGTTAGGTATTATAATTATTGAAATTGCTCCATGCTTAGCCTACATTTTTAATAGATGTGTTGACGACGGAATCTTTCCAGATCTTATGAAACATAGTAAATTAATTCCTTTGTTCAAGTCTGGAAATGCAAAAGATCCAGAAAATTATAGGCCGATTTCTATATTGCGCGCGTTAAGTAAAATCTTTGAAAAACTTATTCTTACTCAATTATTGTCACACTTTAACTTCCACAGACTACTTCATAGTCATCAATTTGGATTTACCAAGGGTCGATCAACAGCTGATGCTGGTACCATGCTTTTGGAACACATATTTCAAGCATGGGAAAACTCGCAAGACGCGATCGGAGTATTCTGCGACCTATCCAAAGCATTCGACTGAGTGAGTCATGCTACTCTAATTTTGAAGTTAAAACATTATGGCATCCAAAATCAGGCAATTAACCTTGTAAATTCTTACTTATCCAATAGAGTACAAAAAGTTGACGTTGGTGGTGAAAGGTCTTCAGGATCGTCTATTGTTATGGGAGTGCCCCAGGGTTCAATACTAGGCCCATTTCTATTTTTAGTATACATTAACGATCTCCCTTTTTATGTTAAAGACATATGTGATATAGTTTTATTTGCTGACGATACGTCTTTAATTTTCAAAGTTGATAGGTCAAAAGCTAATTACGATGATCTAAATAAATCACTATCGCGAGTTCTTGATTGGTTCACAGTAAATAATCTGTTGCTTAATGCTAAAAAAACTAAATGCATTAAATTCACTTTGCCAAATGTAAAACATTACCCAACTAATATTAAAGTAAATGGCGAGACACTCAATCTTGTAAACTCTACTGTTTTCTTAGGACTTAATATTGATGCAAGTTTGCAGTGGAGACCACAAATTGAGGCACTTGCGGGTAGACTTAGTTCCGCTGCATATGCAGTTCGTACGATAAGGCAGCTTACTGATGAAGCTACAGCTAGGCTAGTTTATTTTGGCTACTTCCATAGTGTTATGTCATATGGCATCATTCTGTGGGGGAAAGCAGCAGACATCCAAGCAATATTTGTTTTACAAAAACGGGCAATACGTGCCATTTATAAAATGAAGCCACGTGACTCCTTGAGGGAGCGTTTTAAGGAAATTAACATTCTCACCGTAATATCGCAATACATCTACGAAACCTTATTATATACACATAAACACTTAAATAGATTTATGAAAAAAAGTGACATGCATTGTTTTAACACGAGAAATAAAAATAAACTGAGTATTCCCAAATTTAGATTAAAAAAAGTAAGTGGGTCTTTTATGGGGAATTCTGTTCGGTTCTATAATAAACTTCCAGAAAATGCTTCTAAACTTTCGATTCGAAGATTTAAATCTTACATAAAGAATAATTTAATTAAGAAAGCGTATTACACACTACATGACTATGTTAATGATAAAGCCGCGTGGCCTGATGTCGCTCTGCCCCTCGACACCTAATTTGTCAATTTGCAATGTCTGTACCTGCATATAATATATTACTGATGTGTTATTTATCTGTATATCAAGCGTAGTGTGTGCTGCCTTATGAACTTTTGCTGATTCTCTCTATCATCTTAATTTTGACTGCCTACCTAAGTAAGGCTTTTAATTTGGTTTTCCTTTTTTCCTTGAATCAGCTTCAACTTGTTCTCGAGGCACCACACAGGCGCTCTCCACCTAGTAGTAAGAAGGATCATCAAAAGAAAAACAGACCGTGTTTGTTGCCTGATTCTTCTAGGTCTGGTTGCGTTGGAACAGGAGTAACTGTAAATTTATTTTTTAAGACGATTCAAAATGATCCTTGTGATTTCAATGAATAAAATACTTTTGACTTGACACAAAAATTGCAAAAAAACAATTATTTTTGGGGTTCCCGAAACTTAGAACTGAAACTCAAAAAAAAACATCAAATTTATACGTGTGGGGTATTTATGGATAGGTCTTTAAAAATGATGTTGAGGTTTTTAATATCATTTTTTTCTAAACTGAATAGTTTGCGCGAGAGACACTTCCAAAGTGGTAAAAAGTGTCCCCCCCCCCCCCCCCGTAACTTCTAAAATAAGAGAAAGATAAAACTAAACAAAATATATGATGTACATTAGCATGTAAACTTTCACTCAAAATTGGTTTGAACGAGATCTAGTAAGTAGTTTTTTTTTAATACGTCATTAATCGTATTCCATCAAAGAACTTTTATATTATGTTACTTGCTGCTACGGAACCCTTCATGGGCGAGTCCGACACGCATTTGGCCGCTTTTTAAGTTTGTTTACAACTACAATCGTTTTCTGTTTTCGCTTAATTTGTATCTCAGCTTCTAACTTAAGTAACTTCACAGTATTTTCAAGCACCGTTGAACAATGAAAGGGTAGTAGGGGAGCTCCCTGACTAATGTTTTGGCTGAGTCAGCTAAGTAACTAAGTTGGCGCGTGTGTTTCCGAAGCTATTTGTATGGAAAAGTGTATTATTAATTAACAGAATATTTCGAGTTTTTGCATCTAGCTAGTAGGACATTTTAAGGCTATTTTGTTTATTCACTTTTTCATTGCATTGTACTTATTCATTGCCAACCATGTAAATTAAAATGAACAACATGGTACGCTGTAAGGCGCTGCAAGTTTAATATTGTTATTTATACCTAAACCAAAAATACATTTATTACAGAAAGAATAATACAAGGTATGTACAAAATACATATGAAACAGTTCTGCTACCTGAAGACCGCTGCAAGCGATCTAAAGGTAGCTCAACTGATCCAAATCACTACCAGACGGAAGCGTCCCTAAGAGGCTGGCTGCATTGCCACGCTGAATGGCAATATTAATGCGTTGAGCCAGATAAGAGCCAGCTCTCGGGTCACGCGTCGCTTCGCCCAAATGCCCTTAAACCATGCATATCCAATATCCATGTGTGAAAGGCAAGAGCTGCTTATTTATTTATTGGAGTTTACTCCTTACGAATCGATTTTCATATAAAGCCCACGTTAGGCAAATAGATGGAGAGTAAAATCGTAAACAAGTAATTAATTTTGTAAAAATTAAAAAAACCCCCAACTCAATGAAACGGCTGAACCTATTTTGATCAAACATAGCTAAGAACACTCCGGACAAATTCACCTTTCAAATAAAAAAAAACTAAATCGGTTCACCCGTTCGGGAGCTACGAGGCGACAGACATACACACACACACACACACAGACACGTCAAACTTATAACACCCCGTCGTTTTTGCGCCGGGGGTTAAAAAGAGCGTAATTGATCTTCACGATCTGATCCCACCATCTCCTTTTCATCATAGGACGAGCAGACGCACGGCTCGGTACCATCCTTACCTCATTAGTATACCCTCTATTCGTACTAAACGTTTCATTTCTACCTTTATAATGCAAACTGCTAAGGAGTGGAGTACACTACCGTCGTCTGTCTTTCCTGAAAACTATAATCTAGGTCTCTTCAAGGCACTCTAGCCTTCTAGCCCTTTGTGCTCTATCTTCGGCCACATCGTCACTTACCAATGTGAGATTGTGGTCAAAAAGTGAAGTCGTTATGTTTTGCCTCTGCGTAACATATTCGCGCATGTGTTTATCTTTTACCTCCTAGGAATTCTTATCCCACTGACTAGCAGCCACAATGAGTTACTATGAGCTCTTATATCCATTCAGTTCAAAAACTATTCAGTACAAAATATCGGTTCATCGTTGACATTTTTCATCGTTGAATAACTTTAATCGCAGAAGTCTGTAGACCCTCTGCGATTGTGCCTTTAAATATAGTTGCGGACATCACGGAACCAATATTTTGTACTGAATAGTTTATCAAATGCATGGCAATAAGAGCTCATAGTAACCCACCTGGACTATAATAGTGTTATAAAACAATGCTTTGACCATGCCAAGACAAGTGTCCAATCTGGTATTATTCTGCAGCTGTGCATGACTATAAAGAAACACGAGATAATCTCCACCCATTGAATCTTCAGTCTGTTACTGTGGTTAATAAACAAAGGACGGTAGATCCGATGGTTATTTATTTTCGTAACAACATCTGTACCTGAATTTAAAAATACTTCGGTTTTATTGATTAATCTTAGTGTTGTCTAGTTAGTTTAGTTCGTTCCTTCTTCATACCACTGGTTATTTTTGGGAAGACGCGTTAGGCCAGTGACTGGTTTACGAATGAAGTACCTACCTACGTAGTCGAAAAAGTAGGTGTTTTTGTCGGCTCTACCACAGAAGAAATGATTCCAGACGAGTCAATCAATTTAAGTTAGTTACTCCATTTCATAAAACGCGAGCTTTTGAAGGAAGTTTCCGC
The DNA here is from genome assembly GCA_932527175.1 of Operophtera brumata. NCBI lineage: Eukaryota > Metazoa > Arthropoda > Insecta > Lepidoptera > Geometridae > Operophtera > Operophtera brumata. The sequence goes on along the minus strand of OW052238.1, from coordinate 15,314,482 downwards.
TATCATGCCACTAAGTGCTGGAACAATCTGCCACCTCCACTGAGAAATCCACTATCTAAGAGCACTTTTAAACAAAAATATAAAATAATTCTCTTGGATGAACAACATGGTAGTGGCTAAACTAACTTCTATAAAATAAAAAAAAACGAGTTTACGGACCCACGAAGATACATTCTGGCATTCACATACACCATACACACACACTCACACACACCTACACACGATGGCTTCTCCTGCTATATCAGGCTCTTAAGAGACTGGTAGTAGCAAGTGAGCCACACACACACACACACTCACACATACACACCCACACACTCACACATACATACAACACACCTACACCTACCCACAAACCCACACTCATAATATTTACATTATTAACTTTTTTGTTTTTGTTTTTGTTTATATTAATATGTACGTGTACACTATCATCACATTTATATTTTTGTATTATTTTGAAATCCCCCCCCCCCCTCCCCCCTTGGCAAGACTGAAAAACAGCGTCTGGTTTTCGGACTAGGCACAAAAAGCTGAGTCGTTGCCTTTTCACCAAACAACCTATTTTATTTTATTCTGTATTTTCTCATTTTTACTTTTATATGATTGTACTTTGTATGTAATTTTTTTTTTTTTGGTGAATATAGTATTTTCTTTCTTTCTTTATAAAATAATACGCTCTACTAATTAGTTTATTTATATCCATCATCTTCATCATCATCATGGTCCTATAGAACAGGGGTTCTCAAACTTATTTTATCTACTGCCCACTTGAGAATAAATTATTTTTAGCGCCCCCATTTTTTTGTGATCTATATTAACGGAGATTAAACATGCACAAATCAGGTTATATAACAAAAACTGTTAAAACTGTTGCCCACCGTCTATCAGCTACGAAAATTACCTATCTAGTACTAATAACTATTAAAATGCGAAAGTGTATCTGATTTGACGCGCCCATTTTTTTTCTGGGTCTCTTCCCGCTCCCTTTTAGGCCTGCAGCGCCCACAAGGGGGCGTTATCGCCCACTTTGAGAACCCCTGCTATAGAAGTACACTGGACATAGCCCTCCCCATAAGATGCCATGACAAACACGCATATCCATAAATAATGGTATATAGTTAGTAAGAAAGAAAATAAGTGGATTACAGTTTTCATATATTTCTGATACTGTTTCGAATATTGTGCAATGATTTTATTATTTATTTATTTATTTATTGAATAAAAACCACAGCCCTTAATATAAAACAACAAATACTTACAAACTAGTCTTAAGGCCAATAACGGTCAATAATCCAAATCTAATAAACCAATCAAATAATCTTAATAATCCATTGTTAGTAATTCCAATAATAATAATAGTCCATTGTTGTAGCATTATTCGATTCGGCTACTAAAACCAAGTGCCAAGGGAGAAATCCATGCCAAGTCGTAATTGCAGAACATTAGTGCACTTTTCGTAATTTATTGATCTACAGACATTTCAATGGACAAGAATAAATAGAGTATAATAATCTGAATAATCGACTATTATTAAAAACTAGCGACTCGCCCCGGCTTCGCACGGGTAGCCCCCGGTGAACCCCCTTTGTCAATTTCCTGGTTCTAAGCTACCTCCCCACCAATTTTCAGCCAAATCGGTTCACCCGTTCTTGAGTTATAAGTGGTGTAACAAACACGACTTTGTTTTATATATATTAGACTAGCTGACCCGCTCGCGACTTCGTCAACGCGTAGACTTTCATTCAAACTTTAACACCCTTTTTCAACCTCTTAGTGCGCGCCTGCACCCCTTTAAGAAAGCTTGTGCCAAATTTCAGACCTCTCGGCCCAGTAGTTTCCGAGATTTCGTGATGGTCTGGTCAGTGAGTGAGTGAGTGTGTGGAAATCTCTTTTATATATATAGATAACACGACTCTTAAGAACACCAGCCAGGAAAGTCATTATTCCAAATTTATACAGGGACAAGAAAAAGAGGTTTACATTCCTTCATATCTCCGTAACTATAAAGCCTACAAACTTGAAATTTGCCATGAATGTTCCATTCAGCTTCTAAGTGCTCACTAAAGCAGTATTTTACGAAATTAAACCTCAAGGGGATAAAAGAGGGTAATTAAAGATTGTATGAAATAAATAATGGGACATTCTACTTGGTCTGATATAACTAGCAGGATGCTGTTGGCGCTGCCACGGACACGGCTTAACATCAAGGCGCCCCCTTTCTGAGGATGGTATGAAACCCATCAGTGATCACATAAGTAAACATGCCCAGCTTGCTGCAGTACCTCGGCAGCAACCAATAACATTCAAACACGTTGTTATACTGCACGCGTAGTGCGTTCATTGCTGTCTGCGTAGAGTTGACCTGCACAAAGTGCACGTATAAAAAGACTTCGAATTAGCATTAAAGAACCAACATATTGATAGATAACCAACGCCCGACGCTCCCTCTCAATATCCTCATTGTCATTGAGATCCTCCGAGACCCAGTGGCACAGGTATCTCTGGGTAACGCAACTCCGTCTAGAAGGATCGTTTTTTTGAACCGCGTGAATGACGGCACAAGTAGATGGTCCTCCTGATATTAGGTGGTAACTCTGCCTTTAACAATTACTTCATAGGTCACGTCCACCTAGGACGCGCCCTATGTGGCATTGCACTGCGCCCGCCACCCTGAGACATAAAGATGAAAAGTCTCATGTACCTGTAATTTCACCTCCACCATTACCTTTCAAACCGGAACACAGCAATGCGAGCACTACTGCTTTGCAGCAGAAGTTGGTAAATACTTCCCCGGATGAACTCTTCCACAAAAGAGCTCTACTTCTACTAAACGGTTCAAAAAGTAAGAGTTTATCTTAACATTATACCTAAGGCCATAGACCCCGGCATACTCTTTACATTTTTTGATAAACTGACAATCTTTTAACTCCGTTTTCACCCTATTTTCATAATTATGGATAAGCACAAAGGCGTAAAGTCCGGCTGAGGAGAACACAAAAGCGTGTTTTGAAAACAGTTTGAACAAAAACATTGTTTTCATTTCATTTTGTTTTGTAAGCTCTCTTTACAATCGACCTCGTTCCAAAAATGAATAAATGGTAATGTTACCGAGATCGAAACAACAAACCCACGATTACCAATTTATAAACCGTCTGAACTGTTACTGTAATTTTCCTCGTGTTTTTAACCCGAATAAAAGCCATAAATCAAACATTGTTAGTCATAATTTGTACGTGCCTAATAAAAATTATATTGGTCATAAACGCGTTTAATTTTTGATAAATCGCGCCAAAAGAAACATTGGTGTGAGCTTGGCTGATCAGTTAAACAGAAAAATATTTTTTTATGAAAATAGGTTACAACCTACTTGCATAAACCTTGGCGTAGTTAAACTACTTATTCAGGAAGTATTTCTTAATTTTCAATGAGTTTAAACTTGTTTTTAGGGGTTTTTTCAAGTTGCTAGTCCTTTGTTTGACCAGTAGGTATCACACCAGTATCTCATTCTTGGTAAGTGTCGATGCGGCCGACGATGAAGTAATCTAGAAGGCACTTATTCATTCGTGCCTCAAAGAGACCCAGATTATAGATGGTCAGATAGACAACGGGCTCCAGTGTGTCCTAGTACGCATTATGAAGGTGTAACCGAAACTTTTATTTTTTGTGATGTCTACGTCCTACATCTACAAATGATTTGGGTTAAGATAAGACGTAGGAAATTGACCATTTAGGAAATAGCGAGTTAACATCTTTGGGAAAGTTTTCCTAAAAAGGCACCATCAAGGTAATATTACTAGGTTTACTTCATTTGACCAAGTGAAGTGGCTATTCTACTATAACAGGAAAAGGCTGCAAGCCTTCTTCTGAGAGCTGAAAGAACCTTTCAGTGCTCATTTCAATAAATAAGGTCTTTACCTTACCTTGCTCTTTTAGTGCATTATCTTTACAATGAACTTTCATTGTAGTGATAATAATTATTGATGGATTGTCATCAAGTAATCAGCTTTTAAGACCGTTATCAATGGTAAGTTCTAGTTACAGTTTAATGTATTGAAATTGTTATCACAACTGTGTGCTTTTAACTCTATTTGTATACGTAATGGGGTTTATCATCATTGTGGGCCTTTGTGTTTGTCCTCTGAAGCAATTAGTAGAATGACGTCAATTACAGCCATTTATTGGGAAAATTAATGTCTGTAAAGTAGATTAGTATTTTCCCAAACATTATGATCATCGCCATAGGATCTCTTTGCGTGTTCTACCGCCTCTACAACGGGGTATGCTTTGACGATCTTTTCGATCTCATCCTGGCATCGAGATTTTACCATCTTTCATCCCGGCACCGTGATAAAGCTCATTCACACATCATAGAACCCTGGGTTTCTCGTACGACTCTTTTCGCGCGATTATTTGGTAGGTAGCTTGCTGATGCTTATATTAGATACCTTAAGATAAATTGTAAAGGATTCGTTGAGACAGGCTAGTGCTCTGTTCGGGGCGAACCACCAGTTCTATTATTCAATAATGAATACCCATCAGTTTGCAAAGGGCTGGCGACGTTCCAAGACATTGGAGCGAGGCGAGGTGTCTGTTAATTTTACACCTAAAATATTATCACCGGATGTGACACAATTTCGGTTCGCAAATATTTGTGTTATGCCATTTTTGAAGGAAGTCGTTTTTAAGAACATTTAGGTTGGTTTTACCACAGATAAAATAATACTATACTTTTTTATTGAGCATTTTCGTCAACTCATACATACATAGACACACGCCTTTTTCCCCGAAGGGGTAGGCAGAGCCTCAATGGGCCTCTTTTCACAGTGGGTTGCACCATCGTGGAATATAGACGTGACGAGTGGTGAGCTCATCGCCGCCATTGCTTCCCACGACTGACTCAGCTAACGCTTTCTTCCAGTATTATCACTTTTCGTAGTGGAATTTAAGTGTATTGCGAGTCTTTTCGAAATGGTGGATTTATTCCTGTAAAAACTCAGTTTTTCTGCCACCGTTTAAACTGGGTTAGGACTTGACAGATACTCTTGACGACTTGTCTATAAAACTATAATAAATAAATCACTTGACATTGGCTAAATTGTTGCAAATAATGCACAGAAGCCATTACCGAAGCTAAGAAGAAGAAGAAGAACCAAGATCACCGATAAAGCCCCTGAGAAGCAAGTTGACGTTTAAATCTATATACTCATAGCTTGCCAAACTGACAGCCGTTGGGAAAAACATTCTCGAGTGGCGTCCACAAACCGGACGACACAGTGTATAGGAAGACCCTCTTTCGATAGACCAAGAACATTGTAAAGGTAGCAGGAAGTCGGTGAATGGAGGCGGCTCAAGACCTTTAAATAGGTCAAGTGAAAAAATACCAAAAAAAAAAACCAAATATAGAATTTAAATATAGCGGCCCAAATAGTACGTAAAAAAGGTAAATATTATAAAATAGGTATGCCCATGTTCAGATAAGTTATAGTTATAGTACAAAAAACAATAGAGTAAGTGTACTTTCATGAATTTGGACATAATTTCAGCTTTTCAGAACTGTTAGAGAAAAAGAGCGATCATCAGTGGTAGGCATAGCATAAACCGCAAAGATTGGAAACTCGGAAGCCTTTGCCAAGCTGTGGTATAAGGTGGGCTACCAACAACAATTGTAAAAGATGTTCAATCATCATTTATATTTACTCATAATAAAAAAAAGAAATGCCTAGCCCGATCGGTTTTCAGGCTAGAATAACGAAGTAACCGATGCTCATGACAAATTGGTTTTCTGGCACCCTGCCTCTTCGTAATATACCGGTGTTTTTCTATCATCGATCAAGCTTTCAATTCAGTTGAAAAAATTGTCATGTCGCGTGTAAATATTGGAACAAAAACACAATAGATTCCTGTTTAGGTTGAAGGATTTCTTCACATTGGACATAAGCCTGGTAAAATAAACACAAGTCTAACTAACCAATTCCACGTCCGAACTAACAATAAGACCTTAAACATAAGAACAAATGACAACGAGGAACAATAAGCCAAATAACAATAAGAGATTAATGTAGATTATTTCAATGGGATATTGCTATACATTAAATTATTTACTGCGTCTATCTAAAAAAGAAGAAACCAAAGTCAGAAAGGCATTTTAAGAGCAAGATGATGCTACTTCAACACCCTTTAGTGGTGTAGTGTCACAAAAAACGATTGCAAGTAGCCGAAATTTAGAGAAGTACTAGGCAAGTAAAAACTTTGTTTTTCCCCATGAGGCATAGGTAATAAATAACAAAAATAGGTTTATTAGACTTAATTCACCTGGGTGGTAAGATCACCTGGGTGTATTCAGTCTACAAGTAGCATACTTAATGCACCTGCATTGGGTGAACCTTATCATAGAGAAAGTTTAGTAAAATATATCTTGTAATTTCAAACAAAGTCTGAACATTTAACCTTATCCACACCTTGAGAGGATTCTACAAAAGTTATACAGTATAAAGTACCTTATACAATTTATAATTTTCTGATAAAACTGTAGCGTACCTATAAAGACTTTGTCTGAAATTTGGCACAAGCATTCTTAAAGGGGTGCAGGCGCGCACTAAGAAACGATTTTTGTAAATTCGCACCCTAAAGGGTTGAAAAAGGGTGTTAAAGTTTGTATGAAAGTCGACGCGTCGACGAAGTCGCGAGCGGGTCAGCTAGTAATATTATATTTTTTCAGCTGCGCCGTAGTGAAATTACACGCAAATACGACATTTTACTCAAGTTAATGAAAGGGTAACGATCTGGAAATAGTGTCCAGAGTATATAGAGACATTCCATTTGAGCAGCCAGCTTTAAGTATTAAGTTATCAATTCCTGGGATATGTTTTTAAAAGCTTTTACTTCATTAACTTGTTTCATTCGTAAGTTTATCTTTCCGGTCCGTTCGTATTTCTACATTTCCGGATTCCAGTTTTCAAGCACTTGCTAGCATCCAAATGAGCTGAAATTTGGCTTACCTGTCAAGTACCGGTGACAATTCTATCCCTTATTGGGCTGATGTATATCCATTGTTGGGCTTTTAAGACACCCACTGGAGGAGACGGATGGGTCTATTCTTAGGCCGAAAACACTACAACGCTGACTTTACCTAACTGTAATATGCATGCATAAAGTATTTATTGTGATATCTTGAATTTTTAGTTGTGTTAGTCGTAGAGCCTTCCCAATTAATTACCTCTGTGGCGCGGCGGGCGAAGCTTGGCCTGCGACGCAGGAGGTTGCGGGTTCGATTCCCGCCTCGGAACAAATATTTGTGCGATCGCAGATATTTGTTCAGGGTGTTCTGGGTATTTTCTATGTATAATAAAAAATATCTATATATGTAATATATTGTATTAAGTATATATAGTATAGTTATCTAGTACCCATAACACAAGCTCTGCTTAGCTTGGGGCTAGATAATGTTGTGTGAACTGTCCAGTATTATTTATAATAAAAAAAAAAAAAAAAAAAAAAAAAAAAAATATTCATTGGTAACACTTAAAATAACTACTGAAAAAACCAATTTCTCCTATAACACGATAAGCAAAAAAATAAATATATTATCTTTGCAATCATTTATCTAATAATGTGGTCACCCTACTCATATCTAATGGGCCGTTTTTTGTCGTAAAACGCGGGACATTAAGCGTTTTGGGGAATACCTACATCATTTATTATTTTTGGAAGGAAATATGATGAAATGTTCAGTGTTTTAGGTGTCAAGACTTGAATAATGGAGACATCGAGGAGAATATATTACTCGTATAGGTAAGATGGGTCCTAAATCCTATATTTCCTCCTTTATATATTATTTTTATATTATATATTTTATATATTATATCCTTCTATAGGCCTTTTTTAAATAATATTATATAGAGTGTAAAGCCTTTATTACTACTACTAATAATATTAGAACGACTTATTATGACTAATTTTGAATTTATTTAGAACTAGTGTCTGCCCGCGGCTTCGCCCTCGTTTTACCAAGATAAAAAGTAGCATATAGCTTAACCCAGGCTATAATCTATTCGTGTACCTACCAAATTTCATCAAAATCTATTTAGCCGTTTCGGTACGATTGAGTTGAGTGACATCCAAACATCCAAACATCGTAACTTTGACAGTTAGTAGTGGGATAAGTGATACTACTAGTGTAGTATTATTTTATCTGTGGTGATACTTAGAATTTAATTATTAATTTAGATTAAAATGATACAGTTTTATTGGTAATTTAAAATTTTATTAGAAAAGAGTGATCATTATTTAATGTACTTTATAATTCACCTTGAGATCATTCCCAACACAACGACGAAAGGATCATCAAATAATTTACCATTCTCGTGAACGTTAGTGTTATGACATAATATGCACATTTTAATTCATAAATATATAAAATACTTCAAAATTTGGCAACAGCGCCATCTATTGACGCTGTTGTGCCTAGCTGACCACGACGAACGACCTTAAATCAGACTTACCAAGGGGTGTAAACGCGTCATACCTTATGCCTATGCCTATACCTTAGAGCATTTATAAATGTTCTAGGTTTCTTAGTAAAACAAAATTGCAGAATCATGCTTACTGTCCGAATCTCTGGACAAATAGAAAGCATTACCAGCTACATTACCTTTAAAACGAAGTTCACCTTTACGTGCCTTTACCAAATGGGACCATTACTCCGGGAGCAATTCTACTAAGTGGCACAGAGCAGTGGCATGTCACAAAAGCGCTGACCGAAATACAAAGGTATCCTATTCCACAGTAATAGGTGATGTCCTTCTTAGTTTATACGGTAGACTATCTGTTCTATGGATGTAATGAACGATGTTAGTCGAACGGTCAAAGGGGGAAAAGATCATTCCGATACATTTTATTTACTGATTAGCCGGTTAGCTGTAAACTGGACGACGCAGAAGGCCAACTCGATCGATCTACGACATAATAGAGGTTGCAGGAATTCGGTGGATGGAGGTGGCCCAAGACCGTTCCGTATGTAGGAGGCCTCTATCCAGCAGTGGACCTTCTGTGTAAGAGTTTGCCTCTATGTATCTCTGTACTATTATGTATTCTGTGGTATCATCAACATTATCATCATCGTCACTAGCATACAAAAGTCCACTGTTAGACAGAGACCACCCCAATATAATGCCACGACCAACGGTCTTTAGCCGCCTCCATCCACCGCCTTCTTGCGACCTCTATAATGCCTTTGGTACGTCGAAAGTGGCATTCCTCTTTTGCCTCGTCCGATTTGTGGTCGTCACTCAAGAATCTTTCTTCCCCAAAGGGTATCAGTTCTGCGAGCTATATGGCTTGCCCATTGCCACTTTGACTTTTTAATTCTGAGTGCTAGGTCGGTGATCTTGTATTCAAAATGATGCCAAATTCCTTTAATCATGTTTTTCCTAAGAAAGAAATACAGAGGTACATAACGAAAAGTCCGGCCAAGTGCGAGTCAGACTCGCGCACGATGGGTTCCGTAACATTTTCTATAAAAAACGGCAAAAAATCAGGTTTGTAAATAAAAAAAATAAAAAACAAATTGGACGCAAAAAGTTGTCACCCATCCAAAAACCGACCTCGCAGATCATTGCTTAACCAACATTTGGAAAAATCACGTTTGTTGTATGGGAGCCCCCTTAAATATTTATTTTATTCTATTTGGTAGTATTTGTTAATTTGGCAACAAAAATACATCATCTGTGAAAATTTAAACTGTCTAACTATCACTGTTCATGAGATACAGCCTGGTGACAGACGGACAGACAAACAGACAGACAGACGAACAGTCGAGCCTTAGTAATAGGGTCCCGTTTTACCCTTTGGGTACGGAACCCTAAAAATTAGCACTTTTGCCAAAGATTGCCAGAGATTATTTAACTATGAACTTGACGATTATATTTCTAGATGAACATGACACACCTACACCTACCTGGTACGTAGGAATTACACCTACGCTACGAGAGACACGTACACTTATTATTTTATCTCGAGATTAATCTCAGTTGCTCTCTGAATTAATTAAATACTCGTGGGGGTAAAGCAAAAGGAACTCAATGAAATGTTTCATAAAACATATTATTAACTTTGCAAACTCAGTATGAATAAACTAAATAATAATAGAAGTAAACTTTTTAGGAAAATCATATATTTTTGTACAAAAAAAAACTCATATATTTTCCACATTATATTATCCTTTATCAATATCCTGTTCAATAAAATAAATAATCTTTAATTTTTGTTTACAATCGCTGAAGATATCAAGGAATATACACACAAGAAATATAATCGAATTGAGAACCTCCGCCTTGTTAGGGTTCCGTACCCAAAGGGTAAAACGGGACCCTATTACTAAGGCTCCGCTGTCCGTCCGTCTGGGACCAGGCTGTGTATCTTATGAACCGTGTTAGACAGTTAAAATTTTCACAGATGATGTATTTCTGTTGCGGCTAAACAAAAAATACAAAAAAACAGAATAAAATAAATATTTAAGGGGGCTCCCATACAACAAACGGGATTTTATTGCCGTTTTCGTAGATAATGGTACGGAACCCTTCGTGCGCGAGTATGACTCTGTGACGTTTCCCCCTCCTTACCTAGTATCAGTCTAGATACCATCTAGACCCTAGTGGAGCAATTGAACGTTCCTCCCCTCTCTCTCCCTCAGTAGACTGCTGACCTTAGCTCACCAGAACAGAGCTGGTCATGAATTGGCCTGAACAGAACGGTTTACTTACAACTTGCTTTTTAGCTTAGAATAGAAACGGATATATATATTTCTCTGTATTTGGACCAGTCTGGTATTACTTGAAATTGATATGTTTAAGGCAGTGTGTGTCCGCTAGTCATGTGTTTAGTAACAAGGTTCAAATCTGTCCGGATTGAGTCTTTTGAGTCCGTAATTGGTTTTGTGAATTGTTGATCTTTATAAAAAACCCATCCTTCTAGAGATTAGAACCGGACTTCTGCTGTATATGCACTCTAACGAAAGTCTATGAACCTTTGAGAGCTAGATCGATCAATATCGGGCCCCCAGGGTTCTAGACTTGACTTTTATGGATACTTGCTGGTGATTATCGAGCTGTACCTCAGCCAGGTTTCTATGGACCGCTATCAGTTCTGTGTGATCGTCTCCTCCGCCTGATGACCTCTATGGTGAACGGTTCGACATGGCACCAGGTCCTAAGTCAGCATCTGTGGATTCTTCAGGACAAGCTTGTTCCTGGTCCTATGCGTGGTTAAGACAACTCGTGTCTGCAGTAGCTGATCTTGATGTTGTTGTAAAACGGAGGCCTCCGATATTAGATCGCTTATATATTTATATAGCGCTTGTAACCACCTTCGCTTATAGCGGGAATTCGTTGTGCAAACAATCAGAGCCTATTTAAGGATTAAATATATTGTTAATTAATTAGCATATTCATGACTTACGTTCAGCATCTGCTCTCTCGGGATCCAGGCTAAAATTACTTATTCTTAGCTGTTGTATGCACTATCTGAGTGCTAAATATATTTGATAAGCCTGCCTAAGTATTTAGGGTTTTATCTGAGCAAAATCAAACCGTGTGATATTAAATTCAGTATTGGAATATTTTAATCATTCAAGCACACACACACAAATCAATGAAATACAGTAAGACGAGTCAATCCCGCATACAGGTTTGGCTTGTAGGAAATTAAATCTAAGACAAGCCTCTATATTGCATTATTAAAATGCGGTTAATAATACCACCGCTGATGCGATATGTTAGTTATCTTTCATAATACCTAGCATTACGCGAAATAGCTAAAATATCCAGCTTTCCCTCAACTGAAAACAGATTACTCGCCTCAGGTAACTAAGGACACCAATATGCCATTAATTACCCTACCACTACTAACCGGATTTTACTGGTGGGAGAATCTTTAGCGTTAAGTAGCTATTTTTGCTACGGCCCTCAATAAATTAGGCTCCGAACAAAAGGACACGTCTTTATAGACGAAATCTGCAATATAGAGGTATATATATATGTCTGAAATACACGCACAAATTGAGATATATTACTAATCCAAATGATCTAATCACATTTTTATATGGAGGTTAATCAGGGCACATATATGATGTCAATCTTTACTGAGAATTAATAGTTAGGTCATTTGGATTTCAGATTTGGTCAGTAAAACTTAGCTGGTTAATGTTCTCGAAGGTTAGCCACTTGATTCTATTATTATAAACACTGTCTTCTCTGAGACTTAAACACTTCTTTAGTTACGACCCCGTCAGACGACACTGATTTCTAATACACTCCACCGTGCTTAGCGAAACTAACTTCCTCATTCCGCAGTTCAAAACTCAATGAATCGCGCTCCCCGTCGCAAGCTTATCCCTTCATTCTAACGGCATTTCCTCTTCGTAGCGTAACACGCCCCACTGCCGTTACGCCATTGGTCCATCCCTTTGTACATCTTCTGGGTGACACGTGATTGGTACATCTTGTCGTCACCATTGCGTAAGAGACGCAACTTTTCGCGCCAAATTCAAACTCAGCGTGCGGGCTCGCAAGCCTCGCATGATGTCGCTTCGCCTTTTGGCGCCAACTGTCGCGTTCGCGCGCATTTCAGGTTGAGATATAGTCCATTGTTTCAACCTCGGTCTCCCAACATGAAAAACAAGTAAAGCATATGTATATCCGCAGATTTCAGTGTCCATTCGCTGAAACGCTACACAAATTAGACTCTTATCTAGTTATAACTGAATTGCAGAATCTAGTTATTTCCTAGGTTCGTAAGGTGTTATACGATAAGCGATCTAGTCATGTCTAGACGTCTCCTTTCATGACGAAATAACTTATCTCAACTAATTACTCGAGATTTCTACAGATCAGTTATAACCAAGGTACCAAAATTCCCCAAGCACACGCATTTTATGCAAGGAAGGTTTTGTTTCTCCACCACCCATTGTCAGAACATCTGCTTGCCCCATCTGTGACTGTGAACAAATCCTAAAACCATTGTCGCTCATCCAAGAATCCTAACATAACAGCTTTCTATATTGGACACATAGAATTTAAATATCCTGGGAACTTTAAATTCTATTGAATATACAGGAAGCAATCAACTCCCTTTGTTTCACTTCGGACAATAAGAAACGAAATCTTGCTGTGATATAAAAAAAAAATATTAAACAGATGTTTTGGGACACGGGTCCATCACAACTCGCAATTGGGCGTTTTTTTTTTTTTTTTAAAGTTAAAAAGGTAGTGGTTATCCGTATAGCCGAGATTTGCCGATATCAAAGGCTATTACTATTTATTACTGACTGTTTTTGACTTTTGCAGAGTTCTCTACTTTGGTTGGAGATGGAAATGGAATTTCAACAAACTCTGGTGTCTCTAATTTCACATAAAAAATCCAAAATGTACTTATTACAATGCTTTAGCTCATTACCTTTGATTGAAGGGAGGATACTTCTCAGAAAGCTTCCTATTTTGAAAATGACTATATAGTGAGAAAGTAGGCGTAGCGAAGTAATTACTACTATGGAGATGGAATGAAATGGGATTGATACAACAACCATTATTTTGTTAGAAAGAAAGGCAAACTAAAGGTCGCAGAGAGTACACAGGCCAACTATCGATTCTCAATCGATCAAAATTCCTTTCAGTTAAGTACTTTTTAAATAGATATCAAAATTAAAAGATTATATCACGTTGGTTGAAAATACAAACGATGCTTCTTTAAAAGAGCTCTATAGTTTCGCCTTTGAAGATTCATGTCTTGTTTCAACAAGAGGTATCTAATTGGTAGGTGGAGCATTCATCTGTTTGACCTCACAATTTAAGATGAATCACTATACACTGAATTATCTAGATTTGGCTCCGAGTCGAGATAATTTAACGGTCTATGCACTTGGACACTGAACATTGTGGACAGACGTTGAAATTTAGACGAGTGAGATCATAGAACGCAAGGAATCAGTTAGATTATGATTTCCTCGTGTTCAGGTTTCCTCGATACAGGCCTCGCCTAGTGAGGAAACCGATAGATATTACCACCTAGGATTAATTAGTTGTCAGCGAAATACTTGTGTCCAATTTATGTACCTCTTAACTATGTTAAATTGTGAATATTGTTTGTTGGATGTGTATTTTGCTGTAATAAAAACATTTTTCATTTTCATTTTTTTTTTATTCTATTGAAAAGTAATGGGTACAATTGTATTTTATTGGAGAATAACTTTTTGGTTTCTGCAAGTCAATCAATTAGGCTCTTGTAGACCTGTACAGAACTGCCTAATTTCTGATCTATCAACCAAGAGACCAGCCGAGCGATTAGCTATCTCCTGTTTCTATCAGCATTGCGCTGTTTCAATGCTGTTTCTATTGAAAATTACGTTTTAGCGATCATGCAACTCATCCTGTTGCTAACAAAGCTTGATTGCAACAAAAAGCCTTTTGACATGTAGTGTTTCTATCGATAGTATGAAGTAGCGATTATGTACCGCTGTTTCAATGAATAATGACAGCATTTGATCGCAACACAACCTATTGCAATAGAAATAAGTAAATGGTTGTTTCAAACCATATAAATCTAAAAGATAAGCCATAATAGTAGTTTTTTTTATTGTTTGAACGTGGTTTTAATTACATTCCAAATCAAATAAACATTCAGTAGGTACGTACAAAACACTTTTACTACAATTTAGCGGTATTGCGCTATTTTGTTAAAAATATTAAATTGGAGTCGAAAGAATCAACACAACTTGGGTCTATAGGTATAATATATACATTTCACTTCAATGTGGTCACTTACTTTCCTTCCAAACCTTTCCTTCCAAAATTTCATAATTCGTATATTTGTTAAAATGTAAACAAACTTTTCTCACAAGGATTGACTAATAGGATACTACGCATCGCACAAGTTACACAGCACAGAGTAAAAATATGTTTCTATCATAGACAAAGCCTAAAAGAGTCGTATTATACGGTTGATTAAAAATGGTTAGTACGTTGATACACGGTTCATAGCGTAATCGTACTTTGTAAAGTGGTCGGGATGTCCACAATTCGTACAAACTTCAGATTGTAACACATCGATACAAGTCCATAGAAATCGGAGCAAGAAAAGATAGCTGATCGGAAAACATCGATAGAAATATTATTTTGTTAGCATCAAGCGGACGATAGAAATCGTTTGCAACATATTTAGCTGATCGCACCACAGATCTAAGACCAGATCTATCAATTTTTGAGTCAAATGCGTCTATTACAACCTGTACATTCTCACAAGATAATATAAGAACGGGGCCACCAGCTATGTCAATATTCAAGGATTCAAATTATGTGCACATAATGTTTTTTGTGGTTACCTTCAAGAACTATACTTACAGTAAACTCATATAGGTAGAGTGTAATAAGAAAAACATTATTGAGTTTTCTTCAAACTACAATAACAAAATCACTTACAAAGACAAAAGTTAAAACGCATTAAGAGCAATAACTGTGTTTTATTCGATTTACATGTTAGCAGTTGGGGGATCAAAGTTTTATCGTAGGGCGAAGTTCGTGAACTAAGTTTTGCGACTGTATTTGTATAGTGGATAAGCTTCGTGGGCAGAATGTTTTAGCAGCTTTTAGTGAGAATACAATTAGCAATACGATAGGAATTCTAGTGATGCTGATTGTGTTGTTGACCAAATAATCTCGAGGTTGTATATATACGGGTACATAACTAAGTTGTCGGGGGTTGTAGAAGAAATTTTGATTCTCTTCTTGATATATCGCGTCGTATTCTTCAATGCTGAGGGTCGTGACTCCTCCGTAGATCACTTTCTGCTGGACGATGTTGCGTTAAGTCTGCGCAACTGCCAGGCAGAAATCTTCATTAAAAAAAAACGCCATGGGCTGCTCTATAAAACGGTGTTTATTGAATATCTCGTGAAATATAGATAATTTTAAAAAAATCCCTTGAGTGAACCCTCCTTTTTATTGTACTGGTTTTATTTACCTAATTTTTGACCCAATAATCTATACTATATTGACAAACAATCGAATCTAGCCAAAAGTTAGAGGTAAGTTGGAGATTGTTTATTATCGAGAAAATTTTGTCCTTTCGTGTTTTTGGCTGGGTGATCCCTCGGTATTATAATGTAGTATCCATGCATATTTTTATTTGCATATTGTACGTGATTTAGACAGTTAAAAATCTAATCTAAGGTTGGTAATTTTTTCGTTATACTCCACCTTAACTAGATCTGTTACCAGCGAGCTGCATGGCTTCGTGAAGTTTTGAGTCAAGAGTGGTGCGGATATGGTCTGACCAACGTTACAGGCTTTGACATCGTGGTCTCTTTCCCTCGATTTGCCAGTGATAACAAGCTTCTCTAAGTTGTCACTGAGTTTCCGTGCTATATGACCAAAATACTCAAGGACTCGCTGGGGTCAGATAGAAGATAGCCTAGTAGTAATTTTGAGTTTCTTGTTAAAGACACGTTCGTCCTTAGGGCTGCCCAAGGGATTTACAGCATCCACATTTAAATTTTCTTGATCTACTTACCTACATATAACTTAGATATATCTCCGGCATGAGTTTTTACAAAATGTACAACATTATATGCGTTTTTAGTTTTCCGAATTCCGGAAAGGAACCATTATAGTTTCGCCATGTAGGTATTTTCGTCTGTCTGCCTGTCTGCCCATCTGTAGTCAGAGCTATTTGACTTGTAGACTATTAATACTATCATACTGTTTTTTTTTCAGGATAGTACAAATTTGGTAACGCCTACAAATTTACAAAATAATACTCGGAAAAAAAAACAGGGTTACGTCACCTACAAATAAAGTAGGTTTTTTTCTAAAAAAATGCATATCCCTTCAAGTAGTATATCGAGTTTCTATGAACAGTTTTTCGATTGAGAGATTCATACTTATGAGTAAAATGGACATTATTGTTAGAGGCAAGTGTCCCCAGACCCTACTGGCGTAACCGCTAATTGTAAATACCTCAAAAGTATTTCAAATGGTAGCAAATTATTATAGCTAAGTAAGCTTTACTAGTTTACGAGCAGTATAGTCGGGTTTGTTATCCCATCCCACTATATTTATCTAGATGTTTGTTTGTTTGTTGCTCAATCACGGGTCGACCGATTGCGATGAAATTTGGCACAAAGGTAGATTATGAATTGTTTTGAGCTAAAGGATACTTTTCATCCAGAAAATGGTAAAATCGGTAGGTTTTAAGGTACTATATATGAAAAGCTGTATGGATAAAGCTGGGTACGGTAGACTCGATTGTAACTTCTCCAATAGATTAAAACTGTTTGGGTTATCGTGACTTAATTTCTGAACCCTACACTGCGTGATCCACCACGCATTTGGCCAGTTATTTTTTAACGTTTCCCTGACATAAGAAACAGCTTCTCACAAGGGAAAACATAAAGTCGTTACTCACGGGCCACATAGCAACCAACACCTATCGTGTCAGTCAAATGAAACATTCACGGCGAGGCGTCCGGCGTCACGCTCTCATAAAGTTTTCATGACGGAGAGTCTAGTTGATCTGAGAGAAACATTTTATTTTTGTGTGCTAAGAGTACTTGGTGGTATTTATTTTAAAAAAGTAAAGATCGTTCAACAGCAATCTTCTGATCCATTTAGAAAGTCGTTTGAGGAGGAAAATGTTGATGAAAACTTCAAAACCTGCGCTAAAAACTAGAATCCCGAGAAAAAAATATAGGAGTATTTCATATATGAATCGCGAACAAAACCTTGTACCTAAATGTTACAAATATTTTGCTTGTAAGCGACGGTATATTTATATTTATTTGAAGGAAAACCAATGGCTTAAAATTAACAGACTTACATACAAATTAATAAATATCAGAAAGCTTATTGAAGGTTTTCATGGATAAGGCGCGGTGTCCACTGAAATACTATTATTTTTACAGGGTATATTTCCAGCTTAGAACAATACGGCCTACGTACCGGATGCTCTATGTATTTCCAGCTATTTTTATTTATTTTATTTTAGGAAGACTAACAGCACAAAAAACATCATAATATCGTTATCATTCGAGCAAAACCTAAAGATTTTAACTTTTGCGACCATGATCTTATTCTTCACTAGCTAGAGCGATAATCGCTTATCAAATAATTACTAGGTACTCAACAACAAAGCACAGGTTTCACGTAATCCTCGTTTACAGTCGCAATTTGGCGGAGAGGGTCAGAAAAGTTAAGAGGCTATAATCTCCGAGCGGGCCACACTCACTAATGAATGCATCCTAAGAGTATTAAAAGGTTTATGTTTCAGTACGTAAAAGTACAAGATACGGGATAGAGTATCGAGCAGCACGCTATAACCATAGTCAATATTATAAGAAACTCTCCTAAGATCGGCATAAATTATAATAGGAGGATAAGTGGTAATGGCACAGAATAAATATTAGTACAGGTGCACAAGAAATCACACCTATGAAAGGCATTACTTCGATATGTATCTACATAAAATAACTAATGTACCTACATAAATCAAATAACTTAAATTTCTTAGTCCTTCGGCAATGCAAAAAATGATAATTCTTTATTTGTTTTTTGACTATTGCATCCATATACAGCACAATATGTACGCGTCGGCATATTTGCGCGGGAAACGTATTGCGCGAGCGCTCAGGCGTGCGTCCGACAACCGACTGTCACTTGTTACGTCTGAGGAACGGCCGGGCTGTAGGTATATATCGCGCGACCTTGAGCGAGTGATGATGCCCTGGTAATGGTCTGGAGGCTTTAGATACTTTTGTTGAATTGTTATTACTTTTTTGCAAACATTATATAATTGATTTATTATATTTTATTAATCTGGGATTCACAGTTATCTCATAGTTAGTTTTAAACTATAAAAACAACATAGAACACAGTTATGATAAACAAAAGACAACATAAATAGTAGATTGTATCATAAGGGAGCAACATAATATTTTTACGGCGAGGGCGCTTTTTTGAATCCAGAGCGAAGTGAGGGATTCTAGAGTAGAATCCCGAGCGTAGCGAGGGATTCTTTAGTAGAATCCTGAACGTAGCGAGGGATTCAAAGTACGTCGCCCGAGCCAAAAATATATGTTGCGCCCACTGTGATACACTCTGCTTTTCATCACCCACTATGAGAAAATAAAAGGCGCCTCATATGTTATTGTAATATTATTATTTAATAAAACAAATGGTTGTTTTTTTTTTTGTTTTTGTGTTTTTTTTGTGTTTTGTGTTTTTTGTGTTTTTTTTTTGTGTTTTGTGATTTTATGTGTTTTGTGTTTTTGTGTTTTGTGTTTTTTTGTGTTTTTTTTTGTTTTTGTGTTTTTTTTGTGTTTTGTGTTTTTTGTGTTTTGGTTTTTTTGTTTTTTTTTGTTTTTGTGTTTTTTTTTGTGTTTTGTCTTTTTGTGTGTATTGTGTTTTTTGTGTTTTTGTGTGTTTTGGTTTTTTTGTGTTTTTTTTTGTGTTTTTGTGTTTTTTTTTGTGTTTTGTGTTTTTTGTGTTTTTGTGTTTTTTTTTGTGTTTTGTGTTTTTTGTGTTTTTTTTTGTGATTTTATGTGTTTTGTGTTTTTATGTTTTGTGTTTTTTTGTTTTTTTTTGTGTTATTGTGTTTTTTTTTTGTGTTTTGTGTTTTTTATGTTTTGTTATTTTTGTGTTTTTGTGTTTTTTTTTTGTTTTTTGTGTGTATTGTGTTTTTTTTGTGTTTTTGTGTGTTTTTTTTTTTGTGTTTTTGTGTTTTTTTTGTGTTTTGTGTTTTTTGTGTGTTTTGTGATTTTATGTGTTTTGTGTTTTGTGTTTTTTGTGTTTTGTGTTTTTTGTGTGTTTTGGGTTTTTTTGTTTTGGGTTTTGGGCCGTCGTACCAGCCAGTATTTATTGAAACAATATTTGCATTCGAATTATTTGGCGCTGGTTCCAAATTCAATAAGTGCGCCGCAATTATCTTTGCCGCGCACTTTTTGAATTAGGAACTTAATAAGTGAGCCGGAAAACTCATTACTGCCCGCTAAAAGTTTCTCATAGAAAACACCACCGTTGGGTGCACTTAAAGGCGAACCCAGTCATCCTTTTCGAATAGATGGGATGAAAAAATATATTTATGCTTTACATATAAAATAAACGTGTTTTCTAAAGTTATTCTATTTTAAGGAGTACTTAGGTACTGAACCCACACTTGGATTAAATTAAATATAAGTGTAATAAGTATATAACTAATACCCAATTACAATTGAAAGGTACGGATGCCGGTGAAATTACAGGCAAATTGTCTCGGAGTGAAAAACGCAATGTAATAGGTATCACATAGGAAGCCCGGGAAAAGCGCATTACCGAGGTAATGCAGATAACACTATTATTCAGGAAATTATAAACGATGGTGTAGCCATTCATTATAAACGATGGTGTAGCCATTCATTATAAACGATGGTGTATTAGCCTTTCATTATGATGTTGTAGCCTTTCATTAAAAACGTTGGTGTAGCCATTCATTATAAACGATGGTGTAGCCATTCATAATAAACGATGGTGTAGCCATTCATTATAAACGATGGTGTAGCCATTCATTATAAACGATGGTGTAGCCATTCATTATAAACGATGGTGTAGCCATTCATTATAAACGATGGTGTAGCCATTCATTATAAACGATGGTGTAGCCATTCATTATAAACGATGGTGTAGTCATTCATTTGCAGGCGGAAACTTGATCTGAATGAAGACTACATGATAGTGCGAACAAAACACAACTCGCCAGTGTACGTTGTGAGAGAAAATAGATTTTTGGTAATTTTATTGCGATTTTCAATCAGGTGTGTGCTTAAATCTTTTGTGTTTATCATTAACTTATGAATAATGGTATGTGTTTGATGAATTATGAGTTATTGCACTCAGTTACTGAAGTTTTATTCGAAGTTGTAAAATTTTACGTGAGTTAAGAGTAGGTATTGAAAAGTTATGATTTTGATGTTTTTACAAATTGATGCTTTGGGCAAGTTATTCTTAGTAAATTTTAGGTATATATGTATTTGAAATATCGTATGTGCCTTTATTTTAGAAGATTTAAGATTTAGATTTTTAGTTAGTACCTATATTATTTATGATAATTTAATTTATAATATCTTCAATTATATCTTTATTTAATCTTTGGTAAACATTTATCTACTATAAATAAGCGTTTTTAAATGCTTATCCACTTGTTCAAAGTGCACATCCACTTTTTTTGGAGTTTATTAATATTTAAGTTAAAACAGAAAACAGTAAAGTTACATTTTATTATTGATTATGACAAATAAATACAAACTACACTTGCTAATATAACAAGTTACATGCCATTCAACTTTTTTTGAAATCTTCCTTATCTTTTCTGCACTGCGTTTTCCTAGGGCACTTCCTGAGTGAACGTGGCTGGAGAGTAGGGCACTTCCAAGCTGGACGTAACCTAAGAGTAGGGCACATCGTAGATAAACGTGACCTTATGCTAAGGCACTTCCTACACAACAAACAGCAGGATGTGGGCTTGAACAAAGGCTAATAGAGCACGCTGTGTAATTTCTACCATTTTTTGAACATCCTCGCTCTATTGACCAGTTAGCCATTTAATCACAGACACTCTGTTAACGACTTTCTTCTTTGTCCTCAGGTTACGAAACAAACTAGAGATGACGTCAGATAGCGCGCTTAATTCTCAAAGGTAAGTGTTCCTAATCAAACAGTTAGAGGAAAGCCAAGTCAGGAAAAAATGCAAAGGATTATGGGTCGTGAAGTTTGTTCTTTGGCAGTAGTCAGAGCTGTACTCAAAGTAAATCTATAAATATTTATATATTTGAACCATGTGCTGGTCAAAATGTGCATAAACACGGCCAGTCTACTATAAAATAAAATAAATAAATAATGCTGGACACAGTTCACACAACATTATCTAGCCCCAGGCTAAGCAGAGCTTGTGTTATGGGTACTAGACAACTGATATACTTAAAACAATACATTAAATAGATAGATATTTTTTATTATACATAGAAATTACCCAGAACACCCTGAACAAATATTTGCGATCGCACAAATATTTGTTCCGAGGCGGGAATCGAACCCGCAACCTCCTGCGTCGCAGGCCAACCTTCGCCCGCCGCGCCACAGAGGTCGTCAATCCATTGTGGAGTTTCGTTGTTCACCTTTCGTCTCCATCATCAGATTTACAGTAGTATATAACTTTTGAAACTATCATGGTTATGTACATTATGATGGTAGTGGTATCGTTCGTAATAAAAGAGTGAGAAAGAGGGTAGATCGATATATCTGCCAATAACATCTACTCGCAATGACTTTAGTTAGTTCTCCCGTGATCATGGCGCATGCAACTGTGCCTAAATATCGGGAACATATAAAACTCAAAAATCATGGTAAATATCCCGTTTCTAGTGAAAATAACAGTAGTATGATTTTTACCCCAAAGACATACAAGAATGCAAGTTAAATAAAAGCTTTTATAAACAGGCTACTAGGTTCCAGAAGATCAACCTCTCTCTTTAATAATTCTAATAATTATGTATGCTGTGCTCTAATTAGTCTCATTTATATTCATACTCTGTGAGGAATATTAATCTATGAACAATCTAGCTGATTTAACCTCGCATGCTTCAAATTTAATCAGACCTCGGCTTCTTACTCCTTTTATCTTAATATTATATTCGTGAGGGACGTCACGAAGAGTCGTGTGAGAAGATTTTCCTTCTTAAGGTGGATGCTCACGCTTGCAGCGCGAAATTCAAATGTTTTGGTGTTTTTTGCCCATTACAGCTCATCAACACTTCTTCAGATAGCGAAAGTTGAGTTCGCGAGAACTAGGAGACTTAACACACATGTTTTAATTGATAGAATCTCATAAATATCATCAGTTTAGCTATGTTTAGGGGTATCTCTTTTGGCTAGATTCGATTGTTTGTCAATATGGTACAGATTATTGGGTAAATAATTGGATAATTAAAATCAATACAATAAAAAGGAGGGTTCACCCACGGGGTTTTTTAAAAGTATCTATATTTCACGAGATATTCAATAAAAACCGCTTTTTCAAGCGGCGCGTGGCTTTTTTTTGTATGAAGATTTCTGCCTATGGCGGGGGAGCGCAGTCTTAAAATATAAGTTTTAGTCTTAATCTCTTTAGATTGATGTTATCATCATCACTAGCCAACTTGGAATGCCATGACGAACGGTTTTGTGCTGCCTGCATCCACTGATGTCCTGCAACCGTTGTCTCCATCATCAGATCAGCTCGCTGTCACCATAGTATTGTATGTCATCGGAACTTACAGGTATGCAAAACTTCAGCTCAATCGGTTGGATGGTTTAAAATTCAGTCGCAAGATTTGTCCCCACAGACAGGAAAGCAAGTTGTACTAATATATTTTACCAAATATGGGCGAACAGAGTGTAATTTTACACTGAAATGAGCTTTTATATTAGTAATTTTTTACGGAAAAACATATTTGGTTGAAAAAAACACTGGAATAATAGCGAAAATGACCTCGAAATGACTTGTATGGACTGAAATTTTCATGTTGATTTTGCTTTTAATACACTGTTTTCTTTAACCAAATATGATTTGCCGCAAATAATGACCAATATAAAAGCCAACAACAGTAATTTTAGTGTAAAATTTTGATCTGTTCGCTCATATTTGATAAAATACATTAGTATGGAAAAGCAACCACCTTAACTAAAAGCTTGTAAAAAAATATCTGATGAAGCAATTCAAAGTGTTTATATCCCACAGGGTGTTCAAGAAGTCGTCGCCCAACAACAAGCTGACCCTGTACCTGGCGTCACGTGACCTGGTGGTGGAAAATGGTAGCATTGACAGGATACAGGGTGTGTTGCACGTCGAGCCGGACTATATGGAGAAGAAACACCTTTATGGACAAGTCACGCTTACGTTTAGGTAAGTCATCAGGCGGTCGGGCCGTAAGCCGGTTTGTCGAGCCATTACAAAAAAAAAAAGTGCTGTATTAGGTAAGAATATGGAAATGATATAGTGGGTTTTGATTTTGAGTGTTGATGTTGCTTTTTTACTAGACAAGAGACAGAAATGCAGACTCAGCAGGCTCAACCATCAGAAGAAAGACTAATACAGTGGAAATTACACTGCAATAATTAGCTTCTCCGTCTTACCAGCTATCATCATTACCTGTTGCAAAAAGCAACATAAAAAAACAAGTACCAGTAAGATTTATATAATAGAATTGAAACTATCGTGGTTGGGAATCATTTGATATTTATTTCGAATGATTCCCAACCACGATAGTTTCAATTCTATTCTATCGGCTATTTACCACTGTATTTTGTCGCTTTGCTGACGTGAGAGTGATACCGTGAGTGCAGTGTGTGCGCAGTCTTATACGGACGACGTAGGCAGTGACGTAGATGAACTAGTTTCGACGCGCACGCAACGAACCTACCGCCGCCGCCGCCGCTGTCGGAGCGAGCGGAGCGCGCGGCCGCACGCAGTATTCTCCGGTCCATCTTCGAAAGCGGTCGCTGGCTGTGCTCAATAGGAAGAGGCTTCTGAATTCAGTCTCGAAACGTCAGTAAAGCGACCAAATACCGAATAAATAGCCGTTATTTATTCAAAATGGTTAAATAATGTCTAGTATACTTACTAGATATTCTTTAACGTGTATTTATTCACGAATAACTGTGCCAAAAAGTATTCGGTAACTAGAAAGCGAGGGTATACCTGCCCATACAAATCATACAACTTGTTTGGATACTTGATGACACAGTGATGAAAATCATGTAGACAAAATAAAAGTGTGAAGATAAAAACGTGACTCAATAAAACCCAAGCCACATTTTCCACCATCCCTTTTACGCAAGTGCGAATAATGCCGAAATGCCGTTACAATTTAACAAGTCAATTTGCATTAAAAAAACCCTTAATTTTACAGCCGCAAATTAAACTTTAATAGCCTGTAAAAGTAATGCTATCACATTGCTTTGTAAGCCTTCCCTCTCGGCGCGGTAGTAGATCACAGTATAGGGGAACAATTTTGTATTCATTTCCGTCAAACAAATAATCTCTGTGTTACTTGTTTGTAAGGCACGCCTCACCATCTTTCTGCACGTCCAGGATGACTGGCAGATAGAATAGAATAGAATAGAATAGAAATAATTTATTTTGAACAGCAGCATACACACAGTCAAAAAAATAAAATATTTGTATTTGTATGTATTTTGTTTTTTTTTGTTGTTTGTTTTGTATTTGTTGTTTGTTTGTATTTGTATATTTGTTTTTTTTTTGTTTTTTTTTTGTGTTTTTTGTGTATTTGTTTGTTTTTTTGTTTTGTAATTTTGAATTTTTTGTCAGATAATGCAGATAATTAGCATTAAGTCCTCCTTGCACTATTGTCTTGTGTGAAAGTTTTTAAATAAATAAATAAATAAATAAAGCAACGAATATTTAAAAAAATAAAAAATGAAACTGTTGAGCTATATAAAGAACGTTGCATATGATCGAAAGTTAGGTTAACTGGTCCAAATCACTACTAGACGGAAGCATCCCTAGGATGCTAGCTGACTCATAAGTGGCTCAACAAATTGGTATTGCTTTCAGCGTGGCAATTATTTATTTATTTTTTTATACTACTTGGATGACGGAACAAGCAGATGGCCCACCTGATGTTAACTGGTAACCTCTGCCTATGACCAGTGCATTACCTCATAGGACACGTTCACCTAGGACGCACCCTATGTGGCATTGCAATGCGCCCGCCACCCTGAGACATAAAGATGAAAAGTCTCATGTGCCTGAAATTTCACCGGCACCCTTACCCTTCAAACCGGAACACAGCAATGCGAGCACTACTGCTATGCGGCAGAAATAGGTATGGTGGTAGTACTTCCCCGGACGAACTCTTTCACAAAAAAGCTCTACTACTACTAAAACTACTGATTATGACGATGATGATTAAGATGAATCAGTCAAAGTGATTTTGTTAAGAAAACAACATGTCTTTGATCGTAGAAGATGAGAGGAAGTATTTAAGATCTTCCACAAGTGATTCCAGTATTGAATTTCACACATCTCCGCTCATATTTGATGGATACAATCACTGTATTTATTATTCGCTTGAAACGAATAGGCTTCCGTCCCAAAATGTAAATTGTGGTGTCGTTCCAACCACATTGTCCTAACACACGCCCGACACCCAGTCACAAAATACATAGTACAGAAGGTCAGTTCCAGCTGAATTTCATTTTAATGAGGGCTTTTCAATTAAAAAAAAAAAAATAAAAGTAGTTCGATTTTGCTCGATACATGGCGCTGTCTCAACTATGCTTGTCAAAATTAACAAATGCATTGTCTGTGCTTTTGTGTGATAGTAACAAAATACCACGAACATATATCACTACGTTGTTGACTTTGACATTTCACATTATTTTGACAGTTAAGTACAGAGCTGGTGCCATCTATTTTCAAGGCTTTAAGTATGATGTGAAACGGCCGTGAAAACACCTCATTACCTACGCTCGGCCGTAGCGCTAAGGCTAAGCAAAGGCTAAGGTTTACATTTCGGAACGTCAATTTTAAGACGTTTCAGTTCAGGCCGATTACGATTTTAATTAGCTACGGTCAACCGTAGCAATAGGGCTGGCTAAAAAAATACAATATTTTTTTGTTCAGTGTTGTGTTTAGACAACCAAACACAGAGCAATTCATGTACGACCGTGCATTGCACAATTCACAGTCACAAAACAACAATAATACCTAAGTGACAATACACAAAATATATAGGTACCTAAATAATCACGTCTATTCACCAAAGCGGGGGCACTCGCGACTGGCGTTTGACCGAGTTTGATCGAGATCGTCATGTATACACACATATAGGTAGGTGCGCCTGTTATCGCTCGTTGTACTCTGACCTTCTGTACTATGTATTTTGTGACCCAGTTATAAACCGCATTCAGAAACCTGTCTCCTGTCAGCGCCAACCCGAACCGCGTAATTAATATATATAAATTGAGGGTAGCCAGGTTAGGTATAACAAAGCACTTTGTTTAATTATCGAGGTCAGGGACGATAAAAAATAGAATTTGAATTTGCTTTAAGGGCTTTCATAGCTACCATTCTTGACCGATAATATTAGAAAAAGGATTGTTTGAATTAAAGTTTAAAAAACATTCATCTTCACCAACATCAGCCAGTTGACATCCACTGGACATATACCTCGTCATAGAATGTCATGACAAACGGTATTGAGCCGCCTCCATCCACAGACTTCCTGTGACTATTCCAATATCAACGGTCTGTCGAGGAGGCATCTTATACGTTTTCCGGTTACGGTCGCCATTTAAAAAACCTTTAACCTTCCTTCATATATACTTAGATATACCTATACTGTTAATGACGTTGCTGTAGTATACTTAAGAGTAGGTATAAGTAGGTTCGACAACTATCAGGATACTCGTATCTAATGAGACCCAATATGAGAGTCATCCCGAAGTAAAAGCTGTCCTGACTTCCAAAAAGCTTGGAGTGCTAAACCATGCCAAGCGTATCAGCCAAATCAGCTTTAGAAAGCACAATTTCAGCCGCACGTATAATACTGGTTCCCATCTTTTGCACGAGACTCCCCAGTACCAGCTCCTTTTTTTTTGACTCCCCAAGAGCCATTAGAATCATCGGCGATCCCAAGCTCACCGATATTCTAGCTTAGCCAACGCCGAGACATCGGATCTCTTTGCGTGTTCTCCCGCCTCAACAACGGGGAATGCTCCGACGCGCACTTTTTTCTCATCCCGGCATCGAGAATTTTACCAACGGGTCTTTCCGGCACCATGACGAAGCTCATCCACACATTATAAAAATGTGACAACTCTGTTTTTCTCGACTAACTCGTTTCTCAAGATATTTTTTCCCCATACCTATAAGCTGTGGAATAAGTTACCATCTGAGGGTGTCCTTCAAGAAAACTGTTAAAAAAAATATTCAGGTTATCCGCATCAGCAATGACCCCGATGTTGCCGGTGTTTAACATAAGCGACGGGACCACCTTACATCAGAGGGACATTAAGTTTATGGTATTAAGTCTAGTTAGTATATAGGTTCCGTAAAAAAAAAACTTTTTTCTGACAGGTATGGCCGAGAAGACGAGGAGGTCATGGGGCTGAAGTTCTGCAATGAAGCCATCATGAGCTTGGCTCAAATATGGCCCATGCACTGCAACCATGAGAGGGAACCCAATACTCCGCTACAGGTAAGTCTTTAGTACAATAGGTATAGTGGAACAGTAATAGTAAGTTTCATAAAATACCTTTAATTTACTGAAAAGTATAGGCTAGCTATGGGCTAGGTACGCATACATAGCCTATACCCTTCCAAATGTGGCGATAATAGAGCAATGTTTTTTGGAAGGAATGTCGTCGTTTCGTATGAGGTAGTGCTGGCCTCTGGTGTCAGAGTTTGTCAAGCCACCCGAGGGCCTCTGACATGGCTTATCGACTACTATTAATCAATAACAGCCGGGACCGACAGCTTAACGTGCCCTCCGAAGCACAGAGCGATGGAAATCCACACATAACTTAGAAAAGTCATTGGTGCGGAGCCTAGGATCGAACCCGGTATCGTTGGATTCTGAGTTGCACTATTGAACCGGCTACCATCGCTCTTACCAGGCTATCTCGCGGTGTTGTGGTACAAACAGTTGTAGATCATGAAAACATTTGTTTCGTAGTGGCAATAGAACAGAACCTCTTGCATCTCAGCCGGCTACTCGCTTTAGCGCCACAGAGGTAGAAGTATGTTGCATGAACATTATACAGACTGAGCAACGAACAATAATAACTTACCTATAGAAATCTGTGGCACAGATATTACAGTGACACGTTAGCTGAGTTGATCGTGGGAAAACAATGACGGTGATTAGCTCACTACTTGCCACGTCTATACTCCTCTGATTGTGTAAGGCACGGTGAGAAGAAGCTCATTAAGGTGGTTGCTTTCGCTTCTGGCGCCAAATTCAAATTTATTCGTGTTTTTGCTCATCACAGCTCATCAACACTTCTTCAGATAGCGAAAACTAATTTTCCGGTGATTATATGACCTAACACTTTAGTATTATTTTATCACATAAATATAATTAAAAAAAAATGCTGGACAGTTCACACAACATTATCTAGTCCCAAGCTAAGCAGAGCCTTGTGTTATGGGTACTAGATAACTGATATACGTAATACAATACATTACATAGATATATATTTTTATTATACATAGAAAATTAGCTTAGCTTGGCTATGAATGTGCTTGAAACAAAACACACTGTAAAAACCATTGAAGCACAATTGTAGCTAAACTAATGATATTTATGTGATATTATAAATTAAAACTTGTGTGTTAGGTCATATAATTACCGGCAACATAGTTTTCGCTATCTGAAGAAGTGTTGATGAGCTGTGATAAGCAAAAAACACGAACAAATTTGAATTTCGCGCCACAAGCGAAAGCTACCACCTTAATGCTCAGTCTAGCCCTTAGGGGAAAACGGTGTGGCCCGTGGTTGTATGTACTACGTAAGCTGTGGTCCTTTGGGAATTAGAATGAGACCTCTGTCACCCTCTATACGATTGTATGCCTACACAACTATTCCAAACGCAACCTTTAGAAGTCGATACCGTTGTTCAGGGTATGGATCGATACAGCTCCTAAACACAAACCTGCATAATGAATGTGAACTGTGACACGAGGCCTGAATGATACATTCGGAAAAAAGGCTTCAACTTCACCTAGGAAAAATTGGTGTTTTTTAAATTAGATTTGAATTAAATTTTAAGTTGAAAGAAAGAAAGAAAGAAAAAAAATTTATATATATTTCCACACGCACAATACACACATAAAACAAGAAGACAAAAACAAAAATCCACTAAGTATATAGGTAGACACTACAATATCATGAGAAACAAAAAATAAAATAAAAAAAAAACTGTTATAAACTTTGGTAGGAAAGTTGATAGGTTGCGTCACAGAATATATAATAGTACGCTGCGTACAGTACAATTGAGTATTGAATCGGGAAATGCACGTTCTATGATCGAAAACAACTAGAACCATGTTTCAGACCGGCTAAGTCCGAGCAGGACAAACACACGTAGATTTACATCGTACAAGATGCTGAAAAAAACACGTTTCGTGTTGTAGGGCCCTGGGGGGATATCCCTTTAACTTTTAATTGAATTTTATTTTTATTAATTATTGTTATTTTTAGCTCGTGGGATGAATTTCTGGGATCAATACGGATGCATCCAAAATTTCAACTGTCTGCATATTACGGTTCATAAGATACAGCCCCGGACAGACGGACAGCGCGGAGGATTAGTAATAGGGTCCTGTTAGTGCTGTTTAGGTACGAAACCCTAAAAACTGATCAAAGTGAAGGACACAGGAATATTTTTCAGATTTACTGGCAACTGCAGTATAATATTATGTGCCTAAGCCTTATTTACAAAGAAGATTAAATATCTAGACCCGAAAAGCTAAGGCCAAACCAACGCGTTCAGCCCGCGTCCTCAGTGGCATGCACGGTGGCGATCAATGGTGCACGCCACTGCGGACGCGGACTGAACGCGTTGGTTTGGTTTTTTTTTTTTTTTTTTATACTACTTGAATGACGGATCAAGCATGTGGTAAGCATCTGATAATGATCATGATAAGCTGTATCCTCTGCCTATGAACAGTGCATTACCTCATAGGTCACGCCCATCTAGGACGCGCCCTATGTGGCATTGCACTGCGCCCGCCACCCTGAGACATAAAGGTGAAAAGTCTCATGTGCCTGTAATTTCACCGGCACCCTTACCCTTCAAACCGGAACACAGCAATGCGAGCACTACTGCTTTGCGGGAGAAATAGGTATGGTGTTAGTACTTCCCCGGACGAACTCTTTCTCAAAAAAGCTCTACTACTACAAAATTAGATTTAGAGTTTCGAAGAACTGCAAATCAACAAAACACAATAATAGGTTGTTGCACAAGCATGGCAAATCCGCATACAATAGTAGCAAATCCAGGCTTTGTCTAGCTGAGATAGAAAACAACTTGATTTGATATTGACTGACTGCACTAAGTAGAGCTCAGGAGGAAAATTGCAGGATCAGAGTGGATTTGTAGCAAGTTCGACGAACAAGCTATTGAGACTGG
Source organism: Operophtera brumata (assembly GCA_932527175.1). Taxonomy (NCBI): domain Eukaryota; kingdom Metazoa; phylum Arthropoda; class Insecta; order Lepidoptera; family Geometridae; genus Operophtera; species Operophtera brumata. Next base: position 15,283,274 of record OW052238.1, on the reverse strand, counting down.
ATTTTTGAGTCACGAAATACATCACATGGTAGGAAACTGTAGTTCGTAGGTAGCTTTCTTCGTCAAAGCTGGAATAATGAATTATTTTAAAAGATAAACTATTACTTTACAAAACAACTTGATTTGATATTGACTGACTGCACTAAGTAGAGCTCAGGAGGAAAATTGCAGGATCAGAGTGGATTTGTAGCAAGTTCGACGAACACGCTATTGAGACTGGAGTTTTGAGTCACGAAATACATCACATGGTAGGAAACTGTAGTTCGTAGGTAGCTTTCTTCGTCAAAGCTGGAATAATGAATTATTTTAAAAGATAAACTATTACTTTACAAAACAACTTGATTTGATATTGACTGACTGCACTAAGTAGAGCTCAGGAGGAAAATTGCAGGATCAGAGTGGATTTGTAGCAAGTTCGACGAACACGCTATTGAGACTGGAGTTTTGAGTCACGAAATACACATCACATGGTAGAAAACTGTAGTTCGTAGGTAGCTTTCTTCGTCAAAGCTGGAATAATGAATTATTTTAAAAGATAAACTATTACTTTACCTCTAGGTATTTTGATATATTCGTTAAAAAAATAGAAGCCAAATATAAACAGAAAAATAACAAGGTTTTAAAAACAGACGCAAAGGTAAATAGGACTTCAATTCCACTCAGCTGAGACCATGGAAATCTGAATTAAGGAGAAGTGTTATCCAGACTGTTGTTTTGAAACCGATGTTACTGATTTTACCCCACCACTTTTTACACTTACAAACTTAAACAATTGAATTATTTTTGTTTTGTGTGTAATGTGATTCAACGTGTCCTGTTTTTAACTTTTGACTTCGATTTTCACAAGATATCATAGCACAAGACAACATTAAGCTACTAACTAGAAAAATTGCGGAGCAAACTGTTATTTCGCTTTTTAACCCCCAACGAAAAACGAAGGGGTGTTATAAGTTTGACGTGTCTGTGTATGTGTGTGTGTGTGTGTCTGTCTGTCCCATCGTAGCTCCCGAAAAGATGAACGGATTTCGTTTTTTTTGTTTGAAAGGAGTATTTGTCGGGAGTGTTCTTAGCTTTGTTTGATCAAAATCAGTTCAGCCGTTTCATTGCGTTGAGGGATTTTTTTAATTTTTACAAAATTAATTACTTGTTGTAGTTGCTTTTTCTTTTGTGGGCTCAAAAGTCAGCACGTGACATCCTTGTCATTTTATCATTAAATTCTGTTTTTTTTAATGACTACTTGACAATAAACTCACTAAACCGAGTGAAAGATCATGAGCACTTTGCTCATAGTCTTGCTCTTTACTCTGGCGTCACGCGCCACGCCTCCGTATTACTTCTCCTTTCTTCATATTTGTATGGCTGGGGCCAATTCTACAGACTGCTGACGGCAAATGAGATTTAATTTCAGTCGTCGCCTGCAAATGTCTTTGTATTTGATAAAAGCCTTTAGCCATCCGAGCAACATCAGAGGGCATAAAAAATATACCTGGAGCTTTATTTGCTTAGTAAAATGATAACTTTGATATTGGGGCTTCTTTGATTAGAAGTTTTATTGATGAATTTTCCGAACTGAAAACTGAACTCTACTGATAATGCTTTTTATTGTTTTAGAAAGTACAGTTATACAAAATTATCGAAACAAGCTAGGTACATGTTACCTGCTAAAAAGTAATGATTAGAGTAGCCCCGGAATTCAAAGTCACCCAGGTTGACCGGTACAGAATTTACCTAAACTAGCAAAAAAAAACAGCTTTGTTAGAGCTCGCAAGATATTTAAACTTTTTTTTTACTTAAACACATTGAGACATGAATTTAAATTACTATGTTAAATTACTAATCTATAAATATGATAGTTTTTTCGAAAAATTTACCACAAAATGCAAAAGTTGTGGGGATAGTACTACAAAAAATTGCAAAGTTCGAAAAAAATTATAAAATTTGAAAGGCTTAATCTCAGAAACTATTGGGTCTACAGATACAGTTCTAGTATCATGTTGTAGCAAATTTAGTCTACTTTAAAAACGTCCTTAGGAAGTTTTCTCAAAAACTAGTCCTTTAGGGTTATAATCGCCAAAATTTGAAAAAAAAAAAACATTTTTTTCGATTTTTGGCAAGGTTGCGTTCGGCGCTCGAGGTCAAAAACGGTCTAACGGATCTAACGGATTTGACGCATACTAGTGATGTATAAAGTTACTGGACTAGGATTGATGTCTATATTACTTAAAGCTTCAACCATTCACAGAGCTTTATACTTTTGAGAAATTGCAAATTCACACTTTCGCTGAAAAGTCAAATTGAAATCCTTTGTTTTGCAGAATCCTGCTGCAGGGATTCCTCCTATTCATCGACTAAAGCCGTCAGCTTAGTGCACGAGTGCTGAATTATCTGCACAGTGCTTCCTACAAATTCTTAATAAAAAAACAATTATCTATACTAATAATATAAGAGGACAGATTTGATTGTTTGTTTGCATTGAATAGGCTCCGAAACTAATGAACCGATTTGAAAAATTCCTTCGCTGTTGTGAAGCTACACTATCACCGGGTGACACAGGTATATTATATTATCAAAAAAAAATTAGATCATTACTAAAACTCCAATAATGTAACCCAAGGTGTAAAAAAAAATAACATAGGGGAAATAACTTTAGCAGGTTTTTGTATCTGGTGTGCGGATAGATGGGGGAGTTGGGAAGGGGGGAGGGTTAGGGGGGACGGGAGGGAGAGGGGATCCTGACACTAACGTGCGAAGCCGGGATGAGTTTCTAGTTTTGAATAACCTTGAAGTATTCATATTTAATTACGGATACAGGAAGCAATGGGCTTTTAAATTGCAGAGGGGAAGCTTCTTCCAGCAGCTGATGTCTAAAGACAGAAAAACTAATAAAATAATAATAAAACTGTAATTCTTTACTCTTTGCTCGTTTGGTCAGTCATTTTACCAAAAGGTCCATTAAAATTCAAACTCGCAATTTTTTTTATACTGTTCATATATAACTTTAAAACTTGTCCTCAGGATGCTTTGATAAAGCGACTTGGTGCTAACGCTTACCCATTCCACCTGGAGCTGACGCCGCTAGCGCCACCTAGCGTCCAGCTGGTTCCAGCCAAGCAGTACCATGGAGCTCCCATAGGAACTTCTTATGATGTGCGAGCTTATATTGGTAAGTTCTGGAAATCTTACACTTAAACACTCTTATAATTTGAGATGTTCCGAAAACTATTAGCTAATAGTTGCTACGGAAGAAAAGCGCGGGGTGGCTGGCATCAACTTACAACAATACGTGAGACTCTTCCCGCCATTTTCGACGTTGTCTAGTTTTATTTTATTTCTTTTCCTAGTGTTTTCTTGAGTTATTTTGTGTTATTTTGGTGGCATTTTAACTAATGTAGCTCGTTTAAAAAGCACAAGTGTAGTGAAATGAAATGGAAGTGAATTGCGTGACTTTTGAAATTAGTGGAAATTGTCTACCAAAGTTTTAGTAAAATTTGCCACCGTTTTACTAAAACATGACTCGTCTGTGACTTTGACGACTTGGAAGGAGTGTAACGTTGCAAAATATATTGAAAATACAATATAGTGAAAATACAGATACTTGAAAATGGCAAATGCACAAGCCGTGCGTCCGTATGGCCGTCGTACCAATTATAAAGAAAAAAAAAACAACACGTGACTTGAACTGTCAAAAATGTCACTTACACTCGCAAAACTGGGGAAACCCTAGAGTATAAACGTGCGACTTGGAATAAGTGTTTAATTTACGGGACGCCAAAATTTACGTTAGAAACTAACACTCACACAAAATGATTCATTAACTCGCCGCTAGGGGCTCTGTACATTCTTCATACAAACTGCGCGTAAAACGCGGTCTTGGTAGAGCGCGTAAACTTGTAGCAAAAAGTCGCACTACGGTTACTGATGTTAAGCGGTACCCTCTGCCTCAGAATAGTCCATTATCACATAGGTCACGTCCACCTAGGACGCACCCTATGTGGCATTGCACTGCGCCCGCCACCCTGAGACATAAAGATGAAAAGTCTCATGTGCCTCTAATTTCACCGGCACCCTTACCCTTCAAACCGGAACACAGCAATGCGAGCACTACTGCTTTGCGGTAGAAATAAGTATGGTGGTAGTACTTCCCCGGACGAACTCTTTCACAAAAAGCTCTACTGATGATGATACTGATGATTATGATGATGAGGCCCAAAACAACTTTGGACCAGTTTTGTCTATACCACAACGATGGATAGAGGTCATTGGGCAATATTTGACATACTACCCTATGCTACAATGTCATGAGCTCGGAGTGTATTGTATAGAACTAGAAGCTCGTGCTAAGGATGTGAAAATACACCCCCAAAACCTGATGTTTTATGTTTAGGAGCACTTAACGCGTATCGTATTGCCAGGGGCCAAGTAGATCGACCTCGAGCTGGTTCATACCGTTATAATTAACGCGTTATCATTAAAAATAATTAAGAAATCTTCTAATTGACTTTTATAACGTTCTAACAGCTTTTCTTACGCCCTCTGCAAAATATTATTAACGGTCGACTAAATTAATAAAGGAATCTATAGGTACTTCAATTCGAGTTCAATCCTATGTAGTATTTTAGTAGTACTAGAGCTTTTTTGTGAGTTCGTCCGGGGAAGTACTACAACCATACATATTTCTGCCGCAAAGCAGTATTGCTCGCATTGCTGTGGTCTGGTTTGAAAGGAATGGGAGCCTGGGAAATTACAGGGTCATGAGACTTTTCATCTTTATGTCGCAGGATGGCGGGCGCAGTGCAATGGCACATAGGGCGCGTCCTAGGTGGACCTAACTTAAGTGGTAATACATTGTTAAAGGCAGAGGTTAGCGCTTAACATCAGGTGAGACACATGCTAGTTCAGTCATTCAAGCAGTAAACAAATAAGAAAAAAAAACCTATGTTTTGTCCCAGATTTGACAGCCAGGAGATAAACAAATGAATAAAAAATAATGTTTTGTCCCAGATTTGTCATACTTAGGAGAGTACACATAATGTGAGTCCTCTTACAATTCACAGTTTAAGTTTCACAAGGTCCTTTTCAGGGCCAGCATACATCATCGGTCACTGACCGAACGCTTGACGACATATGAACTAACATACCGTCGTAAATGAGCTCAAATTGCCAATTTATAGTTAGGAAAAGGTTAGGAACGTCTAATACAAATGTAATATGTATTAACAACTGGTGCCAACGAGATTCGATCGGTGTTTCCAAATCGTAAAAAAAAATACACGCAAAAGTGGTCACCTATTCAAATATAGACCTCGCAGATCATTTTTTAACCTAAATTTGTAAAAACCCGCGCAAAGACGAGACCTAAATAAATCGATCTCCCCCCAAAATCCCCATATAGCAAATTTCATCGAAAACGTTGCAGCTGTACATCAAAATCGCACAAAATCCCATATTTTGTAAACGAGTATATAAAAGATGGTAGTATAGGTACAGAATATATAATTGGTATAGGGTTTATTGTGCAGTACTTACCACTACACAGAGTTTAGAGAGCACTGATGGGAACCCGACTTCCAATCCTACGATCATGGGTTCAATCCCGGGCGTGCACCAATGGATTTTTCACACGAAAAATATATCTATCCAATATTAGTGCACATAAACGGTGACGAAAAAAATCTCGAGGAAACCAGCATAGTCCTAGAACCAAAAAATCGAACACCGTGATATGTGTATGTGCATGAAAGGAGCCCCTGCTAGGCGCACTAAATCCTTTTACCACACTGGTTCTTTTCCCTTTGATCACTAGGTCCTTTTCAGGGACAAGTAGTAGTAGTTACTACTCTACATACTAAGGTAATACTCCTTAACGTCGGAGGCCGCATTGCTCTATAACGTAAATACAGGAAGTATTAAACAACTGGCATAGGAGGAAACACAAAACACTGTGCTGCCATTAACGAGAAAAGTATTTGTATATTTTATCAATCACACAGACAGACATTTTATACATTCGTGAAAAGTTATTTGGATTTATAAACAGGAAGTTAAATAAATTTAAAAGTCACAGCTTAAGTTGTAGAGCAATCTTTTTTTTTTCTTTTTTTTTTAAATCTTACAATTATAACGGTACCGATGACAATAATGGTTGTAGGAAGAAGTTGCATAGGCGTGGCTCAAGCGAGACCGTTCAATGACATTCTGTGGTCGAGGAGTCCAGGAGAGTATGTCTTCCGGTTGATGATGCTCATAATGGGACCGGTCACAACCGACCATATGTTTCAACAAGTAATTAATTTTATAAAACATAAAAAAACCCTCAACGCAATGCAACGGCTGAACCGATTTTGATCAAACATAACATAACATTTTTTTTTTTTTTGTGAAAGAGTTCGTCCGGGGAAGTACTACCACCATACCTATTTCTGCCGCAAAGCAGTAGTGCTCGCATTGCTGTGTTCCGGTTTGAAGGGTAAGGGTGCCGGTGAAATTACAGGCACATGAGACTTTTCATCTTTATGTCTCCGGGTGGCGGGCGCAGTGCAATGCCACATAGGTTGCGTCCTAGATGGACGTGATCTATGAGGTAATGCACTGTTCATAGGCAGAGGTTACCGCTTAACATCAGGTGGGCCTCTTGAATGATCCGTCATCCAATTAGCATAAAAAAAAAAAAAAAAAAACATAGCTAAGAACTCACCAGACTAATTCACCTTTCAAACAAAAAAAAAACGTTTCATCAGTTCGGGAGGTACGATGCCACACACCGCCACACACACACACACACACACAGACACGTCAAATTTATAACAACCCGTCGTTTTTGCGTTGGGGGTTAAAAAAACAATTAGTATGAAAGTTATGTGCGTTGGGAATCTTCGTTCGTGACTGAGTTTCGCTTTCTTACTCACTTGCAATCATGTTTGTGAAAACTTTTAATTGGCCGACGATACCTTAACAACCCAATGCTTTTTATGTAACTAGCTGTTAGTTTTCCAAAGAGAATAAAGTAAAATATATATATTTCTGTTTCATAAAGACGAAGATTGACGAGGCGTATAAGACAGTATTAATGTGAGTGCATTATGTGATAGGTACCGAGACTATCAATTTCATAAACAAATATTTTCTCTTGCTCCCCGATAATCGAGTACAAAGTATTTTAGATGTATGCTAGATAAATAAGTAAGCTGCGGTTAAAGAATTTATTATTGATGGCGTGTTCGTCTGAAAAGTCTCCTGAACTTGATGGGAATGACTTGTCGTACGAGCTGCCTTAGAAAATAAAGTTTCTTTACGTCTCTTGTAAAATTGCCAAGTTTGGTTCGAGTATTATAACGTGTCATTAATACGTGCCTGACTAAACGAATATCCTAAGATTAAGCCCGACAAATATGGCAGGTAAAAGAAACCCATTGAAATATGTCGCTGCTAGTACCGTCGACTGGCGCTGTAGTAACTATTCTGTAATCTTTTTTGGGGTGAATTGAACCTGGGGTGACATGAACTAACCCTTGAAATCGTTATTACATGACTACTCATTATAGTAAGAAGAAAAGATTTTTTTTCACACACCTTTTCCTAATTTGTGGTCGTAGAGGAAACGAATTATCGTCTTCATTTCTATGTAGCCTTTATTCACAGAAAATTGTTTTCCCTTGCGCTTCCACTGTATTTTTCCAGTGCACAAACAAGAGGTAACTCGTAAAGTACGGCTGCATCGACAGTGATTGATGGTATGTTTGAGTTTACTCGAATGCACTTTGTTGTGCTACCTGCGCCGCGGGACGTTGCCAAGATATTTGCTAGTTAGTAAAAGAAACGAAGCACTTCAAAAGAAAACCTTGCTAAAATCCAAGAATAAATTCTCGAATACTTGCATGGTATCTAACATGAATCTTATCAACAAGTCCGGGTAATCCCTTAGTCGGCTTTTACGACATCCACGGGAGGAGACGGAGGGGTCTATTCTTAGGTCGGACACACCACCATGTCCTGGTTGCTGGCTTATTGTAGAATGTGTTATTACTGGAAGAAAGTGTTATGTGAGTCAGTCGTGGGAAGCAATGGCGGCGATGAGCTCACCACTTCTCACGTCTATATCCCACGATGGTGCAACCCACTGTGAATAGAGGCCCATTGGGGCTCTGCCTACCCCTTTGGGGAAAGAGGCGTGTGTCTATGTATGTATGTATCTAACATGATTTTTTTAAATACATTAATGAGAATCACTATTCTCAATATTGCAGTGTGCTTAGTTCTACCCTTTCAGCCTTTTTCTTTCATCTTTCAGGAACATACTTAGAAGATAGGTAGACTTCAAGCATATACATACTAAATATAATATGCTGTCAGTAAGCCTTTGTAGCCTCTCTGGCGTCGCACTGACAAATTCTCAACTTACTGAATGTCGAGGAACCTGGGCAGTTCGCTCCATATGCGTGTGTCGAGCGACCTGCCCAGGTTCATTTTGATATGGCGTTTTCTTGCTACGACATATGCCAGTTTCGCCCCTAATATTCGGCGACCGTTAAATGCTAGTACCGAGAGCGACCTGCCCAGGTCGCTCGACTTTCAAGAGGGTAGTGATGTTTTGTTAGTGTCTTTGTAGTGGTCCTTTGTTGTCGAACGATACGTGCTAAATAAGTATAAATGCTCTCAGTACTCAAACTAGCTAGCCAAACAATTAGTTAGCTTATATCACCGACATAGCACTCAGAATTATCAAGTTAAAGTGGCGAACGGCAGGTCATATAGCTTGCAAAACTGAACACCTGGGGAATAAAGGCTCTTGAGTGGCAGCCAACCGCACGACGCAGTGTAGGAAAGCCCCCTTTCGATGGACCAAGGATGTAAAGGTTGCAGAAAGTCGGTGGGTGGAGGCGGATCAAGGTTGTTAGTCGTGGCATTGTATGAGGGAAGCCTATGTCCAGCAGTGGACTTCCACAGGCTGATAATGATGATGACTTACAGAAAATGAAAGTCTATTCTTATTCTATCTAGCTGAACGGCCTGAAGAGAAGGTGTCTCGACGCAGCACAGTGCGAATGGGGATCCGTGTTCTTCAAGGCCCAGGGCGCTGCATACCTCCACCTGTCTTGCCCCCCTCCACACACCATCATCACAGTCTGCTGAGGTAAGTGCTTCTATGCTTTATTTTATTCACAGATTCGTATCATGTATAATAAATAAAATACATGTAATAATATTAATATTGATACTGAGTAATAATTAAAATATACATATGACAAGATGAGACTGCTAAGAGATACGTCGGATGTCCAGCGACGATGTTGTCAGTGACGTAGGTCTTGGGCTGTCGTCAATAATAATAATAATAAATAAATAAATAATGCTGGACAAGTTCACACAACATTATCTAGCTCCAAGCTAAGCCAGAGCTTGTGTTATGGGTACTAGGTAACTGATATACATAATACAATACATAACATAAATAGATATTTTTTATTATACATAGAAAACACCCAGAACACCCGGAACTAATATCTGCAGATCGCACAAATTATTTGTTCCGAGGCGGGAATCGAGCCCGCAACCTCCTGCGACGCAGGCGAACCATCGCCAGCCGCGCCACAGAGGTCGTCAATGCACGAGGCTGACAGCTCAGGACAGTAAAGAATAAGACGAGCAGAAAGAGAGTGTACCTACCTACTAGTGGATGAAGTCAGGCATTATCCGCAATAACCAGGATTACTAAGTAAATTTTTATAGGCTAATTAGTCCAGGAACTTTAGCATTTCACTTCGGAAAAAATCCAACATAGCTGAAAATTTGTGTGCACGTACCTTTTAGCTCCCCAAATAACCTCTGAAAAGTCCCACGAGTCTAGTGTGCATAACTTTTGACAGTTAAAAATGGTTCCTTTTTTCGTTTTTTTTACAATATCTTCGTTCCTGTCGATCTTATCGCTATGATGTATACGTATAAAAAAGAAAGAATGGAAAAAATTCAAAAAAAAAGGTTATATAAAGTTCATCGATAAAATTAGTAATTTCCACGGAAAACGATGCGAAACATCGGATTGAGTTTTGTGGGTTTTCGCCATTGCCTGGTACGTTCTGTGTGGCGGCGCCAATAGCAGCTGTGCTTCCCCTCATAATTGGGGATGGGTATTAAAAAACGGTTTATTGGAGCCAATAAAAACTTCGAAATTAATATATTTTTTTTTTTTTTTTTATCTGAGTTTCAATGCCTGATTACGAAAAAACTATTAGTGTTATCAATAAACTTTATATAGGTTTTTGTAGAGAATTTTCCATTCTTTCTTTTTTAATTGTATACCTCATAGCGGTAAGATCGACAGGAATGAAGGTATTGGCAAAAACCGAAAAAAGGAATAAAAACACCGTTTTTTAGCTGTCAAAAGTTATGCAAACCTCTGGACTCGTGGGACTTTTCAGAGGTTACTTGGGGAGCTAAAAGGTACGTGTACACAAATTTTCAGCTTGGTTGGAGTTTTTCCGAAGTTTGGCCCATTTTTCGTCTAAAGTTCCTGGTCCCTGGATTGCCCTTATTATAGAAGCAAAGGTTTTATTTAACGTGAACTTTTGCCCCCTTTCTCCTTGCTCCTCAAGCGGGTGAAATATCTAATCAATTTGACCAAAGCGTGCCGTGTTCCCTAGATATGTCGAACTTCGTAAATAATAAATCAATCAGGATACCAAGTGGAAACTTCTAAATTGACCTATAAAACCATTAGCAGTGGACCAGGTGTGCAGAATAAACCGACCGTGTTTGTTGCCTGATTCTTTTAGGTTTGGTCGCGTTGGAACAGGAGTAATTTTATTTTTATACCATGATTCAAAATGGTCCTTGTGATTTCAATTAAGGTGAATGCTCACGAGTGCGACGCGAACTTCAAATGTTTTAGTGTTTTTTGCCCATTACAGCTCTTCAACACTTCTTCAGATAGCAAAAGTAGAGTTCGCGAGAACTAGGAGACTTAACACACATGTTTTAATTGACAGTATCTCATAAACATCATCAGTTTCGCTACGATCCGCCTAAACAAAAAAAAAAACACTGTAAAAATGAGTTTTTTTTTTGTTTATAGGTATCATAGCTAAACTGATGATATTTATGAGATACTGTCAATTAAAACATGTGTGTTAAGTCTCCTAGTTCTCGCGAACTCTACTTTTGCTATCTGAAAACAAAACAAAACACATTTTTACCGTGTTTTTTTTGTTGTTTAGGCGGATCGTAGCGAAACTGATGATATTTATGAGATACTGTCAATTAAAACATGTGTGTTAAGTCTCCTATGTCTCGCGAACTCTACTTTTGCTATCTGAAAACAAAAAAAAACACATTTTTACAGTTTTTTTTTTGTTGTTTAGGCGTATCGTAGCGAAACTGATGATATTTATGAGATACTGTCAATTAAAACATGTGTGTTAAGTCTCCTAGTTCTCGCGAACTCTACTTTTGCTATCTGAAGAAGTGTTGAAGAGCTGTAATGGGCAAAAAACACTAAAACATTTGAAGTTCGCGCCGCACTCGTGAGCATTCACCTTAATAAAATACTTTTGACTTTGACTTTGACTTTAAATATAACTGGCCTATATCAGTAACAGTACCAATTTGACAAATTGTAATAAAACTAGATAGGAACGATTATCATCATTATACGAACGAATAAATAGTTTTTATAAAACAAAGTGGTTTGAATCACAGATCTCAATGATTCTCAGTACTAACCAATGATGTTTTTATTACTAAATGATTATAACAGTGTGACTGTACAAAGTGGATTCACATAGTTTGAGGTATTTTAAAATGTATTTTTGTGACATACGAGACAGCTCTGTACGAGACTGCTCTGTACGAGACAGCTCTGTACGAGACAGCTCTGTACGAGATAGCTCTGTACGAGACAGCTCTGTACGAGACAGCTCTGTACGAGACAGCTCTGTACGAGACAGCTCTGTACGAGACAGCTCTGTAAAGACAGCTCTGTACTAGACAGCTCTGCACGAGACAGCCCTGCACGAGACAGCTCTGCACAAATATTTAAAACGTATTTTTGTCACATACGAGACAGCTCTGAACGAGACAGCTCTGTACGAGACAGCTCTGTACGAGACAGCTCTGTACGAGACAGCTCTGTACGAGACAGCTCTGCACGAGACAGCTCTGCACAAATATTTAAAACGTATTTTTGTGACATACGAGACAGCTCTGTACGAGGCAGCTCTGTACGAGGCAGCTCTGTACTAGACAGCTCTGTACGAGACAGCTCTGTACGAGACAGCTCTGTACGAGACAGCTCTGTACGAGACAGCTCTGCACGAGACAGTTCTGTACGAGACAGCTCTGCACGAGACAGCTCTGCACAAATATTTAAAACGTATTTTTGTGACATACGAGACAGCTCTGTACGAGGCAGCTCTGTACGAGACAGCTCTGTACGAGGCAGCTTTGTACTAGACAGCTCTGTACGAGACAGCTCTGTACGAGACAGCTCTGTACGAGACAGCTCTGTACGAGACAGCTCTGCACGAGACAGCTCTGCACAAATATTTAAAACATATTTTTGTGACATACGAGACAGCTCTGTACGAGGCAGCTCTGTACTAGACAGCTCTGTACGAGACAGCTCTGTACGAGACAGCTCTGTACGAGACAGCTCTGTACGAGACAGCTCTGTACGAGACAGCTCTGTACGAGACAGCTCTGTACGAGACAGCTCTGTACGAGACAGCTCTGCATAAATATTTGTCAAGATTGCCATGACGAAGAATGTTAAGTTTTTCCAGTGTGACGTTTCAAGGATTATTATCCTTGTGATAAATGTATAAATAACATTTTACATTACGGGCCCCCGGGGTCTGTAGCACGAAATTGTAACCGGTGACAAATTACTTATTACTTACTTTGTAAAGTAAAACATTATTTATTCATTCTTCACAAGGATTAATTTTTAGTGTTGGGAAGATACGGCCTTTGTGGATACGCAAGACAATCTTAATACCAGTGTCAAATATATATTTAAATTTAAGTTAAAAATAAATAGTAGTTTACTCTAATATTCATGTTAATTAAGATTGTTAAATAAAGGCTATTATTATTATTAAAGTACAATATTATTTATTTGTTCATCACAAGGATTCATTTGAAATGCTAGGAAGATCTATAAACGGAATTTAAAACATGGAACGTGTGTGTTTCCCACTTTATTTTTGCATCCGTCTTTCCCTGAAAACCATTTTATTATTACTAAAGTTCCACTTTAATGAATTGATATTTCCACCTGCATTACACTTGGAATACCAAGGTTCCATTCCCTAAATCAATAATTATTCTCACTCTTGTTATTCTAACTTTGCTTACCCAGAACAATGGGCTGTCCATTTGTAACCTCGATTCAATTAACTTTACACTCCATCGGAATATAATTAGCAACCCTTTCATCGATCTTTCTGTGTGGAATGAAACCTGCTAGCAACATTAGGTCTGGTAAGTCCGCCCCGGAACTGAAATTTGGAATTCACGTTTTCTATCAAAACCCCTACAAGTAAAGATGTAGTGCCGCAAAGCAGTAGTGCTCGCATTGCTGTGTTCCGGTTTGAAGGTGAAATAACAGGCGCATTAGACTTTTCATCTTTATGTCTCAGGGTGGCGGGCGCAGTGCAATGCCACATAGGGCGCGTCCTAGGTGGACGTGACCTATGAGGTAATGCACTGTTCATAGGCAGAGGTTAACGCTTAACATCAGGTAGACCATCTGCTTGTTCCGTAATTCAAGAAGTATAAATAAAAAAAATGGCTCTAGATATCATATTGGCCCTCAGTATCTAGTACATTCTATGAATTATCAATCGTACGTATTTGTTAACGTTTGCATGTTCAATAAATAGCATATTAGCAAAGCGTACAAAATGAAAGAAACCTTAATTTCAGCATGACAAGGTTTGAATGGTGTCGTGTCGGACGTTTGATAGAAAACATCCGCAGCTTTTTCTTGCAATTTTTTCTATTGACGTTGTTTTGTACTATTTTTCCGTTCAGCGATACAGGTTTTTAGAAGCGAGATGTCGATGTTAACTTGAGGTACTAATAATATTACTTGTAGTTCTCGAACTGACTTCCCGCCGTGGACTCCGTAGCTCAAAAACCCCTACACCGATCAAGCTCATGGCCGAACATACAAAATATAGTCACATACGTACCTATCAACCGAATTTCATCATGATTAGATCTACCGTCCTGCAGTTATCGTCAGACAAACACACGCACTTATAATCATACATACATACATACATACAAACACCGCATCCTGAGCCTCGAGCCTACAAATGTAACAAGCAACTAGACGGGCGTGTGGTGTACCTACACTACATTGATTTTAGTATGCAAAACCGAAAGCGCCTCTTGCGGATACCTTGATCTTAGTTACATATATACATAGACACACGCCTATTTGCCCGAAAGGGTAGAGCCTCAATTGTGCCTCCTTTCACCGTGGGTTGTTTCATCGTAGGAAATAGCCGTGATAAGTGGTTAGCCGCCGCTATAGCTTCCCACGACTGACTCTGCTAACGTTTTCTTACAGCAATAACACATTCCTTAAATAAGCTAGCAGCCAGCAGAAATCTTATACCAACGAATCTTACAAACAAGTCCGGGTAATTTGGTCTGTAATACCATTGGATACCAGTACAATTGGCAAGTTTATATGAGTTACAGGTTCGGGCCTATCTACTAGTTAAAGATGGTAGGTAACAGAATCGGTTGAGACAGGAATACTTTTCAGTGACAGGATTTACAAAAATCAGAAGTAGCTTTGCAGAAAAGGCGTGACGTAGTCAAAGCAGCGTTAAGCCCTTCTCCCATTACGATACGCACATGCGATTCAAGTATCCTGCAAGTCTCGGAGACTAGTCGCCGCAAAGTATCTCACATACATTTGAATGCAGGCTAGTGTGCGAGCTTGCATTCAAATGTATGTGAGATACTTGGCGGCGACTAGTCTCTGAGACTTGCAGGATACCTTCAGGATACTTGATCGTATCGTAATGGGAGAAGAGCTTTGGTCCCACAATGTGGGAGAATAATTGATTTATTATGAACGATGACAGCAAACTCACTCAGGTTACTTACAACTTCACTTACACACCGTCAGAAATTTTAGAAGACAGAAAGTTCATACTTTGAGACTTAAGAGCTCTATGTTTGAGAGCATCTATCATTACTTATATCCACAGCTCGTAAAATACCGGTATGACCATTCTGAAATCGAAGTAGCTATATTGTGAACGCCAAAAGCGTGATATCTCAGAATTTATGCGAGGGTAGATAACATCAAATTGCGGTTTTCGTGTCGGCTTGTTTTAATGCCAAGGGCACAAAATAAGAAGCAGTGAGTAAACGGTTAATATTACCTGCTGCAAATGGCCCAAATAAATCCTAAAATACATACACAGGTATGTTTGGTCCAAGATTTTAGGAGTTGGAGGATGTTTTTGTTTATTTAGGACGTAGCGTAGGCAAAGTTGATAGCTAATTAAATTGCAAATGTATGACTATAGGTGGAAGGGTACCTTCCCCTTTCTGTAGTAGAGATAACATATTTGTTCATAACCTCCTTCGACAGTCGGCTAAACATGAACATAATTATGTTGACCGTTGAAGTAAAAAGTTGCTTTTTTACACCACAAGGGGTGTATAGCATTATCGTGCCCAACGGAGTAGGTTCATAGGAGGAATTATTAATGGGTTACTGAGCACTGAGCAGGCGAGGGTCCTGGCGCTCAGATTATTGTGCAGAACCCTGAAACGGGACTCTCGTGTCAAGTCGTGTCTCATGGATAATCAAAGGTCTGGGTATGTGGAGCGAAATATGCTTGATATGACACAAACTAACTAGAGTAGAAGATTTGGTAACTTTCTGAGAAATTACAACTTACAGCTCACTAATATCATAAATCAAACTTACGATGTTTGGATGTTTGTTACTAAATCACGTCGAAACGGCTGAACCGGTTGTGATGAAATTTGGTACACTAATAGATTATAACCTGGATTCAGCAAAAGACTATACGTTTAATCAGGGTAAAACGCGAGAGAAGGCAAGGGCGGACAATAGTATAAAATAAGGATTAGACGCGGTTCGTGGGTCGACACAAATAAATGGTCGCGTTTTGTGCGTTCTTCTAAGCCTCAGAATCTAAGAGAAGAAAAAATACCTACTCCTCTGGAAGTGGTTCGGGCGTTAATTCCATATTTTATGAAGGTAAGGTTGCAACACTTTCGTATATAAAGCTCCTGCTATTGAGCACAACTCGAATAACTATGTGGCTTGAAGTTAAGAGCAACAATAGCCTTTTTTTTATACTACTATATGACGGAACAAGCTGATGATCCACCTGATGTTAAGCGGTAACCTCTGCCTATGAACAGTGCATTACCTCATAGGTCACGTCCACCTAGGACGCACCCTATGTGGCATTGCACTGTGCCCGCCACCCTGAGACATAAAGATGAAAAGTCTCACAGTGTTTTGGCGTTAGCATTGATTGAAAGAGACACACCAAGGTGTAGCTATCCCAAGGATATTTCACATTTATTAAAGAGACATACCAAGGTGTAGCTATCCCAAGGATATTTCACATTTATTAAAAACATCGCTATAGTGTAAACACACTCCTTATTACTATATCACTCGGACTATCCTTAGAATAGTTACACAGTTGATATATTTTCCGCTGGGCTTCAACTTTTCACTTCATCATCATCTTCAACCAGTAGACGTCTACAGTACGAGGCCTCCTCCATAGAATACCATAATCACCACGCTTAGCAGGTGGATTAATGAACACTCTATTTGTTTTTTTTTACTGCTTGTATAGCGGTTGAAGCAGATGGCCCACCTGATGTTAAGCGGACCTCTGCTTTAAACAATGCAGTACCTCATAGGTCATGACCACTTAAGACGCGCCCTATGTGGCATTGCACTGTGCCCTGAAACATTGAGATGAAAAGTGTCATGTGACTGTAATTTCACCGGCAACCAAACCCTTCAAACCGCAACACAGCAATGCGAGCACTACTGATTTGCAGCAGAAATAGATATGGTAGTATTCCCCGCACCAACTCTTTCACAAAAAAGCTCAACTACTACAGCAATAAGTTGCAGTTGTTGGTTATTAGTTCTGGATGCTGCTGCCTATCCCCTGGTACCCCTTAAGTCGGCTTTACCGACATCCACGGGAGGAGACGGAGGCAGTCTATTAGCAGAACTTTACACTCAGTTTGCTCTTATTACCTGGTCTAACAATCTGAGTGTAGTATTGATCAAAATTCGAACCGTGTCTTCCCGTGGGACATCGTGATTTATTGAAACAGCAACTCTGTATTTCGTCCCATGACAACCTGGGTTATGTTCAAACTTGTGACTGATTGAACGTTCATTTCTTTAAAAGCTGAACTTTGTTGATACTTAAACAGAAATAACGTTATTTTCAGATTGAATAAAGAGCCAAAAAATGCTTTTTACCAGGTGATTAACTTTTGTCCATTCAATTCGCCAATAACCTCCAAACCAGACAGACAGTATCAAATACCTGATATAAAGAAGTACTAAGAAATTTGGAATCAATCAGTGCTTCGATCTGTGAAACATCACTCTGAAATATAGTGTACTTAGGTACCTGTTTATTGTTAAGCGTTGTAAGCTCTTAATATAAACACAGAAAAAAACGTTCATGCTTGATCCTTAATGTGGGGGACTAGAGTTTAAAATAATGTTGTTTTGTCGCAGAATACTTAGTGGGTTGGTTTGTTTTCGTCAAAAGATCGCATCTGATCGATGAGTTTAAAGCGTTGATTGAAATTTACAAGATGGCTTGCATAAACCGAGGTCATGCTGTTGACGTACAGTCAGCAAAAAAGAGATTATACTGTTAAATCTTACGTAAGTGTTATTCATAATGAATTAACTTGTTTATTTACTTATCATCTTTAAAATGCAAAAGCGGTGTATTAGATCGTTGTTTAAAATACAAATGACTGATAGCTGTGAGCCACTATTCCTAAAATATAAAATTCTGACACTTCGGTCGCTATATATTTTTGAATTAGCATTGTTAGTGACAAAAAATCCTGTACTATTTCCACGTATGGCTGACGTTGCAGTCCGAAACAGACGAGATGGCAACAGACTATTTATACCCGGCTACAAAACAGCATTGTTACGGAAGAGTGTAGTGTGCATGGCAACACGTATTTTCAATAAAATACCAAACAGTTTTAAAATCCTAAATGAGAATTTATTTAAATCTAAGTTGAAACAATTGTTAATCAGTAAAAGTTATTATAATATTCGTGAATTTATGGAAGACACTTTGTGATTTTAGGGCTACTTATGACTTTAATTTTAATTTGATGTACCTATTTAATTCTGTCATTTTTTTGTATTTTTGTAATTTGCTTGCTAGATAAGGTAGAACATAATTGGAACTTACCTTCTTATTTTTAAGACCGATATGACATTATGTTCAAGCAAATAAATATATCTTTATCTTTATCTTTATCTTATGTTTCGATTAAATATCCGACTCGAGTTTCTGTGGTTTTTGGGTTTTTCAATTAAACTAGAGATTCACAAAATCGCTGTCTAACACATTTTGATATCTGATAAATCATCCTAAAAAAGGAAAACGGTTGCCTTGAAGAAGTTGCTTTCAGCAATAAGGCCTATTAACATTTTATTGTACACCAAAAAATAAACTTATGAAGATTAAATTTTAAAAAAATGTGATGTAGATTTATATGTGATGATAGATAGATCTACCAAAATTATGCAAACTATCTACTATTTGTATATAAAAAACCTTTTTTCTTAAACATTCATGGAAATATTGACATTATTTTTATAAAAAGAACACGCGAAGTATCGAATTTACGGACAAAGAAAAACAAATTTCATTGCAGGACCGTTTTTTGAATTTGAAACATTACAGCGCTGCTGCAATGTTGTATGAAACGGCGTGCTGGTGTTATTAAATACTCTTTGATTGGATCTCTTTTATCATTATTGTCATACCAAAGTAGTTAAACGTTTTTGCTTGGTACAAATTGCGTTCACGTGGCTGTATAAATAATAATAATAATAATAATAATAAATAATGCTGGATAGTTCACACAACATTGTCTAGCCCCAAGCTAAGCAGAGCTTGTGTTATGGGTACTAGACAACTGATATACTGTATAGATAAATGTGTTTGCCTTTCGACGAGCTGATCAGTGCTTTCGACAAAGCTGATGAATAAAAAAGTTGGTGGCAAAGCTGAAAATTCGACTTGATTTGTTATTTACATACTTAATGAATATACATTTAATAATTAAAATGAGTTCCAACGGTTCAGAGAGTGAAATGGAGATTGATTGTACTCCACCAGATCAGAAGCCAAATTGGCAATGGAAAAACTGCTTCACGCGAAGTCAAAAGAAAAATAATTACATGAAAGTAGCTATATTAAAATTTAATGAGTTGTAAAAACGAGAAAAAAAGTGAATATTTTATCTGAAACAGTAATATTTTTGGCGTATTTTAATGAGATTGCTAAAACTAAAAAGACATCCACATTATGGGCAATTTATTCCATTCTGAAATGTTCAGTTCATTTTAAAAACGGCATTAACTTGAAAAAATATGGAAATCTACGACAATCGTCAGGATTCAAAAGCAAAAAAATATAAAAATTTACTGGGAAAATATACAGCGATTTTTAATAAAAGCCTCAGATGATATATATTAGCGACGAAGGTATATGTAACGTTTGATATTAATTTAATTAAATGTATAAAAAAGTATGTTTTATTTCCCTGCATTCTTTTGATAAAAGCACTATATATGCCTCGGCGGAAATGGCAATTGCCTGTCTCGTATTAGTGAAGTCCTCGCCTAAGGCTCGGCCTTCAATCTCATACTCGACCTGCAATTGCCTATTTCGCCGGCTTTGCAATAACGTACTATTATGTTCCTTACCAACTAGTTACAAATTTACAGTATGATCAGCTGTTTTAAAAACCAATCCCACCAATATCATAAGTTACGATGTTTATTACTCAATCACGTCAAAACGACTGAACCGATATCGATGAAATTTGGTACACATATAGATTATGACCTGGATTGAGCTATAGGTATACAACTTTTTATATGGGTAAAACGCGAGCGTAGTCGTGCGCAGACACTAGTTTTCTATAAATGATTGACCTATACTGTTTTATCTATTCACTAAATGGGAACCCCTCTTAGGATATGGGCCTTAACTATCTAATAAATACATACATACATACATAGACACACTCCTTTTTCCCCGCATCGCTTTCTTTTTTCGCTGAGAGTCGCACAATACAAAAACAAATGCTGGACAGTCCACACAACATTATTTAGCCCCAAGCTAAGCAAAGCTTGTTTTATGGGTACTAGATAACTCGTATACTTAATACAATTACATAGTTTTTGATTATACATAGTAAATACCCAGCAACCCCCTGCGTCGTAGGGGGGTACCAACCTTCGCCCGCCGCGCCACAGAGGTCGTCAAGCAGAGGGCCACAATAGTAGGAATATAGACGTGACAAGTGGTGAGTTCATCGTCGCCAGTGCCTGACGCCATTTCACGACCAACACGGCTAACGCTTTCTTCTAGAAATAAACACATTCTTATATAAGCCAGCAGACAGGACAAATTTAATACACAAACATAAATTGCGTAACAAGCCCGTAACGATTTAAACTCCATAGATCACCGCATATAATATTGAAATACTTTTGATGCAAGCGGTACCCACTTTAGCTCTGTTTTTCAGACCAAAGGCAATTTCACTCCAAAGTTTCTCATCCATTCGTTAAGGGCTGAGGTCAAGTTATTCAATTCCGCTTGTAGGACACAAACAGGTATTTTCACAGGAGTTTTTATATGAAAATTCTTTATTATTTTCATCAGCCTTGATGCTTTGGTAATTTTGCTTTGGCTTTGATAATTATATTTGTTGCAGCGGTGTAATCTTACTTGACATTTAAAAAGCAAAAGTGTTGTGAAATGATATATTAAAATGTTTTGCGTGACTTCTCGAATTGGTGAAAATCGTCCGACAAAGTTTTAGTAGAACTACCCGGCTTTTCAAATGGGTGGATATTGTCCAAGAAAGTTTTAGCAAAACTGCCTCCCCAAACATAAGGTGAATGCTCTCGCTTGAAGCGCGAAATTCACTTTTTTTGGTGTTTTTTGCCCATTACAGCTCATGAACCTCCTTCAGATACCGATAGTTAATTTCGCGAGAACTAGGAGATTTAACACACATGTTTTAATTGATAGTATCTCATAAATATCATCAGTTTAGCTACGATACCCCTAAACAAAAAAAAACACTGTAAAAATTGTGTTTGTGTGTATCGTAACTAAACTGAAGATATTTATTTTATTTTATTAATCTAGGATTCACAGTTATCTTATGGTTAGTTACAAGCTATATACACTATATGCTATTCTATAGCAATGAGTAAATGAGATACTATCATTTTAAACATGTGTGTTAAGTCTCCTTGTTCTCGCGAAATCAACTTACGCTATCTGAAAAAGTGTTCATGAGCTGTAATGGGTAAAAACACAAAAAAAAAACAAAAAAAATATATATAACTTGACGTGTTACGCAAGCCATGCTCTGCCAAACATATAATTACTTTTATCTAGCTTTTACATTCCGTTATGAATTAAAATTCAATTTCCCAGTAATCCAATATTTCAATCAGAAATTCAATCTTTTGTACTCTTGTTAGATCAGGTTAAAAATACGTTGAATGGAACATGTTTCCTACCTCATTACTTTAATCATAAACGAGTTACAATCTTTTTAATATTGAGACTTTAATTATTAAGACTTTAATAAGAATTATTCACGTAGAATTTGCTTATATAGCTAAAGGAAAAAAAATATGTTAAAAACGGGGATGAGAGTTCTGTAATCTTTTTTTGCAAAATACTATATATAACTTTTATACAATTTCATCCAAGCATGCATAAGCACAGCTTAGGCAACGTACAATATTAACTGCTAAGGTATAATACATGGCGAGTGATACTTAGAATATTACGCATTACTAGCATCTGCCCGCGGCTTCACACATTGAAAGCGGGATAAAAGTGGCTTATGTGCTCCAGATCATGATTTATCTCACAAGTAAATTTCATAGAAATCGGTTCAGCAGTAACGACGAAATTGAATAATGAACATCCCTAAAGAAAGACATCCAAACTTTCACAATTATTATAACATTAGTTGGGTTATGCAGTACAAGTTTAAAATTAGATATAGGTATGTAGTTTTTTATTTTTAAACAACGATTTATTCAATGTTCTGATGATGATGATAAAATTAATAACCAGAACTGTGAGCAGATTAAAATGAGCCCAAACACGACCAATCAATTATATTTAAGTATTATATATTTTAGTATTATTAGACTTCTGTTCTCCACCTTCGGTCTCCATAATCAGATCAGCTCGCTGTCACCATAATATTGTACAATCATCGGTACTTGACAGGTATGCCAAATTTCAACTCAATCGAGCTACGTGGGTGGAACTGGTTTCAAATTAATTTGCAAGATTTGATACACACACACAAAAGTTAATTCAAAGAAGCCTTTAATATGTAAATGTAAACATGTAAATGTTGTTATGTTTTGTCGTCTAATTCAGAGAGATCCCGTTGCCTTCTGATTATGTGTGGATAACAATGTCCTTGCGAAAGCTCCTTACGGACCGTCACAGCCTTGGGCCCTTTGCAACTTCCGTCACGCGTCCTTGAGAGTGAAACCAAGTCCGACAAGTTAACGTGCTCTACGGAGGCTCTACGTACCACGCTAATAATCCTCAAACTTACAACAATGCGAAAGTTTTAACTGTTTAGAGAGATAAGCTGCCAGCCCACTGCGCCACACGGATGCTACGCACAATTCGCTATGTATAAAAATATAGGGTTATCTTCATTTTGGTACACTCTTTTGTTATTCTATTTCGTACGCGACTTAACAGGTTAATCAATGCAAAAAATCTTATAAATGGATTATAGGATCTGTATTAAGCACAAATAAAATAGTGGCATCATCCACAGTGACACTCGAACACGCTATATGAGAGCTTTCTTTCTACGTGTTAAGTGGTGTCCCCACCTGCGAGCTGGCTCATGAACCGCTAAGCTCGCATTGAACTTATTAATTTAACTTTACTCAAGCGGAGCTCGGAGGGGGGGGGGGGGGGGTCAACATCCGGAGCCACTCAAACAGAGCCATGCGCAGCGGCATCTGTCTCTGATCAAAGGCTGCTCTCTGAAGGGATCGAACAGGAACTACTCGCTCATCTGGGCTCAAGTGGCCATCTTGAGACACGCATTTTGACTATATGTATTGCTTGCTTTGAGTAACTCACGATGAGCGGCTTACAACGAGCGCGGACGCAAGTGGGAACAGACCGTACGCAGATAACGTGCGCCGTGTGTTTGTGAACAACATGCATTGCAGTGGGTTGGCTGCTTATGAAACTGCAACCATTATTATATTTAAAGTATATTTGAATATAATTATGGTTAAATGCAAGCTAAAGTATATTTGTTTATTTCTAACAGACGTTTTATTTGCAGGCTCAAAAGCAAAGCGAAGTTAGAATCGGATGAGAACTGCCACCCGAAGCGAACAGAAATAGGTAAATATAAATGAATTTTAATTATTAATTTGTAGAAAAAATAAATCGAGAAGATTAATACTTCACCTTCCATGAAATAGCTTTTTTAAGCACAAGTCTACCCATAATTCCATATCCGGCAGTCCCACGACCAACAGGGTTTTTTTTTCAGTAGAAATGAATTTATTTCAGTATCGAAACCTTTACCTCGCGTGCTAATAATCAGCAATATTTAGACGTTCACTGTTGGGCGTGGCCAACATAATTTAGCCATAATCACCACGCTTACCAGGTGGATTGAAGGTCGCAGTATCGGTGTTGAGTACTCAAGTGGATTCTGCTGCCTACCCCCTGGTGTAATCCCTTAATCGGATTTTACGATATCCACGAGAAGAGATAGAGGGGTTTATTATTAAACTGGATACACCGCAGCACAATTAGGTTGGTTCTCATAAAAAAATCAAATAGACAGCTATATTTATTTAGTAGTACCTAATAGTATATTCTATGATGTTGAGTAGATTTCAGTGGAAAAGCCACTTAGTAAGTAGCTCTATATACAACGCTTACTTAAACTAATGTATAGAAATGGCAAATAAGACCTTGAGTAACAAAGAACAGAGATAAATTTTCGTCTATTCAAAATAGAACGGCTATTTGAAGATTTATTTTCGGTCACTGAACTCTGAACTTCTAAAGAGCCTGCACAACATTTAAAAGGTTCTTTTACTAAACAAAGACCACTTAAGTAACAAGTCAACCTAGTTAAAAGGTGACAGAATAGCACTCACGAAACGAAAAGTGAGCGATAATCACGTTATTTTTTTAATTTAAAAATCATTACGAAAGTAATTTTCAAAAATATCCTGGTCCTCTCAGTGTTGTGTTATTTAAAACACAAGGCAATAAAACATCATATAATTGAGAGTTTAGGGAGGAAATGGTTGTAACTACGAAAACAGAGGCTACTTTGCAAATTTATTTCTTACATTTTAAGTAACTTTTTAAAAAAAACAAGCTGACCGGCCGGCCTAGCCAAGTGAAATTCGCTTTTAAGCGATTCCATTTCTACATTCGTAATAATATATATAATATATAATTGACCACGTGACATTTCGATAGCTTACGTCAATCTCATACATTGTTGGCTTATTAACAAGTGACATCACTATAAGAAAATTGATTTGAGCCTCTGCTTTAAATGATGTAGATTAATAAAAAAAAAAAATTTGGAGAAAATTTTTTTTAATGCAACACATTTCACATATATCCACGCCTTAAATGGTACGTCCAATAAACCTCTAGAAATGTTTCTTATAATACTTTGTTTTTTATCAGAAAACGCAGAGCCACCAGCGCCGAGAGCCACGGCAGAGAAACCATTTCTGCTGTCCGACGGCAGGTAAGGTATCTTCTGAACGTGTGACATACCAAGCTGAGAGTTTGCGGGGATTGCATATACATGCAATAATCTTCGACCAAAGTATTTATTTTTGTCGAAGCATGCAATGCTATGAATACATGCTGGTACTACGAAACGCGTAGCACGTCGCTACGACCATGCTACGAAAAAAAGGGAAAAATTTAGATTCTAGTTAGAGTTCAAATCAAATCAAAATGTATTTATTTAACAGAATTTTTTAAATCTTCTTATAAAATAATATATAGTTAGTTTTCAACAAAAAAACAATTTTTTTGGACCTGGTTTGAACAAATTTGATCCCAAACTTTTTATCATCTAAATAATCTGAAATTTCGCAGGTTTTTTTAGAAAGATTATGTTTAAATATTTTAACCCCCGACATAAAAAGAGGGGTGTTATAAGTTTGACCACTATGTGTGTTTGTCTGTGGCACCGTAGCTCTTAAACGGATGAACCGATTTCAATAGAATGCGGTTTTTTTATTTGAAAGCAGGTTTTCTTACAAAAGTTCT
The DNA here is from genome assembly GCA_932527175.1 of Operophtera brumata. Taxonomy (NCBI): domain Eukaryota; kingdom Metazoa; phylum Arthropoda; class Insecta; order Lepidoptera; family Geometridae; genus Operophtera; species Operophtera brumata. Next base: position 15,257,631 of record OW052238.1, on the reverse strand, counting down.
TAGACATGTTTTATCAAAATCGGTTCAGACGTCACATTGCGTTGGAGGTTGTTTGCATTTTTAAATTTCTACTTGTTATTGACAAGAGCAGTACGTCACTTGGGCTTTTTTAAAATAAGCTTACACATGGTCCTGTAAACGTTTTAAAGAAAACTACCGTCGGAATGGCCACCTCCATCCACCGACTTTTTGCGACTGCTAAAATGGCATTCTTCCAATGCCCCTACACTGTGGAACGTGGACTTCACTCGAGAAACTTGATTCCCCAGCGATTGTTGGTTCTGCTAGCTTTATGGCCTGCCCATTGCCAATTTAACTTGCTAACCTGAAAGCTATGTCAGCGAACTTTGTTGTTCTACAGATTTTCTCGTTGCTTGGCCTTGACCTCTTAAAATCAGAATCAGAATATTTATTTGCTAGGGTATAGCTAACACTAAAATATTTACAGACATATATATCAAGATAGACACCGCAAGTGCACCTACACACGCCTAAACCGGTACAAGCATGTTCCGGGACGTTTTGACCGTTCAACAGCCCAAGTACCTAAGTGGTGCCCTTGTGCTAGTTGCCCCAACCTAACTTTACAGGTTGAGCGCCATCTGCGCTCACCAAAATCCCGGTAACGCAGTCATGACCCCAGCTGTAGGTCAACTGCAATTCAAAAAAAACTAAAAAATCGACAAAATAAATAAAAGTGCACCTACGTTGCGTCTCACTTTGCCTGTCCGAAAGCTTGCGCAATGTAGGTACCTCTAACATACCTCAAATCAGTTCACTCTCGGCTGTTTTCAAGACAGAACGTTGCCTAATTGCGCCATAGTGAATTGTAAAAATTATTTTAAGGCTAAGGTCAGAACAACGCGTTAGGCCCGCGTTCTCAGTGGCGTGCACGGTGGCGATCAATGGTAAGACAATGGATCACCGTGCACGCCACCGCGGACGCGGGCTGAACGCGTTGGTTTGGCCTTATCTTAAATCAGCTAGCCGTGCGGGTGGAGGTATTACGTAGCAAAGTAGGCGGGAAATAAAACGGCACGCTTGGTTTCATACAAACTTAACTGTTTGCGGTGTCTATCTTGATATAGTTCTTTGAAAATATTACATTTTAGATGTGCAAAATGTACCTAAATCTATTTTTTTATGGGAATTCTAAAATTAATCCCTCTCATCGTTGTTCAGGATTGGTCCCTGAACTGAGAAGATTAATAAATAAATTATAAATACCTTTGTACTTTAAATATACATATATTCTTGTTCATCATCTGCTGAGACGTCCACTGCTGCACGACGCCACCCCATAGAACATAACATAACAGAACACCCAACAGTCACAAACATAGTCCTGATTACTAGGCTTCCCTGTGTCGTTACCATGGTACCAACACCCATACCGGGCATAAAGGGTTATATTTATAACTAAATACAAGTATTGAAATATAACCAAACTTAAAAAAAGTGTGATCTAAAAAGCTGGCAGTTAAAAATATTTGCACCATTTTCTGAAGAAAAAACAAATGTGACCTACAAAAAGCAGGCAGTTAAAAGTATCTGATATTTTCAATTTTAAAACTCATAAGGACTGAATAACTAACTACCTTTATAAAATATACCTGTATTAGATATCAACTGACTAAGGAATTACACCAGAGGGCGGGCAGCAGCATCCACCTGAGTAATTAACACGAATACTGCGATGACCAAACCGCCTGACAAGCGTGGTTCTTATCCCACTGCATTGCATTGTAAGACCTCGTCCAGCAGTGGAAATCTAAAGGCTGCTGATGATGATGATGATGATGATGATGATGATGATGATGATGATGATGATGATGATGATGGTGGTGATGATGATGATGATGATGATGATGATGGTGGTGGTGGTGGTGGTGGTGATGATGATGGTGAAGATGGTGAAGATGGTAATGATGATGATGATGATGATGATGATGATGATGATGATGATGATGATGATTAAATATCTGACATAATTTTCACAAAGTAATAGCTACACATTCTTATTTTCTTGTTCGCAAGGCATTGCCGAAGAGGCGAAGATGCGTGTACAATTCCCAGTGGATCGGAATTTTTGATTACTGTTTATTTATACCCTAGAACGAAATCCTATTTACCGAAACTGTTGCCATGTTTCAGCCTGGTGTGTCGCTAAATTTACTTACACAAGTATTCCATTACTAACATTGTCCGCATTTCATTACTCTTGGTTACAACAAATTCGAGTGTCTTGATGTAGCCATCAAAACACTCGTCAGGTTTCGTGGTAGCTTTTCTTTGAACCCTGAGAATTATTTTAGTGTTATTACGTATTAAGTATTCTTTTGAAACGAACTCTGGCTTAAAAGCCAAAAACTCTGTAGAAATATTTAACAGGCAATTTTATAAGGTTAAGTAAACTCATATTATTTACCAGTAAAACATTTTTTTAAGATTTTCAAGAACAGAGCTCTGAACCACCGTTTCGAGCAAGCCTGATTGAATCACAAAGAGTTTACAAAGTTTTTTATGAATTTCAAGGGTATTTACCCTGAGGTGACTGGGAAACCAAACCGATTTGACTAGCTTGTTGCCCGCGGCTTCGCACGTATGTTATCGGGATAAAAAGTCCCCCTCCCCTCTAGTGTTCCCCTCCTCCACCCCATCATCCATCCAAAGGCATTTTTTTTGTACTACTTGAATGACGGAACCAGTATAATGCCCACCTCAAAAAAAAAAAAAAACTGCTCAACCGTTGACCCAACAGACACACAAAGTTCACACAAATATATTCTATATAAAAGCACTTTCAGTTTTTCCCGAGTTTTCTAACTCTCTCTATGTAAACATTGTTCATACTATACAAACAATTTAATAAAAAAATGCCAAATCGTTCTAGCCGTTCTCAAGTGATGCGAACAGAATTTCATTTTGATTTTTAGATTATTATAATAGATCCAACTTGTTATACCTCAGAGATGGAGCCCGTTAGCAATAAATAACTGCCAAATAAAGTGGAATCAGTGACAGATAGGATCCCAAAATGAATCGGAATATTCAGCAATTCGGCCTGCGACATTTAGTCGGGCCGCGCACCAGACATACACTTTTATTACGATAACTGTGGCGTCACATTTGAAACGCGACATATTTATTGCCACATCCAGAAATCCGTGTCGGCAGATGATGATGTCGATATTTTCGAGTATACAACACTATGATGACTGGGCGTCCGATGTGCGTGTACGCGACACATATACTCAAAGCAAAAATTTAGCATGCATATTGTGGCGACGTAAATGTTGCGTGCATGTACCCTGTGGCTCCGGTGTGCGGCCTCACTTAGAGAAGAGCAGACGTTACCATACATCTCTTAGAAAAGACAAGCACAAGGTTCATGACAGAGTCGCCTTCTTCACGACCCCTGCGCCGCACTTATGGAGAGTCACAGATGCGACTGTGATATCTACTCTACTGATTCGGCTTTGACAGTTAGGTATTCAACGTGGCAAATACTCTATCAGTGCGTATTCACAAATACCCGAGAGCTAGCTCTTATTTGGCTCAACGCATTAGTATTGCCATTCAGCGTGGCAATGCAGCCAGCATCTTAGGGACGCTTCCTTCTGATAATGATTTGGATCAGTTGAGCTACCTTTAGATCGTTAGCAGCGATCTTCAGGTAGCACAGCTGTTTCATATGTTTTTTTTTGTATTTTGTTTTAACTTATATAAGTTGTGTTATTCTATCTGTAAACAAATAGATGTATAGTTATTCTTTAGAAAAAAAAAACAACTTCCAAGTTAGGAATTTATCCCCAATACAAGATTTTATAATATTAGTGATCGTAACCGTGTGCTGATGAAAATGAGCCTAAACACGGCCAGTCTACTATTATCCATAGAGGAGTTCCGTTGTCCACCTTTCGTCTCCATCATCAGATCAGCTCACAATATTGTATTGTCATGGGAACTTAATAGATATGCGAAATTTCAGCTTAATCGGATATCGGAAAGTCACCCTTATCTCCGTGAAATACTTATATCATTGAGGAGTTCCAATGGCCATCTCTGGTCTTCTTTATCAGTTCAACTTCACCAAATTATACTTTATGAATGCACATACTTGACTTGTTGCTGAAAATACCGAAATCGCTAATGTGTGCTTATAATATTTGAGAAGTTCCCTCAATTCTTCAATAATTTACAATATATTTTTTTGCAATAATTTTCTCGGAGTTGTTTGTAAGATTCGTTGGTATAAGATTTGCCCTGGCTGCTAGCTTATTACGGAATGTGTTATTACTGGAAGAAAGCGTTAGCCGAGTCAGTCGTGGAAAGCAATGGCAGCGATGAGTTCACCACTAGTCACGTCAATTTCCCACGATGGTGCAACCCACTGTGAAAAGAGGCCCATTAAGGCTGCCTAGCCTTTCGGGGGAAAAGACATGTGTCTATATATATATATTTATTTATATAAATATGTATGTATGTACAAATATTTGTTCCGAGGAGGGAATCGAACCCGCAGACTCCTGCGTCGCAGGCGAACCTTCGGCCGCCGTGCCACAGAGGATCCTTTATGGATAAATGATAAAGATATTAGTTAACAGACATCAAACATGTTTGGTGCTACTATAGTATTATTTTATCTGTGGTATAGGTAAGATCGCTAGATTCTGCTTTTCAGCGTACAAACATTAGACAGGTAAGTCAGATTGGCCAATTTATAAAACAGATCGGCAAGTAAGACCAATTAAGAGCATGAACTAATTTCAAAATTTCGAAATGAATGTTGAATTTAGTATTCTTTTATGGTGCTACTATAGATAGATAGAATACGAGTACCTTGCTGCACACGATATTAGGAAAACAATTTTACAAACAAAACTAACCAAGTAGTGTAGGGCCATTCGCGTTTTCCAAATTCTTTCAGGGCGCCTGACCGAAAAATAACATAACACTCGAATTGACAAACTCCTCCTTTTTTTAAGTCGGTTAAAAAATATTGCAAAATCGCTTCTAAGTACCTTCTGTACCTTACGCCTAAACCGGTACAAGCATGTTCCGGGGCGTTTTGAACGTTCCTCCCCAACCGGCAACAGCCCAAGCCGAGGTCCGTACCTAAGTGGTGCCCTTGTGCTAGTTGCCCCAACTTAACTTTGCAGGTTGAGCGCCATCTGCGCTCACCAAAAGCCCGGTAACGCTGTCATGACCCCAGGCGGTAAACTGCATTAAAATCCATTCGTAAAAAAAATAATTCAAAATCGTATGCGATTTTATCCCTAGGACACTAAACCTCAACCGTTATACCTTGTGACGTGTTTGATCCTGTGAAACGGCCGCCACAGACACAGCTGCTGTAAAGCACTCTCAAGTGGATCCACTCCACTTCGCTATATTTGCATACCCCGACAAAGAGCTCTCTATCAGGCGTTGGTTAAAAATGGACGACCTTCGTTCAATGCACTTTAAACTAATCGATACATGAGTAGTTTTTAGGGTTACGTATCCAAAGGGTAAAATGGGACCCTATTACTAAAACTCCGCTGTCCGTCCGTGTGTCCGTCTGTCACCAGGCTGTATCTCATGAACCGTGATAGTTAGACAGTTGAAATTTTCACAGATGATGTATTTCTTTTGCCACTATATAACAACAACTAACAAGTAATTAATTTTGTAAAAATTAAAAAACCTCAATGCAATGACACGGCTGAACCGATTTTGATCAAACATAGCTAAGAACACTCCCGACTAATTCACATTTCAAACAAAAAAAAAACAAAAAAGTCAAAATCGGTTCATCCGTTCGGGAGCTACGATGCCACAGACAGACACACACACACACACACACACACACACACACACACACACACACAAACAGACACGTCAAACTTATAACACCCCGTCGTTTTTGCGTCGGGGATAAAAAAAAAAAAAAATAAAAATAATATATTTAAGGGGGCTCCCATACAACAAACGTGTTTTTTTTGCCGTTTTTATAGAAAATGGTACGGAACCCTTCGTGCGCGAGTCGTTCTCGCACTTGACCGGTTTTTTATTAAACTGATATATAGATGCAATGAAGCGGTTTTGATAATGTTTTACCTTTACACCCACACGGTGCCCGACAAAGTACATTGAACTTTCTGTAAGTAATGCGTAGACTCTATAAAAGCGGGAAAACTCTTTCTAGTTTTGTTTAATGATCTGGCTTTTTGGTGCTATTATAGATAGGTACAATACTTTATTGTACACAGTAATAATGAAATCAATTTTACACACAACACTGACTATTAGTGTAGGACCATTCGTGAAAAGCCGAATAAGTGAGTAGTTCCTGTTTGATCCATTGAGATTGATCCATTGTCCTGTTTGAACCATTATACCTATAATTTTGTTCCTGATTGATCCATTGCCCAATGGATCCCCTCCGGACCATCTGACCACCATGAACTTGCCACTGATGGTGGCAATGGATTGACTGACACTTGGGATTTCTATATCCCAATTCCCAACTGACTACCAGTGACCAAATAACACAGTACTACTCCCATATGGTGAAAATTGTCTCATTTTACCACTAGTGGTAAAATAAAACAACATCAGTAGCACTTTACCACCAGTGGTCAAATTATAAGATCAGTTTCAATTTAGTAAAATCAAGATTATCTAAACCACTTGAATAAATATACCGTTTACTATATCCAAAACATTTATTTGTATTTATTTGTACTTAAACCAAACTATCCGCTCTTAGTTATCATAACCTATATTTATATTACAAACTATTTGGATCTAAATTAGGTACTTCATTTAAAAAATATTCTGTATGTTATTCTATAAAAAATATTAAGTATCTATTTCTAGGTTTCTGGCATTAGTAAGCAAAGCAGCTAACTATCTCTAGACAGTGGCCGACACACACAGTGTTCCACAGTAAAATTGTTATCCTTTAATGCTCCTACAGCCCTCCTTATTTTTTCATCGTTTTCAGCACGATCAAGACATTTTTTTGTAATATTAAAATCCTTATTACTTTCGTATATTGAGTCTTTCTTTAAAAAAATTAACAGTCGTGGTAATGTAGGATTTTTTTGGCCTATGAATCTGTTAATCTTTGAATGCTATCCTTCTAAATGATTTGTTGTTCGATACTCTTCGCCTTCACAATTCCACATGTTACTCAATAGTTTATTATCAAGCCATTGCTTTTTGAAATACTCATTAAATTTTATAATTGTTTCGGTACAAGGACTCCATTGAAGTATGTATTTCCATCCTTCATTTAGTTGTTCTGGTGGAATCAGAGCAAGTCTAGCACTTAAAGCTACATGGCGTCTTTCTACTGAGGTTTTCAAAGGAATTTCCTTTGCCTTTCTCCACAGACAACGGTTGAAGTGATAAAAACACCCTTTTATTTCTGTGTCTGGAAAACAAGCCGTTATTGCTTTAATCGCAGATGCTTCGTAATCAAGTGTAAACTTCCGAGATTTCCATGACTTGAATTGAGATTTCAAAAGCAAAAATAATAATACATACGATTTTTCATTTTTATTAGTCAATAAGCCATAAAATAAGGGTATATAAGGGTATATATATAAATAAGGCCTGCACTAATTATCTTACCATGAATGCCATAAATTTGCGTGAACGGCTTTGAACAACTTTTGAAGGTGCCATCCAAATAAAAATGCTCTACATCATAAACTTTTTTCTTGCTTATTCAGAACGAAAAATTTATATTCGATTGTTAAGGTACTCATAGTCTGCCACTAAAAAGTCTTTAAAAGTGGGAGGGACTTCTACTTGGATTGGAGACAATTTAAAACGTGGACAGATTCTTTTACCTTTATTTGTTTATCATTAAGCGTTAGACTACCTTTGCAGTACTTCCTGTTACAGCACACCCATATTTTGTGACTGTTTTTGTAGGTCTTCTTTAGGTGATATCTTCGTCCGTCATGCAAAAGTAGCTGTCCCCCCCTTTGGCTTGATATATATTCGTAAGTAATTGGGTTACTGCATGTAGACACAGAATCTTGATCACACATTTTCACAGAAATACTGCACTAATAAGTAGGTAATCATTAGAAATGATTTTCTTCGAGTTAGATAACCCCAGGAAAAGTTCTAAAAATCTAGTCATGTTTACTTTTCAATAAAATAATTAAGGAGGCTAATTAAGGAGGATTCTACTCAAAGCAAATCGTGACAGGCTAGCTAATGTTTACGGATAGCAGATTAGTCCCATTTCACCCCTGGTGGTGAAATTTTACACCATCTCAATACCGGTGGTCAATTAGAACTAAAATCGTGCCATTTTATCACTAGTGGTGAATTGGGAATAAGTTTTTCCCAGTTGACCACCAGTGGTAAAATGGGGTGGATTCCGTCTCAATTGACAACCGGTGGCTAGTTCATGGTGGTCAGATGGTCCGGAGGGAATGGCTCAATTTAAAATGATTATTTTAATTAGTTTTTTGTTCCTGTTTGATCCATTAAGGATTTTTCAAAGAACTTTGGTACAGTCAAGCAATAAATATCTACATGTATACAGTGTTATTATTAAGTAATTGAACAAAAAAAATATTGATTCATTGATTTCGAATGAAAAATCTCAAATGAAATACCACTCGAATTAAAAATCTCTATTGAATAATTACGAACCAAAAATCTCGACTGAAAAATTCCGAATGAAAAATCTCGAAAGAAAAATCTCAAATTAAAAATCTCAAATTAATAATCTCAAACGAAAAAACTCGAACGAAAAATCTCGAATAACAAATCTCACATTAAAAATATCTAATGAAAAATATCACATGTACCATCTGAAATGGATAAAAATGGACGATAAAAATAGTACATCTGAGATGGACAGCAGCAACTACCTGAGTACTGTAACACCAACACTGTAATCACCAATCCGCTTAGCCACCGTTGTGGTTACGATAGCCCCTCCTCCATTATCAAGTGATATGATTTTGTAAATAGGTAAACTCTAGTTCTCTAACAAACTGAACAAATTTAGCTGTTTCTAGAAGGTACATTCTGGGCAATGCCAACAATTTTAGATTCCGAATGATATTATATGACTCTCTATACACGGCGGGAGATATCCCTACAATTTCTCGTACGCATTTCGGTGGATGGAGGCGGCTCAAGATAGTTAATTTTGGCATTATATGAGAGATGCCTATATCTTAGATGAGTTTTACAGGCTGATTATGATAATTATGAAGCGTCAACTAGTCGACTATCTCCGTTGAAGTGTTCATCAATCAGCCACTTGTATTGAGACATGCTCTGTGGAGTGAGGCAATACTTTAAATTATCATAATCAATGACACATGACAATAGCATCTTGACACCGTTTAATAGCCTTTGATTACTCTTAGTTGACCTTGATTGACCTGTGTACCTACATAGACACTGCAATCATGATATTGCGAGGGAATGCATACCATAAAATCAATAACTTATCCAGTAGTATGTATTAAATATTTAAATTTATTAAGTAACTAGTATCCGTGGCTTCACTCGCGTTATACTGGGATAAAAGTAGCCTATAGCGCAATCCGGCTCTTAATCATCAGTGTACCACACATGTGATATATATCTAAGTTAAAATTTCACCAAAATTACACGAAATAACTCGATAAAACACATTAAAATGTAATTAAATAAAAATTACGACGATTCTTTCATAAATGGCAGGTTGAAGCCTCCTTACTATACTTTGGAAAGAATAATCCTTGCAGCAACTGTTTTAACAAACCTAGCATTTCAATGTCCTCATAACCAGCAGGCCTGCAATGCTCTAAGTAACCAGCCTATGGAAATCCCTTTGGGCACAAATGCCGCCCCCATAGAACAACAAACTGTGACTTGACTTCGAAACCCTACACTGCGTGGTCCGATACGTATTTCGCCAGTTATTTATCATTACCTAATTGATTATTAATTTATACCAGGGTGGAGCTCGAGGCGTGGTTGGACAAGCCCACGTACTCTCATGGGGAATCTATCAAAGTTAGCGTGCTCATCGGCAACCACTCGTCCAAGACTGTGCGGAGGATCAAGGTAAGTTATTTGTACCAGGGTGGAGCTCGAAGCTTGGCTGGACAAGCCCACGTACTCTCATGGGGAATCCATCAAAGGTAGCGTGCTCATCGGCAACCACTCGTCCAAGACTGTGCGGAGGATCGAGGTAAGGTTTTTGTACCAGGGTGGAGCTCGAAGCTTGGCTGGACAAGCCCACGTACTCTCATGGGGAATCCATCAAAGTTAGCGTGCTCATCGGCAACCACTCGTCCAAGACTGTGCGGAGGATCAAGGTAAGTTATTTGTACCAGGGTGGAGCTCGAAGCTTGGCTGGACAAGCCCACGTACTCTCATGGGGAATCCATCAAAGGTAGCGTGCTCATCGGCAACCACTCGTCCAAGACTGTGCGGAGGATCAAGGTAAGTTATTTGTACCAGGGTGGCGCTCGAGGCTTGGCTGGACAAGTCCGCGTACTCTCATGGGGAATCTATCAAAGTTAGCGTGCTCATCGGCAACCACTCGTCGAAGACTGTATGGAGGATCAAGGTAAGTTATTTGTTCCAGAGTGGCGCTCGGGGCTTGGCTGGACAAGCCCACGTACTCTCATGAGGAATCTATCACGTGCTCATCGGCAACCACTCGTCCAAGACTGTATGGAGGATCAAGGTAAGTTATTTGTTCCAGAGTGGCGCTCGGGGCTTGGCTGGACAAGCCCACGTACTCTCATGTGGAATCTATCAAAGTTAGCGTGCTCATCGGCAACCACTCGTCCAAGAATGTATGGAGGATCAAGGTAAGTTATTTGTTCCAGAGTGGCGCTCGGGGCTTGGCTGGACAAGCCCACGTACTCTCATGGGGAATCTATCAAAGTTAGCGTGCTCATCGGCAATCACTCGTCCAAGACTGTGCGGAGGATCAAGGTAAGTTTTTTTTTATACTACTTGGAATGACGGGTCAAGCAGATGGCCCACCTGATGTTAAGTGGTAACCTCTGCCTATGATCAGTGCATTACCTCATAGATCATGTCCACCTACGACGCGCCCTATGTGGCATTGCACTGCACGCGCCACCCTGAGACAATAAGATGATAAGTGTCATGTGCAAGTTTAAGTTTAAGGTTTTGTGACGCAGCAAAACATTTTAATATAAACATACACATTTAAATTTATGTTTATTACTTGACTTTTTTTGTTTATAAGTATTCGATTTTAGTTTTTTTTAAACATACACATTTAAATTTATGTTTATTACTTGACTTTTTTGTTTATAAGTATTCGATTTTAGTTTTTTTATGTCAATTTTATTTTAATATTTGAAATGGTGTGAACTGCCTAACAACCATTGTTTTAAGGTTAAATAATTTAATATAAATAAATAATATTCCTATAAAAGATAATCGCCACCGTTTATTTAAAAAAAAATACACTACAATACAGATTATTTTGAGAAATGTTTGTTCTCAAGGTTATGCCATTTGAGTCATTTAGATTAAATTTAGTTACTTTGAGTGTGTGCGTGATAATTATAATAATGTTATAGATAGATAGATAGATATAAAACACTTTATCGCACAACTCAGAAAATAAGCTATTTAAAAATTAATATAGGTACGTATTCTGATTATTAATAAATATTTGAATGCCAAGACGATAGTCGGTCATACTTTGTCCTGGCAATTCAAATAAGGTGTAAGATTCCATCGTATAACATAATAGTAGTTTATGCAACTGTCATATAAGAAGGGGTATTAAAACACGAGAGTCTGTTTATCGCATGAGGGGAAGCCGAATGCGATAAAAGGTTGACTCAAATGTTTTAATACTTAAGTTATATGCAGTTTCATACACTACTTTATCTTCACTCATAGGAAACAAAGAAAAACACGATCGGCAAAAAAATGTATGGGAAGCGCGGGAAATTAAGTTCAAACTACGCATGCGTACGCCATTTTTTCACAGTTCGAACTGCGCATGCGTGCGCCTTTTTTTTCATATTCAGGCTATAACCATAGACTAGTTTAATGAATAAATAAAAAAAAGATAGCGGTACTATAATGAGTTTTATGATACAGTTGGCGGTACTATAATGAGTTTTATTCTTAATTTTATGTATATGCGTCTATAAAGTGCGTCTGTATAGAACCGTCTTTGAATTCGTAATTCGAATTTTTCGATTTGAGTGTAGATAAAGATAATTATGGTGTTCATAGCAAATAAACATGATTTTATTTAATTAAGTCGAGTATACCACTTTAATAGTAATTTAAATTCAATTATACTTTATTCGTGTAATCACTGGGCTCGTAAGCGCGGTGGAAAGGCATTCGTCATTAAAGTTTGGACGCCGAGACACAGCTGAGCTGAGAATAGAGAGATGAGGGTAGAGCGTACTAATATTTATTCTGTGGTAGAGCTATTAACACGTATGGGAGCCCTTGTGTTACTGCTAACAGGCAATTCTCATTCACTAGCGCAATTCCAAACTTTATTCATCCGCTGATTAAATCCCAGCTCTATTGTAGGTACATTCAGGATGCCAATTAGACGCAATTGTAGGTCTCGGTACGATATGCCGTATTTACACAAAGCTAGTACTTACTGGCAGCGAGTGAAGCGTTTTTTTCAAGCTAGGTTTAGGTTTTATATCTGTTTTTTTTTTTAAATATAATTTGTGGTCCTCTGTGCCTCGGCGTACGACGGTTCGCCTGCGACACAGGAGGTTGCGGGATCGATTCCCGCCTCGGAACAAATATTTGTGCGATCTGCAGATATTTGTTCAGGGTGTTTTAGGTTTTTTCTATGTTAAATAAAAAATATCTATTTATGTAATATATTGTATTAAGGTGGATGCGCACGCTTGCGGCGCGAAATTCAAATCTTTTGGTGTTTTTGCCCATTACAGCTCATCAACACTTCTTCAGATAACGAAAGTTGAGTTCGCGACAACTAGGAGACTTAACACACATGTTTTAATTGATAGTATCTCATAAATATCATCAGTTTAGCTATGATACCCCTAAACACATTTTTACAGTGTTTTTGTTTGTTTAGGGGTATCGTAGCTAAACTGATGATATTTATGAGATACTATCAATAAAAACATGTGTGTTAAGTCTCCTAATTGTCGCGAACTCAACTTTCGTCATCTGAAGAAGTGTTGATGACCTGTAAAGGGCAAAAAACACCATAAAATTTGAATCTCGCGCCGCAAACGTGAGCATTCACCTTAAGTAAATCAGTTGTCTAGTACCCATAACACAAGCTCTGCTTAGCTTGGGGCTAGATAATGTTGTCTGAACTGTCCAGCATTATTTATTTATTTATTTCATAAGCGAAGGGGATGACGACCAGGCATCAGCAGCCGTTTGAAGGCCTATATAGCACCGATTCTGCGATCACTAATCCGTCTGCCAAGCGTGGTGATTACGGCAATCCCTCCTAATCTATAAGGAAGGCCTTGTCCAGCAGTGGACTTCTACCGGCTGATAAAGACTGAGTTCACAGCCGGAAAGTACTCGCTTCGTGTGGCCGAGGCTAATGTTAACGGTTCATTTGATTTATTACGTACTCGTTGAAAATTATATGGAAACTCATAATATATTGTTTTGATGAAAGCCCTCACAATTCCAGTTCTACCCGAGTTTGTGAATTCAATTGGGCATGTTAATTTGAAGTTTATTTCATTCCTTATGAAAAACTTGAATTAACCTTCAAGTATGAAATTGAGGTCGAAAGAAGGGTCAGTAAGCGTCAAGCTTCTTATTAAAAACGTTAAGTTTCAACTGGCGCTTGAGCCCAAACGGTTCATCAGAGAAATAAACCTACGTAATTAAATTTATTCTAAATTTTATGAACTTTCATTTTGTATATGTATTATATTTACGAAAAGTTCATAGTTTCAGAGCTATAAATAAATAAGGACAAAACAAAAAAAAAACATCCGCCAGTTTTTATTTTTTTATTTTTATTGTTCCGTCACGAAAGTGTGCTAACTAATTCAGCACCCCACAACTTTCCAGCTAGAGACGCACTTTTTAGCACAAATTGACTGGATTAACAGACTATGCAGATAGATTTGGGCAAGTCAGCGATTTATCGCTCTGCCGGAGTAAATAAAACACACTTAAAGGCAGTAACCATTACAAACGACTTAAGACGACATGTTACAATATTGGAGTCGTTGCATTACATGCTCACTCACTCAGTAACAGTAAAGGTTACAAACTTAATGTTAATTACTTGAGGATGTTATCTAAGTAAAAACAGCTGGCAACATGATTAGTGAAACTTTTATAGATTGCTTTATTTTTTGAAATTGGCCCTCCTAAAACCCGTTTTTGGTCCCTCCTTCGATTAGAGAAAATATTAAGCGTAATTTTTTATACAATTCAGCAGGTAGGTAATCACATTACTTAGATTAATTATAGATAATGATAGTTTTATCATTTGTCACTTATGTTAGTTACTTCCGAGCCGAAGAAATCTATACCTCATCTCTTCCCGGGTTCAAGTGAGCAATAGCGCTATCACTTTCTTGAATTTATTGTTTTCTTGCTAGACTCCGCCCATTCGGTATTTTAACATATCGCCTTAAACCCGCGAAGCCCGTAGAATGATCACAAACACTCAAAAGTGTCAACCAACCCAAATGTATACAAAACGTAATAGATATTGGCTGAAAATCCCATCGGTTCTGTTATCTGATATCGTTAATTTTTCACAGGCTTTAGTGGTGCAACATGTGGATGTGTGCATGTTCTCAAACGGCAAGTTCAAGAACGTGGTGGCACTGGTCAAGGGCGCTGGCACTCCCGTGAACCCAGGGCAGACGCACACTGACTCCTACATGCTCACTCCGCATAGAGGTAAGACTACTGAAAAAAGTTACTATACATTCAACTAGTTTTTAGAGTCTCGTACCCAAAATTGAGGGAAAGAGGCCACGAGGCCGTAGCCCATTACGTTGGTCCGACCAGATTCGCACCATTCTCGATTCGAAATTCCACGAAGCCGTGCAGTTCGCTGGCAACAGATCTCATTGGCGCAACATCGTTCGGCAGAAGGTGATCGATAGAGGGAGTCACGACCCTCAGCATTGAGGAATACGACGCGAGGAGGAGGAGGATCCAAAGGTGTCTTGGATTCTGTCTGAGGGGTATATCCAATCAGCAAATTATGTGTTGTATGGGCACGGGCAAAATCTACAGTGGCCACAAATAGAGAGGAGTGGAGAGAAGGTATGGAGGTCTTTGCCCTGCAGTAGGACACCACAGGCTCTTTATAATAATAATATTAATGGGCACGGGACCTACCTATGCAAATAATAACGGCGTTGCGTGGCGTGTGAGTTGCCGGCTGTGTTGAGTGATTCCTGCTGTGGGAAATTTTTTTGGTGATATTGGACCATGCTACTCGTTGTTCCTCATGCCTTCGATACAGAGAATCCTAGTGTGGGATTAGGACCTATGTTTGTGACTGTTGGGTGATATTATGTTATTTGAATTGATTACCTCAATGTTTTTGGAACTAGATTAGGTAATTAGAAAGGATAGGAGTAGATTAGGTCTGTACATTTGAGTTATGTTGTTTGTCTCCATTTTATATTATGGTTGCCTTTTGCCCGTGGCTTCGCACGTGTGGTGTCGGGATGAAAAACAGCCCCCCCTCCTAACCCTCCCCTCCTCCTGCATCCATCCACACACCAGATATCATCAAAATCCGCTCAACCGTTAAGGAAATCAGTGGAACTATACATAAAGCGAGCGCAGTCGCGGGTGGCAGCTAGTAAAACATAGCCTATATCACTGAGGGAAAATGTAGCTTCCTGTTATTGTTGAAATCGAATTAGTAGTTTCGGAGATTACCTACATACAAACTTACAAACTTTACCTCTTTAATAGTTTACATTAGTGTAAAAGGTGAGACTTCAGTATCTGCCCGTGTATCAAATTGTCACGGCAATTTATTTCTTTAATATACTGAAACATTACTTGAAACTCGACCACAAAAACTAAATTAGTTTTTTTTACCCAGCTTGGTCGATGAAAACTGGGTTTTTTGTTTATTTAAGTCAACAGATTCGTAATTTTTCATCGTAACATAATAATTGTCCACAGGAGTAACCAAAAACTGGATAGCTCTCGAAGACTCTTACTCCAAAACTGGAGCCAGTCTTGCATCCACTGTTCTCAGCAACAACACTCCCGAGGATCGAAACGTCTTTGCCATCTACGTGTCCTACTACGTCAAAGTCAAGCTGGTCTTCAGCGCAATGGGAGGTGACCTTTCTCTCAAACTGCCGTTCACGCTGACCCATTCCTGTATCAACGAGGCACCAACAGACAGTGTTGTGGAAGAAGCGACCCACAAAATGATCCTAGAAGGGAAGGAGAATAGCGACGAAGAAGATAGCAAGGAGATGGAGCGAGACAACCAGAACAACAACGGCGAAACAGACACCCAAGACGAAGAACCCAAATCTCCTGAGGATCATAGATGTGTCGCTGATGTGTTGGTAAATATTGAAAACAAGATCGAAAGGCCAAAGAAGTTTGAAGGCACAGAAGTTAGGACCGTAAAGCCTAATGAGGAAGAGCTAGATTTGATAGTAAAGTACCAGTCGGATACGTGATCCGACGAGGAAAACACGGACCACGTCGAAAAGACTGAAATTAAAGCACCAGAAATAGAGGTCCAAACTCCAAAATGTGGTTTCGCTGCGAATTTGAAAAAAGCTGTGTGCTGTTTAGATAGGAGACGTCAGTCTTAGCTTTCGGTGTTAGTTTAAATTTCAGTAAGGCACATTCCTTTAGTTTTATTTAGTAGGTAGCGTCTGCAATTCACGCTACTTACTGAAACGTTTGAGTACAGACTATATATATCCACAGAGCGCAAACGAAAGCGTACTCAGTTGCATTTTTTTACAAGCTTTTATTTAACTTCACCTTTTAGTATGCCCACATGGTCAAATGAACCCACTGTCCGTTCAGCTTATAGGCTCAGTTGACCTAGGACGCACCCTATGTGGCATTGCACTGCGCCCGCCAGCCTGAGAAATCTCTAGAAGCTCTACTACTCCATTAAACTTTCTACTACTTGTCTGCCAGTGTTTGTGATTATTTTGACCAGCTCACGATGATAATCACTTATTTCATAGAAACTTGTTTTGAAAAATATATTTTTAAGAAAAACTTATTCTAATTAATTATCAAAGTTAATAGTAAAATAGTCGTTGAAATCACGAGGATCATTGTTTAGGTTTACAAGGTCATTTGAAATCGTCTAACAGACTCTTCCCGACTCGTATGTCTAGAATCAGTCAGCCAACACGGCTTGGCTATCGAACAAGATAGAAAAGTCAAGAGTTATGTGTTACTGTTCTTTGTGATTCAATGCGACGCAATGTTTGTAATGTAACTGCGAGTTTTTTTCCAGTTCATAATTAATTCACAGTAATTTCCATTGTGTAAAGTTGGGCGGGCATATCCGGGCCATCTTTTAACGCTTATTTTAGTACTAGTTTAGCCTGTGGATAATATAGTTAGGCACTGAAAACGTTTGAATGAGTCAATTTATGTACGTCTTGTACGGCGTCAATCGAATGTTGTCTGAACTTAACGAATTGCTAATCTAGTCACCTATTATAAGTATTAGTAATAAGTAATGAATCAAATTAACCTTTAATCATTGTACATAATAAAAAATAAATAATTATATACAATTAATATTGTGTTTATTTCCATGTAGTCAGCGCTTTCCCATCTCGGCCCTAAGAATATAAGAAAACAAACTATATTGTATACTCTTCTTTGATCAAGAATACAACTAGATTTCGTGTCACGTACAAACTCAAAGCTAAACACCGCCCACGTGGGTGTATATTCTTATACAGCTATATTTGTTTATTAAACAACTGAAACAAAAGTTTTAAAACAGTCCTAGTTAAAGTTCAACCTAATTACAACCATGACACCTAGCAATAAAGTAGCAAATCTTCAAAATATTATCATAGACTTACGATCATTCGTCACAAAAAATGAGCAAAGCAATAATTTACGCCTGTCACTTAGAAATGAAAAGACATTGGTTAAACAACATTCAGTGTGAAATCAACCTTAAAGGGCTACAATATAAAATTCTCTCAAAGAGCTCTTATTCACCGAGACGTATTTTTTGCGCCGACCTGACATCTAGTTGTATTCTTGATCGAAGATACTCGTAGATGTTGCAAGCAGAATATAACAAAATTAATGAGAGGACATGATTTTTTTGGGGGGCCGAGATGGGAAGAGGCCTATATGAAATTAAATGATAATAAGAATATAAAATAATATGTAGATAAAATGTCGATAAAAATCACAGAAAATATAATTAATTGGATACGCTTATTAAGTAAATAATTAGTAAAGTTTTATTAGAGCGTTTTGTAAATATTTTTCGATATTTGTTATAATATCGATGATGCATTTATCGAAACATAACTTATACTTATATTATTCGACATTTAAATTCACTGAAGCTCATCCTTTCGGTAATAATATACGACAGGAAATTCCCATTTCCAATTGAATAGATCCGAACATTTTGTATGCAATTTCATACTAAAAATATGCTTTTGTCTCAGAGGAATACGATATAATATTATTTTGAAACCATAAAAGATTTTTGGATAAAAAAATCCTGGGATTTGAGGAAAATTTGATAAATATTGTTAACTGTGCAATGAACTATTTGCTCAAAATGCTACTTTATGTGACGTCAGTAACATATTTGAGCGAATTGGCCCTATTCAAAGAAAAGATATAAAAGGATTTGTTTAATTAGAAAAACGACGGAACAAGCAGATGGCCCAGATGCTAAGCGATAACCTCATTGCCATTTGATGCATATTATGGCAAATGCACTACTTCACAGGTCACGTGGTTCAGCGTAGAATGAAACTTAATCAGTAGATTCCGATAAAAAAAACGTGTTAATTCAGTGGGACACAATGCCATCTACTTCTCCGTCCTTGAGTTGAACAACTAGTATAGTATTATGTAATCTGTGGTTGAACCATGTCGCGTGGATCAACTGTGGAACACTTACTATAGAGCTTAGCTTAACCCCAAGAAAAACCAATTGTATGTGAGTAATTTGTTAAAATATATATGTAGAATGCACTTTCTCATTATATGTACCTAAATTTTAGAAGATAGTTATCGTTACATTTACCCAAATAGACGAATTATGCTATAAATGTTATTGTAAATAATGTAAATAAATTATTAAAGATTTACGCGATGGTTTTTCAATTTCCTTAATACAAATTTATTTTAGTAGCAACAAGTAAATAATCACGTCCGTTGTAGAGTTTTTTGAAGAGAATCAAGATTAATATTCCTTTATAACTCTTGATCATCATCAACAGCCTTTAGACGTCCACCGCTGGACGAGGCCTCCCCCATATAATGCAATGGGGGGATTAGCCATAACTAAATCAAATCAAATCAAATTGTTTATTTGCTACAAATAGTGTTACAAACACGAAGGTTACAAAGATGTTATTAATTTTAAAAAGTACTAACTATTTCAATCAATACAGGCATGCAAAAATTACATTTTAAAATATATTATTAAATTCCCAATAAATTACTTAATTTAGTTATTTTACGTATTATTACTAAAATCTAAAGACATTATATCAACAAATTAATAAGTATAAAAATATTTTTAAACAATATGTCAAATGGAAAATTATTATCTGTTAAATATTCAGTTACGGAGTAATACACTCTTTCAACCAAAAAGTTACACTATTTTCTTTTAAATATATGGTATCATTCAATCCCTTTTATGGACGCGGGCATTTTATTATAGATTCTTGGTGGAACTACCACGCTTGGCAGGCGAATTAGTGAGTATTGGTTATGATCTGGTGATGGAGACAACGATTGTAGATTGTTGGTGGACAACGGAACTGTCTGTCTGCGCGAGACAAATCTGGTGAATTAATTTTTTACCGATATATCCGATTGGGGTGGAAATTGTCATACCTGTCAAGTTCCGATGACAATACCCATATTGTGATGAAAGCGAGCTGATCTGATGATAGGGATGGAAGGTGGACAATGGGACTCTTCGATGATTAATAGTAGCCTGGCAATGTTTCAGCTCATTTTAATATGGTTCCGATAACTAATTTCAGAGAAGTTTGTTTTGTCAAAAAAAAAACATCCTTAAGGGATCCATCAGGAACAAAAAAGTAATTAAAATAATCATTTTAAACTGATCCCATGGAGACAGGATCGATTAGGAACAAAATTATAGGTATAAAGGATCTACCAGGACAAGGGATCAAACTCAAGGGATCCATCAGGAACAACTGACGACCTCAGTGGCGCGGCGGGCGAAGGTTCGCCTGTGACGCAGGAGGTTGCGGATTCTATTCCCGCCTCGGAACAAATATTTGTACGATCTGCAAATATTTGTTCAGGGTGTTCTGGGTATTATTTTATATGTACTTACCTATAAGTAATAAAAAATAGTTCATAGTTCATAGTAATTTATTTGTCAGAATGTAGGTACATGCTGTAGATGTCAAACAATAATAATAGATCCGTTGTATTCTTACCATTATTAGGCATGCAAATATATGTAATATCTATCTATGTAATGTATTGTATTATAAGTTTAACAGTTATCTAGTGCCCATAACACAAACTCTGCTTAGATTGGGGCTAGATAATGTTGTGTGAACTGTCTAGCATTATTTATTTATTTATTTTATTTAACTCTGGTCTAGTCTAGGTCTAGTCCGGTTTCTTCGCAGCGTTGTCCTTAAATATTTAACTTAAACCTAATTCTGGTTATTTTCTTGTAGGTCGTATAGTACAATTTGGCCAATTAGGGATAGGTACTTCTAAAGTTGTTTTCTTCCAAACATTGAAGTATTTTTCATGAAGAAACCTCCACTCGGTTCTTTGTGTTCCAACTTCCGTTCATATTTGCGATCTTGCAAAGAAAAGGAATATTTTATTCGCAGCAGAGTTTTGGTTTGAACACCTAATTTTTAAGATCCTATTGTAGGTACCTTGCATAATATTGTATTGTGGAAAGATGTCAGGCGAAAATGGGCTTGGATTAATGTTGTTTGTATCAAGGAGGGGCGGATAACGGTCTTGAAAGACGATGGGAAAGCCGTGGCGTAGTTATTGTCACCTATTAAGGTGGATGCTCACACTTGTGGCGTGAAACTCATTTTTTTTGGTGTTTTTTGCTCGATACAGCTCATGAACACTCCTTCAGATAGTGAAAGTTGATTTCGCGAGAACTAGGAGACTTAACACACATGTTTTAATTGATAGTATCTCATAAATATTACAAGTTTGGCTACGATCCCCTAAACAAAAAAAAAACACTAAAAATGTGTTTAAGGGGAATCGTAGCTAAACTGATGATATTTATGAGATACTATCAATCGAAATCAACTTCCGCTATCAGATGAAGGGTTCATGAGCTGTAATGAGCTCACCAAACCAGGTTTTCTGCCTGGTGTTGGCGCAATCTTAAGGGAACACATCGTTGCACCATTTGTTCATCCGGTGCTGACCCCAGTCTGCGGGAGAAAGACATGTCATGTCTTTATTTGAAGTTTGAAATTGAACTTAAAGATTCAGCTTCAGTATTTACACTAGATCCTGTTCATACAAAAACAAATAACTAATTTTGTAAAAATTAAAAAAACCCTCAATGCAATGAAACGGCTGAACCGATTTTGATCAAACATAGATAAGAACTCTCCAGAAAAATTCACCTTTAAAAAAAAACAAATCGGTTCATCCGTTCGGGAGCTACGATGGGACAGACAGTCACACACACACACACAGACACGTCAAACTTATAACACCCCGTCGTTTTTGCGTTGGGGGTTAAAAATAAAAAGATTTGCAAAAAAACGCTGTATTTTACACAACAATAGGTATACATTGAACCATATTTTTTAACAAGCCTCCAATTACTGCCATACCTTCTATTACTTCCATATTAACTAAGTGGAACCTTTTTAATGTTAAGTAGGCTTCATTTCACGATAAAAGCTGATCCCAGAAGACTTGTTACAGTAATAATTACTCTCTAATTGTCGCACATTTCGCATGTACCCTGAAACTTAATGCTTTTGTCCTGTACAGACTAACCGATTTCAGGCACAACTTGTCGGATGATAAGATATGAAAGAAGCTTCATAGGGCGCGTCCTAGGTGGGCGTGACCTATGAGGTAATGCACTTTTCATAGGCAGAGGTTACCACTTACCGCTTAACATCAGGTGGGCCATCTGCTTGTTCCGTCATTCAAAAAAAAAAAAGGTTTTCCAATTGCCCATAGAAACTTTGTTGGGATATATATCCTACCAAATTTGATACTTCTTTCGTAATGATGTCTCAAATCCATTTTGACCGATAGGTTTTCACATCCACAGTAATTACCAGTTGTTGACCGAGCGCGCGAAGTGTCCTTGCAATATTTCCTTTCAGCTGTCGGGATAGATGTATGTTGGTATTCGCGTACAGGTCGTATTTTTCAACTAATCTTAACGAAACTTGAAATTCGGGATATTTTATTTTAGATTAGAGTTATATTTCCCCCAAAAGAGGGAGGAAGTTTTGCTGCGGCGCCATTTACCGGCCGATTTGGACAATAATTGGCATTCGACAGTCAATTCTAAACAAGAATTTCGATGATGAGCAAAATCGGTTAAGAGTTTGTCTAAATATAAAGGTGAGTTTTTTTTCGGGGTTCTTAGGCGAAGTCTGAATCCGTGAGAGTTATTGAGAAGTAGTGTTAGTTGATTGATTTTAAAAATAATAAGTTCTGCATTAAAAAAAGTAAAAAAAATATTTTCCGTAAAGAAAGAAAGAGAGAAAGACAATATTTTATTTGAGACTCAATCAACAAAAATAATAAAAAATAAAAAACACAGCTTACAATTTTTTTCAATGAGTCACATAACGAAAAATTCAAAAACCTGTTTGGGTTCTTTGTTTAATCATTATGGATCAACATTATGCATAGTTTTATACAAGTTTGTGCTCGTGAGGTCTACGTACGCAGAACTACGTATTAATTACTAGCAGCGCCCCGCAGTTTCACCCGCGTAAGTATCGATCCCGTGGGAATATCGAAATAAAAATATGCTTGTGTTATTCCGGGAGTCCAGTTATCTCCATTCCAAATTTCATGCAAATCCGTTGAGCCGTTTCAGCGTGAAGAAGTAACAAACACACACACAAACTTTCGCATTTATAATATACAAGCAGCGCCCCGCGGTTTCACCCGCGTAAGTCACGATCCCGTGGGAATATCGGGATAAAAATGTGCCTATGTGTTATTCCGGGATTCCAGTTATCTCCATTTCAAATTTCATCCAAATCCATCAAGTAGTTTTAACGTGAAAGAGTAACAAAGATACATCCTTACAAACTTTCGCATTTATAATATTAATAGGATAGGAAGTAGGATTTAAGTTACCAAGCCATAACTTCATGCATCGCATGTAACGCGTCAGTGAAATTATTTGACAGTTTAAAGTTGACTGGTTAACCGAATAGTTGACGGACGACGGTCAATGTTCTCGTTTCGATGACAACGAGGAATGAAATGAAATGAAATGAAATGAAATGAAATGAAATGAAATGAAATGAAAAACATTTATTTGGCACAAACAAAAAAAACAAACAGAACAAACAGAATGCTAGGAAAAAGTAGGACAAAAAACAGAAAAATAAATAAAAAACAACAACCAAAAACATACAAAAACAGATACAAAAACATAATTTAGACACTAAAAAAAAAAAAAAAAAAATTAATGCATCAACGATGCATCGCTATCACATGTACTTCCTTATATTATTGTTGAGATTAGGTACTCCTGCAGCGGCTAACTTGAAAAAACATTGATTGAATTGTGTTTTGTTGTCTAATTTGTTCTTTGGTTTTATAATGTACCTATCCTGTTTCTTGGTTCAAGCACCTTCCTGAACAGTCCTGAATCTACATAAGATATAATGCATCCTGTTTCTTGATTCAAGCACCTTCCTGAACAGGCCACTGAAGAAGTTTACTGCTCATCACGATACGTGCTGGATTGTCCTCCCTAATGTCAAAGCTATGTAGGGTGTGACTTGAAAATATCTACAAGTTGAGTCGTAATAAAGAGAAGAATCGTTCCCAATCTACTTAGCTCAGCAAGTTGGCTTTAAAATTGGGTCATCTGTTGGGACTTTTTGAACTCTAAAGATAGGTACGACCTTCGACCAAAGTAAAATTTACGTCGATGGGTACGACTATGGTATTTAAATGACTATGGTAGTAAGTTTCCCGTTTTATTGAGCGTTGTTATAGTAAAACTTTAGTGTACTTCTTAGTTTTCTCGTAAGATTTGCCTGCTGGTACCGTACAATATAAGAAAGTAGATACGTAGATAACTCTAGAACTTAACGGTCAGTTTGTACACTAGTGTAGGAATATTTCCATCTTAAAGCATACTAAAATGCAAACATCACATCACTTTTCTCTAAACTTTTTAGCGTATTTTTCATCCTCAGATTTTTTAAACAACACAGTTTTTCCATCCCCGAAAAAAATATAAGTGCGCACCTAAAAAACCATTCCGTAGACTTATGGCTTGCGATATAGAACACGATAAGCTCCTTTAAACCAGAAAATAATTTGAAATAGGGTTTGCAAATGTAGGTCGCGAGATAACTCGCACACACGATCGCAAATTCAATAAAATAACAATCAACGAACTTCTATAGCTAACGATATCACAAACAACATATTTCAAACAAACAAAATTCCATTAACAACAGTCCATCCGTTTTGGAGCTGGGACGTCATCATCATCATCATCAGCCTAGAGAAGTCCACAGCTGGACATAGGCCTCCTCCATAGAATGCCATTTCGAACGGACTTGAGGCGCCTCCATCCACCGCCTGCCTGCGACCTCTAATATCTTTAGTCCATCGAATTCATCCATTCCTCTTTTGCGTAGTCCAGTTTGCGCAATTTGAGAACCTTTCTTCCCCAACGGTTATCCTGGGGGGCAAGTCCGAGTTTACACACACCATCGTAACGATGATCGTAACGACGAGTGTATGTGTATTGCGTAGTAACTAGCCATTAATCTGTGACGTTTTTGGCACAGATTAATAGCAAGTTATTATGTTTTACACGTACGATCGTCGTTACGTTCATAGTTACGATGGTGTTTGCAAAACTCCGACTAGGGCCTCAGTTCTGCGAGCTATATGGCCTGCCCATTGCCACTTCAACTTGCTAATTCTGAGAGCTATGTCGGTAACCTTGGTTCTTCTATAGATCTTCTCATTCCGAATTCTACCACGTAGTAAAACTCCGAGCATAGCTCTTTCCATAGTCCGTTGCGCAACTTTGAGCTTTTCTATGCGGCCAATCGTTAGCGGCCACGTCTCAGTGCCGTAATCATCACTGGCAACACGCACTGTCGTTTTGACGGATTGTGGTATCCGTGACGAGAAGATATGGCGTAGTTTCCTCTTAGAGAATTCAAAAATTTTGTCTGGGGCTGGATATATAATCAAAGAGTTTCCTAAATGCTGCCCATCCGAGCTTCGTATCAGTGTTAGAAAGACAGACAAAGGCTCATATAGTCAAAGTCAAAGTCAAAGTCAAAAGTATTTTATTCATTGAAATCACAAGGATCATTTTGAATCGTCTTAAAAAATAAATTTACAGTTACTCCTGTTCCAACGCAACCAGACCTAGAAGAATCAGGCAACAAACACGGTCTGTTTTTCTTTTGATGATCCTTCTTACTACTAGGTGGAGAGCGCCTGTGTGGTGCCTCGAGAACAAGTTGAAGCTGATTCAAGGAAAAAAGGAAAACCAAATTAAAAGCCTTACTTAGGTAGGCAGTCAAAAGTAAGATGATAGAGAGAATCAGCAAAAGTTCATAAGGCAGCACACACTACGCTTGATATACACATAAATAACACATCAGTAATAAATTATATGCAGGTACAGACATTGCAAATTGACAAATTAGGTGTCGAGGGGCAGAGCGACATCAGGCCACGCGGCTTTATCATTAACATATTCATGTAGTGTGTAATACGCTTTCTTAATGAAATTATTCTTTATGTAAGATTTAAATCTTCGAATCGAAAGTTTAGAAGCACTTTCTGGAAGTTTATTATAGAACCGAACAGAATTCCCCATAAAAGACCCACTTACTTTTTTTAATCTAAATTTGGGAATACTCAGTTTATTTTTATTTCTCGTGTTAAAACAATGCACGTCACTTTTTTTCATAAATCTATCTAAGTGTTTATGTGTATATAATAAGGTTTCGTAGATGTATTGCGATATTACGGTGAGAATGTTAATTTCCTTAAAACGCTCCCTCAAGGAGTCACGTGGCTTCATTTTATAAATGGCACGTATTGCCCGTTTTTGTAAAACAAATATTGCTTGGATGTCTGCTGCTTTCCCCCACAGAATGATGCCATATGACATAACACTATGGAAGTAGCCAAAATAAACTAGCCTAGCTGTAGCTTCATCAGTAAGCTGCCTTATCGTACGAACTGCATATGCAGCGGAACTAAGTCTACCCGCAAGTGCCTCAATTTGTGGTCCCCACTGCAAACTTGCATCAATATTAAGTCCTAAGAAAACAGTAGAGTTTACAAGATTGAGTGTCTCGCCATTTACTTTAATATTAGTTGGGTAATGTTTTACATTTGGCAAAGTGAATTTAATGCATTTAGTTTTTTTAGCATTAAGCAACAGATTATTTACTGTGAACCAATCAAGAACTCGCGATAGTGATTTATTTAGATCATCGTAATTAGCTTTTGACCTATCAACTTTGAAAATTAAAGACGTATCGTCAGCAAATAAAACTATATCACATATGTCTTTTACATAAAAAGGGAGATCGTTAATGTATACTAAAAATAGAAATGGGCCTAGTATTGAACCCTGGGGCACTCCCATAACAATAGACGATCCTGAAGACCTTTCACCACCAACGTCAACTTTTTGTACTCTATTGGATAAGTAAGAATTTACAAGGTTAATTGCCTGATTTTGGATGCCATAATGTTTTAACTTCAAAATTAGAGTAGCATGACTCACGCAGTCGAATGCTTTGGATAGGTCGCAGAATACTCCGATCGCGTCTTGCGAGTTTTCCCATGCTTGAAATATGTGTTCCAAAAGCAAGGTACCAGCATCAGCTGTTGATCGACCCTTGGTAAATCCAAATTGATGACTATGAAGTAGTCTGTGGAAGTTAAAGTGTGACAATAATTGAGTAAGAATAAGTTTTTTAAAGATTTTACTTAACGCGGGCAATATAGAAATCGGCCTATAATTAGCTGGATCTTTTGCATTTCCAGACTTGAACAAAGGAATTAATTTACTATGTTTCATAAGATCTGGAAAGATTCCGTCGTCAACACATCTATTAAAAATGTAGGCTAAGCATGGAGCAATATCAATAATTATAATACCTAACACCTTTGTGGATATTCCCCAAAGATCTTCAGTATTTTTTATATTAAGTGACTTAAATGTCTTAACAATACTATCGGCATTTACGTATCTAAAGCTAAACGCGATCTCACATTTAGCAACACTTAGTTCCAATAAAGTAGATGCTCCAGAGGCAGATGATTGTAATGACTGGGTTACAATAACTGGTATATTAGAGAAAAAATTGTCAAAGGCATTCGCGACATCAATCTTTTTTGTCAATATTGTATTGTTTATGTTTAATTTGATCTGCTTATTGCGTGGCTTAGATTTACCTGTTTCATTATTAATTAATTTCCAAGTTGCCTTAATTTTATTCGATGATTTTTCTATTTTTTTTCTCAAATGTAATGATTTAGCTGCACGACAAACTTTTTTAAAAGTATATGAATAGTTCTTTATATACAAAATAAACTTTGGGTCATGCAACATTGATTCCCTAGCCGCATAGAGATCATATAATTTATTCCTACTTCTATAGATACCGGGTGTCGCCCAATCAGCTAACCCGACATTAGATTTAGCTATACATGTTTTTAACTGAAATATCTCAGTATGTTGCTCATTTATCAAATTAGACAAGGAGGTAAAAAGGTCATTTGGATCATCTACGCATGGTAAAAGGGGTATTTTAAGTTCAATACTGCTCTGAAACTTCATAATTCGACTTCCTGTGATAGGCCGATAAGTGAATTCCTTAGGTTCATCTACCAAATTACAAGTAAATATAGCACTGTGACCGTAATGATCCGAGGTGAAATGTTTAATTACTGCTTTATCAATTGGAACACTACTGCAATATATATTATCCAAACAGGTGGCTGATGTAAGTGTCACCCTTGTAGGTTCTTCGAAAAGGTGACGTAAATTGAAACATTTAAATAAGTTAAGAATTCTCTCAGATAGAGGATTCACAGGAATATCTATATTGAAATCTCCGCAGACTATTAACATTTTACTACGTCCAAAAGTTTTAAGCAGTACTTCTTCCATAGTGGATTCAAATAACGCGAAGTCCGCGTCAGGGGGACGGTAAACACTCACAATGATATGCCGCTCAAGCTCAACACACGACAGCTCAATAGTCCTCTCAATAGTGAGATTTGCAACATCTTTACGTTCTTTGCATTTTAAATTATTTCGAGCAACAATTAAGGAACCGCCACGTATGGCGTTCTTGCGTTTGAATGAACTTACAATATTATAATTCTCATAATAAGGGAGTAAATCAAATTGTAATAACCAGTGTTCAGTAACACACATGATATCTATATTAAACATGTTTAAAAATAATTCTAATTCTAATATTTTGCTGGGAAGGCCTTGCACATTTTGATGTACTACATGTAATGTGCCCGGCTTTCTCATTGTCGGACTCGTCAGTTTAAACAAATATTGTCAGCTGACCCTCCTGCTTGTGTGCCCCCATTAGTAATACTACTAACTACAGGCACGTCGATTAACTGCGTTATAGTACTTATAACGGGATCAAAAATATTAAATGCTAACAATTTAGCAATTATCAGTTTACTATGTCTACTAAGAAGCACAGTATCTCTGGTCAAAATAAAATTACTAATAAAATTATTAGTATCAAAAAACAAAACGTCTCTATGACGACAAGTCAAATTATAAAATATTAAATTAAGATTCCAAATTGCTTGATTGTCTTTGGAACTCAAAGATTTTGAGTACGGGAATGCACATAAAATTAATTTTCCCAAACCTGAATCTAGCTTATGTAGCAAAGTCTCAACTAGCTTAATTATATCTAGTCGCATGACACCACTACTCTCACCTAATTGAACTATCAGAGTGGTGTCATTGTCAAAGCGATCTTCGCTCTTTATACAATCTATAAACTTATGAATGGGGGCATTTTCAAAGCAATTATTAGTGACAACTTGCCCTAACTGATCACTTAGTAGCAAACCCATGCCAACGCCTATCTTATCAGAATACACCACAGTCTTCCGGGTCTGCCGACAGGATTTTCCCTGTCTAACCGGAGACTGTGCACCAGGTGTATGAATTACTTCAGCCTGTAAAGTAGATGTAGCTTGACTCTGTGATGTAAGTGGTGCCATCTGTATCAAAGAATCCAAAGATGATATGGAAACTAACTGGTCTGACACGGGATGGTCAGTCTGTGAGCTACTATTACATACTTGTACATATATGCTATCATTATTCACTATCTCTACAATATTGTTCATTTTCTGAACATTGTCAGCTGCAAATTGTTCAGCTTTTTTATATTTATGTGTTACATCAAGAAGTGATGTTTCTAAACACTTAATTTCTTGTGACATATCATCTAATTCCTTTGAATTACGTCCAATTAAATTATAGCAGGAATTAAGTTCCTCATTTAAATTACATTTCTGCTTAATATGCTTTGCATAATTAAATACATTTTTATGCTTCTTTAGCTTTTTCTCCGACTTTTTTATGAAATTACTAAGTTTCACATATTTTTTTATTCTGTTACTCCCTTTCATTTGTTGAGATTTACTTTTACAACTTGGTGTACTAAGATCTATCAGTGAAAAGTTAGACCCACTGTTCATGAGTTCCGTCTGTAGATCTAAACTCCTATAATTATTCACTGAGGGCACATGTATTGATTCTGATAGTTCAAATTGTTCAAGTTTATATCTACACTCAGATAGCTCCTGTTGCAAGTCCTTATTATGCTGAAGCATCTCCTCGTAGGTTTCATGGCAGCTGTCAACGGAAAGCAACATTGACTGTAAACGGTCCATCTGCTCGAGTACCTCTTCATACCGAGTGTGAAGTTCGGCAAGTTGTTTCTTGAGGGCTGTATTCTTGCCAAGAATCACCAACATTTCAGCCTCACTCTCATCACGTTCTAGTAGAAGCTGCCTTCGAATCTCATTGGATTCTTTGAGCTCCGCGGCAGCCACCTTGTACTGGGCTTCCAAGTCACATGCCCTCCGAGTCATCATGGCTGTTGTAGATGGTATTCTGAAACACAACAAGGCAAGTGAGTTGGTATCTATAAAAGGATAGTGACAGGCGAGTGTAGAATACAAGGTAGAAAATTGAATTGAATAGAAAAAAAAAAATAGAGTACAGATGAGTCGTAGAAAGTAATTAGAATCAAGGGAACGAAAATAAATTGGAAAATAAAAATAACACTTGCTTTAGCTTTAACATTAATAACAGTTCAATTTACAAATTGCTTGATGCAATTTCTCACTAAAGTTCATGAAAACAAATCAAGCAACAAGAAACATTTAAAAAAAAAATAGGATTACCTACTCTGGGAACTACAAATTAGTTCAATACACAACCAAGTTCATGTATTTATATTAAATACTACTTTTTATACACTTATATATAGTTATATTGTAGAAAAGTGCAACAGTATTTACATTTACTGTGTGATGTTTCTGTGTAAACATGAAATAAGGAACAAAATTAGTAATAGGAATTTGTCGTGTTTTTGTAGTTATATCTGTGTGAGGCAAACTGTGTAATAACTACAACTCAGCTTCCACTATAAATAAGTCAAGCAGAGAGAGTTAAAACTAGGCCTATTCGTATTGTGATATGACGTGAGTCACCAATAACGGTGACTGGAATTCAATGTGTAGGTAAGCAAAATGTGTGTGCGGTTAGAAATGTTGTTGGGTATTAGAACAGAATTAACTCCCCTGGTTTATATGAACTCCAATCGGCAGTTTGGTGTTGAATTCACTGGATCAGCTTCAACAAACTCAACCGGTTCGCTTTAGTACTTAGTGATCACCGCGCCATCCATTGTTCAAGTCCAAAAAAAATACACTGTACACTGTTTTTAGATAAGAAAAAACACTCATACGTGTGAATTACACTAACTTTAATTTAATCACACGTAATCTTAATGCAAAACACCAATAAAACTCAATTTTATCTAAAATAAATACGAGCAGCTGTTTTTAACTTGCATCAGCCGGTGTTACAGTAGGACAGATAATATACAAAGTGTGTAGATTACACTTATGTATAACATTCGATTTAAATGTGTCCCAAAATTTATGTTCCGGTGGGACTAGAACTGGCATCATCCTCTCTAATAATTGAACTGCAAACTGTAAAACTGCAAACTGCAAAACTGTTAAGTGAAACTTCAGGAGGTCAATTCTCGGATTGTCGATTAGAGATTAAGTCGAATTCAACATATGTCGAAAAAAGATGGCGAATATCGAATAAAATCTTAATTTGCTATTCTCGTGATGTCACAAATAGACATAAGTCGACCAAAATCATTCAAATCGAATACGATTTGATGGTTAGTGTGACATTTTCGTGACATTTTTTGTAGACATTCATGCTTCGACACTATCTCTAATGTAGAGGTAATCTCTGCAATCCGAGAATTGCCCTCCTGATTCCTTGATACGGAGGATTTAACGCTAACGCCTTCTCCGCCAGAACCTCCTCGGCGTTCAGAACGAATTTGGCAACCACCAGCTGGACTACTTAAGGAGGGAAGAATTATATATGTTTTATAACCTTCATAGGTCTAGCCTTCTTGATGTGTCGTGTGTCACTGTCATGTGCAATAAACCCTAAATTCTAATAGCAGGGAATTTCTTTTTACACTTCAAAACTGCAAACTGCAAAACTGTAAACTGCAAGCAACAACAAACAACGCAACAACAACAGCCAGCAAACTGCTCGAGGCATCGCCGATTATAGGCGAAGATACGGGTTCGAGTTCCACTGGAACGTAATTTTCATTTTAAATTTCTGGCTCACAAAACGAGGTCATCAAAATTGACGACCTCTGTCGCGGCGGGCGTAGGTTCGCCTGCGACGCAGGTGGTTGCGGGTTCGATTCCCGCCTCGGAACAAATATTTGTGCGATCTGCAGATATTTGTTCAGGGTGTTCTGGGTATTTTCTATGTATAATAAAAAATATCTATATATGTAATGTATTATATTAAGTACTAGCGACTCGCCCCGTTTTCGCAGGGTAGCCCCCTGTGAAAATAGCCCCCCCTCCGATATTTTATTACTTATTCTGCTATTCGGAGCGGAAAAGAATCCACCAAAAAAGAGATAACTAACATCGGTTCAGCCGATCTTGAGTTATAAGTTGTGAAACTAACTAGACTTTGTTTTTTATATATAGATCAGTCATCTAGTACCCATAACACAAGCTCTGCTTAGCTTGGGGCTAGATAATGTTTTTCGAACTGTCCTTCATTATTTATTTATTGACTCTGCCACCGTGGTCGTGTTCTCACTAACCACTGAAAACCCTGACCTAATAATGTAACCACGGGTACACCGGCCTGTTACATAATATGTAACAGGCCGTTACGTGTAAGAGCCTTAGCACGTGGTTCACCTTTAATTACAGATGAAGCCAGAAAATCGCAGATTTATTGCTAAGATATTGCTGTTGGAAAGCTAATATAGTTGGGAAATTAGTTGTGCAGGTTTGGAAGGCTTAGCTGATTTGTGAATAAGGCTTTGCTTTAGTTTAGAGCCTTCAGTGTATGGACAGAGGGTATGTAATTATTGGGGTTCATCAGGTCTTCGAGATAAATAAAGTGCGCCTAGTTTGTTACGTGGTGAATTTGATACCAGAGTGCTTATATATGTTCTTTATTTCAGGCAATAAAATACCATAAATTACAAAAAAAAAGTTAAATATCAATTCAATCAAATTAAAATTAAAATAAGTACTACATAACCAAATAAAAAATATAAATACAATAAAAATACCTATTATTTTCGGTTCCCGCTCTGGTGCATCGAGATCCAAAATCTGTACATGGGGCTATATAAACCGTCAGCAGCTACATACACTACAGAGCTTATAAAAGCTTTGCATTCGGTATCCCGACAATAGAATTGAAATGAAAATGAAATGAAATGAAAATCATTTATTTGGCACAAACAAAAAAACAAAAAACAAACAGAACAAACAGAAAACTAGGAAACAGTAGGACAAAAAACAGAAAAATAAATAAAAAAACAACCAAAAACATACAAAAACAGATACAAAAACATAATTTAGACAATTGCAAGTCAATATGTGTTTTTCTGTATGGTTTTAATGAGTTTCTTAATATGATCGTTAGGGACGCTAATCATTTTCCATACAAAAACGATATTTCAACTCACAATTCATTTTTAGGTATTTCGACTGGTTCCAAATTACAAACCCTTAAATAACATCTCTTCAGCTAGTCTATTTGGTTTCGTTAGCTGAGCGAAATTTCTCATAGAGAGGCGGACGCTGTGGTGTGTCTGGCCTAAGAATAGACTCCACGGTCTCCTCGCAAGGATGTCGTAAAAGCCCACAAGGTATTACACCAGGGAATGGGCAGCAGCATCCACCTGAGTACACACCACCAATACTGAGATCACCAATCCGCCTGCCAAACGAGGTGTTCAGGACTCCGGTATGGGCTCTCGCCAGTACTCTCGCGAGGTTGCCCCTGAGTGTCACTTCACCCATTCGACCTTCGCTGCACTACGGAGGTCGCCTCCATTGCACTGTATGGCCTCGTCAAGCAATGGACGTCTAAAGGCTGATGATGATGTTGATGAAGGTGATGATTATGGTGATGATGAGGTACATCACAAAGGCCCAATGCTAATAGATCTAGGTATGATAATGTACGTACTCCTTTGATGTTACTCACGCATTAAGTTTCCTTCATTCACCATGCATAAAGGTTTATTAGATCACAATCTGCCTTTACCACTGAATGGTCTGGTGATTGACTGAATAGTCTGGTGAAAAAGAGATTCAGTCTCTTTTTAAAAGCTTTTTTTATTTTACCTGTTAGTAATTTAGTAATTTTATTTTATTCTCAAGAAATATACAAAAATAAAACCAATAAAATTATGTTCTTAAAAGTAGGTAGGTACTTATTACTATACACTTTAAGATACACGTAGATACTTATACACTTTTAGGTTTTAAACTGTTTTGATAAGATATCATAAGATAAGGCCTTGTTGTGCCTTTTTATTTTATAATAGGTAGGTACTAATTATTATTATTATTTATACACATTTTAGGTTAATAAATTAAGTGTTGTTTGGAATAACTTTGATCTCCACACAGTATGTTAGTGTGGGACAAATCTTGAATCGGAATTTTGAACCAATTAACCTCGACCAATTGAGTTGAAATTTTGTATACTTGTCTGGACCCGATGACAATATACAATATTATGGTGACAGAGAGCAACATTAACATTAACATTAATAGACCTTTGTTTGACCACGATCTCACCTGTTGGTAAGTGACGATGTGGCCGAAGATGGAGCACAAAGGTCTAGAAGGCACCTGTTCACTCTTGACTTGAAGAGACCCAGATTATAGTTTTCAGGAAAGACAGACGACGGCAGTGTGTTCCACTCCTTAGCAGTTCGCATCTGATGATGGAGATGGAAAGTAGACAACGTAACTCCTCGATGGGTAATAGTAGACTGGCCGTGTTTAGGCTCACTTTTGATCAGCACACGGTTCCGATCACTAATTTTATAAAAAAAAAACATAAAAAGCTTATATGTGTTCTGGGTGTTTTCTATGCATAATAAAAATATCTATCAATGTAATGTATTATATTAAGTATATCAGTTATCTAGTACCCATAACACAAGCTCTGGCTTAGCTTGGGGCTAGATAATGTTGTGTGAACTGTCCAGCATTATTTATTTATTATTTATTATATCATCTCAAAAAGGCCGTCCCATATTATGTATTTATTTCCACTGTTGACACTTTGTGTGTCTATTTCCTCACAAACTCCATTGTAGGCTACTCATATTTATGTGATAAAGTTGACATTATCCCACTTCGCTGACTGGAATATAAAGTGCCGCTTATTCTTGCGAGACAGCGTTTGAACGATTTAACGTATAAATTGTTTTACTGTTTTTATGAAAACTTTTTCTCTAGAAAATAATTATAAATCAAAAGTAGTAGTTTTAGTAGTAGTAGAGCTTTTTTGTGAAAGAGTTCGTCCGGGGAAGTACTACCACCATACCTATTTCTGCTGCAAAGCAGTAGTGTTCGCATTGCTGTGTTCCGGTTTGAAGGGTAAGGGTGCCGGTGAAATTACAGGCGCATGAGACTTTTCATCTTTATGTCTCAGGGTGGCGGGCGCAGTGCAATGCCACATAGGGTGCGTCCTAGGTGAACGTGACCTATGAGGTAATTCACTGTTCATAGGCAGAGGTTACCGCTTAACATCAGGTGGGCCTCATGCTTGTTCCGTCATCCAAGTAGTATAAAAAAAAAATATATATATATATATATATATATGAGATTTGTCTAGATAAATCTCATATTCATTAATCTTTGATTTATAATTATTTTCTAGACAAATCAATTCAATTCAATTTCAATTGTTTTTTTTTTTTTTCTCTTTTTTTTTGTTTTTAATCTCTGTCCAAACCTATGGGTAATTAATAAGTTTTAAAAATAAGAGTATTATTCCATACTAGCTTTTATAAAATTAGTGGTCGTAACCGTGTGCAGATCGAAATGAACTTAAAGACGGTCAGTCTACCATTATCATGACTTCTCACCTTAATAGTTATGTAACGGTTTTTTTTTTGTTTTTTATACTACCTGCTTGGAATGACGGAACAAGCAGATGGCCCACCTTATGATAAGCGGTATCCTCTGCCTATGAACAGTGCATTATCACATAGGTCACGCCAACATAGGACGCGCCCTATGTGGCATTGCCCTGCACTCGCCACCCTGAGACAAAGATGAAAAGTCTCATGTGCCTTCATTCATGTCTCATATAATTTCACCGGCAACCCTACCCTTAAAACCAGAACACAGCAATGCGAGCACTACTGCTTTGCGGCAGAAATAGGTATGGTGGTAGCACTTCCCCGGACGAACTCTTTCACAAAAAAGCTACTACTACTAGTATTAAGTAGTCTGATAGTAACAACCTCTCAGAAAAATGCGCGCTTCCTATTACCACAGATGAAATAATACTATACTTATTACAAACTTCCATCCCAGTTCACGATATTACACCCATAGATTGCAGGAAAGCGAGAGGAAAGATGATACCTCCACATCAAAGATGATACCTCCACATCAAAGATGATACCTCCACATCAAAGATGATACCTCCACATCAAAGATGATACCTCCACATCAAAGATGATACCTCCACATCAAAGATGATACCTCCACATCAAAGATGATACCTCCACATCAAAGATGATACCTCCACATCAAAGATGATACCTCCACATCAAAAATGTAAAGAAAAGAAACCTGGTTTAGTCTTTCGAGCTCCATCGTTCTATATATAATATTTCTATATATATATATTAATTACTCTGAGGGCTATCTAATTAAGATTAATTTCATTTGACACACAAAAAAATCCCAGCTTATGGTGTTTCTCTTTGTAAGCATTTTTCATTAAAATTTATTTTGAACCAGGATTTTGTATATCCAATTATTTTTGTAATTAAGTTACTTCCTTTATGTTGACATAACTTGCACTCTGGTAGAGATTGTTAATTTGTCGAGTCACGGGTTCTTTCTTGGTCACCCTGTGTTTAGTCAATTACCAGTTCAAGGTGCAGTGGCCAAAAAGGGCATTATAACCAATGGAGAAAAAAGTCAGTGTGTAGAAAGGATGTAGAGAGGGATAGAGTAGATTATTTTCTGTTATTATCTGTGGCCTGCAATGCTCTTAGTATAGAACAATTTAAAATAAATATGATATATAATGTTATACCTACTTACATCATCATCATTATCATCACGAGCCATTAAATGTCCATTTTTGGACGTAGGCCTCTCCCAATTTATTCCACTCGAGTCGATCAGTTGCCTTCGCCATCCAGTGATAGCCTGCGTATCCTTTTATGTCGTCCACCTATCGTTTCGGTGGATGACCTCTGGGTCTTCTGTTTGCCCACGGTCTCCATTCAAGGATCCGTCTCGTCCAGCGACTTCTGTCAAGCCTAGCAATATGACCCGCCCATCTCCACTTTCGCTCAGCAATAACGGTGACCACGTCTCTCAACTTAGTTGTCCGCCGTATCCATTCATTCCGTCTGCGATCCCACAAAGTTATTCCGAGCATAGCTCTCTCCATCGCCCTTTGCGCGACTCTGAATCTCTCAGCTGACCGTTTGGTAAGCGGCATGGTCTCCGTTCCGTAAGTGAAGACTGGCATGATGCATTGCTCGAAAACCTTTGCCTTTAGCTTTAGATGCAGCTTGCCGCGCATTATCCATTTGTTTGCTCCAAATGCTGCCAGGCTTAGGATATACGGCGCTCTATTTCAGCCGTTTGATTCTCGATACCTAACGTTATTTTGTGTCCTAGGCAGATGTAATTGTCTACAACATCAACATGCATTTGGTAGTTCTCTGCTTCTAGGATGTTGGTCATAATTTTTGTTTTTGCGAGATTCATCTTTAAGCCAACTTTTTCAGTCTGAATCTTTAGGTCTTCGATCATAGACAACATATCGCCAACACTCTCCGAGAACAAGACTCATCAACATCAGTGAATCTCAAGTTTGTTAACATCTCTCCTTCCACATTTATACCTTTTCCGTCCCAGTCAAGCTTCTTAAAGACGTTTTCCAGAGTTGCGGTAAAAAATTTGGGAGAGATAGTATCACCCTGCCGAACACCACGTGCCAGGTTGAATTTTTGCGTCTTTTCATGTAAGCTTACACAAGCAGTGGCATGGACTTGTAAATGTTTAAGTATGGCGATGTATCTTTCATCCACTCTGCAGTCTGCCGACGCTTTTTCAACCGCCCAGCCTTCTACGGAGTCGAATGCTTTCTCATAATCAATGAAGGTAAGAATGACTGGTATTCTATACTCGTGGCACTTTTCTATGAGTGTTTTAATGGTTTGTAGATAATCACATGTACTGTACTCAGATCTGAATCCGGCCTGCTCTTTAGGTTGGTAAGAGTCCAGTTTGTTTTCCAGTATGTTTACTATGACTCGTGTGAATAACTTGCTTATGTGTGAAAGGAGACTGATTGGACGATAGTTGTCAAGTTTCTTGATGTCGCCTTTTTTGTGAAGTAAGGTGATGACAGCGTTATTCCAACTAGTCGGCACCTTGGTTTCCAATAAACATCTTGTAAATAGTTTCGCAAGACCTACTTATATACCTACGTATTAATATAAATTAATATTAAAATATACAACTAAATAAAGTCAGTTTGGTCACAGATAAAATAATACTATACTAGTAGTTTAAAATCCTTATTACATTACAATATTTTAGCTTACCATGTGAACGCACCAAGTGGTGAATTCACCATCAAACAATAGAAAAAACGATTGTCTTTTTCCGGACTTAAAAAAGGTCGATTCAACTTTTAACTATGAAACTAAGTCAATAAAACAAAACTAAAATAAAAACCTACCTATCAGATCAGCAAGCCGTAACCCGATAGCAGCGTGCCCAGAATGCTGGCTGCATTGCCACGCTGAATGGCAATCTTAGTGACCAAAATAAAAGCCAGCATTCCGGTCACTTTTAACACAAACATAACACACTTAACAGACAAAAACATAGTCCTGATCCTACACTAGGATCCCCTGTGTCGTGTCTATTAGGAACTACGAGTACCATGGTACCACAACACCCACACTCCGAATAAATATTTGCAGGTCATACAAATATTTGTCACGCAGCGCGAATCGAACCCGCAACCTCTCGCATCTCTGCAGACTACTCTCCCGCCGCGCCACAGAGACCGTCAAAGCCAAAGGAAAGCAAAGGAGGCCAGTCTGAGAGTCGACAAAAACAATTATTTTGACCCATTGATGTCATTTACCTAGCAAAGCTACTAAAACTTAAACTCTTTTGAAAACTCAGCAAGCTCATTTCAAATTCCCAATCCCCTGACGCCCTCAATCTGAATAACTAAAGACTCTGTAAACTCTTAATACCGGTATTCTCCTGTACCCAAAACTAATTAACTTTCACACCGCTCTAACATTTAGCAAATAAGGAAAGGTGATGTAAACTTTATAAGCATTCTACAAATATATATTCAAATATTCATTGACCAATGGGGAATTCTAAGGAGACGTCGAGCCTCGTTTGCACTGTACAACTATTTGACCGGCATGAGTAAGTCGGGGAATAATCTGAGGAGCTGTTTGAACTAATCCCAGCTTCGCACTTTTATAACCGCACCTCCAGTCATAGTCAGCAGCGAGCTAACCCGCACATTTTGGATGCGTGGAGGGTCTCGCACAGTACGTTTCACGCGCACCTGTAAGGCTTGGAATGAGCTCCCGTTGGATGTCTTCCCACAGGGCTACAATATGGATTGAGAGAAATATCAATAGGGCTCTAGGCAGCGCGTTTGCAATACCGTGGGTGTTGCAGAGGCAGCGGTGACTGCTTTACATCAGGCGGGCCGTCTGCTTGATTCTCACCTTTTAATATGAAAAAAATAAAATGAGTGGCAGATCTGACACAGAGCACCCTAACCCCACCCTTGTTCATAATGTACAGCCTGTTTCCACAGCATGATATTTGGAAACCATGTTTAGAAACCGGACCTGTTGTACCAGGACTTGTGGGTAAAATTCGTTGGTATAAGATTTGTGTTGGCGGAATGTGTTGTTACTGGAAGAAAGCGTTAGCAGAGTCAGTCAAGGGAAGCGATGGCGGCGATGAGCTCACCACTTGTCACTTCTATATTCCCAAGATGGTGCAAACGACGGTGAAAAAAAAAGCAGTTGCCCACGATTTCACTTGCGTAACATTCCCGACGGTATTGCATTTTGGGATAAAAATAACCCTACCTGTGTACTTATTTTCATCAAAATTTACTCAGCCGTTTTGGCGTTATAGATGGACAAACATTCAAACAAACTGACTGCTAAATAAAAAGAAAACGTCAAAAAAATTATACATGTATGTAAAGGCGATATTACACGGATGAACCAAATTGAGACAATTCCGTTGAAAAGCATTGAACATTGCACATTGAACGTATTCACCACAGATAAAATAATACTATACTAGTACAGATACCTCATGCCATACAACAAAACGTGACCGCCATAACTCGGGCTATTCTGCGGGCTATTTTGGTTGCCTTACCTGGGCGCTAGATGCCGCTAGCAAGAAAATGATAGCTAGAGTCACCTAGCTCCTGCAACTGTAATTACCGCGTAAAACGCGCACACACTCAATAGATGGCGTTTGTGAAAAAAACTTAGACACTTACACAGGGTGATTGGAAGATGAGTGCAAAGCTGTAAGGGAAAGGTAGTCTTTTCAAGATATAAAACATCAGCCTCGAGTTTGGACTGAAGATCGACCGCAGCAAAACGAAAGTGATAATTGTTGACCGTATCAATAACAACTTGCCGGAAGTCAAGCAAATCGCAAACTGTGATGTGGTCCAATCATACATTTACCTCGGATCTTCGATCACAAACAATGGTGGATGCGTTGGCGAAATCAAGCGGCGTATGGCGATTTCTAGGTCCGCCGTGTATAAGCTGAGGAAGATATGGAAAAATCGTAGCATAACGAAATCTACTAAGATCCGTCTCGTTAGAGCGTTGGTGTTTCCTATATTCCTCTATGTTGCAGAAACATGGACTCTTAGGGAGAGCGAGAAAAAGAGCATGGTGCTTTTTTGTTCAAACTTTTTTGAATAGGTACATGAAAAGAAAGAATTAATTCAGCGTTTGAAACGATGAAGCTGGAGATAATGTTGAAAGTAACTACAACCGAAGTGAAACGACGGGCCCTTGCTTGTGTTGTTGGGAATCGTGGCAATAAGTTTGAGCACCAATAAATTAATAAATTGAATTAAAATGTTGTTTTATAAGAATGCCTAAAATTTTAAATTTTCTCCCTCAATCTGGTTTTTAGGTCTCAATTTTATTAATTTGTAATATATCCGCGTAAATGATACCTCA
Organism: Operophtera brumata; assembly: GCA_932527175.1. Classification (NCBI taxonomy): domain Eukaryota; kingdom Metazoa; phylum Arthropoda; class Insecta; order Lepidoptera; family Geometridae; genus Operophtera; species Operophtera brumata. The sequence goes on along the minus strand of OW052238.1, from coordinate 15,216,085 downwards.
AATAAAAGAGTATGAATACCAAGCATGTATTCAAAAAGGTTTGAACACAAAAGCACCATCCGTTTTTTTAACTAGGTAAGTGTCAAAAACCTGATCAAAAAAATCTGAAAATCTTTGTTTTTTTTAGCTGATAGTCGCTGCATGATGCCGAGTTCTTGGAGTATGGACTGATTGGTACGAAACTCAGTCCACGAAACCCCAAGCATTCTTCTCCAGCACCACATCTCAAGAGCATTGATGAGAGCCCGAGATTGCTTACACATTACTTAAATTACAAAATAAAATAAAAGAAAACATTAATCAATAAAACTGGCAATTATTAGCAATTAACTGAAAATTTCTGGGTATAACGGAAAAAAACGGTAAAAAAGAAATAGTCGGACTTCGTCTTATAACTATTATGGCTGAAATAGTTCTAAATGGTCTAGACAACCTTCCACTTACAGCTTTGCACCCATCTTCCAATCACCCTGTATGACGATTATGATTTTTCAAACTCAACAGATGACCCGCTCGTGACTTCGTCTGCGCGTAGTCAGAATACTTTCCCCACCGTGACATGACTTTTGAAACGAACGAACATTCAAGTATTTCAATTTAGGAGTCCCACTCCTGAAAATATTTAAATACCAACAACTACCTATACCGTGAAACTATATTTTACGTCGAAATACGCTAAAATATGGCAGAGTATTTTTTTACAAAGACTTTGTAAAAAAATACACAGCCATATTTCGTTCCCGTGGCATTTTTCGTATATTGCAAATTTTTATATGTTTGTTAATTTTATTTGAGGAAAGTACCTATGAACCAGTTACGAAACGCCGGTTTCTTTGACGGCGGAAGCGGAAAATACAAGTAACTATCTACTGCTAACGCTTTCCGAAATACAGAGCGTTTTTGTATTACGTTAGAATCATTTAGCTTATGAATTTTCAAAATTCCTTTCTTAGTTACAACCCTTCGCATCAAGACAAACACACCCTCCAAATTTCAAGTCTCTACGCGGTTTAGGCTGTGCGTTGGCACTCGGTCAGTCAGTCATTCAGGACATTGTCTTTTATATATATATATTCATCTTTGGACACAATGATATCAAATGATGTCTGACATTTTATTTGAAAATTTTAGAATAAAAAGGAAATACTAGTTTTCTCTTTCATTTCGGGCATGACGTCATAGGCGTGTCACCTGTTTTTTTTTTTAAATAACGCCATCTATCAAGTCCGTTCTACCTGTGGTACTACAAACAAACTGGTGTCATCATCAATTTAGTTCAAATTATTACCATCAGGAAAAAGACAAAATTAAATGTTTGTAAAAATTATTAAACTTGATTGTAGATACATTTATTAAATTTTCCCGTATTGTGGGTATTTTTTGATATTAGAAAATATTTTTTCAAGACCTAATATTGTTTTTTTACATACTTCAATACCAAATCTATACCTGTAACGCCATCTATTGAACTTTAATAGAACAATATATTTTTTCTATGGGATGAGACCCCGTGGTATTCACCAATAAACACGTAAATCATTCGCGCAATCGCATTCAAATGTATTTAGATGTTTCAATGCCGTTGAAGCAATGTAATTGTAACCAATATTGAAACCAAATTGATCGTCTAAACGGCATGCAATGATTAAAATAATAATAAGCTCCGCGTATTTACACTTCCATGTTAAATAATGAGACCATCATTCTGTTTTAAAAGTCTGTCAGTAAATCCAATTAAACCAACTTTGAAATGCTTTTTGTCTCATAATGAATATGGAGGCGCTTTTTTAAAAACCTCTTGAACATTCGTAATGTTATTTACATAGAATAAAGATTTTTTGATATTAATTTTGTTTGTAAGCTCTAATATTTCAAAATTGCATGTCTCTGCATGTCTTTGGAAATTGTACCCAAATATTTATTGACCGAGCGAGCGAAGTATGTATGTTGGTTCTCACGTAGTCGTATTTTCAACGAATCTTTACGTTTGGTAAACAGTAGCCGTAGTGCGACTTTTTGCTACAAGTTTACGCGCTCTACCAAGACCGCGTTTTACGCGCAGTTTGTATGAAAAAATGTACAGAGCCCCTAGCGGCGAGTTAATGAATCATTTTGTGTCAGTGTCATTTTGCCGTTTACTCAACCAACGCGGTGGTCGCGTAAACACACACTAAGGCCTCAGGTTCTAAAATTTCATAGTTTTTATTTGTACCACAAGGCACAAGTAATTAATTTTGTACAAGTTCAAAAAACCCTCAATTCAATGAAACGGCTGAACCGATTTTGATCAAACATAGCTAAGAACACTGCAGACAAATTCACCTTTCAAACAAAAAAAAAAAAAACTTTTCATCCGTTCGGGAGCTACGATGCCACAGACAGACACACATACGCAGACACCGTCAAACTTATAACACCTCGTCGCTTTTGCTTCGGGGGTTAATAATAAGAGAACTGAGAACATACATATTATACATTCACTGTAATTGGCCAGCACTACCTCATACGAAACGACGACGGCATTGAAAAACATAAAATGTGATCAAAACATGAAATGCTTGTTTATTAAAACCCTTTTTTCCTTTGAAGTGTGACCCCAATCATGGAAAGCTTTGAACCCAAAGGAACATGGAATAATTCTGAAAAATATTTTTGAGTATGTTTTGACACCACACACTGTTGGAACCTTCGACCAAAGTTGGAACTACTAACTATAGGAAGTCAGTTACTTAAAAAAAATACGTTTTTATCTAGCAGTTTTTAAAATTCTCTGGAATTTTTATCCAGTGTACGGAACAAAGCTTCGGAAAATTTAATCTGGATTAATATGAACTCCCGTTATTAATCTCGACGAGAAACAAAATTGTACATACATTGTAAACATAGTAAGTACAAGGTGGGGCAAAAGTAATTTCATAGTGAGAATAGAATGAATGAATGAATGAATTATTTATTTGCTTAGAATGTAGGAATTAGACCAGGATGGACCCTAGTCTAAATGATAGCGGTCGAATGACCGTCAACCTTAGTTGATGCACATTATTTTGTGCTCATTTTACGGCATTTTTAATTGTTCCTCGCAAAACATCCACCACATAAATGTCTAAGGACAATTACATTTGACGCCATTTGCAAAACCCACTTATACGGCACATTCATATTACGACACTACTTTTGCCTCACCTTTTACTTTATAATATACAATTCTCTACGACCAGCGGGTTAGGTTGTGCGTTGTTCGGTCAGTCAGTCAGTCAGTCAGGACATTGCCTTTTATTTAAGAGATCTATGCCTATAGTCAGATCACGGAAACTGCAATCTCTGGATACTCAGGCCAATATTTAAGACCCTGCGCACTTTCACAAGCTTAAAACTTTACCTACAATCTAAGAAAAATTCTACAACCCATTCAACCTGCCTTGGTAAGAAAATCCCAAAGTTATATAAGAAAATTAAAATGAAGCTTTGTTCTTACTTGGTATTCTATTGTACGGATCCCTAAAATGCTTTTTAAATAGCCGTCATAACAAAGATTAGGTTCATTTATATCGCTGTTTTCGTCCTGTCATCCCCCCCCCCCCTCTCCCCACTGCCTCCCTGAGTAATTATATTTGTTTATATTCGGCTTATTTCTATGCAAATAGCTATATAGATCGATGGTAATGGGTTCCGACGTAAACACGGTTATTGCATTGTGATAATAAATGAATGACACATTCTGTGTGATAGCGTTGTCTTGAACCTGACACGCATTACAGACCATAGATTATGCAGATTCTTAATAAAAAAACAAATTAAGGCGATTAGTTTCCACGAACTGCAAATACAGACCTTTACATGGCCCAAATAAGAAAATAAGAAAATAATAGACAGGTCTAATATAGTCAAGAATAGAATATTATAGTAGATTGTTATACAAGGATCTAAAATAACCCATTATATACGGAGTTAAGTTTTTAGCGCCGTTAAGTTTTTTACGATTGCGAGAAAATAAAATAATCCAATACAATATGGAAAAAAAAATATGGTCACTACCAATTCAATTTGCAATTAGAGAAAAATTCTAAAGATTTATAGATTCTGGGATCAATACGGACGCACCTAAGAGATCGCATGATTATTCTACTTATGACTAAGACTTTTTCGTTTTCGTAGGCACATTGACATTTGACATACAAAAATTAAAAAAAACGTATTCCCCTAGATGAAGAAATGCTATTTTTTTGCAGAAAAGCGGTATTTTTGAGCAACAGGAGTGTTTTTTTTTTTTTTTTTTTAAATTGCTGTTTCTTTTGACAGGAAAAAATCTTGCGTAAATTATAGGGAACTTTGTTTTATTTACAAAGTTCCCTATAATTTACGCATGAATTCCTACTGCTTCCAAAAGCCTGCAGCTATTTTAATAATTCTTTCACAATATTACCTATGCTCTGCCCAGATGCCCAAGGTCGTTCGTGGCTATAAATGCCTTAAAAGAACTATTTAGCTTGCCTGCTCAATACAAACCCAAGTTTGCTACTCAGTTGGATATTAATACAATTAGATTAAATTTTAAACACAATCAAATACAAACATAAAAAAAAGATATAAAAAGATAGACACCGCAAGTGCATGTCACTTGGCCTGTCCGAAAGAATGGCGCAATTTACCTATTAGCAAACCTCAAATCAGTTCGCTTTCGGCCGTCTTCGTAATAGCACGTCGGATGTTTATATAAAAATTCCTAATTGCACCATAGTGAACTGGAAAAAAACTTCGAAATCAGCTAGTTGTGCGAATAGTGATATTTCGCAGCAAAGTAGGTGCAAAATATAAATGCACGCTTAGTTTCATAAAAATTTACGTGTTTGCGGTGTCTATCTTGATATATGGTCTGTGGACACAATATAGAGACTGCCTCTTGCCTGTCTACGTGTCGCAGTGGCGAGGTTTCTAACTTAACTGAACTTTAATAAGTTATAAAGTGACCTAATTTGGTTCTGGTATGCGCCTTAATGATTTAACGTCGTAATATGACAATAAACCCCCGCGGCCGCGAGTAAGCAATTGAGTATGAGCAATTTGCTCAAACTCTGACGACACGCGCCACAACTCCTGGCAATTCTCTTTACTTCATATACCTGTGGTGCGTACACTATTTTGTTTTGCAATCTACCGATCTTATTTCCGCTCAAGTAAACATCTTTTCTACTGTTGTTGACGTCAGGATGTCGCTAACGGAAATCATATCGACTGGCGGAAGGAACTGTCCATATGATACTAGATATGAGTATACCATGCGTATACTCCCAGCGTCCCCCACCTGTCTGGCCCCACTGGGGGACGTTGGGAGAAAAAAGTGCCAACGTGCTCATGAAAAAGCGCAGAAACATAATTAAACAGTAGGAGAACTTTTTTTCTGTTTTAAGTGTCCATTATGACGATCACTGAACACGATTCTGCTGTCAGAATGGATGTTGGAATATACCTAGTGTAGAAACTTCCGTCGTTAGTATACTGACAACGTAGTAGACGACCGTCGTGGTGTAGCGGGCGAGTAGTCGGCTAAGATGCGAGGGTGCGTGTTCGATGTCCACTGCGGGAAAAATGTTTGCATGATTTGCAGATATTTGTTGTGTGGTTCTAAACCACCAAAGGTGGTAGTACCACGGTACTCGTATTATACCCTCGGCACAGGGAATCCTAGGGATCAGGTATAATATGTAAATATATAATATGTAAATATATATAATATACATACATAGACACACGTCTTTTTCGACGAAAACGCCGAGGGGGTAGGCAGCGCCTCAACGGGCCTCTTTCCACAGTGGGTTGCACCATCGTGGAATATATACGTGACAAGTGGTGAGCTCATCGCCACCATTGCTTCCCACGACTGACTTGTCTAACGCTTTCTTCCAGTAATAACAAATTCCATAATAAGCTAGCAGCCAGGACAAATCTTATACCAACGAATCTTATGAACAAGCCCGGAAAATCCCTTAGTCGGCTTTTACGACATCTGCGGGAGGGGACGGAGAGGTCTATTCTTAGGCCACACCTTAGAGCATTGCAGGCCTCCGGGGCCAGACACCTATTCTACCTAACATTGCTTAGCATGATCCTCTGTTATATCAACAATACCGCAGCATTCACTTGTAATAAACATTATGGTAATGTTGAGCGAAATGGACGAAAACACGACTCCGTAAAAAAACATCTGTAAGTATAAAAAAACACAAATCTGCCTCCAAATTGTACAATAAAGCGTCAATCGATGCTAGTATTCGATTCTTCTTCTTCTTTCGTGTCGATGGTTGTCTATCAAATTATTTTGGAGCAGTACTCTTCCACGGCTATGGCATTATCAGTGGCTTCGTAAAGGTCTTTCAGTGTGCAGGTGTGAGGGCACTGCGTGCACGAAAGTAGGTGCACCATTGTTTGTAGTGAGACTCCGCAATCACACTTTGTCTCATTTGTGTACCCCCACTTGCTCAGATTGTACTTGCAGCGGCCAACCTGGGTACGAAATCGGTAGACCGATTTCCAGGTTGAGCAAATTAGAAGTCGGCCTGCTGGAAGCTCTTCAGGTACAATATATTCTGGTGAAGGAGGTTTTACTATTCGATGAATACTTTCAATAAGATCATGAGACTTTGCTTGATAATTGAACTTGACAACCTACTTATTTTTTTATTATAACCATTTTTTTAAATTCTTTATTTTCGCTGTAAAAAACCTGCACGCCCGCTAGTGCAAATTTAATGATAGTGTTGAATTTGCGACCCCTGGTCAGACTATGAAACAGTATTAAAATATTTTCTTTAACTATTATTGGGTAGTTACTTTATACCAGTTTTATGTCTATTAAAAGTGCTTTGTGTAGAACCAGACACCATACTATGCTATTAGAACGTCGCCTACGCGATGTCTGGGAGTAAACGAAATAAAATGTACCTATCTTCCATCATTCAACTTAACTCAGCGATTCATTTCAATCGTCTGAGCTTTACCTTATTTAATATTCCACATACATACATACATAGACACACGCCTTTTTCCCCGAAGGGGTATTCAGAGCCACAATAGGCCTCTTTTCACAGTGGGTTGCACCATCGAGGAATATAGACGTGACAAGTGGTGAGCTCATCGCCGCCATTGCTTCTCACGACTGACTCAGCTAACGCTTTCTTCCAGTAATAACACATTCCATAATAAGCTACCAGCCAGGACAAATCTTATACCAACGAATCTTATCAACAAGTCCGGGTAATCCCTTAGTCGGCTTTTACGACATCCACGGGAGGAGACGGAGGGGTCTATTCTTAGGCCGGACACACCACAGCAAATATTATTCCACGTGTAAAAATAAACAGGTTATTCAACAAATACCCAGGTTTTAAGATATGATGCACACACACACACACACACACTAATACATTATTAAATATCATCTTATGCGTAAACTTAATTTTTATTCGTGTCATCTGTTACAGAAATAATAAGAAATTGCCTTTGTAGCATAGTATTATTTTATCTGTGCCTTTACTACACCATAGTATATAGCATTACTATACAGGGTGTAACATTATATCCCTATAAGCCCAGGTAGGGGGTAATCTACACGTCATGGCGAATAACTTTTGTTCCACAACTTTTTAAATTTCGAAGTTTTTCATTCATGGCATGACTCGCAAAAATCCACATATTCCTCCAAAAGTGTACGTAGCACATGAGGATGTTATGATACGTTAAAGTACCTTACGTGAGTCTGCTTCATGTTGTGTAAGGTACATTTCTGGAGGAATTTCAGGAATTTCTTGAGGAATTTCAGGATTTTTACGAGACATTTCATGAATGAGAAACTTCGAAATTTAAAAAGTCATAGAACTAAAGTTATTCGCCATGCTGGGTAGAATACCACCTTCCCGGGCTTATAGGGATATTATGTTACACCCTGTATTTAACTTAAGTTTGTCCTACTCCAATGTCATATCACGGAATATATACAAAGCCTTCGACCAAAGTAAAATAAATGGACTGGCCTTACCCATACAAAATGTCCGTGAAAAATAAGACAATTCGGATTTAGGGTACGGTCAACAAATAAATTATCTCTATCTATCTATCTATCCAGCCACTGCTGAGTAAAGGCCTCTTCTCTATAGCGCTACTCCTGGCGGTCTTGTAAATAAACTAGGTGAAATTAAATTATTGAACTTCTTAAAAACTGTATTTTTTTAATACTTAATACTTTAACAGATGCAATGTGTTTTCTAAAGTTATTTCAGTAGGTTTATAGTACAATAAATCGCCGAAAAAAATGCAATTATTGAATGAAACTTTTACAAAAATTCATGGTTCCCTTCTGTTTTATGTAGTTACGTATCTATTTTTCAGCTCTCAAACATACACAATAAAAATCAATAGAAAAGCAGCTCAATCAATTTGTGAAAAATATATTTTTCATCACTCAATAAACTAAGAAAATATCATAAAAATCGTACGGAAACATAAATGTATAAAAAATCCAGTATTTAAGAAACTGCAGAGTGCAGTTTTAAGACTTTTGCACAAAGAGTTTTTTATACTACTTGGAATGACAGATCAAGAAGATGGCCCACCTGATGTTAAGTGGTACCCTCTGCCTATCAACAGTGCATTACCTCAGGTCACGTCCACCTAGGACGCGCCCTATGTGGCATTCCACTGCGCCCGCCACCCTGAAACATAAAGATGAAAAGTCCCATGTGGCCGTAATTTCATCGGCACCCTTACCCTTCAAACCGTAACACAGCAATGCGAGCACTACTGCTTTGCGGCAGAAACAGGTATGGTGGTAGTACTTCCCCGGACGAACTCTTTCACAAAAAAGCTCTACTACTACTAACCGTTTTTTGGCGTATAAAATTCATTGCGTAGAAAATTATCAGAGCAAATACGGGAACATGTATTCCACTTCCAAAAGTCGTCTGTTCTTGCTCGTCTTATGACTTCTATCCATTTTTGTTTACATTAGTTTTTTTTTGGAAAGCTATAAGGTTAATTAACATGCCATTACATATTATATGCAATTACCTAAAGCGACGTGCTTAGCAATGTTTTGACGTAAATAATGCAAATTACAATTCTAAATCAATACGATACCCCATAGGCATCAGATTTTTTTGCAGTCTGTACCGGACCATCCGTCATACGTGAAGTCTTGTCAAATATTTCGTCGCTGTAGTTGGAAAACTAAACAACTAATAACAACAACAAAACCAAAATCACGAGAAAACGCGATTTACTGTTTTATTGCGTCAAAAATGGCAATAACTTTTTTATCGTAACTAATTTTGCAGTCCGTGTTTTGATATGTTATAGATTGGTACTGTATCTATTTTTGAATTTAATGATAATACATTTTAGTTCTTTTGATTAAGAGAAAAAAATAAAAAAACGACTATGTGTTTTTCCCTCGCGAAAGTTTTGAATAATTGATGTAGTTATTTATTTTTGCATGTCAATTGTTTAGTTTTCCTTCGTCAATGATCTCCACTGAGGTTCAAAAAGCTAATGATAAGTGCCATTATTTAATTTTCCCATAATAGTGAAATCATGAAATGATCTATTATTTACTTATTTGAATATGACAATCCTATCCATGGGTATAGATTTAAATAATATTAAAATACATTTTAAAATAAAACCAACTTATGATAAATAAATAAATAAATAAATATTTCTGGACAGTTCACACAACATTATCTAGCCCCAAGCTAAGCAGAGCTTGTGTTATGAGTACTAGACAACTGATACACTTAATACAATATTAACCTAGATAGATATTTTTTATTATACATAGAAAATACCCAGAACACCCTGAACAAATATCTGTGGATCGCACAAGTATTTGTTCCGAGGCGGGAATCGAACCCGCAACCTCCTGCGTCGCAGGCGAACGTTCGCCCGTCGCGCCACAGAGGTCGTCTTCATAATCATTTCTTTTTATCAAGACTGAATATTAGAAAACTACTGAAACACCTACATTATTTTAGCAGACTTATAAATTCAAAGTAAGTGACATAACAAACTTATCATACGACTAATGCTTATAAAATCAACAAAATGAAATCAATTTGTGGAACACAATAATTCAAAAATTCACAAAATCAAAACTATCTACGAATATAAACTTGTGTCTGTTAACTTTCATTCAGAGTGGGGAACATTGAGATAATGTCCTGGGGCGTCCTCCTTGTCGCTCGTCCTCTAGAGCAAGACGTGTCCATCGACATGTATGGGCCATCATAACCATGCAATAAAGTCGATTTCGCAAAATGTGTTACTTATGTAGTTTTCCTACTACACGACGATTTATAAGTTTTTTATCAATTGATGAAAATTATATTACAAAACCTTTACTTACGAATGAAATGCGATGCCTGAAGCTTTATTTGTATTTCTTGTGTTGTTTGCATTTGCAGAAAAGCACAGGAAGGCATTGTATCACCAAGGTATCTAATTTTGGTATTTTTCAGCATAGCTGTCACTCGTTGCCGTGACAAAGACTGACTGAAGCGAAGTGTACTAGCTAGGTCTGTTTAGAAGTTTCAAAACTATCGTTCCCTAAGGCCCGTCCATTCATTTTATTTACGTCGATGTACAAAGCATATTGATCGTATGTATTTGGAACGGTCATCAGGAAGCTTGTGTATTTTTTTAAATTTTGTACATCCCTACATGCATTATTAATTATGTTATAATTTATTTGTATGAATGTTGTATTTTGTATTGAATGAATGAATAAAAATACTTTACTGCACACCTTAAAAAATAGAAAAAAAAACACACAAACACAATTATTAGATAAAAACTAAATGCACATTATTTATTTTTGTTTACTTTATAAATTACTAGTATCCAGTCGCGGCTTCGCTCGTGTTTTGCCAGGATAAAAAGTAGCCTATATCAATCCAAACATCGTAACTTTGTATTTTTTTTTGTAGTATTAGAGCTTTTTTGTGAAAGAGTTCTTTCGAGGAAGTACTACCACCATACTTATTTCTGCCGCAAAGCAGTAGTGCTTGCATTGCTGTGTTTAGTTTGAAGGGTTGCCGGTGAAATGCCAGGCACATGAGACTTTTCATCTTTATATCTCAGGGTGGCGGGCGCAGTGCAATGCCACATAGGGCGCTTCCTAGGTGGAAGTGACCTATGTGATAATGCACTGTTCATAGGCAAACGGTACCGCTTATCATCAGCTGGGCCATATGCTTGAACAGTCATACGAAGTAAAGTAAAAAAAAAAGTGAGATTTTATTTAAAGGAAGTCTTTAACTACATATCTACTGACATGCTGGATAGGTAGGTTGTTAGTTGTTTATATATTTATTTCATTAAAAAACTAACTATATACCTACCTATATAACTATAGTGATTAATGATGGATAGCAGGTTAATGGATGTATTATACTATTGGAACATTTATTCTCTAACTCGGCGGTGGTTGACCTCAGAGATCAATGACCTTAATAAAAGTTTCACCCTACAAAATGCATAAAACTAGATGTTAAATTGATATCTCCTTTGTGCCTCGTTTCCTACAAAACCGCAATTTGCACAAAGTTCCGTACTACATTCTACCTCCTTCTGTATTCGTGTTCCGGTATATTTGAATTTTTTCCAACTTTATATTTTAGAGAAAGATAAGTCAAAGGGGAGCCACAGGCAAAACTAATCTCAGATGGCGCCACCATCGCTGGTGCTTGTCATTTAGGGGTCTTGTCTTTTTCTCATCAGAAGGGAAACGGTGTGTACCTACTTTTATTTTTACACTGAATGCACTACACAGAGGCATGTTTTATACTAGACTATTATGTAATGTTTATTTACTAAAATTATCCATTGATATTTGGCAGTTTTCACAGTTTTTTTAAAACATTTATAGACCTATGTTTGGCTACGAAATAACACCAGCGATAATGCGCCACCTAGCGAGATAAATAAGTAGTGTGTCTCCCCATTTAAGGAGGATGCTCTCTCTTGTGGCGAGAAATTATTTTTTTTTGGTATTCTTTGCACATTACTGCTCATCAACACTTCTTCAGATAGCGAAAGTTGATTTCGCGAGAACTAGGAGACTTAACACATGGTCTAATCTAATCATCAGTTTAGCTATAATTCCCCTTAACAAAAAAAATATCGTATCGTAGCTAAACTGCTGATATTTATGAGATACTATCAATTAAAACATGTGTCATGTGTGTGTGTGTGTGTGTGTGTAGTCTCCTGGTTCTCGCGAAATCATTTTTCGCTATCTGAAGAAGTGTTGATGAGCAGTAATGTGCAAAAAACACCCAAAACATTTAATTTCGCGCCACAAGCGAGAGTTTCCACCTTAAGTATTTTCCCTATAATGATGTAATTGTCCTAAATATGCATCATAGCATCCTGAATATTAGCGACGCGTGAGCAACTCATAATTTTGGACCGTATGTTTTTAGCGACGCGTGAGTAACTCACAATTTTGGACCGTAAATTTTTAGTGACGCGTGAGTAACTCACAATTTTGAACCGTATGTTTTTAGCGACGCGTGAGTAACTCACAATTTTGGACCGTATGTTTTACGCGACGCGTAAGTAACTCACAATTTTGTACCGTATGTTTTTGCTGCATAGAAGCTAGTTTTTTTTACAGAATTAGTAACTTTCGTTTTAGCAAATAATATAAACTTGAAAGCATTCGCTGTTTTTGAGAAATCGTGTTCAGACAGACGGACAGTAAAGTGACGTTCAGATTTACCCTTTTGCGGAACCCTGAAATACAAATTTAATTTTAAATACGAAAAAGTCTTACCAAAATAGCTCCAAATGGAAGAACCTTCGTAATTGTAGAGCCTTCGAATTAATTTCTACTCCGCGCAGTAATCTCGCTGACTTTGGATGAAATTGAAATCCTTACGTAACACTTTAAGTAGCTTCTCCCTTATCTTGTCTAAATTATGGAGAATTTTTAAAGATAAGAACATTGAAGGCTCTGTAGGTTCAACTGTTTTTTTTTATATAGGTGAAGATGGTAAGCGTACGGTCTGATACCAAGTTTTTGAAAATAAAAAATACCTACCAAGTTTCAACAGTATAGCTCTTATAGTTTCGGAAAAAAAGGCTGTGACATACACGGACAGACAGACAGACAGACATGACGAATCCATAAGGGTTCCTTGTCTTTGACTACGGAACCCTAATAATATAAAAATGTCGTTTACATTTTTGTTAAATTTTGTTAATGAATTCACCATGACATTAAAAATTAAAAAAATTAATTATTTATTCCCATAAATAAACAAGCAATACAAAATATATTCTAATTATAATAAGATTCACATTATAATGGCTTGTACTACGTAGATATTAGTTACAGTATCTACACTAAGTGCTAGACTTGTGTTGTAGACACTGCGTAACCTTCCATATTAGGTTATTGGGTAGCCATTATGAGGTTTCACTATTTAAACCCAAGTACTGTCTAGTAAGTACCTGGTTACAATAATATTATTTACATATCATATTAGGTTATTGGGTAGCCATTATGAGGTTTCACTATTTAAACCCAAGTACTGTCTAGTAAGTACCTGGTTACAATAATATTATTTACATATAATTTTTTCACCTACTCTTCGTTTTAATTACTTTGGGCAATTAATTAAAGGTTTTTATTTCCCAAAACTTGCACTGAACCTTTTAAATTTACTGCGAAACCAGATGAAAAACAAAGTTCTTAGACAAACATTTGCAACAAAATTTCGCTGAACAAAGGTTCATGTTAATACCATGCAAGTTAGAATCCGCTAATTACTAATGATATTAGGTATTTAACTTAATTTCCTTTGTTTAATTAATGGAATGCCTAATTAACTAAGGAAAAATTTGGTTTGGTTAATGGCACATAATTGGAATATGTATTTGTAAGGGCCGCTGAGGCAAACAGACCGAGTGGCCGAGAAAGGGCTGAACGGCAAACATCACGGGTACTGATGGATTACAAGCTGCTGGATACTATGCTACAATTTAAGAGTGGCCATTCTATACGTAGTAGCGTAAACCGGGGCAATAGTACGATTTTTTGTTGTTTTTAACATAGCGATATAAGACAGCTTCGATTTTTGAAAAATTGCATACATAGTTACGTACCTTTCAATACCTACAAGATCGTATGTTTGATGTCAACCTAAATTATTTATTTATTCCCAAAAATAAACAAGCAATACAAAATATATTCTAATTATAATAAGATTCACATTATAATGGCTTGTACTACGTAGATATTAGTTACAGTACCTACACTAAGTGCTAGACTTGTGTTGTAGACACTGCGTAACCTTCCATATTAGGTTATTGGGTAGCCATTATGAGGTTTCACTATTTAAACCCAAGTACTGTCTAGTAAGTACCTGGTTACAATAATATTATTTACATATCATATTTTCACCTACTCTTCGTTTTTATTTCTTTGGGCAATTAATTAAAGGTTTTTATTTCCCAAAACTTGCACTGAACCTTTTAAATTTACTGCGAAACCAGATGAAAAACAAAGTTCTTAGACAAACATTTGCAACAAAATTTCACTGAACAAAGGTTCATATCAGTACCATGCAAGTTAGAATCTGCTAATTACTAATGATATTAGGTATTTAACTTAATTTCCGTTGTTTAATTAATGGAATGCCTAATTAACTAAGGAAAAATTTGGTTTGGTTAATGGCACATAATTGGAATATGTATTTGTAAGGGCCGCTGAGGCAAAGAGACCGAGTGGCCGAGAAAGGGCTGAACGGCAAACATCACGGGTACTGATGGATTACAAGCTGCTGGATACTATGCTACAATTTAAGAGTGGCCGTTCTATACGTAGTAAGGTAGACCGGGGGCAATAGTAAATTTTGTTTTGTTTAAAACAGAGAAATATAAGACAGCTTCTATTTTTGAAAAATTGCATACATAGTTACGTACCTATATTCAATACCTACAAGATCTTATGTTTGATGTCAACCTACGCTACGGGTTAGAGAACACAGTGAAATTTGATGTAGAATCAGATGAGGTCCATTGGTACAATTCATCACAACTCCGGGTCAATTGTACCAAAATTACTAGTACTATTTACTTAGTAAAAAACGAACAAATTAATAATTGATAGCTACTCTATCGTATATTTATTACCTTATTATTAAGCAACAAGTATTTGAAGTTAGGAACCAAATGTTCACAGCTATTCTAAGAAGTTGTGCTAGTTTTTTTATTATCGTTATAAAAAAATGGTGTAATTATTATCAATTTGGCTCAAACATTGCTTCTAATATGAAAGTTCGTGTAGTTAATCTGATATAGACAAAACAATCTAAACTGAACTGTCAAGTGCCAAGCTTGATGTTTCGAAATTATCCTTGTGTATACGGAATAAGTAATATTTTATTTTATTGTACTAAATAAAAGGTGCCGTGTTTAGTTTCAGGTTGGGTTTTCTCTATCTTTTATACATATTTCGTTCGTGATGTTAATTTCCCTGAATTCCGTCACGGAGTCTGGAATCGCGTGCTTGTAGTCCGTCTCAGGTTCGATCCGACTTACAGCCTCCAGCGTCGTTTTATTACCGGCTTTCTTTGTTCAGCTCTGATGTCCAATTTGTCGGGGATCGCGTTTTCGGAAATATTTTCTATTAACTATACCTTAGGTAATTCAATATTGTTTATGAAACTGGCTCGGTGAAGTCTGGACTTTGCTAAATTTATTGATAAACACAAATTTTTAGTTCAGACGGTCAGTTTTTTTTAATGCTTGCTTTGTGATAGTGAAGTGTTTGACGCCATCTCATCTGATGGTAATTGTCGATGCGGTCTTGGAGTCTTGGTCTTCCGTCCCCTTCAGTTTAAGTTGCTTTTTCGGTGCACTGGCCTGTAGCGCAGTTGTACACCGATAAGTCTTACGGCTTTGAGTTTTTTTTTTATAGTAGAATATTATTATAATTACTATTTGTACTAGTACATATCTCGTGAGGTTTTTTGCAGTTGGTATTGATATAGATAACTTTTTAATTAAATAATTAAATAAATATTACTGGACAGTTCACACAACAATATCCAGCCTTCAGCTAAGCCGAGCTTGTGTTATGGGTACTAGATAACTGATACACAATACATTACATAGATAGTTTTGTATTTATTATACATAGAAAATACCAAGAACACCCTGAACAATTTTCTGCAGATCGTACAAATATTTGTTCCGAGGCGGGAATCGAACCCACTACCTACAACTAAAGTAACCGAACTGGCGAATCTTCGCCCGCCGCGCCTCAGAGGTCATCTACTTACAGTCGAAATAGAGCACAGAGGTCGAACTATAATTATAATTAATTAATTTGACGACCTCTGTGGCGCGGCTGGCGATGGTTCGCCTGCGACGCAGGAGGTTGCGGGTTCGATTCCCGCCTCGGAACAAATATTTGTGCGTTCTGCAGATATTTGTTCAGGGTGTTCTGGGTGTTTTATATGTATAATAAAAAATATCTATCTATGTATTGTATTATATTAAGTATATCAGTTATCTAGTACCCATAACACAAGCTCTGGCTTAGCTTGGGGCTAGATAATGTTGTGTAAACTTGTCCAACATTATTTATTTATTTTATTTATTTATTTATGTTAAAAGCGAATAAAAACGTTTTTATGTACGCTGAACACAATTGTTGCAAAAAAGTCTGTGGTCGCGATGTCTACTGATCGCAGAACTACTTGTTAGACCACACTCCAAAGCAAATGCGACGCTCTAAGAATAGTTTTAAAGCAATATTTAACTTATATGGTCTACGTGATACGGGAGGTGCCGTACCTACTCGCTTCATCGCCCTCTCGTGTGGGTCTTAGGACGTGGAGTTTATATTAATTCAGAGAGGTCAAGAAAGACTCTAGTTAAACTTTGTAAAGCAGTTAGCTTATCTATGAGAAGTGCTACTTACCTAGAAACAAACCGTTTTTAACCCCCAACGAAAAAACGACAGGGTGTTATAAGTTTGACGTGTCTGTGTGTGTGTGTGTGTATGTGCCATCGTAGCTCCCGAACGGATGAACCTTTTTTTTTTTAAGTTGAATTTATCGGGATTGTTCTTAGCTTTGTTTTAACAAAATCGGTTTAGCCGTTTCATTGTGTTGAGGGTATTTTTAATTTTTATAAAATTAATTTCTTGTTATTCTAGTTCTGTCCCAGTAATGAAAATGAATACTGCATGCTTTATTCTTACTTATTATTTAGCTTATTCACTCAGCCAGACCGCCTAGCCATGTCGGCATGTTATTTATAAGTTGGTCTAGATAGATTTTATCACAACATGGACAGGTACGGACTTGGAAAATCAAGTGCATAAATCAAAGGCATCTCTGGTCTTTATGGCGAAAACGTAAATACGAAAACCGTGATGCTAAGTAGAACATCTCGTATATCTAAATCTGGTTATTTTACTCACCGATACAATGCAGCTCGACTGAATTCAATTATTACGAATTCAACTTCGGCTAGGTATGTTATAAACTTAAATTGCATGTATTAATTTATTGATCAGTTGAGCTACCTTTAGATCGCTAGCAGTGGTCTTCAGGTAGCACAACTGTTTCATATGTAATTTTGTACATACCTTATACTAGTATTATTCTTTCTGTAAACAAATGTGTATTTATTTATTGATAATTATATTGCATTATTAAACTTAAAGGTACGAGGTTTGTGCGAGGGTTTAATAAATTACTATTTCATAGCTGCATTTATAATAACGATCCACTCAAAACACCGAAATCTTAAAATTTTTGTCAATACTTTTTTGTGGCTTTTTAATCGACTTCACAAAAAAGGAGGAGGTTCTCAATTCATGTGTTTTTTTTAATGTTTGTTACCTCATATATCTCCGTAATTTATTAACCGTTTTTTTTTTTTAGTTAACTCTATATTCTTCCAGATTGATCCCATTTTCATCAAAATCGAGTTCTGATGTTGGGATCCTTCAGGAATTGAAGGAACTCCTCAAATATTATAGGCACACATAAACCTAGTGATTTTGGTATTTTCAGCCAGAAGTCAAGCATGTGCATTCAGGAAGTTCCATCTGATGAAGTGGAACTGATGATGAAGACCAGGGATGGCCATTGGAACTACTCAATGACAAGTATTTCACGGGTGGCGATAAGGGTACCTTTCCGATATCCGATTGAGCTGAAATTTGGCATACCTACCTGTCAAGTTCCGATGACAATACAATATGATGGTGACAGCGAGCTGATCTAATGATGGAGACGGAAGGTGAACAACGGAACTCCTCGATGGATAATAGTAGACTGGCCGTGCTTATGCTCATTGTGATCAGTACAAGGTTCCGATCACTAATATTATAAAATCTTGTATTGGGAAAAAAAATCCTAGCTCGGTCGGTTTCGGTCCGAAGTCGGGTTTTTTTCCAAAATAATTATGATACTTTTTTGTGGCTTTTGACTTCTCATCTACAGTATATAATTTCAGTGGTTACTAGTCACTCAGGTGAAGTTTCTGCAAAGATTCTATCCTTGATCCACCACTGCATGCGATAAGGCATCCCATCGAGACGGAACGTATTATTTATACATTATCCGTCCTGGCGGTACACGGGTTCGCACTCAACTTATTATACACTTATGAATACTCTTGTAATACATACACCTACTCTAGTTCTATATGTGTCCATGCTGTAAACCTCATGCTAACAATGCAGAAGACTAACTTAGTTCCTAAGGCCTGCAAAAAAACATGTTCCCGGAATTCAGAGTTGTCACATACAATTTTGGCAAAATGGTAGAACAGGGTGCAAAAATTTGTAGAAATTGGTAGAATTTGAAATTAAAAATAGGTAGATCTACCAATCAAGTTTAAGTACATTTTTAATCAATAAAAATCGCAGAAAAATCTGGAACTGTCAGTGTCAAATTGACAATTTCAAGCACGCGTCAGTCAGTTGTGACAGATATCTTTGTCACTGCGTAGCTCTATAGCTATACTCTGTACCTCATCTTTCACTTAGTTCACATAGCACGTTCTGTTTTAAGTGCTAAAATTACAAGACAGTCTAAATTCTATAGTAAGTAAGTAACGTTTCGTTACACGCGTGGAGAATTGTTTACAGTCGTAATATTTTAAAAAATATGTAGATTTGAGGCCGAGGGTGGTAGATAGGTAGAAAAAAGGTAAAATAGTTAGATCTACCAAAAAATTGGTAGATGTGACAACACGGCCGGAATTTAGATTTGGGACGTTTCCTCGTGATTTCTTGCATCGATTTCAACAAGTCACAAAGAAATGTGTAAAGAAAAACATAACATCTATATAACAAGCTTTTATTTAACTTGCTTTCCTGTCTGCGGGACATAATCAGAATAGTGGCTGGAATCTTAAACCAGAATCTCAAACTCAACCAATCGATAGAGCTGAAGTTGTGCATATTAGTGAAGTTCCAAATACAATGTTGTAGCGACGCGTGACCTGAGAGCTGAATCTTATCTGCCTTATGCTATAGTATTGCCATACAGCCAGAATCTTAAGGATGCTTCCGTCTGGTAGTGATTTGGATCAGTTGAGCTACCTTTAGATCGCTAGCAGCGGTCTTCAGGTAGCACAACTGTTTCATATGTATTTTTTTTAATTTTTTACATATTCCTAGTATTAGTTGTCTTATTCTTTCTGTAACTAAATGTATTTATGTTTTAGTGACAGCGACCTAACTAACTGCGTATTGGAACAAACGCTTACTGGACAAACCGCGACTTGGACTAACTGCATGTAGGACAAACGGCTACCAAATCATCTGATGATCAGAAGGTGTAAAACGGAAATCTGTCTGTGGGGAAGGAATCTTGCAACTGAATTTGAAATGAATTACAATACAATGTTTTGATGACAGCGAGTAGATCTGAATGAAAGTGATCCATAGAACTCCTCGATGGTTAATAGTAGACTGGCCGTGTTTGTGCTCATTTTGATCAGTGCACGGTTTTAGTTACTAATTTAATCATGATCACCATCAGCCGGATGTACACTTCATAAAAGCTTGTTTTGAAAAATACATTATTAACAACAAACTTATAAAATCATTAAATATTATACTACTTCTATTTCGGTCCCCAACCACGCAGGAGATATTCCGTGGTAACAAAGTAACCATTGGCTAAAATTTCAAAATTTAAAGATTTTATGAAATGCGAATTGTTTCTTAAGAGCAGGCGTACTTACGACACGACACACTTCACGACACGTGCACGACATACTTTCCATACAAACGTTCGTGCTCAGCTGGTACGTGATTATGAAGTTGTAACAATATCTTCGTTAGATGTTTTGAACAAATATGTACCTATCTTGAAGAATATAACTAGGTTAATGGCGAAATCAAATTTAAATATTATTACCATTAAATTCAGTATAAGCCTTCAAAAATCAGCTTATTTGCACAATTTTTACCTAAACTTTGGATGTTTACTTATAAACTGTAAAAGTAAAAAAAAGTCTTCCGGTAGACCTTTCCCATATTATATAGATTCTAAATGATAGACATTTTTGGCATAAACTAGTAAGGTTTTCTCAAAAACACGTACGTCCTGGAATAAGTTTTAAGAATATTTTGCGCATTTATTGCCGTTTCGCAAGTAAGTAGCGGAATTTTCCGAATTCCAACCAAAAGATCTGGAACTGGCTCTCATTTTTCACAATGCCTCTCTTTCAAACATTGAATTGGACGAACCCACAAGATTTTAGACCACGCCTGCGATGTACTTCGGAGCGTCGCGTAGCGCCACCTTAAATAAACAGACCGGTCATCCTTGAAAGGACTTACCAGCAAATCACGTATTTATTCGATAGAAGCATCTAAGGACAGTGTGGAAAGGGTAACAGTCAACAACCCTCTTATACGAGTGGAAAATCTCACTGCTGAAGCGAAATTTACTTTCAGTGCTAAATAGTCCGATGATTTTTATTTTTATTTTCCATTACAAAATGTAGCATTGTGAAGGGAAGAAATCTTATAGTTCGTATACCTTTCTTCAGCGAAGTGGAAACGAGATTCAGATTTGTATTTCAATTGAAATGTGCAGAACGAATAGAATCAAATAAAATGAGTGCTGGGATGTTTGCTCTACACTTTATGGTACCTAGATGGATAGATAGAAAATACTGCACATCATAAAATAATTTACATAAACTAAAACTAACTATGTTGTACAATGGGCTGTATTATCGCTAAGTAGCGATTTCTACCAGACAACCTTTTGGATAGGACTCTATAAAATTAACAAGGGATATCAATGGTCTAGTTATTGAAATATAGATACGAGATCGTTCACCGTAAGATGTCCCCTGCCTTGGGAATACTGCCAACCACATCCTTTTATTATTGTGTTTTTTTTATTATTATTTTTTGGTGTACAATAAAGTGTTAATCTATCTATCTATCTATCTATCTATCACGGCAGGGGACAACTTAAGGTGAACGGTATGTAGATGAGCAGCGGCATACGTACATACATACTAATAATAATAAACAAATACCTGCTAGAATATACTACCTATACCTATAGTACCTACCTTTATGGTACCTACCTATCTTTGGGCTTCCATGTGCTAACAACATAACATACACACCCAACCTTGTACTAATATTTATTCTGTGACCCAACAGTCATATACATAGTCCTGATCCCACACTAACAAACCCTGTATCGTGGATATCAGGAACTAAGAGTAGCATGGTATTATAACACCCAGCCTTGGATCAAATGTTTGCAGACAATATAAACATTTAAAAAAATGCGTTCCTTTGACATCCCACTTGATCTGGTGGTCTCATAAAAAGCCGTTTGCCCCTCAAGACCTAACAAACTAGCTAACATGATAATTTGCATTATCGTACCTACATAATATTATTATTATTTAGGTGACGCGTGACCCGAGAGCTGGCTCTTATCTGGCTCAACGCATTAGTATTGGCATTCAGCGTGGCAATGCAGCCAGCATCTTAGGGACGCTTCCGTCTGGTAGTGATTTGGATCAGTTGAGCTACCTTTAGATCGCTAGCAGCGGTCTTCAGGTATCGCAACTGTTTCATATGTATTTTGGTATTGGTTGTATTATTCTTTCTTTAAATAAGTGTATGTTTGTATATTATTATTAGGTTGTTATTTATAAGTACCTACCTATCAAGCATAGTGTGTGCTGTCTTATGAACTTTGCTGATTTTCTTTATATCTTCCTTTTGACCTAGGGTTTTAAGTTGGTTCTTGTTTTCTTTGAATCGTTCTCCTTGTTCTCCAGACACAGCATTGGCGCTTCTCACCAAATAGAAGCCAAGGATAATCAACTATCATAAAGATGAATTGCCTCATGTGGCTCTTACTTCTCCAGTTTTATGGAAAAGGCATTATCTAGGTAAAAACCTAGATAGACCATATTACTTATGCGAAGGAATGCAGTTTATCTTCGGCAAGGTAATGCCATTTTATTGGCAAGATTGATTGCTATCTCCGACCGACGACGGCGCAGAAATGGTAGTCACAAGTAGTCACAATGTGTCTAGCCGACTGCACAACTTGCGAAGGAGGGTTTAAGATTTGTATATTGTTAACTGAATCTCTTTGTATGATTTTTGACTTTATTTCAGTGATTTTCAATAGATTTTCACGGGAGTGTTTTAGACGCACAACTTTATAAACTAGATTAACAGTTTTAGAAACTTTTAAAAAACAGGCGTTAAAAAAAACAACTTACATGGTTATTCACTAATTCGCAATCGAGTAGCATTTCTACAGAAAGTCATTCACCAAGTTACAACTTAGATTTACATGGCTTACTTTATTGGCTTACTTGTTTATAAAATAAAAATAAAAAAAATTGTTTTCCGAAGGACAAAATGTTTTGTACGAACAGCTAATATTTGTTCTGGGTCTGGGCGTTGTGGTACTATGGTACTCGTAGTTCCTGATACCTACGACACAGGGGATCCTAGCTTGGGATTAGGACTATGTATGTCACTGTCGGATGTTATGTTACGTTACTTTTCTAAGGTAATATGCCCTCATTACTTGTACAAAAGGTGAATAACGTCGCTTTGTTTATGAACTTTCAAGTTAAATTATAAACTTTTGTTATCTCAGCTTGGGGAATTATATATTTGCATACTTTTACACGCATTTACCCACACTTCCACGTTCACTTAAATAGGGCGTAGGTATGCGAGCCTGCTTATTGTAAGTCGAAGCACGAGGGTCTTCGTTTCGGCACGCAACCTCTACAACCTTTAATGCGGTAGCCGTGACCCGTGCAGAGCTCGACCATGAAAAATTCACGGCTTTTGGTCGGTACTTTCTGATAACAGCAGCTATTGAAAATGTCTAAGATCGGATAATTGAATGAATGTATGGGCGTATGGGTAATCAAGAACCAAAAGCAAACCAAAAGAAAAATATGGATTGAATTTGTTAACTGGTATACCTCAATCTGTTGCAGCAGAGGAAGGTCCTCGATGGACCAAATCCATTATAAAAGTCAAAGGAAGTCGGTGGATGAAGGCGGATCAAGACAATTTGCCTTAACATTCTTTGGTGGAAGCCTACATCCAGCAATAAACTTTTTTTTTTTTTTTTTTTTTATACTTCTTGGATGACGGGTCAAGCAAGAGGCCCACCTGATGTTAAGCGGTAACCTCTGCCTATGAACAGTGCATTACCTCATAGATCACGTCCACCTAGGACGCAACCTATGTGGCATTGCACTGCGCCCGCCACCCTGAGACATAAAGATGAAAAGTCTCATGTGCCTGTAATTCAGTTGGCTGATGATGATGAGGACCAAGGCGACGATGCACGATGTTAACAAATATGAGAACAGTCGGCTGCAACCGAAGCGATTCACCACAAAAACTTCTTTCAACTTACGGTGATAAATATGATATGATTTTCACTAGAAACGGGATATTTACCATGATTTTTGATTTTTTTTTTTGATTTTTTTTTTGATTTTTTTTAAAATCATGGTAAATATCCCGTTTCTAGTGAAAATTATGTACATAACCATGATAGTTTCAAAAGTTATATGATATGATTTGTAGCTTGGCTGAAAAAGGCTAGTGAAAAACCAGAGACGCGACAGAAAAAGTTTGAATGTGCACTACCTGCTATTTTTATCAAAGGTTTTTTTGCGTTTGCTGGTAGCATAGTTAACTGAGAAATCACACCTCTTTGTTTTGATCGGTAGGTATCATTTTGGGTGGCAGGTACGAGAAAGTTTTCTCTTGGGCTACTAAAATTCAGCAGTTTTTATTCTGCTCCAAATGTTTTTTTTTTTTTTTTAAGTTGATAGACCTTTGTTTTACGACGATCTCACCTGTTGTCGTACCTACATACTCTTCAGAGGTCGTAGTCTGAGTTTACAAGCAATTGACACGTACGTACGGTGTAGTACTACTTAATACCTTCCACATAGCAAATTCATAATAAAAATGAAGTTGTGGCTGCAAGAAAAGTGTTTTTATAGTGTTAAAGAACTAATTCACAATAAATGAAATTTTAGGTATCATGGCTTCTTTGACATTTGTGTATTGTGCGTGTAATTTTTTATGTAATTGAACGTTAGACTAATTTAAAGTCTGACGTAGGTGTATATATAGGTATATGACGTGTGTAATTTATTTGACATTTAAATGCTTATAGACATAACTAGCTTAATTAATAGTGTACACCAATCTTGGTAACATAGTGGACATTAATTTTCACTAGAAACGGGATATTTACCATGATTTTTGAGTTTGCAATGTTCCCGATATTTCGGCACAGTTAAATATCCCGTTTCTAGTGAAAATTATTTACATAACCATGTTATTTTCAAAATTTATATAGTGGACATTGTTTATATTAATTTTTATATTACATATTAATACCTATGTTTCACAATAAATTATATTTGATTTGATTTGAATACTATTATTTATTCTGTACACGGATTTTGTATGGAGACAAACACTTTACAATTTGAATTCGATTCAAATATCCTTGTTACACTACACTGTACGTTTGTGTCAGTTGCTTGTTAAAACTCATACTCAAAATAGGTAATGTACAAATAGGTACTCTGAATAAAAGAGGAAGCTGAAGGAAGAAGTAACACATAATAACATCTTCTACCTAACTTCTTATGGTGGTTCCAAGAAGCTTGTAGAAAGAAAAGGATGATAGTTGATATTTTTCAGGTTTGTGAATGATTTAAACAAATGATTTTATTTTCTGACGACTTTACACACGTGTTGATTATAAATCAGATTAGAAAAATCACGTTGCAACATTTCAGGAACGCGAAGCAATAAGGGTAGGTCATCATCAGCCTGCAGAAGCCCACTATTGATCAAAACTCTTCCCCATCGAATGCCCTGACGAACAGTATTGAGCCGTCTCCATTCACCGACTTCCAGTTTACCTAGCTGTCGCTTTATCGAGAGAGAGATAAGGGAGAATGTGAGGGAGGGATGGAGGTGCGCGTCTTCATCTGGTTCATGGTCGTTACATACCTGAGAATCGTTATTCTCCAACGTGTAAATCAAGAATAGGTCCTCACAATATACTTGTACTATTATTTATTAATAATATAGCGATGGTAGCCTAACGGTTCAATAGTGCAACTCAGAATCCAACGATACCGGGTTCGATCCTAGGCTCCGCACCAATGACTTTTCTAAGTTATGTGCGGATTTCCATCGCTCTGTGCTTCGGAGGGCACGTTAAGCTGTCGGTCCCGGCTGTTATTGATTAATAGCAGTCGATAAGCCATGTCAGAGGCTCTCGGGCGGCTTGACAAACTCCGACACCAGAGGCCAGCACTACCTCATACGAAACGACGATTATTTATTCTGTGACAATATTATTAAAGATACTGCTTTGATCATCCACATATGCCTACTAAGAGGTTGTTCACCCATCAGTACCACGAATATGAGGTTGAGTTCTCACAAATTAATTTGACGACACGTAAACTGACAATCTCTTCTCGCCTGTTCATTATATCTGAAGGCTCTGAATATAGCCATTCATTTATTTTCCTTATTTTCTCCCATCAGCCGTCGACCTGAATAAGCATTCAGTCATTGTATTGACAGACTATTTTTGTGTTTATAAAACAAGCTGTTGGTTCGTTTATGTTTAAATCATTTTGTTATATTATTCCGCGCCACTAGCTATCCAATTACATACGTATTGGAATTTCGTAGCGAAATTAAGAGTGTCTGGAATATATGGCCGAGTTACTGACTGTTTTTAAAAATAAATAACCTATAGTTTCAGGGTAATTTAATCTTAAAGAACTTTCAAAATCAGATTAGAAGTTCCGGAGATTACCTCCTACATACACACTCACAATCAAGCTTACCTCAAGCAAGAAAATTTTATAATATCTATAACATAAAAATAATATTTAAAAATAACTGACACAGCGATGCCACCTATCCGTCTACGAGCCCGCTACGAGCCCTCTACGGCGTAGAGAGGTCGCTACAAAGAAAGCATCAACGTGTTTATATGACCTACACGAATCGAGCGACGTAGATTAGTCATCGAGCATACGGAGGTTTGCAATGCTCTAAGGGATTAGTAGTTATAATCCTATTTTCCTAATGGTATGCCAAAATAAATCATTCAATCATCATGTAGGTAACTAACAATACCATTCTCATTTCAAAATGGACTAGATGTTATGATCTAGAACAGTGTTTTTCAATTTGTGGGTCGCGACCCCCTGGGGGGTCGCAAAGCTTCTGTAAGGGGGGTCGCCAGAGGTAGAAGATTAAAAAGATTGATTTATGAAGAGAATTTTAACAAAAGGATATACTCATAAACATTTGTATGTTAATACAAACAAATTAACAAAAAATAAGATCCTAAGTCTCATGTGCTTATTTTTGATTAACCAATTTCTCGGGGTCGGGGTGTCGCGAAATATTTTGTCATACCGGCGGGTCGCATCATGAAAAAGGTTGAAAAACACTGATCTAGAAGAACGAAACATTTAAATTAAAGAAATATTAGTGAAAGAGCTTTTTCATTATATATATTTTTTCTGTTTTCTTCTTAAATCTGTAGCTGGCTCGGCCGCTCACTGCGTGACGTCACATCGATCGTCCAGTTGCCCGCGCGTAAATCGCACGCAGTAATTTTCAGAGTATTTTCGTATTTATATGGTTAAATATGGAAAAAAACTACCGTATAGGTATTTTTATAGTACCTCTTTGAACTATACAATAATACTAATAAACACTTCTTATAAGTCCTTTTTTCATGTCCCAAATGGCAAAAATATATATAAATAATCTAAACTTATGAGAAGGGAACCGTTACCTATAAAAATAAGTCGATATTGTTGCGAAGATCATTTTAATATGAGTACCTAATACCTGTCTATTTACTTTTGCTTTTTATAAGATACGTAAGTATGTTAACATACTAAAAAATCGCATTTTATTTTCATTTATATCTTGTCCGTTAGGCAAAACTCCCCCAGTTCGAATAATCCATACCAATAACATGAACATCGATCAACATATCATTATTCCAATCCGCCCCGGGCTACGCTCTGCAAAAACAACGTGATGTTATTACGGTTTTCCGAAACGACACACAATCGTATTATCTTCATCATATAATATGATGAATACTTATTTGTTTTCTCCAATTAATAACACCTAATGTAATATCTTCATTAATTTTTATTCAACTTATATGTAAAGTGGTCGCCGTCGCAAGTCACACTGGCGGCATTGTCGATGCGTGACCGTCAGTTTTACCCTCAAGTTTTTTTTTTACAAAAGTGCTTCCTATTTTGTTGGTGACGAGGTGAAAATCTGCTAACAGATACCGTATTGCATTGAGGGTGCAATACGGTTATGAGGGGTTCACGGACTTGTGGACTGACTAAAACCACCCCGGTGGCCATCCTCTGCGCTTGTCGATGGGCTCTGGGATCTCCTACGGAACGCACCGGTGCCCATCACGCGCGTCGCCCAGCAGGGCCCATCCCGCTGTTGGCTAAAAAGCCAACCACACACTCTCCCTCCAAATGTCGCAGCACAGGGTCCACTCTGTGCTGAAGATACTAGTCCATACTAGTGATTGATTGGTTGATTTAACAATACTTTACCTCATAGATTACGTCCACCTAGGACGCACCCTATGTGGCATTGCACTGCGCCCGCCACCCTGAGACATAAAGATCAAAAGTCTCGTATGCCTGTGATTTCACCGGCACCCTTCAAACCGGAACACAACAATGCGAGCACTACTGCTTTGCGGTAGAAATAGGTATGGAAGTATTCACATAAGATAAACTTCGATAATTGCCTGTTATTACCTCCTCCGACGACCTCTGTGACGCGGCGGGCGAACGTTCGCCTGCGACGCAGGAGGTTGCGGGTTCGATTCCCGCTTCGGAACAAATATTTGTGCGATCTGCAGATATTTGTTCAGGGTGTTCTGGGTATTTTCTATATATAATAAAAAATATCTATCTATGTAATATATTGTATTAAGTATATCAGTTGTCTAGTACCCATAACACAAGCTCTGCTTAGCTTGGGGCTAGACAATTTTGTTCGAACTGTCCAGCATTATTACTTATTTTATTTATTAACAACTTTTGTAGTATGGCACTTTATGAAATATCATAGTTATTGAATATTAGATAAAAAATATAAAATACTCTCAGATATATATAGGTATAAGTACTAAATATCAAACTAAACCTTTCTAACAAATTGACAACGTTACGGAGCACCCAGCAGATGCCCCAAGTACACTCTAACTTAGCTCGTAAAATAGTTTCGGAGTTGCATACATTTTCTAATTAAGTTTGATATTCAGTTGGTTTATAGCCTCACCATGTTGTCTAGACATTTGCGGTGTATCTCAGACCCTGGGCCCTGGGATTAGAAGAAATGAGAGGATAAGGTAATAGGTATGGTATGTTGGTATGGTGGTAGCCCCTATTCTGTAGAGTACGTACGAAAAGTACGTATTACCGTCGAGCTACTTTTGGAAGTCTAACGGCTTCTGTGGAATACACTAAACAACCAATGTCATAGCCCAATTCAAATGGTAGAAGCAAAACTAAGTTTTTGGACGACAAAATCCACCAATCTGAAAAAACACGCAGTAAACTTTTATTTAGCTATATCTTACATGTGCTATTTATCTAAGTTACACCGGTTCAAAT
Organism: Operophtera brumata; assembly: GCA_932527175.1. Lineage (NCBI taxonomy): Eukaryota > Metazoa > Arthropoda > Insecta > Lepidoptera > Geometridae > Operophtera > Operophtera brumata. The sequence continues at coordinate 15,186,808 of OW052238.1, read as the reverse complement.
TGTTATAAGATTTGTGTCTTGCTCCGATGAAATAATGTGCACAGGTCTATTTGAATGAATATTTATTAAAATATTACTCTCCAAATAATACGTCAAAATATTAGATTATATGAATTAAATTAGATTAGATTATTTACAACGATGCTATTCGATCAAGCGGACACGGAAGAAGAGAGAGAGTATATCTACACACAGAGCATTCAAAACATGCACAATTGACTTTTGACATTGACAGTAGTATAAAGATCAAAGAGCCTATATTTCTAACACTTCCCCTTAGGGTTTTTGATACGACTCTACCAACAAAAAAAAACTTTAGACTCTATCATGTCAATACTAACTCTACGTTAAGAGAATGTAGAGTATCACAAAGACTCTATATAAATTTAAACAAGACTCTGTCTGTCTAACACAGTATATAAGTAAGTCTACATACATGAATACAAGCAATTAAATAATGATATAATGCCTACGTCTACTTAGGTATTACATTCATTTCATGTGTAAATAATTTATGTTTACATCCACTCAAAGCTTTAGTTAGTACATCAGCTGTCATTTGTTCAGTTGACAAATACTTTACTGTTAAGAATTTTTTCTTAACTAAATCTTTAACATAGTGATAACGAAGATCAATGTGTTTTGTTCTTTTATGACAATACTCTTTGCATTCCAGTAGCTTGTGTGCACTTTGATTGTCATTGTACAATGTTATTTGAACATCAATGTTTACAATTTCTGACAGAAAGTTCTTAATAAAACAGAGATCTTTACAAGCATCAGAAATAGAAATATACTCAGCCTCTGTACTTGATAATGCAACGCAACGCTGCTTGCGTGATTCCCAGCTGATAATATTGCTACCCAGCTTAACTACAAAACCAGTATAAGACTTACGATCTACAATGTCGTTAGCCCAATCAGCATCAGAGAAGGCAGTTATATCTAAATTATTAGATCTATAGAAACATAGACAATAATTTATAGTACCTCCTAAATATCTCAGGATGCGTTTCAAAGCTAGCCAATGAGTCTTATTAAAATTGTTGCTAAACTGGCTTAGTTGACTACATGCAAAAGCAATATCGGGCCTAGTGCACACAGATAGATACATTAGACTACCTAACAGTTCTCTGTAGCTATACACATAGTTATCAGGGTGTTCACTCTCATCCATTTCAAGTTTACAATTGAGTACCATAGGAGTGGACACTGGTTTGCAATTTTGCATGCCAAATTTAACTAACAATTTATTTATATATTCTGACTGGTCAAGTTTTATTATATGTTTAACTTTGTCTCTGAATACATTCATACCTAAACAGTTAGTAACAGAACCTAAGTTCTTAACATTAAAATTATCTTCTAGAAGAGGCAATAGTTCATTTTTGTCACAGCTATAAAATATGTAGAAATCGTCGACATATAATGCTACAATAATGATTTGTTTATCTATTGTCTTACTATAAACACAAGGCTCACATTTACTCTGTTTATAATCATTTTCAGATAATAATGTATGAACTTTTGCATTCCATATTTTACTTGCCTGTTTTAGGCCATAAATTCCTTTTAATAGAAGACAAACTTTACTATTTTCACTATTTGAAAAACCCGGAGGCTGTTCCATATAAATGGTTTCTTTCAGTTCTCCATTTAGAAATGCAGTAGTTACATCCACATGATCAATATTTAAATTTAGCTCATTAGCCAAACTAAACAAAATTCTCATAGTGCTATGTCTAACTACGGGTGAAAAAGTTTCATTGTAATCAATGCCTCTAACTTGTGTGAAACCTCTGGCGACCAGACGAGCTTTGAACCTGTCGAACTTACCAGAGGCGTCGTGTTTACGTTTATAGATCCACTTACATTTAACAATGTTTGTATTTGGTGGTCTGTCGACTATTTCCCACACGTTATTTGCAATGAGCGAATCATATTCGCATTGCATGGCAGATTGCCAATCTTGACTGTCAGCACAAGACATGGCTTCCTCATACGTGAGAGGATCGCCTGGAAGTGCATGTTGCGCCACGAGAGAGAAGTCCGTTATATAATCCTCATACCTCAAAGGCGGCTTGGAACGAGTAGTACGCACAGGACGGTCAGTAGAGCATGATGGCAATGGCTCGGGGGTACTATCAGCTTCCCCTTGAGGTGCCGCAAGATGCGATGACGTTAGACGCTCAGAGAGCGCGTCACTGATCGGCGAACACTGTGAGCCGGCCTCATTCTCGCTGCCTGTGACGTAATGCTCGTCATCAGCATCTGAAATCATTGTATTATCTATTTCAGAATCAGCTGACACAACATTTGGATTCAGTTCAACAGTATGACTAGAATTCGCATTACTATTAATGCTAGAATTCAGCTCAATATTGTCACCAAAATCAAAATTGTTTAAAGTAGAACTTGGTTCTTTTTCTTGACTAGATTTAATATTACAATTTAATTCATTATCATTCAGTTCATAAAATATAAAATGATTACTAGAATCTTTAGAATTATTATTAATATTATTGTCAGTCTCATAAAATTTATTTTCTATAAATGCTACGTTCCTAGATATGATAACCTTTTTAGGGTTCATGGGGTCAGCAAGTCTATAGCCCTTAGAGGTCTCACTATAGCCTACAAATAAAAACTTCTTGCTTTTAGCACCTAACTTATTCCTTCTTTGCTCAGGTATAAGTGAATAAGCAATGCAGCCAAATACATGGAGATGACTAAGATTAGGCCTCAATCCAGTCCATTTCTCCTGTGGAGTAAGGCCGGACAAAGCAGTTGTTGGGGACCTATTTTTCAAATAAATGGCAGTCATTACTGCTTCACCCCAAAAACGCTTCCCTAGACCTGCCCCTTGCAGCATGCATCTTGCTTTTTCTAAGAGTGTCCTATTTAGGCGCTCAGAAACACCATTTCCTTGAGGACAGTATGGAATACTTGTCTGATGGATAATTCCTTCCTTTTTAAGGTAATCAGAAAACATGGTGTTGCAATATTCTCCCCCATTATCGGAACGCAGTATTTTAACTGGCAAACCCAATTGTTTTTCAATTTGAGTTTTTAAATTAATGAAAGTAGAAAATACCTCATTTTTCCTCTGTAGCAGAAAGCCAAAACTTTTCCTGGTGAAGTCGTCCGTGTAAGTCACTAGATACTTAGCGCCACCCCAGCTAGTGGCAGGCATGGGGCCGCAAACATCAGTGTGAATGAGTTCCAAAGGCTGGCTTGCCCGGTGGGCATCTTTGGTTGGAAATGGCTGTGCTGCCATCTTTCCTTCCATGCATGGTATGCAGTTCTTCAGTTCTTGCTTGTCATTGTCCTGGAACAACACACCATTAGCCTTACCATCCCTTAAAGCTAGCATACCTTGAACTCCTAGGTGGCCTAGCCTCCTGTGCCAGATATCAATCGGCACCTCGGCTACGTTGGCACTCTGTACCTCCTGCTCAGGCAGGAGCGTTGAAGAATGCACCACTTCACCACACGTAGACAACCGACTTGGAATATGGGCCTTACCAAATAATTTGTAGATCCCATTTTTATTAACGGCCTTACATATTGGACTGCCAGAGATAACACACTTTTGAAAGATATGGCAACCCTTATTATTAAAAATTACTGTGAAGCCTTTATCACATAATCTACTAACACTCAGTAAATTTACAGACAGTTGAGGGACATAGGATACATCTTGAATACATCTTACCAAATCATTTGCCTCCAGTAGCACATCACCAGATCCTAAACAATGTATTTGTTCATTGTTGGCTATTTTAATTACACTTCTACAGTCTTTAAAATCTGTTAGCCAATGTTTGTTGTTACACATGTGCGTCGAACAGCCTGAATCAATCACCCATTCCTCTTTGTTGACGAAGAAAGCTGTAGCGACAAAGGTCTTATCACCATCCTCTTTGCTCTTCTTATCACGCCGAAGCTTGAAGCACTTGTTTTTCAGGTGACCTTTCTTCTTACAGTATGTGCAGGTTTTTGATTCTTTAGTTTGTCTTGAAACAAACGCTGTTGATGTAGCACCTGGCTCAGACTTACGAAATTCTTCCTGCAATAGTCTGGTACGTACTAGTTCACTCGATAGACTTCCTGTCAAACAGATGGTCTCAAGGCTGGAGACAAGATGATCATAATCTGTAGGTAACCCGCTGAGTAGCAGCTCCGCGATTTCTCCATCTTCAATGTGTTTTCCAATATCAGCCAGTTGTTGTACAAGCGTCATCACAGATTCTACATATTGAGTGACCGATGAGTATGTAGTCAGCTCAATCCTGTGTAATTGACGTAACAGCAGAACTCTGCGATACAGTCCTGTGTCTTCAAACACTTTAGCCAAGTTCGACCAAGCTTCTTTACTTGTTTTGGCATTCTGTACATATTGGTAGCAGTGAGGTTTCACTGCCAAGCAGATTCTAGCCAGAGCCCTCTGGTCTTGATAATCAACTACCTCATTACCTTGAATGCAATGCCACAGATTTTCTAAGGTTAATGCCATTTTCATACAAAATTTCCATGTGTTGTAGTTGCTCATTCCATCCAGCTTATCGATGTTGTAGTTTCCCATCGTTGTATTGACATGAGAGCCGCAAGTGGACACGGTGGCAGCTGCGATATTTTCGCCTGGGATCAGCGGTGCAGGCGTCGACGCCATCACGAGCAGAACAGAGCAGAATGTCACGCACGCGCACACCAAAAATGCACGCGGTCTTCAGACCCGCGCTTTTCTCGGAACAAGATTTCGAGTTGCAGTTTCCTTATATGCCTGACTGGGCCTTATAACCTGTTATAAGATTTGTGTCTTGCTCCGATGAAATAATGTGCACAGGTCTATTTGAATGAATATTTATTAAAATATTACTCTCCAAATAATACGTCAAAATATTAGATTATATGAATTAAATTAGATTAGATTATTTACAACGATGCTATTCGATCAAGCGGACACGGAAGAAGAGAGAGAGTATATCTACACACAGAGCATTCAAAACATGCACAATTGACTTTTGACATTGACAGTAGTATAAAGATCAAAGAGCCTATATTTCTAACACAAATGCCACCGAGATTACACGAAATAACTGAAAGTAACACAAATGTATTTGTAAATAAATGTGTATGTATTATGTAATTATGTAATTCTGGCTAGGTGGAGCGATGACCTACGAAAGGCGGCGGGCCGAAAGTGGATGAGAAGAGCCGAACACCGGGCTCAGTGGCGCGTATTGTGAGAGGCCTATGTCCACCAGTGGACTAGTGTGGGCTGATGGTGATTATAATTATATAAAAATTAAGACGTTTTGTTTAAAAAAATGCCAGATTAAGTCCTAATTTCGGGTTGGTAGACTGGCCAACATTTTTGACGCAGTAAGGAAGGATTTGCAAGGAAATTATTATACCATACCTATTTCTGCCGCAAAGCAGTAGTGCGTCCTAGGTGAACGTGACCTATGAGGTAATGCACTGTTCATAGGCAGAGGTTAACGCTTAGTATCAGGTGGGCCTCTTGCTTGTTCCGTCATCCAAGTAGTATAAAAAAAAAAAATTGCTTTGCTTGGGGCTAGATAATGTGTGAACTGTCCAGCATTATTTTTTTATTTATTTATTTAGGTAGGTATAGTATTTCTCGCTCTACGGTATACTACCTGACCTATTCACTATGTTAAAATTAATTGTTGCGTTTTTTATTTTATTTTAAAATTTGTATGCCTTGATAAGGCGAAACATGGTGATACTATAGCTATTATGACATCTTTTGTAAACCTGTGTTTCGGACAAATAAATTATCTTATCTTATCTTATCTTATCTTTATTCTTATAACACTGTATACCTATATTTTATATTTTCCCTTATATGCAGGTCCATTGGACCTGTACACAAAGAAACAGGTGCATGGTTATCATGTAATAATACATTTATCTTTTCGACTCACAGTATTATCGCTAGTCCGTGTGGTTCAGATTGAAATCGTAAGGTATAAACCGCCACCAAGTGTTTACCGACTGGTCGTTGATCTGTCTTGAGAAGCAATTACTTTATTAGCTTTTCTCTCAAACTGTTCCTCCTTATTTACCCTTTCTTAAGTACCTTGGATGATACTATTTGTAGAGATAGCAGGAAGTAGATTAATTAGTTTCATACTATTCACGTACCTAAGTATTATCATAGACTAACTAAACACAATAGACTGCCAATCTCATACAAGAAAACGTGCATCGGTAAATGATTGCCTACAATGACGCTAGATGTCGCCGAGTGTTTGGAATCTGCTAAATACTTTTTACATCTATCGATAGACCATAGTTTCATAATTAAAAAATAAAATATAAATTTAAATGTTTATTTTTAAAGAATTAAAAGAGATTAGGTAATTGGTTTAAAATGCTGGTTGAATGATTCCCAGGCTATTGGCTAGCGCCATCTAGAAACAGCCTGGAATTTGTCCTTTTTTGAGTCACAAAATGTTGTTCTATGTTAGCGGTCTATTGTGTTTAGTTAGTCTATGGCACTCTATGGTATTATCTAGCAGTGACTTGGAACCTTACTGGATTATAACATAGTAAAGTTTTAGTACCTTAGTAGTAACCTCTAAGGAATTAACTAATTTAACACGTATAAATTTATTAGCTAATATAAGTATCTTCTTGGGCAAAAAAACTATTTTAAATTTGTATAGTAGGTACCTAAGTTTTTTTCTTTAATCTAAAATAGGCTAGCGTTTGGCTACATCTCGCCTGATGGGAAGCTACGATGAGGCCTATTTAAGCACGCTCGCCTAGAAGATGCTTATTCACTCTTCGTTTGAAGATGCCCAAGTTGTATGATAAAGGGAATAAAGAAGCCAGAAGAGAGTTCCAGGCTTTTGCTTTCCGCATGATGAAAGAGCTCGACAAACGGTTTGTATGTCGACAACAAAAGTTTAGTTTATAATCTGCAATTTCGTGAGCCCGGGGCGCTTTTCACCTTCCGTGGATAGTCTGTTTTGCTTTTCCTCGACATCGATATCGACATTTCCCACAATGTAACTGACTTCCTATGTTATGTGTCTATTTACGATACTCAAATGCTTCGTGCTCAGAGAAAGAGTAAGAAAAAAGTATAGAGCATAACTTTTGTTTTTTTATGAAATCGTATCTACCGCCTAACATAATGCTTAGCATTTAGTCCCCAACTTAAATATATACTAGCAACTTGCCCCAGATTTGCACCCAGATAGCCCCCCCCCCCCCCCTCCTCCACCTTCTAAAGCAGTACCCCCCCCCCCCCCCCCCCCCCCACCCCTTATGTTACTCGCTGATAACTATTTAGCTTACTATAATAGGCACAGATAAAATAATACTATACTACTATAGTTAAAAGAATTCCTAAAATCGGTTCAGTAGTTTTTGATTTTATCCATTACAAACAAACAAAGTTTACCTCTTTATAATATTAGTGTAGATTTATTTAAAAGTAATGCTTTATATAATAGAGGATCGAGCTAAGCAGTGCGAGATACTTATGAATTGTAAATTAATCCTCTATTGTTCCTGCAACTGTTGCGTAAGATAGGTACTAGGCCCTTGGTTTATCTAAAGTGGCTGATAGTCTGAAAATAATCATGTAAGGGCTCTCCAGTCTCAACAACTAGTATAAAAGGTTTAGACAAAATGTCTGAAGGCATTAACTATTTCATCGAATCTTTACCAGCAGCAGTGAGAAACATGATTGGGCTTGTGTTCGCTTGTCTGCTCGTCTGCACACACGGTAAGATTATCACTATCATTAAGCTATTTTATAGTAGTGGTTCGCTGCGAATTGTATTGTTTTTTTTTTTCAAAACAACTAGAACCAACTTAAATTTCAAAGCCTTTTCATATGATAACCAACTTGACCCTCACTTTAACTTTTCTACTCCCCCTTGGACCCCAATATCTCAACAAACACCCGAGTGATTTACTATTAATTAATTACCTAATCATTCTAATTGTATAATTATTATAGAATTTTTTATTATATAATTTATATGTAAATATTTGCGACGCTTACGGTGTGCTATTTCTGCAATATTACTCTTTAACAAAGAATTTAGAGTAACTCTTTGCTCTTGCTAAACTTGAAACTTAAACTTACACTATAGCCATCGACGTAAATAAAATAAATGTACGGGCCTTAGGGAACGATAGTTTTGAAGCTTCTAAACAGACCTAGCTAGTACACTTCGCTTCAGTCAGTCTTTGTCACGGCAACGAGTGACAGCTATGCTGAAAAATACCAAAATTAGATACCTTGGTGATACAATGCCTTCCTGTGCTTTTCTGCAAGTGCAAACAACACAAGAAATACAAATAAAGCTTCAGGCATCGCATTTCATTCGTAAGTAACGGTTTTGTAATATAATTTTCATCAATTGATAAAAAACTTATAAATCGTCGTGTAGTAGGAAAACTACATAACTAACACATTTTGCGAAATCGACTTTATTGCATGGTTATGATGGCCCATACATGTCGATGGACACGTCTTGCTCTAGAGGACGAGCGACAAAGAGGACTACGCCCCAGGACATTATCTCAATGTTCCCCACTCTGAATGAAAGTTAACAGACACAAGTTTATACTCGTAGATAGTTTTAATTTTAGTCGACATACCTTTTTCTTTTTGATACTTAGAATTATTGTGTTCCACAAATTGATATCATTTTGTTGATTTTATAAGCAATAGTCGTATGATAAGTTTGTTATGTCACTTACTTTGAATTTATAAGTCTGCTAAAATAATGTAGGTGTTTCAGTTGTTTTCTAATATTCAGTCTTGATAAAAAGAAATGATTATGAAGACGACCTCTGTGGCGCGGCGGGTGAACGTTCGTTCTATTCCCGCCTCGGAACAAATACTTGTGCGATCCGCAGATATTTGTTCAGGGTGTCCTGGGTATTTTCTACATATAATAAAATATATCTATCTATTTTAATATTGTATTAAGTGTCTCAGTTGTCTAGTACCCATAACACAAGCTCTGCTTAGCTTGTGGCTAGATAATGTTGTGTGAACTGTCCAGAAATATTTATTTATTTATTTATTTATTATAAGTTGGTTTTATTTTAAAATGTATTTTAATATTATTTAAATCCATACCCATGGATAGGATTGTCATATTCAAATAAGTAAATAATAGATCATTTCATGATTTCACTATTATGGGAAAATTAAATAATGGCACTTATCATTAGCATTTTGAACCTCAGTGGAGATCATTGACGAAGGAAACCTAAACAATTGACTTGCAAAAATAAATAACTGCATCAATTATTCAAAACTTTGGCGAGGGAAAAATACATAGTCGTTTTTTTATTTTTTTCTCTTAATCAAAAGAACTTAAATGTATTATCATTAAATTCAAAAATAGATACAGTCCGTGTTTTGATATGTTATAGATTGCTATAACATATCAAAACACGGACTGCAAAATTAGTTACGATAAAAAAGTTATTGCCATTTTTGACGCAATAAAACAGTAAATCGCGTTTTTCTCGCGATTTTAGTTTTGTTGTTGTTATTAGTTATTTAGTTTTCCAACTACAGCGACGAAATATTTGACAAGACTTCACGCATGACGGATGGTCCGGTACAGACTGCAAAAAAATCTGATGCCTAAGGGGTATCGTATTGATTTAGAATTGTAATTTGCATTATTTACGTCAAAACATTGCTAAGCACGTCGCTTTAGGTAATTGCATATTATATGTAATGGCATGTTAATTAACCTTTAATTAATTAAGCTTTCCAAAAGAAATCTAAGGTAAACAAAAATGGATAGAAGTCATAAGACGAGCAAGAACAGACGACTTTTGGAAGTGGAATACATTTTCCCGTATTTGCTCTGATCATTTTCTACACAATTAATTTTATACGCCAAAAAACGGTTAGTAGTATTAGAGCTTTTTTGTGAAAGAGTTCGGCCGGGGAAGTACTACCACCATACCTGTTTCTGCTGCAAAGCAGTAGTGCTCGCATTGCTGTGTTCCGGTTTGAAGGGTAAGGGTGCCGATGAAATTACGGCCACATGGGACTTTTCATCTTTATGTTTCAGGGTGGCGGGCGCAGTGGAATGCCACATAGGGCGCGTCCTAGGTGGACGTGACCTGAGGTAATGCACTGTTCATAGGCAGAGGGTACCACTTAACATCAGGTGGGCCATCTTCTTGATCTGTCATTCCAAGTAGTATAAAAAAAATCATTGTGCAAAATTCTTAAAACTGCACTCTGCAGTTTCTTAAATACTGGAATTTTTATACATTTATCTTTCCGTACGATTTTTATGATATTTTCTTAGTTTATTGAGTGATGAAAAATATATTTTTCACAAATTGATTGAGCTGAAGACTTTAGGTGGACTTGCTTTTCTATTGATTTATATTGTGTATGTTTGAGAGCTGAAAAATACATACATACATACTACATAAAACAGAAGGGAACCATGTATTTTTGTAAAAGTTTCATTCAATAATTGCATTTTTTTCGGCGATTTTTTGTACTATAAACCTACTGAAATAACTTTAGAAAACACATTGCATCTGTTAAAGTATTAAGTATTAAAAAAATACAGTTTTTAAGAAGTTCAATAATTTAATTTCACCTAGTTTATTTACAAGACCGCCAGGAGTGGCGCTATAGAGAAGAGGCCTTTACTCAGCAGTGGCTGGATAGATAGATAGATAGATAGATAGTTTATTTGTTGACCGTACCCTAAATCCGAATTGTCTTATTTTTCACGGACGTTTTGTATGGGTAAGGCCAGTCCATTTATTTTACTTTGGTCGAAGACTATAGCAATGCAAAAACTGATTCGTCCAAGCTTACGAAATTAGCTAATTATGTTCTTCTTATTTTTATTATTTTTGACCTGTAACATTATTGTTATAAATCTATGAACTATGAACTATAACTCAGAGACTCGCTATCTTGGTTAGTCTAGAAGATCTTATGGACGCGGAATCTCCATCACCAGACAGGTGGTCTGGTGATGGAAATTCCGCTTAGTACCATGTTATTAAATTTTCCCCGAAGTTACATAATGTATGCCAAATTTTAGCTCAATCGGACAAGAACCTACTTGAAAAACGGATTAAAAATAAACCAAAAAAACAGACATATGAACGAACCAGAAAAATATACGAACGATCCAAGTTCAATAATCGATAAGCAAACCAAAAAACAGAATCTACTTGTCATTTTTTATTCCATTGTGCGAGTAGTTTTTCATATATTTGGAAAAAAAACAAATAAAAATTATACTAAAAGTTGAATTAAAATCAAATGAAAGACCCAGCTCCTTATTCTGAAATCAATCCAATTAGTTCAGCTTGAAAAACTAGGATTAAACCTGGATTTCAAGACCTTACCACCTTACCCTTAACTCAATTCCACGTGCAAACTATAGTTCTAGCTTTAAATAGATAAGGCACAAGGTTGCACGGGAAGCGTGTCTCTAGGGACGCTGTAGCCAACTGAAAGTCATTTGCATCACAAACTTCATTTGGGTTTTGTATTCACATCACTCTTGAAACGGCAATTCTCGGCATCGAAAGTTCTGCCATTTATCAGAAAAAAGTTGCAGCGTCGAAAACTGAGCCCATGGTGTTCTCTAGGTAAATATTATCAAACAAAAAAAACTTTATGCCCATTTCCACAGATTCCTAATCTTATAGATTCCTAATTTTACAGATTCCCAAATCTACAGATTTATCGATTTTACAGTAAAAGTACAGTCAAACAAATACAGATAAAAAAATATTTATTTTGCCAACACATCACAGAAACGTACAATGTAAACGTATCCAATTAATGATCAGCAAAAAAGGCAAACGCAGAGCGCTGGTTTTATGTGACGCCAGAAACAGTTATTATGAAATACAAACATTTTAATAAAATTAAAATAAATAAAATCTGTCATCCGACTCTATTCACATCAACCTCTTTTAGGACTGTACTTCTGTAAAATTGGGAATCTGTAAATCTGGGAATCTATATAATTGGGAATCTGTAGAAATGAGCATAAGCCAACAAAAAGTATGCTTCTAATTATCAATAGATCTAGAACAACAGAAATGAGTAAATAACCCACAAGATAGATAGATAGATAAACACTTTATTGCACAACAAATAGAAAAAATCAAAAGATAAAAGAACAAAAACAATAACAGTAACGTACAATGGGCGGTCTTATCGCTAAAAGCGATCTCTTCCAGAAAACCTTTGGATGGTCAGGATAATACTAAATTAAAAGACGCCGGTGCACAAGTAAAACATACCTACATAAATATATACCTAGACCTAACTAATAATTATATAAATAAATAAATATTAAATAATGCTGGACAGTTCACACAACATTTTTTTTTTTTTTTTTATACTACTTTAATGACGGATCAAGCAAATGGCCCACCTGATGTTAAGCGGTAACCTCTGCCTATAGACAGTGCATTACCTCAAAGGTCACGTCCACCTAGGACGCACCCTATGTGGCATTGCACTGCGCCCGCCACCCAGAGACATAAAGATGGAAAGTCTCATGTGCCTGTAATTTCACCGGCACCCTTACCCTTCAAACCGGAACACAGCAATGCGAGCACTACTGCTTTGCGGCAGAAATAGGTATGGTGGTAGTACTTCCCCGGACGAACTCTTTCACAAAAAAGCTCTACTACTACTCAAACATTATCTAGCCCCAAGCTAAGCAGAGCTTGTGTTATGGGTACTAGATAACTGATATACTTAATACAATATATTACATAGATAGATATTTTTTATTATACATAGAAAATACCCAGAACACCCTGAACAAATATCTGCGATCGCATAAATATTTGTTCCGAGGCGGGAATCGAACCCGCAACCTCCTGCGTCGCAGGCCAAGCATCGCCCGCCGCGCCACAGAGGTCGTCATATACTAATAACTAAACTATAACTAACGTATATACCTACTTCTACCTAATAATAACCAAAAAAATAAATAACAAACGCAAGCTTCAGGCCTTCAGGTGCTTTTGGCAGCAGAGTCTGTTAATTTTAATTTCAAACTTAATTTGTGCCTCCGTAGTTTGCACCTCACCTCACCCTTTCATTTTACATTCACGGCAAATAAGATTTTGTCTTCTAATGAAGGCCCTTCTAAATTCTTTCAAAATGGCTCTGGTTTTATCCGGGATGCTTAGTCCGTGAAAAACAGAATATTTTATTCAATTGATTGTGTTACCTACCTATTCCATTGTGTACACCATCCATTATTATGGTTCCGTAGCCAAATAGCAAAGAACGGAACCCTTATGGATTCATGTCTGTCTGTCTGTTTGTTTGTCTGTCTGTCCGTCCGTTTGTCACAGCCACTTTTTTCCGAAACTATAAGAACTAGGCTGTTGAAACTTGGTAAGTAGATGTATTCTGTGAACCACATTAAGATTTTCACACAAAAATAGAAAAAAAAACAGTAAATTTTGGGGGTTTCCCATACTTAGAACTAAAACTCTTTTTTTTTCATCAAACCCATACGTGTATGAGTAGTATGAATGTATGTATGAATGTATGTATGAATAGGTCTTCAAAAATGATATTGAGGTTTCTACTATATATTTTTTCTAAACTGAATAGTTTGCGCGAGAGACACTTCCAAAGTGCTAAAATGTGTGTCCCCCGCCCTTCCACCGAAAATTGGTTTGAACGAGATCTAGTCAGTAGTTTTTTTTTTAATACACTATTATTAAAACATCGATCAAAGTTACCACGAAAAACAAGAACTTTACGTTACTTGCAGCTACGGAACCCTTTATGGGCGAGTCCGACACTCACTTGGCTGCTTTTTTTAAATACGGTCCAGTGCAAGTTGGACTTGCGTGGTAATAGTAGACAACGTCACGAGAAGATAAAAATTTTGTAAACACTAAAACATAACCTGACCAAGTGAAATTGCTCGTTAGTTTCGTATTACACGTATGTTACTTTGAGTTGATTGAATTTGGAATTATTTGTTATTGACTACGTGACTTTGTTTTCATAGCTTCTCGTGGCTAGAATTACCAATTCTCGTACCTACAACCCACGGTATTTGATCGACGACAAACTTAACTGCAATGTCACGCAGAGACCGAAGCAATCTCGACCCTCGCATGCTTAATTAAGGCACAAATTTAGAACGTTTCGATTACCTATTGGGTATTATTTTTTACCGCCCGACGCAAAAACGACGGGGTTTTATAAGTTTGACGTGCCTGTGTGTGTGTTTCTGTCTGTCGCCTCGTAGCTCCCGACCGGATGACCCAATTCCTTTTTTTTTTAAATAGTTTTATTTGTCGGAAAGGTTCTTAGCTATGTTTGATCAAAATCGGTTCAGCAGTTTCATAACGATGAGGTTTTATAATTTTTACAAAATTAATTACTTTTATTCGGATTTTGTAGACTATTTCTGTTATTGAATGGTAGTGATGTAGCTGTTACGGAGTTACTATTATTGAATCTGTGGCTCTTGGCTTTAGCTGTGGTACTAGTGAAGTATTATTTTATCTGTACCTGTGGCTTTAGTCTTCGGTCCTTTTTCTTAGTTAAATCTCTTGTTTTTAGCAAGATAGTACAGCTTTCTACATAAGGGAATTTCCAGCACAAACCACAAAGTAAGTAGTGACTAGCACGTTCGGGTCGTAACTTTGCGAATAGATAGGTAAGTATTTTCCAAGCAGCTTTTACTGCTTCTACAAATTGCGCTGCACGACTCCGTAGATAAGTAAGTATTTTCAGAAAACGTTGAATTGTAGAAGGAGTTTTCAAGCTGGTTTATATGCATGAATTAAATAGGTAGCAGTAGTAGTGAAAATAATAATGTTATGCTTGTTCTGTCTTTTACTTTGTTTTCCATCCATTTGTTATTTCTTTCTTTCTTCTTCCATCGTGCACCCAAAAATATAGGACTGTGCCTAGAATAATTGTGTTTTTTCTTTCCAATTGGTATTTTTAACCCCCGACACAGAATATATACGACTAAAACGAGGGGTGTTATAAATTTGAGGCCATAGCGATATACGTACAGACAGACGTGTCTGTACGTATATCTGTATGCATGTTTCTTTTTTGCACGTCACTCCATAATAGGTGCTCCGATTTCAGTGCGGTTTTCATATGAAATATGGTGTTTTAAAAATGGTTTTAAGGTATGTTTGTTGGAAAGTGGTGCAACTGTTTCAAGAATCAGCTAATTTTTTTAAAGGGAATGTTTTTTATTAATCTGTTGAATGACTGATCTAGCTGTTGGCCCACCTGATGTTAAGCGGTAACCTAAGACTTTAACATTGTATTACCACATAGGTCACCTCTATTTAGGATGCATCCTACGTGGCAATGCACTGCGCCCGCCACCCTGAGACATGATGCAGTCTCATGTGCCTGTAATTTCACCGGTACCCTTCAAACCGGAACTATACGAGCACTGCTTTGAGCACTGTTATAAAATTAATGTAGTTCAACGCAATTGATTACCTCCGTGGCGCGGCAAGTGCGTAACCGGAGATGTGAGAGATGCTGGTTTGATTCCCACTGCGGGACAAATGTATAATATGATCTGCAAATATTTGTTTCGGGTCTGGGTGCTGTAATACAATAGTAGTCGTAGTTTTTTTTTTAGTTCTTGAATGGCGGATCATACATGTTGCCCACCTGATGTTAAGCGCTAACCTCTGCCTTTAACAATGCATTACCTTATAGGTCACGTCCACCTAGGACGCACCCAATGTGGCATTGCATGCACTGCGCCCGCCACCCTGAGACATAAAGATTAAAAGTCCCATGTGCCTTTAATTTCACCGTAGAGTCCGCGCCACGACTGAAGTCCGACGGCCTTTTGAGATTTGAGGAACTAACGGATAACAGAGGTAAATTTCCGCTTTTGCACTTTTGCGCATCGAAACTAGCGCTCCAGTCACCGGACTTCAGTCCTGGCACAGACTCTAGTTCCTGATACCCACGACATAGGGGATCCTAGTATGGGATTAGGAATGTTGGATGTTAATATGTTGTTACATATATTCTTGATTTTCTGTACTCCAGGACTCCCAACCCTCGACTTTAGCCTGCAAAATGGTCCGCAATGGAGGATTGTAGGTGGTGAGAACGCGCCCGAGGGCAGAGTCCCGTACCAGGCTTCACTAAGGAGCTTACAGAACTCGCACTTCTGTGGAGGAACTGTGCTGAACAGCAGATGGGTGCTGACTGCAGCTCACTGCACTACTGGGTAAGCTTCTTTACTTACCCGCTACTTACTAATACTGCTATAGCTATAGGTTGAACAAGGCATGGTGACTTGTACAATCCGTGGAGTGAGAGCACCTTGTGAGCTGTAATATAGGATTCACAAACCCTAAGAGCATTGCAGGCCTCCGTCGTGTTGCTCGATGTACAAACCTATCTCAGGCACCAGTCTTTCACAAAACAGGTCAACAGTTCGTTTTTACCTGCCGAGTTCTACTCAATTATTCATAAGACCTTATTGCAAATACAAATACAAATATATTTATTTTGCCAAGGACACAAAAACTTACAACTCAAACATTACCTAATTAATTAAATTAGCAAAAATGGTCGTCACTCAGCGTATGCTGCGACAGCGCAAAGCTGTGCAGCGCTGGTTTTACGTGACGCCAGTGTGTTGGGCAGCACTGCGACACACGTTTTACGTGACGCCAGTGTGTTGGGCAGCACTGCGACACACGTTTTACGTGACGCCAGTGTGTTGGGCAGCACTGCGACACACGTTTTACGTGACGCCAGTGTGTTGGGCAGCACTGCGACACACGTTTTACGTGACGCCAGTGTGTTGGGCAGCACTGCGACACACGTTTTACGTGACGCCAGTGTGTTGGGCAGCACTGCGACACACGTTTTACACATGTACAATAAAATAAAAGATGAAATATTATTAAATGCAATATATTGTAATTATTTTCTTTTTTATTATTATGCTGCTTCGTGCCACAGGTTCTGTTTTAAACACCCTGCGTTAGATGGGACCAGCTTGAGGTATGGGGGCTCTGATGACCATCACAGTAGGTACTATTGGCCCTTATTCATCTTACAAAAGCCTTTTCCGATCCTATAATGTTAGGAACTTGTTTTTTTATTGATTTTACTTTCATGTCTGTTTACTTGTTTCTTTATCAAGAATAAAAACTCACGATATCGGATTTGCGATCACTTCCCGTCATCCAATAGAGCTAAAATTTGGTATTCCTGTCAAATTCCGATGACAATACAATAATATGGTGACAAGGAGCTGATCTGATGTTGGAGATGGATGGTGCACAACGGAACTCCTTGATAGGCTATAGCAGGCTCGTGTTCGGGCTCATTTTGATCAGCTAACGGTTCTGCTTATAAATTTAATTATCATTATTATCAGTTGGATGTAAACTGGATGTTTGTTTGAAAACGACGGAAAATTGAGCTTATTTTTGATTGAATTATGGAATTGGCTTGTGGCTCACCAGCAGTTACACCTACCTACCACAGCCTCAGAGCCTTAGGTCACAGGTCACGGCCGCTTAGGACGTGAGAATTAGCAGATATAAAATACTTTGATATTTATGATAGTAGAGTAGGATGTTACTAAAAAATTTAGATACCTCATAATCATCATCAGTTGTAGCCATATACGGTTTTGAACTGTCACCATCCACCGAATTCCAGCGGTTTATAAAATGCCTGTCCATCGAGTAAGGGCCGGGCCGTCTTATACAGCGTCTCAGCGTGATTTTGTTTGAAAAATCTATATATATATATATAAAACAAAGTCGTGTTAGTTACACCACTTATAACTCAAGAACGGGCGAACCGATTTGGCTGAAAATTCGTGGGGAGGTAGCTTAGAACCAGGAGATTGACATAGGGGGGGGGGGGGGATAGGAGGGGGGGGGTCACCGGGGGCTACCCGTGCGAAGCCGGGGCGAGTCGCTAGTAATAAATAAAAATAAATAAAAAATGCTGGACAGTTCACACAACATTATCTAGCCCCAAGCTAAGCAGAGCTTATAAGATTATTAAGATATTAAGATATAGTTTATACAATACATTATATAGATAGATATTTTTTAGTATACATAGAAAATACCCAGAGCACGCTGAACAAATATCTGCAGATCGTACAAATATTTGTTCCGAGGCGGGTATCGAACTCGCAACCTCCTGCGTCGCAATAAAGTGGGATGTTACTTAAAAATTTAGGTAACTCATCATCATCAACAGCTGTAGCCATATAGGTACCAAGACCAACAGTCTTGAACCTTCAGCATCCACCGAATTCCTGCTGTTTTCAAAATGTCGGTCTATGTAGTAGGTACCGTCCTACACAGCGTATCATCGTAATTTTGTTTGAAAATACCTACCTACTGTGATTTTACTCTTCAATCTAGCTACAGACCGTTCACCGTAAGTTGGTACCTGCCATGGTTGCCACGCCATACAAGGAAGGTGCCATCTTTCGGTGAAGGGCTGTACCTACTATGATTTTGTTCTTTTCAAGCCGTACCAGCCTAGTCGTGGTGGTCGGAACGAACAGCCTGCTCGCCGGCGGAGACCGCTACTACGTCGATCAGATCGTCGTTCACGAAGAATACGACAGCGTTTTCATCAGAAATGACGTCAGCGTGGTCAGGACTGCCACAGAGATCGAGTTCAGCTCGAGGGTGCAGCCGATCAGCCTGCCGGAGCACAATACCGGCGCTGATGCGGATCTAGTGCTGAGTGGATGGGGAAGGACTTCTGTAAGTACCAGGGCATACTTGATAGCTATCGACCACCGACCACGAACCGGAAAACGGAGAGTAGGACGTACAGACCGATGTACCGGTTGAAATACAAGTGTCGCGCGCGTTCCTACGTGGAGGGGGCTCAAGAGCGTTGAGATAAACCAGTCTGATACTGAACATGCCACCATTTAATGGGGAGACACACTGCTTATTTATCACGCTAGGTGGCGCATAATCGCTGGTGTTGTTTCGTAGCCAAACAAAGGTCTATCAATGTTAAAAAAAAAACGGTCAAAAGTGGACAGTTTCAGTTATGTCAAAAATGGATAATTTTAGTATGAGAAACAAGCACCAGCGATTGTGGCGCCATCTGAGATTAGTTTTGCCGGTGGCTCCGAAAACGAAATAAAAAATAAAAAAAAAAAAAAACCTGAATCATGGATCATTGAACGTCAAGCTTGTGTCAACTGGCAAGTAAAAGTTAAAGTAAAAGTAAAAGTAAAAGTAAAAATAAAAAGTAAAAGTACAAGTAAAAGTGGCGGAGGGGCGTTCAGTTTTAGATTCCTTTATCTCTACCCACATTTATACATACCTAATTGCCTCTCCAGAACGAAACAAACTGAACAAGAAGTTTTTTTTTAAAACGCCCAACATAATGAAACGGCTAAACCAATTTTGATAAAACCGTCTAGGAACTATCGCTAGAAAACCTGCTTTCAAATAGAGATCATTCATATCAGTTCACCGGTGAAGAACTACAGTGCTATAGTGCGCGTCATGTAAAAAGAACGCTGGCGGTCAAGCTTCTACAGGTGTTCCAGCGTTCTTTTTACATGACGTGTACCATAATTGTACATTATTTGTAGTAAAATAGGTAGGCACTCATTCAATGTATAGGTATACATCTCTTAAATAAGTAGAAAAGTAAGTAATCTCTTAAAAAGAACGCTGGAACGCCTGAAGAAGCTTGACCGCCAGCGTTCTTTTTACATGACGCGCATTATACAGACAGACACAAAAATATGCACGCATTGCGGTCAAACTTATAACACGGATTTAAATGAGAAACAGTTGCTTTTTTATTACAAAATAAAAGCGGCCAAGTGCGAGTCGGACTCGCCCATGAAGGGTTCCGTAGCAGCATGTAACATAATATAAAAGTTCTTGTAGTTCGTTGTAACTTTGATCGATGTTTTAAAAATAGTGTATTAAAAAAAACTACTTGCTAGATCTCGTTCAAACCAATTTTCGTTGGAAGTTTACATGGTAAACATATTTTTTTTTTAGTTTTATCGTTCTCTTATTTTAGAATTTACGGGGACACACATTTTAACATTTTGGAAGTGTCTCTCGCGCAAACTATTCAGTTTAGAAAAAAATTATATTAGAAACCTCAATATAATTTTTGAAGACCTATTCATAGACGGGACACGGAGGGATTTGATGAAAAAAAAATTGAGTTTCAGTTCTAAGTATGGGGAACCCCTTTTTTTGTTTTTTTCTGTTTTTGTTTGAAAATCTTAATGCGGTCACAGAATACATCTACTTACCAAGTTTCAATAGCATAGCTCTTATAGTTTCGGAATAAAGTGGCTGTGACATACACGGACAGACAGACAGACAGAAATGACGAATCTATAAGGGTTCCTTTGTCTTGTTGACTACGGAACCCTAAAAAACAACCGAATTCTACGCTTTCATTAAAAAGTTAATGCGAAGTTTTATTTGTTTAATTAAGTCTGAAATTCAGTATTAAGTATCTCCTAACTCCTACTCGATAGGGAGTTCTGTGGCTGTCATCATCAGATCGGGAGCATGAGATTATGACTCCCGGACGCAAGTTATGACAAATTAATAAACACACAATTATTATTAATGCTATTAATTGGTGATATTCATTTATGAGGAATCCCTCGTTTTTTTCTGTGATTCCGTCATCATATCCTGACTTGGTGAGTATGGGACAACCTCAGGAGCATAATAATAATAATAAAGCCTTTTTATTTTCCTTACCAACTAGTTTACATAGGTTATGATGTTATTCTTAAAAAAAACTAATGTTTAAAAAAATAAATGCACCTTTTCTTTTTCTCTTATTCCTGGTTAGGAACCCCTCTTTGAGTATAGGCCTCCTCCAATTTACTCCATGCTTCTCTATCGTTGGCTATGGCGATCCACTGTTTCCCAGCGGTTTTTATGATCTCGTCTGTCCATCTCTTTCTTGGTCGACCCGATCTTCTTTCGTTTGGCCCTTTCCATCGAGTCACCTCTATGGTCCACCTTTTGTCCTTATATCGGGCTAAGTGTCCAGCCCACTGCCTTGCTTTAGCTAGCTTAGTTAGTTTAGCTTGAGCGCGTAGTGGAGAGCATCGGTCACTTTTGTTTTATTTCTTATTATATTGCTTCTGATTTTTTTATATCTTCCTGATTTTTAGGATGCTCCTTTCCATGGCCCTCTGACAAGTTGTTATTTTAGATTTTATCTTTGTAGAGTAGCTCCATGTCTGGCATCCATAGGTTAGAGTCGGCAGTACACAGGTGTCAAGCACAATTTATTTCAGGTGGAGAGGTAAGTTGCCTTTAAAAATTTCTTTCAAACTCCAGTATTTTTTCCTCCTCTCTACTTCTTCTTCCGTATTTTTGTCGTGAAAGATAGATAGATAGATAGATAGATTAACACTTTATTGCACACCAAATATAAAAAATAAAAAAGATAAAATAACCAAAACAATAACAGTAATGTACAATGGGCGGTCTTATCGCTAAAAGCGATCTCTTCCAGACAACAGGATATACCGAGGTATATGTAACTGGTAACGTACTCTACGGGCCTTCCTTTCAACTGTATTTTATTTTCCTTGGTGTTTGTAAGTAGTTTAGTTTTACTTTCATTCATTTGAAGGCCAACTCTTTCGCTTTCTTCGCTCAACAATCCTATCAGTTCCTCTAGCTTTTTACTGATTTCTGCAAATAGGACTATATCGTCAGCGAATCTGAGGTGATTTAAGTGGCGTCCAGCGATTGCGATTCCTTTGTGCGCCCAGTTTAGTTTTGTGAAAATGTTCTGTAGCACTGCTATAAAAAGTTTTGGGGACAATGGGTCTCCTTGCCGCACACCTCTTTGGATGGGGATCTCAACTCCTCTTGTTTCGAGTTTTACTCTACTAGTGCTATTGTCGTATATATTTCTTAAAACTTGTATGTATGTTTCGTTCGTTTTACATTGTCGAAGTGCCCTCCAGATAGAGTCGTGAGAGATAGTGTCAAAAGCTTTGGCATAATCTATAAAGGCTATGTATAAGGGCTTGTTATACTCTTTATATTTTTCTATTATTTGCTCCACTACATGTATATGATCTATTGTTGAGAACCCTGATCTGAAACCTGCTTGTTCGACGGGCTGTAGGTTGTCTATATTGGTTTTCATTCTATTGTGCAAAATTGATGTAAATAGTTTGTAGACACTCGAGAGAAGGCTGATTGGTCGATAGTTTGCTACGTCTTGTGGATGTCCTTTTTTGTACAGTAGAATGATATCGGATCTCTTCCATTGTTCTGGTGCTTGACCTGTGTTCAAGATCATGTTAAACAGATATGTCAGTGGTGGCGCTAGTAGAGCTGCTCCGATCTTCAGGACTTCGTTTTTGGAGTCCATCCGGACCAGGGCTTTTATCGGGTTTTAATTTTTTAATATGGTCTAGCACTTCCTTTTCGTCTATTGGTTTTGCGTCTGCTTTGTTTTCTATGCCTTCATTTATATTTGTGCCTGTTATATTTTCTGTGGGTTTTCCGTATAATTCTTTATAGAACGTCGTTGCGCAGCTTATTATATCTTGTCTAGTGTTTGTATTTTTCTTCGATTTGGTTTTTAGGCTCTGGATCCAGTTTTTGTGAGTATTTAGTTCTTTGTAAGCTCTCTTTGTGCTCCTATAGCTTGTTAGATTTTTCTCAATTGTTTTGTTTCTGTCGTTTCTACAGTCTACTTTTAAAGCTTTACTTGTTTTTTTGAATAGTTTACTTAATTCTTTTTTATTTTATTTTGATTTATGTTTGGTTTTTATAAGTTCTGATCTTCTAGCCATTAAGCCTCGTGTGTTTTCACTAAGAATGATATTTGTTTTTCCATGTATGTTATCATTTATCTTTGTTTCCATACTATTTTTTACTGCTAATTCTAATTTGTTGTAGTAGGTCTGAACGTCATCTTGATCTTCTGATATTAGTTCCTGTAGGGTTTTGTTGAGGTTGTTACGGTATGAGGTGATATTATCACTGGTTTTCAGCATGTCGGGTGGAGATTTAAAAGCAGACCTTCTTATCCCGGCCTTTTCTAAATGATAGGTAGCCTAACGCCCTCATAGGTAGAGGCGGTGGTCAGAAGGGCATCCTACAATTAAGACCTCTACATTTGTAATATTTTTCGGCTGATTTGTCATTATATAATCTATCTCAAAGTCAAAGTCAAAGTCAAAAGTATTTTATTCATTGAAATCACAAGGATCATTTTGAATCGTCTTAAAAAATAAATTTACAGTTACTCCTGTTCCAACGCAACCAGACCTAGAAGAATCAGGCAACAAACACGGTCTGTTTTTCTTTTGATGATCCTTCTTACTACTAGGTGGAGAGCGCCTGTGTGGTGCCTCGAGAACAAGTTGAAGCTGATTCAAGGAAAAAAGGAAAACCAAATTAAAAGCCTTACTTAGGTAGGCAGTCAAAAGTAAGATGATAGAGAGAATCAGCAAAAGTTCATAAGGCAGCACACACTACGCTTGATATACACATAAATAACACATCAGTAATAAATTATATGTAGGTACAGACATTGCAAATTGACAAATTAGGTGTCGAGGGGCAGAGCGACATCAGGCCACGCGGCTTTATCATTAACATAGTCATGTAGTGTGTAATACGCTTTCTTAATTAAATTATTCTTTATGTAAGATTTAAATCTTCGAATCGAAAGTTTAGAAGCACTTTCTGGAAGTTTATTATAGAACCGAACAGAATTCCCCATAAAAGACCCACTTACTTTTTTTAATCTAAATTTGGGAATACTCAGTTTATTTTTATTTCTCGTGTTAAAACAATGCACGTCACTTTTTTTCATAAATCTATCTAAGTGTTTATGTGTATATAATAAGGTTTCGTAGATGTATTGCGATATTACGGTGAGAATGTTAATTTCCTTAAAACGCTCCCTCAAGGAGTCACGTGGCTTCATTTTATAAATGGCACGTATTGCCCGTTTTTGTAAAACAAATATTGCTTGGATGTCTGCTGCTTTCCCCCACAGAATGATGCCATATGACATAACACTATGGAAGTAGCCAAAATAAACTAGCCTAGCTGTAGCTTCATCAGTAAGCTGCCTTATCGTACGAACTGCATATGCAGCGGAACTAAGTCTACCCGCAAGTGCCTCAATTTGTGGTCCCCACTGCAAACTTGCATCAATATTAAGTCCTAAGAAAACAGTAGAGTTTACAAGATTGAGTGTCTCGCCATTTACTTTAATATTAGTTGGGTAATGTTTTACATTTGGCAAAGTGAATTTAATGCATTTAGTTTTTTTAGCATTAAGCAACAGATTATTTACTGTGAACCAATCAAGAACTCGCGATAGTGATTTATTTAGATCATCGTAATTAGCTTTTGACCTATCAACTTTGAAAATTAAAGACGTATCGTCAGCAAATAAAACTATATCACATATGTCTTTTACATAAAAAGGGAGATCGTTAATGTATACTAAAAATAGAAATGGGCCTAGTATTGAACCCTGGGGCACTCCCATAACAATAGACGATCCTGAAGACCTTTCACCACCAACGTCAACTTTTTGTACTCTATTGGATAAGTAAGAATTTACAAGGTTAATTGCCTGATTTTGGATGCCATAATGTTTTAACTTCAAAATTAGAGTAGCATGACTCACGCAGTCGAATGCTTTGGATAGGTCGCAGAATACTCCGATCGCGTCTTGCGAGTTTTCCCATGCTTGAAATATGTGTTCCAAAAGCAAGGTACCAGCATCAGCTGTTGATCGACCCTTGGTAAATCCAAATTGATGACTATGAAGTAGTCTGTGGAAGTTAAAGTGAGACAATAATTGAGTAAGAATAAGTTTTTCAAAGATTTTACTTAACGCGGGCAATATAGAAATCGGCCTATAATTAGCTGGATCTTTTGCATTTCCAGACTTGAACAAAGGAATTAATTTACTATGTTTCATAAGATCTGGAAAGATTCCGTCGTCAACACATCTATTAAAAATGTAGGCTAAGCATGGAGCAATATCAATAATTATAATACCTAACACCTTTGTGGATATTCCCCAAAGATCTTCAGTATTTTTTATATTAAGTGACTTAAATGTCTTAACAATACTATCGGCATTTACGTATCTAAAGCTAAACGCGATCTCACATTTAGCAACACTTAGTTCCAATAAAGTAGATGCTCCAGAGGCAGATGATTGTAATGACTGGGTTACAATAACTGGTATATTAGAGAAAAAATTGTCAAAGGCATTCGCGACATCAATCTTTTTTGTCAATATTGTATTGTTTATGTTTAATTTGATCTGCTTATTGCGTGGCTTAGATTTACCTGTTTCATTATTAATTAATTTCCAAGTTGCCTTAATTTTATTCGATGATTTTTCTATTTTTTTTCTCAAATGTAATGATTTAGCTGCACGACAAACTTTTTTAAAAGTATATGAATAGTTCTTTATATACAAAATAAACTTTGGGTCATGCAACATTGATTCCCTAGCCGCATAGAGATCATATAATTTATTCCTACTTCTATAGATACCGGGTGTCGCCCAATCAGCTAACCCGACATTAGATTTAGCTATACATGTTTTTAACTGAAATATCTCAGTATGTTGCTCATTTATCAAATTAGACAAGGAGGTAAAAAGGTCATTTGGATCATCTACGCATGGTAAAAGGGGTATTTTAAGTTCAATACTGCTCTGAAACTTCATAATTCGACTTCCTGTGATAGGCCGATAAGTGAATTCCTTAGGTTCATCTACCAAATTACAAGTAAATATAGCACTGTGACCGTAATGATCCGAGGTGAAATGTTTAATTACTGCTTTATCAATTGGAACACTACTGCAATATATATTATCCAAACAGGTGGCTGATGTAAGTGTCACCCTTGTAGGTTCTTCGAAAAGGTGACGTAAATTGAAACATTTAAATAAGTTAAGAATTCTCTCAGATAGAGGATTCACAGGAATATCTATATTGAAATCTCCGCAGACTATTAACATTTTACTACGTCCAAAAGTTTTAAGCAGTACTTCTTCCATAGTGGATTCAAATAACGCGAAGTCCGCGTCAGGGGGACGGTAAACACTCACAATGATATGCCGCTCAAGCTCAACACACGACAGCTCAATAGTCCTCTCAATAGTGAGATTTGCAACATCTTTACGTTCTTTGCATTTTAAATTATTTCGAGCAACAATTAAGGAACCGCCACGTATGGCGTTCTTGCGTTTGAATGAACTTACAATATTATAATTCTCATAATAAGGGAGTAAATCAAATTGTAATAACCAGTGTTCAGTAACACACATGATATCTATATTAAACATGTTTAAAAATAATTCTAATTCTAATATTTTGCTGGGAAGGCCTTGCACATTTTGATGTACTACATGTAATGTGCCAGGCTTTCTCATTGTCGGACTCGTCAGTTTAAACAAATATTGTCAGCTGACCCTCCTGCTTGTGTGCCCCCATTAGTAATACTACTAACTACAGGCACGTCGATTAACTGCGTTATAGTACTTATAACGGGATCAAAAATATTAAATGCTAACAATTTAGCAATTATCAGTTTACTATGTCTACTAAGAAGCACAGTATCTCTGGTCAAAATAAAATTACTAATAAAATTATTAGTATCAAAAAACAAAACGTCTCTATGACGACAAGTCAAATTATAAAATATTAAATTAAGATTCCAAATTGCTTGATTGTCTTTGGAACTCAAAGATTTTGAGTACGGGAATGCACATAAAATTAATTTTCCCAAACCTGAATCTAGCTTATGTAGCAAAGTCTCAACTAGCTTAATTATATCTAGTCGCACGACACCACTACTCTCACCTAATTGAACTATCAGAGTGGTGTCATTGTCAAAGCGATCTTCGCTCTTTATACAATCTATAAACTTATGAATGGGGGCATTTTCAAAGCAATTATTAGTGACAACTTGCCCTAACTGATCACTTAGTAGCAAACCCATGCCAACGCCTATCTTATCAGAATACACCACAGTCTTCCGGGTCTGCCGACAGGATTTTCCCTGTCTAACCGGAGACTGTGCACCAGGTGTATGAATTACTTCAGCCTGTAAAGTAGATGTAGCTTGACTCTGTGATGTAAGTGGTGCCATCTGTATCAAAGAATCCAAAGATGATATGGAAACTAACTGGTCTGACACGGGATGGTCAGTCTGTGAGCTACTATTACATACTTGTACATATATGCTATCATTATTCACTATCTCTACAATATTGTTCATTTTCTGAACATTGTCAGCTGCAAATTGTTCAGCTTTTTTATATTTATGTGTTACATCAAGAAGTGATGTTTCTAAACACTTAATTTCTTGTGACATATCATCTAATTCCTTTGAATTACGTCCAATTAAATTATAGCAGGAATTAAGTTCCTCATTTAAATTACATTTCTGCTTAATATGCTTTGCATAATTAAATACATTTTTATGCTTCTTTAGCTTTTTCTCCGACTTTTTTATGAAATTACTAAGTTTCACATATTTTTTTATTCTGTTACTCCCTTTCATTTGTTGAGATTTACTTTTACAACTTGGTGTACTAAGATCTATCAGTGAAAAGTTAGACCCACTGTTCATGAGTTCCGTCTGTAGATCTAAACTCCTATAATTATTCACTGAGGGCACATGTATTGATTCTGATAGTTCAAATTGTTCAAGTTTATATCTACACTCAGATAGCTCCTGTTGCAAGTCCTTATTATGCTGAAGCATCTCCTCGTAGGTTTCATGGCAGCTGTCCACGGAAAGCAACATTGACTGTAAACGGTCCATCTGCTCGAGTACCTCTTCATACCGAGTGTGAAGTTCGGCAAGTTGTTTCTTGAGGGCTGTATTCTTGCCAAGAATCACCAACATTTCAGCCTCACTCTCATCACGTTCTAGTAGAAGCTGCCTTCGAATCTCATTGGATTCTTTGAGCTCCGCGGCTGCCACCTTGTACTGGGCTTCCAAGTCACATGCCCTCCGAGTCATCATGGCTGTTGTAGATGGTATTCTGAAACACAACAAGGTAAAAGTAAAAGTAAGTAAGTGGTATCTATAAAAGGATAGTGACAGGCGAGTGTAGAATACAAGGTAGAAAATTGAATTGAATAGAAAAAAAAAAAAAAAATAGAGTACAGATGAGTCGTAGAAAGTAATTAGAATCAAGGGAACGAAAATAAATTGGAAAATAAAAAGAACACTTGCTTTAGCTTTAACATTAATAACAGTTCAATTTACAAATTGCTTGATGCAATTTCTCACTAAAGTTCATGAAAACAAATCAAGCAACAAGAAACATTTTAAAAAAAAATAGGATTACCTACTCTGGGAACTACAAATTAGTTCAATACACAACCAAGTTCATGTATTTATATTAAATACTACTTTTTATACACTTATATATAGTTATATTGTAGAAAAGTGCAACAGTATTTACATTTACTGTGTGATGTTTCTGTGTAAACATGAAATAAGGAACAAAATTAGTAATAGGAATTTGTCGTGTTTTTGTAGTTATATCTGTGTGAGGCAAACTGTGTAATAACTACAACTCAGCTTCCACTATAAATAAGTCAAGCAGAGAGAGTTAAAACTAGGCCTATTCGTATTGTGATATGACGTGAGTCACCAATAACGGTGACTGGAATTCAATGTGTAGGTAAGCAAAATGTGTGTGCGGTTAGAAATGTTGTTGGGTATTAGAACAGAATTAACTCCCCTGGTTTATATGAACTCCAATCGGCAGTTTGGTGTTGAATTCACTGGATCAGCTTCAACAAACTCAACCGGTTCGCTTTAGTACTTAGTGATCACCGCGCCATCCATTGTTCAAGTCCAAAAAAAATACACTGTACACTGTTTTTAGATAAGAAAAAACACTCATACGTGTGAATTACACTAACTTGAATTTAATCACACGTAATCTTAATGCAAAACACCAATAAAACTCAATTTTATCTAAAATAAATACGAGCAGCTGTTTTTAACTTGCATCAGCCGGTGTTGCCACATGGCAAAAAAAAAAATTTCTCATTTCTCATCTCTCAAAATCTCATTTCTGGTCTTATGATCGGGTGAGAGCCAGGTCCATCTGCGGCTGTCTTTCTTTTTAAAATGAGTGTTCATTATAGAAAGTTTGTGCTCGAATGCATATTGTATGAGTAGCTCCCCCCTCTTATTTCTTTTTCCGAACCCAAATTTTCCTAGAATGAAGTCTTCAGTTTCCATGGGCTGACCAATTTTTGCATTAAAATCTCCAATCACTAGTAGATTATTTCCAGCTATTTTATGAGCTTTCTCTAGGGTTTCATAAAACTTATTTATTTCTTCTTGGTCAGCTTTTTCCGTAGGTGCGTAAGCTTGTATGATAGACAGTATGGTGTCGTTGTACTTCAGCTGCAGTATTGCAACTCGCTCTGAAAGTCTTTCAAAGTTCGTGATATTCTTTTTATGTTCTTTTTTGATCAGAAATCCTACGCCATACAAACCAGGTGTTTCCCCTTTATAGCAAAGGATATAGTTTTCATGTTCTTCTATGTTGCATCCCATTTTTCTTACCTCTGCTAAGCCCAGGATATCAAATGCAATGTTATGTAATGCATTGTCGAGCTCTATAAATCGTTCCGTTGATGCTAAGGATCTCACATTATATGTAGCAATTTTTAGGATGTTGATATATTTTTTTCGGTTAATTGGAGGGTTGGAGGAGCATACCTATTCAAAAGAAAAAAAAACAAATTGGTTCACAATTGACGGAGATATCGGTGAAAGAGACATTAAACCTCCTCCTTTCGAAACTATGCTTGAGACTCTATTTAGGCTCGAGTATAATTCTGGAATACGGGCCTAAGAATGATTGAGGCTTTTTTCGCCAGATTCCTTGTTGGACGGATCCCGTTTTGAACAGATTCTTGTTTGGACAGATTCCTTTTTATACAGAAATATATATATATAACCTAACGTTATATGCAATAAAAACGATCAATCAGTAAGGAGTAACAAGCCAAGAAATAATTAAAAAATTATTTCTCGCAATTAAAACTAGCACAAGGTTATAGCCTAATGGCCTGAGGTATCTTACGAAGAGCTTAATAAGAAAAGTTCTGATAATAATACTGTCAGTATGTTTTCGTCTGTCTGTCGAAAAGTGTCTGTTTTCTTCAAATTGTTTACAAACCGCTTTAATCTCAAGACAAAGTACAGGAAAGTTTTAAGCTTTCTTCTGCATAAAGGATTCATTAATCACTGTTGAGAACTTATAAAACAAAATATTTAAAGTTACTTATCGATTTTAACAGCGGTAACAACGCACTGTGTAACAGCCAAATACTTTCTAATAACTTTACGATGGACTTACCATTCCATCTATACCAATCTATATAAGAGCTGACTGACTAACTGACTGACTTATTGAATCATCATCGCCGAGCCGAAACCTAGAAAGATGGGGTACTTATGTTCCTTTTATAGCAAAACCACGCACTAAAGCTAAGGCCAAACCAACGCATTCAGCCCGCGTCCTCAGTGGTGTGCATTATGGCGATCAATGGTAAGACAATGGATAGCCACCGTGGACGCCACCGCGGACGCGGGCTGAACGCGTTGGTTTGGCCTTAGCTTAAGAAGGGATATTTGTAAATTCCTCTTTTTATTTTTAACCCCCGACGCAAAAACGACGGGTGTTATAAGTTTGACGTGTCTGTGTGTGCGTGTGTGTGTGTCTGCCTGTGGCATCGTAGCTCCCGAACGGATGAACCGATTCCGTTTTTTTTTTTGTTTGAAAGGTAAATTTGTCGGGAGTTTTCTTAGCTATGTTTAATCAAAATCGGTTCAGCCGTTTCATTACGTTGAGGGTTTTTTTAATTTTTACAAAATTAATTACTTGTATCATTATCTTCATTGTACATAACATACACACAAGGATCTACTGTTTTATTGTATGTATTGATTGATGATAAGCTTTTCAATCGTTAGACTGTTCAGTTATAATTTGTATTAAGTTTTTGTACAGTTACTTCGATATCACAAGGTACAAAATAAGTAGTAAGAACAAACAAGCCCTAAAAATAACAACAGTTATGTACTACATCAGTAGATAGGTATATGACAAGGCTTTCTCGGGTAAGTGGTGTTTCCGGAGCCTTAATGACGCAATTAGGAAGGCAGGGTAACGAAGTATTCCCGGGATACGGGTTTTTTGATGTTCACGGACATGTAGCATCACAAATTAATTTGGTAAGACCATAAAACTGAAGTTAGTTTCCGTAAGAATACACAAACTTACTCGTAAGTAGGTACATCATCATACCATGGCGTAACTTTTTTTAGTTGATTAAGATTTAAATCCAACGAATAACTTGAACTAATTGGACAAAAACAACGAATAGTTGAACTCAGTGGAATAAGCCATTCCTGAGTTACACCCAGCGTAACAGTGTTATTCGTTGGGAACCCGTCCGTATTTATACTATTATTTGCATTTAGCCAAACTAAAATATATCCTATTAGACTGTAGATTAAATAAAAAAGGATAATAAACTAATAGGTAGACTGCAGAAGTTTTTTTTTAACTTTGTGAATGACTGATCAAGCATATGCCCACCAAGCTGTAACCTCTGCCTTTAACAATGCATTACCTCATAGGTCACGTCCACCTAGGACGCACCCTAGTTTGATTTTAATTTGGCAACCATAACAAATAGCTCACTCTTGTTTACGGTAACAGTATTGAGCACAAATTACATGATGTATAGGTGGATGGAGGCGACCCAACACCGTTAATTTCAGCATTCTATGCGACGGCTTGTCCAGCAGTGGACGTGGCTTTCAGGTACAGTAACTACGAAAGTAATAGACCTTGGCAATCATCAGCTTTTCGAAACAGATATATGAATGCAAGTGATTGAAAAGCGACAATTAGACATGAACGACGATTGCCGAGGCACATCATTTTCATAGTAGTTAATGTACCATTGAGATATGGTTCCATAATTTTAGAGTTTATTTATTTATTCATAAAAAGGAACGCCATCAGCATATAATATAAACACCTGTACAAAAATCATTCACGTAGTTTCGAGCCGATATATGGTATGGATGGATGGATGGATGGATGTTTGTTACTCTTTCACGTAAAAACTACTGGATGGATGTGGATGAAATTTGGAATGAAGATAACTAGACTCCCGGAATAACACATAGGCACATTTTTATCCGCGGGGCGCTGCTTGTACTTCGATAAATACACCAATTACAGGCGAACACAACATTGACACTTTTATCTTTCAAACAAAGTTAGGAGTTTATTCACAATAACACTACCACTGCGCGGAGAATCAGGATCCTCCTCATTCTGTCCCCATCCTCATCCATCCCTCCACCAAGCCTTCAACCACGCTTCTAAGTTTTTTTATACTACTTGGAATGACGGGTCAAGCAGATGACCCACCTGATGTTGACTGGAACCCTCTGCCTATGAACAGTGCATTACCTCATAGGTCACGTCCACCTTGGACGCACCCTATGTGGCATTGCACTGCGCCCACACCCTGAGACATAAAGATGAAAAGTCTCATGTGCCTGTAATTTCACCGACACCCTTCAAACCGGAACACAGCAATGCGAGCACAACTGCTTTGCGGCAGAAATAGGTATGGTGGTAGTACTTCCCCGGACGAACTCATTCACAAAAAAGCTCTACTACCACTAAAAATCTAGGATGAAGCGTCATCGTGATTATTTCGTCCCCAGTACCCAGGAATCGTGCCCGTTCAGCTTCAGATGATCAACCTGACCTCTCTCGACGTGGACCGCTGCAAGGATGTCTACTACGGCATCAATCCGGTGTACGACTCTCAGATCTGCTCGCTCACCAAGTCTGGCGAAGGAGCTTGCCATGTAAGTCAAGTCAACTGACCACTTCCTTTGTGGATTTTCCTGTGATCAGATTTAGTTGCTGAAACATATAATAGCAAACCAACAATCAGGAAATGAAGATTGAAGAATATATATTCTAAATTAACAAGATTACAATAAATACGGACAAGTGCGAGTAACACCCGCGGCTTTAGGCTTCCGTACCGTTGTTTTGGCAAAACTTGTCATACCATAATTATAAGTACCTACCTAGTGATTTTTATAGCCTTTTCTACTCGTTTTCCATTATTTGTGTCACAAAGTATAAGGTTACAAGGTAAGGTACCCTAGAGGTTTTTAATTTTAGCTATTTCCATACAAAATTCAGACTAATCATTGTCTTAACCCTCGCACATGGTTACAAGTTTTTTTTTTACCTTTGTGTATTACGGAACAAGCTGATGGCCCACCTGATGTTAACAAGCGGTAGCCTCTGCCTGTAACAATACATTGTCTCATAGGTCACGTCCACCTAGGACGCACCCTATGTGGCATTGCACTGCGCCCGCCAACCTGAGACATAAAGATGAAAAGTCTCATGTGCCTGTAATTTTACCGGCACCCATACCCTTCAAACGGAACACAGCAATGCGGGCACTACTGCTTTGCGACAGAAATAGGTATAGTGGTAGAACTTCCCGGCACGAACTTTTTTCCAAAAAAAGCTATATTACTAACAAAAACTAAGTACCTACTTGTGTTTTATTCGGCACTATAAGCTCAACTCACATATTTGGTATAAATTTAAAGTTGATACCTTTAGCCGTTTCTGAGAACAAGGGTCTTAAAAGACATACAAACAGACGGACTACAAAGTGAGGGTCCCAAGTCAAGGCATAGTTTTCCACCAAAACTCGAAAAAAAACATCAAAAGATGCCCGAGATAATTTATGAAGAAAGCTTCCACTATTATCCACATACGTGGTGAATAATAAGTTTCTAGGTAAAATGGCTTAGATATGTCAGAGGGGACCACATTATATACCACTATGGCGAAGCATAACTTAATCGCCAACGGGAGGGCTAATAAAAAAATAGTGTCGAAAAACCATCGATAAACCAGCCGGCCTAGCCAAACGGCCCAAATTCGAAGCGATTCTCTTTTGTTTGTTTTGTTATTTGTTTATTTTATATAATATAATAATTATAGAATCATAGCTCTAGCACGATTGCATTTAATAATATTTCATCTTTTCTTTTCCGTGTAAAACGTGTGTCGCAGTGCTGCCCAACACACTGGCGTCACGTAAAACCAGCGCTGCACAGCGTTTGCGCTGTCGCAGCATACGCTGAGTGACGACCATTTTTGCTAATTTCATTAATTGGATAATGTTTTAGTTGTAAGTTTTTGTGTCTTTGGCAAAATAAATATATTTTTATTGTATTGTATTGTATTGATTCAATATCTACAGTCGTAATACAATACAATTGACACGTGACATATCGGTAGCGTACGTCAATCACATACATGTTTGGCTTTTCTACAAGCGTCATCGCTATTAGAATGTTACTTTGTCTACGGCCTCTGGTACCACATTTTACCTGCTACTTTACAAAATAATGAAATCATTTATTTAAAGATCACGCTTCTTATTTTCTTGGATCGAGGAAAAAATATAATAATCTAAAAGAGGCATTCTCGTCCTCAATGCACAAAAGAGTCGATTTCAAAAGGGCATTTCGACAATCACTCATCACGTCAAAGCCGAAAGCAATTATTTGCTCAATTTAGAGGCTTCAGAAACTCCGGAAGGCCACGTGGACAAAAGCCACTGGAAATATTAAGAAATGCTTAACTCCGATTTAAGATATCTCAAAGCTTTTGCGAGTAATTTTCTCCAAAAAAATCCGCCATTTTCAAAATTGACCTTTGGGACATTGTTTTTCGTGTCGTGTAGTTTATTAGTAACAAGGACGACCTCTGTAGAGCGTCGGGCGAGTAGCAGGCTGAGATGTGAAAGGTTGCGGATTCGATTCCCGCTGCGGGACAAATGTTTGTATGATCTGCAAATATTTGTTCCGGGTCTGGGTGTTACGGTACCATGGTACTCGTAGTTTCTGATACCCACGACACAGGGAATCCTAGTGGGAGGGTCAGTACTATGTGTGTGTGGCTGTTGGATTATGTTATGATTATGTTATGTTATTAGTCATTCTGCCTGTGAGCATCTTTATAGGTAAAGTATACCAGGCAGTTCCAGTAGTCAGCTTGAGGTACGGATGCTCTGTTGAATAAACCAGTGTGGTTAAGGGATTAAATGTGCCTCTTGCGTGAATTTGCGCACTAATGCTCAGGGTATATCAATAATATACTCATTAATGACCAGCATTCGAACTCAGGTTCTTTCTTTCTTTCTTTTATCTAAAATAGGCTTTGGCTTCATCTCACCTGATGGGAAGCGACGATGAGGCCTATTTAAGGTGGATGCGCACGCTTGCGGCGCCAAATTATTATTTTTTGGTGTTTTTTGCCCATTACGTCTTATCAACACTACTTCAGATAGCGAAAGTTGAGTTCGCGAGAACTAAAAGACTTAACACACATATTTTAATTAATAGTATCTCATAAATATCATCAGTTTAGCTATGATCCCCCTAAACACATTTTTACAGTGTTTTTTTTTTGTTTATGGGTATCGTAGCTAAACTGATGATATTTATGAGATACTATCAATTAAAACATGTGTGTTAAGTCTCTTAGTTCCCGCGAACTCAACTTTCGCTATCTGAAGAAGTGTTGATAAGAAGTAATGGGCAAAAAACACAAAAAAAAATATATCTCGCGCCGCAAGCACGCTCGCCTAGAAGATCCCTATTCACTATTCGTTTCGTGTTTGTGTTAAATGGTTACATGTAAAATAGTGCACCAGCAAGCCTTACTCAGGTGTAGTTACTGGGCACATAAACTGCTGCCTAGTTACAGAGATAGCTTCTTTCCGAACGATCAACCCTGTCAAACAAATAGACTAGTGGGACAAGTTTTTTTTATACTACTGAATGACGGAACTAGCAGCTGGCCAACCTGATGTTAAGCGGTAACCTCTGCCTATGAACAGTGCATTACCTCATAGGTCACGTCCACCTAGGACGCACCCTATGTGGTATTGCACTGCGCCCGCCACCCTGAGACATAAAGATGAAAAGTCTCTTGTGCCTGTAATTTCACCGGCACCCTTACCCTTCAAACCGGAACACAGCAAAGCGAGCACTACTGCTTTGCGGCAGAAATAGGTACCTATGGTAGTAGTACTTCCCCGGACGAACTCTTTCACAAAAAATCTCTACTTCTACTACCTGTTATTTTGCAGGGTGATTCCGGAGGCCCCTTGGTGGAAGGCAGCAGCATAGTTGGCATTGTGTCATGGGGCATGCCCTGCGCAAGAGGCTACCCAGACGTCTACACCAGGGTGTATGCCTTCAAGGACTGGATACTGCAGCACGTCACTGATGAAACCAAATGAAACACGCAGCCTTATTATTCTCATAGTAGTTATAGTTCAACCCTTGAGTAGCTTCTTACTGTAAGGCTCTGTTTCACAATCAATAAGTAAAGTTCTAAGTAAGCTACTTCAAATATAACTGCTCAGTAAACAAGTATTTGCGGTTCACAATCCCTCAGTATTGTTAATCACTACTTTATCTCAAAGTCAAAGTCAAAAGTATTTTATTCATTGTAATCACTAGGATCATTTTCATCTGCTTAAAATAATAATAATAATAGCTTTTATATCTCTTACACTTCTAATATTTAAAATTAACAATTTATTGACTTATCCTAATCTTAAATATACTTAATTAGTTTTTCAGTTTTTCGGATATCTCAACCAGTGTAAGTACCACTTTGAGCGGTAAAAGCCTCCTCCATCTGCCTCCATCTCTCTCTATCTCTAGCTGCTCTGCTCCAGGTGGCATTACCTGGAGCAGAGCAGCTAGAGATAGAGAGAGATGCCGTTTTAGCGATGTCATCGCTCCAACGTTTATGCGGTCTTCCAGGCCGTCTCTTTTTGTCCATGGGGTACCAGTTCATCTGCTTAGCAAGTTAAAATTTAACGAAAGTATTTAACCTCTATGTAGACCGCTGAGTAGTTCTACTTAGAACTTTACTTATTGATTGTGAAACAAAGCCTTAGTTATTAATATGAATTTCTAATGACTCTACAATCGAGTTTATAGATATTCGATACATAATTAAGTATGTAGATATCCAATGATTTTATAACCTTGAAATACAATGACAAAAAATTATAACATGAGATATTTAAAAAGTATAAAAAAATGCCAAAATAAAGGCAGAAACGATCATGAATGAAAAATTAAATAAATTTATCTTTTACATAGTGGACTTATTTAACAATAGAACCATGGTCTAGCTAGATCATGATCTGACCCAACTTACTATTGGAGAGTAGAGCAGAATCCCACTTGTGGGAACATTATTATGCTGGGCAGTTACTGTGCCCATCGACATGTCGTTTATCGAGAAGTAACAAACACACACACAAACTTTCGCATTTATAATATTATAAATGCGAAAGTTTGTTACTTGAAAGTTTGAAAGTGTGTTTGTTACTTCTTCACGCTGAAACGGCTGGACGCATTTGCATGAAATTTGGAATGGAGATAACTGGACTCTCGGAATAGCACATAGGCACATTTTTATCCCGATATTCCCACGGGATCGAGACTTACGCGGGTGAAACCGCGGGGCGCTGCTTGTGAGTCATAAATTATTAAATTATATAAAAAAAGTAATTTTGTTTTTACCGTAACCTAACAGTAAACTGAAGTTTTCAATTATGTTGCTAATTTGATACTTTACGACTATAATGTAGTTTATACACCTACTGCTGATCTACATGAACCCAAAAACTTAGCTATGTATGCCTCATGTAGACTGTAGGCAGAAACCAGTGAACCTAACACTTTCTTAATGACTGCTACTTTCAGGCACATAATAACCAATGATAGCAGTTTTCTGCTCAAAAGCCGTCGCAATGCGGAAACTAGCATTCATAATTCTATACCTAGGTGCAGCTACTGCTGGGTTCATTCTGCAGCCGCGGCGTCCGAAACTTAACAATTTCAAGAGCGATGGTGGTGACCCTGGACACCTCTGATCCTGACGCCGTACATGGAGGCTGGTAACATCAAGGAAGGCCGGCGCTTCGCCCGCATCACCCTCCCTGACGTGCCGGACACAGAGAGCTACACGGTTTCTTCACTGTCAACAAAACCTACAAACTAGAACCAATTCCTTTGGTACTTCGCAGCTATAACTAAAAACAGCTGTGCTGAGAGCCCCGTCCTAATAAATAGTTCATAGTTATTTAAGGTAGATGCGCACGCTTGCGGCGCGAAATTCAAATTTTTTGCCGTTTTTTGCCCATTACAGCTCATTAACACTTCTTCTGTTAGCGAAAGTTGAGTTCGCGAGAACTAGGAGACTTAACCCACATGTTTTAATTGATGCTATCTCATAAATATCATCATTTTAGCTATGATACCCCTAAACACATTTTTACAGTGTTTTTTTTTTTAGGGGTATCGTAGCTAAACTGATGATATTTATGAGATACTATTAATTAAAACATGTGTGTTAAGTCTCTTAGTTCTCGCGAACTCAACTTTCGCTATCAGAAGAAGTGTTGATGAGCTGTAATGGGCAAAAAACAGCAAAAAATTTGAATTTCGCGCCTCATGGGTGAGCATTCACCTTAAAGGTAAAAAAATATTAGGTACATATGTCAGTTTTTACATTTAAAATTGGTAGAATAGCAGGTACAGTACGTTTAATGTGCTAACATAATAATATATTATCGTTATGAACATTGATTTAATTAAATACTTGATTGGATTGCAAAATATTATGTCAAATGATAGATAAATAAATAATAATAAATAAATAATCCTGGACAGCTCACACAACATTATCTAGCCCCAAGCTAAGCAGATAAATAGATCAACTCTTTATTGTACACAAATAACACAGAAATACAAAACATAACTTAATAACAAAAAATAATAGAAATGCACAATGGTACAATATGTCAAATTATTATCAATTAAAGAAAATATAGTCAATGCCAAATAAAGATTACCTATACATTGTCATGAAAATTAAATTCATAGTATAATTCATAGCTTAGTTTGTCTAGTACCCATAACACAAGCTCTGCTTAACTTGGGGCTAGACAATGTTGTGTGAACTGTCCAGCATTATTTATTTATTTATTTAGTTCAACTAACCGCCGGTTATAAAGGACTGCGTCGAAATAGCGTTTCGTATAGGTACTCTCTGACAGATTATTGTACATAGATCCACCAACTTATCCGTAGAACATTTACCTTCATTTTTCTATCATCTACATAGTATATTTAATTCTACAGATAAGTTGGTGAATCTCTACAGAGGGAACCATTATGTGCACCAGCTTCGATTTCTTGGTCAGCCGATGGTGGCTCGCCATCAGCTTATGCCTGTTCCGCGTATTGTAATTATTTTAGTAGTACTAGAGCTTTTTTGTGAAAGAGTTCGTCCGGGAAAGTACTACCACCATACCTATTTCTGCCGCAAAGCAGTAGTGCTCGCATTGCTGTGTTCCGGTTTGAAGGGTAAGGGTGCTGGTGAAATTACAGGCACATGAGACTTTTCATCTTTATGTCTCAGGGTGGCGGGCGCAGTGCAATGCCACATAGGGCGCGTCCTAGGTGGACGTGACCTATGGGGTAATGCACTGTTCATAGGCAGAGGTTACCGCTTAACATAAGGTGGGCCATCTGCTTGTTCCGTTACTCAAGTAACATAAAAGAAGACTGGCCTCTGGCTTGAAGGTGGTCTGGGAGCCATCTCACTATTCGGACTTTTTGAAGAAAGTGGGAAATTAATAGGTAGGTACCTACTTGTTTTTATCTAAACAAAATCCAAGTATGTAACTGAAGGTACCCACTGTTTGACAATGCCGCAACTCCATAGACTTACTTCCCTTGGGCCAGCAATGTCTCTAGTTTCTGAAAAGGGCAAAGTTTTGGTAAATGATTATACGGGCCGAAAACTTACGCACTTGGCCCAAGCCTGTTGGGACTGTTGGGTCATAGTTGTATCGTAGAGAAAATCAGTTTTTTTTATTGATGGGAATTCTTTTTAAAAACTTTAAAAAGGAAAGTTTCAATACACCTTAGATAATCTATAGATCTATCTATCTATCTATTCAGCCGGTAACACCCACTGCTGAGTAAAGGCCTCTTCTCTAGAACGCCACTCCTGGCGATCTTGTGCCAGCCGGATCCACTGCTCTCCTACTGCCTGCACAATATCGTCTGACCATCGGGCAGGTGGTCTGCCTCGAGGCCGCCGCATATCTCTCGGCCTCCATTCGGTGACTGCTTTGGTCCATCGGTAATCCTCTCGCCTTGCCAAGTGTCCCGCCCATCTCCACTTGAGCCTCGCAATCCGTATACCTACATCATCGACCTTAGTCCGGCGTCGAATCTCGACGTTTGGTATACGGTCCACGAGGTGGATACCTAGCATGGCCCGCTCCATGGCTCTTTGAGCAACTCTTATAGTATATACGTGCTCATTTGTGAGTGGCCATGTTTCGGCTCCATAAGTGAGAATGGGCAGAACACATTGGTTGAATGTCCTGGTCTTAAGACATTGAGGGATTTTCGATTTTAAAACATCTTCCAACTTACCAAAACCAGCCCACCCCAGTTGTATACGCCTCGTGATTTCCCTCATCTGTAAGCCTCGGCCAAAAAAACTATAGATAGTCCATAGATTATCTAAGCAATACACCTACATATTTTGTGCACAATGCAGTAACTAGATTTTTAGTTTAGTTTAGTTTTTTGGTTAACTTTATTAGTTTTAGTTGACCGAAAAGCAAGTGATCATCCTTGCAACAATTGGCAAAATTTACTCTCATTTGTCCGGCTGTATGTACCTATGTATGTTAGTACTCGCGTACAAGTAGTAGTTTTCAACAATAGACATAGAATTTTCGATGTTTTCAACTATCTTCACGAAACCTGATATACGGTTTCTAAAACGAAAAGTTTTTTTTTAGTCGGCCATTTCTATTTGCCCCAAAAAGATTGGAAGTTTGCTGCGGCACCATTTACAGCCGATTTTGTTAATATTAGCCAGAAACATTCGGTAGTCAATACCTATATGAGCAAAATCAACAGATTGTCTAGATACCTACACGGGAAACTTTCGCTAAGTGTAGAGACACATCTACTGAAAGAACGGCGCCGAAAGTTCGGCTAAATACGATAGCAGTGTCTTTTTAAGTAACCTATGATACATCAGCCGAAATTACGTGGCGTTCGGCGTACCTTTCGGCTAGCGAATGTTTCCGTGAGAACGCATTCAATGTATTTTGCACGACACATCATGCGACGCGTTACCCGACTGAAAGTTCAAACTAGACGCCGCGTATTTTTTTTTATACTACCAAGGTTGCAAACTAGCATACGGCCCACCTGTTGATAAGCGGTTACCGTAGCCTATGGACGCCTGCAATACCAGAGGCATCACAGGCAAGTTGCCGACCTTTTAAAAATTTCCAAACACCCCTTTTGAAGAACCCCATACTGTAGTCACTTGGGAAAACCCCAGCAGGGAGATCATTCCACAACCTGTGCGTTCGCGGGAGGAAGTTCCTCTGAAACCGCACAGTCCGGGACCACCCTGGCTCTAACGTGTGCGGATGAATCCTCTGCCGATTGCAAGTGGCCGATTCCGACTGTTCGGCCCGTTTGGTGAGACATGCCAATCGAATACTTCGACCGATAATTCAGTGGCCGAAGTGTCGGCGCCGTAAGCTTCGGCAGGTGTGGCGGCACACTAAGTACAACATAAATATTACGAGAATCTGTCGGTGACACTACGACCACCTGCGGCTTGGGATTTATTTGCCACTACTGTCCGCCCGCTGCTTCGCTCGCGTTATAGCGGTATAAAAAGTAGCCTATGGCTCAATCCAGGTCATAATAATATCTTTGTACCTACCAAACATCGAAATTAGTGCAGCCGTTTAAAAAACAAAAAATTCAAACATCTATTACATCCAAACTATGACATTTAAGAATATTTTTATTTGTTAATATTAGTTAAGCTAAGGCCAAGCCGACGCGGGCTGAACGCGTCAGCTTTAGCGTGCTCCTTTTTACACAACACAATACTTATGTATATATATGTACCTACACTTTTTAATTTCATAGCCACGTACAATATACACACACACACACACACACACAACATAACAACATACACCTTCATCCTCACCAACATGCAAGGATATTTCTATAATCTTATTAATTTATATTTCCTATTTCTATGCTCTTTTTTGCTTACTCTCATACCTTTGTAGAGCCTAGTGCTTGCCAGCCATTGATTCTGTTATTTATTATTCTGTTCCTATAGACATGAAACTAAATGACGTAGGCACAGATAAAATAATACTATACACGTAGGTAAAGTCGGACGTGGTATAGGTACGGTGTCGATATAAGGAAAACCTTTTACTATATTTAATACTTATGTTACGTAGAAGAAACTTCCTTCCTTGCCATCACACCAGTGTAACAGAGAAGCGACGGTGTTGAGGTTAGGAATGCGTTTTCCTATCTTTCTTCTTCTTCTTCTTTTTTGGCATGTTCAGCGGACCGGTAGTGGTGCAACAAGAGTTTGCCAATGGCAGGTGATTAACTTGACATAAAACCAAAAAAGTGCTGGGAGTATGAGGAAAGATAAAGGTACGGTTTATAGGGAGAATTGTACGTGATTATGCAATACAAATTGATTCACACTTAACTAAAATTCCTATCTTTAATACTAGTGTTACGTGGAAGAAGTTTTCTTCCTAACCATCACACCAGTGTGACAGAGCGGTGTGAAGGTGAGTCGTTCGCGCACCTGACAACTATGAAATGTTTATAGAAATTATAAAAACTGCCCCTGGACAGAACATCCCAAGTAGCGGTCGTTGCTCATACATCCCAGGCTTGAATGAACAATTGTATAGTGCTAAGCTCAATTTCATCCAAAAGTATTGCGATACAATCTTGGCCTGTTAAGCATTTTTTTTCCTGATATTTCTGATTTCTATTGATTTTGGTAAGATAGAGAACTTATATTTTGGTAAGGTACTAAAATCAACAGAAATCAGAATTTATTCGCTATTGAT
The DNA here is from genome assembly GCA_932527175.1 of Operophtera brumata. Taxonomy (NCBI): domain Eukaryota; kingdom Metazoa; phylum Arthropoda; class Insecta; order Lepidoptera; family Geometridae; genus Operophtera; species Operophtera brumata. Next base: position 15,143,603 of record OW052238.1, on the reverse strand, counting down.
ACATAGGGAAAATTGCGGTATTAACATCAATGGTGTCTACCTGTCTCACTTAAGGTTTGCAGATGACCTCGTACTTTTTGCTGAAAACTTCGAGGATCTTCAAGTCATGTTACAACACCTTTATGATGCTTCTTTTAAGGTAGGCCTTCGAATGAATATGTCCAAGACGAAGGTTATGGCAAACATCTCTAACATCACAGACCCTCAAGTAATGGTTGGCCATGAGAGATTAGAGATGGTTGACCGGTATGTTTATCTTGGACATATTCTATCCTTTGGCAAAGAACATCAAAATAAGGAGATCGCAAGAAGGATACAACTTGGATGGGCGGCGTTCAGCAAACTGGACGACATTCTTAAGTCCGCTGAAATTCCACAATGTCTGAAGACCCGACTTTATAACCAGTGTGTTCTGCCTACCATGACTTACGGTGCCGAGACACGGACACTCACGCAGGAGGCTGTATACAGGATGAGAGTTGCACAGAGAGCCATGGGACGCGCCATGCTCGGCATCAAGCTTATAGACCGTGTTCCCAACATAGAGATACGAAGTCGAACAAAGCTCAAAGATGTTGGGAATCTTATAACGGAACTAAAATGGAGTTGGGCAGGACACCTGGCAAGACGAGATGACGATAGGTGGAGTGAGGTGCTAACTGAATGGCGTCCAAGAACTGGGTACAGAAACGTTGGTCGTCCAGCAGCTAGATGGGCAGACGATATCGCATGCGTCGCGGGCCGAACCTGGATGAGACTGGCACGGGACCGTAAGGAATGGCACAGGCAGAGAGGCCTATACTCAGCAGTGGGTGAAGTCAGGCTGTGGATGATGATGATGATGATGATGATACATAGGTATCAAAATCTGCTCATGTTTCAAAATCGAATCAATAGGTATGTATTGCTAACCACGACTGTGATGCTGATAGGGTTGTCAGATCTGATCGAAATAGGTGAATTATAAATACCTAAATATGAATCTCCTTAAGTTAAGTGGTATTTTACCATTTACAAAATGATACATTGATATTATGAAACACCCAGTGGTCTTTTAGACCTCTCGCATGCATCGATTATCTACAGGAGAAAGAAAAAGAAGAAAAAATTGGCTTCGCCTGGGTTATAGATTTTTGTATTATAGGTACGGAGCAACAAAAACCATTACCTAGTTACCTAAGATTTTTTAAACATACCTACCTTATGTAGTTAAGTATCATAACGTCTGTCAGCTGCAAAATTATTTTGTGTCCATCATGTAGGTACCTACCTCCAGCATTTTGATCTGACCTACCCAGGACATATTTGGTGATTCTGAGACCCGGTACCAGAGCTCGCATTCCGGGACAATCCCGGTGGGCCCCCGGCATCTGGCAGCCCTAGATGCTGCCCTCGCCCTTGACAGCTATCGACCAGTTCGTCATTGACCTACATAATGCAAGGCGGGGGGCTGACCAAAACAAATGAAGGGGATCTTATATGTAGCAAGTATATAATGCAAAAGCATGTTGTATTGACAGAGATATTGTTCAGGATTTTTGTTATCGAGAAAATAAATCGATAAATCGTATTCTGGAGTCTAGGTCTCAAGTTAAAAAAAAATTGTCATTGACTGTTGGTTTTGACCCGCGACCCGTGCACCCACTGGCTTCACCCACCGGTGGGTGTAGGGGTAATTCCTGTTTACCCGTGTACCCACTGCGATATGGTTGGAATTAAGGGAGCCGTCATTACACAACCATGGAATGCACAACCCAGGAATACACATCCACGGAATTCATGTACATCAATGGTCGCCAATTCCATGGCTGTGCATTCCCGGGTTGTGCATTCCTAGCCGTGCCAAATAATGTACACCCTTGGAATACACAGCCCGGGAATAGGCATCCAATTGGCATCCAATTCCCAGGCTGTGCATTCCATGGCTGTGTATTCCTGGGTTGTACATTCCCGTGACGTCATAGGAATGCACAGCCATGGAATGTACAACCTGGGAATTGGATGCCATGTATACGTCATAACATATGCTTCGTTTACACTCACATGAATTGAACTTGTACAAGTTGTCATTATGGAGTGTGTAGAATGAAAATGTCACTGTCAATTTATGTATGAGTTGGGGTGCGTTCAATGGGTACACTCTAAGGTTGTAGTTGTTTTTTAACCACGCTCTGAGACTCTGAACGACTTGGATTAACACGTGATGTCAATGTTATTGTAAATTTTTGATGTAAACAAACGCTTTCTTCACCCAGTGCTGCCAATTTATTTCTTTTAGTGCTAAATTCACCTCTATGTCAACATTGTCAGCTCCACATTTTCGAAAGAAGTAGAGAGTATGAATAGATAGATAGATAGAGAGTATAAATGAATGAACGACAAAACCAAAGCCTAAAGTTGTTATTGTTGCTGAGTAACTTGAATCACATAACCTTTATTGTTTATTTTGCTCCTTTTTACTGAAACAACTTAGATTGTTTATTTTGCTCCTTTTTACAGCCTTATTTTTAACTCGTTTTTTTTCTTTCTTGCGGGGTATCGTTTTTAGATCTCATGAAGTAGAGTAAGACTTTTTTTTTAATAGTAATAGAAAATATAGTCATGATACCGTCATGTAAGTTTTTTAACCCGAAATGTTTTTTTGAATTTTTTATTCTCCATTTGACTTAGGAACTTGTTTTTTAAATATGCTACTTGTTATGTATTTAGACCGATATACTCTATTGTCCACCAAGCAATAAACGTAATAGGATTAACAAAAAAAAATAAGTAAAATGGGCGGCATTATCGCTGAAAGCATATTAAGTGTTTTAATTGCACTTAGTTTTTTTTTGATAACAAGTCCTGTTTCACTTTATAAAAAGACCCTCTCTTGGAAACTGGAACTTTCGCAGTTGCTATATTACTCGTTATAAAATATATTTCGTTAAAAAATAAGTAAAATGGGCGGCATTATCGCTGAAAGCATATTAAGTGTTTTAATTGCACTTAGTTTTTTTTTGATAACAAGTCCTGTTTCACTTTATAAAAAGACCCTCTCGTGGAAACTGGAACTTTCGCAGTTGCTATATTACTCGTTATAAAATATTTCTCCATCTACGGATGGAACAGGATTTTGGGGGGGGGGGGGGGGGGGTAAGCGTGAGATTGACTTGACTTTGACAGCAATCTGACGTCGAAATCGTAACAACCAAACACCCACCCAACACGGTGGTTGTTCAGTTAGGTTAGGTTAGTAAAAGTAAGACAAAATCTTAATGACAGGTTTTTTTTTTTAATACTACTTAGAATGACTGAACAAGCAGATGGTCCACCTGATGATAAGCGGTACTCTCTTCCTATGAACAGTGCATTATCACATAGGTCCCGCCCTCCTAGGACGCGCCCTATGTGACATTGTACTGCGCCCGCCACCCTGAAACATAAAGATGAAAAGTCTCATGTGACTGTAATTTCACCGGCACCCATACCCTTCAAACCGGAACACAGCAATGCGAGCACTACTGCTTTGCGGCAGAAATAGGTATGGTGGTAGTACTTTCCCGGACGAAGTTTTTCACAAAAAAGCTCTACTACTACTAACAAAATGTGATACTTGGTGATAAATGGATTGGCCGAGGCGGGCCTATCGCATGGCCCCCACGATCTCTCGACTTAAACCCCATTGACTTTTTTGTTTGGGGATATTATAAAGAGATTGTTTACTCTCGAGAGTGCCGAAATGTGCAAGAATTGCGAAGAACGTTGACCCAGGCAGAAGCAACAATCAAAAGCAACAGAATCGCTTTTAAGATATTTTTTTTAGACGATGCTGATTATGTATAGAGCAAGAAGTTCGCCATTTCGAAAATTTATTGTGATGATTCACTGAATACATGCAATGCTGAAAGTTATTATTTAGTTTTATTTATGATTTCAAACCAAGTTATCTATGTTCTATCAAGGTTCTATGTTATCTTTAAAACCAGAATTTCGCATTCAACTGTTTAAATTGAATATCATAAATGATCACGTAAAAGAATCTCAATCAAATTTAGATAAATAGCTGACATAATGACCTAGTTTTTAAGATAGGTTTGGATGAAAAAGTTTGTGTATATCAAGCGTAGTGTGTGCTGCCTTATGAACTTTTGCTGATTCTCTCTATCATCTTACTTTTGGCTGCCTACCTAAGTAAGGCTTTTAATTTGGTTTTCCTTTTTTCCTTGAATCAGCTTCAACTTGTTCTCGAGGCACCACACAGGCGCTCTCCACCTAGTAGTAAGAAGGATCATCAAAAGAAAAACAGACCGTGTTTGTTGCCTGATTCTTCTAGGTCTGGTTGCGTTGGAACAGGAGTAAATGTAAATTTATTTATTAAGACGATTCAAAATGATCCTTGTGATTTCAATGAATAAAATACTTTTGACTTTGACTTTTGACTTTGTGACTTTATTTTTAAAATGTCCTTAGAATGTAAGGGACTAAACAGAATTTTTATTTTTTATTTCAATGCAATGGTTCGTGCTGTGGATGTAAATGCTTTTGTTTTTGTTACTGTTTCGATTACTTTAAAAATCGATATCTGAGGTTTATTGTCATCACAAACAAAAATAAGTATACAACATTTAAAAAAAAAGTGGAAGCCAGTTCAAGTATGACTCGCCATTTAGGCGATCTGGCAGATGGAATGGGCCCACCATCTGTCGCAGGTTTCTGCCTCGTAGGTAGAAAATAAAGTCCTTGAACAACAAAGATGGGTTATTTTACTATTGCTTTGTGTAATACAATCTTCAGACTGCCAGTTTTCTTTTTAATCCCGACTTGCAGAACATTTTCAAAAACTCGTTTTTGAACTAACTGTTATTAAATTGAGTGTTTTTTATGATCCTGTGCAAGAATCTGGAACAAGGTTACATGACTAATGATACATCAGCCATGTTTTTAAGATAGGTTTGGATGAAAAAGATTATGTGACTTTTTTTTTAAACGTTCATTGAAAGTAAGAGTTTAAACAAAAAAAAATATATCTTCATATTATTATTTTTATTTTAATGCAATAGTAGGTGCTATTGATGTCATTGCTATCAGATAAGGTAGCCCTAGTATTTAACTTATTTATAACAAAAAAAACAGGCCTCTACCTCAACGAATCGAGTCACAATGGCCAAAAAAGTGTAAGAGCTTCGATTTCTTAAAAACACATAACTCGAAAACTACTAAAAATCGCGGAACATACATGGGGGTGATTCGGGTACCTCTGGGGGTAACCTTTCTTTGCACTTCGGCTTTTTGGGACACACTGTATATATTATTACTTTGTTGATTATTTTATACAAACAATTTTATGAAATGTTCCATAATAAAATATTTTTTTGCTGACGTTACTTTCACTCGTTTTAGATGTAGGTATTTCAAGGTGGGATAAATACGGACTCTAAAAATGAAATGAATATTAATGGTATGAATCCGGAATAATTATTATTACTTTCAGCTCGTGGGATGATTTTCTGGGATCAATATGGATGCACCCCGCGGTCGGGGGCCAGTGTTAGCAGTGTAGCGCCACAGTATATATATTAGTTACATAGCACCGCACCGAACTTACATATATAATACTTAAAAAATGCATGTTTCGTACATAAATTCCAGTATTTAATGGCCGGCGAATGTAGTACTAATCAAATGAATAAGTTTAAGTGAAATTCCAGAATTGCCTGAAATTTCCCCGAAGTAGAGCGACAATAAAATATGGAAAAAGTGATTTCCGTGTGAGGTACCCAGGTGCAAACCTGGTAATTTATTTGGCCCATTTTTCTGGTAATTCTGTCAATTTGCACCGACTACTTCGATTTCCCCCGAGCCGCAATACACAAAAAAATATTTTTTTAGAAATGTTTTTTTTTTCGTATGTTCCGTAAGTCGGATTAAAAAAATACTTGGTGCAAATGTAGATCATAACGGTCTTAAGTGTATGCCAAATTGCACCGACTACATCTATTTTCCCCATTAAGTTACGGGTATTATAAGGTTTTCACCCTATTTCACCCTGTTCCGGGGGGGTGAATTTGCTGAAAGTTATATTAGAGGTGATTTTCAAGCCAAACAAAACAATTAGAAAAGGTTTTGTGACTACATCTAATTACTTCCACACTTTTGCTAAAAATCGCCTAATTTGCCTGTACTAATTCTCTTATTTTAGAAGTTACGGGGGGGCACACTTTTTACCACTTTGGAAGTGTCTCTCGCGCAAACTATTCAGTTTAGAAAAAAATTATATTAGAAACCTCAACATCATTTTTGAAGACCTATCCATAAATACCCCAACGTATAGGTTTGATGAAAAAAAAAATTGAGTTTCATTTCTATGTATGGGGTAATCCCAAAAATAATTGTGTTTTTTAAATTTTTGTGTAAAAATCTTAATGCGGTTTACAGGATACATCTATCTACAAAGTTTAAACAGTATATAGCTCTTATAGTTTCTGAAAAAAAAGGCTGTGGCATACACGGACAGACAGACAGACAGACAGACATGATGAATCCATAAGGGTTCCTTGTCTTTGACTATGGAACCCTAAAAACACTGTAAAAATGTGTGTGTTGCTAAACTGATGATATTTATGATATACTGGTGTCGATTCTGTGCAGCATTATCTAATTTTAAACCGCGTTAAAGTTGTCGCGCGCCCTTTCTAATAGACTGAAATAAAAGAGACCGCGATAAATTTAATGCGGTTTTAAATTAGAGAATGCTGCACAGAATCGACACCACTATCAATTTAAAACATGTCTGTTATGTCTCCCAGTTCTCCTGAACTCAACTTTCGCTATCTGAAGTGTTCATGAGCTGACAAAAAACAGCGCCGCCCTTAAAACAAGTGGACCCGTGGACCAGTGTGTTTCTGGCTTTAATTATTTCATGTATAATCTGTGGTGTCTAATCACAAAATGGGGTAGTACAAGTGGACCAGTGTGTTTCTGGCTTTAATTATTTCATCTATTATCTGTGGTGTCTAATCACAAAATGGGATAGTACAATTTTTACTCTGTAGTTCCATCTAAACGAAGCATAAGCATTCGACCAATCAGAAGCATGTACACCAATTCCGTGGCTGTGCATTCCCTGGCTGTACATTCCTGTGACGTACTGGGAATGCACAACCCCGGAATTGATGTACATTGATTTCAGTACTGTTTGGCATCGAATTCCCAGGTTGTGCATTCCCAGGCTGTGTAATCTCAGGCTGTACAGTCTCAGCACGTGTCAGGAGTGCACAGCCATGGATTTCGTGTCCATTTGTACATGAATTACTGGGCTGTGCAATCCTGGCTGTGTTTTCCAGGGTCGTGAATTCCCAGGTCGTGCATTCCATGGTTGTACAATAACCGGACCCGGAATTAATTATCGATGAAAAAAATAAAATAATAAATGAAGAGAAATTAATGAAAATGACAGAATATGACAGAGCATGACAGAGAATGACGGATAATGACAGAGAATGACAGAGCATGATAGCGAATGACAGATAATGACAGAGCATGACATCTTCGCATTAACTGCTGCGCCCGCGTTGTTTCCCGCATAGGTCTAAATCCCGTGGGAATATAATCGTTTATCAAATTACTCCTGCATTCTGCTGCTCCCCTGGTACATTCGATAAAAAATCTTTGCATTGCTTCTGCGCCTCGCGGTGTTATCCACATAAGTCTCGATTACTCCTGCATTTTTCTGCTAGCCTGGTTACATTGGATAAATAGGTCTAATAATATAACGAGGTTTAAAACTTTTTGTATTATTTTTCTCTTTAACATCGAACTTATCGTATTATTATTTTATTTTTTTCATCGATAATTAATTCCAACCATATTGCAGTGGGTACACGGGTAAACAGGAATTACCCCTACACCCACCGGTGGGTGAAGCCAGTGGGTGCACGGGTCGCGGGTCTTGGTTTTTTCTTTAAAAAAAGCGTTGACTCTTTACAGCCTCCTAGGACTGCGCCAACACCAGGCAGAAATCTTCATACCTACAACAAAATGCCACGCGTACCTATATTATACACAAGTTATGTTACTTGATGACAATGAAACCTTTTGTGAAGAGCTAAATAAACTTTATACTTCATCGCAATTATAGGTACTTAGGTTAGGTATAGTGGACTTGTGAAGCTAAGAAGTACCTTACCTTTTACATAGGTAGGTATTGTACGTATGTGTACGTATGTGTACCTACCTATATAGGTTTGCACCTACCTACTTCAGATGAATGAATAACATCAAATCGCCTTAATTTACCCTACTTCTTCCCTTTCAAATAACCCACCGACCGTGTGAGGACGTGCAAACATGGCAGATTGATCTGTAGAGTCCACACCACGACTGATACTGAAGTCCGCGACGGCCTTTTGAGGAACTAACGGATAACAGAGGTAGATTTTCGCTTTGGCACTTTTGCGCATAGAAACTAGCGCTCCAGTCACCGGGCTTTAGCCCTGGCGTGGACTCCAAAGGGTTCAATGACGCATCCCAACACCAATTCAAAATTCAATAAATAAGGGACCCTTGCATACCTACGTTAAGCGTTAGGTACTTACTTATTTATTGCCTACATAATTGTTACCATACTATACCTACGTTACCTACTAAATAAGTAGGTACTAGGTAGGTAGGTAACTAGCTATAGTTACCTACCTACCTAGTACCTACCTACTTACTTCTGTTACATGGTTATTAAGAATAAGGAAGCCGAAGCAAGCTCCCACCTAGTTAATTAAATTTTACAGTTCTGAAAGCAGTTCAATTAATAATTCAAAGTCCCGTCGAGGGTCTCGATAAGAGTCTTTGAGTCAGCGAGACGCGGTCGTAACACCTACCCACAGCTTCGAGTGAAGTTCCAAGTAGGTAGGTAGTAGGTAATATCTACCTGAGTAATTAGGTAGGTAATTAGGGCTATTTGGCTGACCGTATAAGTAGGTTAGGTTATGTAAGTGAGTATGCGTGTGTTCATTGCGTTGAGTGTTATTTCATTTGTTACAAAATTAATTACTTTTATTATATGGGTACATTGCAGGTACCTACACCAAATAAATTGCTAAAAGTAACCATAGAGGACAAAATACTTGAAATAAACCTCAATTATTAGGGTTCCATACAATTTCTTACTGTACTTTATTCTGTGACTGTACCCAATATGGTAGGTACGTAAGCGCATTTAGAGCCTCTTAGCGCCATCTGTTGACGAGTGGACATGAATACTTGAAAATGTCAAAATAGTTTCGTCAGTCTGGTGCTGAGTAGACGCGCTACTATGTGTTAGAGTGGGACGCATAAAAAGGTGAAAGTCTGGATTGATCTCGGCGATTCATCAAAATTACAAATTGCTCCTATATAATCTCCGAATAAACTGGACGATTTTTTTTGAAAGTTAATAGGTGAAGCAACTTTGATAATAGAGAACCTAAATAATAAAAACAGATTTTTTGGGTTAATTTTGGGCAGCAGAATATTAATTATTTTGTCAACTGCTTGAATATTAATTATTTTGTCAACTTGTTCTGATTAAATAATGTTTACTTTTGAATTTATTGAGCTGCGGGTAAGGGCCTCTAACTGGTTCTATATACGCTCCCTTTAGTTGTTTTGACATTGACAATATTAAATTAAAGAAGCTTTCAAATCACTTGCACATGCGGCCTGCGGGCACCGTGCGGGCGGATGGAGAAAAAAAACAAATCAAAACAAAATAATCGTGTTTGTTCAATTGTGTTTTTTTTACAATTTAATGATAGGTCGCTACAGTTAACCGACTAATCAATAGTGCCTGAATAATGGATTTCATCGTAGATACAGCCGGCGACGATGAGCTCCAGACAAAGTCCCAATTACTTGAAGAAGATGAGAAACCTTACTTTATAGGTTAGTAACTTCTACATTCATCGAGTTAATACTTAATCATACGTCAAATCATGGTATAAAAATATAAAAATAAATGTTAGGATATATATATATATATATATATATATATATATATACATATCATTTACAATACTAACCTGATAACAACTTACATAGTCTTGTAGTCTATGCTGATACCAGCATTTTGTCCTCTCATCACATTTTTCGTGCTTTTAGCTTTCCTTAGATAGTCTTAAGTAGTTTCCAACTTTTTTTCAGATAGAGAAGAGAAAACAAAGGCCTTGCTGGATTTATTCGAAAAGAAGAGGGAAGAACTCGATACCCATGCCACAGCTGATGAAGAACTCGAGAAGAAGTTAAAAAACTTGAAAGTTGATTGTTTATTTGACGACTTTTTTGACAGTATGAACTGGAATGCGCATATTCTGATGAAAAATAAGAATAAAGGTAGGCTGTTTCATTTTGAACAGCTGGATATAGAGACGGGCAAACTGAAGTCTAACCTGGGGTCAGTGGATGTTGAGAAAGAAATGAAAAAATCAGTTATTCAGCCCGGCTTTGAGAAGCATTATGCATTACAGAGCTATTACGTCAGCGCTAGGAAATTGAAGGCGCAAAGAAAGGTATGACTACTAAGCGCTTCTGAATCTATTTCTCAGAATCTTGTTAAAGTTTTAAGATTTCAGTTTTGCTGCCGCTATGCAGTATTGCTATGTTCTGGATTGGGGGAATAGGTGTCAGTACAACTATAGGCACATGAGACATGAACTTAATGTAGTACTATGCCCGCTACGGGCGCTGTGCAATGCCCCATAGATTGTGGCCTAATGCCTAGGTTATTGTGGTCCAAGAGTTATTGCAGTTGTAATGAGCAGAACTAACTCCATTTGAATCGGGCCTCTTGATTTTTGGAGCCATAGGGGAAGGAGAATGGGATTCTTAATTTTTTATAAAAATATAAGTGTCCATGTTTCCCACTTCATAGGGTAGGGGTTATAACTAACCTTTAAATTTTCTTTATTTTTTTTCTCAATACTAAACTCGTCCTAGTGAGGGGGTGGTAACAGGGGTGCCCCGTCCCCTCCCTAAAATCGGGAGGCCAGATTATAATGCATACCCACCTGGTATGTCAATCAACCTCTCGATGCAAAAACTACTTGGACACTACTTTGAAGCAAAGTGTATCCGAATGTGTCTATGATAGAGAGCACGATCTAAGGAGGTTCTATAGAACCTAGCCTCTTTTTTGACCACCGTTTCTCCTTCCTGCAGGCAGCCTCGCCAAAGCCTGCCCACTGCCCCAAGTAACAGCCTGGTGATGCTTGAGGTTCCAAGCAAAACTTTGGATTGTTGATTTAATTTATTTTCTATGCGATTCTGTGATATCAATTTTAGAGCTGACATAAAGTTGTTTTTGTTGTTTTCATATTACAGAAAGAGAGAGAAAAGACCAAAGGACCCCAATGGTTTGACCTGCCTGCACCTGAAGTGACCGAGGAGATGAAGAATGACCTCCAAGTCCTGAAGATGAGATCGGCACTAGACCCCAAGCATTTCTACAAGAAGAATGATATGGAAGTCTTGCCTAAATACTTCCAGGTAAGATCCTGCCCAAGGCTACACTCAATTGGTACTCAAACACAGCTAATTTGATAATCCAATATATTTTGCTATCAAATATCATCAAAATTTGTTCAGCTGTAATCCAAACATACACATTTATAGCAGGGTTCGAAGTGATAATTATCATTGATAATTATGAAGATAAATATAGGTTGATAATTATCTTGACAAGTATCTTGGTAATAATAACCCAGATTTAAGTTGGATTTTTAATTTCGATTCTTCAGATACAGATTACCCCCCCGTCCAGTTAATGCAATTGAGGTTGATGACGATGATATTCCACTCATCAATTTAATTAAGTTGTATGTTGTTGATTAACTTCTCGTATTTTGGTTTGATAGTATTTATTCACGCAGTTATAAATAAAAAAACCTTGATTGTAAAATGTGTATAATTAACATAAAATATGTTTCGTTTCGTTTCGTTTCGTATGAGGTAGTGCTGGCCTCTGGTGTCGGAGTTTGTCAAGCCGCCCGAGGGCCTCTGACATGGCTTATCGACTGCTATTAATCAATAACAGCCGGGACCGACAGCTTAAAATATGTTGATATGTAATATTAGTTAAAAAAAGATTCCAAGGCTTAATATCTGTTTGATAATTATCTGATAATTATCATGATAATTATTGCGATAATTATCAAAGGGCATATTTATCTTGATAATTTCAAACCCTGATTTACAGCATTAATAGGATATTTTGAAACTAAAAATAAACTTGTAGAGAGGGATAGACATACATGTTGAGGTATGTATGTTTTTTTATGTAAGTTATTGTGGGAAAGTTATAAAAATTGATGTACAACAATCAGGTCATAATTATTTGCTCAATTCAAATAACTGTTCAAAAATATTGGTTGTTTATTTTTATCTTCCTCAATAACATCATTTTATGCTGATTCAAAATAATCCTTAGGCTTTCAATAAATAAAACAAGCATGTTGTCTGCGCAATCATCAGTCGCAGCCATCATGCTCAACCCAAGTCTGGGCTGCCTCTTTGGGTGGCCTTCAGTTCCTGGCCGTGGCAATCTCTGGGGCCACACCTTCAACGGATTGAGGTCCTAGATGTCTCCACCGCCGGGTTGACTCTGTCAACGTTTGCCACTGCTCGTTGGAAGCGATTCTTGTAGGTAGTCTAGTGGCTAGATAGTTTATTAACACTCCCTAGGGGCTAAATTAGGTGAGTGACTACTAGACGTGCGTAGACTGGAAAGGTCTTATTACCTTCACAAATCTCTAAAAGGTAATAAAACCTTGACTTGTATAAATTTGATAAAACCGAGGTCAAACCTAATAAACAATCTCAAATCTCTTAAATTCACTTGTGGCTTGCGGTTCGTCTTAGAATATCTTTCTAGACGAACCGTAACGCTACAGTTTTGTATATGGGTTGGTTCAATAAATTTGATGAGTGACTTGGGAGAGAGAACAATGGAACAGACATAGTTGAAAATCAACAAAAGTTCTGGGGAAAAAAACACAGTCAATAGTTTTTTTTTGAGGTTTAAAGTCATTTTAATCAGTATTTATTGGTGTTGCATATTGTTACAATTAGGTAATCAGTCGGTTTAGTTTATTAATGATTCATGATTTGCGATCACGGAAATTTTCTAGCCCTGATTTCATTAGGTTACCTACTATTGCAATGTGAAGTTGTTAGCAAATCTGAATGATCTGTGTTCCAGGTTGGTCGCATCATGGATTCACCCCTAGACCACGTCAACGAGCGCCTAACCAAGAAGCAACGCAAGCGGACCATGGTGGACGAGCTACTAGCCGACGCAGAGTTCCAGAAATACAACAAGAAGAAATTCAAAGAGATTATAGATGAGAAGAGGAAGTCGGAGTACAGAACTCACATGAGAGACAAGCGACAGAGGAATAAACAGGAGTTCAAAAAGAATAAGATGATGGGGAAGGGGCAGAAAGCTAAATAAATAGTACCTAGATTTTCACTTGCTTTATTCATTGTAACCCCCGACGCAAAAACAACGGGGTGTTATAATTTTGTTATGTCTGTGGGTGTGTGTGTGTGTGTGTCTTTCTGTGGCATCGTAGCTACCAAACGGTTGAACCATTTTTTGTTTTTTTGTTTGAAAAGTGAATTAATCCGGAGTGTTCTTAGCTATGTTTGATCAATATCAGTTTCGCCGTTTCATTGCGTTGAGGGTATTTTTTTATTTCTATAAAATTAATTACTTCTTATTTGAGTATACGACTGGAATGTAGTTTCCTACCTGCGGTCTTATTGTCTAACAGACTGAAGTTCGATTTTGATTAGCAGTTTGCTGTTCATTGCGCTGTGTTTCAAATATTTTCGCTCCTGTAAAAAAAGGTAAAACACGCAGCGCATTGAACAGAAAACTGGTAATCGACATCGATTAGACAATTCAGCGGCAGCTTGCGGATTAGGTACGTAATTGTCAGAATTACGCTCTTGGGATTTTTAAATATTGATAATTTTTCGTTGGACCTCGATCTCACCTTCTGTAAGTGACGATGCGACCGACGCGCGAGCACAAAGGTCTAGAAGGCACCTATTCACTCTTGCCTTGAAGAGACCCAGATTATAGTTTTGAGGAAACAGACGATGGTAGTGTTCCACTCCTTAGCAAAAGGTGAATCCGAAACTTTAATTGTGAATAGAGGGCATATACCAATGAGGTAAGAGTAGGTACATAGCTGTGCCTGCTTGTCCCGTAATGAAAAGGAGATGGTGGGATCAGATCGTGAAGTTCCTGGGAGCATTCCCCGAAATGTAACCTATAGAAGATCGAAAGGCATGCAACTTTACGGCGGTGCTCGAAACTCTGGATCTTAGTCTCCGCCATATTATTAGATGGGGGAGGCTTCGGCCAGTGGACGTCTCGTCTAACAATGCATGATTTTATTTTCATCATTCAGTCGTTTATGTAACACTAGCTGCGCCCCGCGGTTTCACGCGCGTAAGTCTCGATCCCGTTGGAATATCGGGATAAAAATGTGCCTATGTGTTATCCGGGAGTCCAGTTATCTCCATTCCAAATTTCATCCAAATCCGTCCAGCCGTTTCAGCGTGAAGAAGTAACAAACACACACACAAACTTTCGCCTTTATAATATTATAGTGTGATGGGTTAAAAATAAAGCAACATTTTAAAACAAAACAATTTATTCCAGTCTTAGCTTATGAAGTACAATATCGATATTAATATGCGATTGATTATGTAATGATTACAAAATTGTTATAAAAGTAGGTAAGTACTTCAATATTTAAATATCACAGGCAAAGACTCTAATAACTCTACGATGGACTTAGCATTCCATACACTATCAACGCCAAAATAGGGCACCTTTGAAAATTCGAACGATGACAAATGAGTTTGATACACTGCTGGTTCACACTCAAATCCCTCAATGTGTTCAATAATCAAGCAGCAATTGACGTTTCTTTTGGTTCGACACTTTGAGCACTGACCTGAAGGCCATTTACTTTGAGGTCAGTGGGCTAATAATCAGATTTTCATGTGGCAACCCTATTTGAGGGCAGTGATGAAGGCAGGTAAAGGCATTTTCTGGCAAAATTTACTAACCATTTAAGACTTGGACACTTTCATGTAGATATATGTGCAAATAGGTAGATTAAATATTAAATTGTAACGCGAGGCCTCACGATGGAGCGCACGCACACAGCCATACCTCTTGACAGCCCGCCGAGCGAGCCCCCACAACCCCGCAGCACGCGCCGCAGAGTCCCGGCCCGCATATAAATAGGAACCCAGTGCAGTACAAATCAGTCTCCCTCCGTAGACCAAGACATGTTCTTGGTGATCCTGATGACCCTATCACTACCGCAAATGCGGTAGTGACGTCATCCAGTCAAGACAGAGACAACACTCTACCTTTGCACCGACCTCGCCGGCGAGGTCGACGAACCTTCTAAGTACCTTCTGTACCCTACGCCTAAACCGGTACAAGCATGTTCCGGGGCGTTTTGCCCGTTCCTCCCCAACCGGCAACAGCCCAAGCCGAGGTCCGTACCTAAGTGGTGCCCTTGTGCTAGTTGCCCCAACCTAACTTTGCAGGTTGAGCGCCATCCGCGCTCACCAAAAGCCCGGTAACGCAGTCATGACCCCAGGCGGTCAACTGCATTAAAATCCATTCGAAAAAAAAAAAAAAAAAAAAAAAACAGTCTGCGTTGGCGCGCCCCGAGTGCACATCTCCAGCATCAACCTAGGTTGGTCGTTGATTGCGCTTAGGACAAACTAACGGAGTCTCACTCCCCGCTCGTATAGGGATAGAGGGCTAATACTGCTTTGTTAGCGAACAGTATTGACCTCTACCACTATACGCTGCGGCCATTATAGGACACCCCGTAAAGATTACGCTAAAATCAATTGTAATTAGGTTAAGATTAAATTAATAAACGATTGTTATTTTCTCTTTGTATTGAGGGTTTTATTAATAGTCCATCTAGAATAGTAACCCCCTTACAATTGGCGCCCAACGTGGGGCTAGTAACTACCCCCATTTTTTTTTTTTCTTTTTCTCTCAATTCGTTTAACTACTTTGTAAACATTGATCTACATAAAATAACACCCCACGTAGCCACCGCAAAGGAGAATAAAATGGCTAACGTAAGTTTTAGTGAGGATCAGTTCCGAGACCTCTTAGGGGTACTTGCAAGTAGGAATAAAACAAAACCCGGTAGCTTTGCTTCTTGTACTGCGCGTTTTGATGGGTCTCGAGACACAACGAAAGTTGAGGCGTTCCTATCAACTATTATAACCTACAAGAAGATAGAGAAAATCACGGATGAAGATGCCATAGAAGGTCTGACGTTGTTATTAAGCGATGAAGCGTCCATTTGGTGGATAGGCGTCAAGGAGGAAGTTACGACTTGGGCCAATGTTCTAAAAATTCTGCGAACTACATTTGCACCAAAAAGACCTGCTTACAAAATCTATGACGAGCTAATAACGCAGAAGCAACAGTCATCAAAAGGGATTGAGCTATTCGTCGCAAAGAAGCGAGCATTGATGGCCGAGCTACCGAAGCCTTCACTAACAGAGTCCCAATGTCTGGACATTTTATATTCATCACTGCATGCTGTTGTACGAGACAAGGTACCCCGAGATACAGTGTCTACTTTTGAGGAATTTTTGAAGAAGGCCCGTCAAATAGAAGACACCATAATTGACACAGAATCTACCTCCAAAACACGAGACCGATGTACGTTCTGTCGCGCGTTTGGTCACATAGAGGAAGAATGCCGGAAGAGGAAAGGGAAAAATGCCAATACGAGTACTACTACAGCAAAACCTACTACAGCAAAACCTACTACTACAGCGGTATCAAGCACCTTGAAGCCACTTCCGAATAAAATCACATGCTACGGATGCGGAGAACCGGGAGTCGTGCGAAGTAAATGCCAGAAGTGCAACCAAAGCAAAAT
The DNA here is from genome assembly GCA_932527175.1 of Operophtera brumata. Classification (NCBI taxonomy): domain Eukaryota; kingdom Metazoa; phylum Arthropoda; class Insecta; order Lepidoptera; family Geometridae; genus Operophtera; species Operophtera brumata. Next base: position 15,126,648 of record OW052238.1, on the reverse strand, counting down.
TGGTGCAGTCAACGTAGGGTTTTACTCACTAAATACAAACCTGTCGGCCATTTCAAGACTCCGACCGACAGTAAAAATCGTGATTGAAGGAGTACCTGGTCTTGCCCATATTGACACAGGAGCGAAGTTGAGTGTTGCATCTACATCATTGCACAAGGTGCTGCTACAGAAAGGAGTAAAGTTTGCCAGTGAGAAGGCAAACGTTATCCTCGCGGATGGGCTAAGACGCAAACAGCAGATACAGAGGGCAGTAGTTCAGGTTGAATTGTGTGGACGGACAATCCCTACCAATTTTATCGTACTTCCCGAGTCACAGGACAACCGGACTCTTTTGGGAGTAGACTTTGTACAAGACGCCAACATGATTTTAAATCTGCCCCAGCTACTATTCCACTTTCTGGATGATCCAGGCAGAAAATATGATTTGATCAATGAAGAGGATGATGCATTTGTGTCCACAGTGCAAGCCCAACCAGAGGGATCAATCATAGGAAAGTTAGCAAGGATAACGGCTCTAGAGCCAATGTTGAGTCCACTACAAATGACACCACCAGCCATTAGCCTTTTTGAGGAAGAGGACGTAGGAAGGTCCTATGGCCCACCACATAGGATCGATACGCAAACCCCTCCAGGCTCACCTACACGTCAGGAACCCACCTTCATGGGGTATTCCCCAAGGTTTGTTGGATCACTGTACCGGGATGCGCAGATGCATATCAACAATGATGAAGTTTCTTTATCACCGAGAAGTAGGTCATTATTTGACAGTGATCCTGATCTTCACATTGCAATGATTGCAGTTAACGGTATCGACGAAACCAACCTTTCTCAAGATCAGCAGGAAAAGTTGAGCATTGTGCTAAAAGAAAACGCTGCCGTTTTCATTGATAACGGGAAACCAGCCGACCTGGTGGAGCACACCATAGAGGTAACAATCAACAAGCCGATTGCAGTACCTCCATATAGAATGTCTCCTCAGCGAAGAGAAGTTTTACGTGAACAAGTAGCGTCGATGTTGCGGGAAGGTGTTATTATACCATCAAAATCTCCATGGGCAGCCCCAGTGGTGATGGTTCCCAAGAAAAACGGCGAAGTACGAGTTTGTGTTGATTACCGCCAGCTTAATGCAGTGACCGTGGCAGATGCTTATCCCTTGCCTCGGATGGACGATCTGCTTCATGAAGCGAAACCAACACCTTTCATGTCATCTTTGGATCTACGTGCGGGCTACTGGCAAATAAAAGTACGAGACGAGGATCAGGAAAAAACTGCGTTTGTTACGCCGTTTGGCTTATACCAGTTTCAAAGAATGCCATTTGGACTACGTAACGCACCAGCTACCTTCCAGAGGTTCGTAGATAGACTCAAGGTACAACTGGAAGGAATAAAGATACTAGCCTATTTGGATGATATAATTATTCTGTCTCCCACACTCGAGCAGCATCTACAGGATCTAAATAGACTTCTCCGTCTCCTGAAAGAAAATAACGTTGTCGTTAATAAAGAGAAATGCCGTTTCGGCCAAGAAAAAATCGCCTACCTTGGACACGTTATCACAAAGGACGGCATATCCACGGATCCTAATAAGGTAGCAGCAATTATAAATATGCCAGAACCGAACAATGTTCGCCAAGTACTATCCTTCTTGCAAACCTGTTCATGGTATCGTCGATTTGTATTAGGGTTTGCACAGATTGCTCAACCCCTTACCAAATTGACCAAAAAAGATGCCACATGGGAATGGGGACAGGACCAGGAAAAAGCTGTTAAAGAGTTAAAACAGCGCCTAACTAGTGCACCGATTCTTCGACAAGCGGACATGAACCAACCTTACATAATGAAGACAGATGCCAGTGACTACGCGATTGGAGCTGTTTTGGTGCAGGGGGAGGGCCACGACGAGCATCCCGTGGAATATGCAAGCCGCCTACTAACCAAACCAGAGAGAAACTATTCTACAACAGAACGTGAAGCATTGGCAGTTATATGGGCTGCATCAAAATTTAGAGGCTACATCGAAGGATCTTCGGTCGTGATAGCTACTGACCATCAAGCTTTACGCTGGCTCATGTCTATCAAATCTCCTACCGGACGACTCGCAAGATGGGCCTTACAACTTCAACCATATAATCTCAAGATTGAGTATATACCTGGAAAAACAAATGTAGTTGCTGATCATCTTTCAAGACCTCCCGGTACCGAAAGTCAGGAAAACTACGACGTATGCGTTGTCGCCGTAGACATGCCTCGAAGGTCTGGAGCTGAAATCCGACAGGAACAACGAAGAGATGAAGAATTGCAGAAAATCATAGACATACTAGAAAAACCTATTCGAGATGAGAATGGAGCTTATTGGTCGAACAAAGGTTATTTCATGAATAGTGGAATATTACATCGTTACCTGGAAGAAAATGACAGCGATACCGCACAACTTGTCATTCCGGAACACGAAAAATCAGCAATATTAACGAGCTACCATGATGATCCTACAGCTGGTCACTATGGAACTGATAAGACCTTTCACCGCATAGCTTGTCGTTACTATTGGAAGGGAATGAGAAAAGACATTGAAGACTATGTGAAGAAATGCATCAAGTGTCAGCGATACAAACCTAGCAATTTGAAACCAGCAGGTCTGTTACAAACAACTGCGATTAACCAAAGATTTGAGACGATTTCCTTTGATTTGTTTGGACCTCTACCACCAACCCCGGACAACAAAATATGGATCTTCATCGTAGAAGATGTTGCCACCCGTTGGGTTGAGCTATTTTCCCTGGAAGAAGCAACAGCAGAAGCATGTGCGACGATTTTGTTGAATGAAATTTTCCTTCGTTATGGAGTACCTCGGCGATTAATAAGCGATAACGGGACACAATTTGTTAGCGCCGTAATGCAAAAACTTACCTTCTGTCTGGATATTCAGCATTCATTCACGCCGGTTTATCATCCAGAAGCAAACCCCGTAGAAAGAAAAAATCGGGATTTAAAGACGCAGCTCGCCATACTAGTGGAAGACAACCACCGTACCTGGGCGGACAAGCTACCAAGCATAAGATATGCCATGAACACATCTCGCTGCGTTAGCACCAGTTATACTCCGGCTTTCTTATCATTCGGCAGAGAATTAAGAACTTTTGACGACGTTAAGCATGACCTCCGACAAATAGCTCTCTCCGAAAACTTTGTCCCCGAAATAACTCCTAAACTCATTCTGTTAGCAGACACATGGCAAAGAGCGAAAGAAATACAAGAAAACAAAGAAGAAGCAAGAAAGAAATGCGTAGATGGACATCGGCGCCCCTCGCCTGCCTACCAACCTGGTGACCTCGTCATGGTGGCAGCCCACGTCCACAGCAACGCAGCACACTACCAGACAGCGAAGTTTGCACCACGTCGCGATGGCCCCTATGTCGTTCTCCGGCAACATGGGCCTTGCTCCTTCGAGGTTGCAAACCCATCTGATCGTGACCATCCAATGGGTATTTATCACTCTTCAGCGCTGAGCCCCTACAAAGGCTCAGCCGTCCTCATACCTAATCCAGAAAGACCTTTGCGCAGACGCGGTAGACCCAAGAAGCAGACGACCACCACTGCAACAGCAACTGGCCTCCTCGCCGAGACGTCTTCAGGTCCAGAGGGGGAGCTTGTAACGCGAGGCCTCACGATGGAGCGCACGCACACAGCCATACCTCTTGACAGCCCGCCGAGCGAGCCCCCACAACCCCGCAGCACGCGCCGCAGAGTCCCGGCCCGCATATAAATAGGAACCCAGTGCAGTACAAATCAGTCTGCGTTGGCGCGCCCCGAGTGCACATCTCCAGCATCAACCTAGGTTGGTCGTTGATTGCGCTTAGGACAAACTAACGGAGTCTCACTCCCCGCTCGTATAGGGATAGAGGGCTAATACTGCTTTGTTAGCGAACAGTATTGACCTCTACCACTATACGCTGCGGCCATTATAGGACACCCCGTAAAGATTACGCTAAAATCAATTGTAATTAGGTTAAGATTCAATTAATAAACGATTGTTATTTTCTCTTTGTATTGAGGGTTTTATTAATAGTCCATCTAGAATAGTAACCCCCTTACAAAATATAATTTCTTACTAATAACTTACACCTTATATCCCTGATACAAATTCGTAGGTATAGCGCAGAGACAATAATCCCTTGCAAACCCACTTCCGTACACCGCAACCACACATCTTGTTTGAAACTGATCCAGATCTTCTAAATTATCAAGATAATTATTAAATAATTGTCCGATAATTGTCAAGACGCTGGTTCAAGTTATTTATAAAAAATTCAACCATGAGCTTTTGATTTTGAAATAAATTATTACTATTATAACGTAAACATCTCTATTACCTTCATTGATAAAATTAATAAGAGTAACAAAAAATATTATTATTCTACAATAATTTACACTAAAAACGGGATATTTACGATGATTATTGAGTTCTGTTTGTTCCCGATATTTTTCGGCACAGTTGCATGCGCCACGATCAGGGGAGAACTACCTAACTAAAGTCTTTGCGAGTAGATGTTATTGGCAGATATATCTACCCTCTTTCTCACTCTTTTTTTTACGAACGAATAATCATGGTAAATATCCCGTTTTTAGTGAAGTATATGTAATTAAGCTTTAAATTACGTCTCGGCAATATTAAATAATTTTCTAAAAGTCCATAACCATCTTAAAAAGCAAGATAAATCAGTATCCTCCAGTGACGTCGATGGCTGCCCCGGTCACGAAGGAACTCTTGTTTGAACTCAAAAAAGTGATCACTTCCGCTATTTCTGAAAGTAAAGACAATATTTTTTTAGAAGCTAATTTAGCAACCTCTGCTATTTCTGAAAGTAAAGATATTATTTTTTTAGAAGCTAATTTAGCAACCGCTGCTATTTCTGAAAGTAAAGATATTATTTTTTTAGAAGCTAATTTAGCAACCTCTGCTATTTCTGAAAGTAAAGATATTATTTTTTTAGAAGCTAATTTAGCAACCTCTGCTATTTCTGAAAGTAAAGATATTATTTTTTTAGAAGCTAATTTAGCAACCTCTGCTATTTATGAAAGTAAAGATATTATTTTTTTAGAAGCTAATTTAGCAACCTCTGCTATTTCTGAAAGTAAAGATAATATTCTTTTAGAAGCTAATTTAGCAACCTCTGCTATTTCTGAAAGATAATATTTTTTTAGAAGCTAATTTAGCAACCTCTGCTATTTCTGAAAGTAAAGATAATATTTTTTTAGAAGCTAATTTAGCAACCTCTGCTATTTCTGAAAGATAATATTTTTTTAAAAGCTAATTTAGCAACCTCTGCTATTTCTGAAAGTAAAGACAATATTTTTAGAAGCTAATTTAGCAACCTCTGCAGCGCGTCGGGCGAGTTGCCAGCTGAGGTGCGAGAGGTTGCAGGATCGAATCCCGCTGTGGAACAAAATAAATGTTTGTACGCTGTGAATATTTGTTCCGGGTCTTATAAACTCTTTGTTGATTAGTAGTGAAGTTGACCAAAGAGGCCGGACACATATATTGTATGAAGAGTTACTTGCTGGTTAGGCTTTGGCGGCAATGCGCGCTGAAAGTTACTCCTAGCTTTTTCTTTTTACAACGCGAACGTTCGCCTGCGACGCCGGAGGTTGCGGGTTCGATTCCCGCCTCGGAACAAATATTTGTGCGATCTGCAGATATTTGTTCAGGGTGTTCTGGGTATTTTCTATGTATAATAAAAAATATATATATACAGTTGTGGTCATATAATTAAGAACGATTGGAAGTTCTAGAAGTTTTTTATTTAAATCGTATCATACACAGAGATGTGTACCTTCTGAGAAGCAACTAGTTATGTTATATAATAGTCACATTAATAGAGCAACCTGACTTAAGAATAAAGTATGAAATCGCTAACTATTTTTTGCACATTTTATTGATTTTATCAAAGTAACACATTCAAATAGTACTGAAACTGGACAAATAATTAAGAACGATTTATTTAACTGCTCGGGAATTGTTTTGTATGACACTTAGATTTAAAAAATCACAATATTATGTAGCACAGGAAACATAAAAAGAAATTTAATAAATATTTAACTAAAATTAATAGTTAATAGCATATCCACGGCTTTTAATTACAGCTTTACACCGGCGAGGCATTGACTCTATTAATTTTTGACATTTCGCAAGAGAAATAGAGTTCCATTCTTCTAAAAAAACGTCATACAGCTCTCTTAAATTTCCACACTTTGTATTTGAAACCTTTTTCTTTACTTCAAACCACAGATTCTCTATTGGGTTTAGATCTGGACTGTTAGCAGGCCAGTCTAAGACAGAAACTAATTGCGCTGTAAGAAATTCCTTTACGGTGCGTGCAGTGTGCTTTGGATCATTGTCGCATGCTGGAATGTCCAAATGACCGGTAGAACGTCTTCAGCGTATGGTAACATTGTTTTTTCCAGTATATTTTTGTATTGGAACTGATCCATGTTACCTTCTATCAACTTTACAGGTCCTACACCATGTCCAGAAAAGCAACCCCAAATTTTCACATTTCCACCACCGTGCTTTAATGTAACTTTCGTGTACTTTGGGTCGAATGCTGTATTCGGGGGACGTCGTACATATCGTTTTCCATCAGAACATACTCTGTTTATTTTCGTCTCGTCAGAAAAAAGTATATTTTTCCACTGTTGCACAGTCCAGTTTTCATACTTTCTCGCAAAAGCAAGCCGGGCTTGCCTGTGGCAAAGTTTTAACATGGGTACCTTTCTTGCTATCCTACCGTGCAATTTTTCTTCTACCAAACGTCTTCGAATAGTGCGTGCTGAGATTGCTGAAGGGTTGTTTTCACCAAAATATTCTTTTCTAAGCTCATTGGACCCTTTAAAAGGCTTTTGTTTTGCCATACGAACGATGTTTCGGTCATCTCGAGGAGTTGTTTTTCTCTGTTTAGGTACACGTGGAACATTCGAAGTAGTTTGATACGTAGCAAAATGCTTTACAGCGTGGAAAACCATCGTTTTTGAACATTGCAGATGGTCGGCTATCTTTTTATAAGACCAATTCTTCCGGCGAAGTTTTATTATTACTTCCCTTGTAGATTTATCACAACTTTTATTTTTTCCCATTGTTTTATCTAAAGAAGCAATCACCTTTCTTCTTCTTAGCTTCGGTAATGGCTTCTGTGCATTATTTGCAACAATTTAGCCAATGTCAAGTGATTTATTTATTATAGTTTTATAGTCAAGTCGTCAAGAGTAACCGTCAAGTCCTAACCCAGTTTAAACGGTGGCAGAAAAACTGAGTTTTTACAGGAAAAAATCCACCATTTCGAAAAGACTCGCAACACACTTAAATTTCACTACATCACACATGTGCCATTTATCCAAGTTAAACCGGTTAAAATGCCACTAAAATTACACGAAATAACTCGAAAAAACACATTAAAATGTAATAAAATAAAAATGACGACGTTTCTTTCAAAAATGGCAGATTTCAAACCCGCAATCACCTTTAATCTTTTACAGCACGTTATGGCGCCAAAATTATACAAACAGTAACAAATCGACTGAGTGTTCTCTATTTAAATTTGAATAAAGGTATAAACTACTTAGCGTTCTTAATTACGTGACCAGCCAGTAATAAGGAATACTTTGTTTAAAAGTAGTGTAAAAAGTTTGCCTATTGATTTTTAGCCAATCATGTGTATCAATGAATACAGTGGTAATATGGAAATGTTTTACGATACCGAGAGAAATAAAAACAAATGCATACAATTAGTTTTGCATCTTAGTTGGAAAAAATCTTCCCTTTATATCAGCGTTCTTAATTATATGGCCACCACTGTATGTCCAGCTGTGAACGTCACTGATATAATATTAAAAGGAGTAATTACCAGTGGGATCCCCAAGTCTTCCCAGCGGCACCATTTTTAGAAATTGTTCTATGACCTTATCAGGGACTGTCTTCACTAGAGGCGTTTTGATGAATCCCGGCAAAATGCAGTTTACCCTGCAACATGGAAGAGATTTTGTTAACTTACCTAGGGAATCCTTTCAGCACACTGGGTCTGTCACCAACAGTTACAGTGATAAAATTAGAGCACTGATGGTAGGTACAAACCGGCCACTGCATACAAAGTTTTTAATTTTACATATTCTAATTTTTGTAATACAATAAGTAAATAATGCTGAACAGTTCACATAACATTATCTAGCCCCAAGCTAAGCAGAGCTTGTGTTATGGGTACTAGATAAACAATACATTACATAGATAGATATTTTTTTAAATAATAAATAAAAAAATATCTATCTATGTAATGTATGTATGCAAGAAAAACCAATACTTGGTGTTCTGGGGATTTTCTATTGCAGATCGTACAAGTATTAATTCAAAATTCGAAGACATGTGACATGTGTATGAAGGGAGCCTTTCCATGGTCACTAGACCCTATACAGGGCCTCCATACCACAACCTGGTCTCTGACATGACGCAGGGTGACCAAATAACCGGTGCCACGAAGTAGTAAAGCAATATCAATATTTTTTATAGCATGCATGTATTAATAGACCTCTCTGAAGTTAGCCGTTTCACTGCGCAATATCTATATTGACCTATGAATGAATGAATGAATTATTTATTTGCTTAGAATGTAGGTATAAGTAGTAAAAACATAGATGGTAGGTATATATAAATTGAAGTTCCCAGTACATTCTGCCGTTAAGCGTGCAAAATTAAATCTTAAAAGCTAGTTATAATTAAGTTACATGCGAGGAAAACAACAAAAAATCACTAATTAATTACCAAAAAAAAAAAACAATAACTTTCAATAACTACTACAATACTACGCGGACGAGTAGGCGGCTGAGATGCGAGAGACGCAGTTTCGATTCCCGATGCGGGACAAATGTTAGCATGTTCCGCAAATATTATTTCAGGGTCTGTGTATTGTGGTACCAGTACTAGTAGTTTCTGATACCCACCACACAGGGGATCCAAGTGTGGATCAGGAATATGAATAAATAAATAAATAATGCTGGACAGTTCACACAACATTATCTAGGCCCAAGCTAAGCAGAGCTTGTGTTATGGGTACTGGAATACATAACGATATTATTTATGATATATAGAAAATACCCAGAACACCCTGTACAAACATCTGCAGATCGTACAAATATTTGTTCCGAGGCGGGAATCGAACCTGCAACCTCCTGCGTCGCAGGCGGACCTTCGCCCGCCGCGCCACAGAGGTCGTCAAACCATGTATGCGACTGTTGTTGTTGTTTGTCTGGGTTAACATACCTGATATTGAATTTCCCTAGTTCTTTTGCAGCAGACTGTGTCAAAGCGATCACACCGGCTTTGCTGGCTGAGTAGTTTGTTTGCCCTGAAAACACGTACAAATATTATAGACAGGGGTTCGCAAAGTGAGCGATAACGCCCCCTTGTGGGCGCTGCAGGCCTAAAGGGGGGCGGTTAGAGACCCAGGAAAAAATGGGGGTTTCAAATCAGACACACTTACGCATTTTAATAGTTACTAGCGACTCGCCCCGGCTTCGCACGGGTAGCCCCCGGTGTAAAACAGCCCCCCCCCCCCCCCATGTGCTTCTTCTGGTTCTAAGCTACCTCCCCACCAATTTTCAGCCAAATCGGTTCAGCCGTTCTTGAGTTGTAAGTGGTGTAACCAACACGACTTTGTTTTATATATACAGTTGTGGTCATATAATTAAGAACGATTTGAAGTTCTAGAAGTTTTTTATTTAAATCGTATCATACACAGAGATGTGTACCTTCTGAGAAGCAACTAGTTATGTTATATAATAGTCACATTAATAGAGCAACCTGACCTAAGAATAAAGTATGAAATCGCTAACTATTTTTTGCACATTTTATTGATTTTATCAAAGTAACACATTCAAATAGTACTGAAACTGGACAAATAATTAAGAACGATTTATTTAACTGCTCGGGAATTGTTTTGTATGACACTTAGATTTAATAAATCACAATATTATGTAGCACAGGAAACATAAAAAGAAATTTAATAAATATTTAACTAAAATTAATAGTTAATAGCATATCCACGGCTTTTAATTACAGCTTTACACCGGCGAGGCATTGATTCTATTAATTTTTGACATTTCGCAAGAGAAATAGAGTTCCATTCTTCTAAAAAAACGTCATACAACTCTCTTAAATTTCCACACTTTGTATTTGAAACCTTTTTCTTTACTTCAAACCACAGATTCTCTATTGGGTTTAGATCTGGACTGTTAGCAGGCCAGTCTAAGACAGAAACTAATTGCGCTGTAAGAAATTCCTTTACGGTGCGTGCAGAGTGCTTTGGATCATTGTCATGCTGGAATGTCCAAATGACCGGTAGAACGTCTTCAGCGTATGGTAACATTGTTTCTTCCAGTATATTTTTGTATTGGAACTGATCCATGTTACCTTCTATCAACTTTACAAGTCCTACACCATGTCCAGAAAAGCAACCCCAAATTTTCACATTTCCACCACCGTGCTTTAATGTAACTTTTGTGTACTTTGGGTCGAATGCTGTATTCGGGGGATGTCGTACATATCGTTTTCCATCAGAACATACTCTATTTATTTTCGTCTCGTCAGAAAAAAGTACATTTTTCCACTGTTGCACAGTCCAGTTTTCATACTTTCTCGCAAATGCAAGCCGGGATTGTCTGTGGCAAAGTTTTAACATGGGTACCTTTCTTGCTATCCTACCGTGCAATTTTTCTTCTACCAAACGTCTTCGAATAGTGCGTGCTGAGATTGCTGAAGGGTTGTTTTCACCAAAATATTATTTTCTAAGCTCATTGGACCCTTTAAAAGGATTTTGTTTTGCCATACGAACGATGTTTCGGTCGTCTCGAGGAGTTGTTTTTCTCTGTTTAGGTACACGTCGAACATTCGAAGTAGTTTGATACGTAGCAAAATGCTTTACAGCGTGGAAAACCATCGTTTTTGAACATTGCAGATGGTCGGCTATCTATTTATAAGACCAATTCTTCCGGCGAAGTTTTATTATTACTTCCCTTGTAGATTTATCACAACTTTTATTTTTTCCCATTGTTTTTTCTAAAGAAGCAATCACCTTTAATCTTTTACAGCACTTAATGGCGCCAAAATTATACAAACAGTAACAAATCGACTGAGTGTTCTCTATTTAAATTTGAATAAAGGTATAAACGACTTAGCGTTCTTAATTACGTGACCAGCCAGTAATAAGGAATACTTTGTTTAAAAGTAGTGTAAAAAATTTGCCTATTGATTTTTAGCCAATCATGTGTATCAATGAATACAGTGGTAATATGGAAATGTTTTACGATACCGAGAGAAATAAAAACAAATGCATACAATTAGTTTTGCATCTTAGTTGCAAAAAATCTTCCCTTTATATCAGCGTTCTTAATTATATGGCCACCACTGTATATATATATATATATATATATAGATTAGTATTCCTAGATAATTCATTTTCGTAGATAATAGACCGCGGGTAATCATGTTTTAACAAGTTTTTGTTAAATAACCCGATTTGTGCATGTTTAATTTGATTTTAAGCAGGTGAAAAAATGGGGGCGCTAAGCAATAATTTATTTTCAAAGTGGGCAGTAGACAAAATAAGTTTGGGAACCTCTTTTATAGAATAACAGCTCAGAAAATTCATCATCAACCTGCGGCAGTCCATACATAGGCCTCTGTAACAAAACAAAACATAACCCAACAGTCACATACATCAGGGGTTACCCCAACACTGGGGTGACGCAAGCGTTTTTTTTAATACTACCACGGTAGCAAAATGGTAGCAAACAAGCATACGGCCCACCTGTTGGTAAGCGGCTACCGTAGCCTATGGACGCCTGCAATACCAGAGGCATCACACGCGCGTTGCCAACCCTATAAAAAAAACTAAGTAGCAGTATACGCCCTCAAAAAGTTTGCGATGCCTGCAGAGTGCAAATATGTCATAAGTGCTCACTATTTTTTAAGACCAAATTGTTACACTTATTTATGCAAATAAATATCTTGTATCTACGAGTATTTATATGTATGTTTATAGGCGTATGCCAGGGTTGCCGCCAGCGTTTAGACTTGCGTTTTACATATATTCTGTGGTTTTACTTCAACTTATCTATAGTGAGTCTGCATTCTCAACATATCTGTATATATAAAACAAAGTCGTGTTAGTTACACCACTTATAACTCAAGAACGGGTGAACCGATTTGGCTGAAAATTGGTGGGGAGGTAGCTTAGAACCAGGAGATTGACATAGGGGGGAGGGTAGGAGGGGGGGGGGGGGGGTTCGCCGGGGGCTACCCGTGCGAAGCCGGGGCGAGTCGCTAGTGCTTACATAAAAGACAGATACAGTTTTATGTCAATATTTTTGTATAACTCTGTGGCAGGATAAACAATTACGAGTTACTATAAAAAAAAATGGAATTGTCACAGTGTTCTGTCTTTAGCAAAAACAAGCAGTTTTTTTTTTTACTACTTGTAATGAAGGGTCAAGCATATGGCCCACCTGATGTTAAGCGGTAACCTCTGCCTATGAACAGTGCATTACCTCATAGGTCACATCCACCTAGGACGCGCCCTATGTGGCATTGCACTGCGCCCGCCACCCTGAGACATAAAGATGAAAAGTCTCATGCGCCTATAATTTCACCGGCAACCATACCGTTCAAACCGGAACACAGCAATGCGAGCACTACTGCTTTGCGCCAGAAATAAGTATGGTGGTAGTACTACCCCGGACGAAAACTCACTAAAAAGCTCTACTACTAAAATTAAATTTAATCGAAAGAGACAAAACAAACACGGAGATATTCCGCGTTTAATCGTAGCAGAAAAACTGTGATGTGCTCTGTATTGAATTTCGTTTAAAGAAAGTATTTTATGGGTAACAAGCAGCGCCCCGCGGTTTCACCCGCGTAAGTCTCGATCCCGTGGGAACATCGGGATAAAAATGTGCCTATGTGTTATTTCGGGAGTCCAGTTATCTCCATTCCAAATTTCATCCAAATCCATCCAGTAGTTTTTACGTGAAAGAGTAACAAACATCCATTCATCCATCCATCCATACTTACAAACTTTCGCGTTTATAATATTAGTAGGATTTTGATGAATGCATGTGACCTACCTATGTTTCCATATTTGCCGACAATACTGGATATGTTGATGATGGAGCCGGGCGTGGAGGCTTCCGTCATCGCCTTCGCGAATGCCTGCATCACGAGGAATGTGCCCTGTAACAAATAACATAACTATAAGTATTGGCATATAGATGTTTTAAGTGAAGAGACCATTATCGACTGGGTTATTAAGGTAGTTGCTTTCGATTTCAAATTTGCGATTTCAAGTTTGCGCGAAATTCAATTTTTTTCGTGTTTTTTGTTCTTGACAGCTCATCAACACTTCCTCCGATAACGAAAACTATGTTGACGGTAATTATATGACCTAACACACAAGTTTTAATTTATAGTATCATATACTTAAATATCATTAGTTTAGCTACGATTGTGCTTCAATGGTATTTACGTCTTGACGTGAAACAAACCGGTCGCACGGAGCAATAAACCTATATTGCTCCGTGCGACCAGGGCTGTTATTCGATATGAGCATAGGAGATTACTCGACAATAACGTGTGACGTCACAATGTATTCTGAACGATGATTCCAAGCAGATATCGTAACGAGCCCGCGATATATCACGTTTGCTCATAGCGAATAAGGGAGCTGTTCGTTTCACGTCATGGCTTACGTTTATACCCATAACCTACTGCATAAACCTATTGCTCCGTGCCGGTGGCGTAGTTAGCGCATCCCACCTACGGAGGGCCGCGGGTTCAATCCCGCATATTTATTCTGTATGTATTTTAGTATAATTATAAAACCACTAGTGGAATGCCTGCGACTTCGACCGCGTGGAGTTTTTTACATAAAAACTTCAACAACCCGCTAACCCCCTTAGGGTCAAAGTGGGGGGGACGGGGGGACGCAGCTTTTAATCCCAACACAACGCGTGCTGAGACGCAGGCAAAATTCTAGTATATTGATAAACGCAAACTTACACTAACAACAGATAGTCTGATTATAGCAAGATGATTCTTAGTCGGTCTTGGAACCTTCCTCCACTCCACTCAACCTCACTCAGGGAAATTTGTTATTCCATTTCAATGAAGATTTAGAAAATGGCATACAGTGAGGTTGAGTTGAGGAAAGTTGGAGAGATGACTAAGAAAATCGGTGTCAGAATTATTGTTAGGGAGAGCCTCTGGCCTACCCATACAGGACTAAATAAATTAATAATAACGCTGCACATTTCACACAACATTATCTAGCCCCAAGCTAAGCAGAGCTTGTGTTATGGGTACTAGATAACTTATATACTTAATACAACGTATTACATAGATAGATAATTTTTATTATATATATAAAAAACCCAGAACACACTGAACAAATATCTGCGATCGCACAAATATTTGTTCCGAGGCGGGAATCGAACCCGCAACCTCCTGTGTTGCAGGCCAAGCTTTGCCCGCCGCGCCACAGAGGTCGTCGAATGGTTAAGCAAGTGAAAATAGCGAACACAGATAGCAACTGAACATTTCTGGTCCAAAAAATGATTATGGCAAGTCAAAATCTCTGGCCAGACCGTACAGGAACTTACTTTTAAATTAACACTGAGCACACTCTCATAGTCACTCTCGGAGAGCTTCAGGAGCCAGTTGTCCCGGGTGATGCCGGCCGAGTTGACAACTATGCTCGGAGGCTGCTTGTACTGCTTGAGCACCGTTTGTAGCAGGTTGTTGACAGAACTTGAGTCTGATACGTCAAGTTCCACTGCGCTGTGGTCACCATCTGAAATATTAATTTTATCCAATGGCTGAAACTCAACCATCGTCAACATTGCCATTGAATGCAATGACAAATAAATAATGATAAATAATGATTTCTGACGCAAAGCAGTAGTGCTCGCATTGCTGTGTTCTGGTTTGAAGGGTAAGGGTGCCGGTGAAATTACAGGCACATGAGACTTTTCATGTTTTTTTATGTCTCAGGGTGGTGGGCTCAGTGCAATGCCACATAGAGTGCGTCCTAGGTGGATGTGACCTTTGAGGTAATGCACTGTTCATAGGCAGAGAGTACCACTTAACATCAGGTGGGCCATCTGCTTGACCTCCATTTCAAGTACAAAAAAAAACTAAAAAAAAGCATTTGCTGGAAGATGTCAACTGATGGACATTAACCTCCCCCAAAGAAAGTCACAACAGCAGTATTGAGCTGCCTCCATCCACTGACTGCGACCATTACAAAGTCATCGGTCCTATGAGTGGCAGGTGGTCTTACACTGCAGCTTCCTGTTCATGGTCGCCACTTGAGAACCTTTATTAATAATAGTCACTTTGCCTGGTCCCGTGAGGTTCATAAATACCCAGTTTTTATATTTCGTGAATAAAAAACACTGGAAATATTTAAAATAATAATACCCATAGCCTTTAATTCTGTAAATTTTACCTAGTTTTTGCATTTGATAACTTTAATATATCTCTAATTTCAATGTGTCTTCTGGCATAGCCTTAACCATTTCCATTGCTGCATGTCAAGGGCAACCCTTCTCCAGTTCGAACCAGCTATAAGCATGATATCAAATCAAATCAAATATCTGTATTTCAGGCTTATTGGAAAATGTACAAAAACCTAAACAATAAGCCCATAGCAACATAAATACCTTAAAAACTAACATACATACATATAAAAAAAAAACATAAATATCTGATATATCATCTTAGAATATAGAATAATCTATATCATCTATGAAGAAAAGGAAGTCAGTCCAAAAGATACCCATCTTTTGGACTGACCTCCTCGTTTCCTTTGACATCTTTTGAGTACTATTCCATGATTGCTTTGAGTACTATTCCATGATTGCTTTGCTCCATTTATTTTTGTGGTCACGCATCATATGACCTGTCTACCTCCACTTTAGTTGGTACATTCTTTCCAACATCTGAGAATGTTTATTAGGTACCTACTTCGTTCTGGGAGTTCATTCCCTCTTTCACCAATCACTTATGGGTTTCTTATGGTTTTTTTTGGTGAAAATGGTCATTAGTTACTAACATTAAACATTGTTTTTTTTTTATTAAAACTAAATTCCATAATACCTACCATTAGCCCCAGGAGCCATAGCAGTGTGTGTTTTAATGGTCTGAACAGCCGCTTCATAATTCTTGTCTGCTGCTATGACTGTGGCTCCTTCCCGGGAAAGAACCTGGCAGGCAGCACGGCCTATACCAGAACCTGCACCTGAAATTAAATAGAGATGATGATATGATAAGTACATTTATGATCATAAAAACTTTTTAGATAAGAAAAACAAATGCAAACTCTTTTGAATTAGTGCTGGCTGGTTTCGTAAATACATTTTTCACTATCTTTTGTTTTTTTATAGCTCTAAAATAGCAAAAAACGTGTTTAAGAATATATTCAGGACACAAAGCCCGTCCAGTCTGTAGCTCATAGCAGGTGTTAGACCAGTGCCAGCCAGGCAGGTATGGATGAGTGAGTGAACAAGTGCAGTTTTTTTTTGCGCTCCAGGTGGAACGGGCTAACCAGCCCGGCCCCGTCCGGAATATTACCTGAGTGTATTTTCGTGTTGTTTAGGCTAGATGTCAAGAACACTGACTGATTTCGGTAATTATCAACAATTTACCGATTTCATGAATGCTGTTCTTCTGTGCTATATATATATATGTGTTATTGTTTACTTACCAGTTACCAAAGCGAGTCTTCCAACAACGATTCCAGACACCATTTTTAGGCAATGAATCTAACGCTCTTGGAACAGAGATTTTCAGGAACTTTAACTTGGGACAATGTATAGTTGCTGTTATCTTTATCCGTATCGATCGCACTTTGGACCAAAAAGTGTATTGTGTATGTAGTTAACGTAGACAGAGAATGTAGTTAACTCTGCTACACTACAGACCTTTTTAACAGATAAATAGTTCCTTACCTATTTCTTATCATAATCTAAAACAGAAAAAAAACTTTATCAATTTGACTTTTGACCAGTGCTGCCGACTAAGTTTATAAATTACCCGCAACATTAGTTGAATAATGGGGTACTTATACATTAATAATATTTTATTTAATCTGAAATTCCCCGTCTGATATGCTTGACGCCTAAATTGTTGCATTACATGCGTGTTTAATTTGCCCTAACTGGGTGTTTAACTACCCCTCATTCCCTGCAAATCGGGAACTATCCTCCGATTGGCAGCACTGTATGTCTGTTATCGTTCGTTCGGTAACGCAGAAAGCCCGGGATTTTCTAAAATGCCTGTTTTCTCAGGAAGTTGATGGGCTTTTCCTATCAACATCATCATCATCCGGCTGTAGAAGTATACTGCTGGACATAGGTTTCCCGCTCACACAATGCATCGAGGACCGGTCTTTGACCACCGCCATCGTCTGACTTCCTGCTATCTTCAATAATGTCGGTCTATCGAGACTTTTGAACGGCATTGATGTAGTAACTACAGTACCTACTTAGTGTAGTTTAACTCATTCAAAAATTATAAAAAAAAAAAAAACTAAACTGATTTAGTTGTTTGTAATAAAAAAAACAGACAATAATCATTAAATACTTTTTTATTAACTGAGATTCTTAGGACTAAATATAGAAAGAAAACACCACAATGCTGCTAAGCAATTCAAAATAAGTTTTAGGCCCGTTTATATAGATCAAACTAGACTCTGAGAAAGATACTAAGTCCACCAAAAATTAAATTTTTCTACTAAGGTAATTTTTAAATTGGAACAATAGATGTATGCCACAGACAATTGTTTAAACTTAAAATTATATAACGGGCCTTAGGATTAATTTATGATTATGAGCCTGAGGCCCGTAATATCAATATCAGTTTAATCTAAAATTCTAAGTTTAAACTGTCCATTGACAGAAGTAGTTTAAACTGCTATTGATATTACGGGCCTAAGACACCCCAAACTTTTCACACTGTGTGGGCACAGTATTTCTTAGTAGCTGTTGTTACATTAAATCCATGTAATGTGCAAAGAGAAACAAACAATAATAATTTTTTCAACAAACTTGCTCGGGACCTGTCATGTTACCTACGACGTTATTAATAAATGAACTGAACTGAACATAAAGTGGCTCTAATGTCACCGCAATTAGGCACAATTACACTTCAAACTGTGACTTTTTATTGCTATTATTCACTAGTGAGTTAAAGAGACAGTTGAACATTTGAAAATGAAAAAAATGAAAATGAAAATTTATTGAAAATTTTGAAAATTTACAGTGTGTATTTCAGTATTACACATGTAGGTAATAAAACTGCGACTTTTACATTGCTATTATTCACTAGTGAGTTATAGAGACAGTGGAACATTTACAAAGAGTGTGTATTTCTGTTTTATTATTTTCTTCACGAGTGTGTTGAAAAACGTCGTATAATACACGTGTTTATTGATGATTACCGTCCTCGGCTCTCTTAAGACCCTCACCTAACGGCTCGGGTCTCAATGGCGCCTCAGCGGTAATCACCAACATTACACACTTGTACCATAATGTACTATTACGCATTATAGTGCACTAAAAACAATAATAGACACATAGTTACAAAATTAATGTCACCAGACATTTTTAATTTTTTATAATAATATAGGTCACTTGTTAATAAATGCACAGTTAACACAGAACTAAAACATCTAGATACATGCTTCGTAAAGGCCTACTTCAGCTCAACCAAGATCACTCTAAAGAACTCCATATATTGTAAGATCTCAATCAGTTAGTTAGCTAGTACCTGTGCTAGTACCTAGCTTCTTATCATTTATTTATCCACCAACTTTTAGTATGAAATTATGTAATGTGTGGAACATGTATACTTATTTCTGCCGCAAAGCAGTAGTGCTCCCATTGCTGTGTTCCTGTGTGAAGGGTATGGATGCCAGTGAAGTTACAGGCAAATAAAACTTTTCATCTGTCTCATGGTGGCGGGCGCAGTGCAATACAACGTAGGACGCGTCCTAGGTGGACGTGACCTATGAGGTATTGCATTGTTATAGGCAGAGGTTACTGCTTAATATAAGGTAGACCATCCGCTTGTTCCATCATTAAAATCAAATATAAAAAATATATATCACTATAGATAATAAATATATTATATCACTAATCAATAAAAAAATCACCATAAAAAAAAACACTGTAAATGCAGTATTTTTTAAAGTTAAAGAGTGCTAAAATTAGCGCATTCCTGTTCATTAAAGTTTATCAGAAAAGGAATGTGATAATTTTAGACCAACTCCAATGTGGACTTGTGGAAGACTCGTGAATACTACAAAGTTATTGATATTTAGTTCTTAAAATTAATTACTTATTCATGAATCTTATCTTTTCATCACTTCTTCATGAATTCTTTCACCATGGGTCACTCAGCCCTTTTCATCGGCACCATACCTCCATCTACTGGTCTCACACCTAATGTAGGTGACCAAGAAACAATGTGTATGAATTTAAATGAAGACACGCTGCTTATAAAAAGTTTATCACTCTCACATTCTGGTACTTACTACTAATTTTACTAAAATACACGTTAGACGTGCTATAAACAAAAACAACAAATATTTTATTTTTTTGACTGTGTGTATGCTGCTGTTCAAAATAAATTATTTCTATTCTATTCTATTCTTCTATTCTATAAAATATAATTCCTATAAAAATTCACTTTTAAAAAAGATTAATTATCTTATATCACTTAAAAGCTACACAATAGGCTTAAACAATACCCAAAGTCTCTCAAACTCCTTCATGTACCCCTCCACTAATTCTCTTTGAGAAGTCACAGTCACATTTTCATAGTTTCCATGAGTGGCTTGCTTTGTCCAATTCAGCGAGCCATTCAATAACAACGGTACTACTTCGTTACTTTCAGTTGATGCATCTATCAGGCAGAACTTATGGTGCATTATGTTTGAAGATTTAATCCAACGTACTTCTATACATTGACGTTGCAGTCGGCTAAAGTATGACCTCGAAGCAAATGCCATTTCAGCATCTAAAATCACACGCACCTTAACTCTTCTTAAGTTCAGTTTGAGCAGTACATTGCATATGTCCGGGCTGGTCATCACATACATACAAACGTCAAGAGTGTGCCGAGGAAAGTTCAAATAGTGTAGGACTCTATCCATCCCCGGAGTTACAGAGTTTCGGTAATGCTTACTGCTGATTAACCCTTCATCGGAAAACATGATCACTTCATGGATTTCTTTGGTTTTTCTGGGTTTCTTCTCTTGGATGGCTTGATTTGGAGTACGTCTACCATAATAGTAGCCGATCACGGCACCACAAGCCGCAATGACTAACGTATAATATCTACCAGTGGACATTTTATTGGTTTCTAAACACACCACATACACCAACCACTAGGTACATAATTATTTATTAGTTATGCGTTAGGAGCCACATTTGCATTTGAATTACTTTATTTACTAAACTTAGAATATAGATTTTATATTCTAAGTTACTAATCTAAATATATGTACGTAAGCTCAAGCTGAATTCAAGTGTTTACAAGAGCTCTTTTTTTCGGAAATAATTATAAAACAAAAATCAACTTTTGATGGTAACTCGTAAACAAACAAATAAAATAAAACAAGCAAAGCAAACCAAACCAACGAACAATGAAACAATCGCGCGCGCCTTGCTTGCTTACTGTCAGTCAGTCAGTATTTTCTTCTTCTTCATTTAGTGGCTTCTGAACAGTGCTCCAAACTATATCGCCAATGCCAAGTGATTTTATTTTGTAATAAAATTAGTCAAGAGTCTCCGTCACGTCATAACCCAGTTTATACAGTGGCAGAAAAACAGAGTTTTTACAGGAAAAAATACACCATTTCGAAAAGACACACTATCAAATTTGCTATTTCCAAGTTACACCGGTTAATGCCACCACAACTAAACGAAATAACTCGAAAAAACATTTTAAAATTTAAATTAAAATGACGAAGTTTCTTTCAAGAATGACAGATTGTATCATCTCAGTCTGTATCAAGTATCATTCCATTCTATCTTTTTTAGGGTTCCGTACCCAAATGGTAAAACGTGACCCTATTACTATGACTGATTGTATTACTGGCTGTCCGTCCGTCTGTCACCAGGCTGTATCTCATGAACCGTGATAGTTAGACAGTTGAAATTTTCACACATGATGTATTTCTGTTGCCGCTATAACAACCAGTACTAAAAAACAGAATAAATAAATATTTATGGGGGCTCTCATACAACAAACTTGTTTTTTTGCCGTTTTTATAGATAATGGTACGGAATCCATCGTGCGCGAGTCTGACTTGTACTTGGTTGGTTTTCATTTGTCTATGTTTTGTTGCCTGCCAGTGTCACAGACAAATAGTGTACTTGGGCCAACTTGGCCAGTGTCACGTTCTAGTTTTTTTTTTGGATCACTGAAGAATTTTTACTTGTTCCATGTTTTGGATCCACTAACGAAAAGGAACAAAATCGGTGTTTTTTTATTTTCTTTGTATTTTAGCATCCTTCAATCAACTTGTTTCCTAATACCTAGATAGATGTACCCAAATACCTTTTTCTTTTTTCTTTCTTTTTTTAAAGAAATCCATGGATAAGTAGGTACCTATGTATCTTTAGATCATGAAGTTATAGGTAAACCTATAACTTCATGGTTTAGATCTTTGATTTAATCAAAGGTACGCGCAGAAATCATCTTGTTTTTTAGAATTCTGGGCGATTGTTTTTTGTTTTTGATGTCTATTAACTTTCCTCCTGCTTTTCTGCAATCTGTGGGTGTGATTTCGTGAAAAGGGACAGACGGAGTATGTAGGTAACAAAAGCGCGCATTTTTCGAAAAGGTAGGTACCGCGCATTTTTCCGAGAGGTTGGTATATACGTACTATCAGCCATGTTGCACAACACCAAGGAGGTGCGATGTCAGATGTTAGGTACAGATCTCATGAGACTACTGTAAGTACCTGTAAGGGTCGCCTTTTACTGATCATATTATTTTTGTTACTTCTCCAATAGGGTTTAGGAAACTATGATGGCACGTCACGGACACTAGCAGAATTAATTATTATGACTGCTGGCCACAGATGCCATAAACACAGATAACATAATACTATACCTATAGGTACCTACTAAACTAAACTATTGCAGTGAATTAGGTACCTACTAGCTCCGTATTATGCCGAGAGCCTATGATGTATGCTGAGGGCCTACCACAGGTTTGAATAAGTTTTGTATTCGGTATCCCGACTATCGAATTCCGAGTCGATATTTGTTTTTATGTATGGTTTTAATGAGTTTCTCAACAATTCCGCTAGGGGCACTCATCATTTTCTCCATACAAAAACGACATTTCGACTCGGAATTCGGTTTTCGTTATTCCGAGTTGTAACAAATTACGAACCTGTGGTAGGCCCTCAGATAGATAGGTTGGATATAAAAATGAAAAAATGAAGAAAATTTATGCATATTTATTTTTGTATAAGTACCTACTTACTTTGTATATTGTATAGGTATGTTAAATTAGCTATTCGATTTAAACTACTTAGGTCAAGTTGAGAGTCATACCACAGAATATGTCATACTAATCAAATTAACTACCTATTTGCACATTTAAAAAAATATTTTATATTTGTTATTTTATTTATCCATCTGTGATTCTAACAGTTCTGAGAGGCAAAGAAACATTCTGTATGTGAGTAGACCATGGAGTAGACTCGCACTTGACCGAATGTAGGTATTTGTGGTGGCATCGAATTTCGTGCATTCAACCATCGAATTTATTTCAGAAAAGGGAAAAATCAATACTTATTAAAGTTAAATACACGAAGACGTTACGAAAAGTTACATTCAAACGAAGAGTGAATACTTAGGCATCTTCTAGGCGAGCGTGCTTTAATAGGCCTCATCGTCGCTTCCCATCAGAGGGGCTAGTCTGCAAATTTGACAAGCAACTTACACGTGCGTGAGGTGTACACTACACGGATTTTAGTATGGAGAAATCGAAGAGCGCCCCTAGCGGGCACCTTGATAACCTCAAATCCCATACAAAAATCCGTGTAGTGTACACCACACGGCCGTGTAAGTTGCTTGTAAAATTTGCAGACTCGAGGCTCAGGTGAGATGTAGCCAAACGCTAGCCTATTTTAGACTTAAAAAAAAAACTAAGTATATTACGTTTTCAATTTACATTATAATGCGCGTCATGTAAAAAGAACGCTGGCCGTCAAGCTTCTTCAGGCGTTCCAGAGTTCTTTTTAAGAGATTACTTACTTTTCTACTTATTTAAGAGATGTATACCTATGCATTGAATGAGTGCCTATCTAGTTTACTAAAAATAATGTACAATTATAGTACGCGTCATGTAAAAAGAACGCTGGAACGCCTGTAGAAGCTTGACCGCCAGCGTTCTTTTTACATGACGCGCACTATACAATCAAGCAAACAGATTCTTACATATCATAATGCAATGTTGTTAATGCTAAAATCGTGGGGTCTCAATCGCAAGTTCAAGTTATAAGAACTGGGATGAGCGGATGGTAACGGGGCACCGTACCCACCAATCAGTGCACAGGAGCCATAGCTGTTCTCAGAGCCGTTGTATCCAACCACGCTTTGTCCCATCAGAGAATTTGAATTTGGAACGTACTGTCTGTTGCCTTGCATCATCAGATAGTCATTTTGGTAGAGCCCACTGTTCGCGATCGGTATGCTAAGATTCAGGTTCAAGTTGTTCGCCTGGAAGTGGTGTAGCCAGGGTTCCTTCCTAGAGTAGTCTTGGCGAGGGTCCTGGGGGATTCCAATAGGAACGGGGATTGGCTCAGGCGAGCTTTGGCTGGCACTCCTGTGGCTTGACATCGCTGATCTCTCGTTTCTTCGGAACTTAGCGCGGCGATTTTGGAACCATACCTGAAAGATGACGTCATTAATAACTAGCAGATGACGATATCGTGGCACAGTGCCGCGCTGGTTGGCAGCGGTCAGCCGTATATGTTTGATGCAACAGGTCATCATCATCATCATCATCAGTCCACACTAGTCCACTGCTGGACATAGGCCTCTCACAATACGCGCCACTGAGCCCTGTGTTCGGCTCTTCTCATCCACTTTCTGCCCGCCGCCTTTCGTAGGTCATCGCTCCACCTAGCCATAGAGGGCGCCCCACGCTACGTTTGCCAAGACGCGTTCTCCACTCAAGAATTTGCTTAGCCCAACGGTTGTCGGTTCTTTGGCATATATGACCAGCCCATTGCCACTTCAGCTTGCTAATCCGGTGGGTTATGTCAATGACTTTAGTTCTCTGTCGGATAATCTCATTTCGGATTTTATCTTTCAGAGAAACTCCGAGCATAGCCCTTTCCATAGCTCGCTGTGCAACCTTGAACTGGTGGATTAGCCCCACCGTGAGTGTCCACGTCTCGGCACCATAGGTCATACTGGTAGGACGCACTGACTTAAGTGTTTTTTTAATTATTCTACTTGAATGACGGAACAAGCAGATGGCCCACCTGATGTTATGCGGTAACCTCTGCTTATGAACAGTGCATTACCTCATAGGTCACGTCCACCTAGGACGCGCCCTATGTGGCATTGCACTGCGCCCGCCCACCCTGAGACATAAAGATGAAAGTCTCATGTGCCTGGAATTTCACCAGCACCCTTCTTACCCTTCAAACCGGAACACAGCAATGCGAGCACTACTGCTTTGCGGCAGAAATAGGTATGGTGGTAGTACTTCCCCGGACGAACTCTTTCACAGAAAAGCTCTACTACTACTGGGTGGATTATACCAGAGAAGGACATCCACCCGAGTACATAATATCAACGGTCAAATCCGCGCATGGAAGCGCATTAAGACCGTAAGTATGGCTTTTTAGGGGGTTGGCCTATGTCCAGCAGGCTGATGATGATGATGATGATGACCTAGGTAGATAGATAATAAAGGGTATAATTTAGACGGTCACCAAAAATATTTTTAGGACTCTAAGCCTAGGTACCATATAAAATAAACACCGCACCCAAAAAAG
The DNA here is from genome assembly GCA_932527175.1 of Operophtera brumata. Taxonomy (NCBI): domain Eukaryota; kingdom Metazoa; phylum Arthropoda; class Insecta; order Lepidoptera; family Geometridae; genus Operophtera; species Operophtera brumata. The sequence goes on along the minus strand of OW052238.1, from coordinate 15,101,524 downwards.
TACTAAGCGGTTACCAAAATGGATAAATGTTCACCAAATTACGATGGATTAACGGTCACCAAATTCTTTTAGGTTAGGTTAGGTTAAATATATAATATTTAGTCTAAAGTGTATATATTTTTATGGCAGTCAATAATACGAAAAAAAGTTTTTTTTTTAAATATTTTATAAAATAATTTAGTGACCATTTATCCATTTTGGTAAACGTTTAGTACTTTTTTGGGCGTTGTTTAAACACAAGCCGATAATAAATCTCGCAGTATAACAATCTCACCTGAACTCTAGCTTCTGTCAAATTGACCCTTGCCGCAAGGTCCTCCCTCACAAACGCATCAGGGTAGTGCGTCTTCTCAAAAACCTTCTCCAGAGCCGCTAACTGTTGACTGGTAAACGTTGTCCTATTCCTGCGAGGCTTTTTCCGTTCGGTTTCCTTTTCCTCCTCACACTCTTTTTGTACCTCCCTCTCTTTTTTCCCCTCATCATATTTTCTCTTCATATCTTCGTAGGCGAGGTATTCAGCTGGTTTTAATGGTCGCTGTAAGTCTTTTTGGTACCAACTCATGTCGTTTTGGTATTCGTAGCCATTCTGCCGGCTTGCGGTCAGGTGGTGCAGACGTAGCAGGCTGTCTTCGTGGCATTTGATCATCTGGAAGAGATTGCTGTCGGGGTAGTGTCCGTTCGCGTTGTAGTTCGGTGGTTTGCCTTCGTAGGGTTTCTGGCTCGGGCGCGCGTTAGGAATATCTGTGGAGGAGCGAGAGAGTTTTTTTTTTACTACTTGAATGACGGAACAAGCAGATGGCCCACCTGATGTTAAGCGGTAACCTCTGCCTATGAACAGTGCATTACCTCATAGGTCACGTCCACCTAGGACGCACCCTATGTGGCATTGCACTGCGCCCGCCACCCTGAGACATAAAGATGAAAAGTCTCATGTGCCTGTAATTTCACTGGCACCCTTACCCTTCAAACCGGAACACTGCAATGCGAGCACTACTGCTTTGCGGCAGAAATAGGTATGGTGGTAGTACTTCCCCGGACAAACTCTTTCACAAAAAAGCTCTACTACTACTAAAATTGATATAGAGTCACACGCAGCGGGCTAAGGAAAGAGCTATGTTCGGAGTTTGAATACATAATAGTATCCCAAAATGAGGAGATCCGTATAAGAACCAAGATCACCAACATTATGCTCTGAGAATAATGCAAGTTGAAGTGGCAATGGGCAGGCCTCATAGCTCGCAGACCTGATAAACCGTTGGGGAATAAACGTTCTCGAGTGGCGACCACAAACCGGAGGACGCAGTTATTTTTTTTATTTACCGATAAACAAAACAAACTGAATATGACATGACATTTAAAGGTACCAGTACTTATTAAGTTATGTGGTATGTGTACATAGCAGTAGAAGAGTACCCCTCTCGCGGTGGACCAAGGACAGCAGGAAGTCGGTGGATGGGGGCGGCTACAGACAGTCCGTCGCGGCATTCTATGGAGAGACCTATGCCCAGCAGTGGACTTGCATAGGCTGATGAAGATGGAACATAGTGTTATCTATTAAAATTTTACTGAAAAAAATTTTTTTGATGCTCTGCCTAACATTTCTACAATTTTTTTGAGCAGGTATTTTAGTATTTTTTTTTATTATTATTTAAATACTCTGTACTTACAAAATGTATTCATTTGCTTTTCATGAACTCTTTCCATTGCAAAGGCATTTTTTTTTCGTTAAGTAGATATTAAAGCTATGTATTGGTTGGTGTAAAGGGACATTATTTGTATTTCAGAACCTTCCGAACAAAGCAGATACACAGAGTTTCCTTACCAAACAGGATTGCTAGATAAACAAATACCTACACAGATAATACAACGTCTGTCTGTCGGTGTCTTGTTCAGCGTATAGGCGGCGCGCGCAGCCCTATCAGTTACATTTCGCACACGTGAAAACTGTTTTTACGGTTCTTTGAACACGAGAAGTGCCTACCCCTTGTTTGCGGTAGGTAGAATGATAGCTGGCCTGAACGTTATTAGCAAAACAAACTGTTTTTTTAAGGTTTTTGGTAAGGTTCTTCCAGTTTAAAAGAAGAAAAAGATATATGGTATTTTTAAGCTTAAATGATGAAATCATATCACATCACACTTCACACTAATATTATAAAGGCGAAAGTTTGTGTGTGTGTAGTGTGTTTGTTACTTCTTCACGCTGAAACGGCTGGACGGATTTGCATGAAATTTGGAACAGAGATAACTGGACTCCCAGAATAACACATAGGCACATTTTTATCCGGATATTCCCACGGGATCGAGACTTACGCGGGTGAAACCGCGGGGCGCAACTAGTATTCAATATAGGTACCATTTGAATTACTTCACTCGATAAAAAAATATAAGTATCAAAGATACCACCTTTTTAAAAAGAAATACCATTTTAGACTTTTTACACGTTTTTTTAAAACATTTAGTAACTCATTAATTATTTATTGAGTTAGTGAATTTATCAACAAAATTAAACTAAACATTAAAGGCAATTTTTATATTTAAAAAATACACTAAAACACGGTATGACGTATACTCGCCTTCTTCGCCTCATACAAAAATGTTCGATGAACCTGTAGCGCCTCAAGTTATTTCGTACGTCTGGATTGAGGGATCCTTGCTTGAATTTAGCTGTAATTTTCTTAATTTGCTGAGGTTCAGGCCAATTCTAGCAAGGATCCCTCAGTCCACGTATAACGTGAACAGTTCCAATTTTGGTAATAACGTTCAAAATTAGCGCAATTGGGGCCCTTAGCTGGGGGTTAGCTCAGTGAAACAAGCTCGTTTTGTTTTAGATCATCAGCATCATCACCAACAGTCCGTCAGACCAGGCCTCCTGGTTTGTGATTGCAGTATTGGTGTAATATAACGTGAACGTTGCTCCCATCCTATGGTTTAATCCCTTAGTAGGTACAGCTTCTACTACATCCACGAGAGGAGACCGAGGCTCTATTCTTATTCCGGACATACCACGGCTATTTGACCACGGCCATTTGGCTGAAACTTTCGCTCTAACACGTAGTAGAGCTTTTTTGTGAATGAGCTCGTCCGGGGAAGTACTACCTCCATACCCATGTCTACCGCAAAGCAGTAGTGCTCGCATTGCTTTGTTCTGGTTTGAAGTGTATGGGTGCCTGTGAAATTACAGGCACATGAGAATTTCCATCTTTATGTCTCAGGGTGGCGGGCGCAGTGCAATGCCACATAGGGTGCGTCCTAGGTGTACGTGACCTGTGAGGTAATGCACTGTTAAAGGCAGAGGCTCATTTATGCAAACTCAAACCATTTGCGACAAACCGCAAACATGTGTGTATATTATATCGATGACGTGCAAGCACCTTTATGCATAATATAAAATCATTTTGTCAAAGAGATGGGTAGAATAAAATTGACCATGGTAGAGACAATCTCTATTGTCCAAATTGCTTTAAGTAGTTATAGCTTGGTATGTAATAAAGGCAATTAAACTGAAACATATGGTGATTATTTTTAAAGATTGATTAAATACAAGTATTGTGTTTTTAAACATATATTCTGAATAAATGGCTATATGTGGTTTTGTTAGTACCGTTTGTATATTACACATTATTTACAAGCAATGCTGTTTTATTTATTTCTAATAATATGTTTGTACCTGTGTTAGTTATTGATAGTAATACATAAGCCATGTTGTTAAAGAAATAAATCGAATTTACAGAAGTATTGAATTTAATATCGAAATTGATAGAACGACCCCTCTCCCCACCCCCTCCCCCCTTTCAGGATTATACACATATTTTGGGGCACTCTGATTAAGTGCACTAAATAAAATAAAAGTGTCCTTAGAACACAATATTTTACTTAAATTTATTTATAAACCTCTCTTTTCTTTGTGCGTTCTATGAAGGACCACACTGTAATTTCACGTGTCTACAGATACCTATTTATGCTATTTTTATTATAAATCAATAGGAGGAGTCTTACTAATTATTCCGAGTTTAAACTCTTTCGCACAAGCTCTACTAAGGCCCGTAATATCAAGATTTCCGACCATTGACATAAATAGTTTAAACTTAGAATAATTTAGCATACACTGCTATTGATATTACGGGCCTAAAACATTTATTTTAATCAAATGTTTTTGTGTTTTATCTAATATTATTATTATTCAGCCATTATTGTCCCACTGCAGGGCAAAAGCCTACCATCGATTCTTCCACTCTTCGTGATTTAATGCAGTGACATGCCATGAGCTTAGATGCGACTCAAGCTCACATAATATCTATTGGGCATTTTTATTTAATTAAGAACAAAGAGACACGCTCTGGGATCCAGTAAATAGTGCATATAGCTTTCATACACCAAATCCATTAAATAGCTCTACCAAGTGCCATCACGAATCATCTCGACTGAAATATATAATTAGAAAAAAAAACAGTGTATCTGTATATTTTGCGTTGGTACTTTTGGGTTCGCTTATATCTTTTCAATTAGATAGAGTGAGTGAAACTAGAATGAAGTACGAAATATTTAAAAAAACTCACCTTTATTTTGATCCATGTCGACGCACACCGTCACAAAAATCCACAGCAAAATTTGATTCGTAATAAATTGATATTATTGTACCGATTCTTCTGAACTGTCACATCTGCTTTCATACAAAAGCTCTATCAAATACAAAATCCATTCGAACGGCCCAACTACGTAATTGTTATTAATCCAACCGCTTATTGAATTACTTTATGTAATTAAATAATTCGACTAACTCGTGTTAATGTGTGAACTAATGGAGTTTGTGCAGTGATCTGGCTCTGAATACTAAGGCAAGCAACATGTGCGTACTGGCTGAAAAAAACAACCTGGAAACACAGCCCCCGAAACACCCAACAGCGGAACCAAAAAAGTTAATCCAATCTCTATGGCTTCGTCTTTAGATTTCAATTTTCAAACTTCGAACGCTTTTGTTCAACAAGGGAAATATAACTCTATTGGTTTATGTTTTAAATATATATTTCAACGAATCTATTGATAGTAGGATGTCCATCTAATTTGAAATTTCTGAACACGAAGGCGTGGCTCGAATCGCTCCGCCTTTGTTGAAAAAAACATCGAGCGGGAAACGATTTGAAGCAATAATTGACACGTCAACATGCATTATTTATTGCTGCTGAGTTGTGAAAATTAGAATAAACTTTTTAGGTAATTGGTTCTGAAAAGTTTATGTGGCGGCGGATGAGAGAAGTTTTTACGATCGACTAAATCTGATCGCGTCGACCGGACAGGAGATGACGTGTTGCATATGGCCCGACTGATGGGGGTGTATCTACCCCAATACAAAGTATCCATCATTAAGTATTTAAAAGAGAACAATGAAGAAGAAATACGTCGATAAAATGGAAGATTAGAAAAGTCTTCTTCTTAGAAACTTCAAAAGAAATATGTAACTATATGAGTATCTATATACCTACCTGCGATCAGCAATCCGTCTGCCAAACGTGCTGGATTAGGCTAATCCCCATTAGTCAATGGGAATAATATTTTTTTTTGACCTTTTTGCGTGGTTTTATGCCATAGTCAACACGAACCGGGCACAGTGTATGAAGACTCTCGTAGCAAAAAGTCTGTGGATGGGGGTGTAAGGTGGATGCTTTCGCTTGTGGAGCGAAATTCAAATTTTTTGGGGTTCTTTGCAAAGTTTTTTTAATGCTATTAATAGCTGTAATTTAACGTGTGTTAAGTCTCCTAGTTTTCGCGAAATCAACTTTCGTTATCTGAAGAAGTGTTGATACGCAAAAAACACTAAAAAGTTTTAATTTAGCTTCATAGTGGATTCTTTTGGGTTTCAATATGTCCAGCAGTGGACTTCTTAGGCTGATGATGCTTAGCTGGATCGTTTTATATCAAATAGCATTATCTACCAATATTATTCAATAGGTTCTAACGAAACTAAAACCCGTATCTACTTATCCTTTGAAAAACTCGATATCAACCTAGGACGTCCCTACGTTCAGGTTGTTATATTATTTTAATAACTTCACTAGGCATTTCCCGTTGCTACGCAGAATAAAATTTAACTACACGACTCAAATAAAATTATTTTCATGAAAACTAAGTTTAAATCCTATAATTGGTTCAAAGCAAAATGAACTGTGTGTAATGTTCATTAAAATAGCACCTATAATTGTATAATTCAGTGGCATCCGTGCCGGCAGCCTGGTGTAGCGCCGGGAATAGAACCGGCGACCCGTCGCTTCGAATTAGTGTAAAATGTTGAAAAACACCGCCGGTAGCCGCAGCGTGGCGCCCGTTGCCAGACTAAGCTTCTCTGTCGTTGGTTTGAACTTTGTCCAGAATAAAACATAGATTTTATCCACAGCATAATAAAATCGCTCGTGATTAATGAGCTTTGCTATCGATCTTATTTTTAAAGTTATGTCTATTTTTAACCCCCGACGCAAAAACGACGGGGTTTTATAAGTTTGACGTGTCTCTCTCTCTCTCTGTGTGTGTGTGTGTATGTGTGTGTGTGTGGCATCGTAGCTCCCGAACGGATAAACCTATTTCGTTTTTTTTTTGTTTGTCGGTGAATTTGTCGGGGGTGTTCTTAGCTATGTTTGATCAAAATCGGTTCAGCCGTTTCATTGGGTTGAGGGTTTTCTGAATTTTTACAAAATTAGTTACTTGTTTGATTTGAAATTTTAAAAATATTCCGCATCGTAGTTCTTTTCGTAGGTAGCTCGTAGCACATCGTAGCAGCCTTGTATACCTAGTACCTACGCAAGCAAGTATCTACTTCATTTCATACTTTTAACCTAGGTAAGTACAGTTTTTCCAATCTGTCTAGGCCACCCTGAAGTTAGCCGGTTGGCTTAATACATTTTTAGGAACTAATTTGTCTATGGACATCTAAACGAGGACCTATGGACCGCAGATAAATCAGCCGTAACACCTTTCTGCCAAAGGTTGCCTGGAAGAGATCGCTCTCAGCGATAAGGTCGCCCATTGTTTAGCCTGTTTAAAAATATGTTTTTATGATTTTTGTATTGTTTCTCAATAAAGAGTTAATCTATCCATCTTTCTTATTGTAATGAAAATGGTTTGCAAAGTAAGATCAACCAATCCAGTTTTTTTTATGAGTGGTATTTACGCAGGGAGTTTACGCACACCGCATGCACCCATATCATACGGTCTGTAAGCAATAGGAGGCTAAAAGATAGGTAAACAAATAGAAGTTAGGCTAATTCTTAAAATATCAACATCCGAAAAAACATCACAATCCTAAAAAAACAAAATGTCCCTTTAAACCGAACGTTCTAAATTGAAAAGCAAACGCGCGAACTGTCATAGCGGCCATAATTGGAGGCGACAGTTCGAGATGTGCCGCCGCAAGACAGCTCGTTTGCGCCTGCGCGTAACGAGAGTGTACCGCGGCTTTGAAAATAATATAAACGGAACGACATTAAAGAGAAACATAATTTAATTTTGGTTTATATAGAATTATGTTTTGTTATAAATAGACTGTAGATGATGACAGAAAAGACTGTCAGTCTTTAGAAGTGACGTCTTCTTCTCGGTAGTCAGTGGCGGATTTACTCTAGGGCCCAGTATGCCCGCTAGCTTATTACAACGTATCTTGCAATAGCAATGCGATAGCAAGAATTGCGCGAGAATTGCGTGATTATCGCATCCAAATTGCAAATTCGTATTACGTATCATCAGCGGTAATACGAATTTGCAATTTGGATGCGATAATCGCGTAATTTTTGCTATCACATTGCTATTGCAAGATACGTAAAACCTAGCCGGGCCTCGGACGGCCAGATATTAGGGCGGCCAATTGGGAAGACCACTGTCAATTAGTTCCATGTAGAGGGCGCCAAATGTTTGTTACCTGCGAACTATCAATCTACATTGAAATTGTATGGTTTTTAACTTGTTTTCTCGTAATACTTGTAGTATGGGTCGATGTGTAGCTTTTGCATGTGCAGAAATAGGTGTACACAATTTCCCAAGTGATTTTGCATTAAGGAGAAACTGGGAAAAAGCATTGAGAAGACTTTATTATAAATCAAGTGATTTTTCGAGATTATGTGGAAAACACTTCACAGAAACTGACTATGAGACCACTTCTAAGATAACAGGTATTACCTACTGTGAAACATGTCTCTTACTAAGTAGGTAATCCATTATAATGCGAAGTTTCAATGTTACTGGACATTCTCCATTGTTTTAGATCTATTTTTTTAATCAATTTTATCACTAAATATAACTAACATTTGACGAATAAGTGTATGTTAGAATTAATAAAATCAAATTTAACCAAAATATTGTCCTGAAAACAGCTTAAACTTAGTATAATGGTAATTAAAATGTACCAACGTTTCAACTAGTACGGCTTTCTTTCCTTGGAGCGGTGCACCTCTTATTTTCAACTCCTCCTTCAACAGGGCAATACGCCAGGTAGAATACCATCACAAAATCTATTAAAAAGCTCGCCAAAAACCAAACCAATGCATAGAAAAACTTAAAAGCAATGGTTTTTTTTTACCAAGATGTTTTGTCAGGTAACAAACACACAGCGCCCTCTGCCGGAAAAGTTTTTGGTAATCTTCCCCATTGTGACAAAAAAAATACTGATGGTAACAAGGAATAACTCAAAATACCAAATATTCTAAAAATGCGCGAATTCGAATTTCGAAAATTCAAATAGATAAATACTGGCTGAAGGCGGACATTAGAGATTTAACGAGCAATATTTATTAATATTCTTTCTATAAATACCAGTATAGTATTATTTTATCTGTGCTATAAATAAAAATTATATTTTGTGATCTCGGAAACGGCTCCAACGATTTCGATGAATGTTGCTGTACTTATGAGGGTTTGTGGGGGCCAACAATCGATTATAGCTAGGTCTCATTAACGGAAAACGATATTTTCCACAAAATAAAATATTATTATTCGATAATCCGCTAATCAGTAACTGCCACAGAATATTAAATAGTTTGCTATTCCTCAGCCGAACACGCGAATTCGAATTTCAAAAATTAAAAAATTAAAATCTCTGATGGCGGACATTAGAGATTATCGATGACATAGGATATGCATTAGAGCATTTAATGGACTAATCCAATTAATACTAATATATTAAACACGATTTAAAAAAAATAACGAGCAAAGCTTGGTCGCACCAGATATTCTTACAAAAACGTCTTTAAACATTCCTTGGGCGGTCGCTATTACCCACAACACTACAATAAATCACATTTCGCGTGTTGCATGTCACGGTGTGGTCTCCTGATGGTTCCATCGCGGGATGTCTTCTCAATAATGCGTGAACACGGCCATTTGTCACGACATCATCCGGTATGGTGCCCATGACTGCTTCACATAAAAGGATATTTCACTCTACATACACACAAATTTTAGCGTCTGTAGCCTTTATTAAGCCTTGTAGGCTATCCTACATTCAATTTGTTCAGTTCACTTGTTCGATGTAGGAAAGATTCTGGATTGGACAGATTCGTAATTCGGAAGATTCGCTACTCGGCAGATTCTGGATTGGACAGATTCGTAATTCGGCAGATTCGCTACTCGACAGATTCTGGATTGGACAGATCAGATCAGTATTCTGTGCACGAGTGTTCTTTTTCTGCTGTCGAATCCAAGAATCTGCCCAATTACGAATCTGTTCAATCCAGAATCTGTCCTACACCGAACAAGCGGTTCAGTTCAACTGGTTGTTGTGGGAAAAGTGGATGGAAAAAGAGCACGCGGCCGATCACCTAGGCGCTGGCTGGTCTGACCAAGTCAAGGAGTTGACTGGTCTCCCTATCACCGCTGTCCTGATACAAGCCGAGGATAGAACAGGGGTTTATTTATTTATTTTCAACTAATAAACATTGTTTTTCATTCTTTTTTTTTTAATTTTTGATTTTATTTTATTTTTAACTTAAGTGTCTAAATTATGTTTTTGTATCTGTTTTTGTATGTTTTTGGTTGTTATTTTTTATTTATTTTTCTGTTTTTTGTCCTACTGTTTCCTAGTATTCTGTTTGTTCTGTTTGTTTTTTTTTGTTTGTGCCAAATAAATGTTTTTCATTTCATTTTTTTTTGTATTGCGTAATAGACTGAAGTTCGATTTCGATATCCAGTTTGCTATTCATTGCGATGTGCGTTTTAAATATTTCTGCTCTCGAAAAAAAAGTTAAAACATACAGCGCATTGTACAGCAAACTGGCAATCGACATCGATTAGACAATATGACAACAGGTTGGAAGTAGCTTAGTATCTCTACAAAATCCTTTCAGGACGGGCACAACCTTCAGTATTGAAGACTACGACAAAGAAGAAGAGTAGGCTATCTGCAAAGAGAAATGAAAAATAAATAAATTAAATATTTATTTGACAACACACAAAAACACAAAACAGACAGAATTAAAAGAGGATCACTATGAAATTTTGTTAGTCTAACCACAGGTTGTTGGTTGGTCTAACCACACCACTAACTGTTGCATTCGTTATCCGGACTAGCAAATAGCGTGTGGAAATGTCGTTTTTGTATGGTCGTCGTCGTTTCGTATGAGGTAGTGCTGGCCTCTGGTGTCAGAGTTTGTCAAGCCGCCCGAGGGCCTCTGACATGGCTTATCGACTGCTATTAATCAATAACAGCCGGGACCGACAGCTTAACGTGCCTTCCGAAGCACAGAGCGATGTAAATCCGCACATAACTTAGAAAAGTCATTGGTGCGGAGCCTAGGATCGAACCCGGTATCGTTGGATAGTGAAAATGATGAGCACTTCTAGAGGACTTGTTGAGAAACTCTGTATAAAAAACGAATCGTTATTCCGTAGTCGAGAGAACGATGGCACACCTAGACCCAAACCTAGATCTTGTGAGGATGTCCGTCCAGTCCACCATGTATTAAATTCAAGATTTCTTTATGCCTGTCCATCGGTATCGGTCCCGGTCCTAACAGACCGGAAGAAATTTTTATATGATTCTAGCGATAGCCTTGGTCGATTGTATCAGATATTACTCAGTATATTTTTATATTATCATTTATTGAGTATGACGATGGCATTTGGGTACTCCTCATCCTCAGTATCCTTGGTCAGTGAAGAATTTGTTTCAAGGGTTTCTGTGGGCCGATCCCGGCGGCACTGCAATGCCGGGCCGACCCGTGACGGGAGTGGAGCGAGCTCCGAACATCCCGTCGCTTTACAAAAATCAGTTTAATATACTGGTCCCTCAGTGAGGGAACTTTCAGATATTAAGCTGAAAAGAACAGATACTACACTTTGATCTTAGCCAAAAGGCCGAGAAGCGATACCATTATAAACTCTATAGAGGCAGGTCGTTCGGAGCCGTGCGTTTTCGTCAGCGCGATTCAGGATTTGGTACATTTTACTAGCGACATCTAGTTGCGTAATGGTAAAACTAAAACTGCCACAGATTAATAGTACTAGGTAATAGTTAGTATAACGGTCTACAAGATTGCCGAGATATATTCGATTACGTTTAATAATGAGATTTAACATCTCTACTATACAACGTAGGTACTATTGGCAGCATAATTTAGATATAGTTTTTTGTAAACCATTACCAGTACGACTTCAAGGTGTTTTGAAATATAACAGTCACATATTGTGCAAGAAACAAAAAGTGATTTTGAATTTTTCTTTGACCGTCCTTTCAAGTCTAGGACCTAGAATTGTAATTTTGAGGGTATGTTCCTTTTGTGGTCTAGGGGTGTACTATCAAATTAATTTCGGAAATTCACACCCTAAGAAAGAGGTGCAATGGGATGTTGAAGTTTGTATGGAAAAAACTTCACGCGAAGTCGTTAGTCTTACACTCATCAATAAATGATTTCACCTATCTGTCTTCATTATTTCATTTGCAACATAAGCGGTTTAATTTATAATTAGATTTTGTCCTAATTATTTAAAAACCATAGTCACCGTTCACTCTCACGCATGTCAATTACCTCAACTGAATTCCGCCATCCTTCACGTCACCGTACACGATTAATTAGATTAATTTTAGCATCGAAAAATACCCAAAATACAATCACAGTTTACCTAGTAATTGTTAAATTAATTAAACTAATATATAATATTGTTTATTAATTTAATATTAACTAGGTTTTTTATTTACAGAATGAATAATAGAATTAAAACAAGGTATGTGCAAAAATACTTAAATATAGAAAAGAAAAGAAAAAAAATTATTAATTAAAATGTATTCTGTGGTTACTGATATAGAACGAGGATAATTGATGATGGATTATGGTTTTTGTTTGATGATTCATTAGCATGTATTTTGATTCAATAGACTCTACCGTGCTATTAATAAATTTAAAATACCTTCGCGCAGTTACAGAGTGTTTTGTCTCTTTCTATCGAATTTGAAAATGCTTGTCAATGCAAAAGACAAAACAGTATGCAACTATTCCAAAGATATTCGAATTGTATAGTAACAGGCACCGGTGCAAGCTGTTAGGTGTGTGGTGTGTGTTGTGGCTGTGTCTTATAAAGATCGTGTCAAATTATTTTATCTCAGCCTTCTTTGTCCTGAGGGGCAAGTCCGAGTTTACACACACCATCGTAACGACGAGCGTACGTGTATTGCGTAGTAACTAGCCATTAATCTGTGACGTTTTTGGCACAGATTAATAGCTAGTTATTATGTTATACACGTACGATCATCGTTACGATGGTGTTTGCAAAACTCCGACTAGGGCCTCTGTTGAGTTTTGATATATATAGTATAGTATTATTTTATCTGTGACAGCACTAAATGTTTATAGAGTCTGTTCAGAAAGAGAGCCGTCGTGGCCAAATTGGGAACTAGCGTTCCGATTTCTAGTTGTTTGTTATTTAGCTGATTTATTTCTATCAGCATCATAGCTGCGCCCTCAAAACCCCCGACGGGTCACTTTCTGAACAGACTCTAACATCGTCTTATAGTGTAGGTTTTATTTCCTTACGTATAGTGTAAGCTCTACTAAAGCTTTCCTTTTTTAAATTCAAAAGTTAGTTAGTTTGATCTTGGTTTTACAAAGGATAAAAAATTTCATTGAAATATTGAATACTTACATTTTATTTAAGTTACAGCTTTCGAAGGACTTAAATTACTAAAGTGGTAGGTACTATAAATACAGAGCGCGTTGAAATCTATTGTATTGGAGTAGTGGAAAGCTAAGCACAATGGATCTTGGCCGCCAAAGCAAGCCGTTCTGTTTCGTTAAAATGTTTACCACCAAAATTATGGTCCAAACCAGTAACACGACATTAAAAAAAATTGTGGGTACTACTCAAAACCGCGGGAAAACCAAAACACTTTTCAAAAAACATTTCCCGTGATTTATAAAAACTATTGTATATGTGCCTTTAGTCAAATGGCATTGGAATGCTGCTTAATAGGTATAGGTACTTGACTACCAAAGGAACAAGATTACATTTAAATGTAAAAGAGATATTATTATATTTCTAGTCATAGTATTAGAATATTCAAATTTGGAACAAAATAACAAAGTTTTCTGCAATTTTCAGCTGCATGCAACTCTGGTTGCATGTGGGCAGTAGCCCTTCTTATAAAACTCGCAACTCTAGCTGCATGGGCAATATACTGTGAACTTGTGACGACGAATGGCTATCCTAAGGCGGACAAGATCACGACAAAACTTTACTTTGATCAACTATAATGTCGAATGCTTTGGCTAAAAGTTTTTGTTACATCGTTGCATGAATCACATAAACGTCTGGTGTTAAAGACATAATATTACCCTAAAGATAATACAATAAATAACTAATACACAAATAGTTCCATTTGCACAACTAGATGTCGCTAGTAAAAGTGTCAAAATCCTGAATCGCGCTGACGAAAACGCGCAGCGTTGAACGACCTCGGATCGGTGTTTTAGTGAAATCATACGAAAAAAAGCATTGGCAGCGTCGCCTTGCTAGCTAGTCGTGTTTTGAGTTAACGCAACCGGTTTCGCGCACGGACCATCGTACCGATTACGATCTCCGCGGAGTTTTATTTAGTAAAACGTTCGGGGAGTTCGGCCCTTTATGCGTTTAAAGTGAGGGGAACGTCTTTCTCGGGATTTCCGGACGTCGGGGACAGTAGCCCGCGCCGTGAACAGCCGACCTCGGTCCCCCTCACAGGGAAGCCCCGAGCAAGGCATCACGGCGCCCGGTGAAACGCCTCGGCGTTCTATGGTCGCGCGTAAGGCGTTCGCCGAAAATTGGTTGAGCACTACCTCAGAGAGCGGGATGTGCTCTATCTGGACGACAACGGCAGGATCTGCACTAGGCGAATGACATCCGGTGTTCCACAGGGCTCAGTGATGGGCCCCCTGCTGTGGAACATCGGATACAACTGGGTGTTACAAGGTGCATTGCTTCCCCGGACGCATGTTATTTGTTATGCAGATGATACCCTGTTTATCGCGCGGGGAAGCAGCTACGAGGAGGTTGCGCACCTGACTTCAGTGGGCTCCACCCTTCTAGTTAGCCGAATAAGATTACTGGGCCTGAAGGTGGCTCTCAACAAAACTGAGGCCATCTCTTTTCATGGTAGAGGTGGTAGGCTGCCAGCTGGTGCCTATGTTCGGGTGGACGGTGAGAGGGTCAAAGTTGGAACCCACATTAAATACTTGGGTCTCACGCTGGATAGTGCCTGGAATTTTTCCGAGCACTTCCAGCTTTTGAGCCCAAAGGTACAGGGGGCAGCTGGGTCTCTCGCACGTCTCCTGCCCAACTTGGGTGGACCTAGTGCGCCCTGTCGCCACTTGTATGCAGGGATCATAAGGTCAATGGCCCTGTATGGTTCACCAGTGTGGGTGGACGCTCTGACAGCCAAGAATAAGGCCCTTCTGCGGAGGCCGCAGAAAATTATGGCAGTCAGGGCAATACGTGGATACCGCACCGTGTCACATGGAGCCGCGTGTGTGATTGCAGGGTCCCCTCCATGGGACAAAGAAGCGGAGGTATTAGCGGAAATGTATTTTCGAAAAAAGGATTGGCAGGCGCAAGGAGATCACCTGGCGCCACAAGAAGTACGCCTCATTAGAAAACAGGCCCACGATGTTGCCCTACAGCATTGGGCTGAAGAATTGGAGTCTGCCCAGTTTGGTCGGTGGACTATTGACGCTGTACTTCCGGTGTTAGATGAGTGGGTACACCGGAAGCACGGCGTCCTAACTTACAGACTTGTGCAGATGCTATCCGGACATGGATGTTTTGGACGGTATCTGCACAAAATAGCTCGCAGGGAGGTAAGCCCAATCTGCCATCACTGCAGTGACGTTGAGGATACGGCGCATCACACACTTGAAGTGTGCAGCGCCTGGGCGTCGCAGCGGCAATTGC
Organism: Operophtera brumata; assembly: GCA_932527175.1. Taxonomy (NCBI): domain Eukaryota; kingdom Metazoa; phylum Arthropoda; class Insecta; order Lepidoptera; family Geometridae; genus Operophtera; species Operophtera brumata. Next base: position 15,086,131 of record OW052238.1, on the reverse strand, counting down.
TGGAAGCAGTGATAGGCCAGGATCTCTCGCTCTCGAGCGTGGTTAAATCCATGCTTGACAGTGATAGATCCTGGGAGGCTATGGTCTCCTTCTGCTAGGAGGTCATGTCGCTGAAGGAGGCTGCGGAGCGGGTCAGGGAGGAGGACCCTCAATCTGACATACTTCGCCGTAAGAGGACCGGAAGAAGGCGGCGGCAATTCAACCGCCTTCTTCTGCTCGATGGTGGCCAGCCAGTTTCGGGTGCGGGGAGCCCCAATCTGGCATTGCACAGGTCTCCTACACCGGGGAATGTCCTTCGTATTCCAGGATATTCCCCTCCCCCACATGGGGGGGGACCGAGGGGTTCGCTTTATGCGAACAATCACCGACAGGGCCGCGGTAGAATCCAACCGGGACCCCGTGACCCTGTCAAGTGTTAGTGCATCTCTAAACCACTCGTCAGATGATGAGTGGTTTGATGATGCACTAGCATTAAGGTGAAGGAAGGAATATCGATGGGTTTTTAGTCGGTATGCCGTTGGGTGCTAGCCAACGGAGAGCCCGACAGACCCCCTCAGCTCTCCCCGAGCTGATGGACATGCGTAATGCATTTTCCCATCGTAAAAAAAAAAAAAAAAAAAAGGCCGCACAGTGCTCGCGAGTGATGTACATTGGATCGCAGTGTTGTGAGTGAACTAAGTGAACCAGTGATCAAAACAGTGAGCAAGGCTATAAAGCCATCTACAGGCGTTTCTACCGGCATACGTACGTACCTACTATGTCGGAGAATCGCCCCCTTCCGGTGCGCCCTGTTCATGATGAACAAAGCGCCGGTAGGGAAGCCAATCCCCCTCCACCTCAACCGCCCCGGCTGAGCTCGCTATCAGCGAGTCAGAGCCGCTCGGCGAGCCGCGCCGCGAGCCTGGATAAGGCGCGCCAGCGCTTGAGTTCCCGCCCGATGATATCCCAACAAGACGCCGATATGCTCACGCAACGGCTTCAAGAATGGGCACAACAGAAGACCGAAAAAGCAAAGATCGCTAAAGCCAAGAAAGACCGCCCCCCAACCCCTACCCCGACCCCGTCGTCAAGCGCGCTGTCACTGCCGCTAGCCGGGCGCTATGACGCGCTCGCGCTCGACGCGGAGGTAGATGAGCGCATAGCTAGCATTGAGAGCACGCTTCGCTCGAGGGAGAAGGTAACGACCGCCGCCCAGCATCAGCTGCCAGCACCAGCACCGAACCCGACCCACCACGCGCAGGCACAGCGCCGCAAGCGTAGCGACGAGGACGATGAGGACGAAGAGAGGAAACGGCAGAAGGCCACCTCCAGTCCCGAACATAGGGCAGAACTCGCCCGCCCACCGGCATCACCGCCCGCCCAAATGCAGGGCGTATCATATGCAACAGCCACCCGATCGCCCGGCCCGACGTCGCTTACTGACCCGCGGCTGAACAAACAGCGCCCTCAAGGCAACACAGATGATTCCGCGGGCACGTACCTACGCGTACCTACTTTTGACGCCACTCCGCCCGCCGATAACGCCGCCGCTGCCGCTGCCGCCGCTCCTCAGAGGTCCCACAGGTACCCGCCGCTGGTAGTGGAAGTGCTGCCCAACTGGGCAACCCATTTCAGAGAACTTAAGGCTAAGCTCGGCCATGCACCGAACGCGCGCCCCTTCGGAAAGGGCGTTAGGTTCACGCCCGAATCCCCGGAAGAGTACCGCCTGATCCAGGGCTATCTGGCCACCCTGGAGAAGACAGAGAGCCTGATCTGGTTTTCCTACTCCTTACCTGAAGAGCGGAGCTTAAAGGTCGCCATCCGCGGCCTCCCCGCCGACACGAGCCCCGACGACATCACGAGAGACCTACGCACGCTAGGCTTTGAGGCCGAAGCCGTGCGTAATATACGTGCCAGCAAGGGCCGGCCAGGTTGTATATTTTTCGGCCTACTTAAGAGAACCCCTGACATAACCCCGGCCATATACGAGGTGAAGGAGCTGCTCTGCATGCCCGGGGTGACTATTGAAGCCTGGAAAGGTAAGAAAGGCCCTGCACAGTGTCACCGGTGCCAGGCCTTCCGCCATAGCTCGCATAACTGCCATCGGCCCCTCGCCTGCGTACGATGCGGGGGCCCACATTTCGCGGGCGACTGCCCCATACCAAGAGAATCGCCGCCGACATGCGCCAACTGCAAGGGCGCACATCCGGCCAACAATAGGGCATGCCCTGCTTTTAAAATAGAGGCGCAAAATAAAAGAGCGGGCACCATAGCCCGCACCGAACAAACCCAGCGAGACAATAGAGGCCAATCGCGCCAAATCCCCCCCGCCTCTACTATCCCCCCCGCACTTGCCCCCCCCAACTCTGCCTACCCCCTCACACTCACACAGCCACTGCAACAGGTGGCCACCATCACAGCCAAGCCGGGCCAACCGCTCATGGCCCCGGCAAACGACCCCACCCCCCGCACGGGGAAACTACCCGCGCAGAGGAAACTTAGGAAGAACAAAAAGAAGAGGACAGGGGGAGCAGGGACAGAAGGGCAGCCAGAGCCCAGTGCCCCCCCCCCCCCACACCTAGCTCAGCCACTAACACCGACACAGCTCCAACCCAGGTCCCTCACAAGACGACGCCCGCAGGAGTTTCTCAGCTCCCTGCGCCCCTGATGCCCGCACCAGCGGACCCGACGCATTGGGCACAGAAAGTGCCCAACCAAGGATGGCCAGCGATGGGGGCATCACGCCTCCCGACACAGCCGCCCCAACAACCACAGCCTCAGCGCCAACACCGGCAGCCACAAGACGCGGGCAGGCTGGCAATCTTGGAGACGGCCATCCAAATCATGCAGGAGGTCCTACAGGCCCTCCGAGCGGGGGAGGACCCGGTCCCGGTAGTCATAGCCGGGATGGGGAAACTCCTGCAGGCGTACTGAAGTTCAGGATCCTGCACTGGAACGCCCGGAGCATCAGGCACAAGGTGGCACTCCTGAAGCCACTCCTCCGCGAGCAGGACATTGATGTGGTCCTCTTATCAGAGACCCAGCTGCGCACCACGGACCGCCTAAAGTTACCGGGTTACCACGTCTACAGACAAGACGAGTGGAACCCGGAGACCAACCTGGCCTACAGAGGCCTCGCAGTCGCGGTCAAGCGGAGAGTGATTCACCAGCCGCTGCCCACCCTCAAACTCGAGTCCATGCAGGCGCTTGGAATAGAAGTGTGCGTCGCCGGCCAGCCGCTTCACATCTACTCCATATACAAGCCACCTCAGGAGAAGCTCATCCTCTCAGAGGTACACAAGATAATGAGCCCCACTGTACCCACCATCGCGGCCGGCGACTGGAATTGCAAACACCCTGCATGGAACTCTATGTCAGCTAACACGCAAGGGAGGCGACTCTTCGCTGACGCGGAAAGCAGAGGCTACTCAGTCTGTGGTCCAGAAGCGCCGACCCGATATCCAACTTCACCGCACCACATGCCTGACGTCCTGGACATCTGTGTCCACCGGGGACTCCATTGTGAGCCGTATCAGGAGGTGCTCCTAGATGAGCTGACCTCAGACCACCTCCCGGTCCTACTGGTCTTGGACCAGCGCCCCACTCAGACCATACTAGCACCCCCCCGCCCCCGGGTGGACTGGGACAAGTTCGCTCAGGAGATGGAAGTCAATACCCCTCTGAGAAAGGTAGAAACACCGCAAGAGGTAGACCTCCTCGCCACTGAGCTCACGCAGAAGATGCAGAACGCCCTAGAGGCAGCTCAGTTGGCACCCTCAACCACCAGCAGGAGGTTACCACCACTGCCTCACCACATCACCAAGCTCCTGGGCGAAAAGCGCAGGATCCGGAAGTTGTGGCAGCGCAACCGTGACCCCGCTCTCAAAACCCGCCTAAACCGACTGTGTGAGGAGGTCAAGACCGAGCTAAGAGACCAGCAGACCCAAGAGTGGGAAAGGAGGCTGGACTCGGCTGCCGACGACTGGACGTCCATCCACCGCCTTTGTCGGCAGCTGAGCAACGCGCAGCCGCCGGTACGCCCGCTCACACACTCCGATGGAACCCCGAGATACCGCGCAGAGGACCGGGCGGAAATCTTCGCCGACTGCCTGGAGAGGCAGTTCCAACCAAACCCCGTTCTCAGACCAGACCACACGGCAGAAGTCGACGAGTTCTTGCTGAAGATGAAAACAGACCCGCCACCACCACCAGATGAAGGCCACCGACCCATCTTCTTCTCCCCGGGCCAGGTCAGAAAGACCATACTCCGGGCGAAGCCAAGAAAGGCCCCCGGCGCAGACCGCATATCAAACGCGGTGCTCCGCCATCTGCCACTCAAGGCAGTGGCGGCGGTGGCGCGGCTGTTTACTGGAATACTGCGCTGTGGCCACTTCCCGGAGGCATGGAAAATGGGACATGTCATCATGCTCCCCAAGCCCGGGAAAAACACTCTAAAGCCAGAGAGCTACAGGCCTATCACCCTTCTGCCGTGCATCTCCAAGATCTTTGAGAGACTGCTGCTTCAGCACTTGGTGCCCCACATCGTCCCTCGACCTGAGCAGTATGGGTTCAGATCCGAGCACAGCACCACCCTGCAGCTGACCAGGGTGGTCCACCATCTGGCCGTGACAGCGAACAAGAAGGCGCAGGCAGTGGCCGTCTTCTTGGACATGGAGAAGGCGTTCGACCGGGTCTGGCACGCTGGCCTCCTCTACAAGCTTGCCAACTCGGCGACGCCCCGCCCCGTGTTCGATGTCATCGCGTCATTCCTAGAGGGAAGGCGCTTCCGAGTAACCGTGGAAGGCCAACTATCACCGGAGCACCCCATCGCGGCGGGGGTGCCCCAAGGAAGCTGCCTCTCACCGGCCTGCTACTCCCTCTACACCGATGACATCCCGGCAGAGGACGGCGTGATGCTCGCGCTGTATGCCGACGACGCCGCCTACGTCACGGCCTCCATTAATCTAACCCATGCTGCCACCAAGATGCAACGCGTCCTGGAACAACTACCGGACTGGCTATGCAGATGGCGACTCACTGTCAACGTCGCCAAGACACAGGCCATCTGCATAACGGGAAAAAGGGACTACCCGCCGCCGCTCACTCTCCAAGGCCAGTCCATCAAGTGGACGGGTACGGCAAAGTACTTGGGGGTCACCATCGACCGAAGGCTGCGGATGACGCAGCACTGCGACAACGTCATAAACGCAGTGAGAGTAGCCCGAAACCTCCTTAACCCCATCTTGAGATCCTCGCTGAGCTTGCGAGTGAAGGCCGGAGTGTACAAGACGTACATCCGGCCTCGCCTGACCTACGCAGCACCTGCATGGTTCGGGCTGCTCTCGGAGACAAACAAGAAGCGCCTTCGAGCTCAGCAGAGCCTGTCACTGCGTGCAATCACGGACGCCCCTCGCTATGTGAGGAACTCTACGATCCAGAGAGACCTGCGGGCAGAGGAACTGGACGCTTTCATAACCAGATTAGCCCAAAAGATGTTCGCCCGCACGGAGGAGTCAGAGTTCCCTCACCTGAGGGAGCTGGCGCCGCAGCATGACAGGGACCCCCGAGGAAGACCGTATCCACGTGAGCTGGCCATAGCGCGAGTAGAAAACCTCCTCTCCCTCCCCTCCCTCCCCTCCCCATCGCTGCCTGACGCAGGCTGCCCTACTGGTGCCCCTACTGCGGGCTCCGAACACAGGGCCCCGCTCGGCAGATAAATGAAGAAGAGGCCCTAGGGCCAACCCGAAGACCCCCCCGTCTTAACGGGGGGCGAATTGAGCACCGCAGTCAGGGGTCCAAAACCCGAAACTGCGTCCCCACGCACCGGCTCCGCCGGTGCGTGAGGAGAAAACTAGACGAGCGTGAAATCATACTTACCTGGCACAGGGGACACCGTGATCAGAAAGGCGGTTCCCCCAGAGCGAGGCTGTTCCATTGCACTGCGGAATGGTTGACCTCTGCGATTATCCCTAATGTGGATAACTCGGGTGCGTTATTTTTGGTAGTGGGGACTGCGTACGCGCTGTCCCCCTCATCATAAACAATTAATCAAAAGAGCATATTAAGATTTCTTTCTTTTATAGAAAATAAAAGATTAAGTCAATGGTCGATTTGTTTGTCATCTATGGCAAATGGCACTGTCCCGTCCCGTTTTTACCTAATATCATTTTTATTTTGTTATATGGAGCTTAATGAGCTTAGCTTATCATTACATGACTCTAGCTAGGACATAGAGACATATTATTATTTATCCTTATGATTCTCTTGTACACGAAGTGAAAGCGTTCGTCAGTTTTCAAAGGAATCCCCTTAGCTTTTAGCTTGTCGAAGTCAAAGTCAAAGTCAAAAGTATTTTATTCATTGAAATCACAAGGATCATTTTGAATCGTCTTAAAAAATAAATTTACAGTTACTCCTGTTCCAACGCAACCAGACCTAGAAGAATCAGGCAACAAACACGGTCTGTTTTTCTTTTGATGATCCTTCTTACTACTAGGTGGAGAGCGCCTGTGTGGTGCCTCGAGAACAAGTTGAAGCTGATTCAAGGAAAAAAGGAAAACCAAATTAAAAGCCTTACTTAGGTAGGCAGTCAAAAGTAAGATGATAGAGAGAATCAGCAAAAGTTCATAAGGCAGCACACACTACGCTTGATATACACATAAATAACACATCAGTAATAAATTATATGCAGGTACAGACATTGCAAATTGACAAATTAGGTGTCGAGGGGCAGAGCGACATCAGGCCACGCGGCTTTATCATTAACATAGTCATGTAGTGTGTAATACGCTTTCTTGATTAAATTATTCTTTATGTAAGATTTAAATCTTCGAATCGAAAGTTTAGAAGCACTTTCTGGAAGTTTATTATAGAACCGAACAGAATTCCCCATAAAAGACCCACTTACTTTTTTTAATCTAAATTTGGGAATACTCAGTTTATTTTTATTTCTCGTGTTAAAACAATGCACGTCACTTTTTTTCATAAATCTATCTAAGTGTTTATGTGTATATAATAAGGTTTCGTAGATGTATTGCGATATTACGGTGAGAATGTTAATTTCCTTAAAACGCTCCCTCAAGGAGTCACGTGGCTTCATTTTATAAATGGCACGTATTGCCCGTTTTTGTAAAACAAATATTGCTTGGATGTCTGCTGCTTTCCCCCACAGAATGATGCCATATGACATAACACTATGGAAGTAGCCAAAATAAACTAGCCTAGCTGTAGCTTCATCAGTAAGCTGCCTTATCGTACGAACTGCATATGCAGCGGAACTAAGTCTACCCGCAAGTGCCTCAATTTGTGGTCCCCACTGCAAACTTGCATCAATATTAAGTCCTAAGAAAACAGTAGAGTTTACAAGATTGAGTGTCTCGCCATTTACTTTAATATTAGTTGGGTAATGTTTTACATTTGGCAAAGTGAATTTAATGCATTTAGTTTTTTTAGCATTAAGCAACAGATTATTTACTGTGAACCAATCAAGAACTCGCGATAGTGATTTATTTAGATCATCGTAATTAGCTTTTGACCTATCAACTTTGAAAATTAAAGACGTATCGTCAGCAAATAAAACTATATCACATATGTCTTTTACATAAAAAGGGAGATCGTTAATGTATACTAAAAATAGAAATGGGCCTAGTATTGAACCCTGGGGCACTCCCATAACAATAGACGATCCTGAAGACCTTTCACCACCAACGTCAACTTTTTGTACTCTATTGGATAAGTAAGAATTTACAAGGTTAATTGCCTGATTTTGGATGCCATAATGTTTTAACTTCAAAATTAGAGTAGCATGACTCACGCAGTCGAATGCTTTGGATAGGTCGCAGAATACTCCGATCGCGTCTTGCGAGTTTTCCCATGCTTGAAATATGTGTTCCAAAAGCAAGGTACCAGCATCAGCTGTTGATCGACCCTTGGTAAATCCAAATTGATGACTATGAAGTAGTCTGTGGAAGTTAAAGTGTGACAATAATTGAGTAAGAATAAGTTTTTCAAAGATTTTACTTAACGCGGGCAATATAGAAATCGGCCTATAATTAGCTGGATCTTTTGCATTTCCAGACTTGAACAAAGGAATTAATTTACTATGTTTCATAAGATCTGGAAAGATTCCGTCGTCAACACATCTATTAAAAATGTAGGCTAAGCATGGAGCAATATCAATAATTATAATACCTAACACCTTTGTGGATATTCCCCAAAGATCTTCAGTATTTTTTATATTAAGTGACTTAAATGTCTTAACAATACTATCGGCATTTACGTATCTAAAGCTAAACGCGATCTCACATTTAGCAACACTTAGTTCCAATAAAGTAGATGCTCCAGAGGCAGATGATTGTAATGACTGGGTTACAATAACTGGTATATTAGAGAAAAAATTGTCAAAGGCATTCGCGACATCAATCTTTTTTGTCAATATTGTATTGTTTATGTTTAATTTGATCTGCTTATTGCGTGGCTTAGATTTACCTGTTTCATTATTAATTAATTTCCAAGTTGCCTTAATTTTATTCGATGATTTTTCTATTTTTTTTCTCAAATGTAATGATTTAGCTGCACGACAAACTTTTTTAAAAGTATATGAATAGTTCTTTATATACAAAATAAACTTTGGGTCATGCAACATTGATTCCCTAGCCGCATAGAGATCATATAATTTATTCCTACTTCTATAGATACCGGGTGTCGCCCAATCAGCTAACCCGACATTAGATTTAGCTATACATGTTTTTAACTGAAATATCTCAGTATGTTGCTCATTTATCAAATTAGACAAGGAGGTAAAAAGGTCATTTGGATCATCTACGCATGGTAAAAGGGGTATTTTAAGTTCAATACTGCTCTGAAACTTCATAATTCGACTTCCTGTGATAGGCCGATAAGTGAATTCCTTAGGTTCATCTACCAAATTACAAGTAAATATAGCACTGTGACCGTAATGATCCGAGGTGAAATGTTTAATTACTGCTTTATCAATTGGAACACTACTGCAATATATATTATCCAAACAGGTGGCTGATGTAAGTGTCACCCTTGTAGGTTCTTCGAAAAGGTGACGTAAATTGAAACATTTAAATAAGTTAAGAATTCTCTCAGATAGAGGATTCACAGGAATATCTATATTGAAATCTCCGCAGACTATTAACATTTTACTACGTCCAAAAGTTTTAAGCAGTACTTCTTCCATAGTGGATTCAAATAACGCGAAGTCCGCGTCAGGGGGACGGTAAACACTCACAATGATATGCCGCTCAAGCTCAACACACGACAGCTCAATAGTCCTCTCAATAGTGAGATTTGCAACATCTTTACGTTCTTTGCATTTTAAATTATTTCGAGCAACAATTAAGGAACCGCCACGTATGGCGTTCTTGCGTTTGAATGAACTTACAATATTATAATTCTCATAATAAGGGAGTAAATCAAATTGTAATAACCAGTGTTCAGTAACACACATGATATCTATATTAAACATGTTTAAAAATAATTCTAATTCTAATATTTTGCTGGGAAGGCCTTGCACATTTTGATGTACTACATGTAATGTGCCAGGCTTTCTCATTGTCGGACTCGTCAGTTTAAACAAATATTGTCAGCTGACCCTCCTGCTTGTGTGCCCCCATTAGTAATACTACTAACTACAGGCACGTCGATTAACTGCGTTATAGTACTTATAACGGGATCAAAAATATTAAATGCTAACAATTTAGCAATTATCAGTTTACTATGTCTACTAAGAAGCACAGTATCTCTGGTCAAAATAAAATTACTAATAAAATTATTAGTATCAAAAAACAAAACGTCTCTATGACGACAAGTCAAATTATAAAATATTAAATTAAGATTCCAAATTGCTTGATTCGCGAGCAAATATTACCTTTTCCAACTATTCTACGTAGCAGACTGCTCTATAGAAAACCATAATTTAAATGTTTATTATAGAGATCGAAATCGCACACCTTTGATCAGTTGCTTATTTAAGTTTGGAACGACTTTTTTAGGGTCCCGTACACAAAGGGGCCAAACGAAGCCCTATTGCCCTCGCTCATCCGTCTGTCCGTCGGTCTATCGCACGGGTCTATAGCGGCTAAACCATTAAAGTCTTCATATTTGTACTATTTACGTATATTACTAACCCAAACCAAAAATAATAAAAAAAAAATTGGTGAATTGTTTGTTGTCCCGTACAAGTTATAATTATGAGGGAAAAATAAATTTGTCGTACCCCAGTATGTGGAGTATTTTAGAGCTTATTATGTAGAATAAGACTGATTTTTTGTTACTAAGTTCTGTTTAATTTCCATATTAAACCGGAACTAGAAAATTTGACCAAAAAATTATACCGAATATTTTAGAAAATAAAACATTTTGAGGATTTTCTCATATTTCTATTAGATACCTATTACTAACCTACTTACTATTACTATACCTATTTCTAACAGATTTAATTAATGTTTTTTTTTTTTTTTTTTTTTTTTATTTTATTTTTTTTATTAACTAAACTTATGCAATTTATAACTTCTACATTTGTTACGGAACCACAGATTATAAAATATAATAGTTTCTACGACGGAACCCTGAATGCGCGAGTTCCGATGCGCACTTGGCCAGTTTTTTATTGAGTTAGCCAGAAGTTATTCATAGATTAACTGTCATTCAATCGCTGCTAAGCATTGCTGCTAATATCCGTTGTCATGGTAACTAAAGGTTATTTTCGGTTATTTTCGTAATATTGACACATTGGCAGTTCCGATCGTTCCGATTGGTTCCGATCATGAATGTAGTAGTACATGGATTGAGTGCTAAAATAGCATAGAGTGTTCCTTCTTATACTCCTATCCTAGAAGATAGCTTGCTATCCTATGTTAGAGAGAAACAAATGTATTGTCACACGACAGTCGTTTTTCCGTTCCGTACCCTGAATATTGGCACCATGCATATACATCTTCCTAGATTGTTACCATGAATGTAGTAGTAATTTGACATTTGGCCTGGTACGACTTACACAAATAAGCCAGATAGATATATCCTTGTCTCATTCCAACACATGAATACATTCATATAAAAGAATGAGACTGGTATAATCGATACCATTTCGTTTTTAGCCTAAGTTCCATGCTTTAGTTCTTATTCCGAAGTTCCAATACAGTACTATGTCGGTAAAACAGTACCTATGCAATACGACGTCGGTAAAACAGTAACTATGCATTTTGCATTGAACAACCAAAAATAGGCCCCAAGGTGACGAACACTTTCATTCCACCACTGTACCTAGAGTCTAGCCCTCTACGCCTTCCACACAAGATTCTATCTCACAATAACTATGTAAATTTTTATCCATCTTACCAACTAATTTCCATATCATTTGTCCATTTATAAATTCGTTCGTTTCGTATGAGGTAGTGCTGGCCTCTGGTGTCGGAGTTTGTCAAGCCGCCCGAGGGCCTCTGACATTCTCTACGAACGAACGAACGAACGAACGAAACGAACGATTTATAAATTTTTATCAAAATACAAACACTATTTTTAATTATTTAAACATATGATTTATGAAGTTTGGTTTATGGCTGTCTACAGCCCCGTTCACCCGTTAGCGCTTATCCCATTCATTATATTGTAATTTGGTACTAATCATTACATAACTCTAGTTACAATACAAAGACCAGCTCTACCCTGCGGATCCCACCACACAAGATGTTCTCTAGCAAGTATTAGAAACTGTTACTCATCCTCCAAGCTAATTTGCATATCATTGACGTGTTCCGGCTCATATGAACACTCTCGTGTTGACAGTTGCTAAATTAATGGGCTTTGTGAGTAACTAGCCGTGCGGTTGGCATTTCCGGAATGCCACTGAGGGGCGCAGGCGCCACTGACAAAAAAAACAATGCTACTTTATCCTTATTATTTTAAAGTATGCAGCAAAATTACCAATCGTCAATTTGATTTTTAACTGACTAAGTCAAGTACAATATTCAAATTACTAATATGCATGTATACTGCATTATAATTCCGAGATATCACTGTACCAGTAACGATAGGACAATAAAGAGTTTTCTCGAAAGAAAAAAATAAATAAAGTTAGATACAGCTACCTTTTGGCTAGATTCGATTGTTTATCAATGGTATACTAAGCACATAATATTTGGGAAAAAATAGATAAAGAAAATCAATACAACAAAGACTGCAATGGAGGTGTTTTGTAAAATTAACAATATTTTACGAGATTATATTTAAATTAAATAATAATAATAATAATAATTTATTAATATTTTATTAAACGAGTAAGCCATAAATTTTTTGTGGAGTCTATTCATGAATTTACTGTTATTTATACTAAGGGTCGATCACGGTTTAAAGCCGAAAAATAACAACATTCTGTCACTATTTTTAACACAGGCATTTTCAAAAATAGTTTATCCAAAGACTATTAATATTACTTACTACGTATCGTATGCTGGGATAACTCCCCCGTTACGATTCCGAAGCAAAGTATCAAATAAGTACTTATTTAAGAAAAAGTTAAATATCTAATCACAAAAACTGTCGTTAATTTACAAATAGGTCGAGATAAAAATTATCATAATCAGATACATCCTCAGGAAATATTTAATTTGTACAAAAATACGATTTTAATTGAAAACACTCGTTCTAAAATAGATTTGAGTTTTCGGCAGCTTTTTAACGTTTTTTTTGTGATAATATCGTTAAAGTTTGACACTTTTTTAGAGACATTTCGACACTTTTGAAGTGATCTTATCTATTTAGCGGCGCTTTGCTAAGTGCTTGTCAATGTTGGGACATTTCACGTTTTCAGTTTACCCTTAGCACATGTACCCCTGGGGACTGACTAGATTTTACACTGACAGAGGCGACTGTACTTTACTGACTGTACGACTTTTTAAATGAATTACAAACTAAATAAAAACCGGCCAAGTGCGAGTCGGACTCGCGCACGAAGGGTTCCTCAGGAATATCTATAAAAACGGCAAAAAAACACGTTTATTGTATGGGAAAATAATATTAATATTTGTTTGATTTTTATTTAATTATTTATTTTTAATTAAATATACAACTAAATATTCTTTGAATATTTCAAGCGTCTGTTGACCTGTTGCTGTTATCAATATCAAGCAAAAACGAGCAAAAAAAACACATTTGTTGTATGGGAGGCCCCTTAAATATTTATTTTATTCAGTTATTTAGTATTTGTTGTTATAGCGGCAACAGAAATACATCATCTGTGAAAATTTCAACTGTCTCACTATCACGGTTTATGAGATACAGCCTGGTGAAGACGGACAGACAGGCAGACGGACGGACAGCGGAGTCTTATTAATAGGGTCCCGTTTTACCCTTTGGGTTCGGAACCCTAAAAACTAAAAAGGCGTTTCACCCTTTTGTTGTTGACATACCACCGTCGCGTACAAACCGTTTCTCAAGCTCTTTCATCATGCGGGCAGCAAAGGCCTGGAACTCTCTTCCGTCTTCTTTATTCCCTTTATCATACAACTTGGGCATCTTCAAACGAAGAGTTAATAGACATCTTCTAGACGAGCGTGCTTAAATAGGCCTCATCGTAGCTTCCCATCAGGTGAGATATAGCTAAACGCAAGCCTGTTTTAGATAAAAAAATAAAATAAAAAAAAAACAAGTTTTCTTAAATCATCATAATTAGTCGGTTGCATAAGCCGCCTCCCTGGAGGTATCCATACCGTTTTTTTATGTATGAGACACTAGCTAGTTACAATTGATTTCGTTATCAAGTTTTTTTTTTTTTTTTTAACTATGATCGACCTTTGTTTGGCCACGATCTCACCTGTTGACCTCATTAACAAGTTATAATATGAACATTGTAATTTCAAAATTTCCCTATGCAGTTTTACGAGCTCCCCTGTTCCACGCCACTGCTGTAATCCCTTAGTCGGAAGTTACGAAGACGGATGTATCTATTCTTAGGTAGGGCCTTACACACCACGGCTTAGGTATGTAATATTATATACTAAACAAATAAATTTTGTAAAAATTTAAAAAACCGTCAACGCAATGAAACGGCTGAATCGATTTTGATCAAACATAGCTAAGAACAATCCCGACAAATTCACCTTTCCAACAAAAACAAAAAAACTAAATCGGTTCATCCGTTCGGGAGCTACGATGCCACAGACACACACACACACACACACACACACACACAGAGACACGTCAAATTTTACTTATAACATCCCGTCTTTTTTGCAACAATAAAAACTTATTTTATGTTTTGTTTTAGCATTAAACTTCAAAAACATCCTCAAATAAAATATACAAGGAATATACTGTTCTTTTAAGTTGCGAAACAGATACAGTAACACAATACTTTAAAGTTCGGGCACAGATTCGATGACAGATACTCCGTAAGTTTGGGTGTGTTTCGGCGAAGAAGCGCAAACAGCGACCACCCTATACGCAGTAGGTATATCTATCACTGTATCAGTTACACCGCTCTTGTATAGTTACTGCGTTACCCCGACGTCGACTGTCGACAACCGTGTCAGTTATTCGACCGTGACCCATCCAATGAACTTGTCTAACTAAATAATTCCAGATTGCACCAACCCACTTTTAACCCACTGTAAGTTTACTTAAAGTGTCACAATTTTGTATAGAATTCGAACAAGTCGACTCGACTTAGGGTAGGTTCTGTCTAACATACTTTAATAATATACAAGCCATTAATTTATGATTTATTATTTGTAATTTATATAATTTGTATGTGCTTGAAATGAAAATAAATTACTATTCTATTCTATTCTAATTTTATGCCAGGTTTGTATATAAAACTGTAATTTTGATAAGCGTCGTTTTCGGACTTACAGCGGTGAAATCTGTAAAATCATATTTACTTACCTAAAAATTCATAAAGCGATTGTTTCACTAAATCAATCGCTCAGTTAGATGTGACATTCATGTTTTGATCTCCTATATTTCTCTGTATTCTGGTTAGATTACTGTAACAACTGTAGCCAAATCAACATAATTTTCATTACTTTACGCCACAAATTAGAGCATATTCGTTTTATACACCACTCTCCCAAATATACCATTTAAAAAAAACCTGGATAATCAGTATTCGATAAAATACATACCGAATTTGTAGTGAATTTATCCAGTTTATTTTTAAAGTTTCCGTGCCTTTCTTCATGGAAATTTTGAAACTTGGAATTCTGAAACACGTGTTTGTTAATTTTATTTGAGGGATCTCCTTGTAAAATTTCAAGGTTCTTCTACTAACGGTTTCTGAAATACACAGCATTTTTCTTTTACGTTAGAACCTCATTTTGAACCCTTTAGGATGCGACTTTTCACGATTCCATTCTTAGTTCTACCCTTTGCATCGAGACAAACACACCCTCCAAATTTAAAGTCTCTACGACCAGTGGTTTTGGCTGTGCGTTGTCACTCGGTCAGTCAGTCAGTCAGGACATTGCCTTTTATATATGAGATTAACTAATAATTAATTAACATAAATGATATTGGATCGTTAACACGTTAATTCATGAGAAGACCAAACAAAAATCTCTAATAGGTAAGAGATGCTAACCTCTATGACCCAATAAAGCTTAAGGAGTAATAAGAAACGTACATCGCCCTTTTTGAACCCCCGACGCAAAAACGACGTGGTGACATAAGTTTGACGTGTCTGCGTGTGTGTGTGTGTGTGTGTTTGTTTTTTTGTTTCTATTATCTTTACCATCAATTTGTACATATGTTTAAGCAAATAAATTATCTTTATCTTTATCTTTATCTTTTATCTTTGTGTGTGTCTGTCTGTGGCATCGTAGCTCCCGAACGGAAGAACCGAATTAGTTTTTTTTTTGTTTGAAAGGTGAATTTGTCGGGAGTTTTCTTAGCTATGTTTGATCAAAATCGGTTCAGCCGTTTCATTGCGTTGAGGGTTTTTTTAATTTTTACAAAATTAAGTAGGTACTTGTATTTTATACTCTTCAACGCTTCGATAGCGCGTTCTAATTGACCTAGTGGCGCCATCTACAAACGAGCTAGCTAAACAAATTAATAAACAGAAGTTATGAGAAGTGCATCCATGGTGTCATAAAACATTTATTTGTTATTTATTAAAAAAAAACATTTTATTATTATTGTTTAGTTTTAGTGAAATTACAGGCACTTCAAGGATACTTCATCAGTCATACTGACTTTCATCTTTATGTCTTCGGGTGACGGGCACAGTGCAATGCCACATAGGGCGCGTCCTAGGTGCACGTGACCTATGTGATAATGCACTGTTTATAAGCAGAGGGTACCGGCTAACATCAGGTGGGCTATCTGCTTGTTCCGTAAGTCCAAGTTATATGAAACAAAGTTTTTTTTTGTGTTCTGATACTTTCTAAGTTGTTGACTTGTTCGTTTATGTACCTAGCTACTTTTTCATATTTCGTTTCGTTTCGTATGAGGTAGTGCTGGCCTCTGGTGTCGGAGTTTGTCAAGCCGCCCGAGGGCCTCTGACATGGCTTATCGACTGCTACAGCCGGGACCGACAGCTTAACGTGCCCTCCGAAGCACAGAGCGATGGAAATCCGCACATAACTTAGAAAAGTCATTGGTGCGGAGCCTAGGATCGAACCCGGTATTGTTGGATTCTGAGTTGCACTATTAAACCGTTAGGCTACCATCGCTTTTTTTCATATTTAGGCTAGGTTACTCGCTTGTTTTCCTCCTTGCATGCTGTCTTCAGCTATGGCATCGCATTGGTGACCTGGTGTTAATTAGGTAGGTATGTTGGCGTTCGATTAAATAAATAGGTACCTAAAGAAAGGTTTGAGCTTACCGTCACTTTAGTCAGAACTAACCCCTAGTAGAAAAAAAGTGGCCAAGTGCGAGTCAGACTCGCCCATGAAGGGTTCCGTAGCAGCAAGTAACATAATATAAAAGTTCTTGGATGCTCGCGCAAACTATTCAGTTTAGAAAAAAAATCTTTTTGAAACCTCAATATCATTTTTGAATACCTATCCATAGATACCCCACACGTATGGGTTTGATGTTTTTTTTTTTTAGTTTCATTTCTAAGTATGGGGAACCCCAAAAATAAAAAACTACTTACTAGATCTCATTCAAACCAATTTTCAGTGGAAGTTTACATGGTAATAAACATCATATTTTTTTTTTTAGTTTTATCATTCTCTTATTTTAGAAGTTACGGGGGGGGGGGGGGGGGGGGGACACTTTTTACCACTTTTGAAGTGTCTCTCGCGCAAACTATTCAGTTTAGAAAAAAATTATATTAGAAACCTCAACATCATTTTTGAAGACCTATCCATAGATACCCCAAACGTATAGGTTTGATGGAAAAACAAATTTAGAGTTTCAGTTCTAAGTATGGGGAACCCCAAAAATAATTGTTTTTTTAATTTTTTTGTGTAAAAATCTTAATGCGGTTCACAGAATACATCTACCTACCAAGTTTCAACAGTATAGCTCTTATAGTTTCGGAAAAAAAAGGCTGTGACATACACGGACAGACAGACAGACAGACAGACAGACATGACGAATCCATAAGGGTTCCTTGTCTTTGACTACGGAACCCTAATAAAAATGAGTCTATGTAGTTGTATGTTTTTTTTAACTGCGTGATTGGCGGACCACCTTGTTTATGTTTTATAGTATATGTTTACAGTACCTATATGTATATAGTTCATGAACTTACTCTTGTCCTATTCACTAGTCTCGTGTCAAACCACTTATCTAGACAACTCAATTCCACCCCAAAAATAGGAGCCAGGTAATGAGAAATACCTATCTTCAGGTATCTTTTTACTACATAAAACTCTACCAGTGTTACTAAATAAGTAACACTGTAGTACTTAATAAGTAGGAAGTGTTAGTGACCTTGAAATATTCTTGAAATAGTTACACAATGTTTCGTCTTTTGCATTTTCGATCGAAAGAGACAAAGCACGGCGTAACTATTTCAAGGATATTCTGCGTTTATTAGCAGCACAGTACATCTCTACAAACCACGCAAAATAAATTCAACACTCTCTGAAAATACTCAAAACAAAACCACCAATTATCTCGCTCGTCAACACCCTTCCTTTATTCAGTCGTTTGCGTTTAAACCTCAATAAATCTGAGTATCCACCGACTGGCGTGACTAAATCTCGATGATATCAAAGAGTGGGAATTTGTCGTGACAATATTTAGTGCGGCAACGGCATTTGAGATCAAAGCTGCGCGCGCATGTGCCCGAGACGTGTAAGGTCGCCCCTGAGGGACGCTCAAAAAACTAAACGGTGTTTTGAATTTAATACTTTATGTTCCTACGAACGGGAGCAATGTTTTTTTTTTGCATTCAGAAAAGGTGTTAAAAATAGAGTTGATTTTAGTTTGACTAGTGTATAGGTGAGTAAATAAGAGGAAGTTTGAAAATCTGAAAGGAAAATGTTTAACTTGGTTACTGTATAGATTCTGTGGCTTCGTATTAAATAAATAAATAATAAATAAAAATAAGGGGATAAATGAGGAGGGATGAAGGCGATATGTCAAATTACCGAATGGGCAGAGTCTAGCAAGAAAACAATAGCTGTAAGACAGTGACAGCGCTATTGCTCACTTGAACCCGGGAAAAGGTGAGGTATAGATTTTTGCCACTCGGAAGTAACTGACGTAAGCGACAAACGATAAAACTTCGTTTAGCTTCTAAAATAGCAAATATAAAAATAGATTATCTATAATTAATGTAAGTAATGTGATTACCTACTGAATAATATAAAAAAATAATATGCTTAATACTTTCTCTAGTCGAAGGAGGGACCTAAAAAGAGCTTTACAAGAGCCAATTTCAAAAAATAAAGTTATCGGGAAAAGTTTCGCGAATCGTGTTTCTAGTCTATAATTTATTTAGATTACATCCTCAAGTAATTACTGTATTAACATTAAGTTTGTAACCTTTTCTGATAGTGAGTGAGCATGTAACGAAACGACTCCAAAATTTTAACATAGCGTCTGAAACGCATGTAACTAAGGAAGTTATGAATGTTAGTGGATGGAATGGAAGAGAAAGACCTAAGACCTATTTGGGGTAGGAGCAGGGGCGCCGACCCCAAATACATTGAGAGAAGGGCAAGACAATGATGAATGTATAATACTCGTAGTGACCTTAAAATCAGTGTTTACTGGCGGCATGTTATGTTGCCTTGAGTGATTTAAACTAACATTAGGTACTGGCTTTACTTATTGATCTATCGTGATATTATCGTCAAAATAAAACCAAAATATTAATTTATGCAGCTTAATTATAATAAAATACATTAAATATATTTTATAATAATAATAATAAGAGTATCACATAGTTCGGATGATCGATAGATTTTCTAGATATTTGGTTTAGTCCTAGGCTCCTGGTCGTTTGGATGGATGTTGATTTAGAACTGAGATCATTCTAAGCCTTTAGTCCCATGCGCCAGGGCAGTTATAATGTCTGTTGATGCGAAGCCAGTCCTTGTCCGTGATGTACTCTCGCTGACCCATCACTCCTTCGTGCTCCTGCGAAAATATCCACGTTTAATACATCTAGGCAGAAAGGTGGAACTCTCTTACACTCTATCAGTTCACCTCACGGGCTATGAATTGCGAGTTTGGGTAATTGCGAGATTTCACTCTTGGGCTAAGCGCCGACTCAGGACTCATGACTCAGGACCAATTATGCTACAAGTAATTAATTTTGTAAAAATTTAAAAAACTCTCAACGCAATGAAACGGCTGAACCAATTTTGATCAAACATAGCTAAGAACACAACCGACAAATTCACCTTTCCAACAAAAAAAAAACTAAATCTGTTCATCCGTTCGGGAGCTACGATGCCACAGACAGACACACACACACACACACACACACACACACACACACACACACACACAGAAACGTCAAACTTATAACACCCCGTCGTTTTTACGTCAGGGGTTGAAAATAGTATTAAACAAAAAATAGTTCATAAATTCTCAGGCCATGAATTTGCAAGGCCGTTGGGGAAGAAAGGTTCTCGAGAGGCGACCGCTCGGGCATAGTCTAGATTTTGCTGACTTATAGGGATTTTACATTTAATGATTATAGCATAACACACAACAGTCACATTCATAGTCCTAATCCCACTAGAATTCTCTGTAAATAATACACTACCTAATTCCCTGTGGCGTGGGTACCAGGAACTATGAGTACCTACCATGGTACCGCAACACTTAGACCCGGAACAAATACGGGTAAACATTTGTTCCGCAACGGGAATCGAACCCGCAACCTCCAGCATCTCATCGCCCGACGTGCTACAGAGGTAGTATTATTGGGTGAAGAGAACATTTTGTAATTGTCTGTTCCCGTATTAGGTGAGGTACAAACTTACAGTGCGACGATGGTCATCTCTCCGTTGATGGTGAAGGAGTAAGGGCCGTAGTGCAGGCAGCTCACGTAGTACTCACCACGCTGGTTGTCCACTAGGTCCTGGTTGTAGATGGCGAAGTTATTAGGTGAGGTACAAACCTGCAGTGCAACGATGGTCATCTCTCCGTTGATGGTGAAGGAGTAAGGGCCGTAGTGCAGGCAGCTCACGTAGTCGTACTCCACGTTAAGGTTGTCCACTAGGTCCTGGTTGTAGATGGCGAAGTTATTAGGTGAGGTACAAACCTGCAGTGCAACGATGGTCATCTCTCCGTTGATGGTGAAGGAGTAAGGGCCGTAGTGCAGGCAGCTCACGTAGTCGTAGTCCACGTTAAGGTTGTCCACTAGGTCCTGGTTGTAGATGGCGAAGTTATTAGGTGAGGTACAAACCTGCAGTGCAACGATGGTCATCTCTCCGTTGATGGTGAAGGAGTAAGGGCCGTAGTGCAGGCAGCTCACGTAGTCGTACTCCACTTTAAGGTTGTCCACTAGGTCCTGGTTGTAGATGGCGAAGTTATTAGGTGAGGTACAAACCTGCAGTGCAACGATGGTCATCTCTCCGTTGATGGTGAAGGAGTAAGGGCCGTAGTGCAGGCAGCTCACGTAGTCGTACTCCACGTTAAGGTTGTCCACTAGGTCCTGGTTGTAGATGGCGAAGTTATTCTCGGTTCCTGGAAAAATCAAAATAAGCTTATATAAAAAATTTACCTGGAAATTGAGGGATCGGTAGATTATTTTATGTAATCAGTTCTACGCACAAGTTGGTCAACGTTTTACTAACTTTTGCTGATGCTATTTAGTTTATCTACTTTTTAGCTAACTGATCCCACTTCTACAGTAATATTATTAGAGGGACATTTGTTTGTTTGTAGGGGGATAATCTCTGGAATTACTAAACTGATTGTATGGCTGTGTTGCCATTCAGCGTGGCAATGCAAATAAGCAATGTTAGCAGTTGAATTTGAACTTAAATAAAATAAAAAAATAAATAAATGCAGCCAGCATCTTTTTTTTAATGTAATGTTTCGTCAAACTGGCATTCGGCCCGCCTGATGGTAAGCGGTTACCGTCGCCTATTGACATCTGCAACACCAGGGGCATTGCCAATGCGTTGCCTGCCCTGAAGGAGTCTTTTTACATTTTATTTGAAGCGGCTCTGGTTGTAGTTTAGCGGAAACACCTCAGGAGGGAGCCCATTCCACAACATGCACGTATGGGGGAGAAATTATCTCAGGTTGCACAACTGTTTCATATTTATTTTTTATTTTTTGCGCATCTTCTTGTATTAGTTCTATTATTATTTCCGTAAATAAATGTCTTTATCTAAACTGATTACACAAATTATTTCACTTTAAAAAGTTACAACTATTGTTTCTGTTCGAAATCTCTAAAAATCTCAATATTTGTAAATTAATTTGGAAGAAAAAGCGCTACTTGGCTGCTTTATCCGCGTGCGCTGATCAAGTGTTGGAATGTACATAAAGATAATGAATTATTACTGAAATATAACACATAAAAAAACTGCGCCACAATACGCGTAGATTTTATATACCTACACCACGAAAAAGATGTAAGTACGTAAAAGTAAATGAAAAACTACAAGGTGATGTTTGTGTGTTTACAATTCGTAAACCACCATGCCGATAGCTATAAAACTTTGGTAAGTTATTGTCCGTAAGCTCAGGGAAGGTTTCCAGACCACCGATACCACCGGGACCACACGAACGAAGTCGCGAGCGGGCCGCCAGTTTTCTATAAATTCTTGTTCGATAGGTACCTCACAGACGCTTCTCTGTAGACAACGATTCATCAAAAATTGGTATGCCGTGTTTGTTGCCCTGATTGATGATTATACTAGTGCTAGGTTCAGTCATTCGCGAAGATTCTCCAAGTATATAAGACGCTTTATCTTTGTGATTTCAGGGAATAAAAGTCAAAATTTAAAGGACCCAAAAAGGACCCCGATATTTTTCTACATTACGTCTTATATTGCAGCACCTCTTATTGTCTTCTTTTTTATTTATTATGCTTCTCTGAACTTTACTTATTTAGCGTATTTCGATTACCCAGATATCATTTACAGCAACGTCCCTCCCAGTAATGTTTAGTATGATATTTATTAAGTTATATCAACTTGTTATATCATAGTAAGTTATTTTTTTTAAAAACCCCTTGGCTTTTTTCAGTTTTCTATTAAACATTTTCTTGATTATCCTAGAAACGGCTGCACCAATTTCCACCAAGCAAAGCTAAGCATCATCCCGCAAACACCATCTTCCATACAAAAAAAACAGCATTGATATCAGAGCACAGCACGGTCCGGAGCTGATTGGCAATAAAGAAACATGCATACTATACAGGCAGACAGACAGACAGACCGCTACCGCCAATGCCAACCCGCCATTGACTGTTACTCCGGACAATAGGTGTCCATTGTCCATAGTGCATAGTGACTACTAGCATAGTATTATTTTATCTGTACCCCAACTAAAAAGAGGGGTGATAACTACTATACTAGTAGTCGGGGGTTAAGAAACTTAATCAATCTAAAAACCTTCAAAATTCATACAAAACGATTGCAATAATTTGCATTACAATCGGTTAAGCTGTTTTGGAGATTACGCATCTACAGGTCTAGCGCTTAACTGAGTCAGTCCCTGAGGTATGGGAGCGACACGGGACGGGTACGGTTTTCGTTTCTCAAATTGTCGTGACATAAAGTGACGAAAACACCCCTTCCGTACCGCTCCCTTACCTCAGGGACTGACTCAGTTAAGCGGTAGGCCTGTAGTAGTACGATAGAGGACCACAAATTGTGCGCTTACCAGGGATGAGGTTTTCCTCGACGATCTTGACATAGTTGTCGCGGTCGTGCGTGGACTGCATGTGCAAGAAGCCCAGTATGTGCATCCACTCGTGCACGATGGTCGCGTGCCGGAAGCAGCCCACGCCGATGTTGTTGCGCGCCAGGTTCAGCGTGTGAACGCCGCGCGTCGCCCAGTAGCCGACGTGCGCGTAGCACCCGCTGGGTTCACCCTGGAAACCAGAATAATATAATCTTTAGATCCCAAGATCTTTCCTCTTAAGGCGATATAACAGTCCCTAAACCGCAATATAGACCTCTCTTTAAATACCTACCTACTTCTCATATAATACAAATAGTTTCTACTACATGCTTCCTGTAGGAAATTCCTGTTAGGGACCCTTCCTATTCCTTAATTATAATTAATCTAAGTACTTAGGTAATCCTAGATGTGACCTTAGATGATGTGACATGTTTTTTTGTATATTTATTTTTTGATTATTGTTTATACGATGTGTAGAATATGTAAATTTTGACCCATTTTGTGATAAAAAAAATGACGTGCCTTTTGTGTGAATAAATGATTATCTGAGTATTTACTATAATTGAATTCTCCTTCGAATAATTACACAGTGTTTTGCTTTTGCGTTGACAGGCAGTTTCAATTTAGATCAAAAAAGACAAAATGCGGAGTCGAAATCTGCCATGTTTGAAAAAAACGTCGTCATTTTTATTTTATTACATTTTAATGTGTTTTTTCGAGTTATTTCGTGTAATTTTAGTGGCATTTTAACCGGTGTAACTTGGATAAATGGCACATGTGTGATGTAGTGAAATTTAAGTGTATTGCGAGTCTTTTCGAAATGGTGGATTTTTCCCTGTAATAACTCAGTTTTTCTGCCACCATTTAAACTGGGTTATGACTTGACGGAGACTCTTGACGACTTGACTATAAAACTATACCAAGTATATCACTTGACTGGCTAAATTGTTGCAAATAATGCACAGAAGCCATTACCTAAGCTAAGAAGAAGAAAAAGAAGACAAAACACGTCACGTTGTCACTATAAGGCAGACCCTCGTTTATTAGTAGCACGGCTATGGTGTAATCTTCGATCAACAATCATCGAAGTGTAAACTTCGATCAGGGTGTAATAACTGTTCATCAGCGTTGCGTGATGTTTTTTTATTTTGATATATAATGGAACTGGCATGTCCCAGCGGTTACAACCCCAGCCCATAACAAATGCAATACCTCAATAACATAATATGAACGTGACCTAAGGGTCACGTCCATCTTGGACGCATCGTTCGGAGCATTGTACTGTGCCCTAAATAACAAGATAAGGTAATGAACGACAGAGGTCACACCAAACCAAACATCTCGTATTCTTCGTTTTAGTAGTAGTAGAGCTTTTTTGTGAAAGAGTTCGTCCGGGGAAGTACTACCACCATACCTATTTCTGCCGCAAAGCAGTAGTGCTCGCATTGCTGTGTTCCAGTTTGAAGGGTAAGGGTGCTGGTGAAATTACAGGCACATGAGACTTTTCATCTATGTCTCAGGGTGGCGGGCGCAGTGCAATGTCACATAGGGTGCGTCCTTGGTGGACGTGACCTATGAGGTAATGCACTGTTCATAGGCAGAGGTTACCGCTTAACATCAGGTGGGCCTCTTGCTTGTTCCGTAATCCAATCATTCATACATTCTCTGATAATATGCTACTGACCCATTACTGGGATAGTAATGCACAGCCGTCGGTTGAAACCTCCCTATGCTCACTAGACACCCTTCCATCTGTCAGTCTTCAAATCCCGCTGGTTCGCCCTGCTGAAATCATTAAGTGCATAAGCAGTCTTAAGGTTCGCAAAGCACCTGGGCCGGACCAAATTTCTAATCACCTCATTAAAAATCTGCCGCAAAAGTGCATTGTCTTGCTTACAAAAGTATTCAACGCTTGCTTCCTGCTGAACTACTTCCCTAAATCTTGGAAAATAGCTAAAGTTATAGCGATACATAAACCGGGTAAAGACCCTACTGATCCTTCTGGTTACCGCCCAATCAGCCTTTTGCCGTGCTTAGGTAAATTATTCGAAAAAATAATATTTCACCGCCTTTGTCGTGCATCTGAAGACAGACTAATAGACGAGCAGTTTGGCTTTCGTGTAGCCCATTCAACTACACAGCAGTTGGCTAGAGTAGCGGAGACTGTCTCACATGGTCTTAACATGCAGGAATCAACAGGTTTGTTCCTTCTTGACATCGAGAAAGCTTTTGATACGGTCTGGCATCAAGCCCTCATACGTAAACTGGCTAAACTGGACATCCCTATATCCTTGATCAATATTATCAGATCCTACCTATCCCATCGCTTTTTTCAGGTACATATAGGCGACTTTTCCTCAGCACCGAAATCAGTTCTCGCTGGAGTGCCTCAAGGTTCGATCCTAGGACCTCAGCTATTCCTGCTATACCTTAACGATATACCTATCCAGCCACGCACGAACTTAGCCTGCTTCGCTGATGACACAGCTTCGTTTACTACTTCTAATGACATTGATCTAATTATTTCTCGCCTGCAATTATCCCTTGATACTCTGTCTACCTACTTCAACAAGTGGAAATTAAAAATAAATGCCTCAAAAACACAGGCGATTATGTTCACGAGGCATCGAACATTTTCTGCCCGAACTCTTAAAATTGATGGCTATGAAATCCGATGGAGTCCCACAGTCAAATATCTTGGTGTTGTCCTGGATAACAAACTTAACTGGAGCGAAAATACGTTAAAACTCAGACTAAAAGGCACAAAAGCTCTGAACGTATTGAGCCCTATACTAAACAGAAGTTCTTGCCTCAGCAGCAGTACTAAATTAAATATATACCGCACCTTAGTACGGCCCTGCATTACATACGCTTGCCCAGTGTGGGGTAGTACCTGTCCAACTAACATAAATAAACTACAAGTCGTGCAAAACAAAGCGTTAAAATACGCCTTTAACACCCCCTTTCGCACGAATCTACATAAATTACATAGCAAGATTAATTTTCCCACCTTAAATCAATTTATTTACAAATTGTCCAAGAAATTATATTTACACAGTAACCCAAATAGTAAAAATAAACACATTAAAAATATCTGTACAACTCGTAAGAAAAACTTACCTTACATCGACAAGTATAATCGCTTCAAATTACCCCATCACTTGTTTCTCGAGTGCTATGAGTAAACATGCACACTGGTCCTAACAAGCGTGCGCGCAAGTTTTGCCGCGGTGCGCGCGGCTCTTGACCTTATTATCAAGGGATATAGGTCGGGTGCCGCGTGCGCGGTGCATGCAGGCGCTGCGCGAGCTTGTTTGGGTGACTGTCACGGTTACGATGAGCTGCGGGCACTATTGTTCCTGCTGCTAGCTACATTTTGTTTGTCAACTTAATAGTGCTACAAGTACCCTCCGGTACTAATTATTTTGTTAGCAATTGTTTTCGGTTTAGTCCATCTCTTTAAAACTTTCACGCTGCTAAATGTAATGCTCAATCAAAAGCTTGCATGTTTATTCTGCTCATATCTTTTAGTTAAAATCTTTTCAATTAATCTATGTTTCTTAATAAGTAGTAGTTATATTTTATTTTACATGTTTTGATAAGCGCTTTGGCTTAATTTACGTTTTTATTATTTATGTTTGTTACACCCTAGGATTAAATTTACACTGGGAATGTTCTAGGTTAAGTCTTATTTGGAAATAAATGAACTTTGAAAATTGAAAATTGAATCCAAGTAGAATAAAAAAAAAAAAAAATTTACAGATACTCCCAATCTAAAATTTAATATACCCCTTAGGTATATACTCCGATTTAACTAAAATAGGTAGCTGAGCTGCAAATTGGTCTTTATATTATCTACTTATGCTTAATTATGTTTATATTCTGTACTTGTGTTAATTTTTTAAGAGTACTTAATGTTATTATTATTATATTATATCTCAACGCTGCTGGGTCGCATCCGGACCGCAGTCGGGCCTTCGGTGTGGCGGAGCTTTAAGAGTAGGTACTTACAGTCAGTCTGACGTACACGGTGTCTTCAGGCTGGCGGTAGCGGAACTTCACGCATGTGTTGTCCTCAATGTCCTTGATGCCAGCTTCGATAGCAGCCGACTGTAGGGGTCCTGAAATCGGGTGGTGATTAAATTAAACTCTTGTATACTTTTGGAACTAACTCTAGTTATTATTTTGTTTTAACTGGAAGAAAGATAGAAAGAAAAAAATACATTTACTTGTGCCAACAAACAAAGTTCAACACAAAATGACACACACACACACATACACAGACACACAGAAACAAAGAAAAATGTAAACTAATGTGTGCCTCTTAGTACCAGCCACGCATCACTGCTCTGCATTTATTTTTCAACATTGCTTGAATGACGGAACAAGCATCTGCCTCAAGACTATCTATTGCCCTATTGCTTTGCATTGCTCTGCGCTCGCCACCCTGAGACATAAAGATGAAAAGTCTCATGTGCCTGTAATTTACCCGGCACCCTACAAACCGGAACACATCAATGCGAGCACTACTTTGCGTCAGAAATATGTATGCAGGTAGTAATTCCCTGGACAAACTCTTTCACATAAAAGCTCTACTACTATATTTGCTTTACATTTAATGATTCCGAACGATAGAGTTATGAATGTGTAGGTCTTAGGCGTAGATGCAAATACGAATGTACGATGTTGTGATTTGCTCTATCGTTGTTTTATTCTTGCACTCTTATCAGACAAAATTATTAGTGTGTCCGGCTTAAGAATAGACCACCCGTCTCCGTCCCGTGGATGTCGTAATCGGGGATGGACCGCAGCATTCCGTGAACACTCAACACTAATGCTGCGATCACCGATCCGCCTGCCAAGCGTGGTGGTAAATACCCCAATGAATGCTATCGCCTCGTTTAACAGTGTACGTCGTATGGCTGATCAGACATAATCAAAGTTTTTGTCAGTTTTCTTGGTGCTTCTATTTTCTATCTATATCGGGTTTTTTTTCTATTAACAGAAAGAATAATACATCTTATACAAATATACACAATTGTATATTTGTCTTGCATTGGGTGCCATCACCATCATTCGGGCATCCCTGAGTATTTGTTTTGTTAGTTTTTTGCGCACGATCATTATTAATTTAGGTATTACCTAAATGTGATTGATTGTGACATTCATATTCAATTATCATTTAGATTGTCCGATAAAAAATATCATTTAATTCTTTAAGGAGTATATTATTATTTAATGAGTTAAATTAAATGTAATCTATGTTATCAGTACTATCGCTAACTTCAAAATTAACTAGTTCAGTGACCCAGTTATGTCTGGTATTTTGAAACCCCCGAATTGGGCATGGAGAACGCAAATAGGGGATCATTTTGAAATGTGGTCAAAAACTTTTGAAACTTCGCTTCGTTCGCGTTTTACCAGGAGCCTATAGCACAATCCATGTTTATTATCTATCTGTTAACCAAATTTCATCGAAATCAGTTCAGCCGTTGCGGCATGATTGAGTAACAAACATCCAAACATCTAAACACCCAATGATCGAAACATGGTAACTTTGACAGTGGGATTGGGCAATTAACCTACATATAGTTATTATTCTTGGACAAAAAAAACCACTTTTCAAGTTTCAAAAGTTCCGAACAACACGAAGACTCAAAATGGTCCCCAAAATAGTGTTCCCAGTGAGATGCCAGTGCGATTCGGGAGCCGATCTAGATATCCGATAGTACACTTGGAACAATGGGTTGTAGTTATTATTAGAGTTTTTTGTGATAGTTTAACAAGGGAAGTACGATCTACCATTCATTTTCGGTCGCAAAGCAGTAGTGCTCGCATTGCTGTGTTTGAAATTACAGGCGCACACATGACACTTTACATCTAGGTATAAATGGCGGGCGCAGTGCGAGGCTATAGGGCGCGTCAAACTCATAGGTGGACATGTAGTTTGAGGTAGATAATGCATTGTTATAGGCAGAGGTTACCGTTTAACATCCAGGTGGGTCATCTACTAGTTTCGTCATTCATTAAAATAAAAAATAAACATTAGAAGGCGTGGCACTGAAGGGGGTGATCCATTGGCGAGTAAAACTGCTGGTACGCCAGTGAGCCTGCGGGCCAGAGGTATAGGCTGTCAATGGAGAACCTACAAAACCGCGGTTTTAAAATACCGCGGTATGGCTCATTGACTCGTCGTGCATGCTTGAAATAAATAAATAAATAATGCTGGACAAGTTCACACAACATTATTTAGCCCCAAGCTAAGCCAGAGCTTGTGTTATGGGTACTAGTTAACTGATATACTTAATACAATACATTACATAGATAGATATTTTTTATTATAGATAGTAAACACCCAGAACACCCTGAACAAATATCTGCAGATCGCACAAATATTTGTTACGAGGCGGGAATCGAACCCACAGAGGTCGTCGAAATCCTGAGACTGCGGTATAATAACCGGTATAATAAACTGCTTGGTATGCCAATGGATCACCAACGCAAGTCGACAACCCAACGAGCCAACAGTTTATACCGTTAACTCGCCGCCTCACCGCCAATTGATCACTTGGTCTTTCGCTTTGTTACTTGATAAATACTCACCAAATTCGCCCTCTCCGAACTCCCAAACAACGGTGTCGTTGGGCCACTTGGTGTTGGGCCAGGTGTAAGCGTTTCGGCCCTGCGCGAACTCCAGCAACATGCTCTCGATGATGAAGTCATCCAGCACGATGTCTCCCTCGTACTTGCCGCTCAGCTCCTCGGCATTGGCTTCGGGCGCGGACTGGGAGCGGGCGTTGAATTGGGAGGCATCGTTATCTGGTGAAAGGTAGCACTGAAGTTGATATGCTGAGTGTGGTAAACAGAATCCGGCTGGCTGGTAATCGTTGGAGAGGTTGCGTTAATATTGTATAGGTATCTATGTGGCACACCCAAAGGGTACCACATACCTAATTATAACCTATACCTAATAGGACATAACCTATACCTAATAAGACTTTGAGTTTACCGGATTGTATGAAAACCGTCATAGATTATCTAACGACTTTCAGGAGGAACTGAAGGGGAGGATGATGTAGAAAATACCATAAAAGCCACATTATATTGAAATTCAACATTCATTTCGAAATTTTTAAATTCGTTCATGCTCTTACTTGCCGATCTGTTTTATAAATTGGCCAATCTGACTTACCTGTCTAATGTTTGTACGCTGAAAAGCAGAATCTAGCGATCTTACCTATACCTAACAACCTAACATCTAATGCAATTGTATTTTACCTAGATTCATACACAATAAATGATTTATGATTTATTTATTATTTACTAGCAGGGCCCTGCGGTTTCACCCGCGTAAGTCTCGATCCCGTGGGAATATCGGGATAAAAATGTGCCTATGTGTTATTCCAGGAGACCAGTTATCTCCATTCTAAATTACATCCAAATCCATTCAGCCGTTTCAGCGTGAAGAAGTAACAAACACACACACTCACAAACTTTCGCATTTATAATATTAGTGTGATTAAATCTGCCCACACACCTCTAGGCGCGTGGCTACGCTATGCTACGTAACATTACGTTAGCCAATTAGCATCAAGCTACACAGTACGAAACTTACTGTTCTTAGTGCTTTCCAAGAAGCTTCTGAATGCCTGGATCTCTTCCCGACTCCTCACGATGGCTGGCGTGGCCGCCGCCAGGCCTATCAGACAGAGGACAACTACTGCACGCAACATGGTGAAGCAACTACTATCCGGGAGTTGGAGGTTTCTTTTATGTATCGACTTTATACTTTATTATCAATCTCTTATGATTATTTTATCATTATCAGTTAACACCGGGATTAACTACGTTGTAATTTACATAGGTACTTTGTCAAATTGTTTTTTACACTATGGGATAATTTTATTGATAAAACGATTATTGGATTTCCCATTATTAGATAGTGTGATAACGGGCGCATTATCTTTAGGCTTGCGTCTTTAATTTACCACAGATAAAATAATACTATGAATTTACAAATACGTATTTACCTAACGTTCTATGAAACTGACAGTTACGGATGTGGGTATATTTTTATAGTACGATAATAGGTAGGTATACTCTCATGTGTTATTTGATGAGGGCAAAGATAATAATGTTAATGGTACATTATGGTACTAGTGTGTAATGTTGGTGATTACCGTAGGTGAGGGTCTTAAGAGAGCCGAGGACGGTAATCATCAATACACACGTGTATCATACGACGTTTGTCAACACACTAGTGAAGAAAATAATAATAAAACAGAAATACACACTCTGTGTAAATGTTCAACTGTCTCTATAACTCACTTGTGAATGATAGCAATGAAAAAGTCACAGTTTGATTACAGGTGTAAAACAGAAATACACACTCTGTGTAAATGTTCAACTGTCTCTATAACTCACTAGTGAATAATAGCAATGTAAAAGTCACAGTTTGATTACAGGTGTCACTAAGTGCCTAATTGCGGTAAAATTAGAGCCACTTTATAAGCAAGTGTGTTGAAAATAATATTATTATGTAGATCGATTAATTGCACATGGGTTTGCAATAGTTTGCATATATAAATCTGGGACCCAGACTGTTAAATAATAGTAACTTTATTTTTGTTAATTTCCCCGATTTAATAAGTCATTCACTATAGATTGAATTTAGGTCAAAATTAGGTCATCAGGAACTGAATATAAGTATTTTTTGCAGTCAAATAATTATCATTAATAAACCTAAACGGGTATTACCTACAGTATGAAACTAAATCAACAGTTCCTCGGCAATCTCGTAGATCGTAGCGTAGTACTAACTAATACGTAATACAATTAATATGTGGCATTTTTTTATTTTTAAAAAGGATGTTTTCCTTGCCCAGCCTAACAGACCGGAAAGGCGAGCGTGTGATTCATGCACAATCAAACAAAAACTTGTACTCAAACCACATTGACATAATAATATTTTGACCATCTTTAAAGTGGTTTATGAAACCCGTCTAAATACTGATGTGTCAATTTGCGAATTGGTTAATATTCTGATGTATCATTTTACAAATGCGTCGTTATGCGATAAAAAAACAGATTATATTGGTCATTATGCGTCAGAAGTGAATCGACAATACTGCCATGCCTAACATATGGCTGTCAAACACGGTTACTGAGCAAGAGGATGAAGAAAAAATTGTTATCTGTCAACGAAAAATGAAGAGAAGCCTCCTAGGTATTAAACAGTCTGATAAAATAAGTAATAAGAGAAAAAACTAAAATAAAAGATGTAAAGCAAACGATCCAGATTAATAAAATGGAACTGGGCAGGTCTCATAGACATAAGTTAGAACATCTGGTGTGGTGGGGTAGAGCCTAGACTCTAGGTACAAGAGAAGACTGTTTACAGTTGTACGTTGTACATTACAAAATAATAATATTTAACTATAAATTAAATAAGCTTTTCTTTTGTTTTTTAAAGAAATCATAATTATTATTGTTCTGTTTTATTATTGGATGTTTATGAGGGGGACAGCGCGTACGCAGTCCCCACTACCAAAAATAACGCACCCGAGTTATCCACATTAGGGATAATCGCAGAGGTCAACCATTCCGCAGTGCAATGGAACAGCCTCGCTCTGGGGGAACCGCCTTTCTGATCACGGTGTCCCCTGTGCCAGGTAAGTATGATTTAACAATAATACTGAGCCGGGGTCGTTCAGCACCGCGCGTTTTCGTCAGCGCGATTCAGGATTTTGTCACTTTTACTAGCGACATCTAGTTGTGCAAATGGAACTATTTGTGTATTGTATTAGCTATAAGGTATATTTTAAATATTCAACACCAAACGTGTATAAAAACGTGTAGTCAAAGCATTTGACATGTTTAGTTGATCGAAGTAAAGCTTTGTCGTGATCTTGTCCACCCTGAAGATAGCCATTCGTCGTCGCAAGTTCACAATAAACCATAATTTTGGTGGCAATAATAAAACGGCTTGCTTTGGCGGCCAAGATCCTTTGTACTTACCTTTCCACTACTCCAATACAATAGATTTCAACGCGCTCTAAGTATTTATAGTACCTAGCAGGTATTTTAATAATAATTTCAGTCCTTCGAAAGCTGTAACTTAAATATAATGTATTCAATAAATTACAAAGGTTTAGGCTTTGTAAAATTAAAATCAAATCAAAAGGATTTGGGGATTTTGATTCAAGGAAGGACTTTGAATTTAAAAAAAGTAGAGCTTTAGCCGAGCTTGCCAGATACGTAAGAAAATAAAACCTACATCACAAAACGAGTCTGTTCAGAAAGAGACCCGTCGTGGGATTTGAGGGCGCAGCTGTGCTTATTGATGTTTTTGTTTAGCAGGCAATACAATAGCGCGTCTGTCCCGTTTTGATCCTTTTACAACTTTAACTATTTCTTTAGTTTATGATTTAAAATGCTGATAGAAAGAAATCAGCTAAACAACCTGAAACAACCAAATCGGAAAGTTAGTTCATAATTTGGCCACGACGGCTCTCTTTCTGAACAGACTCTATAAATATTTAGTGCTGTGGTAATACTGTTTTGTCTTTTGCATTGACAAGCATTTTCAAATTCGATCGAAAGAGACAAAACACAGTGTAACTGCGCGAAGGATACATAAATATAACATAAATACAATATATGTTTATTAATAGCACGGTAGAGTCTATTGAATTAAAATACATGCCCATGAAACATCAAACAAAAATCATAATCCACCATCAATTATCCTCGTTCTATATCAATTCAGTAACCACAGTATACATTTTAATTAATAAATAATTACTAGGTAAACTGTGATAATATTTTGGGTATTTTTCGTGCGATGCTTAAATTAATCTAGGTCTCTTCAAGGCTAAAGTGAATAGGTGCCTTCTAGACCTTTGTGCTCCATCTTCGGCCATATCGTCACTTACCAACAGGTGAGATCGTAGTCAGACAAAAACCTTTGATGGTGACGTGAAGGATGGTGGAATTCGACCAAGTCTAATCGTAAATTAAACCGCATATGTTGCAAATGAAATAATGAAGAAAGAAAGGTAAATCGTTTATTGATGACAAGTGGAACACCAACGACTTCGCGTGTTTTTTTTTCCTTCCAAACTTCAACATCCCGTTTCACCCCTTAGGGTGTGAATATCAGAAATTCATTTGAAAGTACACCCCTAGACCACAAAAGGAACATAGGTACCCTCCAAATGTCAAATCTCTAGGTCCTAGGACCTAGAGTCTTGAAATTTGGAGGGTCGTAAGTCATATGTATCAAAAAATTATTGCAAATAAATGCAAAAACACTTTTTGTTTGTTGCAAAGTTATGTGACTGTTATATTTCTAAAACCCTTGAGGTCGTGCTAATGGTTTACAAAAAACTATATCCAAAGCTATTAAGCACTTTTAGTGATACGAATACAACTTACGTTGTATAAACTAGAGTTGATAATAGTAGATTAGTAGCCAAGGGCTGTAAGGCATCAATTGCAGCCCGAGATATTTAGGCGCACGAGCGCAGCGAGGGCGCCTATAGTTCGAGGGTGTCATTGATGCTTACACCCAAGCTAACTACTCTGCTTTACATCTCAATTGTGAGGTAAGTAGAAAAAAACCGGCATTACAAGAATAAAAAAAATTATTAGTTAAGAATACAGTCTCAGATAAAGACTTTACTCGTTTTTCTTTTCGCCACTTCATGGACTCGTCGTAAGTTTTCAAATATATCTCTTTAGAATTTTCAGGCAAAATATTGTTAATGCCTGCTTCAGCTTCCATTTTCATTGAATCGGGAGTGCAGCTTATATCTTCATCACTTGCAGAACTCATGTTTTTTTCCTAATTAGCACGTAATTATAAAAAAATCCCAAAAACAAACAATATTTAAAGTAGGAGTTTTCTATTCCCGCCTTTTTTCATCATTTTTTAAATTATTTTTTTCAAAAACGAAATTAAGCTTCGCCTTTCGATATTTAAAATTGATGACTATTATAC
The DNA here is from genome assembly GCA_932527175.1 of Operophtera brumata. NCBI lineage: Eukaryota > Metazoa > Arthropoda > Insecta > Lepidoptera > Geometridae > Operophtera > Operophtera brumata. The sequence continues at coordinate 15,050,856 of OW052238.1, read as the reverse complement.
TCATACGAAGACAAGGCTGAATAGCGAAGCGACCTCTTTTGTCATTGGGCTGAATGCATGATGTCTATTGCCAGTATGATGGTTAGAAGTACGCGAACTTTTTTAAAGAATGAAGTTTTTTTTTAATTACTTACCGCCCTAGGGCTTCTCTAGCTACATTATTACCCTAGAGCGCTAATTGGTCACCTACAAGCCTCATTTGGGGGTAATAAGGACCTACTTACCGAATATGAGAGATGTAAATCAATTTTATTATACGTAATCGAAAGTACCTCGGCAATCTTGCAGACCGTAGTACTAACTAATACGTAGTACTATTAATCTGTGGCAGTTGAAGTTTTACCATTACGCAACTAGATGTCGCTAGTAAAATGTACCAAATCCTGAATCGCGCTGACGAAAACGCACGGCTCCGAACGACGTGCCTCTATAGAGTTTTTATTGGTATCGCTTCTCGGCCTTTTGGCTAAGATCAAAGTGTAGTATCTGTTCTTTTCAGCTTAATATCTGAAAGTTCCCTCACTGAGGGACCAGTATATTAAACTGATTTTTGTAAAGCGACGGGATGTTCGGAGCTCGCTCCACTCCCGTCACGGGTCGGCCCGGCATTGCAGTGCCGCCGGGATCGGCCCACAGAAACTATTGAAAACATCTGGTTATAGTGGGGCGTTCCCACGGCTGTGATCCACCGCTCAATCCTCCAGTCTCGTTCTTACCACTCATAAGGACATCTGGATACCCAACCAAATTGCTTTAGCATTATATCCAGATTATTCCAGATTTCCATTTAAAAAAAAAAGATTTCGTGGTAAAAGGTGAAATAAACACAGATAAAATAATGCTATACAATTAGATAAAAAAAAATATAATGTTCAGTATTATATATCCAAAAACCTCCTAACCCTGAGTCACAGAATAAATAATACACTGCACTCAGGCTATGTTAGTGGCTATGATGTCACTGCGACCAATTAGCCCTATTGTGCTCGCCTGCAGTGCGTGTTGCCAGTGATGACTTTCGGCACCGAGATGTCTATCAATTGGCCGCATACATAAGCTCAAAGTCACGCAGCGGGCTTTGGAGAGAGCAAGGATAGATAACTGATATGTTTCTCAATAAATTAATTTATTTATGTTTGTAAATCTTTATAAAGTAAACATGAGTCGCTATTATTGGTTGTCGCTCGTGACGTCAGAGTCAGGGATGGTCCCGTCGAAGTGGAACGGCTGGTAGTCCTCAGTCTGCTTCCAGGCGACGCAGCGGTAGTGACGGTCGACGCGCCAGAAGTCGTAGCCAGTCACGTAGCTAGTCTGGCCCATCACTCCGGTATGGGGCTGCAATAGACAAGGGTGACGGTCAGCTATACACCTGTTGAGTAGGACTACAGTGCCAGATAGGAGGGAAATAAAATAAACTATAAGCCCAATTCTCGCAATACAAAATGTAAAAATTATATAAGGATCATTTTCCGAAAAAAATGACGATGTCATAAATGTCTACTGACAATACAACACGGAAATGTGAATAAATATAAATGTGACCGAAACTTGAACGCTTCAACGTTTTTCTGTGAATTTTGTGAGTTTTTTGATTAAAAGTGTATCATATAAATAGAATTAGGTGAAATAGACTCGTTTATGGTGGTGAAAATACTGAAAATTAAATTAACTCTAATTTGATTTTGATTCGGTTTTTCGAAAAAGTAAAACAGGACAAGCCTAGATACTCGTTATCTAGATCAGACTTGTGGTTACCTAAATAACCGGCAACTTCGTTTTGTATGGGGTACCTAGTACATGGGGCTCTTAACATAATAAACGTATCTCTCTTCATTCTCAATGATATACGAGTATAACAGTAGGTATCCTACGCTAATCTACAACTCGTACACTCGAGACAAGTCCTACCTATAAACCGTGCGTTGGACTGAGGGCTCCGAGACTCAAACGCCGGCCTATACCAAGTCTTGGCAGAACCCATTGATCCCAGACAATACGTACCCTGAGTGCATCCATGGTGGTCCTGCCGTTGATTGTGAAGGCGTAGGCATCGTAGTGCATGCAGCTGTCGTATTCGTACGGCAGGCCCAGGTTGCTCACGAGGTCGGTATCGTAACGGTCGAAGTTGTACTCCATACCTGGGCAGAGGAGGAGAGGATTAAAACCTCATTATTCCACTTATTTTTTTAACAGAAATCAAACCTTAGTAAACCTTAGTTATCAAACTTTAGTAGTAGTAGAGCTTTTTTGTGAAAGAGTTCGTCCGGGGAAGTACTACCACCATGCCTATTTCTGCTGCAAAGCAGTAGTGCTTGCATTGCTGTATTCCGGTTTGAAGGGTATGGGTGCCGGTGAAATTACAGGCACATGAAACTTTTGGTCTTTATGTCTCAGGGTGGCGGGCGCAGTGCAATGCCACATAGGATGCGTCCTAGGTGGACGTGACCTATGAGGTAAGTGCACTGTTCATAGGCAGAGGTTACCGCTTAACATCAGGTGGGTCATCTGCTTGTTCCGTCAATCAGTAGTATAAAAAAAAAACCTTTCAATCATATAAATCTGAAGTGGAGAATTGGTGGAGTGGCCCTCTTTCACTGGCGGTCTAGTAAGTAAAGACAACACAGAATATGATGTATTCTGTGAAATGTATGTATTCTTCTTAGGTACATGAATTCAAGTTTTTAAGTTGTAAGATGAATTAGGCCAAAAAAACTGCGATATTGGTTTGAATACAAAACCGCCCGAAACACTTCTCTTTACTTCAGATTTAAATATGTTAGTTTGATGAAATTTCTTTGAGCCAAACAAAGACAACATTGTGCATGAAAAGGGCCTCTGCAAGGCGCACTGAATCCTTTACACTAGTTTTTCCATCATCTTTGGAAAGGCCCTTATCAGGGCCCTATCGACAAGAAAGAACGAGTAACACGACGCCGATGCTCTGGTGAAGTTTACCTCTGTAGATGTTCTCCCAGTTGATGCGCACGTACTCGTCGCGGTCGTGGGTGGACTGCATGTGGAAGAAGCCGATGATGTGCAGCCACTCGTGGATGATGACGATGGGGTTGAAGCAGCCGCGGCCGGGCACGTCGCGCGCCAGGTTCATGATGTGCATGCCTCGGGACGCCCAGTAGCCCACGTTGGCGTAGCACCCGTCAGAGTGACCCTAAAGAAAACCTTATAAGTATAGGTTTATGCAACAGCTTTTCTTTGTTCTCGAGGAACAAGGAGCTAAGCTGTTTGTTGCCCTGATTCTGCTAGGTTTGGTCGCGTTGGAACAGGACTAAATTAAGTTTAATTCGGTCGCATTATATCGTTGTTTTGTTTACTAACACCTACACCTAATCACGTGTCATTGGGTTTTATTTAATCAAGATCTGTATCACGGATTTGATAAAATTGTTTTTGACCTAAGAGTAGCTGAATTCCATTTTATATATTTTTGTTTTCCGGTAGGTACAGACTCGTTTCACTACAATCCTGCTTCAGGATCAAGATCCAATACAATTGCAACGGGGATTTAATCTTGTATTTTAATGACACCGAATAGACATGTTCACTTACAGTAAGAAGAACGTAGTTGAACTCGTTGTTCTGTCTTGGGCGGAAACGGACGCAAGTGCGGTCCTCGATAATGCTCATGGTGTACAGGATGTAATTCCTCTGGGCGGCGTCTGAAACCATTAAATAACATCTGAATACACTGGCGTTGCTCAACAATAATGACATTCAAGAACATATTTTTTTTTTGTTTTTGATAACATCGGCGACTAGACTTTGCTTATAAATAACGTTATATATTTTACCGAAAACGAGACCTAGCTATATCTTTGATTGAATTCGTTCGCCGTTTTCGAGAAACCCATTATTACAAACACGAACTAAGAATTGTTCAGATAGTGTGTCAGGAATCAGAATTTAATTCCAGGCATTGGAAGAATTTTCAGAATCTTCTCCTTCAATATGAGAGGCCGTGTTGGCCGGTGTTGGGCCCACAGATCCCTGGGCCCTGGTTGTCCCTGTTGCTCCAATGTTGTGCAGATCTCTCTAGGTAATGCTGGATAGGTCGTTTGACTAAGGGTTTGATTGGATTTATATGGCGCTGGGCTGGCTGTACCTCACAGAGGGACGCCAACTTCAGTGCAGGTCTTAAAAACTTCACTTACAATTAGAATAAGCTTTATAATGCGCTAGAGCGTAGCTCTTTCGGAAGCTTCCCTTCAATGCGTAATGACTTTTCTGGCTTGGACACAGCTTTAGCCTTGAAGGTTTCTCTTACCGAATTGTCCAGCTCCAAACTCGTAAACAACAGTGTTCCATGGCCACAGCGTGTTGGGCCAGATGTACGCGTTGCGTCCGGCCGAGAACTGTTCCACCATAGACTCCAGCTGCTCATCATCCAGAAGGATGTCACCCTGGTATTTGCCAGAGTTCTCCCATACGCTGGCTTCCGGGTTGGCTTCAGGATGGGCGCTGGAGAGAATCACACCGCGGTCTGTGAAAGTAATTTTTGTAAGCTGTTTGTTGATTAGAAAACTTGAAATATGATTGATGGCTGAAACGCGGGTTCGATTCCCGCTACGGAATAAATGTTTTAATGAATGCAACTATATCTGCATATGACTACATATGAATATCTGTGCTGTTATGACATAAAATGACAATAAGGGGGTATCATATATTCTCATGAGCACCGGGGGGACGCACGAGGAACCGCAAAGTTATATGGTTATTATTGTAACAGCTCGATATTTCTAAATATTAACTTAATGTAAGAAAAATAAAACCTATGACATCATTTTTTTTTACCAATAATGTTCTATTTTCTATTGACTTTCCATCCACTAGCATTTCAATACGCAAAGCCTCGGGTTATAGGAAATAGCTAGATGTTATTTGGATGAGCTTCTCAAATATCCCGTTTATTTTGTGTGTATAGGGTAGGTACTTATGTAACTATAGCAAATGACGTCATCTTCTTCTTTGTCGTTTTCTTCATTACTGAAGGTCGTGCCAGTCTTAAAATGCTTTGCAAGAGGAGTTAAAGAGCTGCTTCCATGTCAGCCTGTCGTCGGCTCGTTTAAGGGCGGTAGTGACAGGGAGGCCTATTAATGCCTTGACTTGGTCAGACCAGCGGCTAGGTGATCGACCAAGAGGTAATTTCCCCTCTATCTTCCCAACCACCACCAGTTTGTCTAGGTTGTCCGGTTGCCTCCGAGCGATGTGACCGAAAAAGCTCAATAGTCACTGGTTACAAATAGTGGAGAGTCTGACGGTGAGTGGTGACGTCATATAGCTATGTTAATACATACCAGTCCTAGTGCCTTCCAAGAAGTCGCGGAACTTCTGGATCTCCTCCCGGGACTTGGAGACGGGCGGGCCGCCGACCACGGCGCCGACCAAGCACAGAGCGACCAATGTTTTCAGCATTTTAGCATAAACCACTGCAGAATACACTACGTTCCTATTTATAAATCACTTGGGTCTCATGACTTCGTGATTATTCGTGATTGTGATAGTATTATCATGGTATTAGCGACATGCTCGAGTAATTATTGATTGATGATGATTTTCGTGTAAGCTTATCTTTGGATTGATTGTATTTTAATGTTTTGGTTTATATATAATTTCTAGTTTTTTTTTGTCTGTTTATAGAGAGTTTTCATTCCCTTTTTTTTATCAAGTAAGTACCTAATTATTAACCTGTCTTAATAGAAGAACTTTCATGGTTTTTTGATTAGTTCTAAGGGCAATGCCTATTTAATCGAAGTTATTCTAGATTTCAACCGTCCGATACAAGTAGCTGTCGTAGAAACTAATAAAAAGCGATACGAAAATAGACACCATTTGTTGAATCTTTATGTCATTCATACTTATTCTTACTTAATTCATACAATTTCTAGATTATTTTTGACTGTTTATAGAGAGTTTTCATTGCCTTTTTTTATACATAATACATAGCTGTATGTAGGTATAGCTATTGATGGTAAAATATCAAAAATTTAGGTAAGTATGGTACCAATCATATTTATGTAGATACCAATCGACATTGGGGTAAACTTAAGTAACAGTATTTATCCTAGCTTAATTGCATTTTTTGATACAAATTTAAATATCTGAGATAATAAGTATGCAAAACATACGATATAACTATTGAATATTCTTTGGCTACTATAATACTGTACCTACACTCCATACAGCTATGCCAACTTACGTAGGTATATTGATTGGGCTAAATTTGTCCGCCCGGAACCGTATTTTCCCGTAAGTCTATCCCCTTTTGTCCCTCAGAAACATGTTCACGAAGAAATCTGATTAGGAACGGAATCATTCCGCCGATGCCGAGAGCGCTTTAGCAGTCTTTCTCTGTCTAGCGAACGATGTTTTTGAGTGTCAGAAGAGATCAGAGATAACTAGAAAATGCGGATTCAGGCAGACAGGTTTACTCAGCACCACGAGTTAGCGTTTTGAAACCCTTTTATAAACTTACACCCTAGTATATACTTATAAAGATATTTTGATTTAATTAAATATCTATTCAACTTACCTACTTTCTTTAATTTATTTAAGCATGTACACAATAGGATAAGTAGTCTTAGTAAAAGGCATATTAAAAATGAAAATTTAATTTATTTTTCTCTATATAAAAAAATCTTTTCATAATGCTAAAAAATAAAAGAATACAATATCACTATAATACTTACAAATATGAAATAATAACAATACGTAAAAAATACATGGACGTCATTACCATTCTTACTGTCCTAGTAATTTTTAATATAAAAATTCCTCGGACCAAGCGCTACTTCTCACATACACCCTCCGACTTTACTGATAAGATATTCCCTTACAACTATCCTTAATTTATCAGTTCAGCAAAGTTTACACTAATATTATGTAGATGCCACGAATAAAGCTCAATACATGCTACTTTTTGCATTTATTTTAGCAATTTGCTAATCAAATACGTTTTCACAAAAATTGCTTGCCAGATAAGTCATAGCGTTGGAAAAGACTATATACTAGTCTGTGTGGAAAGAGAATAGTCAGGAGAGATGAGGGCGTGGTAGAGCTAATTACCGATTTTATTGTGTTAGCATAACAACACGGACAATGATACTTAATGTTAGTTCCATATAATGCCACGGCCATTCTCTTTACACACAGACTCTATAAAGCGAAGTACGAGCACTTACACTCGTCACCATCATTCCGATAGCGTTCTCCACTTGGCTAGAGGGCTGGTGTAAATTTGCAAGCACGAAATCTAGAGGTCTAAAGTTGCTATTTCATGTAAACGGACGAATTTTGAGTTACAACTGTTTTCGAATCTATGAATGCAAAAAATAGTACGTGTGATGGCCTAATATACAAAGTATTGGCAATTTTAAGAACAAATTAAATCTCAATTTATAACTAATAAAGTGGCACGTTGTTTCAAAAACATTTAAGTATTTAAACTAATATCTAATATTATTACAAGCTCCGTCTTATTACTAAACACTGAAGTACTTGTGCCCTTTCCGCGTTATTTATAAACGAAGTTTACCCATGGTATAGCTCAGCTAAGATCTTTTTGTTCTATGGCATGCCTTTTTCCTCACGATGTTTTACCTTCACCGTTAAATAAACTACACTACACCATTACTTAAGCTATACCGAGACTAAACATGTTTATAAATAACTCGGTTTATGAATTATATATATAAATGGACCGGCTCGGATAATTCAGTATTGAATTTTGCTATGTATGTATTTTGTATGAGACAGATTTTGGTGCGTGTAACATTTACTCCAGGCTTCTCGACCATTGGCAGTATCTTGAAGAGACATTTCAACTCAAAAGTTATTATTTTATACCAAATCATGATTGAAAAGAGATTTAGTTTGGTCATTTTTGTTAAAAAATATTTTTAGAATAATCAAATATGGTTTATTTTTTTAGTTAATCAGCGTTTGAGAAACGGGCGTTGAGCTAACATGTTCATGTTCGTGTAAATTAATATGTTTTTCTCAAACATTACATAGATTTTCAAAAATCATTTAGAGCACCTTCTTCGAGATAAATCGTTCTTGCCGGCCCTAAGCTGGCAATGTTAATATGAAAATCCATATCCGTCAAGTTATCACAAAGTTAATTTAATTATGAAAATCTGGAACAGTCATGCATAATCAACTTTGATTATCGCCCATGGTTTGAGAAAAATGATACACAAGCCTTGGCCGTAATTAGGGCGCGGCAGTAATGTACTATTTATATGTCGCTATCTGAAGGGGTTTGGACTATATCGTATAATACTCTGTTATATAATTATTCCGTACTTTCCATTAATTCCAATGTTGAAAATAATCCTTCTGTTTAGTGTAATACAGAGCAATTTTCCTAAATGAATATCAAATTATAATAACTAGCTTGAATATAATATTTAAAAAAATATTTTATGAGACAATTTTGAATGCTGCATTCAGGCAACACTAATACAAAACTCTAAAACACATAAAGAATACCTACAAAACTACTTTAGAAAAATACTTAAAACTAATTTACAAAGAATAAATTTAGCATAAACTCGCTTTTAGCAGAGTTTTCGGCTATTTATAGGCAGTGGTTTGACTGGTTTCTAAGCTATCATTTCGATAGCCGGAAAATGGGCACGTACAAAGCATAAATTAATAAATAAATATTGATTTAGAACCAAAATGTATTGCAATAGTGCACACGGCACTTCATTCATGCTTAGTATTGCACCGAAAAAATAAAATAATACAAAAAATACATAACACCTAAAGGGTAGTATTTTTTTTCTTATAGTTACGGTTAGACCGCACGGAATTGCAGTTTCCCGTAACTCTATCCAGGTATTTCAGATAATTCGGTCGCTCGAGGGAGAAAAATTGGTTCAAAACGGCGGGCCGAGTCTTTGACAGCTGTTTTTCTCTCTTTATCGCACGATGGTTTTATGTGACAGACAGGGATAGAGTTACGGGAAATTGATATTCTGTGTGAACAATTCCAACAAAAAAAAAGCCAAAGGCAAACCCGATACATTGTCCAAAAATTACGAAAATAATACATATGTATTTTTGTAACCACCGAATTCAGTAAGTTTAAATATATTAGATAAGTGTTTTAGATATAAACAAATAGGTTTTTAAATAGTATTGCCTAGATTTTATTACTAAATAGTATTGCTTCTAATTGAGAAGGATGATGAATAAAAAAAAAATGAAAATGAATCGACTCCGAAGATCCTTTATTTATTTATTTTAATATAGTTAAACTAATGAAAAAAAAATTAAAATCCGAAAGGTTTCACCCCCAGAAACACATTATGCAGGCAATACACTACATACTGTGCTATTTATCATACACGCGTGTATATACATCAAATAATTATATTATTTAAGTCACTTATTCAAAATGGCAATGATTACAAAGATAAGTCCGATAAAGATGGATGATTACATGATTTAGTGCATAATTAGTTATGCCAATCTTAAATGTTGTTTTCAAGTAGTCATATACGAGAATATTATTTAGATGTAGGTATTCTATTTATACAAAAAAGATTTCTAAAATGTTATACTAAAAAAAGGTTTTCACCCGGGTTTTTATTTTATTTCATCCATATTAAGGATACAAATACGTTATAAATTTATACAAATTCAGTAAGTATAAGTGTATACAATAAAATATTAAAAGCTTACACGGTTGGACAATCTAAATTAGATTTAGATTATCGCTCGGATACAGATAATGTAATCATTAATTGTTCCCTTGGCCTTATAATTAGTTATTTATAAAACACTAGAATACAAATATACAAGCTTGAGGCAGCGTCACTCCATTACATGGAGAGCTAATACAACTTAATAAATATTAAAATGTATAAACAGATTAGATAAGGGCGCAATCACACTAACCCACCGACCGTATACGACCACGAACGAGAGATCATAGACAATGTAACATTCTATTAGCGATGACGCTAGAAAAGTCCATCAATGTATGAGAACTATCTAAATGTGACGTAGTGTTGTACGAAATATAATCTTTTTTTTTAATGTAATGGCTCAACAAACTGGCTTAGGCCCGCCTGATGGTAAGCGGCTACCGTCGCCTATTGACATCTGCAACACCAGAGGTATTGCCAATGCGTTGCCTGCCCTGAAGGACTCTTTTTTTGTTTTTTTTTTGAAGCGGCTCATGTTGTACATTAGCGGAAACACCTCAGGAGGGAGCCCATTCCATAATTTGCACGTATGCAATAGCAAGAGGTGGCAAAACCCAAATGAGTTGAATTGCATTTACCTGACATTTGACATTTGATGCAACTATTTAAAGGCAACAGTCCTTATTTGGGAACTCACATAGGTCTCAATTGAAGCCGTTTTGTGGTGACACTTCACGATAATTTCATGGGATTGCAGATTGCGAGACGCTAAAGCTGTGACGGTGAGGCAGCCTAGGATATGTTCATAATTCTGCCGCAAAGCAGTAGTGCTCGCATTGCTGTGTTCCGGTTTTAAGAGTATGGGTGCCGATGAAATTACAGGCACATGAGACTTTCATCTTTATGTCTCAGGGTGGCGGGCGCAGTGCAATGCCACATAGGGTGCGTCCTAGGTCGACGTGACCTGTGCGGTAATGCATTGTTAAAGGCAGAGGTTACCGCTTAAAATCATATGCAAGCTAAGTCATTCAAATGTTTAAAAAAAAGGTACGGCTGCCTTAGATGGGTACCATATACGGTCGTCAAAATAGTGTAAATTCGCCCTAATATATTAAAAATAAACCTGAGAACCATAAGGTGATAACACGCAAATGTTATTCTAGCGATCTAAATACGGTTCTAAGGAGAGTTAAATACGTTGTAAAATAAGCTACTATAAAAAAGTTACTGGAAGTAAATGCATTTTATAGTATCTTGGCACTGACATGGAAATAAAATATAGGAAAGCAGTCTTATAGTTAAGGCCAATACAAATAATGATTTTGAAGTTGAAAATAAATATTAATAAATACGCTTTACGTTTCTTACACATTATATACGTAAGTACTTCACTTTAAAAAATTGTGAAAGTGATATACATATACAAAAATTGTACGTACAATGTATGTCGCAGCCAACTGGTTGAATCAGCCGTTTAATTGGACGGCTAGCCATTTCATTAAACAACGTCATTTAGATCCCAAGACACAAAATTCTTATTTCAATGGTTAAAAAAACGTACCTGATGACTACAATCTTACGATGATAATATACACCACTATTCCAAATATACCATTAAAAAACCTGGATAATCAGTATTCGATAAAGATTGAATCTACGCAAAAAAAGTTTTGCGACGCGTCACCGTAGAAACTCATGCATGAGCATATTATGTCCATAAATTTATTCGGATTTTGTCAATAAAACAAATGTTAATATCTATTTGAATTCCATTCGAAAAAAAAAAAACATTACGCAGATTAAATTTGTACTGAATACTTATACAGTTAAAGTTTGTATGGTGTATTTGGAATAGTGGTGTACAGCTATTTTGTCGAGGTACCAGGATTTTTAAAGTAGTGCATGGCGTTGTTACTTGAAATGTCTAGCCGTCCAATAAAACGGCCGTTTCAACCAGTTGGCTGCAAAAAATACATTAAAATTGTAAGCGGTAGGTACTCGTAACCTACCTTACTCACGAGATGGAAAAACCTTCCACTTACAAGTATTCTATAAAAAATAATGAATTTTGTGAAATTCGATCACAAGGCAATTCCTTATAATTATAAATTCATAAGAATTCCATACAAAATGCTTGTTGAGCAAAGTCCCTTGACGCGTTGTCATGTCTTTCTTATAAATTAGTTGTCATTAACCTAATATAACCTGTCTTCGTTCACCTTGTCATTATAGACCATACATTTTAACCTTTCTACGCTCACCTTGTCATGTAGTTAGACCATACATTTTAACCTGTCTTCGTTCTCGTTGTCCTAATGACTATACATTTTAGCCAACAGACCAAAATAAAATAGACGTATCTCCTCTTGAACCACGTGTAGTGTAGGATTCAGAAGTCATTTAGTAGATTATAATGCGCTATCGGTTTTATTCCTTGGAGAGCTTTTTACACTGGGACCCTTAGGGACTTAATTTCTTGAATTTATTTTTTGCTTAGTTACATAATCTGTGGTAATTTCAACTGGATACCTCTTACGGCTGCCTAAATATACCCCGTGTGATATATGTGACATAATACATACACAGACGGACGGACGCACGTTGTAGGCTTAGGTTTCCGCTGGCACCCTTTAGGTACCCTTATAGCACTACAGATAACACTAGAGATAGACCATCCAAAGCAGGAAGGCACCTCGAATCCACAAGACCTAGACGTATTTGCTTTTAGAGTTGAAGCTAGGACGCAAACCAGAGGCCGCAGGTCTGAGAAGCTAAGTCTGACATCTTCATTTCGGTCTGTCATTTTAAGCCGTCACCTGTCAAAGTCACGAACGTCAGTGGTCTCCCCTGAGGAGTTCCATGAGGAGATTGAAACTCGGTCCTTCGCCATCTTTGTTTTTGTTCGCCGGATTGAGCATCTCTTTGCCGACTTGCATGAAGAACTGCAACAAAATGATAACTTCATGACGACAAGAAAATAAATAAGTTTATTGTGAAAAGTATATTTTCCAATACAAGCTTTTATAAAAATTAGTGAGCGTAACCGTGTGCTGATCAAAATGAGCCTAAACACGGCCAGTCTACTATTATCCATCGAGGAGTTCCGGTGTCCACCATCCGTCTCCATCATCAGATTAGAACGCTGTTACTATCATATTGTATTGTCATCGGAACTTGACAGGTATGCCAAATTTCAGTACAATCGGAGAGGCTTTAAAATTCAGTTGTAAGATTCTACCCAGAAAAACATACATTTCAAATTAAATAAAACCTGGTAAATTTCGTTTCACAATGGGCACGATGACTCATTTTTAAAAACTATTCTATAATGTACTTACATACAGGTCTACTAATGCCAAAAATGATCTTATATTTTATAATGCGAACATCAAAGTTGTTTTAGAAAATGCAACATTTTGTGAAGTTGAACACACCCCGGACACTCATAAAACCGCGTTCATAATCTGTGCTCTTGTATAAACTCTTGCATAAACTGGGCTAGGCTTGTCTCATGGATTTAGTGTCTATACTCTAGCCAGTCAAAATGTAAACAAACCGCCCATACTTAACCTAAAAATTAGGGATGGGTAATATAGCTTTTGCCGAGTACCTATCTTATCGAATCCAATATTGATATTTGATATCGTATTTTGAAACTGTATCAGAACTGGAAACTTGGCCGGCGATTGTGGCGAATGCATTACGATGTAGCCTGTAGTACATACTACTAGAAACTTGTCTTTCCATGCTTAATATTGTGTGAACTGTCCAGCATTATTTATTTATTTATTTATAGTTATTCTGATCAGACCATTGTGAACAGACGACTTCTGTGGCGCGGCGAGCGAAGGTTCACTTCCGACGCAGTAGGTTGCGGGTTCGATTCCCACCTCTGAATAAATATTTGTGCGATCTGCAGATATTTGTTCAGGGTGTTCTGGGTATTTTCTATGTATAATAAAAAAAAAATATGGGTGTTCTGGGTATTTTCTATGTATAATAAAAAAAAAATATGGGTGTTCTGGGTATTTTCTATGTATAATAAAAAAAAAAAACTATTTAAGTTATCTAGTACCCATAACACAAGCTCTGCTTAGCTAGGGGCTAGATAATGTTGTGTGGACTGTCCAGCATTATTTATTCATTTATTAACATAAAAACTATAACCAAAGGGTATAAACTCACTTGGCAAGTCCGCTGCAGCTCGGGAATTCGCAGCAACAATTCGCCGAACTTGGCCGGAGTTTGCGGCGAGTGCGTTGCAATGTACGCCTGCAGAGCAGCCAGAGCCTTCTCTTGAGACGCTCTCACTTTCTCTGATTCACGCAAGTCCGGTGCATCTGTAAAAAAACATCAACAAAGATTACACAACTAAACTTTGTCCAATAGCCTAGTTGGTATACTGATTCTAGTAATAGAATCAGTATACCAACATTTGCTTACGTGCTAAACACCTCCATTATAGGCTGCAATAACCCAGTTATAAATATATCGTTTAAAGGACAATGTGTACGCTTCTATAACAATATCCCAAGCGACGTGCTAAGTTGTGGATAAACAAATTTAAAAACTTAATTAAAAATAAACTTTCTAAAAAAGCGTACTATAAAATCTCAGAATATTTAGATGATAATAAAGCTTGGGACTGAACTTGCTCTAACTCAGCCAAAACAAATGTATATCTAATAATAAGATAGTAATCTATAATTATTTTAAAAAAGTGACGTGTCAAAGAGATTTTTAAAAAATCCTATTGAAAATATAAATGAATTTTGAATTTTGAATTTTTGAATTTTGATTCTTTATTTACAGTAAGAATACCTACTACAACTAATTCAAATGGGCATATTCAACATTTAAAACAGTTGAGCTAGGTACCTATGTAAATACCGTTGCAAACGATCTAAAGATGTGCCTTAAAAAACTAGATAAGATAGTTGAAGTGCATTGTTATTTATTATCGTACTTCCTTTATGTACAAACGCCGCATCCTGCTATCAGACGCTGAGACCTCGCTTCGCTCGTTAAGCTAGGGCAAGACAAGTGACAGACGAACACATACACCGAAGCCTCAGCATAAAGGTTTCATTTCACCCCATATAGGTGGAGATGAGGAGACTCACCCGATGTGAGGAGAACGATGACTTTCAACGCGACGTATTCGTATCGATCGACGCGCAGCCGCCGCAGGTGGTCCGTGAAGCCCAGCATCCTCTCTATACACGGCGTCAAGCCCAATCTGGCAATTAACAACACATGGGAATTAATAATAATAAGACGAACAGAACTGACAATCATTGGGAAGTAGAGATAAACCAATCTAAAACTGAAAACACCACTATTTCAATACGAAAAAATGGAATTACTTACCAAACAAGTAAGTTGCTTCGAAAGTATAAAAACTTTATGCTCCAATTATAAAAAGGATTCCAAATCCAGAAAAACTATCGAATACTTAGACGCAAACGAGTGTCCGAGCCCCGAGGTGTGACACTATCGATTTCAGATCAGCTGTATCTACAGCTGCATGACTCACTTGGCGGCCTGGTGCAGCGTGATGCCCCTGCCGCCCCCGACCCGCACCTCGCCCGGCGTGCTCACGCCGCGATAGCAGCACGACAGAACTAGCAGCTCGCACCAGCTGTTGATCAGCAGATTGATTTGATCGTCTATCTGTAAATAACAATTGGACGTTTATTATACAGAAAGCAGGAGGCAGTTAAACTCAGTTTGGTGTCACGACGGATAAGCCAACGAATATTTAGAAGCTGAAAAAAAAACCGCCTATTTTCAGTGTTCCAACACTAGCTTTCATACAAATAAAACCACATTGAAAGCGGAGCTCCTCTTGTACCCTAGGTCGTATTCAACGTGTGCTGGTCATCATCAGAGCCTGGAGTCTGCGGGGGAAAGGCATGTCATCTAAATTTGAAGTTTGAGCTCAAACTTGAAGTTCCGCTGCAGTAGTCCCCTAGATCCTGTTCATACTATGCTGGTTATCATCCGACCATGGAGCCTGATGTCGTCGAAGATCAATATTAATATGAATTATGTTGAGTTTAAACTGAAGGTTCTAGCAGCAAAAATGCCAGAGTTCTCTTAAAAAAGATTGGTGCGAGCTGATGGTCCAGAAACCAAAGATAGCGAAGAAAAAATTATCTGGCAAACATCATCTTTAAAAAAAACGTGAAACTAATTATTGGTTAGAAGCTTTTTCAAACGGTACGAGGCGTTGTTTTTGTGAAGATTTCTGTTTGGGGTTGGTGCAGCCACAATAATAACCTAGATGGTCACTAGTTTATTTGTAGGGCTTCCATATCTGCAAACATACAAGCAAACAACTATGCATTTACCTAAATACCATCATTCATAGCATAGCAAACTGGCTACTTTGAAAACTGACTCATAAATCGACTATCGGAGTAATTATTTACACAACTGTAAAGTGTTTTTAACGACTTTCAATACCAGCTGTACCCCACGATTTACCTATTAACGTTCTGAATATCATAAGAAGATGACGCTGTCGTTGAAAAAATGGTTGATAATTTTAACTATTTCATTGACTATTGCGATAGTGTTGGCAGGATTACTGGTGTATGCTTTTGTAACAAAAGCTGAAGAGGATCCCGTGGTAAACACGAAAGTGGGAATGATACAAGGACTAAGAGCGACAGATGGAGACTACGATATGTATCTTGGTGTTCCATATGCTCATGTTGACGAAAGTAACGTATTTGGGGTGAGTCTTTAAATACTGAGAAGTAAATAGTTAAATGATATTGTATAGCGATGGTAGCCTAACGGTTCAATAGTGCAACTCAGAATCCAATGATACCGGGTTCGATCCTAGGCTCAGCACCAATGACTTTTCTAAGTTATGTGCGGATTTCCATAACTCTGTGCTTCGGAGGGCACGTTAAGCTGTCGGTCCCGGCTGTTATTGATTAATAGCAGTCAATAAGCCATGTCAGAGGCCCTCGGGCGGCTTGACAAACTCCGACACCAGAGGCCAGCACTACCTCATACGAAACGAAACGACGAGTTAAATGCTACGAGCATACTTTGTAAGGATGTTGAGAATAACATTATTTTCTTATTACAGCCCTCCATCGCAAATGGAAAATTTAAGGAAGTGTTCAAAGCTCATGATGACTCCGTAATTTGCCCTCAGTTCGAAGAATTCAATAAAACTCTCACCGGCTCGCTAGACTGCCTTCGCCTGAACATATACGTGCCACAAACGGCAAGTACCGAGACCCCTGTCCCTGTGCTAGTCTTCATACACGGTGGAGAGTACAAGTCAGGTTATGGAGGACGAGCACTATACGGACCAAAGTATTTGATAAAGCATGATATTATTATAGTAACCGTGAATTACAGAATCGGACCGTACGGCTTTCTCTGCGTCGATATACCAGAAGTTTCTGGTAATCAAGGTCTTAAAGATCAAGTATTAGCTTTGAGATGGATAAGAGATAATATAGAATGCTTTGGAGGCAGCGCAGATCAAGTAACAGTCGCCGGAGTCGGGAGTGGCGGGGAGAATGTCAATTTACATTTGCTCTATGGAAAAGAGCCATTATTCCAAAAAGTTATAATTGAAAGCGGCATATACCTGGACCAATTAGATGAAGAAAATGGTATAGAATCGGTGCCAATCGAATTGGCAAGCAATTTTGGATTTAAGACAAATAATGAAATTGAGGCCATGCATTTTCTGAAAGCAAAGAATCCGAAGTCCGTGATTGCTTCTTCAATGAGATTACATCTTCAATATGGACCATGCATAGAAAGAAATATTTCTGGAGTACAAACTTTTATTACCAATCAAACGTTGAGATCAATTTCTGATAAAATAAGAACAGTTCCTGTTCTCATAGGTCAAAGTAACAGAGAATTGTTAAAAGTATTTTCACATCAAAATTTAGACAACAGCGAAGCCAGCAGTTTATTCCGTGATGATTTGGTTGAGCACTTTAAGCTTAGAGACGAGCAACTTAGAAAGGCGGAAAAGAAACTTAGAAATTTCTATATAGGAAGAAGGAATGTTGGTGAAGCAGTAAAGGGCAAAATAGTTGATTTTAAGTCAGACTTGTACCACAATTTACCAACAAAGAGGATGTTAGACACATACCTCAAGAAGGGAGCTAAGAAAATCTACTACGGAGTATTTTCTTACTCCGGTGGAAGGAATTTTGTGAAAAGAGTTTTCAATATCACCGGGGATGGGGCCTCTAAGGAGGATGTTCTTGGATATTTGTTCGATATGCCCTTCATCGCGAAACCTATTGCTAACGACGACCAACTTGTCATTGATCGTATGACAACTCTATGGGCAAACTTTGTTAAACATGGGTACGTGTATTTTTATTTGTTAGATGTTATTGATTTTAGGCAGCTTTTGGTAACCTCTAAAACATTATAACCCTTTTGTACCCTTTTTGCAGAGACCCAACACCTATGAAGACAAAACTGATACCGGAAAAGTGGGAACCAGTCGCTAACGGAAAACTCAACTACATGGAAATTTCCTCCGATTTGAAACTGAAGGTTACACCATTTAAAAACAGAACTGAATTCTGGGATTTGTTTTTAAAAGCGAATGGCAATAAGGAGATACCTACGAAACTCATCGAGCCTTGGCTAAATTAGACGGCATAATTCTTAAGAACCGTATTTATTTAAATTTGGTATTGTTATAATGGATTTTGTTAAAATGTTTTGACTTTTAGGAACGCTTGATGTTTTGTAAACCGAATAACCAAGAATAAATAATAGTTTTTGTTAAACAAAAGCATTCGATAATGTTAATAAAATACCTGTATTAAAATGTTGTTAAGTACACTAAACAGACTAAAACAATTCAGCTTTGTTCAAATCGTAGGCCAGTTGGCCCGTATTCATAATGATATAGCAGTTGGCCCTCCAGCACAATGGTCTACCTAAGGGAAACTTGTAGAGCCTATGTTCAAAAATATGTTAACGAATGACAAACCTGCTTTCCTAACACGCATGTGCTGATTACTTTTGCTTTAGTAGTACAAACGCCAAAGCTTTGAAAAGGCCAAAAGTTAGAATCTGGGGAAGACTCTTGCAACACTTTACGTTTTTATAAAGACGATGCTGGTCGGCTATATCACACAAAATGTACTAGGAAGTCAGGACTTGAGATCTGCGCTGTTACGCCACTGGCTGTTAGCTAGAAGGGAGTTGGCTGAAGGATTTTACAAGACGATTTAAGAAGCTGTTTACTAACCGAAATGTTCTTAAAGAGGGGAAGGCTCTTGCACCATTTGACGATCTTGTAGAGGCGATGGTCTGCGATATTGCACAGATCTGCTAGGAAGTCAGGACTCGAGTTCTGTGCCGTGATGCCGCTGGCTGCAAGCAGGGGGTTAGCTGAAGGGCTCCCACCGGTAGACTTCCCCAGCCGATTGAGCTCCGATTCGTTGTACTGCCATAGGTGTTCCACGTCCATTATCTCCTGTTGATCAGAAGCATTTGAAGATGTTGAACCAAATAATCCTTGAAGGGAAATACAATGATGGCACAAGGCACTTCATAAGCCAGAGTAAACTGTCCAAGTAAATATATCAGCTTACGAGCCTTGGTGTGTCAAATTCGCACAAAAATCTCTTGCAATTTTTTACCAGAGCTTTGATTTAGCTAACCTTTTGTTCGTTTGTACGGTTCAAATCTTGCGAGCCCATTTAAACCCGATCCAATTTCCTTATCAAGATTGAGTTGGAATTATAAATCAAATTCCGATGACGATCCAATATCATGGTGAAAGGGAACTGTGGAGACGGAAAGCAGACAGCGAGAACTCCCGTGGTTAACAGTAGACGGGCATTGTTTGGGCTTAATTTGATCAGTTGGCGATTCCGAACATTAACTTCATCTTGATCATCAATAAATATCACTTCAGCCATAAAAGACTGCTTTGAAAAATATTGTTGATCAAAAAACTTACTATTTTAGTAATATCCCTAACTATATGATCCTTAGACGGTATATGCACAGATTAGGTAATCTTAGGTGTAGTAAGTTTAAGCTTGATTTGTTCGGTCCGTTCACTTTCGCAGACTTCGTGTTTGAGACCTAATGGCTATTTGTAAACAGTTCTTACTTGTAATAATGGTGGAATGTCAGGCGTGAGTCGGCTGTTGCTTGATTCACCTCGGCTGTTGTATGAACCTGGACCGTTTACCTGCGAAAAAATATATAATATAGTTTCGGCGACGAGCAAGTAGCCATTTTCTGGGGAACGTAATCTATTTGCTTACTCAGAAGCAGCCCGTCAACCCGAAAGGAGCATTCTACACAACAATTTTATTGTGCCAAAAGTTCCTTCGGAAATCAATATATATAAAATCGTTGCGTGACTGACTGACTATCAACGCACAGCCTAAACTATAAGACCTGAAATTTGGAGGGTACGTTCCTTTTGTGGTCTAGGGGTGCACTAAGAAAGGAATTCCAGAAATTCAACCGCTAAGTTTGGAAAAGTACACGCGGACGAAATCGCAGGCATTCCACTAGTTTCAGAATAAAAAAATTAAATTGCGAGTTTCTTGTATTTCGAATGCAAAGCATATGGTCAATGACTTAAGGTTCATGGAGAAGCCGCCGTCTTCCATGAACCCACTAAAGCCACTTAGGCTACGAACGCAATCGGCGGCCAGGTCGCGGCGACCACGTCGATGTTAAAATTTAGGGGTAGTTGCGTTACATGCTCAATCAGCAATGGTAAAGGTTACAAAATTGATGTTAATATAGTAATTATTTGAGGATGTTATCTAAATAAATCAAAAACAGAAACAAGACCTTAAAATCTTTTCTCATAAACGCGTTTTAGGTCCCTTCTTCGAATAGAGAAAATATTGACGGTTAATTTTTATACTATTCAGTATATAATCACTGTAAACGATTTCTTTTTAAATTTGCTACTTTTAAAGCAAAACGATGATTTATACCTTATCTTTTCCCGGTTACTGCTATCGGTTACGATATCTGCGTGGAATCATCGTATAGCATACATAATGACGTCACACGTTATTGGCAAGAAAACTGCTATAGTCATAGCGAATAAGGGGGGGTAATGACTTACGCAGTTGAGACTGGAGGCGTGCCTCAGCGTGGTCGGCACGTGCGCGGAGAGCAGAGAGCCCGTCGACGCGGCGCCCGACAGCGTGTACGAGCACTGGTACGTGGAGCGACCGCCGCGCGTCCGGTCCTCTCTTATTGCTGAAACAGATACATGTTATACTGTTACAGTACAGTGTTGTGACAGTATATTTTATTCTGTAGCAGAGTTCTACGAATTGCCAATTATTTAAATTATATCAAATACTATTAATGTTATGCAATTCTAATTATATTTATTATAACCTTTATATTAAGTCAATATATGCATATTTATATTGACCTTTTTTGACCTGTAACTTGGCGTTATCAATAAATGATTTGTATTTGTATTTTTTAGCAGTGCTGCGGTGAGCTCATCGCATTCGTGAATTTGTGAAGAGCTAAATAAACTTTATACTATTATACTACTATTCCAGTAATAAAACATTGCTAAATAAGCCAGCAGCCAAGACCAGGGTAAATCTAACACCAACGACTATTGCCCAACTTGTCACTGGTTTAAAATGTTGATAACAAATCGTAGAGATAAACATATCCTTATCTTTTTTGAAAAATTACGACTGTACACCACGTACTTTACTATTCTCCTACTGACGTAAGTACGTGGTGTATAGTCGTAATATTTCTAAAATTATACCGAGCCACGGTAACTTTAATTCTATATTTTTATCTAGTGGTTATTTGGAATGTTTTTCGTTTGCTGACCAAATAATGAAATCGGTGGACTAAACGCATTTTTGTATCCAAATAAATTGTATCTAAGTCGGATAAACGGTAGTCAGTCGGTAGTCGGTTTTTTTCTTTTTGTTCGTATTATTAGCTATTAAGGTGTACAATAAAGTATTTTCTATTCTATTCTATTCTATTCTATAAACAAAAATTAGAAACAAATTTTCGATCACGAGTAACATTGAGTTAGAATAGCTATCAAATAATCCAGCTCAAAGTCAAATTTTGCGCAAATTATAAGCCAGCATTATGTTTAAAAAAAAAAAAAAAAAAATACTGGACAGTTCACACAACATTATCTAGCCCCAAGCTAAGCAGAGCTTGTGTTATGGGTACTAGATAACTGATATACTTAATACAATATATTACATAGATAGATATTTTTTATTATACATAGAATATACCCAGAAAACCCTGAACAAATATCTGCGATCGCACAAATATTTGTTCCGAGGCGGGAATCGAACCCGCAACCTCCTGCGTCGCAGGCCAAGCTTCGCCCGCTTAAATAAAAAAGTATTTCATTCATTGAAATCACAAGAATCATTTTGATTCGTCTTCGAAACTAAGACTTCTATTCCAAAGTTTTTTTTATCTGCGTCAATGACGGAACAGGCAGATGGCCCACCTGATGTTAACTGGTAACCTCTGCCTTTAACAATGCATTACTTCAAAGGTCACGTCCACCTAGGACGCACCCTATGTGGCATTGCACTGCGCCCGCCACCCTGAGACATAAAGACGAAAAGTCTCATGTGCTTGTAATTACATTCCAACTATCTAAGTACCAATCAAACATCATAGCAGACTACAATGTCGAGTTTGTTACAGGAGTACCCAACTGATATGGCGCGTCGTGAATCTTCGTTCGCGCAGAAAAGAAAGTATGGCTCCGAAGATTAACGAAAGAATGCTCAAAACTTACAATCAACCTTAGGTCACTACTATAAGGTTCATAATACACTGCAGCTGTTAGTTCCGTCTCACTCGCAAGTCACACCCCTCCGCACAATTACACTTCGGCGCGCGCTGCGGCGGCGGCAGCTGCCGACCAATAGCGGTACAGGAAAATTACCGCGCTTTAAAAATTCATCTTCTGCGCAGGTACGTCGGTAAGCCATATTAGTTGGGTAGTACTGTACCCGACTGCACCAAGCAAAGGAAGGTTATTAGTTACCTTCCAGCCTCATGCCACATCCAAGGCACTTGTCGAACCGGCAGGCAGGGCACTTCTTCCTGGTCGCCACCGTGACGGGGCAATTACTCCCCCGTAGACACATGTAATTCTTCCGGTTCTGCACGGTGCGTTTGAAGAAACCCTTACAGGATTCGCAGGAGAATATGCCGTAGTGGAACCCGCTGATTTTGTCACCGCATATTGGGCATGGGCTAGAAAACAAAAAATATTTATAAGATAGAGAAAGAAAGTACTTACTTACTAACTACCACATTAACCAGCACTGGCGCGCCTGTGTGGTGCCTCAAAAACAGGGAAAAGCTGATTCATAGAAAAAGAGAACAAAATGTAAAGAGAATCTGACGACCATTGTGAGGTGCAGGTGGTTGCGGGTTCGATTCCCGCTGCGGGACAAATGTTTGTATTATCTGCAAACTGGGGTGTGTTGTAGTAGCATGGTACTCGTTGTTATTGATAGCCACGGCACAGGGGATCCGAGTATGGGATCAGGACTATTTAGGTGACTGTGGGTTTTTTTTTACGCCTGCGCCCTCGCGGTTCACAGTGAGTGTATGTGTAGTGCACCTGTTTATAAGCTGCTGTCGGCTGATGCCCTGGTGGTGGTGCAGCCTCTCGTCGTGCTCCGCGTCCTCGTCGTGCGCCGGCGACGCGCGGAGCACGCCCGCGCTCTCGCGGTACAACACGTGCGGATGACGACTCTGCAATAACACCATTACATATGAAAACCTCCTTCTTTTTTTTAAGTCTGTGTAAAATAGGTCTATCAAAATCTAATTAAGTTCTATTATGCTCGAAAGATAATGTTCTAAGAATCTAAAAAGAACATTGTATGGTTCTAAAAAGAAAGTAATAGAATTCTAAAGGTTATTATGTAAAAATTATATTCTAATAATCTAAATAGGTATAACGTTCTAGGATCAAAATATTTTCCAGTTTTCGAGTTTAGTATTTTCTTAAGTAGGTTACCGCAGAATAAACATTAGTACAAGTAGTATTACACGTACGTAGGTTCTGAATAAAGACAATTAATTTCCGAACCATGACGCTTTTACGCCTAATAACGTTCTATGTCGATATTTCGAACGTAATTTAAGGTTTCTAGAACGTTTATAGACCCGTAGAACGTACTATTTTAGACTCCTAGAATGTCGTTTTTACACTCACAGAACGTACTTTTAAAACAAACAGAACGTTATTTTTAGATCCTTAGTACGTTCCCTTTAGATTCTTATTAGATCTCAACTAATTGTTATGTAACTAGTTACCTGTACTGGGGAATGTGTGGGTGAGAACTCGGAGCTATAGGAGTAACAAGAGGAGTGCGACGCGTCACTGTTGTTGCGCGAAAGAGACGGCGTGTAGTGCCGCGTCGCTCGCGGACTGGCCGACGGGCTGCTGTACACACTGCAATTAGTATCACAAATATATATAAATCATTTTTGGTTATTGTTGGCTGCGTCAGTAATATACATAAATAGTGCAAATATGAAGACTGTAGGTTCTAGACCCTTGAGACAGAAGGGCGGACGGATGAGCGAGAGCATAGTGCTCCGTTTGGACCCTTTGGGCATGGATCCAAAAAAGAACACAAGAGACTGTATTGGAAAGTGATAATTGGACACATACTTAGATATAATTTATGGCATAAAACTAGGTCATATTCAAACTACTCATTAGCCAACTTGACTAGATATTAATGATATAATTCAATATTTGAATGGTACAATAGGAACAATACAAAATTATGATAGGTACCTATGTGTGTACATGGAATGTACGGCGGAGTCTGTACTGGCGCTGGACTGCACGCGCTGCGTCCTGCCCGTGAGCGGCGAGCCGAGCGCCGAGCCGAGCAGCTTCTCCATGCGCAGAGATGATACGTACCTATGTGTGTACATGGAATGTACGGCGGAGTCTGTACTGGCGCTGGACTGCACGCGCTGCGTCCTGCCCGTGAGCGGCGAGCCGAGCGCCGAGCCGAGCAGCTTCTCCATGCGCAGAGATGATACGTACCTATGTGTGTACATGGAATGTACGGCGGAGTCTGTACTGGCACTGGACTGCACGCGCTGCATCCTGCCCGTGAGCGGCGAGCTGAGCGCCGAGCCGAGCAGCTTCTCCATGCGCAGAGATGATACGTACCTATGTGTGTACATGGAATGTACGGCGGAGTCTGTACTGGCGCTGGACTGCACGCGCTGCGTCCTGCCCGTGAGCGGCGAGCCGAGCGCCGAGCCGAGCAGCTTCTCCATGCGCAGAGATGATACGTACCTATGTGTGTACATGGAATGTACGGCGGAGTCTGTACTGGCGCTGGACTGCACGCGCTGCGTCCTGCCCGTGAGCGGCGAGCCGAGCGCCGAGCCGAGCAGCTTCTCCATGCGCAGAGATGATACGTACCTATTTGTGTACATGGAATGTACGGCGGAGTCTGTACTGGCACTGGACTGCACGCGCTGCATCCTGCCTGTAAACGGCGAGCCGAGCGCAGAGCCGAGCAGCTTCTCCATGCGCAGAGATGATACGTACCTATGTGTGTACATGGAATGTACGGCGGAGTCTGTACTGGCACTGGACTGCACGCGCTGCATCCTGCCCGTGAGCGGCGAGCCGAGCGCCGAGCCGAGCAGCTTCTCCATGCCCAGAGATGGCTCACATTTTAACTCTGAAACTGACACATTAACATCACCAAACACCTTCATAAAAAAAAACGGCTCGCCGGAATCTCATACCTATAACCATGGACGAATCGTCCATGCTATAACACAGAATTTTTTACAAAACCTCTATAGCAACCCCTAAGCTTTAATGTATTAATTTTGTTTAAGTATCTAATTTTTATCCCGATAAAAGGCACTATATTGAGAAACAATCGAATCTAGGCATATGATGGAAACTTTGTTTTTTTTCTATAGAGAAAATATTATCCTATCGTGTTTGCACGTTGTACATCCAGAAAATAAACACCGAATTTTATCGAAATCGGTTGTGTTGTTTCAGCATGATCGAGTGCCCGAACCTAAATATTATTAAAAGATAAACGGCTAATTACCACTATTATTCGTCACTTTGCTGACGTTTCGAGACTGAGTTCAGAAGCCTCTTCATCATGAGCACCGCCCGCGACCGCGTTCGACGGTGGACCAGCGAATACAGCAAAGTGACGAATAATAGTGGTAATTAGCCGTTTATCTTTTAATATGATTCCCAACCACGATAGTTTCAATTCTTTAAAATATTAGTAGGATTTACCTGATAGTGTCTCCTTTTTGATAGTCAAGTTCTGTATCTCCCCGATAGCAGTCTGCGGCATGACTGGCATAGTGCCCTGGTCTGAGAGCGCGAGAGACTTGGCACTGTTCGTGGGAGAGACTGGCCTTCTGGGTAACGAGAGTGGGACGTCCGACAGTAGTGGTATCTGTTAGGAAGTCAATGAACCGTAAGCAACAATTATAGTGCAGGCTATATAGGTCGCAGAACCAACAAACGCTAAGGGAAGAAGGTTCTCCGGAAGACGCAGCTTATGACGGATACCAGCAACCAGACAATATTGTTAAAGTTGCAGAAAATCAGTAGATAGTGGCGGCTTAGGACGGTCCGTCGTGGTATCCCATAACATAGCACCTACAGCCACATACATAGTCCGTCCCACATTAGGATTGCCTGTGTCGTGGTTATGCAAACATTTGACGATCTATGTGGCGCGTCGGGCGAGTAGCCGGCTGAGATGCGAAAGGTTGCGGGTTCGATTCCCGCTGCGGTACAAATGTTTGTACGGTCTGCAAATATTTGTTCCGGGTCTGGGTATTATGGTACCATGATACTCGTTGTTTCTGATACCCACGACACAGGGAATCCTAGTGTGGGATCAGGACCATGTATGTGACTGTTGGATGTTATGTGTTATGTTATTTGTCCCGCACCGGGAATCAAACCTGAGCTCTTGCGTTTCATCCAGCTACGCCCATCGCGGTAAGAAGGTCGTCATAATATTGTACAGATTAATGCAAAAATTCGACAGAATCTATTATTTATCGATGATTCCGTTGTCGACCTTCCGTCTCAGAAAGATCAGCTCGATCTTTAAAAAAGACCCTGCAAAGCTCTCTCCTAGTACCCACCCTGTTCATACTAAGACATCTCTGGTGTTGTTGAAGGGGTGCCGTGTACTTCAGGTCCAGTACTCTCTGATCATCCAGACTCTGGAACATTTCATTCTTCATCGGCTCTTGTTTGATCGTGACGTTTCGAAGCGTGTCGATCGAATCGCGAGACGACTGGAGATCTAACGAGTTGCTGTTTTCATCTGAAATTTCATAATGAATACTTGTACTTAATTTCATAATAATATTTTGTACTTAATTCTGTCCGCGGCTTCGCTCGCGAGGTACAGGGATAAAAAGTAGCCTGCGTCAATCCAGGTTATCATAATCTATTAATCTACCTATCCTCAAAATCTATTCAAACGTGATTACAAACAAAAAACATCTAAACTTTCGAATTTATAATAGGATAGGATTTAGAAGTTGAAATATAATCTCAGTTCAGAGTTTAGTTCTCTACTAACAGCTTAGTCTGACCTAGAGAAGGCCTTTGAGAAGGTGAATGAATGCAATTATAAGGAAAGTCTATATTCTATTAATGTTTGTTTACTTTACTAAGAATTCAATTGTGTACCTATTTATATCAAAAGTAGATTTGAATACACTTCTACATTAATCTAATCGCATTTCGGGTCAGAGTACCACAGGGGTGTACTTTCGGGTCATATTTGTTTACATTATATTTATTTACGTACTTAATTAAGTAATTCGTTGTTTATACAGTTTAGATAACAATTTCAACTCACCATTATTAACGCTTGTATCTATGACCATCTCAGAATCAGACAGCTCCCCTTCCCAGGACATGGGTCGCTCCCGGTCGTTCGCTTGACTATCGTATTGAGCTCCGCTTGACGAACGTTGCTTCTTGTTTCGCATGTTTACCTGAAAAGTTAGATTTATAATTTGTTTTCTAATTATCGTGTATTTCTATCAGTTTCAGGTTTCTTGGAGCTTAAATCTTTCCATTCACAATTTTGCCGGTGTCTATTTGACTGCGTAAATTATATATTTGGTAACTTGAATTCTATGTTAATAAAATCGGGCTGAATTAATTTCTTATAACTAGTGCTGTGCATCAGTATAAAATATGAACATCGATGACTGATAAAACACTACATCGCACAGTACCTATTCCTCACGTTCTCACGTTGTTGGGAGACCTGTTATGTTAAAATTAGTCTGGCATCGTAATAAGCGTCATTTTTTGTTTCTGGGATTATTTAGTAATCATTTTATTAAATAACAGGTTTAGTCTATTTAACAGATGAGAAATTATATGATAATTTTATTATCATGCTACAAGGCTTAGTCTGAGGGTTGCTTAAACTCTAAGCAACCCTCAGACGTCATAGCGATTAAAATTGAGAATGAAGAAATGTTTACCTCGTATTGATGTTGTGTGAAGTCGATTTTGGAGATCTCAGCATCAGTGGAGTCTTCGTCATGTGGCACCGAAGACACACTGATGCGGACCCCGCTCGAACTGTACGAGAATTGACCTGGAAATGTAAAAAAAACATGTTTTACCAGGTATCCATTTCTAGATGCGACTAATTTCGAATGTATTAATGGTCTATGGTAGAGTCTGTTCATAAAGAGATCCGTCGTCATTACAATTCAGAGGGATCAGATCCAGAAACACGATAGGACAATATTTTCTCGATAGAAAAAAAAAGAGGCGCGCTGAAGCCTTTACCCACACTGGTTCTTTCGCCAACGGTCGCTTACCAACTCAGAATGTCACTGAACTTAGTAAGTATCTAAATAATCAATAGACGGTTCAGTGTCACTAAAGGTTTTTGTTTGTTGTCCTGACTACCCCCTAAGGATGTCCTGATATCCAATATAATCGTGACTTCGTGCGAGACTATTTCAAATGTTAGTTTTTAACTAGTCACAGTTGTCAGCAATCTATTAGAATGGAGTTCATATCCCTCATCAGAGGTCAACAGCCTATCAACTATCTCTTTTTACTACGTATAATTTTATTATTACGTGATATGAATCACTAGGTATCATTAATGCTTGTTTTGTTTAGTAAATTTCCTGAGTAACGTTGGGAACAACTACAAAAACATATGAATATACAACATAAAAAAAAAAACAATAAAAGCTCTAACAGCTAATAAACTGCTTGCATCTGTTTATTATATGACTTCGTATAAAACTCAATAACGTCATTATTGAGTTTTATTAGTAGTAGTAGAGTTTTTTGTGAAAGAGTTCGTCCGGGGAAGTACTACCACCATACCTATTTCTGCCGCAAAGCTCGCATTGCTGTGTTCCTGTTTGAAGGGTATGGGCGGCGATGAAATTACAGGCACATGAGACTTTTCATCTTTATGTCTCAGTGTGGCGGGCGCAGTGCAATGCCACATAGGGCGCGTCCTAGGTGGACGTGACATATGAGGTTACCGCTTACCATCAGGTGGGCGGTGGGCCACCTGAATGCTCCGCGTTCCGCCATTCAAGTAGTTAAAAAAATGGTAGATCTAGACTTCTGGAGTACCTAGTTTGATGGGAATGGAAACGGCCCATCAAATTTTAAGCGCACTAATCAATAAAGGTGGGTGGGGCCACCCACTTTCACAGCTTTCCCAGTTTTTTAACACAAATTGCACAAAAACATAGTGTTGCCAAAATTAACTCGCAAAGTCAAAGTGGGTTCATACCACCGTTACCGTTGACGACCTCTGTGGCGGGGCGGGCGAACATTCGCCTGCGACGCCGGAGGTTGCAAGTTCGATTCCCGCCTCGGAACAAATATTTGTGCGATCTGCAGGTACATGTTCAGGGTGTTCTGGGTATTTTCTATGTATAATAAAAAATATCTATCTATGTTATATATTGTATTCATTAAGTATATCAGTTATCTAGTACCCATAACACGAGCTCTGCTTAGCTTGGGGCTAGATAATGTTGTGTAAACTGTCCAACATTATTTTATTTTATTTATTTATTTTATACCCACCTTTATTGATTAGTGCATTTAGTTCTTTGAAAATATTTAATTTAAAAAAACTTTCACAAATATTCTGAGTTCCCCACGTTTTAGAGCACAGCTTATCAACGCGGTTGTATGCAGTGTCCGGGGTGTGTAGGTATAATAAGCTTCCTCCATTTTGTGCATGTGTTGTCCAAAGTAGGTCACTATTATTAATCGCATAGACAAATTTATTAACTAACAAGTGGAAAGTCAAAAAACGATAACCACTATAGTACTGGAAACCACAACACTAGGTAATGCAAGGTCACAATTGTCAAAGTATGGTCGGATCGTTACATTGGTCAAAGTATGGTCGGATCGCAGACCAACGCATTGGTCAAAGTATGGTCGGATGGTTACATTGGCCAAAGTATGGTCGGATGGTTACATTGGTCAAAGTGTGGTCGGATGGTTACATTGGTCAAAGTGTGGTCGAAACAAAGAGACCCAGAAAAAAAATGGGGGCGTCAAATCAGATACATTTTCGCATTTTAATAGTTATTAGTATTCCTAGATTAATTAATTAATTAATTTCGTTTAATTTTCGTAGATAATAGACCGCGGGCAACAACAACAAGTTTTAACAAGTTTTTGTTAAATAACCCGATTTGTGCATGGTTAATCTCCGCTAATATAGCTCACAATAATTAATTTAATTTGAAGTTATAGTGGTTTTTAAGTAGGTGAAAAAATGGGGGCGCTAAAAAATATTTTATTCACAAAGTGGGCAGTAGACATACATGGGCAGGATAACAGACATTCTTGAAATCAACATACCATTGCTAGTTTCCGGTCCAGACATGCTGATAGTGGTGACAGACACGTGCCCCCCCTCCACCTTCACCGAGTCCGCGTCGCTTGACATCGCGGCGCTCATCACTGACAGCTGTCACATCACCTCGATATCGACTATCGACTGCGTCACCTCACTAGTACCATTCACTCAAAACAAACAAAATGGAGTCGGTAAAATTTCAAAAAATTTGCTTTCTACGCATTATAAATGTTTCTTATGTTTACGATATTGACCATCTGGTGTTGGCGTTCATTTTTAAGGCATTGCTGGTCAGTCTTGATTCAGATTTCAGCCTTTGAAGACTTGGGATCACAATTAGCTTCGATGAATCAGAATGTCGATTACAGCCCGATAATAACACCATCATCTTGGGTAATCTGTAACAAAAAAAAATAGAATTAGTAAAGACAAGCAGCGCCCCGCGGTTTCACCCGCGTAAGTTTCGATCCGTGGGAATATCGGAATAAAAATGTGCCTATGTGTTGTTCCGGGAGTCCAGTTATCTCCATTCCAAATTTCATCCAAATCCATCCAGTAGTTTTTACGTGAAAGAGTAACAAACATCCATCCATCCATCCATACTTACAAACTTTCGCGTTTATAATATTATATATGTATATTAGTAGGATAGGATGTTCTTACTGATTCAAGTCATAGTTTTACTAGCGCTTAATTGAGTCAGTCCCTGAGGTATGGGAGCGGTACGGGAGGAGTGTTCTCGTCTCTCAAATTATCAGATGACATGTGACATAATGTAGACGAAAACACTCCTCCCGTACTGCTCCCTTACCTCTGGGACTGACTTAGTTAGTGCCCTTTTAATTTCGTAAATACATTCATTCAGCCAGCACTACTTTCCAAACCAAATGAATAACACGAAAAATATTAAACAAAACAAAACCGGATACCTACCTACCCTAATGAAGAAATTAAAATAGAAAAACAATCAATTTCAAAATGATTAAAACACACGCAGTTACACCACAGTCATCGAGCATCACGAAACGGAGGCCTGCAATGCTCTAAGCACACAGTAGCTTTCAAAGAGGCTGTTTTTAAACTCCTTGGTTATATTTAATAAAAGAACTGTCAAATTTTAAATTCTAAAAAAGAAAACTTGTTGCCGTATCCCGCCACCCGTCGGATACGGATTCGCGTGTAGTGTTTGTGTATACGCGGTCGTCGACGGGCGGCCTTGCGGCGGCCAGTGTTGCGATGGCACCCGCGATATTATTTTATCGATACTCCGCGCCGACCCCTCGTGTCATTGGCATTATGTTTACGAAAGCGAACGAAGCTCTGTCGCGATAACGACGACAACGGACGCATGACATGACTGCAATGACTATAGGTACAATAGGTACTGTATTTATTTATATACTAAGTAGACCTTCATATCAATTTCTTGTTAATAAAACAAAGAACAAGAGTTTTGATAGAGACGCACCAACGACAGTTTATTTAAGGAACGGCATTGAGATTATTTAGTCATCTATCGATAAGACAAACCGACACAATCTAAAGGAGTGGGGGGCGGCCTTCACGAAGCCGGTTATAGTGACCGGCCGGTCGCGAACATTTCGCCTTTCGCGCAGGACTAGGATAGGACGTAGGTACCCTATACGACGCGTGAGATGATTTTATTATACACGAAACTTCAATACAACCTTGTGAAGAAGCAAGCTCCTTCAAATTCATATTGTAAAGATCAATTACCGTCCTAAGTCCTTCGCTTCCAGACTTTTCTCAGTTAGCTCAGACAGTGCAGTCGTGGCGCAATTAACTGTCAATTAGGTACACAATGTACCTACAGCAAGCATGTGGCAGCATGCAGTTTAAGCAATGGATATTGTATGCGTCATTCAGAATCGCAATGAGAATAAAATAAGCTGAATAGACTCTGTTAAGAATATGAACTTACGTATTCCACTCGAGATGATTCGGTGAGAGAATCACAGTAGACTCTTCACTAGAATACAATATTGTACAGGAAGCTGTTTTAGTTTTAAAACAATAAGTTTATTATCATTTAGTTCATTGGCCGCTGACTCAGTAGTTTAGACGTTAATTAAAGCGCAGATTTATAAAAATTATTATTCTATAAAAGGAACTTAATGATCTTAAGCCCATCAATATTTTATTAATATCAAATATACAATCAGATGTAATCTTATATTTCAACTATAATAAAAGACTCGAAATTGTACTGCCCAATTATAATCCTTATTGTAATGCTCGAACAAAAAACAGTCGCTTTAAATTGAGTTGCAATGACCGAATATGTTTTATCTCTTTCTACACTGGTCGCATAATAAACAAGCAGAACGAGACGGCTGTAGTTACATTTAGTAACCTAATAAAAGGAGTTCATCCGCACGCAAGATGGCGTCATCGCGGCCTAGACAAGGCCGAGCGGTCATTTATACCTACGATACGCCAGACGAGTGCTTTGTCTGTTTTATGTATTTATGGATTACCATGTGGTAAATTTTCATATACTTACAAACATAATACTTATTTGAGAATGCAATGTATCTTTATTATATTATTCTTGCAGTAGGTACCTAATTAATAGCTAGAAAACTATAAATATAGTAAGGTCCTGAAAGGGTTCACAATTAGGTACCTACACTCATTTACCAGTGGAATAAGTAAATGTACATTATCGCTTAACTTGGACGAAATCTCCGCAGAAATTATTTATTCTGTGGCAGAAATAAGCATCGAGGAACCCGTAACGTTCTAAAGTCGCAATTCAATAGGCGTGACGCTTGACAGTGATGTCCTTAAAGTTATAGATACGATAGCGGGTGCAATGAGACGAGGCGTCGACCGATAATTATCTTAAGGTCACAGCACTATCTATGTGACGTAAATGCCGTGTCATGCTGTGATAATGACGGAACCCACCCAGATACAGGTGCATGAAACAACAAAGGCTTTCAATAAAATACCTATATACAATAACATAAGACGTATTTTATTCCCCGACCCAAAAGTGCCAATCCATAAGAGAAAATCAGGAATAATGTAAGAAAACGTGACTAAATTGCGTGGTATGAAAACATCAGGTTCTTAGAACAATTCAATGAGGAAAGAAGCATCAGTTTCCGACATCCTTGACCCTCATGACTCGACGCGAGGTCGTCTATCCCCATAGAGTGCGACGCACCCTATTCACCCACGCCGCAACTGAAATAGACGAGGTTAATACTCTCTGTACTACGATCCTATGAACTTATACAAAGGACTATGCAATTCATTCAACACTCCTCGAAAGCATGCAAGTACTTGCTGTGGAAACCTTGTTACAAAAAAAGAGTCAAAATGATTCTTACGATTTCAATGAATAAAATACTTTTAACTTTGATATGGTAAAGACTTTCCGTTGCCCTAGCATAAAACTATCTTATTTTAACATCTTAAATTAAAAAAAAAAGTTAGCCTTTATTTCTACTACTGTAATATTACTTATACTAATCTCCTTTTATTAATTCTTCAGTAATAGTCGCCTCCTTGGCGTAGGCCTCCCCCATTTCCTTCCACAATTCTCTGTTTATGGCCTTTGATATCCAGCCTGATCCAGCTATCTCTATGAAAATATCCTACCATCTCTTTTCCGTTCTACTTCTACCTCTTGTTTCGTCCCCTTTTTTTTTTTTTCTTTATAATTGGCACCGCACGGCTTGTGCATTTGCCATTTTCAAGTATCTGTATTTTCACTATATTGTATTTTCAATATATTTTGCAACGTTACACTCCTTCCAAGTCGTCAAAGTCACAGTCGAGTCATGTTTTAGTAAAACGGCGGCCAATTTTACTAAAACTTTGGTAGACAATTTCCACCAATTTCAAAAGTCACGCCATTCGCTTCCATTTCATTTCACTACACTTGTGCTTTTTAAACGAGCTACATTAGTTAAAATTCCTCCAAAATAACACAAAATAACTCAAGAAAACACTAGGAAATGAAATAAATAAAAAGTAGACAACGTCTCTTTTCGAAAATGGCGGGAAGAGTCCTTTTAATATCTTACATGAAGTATAATTGTGTAATGTTGCCCTTGAATAAAATGCAATAAAAATAAATAACAACGAGTACGACAAATTATATTGTAAAGCAGATAAGAGCACAGAATATAATTATCTATGATTGTGACAAAAACCGATAACTCAGTAGAGGAAAATCGCAAGTTCAAAGTCTGACTACGGCCTTGTCGCTCTATGATTGTCTTAGTCATAGAAGAAAGTAACTACTAAAGGTGAATGGCCACCATCTACGGTTGTCTGGCCATCGTTTGCAGGTTCGTGCACCCCTGGACAGTGGCTGGTACCACGCCAACAGGTGTGGCAAGCTTGAAAAGTCCGTGCTCATCCGTAAACGTTGTCCAAGCAACCTGATACTTAGTTAATTACCATTGAGAACTTGCAGTTTTTTGTGCCAATTTGGTAGGTATTTAAATTCAAATTCAAAATCTTTATTTCAGGCTTATTGAGAAGTGTACTAAACCTAAACAATAAGCCCATAGAAACATAAATACCTTAGAAACTAACATATATAAAAACACTTTATTTATAACTTAATCTAACACACGTGTGATACGGAGATCACGTGACAGACGGCCCTTGAACCGCCGGAACTCACCTCAACTTCACCCCTTTCGGCCAGAAGTCGGCTCAAGTAGGTCTTAGTATTAACAGGATATGATTAGAAGCTATGACCGTCATAGTCTGGGACTGCTTGTTTAAATAACAACACAATGCCACAGAATAAATAATAGTACTGCCATGCATTGAATTTGGTAGGTATATATTATTTTGTTGTTATATTATACCTTCTTAGTTCTTGAAGTTTATTTTATCTTGGTCATAATTTGCAAATGATGTAGGCACCTACTTAAATAGATATAATATCTCCACTTTCATATTATGTTTTGGTCTAGAATTAGGATTATTACTATTTTAAGCCCAGACAGCAGCTGCCAAGCCATCTGTACAAACAAGAAAACGTGTTGTAACTACTGTAGTAATATTTCTGTTCGCAATTTCCTCGATCCAAATGATCTTTTTTGTAAAACTTAAAGTGGATGCTCACTTTTGTGGCGCGAATTTATTATTTTTTTGAATTGATGATGATATTTATGAGATTCTATCAATTAAAACATGTGTTAAGTCTCCTAGTTCTCGCGAACTCAACTTTCGCTATCTGAAGAAGTGTTCATGAGCAGTAAATGGGCAAAAAACACCAAAAATAATAATTTCACGCCACAAGCGTGAACCACCTTATGCCAAGCCGTGTCTTTTGTCACAAGGAAACGACGGAAAGTCATCTAAATCTGCACTAAAATTATAAAGAGGTAAAATTGTTTGTTTGTATCTCTGAAACTACTAAACTGATAACTGACGACCTCTGTAGCGTTTCGTGCGAGTAGTCGGCTGAGATGCGAGATGTTGCGGGTTCGTTTCCCGCTGCGGGACATTAAATGAAATGAAATGAAATTTATTTATTTTGGAAAAGTTTTTACACAAGAGCAGTATACAAAAAGGAACGCTGAAAATTGCTATAGTCTGAACTGTGTCGCAATTTTCATATGTTTGTATGGTTTGTAAATATTTGTACTTGTAGTTCCTTATACCCACCACACAGGGTATCCTAGTGTGGGATCACGACTATGTATGTGACTGTTTGGTGTTAGTATGTTATCAGGGTTCCAAAAAATATTTCATAGTTTATAAGACGAATCAAAATGATATTGAGATTTCAATGAATAGAATTGACTTTTATGTTATTTAAAAAGCAATGAAAAGTAACTCAACATAGTGTTATCGATATGTGTGTCCCACGGCCTACATGGAGGACAAGTACTTTAAATATTGAAGTTAAAAATACAGCGGCCTGACGGCATGACTCTTGTTCCGTGGGAGAAGGGTAGGCCTTTGGTGTGGGACGC
Source organism: Operophtera brumata (assembly GCA_932527175.1). Taxonomy (NCBI): domain Eukaryota; kingdom Metazoa; phylum Arthropoda; class Insecta; order Lepidoptera; family Geometridae; genus Operophtera; species Operophtera brumata. Next base: position 15,014,265 of record OW052238.1, on the reverse strand, counting down.
TACATGCGTTGATACCCTTGCGCCATCTCATCTGTCCGGGACATCAGTTAGGGCCGGTGCGGCGGCAGATTCCGCTGAGGACCTCAAAAGACGCAAATATGCAAGTCTCGACAGAGCTTACTTATTTGAGCCTTTCGGGGTCGAGACTCTGGGTCCGTGGGGTTCCGGGGCCCTTCGCGTTTTCAAAATTCTTTCAGGGCATCTGGTCGAAGCGACGCGTGACCCGAGAGCTGGCTCTTTTCGGGCTCAACGGCAATGCAGCCAGCATCTTAGGGACGCTTCCGTCTGGTAGTGATTTGGATCAGTTGAGCTACCTTTAGATCGCTTGCAGCGGTCTTCAGGTAGCACAACTGTTTCATATGTTATCTTTGTGTATTCGGGTTATGTTTACATGCGAATGACTCTTTGTTATGAGAGAAAAAATATTGTTATAATATTGAGATTTGAGTACCGGCTCAGGCAAGTGACTTCAATCTATGTCCGGGTGGAATCTTGCAAATGAATTTTAAAGCAGTTATCCTCAACCGATTGAGATCATATTTTGCATACCTGTCAAGTTCCGATGACAATGCAATATTATGGTGACAGCGAGCTGATCTGATGATGGAAACGGAAGGTGGACAACGGAACTCCTCGATGGATAATAGTAGACTGGCCGTGTTTAGGCTCATTATGATCAGCACACGGTTACGATCACTAATTTTGTAAAAGCTTGTATTGAAAAACATATTTCACAAAAAACGTATTAATATACATGAATGCAGTATTTCTGACTTTAACAAACAAAGGAGACAATGTAACACGTACTAACTTTAATATTTAAATGTAAAGCCGAGTAAAGATATAATGGTGTCGATTCTGTGCAGCATTCTCTAATTTTAAAGCGCGTTAAAGTTGTCGCGCGCCCTTTCTAATAGACTGAAATAAAAGAGACCGCGATAATTTTAATGCGGCTTAAAATTAGAGAATGCTGCACAGAATCGACACCAATATGTGTAGTAAGCATAGCATAGTCGATTGTTTCATTCAATGCTGTTGTTCCATACATCTTCACTATGCTGTCCGAACCTACAATAAACTGATCAAAACATGAATCATTATTACTAAATCGTATAGTAGTTATTAATGACAATTAGTGCCATTTAATCACACCATCCACAGCCTGACTTCACCCAATGCTGAGTATAGGCCTCTCTTTGCCTGTGCCACTCCTCACGGTCCCGTGGTGCCAGTCTCATCCAGGGCCGCGACGCATGCGATATCGTCTGCCCATCTCGCTGCCATTTAAACCCTGTTTGTTTGATGGTTTACTGGGAGCCAACCATGCAAATTTGTTACGATAGCGTTTTTTTTTTTTTTTTTTGAATAATGCTTTTGTCAAATTACAGATCTGCACCGTGTGCTGATAAAAATGAATTTATCCCCTTATGTGTTGGGTTGGCTAAGGTCAAGAATCATCATTTCAATAATCCGTGCCACTAGCATGTGTATTCGTGGCACAAGGCATCAATTTAAGCCAATAGCCAAGTTATTCGGTTTCGATGATGGTGCAGCCCTACCTCACTATGAGCACTAGTAATTGATTTTGTTAATTGTGTATTCCAATACCATAAAGCTAGGGATACACATGCCCGTAGCTTGCACACTAGCATATCAGCTACTTGCACGTGCCAGCTACTGTCATGTGTATACGCTAGCTGGTATGCCTGTAATACTGGCATACTAGCATACATTTAGCTAGCACAACATTTGATTTACTTGCATGCCCGTTGAGGGACGCGGGGGGCTGCTAACCTGGCACGTGTGAACAGACGCGACAGCTACGGGCATGCTAGGCATGCTTTGATTAGCTTCACCTGTTTGTAGAATTATATGTTTGTAACCGACTTCGTTAGACTCGAAATACTAGTAGGTATTTATCGTTCATTATGTGTGTATGTATGTATGTATGTATGTACCTGTTTGTTGGGGTCAAATCTTGCAAGTTAAATTTGACCCACTTCCCAATGTCCGATTGAGCTAAAATTTTGCACACGTATATATTCTCGGGGACAATGCAATACTATTGTATCAACGAGCTGATCTGATGCTGGAGTCAGGACCTGTTTCATGAGTGACTCTCACGAACTGTCCTGTGTATACACGACGGTAATACTGGCATGCAAGGTCACAACTTGCATGCCAGTATTACTTGCAAATGTATCCGCCGTGTGCTAGTTACTCGTACGTGCCAGTAACTTTCATGCCAGCTACTTTCCCGATTTACTGGCATGTGTATCCCCGCCTTAACCGCTGTAATAACTACCTACATGACATTACTATGAAATAAATGATTTTGAGAACTTATTCAATTAGTGCCACTGAAATCAAAACAGTGTCTCAATCACAACTAAATTGCAGACAGGTTTACCAGTAATGAACTGGTTGTAGTCTTGTAGTACCATAAACAACACAAGTATTGTTTCTGGTTAGTTAGCGAGGCAAACGTAGCGCAATAGCAACTTGTCACAGGCAAATTACATTGATATATCGACATGCGAGGAAAACTGTCTGTGGCAAAGCCCGTTTGTCTTTATGATAGCGTTTTATTTAGTCAAACCAAGGATAAAGGATATATAGGTATATAAGGATAAGTCGAAAATATCGATATTTGTTAAAAATATCGATTGATGCCATCACTATTAATGCAGTTATGTCTAACTTTGTCTAAGTAGGTTAATTTTCGTAAAATTTGAGAAAAAAAATCATGTTTCAGAAAGGAACACAGGGAATAAAACGTTTTTTTTTTATAGTGAAACTTTAAATTTTTCTTGAACGATATAATAGTTAACCTTTTTGGAAACGGAATCAAATAGGTTAAATACCGCTACGTTTCATTGAACTAACACAAATCATTGATGCAAATGTTACAGCGGTTGTTTCTGAGAATACCAAATAAGAATACATAATCCATAATTTGATAGGCTCTACATAAAATATAACAAGGTCAACTTAATAATACCTAAATTTTAAATTGTGGATTATAGTTTTTCATCCTATTACGGATTTTAAGATTGTTGGTAGGTTTCAAGCAATGAAGGCAAGTCTGACACGCGGTTCCGAGTTTTTTTTTTTAAAATACATATAAAACAATTAAGGAGTCTGTTGCAAACGACTAAAATTACAAACTAGTTTCATATTGTGAGGAATTGCATCTGTTGCATCGACAAGAAAAACAAATAATCTAAATACCTACTGTGTTTATTACTGTGTTCCCGTCTCCACGACACTGTGACTCAGATACGTTTGGATTAATGGATTGAGTGTTTAATTTAGGTATTATGTGCACTTGTTAAAGCAATTCACCGTTACCCAATAGGCCAAGGTTCGTCTGTACGTCTGCGACAGTGTGTTCCCGTCTCCACGACACTAGACGGCCTCGACATTCTATTTTAGCCGCGAATACATAAATCTCAGTTTCAGTGGCTAAGATAGAATCGTTTCATTGCATTCTAATGTGCATAACGACAGATTATAATGACTAATATTAGATGGAGCAGTAAGATTCTACAGTATCTACTGCAGTTAGTCTTTTGTATTCTGTGATGGTTTTGTAGTAGTAGTAGAGCTTTTTTGTGAAAGAGTTCGTCCGGGGAAGTACTACCACCATACCTATTTCTGCCGCTAAGCAGTAGTGATCGCATTGCTGTGTTCCGGTTTGAAGGGTAAGGGTGCCGGTGAAATTACAGGCACATGAGACTTTCATCTTTATGTCTCAGGGTGGCGGGTGCAGTGCAATGCCACATAGGGCGCGTCCTAGGTAGACGTGACCTATGAGGTAATGCACTGTTCATAGGCAGAGGTTACCGCTTAACATCAGGTGGGCCATCTGCTTGATCCGTCATTCCAAGTCATCATCATCCACAGCCTGACTTCACCCACTGCTGAGTATAGGCCTCTCTTTGCCTGTGCCACTCCTCACGGTCCCGTGGTGCCAGTCTCATCCAGGTTCGGCCCGCGACGCATGCGATATCGTCTGCCCATCTCGCTGCCATCTAAACCCTGTTGATGGTTTACTGGGATCCAACCACGCAAATTTTTTACGATAGTGATTTTTGGGAAAGGTATATTTTTTAATACAAGCTTTTATCAAATTACTGATCGGAACCACGTGCTGATCAAAATGACCCTAAAAACGACCAGTCTACTATTATCCATTCAGGAGTTCCATTGTTCACCTTCCGTGTCCATCATCAGATCAGCTCGCTGTCACCATATTGTATTGTCATCGGAACTTGACAGGTATGCAAAATTTCAGCTCGAGGTAAACTGGTTCAAAATGCAGTACCTATAAAAATTGGTCCCACACTTACTGACAGGCCAAATAAAAATAAAAGCTTGCATAAAGCTCGATTGTGAGGAATGCATGATTTTGTATTCGCAGAACCTTTTTATAAGGCAGTATCTTCATGAGTCACCTTTAGCTATTAGTGCACAATTTGAGTTTTAATTTTCTACTTTTTGAACCGCATACCAAAGTAGTGAGTATGGAGAACGTGTTCTATTCTATCATAGCTACCATGGATTGACATGATGTTCTTCCTAAGAAAATTCTGTAGATACAAGCAATTCAATTCTACATTCAAGTTACAGTCACATTTCCGTGTTGTATTGGCAGGTGAGCAGAATACCATTCTTGACGTTTGTGACATCGACACTAGATCCTAACATGATCCGAACTTTAAAACCAGGACTCAAAGCTAAAGCTCTAAGTTCAGCTCCTCTACATCCAAAGGTTGTCTGGAAGAGATCGCTTCTTAGCAATAAGACCGCCCATTGTACATTTTGTTTTTTGTTTAATTGTTATGTGCTGATTTTAACTAGTTTGTAAGGTGTGCAATAAAGTATTTTCATTCATTCATTCATTCATTCATTCATTCATTCAAAAACAGTGAAAATAAATTGTTGTTGGTTGGAATATTGAACCGCTATCCGCCGCGATACAATCGGCTGGGTTGTGTAAGTTTCAAAAGCTTTTGCTCATTATAATAAAACGATTGGATAAGCTGCGGCTACAGTTTATCTCTCGAAGTATTTGCCGATTGGATTTCCATAGGAATGTTGTAAAGAACATTGCTGTGGGCGCATTCACGAGCCAAGCAGGTAGCCACCGCCATCGCGCATAAATAAAGAACAAGTAATTCATTTTGTATTTTTTTTTAAAAAAAACCCATCTCAATTAACGCCATCATGCGTAAGAGAGTGGCCTCCCTGATGTGGCGGGTGCGCGGCAGTGCCAACAGCTTCCTGAGAACAGTGGCCGAGCGGGTAGATGGTCCGATTCTCTGTCACTGGACCAAAACGCAAGTGCTGCCATGCCACTCAATGCGGTGTGCCAAATAATATTAATTTAATTTAAATTTGTAATTTAATTTTGATTTAATTTAATAATTATAATTTTTAATTTTAGAAATACTGTGTGATAATGTCTATTAACAACTCTTTACTAACATAATATGGTGTGAAACCGAAATAAATGATATAATATATATTAAACGTCTGAACCGATTTTGATCAAACATAGCTAAGAATACTCCCGACAAATACAACTTTCAAACAAAACAAAAAACTAAATCGGTTCATCCGTTCGGGAGCTACGATGCCATGCCACGATGCCACCATGGACTTGATGCCACAGACACACACACACACACACACACACACACACACACACACACACGCACGTCAAACTTAGAACACCCCGTCGTCTTTGCGTCGGGGGTTAAAAAAGAAAACGTTAGTTCACAATTTGGCCACGTCGGTTCTCTTTCTGAACAGACTCTACTTCGTTTTTTCGTTCTGTCTGGCTCTAGTTTCCATTTAATTTACTAGCTTAATTTATAAACTTCGTGACATTGTGTATTGTTAATATAATAGGATGCGACTTATCAATGTCCGAACTAACCTAGATTTTTAAAAAATTAACCAGAAAATCTCAGAAAATATTTAGCGAGAGTTAAAGCGTTCAGCTGAAAAGTAAATTGCGATCTGATTTTTCTGCGTAATTTTTATAGAAAAAACTTCATAAAAAATATATCTTCATGGCATAAAGCATTTCCTCATCGTTTCAATTTGAAAAATACAATTTAAACATAAACACATTTGCAAAGTACCCTATGTTTTCGCCAGTTTTTTTTATTGTCGTCACTAGATACTTGTATTAAATTACAACGACGAGCGAACTTTCGGCTTATTTTTGCAAATAACTTTCCTAGATTTTTAAAGATTTTCTATCATAATTTTCGTTCACTTTTCGTTTCGCGAGCTCTATTATGCCACTTTCTAACTTACCTGAACTTTATTGAGTAAGATTATCATAGAACTGGCTTCTATCTGCGCCAAGATTAAACTAAGGCATCTGGCCGTCTCATCATCAGTATGATAATCGCAGTGGTTCAACATTCTGCCCACTTTTGTTGAATTTCTGAACTCTAGCTTACAACTCTCCGCAAAGAGCTGGTAAGTGCCGCTTACCGCTTTGCCGGTTACCTGCTTTATACGTAAATGTGTCCTAAATATTGGGTCAAACATCGAAGCATTAATTAGCCAGGGCATGAATCATGTTGACAGCAACCTTGTGGGTATTGCACGATAAAATTATATCGCCGAGAAAGGGAATTCATGTCGCTATTTTGTTCCGTTATTTCCCAGCTTCAGATTACCTTGTTTAATTAATAGAACTTTGGTTCAACCTGTATCATGTTTTGCAATAGATCACCTGTATGTAGGTAAAACGAGTAGGTCCCAACTCGACTGAATAAAACTTGTCCAAATTATCGAGATGGGACATCCAAAATATATTTATAATTTATATTCCCAACTAAGTAGACTACATCGAGCGTTTTATTGGTCAGTTTCAGATATTTAAAATAAATAATGCTGGACAATTCCCACAACATTATCTAACCCCAAGCTAAACAGAGCTTGTGTTATAGGTACTAGATAACTGATATACTTCATACAATATAATACATAGATAGATATTTTTTATTGTACCTAGAAAATACCTAGAACACCCTGAACAAATGTCTGCGATCGCACAAATATTTGTTCCGAAGCGGGAATCGAACCCGCAACCTCCTGCGTCGTAGGCCAAGTTTCGCCCGCCGCGCCACAGAGGTCGTCAGATATGTATAATTTATCTATAGGCACATGATACTTTTCATCTTTATGTTTCAGGGTGGCGGGCGCAGTGCATCAATACCCCATAGGGTACGTTCTAATACGGACGCACCCTACGTTCTAGGTGGACGTGACCTATGAGGTGATGCATTGTTAAAGGCAGAGGTTACCGCTTAACATCAGGTGGGCCATCTGCTTGTTCCGTCATATTTCCATCGACATCGTCTTTCAGATATAATCACAGCAATTTCGCAACGCGGAATAGCATTGAGGGCACGCTGGACCGGTACCTAATACATACCTCTGGGTGCCCAGTGACATGGGGGAGTGGGAGCACAGGAGGGGGGGGGTATGGTAAATAAATGTGTCGCCGGAGCCGCATTCCGCCGCGCGGTTGACTGTTCTCAGGAAAGGTGATTGACGGATTGTATAGGAAGGAAGTTATGCAAATCTCTTGGTCCTTGGGATTTGCTAGAGAATAAGGACTCTTATTGATGTTTATATTATGAACTACAATAGAACAAAGGTGGGGAGCTTTGTGGCTACATAACAGCTTCCGCCGAAATCAGTTATGTTATGTGTTTACAGATTGGCATAGGCTAGCAGTTTCTGGGCTTCAATTTTATACTTTATAAGCCTTTTATACAAGTTTCGGTTCGGGGCCTCTTAAGGTGGATGATCACGCTTGCGGCGCGGTTTTTTTTTTTTTGGTGTTTTTGCCCATTACAGCTCATGAACACTTCTTCAGATAGCGAAAGTTGAGTTCGCGAGAACTAGGAGATTTAATACACATGTTTTAATTGACGCTATCTCATAAATATGATCAGTTTAGCTATGATAAACACATTTTTACAGTGTTTTTTTATGTTTAGGGGAGGGGTATCGTAGCTAAACTGATGATATTTATGAGATACTATCAATTAAAAAATGTGTATTAAGTCTTCTAGTTCTCGCGAACTCAACTTTTGTTATCTGAAGAAGTGTTGATGAGCTGAAATGGGCAAAAAACACAACAAAAAAAAAGAATTTCGCGCCGCAAGCGTGAGCATTCACCTTAATAGAAAGTAGTACCTTTTTTAGGCGCATATTTCTCATTAACTATAAGAAGTCTGGTTTCTGATGTTAAATACAAAGTTACATACATCACCTATTTATCTCATACGTCTACGAACTTTGGTAGGTATATAACATTATGGTGTGCATTAAATATCATTATAATTTGCGCTGAAAAATTATGTTTTAGGGTTCCGTGTACCCAAAGGGTCCAAACAGAGCCCTATTGTCTCGCTCATCGGTCCGGCCGTCCCTCTGTCACAAGGTTTTAGCGGCTAAACTGTTGAAGCTAGTCTTCATATTTCTGACTCGAAGCCAAATATTTAACCAATTTTTTTTTAAATGTTTGCGGCAACTCTATAATTATGGCGTGTGTGAAAAAAAATGTCATACCCGAGCATGTGGATATTTCTGACTCGAAGCCAAATATTTAACCAATTTTTTTTTAAATGTTTGCGGCTACACTATAATTATGGAGTGTGTGAAAAAAAATGTCATACCCGAGCATGTGGATATTTCTGACTCGAAGCCAAATATTTAATAAAAAAATTTTAAATGTTTGCGGCAACCCTATAATTAAAATGTGTGTGAAAAAAAATGTCATACCCGAGCATGTGGGGTATACTCTTTTAGAGCTCATTAAGTATATTGAGACTATCTTTTATTTTCAAAAGTAATGGAAATCAAAGTCATGATAAGTCATCAAAGTTAGTTTTTTTTTTAAATGGTGTTACTTATCAAGTATTTTTAACTTAATTTGACATTGGAACTAGGAATTTTGTAAATAAGTATGCTACTATATGTATATTTTACCAACAAATAATAACATTTTAGGAAACTTGAAACATTTCCGAGCATATTCTCATTTATCAGTTACCAACAAACTTAATTTTGCGCTTCGATTAACTAATGCGTCTGGTAGTGATTTGGATTAGTTGAGCTACCTTTAGATCGTTAGCAGCAGTCTTCAGGTAGCACAGCTGTTTCATATGTATTTTCAAATTTTGTACATACATACTTGTGTTAGTTGTATTATTACTTCTAAAAATAAATGTATATTATCTAAACTTATACAATTTATAACTTCTACATTTGGTGCGGCACCCCTGAATGCGCGAGTCTGACGCGCACTTGGCTGATTTTTTACAATAGGAGTGGCCGAACCTTGTAGGGCCTCTTAAAAATCGTTACAAAATGCTGCTTGCAAAATCAAAAATCAACCTTGACATCATTTTACGGTCGTGCGATAATAATATTGGAACGTAGTTGTACAGTTTTGTGTGGTTCGACTAATACTCTAGAACATACCTATTGACATTTTGTTAAAAATAAATCGAAAGGAAAAAAAAAACTTCAATATAAAAGCCACCTCATTTTTAACAGACTTCAGAAAATAAATTTATGTTGTATGTATGTATTTTTATTAGTACCTAAGATCACCAAACTCTGATTAAAAAAAAATTGTTTGAATGGTTATTTATACTCCCGGGGTGGTCCCATTCACCAAGTCAGGATCTGATGATGGAAACTGAGAGAAAACGAGGGAAATCCTCAAAAATTAATGGCACGTACAGTGTGTTTGTTAATTTTTCATAACTTATTCAGGTGTTCTCGTCTGGGAGTGATCTCATGCTCGTGAGCTGATGATGAAAGTCACAGCACTCCTTATCGATTAGGAGTTTTTTAAATACTATTTAAATGACGGTACAGGCAGATGGCCCACCTGATGTTAAGCGGTAACCTCTGCCTATGAACAGTGCATTACCCCATAGGTCACGTCCACCTAAGACGCGCCCTATGTGGCATTGCCCTGCGCCCGCCACCCTGAGACATAAAGATGAAAAGTCTCATGTGCCTGTAATTTCACCGAGTTCGGAGATAATACTGAATTCCAGACTTTAATTAAAGAGACAAAAATGCGCGTACGACTTTATATTGAAAGCTTTGAAGTCAGTTGTTTTTTAGGGTTTCGTACCTCAAAAGGAAAAACGGAACCATTATAGGATCACATTGTTGTCCGTCTGTCTGTCTGTCAAGACCCTTTTTCTCAGGAACGCGTGGAGGTATCAAGCTGAAATTCATATCAAATACTCAGGCCTTGGAGCTGTAAAAAAAAAACTTCTAAGCCAACGCAAGCAAAAGATACAGCCGTTTATGCTGCAAATTTTCAACACTCGCAAAGGGAATCAAAACCTACAGGGTACTTCCCGTGAAATCAGAATCTTGAAATTTGGTACGAAGCAACGTCTCATAGCACAGGGCACAGATAAAGGAAAAATTGCAAAAAGCATAAATTTTTAGTTACATCATATACCTAATAACAATATTTTTAATAATTTTAAACTTACTATCCCTGTCCTCATGATGATTTCATTTAGCAATAAAAATACCATATCTTTTACTTATATACCTACAGGTTTGTACGGAACCCTCGGTGAGCGAGTAAAAAAAAATGATCTTGGATTTCTGAACTGCCTCTGAACTATTTCTGAATGCATTTATTGTTGGATCGGAACAATAAATGCATATGCCAGTGCACAAAGTACCTATAGTTGTACACTGGCTATAAATACACTGATTTCAATTAGCGGGCTAAAACAAACCACGTGACTCACGCTCAAGATTAGCAAATACCACCTGTTACTGCGACTTTCGATTCAAATGTAGCCGGTTGCCAAAGCCTTCGTGAGGGAAGGCCAAAGCAAATTGTGAATGTAAAAAATATCCTTCGGCGCAAGACTTGTAGTGGTACCGGTCTAACCGTCTCGTTGCCCCGAGTTTTCCGGTGCCCAAATTAAAATATAATTGGCATAGGACGTAAAAAAGCTCGGCCAGTTGTAGTCACGTTTTGTCTTGGATGTTTTTAAGCGATTTTAAAAATAGGATTCGTTTTAGTCTTGTAAGGTAGGATAGGAATTGCTTTTGTAAAGGCTGTTTCTAGGCTTTCAATCGAAGTTCATCTTTGACTGTGTTCTTTGTTCCTAGTTCAAAAATTACCATCATCATCAGCCGGTAGACGTCCACTGCTGGACGAGGCCTCCCCCCAATGGGGGATGTGCTATATTCACCACGCTTGGCAGGCGGAATGGTGATCACAGACTGCGCGAACCCCAGGCAGAAATCTTCATAGGACAAAAAAAAACGCCACGCGCCGCTCGAAAAACCGGTTTTTATTGAATATCTCGTAAAATACATATAGATAATTTTACAAAACCCCTACAGTTAAGCCCTCGGCTTTGTTATATTGATTTTATTTACCTAATTTTTTACCCAATAATATGCACCTACCATTTTAATACACAATCAAATCTAAGCAACAAATAGTCGTGAGTAACTTTATTTTTTTTTTATCGAGAAAATATTGCCCTATCTAAAAAAAATAATCTTTGGTCCTACCGTGTTTCTGGTACAGTGATCCCTCTGAATTATAATGTAGTATCCATGCATATTTTTAATTTGAACTGTACTTGATTTAGTTAAAAATTAAATCTAAGATTGGTAATTTTGCGTTATACCCCACCGGTGGGGGATGCACTGCCCATCCCCTGGTGTAACCCATTTGACGGTTTTTACAACATCCGTGGGAGGAGACGGACGAGTCCATTCTTAGGCCAACAACACCATTATACCAACAAGCAAAGAGTTTGTACGTTTTGTCCCATAACCTCCAGTAGCTACATTTTGACACGTAGACGGGTATGTTTGGAGACAAAGCTTCCGAGCTAACGATTCAATTCGGCCAGACACCGCAAAAACGTGGCCGATGATTCAAGCAAGAGGTAAAGTAGGTTGGAAACTCAGCCGTTGTACATAGTAGCTGTTACCTACACTGTGGTTCCAAGACCTGTTCCAGACGTAGCCCGCTGAGTCACACGAAACGGCTTCGCGGAATGATTCGAGGTTGCGAAACCTGCGAGGCGATGTAGGTAGGTAATTTCGGCGGGGCCTCGTGGGAACAAGGGGTGGAGAAAGCTGAAAGGTCGTCTTTGTTCTGAGTGATTGGACATTATTTATTATTGGTCATTTTAATTATAACACTTTTTATTATTGGACATTATTGGAATTGGATATCTATATATATAAAACAAAGTCGTGTTAGTTACACCACTTATAAATCAAGAACGGGTGAACCGATTTGGCTGAAAATTGGTGGGGAGGTAGCTTAGAACCAGGAGATTGACATAGGGGGGAGGGGTATGAGGGGGGAGTCACCGGGGGCTACCCGTGCGAAGCCGAGGCGAGTCGCTAGTATTTACTAGTAGTTAGTGTAGTAGTTAGTTTTTTAGTAGTAGTAGAGCTTTTTGTGAAAGAGTTCGTCCGGGGAAGTACTACCACCATACCTATTTCTGCCGCAAAGCAGTAGTGCTCGCATTGCTGTGTTCCGGTTTGAAGGGTAAGGGTGACGGTGAAATTACAGGCACATGAGACTTTTCATCTTTATTTCTCAAGGTGGCGGGCGCAGTGCAATGCCACATAGGGCGCGTCCTAGGTTGACGTGACCTATGAGGTAATGTACTGTTCATAGGCAGAGGTTACCGCTTAACATTAGGTGGGCCATTTGCTTGTTACGTCATTCTAGTAGTATAAAAAAAAAAAAAAAACTATTGGACATTTTGAGTACTGGACATTTTAATAATTGGACATTATTACTTTTGGACATTGGCTTTGGACTTTTTTCTTTTTTGACATTATAGTCGTGCAAATCGAACCTTTTGAATTATCGCTTGATTGGCAAAAGAAGTCATTGAAATATGAGCTTTATTTACCGTGATTTAGTGAATAGTTTACGGAGACAGTGACTTTGTCCGAAAGTGGATTCCTCACCTAAGACATGATTTGCCTGAATTTGTCATTCTAGAAGGAAATTTTCGAAGATATTTATGACACACAATAACTTCCGAGGCATTCTTTCTGCGGCCAATCATAATTCGCCTTTTTTCGAAATAGCGTGACGCAAATGTTGACGCACAAAACTAATTTTAGTCGGTAGTTTAATATTATTAATGCTTTTTCATCTGTGTCGTTATGAAGCTAGTTTCTAATGAATTTAATCGTGGTTGTAGTAATTCATTCGTTCATCGAGTCACTGGTTCTTTTTTAGTCACACAACGTAGATAGATAGATAGATTAGATTAACACTTTATTGTACACCAACAGATACACAATAGGATTAACTAAATCAAATTACAGTACAATGGTCGGCCTTATCGCTTAAAGTGATTTCTTCCAGGCAACTTCCTTTCAGGTTAGTGACCGAGGTCAGGTTGGTAGGCCGGTTGTAAGTGGAAAAAGACCTCTGTGACTGCTAGTGAAAGAACCAATGTGGTGAAAGGATTCATTGCCTCAACGTGTCAGTGCCTTAGTGTAAACTTTGGATGAAAAAAGTGTAACATCTGACATATTATAGTAGCAACACCTCGGAAAATGGGTTGGCTACGTACGTGTATTAGTAGTGTTTTAGTAGTAGTAGAGCTTTTTTGTGAAAGAGTTCGTCCGGGGAAGTACTACCACCATACCTATTTCTGCCGCAAAGCAGTAGTGCTCGCATTGCTGTGTTCCGGTTTGCAGGGTAAGGGTACCGGTGAAATTACAGGCACATGAGACTTTTTATCTTTATGTCTCAGGGTGGCGGGCGCGGTGCAATGCTACATAGGGTGCGTCCTAGGTGGACGTAACCTATGTGATAATGCACTGTTCATAGGCAGAGGTTACCGCTTAACATCAGGTGGGCCATCAGCTTGTTCCGTCATTCAAGTAGTATAAAAAAAAGTATATCACCACAGGTATATAACTATGACGGCCTACTTCATGTTACACACTTCCGTCCCTTTTCACGAAATCACTCCCACAGATTGCAGGAAAGCGAGAGGAACTTTATTTTTATGTAACATATAAAAAAATTAAAGGCAAACTGCACATATCACTCCCCTGAATGTAAATGAACCTGGGACCAGCGTTTGCTGGGTGTGGCTTTAGAATTGTCGCAATATCCCGTTAAGAAAACCTGAAACATGTTGTGACTCTATATAAATGACTGAATTAAATTGACGTACCTACCTACAATCGGTGTGGTACCTACAATAACTTATTTCTTTGAACGTTTCCCTCCCCGTTTTTCTCCTGACCATCTATCTCGATTCTCTCAACATCTTCTACTCATGACCCCTGCCCATAAGACCTCTTTTTACACCGCAGTCTTTTACGGTCACTTCTATCCGCTTGTGGAACTCTCTTCCAGTAGAAGTCAGGATAGCCGCTTCCATGGGAGTCTTCAAGTCCAAACTGTACTAACACTTTTTGTAATTACAAAATGTCCAACAAAATTGAGCTTATGTTATTTATTGAATTATTTATATATATTATATTATGTTAGGTATTTATATAGCTAGTACTACCTCATACGTAACGAAACGAAACATATAACTAGTTATTTAGAGTAGGTTTTTTTTTTTTTTTTTTTAACAATGATAGACCTTTGTTTGACTACTATCTCACCTGTTGGTAAGTGACGATGCGGCCGAAGATGGAGCACAAAGGTATAGGTATTTAATTATGTTAATCATTTAATCTCAACCTATAATTATTTTGAATAGCACGACCACCCACTCTACATTACACAAAGGTTACGCAATTACAATGGGCAAATTTTATTCCACTACTGTTTAAAAAAACAAAACGGTAAACTTTGACACGAAAGAAGAATAAAGGTTAGCTGGGAGAAAATGCTAATTAAAATTAAGTTCGTCTATGTACTGCTTTTTCGTCTTGTGCAATAAAGAATTTTCTATCTATATATTTCGTTTTTTTTTTTGTTTTTTTTAATAGGTCTTTATTACTTATAAAATAATTCAAATTATTAGAACTAAACACAATTTAGTTAAATAAAACTTATCTGGGTGCGCGGCAACGCACCCGCCATGTGAGGTCGTACGTAAGCTTTTCCCGAAGCAACTCAGGCACTTTTCAGGCCTCTATAACTTCGTTATCTTTTACAAGATGCCACGACCACGCCCGTAATTAAATAACCAAATATCATGTTTGTATATTTGCTATCAAAGTTACGTTATTTTGTCATGAATCATGAGTGAGTAAGAGGCAAAATAACGAAATTATACTTTTGCGTGGCTCGACCTCGACCGCTTCGGACGAGGCACTTCGTATAATATAGGTGCATCCGCAATATACGATAGAACCTCACTCAGTTAAGTTCGACTAATCTCAAACTAACGTAGCTTTGGACTTTTGATGATCATGAGTTATGATGTCATGTCACCTGCAAGTTTAATTGGTTAATAAATTAATTTTGTTAATTTTATAACATGTCAGAGGCCCTCGGGCGGCTTGACAAACTCTGACACCAGAGGCCAGCACTACCTCATACGAAACGAAACGAATTGGTTAATTGATTCAAGATGATTAAATATGGCAGGTTCTCTGAGAATGCCCAACTTGGTACTTTATAAGATCTCAGAACCTTGTGCTTCTGCGGTAGGTAGTAACGAGACTTGTCTTAATTTTTACATTGAAAATGTTTTTGTTGGGATATTCCCCTATGAACTACTAGCGACTCGCCCCGGCTTCGCTCGGGTAGCCCCCGGCGACCCCCCCCCCCCCCTCCTACCCCTCCCCCCTATGCCAATCTCCTGGTTCTAAGCTACCTCCCCACCAATTTTCAGCCAAATCGGTTCACCCGTTCTTGAGTTATAAGTGGTGTTACTAACACGACATTCCTGGTGCCCTCCCCCCCTTCTACCCCTCACCCCCTATTACTGTTGGAGTAGTAACAATTATTTAATCTGTGGCGACGCCGCCAAAATATTGACTAATCAGAGTAAAGTTCGAACGTTCGGCGATCGGCTTGTACTATTATTTATTCTGTGTCGGGACCCAGCTCATGAATGTTGTAGTACTACTTCTTCCTAGGCCCAGCTTACGTTTCGAAAATAAAATCAAAATGCTAAGCGCTTTTCGTGTTTACGGTCCAAGAGAAGGATGGAAGTTCTTTGTAAGGTCAATTTTAAATTAATTCCAGTGTCAAACCAATGCTGGCCCACCTGTTGGGCCAGAATTGGTGATAGAGATGATTACCCTTCGAAATCTTCCCAATGTTCAAAATACAACTTATTTAACATAGCTTAGCTTTGAAGCAACAGAAGTCCCAACAGTATCGAATATCGATATAACGGTTGCTATCGTATGATCCGATTGCAGTCAGTTGTGTCAGTTGGGGAACCGTGTCACATCTCTACCGCTAGGGTCATAGTCATAGTGATGCGCTCTGCTGCCTCGCATGGGACATTGAAACATGAGGGTTCTAGGGTTGCTACTTGAAGAAAACAGTGGCCGATGTTACTATAAAACGCAGAATATCGATGGAATAGTTCCACAGTTATTTATTTTATTAAATAAAACCCCACCTGTGTAGCTCGGATTGCTGTTTTCCGGTTTGAAGAGTATGGGTGCCGGTGAAATTACAGGAACATGAGGCTTTTCATCTTTATGTCTCAGGGTGGCGGGCGCAGTGCAACGCCACATTAGGGTGCGTCATAGGTGGACGTGCGTGACCCATGTGATAATGCACTGTTCATAGGCAGAGGTTACCGCTTAACATCAGGTTGGCCATCTGCTTGTGCCGTCATTCGCAAAGATATATTTAAAAACAAAAACTGAATTTTGTCTTTTGTCCAAGCAGTAACCAATTCCATCGAAAGAGAAAAAACACGGTGTAACTATCCCAACGATATACCGCGTTTATCAGTAGCATGGTAGATATTTATATCTTACGAACTGTTAATCGCTTTCGATTACGATTTTGAGGAACATCGGGTGCTTGTTTTAGTTTCTTTTCAATGGCGGACATTATTCTAAACAAAAAATACTGTAAAATCAAAACCTGGGGCCCAATTCTACTAAACCAATTGTATTTAAATTGTTAATTAATTGTCTCATACTTGTCACTTTTGGTATTCTACTAACTTCAATGGTTTTTCAATTGCATTATAATTGTGACCATTTAGAAACAATCCTTAAATTATTCTTCGTAAAAAATTATCAAATCATAAATTTAGCAGACTAACATTTCTAATGTCAATTGTAATTGAATTGTAATTGCATAGTATAAGAATGGATTTTCTTTAAAAAATAGTAGAATTGGGTTCGCTAGACAATAAGGGCGCTTCTCTTTCTCAGGAACTCACTTCTTTGTAATAGATAAATCAAATTCTTTGGTTGAATCGTAGGTACCTAACCATTTAATTTTATGAATTAAATAATATGCAGGTATACGTATACTCAAACCAATGAAATTATAACTAGCTCCCGTCCATAATAAATGTATAACTAGGCATCAAAACGCAGGAATGCCATTGTTACGGAAATCGCAAAGCTAAGGCCTTCCAAGATCTTCGAGGAAAAAGACAGTACTTACGATGAGTCATTCATAGTATTACTAATATTTAATAATTAGAAGAAGAAATCACAGAACCTATGCGAAAAGACAACCTTAGTAAAGACTGAAAATAATTCAGTAGTAATTCAGTAGCAATTCGAAGTAGGAAAACCAACAGATAAAATATTTACAGCAGGGTCTCGTTTAGAACATCTTCAATCAAGCTCTATCAAAGTTGACAGCCTGTCGATTTTATGAAGTAAGCCAAAAAGGAGTTCTAAACTTGACCCTACTGGACTCAGCCCTCAGGTAATCGCCAACGACCTTGAAAGCTCGAATACCTAGTATTAGGCCTATTGGAAGCTTAAGATCACAAGGATTTTCAGATTTTTGTAAAAGTATGTAGGTACCTACTTAGATTGGATATAATTTCCATGGACCAACGCTGGGATTATTAACAAAGATTTTAAATAAGATTCTGCGTCATCTCATTACATTATATATAGTCCTCCTCATCGATTTCGACGATCATTACATTACCTACACTGTGAAGGATTTATTTGTTCACTGCAGTGCAGACCAGTCATCATGGTGTCTATATTTCTAGATATATATATTTACGATAGTAGTTATTCTTTGATCTACGTAGGTATAGTACCTACCTACAACTAAATTATTCTCTCAAGAATTTAGAGTAAACTTCTCTTTGTAAAAGCTAAAAAATACCGCAGAACCAACCAATAACATGACAACCTCCTTCATTGAATTCGTTTAAAAATGGAAGCTCATAGTTCTCGCACAGAATGACTGGCAGAATATTTCCGAAGGTCCCTGCTCTGCAGCTTACAGAATAAACAACACTCAATTTGGAGTAAACTTCGTTTTGTTTCGTAAAAGCTAAAAAATACAGCAGAACAACCAATAAAATGACAGCCTCCTTTATTGAATTCGTTTAAAAATGGAAGCTCATAGTTCTCGCACAGAACGCCTGGCAGAATATTTACGAAGGTCCCTGCTCTGCAGCTTACAGAATAAACAACACTCAATTAAGAGTAAACTTCGTTTTGTATCGTAAAAGCTAAAAAATACAGCAGACCAACCGATAACATAACAATCTCCTTTATTGAATTCGTTTAAACATGGAAGCTCATAGTTCTCGCACAGAACGACTGGCAGAATATTTACGAAGGTCCCTGCTCTGCAGCTAGCAGAATACACAACACTCACTACGCAAGCTGACGCTGACTCATTCGGTCCGCTCTTCCGCCTGATAGCAAGGTCACCGGCCGACACGCACACAGGCGCACGAGAAAGCAGTGAGAGTACAGTCGGTGGGACAAGCGTCTGTTTCGATTGGGGCAACATTTTTGGCGGTCACTAGATGCCGCTACCTGTAGTCAGAGTTGATAAAAGATTTTTGTCAAAAATATATTTCGTTCAAACTTTGCCAACTTTTTCCTTGCATAGCAAATGCAGTCATTTAGCTATAGATAAGTCAGTGAACAATATTTTTTTCATTTAAATCACAAGGATCACAGGATATATACCTAAACTAGTGGAATGCCCGCGACTTCGTCCATACTTTGTACTATTCCATACAAACTTAAACACCCCGCTGCACCCCCTTAGGGGTTGAATTTCTGGAGTCCCTTTCTTAGTGCACCCCTAGACCACCAAAGGAAGTACCCCCCAAATTTCAGGTCTCTACGACTCATGGTTTAGGCTGTGCGTTGATAGTCAGTCAGTCAGTCATGCAACGATTTTATATGATTAGTTGACACACAAAAACATTACGTTTGTATTATTCAAGAAGGGATTATACATACATACAAACATTCATATATATAGCGTTTCGAGACATACGCCTTTTTCCCCGAAAGGGTAGGCAAAGCCTCAAATCCTCTTTTCATCGTGGGAATAGACGTGACAAGTGTTGAGCTCATCACCGCCATTGCTTCCCACGTCTGACTCGGCTAAAAACACTTTCTAAACTTTTTATTTTTATGTAGGGAAATATAATAATTAAAACCTAAAAAATTATGATATGAATGGATTTGAACTACATTGGTCAGACAGAGTATTGTGGAGCGTCGAGCGACTGAAAGATATTAACTTACACGCACACAAACATACATAGCGTATACATGACAGAAGTGAATGTACACTTGCAAAGAAAATGCCAATGCCTCTTGTTTTTCCTTTGTCTTTGTTGGCCCTTGAAATGTTTAATTTAAGGTTCTGTAAAATGAAGGGACCATAGATCCTAAGCGTAAGCCGCGATACTATTGGGAGTAATTTTACTAAGTTTGTTAGAGAGGACTATAGATACTGTAAAGTTTGTATAATTCTTCAAATCAATTCGCAAAAGATAGATATCAATTTAATCAACATAATTTCCATCTAAATACATTCCCGTTAGTATATAAAACTCGAGGTCGTCCGCTGGCCATCAATTTAATGAGCAAGAGCTTTAGGTATTCATTGAGTAAATTCAAAACAAAATCTCATTCTATAATCCAAAAATTTCCATAGAGCTGTGTGTGGTGTGACACTCTTGAACTTTTCTTTGGAGATTACAAGTCATTTGAAACAGTAATGAAATGAACGAACTGTGCTGTGGTGTGTCCGGCCTAAGAATATACCTCTCCGTCTCCTCCCATGGATGTCGTAAAAGCCGACTAAGGGATTACCGACCTGTTGATAAGATTCGTTGGTATAAGATTTGTCAAGGATTTGTCCTGGCTGCTAGCTGATTATAGAATGTGAAAGCGTTAGCCGAGTCAGTCGTGGGAGGTAATGGCGGCGATGAGCTCACCACTTGTCACGTCTCTATTCCACGATGGTGCAACCTACTGTGAAAAGAGGCCCATTGAGGCTCTGCCTAAATCGGGGAAAAAGGCGTGTGTCTATGTATGTATGTATGTTGAAACGGTATTTCTGTTTTGAGAAGTGTGCTATCATAATTTAGTGTTCAGATTCCAACATGGAACCCTTATAAGATCGTTCTGGTTTCAGTTATTTTTTCGGGTATTTATATGTAAAATAAATTAGTTCTGTCTGAACTGTATCTTTGTAGAGTCAAGTTTTAACGATTTCTAACCAATCATTTGCCAATTTAAATGAATCAACGAACTACATTTCAGCAATTAATCAATTCCATCTGACAGATAGAACAAACAATGAGAAACCAGATACCATTTCGACATATTTTGCAACGACCAACTTTGTAGGGAACGGCCCTTAAAAGGCACCTATAAAGTAGTTGCACAACAAGAACTGTAATTTAGGACCATTACCTTATAACTTTAGCAATGCAATACTTTACATAATTTATAGACGATAATTTATTTTATCAACTTTCAATGCTAATTGTTTAATTCAATTTCAATTCAATTTTCAATGCAAAAGTTTTTTTTATTGCGTAAATTATTATTATCCCACCAATATTATAAATGTCAAAGTTACGATGTATTGATTTCATACCATTTATTTCCCTCCGGACCATCTGACCACCATGAACTTGCCACCGGTTGTCAATTGAGACGGAAACCACCCTATTTTACCACTGGTGGTCAACTGGGAAAAACTTATTCCCAATTCACCACTAGTGATAATATGGCACGATTTTAGTTCCACCATAGGATCACACAAGGAACACTTAGTTACAACAAATACAAGTACATATTCATTAAATCGATCAAATTATCTAAACAAGACAACAAACAAAAAAAACAACAAATAAAATAAGCAATCAACTTGAATCAAAAGTTTGTCTGACACTATTGTTGTAGTCATCTACACTAATCTACACTAATATTATAAAGAGGAAAGATTTGTATTTTGTGATGTGAAGTGATATAATAATTATAATTCATTTATTAAGTCTAACATTTGTTAGATTCGAGGTCGATTATTTGTTAGTATATATTCTTAAAATCTATGTTATAAATACGTCAGTTACAGGTATAAGTTTAAGCGAAAACTCCCATCCGAATCCCGACCAAACAGACTCCAGCGACACTACCTACCTAATAAAAGCATTCATTACTGGCAGGTCATAGCGATCGGGAATGAGCTGCAGGATGCCGTTGGAATTGCTCCGCACTCTGCTGAGCAATGAGGCAGTTTTCTTACGGATGATGGCGTGAAAACCATCAACCCGTCCAATGATTAACGATAATATAAGTATATACATTTATTTACAGAAAGAATAATACAAGGTATGTAAAAAATACATATGAAACAGTTGTGCTACCTGAAGACCGCTGCAAGCGATCTAAAGGTAGCTCAACTGATCCAAATCACTACCAGACGGAAGCGTCCCTAAGATGCTGGCTGCATTGCCACGCTAATGCAATTAATCTTAACATTTAGTACAGGCAAATTATGTGATTTAGGTCCAAACCTGGGATAAGCTCCTATTCGTGTCATCTAACGATTCCATAAGAATCCACGACTACTCTACTTAGGTCCACACTTTTTGCTAATTTGCCTGTACTAATTACACATTACTTAATGTCCAAGTGGTTGTAATGAATAACAGAACTTGACAGACGTTCAAAGGAATTCTAAACGTATCCTTCCTGTAAGTAAAGCGTACGATTCTATCAGCACTCAGCGGTACAGTTATTGCACCACCCACGGTTGCAGTGTGACGACATCATTAGCGAATGACGGCGTGTCAGTTGCCAAGGTAGCACAACTTTTACATCATTAATGTGAGTAAAATAAGGTAAAATCATAATTAATATATTTAAAAACCAGAAATAGAGTTACCTACAGCACAGTTTTTCTCTCCATTTCAATGCAATTCGGTATTGCATAATAAACATTGACATTCAGTAAAATGCAAAAGTCTGAAGGTCAAAAAATTCTCTTAATTATTTTGTGAAATGACTGAAAATTGGTATTCTGTTCCCTTATAATAATAATATATAATCTACTCTCTTTTCTGGCTACCATATATTAGACTAGTGGCATGCCCGCGACTTCGTCCGCGTGTACTTTTCTATACAAACTTAAACACCAGCTGCACCCCCTTAGGGGTTGAATTTCTGGAATTCCTTTCTTATTGCACCCCTAGACCACAAAAGGAACGTACCCTCCAAATTTCAGGTCTCTAGGTCTTATGGTTTAGGCTGTGCGTTGATAGTCAGTCAGTCAGTCAGTCACGCAACGATTTTATATATATTGATTATAGTAGAGTGCTATTATAATATTATAATTGGGAGTGAAACCGAGGATTCTCAGAAAATCTTTGAATCGTTCAAGTTTCTTTCACATTTCGTTTCAGTTAATTTCTGTGTTGTCTGTTGAATATAATACTATTTGTGATATTTATGTCCGGAGCATGATCCGAACTAAATTTCGTAAATTTTATAATATTACGAGAACTTGGCTTCAGGTTCGTAAAGTCTGGTATATAATATCATATGTACCTATCTATGGTGTGGCTCTATCAAATCAAGAATAAATAAATAATGCTGGACAAGTTCGAAACGAAGGTTTCTAGGGCACAGTCAGTTTTTTCTGAAACATTCTTTTATCATATTCAATATTCAAGCAATAATATAACTCGATATAAACTTTAGCCACGTTATACCGAACCTATATACTAATAAAATTGAGCTAGGTATGCTACAAATTGTTATTTTATTAAGATGTAATATGTATTTTGCATCAATTTTAATTTCGAGGAGCCACAAAATGTTAAAACGTTCGACCAATTTTACTTCTTAATTAAATATTAATTAAATAAAAGCTCAGCTAGCTTAAAATATCAATTCCAATCATAGTGGCTCTTTCGAACTATAAATCTTTATAACTGTAACCATATTATGACTGGTAAAACTGCTTAAGAGTCTGTACTACCTCACATTGTTAGCATGAATGATCCTCTGTTAGATCAACAACACACACTTACAATATTCACTTTATAATAAATATATAAGTTGAGGTATGCTAAGCATATAATATGCGAAAAGACGATAAAGTTATAATATATTAACCCGATAACAAGAACACAAAGTTGTCTCCGAATTATACAATAAACCACTAATAATCTATATTTTAAGTAGGTAACAAGACCTACTTTTGTACGGTAACTGTTCACAAAGATGACAATAAGTTTCATATTTTTTTTAATTCTCGCTGTAAGAAATAAGAATATGTACAATATTTTCCTCCTAAACTATCAATCATAATTATGTTTTTATTGCATTCAGTATATTAAATATTACAACAACGAGGGACCTTATTTTATTTAAAAAATTACTCTAATGATTTATTTTATTTTAACTACGTGATTTTCACTCACTTTTCGTTTCGCGAACGCTATTCTCTCACTTTCTAACTTACCTGAATTTGAATGAGATATTCTAGTGACAGAATTTGGCGTCTATCGATGCCTTAACCACAGATAAAAGAATACTATATTAGTACCTTAACAAAGGATCATACTAAGCAATGCGCGGTTGCCCAGACTTAACGTTTTTGCTGGCTCACTGTACCGCAAATTTAAGATGCACTGTTTTTAATATAATTTATATATAGACACTTGCAAGGCCGATAAGAGTCTAGACAAAACAACGATAAAACGGATTTGTATACGAATGAAAAAATGCATAGGTACTGAGAATGGAATGCGGTAAAGTATATTTTATATCCGTCTGGCTTGCTGTGAAATGTTGACATACGATGCGACCCATGCCAAAATTAAAATCTCATGTGATAAACTAATGACTATAATGTAGCTACCGTGTCCGTTTCAAAAATATTTGTAGCATGACTACTTTAATATAATAATAATGTGTATACGAATCATGGTTAGAATCTATTTTTTTGCATTCCTTTGTTAAGTTTTTTTTAGCGCAATTTGTTTCAACCAAATATTGAAAAATATTAGAAGGATACGAGCAATATCTTCCAAGGCTGTACTAGAAAACAAAGTCACGTACAGTCAACCTGCCATTTCATAATCGCATACTAAGTCACTATGCATCTCAGGTAGGTACCTCCCTCCTACAATACGATTAAAAACTGTTTGTTCTTTTATTTCAAAAAAATAAAAACAATTGTGCCCGATTGTACGATGCTCTGATAGTCTAGTGGAAGGGACTTCCAATCCGGCTGTGAGTTCGAATCTCGGTCGTGCATCAATGGTTTTTTGCCTCGAAAAATGTTGGGTAACCCTTACAATGTGTGTCTCCTTAGGGTAATTAAACCGAATCGAGAACACGATGCTCGAGACAACTGTACCTACGTAGGTACCTACCTAACTACTAGGGAAATGGCCATCTCGCGACCTATTATTTATTCTGTGCTGCGACAGATATTGGAGGTACCTATCTGAGCTGATACATCTTCTATCTCTATACCAAATGTACCTAAGAACAAGTAATTAATTTTGTAAAAATTAAAAAAAACCCCTACGGAAAACGGCTGAACCGATTTTGATCAAACATAGCTAAGAACACTCCCGACAAATACACCTTTCAAACATACAAAAAAACTAAATCGGTTCATCCGTTCGGGAGCTACGATGGGACAGACAGACACACACACACACACACAGACACGTCAAACTTATAACACCCCTTCGTTTTTACGTCGGGGGTTAAAAATCAGTTCAACCGTTACATTACGGCGTGAATGCGTAAGTGACTATTAAATTAATCAAATAGGTTTTGGATCCAAACTCTCGCATTTATTTTATAACGTTTAGGATGAAGACTATTTGGCAATAGGTAAGTATGTATAAAATACACAATGAACAAATAAATAAATAAACATTTACTGATCCTACACTATGATCAAATGAAATCCTATCTAATAAAATCTAAAAAATAGGCTGCTACCAAAAAACTATATAAGTACCTACCTAATTATACAAGTAGGTACCTATAATATAAATTTCACTAAACATATTAAATTCATATATTACCACAATCAATTTACACAATACCTTGACAATGCAATAATAACAAACTCAATACCGCTAACACTCGTGTGCGCGACTGTGGGCAAACAGTTGTGAGAGGCGTCGGGGGTTGGCACCCTCGCGTGGCGACCTTCGGCGGCGGCGCACCGACCTTGGCGTCGCGCGCGCGGGTCAGAGGTGAATGGACTCGCCCCCCGCGCGCCCGCTCTTCCCGCTGCCTTGCCGCGGCCCCAACCCAACTTAACCGCACCAAGCTTACGGCCAACTTTTACTACTTGTATGGCACGTCTGCTTACCTCAATCACGAGAACAAATATTATACTACGTACCTCAATTCAAAAGCTACGGACTACGTAGCTCCATCGGATCATTCGGCCCTCCGAGATCCCGGCCTCGGGCACCCGCCACGAACAGGTAACGCGGCACACCTTTCCCATAAAATACAAGTTTATTGACATCAAGTCTCACTAGGTTGCGCAAAACTTGCAATATAATCACACACAGTTCTTTGAGTAATCTTGAGGGTAACAACACTATTTCAATAAAAATGTACAGTCAATTCACTCAAAAAAGTTTAATAAAAGAAAAACATTGAACACAATCGACCAGTCAACACTGATTGTCACACCATGTCCTCTCACCTCCGCAAAACAAAGCGGAATAATAAAACAAGCAGCAGCAAGCAGTGAGTGGATGGATGGAGCGCGTGCGTATATATGTGTGAGTGAACTAGCGTGCATGACATCGCCATCGCGCGCGCGCGACTCGCAACTCGCAACAACAACTCAAGCCGCGACCGTCCGCGAATGGCTGTCAAAATTCAATTCAAAACAAAAGGTGGTTCCGTAAAACTCCGTAAAAGCCACATCTAGGAATAACAAATTGAAGCTCAAAGAAATGAAACTATTACTAAATTTACCATGTTATGGTTATAGATGGCGTGGAAAAACATAAAGATGCTTGATTGTTTTCAAAATAGATGCCGCTATCAAACCAACCAATACAACACATGTCAAACTGACATTGGTTTCTGTGATGTACCACTTCCATCGACTGTAATTTTAGTCGATTTTCATAGCGATCGTTAAAATCGACAGTTGATTACATACCTATCAAGGTTTCCACTTACCCTTTGTTTAGAGTTTTCATCGATTTCCGTTCAGTTTTAATTTTCACCGATTCCGTCGTCCGTTCGCCTGTCCGTCCGTCCATCAGTTACTTCTGCCGCCCAATGAATTATCTACATTATTGTCTTTTCACAGATTATGCAATATAGTACACACTGTACACACATTCAAGAGCCGTCAGAATACGGAAAACATTATTTATCTGCTGGACAATAAAAATATACATACATTTTAGATACGTATTACAATTATGTTTAATGACTTAGTTCCCTATGTTTGACACACTTCGAGGCCTCAGATACTCAGATCTCTATTCAGTACGTAAATCGATAAAAACTGTGAAATCTGAAAACTGCAATGTTTCAACAACAAAAAAAACTCTGATTATGAAGATGCGTATGATCAAAATATTATTGTATGCATTGGTGCAATTTTGTGCCACCTTATAACTACTACAAAAGATAAAGTTGATCGATTATTTGTTCATATTAGTCGTTGATTACTTCTTGAATTAAATCGTTTTTATAAGACGTAGAGCTCGTTCACCGTAAGATTGCACCTGCGTTATACTCTTAGTCTGTGTCCGTGCCTTGGGAATAGTAAAAACCATAGAAAATTAAATACTCCTTGGCATGTGCAATCTTACGGTGAATGGTCTCTACCTACTTATCTAACTACTATGTTGAGCCTTTTTGTTTCTCTGAAAGTTCTGACAAATAAAAAAGTTTGACTATTTACTAGTTCTGACAATCACGTTGATAAAAAAGTATAGAAAAGTGACAAAAAACCGGACCAGTCCCATAAATCCGGATGTGTTAACCCTATTTTTGCTCTGCTGGAATCAGAATCAGAATCAGAATAGTCATTATTGTAAACTGTTTCAACATAAGATAATAGGTTTATTGTATAGTACAAACAGTTTGCCCATTCCGGACATACAATATTAAATAAAGCACATAAAACTAAAATAAAAAGAATACAAAGATTACAAAACAAGGAGTTTACATAATATGTACCTTCTTAGATACCCAGTAACATAATTATACATAATTAGCTGTCGAAAAATTCACCTAATGTATAAAAAACGTTCGTAATTAGCCATTTTTTAAGTTTATTTCCAAATTAATTTCCGTGAAGTGGTTCCGGAAGTAGAAGAATATTTGGGCCCGGGTAGACATACAAGGAAAATTCATGATTCAGGCCATAATTAACCGCTACATAAATTAAAAAATATATACAGGGTGGGGCAAATTTTTGGCCCCTTAAGGGTAGCTACCTTTTCTTTTGTAGTTAGAAGGTTTTGTTCTTAGGAACCTTCTGTTTTATTTGGAAGAAAAAAATATTGCTTTTTTTAGATTTTTGAAAAATAGTACGGTTCGCCCAAAAAATGACATTTGTCTAAAATAACAAGTTTATCTTAATCGACTCTATTTCCAACCAGAAACACTTTTCCCGAAGTAACCTACCAAATCAAATCGTAAGTTTTGGCAATAATTAAAAAAAACAATTTCCAAAGATAAATTCACCAGTGTAGTCGAGTCAACTATTTCTGTTCGACTCGACTATTCATCGGGAGAAGATATCCAACACTAGCCAACACCATATCTGTCGATCTAGTTTAGTCTGTGGGACTCTGGGACTGTGCTTGCTTTGTTTGTTTTCTTTTTGTAGTTTTCGTTCGTGCGTGTTTGTGGCTGTGTGTTTATCGAGGTGCCGTCAGCTGTTATTTGTAATTATTTTGAAATTACCATTTTCACATTCAAACAATTCGAGTGAAATCGTACAAATGTTTTCTTTTCTTGATCTAAGATAAGGAATTGCCACGCGTTTTATACTATCTAAATCAAAGTTATTCCTTGAAATACGGATACTAATTAATTAGGCAGCATGTCTCAAGGCTGCTCTAAGTAATTTACTGAGATTTTACGGACTATAATGAGTGGTATCTTGCCATAATGGTGGACGAAAATGATCGCTTCGGCAGGAGTCCGACCAAGAGCACTCTACTGAAAATTGTGATACTAGGAGATGGAGGAGTGGGGAAATCCTGTCTGATGAGCAGGTTCATTTCCAACCACTTCGATGACCACAGCTTTCACACTATCGGCGTAGAGTTCATGAACAAGACTATTGAGGTGAATGGAAAGGAGTATACATTACAGGTATGTGCCTAGTTTGTTCAAGCTTTTCTTGTTATTATGTGTGGGATAAATCTTGAACTCGACTGATTAGCCTGAAATTTTGCATACCTGTCAAGTTCAGAGGACAATACAATATTATGGTGACAGCAAGCTGATCTGATGATGGAGACGGGAGGTGGAGAACTCTTTGACGGATAATTGTAGACTGGCCAAGTTTAGCCTCATTTTGATCAGCATACAGTTGCAATCACTAATTTTATAAAAGCTTGTATTGAAAAATATATTTAATCAACAAAAAAAAATTGTTTAGTTACAATTTTGAAAGTGTTCAACTTGGTATCGTTTTTCTGAGGGCATTAGAAGAACCAATGTTACCGATATAGCTCCTAGAATTAACGGGTTGAAATGGCATTAGGGGGCCATGTATCTTGTAGAACTTACAACCGTCGTAATAGAAGTTTCAAGTGGCAACCACAACAAACTAGATGATGCAATAGAAGAAGCCCCCTCGATGGACCAAAGTCAATATAAAGGTTGTAGGAAGTCGGTGGATGGAGATAGCTCAATACTGTTTGTCATGGCATTCTATGGGAACCTACCGCTGTGAAGTGGTGGTAACAAGATCTGCACTGATATCCTCAAAAGGGTGTTCTGTTCATTGCCCCTCTGCTAACCAGACACCTACCAACACCTCCAACTTTTGGAAATAATGGGTGGATCTTGTGTTGAGGGCAGCATTGGCAGAATCCCCTCTCCTACCATCAGGGGGTACTGGAATAATGTTGCTATCAACAATATGTTATCAATGATGACGCCCAGGAGTCAATTGGCTGCTGCAGTACTGGTTTTTCACCTGGCTTCATTTGTTTTGGTGCTCTGCATAATAATTTATTTCACTTATTTACCTCCTTTAGTAATCATTAGTAGACTTTTATTGACTTACAATGGCATCTCAAACAAAAAAACCGGCCAAGTGCGAGTCGGTCTCGCGCACGAAGGGTTCCG
The DNA here is from genome assembly GCA_932527175.1 of Operophtera brumata. Classification (NCBI taxonomy): domain Eukaryota; kingdom Metazoa; phylum Arthropoda; class Insecta; order Lepidoptera; family Geometridae; genus Operophtera; species Operophtera brumata. Next base: position 14,984,451 of record OW052238.1, on the reverse strand, counting down.
TACCATTATCTATAAAAACGGCAAAATAATCATGTCTGTTGTATGGGAGCCCCCTTAAATATTTATTTTAGTATTTGTTGTTATAGCGGCAACAGAAATACATCATCTGTGAAAATTTCAACTGTCTAACTATAACGGTTCATGAGATACAGCCTGGTGACAGACGGACAGACAGCAAAGTCTTAGTATTAGGGTGCCGTTTTACTCTCTGGGTACGGAACCCTAAACATACTATGATTCAACTTCTTATAACTTCACAATACTTTAACTCAGGGGTTCCCAAAGTGGGCGATAACGCCCTCTTGTGGGCGCTGCAGGCCTAAAGGAAAGATACCCAGAAAAAAAATCACAATACACAATCACACATACTTTCGCATTTTAATAGTTATTAGTATTCCTAGATATGTCATTTTCGTAGATAATAGACCGCGGGCAATCATGTTGTAACAAGTTCTTGTTAAATAACCCGTACAAATCGGGTTATATAACTTGAAGTTATAGTGGTTTTTAATAAGTAGGTGAAATAATTTATTCACAAAGTGGGCAGTAGTCAAAATAAGTTTGCGAACCCCTGCTTTAACTGAGTGTATTAAATGAGTTACACATACCCACAGATACATATATTTACATACAACATCCTCAAGTGTACACAATCACCTTGAGAATCAAGGTTGTCTTATCTAAATGTAACCTACAACATGTTTGCTTAATGCTTAGTTGCTTGGTACTAATTTAGCAAGCTCAAGCTGAATCGTGCAATATTTTGATACCACAGGCTATAATGCAAGTAGCTGGCACATTCACCAACAACTGATTAGCAACTTTGAAAGACTGGAAAACTATGACAATAGTTATGGAATGTTGAATTCGAGTAAAAGTGGAGTTGAAGTGGTAGGGCTTTTGTGAAAGAGTTTGTCCAGGGAAGTACTACCACCATACCAATTTCTGCCGCAAAGCAGTAGTGCTAGCATTGCTGTGTTCCGGTTTGAAGGGTAAGGGTGCCGGTGAAATTACAGGCACATGAGACTTTTCATCTTAATGTCTCAGGGTGGCGGGCGCATTGCAATGCCGCATAGGGCGCGTCCTAGGTGGACGTGACCTATGAGGTAATGCACTGTTCATAGGCAGAGGGTACCGCTTAACAGCAGGTGGGCCATCTCGAGCCGTCATACCAAGCAGGATTAAAAAAAAAAAAGTTAGTCCACAAATTCCACTCCCAAATTCTTGATGCGACAGCGCGGCCCGCACTTAAACCGTATTGACAACTTGGCCCATACAATGATTATGGTAAACTGGGAAAGGAACAGTCAATAAAACAATTTCTTAGTACAATAATATTATGTTCAATTAAACATGAACATGTTAACATGTTGTTCATGTTTGTTAATTTTTTTTTTTTTTGAAATGAAATGAAATGAAATGAAATGATTTATTTGCGTGAATACAGGTAGTTTGGTTCATAATCTATTTTTAGTATCAGTTTTTTTTTATTATTATGTGGTTATTATCTTATTAATTGTGTTATCAGCACACATATCGTCCCTAACTTGCAATAGGAATTGGGTAATAAGATGTGTAACATCCTGTTAGTCATTCATTCGTTTAAGTGGCCAAGATGACGCCTGATTCATTTAACACTTAATTTTTATCTCGCACCTTGCTTCATGAATGATGTTTTCATTAGTCTGGGCGTGCAATGAGAGAAGTATAAAGTTCTTATTTATTACTAGCAGCGCCCCGCGGTTTCACCCGCGTAAGTCTCGATTCCGTGGGAGTATCGGGATAAAAATGTGCCTATGTGTTATTCCGGGAGACCAGTTATCTTCATTCCAAATTTCACGCAAATCCGTCCAGCCGTTTCAGCGTGAAGAAGTAACAAACACACTACACACACACACACAAACTTTCGCCTTTATAATATTATATATAGTGTGAAGTGTGATTAGACAAACACCAAAAATCTGTATACAACTGATTTGGCTGTTCTATTTATAAGCTACCTACCCTAATATAAAATTAATGCTAAAAATATTTATTTGTTTACCATAACTTAATATTCATAATTCAAATATTATTTTGCATTTAAATTAAATTCTGAGAGCATTTTTAGTTCAATATTTTATTAATATATAAAGTATTATCTAAATATTAAGATAAAAATTTATAACTAAAAAAAAACCCTGATAAAACAGATCAAAGACTTCTTGACCACACTTGCCTTGATGACGATTCAAAATGATCCTTGTGATTTCAATGAATAAAATACTTTTGACTTTGACTTGATGTAGATTTAGATTGCTTAGGATAGATTAAAAAAAGCGGCCAAGTGCGAGTCGGACTCGCCCATGAAGGGTTCCGTAGCAGCAAGTAACATAATATAAAACTTCTTGGATGGATTACGATTAATGACGTATTAAAAAAAAACTACTTACTAGATCTCGTTCAAACCAATTTTGAGTGAAAGTTTACATGGTAATGTGCATTATATTTTTATTTAGTTTTATCATTCTCTTATTTTAGAAGTTACGCAAATAGTGTTTCAGTTCTAAGTATGGGGAACCCCAAAAATAGTAGTTTTTTTTTTCAATTTTTGTGTAAAAATTTTAATGCGGTTCACAGAATACATCTACCTACCAAGTTTCAACAGTATAGCTCTTATAGTTTCGGAAAAAAAAGGCTGTGACATACACGGACAGACAGACAGACATGACGAATCTATAAGGGTTCCTTGTCTTTGACTACGGAACCCTAAAAAGGATTTAGTTAATTAATTTATGTGTGGTAAATTGTTTTACAAACTAGAGTATGTGCTACTCTATGAGTTACTGTGCCGAGTTAAGGAAGGCAGGTTTTATATCTGAAGATTTATCCTTACCTATACCAGTAACATAGGTGCGAGTTTAAAAAGTAAAAAAACCTAGGTGTAACCGTACCGCATTATGAGTCATAGCTTCCGCCATAGAACAATCAGCTGGTGTACCTACCTATATCAATTCAGTGGCTCAGCTGCAAACGCCACACCCTAACATTGAATTCTGAACACAGGCTGGTCAATAAACCTTTTTTTTTTATACTAAGAATGACGGAAGAAGCAGATGGCCCACCTGATGTTAAGCGGTACCCTCTACCTATGAACAGTGCATTACCATATAGGTCAAGTCTACCTAGGACGCGCCTTATATAGCATTGCACTGCGCCCGCCATCCTGAGACAAAGATGAAAAGTCACATCACATGTGCCTGTAATTTCACCGGCACCCTTACCCTTCAAACCGGAACACAGCAATGCGAGCACTATTGCTTTGCGGCAGAAATAGGTATGGTGGTAAGATTTCTTGCTAGACTCCGCCCATTCGGTATCGTCCCTATAATCATGTGTAACTTCCTCCACAGGTATGGGACACAGCAGGCCAAGAACGGTTCAAGTCCCTCCGGACCCCGTTCTACAGAGGCTCCGACATCTGCATACTGTCCTATGCTATCGACGATCGCTCCTCCTTCGCCAACATCAAGATGTGGCTGAACGAGTTCCTGCACTACGCCGGAGTGAAGAATGGAATTGAGCGATATCCCTTCATGGTGGTCGGGAATAAGGTATGTCTGACATAAATGGCGGCTAGGTTACCTATCTGTTACGACTTGACTTCCCACAATGGCGAAAAATGTTTTTTTTTTTAAGGTGGCCCGAATCTTTAGGACTTTGACGCTAACCATTTTTGTTTTTGTTTTTGCTTCTTGAATGATGGAACTAGTAGATGGATGGCGTACCTGATGTTGAGCGGTAACCTCTGCCTTTAACAATGCATTGCCTCATAGGTCACGTCCACTTGGGACGCACCCTATGTGGCTTACACTGCGCCCGCCACCCTGAGGCATAAAGATGAAAAGTCTCATGTGCCTGTAGTTTCACCGGAAACCATAAACCTTAAAAATAAAAATAATATAAAAAATAAAACACAGCAATGCGAGCACTGCTGCTTTGCGGCAGAAATAGGTATGGAGGTAGTACTTCCCCGGACGAACTCTCACAAAAAAGCTCTACTACTACTAAAACATGATTCGTGGCTTGTTGCCATGATTTTTTTTTACCACTTTGCCGGCGCCGGCGTTGTCAATATGTATACCCATGTCAAATTCTAGCACTCTAGGGTGTCTGCGCTAAGCCGCTGACATACAGTCTGACGGACATGGCGAAACTATAAGGGTTCCTTGTCTTGTTAACTACAGAACCCTAAAACCAAAGAACAGTCTATGTGTATGGTATTTAATTAAATAGGTATTTAGGCAGTTATTTTAATACGGTAATTAATTGCTAGCATTGTTCCACAAATTCCTGTTAATCACTACGATTTTGTTACCCTGTTTTATCGCTTGTAGGTACCTATTCCTGTTTCATGTAAATTTTTATTGAGATGTGTAAATACTTTATGGTTTTGTATTAATTATTAACTTCCTCAAGTACGTACCTACCAGATAAACCGTATTAGGTACTTCCATTGTGTCAACAACTGCCGTGGTTAGTCCGGTCGAAGAATATACCCCTCCTTATCCTCCCGTGGATGTCGTGAAAGCTGACTACGGATTACACCAGGGGATGGGTAGCAGCCTGCACCTTAGTACTCAATACTCCGATCACCAATCTTACTACTGAATAGTATAAAAATTTACGCTTAATATTTTCTCTAATCGAAAGACTGGCCTAAAAAACGGGTTTTAGGAGAGCCAATTTCCAATAAATAAAGTTATCGAGAAAACTTTCACTAATCGTGTTTCTTGTCTAAGATTTATTTAGAATTACATCCTCAAGTAATTACTGTATTAACATCAAGTTTGTAACTTTTACTGTTACTGAGTGAGCATGTAACGCAACGACTCCAAAATTGTAACATATCGTCTTAATATGATCCTTACTCCCTTGTATTAAAGTCGACATTTGTTGCAGTCAGACGTGTCCTCGAAGGACAGGGAGGTGTCGCACGATCAGCTGAAGCAGTGGTGCGACGACAACAAGATAGCGACCTACATAGAGACATCGGCCAAGAACGACAACAACGTGGTGGAAGCTTTCTCTATGGCCGTGCAAAGGTGTGTATATCTTCAATAGTTGTTGGAAACTAGTAGTTCTGCGAATAGTAGACCGCGCGATCACAAACTTGTATAAAACTATGCATTATAGTGATCCTTAATGATCAAACACAAGATCCCGAAAAAGAAAAAATATATACCTAAAAATTAGAAAAAAAACTTGAAGGCCTTCTTGTTTTTTAAAGTCGATTCTGCAACTGCTAACATCTCTTTTATCTCGATAACTCTCACGGTACCAGACTTCACCAGAGCGACCCTAAAAAAAACACATCTGTATTGTAAGACACAACTTGACCGATTTTGCTCATATTCAAAATTCTTGTTTAGAATTGACTACCGAATGTTTCTGCCAAATATTATAAAAATCGGCGGGTAAATAGCGCTGCAGCAAACTTTTCTCCTTTTTGGGGAAATAGCTCTCCAATCAAAAATCGCCGAGGATAAAAAAGCTATGAAATTTTAAAACCCGTTTATCAAGTTTCGTCCAGATTGTTTGTAAAATACGACCTGAAGAGGAGTACCAATAAACTGACAGACGAAAGCAAATTGAACTTGAAGCAGAGACGGTTCGCTCGCTCGGTCAATAACAAAGTATTTTTTTTTATACCCGCACTATTCCGCGGTGCTGTATCCAGGGTGTAAGTTAGCTATAACTTCCATTGACAACTTGCTAAGACTTGTCTAACTAAATACAGTCTGGAACGTCTTCTGGCTAGATGACCTTACAAACTATTCGGCTGTTCTGAGACCAAGCAAAGTGAAGGGCGCCTTCGGCTAAATGAGGCATTCCACAGAGGAGCTGACGATCTGCCCAGGATGGATCTGATTGTAGAACAGGTCGCAATATCCGATGATATAGGTCTTTGAAAAAACTTTGAGACTTTTTTTGTAAATATAGTTTTGATTGACGGAATAAGCAGATGGCCACCTGATGTTAAGCGGTACCCTCTGCCTATGAACAGTGCATTATTTAGGGGATATTGATTATCCCATAGGTCACGTCCACCTAGGACGCACAATACACTGCATTGCACTTTAGACATAAAGATGAAAAGTCTCATGTGCCTGTGATTTTCCCTAGCACTACTGCATTGCGGCAGAAATATCGGTATACAGTGGTAGTACTTCCCCGGACGAACTCTCACAAAAAAGCTCTACTACTCTATAATACAGACAAATTGGAGCCAACTAGCATCACAGGATGACAAAAAATCATGACCACTGAACATAAAAATGTTATGTGATCTAGACTTCCGTATCTCGTGTTCCCAACGTCGAGATAAGAAGTCGAACGAAGCTCAAAGATGTTGGGAATCGTATAATGGAACTAAAATGTAGTTGGGCAGGATACCTGGCAAGACGAGGTGACTATTATAGGTGGAGTAAGGCGCTAACTGAATGGCGCCTATGAACTGGGTGCAGAAACGTTGGTCGTCCAGCAGCGAGATGGGCAGACGATATCGCATGCGTCGCGGGAACCTGGATGAGACTGGCACGGGACCGTAAGCAATGGCACAGGCAAAGAGAGGCCTATACTCAGCAGTGGGTGAAGTCAGGCTGTGGATGATGATGATCTAGACTTCCTCTTCTAGTTCGCGTTGAACCAACTATTTACTAGTTCACGTAATAACATAAATATTTGTTGCGGAAGCGTTTACAGCCGACTGAATTTGTGTCAAATCTATCATTGTATTCATCATTGTTTTTTTGCCCCAGTTGGTCAGATTCGACCGTGATGCAAGCACTCGTATCAAAGAATAAATATGCGTCATAGTATACGGAAAACAACTAGACAAAACTTATCGTCAGCTATGTCATTGGCCGGTATTGAAGAACTAGAACAAGTTACTCGTTTGTAACGTATTTCCTTGTAGGAGCATGTCTTATCTCACTGTAAGTTCACGAAACGAGCCTCTGGCACACTGACTCCTTTCACCACACTGATTCTTACATCATTGGTCACTCGGCCCTTTTCAGTGCCACCATACCTCAAGCTGTTCTCTGACCTTACGTAGGGCAACCAAGAAAGAACCAGTGGCACGGCAGTAGCTGAAATGTAAGGTAGTCCCGTCTCAGCTTTGAAGACATTATGAAGATGATGTTTCTTAAAATAAGTAGTACTTAGGTACTTTCATTGTAATGTAGGGCCTGACAAATTGCCTTAGGGCTCCCCATAGAATGCCACGTCGACCGGTCCCGGGCCGCCTCCATCCACTGACAACTTTTTAATGGATAGGAAGTCTAAATTCTAACGCTAATATATCTTGTGTAGTCAAATAAAAGCTTTTAAACAGCTGCCAAATAAACCAGGACTATATGCTCCGTAGGGACTCATTGTCTGGGAATCAAGAATGTACACGCGTGGGCTTCCCATATTTGCTTTATTAATCTTTAACAAGCTATGAAGGTAGCTTCGTACATGCCGTGGGTAGCCGGGTTAGGTGAAGAATTATAGACTTTGGTAATTACGGCATCAGTCATCACTATCAGCCGTCTATGGTGACCTAACTCTATGCTGTTATAAGCATAGTGGAGTTTGCGTCACCTTACTCTAGGGAGCCGATCGCCGCTGCTGGTCGTGACATCCCCTATTGAATAATTGGGCACCACGCTTGGCAGGCGGATTGGTGATCGCAGTATTCGCAGTATTGCATTTGTGGTATGTATCTCAGCCACTGATACTGCCATCCCTTTAGTAGCATTCTGTACGACATCCGCGGTAGTAGTTCAAGATGTAATATTGTCCGAAAGTTGCGTCAGGTTTTGGTCGATGTTGCGTCGTGAAACATAGTAAATAAATTACGTGTTCACGTCAGACAAGCATGAAACAAATCGTAGCTTAAATGAATTAATTATTAAATTTCCCATCAAAGGCAATATATAACCTACCTTAATTATATAGTATATAACTATACCTTTGATGGGAAGTTAATCATTAGCCTTGAAAAACTACCAATCGATATCGCCCAACCTTTTCAAGTTTCTAAACCATTTCTTCAGAATACATAATAATTATACTTGGGGGATTTTTTGCGTACTTACAAACATTATATCATCGTTCCTCGGGGGATTCTTAGCTTACTTACATAAAGTTAAAATTGACTCATATTAAGTAGAGGGACTTTTTGAACCGTCGGTCAGGCTTCAAGTGGGATGGTCTTATAGTTTGATATGGGGACGTCCCAGCCTAAACCCATAGTATATTGCGTAGCCTACGGACTAATTTAAAGAGTACTTTTAGTACTTTACTCCATAGGGCAAACTTGAAGTGGGGCGAAATTGCTAAAGAACTATAATTCGCGTTATGTAAAAAGAACGCTGGCGGTCATACTTCTTCATACGTTCCAGTTAGTTATCATAATATAGTAAGCATTTAGTAGTAGTAGAGCTTATTTGTGAAAGAGTTCGTCCGGGGAAGTACTACCACCATACCTATTTCTGCCGCAAAGCAGTAGTGCTCGCATTGCTGTGTTCCGGTTTGAAGGGTAAGGGTGCCGGTGAAATTACAGGCACATGAGACTTTTCATCTTTATGTCTCGGGGTGGCGGGCTCAGTGCAATACCATATAGGGTGCGTCCTAGGTGGACGTGACCTATGAGGTAATGCACTGTTCATAGGCAGAGGTTACCGCTTAACATCAGGTGGGCCATCTGCTTGCTCCGTCATTCCAGTAGTATAAAAAATAAAAAAAAAAGCGGCAAATAAGTTGAACCCCCGTACGCATACCACGTGACTGCGCATCAAAGGATTTTGTAATAGAATTTTGAAACGTTTATCGTAACGTTTTTGGCTTACATTTGCTTACATAGATACATATACACACGCCTCTTTCCCCGAAGGGGTAGGCAGAGCTTCAATAGGCCTCTTTGCACAGTGGGTTGCATCATCGTGGAATATAGACGTGACAAGTGGTGAGCTCATCGCCGCCATTGCTTCCCATGACTGACTCAGCTAACGCTTTCTTCCAGTAATAACAGATTCTATAATAAGGTAGCAACCAGGACAAATCTTATATCATCGAATCTTATCAGCAAGTCCGGGTAATCCGTTAGTCGGCTTTTACGACATCCACGGGAAGAGACGTAGGTGTCTATTCTTACACCACACATACTTTATTTCGGTCTTAAATACTGTTAATATTGGCTTAGCTGATGTAAATACTGTTATCGCGCTATTTTCTGAACGTTTGAACCGCTGATGTTACTAAAACTCAATAAGGATCCTTGTTTGAATCGTACTGAAATTCTCTGATTGAGATTACCAAAATAATAAAAAATTACGATATCTCAAAAACTGTATTTTAAAGGGAGTCAGTGGGTGAGTCAGTGTGATGTTATCGCGTTAACAAACAAGACCTTTTGGCAATTTCCTTCGTCGAAGGCGTTGTGAATCATAAAACATATTTCTGGAACTTACCAACGTTACGAGGTGTAATGTAACATGTTACACAGCGAGCATTCATAAAGTCAGTACGTAGTGTTACGGGGAAACCAGCGAGGAACGAGCCGCTTTTTAACCCCCGACGCAAAACCGACGGGGTGTTATAAGTTTGACGTGTCTGTGTGTGTGTGTGTCTGTCTGTCCCCTCGTAGCTCCCGAACGGATGAACTGATTTAGTTTATCTTATTTTATTTGAAAGGTGAATTTGTCGGGTGTGTTCTTTCTTAGCTATGTTTGATCAAAATCGGTTCAGCCGTTTCATTGCGCTGAGGGTTTTTTAAATTTTTACAAAATTAATTACTTGTTAGAACAAAGCGAACATGCTCGATGCGAAAGTTACATTACACCTCGTAACGTTGGTCAGTTCCCAGCTTAACAGACTGCCACGTTCTAGAACGAGCTCTCTTAAATGAGGAGGCTTTCAAATTAAAAAAATTACAATTTAATGTAACTTTAAAAGGCACTCAAGTAGGAACGCTTAAGCACAACAATCAAATATTTTCTCTGGAAGTTTTAATTGGTAGGAGGGGAAGATTGTTAAGGAAAACCTGGCTGCCATTCAAAAGGAGATTTTAATTGAACAGATTACGGTTAATTTCCGCATTTCACGTTTAAAATTCAAGCTCTTTTATTTAACTTGCAATGTTTTTGTGTTCGGGTCAAATGTTGCAACTGAATTTTAAAGCAGTTTATCCTTAACCGATTGAGCTAAAATTTTGCATTCTCAAGTTCCGATGACAACAGAATATTAAATAAATAAATAATGTTGGACAGTGGACAGCGAGCTGATCTGATGATGGAGACGGAAGGTGAACAACGGAACTCCTCGATTGATAATAGTATAGACTGGCCGTGGTTAGGCTCATTTCGATCAGCACACGGCTCCGATCACAAATTTTATAAAAGCTTGTGATGAAAAAAAAAATTACAAAATGAACTTATTACTTACCCCTTGGTAACACGGGGTAGCGTACATTCCCTACGTAATTACGTAGTATAGGTACTTATAACTCGAATTGTGTCTTTGTGCTGTTCTGTGGAGTGTCCGGCCTAAGAATAGACCCCTCCCTGTCGTTAAAGCTAAGGGATGTGGATGTGGGATGTGTTTCCACCAGGAAATCGGCAGCATTAAGCAAGCAAAAGGCGTATGTCTATGTTTTTTTTATAAATCTATGCTTTAATGACGGAACAAGCAGCGGCCCACCTGATGTTAAGCGGTAACCTCTGCCTTTAACAATGCATTAATACATAGGTCACCTCCACCTAGGACGCACCCTATGTGGCATTGCACTGCACCCGCAACTCTGAGACATAAAGATGAAAAGTCTCATGTGCCTGTAATTTCACCGGCATCCATACCCTTCAAACCGGAACACAGCAATGCGAGCAATGAACGCAGAAGTGCTTTGCTGCAGAAATAGGGATGTAGGTAGTACTTCCCCGGACGAACTCTTTCACAAAATTGCTCAGCTACTACTAAAAATAAAATAAAAAATAAATCAGTACATCTTAGAGTACATACATACATACATAGACACACGCCATTATCCCCTGAATGGGCCTCTTTTCACAGTGGGTTCCACCATAGTGGAATATAGACGTCACAAGTGGTGAGCTCATCGCCGCCTATGCTTCCGACGACTGACTCTGCTAACGCTTTCTTCCAGTAATATCACATTCCATAATAAGCTAGCAGCCAGGACAAATCTTATACCAACGAATTTTATCAACAAGTCCGGGTACTTAGAGTACTATGAAAGTAATGTGCGGTGGCAATCTTCGTTCGCTTTTTCACGCACTTGCAATCATATTTCCACCAGGGGATGGGCAGCAGCATCCACCTGAGTACTAAACACCAATACTGCGATCACCAATCTGCCTGCCAACTGTGGTGATTATGGCAATTCCCCCCACTGTATTCTACATTTAATTTAATGGGGGAAGCCTCGTCTGTCGGTTGACGTCTAAAGGATGACGATGTTTCCAATGACGTATTAACCTATAATTGTTATTATTGACAATGGGGAGACACACTGCTTATTTACCACGCTAGGTGGCGCATAATCGCTGGTGTTGTTTCGTAGCAAACAAAGGTCTATCAATGTTAAAAAAAAACTGTCAAAAGTGTCAATATCAATGGATAATTTTAGTGAATAAACATTAAATAATAGTCTGGTATAAAACATGCCTCTGTGTAGTAAATTCCAGTGTAAAAATAATGGTACACACCGTTTCCCTTCTGATGAGAAAAAGACAAGACCACTAAATGACAAGCACCAGCGATGGTGGCGCCATCTGAGATTAGTTTTGCCTGTGGCTCCCAATTACCCGGGTTGACCTTATTTATTTCATGTATTTTTCAACACACTTGCTCATAAAGTGGCTCTAATTTCACCGCAATTAGGCACATAATGACACCCTGTCCTCAAGCTGTGACTTTTTCATTGCTATTATTCACTAGTGAGTTATAGAGACAGTTGAACATTTACACAGAGTGCATATTTCTGTTTTTTTTTAACAAGTGTGTTGAAAAACGTCGTTTGATACACGTGTGTATTGATGATTACCGTCCTCGGCTCCCTTAAGATCCTCACCTAACGGCTCGGGTCACAATGGCGCCTCAGCGGTAATAGTAGTAGTGGTAGTAGTAGAGCTTTTTTTTGAAAGTGTTCGTCCGGGGAAGTACTACCACCATACCTATTTCTGCCGCAAAGCAGTAGTGCTCGCATTCCTGTGTTCCGGTTTGAAGGGTAAGGGTGCCGGTGAAATTACAGGCACATGAGACTTTTCATCTTTATGTCTCAGGGTGGCGGGCGCAGTGCAATGGAGCATAGGGCGCGTCCTACGTGGACGTGACCTATGAGGTAATGCACTGTTCATAGGCAGAGGGTACCGCTTAACATCAGGTGGACCATCTGCTTCTTCCGTCATTCAAGTAGTATAAAAAAAAAAAAAAAAAAAAACTTTTCTCGATAGCTTTATTTTTTTAAATTAGCCCGCCTAAACCCGTTTTATTTCCCTCCTTCGACTAGAGAAAATATTAAGCGTAAATTTTTATAATATTTACAACTACAAATAAAGTAACCTGAGTAACCGAGTATAATTTATTTTTATATTTGCTAGTTTAGAAGCAAAACCAAATTTTATCATTTGTCGCTTACGTCAGTTACTTCCGAGCGGCAGAAATCTATACCTCATCTCTTTCCGGATTCAAATGAGTAATAAGGCTGTCACTGTCTTGCAGCTATCGTTTTCTTGAAGACTCCGCCCATTCGATATTTTAACATATTGCCTTAAGGTGGTTGCTTTCGCTTGTGGCGCCAAATTCAATTTTTTTCGTGTTTTTTGCTCATCACATCTCATCAACACTTCTTCAGATAGCGAAAACTATGTTGCCGGTAATTATATGACCTAACACACAAGTTTTAATTTATAGTAAGTATCACATAAATATCATTAGTTTGGCTATGAATGTGATTGAAACAAAAAAACACTGTTAATACCATTGATGAGCTGTTATGAGCAAAAAACACGAAAAAAATTGAATTTAGCGCCACAAGCTAAAGCAACCATCTTCTTTTTTTTTACATTGATAGACCCTTGTTTGACCACGATCTCACCTGTTGGTATGTGACGATGTGGCCGAAGATGGAGCACAAAGGTCTAGAAGACACCTATTCACTCTAGCCTTGAAGAGACCCAGATTATAGTTTTCAGGAAAGACAGACGACGGTAGTGTATTCCAGTCCTTAGCAGTTCGCATTATAAAGGTAGAACTGAAACGTTTTGTAATACTCTTAATGTATTTATCCTTATTCCAGATGGGCAGAAGTAGAGCAGAGAGCAGAGAAGGAGCTGGGCATGTTTCAGCATCCAGACTCCATAACTCTACACGGGAACAGCGCCGCGTCGGGCATTCGAGCGACTTGCTGCTCTCGGTTCAGCGACGTATGAGCTATAATCGCTTGGCACGTACTGGTCGATACATAACGTCTTGCCTACAGAAATCAAAGAGGGCGCGGGTCAACAAGAAAATTACCTTTTTTTTAATTCTTAGAATGACGGAACAATCAGATGGCCTATCTGATGATAAGCGGTACCCTCTGCCTATGAACAGTGTATTATCACATAGGTCACGTCAACCTAGGACGCGCCCTATGTGGCATTGCACTGCGCCCGCCACCCTGAGACATAAAGATGAAAAGTCTCATGTGCCTGTAATTTCACCGGCAACCATACCATTCAAAACAGGAACACAGCAATGCGAGCACTACTGCTATGCGGCAAAATAGGTATGGTGGTAGTACTTCCCCGGATGAATTCTTCACAAAAAAGCTCTACTACTAAAATAAAATAGTATTTTGCCCACTTTCGCGATCAGCACATAGATAGAATATTATTTATTGCACAACTTAAAATTACGGTAATAGTCGAATTTAATGTTAGATAACATTATCTATGTGCGGTCACTACATAACGTCATGGGAGCCTTGACCTACAGAAATGACGGAAGGCGATCTCAGCAAATCGTAGAAATAGTATTTTTTTCAAACGCGATCAGTTCAAGATTGATTTAAAGTTCTTTTTTGTACAACTTAAAAGTACTTTACACAGGCGGATTTAAATAAATAAATAAATTATGCTGGACAAGTTCACACAACATTATCTAGCCCAAAGCTAAGCCAGAGCTTGTGTTATGGGTACTAGATAACTGATATACTTAATATAATACATTACATAGATAGATATCTTTTATTATGCATAGAAAACACCCAGAACATCCTGAAAAAATATCTGCAGAACGCACAAATATTTGTTTAGAGGCGGGAATCGAACCCGCAACCTCCTGCGTCGCAGGCGAACCATCGCCAGCCGCGCCACAGAGGTTGTCTTTTTTTAACTGTTATTATTGAAATCATATTAACATTCGTTTTATTTTCTTATTTTCGAACATAGAACTGGTACCTATTAATGAATTCATAGTTACTTAATTCGGTGGCAACAGGTAATTTTAATTCTTGTTGTTCCTTCAAACTAAATTCGGGGACAGGAATTAAAAATTCCTGTCTGTCCCCGAAGTTGCATCCGGACACAAACAGGAACTACTCGATTTGACGCCCAAATGTTCTAATCTTTGAGTATTGCGGAAAACAGTTCAAAGGTAAATTTTAATTGAGAGGTGTTCTACCTATTTAAATTATTATTAAATATTAGCTTATTTGCCTTTTTTACCGTTGTCACAGAATATATATATATATATATATATATATATATATATATATATATATATATATATATATATATATATATATATATATATGGTACTACGTAACGTCGTTTCGACTGATACTAAAGATAATCTACACTATAATATTATAAAGAGGAAAGATTTGTACCTATTTTTGTATGTTTGTATGTTTGTAATGAATAGGCTCAAAAAGTACTGGGTCGAACTAAAAAATTCTTTCACCATTGGAAAGCTACGTTCACCCTGAGTGACATAGGCTACCAGGGGGGGGGGGGATACGAGGGGGGGGGGGGGGGGGGCTGTTTTTCATCTGAAACTACCCGTGCGAAGCCGGGACGAGTCGCTAGTAAACAATAAAGCTATGCGATAAATAATCTTCTTACTAAATCTATAATTCTGACGACCTCTGTGGCGCGGCTGGCGATGGTTCGCATGCGAGCCTGCGACGCAGGAGGTTGTGGGTTCGATTCCCGCCTCGGAACAAATATTTGTGTGTTCTGCAGATATTTGTTCAGGGTGTTCTGGGTGTTTTCTATGTATAATAAAAAATATCTATCTATGTAATATATTATATTAAGTATATCAGTTATCTAGTACCCATAACACAAGCTCTGGCTTAGCTTGGGGCTAGATAATGTTGTGTGAACTTGTCCAGCATTATTTATTTATTTATTTATAATTGCCTTTGTCCGCATAAGGACAGATTCTCAAAAGTTGGCCTAAATTATCTGCGTTTAATAAGAATCTGGAATGATCTAACCCTGGTCTTTATATAAGCATCAAGAAGCTTCAATTTGGGTAGTATAACTTCATGTTAAGCATCTATAGAAATGCGCAAAACGGCGATGGAAGATAACGTGACGAAATTTCGTGACGACATTACGTCACCAAACGTAATTTAAGCTTTATTACCAAAATTAGACAAGAATACAATCTTTCGAAGAGCGAGGGCTAACTATATGGCCATCCCTTTTCCACAAAACCGAACCCGCGTCCACCTTGCGTTCTGATTGGCTAAGGCTTTGACTTCTGATATCTGTGTGCTGAGTATGAGTTTTAATGTTACTATCGCGTTCGCGTTAACTTTCATGCTGTTCACCTCTCCGTATAAATCACATACGTAAGAAACTCACACTCGGCACACTGGGTATATGCTGGTTGTGTGTTGTTTTATTTCTTGCAGTCAGATACGATCTGAATCTCGGTGATATTTCTGTATAATACTTTAGTATTTAATCGTATTTATTTATACCTTGTGTGGTAATATACCTGTCTTCTCATTTTCACCAACTCATTACGGAACACCTAACACTACGGGGCGATTAATTTGTGTCAATTTGACACGGGTATAGTCTCCTAACACTTACGGGGCGAATAACTTGTGTCAATTTGACAATGGTAATGAGTCTCCTAACACTCACGGGGCGAATAACTTTTGTCAATTTCACACTGTTACTGAGTCTCCTTACACTTACGGAGCGAATAACTTTTTCACTTTGACACAGGTAATTAGTCTTCTAACTCTTACGGAGCGAATAACTTGTGTCACTTTGACACAGGTAATTAGTCTCCTAACTCTTACGGGGCGAATAACTTGTGTCAATTTGACAATGGTAATGAGTCTCCTAACACTCACGGGGCGAATAACTTGTGTCAATTTGACAATGGTAATGAGTCTCCTAACACTCACGGGGCGAATAACTTGTGTCAATTTGACAATGGTAATGAGTCTCCTAACACTCACGGGGCGAATAACTTGTGTCAATTTGACAATGGTAATGAGTCTCCTAACACTCACGGGGCGAATAACTTGTGTCAATTTGACAATGGTAATGAGTCTCCTAACACTCACGGGGCGAATAACTTGTGTCAATTTCACACTGTTAATGAGTCTCCTAACACTTACGGAGCGAATAACTTGTGTCACTTTGACACAGGTAATTAGTCTCCTAACTCTTACGGAGCGAATAACTGGTGTCACTTTGACACAGGTAATTAGTCTCCTAACACTTACGGGGCGAATAACTTGTGTCAATTTGACAATGGTAATGAGTCTCCTAACACTTACGGGGCGAATAACTTGTGTCAATTTGACACGGGTAAAGTGTATTTTAAGCTTTAGGGGTCCCGTAAATATTTGGTGGAAATGGGGGATGAATCTTTAAACTAAGCTATGGTAGGTACTTGTAATTAAAAAAGAACTTGATTCAAAATACTTACTAATTATGTAAGTAGACGACTTGAATGCATAGGGCCTTTTTCTCCAAGTTAGTTAGTTTATAAAGCAATTTGACAGATCGCTGCCGCAGTGCTTGAATATCTAAAACTATATACGGACTCTGGTAGAATTTTGACAGCAGGCCACAGATGCCATAAACTAACCCCCTTATACATACACTTGAGTTCTCCTTTTAATAGCTAAAATAGCTTTTGTCTTCTTTTGACGCACGTCATTTTACATCAGAGCGAGCAAAACAATAGCTATTTTAACTAAAATGGGTTTATAAAATGATTATGAATAAAGCGGTAAGAAGTTAAATTAGTGACCATTTTTTGAAAGTGACTTTTTGATGCAAAACGTTAGAAAAAGAGTGCGCATTATTAATGTAATTACTTTTCTTTCGCGTTTCGTACAATCTAAATGAACAACCTCTCATGCCAAATCAGAATTCAGTGCTTGTATATGGGCGATAAATGGAGCTAAGCTATACAAGCGCTGCATTCCAGTCTCACTAGACATTCAAGCCCTGGGCAGCGAGATGAAATCATAATTTTTCTTCCTCTCGTGTTAGTGTTAATATTAGGTAAGGTAAGCAATACCATAATATAGTGTAATACCATTATTACATCTTTCATATTGGTTTATACGCACTTAGTACAGCCCAAAAATAGTTATTAGCGGTAATTTAAGGTATTCATAGTAAGTGATACCGTAAAAGCCTTTGAAAAGGTCGATTAAGTACAAGCTACGACACGACACGATAAATTGCGGCATAGATACCGAAATCCATACATGTTTCTAAGGTTCGTTTTCATATAACGTTGGAAAACCTCTGTAGAGCGTTGGGCGAGTAGCCGGCTGATATGCGAGCGGTTAAAGGTTCGATTAACTAATGTTTGTATGATCTGCAAATATTCGTTCCGGGCCTGGGTGTTATGGTACTATGAAATTTTTAAACCCACCAGTACCAACATACATACATCGGATAGATGAAAGCAAATTTTGCCGTTACTTGCAAGAACGCTTCTCTCGCTCGGTCAATTGCCGCCTTCCTTTTCTAATAGACTGAAATGAAAAGGACCAATAATCTTAGCGTGGTTTTACTTGAGAGAATGCAGCATAGAATGAACACCACTACTTTTGTACTGATTTTAACTGAAACTGAACATTTCCATACTCCTTGTTTTGATACTATACTATAGGTAGAACTAACCGTAGTTTAAATAAAAAATAAATTTCATCTCTTTACATAAATATGTTCTTTTATACATAGAAATTAGTTTGTCACTAAGTGCCTGGCTTCATAGTTACGTGGAAACGATAGTTTTTTGCAAATATTGATGTTTAAATTGTGTTTCAAGATCTTTAAAAGCAGTCTCGGTTCTATATCCATGACAGTCTTTAAAAAGTACTATAATAGTGAAGTCACATTTCGAGTGTATATTGTGAAAACCTAGTTTATTTATTTTAAGCGTCTGTTTATAAATTGTATTTTGCACTGTATTTAGTAGGTGTATAGGGTGCAGATCATTTTGATGTCCAGAAACCGTCTGGGCCATGGACGATTGTAATTATTGTGATTGAATATAGTTGATTGCTGGAATGTTTTCTTTTATTTATAAGAATGTGTTATCTCCACAACTGACAGTTCTTCCTTCGTGATATTTGCACAATCTAACTAAAGAACAAAGAAGGTTCGCCTGCGACGCAGGAGGTTGCGGGTTCGATTCCCGCCTCGGAACAAATATTTGTTCAGGGTGTTCTGGGTATTTTGTATGTATAACAAAAAATATCTATCTATGTAATGTATTGTATTAAGTATATCAGTTATGCTTGGGGCTAGATAATGTTGTGTGAACTGTCCAGCATTAGTTATTTATTTATTAGCCTCATTCACAACATCATTTAGCAGTGCTCCGTCCGTGTAAGAAAAAAAAATGTGCCACTACCTTGTTTCAGTCAACTTACAAAGTTAGTTTTATTAAAAAAACCTAGTTAATTTTCAGTGTTCCATTAAAATTGGAAAAAGGAACACCTACGAAAGCACATCGGTGTCTAGCACGCATAATGTAGGGAGCCGAAGTTATTTACTCT
This sequence comes from Operophtera brumata, assembly GCA_932527175.1. Taxonomy (NCBI): domain Eukaryota; kingdom Metazoa; phylum Arthropoda; class Insecta; order Lepidoptera; family Geometridae; genus Operophtera; species Operophtera brumata. Next base: position 14,965,364 of record OW052238.1, on the reverse strand, counting down.
ATTCACGACTAGATGTCACCACAAGAAAAAATAGAACGCGCTATCAGCTGTCATTCCTTGCAATTGTCTAGTCTCACAGAAGAACTTGTACTACTACATCCATGTCTAGTCTTCAATCACAGTTGTGTTACTGTGATCAAAGTGTCTATATTCCTCGTTCTGAGCCTTGTCTTCTATAAGCATTTTTGCGAACTGAGATCCTGAAATTGAAACGGCTGCACCAATTTACACCAATTTGAAACAAAAAAAGAAATAAAACAAAGTATGAACCCATAGAGTACAATGTAATAAATAAAACACAATCTTTGGAAACCTAAACTATAAACTACCTTAACAATTACATGCATTCAACCAGTTACATTTAAATACCATTAACTAAATAGTGGAGATAATCGTTTTCTTCTAAATATAGGTACCGATACACCATGAGCTATATTTAATTTAAATATACATAGGCAGTTTCATTATGAGAGCGGGATATATAAAACATTGTATACACAGTCGTAATTATACGAAATTTACCCTCCAGAGGGACTAGTCTGCAAATTTGACAAGATTTTAGTATGGAGAAATCGAAGAGCGCCCCTAGCGGGCACCTTGAGAGCCTCAAATCCCGTACAAAAATCCATGAAGTGTACACCACACGGCCGTGTAAGTTGTTTGTCAAATTTGCAGACTAGCCCCTCAGACCACTAATATCATAAATGTCAAACTTTACATGTTTGGATGTTTGTTACTCAATCACGCCGAAACGGTTGAAGCTATTTCGGTGAAATTTAGTTTACAGATATATTACCTGGATTCAACTATATGCTACATGTTATCCCTAAAACGCGAGCGAAGCCGCGGGCGGACACTAGTGCCCCATATAATTTGAAAGGAGGTGGGCAGCCGCTGACCCAGGTCAAAAATAAATGAATCCGGGGAACCCTTTACGGAAGTAATTATTAGTACGGTTCTAAATGTTGTTTTTTGTCCAATCTTTCTGAAGAAATTTTATATTTTTAGAAGTTGGGAAGCAAAAGTTGTATTTCTAAATAATTAGATAAATCAACTCATTGCATTTGCGTGAAACAAAACGCAACAAGCTTCATTACTTTCCCACAACTTCTAAGAAATTAAATTAGCTTTTTCATTATCGATCATATATTATCAATAACCAAAAGTAACCCAAATGTTCGTTACGCTAGTCAACAAAAATTGGGTCAAACAATGTATGGGGAGTCGCCCATGTTCTTTCAAACTGCACATATTATATTTAAAAACCATATTGACAGATAATTTTTCATAAAATAGCTTAAGGTGGATACGCACGCTTGCGGCGCCAAATTATTATTTTTTGTTTTTTTTTGCCCATTACAGCTCTTCAACAGCTCATCTCATCTCAGCTCTTCAGATAGCGAAAGTTGAGTTCGCGAGAACTAGGAGACCATAAATATCATCAGTTTAGCTATGATACCCGTAAACACATTTTTACAGACTTTTTTTTTGTTTATAGGTATCGTAGCTAAACTGATGATATTTATGAGATACTATCAATTAAAACATGTGTGTTAAGTCTCCTAGTTCTCGCGAACTCAACTTTTGCTATCTGAAGAAGTGTTGATGCGCTGTAATGGGCAAACGACACCAAAAAAATTGAATCTCGCGCCGCAAGCGTGAGCATTCACCTTAACAAATAACTTTATACGATTTCGAATAGCGAGCGCTATTCCGTAACTTTCAAACTTATCTGAATTTTAAGTTAGATATAGATATGATGTTTATATGATGAGCTAGATAGAATGTACTGTACCCACATCAAATATTGATCAATAAACACTAACTTCAAGCCCGTTTAACCGCAGTCACATTTTTATTAACAGTCTTTATTGTCACGATATGAAGTACAAACAACTACATACAAAAAACAGTACATTATAGTACCTAAAGCGGCAAATAATTTGATGCCAGCGCCCGTACCACGTGACAATATTTCTAGAACAATTATTTCTTCGTGACATTTTCAAGGTCGCGCAGCGGGCTCTGTAGAGTTAGTTTCACTACGTGATAGAATCTGAAACGAGTAGTTCCGTAGAACAACCAAAATCACCGACATAGCTCTCATAATTAGCTAGTTGAAGGCCATATAGCTCGGTTGGGGGTTATAGGTTCTCGACTGGCCAACACGAACCAGTGACCGCTTCGACCAAAATGAAAGAGTATGGACGGGCCTTACCCATACAAAACGTCCGTGAAAAAAAGTCACTATTATAACACGTACGCGTCACTCGTTGCCGTCACAAAGACCGACTGAAGCGAAGTGAGTGATCACTCGCTTTATAAACTTCATATCGTTCCCTAAGGCCCGTCCATACTTATTTATTTTGGTCGAAGACCGCAGTAGCAATTTCTAATACAATCGCCTGATGTGAAGTCACGTGGTACGCGCGCCGGGGTTCAAGTTATTTACCGCTCACTTATAACTAACGTGTCTCCTAGTTTACAATGAGGGCTTTTCATATTCGAATAAAAAAAACAGTTCGATTTGGCTCGATATATGGCGCTGACTCAACTATGGTTGTCAAAATTAACAAATGCATTGTCTGTGCTTTTGTTTGATAGCAACAAAATACCTCGAATATATATCACTACGTTGTTGACTTCAAAGTCAACATTTCACTTTATTTTGACAGTTAAGTACAGAGCTGGCGCCATCTATTTTCAAGGCTTTAAGCATGATGTGAAACGGCCGTGAAAACCCCTCTTTGCAATACACCCTTTACATATATATACACGAACACAGACATATAGATGGCACGAAAATAGTACAAGCGTACAAATCTGAAGTAACAAGTGTTTCCAGGCTGTTTTTGAAACCGATGTTACTGTTATTTGCCCTATTTTTTTTTAAAGAAATAGGCTAACTAGCTTACTGCCCACCTGATATGAAGTGGTCACCGTCGCTTATAGACACCGGCAACACCAGGGGTATTGTCCATGCGCTGCCTACCCTGAAGGAATTTATGAACATTTTTCTTGAAGCGACACATGTCGTAACCAAGCGGGAAAACCTCAGATGGAAGCTCATCCCATAGTTTGTAGGTATGGGGAAGAAATGATCTCGAGTAACGAGCCGTTCGAGAAACCCAGGGTTCTATGATTTGCGGATGCGATGGTAAAATCTCGATGCTGGGATGAGATCGAAAAGCTCGTCGGAGCATTTCCCGTTGTAGAGGCGGTAGAACACGCAAAGAGACCCGATGGCTCTGCGTTGGCTAAGCGGTTCTGTATCGGAGAGCTTGGGGTCACCGATGATTCCAATGGCTCATCTCTGTAGGGAGTCAAAACGAAGCAGCTGGTACTTGGGTGCCCCATAGACTTTACATGCCACTACTATCAAACATAAAGACTTCAATTATTTCAGTTTTTGTTGTGTCATTCCATGTGCCCTGTATTTTATCTTTTGCCTTCGATTATTGCAAGGTCTCACGGCACACGTTAACCGGAGAAATCGCGGGGCCGAGCTGTTTTTCTCGTTTTTGGCCGCTTTTTCGCCGTTAACATTGAACGTATAGCTTGAGGCGTGAAATTATAATTGTATTGTGTTTTTCTAATCAGTGTTTAATACAGCTACCAGGCAACTATAACATGATCGAGACGCAGCTACCAACTATAACATGATCGGTACTCAGCTACCAACTGTTACATGATCGGGACGCAGCTGCCAACTATAACATGATCGGGACGCAGCTACCAGCTAACTAACATGATCGGGACCCAGCTGGCAACTATAACATGATCGGGACGCAGCTGCCAACTAGAACATGATCGGGACGCAACTGCCAACTATTACATGATCCGGACGCAGCTACCAGCTAACTAACATGATCGGGACGCAGCTACCAACTGTAACATGATCGGGACGCAGCTGCCAACTATAACATGATCGGGACGCAGCTACCAGCTAACTAACATAATCGGGACGCAGCTGGCAACTATAACATGATCGGGACGCAGCTGCCAACTAGAACATGATCGGGATGCAACTGCCAACTATTACATGATCGGGACGCAGCTACCAGCTAACTAACATGATCGGGACGCAGCTGGCAACTATAACATGATCGGTACTCAGCTACCTGCTAACTATAACATGATCGGGACGCAGCTACCAGCTAACTAACATGGTCGGGACGCAGCTACCAGCTAACTAACATGATCTGGACGCAGCTACCTGCTAACTAACATGATCGGGACGCAGCTACCTGCTAACTATAACATGATCGGGACGCAGCTACCAGCTAACTAACATGATCGGGACGCAGCTACCAGCTAACTAACATGATCGGGACGCAGCTGCCAGCTAACTAACATGATCGGGACGCAGCTACCAGCTAACTCTCGACAGAAGCGTCCGCACCGCCACTCAGAGCGGCTTCCTCGCGTCGACGAGCCGCTCGCTGACCGCCCACAGCTTGGACTCCACCTCCTTGTCGAAGGGGTAGGTGCACGCGTATTCCTTGCAGTCGCGGTACAACTTGCCGGTCTTACCTTCGATGCTGTAGTCGGTTGCGCAAAATACCACGGTTTCAGAGCCCTGGAAACATGAACGACCATATTTTATAAATAAATAATGCTGGACAGTTCACACAACATTATCCAGCCCCAAGCTAAGCAGAGCTTGTGCTAAGGGTACTACTAAATGACTGATATACTTAATACAATACATTAAGCTTATTATAGAATGTGTTATTACTGGAAGAAAGCGTTAGCCGAATCAGTCATGGGAAGCAATGGCGGCGATGAGCTCACCAATCACGTTTATATTCCACGATGGTGCAACCCACCGTGAAAAGAGGCCCATTGAGGCTCTGCCTACACCTTCCGGAAAAAGGCGTGTGTCTATGTATGTATGTACTATACCATGTAAATACCCAGAACACCCTGAACAAATATCTGCAGATCGTACAGGTATTTGTTCCAAAGCGGGAATCGAACCCGCAATCTCCTGCGTTGCAGGCGAACCTTCGCCTGCGCGCCGCAGAGGTCGACGTATTTAAGACCAGTTTGAACAATAAGGATCGAAACGGGCCGGTCTACCCACTAAAACAAAATAATTCTATTAAATGGAGGCCTAATTAAGGGTTGACAGTATTTCAGAAACCACTTCTTGTAATTATTTTAAAACTACAACAACAACCCAATACTACATTTTTGTTTAAGAAGCCATTCTAGCCATTCTATTCAATTACAATTCAATTATAATTGTCATTAAAAATGAAACTCTGCTAAAGGATTGTATCATAAATTGTATGTAGATTTTACGATTGTTTCTAAATGGTCACAATTATAATGCAATTGAAAAAACATTGAAGTTAGTAGAATACCCCAATTATGTCAAAAGTGACAGCTATGAGACAATTCAAAAACAATTTAAATAAATTTAGTTTAGTAGGATTGGGCCCCAGTATAATGGCACTCCGCACTTTATAATGCGCGTCAAGTAAAAAGAACGCTGGCGGTCAAGCTTCTTCAGGCGTTCCAGCGTTCTTTTTAAGAGATTACTTACTTTTCTACTTATTTAAGAGATGTATACCTATGCATTGAATGAGTGCCTACCTAGTTTACTACAAATTATGTACAATTATAAAAAGAACGCTGGAACGCCTGTAGAAGCTTGACCGCCAGCGTTCTTTTTACATGACGCGCACTATAGGTATGATATGAAGCTACAAAAACCCGGCGGGCTCGACTTGTCGAGTCATTTCAGTGAGTTAGACAAGATAAGAGTTACGCGATAGAAAGAGAGGTAACTACTAGGTGAATTTGGCTGCAGGTAATTAGCGCTGTGCGACCTGAATTGCACTTTATTGTGTGGGGCCAAGAGTCACTATTTATTTAAATGATTTTGCGGAGTCAATCTTCTGTACCTGTACTATCATGTATTCTATGACTACACTGAAAGTTTATCGAATTGTGACTATTGTAATTTGTCTGAAAATTGGTATTCTGTTCCTTCATAGTGTCAATAAGGTCTAATTTCGATTCATGGCGACCGTAGATTAGAGTAGGATAGTGCTATGTATAATTAGAAAAGTAAAAGAGAGACACGTCTATTAATTCTCAGATACACTTAGAAACGTTCAAGTTTCGGTCACATTCCGTTAGCATTACATTTCGGTGTTGTATTGTCAGTTGAGTAGAATACCATTTGTAGTGCCACTTGTTCAGTTCAGTTCAGTTCTTGGACAAGTGGCCCTTGCGGAATAGACCACAATTTCGCCAATGTCACGTTATAAAACAAGTTCAGCTTTTGCACGAAGGTTATTCCGGTGTATGGAGAGTGGACGGTGAGCCAAAAAAAAAAAGTAAAAGTATCAAGTTGAACTACTTGTTCAAGAAGTTAACAGAACTGAACTGACACTATGACATCGACATTATAGATCGGAATGGCCTTCACTTCAGGTTACTACTGGATTTCATCTACGTCCATAGCAACATAAACGTAATAAAAATAAACCTAACAGTGACGTCATTCACAAGATATTAAGATGCGAAAAACGCGATATGACGTCAATTTTATTTGTACGCATTGGTCAGGTTCATAGATGTTTAGTTTCCAAGGCCGTCTTTAAATGTTGCATCTGTTCTACAAAGATCTGCAATTATAAATATACTTAGATAGTAAAGAGGTAAAGTTTATTTGTGAGTTTGTATGTAGGGAGTCATTTCAGAAACTACTGATCCAATTACGATTTTATTTTTGTAACAGGAAGCTACATTATCTGTGAGTGCTATGTTTTATTAGCTTCGGTAATTTCGGGATATTATGGTAACTCCTTTTTAACAGGCATTTTTTTAGAAGTTCGAACTAAAAATCCATACAATATTCTTGATTTAAAAAATTATCAAATACTCCATTTAAAGGGGGGGGGGGGGGGTTCTTTCATCAAGATATGGGAATGATTCGTTGTTTTATTTCCCCTATGTAATATTTACGAAACTCTTTAGATAGGTTTGTCTACCTGTCAAAAAGGAGTTTAATAGTGTCAAAGTCAAAGTCAAAGTATTTTTATTACTTGAAATACATGTTATAAAAGATGTCAAATATTATTATAAGTATACTACCGGTCCGCTGATCACGCCAAAAAAAAGAAGAAGAAGAAGATTATAAGTATCAATGTATTCCTACCTGAGGCATGCAATATTTTTATTAGCAAAACAATCATAAAAAAAAACAAGAATTAATTAATTATTAAAATGTCAAAATCCAAAAATATAAACTAATTCAAATTGTAATAACTTTGTCGCTCATAAATTCCTCTATAGTGTAATAACATTTATTTGTCAGTAGAGTTTTTAAATTTCTATCCTGTAATAACAACTAAGACTGACCTGTTGGGCTGATCGCATGTACATGAAGAAAATCGGAGCCATCAGGATGTAGTGGTACCATTTGATCGAGTGTCTGAAATTAAAATATAATTCATTTTATTTCAATTGTTAGTGTTTTGTGTCACATGGGACGAAAGATTTCACATTATGAAATAAATATCTGGTGAAACTTTTTTATACTACTTGAATGACGGAACAAGCAGATGGCCCACCGGATGTTAAGCGGTAACCTCTGCCTATGAACAGTGCATTACCTCATAGGTCACGTCCACCTAGGACGCGCCCTATGTGGCATTGCACTGCGCCCGCCACCCTGAGACATAAAGATGAAGTCTCATGTGCCTGTAGTTTCACCGGCAACCATACCCTTCAAACCGGAACTCAGTAATGCGAGTACTAGGTTGCGGCAGAAATAGGTATGGTGGTAGTACTTCCCCGGACGAACTATTACACAAAAAAGCTGTTACTACTACTAAAATAATAATAAACATGCAGCAGATTACACTGCCTTTATGATAACAAGACAGATATAGATTTTCAAGGTCGATTTATCTCGAGTTGATGTTCGATTATCCAAGAATGTTTGAGAATCAGTATTTCTGTTTTCTAGTCTCGAAGTTGTTAATTTGCATCATACAAAAATAATTGGAACGTCATTGCTGAGATTAAGCAAATTGGTTGAAAAAGCAATAAAATAAACAAATCATTGATAACATATTTGTTATGTACCCAAGACCTATGTCGCAGTTATCTTTGGACATTTTGTCGGTATCGGAACGGTTAGTATGAAAACGCTCTCACTGCTACACTACTTCGTGTTACCAGTTCTGTCTTGGTCACCCTGCTGGTCAGTGACCAGATTATAAATAAATAAAATAAATAATGCTGGACAGTTCACACAATATTATCTAGCCCCAAGGTAAGCAGAGCTTGTGGTTATGGGTACTAGATAACTGATATACTCAATACAATACATTACATAGATAGATATTTTTTATTATACATAGAAAATACCCAGAACACCCTGAACAAATATCTGCAGACCGTACAAATATTTGTTCCAAGGCGGAAATCGAACCCGCAACCTCCCGCGTCGCAGGCGAACCTTCGCCCGCGGCGCCACAGAGATCGTCAAATATTGATGTATGGTTGGTCTAGTGACCAATGGTGAAAGAGCTACTGTGGTGAAAGGATTCAGTGCACGGAGTGCACCTCATAGAGGCTCCTTACATGCACATGTCTTCGAATTGTTGGTTCTATGATACGCCGCCTTCCCCACGATGTATTTCTTGACCGTTTGAGAGCACGTATATACATACATTTTGAAACATTGGACACTGGTACAATGCTGCCACAACTCAAAGTCCTACTCCAGTATTTTAAGGAGTTGGGCTGAGTTGTAGCATTAGCAGGGGGATAATGCACAACACACCCCAATGCGGGAAGTCAGTACAGATATCATCTCCCCCTTTGTAGGCTTCCGTAACCAAAAATTACGGAACCCTTATAGATTCGTCATGTCTGTCTGTCTGTCCGTGTATGTCACAGCCACTTTTTTCCGAAACTATAAGAGCTAGGCTGTTGAAACTTGGTAAGTAGATTGGTCTGTAAACCGCATTAAGAATGTCACAAAAAAATAGAAAAAAAAAAGTAAATTTTTGGGGTTCCCAATACATAGAACTGAAACTCAAAAAAAAATAAAAAACCCATACGTGTGGGGTATCCATGGATAGGTCTTCAAAAATGATATTGAGGTTTCTAATATCATTTTTTTCTAAACTGAATAGTTTGCGCGAGAGACACTTCCAAAGTGGTAAAAAGTGTGTCTAACTTCTAAAATAAGAGAATGATAAAACTAAAAAAAAATATGATGTACATTAACCATGTAAACTTCCAACGAAAATTGGTTTGAACGAGATCTAGCAAGTAGTTTTTTTTTAATACGTCAGAAATCGTAATCCTTCCAGCAGCAAGTAAGATAATAATGTTACTTGCTGCTACGGAACCCTTCATGGGCGAGTCCGACTCGCACTTGGCCGCTTTTTTAATTAGAACTAGTGACTCGACCCGGCTTCGCATGGGTTTCAGGATGAAAAATAGCCCCCAACCCCCCCCGGGCCCGTCTCCTGGTTCTAAGCTACCTCCCCACCGATTTTCAGCCAAATCGGTTCAGCCGTTCTTGAGTTATAAATAGTGTAACTAACACGACTTTCTTTTATATATATATAGATTAGAAGCGATTGAAGAGAACTCATGTGTTGGATATCCAGCTATAATAAAGGCAAGACTGGACTATTCACCCATCTGCCTATAGTTCACTTACAGATATCAAAGAAAGCAAAAAAGCTTCGAAAACTAGTAAGATAGCCACTTACTAAATATCTCTATATTACAGTAACATAAACTAATCTATATTTATTTAGCACAATAATGATGACAACAAATATTTGTTATCAAATAATTCATGCTGCTATCTTTGATTTGTTGTTATTGAGCACTTGCTCAATAACAACACTTACTTACTTAGGAGCAGATTGGGCTGAGGATAATGCATAAACCACCTCCCTAACCTCACACCCTTACAGGAAGACGCCTTTCAGGTGACCTCATTGAAACTTATAAAACCCTGACGACTTACCTACAACCTTGCAGACCTACAAGATATCCTAAGGTTGAGAAAGATCTTGTGGCCACCAACTTAAATAACCTCGACAGCTTGCCAAGGACCTTATTGTAAAAGCTGTTCATATATAAATAAATAATTATGTCTGTCAATTATTCAATTAAATTAAAGTAGCAACTAATTTTGTATAAACAAGGAATTTATATTTGTTGGTGAAGGTACCGATTTTGACTCGAATAAGTCTTTATTAGGATGAGTGTACACAGTCATCGACGAAATAAAACTATATTCATCGAAATACAAAGAATGTCTGAATGTACATCCGAACCACTTGGCCTGACAGCTAACTACCATCAACTACCCGAAGAATCTACATGACACAAGAAAAGGAGAGGTGGTCGCTGGACCACTTCTGCTACAAGCATGACTACCCGCACCAAATCTGCTCATAGTCTGAAGACTGATCGCAGATGATAATAGAACAAAAAAAAAATATGATTAGCGTACACGACACAATCTTTCAGTTTCATTTAGCATTTTTACAAAATAAATAAAGCAATATAGGATGGTATTAGTAAACAATTAAAATATTACCTGAATAAGTTTGTATAGCAGAATCCAGGGCAGCATGCATTCACATCGATCCCACTGCCTCTCAGCTGGTCTGCGAGTGCCCTCATGAAGTATACATTCATCAGCTTGGAGTTACAGTAGCCAGGGTTGTGACGACCAGCTTTCCCACTCTTAGCTACCTCAATCTCAGCCCTTAAGTTCAAGTCTTCAAAGTTGATTTTGCCTCGCTCGTGGAGTGTGGAAGAGACAATTACTATTCTGAAAGCCAAACATATAAGTCACATCCAACAGTATCACAACTGACAGTTGTGCCTTAATGACATGTCTTATTTATTTATTATGAGCCTGTGGTTTCCCACTGCAGGGCAAAGGCCTTCCTTTCTTCCTTCCGTCCATTTGTCTCTATTGTTGGCTATTTGGGACGAATCCTTCAAGTAGGAGTCTAGCTCATCCCGCCATCTCCGTCTGGGCATCCCACGTGGCCGTCGTCTTACATATCTGGTCAATGAAAATTCACCAGCTCATACAGTGCGCACTGTGAGTAATAAGTCGAGCAAGTGACCTTGGATGACCTTGAGCATTTGGACGTCTGAAGAATATCTGGCATCATATGGCATCATTTAAAATATGACATGATTCGAATTTTGACTATTTTTATGTTTTTTATGATAGTTTCTGATTGGTCCAATATGGGCCACAAGCTTGATACATACAACATACATACATTCGAGACATACTAAGCCATAAACTTATCTAGTCCCAAGCAGCCTCTAATGGGGTCCTCCACAAATGTGCATAAGTCACAACCCGAGCCACGTCCAAAAATAAGTTTCAGACTAAGATGTGATGTGAAATTAAGAATTAAACTGCAGCTAAGTATAGTGTAAGTAGTAAAAAAAATAAGGTTGTTAGACATGCAATGTCACAATAATGCAGTATATTAAGTAAGATAAATTATATACAGTTGTGGTCATATAATTAAGAACGATTTGAAGTTCTAGAAGTTTTTTATTTAAATCGTATCATACACAGAGATGTGTACCTTCTGAGAAGCAACTAGTTATGTTATATAATAGTCACATTAATAGAGCAACCTGACTTAACAATAAAGTATGAAATCGCTAACTATTTTTTGCACATTTTATTGATTTTATCAAAGTAACACATTCATATAGTACTGAAACTGGACAAATAATTAAGAACGATTTATTTAACTGCTCGGGAATTGTTTTGTAAAACACTTAGATTTAAAAAATCTCAATATTATGTAGCACAGGAAACATAAAAAGAAATTTAATAAATATTTAACTAAAATTAATAGTTAATAGCATATCCACGGCTTTTAATTAAAGCTTTACACCGGCGAGGCATTGACTCTATTAATTTTTGACATTTCGCAAGAGAAATAGAGTTCCATTCTTCTAAAAAAAAGTCATACAGCTCTCTTAAATTTCCACACTTTGGATTTGAAACCTTTTTCTTTACTTCAAACCACAGATTCTCTATTGGGCTTAGATCTGGACTGTTAGCAGGCCAGTCTAAGACAGAAACTAATTGCGCTGTAAGAAATTCCTTTACGGTGCGTGCAGTGTGCTTTGGATCATTGTCATGCTGGAATGTCCAAATGACCGGTAGAACGTCTTCAGCGTATGGTAACAACATTGTTTCTTCCAGTATATTTTTGTATTGGAACTGATCCATGTTACCTTCTATCAACTTTACAGGTCCTACACCATGTCCAGAAAAGCAACCCCAAATTTTCACATTTCCACCACCGTGCTTTAATGTAACTTTCGTGTACTTTGGGTCGAATGCTGTATTCGGGGGACGTCGTACATATCATTTTCCATCAGAACATACTCTGTTTATTTTCGTCTCGTCAGAAAAAAGTACATTTTTCCACTGTTGCACAGTCCAGTTTTCATACTTTCTCGCAAATGCAAGCCGGGCTTGCCTGTGGCAAAGTTTTAACATGGGTACCTTTCTTGCTATCCTACCGTGCAATTTTTCTTCTACCAAACGTCTTAGAATAGTGCGTGCTGAGATTGCTGAAGGGTTGTTTTCACCAAAATATTCTTTTCTAAGCTCATTGGACCCTTTAAAAGGATTTTGTTTTGCAATACGAACGATGTTTCGGTCATCTCGAGGAGTTGTTTTTCTCTGTTTAGGTACACGTGGAACATTCGAAGTAGTTTGATACGTAACAAAATGCTTTACAGCGTGGAAAACCATCGTTTTTGAACATTGCAGATGGTCGGCTATCTTTTTATAAGACCAATTCTTCCGGCGAAGTTTTATTATTACTTCCCTTGTAGATTTATCACAACTTTTATTTTTTCCCATTGTTTTTTCTAAAGAAGCAATCACCTTTAATCTTTTACAGCACGTAATGGCGCCAAAATTATACAAACAGTAACAAATCGACTGAGTGTTCTCTATTTAAATTTGAATAAAGGTATAAACTACTTAGCGTTCTTAATTACGTGACCAGCCAGTAATAAGGAATACTTTGTTTAAAAGTAGTGTAAAAAGTTTGCCTATTGATTTTTAGCCAATCATGTGTATCAATGAATACAGTGGTAATATGGAAATGTTTTACGATACCGAGAGAAATAAAAACAAATGCATACAATTAGTTTTGCATCTTAGTTGGAAAAAATCTTCCCTTTATATCAGCGTTCTTAATTATATGGCCACCACTGTATAATTATAATTATAATGGGCAGCTAAAGTACATTCATTGTAAGGAGGGTGGCCTAAGTCTAGCATTAGGCGTCATCCGGCTGACATGATGATGTTATTATGTGAGTGAGTTATTACCTGCTCGGTGTGGCCCTCTTCAACAAGTCCATCAACAGCTGTGTCAGATAGAAGTGCCCCAAATGATTGACACCCAAATGTATCTCAAACCCTTCGTTGGTTTTCTGATCTTCCTTCAAAGGCACCACCACACCGGCATTGTTGATGAGTACATCTATTTTGTGGAAGCCTGCCTTCACAACCTCTACGAACTTCTCAATCGATTCAAATGACGCCAGATCCAGCTCTATTGAGATCTGTAAAATAGAACTTGTTCAATAAAATGCTAGAATTGAGTTTACAAATAATGATAGCATTGAGAAGACTTAAGAGGCAGACAACAGCCAAAATCCGTCACTGTCTAACTCAGTTAAGTTCAGGTAAGATAGAAAAAGACATAGCGCATGCACAACAAAAAGTTAATAAAAAACAGTATTTAAACAAATATTTGCTGCATAGGTAATCAACCTTGACATATAATGATTATTTATGAATAAATGACTATAAATGACCTCTAAAATATAAAATAATATTATTTGCTACTCTTATAAGTTTTATCAATGAATGTTGATAGATAATAGAGATATTTATGTTATAAGTGCATTTTACAGGTTAGTTCACAATATATTTTTATTGAGAAAATTTATCGAAATCTTTTTTAGGTTCTAAAATAACGTAAATAATGGCTAATTACCACTGTATTTCGTCGCTTCACTGTATTTTGTTTTCGGTCGCGGGCGGTGCTCATGATGAAGAGGCTTCTGAATTCAGTCTCGAAACGTCAGCAAAGCGACGAAATACAGTGGTAATAAGCCGTTATTTATTTAATATGATTCCCAACCAAAATAGTATCAATTCTATTCTATCATGCCCTTGGATATATATGATGAAGATTAACATACATTTATTTGATATTGTCATAAACTGTGTGTATTTTGCTAAAAATACATTTAAGAGAAGCCTATTTGAGTCTAAACAGCCTCATAAGCCAGTAAAGTAAGAAAGTTTCATAGAATTTGAGGCTGTCACTGTGATTTACAGACCAAAACAAACTCATTATTACTTTGTACAAGAACTCAAAGTTCTGACAAAGTAGGTATATAATGTAGACATGTTTAGATTGGACCTTTGTGCTAATGCCAGACAGGACATGAATGCTGTAGGTACACAAAGGCAACGCCATTGTTTCAGTCCAGAGCCAGTAATGTATTTTTATAACAGGGTTGTGTCATAGGAGCTCAAGTAAGGGTCAGAGTGTACATAGGGGACATACATCTTTATACTCTTTTTTCCTCAGTGCCCCCTTATGTACACCCCAACCCAAGTAAGGATCAACCATATATAAGGTTTCTCATTTTTCAAGCTTATATTCTTACCAGTTCGCCTCCGTTAGGCTGCTCCGCCCTAATATCAGCGATAGCTGCCTTCGCCTTTGTAGTGTCTCGGCAGGCAAATATGACCCGCGCTTTGCGCTTCACAAGTGCTCTGGCCGTCTCCAGACCTATACCACTATTTGCTCCCGTAATCAAAAAGGTCTTGCCCCTCAGGCAAGTATTGGTTACACACTTAGCCCAACTCCGAGACCGCCACTTACGTAGCAAACCAAGGGCGACAATCACCGAAATCGGCACCGCAACGTAAATTACATGCGACGAAACCATTGCACTGATTTTATTAACACGGAATAATTAGAATGAAATTCTATTCAATCACGTAAATTCAAAGGATGCGAACTGAAATTAACTGAATATTTCGACTGACTTCCTAGTTCCTATCCTCTTATCCAGTGTTACCAACAATAACTTTGAAAAACAGCCGACTTCATTATTTTTTTTTTTTTTTTTTTTTTTTTTTTAATTTTAAGAAATCGAAAATTAAGTACATCATTTTATTTTTAAAAGAATTTAATTCTAAATCGTCTAAATCATCGTCACAGTCATTCCAGATCCAGATGTAGTTGACGGCTAGCTATGACTTTCAAGGCTTATTTGAATAAAATCTTTTGCCACTAAATTCCGCTAAAAAATCCGTTAGCCGTCAAAATGCAATTTTTTCCGTTTCTTCATACCCTAATCCGCTACATATGACGGGAAATCCATTGTAATGGCAACGCTGCTCTTATCTTTATAAGAGAAAAAAATACTACCTACGTCAGTACCTACTACATTCATGGTCAGTACCACGGATGAAGAACTAAATTCATGGTCAGTACGTATAGGCACAGAATATATAATATGGTATAGGCATAGACGTAGAATTTTTTCGCTCTAAATCTATGGGTATAGGCATGGAGGTATAATAGCTTTAGTCCATCTTCCTAGGGTATAGATAATATGCTGGGCCACAGAAGATGTACTACTACATCCATGGGCTGTGCCCATGGGCAGATGGGCCGTCACCGTCAGAAAAAAAAAACGAATGTCAACTCTTCCCGCCATTTTCGAAAAGAGTTGTTGACTGCATGTACTCCTGTGTTTCTGGCTAAACTTCGGATAAGGGATTCGGGATTCGGGGGGGGGGGGAGGGGGATTCACTCTCTTTGTGAGTGTGGTCTTGATGAGGGTAATGTTGATCATATTTTCTTTATTTGTAAAAATAATCCTTTTTCTCTGTATGATATTATTCCCTCTGATATTCCTCGTCCCACTTCCTTTAAATGTCTCCTTGCCCTTGTTTCTTCACCTTTTGTAAATATTTTATGTAAATATATAAATAAGTTTAAAATTAATCTTTAAGTTTCGTACTATCTTGTGTTGTTATAATTACTTACCTATATAATTAGTTTCAATTTGTAATATAAAATTTTAGTTGTGTTTTTTAGATTGAATTGGTAGGTAGTTCAACTAGATAGTTTTGCTTTTTTTTTATTTTTTTTTTATCCACACCGTCCACTTTCCATACACCGGAATAACCTTCGTGCAAAAGCTGAACTTGTTTTAAAACGTGACATTGGCGAAATTGTGGTCTATTCCGTTCAAGAACTGAACAGAACTGAACTGACTACTTTTATTTTATTACTTTTCCTCGTAGACAGATTCTCGCTCTACGCTTTTCCTATTACCATAGGCCTATTACCTATTTACAGTGTTTTTTTTTAGTTATTTTGTGTTATTTTGATGTAGTGAAATTAAATTGAAGTGGATTGCGTGACTTTGAATTGGTGGAAATTGTCTACCAAAGTTTTAGTAAAATGTCCACCGTTTTACTAAACCATGACATGACATGGTTTTCAAGGCCGTCCCGAAACATGATTTCAGTCTTGAAAATAGACGGCGCTGCACTGTTGATAAACTGTCAAAAGAGTGTTTAAGTTGCGGCATTTGTGTTGAAGACTGAAATAATACGCTTATATATATAATAATAACTTTTGACAGTTGATTTTGAGTCAGCGCCATCTATCGAACCAGTTGATACTAGTACTTTTTACTTTTTAATCTTTTATGAAAAGCCCTCTTTTTAAAGAAAGTTTATTTCTACAGAAACATCGATCGAGCACTCCGATACGCCTGCAATGCTCTAAGTTCAGAAATTACTTTTTAACTAACTAACTTTTTACTAACTTTTTCTTCTCACTTGAAACGGGATATTTATCTACCTACTTACCATGATTTTTGAGTTTTGATGGCGCATGCAACTGTGCAGAAATATCGGGAATAAACAAAACTCAAAAATCATGGTAGGTAAATATCCCGTTTTTAGTGAAAATATGTGAATAACCATGATAGATTCAAAAGTTATAACTTTTTCATGTTCAAGAACTGAACTGACTATCTTTTTTTTTGAATGGATTTCCTTTCTTACATATGGCAATACCTACGCACCTACCTAACTATATTCATCGAAAAAATAACCTACCTAATGTACCTATGGGTATAGATAGTCATAATAATATTATTATCGATGCCTAATATATAAAAGTTTATCCAAATAACTATATTTCCGCTATGAGATTTTATCAACTTGACTCAAAACTCAAACTCAATTCGTTGACTCAAAGCGTAACGTGTGGATTTTTCGAAAATTGGTACCTATTTAAATTTAGATAATATTTTTCTATTCGGAATGGGCACTACGACGAGGGAAATGCTCTGTTGATTGCGAAGACAGTTAAGTTCCACAAGGTAATGTGGAATCGTAGGGTTCATGTTACTTTGATAGGTACATAGTTACATTTTTTTTTTTTTTTTTTATACTACTTGAATGACGGTACAAGCAGATAGCCCACCTGATGTTAAGCGGTAACCTCTGCCTATGAACAGTGCATTACCTCATAGGTCACGTCCACCTAGGACGCACCATATGTGGCATTGCACTGCGTCCCTGAGACATAAAGATGAAAAGTCTCATGTGCCTGTAATTTCTCCGTCACCCAAACCTCAACATAGCAATTCGAGCACTACTGCTTTGCGGCAGAAATAGGTATGGTGGTAGTACTTCCCCGGACGAACTCTTTCACAAAAAAGCTCTACTACTACTATCTACGGTTCGGATAGAGAAACAACGGTTTTTGAGACAACCTTTTTATTTCTTGGTTGATTGTGTCGAGGCGCCAGCAGAATAACACCTGCCTAGTGTAAGAAAATAAAACAAACTTGTTATTTTAATTGTTTATTAGAAATACATAAGGGACAACTAGATAAAATCTGGGTTCCAGAATTAAAAAACAATTGTAGGTAATGGCAACAACGAGAAATATAAATTAATTATTTTACATTATGAAATATATCCGCACAGGCAATACGAACAGGTAAGATTAGTAGGTAGAAGTACCTACTTTGAAAATATGTTCAAGAGATTTAATTTGAAAATGTATTGTAAAAAAACTCGTTGCTGCGTTTTTGCAAAATTATTAACATTAAACGGAGTAGGTAGGTACCTAAATCTAATAAAAATATATAATAAACCAGTGTCTTTTTTTAAGAACACGAGTTGCACAGAAATTAATGATTTGAATACCTACCTATACCTACCTACCTAACATTCAGGCACAGGATATTTTAAACTTACAGGAATTAGTTGGCACCAAAGGGTTATACAACGAGATTCAAGAATACATGCCTTAGTAATGGTGCCTATAATGGAATGTAGTAGGAATATTTTGTCAAAAGTACAATTCTTATGTTTTCACTGATTTAGATATTATAGTGTGTGACAGGATACAAATAATAATGAGTAGGTTCCCTTTAGATCCTATTAACAATGCAATAACTTCCCCCCAAATATTTGACTAAAAAGTTAGTTTTCTATCTATGGTCAAAACACTAGAATTAAAAATGTCTTCTTTCTAATCTAGAATCGGGTCTACACGATACAAACTTAGTTTGCACAACATGTTTGTAAAAACATATGTTTGCGCAAACGGAACGTGTTGACGTCAAGTTTGAATTGACAAAAAAAATAAAAAAATATGTTTATTTGCCGATAAAAGATTTACAAATACTTAAAACTATCCTGTGGTGTTCGCACTAGGCAAGCCTGTATCGCGAACACCAAAGAGCCGATTTACAAAACGGGTACTTAGTTATTAAAATCGGCCGACGGTTAAAGTTAAAGTTAAAGTTAGTAGGTACCTAATGGGTTAAAAATTAGAAATGGCTAAAAATTCTATTTATAAGACTAATAGTGATCTTAATTAAGTAGGTTAATTTCACTTGAAGTAGCTCAAACTTGACGTCGACACGTTCCGTTTGTGCAAACATATTATGTTTTTACAAACATGTTGTGCAAACTAAGTTTGTGTCGTGTAGACCCGCTTTAAAGGCTTGCAAGTTGCGGCACTTTTGCATTCCTTTTAATAATTATTTTTGTAAATTATTGTCTCATTTTAGAGATTCTAAAACTATAGGTAATTAATGAATATATAAATTTATATAACACCTCTATCATAACACCCAACAGTCACATACATAGACCTGATTCCACACCAGGAACTCCTGTGTTGTGGATATTGGGAACTACGAGCACCATGGTTCCACAACACCCAGACCCAGAACAAATGTTTGCATATCATACAACCATTTGTCCCGCAGCGGGAATAGAACCCACGACCGAACCCGACACGACAACCAGGTTATCGAATAATCAGACCTCTGTGGCGCGGCGGGCGAAGATTCGCCCGCGACGCAGTAGGTTGCGGGTTCGATTCTCGCCTTGGAAAAAATATTTGTACTATATGCAGATATTTGTTCAGGATGTTCTGGGTATTTTTTATGTAAATAATTAATGTAAGTAAAAAAAGCTTAATAAATAAGTAACTATCTAGTGCCACTACTTGCCAGCCATTAGATTTAGCTTCCATGCATTTTAAGCATACAATACAATTTGATATAAAAATCTTACTTTTGTGATAAAAGCATTTTATAATCTTAATTTATACGTACATTATTAAATATTGGCTTGCAATATTTTTACTGTATCGCTTGCACCGTACAAACTGAAGGCTGCTCCTCAATTATTCAATAAACTTTTGTAAGCATTAATCTAAAGACTAAAGGCCGTGGTTTGACAGTTTCCAATTAAATTCATACACACATACACATACATACTCATGCACCCGCACACTTTTATCATCGTGATCAATCTGTTTGTAGCAACTAGTAAGTTTTGTTTGATATATCGTACTGAGTAGAATCTTTTGCTGATTTTAAGCTGTGTAGACCTTTTTTGGCCATAATTTTGTTAATGTTAAACATAAGTAATATTGTATAAATCGCTGTTGGTTTACCAAAATAAATAAAATAAAATAAAATAAAATTGTATAGTATCAAACTAGCTGATCAAATCCATATAAAAAAAAACAAATGTTTGTTGGTGTGATTTATAGAAACCCTATAACTTTATAAGAAACTTAGAAACCATGGGCATATACATATTTTAGTGTACTGATCATGCTTACAAAAGTTCATGGAGTTTGATGACACAATGTCGAAAATAGGAGCAAATTTCGTTTGTATGCAGAGGCACAGAATAAATAATAGTACAATTAGAGGGCTCAAACGCCCTAGCGGTACACTCCTCTTATCTATTGTCAAATAGTTGTAAACAGGTACTTTATATTAACAAACAAATAATTTAAACAACTTATTAAGTAAGTATTTAGATATCTTGCTACTACAGCAAGTCACAATGCAATAAAGTTTTAAGAGGTTTTAATAAATCGATAACGCTTTATTAAAATGAAACATGGAAACTGTGGTAGGTACCAAATTTTATCTTCTTCTTCTTCTTTTTTTGGTGTGTTCAGCGGACCGGTAGTGGTGCCACAAGAGTTTGCCAATGACAGGTGATCCAAATTTTATCATTAATCTGGGTACTTACCAAATTAGACAAAGTATTGTTCGACTTTCAAATAATAAATAATTCACCGTAGAAAGAGTAGGTACGAAATTCATAAAGAATGTAATGTATTAGGTACCTACACACAACTTTACAACACGAGGTTCTCTCTGTAACAGAATTCAATAACATCGAAAGGATTTATAAAACGGCACACAATAATACGAATAGAACCAATAGCTTTTTGCCATGATTATTATCTTTTCATAAAGCATTTTGCTATTACAAACTATGCATTACCTATCTCACATGGGAGTTGACAGCTGATGTCGTGACCGGTCTACGCCTACATCTACGGTTATAACCTTGCCATCCACCGGCGTACTGCTCTCCACTTCGCTATCTGGCATGATGATGCACATAAAGGACCGTCCACTGGATGCATCTCTCGGGTAAATGGTCATTGGGATGAACCTATCGCTCGTCCCATCCACATACGCTCCTAATCTCGAATACACTTCCGGAAAATGTTTCTTAAGATTAACTCCTCTCCTTTCCAGCTCCAGGGATATGTTTTGGAAGCATATTTCTCTGAATTTATGCGCCGTGGCAGCGTTCTTCTCACCTGCTATCAAGAACTTGGATGTTAGTATCAAGGTGTTTCTGTCGTCCGGTGTGCTCTTGCTGTCTCGTCTCTGCCGCCTTCGATTCTGCTCTTGTATGACTACTGTTACCGTTTTGCTGAGGCGCAGCTTCGCGCACCGTGACACCATCTGTCGCTCCCATTTCACTGCACCTTTCGTCGGCACTTCACTGATAATACACACAGCCACGTACAAAATGACTCTCGTCTCAGGGTTGTAAGACTTGCAGAGCTTGACCACTTCGGTGTACAATTCAACACCCATTTCGTTTGGCTGTAGAGACGTCCATTTCACGAATTCTGGCTCAGTCAGATATTGGTAGCCGTGCGTGGTGAACTTTTCCGCAGATTCTGGGCTAGTGAAGAAAATTTTAACGACCCCTCTACCCAGTGCTAGGTAGCCTTTATGAGCAATTGTGCTAATTTGGTGAAGAGCATCCGCGTCCTCTTTGGCCGTTGATATGATCTGTCTGCAGAGACTGCTCGCTCGCGAGTGCAAGCAGACCTTTCTGTGCTTCTCCCAATGCGCCCGACGGCATTCTCTGGAGCAATACATTGTGGTGCAATTGTGGCAGGTTTTGTAATGCCTCTTGGCGTCTACTAGCTGAGCTCTGGATGTGCATTTCGGGTATTTACACTTGACACATGCCTCATCTGAACTGTTTTCCGTTTGTAACGAGGCTAGGGATGCTTTGGAATCGTGGTTGGTTAAGTGGTGCTCGGTAGGCGGGCGTAGCGCTCCAGAATCAAGGCTGGTACGACGGTCAAGGGAGGCGCTCTGCTGGGCGAAGGGTTCACTCCTCCGCCGTGAGTTTTCACCATGAGCAGACCGTGGTCTTCTCGTGTCTTGCATCGTCGTAGGATTATCAACTGAAATGCCTGAAATCAGTGATAAAATTAGTACATACCTACATTGAATCGAAAAGTGGAAAACAAACTAGGTAGTACCTACCTAACCAATTCTTGACTCAGAACCATTTTGTATCTCATTTAAACTAACAAGCATAAAACATCAACATGCTTTCAATCAGGGACATGCTTAGGTTTAATAAAATAATGCAATTTAAGCTTACAGAAATTATAAAAAAGGGAACCAGGTTTCAAGCAGGAGATTTCGAAAATTTTGGTAGGTACCTATAAATAAAAATGTCATACTGTTATTTACATTGAAGTAGGCAAAAGTTTCAGTTTTTTGATTAATTTTACAATAGGTAAGACACTTGAATGAGCTCAATGGTAGAGTGAGAAAAAATAATTCACAGAGAGACCGTGGATTTATCTCCTAAATTAATATCAATTTGTAAGCAAATTTTGAAATTAAATACATCACCATAATTTTTGATAGGTGAATACAATTATATATCGTTTAAGAAGAAATAACTTAGAATTAAATATGGCAATGGTATTCTTGTATAGGTACGAAATTCCTTTTGACCTTAATTATTGACGAATATTTAATGTTTTTTAATCATCGTCAGTTTTAGTACGATAATCGATGTTTCAGGACTGAAAACACGTGGTCTCAGAAGCTGCCATCATTGACCAATTCAACAGCGTTAGTAATAGTAAAATAGGAACGGCTGAGACTTACATATCGTTCCTACCTGGTCGGTCGGGACTGTGGTCTGTGACCGAACTGGGCCCCTCACTGGGAGTGCTGTAGAAGCGGGAGGCGGGTGACACGCTGCTGTGACCGCTGCTAGCCAGCTGCTCGT
Source organism: Operophtera brumata (assembly GCA_932527175.1). Classification (NCBI taxonomy): domain Eukaryota; kingdom Metazoa; phylum Arthropoda; class Insecta; order Lepidoptera; family Geometridae; genus Operophtera; species Operophtera brumata. The sequence continues at coordinate 14,942,359 of OW052238.1, read as the reverse complement.
AGCGAGGACTCTGGGGAACGGTTAGGAATATCTTGGACCATGGAACGTTGCTATCATAGCATATCTATTCAGGTTATCTATTGTTACAGGGTGTTCTGGGTATTTTCTATGTATAATAAAAAATATCTATCTATGTAATGTATTGTATATTAGTTGTCTAGTACATATAACACAAGCTCTGCTTAGCTTGGGGCTAGATAATGTTGTGTGAACTGTCCAGCATTATTTTTTATTTATTACATGAATGTAGTAGTACAATTTATTATTATCTATACCCCAATATACTATAATTGAAGTGTCTGTCTGCGATTTCAAAATAAATGGCAAAATAAGAAAACTGCTAATTATATGTAACCGTTTTTAGAATTTCTATCTGTCTGTCCAAAAGTTTGTCTCGAATAGTTAAATGAAAACTTTAGAGGAAAACAAGAATTTTAACATAAATTTCCGTTTCGATATCTTGCACGTTTCAGAAGATATGAATGTACCGCGCGTAAGAAGTCGTGGCCACAGCTAGTTATGCCATATAATTATTATAAATGGTACATATAATTTTAATGACGAGATGGGGTCTCCTTTTTGTGTCATAGTCTTGGTAATGGACACTCTTTTGTTTAGTTATAATTGATATTAGTTTTATTTGATCTGTGGTATTATTATATCAAAATTCATATCCTATAGGAAGTGAACGTGCCTTTCTTTTCCCACAAATGAACTACCAAAATAATTCAATTAAAACGTATGTACTTAGGTACTTATACCTGTGATACGTTGGGTTCATATTCAGTCCTCGAATTTAAATTTATGGTACAAATACTTGATACTTAAGAAACTGTGAAATACCTTCCCGCCCGTCAAATAATAGGGGCTGCTAGACTTCCTAGGGCTCGGCTGAGGAGTAGGTATCCTCGCCGGCTGCGAGGGTAGACCCAAGAGGGAATCCAGCACGTCTTCCAGCGTCGTTGAGCCAGGGGAAGGCCTGGAGATGCCCAGAGTCAGGGAGCGTTGGGAGTCTTGCCAGTCTGCAAGTATAGGAATTACTCAGGAATTGCGAAGATGTAGGAGTGAGCTTACTTATTGTGATCAAGATTATGAAAGAGAGAAGAAAGGTACCTAGTGGCTTCGTACGCTATTTACTTAACAATTCGTGCAAGAAAAAGATAAAGCGTAGCATAAAGTTGAAAAGAGGTAAACCCTCAAAAAAAAATTTATAACTTACCTTTGTAGGATGAGATCGCAGTTAAATCTGTAAATGACTAAGCAAAAATGACACCTACCTAATACATTAAATAAACAGTGTGTGGAAGAATTTTGAAGATTTAAGTGTGGGTAAAAATTGTGCCAAAAATTGGGATTCGAAAGCTTTGCCGATTAGTTAGGGTGGGATATTGTGTTAAACTTCTTGTTATTAACAATTTGTTATAAACAAGCTTCTGACGTCACAGTAAATAAAATAAAACAAAATACATAAAATAAAAATGAATATATTTATTACCACTAACATTTAAACGTAATTAAAATTAGATACAATATGATCGAAAACATAAATACGATAGTATGAAGTCATCAGCCTACTAACTTAAATTGTATCCTTTCTATAATATAAGGTACCGAGATTCCATAGTTCATTATTCATACAAAATATATTAGTTATCTATAGCTACATAGAAATAGCATTATTTAGGTACCTACTATTCTATTGGTAAATTTGATTATACTGTTAACAACTAGAGAGCTATATAAATATAATATTAGCATGGGAGATAATATTTTTGAACAATAACAGCATAAATAACAAAAGCTAAAATACAAATAAAAACAATAACTAGGTATTTATTGATTTTCTGTTTTTTTTTACTACAGTTATTTTATTTGCTTAGTCTCTGACTAAAACAAATTCGTGACTCAAACATCGAATATTTCGGCTGAATAAATTTTGATGATTTAAATTTTTCTAACCTAATCAGAACCTGTATAATTTACTTAGGGACTTGTCTAAGGCCCAACATAAATTACGAGGTGATTTAAGTAGAAGGAACTTGAATTTTCTAGATTCCAGACATTTTATCACTTATCACCGCCACTTGTGATGGTTCTGATAACTGTTGCCATAGATGAAAATATATTTAATATGATGATTTCGCATTTAACGGAAAATCTTTTTGTTTTGTGACTCATTAAAGCTTTATTATACCTACAAATATTAAAAAAACAAATTAATTAGTATTTTGCACCTAAAATAAAATTTTGCAAGATAATATTTTATGTACAGAAACTAAATTATTGCTAGACACTAAACTAAAAACTAAAAGTATTGAAATAAAAACACACAAACAAAATAATTTAATCTGTACATTGAATGAAAATATTACGTACCTACCAGAAGAGTCAACTGGTTTATGTCAGGTTGATCAAATTAAAATGTATGGCAATATCTCTAAAATAAAATAACAAACTTATAAATGTACTGACTCACTAATAAATGAATATTTTAATCAATCAATTCTTTGATATGTTTGAAAGTGGTAGTACCTAATGTATCATTGTTACATGTATTTTAATTAAATAATAATCTAGTTACAATAGAAATGCAACAGTCGTTAATCATTATCTTATCAAGTTCATTTTAATACACAAAAAAATAACGTCAACAAGACCAAATTTAACAGTAAGCTTGGTGGAAGTCTGAGCTGCCTCATTGTCTTGTACTTTTTACTCTGGCAACATCACAACCTACATAATAATCGTGGACTACCGCCATGTCAAAATAAAAATAAAAAGCTGTGTTGTACGATCAGTCACATAAACTCGTAAGCGACTACAAGCTGGTGCTGCACATTGCAAAATTAAAACACTTTTACAAAACATAAAAATTGGGAGACAAAAAATAGTGCATAGTAATTAATGAATGTCACAAAAATGGTCCTGAGTCTTACACAGTCTATAAAGCTCTATTACACATCAAATTTTAAAAATGGAATCCTTCAGTAAACGGGAAGACTCCACAGAAACTAAATACAGAACAGCACAAAGAATAACGCGACGTATTTTAAACTTTATGGACACTGCAGGTTCGTGTATCGATTTGTAAATGCATTTTGAAGCCTCATATTGCAATTTCGCAGGCGGCAGTACATTGCCATGTGTATGGGAATGTGTTTGTGATCGAGTGTCGAGCCTGCAGTGTGTCGCGGAGTGGTCACGCTCGCTCACCGGGCGCAGCGCGGTGGTCGAGGCGGAGGGACGACGGCGGCCGGGGGTGCGGAGGGGGTAGCGCTTCCGATACGACCAGGGGCGTCTGAGGCGATTCTAGGGGCTTCGTACCTGAAATTAAGAATATTCACCATGAAAACTTGAAATATTCAAATGAAGACTGGCACAGTTAAGGCGATATGTTAAAATAACGAATGGGCGGAGACTAGCAAGAAAAAAATAGCTGCAAGAAAGTGACAGCGCTATTGCTAGTGTTGAATGAAGAGCTGATTTCAACTTACCAACAAAGGAGCTCTCAAGCCAGAACAGCTTCTGACTGGATCTCGGAGACGGCTGGTCCAGGTCCCCGTTAGCCGGTTCCAGCCCCGACACGTAATGAACGATAGCTGATGTCACCTCCTTGATGGATGTTTGGATCTCTTCGGCCGCCTTGGCTGATGCGGACTGCTGGAGCAGGGATGACGCTAGCCTGGAAACGACAACATTTTGGGATTAGGTAACTAACTAATAAAGAACTGCCAAACAACGAATAGAGATTGTAAATGCGATCACAGGCTTTTGAATGCAAGGCTCTTGTTATCTGTTTATTTATTCCAGGGGTTCCCAAACTTATTTTGTCTGTTGCCCACTTTGAGAATTTTTTTTTTTAGTGCCCCTATATTTTTTTTTAGCGCCCCCATTTTTTCACCTACTTAAAAACCACTATAACTTCAAATTAAACATGCAAAAATCAGGTTATTTAACAAAAAAATGTTAAAACATGATTGCCCGCGGTCTATTATCTACGATTACTAATAACTATTAAAATTCGAAAGTGTGTCTGATTTGACGCCCCCATTTTTTTCTGGGTCTCTTACCGGCCCCTTTTAGGCCTGCAGCGCCCACAAGGGGGCGTTATCGCCCACTTTGGGAACCCCTGATGTATTCTATGCCTCATCACCATGCATGCCATGAATTATAGCTATCGTTCTCTTTTGCACTGGAAATAAATAGTACGTTATTAGTGACAGCTGTAGATGATTTCCATAATTAAATTCCCTTTGTGATACACGACAAATATGAACTTTCACACCACCTGCTCGAATATGTCCAATTACATATCATGCAACCTCAACGTAAAGTAAAGCATTATCTCCCAAGGGATATAAATTTGTATGAAACTCCCTAGGGAATATAGTGATTTGAATTCGGAACGTCAAATTCATGTGGAAACTTGTGGAAAACTCTAAGTAAAAAATGCTTATATGTAGGTTTGTTCCAAAATAGAACTGGCCACCATAAGCAGGACTTAAAGAAAAAAGAAAAAGGTACGTTTACGGAGAACACAGACCAAGAGTGTACTACAAAGAATGTGAAACAAAAGACGGTGTTTGGTGCTGTGATTTTCAGTGAATTTTTATTGTCTCGCAGATGGTGTAAAAAGTAGAGTATACGTATGCTACTCTGGAATAAAGTCTGTCTTCGTCTTGGGCAGCTTGAAACCCTCGCTTCACTGAGGACTCTATATAATTCCCTCGCTACGCGCGGGAGTTAACCCTAGAGTCCCTCGTTACGCTCAGGGTTCAATATGCCGCCCGCGACGTAAGACACTGCTTTATTCCCATAGTAAATAATCTACTATTTCCTACTAACGTAACCTAACGTAAGGCTAAGCCGATTAGTTCTATTTATTTCGAAAAATTACCCGGACTTGTTGATAAGATTCGTTGGTATAAGATTTGTCCTGGCTGGTAGCTTATTATGGAATGTGTTATTACTGGAAGAAAGCGTTAGCCGAGTCAGTCGTGGGAAGCAATGGCGGCGATGAGCTCACCACTTGTCACGTCTATATTCCACGATGGTGCAACCCACTGTGAAAAGAGGCCTATTGTGGCTCTGCCTACCCCTTCGGGGAAAAAGGCGTGTGTCTATGTATGTATGTATGTCTGTATTTCGAAAAATGTCCTCGAAATAATGTATGAAGATCCAAGCAAGTTTCTGAAAATATTTATTAGTGGTCTTGCGCAAGTGCGCACTACTGCTTTCACCATCATCAAGATGAAGAGCGAAGTGAGCTTTGGTAGTGGCTAGTGACCCAACTTCCGATCCTAAGGTCGTGGGTTCGGATACCGGTCGATCACCAATTGATAATTACATACGAGAAAAAATATGCTTTTGAATAATTATATTACATAAATTGCTTTAGCAGTTTTTTTTAATACTACTTGGAATGGCGGATCATGCAGATGGCCCATCCTGATGTTAAGTGGTACCCTCTGCCTATGAACAGTTCAATACCTCATACATAGGTCACGTCCACCTAGGACGCACCCTATGTGGCATTGCACTGCGCCCGCCACCCTGAGACATAAAGATGAAAGTCTCATTTGCCTGTAATTTCACTGGCATCCATACCCTTCAAACAGGAACACAGCAATGCAAGCACTACTGCTGAGCGGCAGAAATAGGTATGGTGGTTGTACTTTCCCGGACGAACTCTTCACAAAAACCTGGTAACATGGTGGACTAACATGGTGAGCAAGAAAGAACCAAATGACGACGAAGCGATAAATTTTGTTTTCCAAGTACCTTTCATGTGGTGTCCTGGGGGTGTTATTGAGCCGCTCCTGACTCCTCCACCCGAGGTACGGCTGCCGCGCGCTGAACGAGGACCTGGTCGACGGGGAGCAGAGCGGACTGGTGCCTCGGATACTGCTACGCGTTGACGAACACGGTGACGTCTGCAAAACCATAAAAGATACTGTTGAATTTAACAATTCTTAATTCCCCACGAAGGTCCCACTCTTGGTGTACGAAAATTTAAAGAAATAATTCTTTTCAAAACAAAACCGACTTCGAAGCTAGGAATTTATCTCTAAGACAAGATTTTGCCATCTCGGGTCTTCTTCATCAGTAAAAAAAATGGCACTTTATAAATGCACATGCCTAACTTGTTGCTGAAAACACCGAAATCGCTATATGTGTGCAATATTTCAAGAGTTCCCTCAATTCCTCATGGATCCCATCATCAGAAGAACCAGATTTTGATGAAAATGGGACAAATATGGAAGTACTAAACTAAAAAAAAAAATACAAATAGGTTCATAAATGACGGAGATTTAAAGAAACAAACATTTTAAAAAAATTGCGATTTTGGTATTTTCGGCAACAAGTCAAGCATGTGCATTCAGAAAGTGCCATTTGGTGAAGTGGCACTGATAAAGTAGTATTTTTTTTCGAAAATAATTATGCTACATGTTTACCAGATTTTTCACACCACCTGCTCGACAATGTGCAATTATATATCATGCAACCTCAACGTAGTGTAAAGCATTATCTCCCAAGGGACATAAAGTTGCATGGAACTCCCTAGGGAATAAAGTGATTTGAATTTGGAACATATTCGTGTGGAAACTCGTAGAAAACTTTAAGTATAAAAAAGCCCATATGGCATTGTAAAGAGGTTTGTTCGAAAAATCAAACAGGCCACCATAAACAGAACTCAAAAAAAAGAAAAAGGCACGTTTACAAAGAACACAGACCGTTCAACACCCGTAGTACAAAGAATGTGAAACAAAAGACGGTGTTTGGAGCTGTGATTTTCAGTGAATTTTTATTGTCTCGCAGAAGGTGTGCAAAGTAGAGTATGCTCCTCTGGAATAAAGCAGTGTCTTCGTCTTCGGCAGCTTGAACCCCTCGCTTTACTCAGGACTCTATAATAGCTAGAGTCCCTCGTTACGCTCAGGGTTCAATATGCCGCTTGCGACGTAAGATACTGCGTTATTCCCATAGTGCATAATCTACTATTGTTGCTCTTCTATAAAGTAGTAGTCTATAATCTTGCGTATGTAACATTTTTGCAGATTCTTCAAGACAAAGTAATTGTCATGTCATCGTAGAGTTTGTGACAGGTTCAGATTTTCAATTCAAAATGCAAATCATCATTGAAACAATGAACTCGTTTACATAACGAGCTGGGCCGGTGAATGAACTTAGGGAATTGACAGGAGAAGCCGTAGGAGGCAACCGAGGAAAGTTCTAGGATTACTCCAATGCGCAAGTCAAAGGCTTTGCCTTACAAATGAATGAGTTTAACCTAAATGCCAAGGTGTTATTAGAACACGGAAGGATTATCGATGGAAGATCGTTGATAAAATATAAGAGGTTCTATAATCATCAGTTTTATTAACAAGTTATGTTTATAATAACCCCCCAGACCCCACCCTTCTATTTTCAGTGTTTCTACATAGGGTGCTGCTGGGTTACCATGAGCTCTTATAGCCTTGCAGTTCAAAAACTATTCAGTACAAAATATCGGCTCCGTGATGTCCGCAACTGTATTTAAAGGCACAGTCGCAGAAGGTCTCAGTGGGTTGCACCATCGTGGAATATAGACGTGACAAGTGGTGAGCTTATCGCCGCCATTGCTTCCCACGACTGACTCGGCTAACGCTTTCTTCCAGTAATAACACATTCCATAATAATCTAGCAGCCTGGATAAATCTTATACCAACGAATCTTATCAACAAGTCCGGGTAATCCCTTAGTCGGCTTTTTGACGACCTCTGTGGCTGGGCGGGCGAACATTCGCCTGCGACGCAGGAGGTTGCGAGTTCGATTCCCGCCTCGGAACAAATATTTGTGCGATCGCAGATATTTGTTCAGGGAGTTCTGGGTATTTTCTATGCATAATAAAAAATATCTATCTATGTATTTGTATTGTATTAAGTATATCAGTTATCTAGTACCCATAACACAAGCTCTGCTTAGCTTGGGGCTAGATAATGTTGTGAACTGTGTCCAGCATTATTCATTTATTATTTTACTACGACATCCACGGGAGGAGACGGAGGGGTCTATTCTTAGGCCGGACACACGATGGTGCAACCCACTGTGAAAAGAGGCCCATTGAGGCTCTGCCTACCCCTTCGGGGAAAAAGGCGTGTGTCTATGTATGTATGTAAGCGATAAGACCGCCCATTGTACAACATAGTTCGTTTTTGTTTTGTTATTTGTAAATTGTTTGGTATTATGGTGTGCAATAAAGTATTTTCTATCTTCTATCTATGTATGTATGTCGCAGAAGGTCTATGACTGCTGCGATTAAAGTTATTCAACGATGAAGAATGTCATCGACGAGCCGATATTTTGTACTGAATAGTTTTTGAACTGCATTGCTATAAGAGCTCATGGTAACCCCCATGGTCATCAGCAGAGCCTAGAGTATGCGGCAGGAAGACAATGTCATGTCATCATTCGAAGCTCAAACTTGAAGATTTTGCTTCAGAAGTGCCCTAGATCCTGTTCATCCTAAGCTGGTCATCATCAGAAACTGAAGCCTGATGTCATCGAAAATGAAAATATTGAGCTCAAACAAATACTAGCAGCTGGTTTGCGCCTAAAGCAAAATGCCAACCGTAGAATTTTTACTAAGTAAATCGAGTACAATATTTAGATTTAAAATATTTGGTGTGTCCGGCCCAAGAATAGACCCCTGCGTCTCCTCCCGTGGATTTCGTAAAAGCTGACTAAGGGATTACCCGGACTTGTTGATAAGATTCGTTGGAATAAGATTTGTCCTGGCTGCTAGCTTATTATAGAATGTGTTAGGTATTACTGGAAGAAAGAGTTAGTTGAGTCAGTCATGGGAAGCAAGGACGGTGATGAGCTCACCACTTGTCACGTCTTTATTCCAAGATGGTGATGAGCCATTGAGGCTCTGCCTACCCCTTCGGGGAAAGAGGCGTGTGTCTATGTATGTATATATGTAAAATATGCAAGTTGCGAGGGCCGACTGATTCTAATAAAAAAATAGGAGCAATATTAGCAAAGTTGAAGTGGCAGTGGGCAGGCCATATAGCTCGCAGAACCAATAACCTTGTTGGTGAAAAATTTAATCGAGTGGCGACCACAAATAGAAGGACGCATAAGAGGAATGCCATCCTTTCGATCGACTAAAAGACATTATAGAGGTCGCAGAAAGGCGGTAAATGTAGGCGGCTCAAGAACGTTCGTCGTAGAATTCTATGAGGGAGGCCTCCTTCATAGAATTCTACTTGTACGTGTGTTCAAGTGCCAGTAGTGCCCAGTTTTATAGGCTGATGATGATGATTCAATTGTAAAATTCACTTTATTAGATACTAGCGACTCGCCCCGGCTTCGCACGGGTAGCCCCCCGTGAAAAACAGCCCCCCACTTAACCCCCCCCCCCCCCCTATGTGCTTCTCCTGGTTCTAAACTACCTCTGCACCAATTTTCAGCCAAATCGGTTCAGCCGTTCTTGAGTTATAAGTGGACACCAACACGACTTTGTTTTATATATATACATACATACATACATAGACACACGCCTTTTTCCCTGAAGGGGGGTAGGCAGAGCCTCAATGGACAGTGGGTTGCACCATCGCCATCTATATATATTATATATATATAGATACAAATCAAATGCATTTTTCGATCGGTGTTGCGCGTTATATTTTTGTCAGAAGATGTTTTATCAGCTTTGTAGCCCTTAACTTTGACGCCACTAAAACAACTGGAGCCTGGTCTTTAAGGTAACTTACCTGATTAGAATTGAGCCGGCTAGTAGACCATCGACCGAAGCTAGTCGTGTGCGGGGACAGCTGCGGCGGTGGGGGCTGCACGTTGGCACCTCCAAGACTGCCGAGGGAGGTGGTCTTCGAGTTGAGCCCACTCCAGCGACCAGCTGAAGCTGACGCGTCAGATAAACGCTTTCGGAGAAGGAAACCCTCGCGGGCGGTTGGCGCATTTTTGTACCTAGAAAAAGAAAAATAATATTAGATAAATAGTTGAATAAATAGGTGCCAGACGGGAAAAGTACAGATTTTTGGATCGCGAACCTGGTAGGGGACCGTTAAGTGACCGGCAGCAATAGTCACCAAAAGCAAACTGGCTTTAAGCCACTTCCAAGCTTATTTTATTGTACGTATTTCACAATGCACCCATGTTGTTCTGCCGCTCTACTCGGACTATGAGAATCATGCTTATCAAAGAGATTTTAAATCTTGGAATGACTTGAGTGTATGACGTTGTGTTGCCTTCGTATGCCGCTGCCTAGTGCCTGTTACCTACCTACCTATCTATCTATCTATCTATTTAGCCTGTGTGCACCCACTGCTGGGTATAGGCCTCCTCTCTAATACGCCACTCTCTACGGTCCTGTGCTGTATTATATACCAATAGTTATATAATACCTACGATAGGTGGGTACTACGTAAGCATAATATCGATGTCATGTAGCCAGCTCGCATAGCCAAGTGACACTAGATGCAACAATTAGGAGGATAGGAGGTCAGCATCGTTAATTACTGACCGGTCTATTATCGTGGTTGTGAGAACCGTTAGAGCATGTGCAATAGGTACCTTCTTCATTAGCATGATATATGCTATGTACCATAAGCGTATGTAGGTTGCTTTATAGAGATAACCAAAGCAGTAAAGGAATTAGGCTGATACATTATCGCCTCGAAGAAGCATGTAGAATGTTGATTGAACTCTTCAGAGTTCTTGCTTCGGCAAACATTTCAGGTATTTGACCGTCCTTAATTAACAAAAAGTATAAAGTAGACAAAGGGTAGTTACTTTTATCAGTTGAGATACAAAAGTTTATTTGAGTGGTATGAAGGATGAGAGAGAATAGACGACTGGCAACACGTTCACTTCGTTGGTTCCTATCACGTTTGGAAATGGCATAGGGATATGTAGCTATTCGTTGCTTGTTGTTAGTTAGTGCTGATGATTTACTAAGCAGGACAAATAATAAAGGCCCTATACAAGAACCTTGTGGAATACCTATTGCTATGCTACGCGATCTTTGTGTAAAATAAAGAAACCATACTTTAATTTATGAATAACATAACATTGTGTAGTTTTATAGTAGTTTAGTATCTATAAAACGTTAAAATCACGAGAATAAACTTTGAACAACTTGATTTACTCAATCGAACCCAAACGCATAGTCCTTGACAGGACTATGTTAAGCGAACCGAGCCTATCTGTTGTAGAGTAGAACACGATTCAATTGCTGTTTCTGATAGGTAATAAGTTTGATCAATACTTTATGCTATGACTAGCAAAGTCAGTCGTGGGAAGCAATGGTGGCGATGAGCTCACCACTTGTTACGTCTATATCTCACAATGGTGCAACCCACGGTGAAAAGAGGCACATTTGAGGCTCTGCCTACCCTTTCTGGAAAAAAGGCGTGTGTCTATGTATATGCCTTCTTATAGTAGTAAGAAGGATCATCAAAAGAAAAACAGACCGTGTTTGTTGCCTGATTCTTTTAGGTCTGGTTGCGTTGGAACAGGAGTAGATGTAAATTTATTTTTTAAGACGATTCAAAATGATCCTTGTGATTTCAATGAATAAAATACTTTTGACTTTTGACTTTTTTTTGACTTATGTGTATGTATGATAATGCTAAAAGGCAGCTGGAAGCAGTACCAAAAAAAAAAGGAATAAAGCAAGCGAAATATTTCAAGTGCGTTTGTAAAACACATAATTGGACAGTGGAACCTAGAACATTCTAACCACAACGTTCCTCATAAAAAGTCAAACAGTAATAAAACTATATCTTAAATCTGCCCCTATATATTCAGATTCAAAGCTACTATAATTATCACCCCATCCCCATATTGAATCGAGAATAGATCAGAGTGTTCTAAAGATAGAAACGAGTATTTCCGGTATCAAATCATCGAAAATTCAAGAAACAATTAACACAACGAAGAAGCGGTTTGGGGTGTAGAGCTATTGAGAAATTGAGTTTGTTTGATATTGTTCTAAATAATAAGGAATTTATAATAGGACCTATAGACAATCAATAAGTTACATCAAAATAATAATAATATGTTTAAATTTAATTTGCATTAATAAAAGTAATATAAATGAAATAGAGAAGGTTAATAGACTTACCATTCCGGCACATTGAGCTTTTGCAGTGACCTCTGGACCCTCAACTCGTGCTCAGAAAGCACACGATCCGAATTCTTCTGCAGTTCGTTCTCAGGAGGCTGTAACAAACGAGAAAAATTATTAAAAAGAGGCATTTAGTCATAAAAACATAGAAATAAAGTAAAGATAAAGAAGTGCGAACCTGGTATTGAGGAAAATTATAAAACTATGTTGAATTAATATAATGTTTAATACCTTGAAGTTACAAACTACATTAACTCTACTTTTAAAGGAAACAATGTTATAAGATCGTACTCTCGGTCGAAGGCTCAGTATTTACCGGTTCGTCTATTTCATCAAAACTGTTTGGTACTAAGCTATAGATATTCCAAACACAAGAGGTATCGATCATTTTATTATGCATGTTGTCTTCGTATACATCAGCATTAAGATCTCTCATTGAGGAAGAATCAATCATGCATTTATTGGTTTTGATAGTTTTGTAAATCTTGTAAATAGCAAACTTTGCGTATGCTTCTTCATCCTCAGATTTATCATAAAACAAGTCATCAATTTTGTCGTTTAGGTGCGATCGACTTATTATTTCTTCTGATGAGCGTAATGATTCTCTGCTTCTGAATATGCTGCTGTTTAATCCACATTCATTGATTATTTCAGACCAAGATGGAAAAGAGCCTAAACTGGTTGCACTGCTTGTTTTATTATTTCTTGATTCAGTTTTAGGTTCTACCAAGTCGGATATTCCGTAAATAGATTCATGCCAGGATTCACTGTCCTCAAATTCACTATTAACGTTGAAACTGACTCTATGTTTAGCTTTCTTCAAAGATGATGTCTTTGGCATTAAATTATGTTCACTGCTAGCTTGAAACAATTTACTTTTGTCAAACTCGGCATATTCTGGTAGTTTTATTTCATTAAAATCTGTTTTCGGTGGCACAGTTTTATACCTCGAGTAATCTAAATCTTCGATAGGTGGTGGAGGGACACTTATTAGCAAACGTTTGAAAAAATCTGTCACTTTTTCATCGTTAGTCTTGAATTGTTTTTTTTTATCATGATTTATGTTCTGATCTGTAAAAGGTGTTTTTCTTTTGGTTTCATAGTTCAGAGATTCATTGCTCCTGGTCCCCGCACTACTGGCACTCAAGCGCGAGTAACAAGAAGAACGTCTGCTTTCAACGAATTTCTTTATCCGTATCTTCGTCTTCCATTCATCATGCTTCATTCTAAATCCATTCAGACTCAGAGAATTTTCATCTTCAGACTCGCTTCTAGGTATGTCAGGATGCTTGGCGTAGTAAAAATCCCGGGTTAGTGGTTTTATACACACGTGTTCAGGTTTGACCTCTTCGAAGGGTTCCATCTCCTCCGTCACCCATATTGTGTCTAAACAGAACCAATATCCATTTCTTTGTAGAACTTCCTCGGTAGTGAGAAGCACTATCGACACCATTTTAAAATAAGGTACTGCTTGGCTCGCGATTATAGCACAACTGAACTGATAGGTAATAGTATGAGATTGTTGGCCAACAATTGGCTCATTATGGCAGAGTCAACATCGTTAAAGTTTTGAAAACAACAATTTAATCACCATGTTTACGACAAATCAATCAGACAGAAATCAGTTATTTCTTTAGTCTTCAATATGTCGTATAGGAAGGAACCTACTTACTAGTAATCTAACCCAAAAATTATTTTATTTGTATGAGCTAGGAAATGGGGCGTTTCATTGTCTGCCCAAATTAATTTTAACAAGGGCCTGGCCAAACTGTCTAACTTTCGGCTAGGAATTCGTAGATGAATTTAACATAAAAGGGTTTGTTAAGGTTACAACAAGTAGTTTGCGTAGCGCCAACGACAGGTCAAGAGGGTATGGTTCTTTTTGGGTAAACATAACTCACCCTATGATCGGAAGAGGCTAGGAGCGCGCACGGACCCAGTAGTCCTACTGTTTCCCAGCAAGTCATCTCCACCGTCAACTATTCGCAGTCGCACACATCCGAAGTTCTACAAGAATACCGATCGGTTACCGTAAGCTGATGCACCGGTGTCTTCCTTCGATTACGTAACACTTGACAGTTAATTTTAAAACAAATAAAGCTGCTACAAAAAACATCGAGAGGCTCCGGGAGGAAGTGGAGAAGCAAGCTGCAATATCGAAGCGGAAAGCGTTCGCCAATCAAATCAGAAACGTTGCTTATCGAACGAGAAAATCCAATTACGAGACTGAAACGGAGCGACCGCGGGGCTTCCGAGCTATGGGTCGCTGGAGGCTGCACTGGTGCCGGGTCGGGCATGCGGGCTCCGCACTACTCCACTGCGGCACTCGGCATCGCACTTGCCTACGGCGATGGCGGCTGGGACAGCCGGCCGCGACTTCGACACCCGCCGGACTGAGGCGCGGCGCGGCGCGTGTCCTTGGGAGCCGCGCAGGCGTGCACACACACCCTCACTGTCGGCTTCATGTGGTAGCACAATCCCATTCAAATCACGTTATACGACTGTCAACAAAATCTTGTCAAACTTGACATTATCGCATTCGAATTACAATGAGTCCATTGCGGTGTTTCCGTTAGCTTTCATAACTTTATCGGGAACAAAGAAGCGATGGAGAGTGCGTTATGGACCCGACCGCGGATGCGACACTCAGCTGATGTCGAGAGTAGTTCAAGTAGCGCCGAGGGTGTCAAGTATTGCGTGACATGGTGACCTTGTCACCCCAAAGCATTTCCTAATTAGCTCTTATTTATAGCCTTTTCATTTTTATTACCTCTGGGATACGACACGAAATTGGTAATAAAGGGAGAATTTATTGTGTCAATAAAGTTTTTCGGCGGCCTGAGTGCTCAGAGTTTGGATGCTTTTGAGCTTTTCATCTTATATTATTCAATCGGCAGAAAGGGAAGGTAGCCGTAAACTAAGAGAAGTAAAGTGACGCAAAAAGGATGTCTGCTGTGCTGTGATGTCACATCAAAATGTAGGTCGTGACCTAAATATTGACAACTATGCATTGCATAAGCGAGTAGGGACGGGAAAATTTACCTACGTTTTTTAGAGAGAGCTACGCTTTAAAGTGGTTTTTTATTTAGAGAACTATCAGAATGTGAGTAGTAGAGGTGGGTGTGTCATGTAAGGCTGAAAGGATTTCAGCAAATTATGAAACTAACCCTAACCAAAAAACCATGCAACCATGCGAGTTTATGTATGTACTATGTACTCTCAGATAAATGATGGAACAATGTCCTCTATCTAACAGAAACCAGTTTTTTTGCGAGTTTTTTCCAAACCATGTTCATCACTAAGGAGTGATACATGGTTTGGATGCATTGTTTGTGCGAGTGCGTGCATGAACTTAAGTACATTTTTAAACTTGCTTCGAATGTAGTTGAAATGCAATAAGGTTTTTTTTGTATTATCACCTATGTTGAACCAAATATATTTTAATAGATTGGTCTGTATATTTGTAGGTATGTAACGGAATCTTTGATCGTGATTTTCACAGTACTATGAGAAATTCTATATTTATGAGCATGATTTTCCACTGCACTTGTATCGCGCTGCGCTGCGTGTTCAATCTAAACTTTCTTTATTTGTCTAAGAACTTTTAAGAGGTACGTCGGCCACATTGCCAGGAAGGAAGACGATAATCCTGAAAAAGTTGTAGTCACTGGGAAAAGAGAGCCCCAAACGTTGAAGAGCATTCTCAGAGCAAGTGACAATCCGCTCCGCAGATGATATGTCCCCTTAGAGCTACATCGTCAAAAACTGCACAACCTCAACCAAACGACCTTAAACATTTCGTCTTACTAAAATCAATATATATAAAATCGTTGCGTGACTGACTGACTATCAACGCACAGCCTAAACCGTAAGTCCTAGAGACCTGAAATTTGGAGGGTACGTTCCTTTTGTGGTCTAGGGGTGCACTAAGAAAGGAATTCCACAAATTCAACCCCTAAGGGGTGCAGCGGGGTGTTTAAGTTTGTATTGAAAAGTAAACGCGGACGAAGTCGCGGGCATTCCACTAGTAGGTTATAAAACCTTTAGAACGTTCTTTGAAGTCAAACAAAACGATTGCAAAAAACAGTATGTCAATCGGCTAAGCCGTTTTGGAGAAAAGATAAACTACTGCACTAACAAACAAACGCATATACCTACCCACATATAGGTATTACGTCTCCTTTCCGTCTCAGGTAATAAAGATCACCTCTCAGCAGTGAGATACCGACGCAAGGAGGAGGGGGTAAGGAATCCCAATTTCGAGAGGTTTCATTAAAAGCTTAAAATGAAAGCTTTTGCGCAATTTAATAAAATGATGAACTGCTTGAAATAAATCCTAATGTCACGCAATTTAGGCGTTTAGGTTACCTAACTTTGTAGCCTAAATGCTTGGATTGCGTGATGTAGGTAATTAGGCACTTGGACTTACTTCTATAATTTAGAAAATATATTTTGGTTATGTATTGGTCGCTTTTCAGAATTCAAATCGTAGCTATGTACATAAAAAATATTATGTATTTGAAAATAAAAATCAATTCAACGTTAACTTTAGTTTTGTAATAAAGTTTATTATAGTACTAGTTTCTCACGACCTCTGTGGCGCGGCGGTCGAACGCAGGAGGTTGCGGGTTCGATTCCCACCTCGGAACAAATATTTGTGCGATCTGCAGATATTTGTTCGGGTGATCTGGGTATTTTCTAATTATAATAAAAATTATCGATCTATGTAATGTATTGTATTATGTATATCAGTGATCTAGAACCCATAACACAAGCTCTGCTTAGCTTGGGGCTAGATAATGTTGTGTGAAATGTCCAGCATTATTTATTATTATTTATATGAAATAAGGTATATTATAAGCTGATTCAAAATTATCCATTTTGATTAATTCATTAAAATCGTTTTTGAATTAAAATTACTTCAGTATATACTTAGTAGAGCAAGAAACAACACGATAAAGATCTATAAAAATATATTCCCCTTCATAACATTCTCTAAACGCCCTTCATCGCGATATACATCGCAAAGTCGAACTTTTCAAGAGCGACCTTGTAGTGTAGCTACGTACAGTTGCTAGTTCCCACCCCTTACCACCCTTGTGGTTTGATGCTATGGGTCAAGGAAGCCGCGGGGAATGTACCTACACCGGCGTTCAAGCTCACGGACAAATAACAATAGGACTCTTCATCAACAGTTAAACCTTTTGAAATCAAAACCCGACATCACATGAATCACACTTAATATTATAAATGCGAATGTTTGTGTGTGTGTTTGTTACTTCTTCACGCTGAAACGGCTGGACGGATTTGGATGAAATTTGGAATAGAGATAGCTGAACTCCTGTAATAACACATAGAATATTTTATTTCGATATTCCCACGGGATCGAGACCTATGCGCGTAACACCGCGGGGCACAGCTAGTATACTATGTTTGTCTACTTCAAAAAATATGTTTGATTATTAGTAAATAATTAATCAATTATCAAATCTTAGGTGATGATGACTTTCGAAAAGTATTTTGGAAAATTAGTGTTTAGTATTATTTGTACCACATAATATTAGGTATTTAACTACAGGCGTAGCAACAAAACAATGAAAATGCAGCCAATGAAGAAAATAAAAATAAATTGTTGCTCAATTTTGTTTAGGTATAATTATGTATTAAGGAAATAACATTAAATAATTTAACACACCAAAACGGACTCATTTTGCGGACACTGAGAAAAAATATGCCCAATGAATTAATAACCTCATCTGTTTTAAGTTGTTCATCAAAAACATAAGCTACTTGTGGCATATTATGTATTCTGTGCTAATAGTTGAATTAGAAGAAAACCCAAAAAACGACGTAACCCCAAAAAAACACGTAACTCTTCTACTACGATTGCTACGGGTTCTGTAGCACCCGTAGCGTCGTGCTACGCAGCAAAAAATAAGAATAAAATTAAATTGCAGTTTTAACGAAACACACATACACACAAGCACACACTTATTTCACCAAAGGGTAGGCAGGGCCTCGGAGTGTTTACATAACGTTGAAATAATTAAAAATAATTGGGTTATGGTGGAATTTTGAATAATGGATTGTTGGTCATGATTCGCTGAGAAGGCGGCAGGGGCATCAGGTTGCCAGCGCTGGATCTCTTTGAGGCTTGTCTGTAGAAATCATCTTTAAAGTTCAATCGAAAGATTGTTTGGCCTAACTCCAGATCATAACATCAACTAAAACTATCTAGAGTCATAATTTCTAAAGAGTAGGTAGGTGGGGTTGAGTTTTTAGGGTAATGAAAGGTTACAAATAGGTTAAGACACTCATTTAGGGAGGGTGGGTCTTTACACACTTCATCTCACACGGTATTTGATTCTTGGCACGTGTCTGTGTTTTTCACCCCATGGACTACCCCACCACCCATAATAGTACATAGTCTGTAGTATTTTAATTATGTAATCGTGATCCAGAGGTTGGTAAGTTCAAGTTCAGGCACAGATTACTTAATAGTTATTTTAGGCATGGATTTTAGCTGCGATTTTTTAATGCGATTATGAATACGCCCCGACATCTATGGGCAATCATGCATACCTACTCGGGTTTAACTGAAGGTCTTTATATGATTTCTTGAAGCATAAAAAGTTTTTTTTCAATTGGATTAATCACGCAATTACGTATATGTGAAGCTCCAAAGATTATCTTCAAGGTGCAAAATGTTCTATTGTAACTATGCTTTAACTACTCGACGCTAGATGGCGCTACTAAATAGACTGATTTAGCAAAAATACCTTTTAAAAGATCTAATGATAATGTTGTTGTAGTTCAGCCCCCCTAACTGAAAGTCACTCGGTCACTAACAAATGACAAGCAGAATGACCAAAAAAAAATATCATTAAGAATTGTCAATTGACTTGACATAAGTTGGTCACTGAGTGAATTTCAAGATAGGGAAAAGCGATAGTACCTACTATCAAAAATAACGCAGAATTAAGATGTCAATTTAATTTAAAAGTCACTTTAAAACCTAATTTTTGAAATTTCGACGGGAAGCTACGATTATTTTGATTTACGTCATACACATCAAAAAGCAATAATGAAAGAGCATACCTATTCTGCGGAAGCAAGAATGTAGATGGGCTAGCTATGTATAGCTATCGAAGGTAGAGCGTACTGTAGGCACATTTTACCGTCGCAATAAACATAATTTACCTGCATTGTACTGAATCGCTCCTTACTGCACATACCTACACAGAATTAATAACGTAGGTGCTAACTTAGATTCATCCACTATTTAATGCAAATTGGATTGTATCTCTACGAATAGAAACTATTTACACCACATTACATACTGCAGAAGTGCAGAGTTAATTTCCATTGTTTATTCAAATTTAGAATGTAATGTAGGTATACTTAGATGTCATACAGAGCGACACTATGTTTACACTGAGGTTTACACCAGTTCGGTTTAAACCTCAGCGGAGTTTCGGAGATCGGTTTTAAAAAAAAATTTGAATGAAATGTATTTACAATAGTTGACATGTAGCGCTAATTAAAGCGATAATTAGAACTTTTTTTTTTAAATTATAGCTTCTGATTGCTGGAGGTTAACGAACTTTGGTAGATAGAAATGGAATATTTTTTTTTATTAACGTAGCAAAATGTATCAGGTAAGTAATATTTAACGACAAAATAATACCGTGGTATGTCCGGCCTAAGAATAAACATCTCCGTCTACTCACATGTTTTTTTTTTTTTTTTTATACAACCTACTTGAAAACCTCCGTCCAACCTACGGAACAAGCAGATGGCCCACCTGATGTTAAGCGGTAACCTCTGCCTATGAACAGTGCATTACCTCATAGGTCACGTCCACCTAGGACGCACCCTATGTGGCATTGCACTGCGCCCGCCACCCTGAGACATAAAGATGAAAAGTCTCATGTGCCTGTAATTTCACCGGCATCCTTACCCTTCAAACCGGAACACAGCAATGCGAGCACTACTGTTTGCGGCAGAAATAGGTATGGTGGTAGTACTTCCCCGGACGAACTCTTTCACAAAAAAGCTCTACTAATACTATGTCGTAAAAGGCGACCACCAATGGACCTTCCAAGCGTGGTGTTTATGGTAAATACCTATTCAATTTTATGGGGAAGCCTCGTCCAACAGTGGATATCTCACGCCTGATGATGATGATGATTCTATCAACTGACGTGTTCAAGTTTAGCACTCATATCCCAAAATCTGTCCTTCCACTCCGACCAACTGAACCGACCAACTGGTTGTGCAGAATGGAACCCGATGAGGGGTTTTATTCCAATCTAACCAAATAGTTGATCATTTATTTTATTTTGAGAAATATTATTCCAAAGGGACCAACTGAACCAACCAATTAAAACAGACCAACTATTTTCTTTCTCAACAATACAACTTTTTAGTTGGTCTGATAGGAAAAATTATGAATTCAAATTTATCCTCATCCACACAACTTTGGTATTAAACCTTTTTAATGAACTGGCCTTTTTTTTTTTCGCAATTACACCAAGGTTATCTGGAAGAGAATGCTTTCTAGCATTAAGTTCGCCTTTGTACTTTTTTGTTTTATGTGCAATAAATAATTTTCTATCTATCTATGTCTGTCTGTCTGTCCGTGTATGTCACAGCCTTTTTTTCCGAAACTATAAGAGCTATACTGTTGAAACTTGGTAGGTAGATGTATTCTGTGAACCGCATTAAGATTTTTCACTTCCAAAGTGGTAAAAAGAGTGTGTGCCCCCCCCCCCCCATAACTTCTAAAATAAGAGAATTAAAAAACTTTAAAAAAAATATGATGTACTCATTACCATGTAAACTTCCAACCAAAATTGGTTTGAACGAGATCTAGTGAGTAGTTTTTTTTTAATACGTCATAAATCGTAATCCATCCAAGAACTTTTATATTATGTTACTTGCTGCTACGGAACCCTTCATGGGCGAGTCCGACTCGCACTTGGCCGCTTTTTTTTTAGTCTTGTGTGCGTGACAACATGGTGACAGCTCGTCTGTACACTCGGATCTTGACATTTTAGTTGAATCTGTGTTTGTGAAAGGGATACCTACCAACGGCACCATATTCCCTATCAGACCAACTAAAAAGTTGTACCGTTAAAACAAACAAATAGGTGATCCGTTTTAAATTGTGTGGATGGGGATAAATTTGAATTAAAAAAATATTCCTATCAGACCAACCAAAAAGTTGTATCGTTGAGAAAGAAAAATAGTTGATCCGTTTCAGTTGGTCAATTTAGTTGGTCAGAGTGGAAGAACAGCCCAAAATTTAACACGCTTCTGTTTTTTTTATATCGTCGTAAATACTATACAACCTTTGCATACACTTGTTACATACATACATACATAGACACACGCCTCTTTCCCCTAAGGGGTAGGCAGAGCCTCTATCGGCCTCTTTTGACAGTGGGTTGCACCATCGTGGGATATAGACGTGACAAGTGGTGAGCTCATCGCCGCCATTGCGTTCCACGACTGACTCACCTAACACTTACTTCCAGTAAACATTCTACAATAAGCCAGCAACCAGGACAAATCTTATACCAACGAATCTTATCAACAAGTCCGGGTACACTTGTTAACTGATTAGAAAACTGATTCTTCATGGTGTAAATAACGTTTGGAATTTATTTCATCTATCTACCTATAGTATTATTTTATCTGTGTCTATACTAGTATTATAAAGAGGAAAGATTTGATTATTTGTTTGCATTTAATAGGCTCCGAAACTACTGAACCGATTTGAAAAATTCTTTCACTGTTGGGAAGCTACACTATCCCCGGCTATTCCGTGTGGTAGTGTTTTGGATCAGTTGACCTATCTTTAGATCGTTAGCAGCGGTCTTCAGGTAGCAAAAATGTTTCATATGTATTTTTAAAAATTTTGGTCATATCTTACTTGTACTTATGAATTGTAATATTATTTCTGTAAATACATTTATTAACTAAAATATCAAATACCTACCTTACCTATACTTCTGTCGAAATAATAGACGTATTACGAAAAGAAGTTGGCTTCTTCTTCTTATCTTAGGTAATGGCTTCTGTGCATTATTTGCAACAATTTAGCCAATGTGAAGTGATATAATAAAATGTTTTTATAGTCAAGTCGTCAAGAGTCTCCGTCAAGTCATAACCCAGTTTAAATAGTGACAGAAAAACTGAGTTTTTACGGGGAAAAATCCACCATTTCCAAAAAACACGTAATACACTTAAATTTCACTACATCACACATGTGCCATTTATGCAAGTGACACCGGTTAAAATGCCACTAAAATTACACGAAATACCTCGAAAAAACACATAAAAATGTAATAAAATAAAAATGACGACGTTTCTTTCAAAAATGGCAGATTCAAAACCGAAGTTGGCTTTATTTAGCTAAAGAATCAGATAACAAACCAAACATGACAGTAGAGCAGAAAGTCTAGAGTTGTCTGTCACTGTTATTTATGATACAACCAAGGAGGTCATAGGCATATCACCTCAACTTCCATCTTTTATCGCCATTAGTATACTGTCTGTATATCATAAAGCTGATTTTCTCCATTATTAACATTCCGCGTATCAACGAGAAGGCCGCAGGGTAGGAGATTAGCCTGCCTTTGTAATATGGTACAAGATCCGGGGCTTACGTCCTCTTAAGGGGCCTCTAAGGGACCCTAAGTAGAAATTATACCCCCTGTCACGGCTGAGAGTTGGATAAGAACTTTCCACTTTTGTGAGTTCACCCTTGAGGTATGAAATCTTGATAGGGATAAAATTCTCAGGATATGCTTCAGTCTAGATCTCGATAACTTTATTTAGATGTAGGTTGGATGAAAGAGTTTGATAAAATAAACTATTAAAGTAGGTTTCTGAAGTTTACCTAAGTCAAAACTAGGTGTCGCCACTAGTAACGCTACGCTACCACCCGCGCTATTGCTGTCACTCCGTGGAAAACTCTGTGCACCGGTACCGCCTTAGGTTAGGATGTGTTCTTTTACATTTTTATTATTAGCATTTTGAAGTCCTCTCGTTGTACCAAAGGTACAACAGGAAGTCAGAGGATGGAGGCAGCTCAAGACCGTTCATCGTGATATTTTATTCGGGAGGCCTATGTCCAGAAGTGAAAACTTCTGTGGGCTGATGATAGTAACATAGTAGTAGTATTTGTATCTTTGATACAACTTCTTTCGCGAAATTCCATTATGAAGCGAGTGAATAAACACAAGTAATTAATTTTGTAAAAATAAAAAATAAACCCAACGCAATGAAACGGCTGAACCGATTTTGATCAAACATGGCTAAGAAAACTCCCGATAAATTCACCTTTCAAACAAAACTAAATAAATCGAAATCGGTTCAGCCGTTCGGGATCTACGTTGGGACAGACACACACACACACACATATTCAGAGACACGTCTAACTTATAACACCCCGTCGTTTTTGCGTCGGGGGTTAGTAAATGGAGTGTGCTTTTACCTATAACATTCCTGTCTATTCATCGTCTCTAACAAGGCTTGTTCCGACGCCCAGTGTCCATTATGTCTGACAAAACTATTTGTGTGAGAAGATTAGACAAAGAGATATAGCATGAGAGACGTATTAATTGCTGTTATTTTAGTTAGATTCCAATCTAATAGGCAGTTACGAGTTCAACACAGCTGTTAACAAATACAACAACTTTCTTTATCACCACTTCATTTTAATGAAAGGTTTTCTTAGCATGTTTACTTTTCACACGATTTCGCGTAGGATAGCTGGGTTGGTAGAGGCCGAAGAGATCAGGCTTGGTGGATGTTAAGATGAAATGTGCAGCAGTGGACTGAACAATGATGAGGACGTACCGAGGAATACCGTTCAAGAAACGAAACGACACAAAGTTTTGCAACCCAAATATTTATTCTGTGTCAATAGTTTTGGATTCATCTCCTTCGCTGTGTGTATTGTGGACAATAGAAATTCAAATGAAAACGTATTTTTATTCACTGAAATCACAAGGATCATTTTGAATCATTGCGATAGAAAAGTTGCGATGCACAGCAAAGGGCAAATAAGTCTTATGTGCTCACTATCTTATAAGACTTGTTAAACTTATTTATATTATTATTATGAGCCTGTGGTGTCCCACTGCAGGGCAAAG
The DNA here is from genome assembly GCA_932527175.1 of Operophtera brumata. Lineage (NCBI taxonomy): Eukaryota > Metazoa > Arthropoda > Insecta > Lepidoptera > Geometridae > Operophtera > Operophtera brumata. The sequence goes on along the minus strand of OW052238.1, from coordinate 14,918,065 downwards.
GCCTCCCTTCCCTCCTTCCATTCGTCTCTATTGTTGGCTATTTGGGACCAATCCTTCAAGTAGGAGTCTAGCTCCGTTATATCTCCATATTTTAAACTTATTTAGGCAAATAACTTTATTGAATCTTGAATCATCTTAAAACTAATATTAAATTAACGACCTACTCCTCTTCCAACGCAGCCTATAAAAGCAGGGCAACAAACACGGCTTGATTTGATTTGACGATCCTTGTTACTACTAGGTGGGAAGAGCCAGAAGCCCTTCGAGAACAAGAAGCTAAAAACCTTAGGTAGGCAAAAGTAAAATGTAAAGAGAATCAGAGAAGTTCATAAGCCAACTCGCTACGATCACCAACCAGTGCGCTATCCCTACACATGCTAGCCCAGCTCCAGGTATGAACTGAACTGTTGAACTGTGTCTGAAGGCGACAATGATGGAAATGGATCTACTTCTACCCGTGTTCGATACACTGGCCTTTTTTGTGACAGAACAATTTTAGAAGCATGCTAACTAATAAAATGATTAAGGTTTCCCAACATACCTACTAAGTTAAGTACCATAATATCTTAGTTGTGTGCAGAACAGTTAGGTACCCAAATATTTATAAGAATCTGTGATTGACCCGCTAGTGACTGCGGCTCGCCACAGAGTGGATTTGTGAGGCAACGCTGCAATTCGAGATGTTTGAAATGAAAGGAAGTAGGTATTTCGAAATCTATCTGAACATTAAATGCGTGATAAAATCAATACCTACGAGGCACATTCTAGATAAGTAGGCAATTCTATCAGTGAGATTTTTATCGTACCTATGTTTTTTTATTTGACAGCAGTAAAGCAGACTCGCCGTAACACAGTTTATAACTAGCATGGGACTACGGGAGGTAATGGTCTCCTGGAACTGTATACTTATCTTATTTTGTTTGTTTGTTATATCCTAATCCTATAATTTATACCACCTAAGTTGCATCTGTAGTTCTAAGTTTGTAAGTATACAACTGTTATTTAGTTTTTGGCTAAATAAATGTATTCTTATTCTTACTGGACTATTTTATAAAGTTGTTTTTTTGTTTTAATGTTTTTTTTAACTACACATAAGGCGGAAGCTAATAAAACATACCCTACATTACTCGCTGAACATATAAGTTAAAACATATGTTTTTTTTTAAATCATGTAAGTATTTCTTGAGTTTAACCATTACAAACAAACAAACCTGCCCGATGGTCAGACGATATTGTGCAGGCAGTAGGAGAGCAGTGGATCCGGCTGGCACAAGATCGCCAGGAGTGGCGTTATAGAGAAGAGGCCTTTAGCCCTTTACTCAGCAGTGGGTGTTACCGGCTGAATAGATAGATATATAGATAGATAGAAACAAACAAACAAATTTTACCTCTTTATAATATTATTGTTATAGATTATAGCAGAGAAAGACAAGGAGATATAAAGCGCCATACTGAAACTATTATAATGAGGCCTGTGTGTAGCTGAGTTTAAATCTAACAAAGAGAAAGATTGCTAGTGTAAAGATTATTCCTAAGGTCAAGACGAGACATATGTACAACAAAGAAAATCAATAAATTGAAAGAGAAAGCGTAGACTGTTTGCATTTTCATCTTTGTAAACAACTCAATATTTACAAAGCTAACTCAGTTGCGAATAGGCTTGCAAATTTATAAAATAAAAGTCGGTAGTTTTTGTTATGTACAAAGTTTTCACAAAAAGCCGGACAGCATTCATTTTTTTAAAGAGCCAGTCAGCTATTTTGTCTATTTTTAGGGTTTCGTACCGAAAGGGTAAAACGGGACTCTATTACTAAGAGTTTGCTGTCCGTCAGTCTGTCCGTCTGTCACCAGGCTGTATCTCATGAACCGAGATAGTTAGACAGTTGAAATTTTCACAGATGATGTATTTCTGTTGCCGCGATAAAAGGAAATACTAAAAAACAGAATAAAATAAATATTTAAGGGGGCTCCAATACAACAAAAGTGATATTTTTGCCGCTTTTATAGATAATGGTACGGAACCCTTCGTGTGTGCGAGTCCGACTCGCACTTGGCCGGTTTTATTTTACAACATTTTGAGTTTATACCTTTTTAATGTATAATATTATGACTATTATTATTCATCATCATCATCAGCCTACAGAAGTCCACTGCTGGACAATGTCCTCCCTCATATAATGCCATGACGAACGGTCTTGGGCTGCCTTCATCCACCGAATTCTTGCGACCTTTATAATATCGTTGGTCGATTGAGAAGGTCCCTTCCTCTTCTGCGTTGTGTGGTCGCCAGTCGCCACTCGATAATCAACGGTTATCAGATCTGCGACCTATTAAGGCCTTCACTACTTCACTGTTTATTTTGTAGAGTTTATAACAATGAGAAAATACTAGAGATGATGACATTTTTAAGAATAGACTTTTAAGTGCTATTAAGTTCTGAAATGCTTTCCTAAAATTGTGTTTTAAGACACATAATTAGATAATTAATTAGTTGTCTGCGAAATACTTGTGTCCAGTTAGAGTATACCTACCTCTTAACTGTGTTATATTGTGAATATTGTTTGTTGGATGTAATGTATTTTGCTGTAATAAAAACATTTTTCATTTTCATTTTCATAAGTTTGTGTAAAGCAAGGCAGTCAAAAAGCCGGAGTCTCTCACCTCTACTTTGAATAACATAGTTTATTTCTATTCTATCTTTGGCCTACTCGTTTCAGCCATTTCGTTTTATTGACAGCCATTCTGGCACTCCGCCAAGAGTGATTCAGCTCTTTGCATTTATGTTTTGATAGATAAAGGTGTTTGGGGAATAGTTTTGGCAATGGGCAGTTTACTATTTTGGACTATGACTCTGTTTTTAAATGGTTCGGGAATTCTGGGTTAAATTAACAATTTAGTAGATTATCGTGTGTTGAATGGTTTTATTTGTCTGTTTTTTTTTTTTTTTTTTTTATGCTACTTGAATGGCGGAACAAGCTGATGGCCCACCTGATGTTAAGCGGTAACCTCTGCCTATGAACAGTGCATTACCTCATAGGTCACGTCCACCTAGGACGCACCCTATGTGGCATTGCACTGCGCCCGCCACCCTGAGACATAAAGTTGAAAAGTCTCATGTGCCTGTAATTTCAAGTAAGTACTGTCTGTCTAAGTGTAAGTCTGTGATCCTAAAGTAAACTTTTGGTTAAAAGTTGTTAGCCGTAAGCCCGTATACGTCTCCTAAATAACTAATTGGATAACAGACGATTCCCATTATCTAAGGACATCGACCCCTAGAAAAGTCTTACTAAGTAATTTATAGTCTGTGGATGTTTTACCAGTTTTATGGACTTGCGTGTGTTTTGAAAAATAAAAACTAAATACTTTGATGGAATATTCATTGGTCGTAAACTGTCTGCCTGAACAAAGGATCAAAGGCTTTCCATTTTAACAAGGAGATTTTTTGTTTGACCTTTATTTCCCAAATTTTCATTGGACCGTTTAGTTGTACGATCGTTGTTTTTGAACGAAATTAAAAGATTATTTATTTATAATGTTTATGAATGTTTTCTCTTCAAAGCTCTTGGTCTGCCACAGGGCAGAACATATTTCTTGGTGGTAAGTCTAACAGATCGTTTGATCATAGAACTCTTTGGATTACATTATCTAAATGAATGTTATGGACGTTAGATATTTGTATACATACGACATTAGATAATGACCATATCTTTTTATAACACACATGCATACATAACACCCAACAGTCACCTAAATAGTCCTGATCCCACACTAGGATTCCCTGTGTCGTGGGTATCAGAAACTACGATTACCATGGTACCAACACATCCAGACCAGACATATCTGCAGATCATACAAAAAAAAATCCCCGCAACGGAAATCGAACCCGCAACCTTTCGCATCTCAGACGGTTACTCGCCCGACGCGCTACAGAGGTCGTCAAAGATAGAATATGCGGTAAGTTTATAACAAAAAGTCAACCCAGTTTTTGCTCAAGTATAATTGATGGAGTTTTACTACGTCATAGAATCCGAGATGAGGAGATACGTAGAAGAACCACTCACCGACAAAGCTCTGAGAATTAGCAAGTTGAAGTGGCAATGGGCAAGCCATAAATAGTAGAACTGACAACCTTTGGGGAAAAGTATCTCGATTGGCGATTACGAACCAGACGTCGCAGAGTAGGAAGGTTATCGAGAACCAATGTAATTTAAAAGGTTTTTTTATACAACTTGGTATGACTGATCAAGCAGATGACCCACCTGATGTTGAGCGATACCCTCTGCCTATGAACAGTGCATTATCGCATAGGTCACGTCCACCTAGAACGGACCCTATGTGGCATTTCACCGCGGCCGCCGCATCCTGCAGACATAAAGATGAAAAGTCTTATGTGCCTGTAATTTCATCGGCAACCATACCCTTCAAACCGGAACACAGCAATGCGAGCACTATTGATTTGCGGCAGAAATAGGTATGGTGGTAGTACTTCACCGGACGAACTCTTTCACAAAAAAGCTCTATTAAGGTCTACTATGGTCACAGGAAGACGGTGTATGAAGGCAGCTCAAGACCGTTCGTCGTGGCATTCAATGCAGCAGTGGATTTCTATAGGCTGATGATAATTGGAGGAACTAGTTAAGTAATCAAAAATACTGGTCCAAAAAAAAATAAGAGTATTCTGAAATGCACTGATGCAGATACTAGAGTTATTTTAAGTTAATAGAGTTATACTAGAGTTAGTAGAGAGAGTTAGACTTTCTACAGTTTCTTTGAAATTTTAAATTCGTAATTATTTAAATTAGCTTTGATATTATTATAATCAGTTTGTATTTTTATTTAGCCAATTTTTTTTTTGTTTTTTTTTGTGTGAATGTGTTGTCAATAGCTCCTCTACTAATCCAATAACCCTACTTAATGTAGGAAAAATTGTACCAATGACGTGTAAAATCTGTTTTTTTTACCAATACTAATAATTAATTTTGTAAAAATTAAAAAACCCCCAACTCAATGAAACGGCTCAACCGATTTTGATCAAACATAGCTAAGAAAACACCGGACAAAATCAACTTTCAAAAAAATAAAAAAATAAAACTCGGTTCATCCGTTCGGGAGCAACGACGCGACAGACACACACACACACACTACGTCGTTTTTGCGTCAGGGGTTAAAAATACTATTGACTATTGTTAGAGTAGAATGCTTACTTTGCTTTTCCCATGGCACTTCACTCCGTAACGCAGGGCGAATTGAGCAAACGACATGTCACCTACCCTCGCTCATCAAAAACTGAAGACCTAAGGCGCTTACACCTGCTCTTGTTCATAAACTACTGAGAGGAACAAGGCGTTTTATTAATCTCGTAATCCACGGATCTAGAATTCAGCACCTAACCTAACATCCTGGCATCTGTCGGAGCCAATCTATTTTAAGTGGCAGAGAGGCCTGTGTCACTCTGAATCGGTTTTCATTGTAAAATAGCTTTAATATGACACAATGCTGAGTCACTACTTAAGGGCGCGTACACATAGAACGTCCGTTGTACAGGTCCGTTTAAACGTATATGTTATTAGCGTATGTAGTTGTATGAGCGAGTTTACACAGAATACACCAGTTTATCCAGATCGATTACTGGATCGATTACTGGACCCGGAATACTGTATTCTGTGTGAACTCGCTCATACAACTACATACGCTAATAACATATACTTACGTTACCTTTAAAACGGACGTTCTATGTGTAAGCGCCGTAACTACTGTTGCACGCTAACTAAGCGTGCGACAGGATCAAATCACGCTTGTGTTTGTTGTCTGCGCTTCAAGTAAACATAAATATTTATTTAAAAAAAGCCCCACGCCTCTCGAAAAAGGAATTTTAATTAAATATCTCTTAAAACAGAAAATTATACGAAATCCACATAGTGGGTCTTCGGTTTTATTTTATTTATCTAACTTTACCCAATATTCTGCAGCATATTGAGCAACAATCGAATCTACTCAACATTTTGAGGTAATATTATGTTTGAAGCTCGTGTGGTGTTGGGATAAAAAACAGCCCCGCCTACTCCTGCAACATCCATCCACACTTAAAAATCATCAAAATCCGCTGAGCCGTTATGCAGTCGAGTGGAACTACAGATATAACGCGAGCATAACCGCGGGCAGAAGCCAATAAAACATAACCTATAGTACTTAGGAATAATGTAGCTTCATGATAGTGAAATAATTTTTGGAATCACTGTTCATAGGCAGAGGTTACCGCTTAACATCAGGTGGGCCTCTTGCTTGTTCCGTCATCCAAGTAGTATAAAAAAAAAAAAAAAAAGTAGTTCCTTAGTTGTCCCCCTAAATACAATTTTTTTTTTGTTACAATACACATTTAACTGTCAATAAATGTTCCCCGTATATACTGTTTAAGATAATAAACGATTACTTTACTTACTTTACTATTTAGAGGTGTAGCTTAGCATTTTTTTTCTAAGAAGATAATATTGTTCTATTCTGTGTTTGATAAGAGTTAGCTCTGGGAATTATAATCTAGTATCCATGTATATTTTAATCTGATTATTGTGTTTATTAACTTAGCTAATAATAAAATCTACGATTGGCAAGGGCTAAGCGCCATTCATAGTGAAACTTCAATACAATATACCTACCACAGATAAAGTAACAGGTACTATACCTACTAATATTTGTACAGAGGTAGAGGGCAGCTAAATTGGATCAAATTGACCACTGCATTGAACCATTCAGAGTCCCGTTGCTAACGATGACTGATGCCTATTGGAGCTCAATGGATATCCCGGCTTCAGATAAGGAACTAGATAGCGTTGAGTACCCACGTATTATTGGGCAATTGGTACAAATATAAATAACCTACATCTGTCTAAATCTATCAATAGGACCGTGTGGAATTATCACTCTACACTACAATACACTTTTAGGCAAGACTAATATTACCCTCTTCGACTCTTTCCGCCATTTTAGAAAAGAAGAAAGAAAGAAAGAAATTAAATATATTTATTTGTATACATGAGCTAAACAGAAACACGTATTAAACTACGAAGAAACAGATATGAAGGTACGAGGTGTAACTCAAGCAACAAAATGGCTCTGCCTCAGCATGAGTTGGTTGATAGCAAGCTAGGAACCAACGCTGGTCTTCCAGCAGAACCACTAAAAAAAAAGAGAAAAGAGATGTCTTATACTTTTGTTTTATTTCTTTTCCTAGTGTTTTTTTGAGTTATTTCGTATTATTTTGGTGGCATTTTAACCACTGTATCTCATTTAAAGAGCACAAGTGTAGTGAAATGAAATGGAAGCGTATTGCGTGACTTTTCATATTGGTGGAATTTCCACCAATTTGCCAAAGTTTTTGTAAAACGGGCGGGTAGATTTGTTTCCCTTTTCTCTTTTGACAATAGTTATTTGTTATGCAAGAGTGCAAAGATGTTTTTGGCGCGAGTACTTGAATGGGGAGCCACAGGCAAAACTAATCACAGATGGCGCCACCATTTGCTGATTTTTCTCATACTAAAATTATCAATTTTTGACATAACTAAAACTGTCCACTTTTGACAGTTTTTTTGTAATATTGATAGACCTTAGTTTGGCTACGAAACGACACCAGCGATTATGCGCCACCTAGCGTGATAAATAAGCAGTGTGTCTCCTCATTGAAACCTGAGGTTTCAAAGGTAAGAGCAGTAGAATAACTTTGCTGCCGAACGCACACAGTTTTTCACTACAGCGTTGAAAATCCTAGTGCAAGAAAAACAGCTAAAATAAGTAAGTTAGTGCAATCATTGTGCACGGTAGCCTAACGAATCTAACGATACCGGGTTCGATCCTAGGCTCCGCACCAATGACTTTTCTAAGTTATGTGCGGATTTCCATCGCTCTGTGCTTCGGAGGGCACGTTAAGCTGTCGGTCCCGGCTGTTATTGATTAATAGCAGTCGATAAGCCATGTCAGAGGCCCTCGGGCGGCTTGACAAACTCCGACACCAGAGGCCAGCACTACCTCATACGAAACGAAACGAACGATTGTGCAGGTCGTGCTGGCCAGTAGGATTATTTTAAAAATGAGGCTGGCGGTATTATAACCTTTTTTGAATAGAAATAGGTTCGAATTTTAAAAACATTTTCCACGCTAGCGTATAGAACGCACTTTTGCACGCTGATTTCGAATGATAAACAAAACCTTTCCGAGCTTGCGAGGTGAACAATATTTTATGAAGACTTTTCATTACATCTAAAGCTCTTATCTTTTATATCATCCATCAGCCACTATAAACTTGTTCAGACGGTTAACAAGCCCCTCGTCTGTAGGTAAGTTGACAGCTCTATAAAACATCTCGTGAAGCGAGAGGCGAGGGAGCTTGGTGATAGTGCAAGGTATAAGCTTACAGAGCTATTAATTAGGTAATTTTTTTTTTATTTCCCTGTATTAATCGAACGATATTTTTAAGTTTGCTGGTAGTCGGTGGATGGAGGCGGCTCAAGACTTTTCGTCTACGCATTCAGTGGAGGAAGCCTATGTCAGCTAGTATACTTCTACATGCTGATTATCATGAGGCCTTTAGGACATTAGAAATAGTGTCGAGTACAATACCTCTATACATTATCAATAGATTTTTCAAGCAATGGGCATTTATCTGAACTAATAATTATTAATAATTATTTAATTGGACAAACCGCTTCATTTAATTACAAAACGGTTATTTTATAAGTATGTTTATAGACATAATTCTTATAAAATATTTACTAAAGAAATTCTTCTATAAGTCAGGATTTCTATAGATAGCGTAAGTCTTTGATATAATGATAGACGATTTCCTTTTGGCGTGCTGCTAATAAACGATGAAATACCTTAGATTACAGGTCTAGCGCTTAACTGAGTCAGTCCCTGAGGTATGGGAGCGGTACGGGAGGGGTGTTTTCGTTACGTCAAAATGAAGCGTGGCTTCATGTCATCTGATAATTTGAGAGACGAAAACACCCCTCCCGTACCGCTCCCATACCTCAGGGACTGACTCAGGACCTGTAGTTACACCGTGTTTTGTCTCTTTCTATCTAAAATTGGTTGTCAAATCAAATAACAAAACACTGTAATTTCCAAGGATATTTCACGTTTTAGTATGAAATCAATTTATTTGGTATATTATACCCATCAAGTGACAGAATTCGTAGCCCTACCCGACAAATGTCCACTAGGTTCTGTGGACTATGGTTTGCGTGCAGTCTTTTATTAAAGTGTTATTCAGTATAAATAAAATTCAAAGAAAACATCTAACAATAAGAAATAGATCATTTAAAATGCACGTTATAAAAATATTTACGATGCAATAAACAACGCGGAAATCTTTTGTTTTACACCACCACTAAAACAATGAGTACTAATAAAACAGCAACCTATTTTTAGGTAAAATGCATTCTTTGGCACGCTTCCCTAGTGCAGTGATGCAACCTATAGGAATGTGAGGAATTTCAGAACCACGAGGCGATAATGAACATTTAGAAATAAGACGAGGCTTAAATTAGGTTCTTTTGGCTTATGACGACAATCGTGGTAGATATAATTTACGTTTTGAGCTGAAGAGCCCGGATTCCTACTAAGATGAGCTTCCTCGTTGTATGTAAGAAAGATGCACTGAAATCCAGATTAAAACGCTGACCAACAGTTCAGAGTCCGTAGACAAAGTAACATCCTATTAGCGATGTCGCTTGTAGAAAAGCCTACAATTTATGAGATTGACGTAACCTATCGAAATATCACGTGGTCTATTCTATTGTATTACGATTGTAGAGATGGAATCGCTTAGAAGCGACTGCCACTTGGCTAGGCCGGCAGGTAAGTTATAGTGACAGATTAGCACTCGTTACACAAAAAGTGATCAAAAATAATTAAAACAATTTGCAGCATAATCGAATCTATGTTCTACCTTGATTAAGTTATACGTTAGAAGGTGGAACGTTTAGCTCGTAGCGACAAATTCAAATTTTTAATTGTGTTTTGCTCATCACAGCTCATCAACACATCTTGAGATAGCGTAACCTGATTTTGCGGAGACTAGGAGACCTAGATACACATAATTATTTTAATTGATATAATCACATTTATATCATTAATTTAGCTACGGATGTCCACATTTCGTAGCCAACTGTGAAGTTCAGCTGAACAAAAAAAACTAATAATATTGCAGGTGCGTCATACGACGCCTACACGTGTCTAAATGATAGTCTAGTCTAAAAGTGTTTTTTATATGTATGTTAGTTTTTAAGGTAAGTATATATGTTGCTATGGGCTTATTGTTTAGGTTTTTGTACATTTTCCAATAAGCCTGAAATAAAGATATTTGATTTGATTTGATTATGAGATACTATCAATAACAACATGTGTGCCAGGTCTCCTACTTTTCGCGAAATCAGCTTTCGCTACCCGAAGAAGTGTTGATGAGTTGAATTTCGTGCAACAAGCGAGGGTATGTATATAAAGACTAGTGTAAATGCGGATAGCTACATTGTATACTTCATGGAAAGTTTTCTGCTGAACGCTTTTAACTTTAGCAATAATCAATATATATATATATATAAAATCGTTACGTGACTGACTGACTGACTGACTGACGACTATCAATGCACAGCCTAAACTGTAAGTCCTAGAGACCTGAAATTTGGATTGTAAGTTCCTCTTGTGGTCTAGGGGTGCACTAAGAAAGGAATTCCAGAAATTCAACCCCTAAGGGAAATTTGTATGGAAAAGTACGCGCGGACGAAGTCGCGGGCATTTTACTAGTCTTTAATATAAACATTTATACTGAGTCGATAAATCGATGTCATGTTATTCCATTTCACGCGTCATTGGATAAGATTTGCATCTCAGTGAAAGATTTATAGCTGGAAATTTTATACAGGCTTTTCAGTTCGTTATTATTTCCATCGCTCTGTGCTTCGGAGGGCACGTTAAACTGTCGGTCCCGGCTGTTATTGATTAATAGCAGTCGATAAGCCATGTCAGAGGCCCTCGGGAGGCTTGACAAACTCTGACACCAGAGGCCAGCACTACCTCATACGAAACGACGAGTTCGTTATTTATTTTGAATAATTCTTCATGGTTTTTCATCACTTTGCAAAATTTTTAGGGTTCCGTACCCAACGGGTAAAACAGGACCCTATTACCTTCGCTGTCCGTCTGTCACTTGAACCGTCATAGTTAGTTAAATTTTCACAGATGATGTATTTCTGTTGCCGCTATCCGCTATAACAACGAATACTAAAAAAACAGAATTAAATAAATATTTAAAGGGGCTCCCTACAATACAATACAAAAACCTGTTTTTTTTGCTGTTTTTATAGATAATGGTACGGAAACCTTCATGCGCGAGTGCGACTCGTACTTGTTTAAAGTCGCCCTATACCAGCTTGAATAGCGACCACACTTCAACATACGTTCAATACAGGGCTAGCCACCCTCAGGAATTGAAAGGGTCCTGAAAGGCTCAACTGCGGTATGAAAGGCGGGACGAGCTATGCTGAATGGCTAATGCCTGTGTGAATGACTAGGACGCGGGGTTGCCTGAGGTGTGACCTCGTTTAAGTCTTATATGTCGTGTCCACGGGATTTAGATAGCTTGTCAGGAATTTTGATAATACAAAAAAAAAGGAATCAGTCTTTTGAACCTTCCGTTGCATAGAAATACGAGGTCTTTTTGCCGCATCTCTTTCAATAAGGGGATAATAGAATTTGGTAGTATCATAAGTGTGTCAGACACGCAGTAGTAGTAGAGCTTTTTTTGTGAAAGAGTTCGTCCGGGGAAGTACTACCACCATACCTATTTCTGCCGCAAAGCAGTATTGCTCGCATTGCTGTTTTCCGGTTTGAAGGGTAAGGGTGCCGGTGAAATTACAGGCACATGAGACTTTTCATCTTTATGTCTCAGGGTGGCGGGCGCAGTGAGCAGACAGAGGTTACCGCTTAACATCAGGTGGGCCATCTGCATGTTCCGTCAATCAAGTAGTACATAAAAAAAAAAGTTGTCCAATTTTATACTTAAGAAACTTCTTTTTTTTTCTTTGGATGAATGACGGTACGAGCATTTTTTATTTTTGCACGTTATACGTTACGTCTTTACGTTACACGTAAAGTTGGGATGTTTTTTCTCGTCTATCCCATGGAGTGTGATGTCGTTGGATAGGTCATTCAAAAATATTTCGGGTGTGTGAAAATCATTTTTCGATTCAGGAATGCGTTTGCGTAATGTTAACGTTTAAAGTGCTATTTTAGTTACAGTCAAGTGTCCCCCCTGCCAGCTAACCGATTGCTTTTATATATGTGAATAAAATCGCGGCAGTGGTATTTAAATAACGAAGTTAAAAGAAAAACTATCACAGCTAAGTAGGCTTTTACATGTCAAAGATTAAGTCGAACAACTTTCAATATGTAAGTAAAAAGGAAAATTTCGTACAAATTCCATTGTTTTTTTTTGGTACATATGATGTTGTTAGTTGTTTAAAACAGGAAAGCCTTCATCTAAGTCCGCATATTGTGACGGGCAACTACGGAACCTTACAAAGCACGTGGCCCGACACGCACTTGGCGCTTTTTTACTTACTACCTGTGTTATTACGTTGAAAAAGCTATCGCCAAATAACTCACGATGGAGATATTTTTTCTTTCTTTTTCTTTTAATCTTCATGGCTTCAGAGCTTCGAAGCTTTTCCAGCTTACGTCATTAATTGGTAGTCAGTTATTGTTCGTTATTCTGTGGTATAAGCTCTCTTTGGTCTGAATTCTTTGAGGCTTATGAAATTGGAACAGGTTTTCATTAAAAATGGCTGGTCTTAGCACAATGTCGTAGAATCTATGTAACAATAACACAATTCTGTGTAATGTGTCACAATTCTGTGTGACGAATAATAGTGGTAATTAGCCGTTTATCTTTTAATAGAATCTGTGTGTTTTAGTAGTAGTAGAGCTTTTTTGTGAAAGAGTTCGTCCGGGCAAGTACTTCCACCATACCTATTTCAGCCGCAAAGCAGTGGTGCTCGCATTGCTGTGTTCCGGTTTGAAGGGTAAGGGTGCCGGTGAAATTACAGGCACATGAGACTTTTCATCTTTATGTATCAGGGTGGCGGGCGCAGTGCAATACCACATAGGGCGCGTCCTAGGTCAACGTGTCCTGTGAGGTAATACACTGTTCACAGGCAGAGGTTACCGCTTAACATCAGGTAGGCCATCTGCTTGTTCCGTTATTCAGTAATATAAAAAAAAACTGCTAAAGGAAGTTCCATTATGCAATTTTTATGGTCTGCGTCTGTGACCAAAATTTTACTTTGGTCGAAGGTCTGTGTAGTAGAATATTATTTCATGCGATTATTACTTGATTTTGAAAACATCCATCGACACCATTAACAAAGTAAAAAATCACTTTATCTAAGTAAATACCCAATGGCATTTATTTGAAAGTTTCCTTTTTACTTCTTCGAGTAGGTACAGTTTACAAGTTGTTCGTCTGAGTCGACACTTGACTCTAACAGTGCTAATTTTGAAAGCTACTTTAAAGATTAATATTCAGCAAAGGGATCCCTCAATCAAAAAATTATATTAACACACCCACAATATTTTTGAACAACCTATCTAAAGACACCATGAGAAAAAAAAAAAAAATCCCAACTTACCTCTTTTTCGGCTCGATTAATATGAGAAGTGAAAAGAGGGATGGATGTTACACCCCCCTCTTTTTTTGCATCGGAGGTTAAAAATTAGCATTAACAAAATAACCCGCTTTTGCCCGATACAAATAAACCCACGTGTACAAGGCAAAGCCAGACATGATGTCCCTACACAAGGATTCTTTACGACCGGACCCATGCGTGCTTATTATACCAGATTAAGTAAAAGGTACAGTGAAATTGTTATCCAGAGCATAGTCCCTCGCATGAACGACACTTGCCCCCCTTGTTGGGCCGGCGCGGCTGGGGGCTTTTGACACTGTTCGACACGATTTCTATCAGGGGACTTGTTAGGGGAACTTGCGGGGGGAATATACTTCACCATATTTAGGCTAGTTATAGGCCTGCAAGCTTACAGTCTAAAGACTCACAAGACTAAAACTCTATAACCTAGTTTTTTTTTATAGGTACATAATTCATTTCGCTTCGAGTATTATGCCACCAGCAGACTTAGCATGACGGTTCCCTTGTTCCGTGTAGATAACTAAGATCTAACAACTAGTCATCTGTGAAGATTTTATTCTTTCGAGATAACTGGTTATTTCCAAGGTTTTTATTTTTATTGTAGTTTCATCCAACGATATTGTCTATCGTCTACGTTTTGTCAGCTCTCTCTACATTCTCGACAAATATATCGTGTCCTTGTCAGAGATGGACCAAACTTTTCGTCTTGCTCGCCACTTTGACTTTTTTCGCGAAGGAATAGTCTAATAAACTTCTCTTTATTTTCATTCTTGAGATCGCCATGCTTAAGACAGTTGAAATGTTGCCTGTCTTCATCCAAATGTTATTTTCTTGACTCTTCCGTCGATAAAACGTTGCCCACTACTGCTTTACTTGTCAAGCCCTCCCTGAATAAGTCAATGAACATTACGTAAACTACCACTCACTCACTCACTGATAGAAAGAGCTGTTCACCCAGACACAATCGTGATGGGGAATAACTTTTGGCAGAATCGTATGCAGAAAAGTATACCAGAAAAGTCTGAAAACCACTCCGTCCGAACAATTACTCCCCCTCAGCCTTGTATCTCAAAAAAATTAAGCCGTAGAGGGTTAGTACCGGGATTAATCATGTTCAAGACCCTCGTAAAGAACAGTAACCAACGAAAAAAATAAAAAAATACCGCCATGTTTAGGCGTTTTCAAGGGATAGAAACATCAACATCAACCCAAGCTATAAGTTATAATTAGCTTTTTTTAGTCAACTTATAAATACAATTGACGTCGTCACGTCGGTTGTGTCTAACAATATAAAAAGGTCCTTTTTACGTGTACACATTTAGTACATTATGAATGCAAAGTGAGCACGGGTTAATTTAATTATGGCACTCAGTGGCGCAGGTCTAATTGAATTTGTCGACTCGACATTCATTTGCCGGTAGTTATCGATGGGAAAATGTATTTTACTTACTAACGATGGTGGTGTGAATTGGTGTGTGCTTTACCTGAAACAAGAAAGGTTTTATTAGTATAAATTGATGGTTTCCGTATAGGTACAATTTAAGGCAGCCTATACAATTATACAAGAGCGCTTTTATAACATGACACGCGCCCTTTTCCCCGAAGGGGTAGGCAGAGCCTCAATGGGCACCTTTTCACAGTAGGTTGCACCATCGTGGCATATAGACGTGACAAGTGGTGAGCTCATCGCCGCCATTGCTTCCCACGACTGACTCGGCTAACGCTTACTTCTAGTAACAACACATTCCATAATAAGCTAGCAGCCAGGACAAATCTTGTACCAACGAATCTTAACAACAAGTTCGAGTAATCCCTTAGTCGACCTTTACGACATCCACGGGAGGAGACGGAGGGGACTATTTTTAGGCCGGACACAGCACAGCATAAAGTCTAATAAAAAGCATTTCCAATAGAACAAACGATAGGGCTCTTTCACATTGGACGATAACGACCCGACACGATATCAGAGACGATACCAGGGCACAGAATATATAACAGTACAAGTACCACGGGTGAAACGATGTACCACGCAACACACGACCGCAGTACTTCGGGTGACTACAGCAAACAAAGTGCGTCGCACAGACATAGATATGGTGTGTAGTGCGGCGCGTCCGCGTCACCCCGCACACTACGTGTGATAGCTTTTATAAATGTATGTGCTTACGTTTCGTGTCGTGTCGTTATCGTCCAATGTGAAAACGCCCATAAGGAGTGTTCCTATAGTCTGAGTTTTAACAAGCAGTTGACACGGACGTATGGTTTAGTATAACATTGAACTTCATATGGAAAATGAGGTTCATAAAGTGTACGCTAGGGGCGCTCATTGGTGTTACCATATAAAATCCACGTTACACTACACGATCCGACCGTGTAATTCTTGTTAATACAGACTTAGCACTCTGGGAATTCAGTAAGGAGTTGCGTTTCTGTAATTTATTACATATTTATATTCTATGCCTAGTTCTTCTATCTATATTATATACGTAGGTTCTGATATAAAAGCGTAGGTCTTATCGCAAACTGCGCCCCCCACGTCGTTATCAGCGCATACCAGGATTAGATTCTCAAGCTCGGTGACGTCACAACATGACTTCCGTTCAGAACATGGCTACTTCGCTTGGTTAAATTTAAAAAACAGGCACGTTGTCAGGACTTTGTTACTAAATGTTAATTAGTAACGGAGTGTTTAAATTTCAAAGGGCGATAGTTCTGAGCCCCATAAATACTAAACCCCCCATACTGATCCATTATGTCAACAGCTTAGCTGCTCCGTAATAAAAAAAAATACCAATCAAAGAGCATTTTTACAATATTTTATTTATCTTGCCATGTGGAGTGTTTAAATTTCGAAGGTCGGTAGTTCTGAGCCCTTATACTAAAACCCCCATGCTGACCCACTATGACTATAACTAAGCTGCCCCGAAATATAAAAAAATATAGCAAATAAAGAGTATTTTTACAATATTTTATTTATCACGACTTGTTTGTATGTGTCGTTCAAATCTTCAAATTCCTGTTGATGCTAGTAAGTCAGCAGTAGTTCTAGTATCTCAACAAGAAGAACCAAGATCACAAAAAAAGCTCTCAGAGTTAGCAAATTGACAATGGCAATGGGCAGGCCATAAAGCTCGCATAACTGATAACCGTTGGGGTAGAAAGGTTCTCAAGTGGCGACCACAAACCGGACGACCCAAAAGGCCCCCTCTCTATTGACTAAAGAAGGAAGTTGGTGGATGGTGGCAGCTCAAGACCGTTCGAACGGTATATATCCAGCAGTGGACTTCTAAAGGCTGATGATGATTTTTCTTTAAACATTGCTCAAATAGTGAGCTGTATGCATACCAGTTAGATTCAACGAGTCTATCCATTGACAATTAATTTATCCTGTACTAATACAATCTCAAAATCGCAACATCCCCTTTTTCACAAGCCTAAGTACGCCCCATTCCCCTGCAATTTATTACTAACTGGCCGATAAAACCATTTACTTAAGCTTTCGATTGTGGGTAACCCATTTAGGGGCAGTGGGCGGTGTTTCGATAAATGCCAGTGGTTTCCAAGTATTTTTGAAATGTCACTGTGTTTGAGAGTAAATTGCTCTGAACATTACCGGCTCAACACCGGTCTCGTGAGGTATAGTCTTTTTTTATACAATTAGAAATAACAGAACAAGCGAATGGTCCACTTGATGTTAAGCGGTACCCTCTGCCTATGGACAATGCATTACCTCATAGGTCACGTGGTATTTCATGCAATGGCCAAATATTTCTGGCCATATCATGAAATGCCTGGCTATAATGATTAATCAGCTAATGACGGGCCCTAATATAGATTTAAAATGGTGTGTTAGCCCCGACGCGCGACCGGAGTTTACTACAATCCAGTTCTTAAAACACAACGCCTTCACTTTTTGGTAACGCTCGGTTTTTCAATTTTACTCCCCATATAAATTTGGGCATTATATGAGAATTGATTCATAAAATTCATTTAAAAAATATTTTAGAACTCATCTACACAAAAAATCTTGGGACCACGGGAAAACCGCAAATCACGGGACAAACACGAAATGGCCAGTACTGGGCCATTTTATGAAATGTGTCAGGCGTGCTACGAAATATGACGTAGACCACGCGCCTTCTACGAAAGAAGACAATATAAGGTGGTAAGCATAAGCATTGTGCCAGCTTCCTGCCTTCCTTTGGAGGGGCATGCCGCAAAATTACAAATCTTAGATTTGATCTTTAACTGACTGAATAAGTACAATATTCAGGTTAAAAGTATGCACATGTATACTACATATAATCCGAGGGATCACTGTACCAAAACACGACAGAATTCCAGATTCGATTGTTTCTCAATATGGTGCAGATTATTGGTTCAAAAATTAGATCAATAAAAGCAATACAATAAAGCCGAGGTCTTGCTGTAAATTATCAATATTTTAAGAGATTTTTCGTGCGACGCGAGGCGTTTTTTTTATGAAGATTTTTGCGGGGTGGTGGGTTATACTATACCGCAAAATTCCTAATCTTAGATTTGATTCTTAACAGACTAAATCAAGTACAATATTTAAATTATAAATATGCATGGAAACAAGATAGGACAATATTTGCATGATAAAAAAAAAAAAGTTACGTCTAATTATTGCCTATATTTGATTGTTTATTAAAATAGTGCAACTTCTCATATTATTGGTTACAAAATTAAACAAAATCGGTACGAAAAAAGCCGACGGATTATTGAAGGGGTTTTGTAATATTATCTATATTTTACGAGATATTCAATATAAACCGCTTTTTCATGCGTTGCGTGGCGTTTTTTTGCATGAAGATATCTGCCTGGCCTTGCAAGACCTAATTTTAAGCAGAATCATTTGCCAAAACCTAAACTAATAGCTCAGTTTTTCGTATTACTGTGACACAGTCAAGTTATCAGCGACGCGGCGATACAGGTGACGCAGAGTGACTTCCAGGATAGGTGAATTAGTCACGTAGCCACTGCTAGCAGCCACTGCAATGCGTGTGGTTATGAAGTTTTTAATAGATAACTGCGCTTTGTTACAATAGGCATGATGACTGATTTTGAAAAGTATAATAAAGTACTAAGTGGTCTACTATTGGCAAAAAATATGGTATTCCTATTTATTACCCGGACTTGTTGATAAGATTCGTTGGTATAAGATTAGTCCTGGTTGCTTAGCTTATTTAAGGAATGTGTTGAAGAAAGCGTTAGCAGTCAGTCGTGGGAAGCAATGGCAGTAGATGAGCTCACCACTTGTCACGTCTACATTCCATGACGGTGCACAACCCACGGTGAAAAGAGGCCCATTGAGGCTATCCCTACCCCCCTTCGGGGAAAAAGGCGTGTGTCTGTGTATGTATGCATGTAAAACTATCATTTAATAGAGATTGTAATATTTGTATGATTATACAAATATTTCACCCCTAGCGGGAATGGAACCTGCGACCTGTTGCATCTCAGCCGGCTACTCGGCCGCCGCGCCACAGAGGTCGTCAATCATCTGCCCTAAGCTATGTTAATTGTTGTAGCACCGCGCCCGCATTCTTCTGAGTGCGCTTTGACTCATCCGTACGTAATTATTTTAATGAGAGACATCACTTATAATGAAGACATTGTTTAATTTGTTCATCACCGCGCTGTAGTTGTTATTCTGAAGAATAACACATATAGTAGTAGTAGAGCTTTTTTGTGAAAGAGTTCGTCCGGGGAAGTACTACCACCATACCTATTTCTGCCGCAAAGCAGTAGTGCTCGCATTGCTGTGTTCCGGTTTGAAGGGTAAGGGTGCCGGTGAAATTACAGGCACATGAGAATTTTCACCTTTATGTCTCAGGGTGGCGGGCGCAGTGCAATGCCACATAGGTTGCGTCCTAGGTGGACGTGACCTATGAGGTAATGCAGTGTTCATAGGCTGAGGTTACCGCTTAACATCAGGTGGGCCATCTGCTTGTTCCGTCATACAAGTAGTATACAAAAAATAAAAAAACTAAGTAGAGTGATTTTTGTAAACGTTTTTGTACCTATATTATGCTGTTGGCGTTCATTTTAATTAATAAATAAATAAATAACTGACAAAAGCTTTCATCTGTCTGTATGTAAAAAAAGAAAATGTTGTTACTCGCGTAAAGCTTGTATTTTTCAATTAATCTTAACGAAACCTTATATTAAGTATACCTACAGGTTCTGCAATTTAATCGAATTTTCCTCAAAAATATATTTTTCAGTAGGTACGGCCTTTTATATTGATCGGAACCGTGTGCTGAGTGAAATGAGCCTAATCACGGCCAGTCTACTATTATCCATCGAGGAGTTCCGTTGTACACCTTCCGTCTCGTCTCCATCATGTGTTCAGCTCGCTGTCACCACAATATTGTATTGTCATCGGAACTTGACAGGTATGCAAAATTTAATCTCTAACAGTTGAGGATAACTGAACATTTGACCTGAACCTGTGCTTTTATTTATTCTGTGCCCGAACATAGAAACATAAAGCCTGTAAAAAACAAAAAAATTGCGCACCTCCCGCTAGCTTGCGCGAGATGATTACCGAGTGCGTTGAAGATGATGACAATCTATAGGTACCTACTTCTATAATATCGTCTATGTACCTAATATAGGTTTGACCTTCGACGAAAGTAAATTTTACTTTGGTCGAAGGGTTTGACATGATTCGTCGATATGTTAACCTATACTGTGCAACAAAACATTGACAGGATATATGCAACTTCGCAGAACCATGAATTCGATAATTATTAGAGTAGTATGAATATTATGTAAATAAATAATTACTTATTGTATAAATTTCCTGTACGGGAGTGACATTGTCATACAATGACAAAACTCCTTCAAATAATAAAGAAAAAAAAAAAAAACGGTTTATGCTTCTAACCTTTTAAAATTTTTTTTATGTTCCTTTTTATCTGCAATCGGCTGTTTAGCCATAATCAGATGTTTTCTGGGTTGACGTGGTTTGGGTGTGATTCCAATGAATAACACCATTTAATTTAACGAACTGGTTAGGTTCTCTGGTCTAGGTCAAGTATTTGCCATCCCTTTAGGCGTTTTACATTTTCTTGTGTGTTTAACAGGTTCTTAGCAAGTTCGTTTGAGTGGTTTTCAAGTCTTTCCTTGTATTTTATGCAGTATTTGCTAACTTCCTCCTTGACAGTCGGCATTTCCAGGTATTCATGTATTTCTGTGTTCCTCACAAACCAGTGTGCGCTTGAGACAGTTCTAAGGGCAATGTTTTGAAATCTTTGGAGGATTTCGATATTGGAGTTGCTAGCTGAACCCCAAAGTTCTATTCCGTAGGTCCAGATCGGCTTTATGATTGCCTTGTAGACAAGCAGTTTATTGCTAAGAGAAAGCTGAGATTGACGGCCTAGCAGCCAATATAGTCCCTTGTATTGTATGGTGGCTTCTGTTTTTTTAGCTTTAACATGGTTGGCCCAAGTCAGTCTTCTATCTAGGTGTAGTCCCAGATATTTTAAACCTTTTAACATGGATCACAATTTCAAAACAGTAAACGTAGGCCAGCCATACATCAACAAACGTGTATTCTGGGCTTCTAAATCTAGGAATCAAAGCAGCAGTGAACTCCAGGCTTTATATAAATTGAAGGTCGAAGCATTGGCTGATGAAGCCCAAACATTTCTGGATACTAACGAGATTTCTGTTTGTATACGTTGATCGGACGCTGAGATGTGTGTAAGCAATCGATTTCATGATAATTTAGTAGGATCACGTACAATATGCTCAGAATGAATTTACCCAAGCTTTGATTCGTTTTCGTAAATACGGCAGGGGGTTTAAGTTGAACACTGCAAATAGGCTGACACATATGAAGACACATCGATGCTATCACGCATAATGTAGGGCTCCGAGGGCTAGATGGCGCCACAGGAAAAATCAGAGGTGCTAAAAGAGTGGGAGCCAGCACAAAAAAAAAGACGTAAGTAAGTATGATTGGTTCGAACCTAAAACTTTACGAGAAATTAGCCAGTGTTATAAAAAAACAGGGCAGTGCAAGTATGGCGGCTCGTAGGTGTCGGTGTTGCCCTTCGTAATATTTTGATATGTCAAAAAAAGTGTAAAATATAGACACTATTGCCATAGGTATTCATATTTTTGAGACATATTTAATGTCCGGAACACAAATAAATATGTGCTATACTGCTATCATGTCTCTAAGTAAAGTTAAAAAACTGTAGAGTTCCGAATTTCCAAGCAATCATCATTTTTTTTATACTTAGAAGCTGCTGAATTGAAATATCTTATTTATAAGATAAGGAGGAAACAATAAGAACGTTGTTTCTTCAGGAATTTATCACAATTTGTGATAAGAAATTATTTTACTGACTGTACCTTCTCCAGTTTACCATAATCATTATTACTTAATCTGTGTCTACGATAAGTTTGGGCCGGGTTGACAGTAGGTTTTACATGTGGGCCACGCTGTCGCATCAAGAATGTGGGACAAGAATTCATGGGCCAGGGTGTCAACATCCCACAATTTGGGCTTGTTTACTTCCTATTTCCTATTTCCAAAGTTAGCTGCAAAAATTAGACAATTCACAGTAATGAAAAGCTCACGCGCACCCAAATATACCAGTCAATTATTTCAACCTTATTTCAAGGAAGTAAGATTCAAAGTTTGTTTTGTCAGACATTATAAAAACCAGCAACTGATATTTGGATCTTATTTCAAGGAATTAAGCTTCAAATTTAAGTGTTAGATTTATTCTAATGCACATATTTGATCTGTGGAATGACTACCGTATGCTAAAGGAGCCGCTTTGTACAATATAACGTTAACTATAACTAGGTAAGTCCATGCATGTAGGTAGGTACCTATATGAGCTTTCTCTACATACATCGAATGAACGATGGAAGGGCTTACGAATTCGTGGAAGAGACCGAACTAACTGGGGCAGTCTGCTAATATGCCGCACATGTTTGAAAATGAATCACAAATTCTTTGTAAAAGGATGGAAGATTTAATGATGTTAATCTATTTTGAATTAACTTAAGGTTTTCTGTTTAGGGCTTGTTTAGGGGTATCATAGCTAAACTGGTGATAATTATGAAAAACTATCAATTAAAACATGTGTGTTAAGTCTCCTAGTTCTCGCGAAATCAACTTTCGCTATCTGA
This sequence comes from Operophtera brumata, assembly GCA_932527175.1. Lineage (NCBI taxonomy): Eukaryota > Metazoa > Arthropoda > Insecta > Lepidoptera > Geometridae > Operophtera > Operophtera brumata. The sequence continues at coordinate 14,895,194 of OW052238.1, read as the reverse complement.
AAAAGTGTTCATGAGCTGTAATGAGCAAAACACACCAAAAATTTGAACTTCGTGCCTGAAGCAAGAGCATCCCATCCAGTAGGTACTTGGTTTATCTATGTAGGTGCTTTTATTTACAGAAACAATAATACAACTAATACAAGTAGGTATGAACAAAAGTAAAAAAAAACAAATGATATACAGTTGAGCTACCTGAAGACCACTGTTAACGATCTAAAGGTAGCTCAACTGATCCAAATCGCTACCAGATGAAGCTTCCTTAAAATGCTGGCTGCATTGCCACGGTGAATGGCAATACTAATGCGTTGAGCCTGATAAGTTTATGTATGTTGAAGTCAAATGCGAGGCGATTTTAAGGCAATGATTTTTGTGACATCCTAAATAAGCAGCCATAGGAGCAGACTGGGTTCTTGGATCATGGACAATGGATAATACTGAACTGACAGTGCTTGGGCTCATTTTGTGGTCTACAGTTCCGGTTATGATGATCTTTTTATCAACAAAATGCTTACATTGGGTGCTTATTGCTACATGTCATTACGAATGACGAAAGGCAGTAAAAATTCGAAATAAAAAACCGTCCAAGTGCGAGTCAGACTCGCGCACGAAGGGTTCCGTTCCGTTATCTATAAAAACGGTGTACGAAGTACAGATCGGAGCCGCGATCGAGATAGGTCTAACCAGCAAAGGGTTGTTTGGAAACAAACAATAAGAACTTTGTATAGGTTTTATTGCGTTCAAAGTACATAAATTATGATGCAGTAGTCATTCACAGCCGTGCGTTTTCGTCAGCGCGATGCAGGATCGGTAACTTTTTACTAGCGCACTCTAGTTCTAAAATGGCACACTAGTAGTTACAAAAGTTGGTTATACATTACCGCCCACCAAGGACAAATTGACAAAATTGTCCTTTCTAATTTTCTAAACCGCCCACCATGAGCCTTGGTTTAGATTAAGTTTAGCTCAATAAGTAAGAAGTTAAGTAAAAAGTTAAATTGCTAGTTATGTTACATAATTGAAGTTGGCAAAAGTTAGTTTACATGCACAAAAATAAATGTTTTGAAGTTGAAATTTTGTTAGTATTTCTTACAATCTACATTTCTTAGATAACTAAGTTAAAATCTAAGTAGATACAATATGAAGTTAACTACGCCGTAATAGGCAAAATACATAGTTTTGAGGTGGGTCTTTTCATGACATTTGATTTGGTACGAAGAGATACAACCCGAGTGATATTGTCTGGACCAGGATGTTTAGTGATCACTCGGCCAAGCAACCAACGAGAAGGAGGCAATCCTTCCTCCTTTACTAGGACCAAATCCCCTATGGCTGGCTCAGGAGTTTGAAAAGACCATTTATACCTATGTATAAGAGATGATAAATACTCTTGGGACCAGCGTCGCCAAAAGTCTTGAGTAATTTTTTGGGTAAGTTGCCAACGACGCAAACTTCCCATGTTAGTGTTTTCGAAAGAGTAATCCGGGACTGTAAGCAGTGGTTCCCCTACAAGAAAGTGTCCCGGAGTTAGGGCTTCGTACCCTTCGGAGCCCGTGTCTACTCTTGACAGCGGTCGTGAGTTCAGGCATGCTTCTATTTGCCCAAGTACTGTGCTTAACTCCTCGAACGTCAAAGTTGTGTCACCAACAACGCGCTTCAGGTGGAATTTAACAGATTTTACTCCCGCTTCCCACAGTCCGCCGAAGTTCGGTGACAGCGGGGGAATAAAATGCCATTTCGTCCCGTTGCTGGCCAAGCTAGCTGCAACCTCGCTCTGCATTGCTGATTGTTCTGCAGAAAACATTTTCGGCAACTGTCTGGATGCTCCTACAAACCCAGTCCCGTTATCACTCCAGATGTCGGAGCAGTGCCCCCTACGTGAAACGAATCGCTTGAATGCTGCTAAAAACCCTTCCGTTGTAAGGTCGCTCACTACTTCAATATGCACTGCTTTCGTTGACATGCAGACAAACAGACAAATGTAGCCCTTATACGCATGCTGTCCACGGCCTTTGGAAGTTCTGACGTTTATCGGCCCTGCATAATCTACTCCGCTACATTTAAATGGTCGTGTTGGTGTTACTCTGGCTGCTGGTAGCTGTCCCATCAGCTGAGTTGAAGATGTTGCTGAATATCTTGTGCATTTGACGCACTTCCTGACATAAGCTTTGACTAACTCTTTAGCTCCAAACACCCAAAATCTTGACCGCAAGTAAGTAAGCATTAGTTGCGGCCCTCCATGGAGTGTCTTTGTGTGAGTTTCAGCTATTAATAAGTTTGTGAAATCCGACTTCTTCGGAATTAGTATCGGATGCTTCCTATCATCGCTTAGAGACGACATTTCTAAACGTCCTCCTACCCTTAATATGTGCTTATCGTCTAGGAACGGATTCAATGATTTGAATGGACCTTTAAGCTTGTATGCTATTCCATTCCCACTTTTTTCTATGCTTGCTATTTCTTCCACAAAGTTTTCATTCTGACATTGCTTGATACACACCTCTAACGCTTCTTTCAGTTCTTGTGTAGTCAGGAACCCTTGATCTTTGTTTTGCTTTCGTTTCTTCCACGTCATAAAGCGTCTACAATATGCTACTACTCTGACTAGCTTACCCAGATTCGAAAACCTTTCCCATAGTTTCCGTGTTTCCGTGTTTACGATGTGAACCTTTATCTCTTCTATGTCAGTTTCTTGATCCTTCATTCTATCATAGATCACCTCTTTATTATGCAGTACTTCTGGACCATTGAACCACAATACATCGGTGACGAGTTCCAAAGGTTTTAAGCCTCGTGATGCACAATCTGCTGGATTTTGTTTTGATCTGATGTGTGACCACTGGTTCGAATCTAATGTTGTTAGAATTTCTGAAACCCGGTTAGCTATGAAGGTCTGCCACCGATTTGGATGGCTGTTGAGCCAAGCTAACACCACTGTGGAGTCTGTCCAAGCATGGATGTTTTGTTTTTCAATTTCCAGAATTTCGGCTACCTCAACTAACAGTCTCGTCACGAGAACAGCTCCGCACAGTTCTAGTCTTGGAATTGACACTTGCTTGATAGGTGCCACTTTGGTTTTTGCTGTGACTAGATTAACATAGATGTCCCCTTTCTCGTCAATAACTCGAAGGTAGACTACGGCTGCATACGCCAACTTCGATGCATCAGAAAACCCGTGAAGTTCGACGTGCATGTTCTTCTGCGAAGTATGAAGCCAACGAGTTATTCGCAATGAGGATAAATCAGGTAGTTCGTTTCGGTAAGTTAACCACTCCTCTAAAATCTTGCTCGGCACTTCCTCGTCCCATTCTATTCCTGATATCCACAGCTTTTGAATGATCATTTTTGCGACTATGACTGTAGGTGCGACCCAACCTAACGGGTCGAACAGTCGTGATATATCTGAGATAACTATTCTTTTTGTTACAGGTTTCTTCAGATGAGGAAGTGTCACCGTGTATTGAAACGCATCGCTCCTTCGGTTCCAGGTAAGTCCCAGCAGTTTCATTGCTTCATCCGTTTTTAGCCTTAGTCCGTCTTCCTTATCCACTCCTTTTCCTGTTTCTTTGATTCTTTCTAATAGTTCTTCGCTATTGCTGGACCACTTTTGCAGTTCAAATCCCCCTCTTTTTAGAAGATTTACCATTTCACTGTATAGTTTCAGTGCAGATTCTACATCCTCTCCACCTGTTAGAAGGTCATCCATGTAGTAATCCTTATTAACCCTAGCAGCTGCTTCTAGATAGTTTGCCCCTTCATCGATCGCCACCTGCTGGAGTGCTTTTACCGCTAAATATGGAGCTGAAGCTGTACCAAACGTGACCCTCAGTAAACGAAATTCTTCTGATTTTCCTGATTGATTTGCAGATTTTGCTATGAGCGCAGGAGAAGACGTCGCTGTTTGATCTGTTCTCCACAGAATCCGCTGGAAGTCCACGTCTTCAGCTGCAACTTTCACCTGGCGGTACATCTTTATAATATCGGATGACAAGCAAATGCGATGCTGCCTCCATCTTATCAGAATATTTCTTAGCTCTGGCTGCAAGGTAGGTCCTATCATCATCGTATCATTCAGTGAAACTCCATTTTCTCCTTTGCAGGACGCGTCGAACACTATCCGGACCTTCGTGGTATCCTTGTCATCTCTAACCACAGCAAAATGAGGTAAGTATGTCCCTTTTGGGTTGTTTACTTCTTCCTCAGGTACCCTCTCCATGTGATCCAGATGCAAGTATTCTTCCATAACTTCTACGTATTTGGTCTTCAAATCTGTTGTTTTGTTTAGCTTTGCTTCTAGGTATGCTAACCGCTTCTCTGCTATTTTCTTAGACTTTTCTACTTTCAGATCTTCGGGTTTAAATGGCAGCTTCACAATATACCTCCCATCTTCATCTCTTCTGGTGGTCTCTGCAAAGAACTTCTCGCAACGTGTCTCCTCTTCGGTTAGTATTGGCTTAGTGTTTGTTTTTGTATCTGCTTCTAGCTCCCAGAACTTCTTAAGTTGATTATCCTCTTCAACACACACTTGATGCATGACGGTTAAATTCGTTGGTTGCTTGTTTGAATTTGCACCGGCCACCCCAGATAGAATCCACCCTAGTGATGTGTGCTGTGCTAATAAGGACCCCTGCTTTTGAACTCCTTCACGCATTACTTGACCCACAACCTCAGCTCCCAACAGAAGATCGATCCTGCTTGGCGTGTTGTATCCCGGATCAGCTAGTGGTAAACTGCACACCCATTGTGTTGCAATTACCTGTTTGCTGGGGAGTAAGGTCGTGATAGACTTCAAGACATACACGTCTAATGATAGCTTGATATTCTGGAAGCCTTCTTGCATCGATGAAATGTTAAGTTTAACCTTAGATTTGGAGGAAACGTTATGTCCTCCACCTACTCCGGAGATAACTCCCCTTACCGGGATCTTTGTTAGACCCAAGTGTTGAGCCGTTGCTTCTGTGATGAAGGATGCTTGGGATCCTTGATCAAGCAACGCTCTCACGATTTTAGTATCTCCATTTCCAGTGTCCGCTTTGACGAGAGCAGTAGCTAGCAACACCTGATTTCGCGGTGCTACTCCTCCTGATGCGAAACACACTACAGGTGCTTCTTCCCCTGAACTACTAACCACAGGTGAACCACTACTTGCTACTGGTTTGGATTCGATGTCACCTGCTAAGTGCAGATATGTATGATGCCGACGTCGGCAAACGCGACATGAAACTCGGCACCGGCATTGATTGACCGAGTGACCATCGCCTAAGCAATTAAAGCACAAACGCTGCTTTTCGACAAATACCCTACGGGCTGGTACCTCTTCGCTTTGAAATGACTTGCAATGTACCAGCTTATGCTGTTCTTTGCAAAATTTACATGTTACAGAAACGTTAGCTTCTTCAGCAACGTGAAAGGACCTTGGTGCAACCCTTGACTTGTTGGAGGTGGATCCCGTGTCCACGAACTCCAACGCCCGGAATCGTTTAGTTAAGAAGTCTTGAAACGCATTGAAGTTGGGTAGTTCATTGCCAGTAATGTTTGCACTTTCAAGTTCCCACTGCTTTCTGGTCTCGGGGTCCAACTTCAACGAAGTCATATAGATAATGATTAAATCCCAGGTGGACACATCTACCCCAAGATTACTTAAAGCACCGATACATTCTGTGGTGTTGTCTAATATTTCCTTCAAAAAGGATGCCGATTCAGAGTTGCTACTACGTTGGCTGAATAACCGCTTTAAGATTGTGTTACAAAGAAATCGTTTGTTGTCATAGCGCTCGATAAGAGTATTCCAACATTTGTCGTAATTCGCTGATGATATGGTAAAATTCCTTACTAATTGTTCTGCTTCTCCCCCTAGTAACCCTTTGAGATATTGCATTTTGACAGCATTGTCTATTTTAGTTTCATGGACCAATGATTTAAAAAGATCTCTGAAGGTGATCCATTCAGAATAATTCCCAGTGAATTTTGGAATCACAATTTTTGGTAATTTTGCAAAATTTGCTGTGTTACCCCCCGATTTATCTGTTGGATGAGATCCAACTGATTCGCCTATCGCAGCACTCTCAACATATAAATCCTGCATTATAAGACATTTATAATCCATGTATAGTTCTTCCGTAGTATCAAACAACTCTTGTGTTACATACGCTGTTGCTTTTAACTGTTCGGGATTTGCCGTTTTGTATAGTTCGGCGTGAGTATCCACAAATGTTTTCCATAGGCTCTCTAATGACTCAAGTTTTAATTTACTCAACTGATTCGTTTTTCTTTCTTTAGAGGTCTTTTTGTAGTTGGTACGCGCTTTCGACAACCTCGAACTTAGATCATCTTGAGTAAATAAAAGTTGTTCCATCGTTGAAGTTAACACAAAAAATGCAATTTCTAGAAATTTTACAAGTCCAAATATTTTTATGCTAAAATTTTCTAAGTGTTTGAACAAATTTTAGAAAATCGGGCATAGGTTCCCCGTATGACCACTTTACTTAAAATTATTCTAAGTTAATGCTAGTTCAAATAAAAGTGATTTTATGTTAGTTTACAAGACAAGTGATTTTAAAGATTTTATTGACCTACTACTAAACTAAATAGTCCAATGTTCATATCACCAAATTCCTCGCTGTGTTCGGATTCCTTCCTGATGCTGCTTGGATGTAGCTTCGGTGCAGCTCCGATGCCGCCTGGATGCAGCGCCGATGCCGCCTGGATGCTGCCTGGATGCCGCTTGGATGCAGCTTCGTTGCTGCCTGGTTGCAGCTTGGCTGCCGCTTGGTTGCTGCTGGTCGACTGCACCCCGCTCCCTCCTGAGCTTGGTGCTTGATAATGCGCTCAAGCTTATGCTTCAAGCTGAGCGCCCCTGCCGCCAGAATCCCTCCTCGACTGGTCCCTAGTCCCTAGTCCCTACCGATATCACCCGGGTGGGACGGGCTCCGTACAAAAATGCGCCTTGACACAAATCCGACTACGAAGGACCAAAATGTACGAAGTACAGATCGGAGCCGCGATCGAGATAGGTCTAACCAGCAAAGGGTTGTTTGGAAACAAACAATAAGAACTTTGTATAGGTTTTATTGCGTTCAAAGTACATAAATTATGATGCAGTAGTCATTCACAGCCGTGCGTTTTCGTCAGCGCGATGCAGGATCGGTAACTTTTTACTAGCGCACTCTAGTTCTAAAATGGCACACTAGTAGTTACAAAAGTTGGTTATACAAACGGCAAAAAAAATACGTTTGTTGTATGGGAGCCCCCTTAAATTTTTATTTTATTCTTTTTAGTATTTGTTGTTATAGCGCGGCAACAGAAATACATCATCTGAAAATTTCAACTATCACGGTTAATGAGATACAGCCTGGTGACAGCCGGACAAATAGACAGACGGACAGCGGATTCTTAGTAATAGGGTCCCGTTTTACCCTTTGGGTACGGAACCCTAAAAGATATTCCACAACCAACTTCAAGGAAGCTAAATAAATAATTTAAAATGTTATTATAGTGCAATTTTCTAATATTTTAATACAGTATGATTGTAATATATATTTGCTATATAAAGACGCATCACCGATGCAAATGAACCCAGCAGCCGGTACGTTGTAATAGTATCCAGTTCCCAACATCCGTGCGATGCGATGCGATCGACTTCAAAGCGGTTCACGCATGTGCAGACAATTTCACAGGACGCTTCTGTCCATGGTGCTATGAACCATGCTCCTCTCCATTACTCGACTGGACCATTTTGGAATACCTTTGGACTTTTACTGTCTATGGCTAAACGCAAAATTCAATTGGTGACTTGAAAAATCTATCTTATGTTTGAAGCACGGAAGTATTTCTACTTCCATGGTTTGAAGGGTCTGACAAGTAATATCGTTTTCTTTTTTCGTTATTCTGGGAACTTTTTGCAAGATCACATGTTGCAAAAAGTTAAGAAAAATGGTAAAGATGCATCTTTAACAGAACCACATCTTTTACACATCAGAAACAGCCTTTAGATGACCACTGCTGGACGTGCCCTTCTTGGGTTAGGGTTCTTTTCACGTCCCTTTCTAACTCAGTAAATTTTACTGAGTTAGACAGTGACGGAATTTGGCACTTTAGGTATGCTAGGAATATCAATAATAAATCAAACATTTGGCAAATAAATTGAAGAAGTTATACCAAGTTTCACAATTAGGAATAACTTAGCAACAAGAATACCCATTGGAATACCACATCCTCGCTGGGCGTTGCTAACGATGGCGGTGGAATGCGCGCTCCGAGCCACAGTTCGGCTATTTCTGGACGGACACGGAACTGCATACCTTCTGGAGTTACGTACTTACTAGTTAATAGTCTGTGCTACACAAGACTACTGGTTGTTTCGGAATACTTATTCATATCATGCCAAAGGGGTGATAGAAGTTTTGTTCTATTTCTGTAGGTACCGTTTTTATTTTTACCGATAAGTATTTTTTTTTGTTCCACTGACGTATAGAATATATATACATAGCATTCAGGTACACGTCTATGTTCTCTTGCTTAGAAAAAGGCTCTAACGGAAGACCAGCACAGGTTGTTTACAATCAGCGCTGGATAAGTAAGTATCCAGCAACGCTGAGCTAAAACCAATTTGCTGCAGCGATCTGGGACGCACAGAGAGGTTTTTTTAATTTTATTTTTTACTTTACTTCCTATATTTTATTTAGTGTACATTTTCTCTTTTTTTGTGTTAGGTGTAAGATACCTTGTCTACCTTTTATGCCCCGTGTTTTTTGTAGCAAATAAATATTTTTATCTTTATCTTTATCTTTATCTTTATCTTTATCTTTATGCTTAAGCTGAGTTAGGGACCTTTTTGAAACGGCGTTCTATATTTTTATTTTTAAATGTGTTGTTACGCATGACTTTTTTCTATTTTCTATACGTATTCTATATTATATACCTACTCTTTTTCTATTTAAATTACAAAATTAATGGATCATTAATGGATGGATTAATGGATGGAGGGACATTAATGTACATACTACATAAGAGCAATAAATTAATCTGAATATGAAAATTTAAACTTTACGGTGCGTAATAAATATCTGTAATAGTTTTTTTTGAAAGGCAATAATACTAAAAATACTTAGGTTTATTAAATTACAAACATAAATGATTTAGGAATGTGTTATTACTGGGTGATTTCGTTAGTCTAGAGTCGTGGGAAAGCAATGGCGGTGGTGCGCTCACCATTACTCATAATGTTCCTATACGATTTAGAGACTCATGGTAAGAGGCTCTATCTACCCCTTCGGGTATAAGTGATTGAACTATGACTTTGATCTCAAGCTAATCAACATCAGGCAACAGCAAAATATCGAATTTACACTAATTTTTAGGGTTCCGTACCCAAAGGGTAAAACGGGACCCTATTACTAAGGCTCGTTTAAATAAAATGAATGATGCAACAAGCAGATTGATCTCCTGAAGCTTCTGCCTATAACAATGCATATCCTGATAGGTCACGTCCACCTAGGACGCACCCTTCGTGGTATTGCACTGCGCCCGCCCCCCTAAGACAGAAAGATGTAAAAGAAGATGATGTAAGATGTGTGTATCGTTCGTAATAAAAGAGTGAGAAAGAGGGTAGATCGATATATCTGCCAATAACATCTACTCGCAAAGACTTTAGTCAGTTCTCCCGTGATCATGGCGCATGCAACTGTGCCGAAATATCGGGAACATATAAAACTCAAAAATCATGGTAAATATCCCGTTTCTAGTGAAAATTAGAAAGATGTAAAGTCTCATTCATGTACACTTTTTTTTTTTTTTTTTAGTTGCATCGGCATTTATATTTACTCTTCAAAGGAATACAGCAATGCGAGCACTAACTGCTTTGCGGCAGAAATAGGGTATGGTGGTAGTACTTTCTCGGGTGAACTCTTTCACAAAAAACTTTTTCCTTCTAACTACTTCTTGTTTGAGAGTTAATTTTGCCCTCTGTCTATAGAATGATTTATTTTGTGATGGGGACACCCTGTAAAGTAGGAAGTAGACGTGTCTGGACGTTAAATAGATAAATGCGGATGCTGTTAATGTATGGAAAAGAGCACATGTGCGAAGTATTTAACTGGACCATATTTCTCCCGGATTGGCACGCTTTGAACCAGACATGGCATGGGAATGCTGGGAATGGACAGTAATTATGTAAAATTCTGAAGTCGCTGCGTTACGTGCTCACTCAGTTACAAACTTGATGTAAATACAATACTTACTTAATAAATCAATTACTGACCTTCCTCGTCAGAGCCTTCCGATGTCCGAGGTCCGTGCTGAAAATCAGCGCTGCAGTTTACTGCAGCATTATGCTGAGCACGGACCTTTTTTGAAGGCACTATACACGCAGCAATAAACGTGTTCTGTCTGTATATTATTGTATTGTGTTCCCATGCTGTGTTTTTGCTGTTCAAAATAAACGATTTCTATTCTATTCTATTCTATGTATATTTTTTTTGCACAAAACTAAAAGAAATGAAAAAAAATGTTTTTCAGCAATAACTCAGCCCGCTTTCATTTTAGAATAATGCAAATCTGGATAAATACTCGCTAGGTGGACCCAAACCAAAAAATCAAGTTTACCGCAATTATTGCAATTTTGAATGTAACATGACTGGCCTAGGTATATGTTTTTTTTTTATACTAATTGAATGACGGAACAAGCAGATGGCCCACCTGATGTTAAACGGTAACCTCTGCCTATGAACTGTGCTTATGCACCTAGGACGCACCCTATGTGGCATTGCACTGAGCCCTCCACCCTTAGACATAAAGATGAGTCTCGTGTGCCTGTAATTTCACCGGCACCCTTACCCTTCAAACCGGAACACAGCAATGCGAGCACTACTGCTTTGCGGCAGAAATAGGTATGGTGGTAGTACTTCCCCGGACGAACTCTTTCACAAAAAAGCTCTACTACTACTAAGGTTTTAGGTCCATAGGACCAGATTTTGCACAGATTTTGTATGGAGACACTGATGCCTCTAGCGTATACTTTGTGAAGCTCCAAAGATCAAAAGTTTCCGTATAAAAATCCATGTTTTACTTCATACATGTGGTCAATTGTTTGTTATAGAACTCATTCTTCTCCACGGCCTCAGTACATAGTTTAAAATCTGCGATCCCAGAAATTTAAAATCCTTGATTAAAACTCGCCCCGGCTTCGCACGGGTAGCCCCCGGTGACCCCACCCCTCCTATCCCTCCCCCTATGTTAATTTCCTGGTTCTAAGCTACCTCCCCACCAATTTTCAGCCAAATCGGTTCACCCGTTCTTGAGTTATAAGTGGTGTAACTAACACGACTTTGTTTTGTATATATATAGATGTAACCATAATTACGGATAGCCATAACACTAACATTATAACAACGTAGGTACTCATCCGTACTCGACGAAGCAAGCTGCATGCCAATCGAACCCATCATAGCCAATCAACCCATATTCGGTGTCGATTGCATAACGTGAGCGAATTGGTAACGTACTAACTATTGATTGAGCTGTGGCTGGCAAGATATCGCAATCCAAATCCCACGTGGCATTATGAGGGCTTGTGCTATGTGTGCTGGTGGTATTAAAATTACGTCAAGTAGGAAACCAATTGCATAAGACCGAGAGAATCTATTAGTTTGAATTACAATGCATCTTATGTGCCTGTAATTTCACCGTCACCCATACCTTTCGATCCGGAACACAGCAATGCGAGCACTACTGCTTTGCGGTAGAAATAGGTATGGTGGTCGTACTTTTTGGTTGGTGATGGACGAACTCATTCACAAAAAAAGCTCTGCAAGTAGCAGAAAATAGTAATAACTCTTGAGCTACCTTTAGATCGCTTGCAGCGGTCTTCAGGTAGCACAACTGTTTCATATGTATTTTGTACATACCTTGTATTATTCTTTCTGTAAATAAATGTATTATATACCTAGTAATAGTTATTTATAGTAAACAACTAACAAGTAGTTAATTTTGGAAAAATTAAAAAACCCTCAACGCAATGAAACGGCTGAATCGATTTTGATCAACACTCCCGACAAAATCACCTTTCGAACAAAACAAAAAAAACTAAATCGGTTCATCCGTTCGGGAGCTACGATGCCATAGGCAGACACAACACGCACACACACACACACACAGACACGTCAAACTTATAACACCTCGTCGTTTTGGCGTCGGGGGTTAAATATATGGTTTTAAGTAATTTGAGAAAGTAAAAGCAGATGTACGAGTACCTAACTACTACTTAACTTGGTTTGTGATTCGTTTCTAGGGCATATCCACATGAGCACCTCACAACATGTAACTGTTTAGTGGATTACTGCCCTAAAAATCCATATTTCCCTTCCATTTCCATTGAAAAGCAGACACAGATGCTCATCGCACCGAGGCAGAGTGCTCACAGCTGGAAAATTGGACTCTCAAGTGCATTCAGGGCTCATAACGCTGCTTCAAGACTGGCTTATTAACCTAGGTCACTGCGAATCGGCGTTCAATGCAAATAATGCTTTATTGCACTAGTTTTAGGTTCAATATGACTTGGATGTGAAAAAATCGATGTATATCTTATGAAAGAGGTTATCTGAGGATTACTACCATGCTTGCATTGCTGTGTTCGGTTTGAAGAGTGCTCTGGTACAGGTACTAGTTCATTACACTGGTTCTTTCTTGGAAACCCTACTTTAGGTCAGTGACCTACTTGAGGTAGGCCCTGAAATGAGCCGAGTGACCAATGGTGAAAGAACCAGTGCGGTGAAAGGATTCAAAAGCTCCCGTCATGCACATGAGAACTCTTCGAATTTTTGGTTCTATAGGACATGTCGGTTTTCTCACGATGTTTTCCTTCACCGTTTGAGAGTATGGAATATTGCGTACTTAAATTTTCCGAGTGGGAAATCCATCGGTGCGCGGCCGCGATTTGAACCCCGACCTTAGGATCGAAAGTCAGGGTCCTTCCCACTAGGCCCATCACCGGTGCTCCGGTGAACAGGCACAAGACAGAACATCTGTATCAGGGAGGCGAGCAACTATTACATATTCTATGACTAAACTTGGGGAATTGCCAAACTTTCCCGTTTCACTCAATAGTTTTACAACTTTGTCAAATCACCGGAAGGAGTATAATTTGAGAGCCTTTGGGGGGGGGGGTCGACAATAACTGAATTTCACATACAAAATTGCAAGATTTTATTTATCAGACATTAGCGTCCGCCCGCTGCTTCGCTCGCGTTTTACCGGGATAAAAAGTAGCCTATACCTCAATTTAGGTCATAATCTATCTGTATACCAAATTTCATTAAAATAGGTTCAGCCGTTTCGGCATGATTGAGTAACAAACATCCAAACATCGTAACCATACCTCATACCTATAACATCATACATATCTATTTTTCTATTTCTATATCTAAAACAACGCCCTGTAAGTTCCCAACGATGAATCGATTTCTCATAGTTTCGTACCTAAATGGTGCCAAGGTACCTACAGCCTACAGCGATGGTAGCCTAACGGTTCAATAGTGCAACTCAGAATCCAACGATACCGGGTTCGATCCTAGGCTCCGCACCAATGACTTTTCTAAGTTATGTGCGGATTTCCATCGCTCTGTGCTTCGGAGGGCACGAGGTGATTAGTTTTGCCGAAACTCAAAATAGACCTTTTTAGAAAGCCTACTCCTCCTACAAAAATGGCCCAAATAATTTAAAAAAAATAATTTAATAAGTATAATATAGTCAAGAATAGAACTATATGTTTACATTTTTTCAATTGCTGTTGCTTTTGACAGGAAAAAATAAAACATTGTTCCCTATAATTTACGCAAGAATTCCTACTCCTTCCAAACGCCTGCAGCTATTTTAATGATTCTTTCACAATATTATAGACAATTTACAGACTTTACACATGATATGTTTACATTTTCAAAAATAATTATCATTTTTAAACAATAAAACAAAAACTGTAAAACGAGCTGCCACGGGCGGTTCGGCCGCAGACCTCAGTCCGGCCCAAGCGTTCGCACGGGGTACCCGCGTCACTTTTTTGCTCCGCTCCTATGAGTGCCACCGACTGGTTCGGGCACAATAAGACACGATAGCAGTTAGTGTACTCATCGTAATTTTTTATATGTGCTTTGTGTTCCTTGAACAAAATATTGTAAATATTGATCGTTATCGTTTAGATATCTTGTTTGCGCGAGGACGCTTGTTGATTTCTTATCTTTGACGACCTCTGTAGCGCATCGGCGAGTAGACGGCTGAGATGCGAATGGTTGCGGGTTCGATTCCCGCTGCGGGACAAATGTTTATATGATCTGCAAATATTTGTTCCGGGTCTGGGTGCTATGGTACCATGGTACTCGTAGTTTCTGATACCTACAACAAAGGGATGCCTTGTGTGGGATCAGGACTATGTATGTGACTGTTAGGTGTAATGTTATGTTATCTACTATAAGAATTAGTACGTATATGAAAAAACACGAATCAAAAATCTCGTAAGAAAAACCTTGGTTGAAAAATCTCGAATGAAAATCTCGAACGAAAAATCTCGAATGATAAATCTCGGATGAAAAATCTCGGAATGAAAAATCTTGAATGAAAAATTTCGGATGAAAAATCTCGAATGAAAAATCTCAAATGTAAAATCTCGACTGAAAAACCTCGAATAAAGAATTTCGAACGAAAAATCTCCAATAATATTATTATTATACCACTCATTTATTAAAAATCTCTTAAAAAAAATCTATTTTGCACTATAAAGGAATACTATCTACAAAAAATAAATAGTAAAAAACATTATAGTAAAAAATATAAATCAAAATGGGGAACCACCGACCACGGAGCGAGGCCCAATCGGTCGGGGGCTAGGGCTGCAGAGAGAGGAACCTCCTGACTATACGTGCCAAGTCCAGGAGTACCGCCTTCTGAATCTGACCCTTGATCCAACTATTTAGCGAGAGCTTCTTAAGGTACTGGTCGAAGCTCTTCGCAATCAGTCCATTCACTGAAACGACTATCGGGACGATAATCGTTGAATCCACATCCCACATGGCGGTAATCTCGTGAGCCAAGTCAAGGTACTTGCTTAACTTGTTTTTCTCGGCCTTCACGAGATTAGCATCATGCGGGATAGTGACATCAACAAGTATCGCCCGGCGTTCCGACCGGTCTACCAGCACGATATCAAGCTTATTGGCAACGATAGTCCTATCCGTGATGATAGACCGGTCCCAGTAGAGCGTGGCACGGCCATTTTCAAGAACCGGCTGAGGCACGTACTTATAGTACGGCACCTCAGGTCCCACAAGGTCGTATCGGAGGGCAAGTTGCTGGTGAATGATCCTGGCTACTTGGTTGTGTCTGTGCAGATACTCAGAGTTAGCAAGATGCGAACAACCCGAAAGCACATGCCTGAGGGATTCTCCGGGACGGTGACATGCTCTACAGATATCAACCGTCCCATCCTTCATGATGTACTTTCGATAGTTGTTCGTCTTGATGACCTCATCCATAATCGCACAGACAAAACCCTCGGTTTCCCCAAAGAGGTCACCGAAACGTAACCAGTTTACTGAAGCGAGCAGATCTACATCGGGCCCTGTGAGGGCCTTGTAAAACCGCCCGTGCAGTTCCTTGCTCCCCCATACGGTATTGCGTTCCTGAGTGCTCAGGGCTAATGGTTTACGCCAGTTCTCTTTTGCTAAGGAGAGCGGGGTAAAGTTCTTATCAACTGCAACGACATCGTGATGCATCCCGTACTCGGCATGGAGGAAGTACTCCCTGAGATTGCACACCTCACGGTCGTGGAGAGTCTTGGCATTTAAAAAGCCTCGACCTCCATCCTTCCGCGGGATGTACATTCTCATAACCGACGAACGATATGATGATATATGTGCGAATGATATGTGTCGCATGCGATGGGTCGTTAATAGTTGATGAACTCTACAATCCAGGGCATCTAACTCTGTCTGTGTCCACCTTAATATGCCGAAGGTGTATATGAGAAGAGGCATAACCCAGCATAAACGCGCGAACCTTTTCGTTCAAGATTTTTTATTCGACATTTTAATTCGAGATTTTTCAGTCGACATTTTTCGTTCGACATTTTTAATTCAAGATTTTTCATTTGATAATTTTCATCCGAGATTTTTCGTTCGTGATTTAACATTCGAGATTTTTCATTCAAGATTTTTCATATACTTACTTATTCTTATAGTAGATAACATAACATAACACCCAACAGTCGCATACGTAGTCCTGATCCCACACAAGGCATCCCTGTGTTGTGGGTATCAGAAACTACGAGTACCATGGTACCATAACACCCAGACCCGGAACAAATATTTGGTCCATTGGTGTTTTCCTGGTTGGGTATTCAGGAATAAACCGTTATGAACCAATAAAACTACTAGCTATGTAAAAAATAGGTACTATTATTTATATTTATATTTATGGGCTCTGTCTACACTTTCGGAAAAAAGGCGTGTGTCGTCTATGTTTGTATGTATGTATGTATGTATATTTATTAGTTCATTCGTCCATAATGGTTTTGTCTGACTTATAGTAAATATATTTTATTGTATATATTTTGATTTTTCTCCCAAAAACCTGTTGTCTTTATTTATTAATCCAAGGGACAGTGTACCTTTTTAATTATCTACCATACTAGGTCTAGACAGGACTAACAAACAAAGCTAAGGAAAATCAACAATGCCGCCAGGCATATACTATACAATAGCGCATAATTTCCGATGCTCTAAATCAAAAGTGCGCGAGTTCTCAAATACAACGAACTAGACAACAGATATGACTGCATGACTAGAGCACCTCGTGCCAAACCGCGGCTGCCGCCTGCCGCGCGCCGCGGTCTGCATGACTAGCGCGACGCGCTCCACGCCGCGGCCGGCGCCCGCTGCCGCGCGCGCCGATCGCCGCGATTATTCATTGTTTCTGAATATTGTGCCAATGTTTATGCATAGCGTGTGGTGCGGGCTCGGGATGCAACATTTCCTAGGCTCCGCCCAGATGCCAAAGGTCGTTCAAGGCTATAATCACCTTAAGCTGTCGGTCCCGGCTGTTATTGATTAATAGCAGTCGATAAGCCATGTCAGAGGCCCTCGGGCGGCTTGACAAACTCTGACACCAGAGGCCAGCACTACCTCATACGAAACGAAACGAACTAAGCCTACGCGTCCGTCCCGTCGTCTGTCTCTATAATGCCAAAGGGGTGTAACTCAGCTGCCGTAAAAAAAACCACAATTATGTGTTGTTGGAGCATGAACCCTAAGCAAATATATAAAGATATTCTGAAAGTAGCAAGCACCCTTCCTCACTGAAGCGAGATAAAGCTTTGCTGGGTATACCTTACCCAGGATGAGCAATGATTTGAACAATATCACCTGCTAAACAGCTAATAATGATGGGCAAAATACTAGAAGAAGAGGTGTTGTAACAAGACAAACATCTTGGCTACGCAACAATAGACAATGGACTGTCAAAAGATCTGATTAAAAAGGCAGAAGATTTATTGGACGACCCCTGTGGCGCGGCGGGCGAAGGTTGGCCTGCGACGCAGGAGGTTGCGGGTTCGATTCCCGCCTCGGAACAAATATTTGTGCGATCGCAGATATTTGTTCAGGGTGTTCTGGGTATTTTCTATGTATAATAAAAAATATCTATCTATTTAATGTATTGTATTAAGTATATCAGTTATCTAGTACCCATAACACAAGCTCTGCTTAGCTTGGGGCTAGATAATGTTGTGTGAACTGTGTCCAGCATTATTTATTTATTTATTTATTTATTTATTTAGGCTAGCCCTAGATAAACATTCATTTTCGCTACTGTTTTCTCTACGTCGTAAAGTCTGAATAAGTACTGAGCTACTTATTTTCACGAACAACTTGATAATTAAAGTTTTCTACTTTTATTATCATCACTGATTGCACTTCGATTAAAAGCTCATAAAATTTGTAGGTCAGTTTCACTTGCGCAGTTGATTGGCCATTACACAATTAATTGTATTATCTAAGCACCTACTTTATTAGTAGAACTAAACCATAAAATCTTTTATCTACTCTCATATCGTAAAACTAGAATTATAAACTTCAAAACGATTTTATATTGACATACTTTATAAACACAATACCAAAATCCAAAAATAGAATCATATTATATAGGTAACACTGTTCTAATAAATAATGTTAAATTTGATTATAGGTAGGTATATTGGCGCATGACAAAAAAACAATATTCTCTGAGGCTATAAAATATTTTTTTAACCCCCAACGAAAAACGAAGGGGTGTTATAAGTTTGACGTGTCTGTGTGTGTGTGTGTCTGTCTGTCCCAACGTAGCTCCCAAACGGCTGAACCGATTTCTTTTTTTTTGTTTGAAAGGTGTATTTGTCGGGTGTGTTCTTAGCTTTGTTTGATCAAAATCGGTTCAGAAGTTCAGCGTTGGGGGTTTTTTAATTTTGACAAAATTAATTACTTGTTTCCATTTTAATACAAGTCGGCCAGACCAAGGAGCATTTTTACTAGACGGTAATTGACGACGATGTGTGGCGGCCGCCCATACTCTCGGTTACTCTCGCAATTTTGGCGGTATATCGATTTACTCTCGGAGAGACTGGTTCTTCTTCGAGTAAGACTTGATAAAACGCAAAACATCACTTACTCTA
The DNA here is from genome assembly GCA_932527175.1 of Operophtera brumata. Classification (NCBI taxonomy): domain Eukaryota; kingdom Metazoa; phylum Arthropoda; class Insecta; order Lepidoptera; family Geometridae; genus Operophtera; species Operophtera brumata. The sequence continues at coordinate 14,876,509 of OW052238.1, read as the reverse complement.
GAGTAAGTATTGATTTTACTCTTACTGACTTATACCAGTTTGATCGAATCAACCCTAAATGAAGTACAATATTCAAATTAGAAATATACAAGGGTAAACTTTATTAAAATTCCGAGGGATCACTGTACCGGAAACACGATAGGACAATATTTTCTCGACAGAAAAAAATCCCAAAGTTACTTCTAACTTTTGGCTAGATTCGATTGTTTATTATAAATGGTGTATTTAAGTAGAAGTAAAAAATTCGATAAATTAAATCTATACAACAGAGCCGAGGGTATACTGTAACGTTTTTGTAAAATTATCTTTATTTTAAAAGATATTCAACAAAAACTGTTTTTTCGAGCGGCACGAGGTGTTTTTTGTATGAAGATGTCTGCCTGGTGTTGGCGCAGTGAATTAGGTACACAGAACAAACTACTCTCAAGACATGACACGTAATACCGCGGTAGTGACTTCGCATTATGAAGCTGGCGTAGGGGCTTAATGCTACTTGAATAGGCATAGTTTAAATTATCTACAATTGGAAAATGACTTCCAACCGACAAAACTTAGACTGAATCATTGCGACAACTTGAGTATAGGTACCTAATTTACCCGCGAGGCTGACTTTGTCACAAGTTTTTATTTAGTTTCACCTGTCTCGGTGTAATCAAATATTACAAGTTAAATACCCACTTCCCTGTGTTCGATTGAGCTGAAATTTGGCAGAGGTAGGTACCTTTCAAGTTATTGTATTGTATTTGTATAGTATTTATTTATTGCTTACATGTACTAGTTACATGTCATTTGTTACAAGTTCCGATGACAATACAATATTATGATAACAGCGAGCTGATCTGATGATGGAGCCAGCACTCCTCGATGGATAATAGTGGATAATGGCAGTGTTTGGGCTCATTTTGATCAGCACACCGTTCCGATCACTAATTTTATAAAAGCTTGTTTTGATAAAGTTATTTTTCAACAAATAACTTATTTTATTGGTTAAAGTTGTTTAAAAAAGAAAACTTTGGTGACTGTAGTTCATTGTTTGAATTTTTATTGATATTTTTTTTAAATTCTTCTCGTCTAAGGCGCCCCTTCTGCCATAGATAAGATTACAAAATTAAACGTTGCGTTGTTGCTAAAAGTCTCCTTTTCGTAAGTTGACTCACACTTGCAGCTCACTGTTCTATCATTCAGCCAGGCGTTCAATAAACGATTTTTATTTATCAAACACGCTGCGAAGTGGTATCGCCTTTCTTCTGGCACACTTGGGTAATGTCAGTTATCGGACGTGTTCTGCATTCGAATTATATCGAATCGATGTTTTATTATTCGAATAACGTATGTCTGGAAGCGTTCGTCCAAAATTAGCGTAACTTCCGCTAGCGTTGCTCAAACACCCGGTATTCCGCTGGTTAGATAACTTTCCTATTTATTTTTGATAGAATGTTGGTTTTTATAAACATCGACTATTTCGTAAGATAATTTGACCTGTTTCTGACTCGAGGATGGTAATTGTCTTTTATAATCTAACTTTAAAATATTTTGATCTTTGATTACGAAAGTTTAGGTACTAATTCGAATCCGCTGGACCCCCGAACCAACTTAGCTCATAACCTTACAAAAATTGTATTAATACTATATACCCATTTAGCAAATTTTATAAAGAATATATCAACAGTTCGAAAGTTATCCTCGGACAAACATACATACATACAAACGCCAATTATATATAATTTACATCCAGCAAAAATATATTAAAATGATAGTATAAGGATCTTGCATTTTTCTGTCTGACCGTACCAATATCCATTGTTATAGGCTGTGGGATTAATCCGGACTACATTTTGGGATTAATACGGACAAAAAAATACAACTTTAGTTTTCGTGGGATGAATACGGCCTGGCCTACATTTTTAGTCAGAATCCGGGAATTAATATTAGTGGGATGAATCCATAGGATCAATACGGACGCACCCGGAATTTTTCGGTTTAAGATTGGCGCAATTTATTTTACTCAGAATAGACAAAATAACTAAAAATAAAGGTAGCTAGGTACTTAAGTACGCAGTTGTGAAATCGACCAAAATAAGCAATTCATGTTGTGGTAGAAACCGAATTACCTACAGGAAATTGGATATTTGCATTTCGGCATGCTAATCTTGTGTATTTCCTTCGATAGTATGAGCTATCATGCTGCCTAAAATGAGTTGAAAGTAAACAAATAAACATTAGTTCGTAAATCAAACCTGGATACATACATGTACATACATAGATACAAGCCTTTTTCCCTGAAAGGTTAGGCAGAGCATCAATGGGCCTCTTCTAAGATAAGATTTGTCCTGGCTGCTAGTTTTTTAAGGAATGTGTTATTACTGGTAGAAAGCGTTAGCGGAGTCAGTCGTGGGAAGCAATGGCGGCGATAAGCTCACCACTTGTCACGTCTATTTCCCACGATTGTGCGACTAGTGCGACCCACAGTGAGAAGAGGCTAATTTCAGGCTCTGCCTACCATTTCGGGGAAAAGGCGTGTGTCTAATGTAGGTATGTATGTAAAACTATTTCCTGATATATTGTTCAAATTAAAATGGCTGATAGAAAACGTCCCCAAGCGTACATTGCAGTAAACAAACTTTTTCTCAATAGAGGCATAAGGCGTAACTCCGTTCCAACAAGGGGAGATTGTCAGGAAATGAGATTTCCTGACAACTTCCCCCACTTTTCACTAGATTTCCTGAAATGTTGTCTGTATAAACATTTCGATAAGTAAAGAAGGTAGTAGTAGTAGAGCTTTTTTGTGAAAGGGTTCGTCCGGGGAAGTACTACCACCATACCTATTTCTGCCGCAAAGCAGTAGTGCTTGCATATGCTGTGTTCCGGGTGAAGGGTGCCGGTGAAATTACAGGCATATTAGACTTTTGATCTTTATGTCTCAGGGTGGCGGGCGCCGTGCAATGTCAGATAGGGCGCGTCCTAGGTGGACGTGACCTATGTGAGAATACACTGTTCATAGGCAGAGGTTACTGCTTAACATCAGGTCTATGTTGTTCCGTCTGCTTGTTCCGTCATTGAAGTAGTATACAAAAAAAGAAAAACAGGGCAATCAACTCTTTTGCAATGCAGCAGGCAGCTAAGCTCTGTCATTTTTGATATGATGCCGCTAAAACAATCCAAGCGTCGAGTGGCTGCCAGAACTAAACAAAATCTGTACTAATATTTATTCTGTGACAAAATGTTCATATTTCGTTTGCATTCAAACTGCGATCAGAGATATCTGTGATCGAAGCATTCAAAGAACAAAATGCGACTCATTAAAGTTATTATTCACCTTTAAAACTTCCAGAAAACTTCTAATTTTTCCCTTATCTCTGATAGAAGGCCTCAATTCATGACATGTCAGGAAAATTCCTGCCGCCTGGTAACTCCATTTCCAACAGTATTTTACCTGACCTAAAAACGTTGCCTCGCAAATCCGATATTTACTTATCTAGAGATAGCCGGTTCACTGGTCGCCGGTACTCCGCTCTATATCTGGAAGTAGGACGCTGTTCCCACCACCTCTTTGTACTTTTTAATTGGAACAACGGATAGGGTGTAATGGATAGACTTTCAACTAAAGGGGTCATGTTGGGAATTATATGGAGATGTTTAACCTGTATTATAAATATAAATAAAGAAATAAATAATGCTGGACAGTTCACACAACATTATCTAGCCCCAAGCTAAGCAGAGTTTGTGTTATGGGTACTTAGATACCGACCGCTGTGGCAACGGTTGGCCTGCGACGCAGGAGGTTGCGGGTTCGATTCCCGCCTCGGAACAATTATTTGTGCGATCGCAGATATTTGTTCAGGGTGTTCTGGGTATTTTCTATGTATAATAAAAAATATCTATCTATGTAATATATTGTATTAAGTATATCAGTTATCTAGTACCCATAACACAAGCTCTGCTTAGCTTGGGGCTAGATAATGTTGTGTGAACTGTCCAGCATTATTTATTTATTTAGATAACTGATATAGGTAGGTACCTACTTAATACAATACATTACATAGATAGTTTTTTTTAATTATACATTTAAAAAACCCAGAACACCCTGAACAAGGTACTTACCTGAGGTTCCATAGGTTCATATTATTTCGGTGTGGTGCAACCCATAGTGAAAAGAGACCCATTGACTACCCTTTCCGGGAAAAACGCGTGTGACTTTGTTTGTGTATATTATGTATTTAATTATGGTAAGTAATTATACTGTAGGTATCGCATACATAAGTATAAACAATAACGGCGGTATTCAAGTCAAAGCTGTTTGTCATTGACCACAAATAACAAAAAATAATGGTAGCTTCTATGAATCAGTAACCGCAGTCCAGATTCTTTAGAAACGCCATACTAAAGTAATTCACTATTAATGGTTCCATACTAGGATCCAGCTGTATGGAACTTAAGCTTTTACTTTTATTTCAGTGATTGACGGAACAAGCGGTTGGCCCATGCACATAACCTCTGCATATAACAATACATTACCTCGTAGGTCACGTTTACCTAGGACGCGCCCTATGCGGCATTGCACTGCGCTCGCCACCCTCAGACATAGTCTCATGTGCCTGTAATTTAACCGGCAACTTCAAACCAGAACACAGCAATGCGAGCACAACTGCTTTGCGGCAGAATAATATATTGGTAGTACGTCCCCGGGCGAACTCTTTCACAAAACACTACTAAAACGTTAGTATTAATTAATTATTGCGGAAACTTCAATTCCTTTGTTCGAAAAAAAAAAAAGAAAAAAAAAAAAAAAAAAAAACCCAATACGGCATGTTACGAGTATGTTTAGGAGTTTAGAGCGAGCCTTACAGTAGGCAATTATGTGTGTAACATCTGACATCGCACCAACATGGCTGATAGTACCAAACTGTCGGAAAAATGCACGCTTCCTGTTACATACTTCCGTCCCTTTTCACGAAATCACTCCCACAGATTGCAAGAAAGTGAGAGGAAAGATGTTACAAAAATCAAAAAGTACCTCTAGCTACACGTCATGTCAAAAGTACTACCGGCTATATAATATTAACAAGTAATTATTTTGTAAAAATTAAAAAAAAACCTCAAGGGAATGAAACGGCTGAACAGTTTTCGATCAGACATAGCTAAGAACACTCCCGACTAATTCACCTTTCAAACAAACAAAAACGGTTCATCCGTTCAGGAGCTACAATGCCACAGACAGACACACACACAGACACACACAGAGACACGTCATACTTATCCCCTTATACGCAAAAACGACACCCCGGTGTTTTTGCGTCGGGGGTTAAAAATAACTTTACATGAAGTGACACCAGGCTACGCGATGAGATATTTATTCGTACGTAGTAGCAGCAAGGAGGTTTATTGCTCCGTGGTAGGGGTTACCCAATACTTCCCTGCTTGATTATTCCATATCTTCCACCGACACACAAACGTAGGTAAACGCTAATAAAATTGCTACGTCTCGTAGGTAACACATGCGACCTTTTTGCCCTTATATTATTCTCTGAAGGATTTGGGTTTACTGCGCAGTTTTTTAATTAACCTTTGATGATTATAGATTACAATAACCTTGTCTTTTTGTACGTTCGTCAACTCGTCATAGAAATACTAAGACATTTTATTTTTACAATTCGTCAAATCGCATGAAATGATGCGATTTGCCGAATTGCAAAAAATATGTTACTTCCAAGTTATGTAGGTTGTTTTGATGGTCGCAGGAAATAGGTGGATTTTGAACCGGTCGTCTCAGTTTTAATTTTCCTATAAGTAAAGATTCAGAAGTTTAAGCTATCAGCTTTTATATTCAAAAGAAACATATAAAAAGCGTTAATAAAATTGTATCAAACTTCAAAGCTAAAATTATCTTATCCTGCGGCCAACACAATTTGTAGACGTACTCAATTTGACAAGGAACGGGAGGAACGGGAGGAACCCCTCTGACACGGGTAACACTGCGGGAGCCATCTGCATGTCTTTTCATAAACTTTATCATTCTAGCTAATCACAGATTACGTAGTAGTTGGTTAATAGAAAGTGGCTGACTGAAACACATTTTTAAATATTTTTTGATTTTTTTTTATTTTTATTTTTTATACTAATTGGTGTGACGGGTCAAGCAGATGACCTACCTGATGTTAAGCAGTACCTTCTGCCTATGAACACGCACCCTATGTGGCATTGCACTACGCCCGCCACCCTGAGACATAAAGATGAAAAGTCTTATGTGCCTGTAATTTCACCGGCACCCATACCCTACAAACCGGAACACAGCAATGCGAGCACTCCTGCGTTGCGGCAGAAATAGGTATGGTGGTAGTACTTCCCCGGACGAACTCTTTCACAAAAAAGCTCTACTCATCAGACTCTCGAATTTTACAAGCTTTATCATATATTGTTTTATATATATTTAAGTCGTAAATAATGTATTTTGATAAGTGGCTCTATTTAATTCAGAGCCAAAATTCAGCGTAGGTATAGTTTAGTAGTTATAGCTGAATTTTATCACCTGGGTTCATAAATCCGAAACTACGAATTGATGCCTACGGGTTGGCTACTATTGCTCAAATCGACTATTAATTGCCTACGAATTGCCTACAGGCTGACTATGAATGGTCAGCCCTGGAATGCAGAATCAACACAGCTTTTCCTATAAGACATCGGTATTCTAAACAGGCGCAGTCAGTTTCTGTTCCTGGCCTCTTTATGCGACGCTACATTTTGCATACAAATGTTTCTTACAGTAAATGCCGACCTTAATCCACGAGTATGTAATAATTATTTATCTGGTGGTGATCTCATAGTAAACAAAAACTAAGGTGTTTGCATGTGCATCGCGTTGCAAGGCCACCTCTAGTGCCGAGTCTAGGACCGGTTGTAACCGAGCTCTGGTGATGTAGGCTGCCTACGCTTTGTAATGCATTACTTGAATAAGTAAGCATTACGTAAGATTCTAAGTAAGTACTTTGGAAGGTACTTTGATCGACAATTTTGTCATTACATTGATTGTAGAGTGACTATTGACTATCGATTTATTATATCAAGTATCAATGGGCCTCTTTTCACAGTGGGTTGCACCATCGTGGAATATAAACGTGGCAAGTGGTAAGCTCATCGCCGCCATTGCTTCCCACAATAACACATTCCATAATAAGCTAGCAGCCAGGACAAATCATAATACTACGAATCTTGGGATTTTACAACGAATACAAGTAGGATTGTACAACATTTCAAAAACACAAATTTAAACAACTGTGCTACCTGAAGACCGCTGCTAACGATCTAAAGGTAGCTCAACTGATCCAAACCACTACCTACTAGACGGAAGCTTCCATAAGATGGGATTTTAATATACCTATTTTTCTCGTGTATTTTGAGAAGTGATGCAATTTCAGCCACGTAATATACATACACAATACACAACCCAACCGTCACATGCATAATCCTGATTCCACACTAGGTCGTGGGGATCAGGAACTACTAGGACCATGGTACCAAGCACCCAGACCCGGGTGCTGACCCCGGGTGCTTACGTTCTGCCCGACAAACATTTGAAGATAATGTTGACATTTGTCTTGCAGCGGGAATCGAACCTGCACTCTCAAGCATCCCAGTTGGCTATTACCCCCGCCGTACCACAGAGGAGAGGAGGAATATGGTTTTGAACTGGAAAACGTATTATGGAAACGTATATATGTCGGAAAAATTCCGGAATGCATTTCGAATTACCCACTGGACAAACATTTTTGTTATTGAATCGAAAAGAAGGAGTAATGAATTGATGCTTTTTAACACGCTTTTATTAGGTTGGGTTGAATCTATGTATGTATGTATGTAACTGAATCTTTGAGCATAATTTTCACCAATTTCCAGAAGTCTGATTAATTTGAAACTTTGCATAGAGAGAGAGAGAGAGAGAGAGAGAGAGAGAGAGAGAGAGAGATAGAGAGAGACGGAGATAAATCAAACTAAAAAATTAAAAATAAATAATATATTATTTATTTTGAATTTTTTAGTTTTTTTTAGTCACGCTTTTAAAAAAAAAAAAAAATGATTGTTCGATCTTCTTCTATCTTCTATATAAACTCTTTGAAATTGAAAATTATTTTCTATTTTTTAGTTCGGTTAGCTATAAAAGCGTGTTTTTTTTGTTTTTTTAAATATTATTTATTAATAAATATCTCTATAAGTGCCTACTTATCTGTTAGGATCTTATCGTCAATTCACCGATAAATGTTAGATTTTGAAAGCTATTTGTGCAAGGCGAGGACATAGGTCCAACGCGGACAAGGCCGTGTGTTTGAGACACTCGGAATTGTCAATGACCCATACAATATGGCGCACGAGACCATGAGACTGAGAGACTGACTCACGGGTCAAACGAACAACATCTGGTCTCTGGCTGTACAGAGAAGTTGATATATGTGGTGGAAATTATACCTTTTTTTGAGACGGCGAACCTACGTAGAGCATATTGAATTAAACATTGGAACTGGCGTTTGTTCAAAACTAGCTTTTGTCTGCGGCATCGCACGCGTTGTTTCGGGATAAAAAGCAGTCTCCCTCTCCCCTAGCATCCATCGACACCAAATATCTTGCCCTGTCCTAGTCTTGAGTTCATACAAAATTCCTATGGAAAAAAGACCATTCCAATTTTCCGACCAACTGTTCCAATTTTTATTTCTCTAAGAACCTAAATCGGTTCAGCCGTTCTCAAGTGATGCGATAATCAATGAATAGCCTTTCATGTTTATTTATATAGATTACAAGTCGCTCGCGTCTTACCAGGATAAAAAGTAGCATATTAGCTCAATCCATAAGTGTACCAAATTTTACCGAAATCTTTTCAGCTGTTTCGGTGTGATTGAGTTCATTCAATCAAACATGTAAACATCCAAAAATGATAGTAGTGGGATCCTTGTGATTTCTACTACCTACGTGGTTATGTAGTTCAGCAAAATATTTTGATGTTAGGTAACTAAATTTTGTGTAGGTACTGAACTTTATTTTATCCTTGTAGGTACTTATTGTATAAAATACACGCGCGTTAGAAATAATACACAATATTGAGGAAATTAAGGATTATTATTATTAAACGTGTTGACAAATGACATCATTAGATCATGCAACAGTAGTTAGTGTGTCATGGGTAGTAATTACTTAGGACGAAGTGCCTAGTTGTGTGTGATTAGCACACTTGATAGTCATTGTCTGTCATGTCAACAACGATCAAAAAAGTTTACGATGCTTCTGAAGAGGTATTCGTCTTGAGATTATTACGTACATACATACATAGACACACGCCTTTTCCCCGAAATGGTAGGCAGAGCCGCAAATTACTATTACTAAGTATAACTAAATGAGTCTCTCGTCTCAAGGCCCTCGGGCGGCTTGACAAACTCCGACACCAGAGGGGCAAGTCCGAGTTTACACACACCATCGTAACGATGATCTTAACGGCGAGTGTACGTGTATTGCGTAGTAACTAGCCATTAATCTGTGTCGTTTTTGGCACAGATTAATAGCTAGTTATTATGTTATACACGTACGATCGTGTTACGTTCACCGTTACGATGGTGTTTGCAAAACTCAGACTCACCCCTCAGAGGCCAGCACTACCTCATACGAAAGAAACAAACGAACGAATGGGTCTCTTTTCACCGTGGGTTGCACCATCGTGGGTGATAGACGTGACAAGTGGTAAGCTCATCGCCGTCATTGCTTCCCACGACTGACTCTGCTAACGGTTTCTTCCAGTATTAACACATTAATAAACTAGCAGCCATGCCAAATATTATACCAAAGAATCTTACTAATAAGTGATAATAGCAATACCACTAATACCTAATACTTACCATAAATGTCAAAGTTACTATTTTTGGATGTTTGTTATCACGCCGAAACGGCTAAACCGATTTTGATTACATTTACATGAATGTAATTTACCCACGATGGTGCAACTCACGGTGAAAAGAGGCCCATTTGAGGCTCTGCCTATCCTTTCGGGGAAAAAGGCGTGTAAATACATAGAGTATGTATGACCTGGATTGTGCTATAAAGGTAGGTATGCTACTTTTTCCCGATAAAATGCGAGCGAAGCCGAAGGCAGACACCAGTGAGTTTCTAGATTAATTTTGATATGCCGTACGTACCTACCTAAGTATCAGGTTTAGGAAGATTTCGAGGGGAATTAAATATTTCGGTTTGAGGGTTTTTTTTAAAGCAAGGGAAGCTTGTTTGCAAGATGTGATTGTTTGTGAATCCCAAACCAGTTACCATTATTCTTCAATGACAGACACATTATTTACTCGTTAACAGTTTCCCACACTTGTGCTGGCAGATCTTGGTCACTGTTGGTCATCGTAACTGGGATGTCTTATACAACGTTTTTACCAACTTTCTCTAGTTATTGTTACGTTTAACTCGACAAGGATCCTTTTTGAAGAAGGTTCCCATCTCATCCAGGTTATCTTATCTCTTAGGAGATTATAAATTTAGGTGTAATCGGTGATTTCGTCCTAAAAGTGACTAATTGGTCGCAAGCTTATCATGTGGGATTTTGAAATTTGTACTGATCGGCCGGGAGTACCATAAGGATAACAGGATTACTAAGGAAATGTTCTATATTATCCTTACGTAGGTAAGTATTATTAGTTTGACTCTTACTTCAGATAGTTTGACTCCTATTATTACTTTGTTATCTATACTCACCTACCTATCGATTTATTTATGGTATTTGGTGGTCGTATCGTCTGATAAAACTACATAACGCCCACTGCTGCAACTGTGACGTATAAGGTGTCATAAGGTATGCGACAATGCATATCGGTACTCGTAGAATACAGATGCGCGCACTTTCACCTCCGCCCCGTCTTTCTGTTTTGTTGCGTGTGAATGATGCATGTAGGTACATAGGGCACTCTCTCGTGTCGCAATGTCCCCGGGGATAGATACGACAGTGCAGCAATTTATTACTTAACGTTTCGTGCGCCGCGCTTATTATCTAGCGGCGAAGTCTTTTGTCGGCGTTGTTGAATAGATCGTGAAGAGGACCTCTAAGCGCGGTGTGGTCTGGTTCTTAAGGCGCGTAATATTGGAAGTGATAGGTAGGTACGATAGCGCTTTCGCCATGTCATGATACATTCTCGGAACCTGTCTAATGATACGGCTGCGAGAATTATGCAAAGCGAGTCGTTGGCGCGGGTCGCTCGTCGGCCGGCATCGAGCGCACTGTTTGTAAACAGTGCACCCGGTGTCTCGGCAGGCGACCGATATGTGTGTAGGGTAGTTCGAGGCTCACCTGTATCGTCTGTGCGCTGTCCTTGTCGAGCAGGAACTCCATGGACTTGTGAGGCCTCGAGGAGCGCTGGTCGGGCGGCGCCAGCGCGAGCAGCGAGCGCGCGTGCAGCACCGTGCGCTGCGTGTCCACGTCGGTCTCCAGCACGCCGGCGGCGGGCACGGGCGCGCGCGGGCGCGGCGGCTTGTGCGCCACGCTGCGCGGCGCCGCGCCCGTGCCGCGCGACACGCCCTCCTCCTTCAGCGGGATGCGCACGTACTGCGGCGCCGCGGCCGCCCCGCGCGCCCCGGCGAGCGCGTCTGCCGCGGCACCGCTGCCGGCTGGAGGGCGAGGGTTCGCGCCTGCGCCCCGACATTTCTTCTCCTTGCGCCCCGAGAATCGGAAGTTCGCGAACCTCGAGAGGAAACCGGCGATGCGACCGCGCGGCGCGCGCGCGCCCGCCTCCGACATGTCTCGCGCGCACTGTGCGGCCGGCGCGCGCGGCGCCGCGTCCCCCCTCTCCGCCACCTCCTCCACCACCGCGTCGGACGCGTCGTCACTTCCCGTGGACTCGCTCGAGGTGCTCGCGCTCGTCTCGCGCCAGCTCACCTCCGCCACCACGGGCGAGAAGGTGACTCCGCGCGAGCCCGCCGACACGGAGCGCGCCGGGGGGCCCGGCGGCGCCGGAGCCACCAGCTGCAGCGAGGCGCGCAGCTCCTCCGGCGTCTCCCGCTGCGGCGTGGCGCGCGCGCGCAGCTCAGGAGTCGAACGCACGCGCGCATCATTGCATCTCATAGGGGTGGACGTGAATTGTGGTTCTCTGATAGGATCGGGGGATGGCGACCGAGGTGGTGAAGGCGAGGGTGACGATGGGTCAATGCGACGGCGCAGCTCGTCCAGCACGTCGTCCCACGCGCCCCAGGAGTCGCGCAGGCGCCGCGCCGTCAGCACGGACAGCTCGCGGTCGTAGTCTCCCACTCCGGCGAGGGCTCGCCTGGCGTTCTCGTCGAGACGACGTGCGGTCGCCTCCATCTCCTGGGCGAAGGCACGCTCCGACTCGGTAGTAGAGTCGCTACCGACACTGGGCTCCCGGGCAGGGGATTCTTTGATCGGTGTCGGCCTCCGGATCACAACTTCGACGGGGGGAGGCAGCGGTGGGAGTGGGGGAGGGTTGCGGTGCGCGCGAGGCGGTGGAGGGGGCGGCGGCAGGCGCGGGCGCCGCGGGCCGCCCCGGTAGTCCAGCGCGGTGAGGTCTGCCACGCTGACGGTGAGTGAATCACTCACTTCGAAAGATTGTCTGAAGCGCGCGCGGTGGGGGACTTGCCGCTTGGGCTCGGCGCACACGTCGAGCTCGGCGGGCAGGGACAGTGCGCGCGCCGCACGCGGCGGGCGGCGCTCGGGCGCGGGGGACCCGGCAAGGCACGGCTCGGAGCCGGCGGAGGCGGGCGGCCGCCCTATCTCGGCGCGCCGCGCGGGCGGGCGCAGCGAGCGCTCACTGTACCCGCTATCTTCACTAAGGTTTTCAGCTGAGAGATGCGTTCGAGTAGGCGCTCGGGTCGGCGGCGGCGTCGCGGGCGGGGACTCCAGCGAGTCGGGCGACAGGCTGGGCGAGGCGGGCGCGGCGCAGGACCGCTCCAGCGACTCGAACTGCGCGAGGCTGGACGAGCGCGAGAGTGACGCGCTGCTGGTGGGCGAGCAGGCGCGCTCGCGCCGCCGCCGCTTGGCCGGGCACGCCCACTCGCGCTCTGACTCGCTGTCGCACTCTGAACCTGCTGGAAGAACCTCCTGTCAGCATACTACACGGACAATCCTGGTCTGCGTCACACACTAGCACTACGAAACTAAAACAAAACGCCTCGGCCCGGTGCGGCGGGTCGCGGTACGTCGGCCCGTTCGGACGCCGACAATGACAATGACATCGCCGGATTTGTTGCATGTGCTCATTTTGAACACTTGGATCCGATCCAAGACTTCTGAATGAGTTACCCTACTTATCGGAGTATTATTTCATTTGCCAAAATTACGTATAGACTGTCTCGAATTCAATTGTGTTATGTTATTATATACCTACTTTAATGTTTCCACTTCAGAGTTGTTTTAGGAGTTATCGGCATGACAATAAAATTAAAATTTATCTGCTATTCAAAACTGTTCCTTTCACTACCAGACTATTTCAGGAGTTGATCTGATCCTATCCTAAATTAAGTAACTTTACAACAGCGCCATCTACGAATAAGCTCTTAACTATTTATAATAGCTTCAAAATTAGTATTACTACTCGATGATAGATGGCGCTGTAACAGTAACTGAGCTTCATAGATTTTAATTCTACATCAATTGAGAAAGGCAGCTCAGCTGGTTAAATAATTTAGCTTGATAGGACTCAAGTTACCAACCTGCCGTGCCCCGCACGTGTATGACGGAATCTGCATCGGAGTCGGAGAGCCATGTCGCGGCCGAAGAGCGTTCGGAGCGCAGATCATCACTCGTCTCCTCGACTATGGTCTCGAGGTACAAAGCGTGAACGCTGCCAGTGTCACCTGCAAACAAACATCTATGTAAAGTACGATTGAAAAAATAAGAGACGTGGCATAGGGTTCTTCAGATTTTAGGAATCCGTAGGTACCATAAAAGGTACTAACCTACCAACAGCACCTTTGTTGTCGGTCTGTCTGTCAATGCCCCTTTTCTCAGGAACGGCAAAAAGCTAGGACCTATAGTATTATTTTATCTGTGGCAAAAGGTATCGAACTAAATTAATACCAATTAGGTAATATTATGCTTAAGTCAAATCCTCAATAGTCCTTTGGTATTTTCAATTTATTATTTTGGGTTGAATTAACTAACTTATAATTTGTTTAATAACCAATTTAGTTAAACTAACACGATCTTACCTAAGTTTTTATTTTTAAACCTACGTTATTAACAAAATTCTCTCTCGCAAAAGTTACGATAAATAAACTGCATTACTTTTTAAATCTTTATTACAGCTTTTTCGGTTAGAATAAGTCGCTCTCTGTGCAACGTTGCGTGAACCATGGAATTGTAAATGGTTCTTCCTTTGAGTGTAAGTTCGTCTACTTGCTAAGCGATGGCGCCACAAGTACTTTCCGTTGCATCGTTTTATGCACGAACTCGTTTGGAATCGCTATAATTACCTGGGTAGATAATTTTCTTTATCATTAATTATTTTCTTGTAAATGCAGCAAAAAAATAACAAACAAAGCATTAGGTAGGTATGTACGTACCTATCTAAATCCATCATAATTTTGCTATGCAAGTGATTTATTGCGCAAGCTTTGTAGTTCACCCACTATCAATCATGCATAAAATTATTATAGTAAACAGTGTTAATGCCTACCTTCGTCACAATGGAACTTTCTCTCTTGCCTCAGTCGATGACGCAATTTAGGTATATTAGATATTATTCATACCTACTGGTTTGGTATTAAATTACCTAGGTCGGTATAGTTAGTATAAGTACCTACGTACTACCTATAATAATGATCTAATCGCAATTGGTCAATTCATAAACCAAGGTAGTGGTATCGTTCGCTAGCAACAGTATTTACATCATAGGATATCAGGTACAGACGGCAAAGCTAAATTGTAACCCCCTCAGTGTGTTTACAGATGAAACGAAAATTATTATTGGTATTTAGCACTAATAAGTACCTATATAAAACACAATGCATTAAAAAAATCAGTTATTTGGTAGGCGGGGGAAGCACCTATTATTTTATCTATGACGCGGAGGTAGCTTTCTTGTCTGTTTGTTGTGTGAAGGAAGATACATAGGTATGGGCTTACTTAAAAAAAACTATCAGGTGTGTCCGGCCTAAGAATAAACCCCGTCGTCTCACGACAATTGGACAACAGTGGATAATCTTGCAAAAGACCACACAATTTGGCGTGATAAAGAGGAGAGGCGTATATTTAATTAACAGTGGATGATAGAGCATATTAAGATACATCATACATATCGACGACGAAGGTCGGTTGAGTTAGATAATGCAATATAATTTATCCTAGCTCTTGTCATAATATAAAAACAAATACAATAAACCTAGTAGAAGTGAAAGGAAAAAGTAAACGCATTCACTCTAGAGATGCTGTGCGATATATCCTTAACATTATAGTATTATTTTATCTGTGTGATCCCACACTAGGATTCCCTGTGTCGTGGGTATCAGAAACTACGAGTACGAGTGGGTTTTGTAGTAGTAGAGCTTTTTTGTGAGAGTTCGTCCGGGGAAGTACTACCACCATACCTATTTCTGCCGCAAAGCAGTAGTGCTCGCATTGCTGTGTTCCGGTTTGAAGGGTAAGGGTGCCGGTGAAATTACAGGCACATGAGACTTTTCATCTTTATGTCTCAGGGTGGCGGGCGCAGTGCAATGCCACATAGGTTGCGTCCTAGGTGGCCGTGAGCTATGAGGTAATGCACTGTTCATAGGCAGAGGTTACCGCTTAACATCAGGTGGGCCTCTTGCTTGATCCGTCATACAAGTAGTATAAAAAAATAAAATAAAAAACCATGGTTCCATTATACCCAGACCCGGAACAAATATTTGCTGATCATACAAACATTTGTCCCACAGCGGGAATTGAACCCGCAACCTTTCGGACTACACGCCCGACGCGCTACAGAGGTTGTCAATATGTAGATCTAATTTTGACCGTTGAGTGTAATGTTATTTATGTATTATCTGTATACTTATTGGTACATGTTTTAAAGCTTAACGGATGGTTACCCAAAGTCATGTAAAGAGTGAAGTAGAAACGAAATGATTATAAATTTTCGGGAATTTTTCATCACAAGTTCTGCGTGTTTAGAATCAAGATAAAACTGAAAGAAAAAAAAACTCCCAATGCTATAACAAATTAATTTATTTGGCACACACGGGTCGATGTAACTATTATTTAAACTGTGACGCGGGGCTTACCAAATACCAGTGTCGTCTGTACGTAGGAGGTAAAAAATTGTACAAGCCGCTGTTACTGGTACACAAAATAAAGACGAAACCTATTTAGAAGTTACGTGTGAACTTTTTCTTATCAGCTGCTGCGTGTTTGTAAACATTGAAAGTGTAAATGAATAGGGATGTCTACTACGCTTGTCATGTTGGTAGGTAGGTAAGTAGGTAGGTATGTATGGGTGGGTGCCAGATGTCTGGCGTTGTAAATCTGAGCCATTCAGGCCGGAACACGTTTCGGATGCTCAAGTCCCTGTTGTAAAAACGAAAGTGAGATATGACTATACTTCGCCGACCTTTACTGCTCGCGTGGCTGAGACGCGAGAGGTACGTGTTCGATTCCCGCTACCGGACATGTTTGTATGATCTGCAAATATATAAATCATAATCATAAATCATAAATCATTTATTTGTTTATGAATCTAGGTACAATACAAAATGCATTAGATGTTCGGTTGTAGGTAAGATCGCTAGATTCTGCTTTTCAGCGTACAAACATTATACAGATAAGTCGAATTGGCCAATTTATACAAACAGATCGGCAAATTTATAATTAAGAGCATGCACGAATTTAAAAAAAAATTAACAATCTACTCAGTTTCCTACTTACTAAAGATAATCAAACATGTCAACAAATAAAAGTAACTAATTAAAAATAAAAATAAAATTCACACATGTCGAGTCTGAAATACTCAGAAATTATTTGTATAATACCTACCTACCCAGAAATTAAGTTGAAATACTGGTGTCACACAAAAACTCATCTACAGTATAATAAGCTTTTTCAACCAAAATGTACCGGGTCTGAATGTTATGGTACCATGGTACTCGTTGTTCATGATACTCACGACACAGTGGATCCTAGCGTGGGATCAGGACTATGTGTGTGACTGTGGGTGTAATGTTATGTTCCTATAAAATTTAGGCTTTATCACCCGAACCATGTGCTAAAAACATAACCCTTCCTTTTGGCTTTGCCGTAGTTGGGTAATATTGAATACAGGTACCTAGGTACAGGAAGTTCTAGAATAAAAATAATAGAATAGAATAGAAGATTCTGAAGTAACTATATTGTATTCATTCAGAGGCTTAATTACGCAGGTTAACGGCCGACGTGTGGCCGACAGGTGGCGCGGCGCGCACCGGACCGCGCGAAGGGAACTGCGCATGCGTGGGCAGTGGGCTGGTCAGTGACGTCATTGACATTCATTGAGAAGCCTGATATAGATATGTAGATGTCACCCTACTATGGCTGTGGGAATCACGGCATGACCTCTTGGAAAATTTACATCAACATCGCCCTTGCTTTGTTTTTTTTTTTTACAACTTTAGATGACGTTACAAGCAGATACCCTCTGCCTATGAACAGTGCATTATCTTATAGGTCACGTCCACCAAGTACGCGCCCTATGTGACCCTATGCCTATGTGGCACTGCACTGCGCCTGTCAGATGGACAGTCTCATGATAATGGGACGCGCGCCGTTGACGTTTATTGAGAAGTCGATTTATAATAACATACTAGGTACGGGGTTCTAAATCCGCCATTTTTGAGAGAAGCGTCTTAATTAGGGTTCCGTAAAAAACTACGGAACCCTTATAGATTCGTCATGTCTGTCTGTCTGTCCGTGTATGTCACAGCCTTTTTTTTCCGAAACTATAAGAGCTATACTGTTGAAACTTGGTAGGTAGATAACTTAAAAAAATATAAGATGTACATTACCATGTAAACTTTCACTCAAAATTGGTTTGAACGAGATCTAGTAAGTAGTTTTTTATTTTTGGGGTTCCCCATACTTAGAATTGAAACTCAAAAAATTTTTTTTCATCAATCCTATACGTGTGGGGTATCTATAGATAGGTCTTCAAAAATGATATTGAGGTTTCTAATATCGTTTTTTTCTTAACTGAATAGTTTGCGCGAGAGACGCTTCCAAAGTGGTAAAAGTGTGTCCCACCCCCATAACTTCTAAATTAAGAGAATGATAAAACTAAAAAAAATATATAATGTACATTACCATGTAAAATTTCACTCAAAATTGCTTTGAACGAGATCTAGTAAGTAGTTTTTTATTTTTGGGGTTCCCCATACTTAGAACTGAAACTCGAAAAATTTTTTTTCATCAAACCTATACGTGTGGGGTATCTATGGATAGGTCTTCAAAAATGATATTGAGGTTTCTAATATAATTTTTTTCTAAACTGAATAGTTTGCGCGAGAGACGCGGGTCCGACACGCACTTGGCCGCTTTTTTTTTAATTTATTTTCATTATATTTAAACGTAACGAAACGTAAGGTTCCAGGGTTTTTTTTTTGGTTACATTTAAATTTAATGTTATCCATAAAGTGTGGTTTACAGTTGAAAAATAATAAACTTTTATTTTCATTATCTTGTGTTTTTAAAGTTATATCGGGTAATTTTGGTAGCATGTGTGGTGTAGAAGTGTGTTGCGTGTCTTTTCGGAATGGTGGATTTTGTCCTTCAAGGCCTTGGTTTTTCTGCCACCATTTTAACCATTTTAACCATTTTAAAGCACCTTCAAACTGCAACATAGCAGTGCAAGCACTGTTACTTTAACAAGTAATTAATTTTTTTAAAATTAAAAAACCC
Source organism: Operophtera brumata (assembly GCA_932527175.1). Classification (NCBI taxonomy): domain Eukaryota; kingdom Metazoa; phylum Arthropoda; class Insecta; order Lepidoptera; family Geometridae; genus Operophtera; species Operophtera brumata. Next base: position 14,857,629 of record OW052238.1, on the reverse strand, counting down.
TCAACGCTATGAAACGGCTGAACCGATTTTCACCAAACATAGCTAAGAAAACTCCCGACAAATTTACCTTTCAACAAAAAAAAACGAAATCGGTTCATTCGTTCGGGAGCTACGAGGCGACAGACACACACACACACACACACACACACACACCACACACACACACTCCACACACACACATACGTCAAACTTATAACACCCCGTCGTTTTTACGTCGGGGGTTAAAAATACATAATCGATTAAAAAAATATTTCCTATAGAAAGCTCCATTATCTCTGAGTGATATAGGATATGTTTTATTAGCTTCTGCCCGCGGCTACGCTCGCGCTCTGTGTAGTTATAGCGAAGTCGGGGCTAGTCTATGTAGGTACCCGTAATAAAGATGTTTTAAAACAAACAATCAACCTATTTTGCATCGCTCTGATCAATCGCTCAGAATGCAGGATGCGCACGCGCAGGTGTGGGGTCGGGCGTGTTCTAGAGCGTACACCTGCGGACACATGTTCTAACGGTCCGTACGTCTGTATTCAGGGTTCGGCGGTCACGTGGTGTGCATTGACAATGCTGCCAAATGAGACTAGAGTCTGTTCAAAAAGAGAAGCGTCGTGAGATTGGAGGGCGCAGCTGTGCTTATTTACCTTTTTTGTTTAGCGGGCAATACAATAGCGCGTCTGTTCCATTTTGATAATTTTACAACTGTACCTAAATATTTATTTAGTATAACATTCATAATGCCGGCAGTTTGAATCCTAGGCTAAAGTAGAAATATAACGTTAGTTCACAATTTGGCCACGACGCTTCTCTTTTTGAATAGATTCTATTTGGATTCTGTTGGAATTTGTATCGTAGCTATCGGAATTAAATCAGCTTAAATATTTGGAGCAAGTGCTGCATAGCTGGCTGTGGCCTTGAAGATTACTTCCACTCTGATATGAAGAGTTTTTTTTTACTATGATATTCCCTCGATTGACCGCGATCTCACCTGTTGGTAAGTGACGATGCGGCCGACGTTGGAGCACGAAGGTCTAAAAGGCACCTATTCACTCTTGCCTTATAAAGAAACCCATATTATAGTTTGCAGGAAAGACAGAGGACGGCAACTTGTTCCATTCCTTAGCAGTTCGCGTTACAAAGGTGGAATCGAAACGATAAGTGCGAATTGCGGTAATACTAATGAGGTAAGGATGGTACTGCCTACTAAACCGTGCGCCTGCGTGTTGCATGATGAAAATAAGATGGTGTATCAGATCATGTAGTTCCTGGGCATATTCATCGAAATAAAATCCACCAAGCTCTCCGATACTCTAGAACCGCTTAGCCAACGCAGAGCCATCGGATCTCTTTGCGTGTTCTACCGCCTCTTCAACGGGGAATGCTCTGAAGAGCTTTTCGATCTCATCCCGGCATCGAGATTTTACCATCGCTCTTCCCGGCACCGTGACAAAGCTCATCCGCACATCATAGAACCCTGGGTTTCTCGAACGACTCGTTTCTCTAGATTATTTCTTCCCCATACCTACAAACTATGGAATGAGCTTCCATCTGAGGTTTTCCCGCTCTGTTACGACATGTGCCGCTTCAAGAAAAATGTTCATAAATTCCTTCAGGGTAGGCAGCGCATCGAGAATACCCCGGGTGTTGCCGGTGTCCATAAGCGACGGTGACCACTTCACATCAAGTGGGCCGTATGCTAGTTTGCCTAATTATTTCATTTAAAAAAAACAGCACCACAAAGGATGCCATTAATGATTTAGCTAAAAGTTAAATTAAAAAAACGCATAGTTTCAATATCATCCGCAATAACTCACGGACCGAATAAGGAACTCGAGATTACGCTCCCAAACACAGATGCTGACGTCACTCAAAAAGCTGCCAAACGTAAGTGGGACTGGGCTGGACATGTGTGCCGTATTTCAGAAGAACTATAGGCGAAGACCACGACAGATTGGATCCCAAACAGACGACGGCCACGTGGAAGGCCCAGACGGAGATGGCGGGATGAGCTAGACTCCTACTTGAAGGATTGGTCCCAAATAGCAAACAATAGAGAAGAATGGAAGGAGGGAAGGGATGCTTTTGCCCTGCAATGGGACACCACAGACATACAATACTGACAAGACTGTACATTACAATAGACCAGACATTACAGTTATTGACAAAGAACATAAGACTGCACAACTTATCGACATCGCCATCCCCAACACGCATAATTTACAGACTACAATAGCCGAAAAACTAAGTAAATACACAGACTTGAAAGACGAAATAACACGCATGTGGAAACTGCAAAACAAGACTCTTCCCGCCATTTTCGACGTTGTCTACTATTATTTTATTCTTTTCCTAGTGTTTTCTTGAGTTATTTTGTGTTATTTTGGTGGCATTTTAACTAATGTAGCTCGTTTAAAAAGCACTAGTGTAGTGAAATGAAATGGAAGTGAATTGCGTGACTTTTGAAATCGGTGGAAATTGTCTACCAAAGTTTTAGTAAAATTGGCCACCGTTTTACTAAAACATGACTCGACTGTGACTTTGACGACTCGGAAGGAGTGTAACGTTGCAAAATATATATTATATTGAAAATAAAATTAGTGAAAATACAGATACTTGAAAATGGCAAACGCACAAGCCGTGCGGCGCCAATTATAAAAAAAAAACATTACTCTACTTTATTTTTACTTCATCTATCATACAAAAAAAATGCATTATCCCATTATAATGAAATCAATTAATACCATTTAAAATGCCTATATCTATAAACAAACTATATATGGATAAAGCAATTAATTTACTAATTTGCAGTGAATTAAGATTGTGGAACTTGGTCGATAAGAAACTGGTTTGGTACATATCGAGCCCACTGGAACTGTATAAAATAAAGCTATACTGTATACACAGAACAAAGACAAAACTTTTGCTCTTCGGTGATAGAGACGCTAATGAGTGACACAGCAGATAAGTATACATGAAAATTATAATGATCTCAATTCTGGCACACGACGACCTCTGTGGCGCGGTGGGCGAAGGTTCGACTGCGTCGCAGGAGGTTGCGGGTTCGATTCCCGCCTTGGAACAAATATTTGTACGATCTGCTGATATTTGTTCAGGGTGTTCTGGGTATTTTCTATGTATAAAAAATATATCTATCTATGTAATGTATTGTATTAAGTATATCAGTTATCTAGTACCCATAACACAAGCTCTGCTTAGCTTGGGGCTGGATAATGTTGTGTGCAGTCCACAAAACGTTATTTATTTTTATTTATTTAATTAATTAAAACAGGTACTTATTTCTACTTAACTCCATTCAAAAATATCGAATACTTCTGAATAAATAAATATCATTAAAAGAAATGGGCTCTCACTATGTCTCAGACGAATATATGTAATTTCCTTGAATACACTGTATCAAAAATTTCTAACTGGCTACAAAGACCTCAAAGTAAATGGACTTCGGGTCAGCGATCAAAATGTGTCCTGACCAATAGAGAGACACAACGCTTAAAGAGGGACAGTTCTATCAAGTCTTATTCTTCAATTTCAGCTTGATTATTGACCACATTTGAAGGACTAGAGTGTGAACCGGCGCGGCAGTGTATCGAAATTATTTGTCATCGTTAGCATTTTCATTGGTGCCTAATTATGGCGTAGATAGTGTATGGAATGCTAAGTCCATCGTAGAGTTATTAAAATGTCTGCCTGGCTCCCAACCAGAAATTAAAACATGATTAAAACGTCAAAAACAATATATTTTTCGTCTCTATCCGAGCGCTACGCAAACTGTCAATGCTCTACGTTTGTCTATAATGACTGTCGCTTCTGTGGTACTCTCTAATCTTATGTATGGAAGTTCAATGGCATGAGGAAGGTTTACTAATTCCAATGACCTCCAGAACTGTGACTTTGACTTGTCTTGGAAAGGTCCAATGGACTAACGATTAATAAGTGGAAACTATTTTTTCTTGGGTTGAAATTTTGCACACATTTCATCAGTATCATCATCAGACGAGGTCTCTCCCATAGAATCAATAATATTATGGTGACAGCGAATTGATTCGATAATAGAGGCAACTCGATGGTATGAACCCAAAATGAAAGAAAGAAAGAAAATTTATTTATTTATTTATCCCCAAGAGGACACAACACACACACATCAAATTAACACAAGAAAACAAAACATAAAATGAAATAAAAATAAAAACCGGCAGTAGGTAGAAAGTAGATTGGCATCGATGTGTGTTGTGTGACTTGTGTGGGGTCAAATAGGTCCCTGTCTCAGGATAGGCTGCACCAAATCTAGGTTTAGTGCAGCGCTGGTTTTCAAACAGGGCCTAGGTAAACGATGCCACGAAGGAATGAGCCTAAATGGAATGTATCGCTATGTACAATTCTGAATACCTACTAGTCATCATCATCATCACAAACTTGTCTTGAAAAATACAAAAATCTTATCCATTTTCCACGATCTTGATACATTAAAAATCAACTTATCGTGGATAGACAAAGCCTAATTCCTTCTACAAAAGCTGTGATGGACGTACGCGCAGTTATAGTTGCATGTTGCGCGGCTGATATCGGCCTTCCGAAATCGGTAAGTATGCGTGTGTGCGTGTTACACATATAGCACACAAACACACCCTACCTACACTAACACACCGACACAGACTAAGGAGTGATGAGTTTAGTTTGTAAGCATTGTCTGTCTGTGTATACGTGTAGTACTTACTATTAGCTATGAGCGTAGTTTTCGGCTTCACTTGTTTCGTACGCGTATTCTGTCTGAACTTTCTTTATTCGTCTGAGGTCAGCAATTAGTTAAGTCGAGTCAATACTCTGTGGTCGAGTGGTGACGGTCACACACACACGCTGACATTGCATTGCTCTTGGTCACATTGATTGAGCAATAAGCCTATCTTTACACGTGTAATTATAACCAAAGATGGCGTTTTTCGGCGCCAAAAGTATAATGAAAACGACCTTTGCCGTTTTCGATAGCAATGACCTACATACGTAGGTACTCGTATAATTATGTTATACGTACGCTATGATTATAAATACATCTAGTAAAACCTCCATCCCACACCTTCGTAAGATGGTCAGAAGCTTGAGTCTTTAAATAAATTGTTTGTTTATTTGTTTATTGGTAATCAACAGCGTTTTGCATATAATCTAAGCGAAATACATGTGTGATAACACATAAGGCCAATAATGACCTAAAATATAAATATATAAATGTAAATATACCTTTATTAATAAATAAATAAATAATTGAATAATACTCGACAGTTCTCACAACATTATCTAGCCCCAAGCTCAGCAGAGGTTGTGTTTTGGGTACTAATAACTGATATACTTAATACAATACATTACATAAGTATATACCTAGATATTTTTTTATTATAGGTACATAAAAAATACCCAGAACACCCTGAACAAATATCTGCGATCGCACAAATATTTGTTCCGAGGCGGGAATCGAACTTGCAACCTCCTGCGTCGCAGGCGAACCTTCGCCCACCGCGCCACAGAGGTTGTCTAATTATGTTGTATGTACGCTATGCTTATAAATACATCTAGTAAAACCTCCATCCCACACCTGCGTAAGATGGTCAGAAGCTTGAGTCTCTTTTTTTTTTGTTTACTTGTTTATTGGTAATCAGCAGCGTTTTTCTTCTAATCTAAGCAAAAAACATTTATACTACTTGGAATGACGGAACAAGCAGATGGCCCACCTGATGTTAAGCGGTAACCTCTGCCTATGAACAGTGCATTACCTCATATGTCACGTCCACCTAGGACGCGCCCTATGTGGCATTGCACTGCGCCCGCCACCCTGAGACATAAAGATGAAAAATCTTATGTGCCTGTAATTTCACCGGCACCCTTACTTACCCTTCAAACCAGAACACAGCAATGCGAGCATTACTGCTTTGCGGCAGAAACAGGTATGGTGGTAGTACTTCCCCGGACGAACTCTTATGTGTGATAAAAATAAGGCCAATAATAATCTAAAATGTATATGACCTTTATTAATGTACTTTTGTTAGGTAATTCGCTAAAAAAGATAACAATAGAATATAATTATCAATGTTCTCAGCAAGTAGATGTGTGCATGGTGCGCGTCGAGCTTTGTTCACATGGTTTGTTGTAGGTATGGTATTGGTAGCCCTGAAGTTCTAGTGACATAGTGAACGAACCAGTGTGGTGAAAGGATCTATTGCACCTCGTAGACGCTAGGAGAGTTTAGTGGGAATAGGTACCCAGACTTGTTTGTAAGATTGGTTGGTATAAGATTTGTCCTGGCTGCTTGCTTATTATTACTGACCAAAATAAAAAGTACAATTTATAATTGTCAGTTCAAACCATTTCCATCCATTGTTCACCCCTGCCCATAGGACCTCTTTTTACTCATACTCTTTTACTGTCACTTCGATCCGCTTGTGGAACTCTCTTCCAGTAGAAGTTAGGAAAGCCGCTTCCATGGGAGTCTTCAAGTCCAAACTGTACCAATACTTTTTGTCATTGCAAAATGTCCAACAAAATTGAGCTTATGTTATTTATTGAATTATTTATATATATTATATTATGTTAGGTATTTATGTAGCTAGTTATTTAGAGTAGGTATTTAGTTATGTTTATCATTTAATCTCAACCTATAATTAATTTTAATAGCACTACCACCCACTCTACATTACACAAAGGTTAGCTGGAAGAAAATGCTAATTAGCATTAAGTTCGCCTATGTACTGCTTTTTGTCTTGTGCAATAAAGAATTTTCTATCTATCTATCTATCTATTGTTAGTAATAGTTTTTACTAGGAATCATGGGTAAAACTGCTATTGATATACATAACTGAAAGAAATTACAGATTAGCGATAAACGATTCGTTATACAATATTATGTAGTATCGGATATCCGGCCATGTGCTACTCAATCCATCACACACTCATACATTTCCTACATGAGTGCATATCATAAATAATATGGAAAGTTCAACGGTAATGAAGTTGTTAGTTGCATAACTTCCTAATCTTCAATGGCGTGGCTAGGGAGGGGCATAGGTGGGCAAGGCCCCCCCACCCCCCTCCCCCCAATAATAGAAACATAGTGCCCCAGAAAAACACGATCGTATAGGCATTTATTGACCGAGCGAGAAGTCTTTGCAATAACTGCCCCCTCCCCCCCCCCCCCTAATCACGCTAATTTTGAACGTTATTATTACTAAACAAAACCAGAACCGTTCACGTCATTTCGTAAGTCTGGATTACTATGGATTGAGGGATCCTTTGCAAATTCCTTCAGGTCAATTCAGGCAAGGGTCTCTCATACTTTTCACTAGAAACGGGCTATTTAACATGATTGTTAAGTTTTGAACAATAGTTTCAAAAGTTAAGGATCCCTCAATCGAAACGTAGGAAATCACGTGAACGGTTTGTGTTTTGTTTTTGTAATGACGTTTAAAATTAGCTCGATTGGGGCCTTTCTTTAGTATAAGATGCGCAAACATGTTGCGCAGAGGGAAAATATAACGAACTTCATTTTTTCAACGCTCATTTTTTTTGCAGTGTCTGCGACGCCGCAGGTTGTGGGTTCGATTCCTGCATTGAAACAAATATTTGTAAAATCTGCGGATATTTATTCAGGGTGTTCTGGGTATTTTCTATGTATAATACAACAAAACTATCTATGTATGTAAATGTATGTATTAAGTATCTATTACTATCTATCTATGTATGAAGTATATCAGTTATTTAGTACCAATAACACAAGCTCTGCTTAGCTTGGGGCTGGATAATTTTGTGTGAACTGTTAAGCATTATATATTATTTATTTATTTTATTTATCTATTAGCGTACCGTGGTCCTACTATTCCTTCAAAAAACTTATCTAATTATGTCAATAAATTCGTTTTATCAATGAATTAATACCGTATGAATAGAAGCTTGTAAAAGTAATTGGTAAAATCGTGGCGTTGCTCTTTCATAATTCATCAGATGTCACTCTGCCATCCATCACGCGCTAGCTCCTCGCCTGGCTACATTCCACGAGGTAATTCCTCGGAGCATGAGACGCCGTCTCACGCTTCACTAAACAAAAACAAAAGAAAACTGAATAAGTACTCAGATTCTTTGTGATAGAATTGCAAGCAGGAAATGGTGAATACTTAGAAAGTAACTATCGTAATAAGATGTTCATTATTTTCGATGGCTTAGATATGATAATGTTTTATGAAGTTTTATGAAGTTTTTAAGATTCGTTGGTATAGGATTTGTCCGGGTTGCTAGCTTATTTATTATAGAACAAGCAGCACCCCACGGTTTCACCCGCGTAAGTCTCGATCCCGTGGGAATATCGGGATAAAAATGTGCCTATGTGTTATTCCGGGAGTCCAGTTATTTCCAATCCAAATTTCATCCAAATCCATCCAGTAGTTTTTACGTGAAAGAGTAACAAACGTCCATCCTTTCATACTTACAAACTTTCGCGTTTATAATATTAGTAGTAACAGTAATATATTAGAAGGATAGGATGTGTTATTACTGGAAGAAAGCGTTAGCCGAGTCAGTCGTGGGAAGCAATGGTGGCGATGAGCTCACCACTCGTCACGACTAGGTATATTCCACGATGTTGCAACCCACTGTGAAAAGAGGCCCATTGGGGCTCTGCCTACCTCTCGGGGAAAGAGGCGTGTGTCTATGTATGTATGTATGTAATAAATAAAATAAAATAAAATAGCCTTTATTTCCCCTTAGAAGTAGTAACAAATATCGTATTATTATAATAGTATTAATACTGATAATTGAATTTGCATGCGTTTCATAAAGCGTAAATTAATTTCATTTAGTAACAATTTTAAATTTCATGCATTTCATATGATATAGATTTATTTAATTACATTTATAATTCATTATTAGATATGATTTCTTTATTATATTATACAGTTTTAATTATATTTTAATTTACTATATCTACTTAACCGTGTTTGTTATATTTATTATTTTTTATTATTTTGTTTATTCAGGGGCCATCCATTGCTGAATAAAGGCCTCCTCCATCTCTAGCCAGTTCATCCTGCTTTGCGCAGTTCGTACCCATTGCTTCCCAGCTATTGCAATGATGTCGTCTCCCCAGCGGCGGACGGGTCGGCCGCGTTCTCTCTTTCCGTCGCGGGGCCACCAATGTAAGACTCTCTCACTCCATCGATTATCTTTTACTCTCGCAATGTGACCTGCCCATTTCCATTTGAGTCTTGCTGCCATTTTTCCAGCATCTAATATCTTTGTCTTAGATCTGATCTTAGAGCTTCTGATGCGATCACGCAGTTTAAGGCCCATCATACTTCTTTCAACTGCTCTTTGGAAGGATCTAAGCCTGATTTTATTTTCCGCTGTTAGAGCCCAAGTTTGACATCCATAAAGTAAGGTTGGTAGGATAGTTGAGTCTGCAAGTTGTTTCTTTATGCTAGTTTTGAAGCTACCTTTAAATATTTCCTTCAGTGACCAATACTTCTTCCATGCAAGCGCTGTTCTTCTTCCTATTTCTTTTTTAGTTCTGTCTATGAAGCATATATTTTGTCCCAAGTAAACATAGTTATCCACATATTCCAAAATTTGACTGTTAACATAGAGTGGTATCGGTTGGCTATTTGTCATCGCTTTCGTCTTTTCGCTATTCATCTTTAGTCCACATTTCCGACTTTCTTGGTCCAGGTTAAATATCATTTCCTGTAGTTGTGAGTGACTTTCAGATATCAAAACTATATCGTCGGCGAATCTTAAATTTGACAAATGTTCCCCGTTCACGTTGATACCATAGTGGTCCCAGTCTAGTTTTCTAAATATATACTCCAATAGAGCTATAAATAATTTTGGTGAGATCGTATCACCTTGACGAACGCCTTTCTCTATGTTAAATGTATCTCCAGGTTTTTCTAATTTGACTTTTGCGACACATTCTGTGTATATATTTTTTAATAGCGTAATATATTTTGTGTGTATTCCCTGTTCCGCCAGGGCTTTCCAGAGCTCTATATGTTTAATGGAGTCAAAAGCCTTGCTGTAATCAATAAAGACTATGTAAATATGTTTTCCATATTCCATGTACTTTTCTAGTATTTGAGTTAGAACAAATATATGGTCGATAGTCGAAAAGTTTTTTCTAAAACCAGCCTGCTCTCTGGTTTGGTTTTCTTCGATTGTTTTATTAATACGATTTGATAACAAGGCAGTAAATATTTTGTATATGGTTGAAAGTAAGCTGATAGGCCTGTAGTTGTTCATGTTTTTAGGATCTCCTTTTTTATAGAGCAATGTGATTGTGCAGCTTTTCCATGTAGTTGGGACATGCTCAAATATTAGTACTTGGTATGTATGTATGTATGTAATGAAAAAAATCGGGTTGGGCTGTGTCGTGGACACGGCCGTGTGTTTACGTGAATAGATGTACGTGTATTAGTAGTAGATAGAGCTTTTTTGTGAAAAGAGTTCGTCCGGGGAAGTACTACCTCCATACCTATTTCTGCCGCAAAGCAGTAGCGCTTGCATTGCTGTGTTCCTGTTTGAAGGGTATGAGTGCCGGTGAAATTACAGGCACATGAGACTTTTCATCTTTATGTCTCAGGGTGCATGGCGGGCGCAGTGCAATGCCACATAGGATGCGTCTTAGGTGGACGTGATCAATGTGGTAATGCATTGTTAAAGGCAGAGGTTACCGCTTAACGTCAGGTGAGCCTTCTGCTTGTTCCGACATTCACGTAGTTAAAAACATAACGACCTCAACATGGCCGCACTTTCCCCTTCGCCGCGCGCGATGCGACAGTCTTCACACCACGTAACGAGTTCTATGATCCTTTAGCTATCGAGAGGTATAATTAAATATTCGATGTATATTATAGTAGATACGTATTTGCAACACCAAACTATATCCCCCGATTTTTTTATCATCAGTTTTCTGAATTGCCCCCACTTTGGAAGCAAATTTACAGTTTTTTTTTGTTATACTACTTTGAATGACTGATCAAGCAGATTGCCCCTTATGTTAAGCGGTACCCTTTGCCTATGTACAGTGCATTATCACATAGGTCAAGTCCACCTAGAACGCGCCCTATGTGGCATTGCACTGCGCCCGGTGCAATAGTAAGCAACATATCACAAAAAATGTTTTTAAAACGTACTTTCTTGCTCATTTTTTTTATACAACTTTTTATATCGTTGGGTTCCTGAGATCTCATTGAAATTGTGTGTGAAACAAGGATTTTTCATATATTTTATTAAAAGGTTTTTTTTCATTTCGTGTTTTCATTCCAACATAACCAATGCAAATATATAAAAATTTCATATTCCAAAATATTTGACTCGTAGAACCCTTGTAGAACCTATATATACTGAGTTCTAGGACGATTTTCATAGACAAAACTACATATTACGGCCTCTTAGTTTCATTGTTTATATTAGTAGCTCAATAGGGAAAACGGAACCCACAAAGGATCACTTTGTTGTCCGTCTGTGCGTCTGTCAAGATGGCACAGGAGACTGGATAACGAGAATGGATTTTTTGACTTCGACATCGGGTATAAACCAAGTACAATGCCACATATTAGGCTGCGTCCTATGTGGTAATGCATTGTTAAACGCAGAGGTTACAGCTTAACATCAGGGGCCATCTGCTTGTTCCGTCATTCATGCAGTTAAAAAACTTATTAACAGGAATGGGTAGAGTTATCAAGTTGAAATGAATATCAAATGTCATTTCATATTCATTTCTCTCTTGATACCACATAGGACGCAGCCTAATATGGGGCATTGTACTTGGTTTATACCCGATGTCAAAGTCAAAAAATCCATTCCCGTTGTCCAGTCTCCTGCGCCATCTTGACAGACGCACAGACGGCCAAAAGACCACAGGATCTTTCCTCTCACTTTCCTGCAATCTGTGGGAGTGATTTCGTGAAAAGGGACGGAAATGTGTAACAGGAACATTTTTACGAGAGGTTGGTTCTATCTGCCACGTTGCTTATTACCAAGGAATTGAGATTATATGCGACGAGTGTACCTAAGGCTCGCTCGTTTTTTTTAATTTGTTAAACTTGAATGGTAATTTGTGTAGCTTACGCGATAGGTACGTGCCAATTTCCAATCTGGACAAAATTAACTCATAGAAATCACGTGAACCAATATTATTGTCCAGTCAAATGGTTTCACCTTGAATTGATCACGAACATGAAGCAAAACGTCATCAATATCTTCGATTGACATAATAAACTCTCTGGGTTTCTTGCCACATAAAGCTATAAATAACTATACATTTTAAAAATATATCAATATTCTTATCGCGACACTTTCTTTTGGACAATTCTAGGATCATATTCTATTATTTTCCTGATTTTTGGTTCCGTCACACCCGCGTAAGTCTTGATCCCGTGGAAATATCAGGATAAAAATGTGCCTATGTGTTATTCCGGGAGTCCAGTTATCTCCGTACCAAATTTCATCCAAATCCATCCAGTAGTTTTTACGTGAAAGAGTAACAAACATCCATCCATACAAACTTTCACGTTTATAATATTTGTAGGAAGGATTCTATGTAAATAATATTTTGTGGTCTCGGAATCGACTCTGAACTTTCATCGATCGAAATTTCATCGATCTTAAACAATTTCGATGAAATTTCCTATTTAGTGGTTTTTGGCGCGAAAAACCGATCCAGCTAGGTCTCATCTCTGGGAAAACGCGTTTTTAAAAGTTTAGGTTATGCAATGATTTGCGCGGTCAGTATTTGGATGAGTGACCACATGGGCTTTGCGCTTGAACACTTTTTGCATGTATTTTTTGACATAGAAATCTCTATAATGGTGGAATTTACATAATCAACCCTATTTCACAACAAAAAAACAGTTAGCGAAACTCGGTCGCACCAGATATTTAAGAGTTAGGGGTCTTTCGTCAACGGGTAAATTCGTCACCGATTTTTTTGGGTAAATTCGTCATCGCTTTCTTTTAT